>OX421369.1:1357500-4337500 GCA_949126905.1 Amorpha juglandis | reverse complement strand
CTTTCGCGAGAGCAATGTATAGAAATGTGAAACTAAGAGACGGGTGGCGTGTGTTGCAGGAGTCCATCTGCTCGCCCGAAGACATTCTGGCGAACGAACCCGACGACGGGAACCGACGCCTCATACAACTCGCTCGCACCGTCGCCGTGCTCGCACACGCACACGCACACACACACGCACACGCACACGCACACGCACACGCCACGCCGCACGCCTCGCCTAAGGATATGCAAACTGACCCGTATCTCTATCACAATATGGACCAACTCACCGTCGACGTGGGCGATGACGTCGAGATGGAAGCCAACTACCAGCGCCAGCTGCGGAGGTACATCACCAACGTCAACTACGAACACACGCAATACACCATCGACGAGACTGACGAGTGCCAGGCCAACTGCGAGAACAACAACGGCGAAACACACAACGGACACTACTCGCCCGTTTACGGGACCAACGAGTTGCGGAACAGAGGACTCTATCACCAGAACAATAGGGTGCAGTTTGTCATGCCGTTTTGCAAGCAAGGCGGTGTACTGAAGAGCGACAGTTTGGAGATATACGACACGGACGAAATCGACTTTCCTGTTGCGGTGCAAACGCAAGAGGAGGTCGAGCGATACGACAGGGGGAAGATGAATCTCGACATACAGAACAACCTTAACAAGGAATTGGACCGCGAAACTGAAGCTACGAATGACGATAAACGAATGTTCTATACTTGCCTGTGCCTCGGCACGTTCTTTGTGTCGGCTATTGTGCTGATTTTATATCCTTTGTAAAATGTATCTGGGTTCGGTATTGACAATTCACTCGTCTGAGCGTGAATGTATCAGTTATTTGATATAATTGTCATTTTGATTGAAGTGTTAGAATTTTGAGAACACTTTACATTAACAGTGAATTTACGACTTTGAGTGTTATTGCCTCGCGTTTATGAAAGTATATTGGGCCATGAAATTCATATAGCCTTGCACGAGATCTGAGAACTTTTACATTTTCATTATAATGTCTGACTACCAGATTTGGTTTAAGATTACGTTCATCAGTTAGGATGAAAATTATATATAAGATCACCCATGAGTCTGATACCCACAAAAATGTAACCCAATATATGAAACCAAGTGGCTTAGTTTAAAATACAAATATCAGTTCGCGTGAAAGGGTAAGAGCCAGATCAAAAATATTGTCACTATGGGAGGGAGGACATAAGCCTTTTCTCACAGTCAAACTGTGGTTGTAGTCTGAAATACAATTTAGAGACTACGTTTACATCTTTTTATGAATGACTTTTGTATTTAAGGCTGATTAAAGGAAATTGGTCGTTGGAAAGTGAATTGTTAGTTGAAATTTGGAATTGTGAGCTTTTAGATTGCATATGGTTGAGTTTTTGTTATGTGATTCGAATTAGTCCTAATAAATGATGGATCTTGCTCGTCTACTAGATTATGAAAACAAAAAATGCTTAAAAATATTATTTATTAAATTATGGTTATGGACGAGATCTATAGATCTGAATTAAGTCGTACAGAAAGCGACTGCTTAGTAAACTTCGATATGAACTCGCCAAAGTCATCGTAAGAATGTTCATTTCACGTAGTTCTTTTTTAAAAAAAGCGAGCATAAAGGAACATAAACCGGAATGAAGTTAATATTTTAATTAAATGTTTGGTAAGGCGTCGTAAGATCTAGCATTTATTATATTTATCCTAAAGATGATTAAATTAGTCTGATTTCTTAATTCCAATGTTTATTAGTTCATTCCTGTTAGCGGCATTTAAAATTAGCGATTAGGAGTTTTTCTTATATTTTATTGCTGATTGGTTAATTTTGTGTGCGTTTTACCGCGGTGCGTTTGCAGTGTTTATTACTTTTGATTGAACTTTATTTATTTTACGTCGAACATTCACCAATACTGTAGTAACTCAATATTTGAAGAGTGGCTTTTCAAAAGGACTTGTTTATGATTTTGACTTTTTGATTCTTTGTTCGATTCGAGACTTCTAAAAAAACCTTAATTCCAGTCTAAAAACAAATATTACCTATATGTGTTTCTATATATTAAGTGAATGTCTTTATATATTAATAAAGGGGATATAAGCAATTTTTAAAAGTCACCCGTTATTTATAAACAACAAAACATAACCAAATTTATCGAATCCGTTAAAAACAAACTTTGAAGTGTTTTAAATTATATTTTATTATGTTTATTTTGGTGAATGTTCGGCTTTATTCCAGAGATCTCAGTGTTTTCGTTGTGTTGGAATATAGTTTGTTTGCATAGTTTAGAAATAAGTTATTGAACACGTTCATTGCGTGCTCTGCTTTGTAACTTCGTTCACAAAACGCGAAGTTACCTGAGTTGTAATTGAAAACATATATGGAGGAATAATGAGTTATTTAGTAAACATACAACTGAGTAATTTTTAAGCAATTAACTCACTACATAGTATTTCCAAAATCTTTATCAACGAATATAATTTCACTCTAGATAAAGTAGATTTGTTTACAATGGAATTTTATTAAACTTTATATTTGAATTTGCAGACACTTGTTTTACAATTTTTTCTAGTATTTTAACAATATTTACCTATGCAATGAGAGATTTTGTAGGTCTTTTTGCACCAAATTACGACGAATTTTTACACAAGTAGAAATGTTAAACTTGAATGCAATACTTATGAAACTAATAATAATATATGCACATTAGTATATTACTGTAGCTACGTAACCTTTATTAACCAATCTTACATAATTTTAACGGAATTTACTACAACATTAATAAAAGTACTTTTTAATATATAAAGTATCAAAATAAATAGCAGTTTTTATACTAAAATCTTATGACTTAAATAAAAGTACAATTGAAACAATCTCGTGAAATAATGGTGCATGAAGTATTATGGATAAATGGCAAATGTAAAGGTATTCGATTAACTTAGCTTAGCTGATATGACGTAACATATTTTCTTATCAAATAAGAATTTTATGCCTTAACCGAAACATCATATCGTTATTGTATTATTAATACAAAAGTATAATATTGGAATAGAGCAGTTTTATATGGGACACTGTAATTTGCGGCGAGGTTGGTTACATAATGTAAACGGCCTTAAAAAAGAATGTAGAGTATTTTTAAGCTAGGTTTAAATCAAATTACTATGGTTACACATTCAAACCTAGTTTAAAGTTAATATGCGTTTTATAATCTGGTCAATTAAGACAAGTTAATGGGTGTTTTTAATATACATTTAAACATAATCTTGATTTCATAATCAATAATAAAATATAGTATACCTTTTATTGGGGTTGCCATCTCAAAAAGTTTAAATAATTACGTATAAGGTTGGAGGCGCGTATCGTAAAATATTACGTAGGGGCTTTAAAAAAAAACCAGGACGCTACTAAAGAACTATCTAGAACAAGCCCAAAACAGCGCGGCTGGCAACCCTAAATAATACGCAACAAGTATAACGACACATCAAACTTAAAAGAATAACGAAACGATATTATTTACCCGCAATTACTGTGTCTTTTAAAAACTGCATGACTGTAGCGAGTAGTGATAATTAGACTGTATTTCGAGGCTTTTTCGCGTATTAATAAAAAATATATTAAAAGACAATGTTTTACAAACTTTTCGACTAATATTATAACTGATATTCCTGAAGAAAGCCAACTGTTTAATTATATTGATGCCAATAAGACATTTACTAACACAATTATAGTATTATATCGAAGGATGTATTAACATCAAATTAAAGATTACAGAGATGATTACATAATTTATTGCCGTTTAGATTACATTTGTAATATTTCTAATCATTCCAAAGATGTTTTTTTACATAATAAAGACTATAGGGCTTCGTATACATGTAATATTTTTTATTTTGTTCAATACATAGTTTTTCTTCAAGTTTGGTTCATATTTTATGTTACTATAGCTATGTATTTAAAAAATAATAATTTTCTTAAGTGTATTAAACTATGGCAGCTAATTCGGCACTATTTTTTGCGTAATTCGCAATTTAATTGTTTCTATTCTTATATCACATGGCAGAAGAAACAGACCTCGAAACAACACTGCCAATAACTCAATAGCCACCGGTACTGTAATGTACACGTAATTTTACTATTTAATCTGTACCCTTGATTCAGAAACGCTAAAAGTAGGTAATTACTGGCACAAATCATGAGCACAGATGGACAGTAATTCAGATCGTCGACCGTGTGTTGCCAGTAACAGACATTGAAAATTATAATAGTTACATTTTTTATTATCACACGAAAAACTAGATGTTATTCTTGATGCTTTTTCTATTCTGGTCATTAATATATGTATGTATATACACGTTTTGTTAATTTCTACGTTTTCAATCTTTTTTAGAGCTTTAAATTTGCCAGTACAATGATAATTATAATGATTATAAACATATAGAATTAAACTAATATAATTAATTTTGAATGCTTACTGCATATATTTATTGGCTTTTGGTGCTTGGGTACTTATTTATTTAGTTAGTGACGACTGGTTTTGTTTATTTATCGTTGACGATTTCCACCGCCTAAAATAAATATATAATTAAGAGTTTTATAGTTGTTTATATATGCTTTAGTTGCCAAATAAAAAGAAAACCATAATAATTGAAGCAAAGTTACTTCTATCAGCCACGTAGTCTATGGTTCTTTGCGTTGGCTTCACCCCGCTACATCTTTTATACCCTATGGGTTTACTGAAGTTTCGCTTAAAAGTGTCCGATGTGTTCTTTCGAAATCCGTTCAATAGTCTCTACGTGTTATAAGTTAACAGAGAAGGCAGATACTACTGTTTATTACATTTAAGTCACACCCAAATTAAAACTCATAAAAACGTATTTCCATATTTCCAACCTCGTTCATATTAGGTACACATAAGTTGTTATCGGACTGACGATAAAATTATTTTAAAAATGTTATACTTAATAGCTACATACATATATTACTACATTATACCACGGCGTCTGGATATGATTTTTGTCGCAAATCTGATTTTTACTGTGATAAACTAAATACCAGTGGGCGGGTATCCTTGTGTATATTATTTTCAATTTCTCTTGCCAAAGCAATGATCAAATAAATTAAACCAGTCTAGCTTTATACTCGATTAATATTAAGGTTTATACAGATCTTTGTTCATATAATTTTATTGTTTTCTTGTAAAATTAGTTCAGTATTATTTTTTAATGTTTTACTGTAAAAATGGTGTTTACAAGGCACGCAAAGCTATAAAATGCACTTTTGAATAATTTTAAAGTAAAAAAAATATTGTTAGATTTTTTTTGTAATATTTTTGGCTATTATAGTTTTTATTGTCTAACTTAACAAAAATGTACTTTTTTGTATGTACTTATAATGTTTTCTCTAGGTAAATAATAAATTTTCTTATTGGCAACTTTTGTTTTATTTTTATTTACCCTAACATGTAAAGTGCTTTATTTAGGGCCGGCGACTAGGTGTGTTTCGTTTTACTAATTAGTACATCGTATAATTAAGATGACTGATCGAAAATTAATAATTTTTATTTAAAATATCGACTATGCTTTGTCACTCAGGATAATTTAAAGAGATAATGGAGTTTAGAAGTTATGGTGGAAGACAGAAGCACACATACATACATAAACTCCGTAAACATAATACTATTCCAGTTATGAGTAGTCGCGTAAAAAACTTCTTTAGCAAAACAAAGTTTAATCAGGGAATGATTTCTTATGTTTACGCGAATATTACTTATTGAAATAAAGCTAACCATAACCGTCCACCCCGTGACCACGAAGGCTGAAAAGCTTCAAACGTCGGGATCAACATTTATAAAAAACCGCGATAATATCCGTTTAAATTAGTTTTATTTCAATCAGGGAATTGACGAATTATTTAATTTCGTATTAATGAGGAATATTTCCCAGCAAAATTAAACGGCATAATATTTAAGTCTATGGTGTTTATGCGGAGTAAGGTTCATTGTTCAAATGTTTCTGTGAAAATGAATCAATAATTTACTTGCCTTACAGAAACTGATGTGCTGTGCGGCAGACGTACTCGAAGGTAAAGGGACAGTCCAAGTGGCGATCACAGTGACAGAATTGATCCGACGGCACACAAATGCCCGTTCGTCTCCCGCACAGGCTACCTAGCGTCCGAGACTAGCGCTGGCGCCGCAATCTGCTCTCTCGCTATAGAGCCACGTCGAGCCTACGATGAAACGTTTTCACGAAGAAGAATATCACGAAATGTGCACAAAAACTTATGTCTCTAAGGTGGTGTTTAGGAATAACCTAGATACGGTAAAAGTGTTGCCATATAAAATATCCCACAAATAGAATCACTACGGTGTTGCCATTTCTTGAATGTGAAATCTGTAGAAAATACAATGATGTCTAATATTGTATAAAAATATTTGATGTTCCGTTAATATTTACGGATACACGGTAGTCACAAAGGTTCGTTGTTGAAGTCATTTCTAAATGTATATATTGTGAAACTCTTTGCACTGTCTTAATTCTAAATGCAGGTGTGAATGTTTCAATTGTTTGGTGTTACGAGCAAGATCTATCTTTACACACTTTTAGTGATAATGAACTGATTACAAATGTTTTGTCGTTGAATGATTTAATACAATTCATGTGTTATGGATACGATATGATACATTTGAATATGAAATGTCTGTCGTCGCGTCATAATAGCGATAACTAGCAAGATTGCTAGACACGATAATGACACGGTGTCCTTGTGGATTCAATTGATGTTGTATACATGCTTAAAAATATACAATTGCAATGACGAATCCTAAGCGATAAAACATTAATGAGGAAGGTTTTACCAGATAACTGATAATTTCGATAAACATATGCTTAACATAAGCGTAAAATTCGTAACAAATTAGTAGAATTCGGTAGATGGCTTGTATATATTTAAATTGGAATTTAAATACTAGGCACTGTTAGCGCAATATGAGTAATATTTGTCGATTCGGGACTGTATTTAATAAGGAATAGTTATATTAAGTGCAAGTCTGTTTTCGGAATTAGGAGATACTTTAATTAAATATAGCCTTATTTCCAAACCGACCCGGAACTATGTGGATTAGTACCTACGAAATCACAAAGTGCTTTAAACTTGTGCACAAATAACACGAATTTACTAGAGACTTTTCGAATAAATTTACACACGTTAATCGGCATTATAGTTGTTATGATGTCATTTAGTGAAGTGCCTCACGCATCACTTACACTGCCGAGAGTAGTGGAAGTCATTTAGGGTCGATTTTTAATATGCTATTTTTTTAATCTCTCAGATAACGCATCAAACGGACAATTTAGGAAGTACCGATTTGACATAACGTATATAATTTTGTGTTTTACCCTACTAAATTTTATCCGAAAGTAATGTTTATTTAAACATTGAAAAATCGGCCCCTATTAGAAATATTTATCAACCACCTTAAAACAATAATTAAGTGCATTTTAGTATATCAATTCAAATATTTTTATAATTTTAAGCAATTTAGTCATTCTCTATTCGATATTCGATAATCTTTGAAATAAGATCCCGAGCCTTAATCAGTGTGGATGGTTAGAAGTTAGTCATAATTAAGACGTTGTGGGTGAATTTAGTAATATGTGAATTGAAAATTATAATATTTTTTTAATATTTATGACGCCCATACTAAGTTGATTAGTATAGTGATAATGACTTAGGTATCATTGATGTATATTTATAATCCTGTCAACATAAACGCGCTGCTGATATGGACTGGATTTAAGTGAAGGCAATCGGTGCAGTTGCTCAGGGCTCCCAAAAATATGAGGGAAAGATAATTAAAAGAATTTTGTGTTAACATTAACATTATGAAGTAATATTAATGTATACTTAAAAAAAATGGGCCCTCAGTCCTTCCTTGCTTTTGGTTTTCTTAAGGCCACCATACCTTTAAATCCGCCCTAGATATCAATTTCATGGATTTGGATTATAACATTACAAAGTTGCAATAAAGTTAAAGTCAATATAGTTTTCCGTAATGATAAGAAAGAACAGGCAATAAGTACTGTAATGTATGAATTAGGGCTAGTATAATCTTACAGAACAAGTAAGTGGTTACAGAGAGACAGCAATGTGGATCTCTCTGATCAAGTCTAGCTCGCGCTCAAGGAAAAGTTTTGACGGTACAGAACGATAGAATAGCCTATTTATGCAAAATTATTTTAAATACGGGGTTGCCAATGTTAAAATCATTCAGTTTTTTCCCTAAAATTGTACGAAATGACTTTCAGGCTAGAAAGAATGGTAAAAACGTCGATACAAATACAATAAACTTTATCACTTAAGGATGTCGATTTTTTTGCAATAGCCAATTTTTGTTAATTTTTTCGATACAAAGAGAATACAATCAACAATGCCACTTACCTGTAGAGTTATTGTATCCAATTCTACAATCTGGCATCCCTATTTAGATCTTAATAATAAGCTTGGATTGTTTCATATCGTCAATAATAGTTGAAGCGTTTGTAACGAGCAATGTTCACATTATTTAAAATTTAAAAGTAGTTTATTTTATAACAACACGTCAGTCTGTAGATGTCGTGAACTATTGTTTCTTATGAACGCTATAACTAATTATTGATGGTTTGAAACACACATTTAGTCCCGTGAAATGAATACAAATGCGGTGAAGTTCCAATATGAAGTCAAGGAACCAATACAAATGGAATGTGATTAAACATAATTTGGGCTGTGCGTGTGTCATTAGAAATTCCTACTGTTAATTGAAAATAAGTAGCGATTACGCCTCGTATAGCTCTTGTAGTCTATTGTATCGGATGTGAGATATAGGTACTTAATTAATTAATAACAAAAATAATATTAATCGGCGAATGTAGTACGAATTTGAAGTAGTTCATTGGTAGAATTAAATAAAAATAAAGAAAAAACAATCTGCGTCTTTTAAAAAATAATTTGAACAATAGTAATTAATTACTCGAAATAATTCATTATTCAATTAAAATACTCTTTAATGGAATTGTTTTTCCTAATTAGAAATTGTTTGTTCTAAATAAATGAGGGATAAGTCAATATTGTTCTTAATAATTCGTACTATTTTCAACTCAAGTAATAGAACAAATTGTCTTCAGATTTGTAAATAAAACATTGTTAATGATTACATATCTACATTTTTTACCACCGAGGACTGGACTTGATGGAATTATCCAATACTCATATTAGTTAGTAAATGTTTAGATTTAATACTATACGTTCTCGTCACATTTTTATCTTTAGTCAATTTGCGCTAATTATAAGCCAGTGATGTAAAATATTTTTAAATAAGGTTTGTCAAATGACTTATTATTTTTAAGATTATGAAAATTTAAAGCTTTATGATTTTTGTTTATGCTATATTTAAATTGGTTGGATTTATATCTGTATTTATGTTCAATATATTGTGACTCTGGAAATTAAAGTATAATCAATAATATAAAGAAAATATTATAAGATAAATATGTAGTTAAAATTATTTAATTAAATATTAAGTATATTTAAAAAAGCACAGTTTATCCGAGTTACTATTATATTTATTATGTATGGAATATTGTTAAATCCAGCCAAATTATGGGATTATTATTGCTTTATATTTTGTGTTGTATTCTACCGCCAACTTTATTCTTTATTCTATGAGTTATGAACAATTTTTTTTTTTTGTATAATGCTCTCCACATAGCAATTATTATCATTATTTGTGTAAACGTGTTACCACACAATTACATTTTATATTACAAACACATTTAATATAAATGTATGTATGCATTAGTAATCACAAGCTACATTATGTACTTGATGAGAATGAACCAGGCTTAATTCATGATCGACTGTGGTGACATCGTTGTTCACTTTGGTAAATCAATTACTTTGATGAAGAATTATGGAAGTTATTGCGTTCCGACAAAAAACACCCTTGAGAAGTAATATATAGAGATCGAATTTGTTTAACACGTTATCTAACTCAGTATGTGGTATTACAAATAATATTTTTATTTTGGTTTATAAATACTATTGCAAATAAGGGGCGAAATCCGCCTATACCTACTAAAACATGCCCTTTCCATCGTTCGTATATCATTAAAACGCCCGTTCGATACAGGAAAATAATTTTATAAGTGGTCAGCATTATGGTCAGAGGGCCCTCGGGTAGCTGATCCACTTGATTACTATCAAGCTCATTTTTCAGCTGATTTTTTGTTTTTACTTAGTTAATATTTATATAATTTAACTGTCATATTGTCCTACAAATAAAATAATATTTTTTTGAGTATCATCAAATCGAAATATTCTATCCTTGCTACCTCTGTTAGCTACTACAATAGAGAATTTTCGCATAGGGAATTGTTGGTCGTCTCATCGAAACGAAGCTACTCACGGAAAATGAGCTTGATATTAATCAAGTGGATCAGCTACCCGAGGGCCCCCTGACCATTAATATTTTTCCTAAGTAATAAATACGAGGTACCTGAATTTATCTCGTTTGTGCCCGTGGTACTATGTGTGCGTGATGCGTTTGTATAGACGCAATAATGTATGTGAACTGCCATTAAGTGGGTTATGGGCAACGGTTGACGTCACTACGACATAAATCTACAGACATACTTTCAAGGTCACATACACATAGCAATATGTGTACAAATGACCAGAAATGTCTATACATCAATGATCTTAATATTCTCATCACAAAGTCATCATAGTCGATCATGCACAAAATCGTAGTCATTGGTGTGTAAAAAGAATAGATGTAAGGCATAAAGAACTGAAAGTTAGCGTGGAGTCTTTGTCGTCAAAGATAATGTGCCAAAGACTAAAGGGTTGAGGGTTATATTGTAAATTAACACGTCTTGTGGAATGCACTGGTCTCTTAGTGTGTGTAGTAATATAGTATCGTACACATGTGTTTATATGTAGATAAATATGAAAGTATATACATTTTCGAAATATACGACGGTTTTTATTTTTTTATGTCGAGCTGGCCAGTGACTGGCTGGCTTAAGATATTTTTTTTTATAGCATAGGCCGGCAATCGAGCAAGTGGGGTCACCTGATGATAAGTGATCAGCGCCCATATACGCCCACAATACCAGAAGAATCATGGGCGCGTTGCCGACCTTAAAGGAAAGGGATAATTAGGGATTGAGAATGTGAAGGGGATTTGGGCCTCCAGATATCTCACTCACCGTACGAAACGCAGCAGCAAGCCGCTACTTCACGTCGGTTTTCTGTGAGACAGTGGTAACGACCCGGTCGAGTCGGCCCATTCATGCTGTAGACAAAACTGTCTACAGCGTGGCTCTACCACTCGAGGAAGAGGATATTTTTTGGGGGAGACCTGAGAGTTAGGTCTCACTAGGGAGAATGCTCAAGATCATACGAAGTAGAAGCGTGGACCTTGGCAATAAACCGAGATAGCGCCAGGCAGAAAAAAAGAAAGATATTTTGTTAATTTTATAATGACGGGGTTTTACTGAGCAGTTTTTTAAGTTGCTTGAATGACGAAATGATCCGTTTGCGCGTCTTATAATTCTAAGCGCTACGCCTACCCATGAACAGAAACAATAACTCACAGAACTTAAGTTCAAAGCAAGACATAGATGTTGTCTTATGTGGCGCTTACCATCAGGCGAGTGAACAGCTAGCCATTTAAGCTAATGATTAATAAATGAAATAAAATATGTCTCATATGCATAGTTAACATAATAGTCCAGTCATTTTAGCTTAAATTAGGTAAGAATCTCGGAATTCGAGATACCCGGCTGTAACTCTGTAAATACTTGTGTATTGACACCCTAAAAGTTGTCTCAAAACCTACATATGGTAGGGTGTGCGCAACTATTAAATTTCAAGGTCAAAGGTCACAAAAATCGCTTTTTTCGTAAATATGTATCTCATTTCCTATGGGTTTTTTGCTATTTGTATCTATTATCAATATTGTAGAATACAAAATTCTCTACAAATTTTGTTTAAAACTTTTTTTCATACGGTGAACCGTTTTCGAGATAGAGGGCGGAGAGCGCGCGGTCACAGGATCAGTTCAGGTCAAACGGTGCCTCCGGTCGAAAACGCGCCATATATAGTTGATGAACTATCCATAAATCAATGATTATAAATATTTGTCAATTTTTATTAACTATTATGTTATACTAGCTTTTGCTCGCGGCTCCGCCCGCGTGAACAGCATTTTCCGGGATAAAAGTAGCCTGTAACCGTCTACAGGGCTCCATCTGTCTCTGTAGATAAATTCATCAAAATCGGTTTAGTGATTTAGGCGTGAAAGCGTGAAAACTTTCACCCCCTTTTTCATCCCTTAATAAATAAAATTTCCAAAATTCCTGAAACACGTATTTATTTATTTTACGTCAATAACTGAAATACAAAATTTCGTTTATGTAACTTTCAAAATGACGGACTTGTGACCGCGCGCTCTCCGCCCTCTATCTCGAAAACGGTTCACCGTATGAAAAAAAGTTTTAAACAAAATTTGTAGAGAATTTTGTATTCTACAATACTGATAATGGATATAAATAGCAAAAAACCCATAGGAAATGAGATATTTAAAAAAAGCGATTTTTGTGACCTTTGACCTTGAAATTTAATAGTTGCGCACACCCTACCATATGTAGGTTTTGAGACAACTTTTAGGGTGTCAATACACAAGTATTTACAGAGTTACAGCCGGGTATCTCGAATTCCGAGGTGAACCTACTAAAATGACTGGAGTAATAATGTCATTAAAGCTTGAACAAAAAAGTGCTTACATACTGCTTCGTCGCAAAAATAGATAAGGGGGGGGGGGATACCTTTCGAGACGGACTTGGATACGAAAGACCTACCACCTAATGTTAACAACATGTTAAAAAGCATCTAACTGCTTTCTAGCTGGTAGTAGGATATTCATATCTACTCAGATAGCGACCACCGTACTGGTTAACTTGGTGTGGAGTCAGGACAATGTGTGTCACTGTTATGTCTAGGTAGGTATCACACATCACATTATTATTTACCCATTCAAAATCATTTTGAAACAAAATTTACGGCGTACTACTTAGCGCGTGATAAAGAATAAAAATTTTGACAATTGTTGCTTTCTAAAACAAACCGAAGTGGCCTAAGACGGCCTTGGTCGTAACTCGTAAGTCGTAAGTATATAAAGATATAAAATGTTTTAAGTAATAAAAATACTGATTTATTATACTTGTTGTAAATACTTACTTATTTACTCTTTACTCACTAGTAATGTTAAGGGACCCGTGACGCACCACTCAACCGATATCCGAAGAAAATCCCATGAGATGTGATATACATAGTTTATCCTATTATAATGCGTTGAAAGTGTTAAAACAATCTAATCTTACAGCAAGCACTTCAACTTATGAAGGCACAATCCCGCCATTTCGGTTTGTTTTTTCCCTTCCAGTCAAAGGAAAATATTCATACAGCCTAGTCTTTCTGTGTGTATTAAAATATCTATTTTTAAAAGAAATAGACAGACTACAATATAATTGTATTTTATTTTACCTATAATAATCAAAATTCTCATCAAAATGAGTGAAAAAATATTTATTGGGCATGTATTCCATTCACATTCATTCGCAAATGAGCATGTGGGGCAGCTGACGGAAAGTGATATCATACGTACCTAACACATAATAATAATAATATCAGAAAAATCATGGACGCGTTGTTAGCTTTCGACGAAACGGTTATTAAGAGATTGAGATGGGGAGAGATGCATTTGGGTCTCCAGTATTTTATCAACATCGATATTAATATTATATATAATTATAATGAAAACCTAATAAATATTGTAGACATTTCATATTTCCCCTTTATAAATAAAATGTAGCTAGGTATAAATTTACCACAACCACTATCCATCACACCACCACAAACTCATGTACATAAGTGATAGTGAAAGAAATATAACGTTCAAGAAATACCCATTAAAAAGCTAAAATTATTATTTCAATTTAGCCAAAATTAACAAAAACCTGCATATAAGCAGGCTCAAAACAAGCATGGCGCGTCAACAAATACTATTTATTAAAAAAGTTGCGTGTAATCGGGTGTATTATGGCGTAGATGATTATACTGAATGTCGTTGGGCGTGGTTCGTGTAATCGGTGCAGGCTGACTAGCAACTTGTGGACACGCCCTGGCCACTCCGTTACTGGCGCCGATTGAATTTTTGTATAGTTATCAAATAAAAAATCAGATAACGGTAATTGAAATTCAGTTATAGGTATTACGTTAGTTTGGAGGCGGATTTTAATCTTACGGATTGACAGGAAATCAAAACTTCTACACTTGTTTGAATAGATTAATTTAAACAAAATTGATAGGTACTCATCGTAAAAAATTGTCCGCGCTAAAAGCAATGATGAGACTTGCATGTTATGTACCTATTAGTTAAACTTGATGAGAATGATAAAACTGCCGTAGATAAAACTGTATCTACATACCTAAGTAGGTACCTGATATGTAATTAATTTAGAATTTAAATACCGTCATCCCTCAATAAACCGTACTTACAAGGGCCTAGTTCACTACCAATTAACCTATTACACGTATTTTAGAAAGTAATTAGTAGACATATTTCATCCTACCTAGTATAACTTTTGTTATTGTACTTCATATTTTATTTGGTAAGTAGCATTTACTCAGAGGTGGTAAAACAGGAGCTAAGTACACAATTTATTTAGGTTACTTAGGGTACTTAGGTACTACTTATAAATTCGTGTGCCATGGCAAGGCGATCTTTAAATCAAAATAGGTTTACTTCAGTGTTTATTAGGTATATACTGTCCCACTGCTGCCATAGCCGATAAATGCGAAAAGTCAGAAGTGTGTGCTCTGTGGCTTGGGTTCGAACCCATGACATACGTCTCAGCAGTTCGATCTTCGCTTCGTTATTCCACTGCGATGGAATAACGAAGCGATTAATAGCGATGCGATGGCCTAGCGGGGAGTGCCCCGCTAGGCCATCGCCTCTTTACCCATATCATTCCCTAAATAAACAATCAACACTGTTTTTAGGAGTTATCGAGTTGCCGCTCCATTAACTTCATAGAATCAAATAAAACGGAGGAAACAACGCCTTTTATCCTGACGCTTATTCATCAATTCTTTCAACTGCAGACGCATTCACGAAAAAAGCTATAAAATCAACTGGCATTGTTAATTTTACGCCGAATATATTTTTATACTATTTACTTTTCTGAATATCATCGTTCTTGTTTACATCTTATTAATTAGAACCACACAAAAGCGGGTCGGCGTATTTGAACAGTCGCTTTCTTTTTTTAATTGTCTATGACCCGGCAATGACGCCGTGGTTTTGTATAATGGAGCTTGTACATTTTGTGCGTAAATCGAGCGGAAAATTGCTATATAACTAGATCCCCTTGTTATGGCGTTGGTGAAAGAAAGGGGAACTGTTGTAGGCAGTTACCAAAGCTAACTAATTATAGTGAATATTATTCCCACAATGGTTACGCTGAATAGCAACATGATCAAAACAGCCTATAATCCCACATGGAGAAATCATAGATAAATGTTATAGGTAATTCCATTAAACAATCAGAATCAAAACTATTGTGCTATTATTTATGACGACATTTAATCTATAAGTACTCAACACGTAATTGTAATGTAATAAACTGCACCTAAGTATTTCATAATAAATTGCTTTTGTAAGATATAATTTAATTACGCAAGTGCGCCACATACGGTTGCATCATAGAGATATCACAATAACATTATATCAATGAATATAGAACCAAAGATGTGGCTTATATCAAAATATTTTACAATGACATTAAATTCACAGAAAGATATTGTCGATGGGCCGTAAATTCATGCCGCGAACGCAAATGCACATTCTAGAACGCACGTGCGTTTATGAGGACCTGGACTTTCTTGTTCTCATATTATTGGCATGGTTCCTAGGTAGGAGCACCATGAAATACTTGTTAGATAAATTAAAATTATTGATATATGAGATTCAACAAATATATTACACTTAAGCGGTACCTATGCCAGCACCTATTCCCTGAAGTGACGGGGCGAGGTGCAAGCAGAACATTACAGGTACTTACGTTTCGCGGAAATTCCAGGTGCTGAGCCTCGATGGAAATGTGTGCCCCATGTGCCGATGGGCACAAACTACAATACCGGTCAAATATTATTTGCCTGACATGGGATTTGAGCCCCGTGCCGTATTGACTACAGTTTGTAACGCCGCACCTTTATGACCTTAGCTAAGGTCATAAAACTTTCTTATTCGATTATTTCTAGTAGAAAGAAGTATATCAATTTACTAAATACCTGGTCATAGCTTCATTCCATTGAAGTTTGAAGTGGGCACGCGCTCGCAGCATGTAGCCGTAACGCAGCGCTCCCGCGGCGGCTGCCTCGATTACCATACGTGGGCTGTATCTGTGACAATTGAATTAATATTAACATAATATCAATATTATATGAAACACGGACGTTTCACACCGATCGTAGCTAATAAAATAATCTCTGATTGTCTGTTTACGCAATTGATGTCTTCAGCTCACATGGTTTACAAAAAGTGACACAGGTTTTAACGATTGAATTTATTTATAACTAGCTTTTGCTCGCGGCTCCGCCCACGTGATCAAACAAACAAACAAACAATCAAACTCTACAGCTTTATAATATTAGTATAGATTTAGGTAGCTTAGCAACGGAAGCCTTCAAATAATATTATTTGGGTAGCTTAGCAACGGAAGCCTTCAAATATGAATAATTTTCCCCGTTTTTGCAACATTTTTCACTGATGCTTCGCTTCTAATGGTCGCAGCGTAATGTTATATAGCCTAAAGCCTTCCTCGATAAATGGACTATCCAACACAAAAAGAATTTTTCAATTCGAACCAGTAGTTCCTGAGATTAGCGCGTTCAAACAAACAAACAATCAAACTCTACAGCTTTATTATATTAGTATAGATTCAAATTATTATAAATATACGTCACAATAACGTACTATGTGTGCAACTATGGTCTTTAGTAGTGGACCGAGGTTAATTTTAGTAGGGACCGAGATATATATATGGATCACATCACCACCAATCCATACCCCACCATTTCCTAATATCTTAATCCACCCAAAGGGGTGAAAGGAAAGCCTTTAAAATGGGCAACGTGTCCATGATTCTTCAAGTACTGTAGATGTTCATGCAATGGAGATCACTTATTATCAGGTGCCCCTCTAGCTCGTTTGATGGTTTCTGATATAAAAAAGTTATGGCACACCTAGCCTTATAATAATGAACCTGGTTTGGTATGAGGAAAGTCTAAACTCTGAGGACGGATGTGCGAAGGCGCTTATCCTCGTTTCGGCACCTGGAGATAGTTATATTCGCTGTAACATTTTGCTGAATCACAAGCACGACACAACATTCATATTTTAGTTTAAGGACAGCTATACGTACAACTGTTGTACGTATAAAAATGTACAACAAGAAATTACAATATAATCAGTACCTAATCGTTGTCATAAAATCTTCATTTCATTAAATTTATGTCACTCCACAAGAAATTGCTCAATACACAAACTTCTATTATTACCTACTTTAATCCAGGTGAGCATTGCATTATAATAGTAAATATGTTCTATCTATTTATATAAAAATTAATTGCTGTTCGTTAGTCTCCCAAAAACTTCTAAACGGATGGAGCGAATTCGATGATTTTTGTGAGTGTTTGATGGTTTGGATCCACAATGAGACCTTGTAGATAGCGCTGCAATCGGGTTCTAGGTTCATATTAATTTTTTAAGATTTTTCGCATACCACCCTCCCAATATTTGACTCCCTAACATTTAATTACATGTTGCGGATGAAACCGCGCGGGACAACTAGTGTTTAATAATGTATGTGATTAAAATAACAAGTGCGCACACGCAGCACTCCGCTAGTGTCGTGTCGCGCAGCGTGGCGTCTCCGCGCCCACACCCGATATTTCCAAGCTTGTAGTGACACCTACCTGAGTTAGAGCACCTTTGGAGACAAACAAAATATGTTCTTCTATTTTATGGAATGCCTGTTTCTTATTAGTGGATTATTTTGGAAGCAATTTCTTTTGCGCCATATTTTTTAGTGGGTCATCTGATGGTAAATGATCTCCACCGCCCATGTACGCCTAAAATACTAGAAGAATTATAGGCGCGTTGCCGACCTTAAAGGAAAGGGATAATTAAAGGATTGGGAAGGGAGGGGCATTTGGGCCTCCGGATATCTCACTAACCTACTTTACGTCGGTTTTCTGCGAGACAGTGATAACGACCTGGCCAAGCCGGTCCATTCATGCTGTAGATAAAACTGTCTATAGCGTGGCTCTACCACTCATATAGAATGGGCGTAATGAAGGCCTGGGCGGTGTTAAAATGTACTTATGTACGCGCCTACTTAGATAGGTATTCGTAGATTCAAACAAGTCTAGATTCTGTGGATTTTAGTGTTATTTAAATTACTTATGGTTTACCTTTTCATTTGACAACGTTTCAACTGACGACACAAAATAATTATTGACCAAACTGAAATACCACCGACTCATTATTCTTTTAATTTATTTTAATTTTAATTTATCGCTTAGGTACTTTAACGATGAAAGAGAAATCGTGAGGAAACCTGCATACCTGAGAGTTCTTCCAGAATTTCGAAGGTATGTGAAATCTGCTGATTTCACATACCTACCTTCGAAATTTACCCACATTAGATTAACATGATGAACTAGACTATTTCATTCTTAGAGGCTCATGCCCAGCAGTGGGACGTATATGATACAAAATGTATTATGATTATTATTTTGATCACTCACCATTATTTTTCATCTTTAATACAGATAATAAAGATGGCGTCAATTCGATCCCGTCGGTATCGGGTCTCAATTGGCCGTGTTTGTTTACCGCTGGCCTGATGTATGGTGGATATAAATAACCTGGCCCGAGGCCATTCCAATTATGTATCAACCTGGTGCGAGTTGCTTTGGATTTGTTTAAATAAATTTGTATTAAAAATATTATTGATAACCGGCGTTATTATAAAACGTTGGTTTTTATTCTTTTTTATAGCAAATGCCGGTAAACGAGAAGGTGGGTCACCTGACGGTAAGTGATATCCACCGCCCGTGTATGTCCACAATACCAGAAGAATTATGGGCGTTATCGACCTTAAGGGAAAGGGATAATTAAGGGATTAGGAAGGGAAGGGGGTATGGAGCCTCCGGATATCTCACTCACCGTACGAAACGCAGCAGCAAACCGCTACTTTACGTCTGTTTTCTGTGAGACACTGGTAACGGCCCGGTCGAGACAGCCAATTTATACTGTGAGACAAACTGTTTTCAGCGTGGCTCTACCACTCAAAGTGACCTGTTGGTAAGTGGTTACCAACGCCGATAGACATTAGCAACGCCAGGGGCACAGCTAAGCCTAAAAACAGTGTCTGGATAAACGGTATTGTCTCTATAAATTACGCACACACGTAAGATGTGCAAAACTGAGTTGAATTCTATAAAAGACCTTGCAGTACAGTAAGTTGTATTTTGTTAATTGGAATTTGCATACAATAAACTTTTATGCCTATATTTAAAAACAATAATAAAACAATTTAAAATTACAAATTAAATATCATTAATTACCGCTCTTACTGTCATTTATATGCTCGAGACGTCTAAAACCCGTAGCTGTCACTCATACAAGAATGTACAGAGGAGGATTTAGATGGGATATAGATAGATGAAAATATTTCGATGGAACATATAAAAAAGCAGCTATAGGTCGGCGAGGAGTTGTACTGTTGGACTGTCTAGACCAGTGTTTCCTAACCATTTTTAGGCCATGCCCCATCTTAACATTTTTTTTTGTTAAATTTGACACCGATATCTAGCATTTTAATAACCCAAAGCGAAAGGGTTAAAGTCATGTTGAGTCCATTTTTAAATTGCCCCCTTTAACTATCAAATTGCTCCCCGTGGGACGTGGGCCCCACGTTGGGAAACACTGGTCTAGACGAAGGTCGCAGGTTCGAAATCAGACCCGAGAGAATGCACCTCTGACTGAAGTTAGGTGTGTATTCATTGTTGACTATCGCATACTTTAACCGTGAAGGAAACAGGGCATAATATTTAAAAAGTTACATCTCGGAGTGACCAGCGTAGTGCAGTGTAGCGTAGTGCTGGTCAACTCGGCATTCAAGCGAATAAAAAAAAAGCGTGTAAAAATGCATTGATTATATCACGATAAGCGCAGAACCTACACTAATCTCTCGGCATTTCTAATAGGAGTCTGAATTCAATGGGAAGTCCAAAACTTAATACCTGTTGAGCCAAGTTGCATATTTACCAAATTTCCTTATATAATTAACTTTATACGTACATATGTGAGATGATGAATCAAAAAGTATATTATGGCCCATGAGGGGATCGAACCCGCGACCTTCGCGTTATTAGCACGACGCTCTAACCAACTGAGCTAATGGGCCGACGAAAGTATCTTGGGAAAGTACGATATAGAACAGCAGAGGCCGTGAAACGAGTAACGGGTAACCCATGGCAGGTTCCATGGGTTACCATGAATACCCACGATACTAGAAAATCATGGGTGCTGACCATATAGAGAAGGTATAGGACCAGGATCTCCTTAAATCTCCCTTATCATAAAATGGAACAACAAACTTCATTGTTTTTTTTACACGCTTTTTATTAACTTCACCTGTATGTTTGTTTGTTTGTATGTTTGTAACCGACTCCTTTGGGCGCGATTTTGACCCACTTTAAACGGCCAGATTTCGTTCAAACTTTGTAGATTTATCGAGGACCGATGACAATACACTAATATGATAAAAAAAAATTAATAATAATAATAATAAAATAATAATAATTTAATTTAATTAATTATTGATATTCAGGTTAGGAATTAAAATTGTACTCTCTGGATCTTCGTTAATTATAGGGAATATCGTAGTATCTAAGAGCGTCAATAGATGGCGCTTTTTTGATATTCGGGTTTAAAATTATACTCTCTGCTACAATATATTTTTATTTTAACTAAAAAATGAAAAATAAATAATAGTTTTAAAACAACTAAAAAACACGCTTTTATAGAAAGTCTAACTAAAAAAACAGAAAATAAATTTGAACAAAACAATGTATTTTATTGTAAAAAAAGCGTGGGGTGCATGGTGCCTATAGTTATAAATTTTGTATTGACATATATGAGTAGAAGGATTATCATTTAGGTAGTATCTTAAAAAGCACCCCACGCTTATTTTTCAATAAAATACATTGTTTTGTTCAAATTTATTTTCTGTTTTTTTAGTTAGACTTTCTATAAAAGCGTGTTTTTTAGTTTTTTTTTTATTAAATGACGAGACGGTTTTGCTGGTGGGAGGATACTTGTATCCGACCGGATAGCGACCACCGTACACTGGTGCTAAAACCTGCCATAGTGACCCACCTTGCGTGGGTCGCGTTCCAGGGTCAGCCAGTGTATATCCGGTTCTCCCCAGGGGGCTAGCCCCCTGATCCTAATCCCTTTTCCTTTACCTCCTCCTTGGCCCTTTGGCAGGCCGGCATGATCTTGCCGACCTACGATGGACACATTGTTTATCGTTGGTCGACACTATTCTTGGATTGCGTTACACTTACCATCAGGTGTAGCGTAGTCACTTTGCCGAGCCAGGATAAAAAAAAAAGACGGGCAAGGCGCTCGCCTGGTGGTAAGCGCGCCTGCCCATAAACAGAAGTAACACCACACAGAAATTTGATATATAAAACACTACATGGCACTGAGCTGCGCTCGTCACCCCGAGACATAAGATTTTTATGTCTCATACTGCTCAGTAATTTCACTGGCTTCAATGTCCTTCAAACCGAAACACAACAGTGCTTACACACTGTTGCTTGGCGGCATTTTACATACAATCCTTAATTCAATAGCTGAACAGCAAAGATCTATTTAAAAAAATATAAGTATATTTCCCGACATTATACTAATTTATACGTATATTCAGATTACTTATAATAAAAAAATATACAGAAACATTTTTCAGTAACGCTCGAGCATATCGCTATAATAATGACGCCATATATGTGAGGGAGCAAAAACATCTTGGCCCATGAGGGGATCGAACCCGCGACCTTCGCGTTATTAGCACGACGCTCTAACCAACTGAGCTAATGGGCCGATGAAAGTATCTTGGGAAAGTACCATAGACAACAGCAGACTAGCAAATGGATAACCTGCCACCTATGCACACCCACAAGACTAGAATAACAAGGATGCATTATCGATCACTAGCTTTTCCTCACGGCTGCGCCCGCGTGATCTGCTTTTCCGAGATAAAAAGTAGCCTATGTTCATCAGGGATAATGTAGAATTCTAATGGTGAAAGAATTTTTGAAATTGGTCAATTAGTTTTTAAGTTCATTCGTTACTACAAAAATATGTACAAATCTTTCCTCTTGATAATATTAGTGTACATAAAGGCAAGTTATAGGAATAAGGATTAGGAAGAGGAACTTGGACCTCCTGAAATCTGATTCATTGTACGAAACGGAATACTTCACGCCGCGCCGGTTTGCTGTGATAAGTACGTAAATGAGACATACAAAAATAATATGTAATAAAATATAACCAGACAAACAATTTTAGGATATGGTTGTATTAGCTTTATTCAGTACGTCGTAGACTTTCAAGACACGAACTTCATCCTTACAAAGTGACTTAGTTATAATGCTTAGCTTAATACTTGAACAGAAAATATCTAATTATTTCTTATATTTACGCGAATATTACACATTGAAATAAAACTAATTTAAACTGATTTTATTGCGTTTTTATTGGACAGTCCACCCCGTGACAACGAAGGCTGCAAAGCTTTCGAAACATCCGGATCAAAAATTAATAGACAATATATATTTTTTGTCATCATCCTAATCTTTAATACCTAGTTTATACAATAACATACAGAAAGGTAATAATGGACCATGTTGTCGCTATAATACGAGTAATGACAGTACTGGGGGATCAAAAACATGATGGCCCATGAGGGGATCGAACCCGCGACCTTCGCGTTATTAGCACGACGCTCTAACCAACTGAGCTAATGGGCCGATATTATTTCCTAGGAATATACTATACAGATCTTCCTTATCATATTACAACTATATAATTTATTACATATGTAATCATTTAAGACTCTATATCGCATATATTTATTGATAAAGACGTGGACCCGAGAATGTAATACACTATCTACCGCAGAGGACATACAATTATTTTTGGCTACAGTTCATATCATTTCATCTACATCCGAAATTCCATTTTACTGGCACAGACTGAAAAATTACATAAATACCTCTATTATGTTTTTAATGTTATTTGTATACTAGCTTTTGCTCGCGGCTCCGCGCGCGTGATTTTCATACAAACTTTCATCCCCTATTTTATCCCCTTGGGGGTAGAATTTATCAAAATCCTTTCTTAGCGAATGCCTACGACATAACATTTACCTGCATGCTACCTATGAGTGGTAGAGCCACGCTGTAGACAGTTTGTCTACAGCATGATTGGGCCACCTCAACCGGGTCATTACCACTGTCTCACAGAAAACCGACGTAAAGTAGCGGCTTGCTGCTGCGTTTCGTACGGTGAGTGAGATATCCGGAGGCCTTAATACCCCTCCCCTTCCCAATCCCTAATTATCCCTTTCCTTTAATGTCGGCAACGCGCCCATAATTCTTCTGATATTGTGGGCATACATGGGCGGTGGAGATCACTTACCATCAGGTGACCCACTTGCTCGTATGCCGATCTATGCTATAAAAAAAAATGCCAAGTTTCAGCCCGATCCCTCCAGTGGTTTGGGCTGTGCGATGATATATCACTATGTCAGTCAGTCATCTTTGAGTTTTATATATTTTTAGTGTGAATTGATTAAGTTGAAGTAAAACTAATTTATATGGTTTTTTATTAATTTTGATCCTGATGTTTCGAAAGCTTTTCAGCCTTTGTGTTCAGTCCACACCGTGACTTTCGAAACGTCGGGATCATAATTAATAAAAAACCGCGATAAAATCCGTTTAAATTAGTTTTATTTCAATGTATAATATTCGTGTAAACATAATAAATCGTTGGTTTTTAAGATTTAGTTAAAATATATATAATTTAATTTTTATTATTTTTATAATTTTAAATGGTATTTTAAACCAAAAGATGCTCTTTAGTTTAATGGAATCAATTTTAGAAAAAGTAAAACCAACATTTTACGGATAATAAAAGATATGTTATAGGAATCCAGTCATCGTTATACTTAAACATCAAAGCGAATATTTCTAAACGGTTCTGGGTGGTGGGTTCCTCGTATGCGAGAAGCCTTTTAAGTTAGTACCACTGCTTTGCTATTTCTTCCAGCAAGCGGCATAGTCTAAGCAAGTTATGTTTCGGTTTAAAGGACATTGAAGCCACTTACACTACTGAGCATATATCTTAAGTCTTGGGGTTACGAGCGCAGACCAATGACGTGTAGTGCTTTGTAATTCAAGGGTCGGTATGGCGTTGCTTCTATTTATGCGCAGGCGTGGCACTTCTCATCAGGCCAGTGACCAATATATCTCTGCATTTAAATTAATAAAGAGAAAACTTCTGATAATATTACTGAAGAGAATAAAAAAGTCTGTAATGGCCCATGAGGGGATCGAACCCGCGACCTTCGCGTTATTAGCACGACGCTCTAACCAACTGAGCTAATGGGCCAATTGGTATCTCCATGTAAAATATGAAAGATGCTAATCTGCTCTATCTTTATTCTTAATAGAATGTTGCTTTTACGATACCGTGCCGTACGTCTGTCCTTCTTTAAATGGCTCTATTTTTGAACCGTAATACCTAGCCCACTAAATAGGGGACTGCCTCGATGGCGCAGTTGTGATGCATACGCGGTACGACAGCTGTGCTGAGATCTTAGGTGTGACCCCTGGGTGGAGTAAAAATGATATTGGGGTTTTCTATCACAAAATGTTCAGAATCAGCCATTAATTGCCAGTGCTTTATAATTCAAAGTTCTGTATGGTGTTGCTTCTGTTTATGGGCAGGCGTGGTGCTAACCATCGTCCGAGCGACTTGCTGGTCTCATCATCCAATTATATAAAAAATAATGACTTGGCGAAATGTGGGTTGTAGTTATGATTCCAACTCTGCCTACCCCTTCGGGGATTACAGGCGTGAGAGCGTATGTATAAATGTAGTAAAAATTCAGACATAGACCCCTTGCTCTATTGCCAAGTCCGTCCACTTGCCGGTGCTGTCAAGAACCTTCGTGAAACCATCGACTAATTGATTGGCTGAGTTATGAACTTAACGGGTAAAAAACTAAATTAACGCACAAAACACTCCCAAACTTATTAAACCCTTTTAGTATGCGGCTTGGTTTAGCCTAATTGAGTTGAGGCAAGAGGTTAATTCTTTGCTTCGTATAAATTATTGTTCTTTTATGCAAATGTTTGAGGGCCAGTTTTGGAAATAATTAAATTCGTTTGTGCCTTCAGGGTGGGATAGATCGGACACTGTTTGTTAATGCTTTACGTTTAGTTTACCTACCTACCTTTCTAACGTGGTGGATCATCAGTAAGTATCTATATAGTTATAATTAATTTCACAAGATCATTAAATAAATAAATACAGTCAACTGTCACACATATGGTCTTGACCTCACACACCTGTATTTTGAGTATCAGGAACTACGAGGGACTTGCGGGCCCACAACAACCAGACTTGTAACAAATATTTGTGGACAAACATTCGTCGCAATACGGGAATCGAACCCACATCCTCTCACTTCGTAGCCGGCTACTCGCCCAATACGCCACGCATTGAACAGATATTATTTACTGAACCGGGTTGTCTACTATATGAAACGTTTATAGTCTAATGATTTCTTACGTTTAAGAAAAAAATCTCCGTCTTATACCTATTGTCAAGCCAGTGCTTTTTGGGCCGTCCGCGGGATCATACCCAAGTAAGATTTAATACAGGCTGTTGCGAACGAAGTACTTCTGTTTCCTCAAAACGTCACTAAACTACAATATGCGACTGGGTGATGGCGATATTACCCTAGACTTCTCTGTCGGTGACAATATCAGCAATATTAGCATTTGGCATGTTATTGTTTTATATATTTTTTCCAATAGCTAACCCGCTAATGTCCAAGAGAAATCGGACTTTGTTGAACATAAATCAAGTATAATTGGGTTGGACATTTCATCCCACCATATTTGCATTCTTAATGAAATCTCGTCATAATTCATAATAAACAAAAAAGCATTCGGCTCTAACACCGACGGATACCTATATAGCCTTTAATTATAAACCTTCAGAGTTATTTCGATATTACATAAAAATCGATAAACAACATTAACTTACGCGTTTAAGTTACCTATCCAAAGTATAATGTATGAACGCCAAACGTAAACCAGCAGGTTATGGGAGTGTAGACTTGAGAAACACTAAAATATCTTTTGAAATTGGGTCGTTAATGTTCCCGTGCGATATACGGCCAACACATATCAAGGGAATGGTCGGTATTTGTTTAATACAAGCGCCACAATTTGTGAGTCGTAAATAACTAACTAATATCGTTCATTATTAAATTTCGAGCTAAAGACAAGCCGTATTGAAATACGTTTAATGATTTACGAGACGTGGAGACGTGAAATTTGAAATTATATGACTTATGTGACCACTTATAATTACTCAATTATTATATAATGAGAACCATATTGGAGAGGAAATAGCGTTAAAATAATAAATATCTTGCAGTATTAAAGCAATATATGTTTACTAATCGATGGAAAAGACATTGAGAATGATTTATGTGCAGGCTACATTGTAGGTTATGAATAGAAAGTAAAAAAGTTAAGAATTTCCATTTTCTTACAACAAACGGTCTTATAAACCATTACAAAAAATTCCCTTAGCATTTCAGAAACAATATCTTAAACATACACATTGTTTGTAAGTATTCAAATGAAAATTAACTGAATTATTGAACGAAAAGGCCCGAGGCAAATCGACATTTCAAAGAACCCAAAAGCGGATACATCTTTTACAATCAAAGAATATGTATGATCGCGCAAGCGCCAATACAAATGAAATATGGACGGCGATATAACGAGCCACACCGTTTAACAATTAACTTAACAAACAAATGTAATATATTGTGGTTAAGATTCAATACTAACGCGTTGAGAGCGGCCCACTATAACTTACTTTCAAAAATTCGGTTTGGAGTCTTTGTTTTCGGTTCTTTTGGGGTACATCAAAAGATTCATCTACACTTCTACGCTATAATATAAACAGGAACGATTTGTATTTTTGTATGTAAGGAATAAACTTAAAGACTACTGGACCGATTTGAAAATGTCTTTCACCATTAGAATCCTACATTATCCCTGATGAACATAGGCTGCTTTTTATCCCGGAAAAAGCAGAACTGGAAAGCTAGTTCTATATATTATACTACTTAACAAATGGACGCGTTAATTCGCCCTTAGCGGCCTATTTAATAAAATGATTGTTTACAGAATTTTCCCAATCAAGCATCCAAAAGCAAGGACGTGGACGATGTCGTGACATATCTAATTTATATTTTTGTAAGTGGCCTTATTGACATTCGGAAGGAATAGTACCAGTTAAAATTGTAGACATTCCTTATAAATTTGGAATGAACATATATTATGTAGCTCATTATTATCATAATCATATCAGAATTGTTGAAAAATATTATTTATTTATTTTCCAATATAAAGATCCTATTTTTTCATACCGAACACCGATTAGAGCTTTTGTTTTGTATCTTAGATTAATTGAATACTTCTCGAAGCGTTTTTGAGTAAACATATAAAATCCTCTTTAAAGAAAATAATGAAATACACTACCAGGTCGATAGAATGCTGTGTTGGAAGATATTTTAATCAACTGCAAGACAATAATTTGAACTATACAAAAAGGTCTGAGCATTACACAAAATCAATACATTAAACAACACTTTCAAAAACAAAACGAATGCATATATTAAATACGTGCGTTTCGGTGCCTTTCTCGGGACCGTTAAATGATTATTTCAATAGTTGATATCGCAATTGGTTCTCGCAGCGGGTCGTCAGCAATTAATAATTATTTAATAAGGCGCTCATTACACGACGCTGTGCGCAATCAACCGCGCCGAAATTATTGCCGCGGCACCTACACCATGCCGTTGAACAATTTATAAACTCGTTTATTTACTTGGGTTTATTTAAGTTAATCCTTTTAGAGATGGAAAACTGTAAGTAATTGAATTGGAGCTGCTTGACGCAAAAGCCGGCAGCATATGCGGAAAGGCTGCATAACTTATTCTTAACCCCGAATTTATACTAACCAAATTAATAGGCCACCACTACAACTAATAGTAGGCACACTTTGCCCATTAAATTACGAGTAATGGTAAATAATAATAATAAACCGTACCCGTGTCATCGTTTACGACAGCGCTTCGAATGATTCCCGACGGCTATGGGCGGTGGGGCGGCGCGGTTGGGCGGACCGCCCCATCTTAAGGCATGTTTTGTGGTACGTACCGTGACAAGGAGGTCGCTACGCGTGACGCACGTCAGACGTCCGCTTTGTACGAAATTGTATGGAAATCATCACGCGTCGCGATGTCCTGTAAAGAAAGAGAGAAAGAACTTCTTTATTTAGCCAATACTTATGACCAGCAGAAAACATAAAGGAAAAAGTAACAAAAAATATATAGAAAGATTAGGTAAAAGTAAAGTTAGGTATGTAGGCAACATAAAGAAAGATACAAAACGTACACGACCGCCAACGTCTCAAGTTTAACCAAAGAGATCACAGGCTCAGCATTTACCTAAAAACGCGTGTTAAAAAGAATCTACTTGGCGCTAATATTGCGATTACGATAAAACTTATAAAAGTTTCCACAGTTAGGGTGTACGAATTAAAATAAACTTAAAAAATCGGATTATTCAGACGGACATTAATTATTATGGCAACCCCGATGTTATCCAGATTAAACAGGAGATATTATGAGTACCTATAAGTACAGAAACTATCTCTAGAAAAAAAAAACATGTAATTAAGGTGAAGTGCTGAGGTATTAAATAAATCAAATGTAAAATTTTGCTCCATAAGTTTATTGCACATCTCATAGATGCGTTTTTTCTGTAGTTACATTTACATATAAATCATTATATTTGTACTGTACTATAACACTGTGGTTATTTTGTATAAAAGCCTGAGCAAGATTACTTGATAATGTAATAGAAATCCACTATGCAAAAAATAGAAAACCGAAACAAAACCAAAAATAAATATCGGCATATTTTAAAACTAATCATATAATATTTCATATTAATGCCGATCATCTTAAAGCCAATGATTTATGCAATTGTACCGGAACGCCATACTTTATCAGACAAATTATAACAACATTAAAATTTGACTTTTGAAACAAAGCATACGGTCCAATTAGGTATCCTGGAACAAAAAGGCAGCTCTCTAAAACGGCTACCATCGTATTATTGATACTTTAAGTTTCAAAATAGCTTGTATTAAGAGGAGGCTCCCTAAATTGTACGTTAGTTTCGATGACCATACTGCGTCAATTATATATCCAAGGAATATAAAACTTTAATATATGATTTTTCAGTCCTATTTCTTTCCGTTAATAAGACAGTTACACAATTGTGTTATTTTCCCTCGATACATTTTTATTCCGAAAACGATGTATTTTTGGTAGAATTTTTGCTGTTTCTAATAAATGGCTTGAGTTATATGTCTAAAATAAATATTCACAGTTAGTAAATATTGTTTATTATCCACTGCTAAGATATAAATTACCTAGATCAATTAAAACTCTTAATATAAATTATAATAGATTTGCGACATACGTCATTTACTTCTGTGCATTGATAAACGTCCGACGATGTGCGCAATATTCAACCTTATGTCATTTCTCATAGTGTGTTGAGTAGTGCACGGTAACTAATAATTAAAGCTATTTATCGTTAGTACAGCGCCGTGCTTCAAGGAAAGACTACGTGTTTTATGCCGCGCGAACGCTCTGCCCGAGTGTTGAATCAGTTTATTATATTTGACAAACTATGCGAAACAGACAATAAATAATTTGTGCAAAAAAGAAAGAAAGTGAATCGTTTCAAAAACTTTGTAATGATTATGAGAGAAGCAAAAGCGTAAGTATTTTGTTAGAATGTTATTTGTACATTTTGAAATTAAAAGTATTATTATATATAATATAACATATTTTAATAATATTATTTCTAAAATAGAATTTAACTATTTACATTATTACATACATAATAATGCCTCGGTCGCGTAGTTATATTTCGTACGCGGTATTGCTATGCTGAGGTCTCGGGTTCGATCCCCGGGTCGGGTCAAATGATATTGGGTTTTTCTATCATGAAATGCTCAGTATCGGTCCGGAGTTTGATCCCGAATTGTGCCTGGTATGGCGATAGGATCGCCCGCTGTCACATCATGGGATGGAAATACACTGCGAAATGTGGGTGCACTAGTTACATCTCTGCCTATCCCTTCGGGGATTACAGTCGTGAGTATGTATAAACAATCATTATAATGACTTATATACCCTATCTTTTTTAGAAAAAGAAATAAAGAAAATCGAATGATGGTTATCCGGAACAAAGAGTCAGTGGAGTCGCCTCGGCAATTATTTGATTTAGTTTCTACTTTTGTGATGCATGAAGAGTGAGTTACTCTAACATTATATTATACTATACTAATAATAAGATTATAAGCAAGTATGCATCTAATCGTCATTTATAATTACTAACTTGATATTGTAAGTAATATTTACTTTATCTTCTTCTTCACTAGGTGGTCGGTCCCTCGTATGCGAGAGACCAACTAGGTTGGTACCACCGCTTCGTTTATTTGTCCTACCATGTAGCAGTGTGTAAGTACTGTTGTGTTTGGGTTTGAAGCTAGTGACATTACTGGGCATTATGAGACTGCAAAATTTGTGTCTCGGAGTAAATATCGCAATCCAATATCACGCAGTGTGTTGTAATCTAAAGTTCTGTGTAATATTGTCTGTTTATGGTCAGATGTGGCGCTTACCATCAGGCTAGAAAAACGTTATTCATGCTAATAAAACAAACTATTACATATTTTATTGGCATTATTATATGATAATGGGTAATAACTACTAACTATGTATGTAATTATTTACATTAAATCTAATCTATGTTCTTTTTATTATCATGGAGAAACAAAATGACGATTATTTTGCTATGTAAAGAACCATGCTGTAGACACTTTTGTGATTTATCTACAATCTGAATAAGCCGGCTCGAATGTTATTCATACTTAAGTGATCTCCACTCATTGATGATTTATTTACATAATTACCTAAATCATTGTTACATTATTATTTAATCTATTTACATAAATCACCAATGAGTGGAGATCACTTACCATCAGCTTACCTACTTTTTGTCCTAGCACGGCAAAATGACTGCGCTATACCTGATGGTAAGCGCAGTGTAGACCAAAAACTCCAGCGACCATCGATGAACAACGAGATTATCGGTGGTCACCAGAATCATGCCGGCCTAAAATAATGCTTCTTCACACTCTGGAAGAGGAAAGAGGCAAATCGAAGAGCCTGCGACAGGATAGGCGGATGGCTGATGAAGGCACAGGGATACAAGGATGTATCCCTATACCCGTCTCAACCAACCATCGAGTCATGTCGCAAACTCCTCGGGAGAACCAATTATACACTGGCTGATCCTGGAATGCGATCCACACAAGGTGTGTGGGATCATTATGACGGGTTCTTACACCGTGTGTATGGTTGTCGCTATCCGAGCGGTTAGGAATATCCTACCAATAGCCAATTCCTCAATTGATTACATAAATGGGTAAGGATGAAAATGATGATGATCCTGAGCTCTAACTTCTAGTGATGTTAAAAAATATGATTTGATTATATGATGATGATTGTTGATGATGTTTTTGCAGACTAAACTTGATAAACCTTGAATCTAGCGAGAACACTGAAAACATAACAGCTATTCATCGTGCATATATTTCGCCACCATCAACTCTCGGGGACAAACCTCCCATACGATGTCAAAGAGAACATTTCTCATAATATTTGTTCCATGAAAGCAAATATGACAATATATAGCCCTTACTTGATGCAACTGACATTGTATGGAACGTACTGTTATGTTGTTTAATTTACGATATTTTTTTGTTATATAACAAAATGTATATTATTATGATGTCTTTCAGATTGATGTTGATCATGAAAAAATCCTTACGAGGTACAAAATATAAGGTGAAGATGTAAGATTTTGTTGTTTTATTTCGACCTTAAACCATTCTATAGACACATGAGTATCATCCTAATAAATAAATACACAGTATTTATTCCTTCTTTTTTGCACTTTTCGTTATTTCCTTTTGAATACACGTTCTAATGGGTAGACGTATCATCGACGTACAGTCATTTTTTGAAAAACAACAGAAAATTAAACTATAGTCTATTTTAAAGAAAATTCATTTATTTTTTGTTTTATATACACATGGTCTGGGTTCCCTGGGCCATTTTTCCACTTGATTACTATCAAGCTAATTTTCCGTGAGTAGCTTCGTTTCGATGAGACGCCCAATAATTCCCTATGCGAAAATTCTCTATTGTGATAGCTAACAGAGGTAGCAAGGATAGAATATTTCGATTTGATGATACCTAAAAATTTATAATTTTATTTGTAGGACAATATGACTGTTAAATTATATAAATATTAACTAAGTAAAAACAAAAAAATCAGCTGGTTAGTAATCATACCTATTGGAAGGAGGGGCTTCCAATAGGTATCGCAAACGAGGTCATAAAAAATTATTACTAACCAGCTGATTTTTTTGTTTTTACTTAGTTCATATTTATATAATTTAACAGTCATATTGTCCTACAAATAAAATAAAAAAAATTTGAGTATCATCAAATCGAAATATTCTATCCTTGCTACCTCTGTTAGCTACCACAATAGAGAATTTTCGCATAGGGAATTGTTGGGCGTCTCATCGAAACGAAGCTACTCACGGAAAATTAGCTTGATAGTAATCAAGTGGATCAGCTGGCCCAAGGAACCCGGACCATGTGTATATAAAACAAAAAATAAATGAATTTTCTTTAAAATAGCACCAACACATTTGTTCAAACGAAAATATATTTCATTTAAATTTTGAAGAAGAAAAAAAGAAAAAACACTCAAAAGGCGCAAATAACATTAATTTCTTTCATGAAACTACTAGAGTATGTTTTTGTAACCAGTCTACATTTAGCGGCATTATGCGTGAACATATAATAAACAAATATATTGTACTTTTTTTTTATAGCATAGGCCGGCAAACGATCAAGTGTGTCACCTAATGGTAAGTGATCTCCACCGCCCAAGTACGCCCACCACCAGAAGAATGAATCATGGGCGCGTTGCCGACCTGAAAGGTAAGGGATAATTAGGGATAGGGAAGGGGAGGGGATTTGGGCTTCCGGATATCTCACTCACCGTACGAAACGCAGCAGCAAGCCCCTACTTTACGTCGGTTTTCTGTGAGACAGTGGTAACGACCCGGTCGAGCCAGCCCATTCATGCTGTAGACAAAACTGTCTTCAGCGTGGCTCTACCACTCAAAATGTAATGTAAATGTATGTTCGCAATTCGTCTGTATATATATATACCTCCTCTGTTTTTCCATTGGTTAAAAAATGTGAAAAAAGCATCAAAGATTCTAAGTTTGGAAATATGCATACAAACTGCGATAATCCTGTTCATATTTCCATTCAGTGGGTTTTCGTGTACAATACACGCACAAACATACAGACAAGATAATTAAAAATATATATTTCTGTAATCGAATATGTTTATCATTACTTTTTAAACATATCAAATGTACAGACACAGCTCTGATACAATTTTGTTATATTATATTAACAAAACATTTGTCTTTCAAAACAAAATATATTATTAAAAAAATATTTATGTACAGAAGTCTCCGTGTATTTATGCCCACTACTATAACGTCAAGCGACGCGCGAAACGACGCGTTGCGTACAAGTGCAGAGGGTAGCGGGGTGGATGGGCGGAGCTAACGCACGAAATATTTTAGGCAGCATGCTCTTAATATTTTAGATAGAAACATATTCTGGTAGAACATAATAGCGCGACAAGGCACGGAGCACTCATTAGAGAAAACAAATCAATATAATAAGGTAATAAAACGGACTGTGTTCCCATTGTAAGGTAATTTGGTTGATTGGCCTTTACGGCCCGGTTTGATTGTTACAAATTTGTTTATGGCATCGGGCGTGTTTATTGGCGGGGCACCTAATTTTTCGGAACGACTTTCGGGTTCTTAGTATCAATATGTCTTATGTTTAATTCCAAATTAAAGTTTTTTTTATTAGCTCGAATGACGAGACGAGCAGATCGCCTGATGGTAACCACGCCTGCCCATAAACAGGAGCAACACCATATAGAACTTTGAATTACAAAGCTCTGCATGGTACTGGACTGCGCTCGTCACCCCGAGACGCTAAGTCTCATAATGTCGAGCAAATTCACTGGCATCAATGCACGTCAGTTTTCTGCGAGACAGTGGTACTTACCCGGTTGAGCGGGCCCATTTATGCTGGAAACAAAACTGTTTACAGTGTAGCTCTGCCACTTAGTAAGTCTTCACCAGTTTATAGATCAGTCGTCACGATCTAATGAGTAGTAGGAATTTGATAATAAAACTATTTTGTGAAATAGTTCGTGTTTTTATTATGATAGTTAATAAGGGTTCAAATATGGCGGGAGGCAGGGGGCGCTGTTATATATAACTTTTATGATAAAGAATGAAATATATATTTATTTTTAAATTTTATTGTACACTAAAATTATATAAAGATATAACAATTTTTTTTTTATTTAATTGTATGACGAGACCAGCAAGGCGCTCGCCTGATGGTAAGCGCCACGCCTGCCCATAAACAGAAGCAACAACACACAGAACAAAGCACTGCACGGCACTGAACTCTCGTCACGCCGAGACATAAGATGTTAAGTCTCATAATGCCCAGTAATTTAACTGGCTTCAATGTCCTTCAAGACGAAACACAACAATTCTTACACACTGTTGCTTGGCGGCAGAAATAGACAAAACAGTGGTAGCAACTCAGACGGCCTCTCGCATACGAGGGACCTACCACCTTGTAAATAGTAATAATAAATATAACTAGGTATCAGGAACTACGAGGGACTTGCGTTCCCACAACACCCACACACGAAACCAACATTTGTGAATCACATAAACATGTATCTCGGTGCGGGAATCGAACCCACGCCCTCTCGCTTCGCAGCCGGCTACTCGCCCGCTGCGCCACGGAGGCTGTCTAGACAATAATTTTTGTAGGTGGTTAAAAAATCCTTATTTTTACTGGTAATGTCTATATTAACCAACGCGTGGCCTGAAATATTAAGACATCTTTTAACTTATATAAAATAACTTTAAAACATATTAAAAGACTCCTTTAATCCTTATACGGCTTAATGTTTCATAACTTGAATGTTAACGGACTGAATCAGTGTTAAGTTGGCTTTAAGGCTAATTCACACTACGCCAGTAATTTAGTCGAGTTACACTAATTGGACCTACTTACGCAAACAGGAACCAACCTACAGCAAGTTCAAATGGAGATACTGATTTTGTTTTACTAAATTCAATAATTTAAACTAATTTTATCTCGTAGTTTTCTGGAAAATCGGACATGAAATATACTTCATGTACGATTTTGCAAAAAAAAAAGTATTAAAATCAATTTAAATTATTATTAAACATACTTTAGATAGTTTTGGCTACAGTATAAATATGCGCGTTCGCCCGAGGAAGTACTACTATATTTACATATACGCACTCAGTCCTATAGTCCCCGAAGGGGTAGGCAGTGGTGTAACCCGTATACCCATATTTCGTCGGGACTATTTCCCTCCCATGATGACACGGGGCAAGCTTATCGCCACACCGGACACAAATTACAGACTCCTAATTGATATTGAGCATTTCGTAAGATAAAAAAACCTAGTTTAAAGTTCAAATAAATTTTGTAATAATGCCCTTGTAGCTTGACTAAAGTAATATCACAGTCTAAACCAAACTTAAAAAATCATATACTTACACCACGTAGAATGAGTTGCCTACTTGTCGTCATTTCTCGCCATCAACATAATCTGTTTTTGGCTGCCAAATGTCACCCGATGAGCTTTAATTTCTCTTTCATCAACACCGCTCATATGCCGTAGAGCGGGGCCATTAAAATTTCGCAGCGTCGAAATATCTCAATCAATAAGTGCTGATCGGCAGTAAAAACGTTCGTCACATTGTTTGTCGCTAGCATCGCTTGGTCAAGCGAAAATTGGCGTCGATTATCGAAACGTGCAAGATATCTCGCTTGGTGTTAACGTTAGGGTTGTCGTGGGGGATGTTTTCTTCGCAAAGCGTAGTTATTTTAATAATTTCGTGCAGTTTTATTGATAAGTATCACTCTTTTGAGAAATAATTGTCATCTGATGTTTGTAGGATCAACATTTGAAAATAGCAATAGAGTTATTCTAATAATACCACAAAACAGTTGACGAAATACCTACATAACTCAAAAAGGTATCTCCCATTTAGCAACAAATAATTCGATTAATAAATATCATATTCGTTCATGAAAATAGAAGAAAAGAATCGCGAATTAATGTTTTTATGATAGGAAAACATAATATCGTATATCGAGCATTTCTATAATACGTTACTTGGAAAAAATGGATCTCGCGTTGGTTGCGCCCGCGCACGGCCCTCGCAGGGAATGTAATTAACAGAACACCAATAAAAATAATTAGGAACAAAAAGCGATCCGCTCTCGGCCGCCATTTATTATTTTGATTACCCTTGTTATTGTTATGGGGTTTTGATGTTTCTCATCTACACTTTCACGAAGACACTGTGTCGTCAAAATATATTGGATTGGGAACACGCATGAACACCGTGTTTCTCGTGTGTGGGGTACGAGAAGGGGATTTATTGTTCCCCTTTACGGCTTTGTTTGTTCCCGCCGACGACGCGTGACGCGGTATAAGGTAACGACCGAAATAAGGCGTAGCGGGGCGATATAGCGATTTTGATAAATTGCACGATCAATTATTTCTAATTTATTTCAACCTTTGGCATCGCAATTGTTTTTAAATTCTGTCCTTAATTTTATACTTTTTGCATAATTGCTAATAAGATTTTAAAGGTGTCATAATATATATTCGGTAATGAATAGGTTAAAGTCTGATGATTGTATTTACCCACTAAACATATTTACTGATGTAAATTTTTTATACGATTTGACTTTCTTAAACACGTTTAGTGGCTAAATACAATTTAAGGATAGTACAAGTCAGCCTAAGATTCATTAAATTATTTGTCAATAAACATACATTATTAGATGCTATTTGTATTCATAATTGACTAAACATAGCGTCAATAAACGCTACCGCTCCCCGCTCTATCCGCCACTGTAAGCCCACCATCAATGTGTTCACAGTCATAAAATTGTATAGTTTTGGTTTTAGCACAGATATTAGTCATAATTTAATTTTATGTGGAATTTTTTGTTACTTAATCATAAACGGTGAGCGAATAACGACGTATTGTTTAAAACTAAGCTTTCTTAAACAAACTGCACAGTTGATAGCATCGTAATGTTAATGGTGGTTTCACACGGTTCTATTTGAGTTGAACTACTAAATCACATGCGATTTGAACCGTCTGAACAGATTGTTAACCGAATCTATCAACAACAGTCATACAGCTTTTGTTGATTCAAGTCAGTTCATCAACAAAAATCTGTACAATAAAAAATTACGACTCTACTAGGATATATACGATAGGGTAATATTATGGATTTATTCTATTCGGGCACGGCAAAGTGACCACACTGGGTTTGAATGTTGAGCACAATGTAGTCCAAATATAATGTCGAGCGTCAAAAGTCATTGCGTCCCTCGGTCGGCAGAATTATGCCGGCCTGAATTAGAAGAATTATGGTGGTAGGATATTCATATCCGCCCCGATAGCGACCACCGTACATATGGTGTTAAAACCTGCCATAGTGTCCCACGCACCTTGTGTGGGTCGCGTTCCAGGATCAGCCAGTATATATCCGATTCTCCCGAGGGGCTTGTGACAGAACTTGATGGTTGTTTGGGGCGGGTATAAGGGTATAGGGCGGGTTTGCTTCTTCCCTCTTCGGAGTATGCAGAAGCATTTATACAGGCCGGCATGATTCTAGTGACCACCGATAAACATATTATTTGTCGGTGGTCACTGATGTTTTTGGCCTGAACTGCGTTTACCATCAGGTGAAATGCCGTGCCCGGATAAAAAAAAAACTATATCGAACAAGAAATATTTCATAAAAGTTGGTCCACACTTGCCAGAAATCGATGTACACACGTAAAATAAATACGCGCCAAATCGATGAAGTCCTTTTTTGAAATCATTTATGTATTGACTAACATCCTCTTTAGAAACAATATTACCTTCGACATTTTTATACCTTTTCGTATGCATTTCCAAGGAAAGTAAGTGCAAAAGAAAGGCCCCGGCGAGATTCGAACTCACGATCTCCTGTTTACTAGACAGGCGCTTTAACCAACTAAGCCACGGCGCCGATAATAAAAGCCCTGAAACAACCCCTAGCTCTCCCAAAAGCCTTATTGATACGTACCAAAAACAGACGTAAAGGTCACCATAAGCGGCTTTTTAAATAATTATATTCAGAGATAGAACCATCACCTTACTCGCCGCATTCCATTTCGTGAATTCAGCGGTGTTACTGCGTATTACAGTAGTACGAATAACAAACTTTATTGACGGGAAGAGCAGGTTAGTTTAAAAATGTATTTATACCTTTAATTTTTTATTTACACATTAATGTATATCAACACCAAAACAAAATAAAAAGTAAAGTTATAAAAAGCAAAGGAAAATGGCAGTCTGACTGAATTGCAAGCGGTCAACAATTTGTGATGTGATGATAAATAGAAAGGTCATGAACAATGCTAGAATTTATATTAAGCTGTGGCCTAACAAAAATATTCATGTACACTGCTATACAGTACGCGATACGTCATATTAAGGCGTAGAGTCATGCGTTTATAATGGCACAAGTTAACTGACAGAGAAGAAGCTAGATGTAATATAAAGTAAAATGCTAATATAATGGTAATTACAAATAATATAATAGTAATTACAAATAATATATGTAATGGTAATTACAAAAATTTAGTTAAACCTTTGGAAGCAAGTAATCAAATATTCAGAATTTTATAAACGGTTCTACTTTCCTAGATACTATCAGAACTATCTTACTCTGTGTACTTGCGCTACGCGGCTATTGCCGAGTTCTGGACCATCCATCTGCTGAACAAATAGCGACAGGACAACCTTGAAAACGTCACAGCAAAAAGTTATCATGCATAGCGATACGACATATTCTTGCGTACATGCATGCGTGTTACTAACAGTAACAATACTGTCCACCTAAGTTGATTTTGAGCAAAGGTCTTGGCAAGCTCCAGTTATGTCCTTTAATTTTTCAATCTCTTTCTATCGCCTTATAGATCTAGTGGCAGCATATTTAGGTTAAGAAACAGGTGGATGTCCTGGGTTTAAATCCGAGGTCGGGCTGTAGACAAAACTGTCTACAGCGTGGCTCTACTATTAAAATAAAACTATTATTATTCAATATTGTTTATATTATTGTAGGTTACAAACCATTATTTAATGTTAAAGTACAAGCTGTGCTACGGTTTCCGAGTATTACCCTTACCATAGAGATTATGTAATACTGAAAAAAAAGTAAGAAATACCCAACAATTCTTTGAATACGCTAAAATATGTTCAAGAATTTATGCTATGAGCATAAAACAAAATTTACCATAAAACTAAGCATAAAATCAGTGCAAGCCATTAATTAAATCGAATCACGAAGATACATTGTAGCGTCACAATATTACGGGCTGTAATAATGAATATTACCGCTGTAATAATCAATATTACAGTGTAATTACTTGGAGCACGGATTATTGCTTTATTAAGCTCGCCTTTAGCGGTGCGTGTTTAGATGTTTATTATTGTAATGTTATAATGGTATAATCGAGGACAAGAGTTATTACAGGACCATCTGTAGACCCGACATACATGGGCTATCTTGATTGCGAAGATCTCTCAATGATGAGCTGACTGCTGTGCTGAGGTCTCGGGTTCAATACGCGGGTCGGGTAAAAGTGATACTGGGTTTTTTATCACGTAATGCTCAGTATTAACCCGGAGTCTGGAATTGTGCCTGGTATGGCTATAGGCCCTCCTATCACAGCATGAGACGGGATACGCTCAGTGAAATGTGGGTGCTGTAACCACTACAGCTCTGCCCATCCCTTCGGGAATAACAGGCGTGAGTGCGTGTGTTATAATATAGATTCACAATAAATCACTTGTTTAAGACATTGGGTATAATGTATATCATCACTGGAAAGCTAAAAATTAAAGAATCGTTAAGAATTAAGATACATCGTGATTAATCAGTAAGTGATTGAGTGGTGTCGCTTTTATTATACGATATATGGATCACCAATAGGTAAATATACCAATTAATATTATATTCATATTATTAATCGCTAGTTTTTTTGGACTGCACTCCGATTACCAACAGGTGTGGTGCAGTCACTTTGCCGTGCTTGTATAAAAAATATTAATATCAGTGACAGAACCGGACTGTGCCGCAAAATCCTGTCACTGACCTGAGACGTCAAAACACTTATTTAAATAATCATGACTGATCATGATGTATTATTGAAAAAAAAAACAACCTACATTAACATAAGTGATACATGACTTAAAAGATAAAAGTAAATCATGACACCGTTCACACTAATTGCTCAGTTTAACCAGCGCTAATAACACTGTGCAATCACCGACCCATTTGTTACCACAGCTTATTATAAAATAGAATTTCGTATCTCTAACTTCACTGTAAACGTTCTGTTTCACGCATTGTCAAGATAACATATTTACTTTTGTAATTACTCGTAAGTATCTTTTGTAATGTGTTAGGAAATGTTATAGTGTTTATTTATTTGAGTCTCGTTTTTTATCAATGGTTATTTTTATATGTTATTGTTATGTTTTAAATAGCCGGCTGGCCATTACTTAGGCTATATAATAAGTTACAGTTGTATTTTCAAAATGATGCTTTCTGTCTAATAAATGTTTGTTTAATGATTAAAATTGGATAAAGAAACAAATGCATGTTTTTTGAACTTAAGGGCCGTCCGTGAGCAAAACACCGCGCGATCGAGGTTTTTAGAGGCTATCTAGTCATTACTTAAAATAAATATTGATTAAATAAATATACAATATATTTTTACAATCTGTCAGCTTTACTTTGTTCGATTCAAATTCATGTTAATGCTGATATATATTTTTAAATTGTCGTTATAAATGAACCATAAAAATGGGAAAAATGCAAAGATTCCGTGCGTCTCCTTTTAAAGTACAGAATGATATCAAATGAGATTAACATCACTAGATAGGCAATTTAATAACGAATATTTTGCCCGTTTTAAATTTTCGAAAAGACCAAAACCTGATTTTTTAAATCAATTATTCGCTAAATACGTGCATATTCTGCACTCGCCGAGTACACGATTCAGTATGGCGCGAGACAGTCAAGGTCGTTTGCTCACGGACGGCCCTTAAACTAAGCAATGTGTTTACGTCTTGAGTCCTGACCTATTTGAAATACTGTGTTTGTTTTACAATACGACCAACTTTTTTGCAAATACACAGCTAAATTAAAGTTTTCTTATTAAAACTGATTTGATTCTGTATTTAAAATGACAACTTAACTTTAAAAATTATTTATTAGTAATCAACTACAACTATTCTATGAGAGTTGGGAGTAGACGATGAACCCAAAAAAAAATCAAAATCAATAAAGAAAAATTGATTGCATCCAACTAAATGAATATACGATATTATCACAGTTTTTAATAATCGAACCATCGACACATAAACCATTTAGACAAAAATTGAAACAAAAGAACGGCGATAAAAATCCAATTTTCTGTGTCACTTTTTACAGTGTTAAGTGGTTCCGTAGACCCTCATGATAAACTTTAATTATTTCCCTAAATAGGTTATTGTAGTTAGAACTTTCTGTAATGTAAATAGTTCATTTCATACGTCAGTGGTAGTTAGTGCAGAATTAAAACAATTTGTAAAGAACAAAGGCGGACGATTTTATCGCTCCAATTATTCGTGGAATGGAATGGTATAACTTACAAACTTAAGGCATTGTCATGATTAAAAATATGTAATTTATTTACTTGTAGTATGTATGGCGTTATGAATTACTAGAGTAATTGTTTAAAAGACGTGTTAAGGGCTAACTTTAGCAAAAAGACAAAGTAGTTTATTATAATGATATATGTATAAGAGCCATTAATATTTGTAGGTAAGTTGTTACAAATATTTATAACCAGAAAACTTATCCTTAGTTGTTAAAAAAGGCATGTTAACAGTGTAGACTCTACACTGGTCCTGATAGCACAGAATACTTTAAGGTACTTAAGTAATTGTGCATACCAAATATGTTTAAACTAAAATCGTTTCACAAGTGGTAGAGTCATGCTGTAGATACTTATTTACAGCATGAATAGGCTCGACCACGTTATTACCACGGTCACAGTAACATGACGTGCAGTGGCAAATTGATATTGCGTTTCGTACGGTGAGTAAAATTTTGATATTCCCAAATGGGGTGTATTATACCTACATTCCTTTCCTTAAAAGTCGCCAATGCATCCATTATTCTTCTGATATTATAAGTGTTTACGGGCGAAGTAGATCACTTACCATTAGGCTACCACTTGTTCGTTTGCCGGCCTCTGCTATCAAGAAGTCATTGCATCTATAGAGCAATAGGGTATTTGACTCGATTATTTTCATTATTTTAATCAATAATTTGCTTTCTCCAAAGTCTATTTATTATCAGAAGAATATTATAAATCGTATCATAAATAAATAAGTTAAAATGTGATCCATGTCTTGTGACGTCATAAATCAGATCATGCCTTAAGTATGCAGAGGTGCAAAGGGGATAGTGAGATGTTCCCACTATTTTGCTCATAATAAAATTTAAAATATGAACTGCAGATTCATTTTCTACTGTATTTTAATTCTGTTTTCGCAAGACGGTTTTTTTTTAGTATTATTATTTTCTTTATACCTATATAAAATAATGAATTGAATTAAACGTTGTCAAATACCGTTCAAATTACAAGGTGGTAGGTCTCTCGTATGCGAAAGGTCGTCTGGGTTGGTACCACCGTTGTCTATTTCTACCGCCAAGCTACAGTTATAAACACTGTTGTGTTTCGGTTTGAAGAACAGTGAAATTACTGGGCATGTGAGACTTAACATCTTACGTCTCAGGGTGACGAGCGCAGTTCAGTGCCATGCAGTGCTTTGTAATACAAAGTTCGGTGTGGTCTTGCTTCTGTTTATGGGCAGGCGTGGCGCTTACCATCAGGCGAGCGCCTTGGTCGTCTCATCATGCAATTAAATAAAATATATATTTATATCGACTAGAATTGCAACCGCAAGGATGCTCATAACTCTACCAACCTGGCTTCTCTTTGCTGTTAACTTAGCCCACAACATTCTCCCTGCCGCAAGCGTTCCAAATAGACGTGGGCACATGCAAGTCCCGTCTGAAATAACTTCATGGGCTCGTTCTAACTCGAACAAATTTAATTTGCACGAACCTACGCTTCCAAAGCGAATTAGAGGCGGTAGCAAATGTTAAACGATTTGCATTTTTAATTATGTTTGTTACCTTTGATTTTAATGGTTTGTTTATATAATGGCGAGTGTGGAATAATGTCATGAAATGAATACGTAGTTAATGGGTTTTGTTACATAGGTGTGTTTTATATTGAGGAATGAATATCCTTTATTAATCGTTCGATTATATTTAATGGTTAATTAGTATAAAAAAATTGAAAACTAACATTAGTTTTAAAAACTCAAAACCGACACTTATACAGAAAAGTTCCCAATCCAATACAAAAGACGTATAGAAATTGTTAGTGTAATTTTTTATGTTGTGTATTTTTTTATTATATATATTACTTATCATCAGGTGACCCATTTACTCGCTTGTTGACCGCTACTAGAAAAAAGACTAATATACATTAACTATGTTAAATTCCATGTACCTATTATAATATTTTTTATACATTTTAACTAATACTAGCCGTGCATGTTTCAAATAAATAAGTTCTAAGCAAAATTAAATCCAAAACATTTGTGTCAGTTATAAAACAGAACATGTACCTACATCGCGTGTACCCAGTTAAACAAGTTAAGTAATAGCCCGTTAACCGCACTAACATTAAATAAAATTAACAACAGGAACGGAACCTTAAATTCGTACTTCGTAACTTATAAGTGTAATACTTTATGTAGCTGTTATCACTTTAATTGTATATTGTAAAACAGGCCTATTATTAGGTGGTAGGTTCCATGTATACGAGAGGCCGTCTCGGTACCACCGCTTTGTCTATTTCTGCCACCAAGTAAAGGTCAATTTAAATGAATTGTAAATGATTAAATAAATTTCCACATATCATTCAGGCAATCTGAGGTAATTAAAAAGAACATAAGTTCCATTTTCAAACAGAAACCGTTCCAACGTTATAAAACTTGCTGGCAGTTAACAAATAAAAAGAAATAAAACATAGTTTTATCAGCCACGAAACGTTATGTGATTGCCACCGTTGTAAATGAGACATCAATAGGGAACAATCTGCAGTAAAGGGAGCTTAATGTCCGCGAGCACGCGACGAGCGTGCCGCGGGTGTCGGGGTGGAAATAACCCAGTCACCATGTGCCTTCGAACGTAGGGTGAATAGAACACGACACTTCATGTTCGTAATTATTGCGTAGTTTTTTCCGTTGTCCTAATGATAGGGACCTTATTACTAAGCTTACGCCAATCTATCTGATTAACAATATCCTAACATAGTTAAAATAATATAAACCAATTAAGATTGGTGTGACGGAACCCTCGGTGCGGGAGTTCGATTTTCACTTGACTGTTTTTCTTTGAGATTGTAAACGATTTATAAACATGACATGCCTGTGCATTTGTCAAGGCGGTTACGGGTCCTGATTTTTACAGCAAAATTATGTCGATCTTAAGTAACTACATCGGATGACCCCGGAATACGATTTTTCGAAACGAGCCATTTGTACGGTTTGTCACCACGTGTATGGTGGTCGCGATTTCGTACAAGTATGTATCAGGTTACTACCCGCTTAGTTCACACAGCTTAATTCTATTCTGAGTTCAGAATGGACGATATATATATTTTTTATTGAATGGCGAGACGAGCAAGGCGCTCGCCTGATGGTAAGCGATGGTAGCGTCTACCGATAAATAGAAATTTGAATTACAAAGCTGCATGGCACTGAACTGCGCTCGTCACCCCGAGATATAAGATGTTAAGTATCATAATGCCCAGTAATTTCACTGGTTGCAGTGTCCTTCATATCGAAACACAATGTTGCTTACACATTGTTGCTTGGTGGCAAAAATAGATAAAGCGGTAGTACCAACCCTGACGGCCTCTCGCATACGAGTGACCTAATCGGACCTTGTGGTCCGAACTCCTTACGAATTTTCCTTCTTTGAATGCTAGGCTATCGATAACGATAGATCTTATATTCTATATAAAACATTTAAGTGAGAATAAAGGAAGTTCTAGTCTGCTCTGTCGGATACCTCACAGCTTAACGTAATTATTTAAGGATGATTATCTATACTACGCAGATCATTAGTCATGAGGGTCATTTTTTCTTAATCGCACCTGCACGTAAGTATTGATTTCTGTAACTGCCTTCATTTATCTCTCTAAGAGAGAAAGATAGAGAGAGGGAGAGTTCTGTGTGATGTTGCTTCTGTTTATGGGCAGGCGTGGCGCATACCATCAGGCGAGCGCCTTGCTCGTCTCATCATTCAATCAAATAAAAAAAGTGAAAGTCATACAATTACAACGGATTGATTGACCCACGCTTTTGTTTAACCGACTTTACCAACAAAGGTGTATTATTATGTGTACAATTTAAGTGTGACAGTTGGCATTTCACGAACGCCATCGCATACTGGTTCGGCAACATTTTCCCCCTATTTTTGAAAAGGTCGCCATAACCACTTACGCAGGATACGTAACAACTTTACATCTATTGTTGCGAAACAGAATTAAACGGGAATTTAAAACTACAGTCATACATATAATAGCGACGGAGGAGTTTATAAAGTGCAAATATAATTTTGTCACGTTATACGTTACGAATTGCAAAAGTGATGTCATAATCGCATTAACTTAATTAACACTCGCCATTCGTTTGTTCGTATCAACAACGGGTAATTGTTTGCTCAGTGAAAAAAAATATGCGATAAAAACACGTTGTTTGTAATTAAGAAGGTTTGAATAGGAATTAATCGGCCATGACAACGTCTGTTTAAGGATGGCTTGGTGTATATTTAATGATTATCACATCACAATATGATTGACCTGCAGATGTTTCCGTTGCAATACATGAACAATTTTTGTTCTTTAATGCACGAGCCTCGTCATGTCATGGGAATAACCTGTATCCAGCAGTAAATGTCTCGTATAGACAAGCAACTGTTTATAATTATGTATGTTAATACAGTATCTATAAAATTTACGGTACGGTTGTTTTATGGCAAATATTATTCTATTGGTGATCTTATTCCAAATTCAGCGGCTTAATATCTCTAATGTATGTTGTTATTATGCTAGCTTTTTAATTTAAATATATGTTAATAAAAACAGTAGATAAAATAAAGATTGTATCACGTAATTTAGAGTTCTAGGCCCAGGAATATAAATTATACCAGATATCTAATTCTCCCTTTGGCTTAACTTTTGTAGGAAGTATGTAATTAGAATTTTGTAATTCCCTTAGGTGAAGAAATATTATTTATACGGATATTAAAAAATACGGCAGGCCAAACATAGGCCAGTATATCTTTCAATAATAATTTCTAGAATCAATTATTCTTGAGTTACCATGTCAAGCATCTGCATATAATAATACAACAAAAAACTTCGTTACGTGGAACAAAATAGGCGGATAATAATGTTAAAACTTATTAATAACTCGGCATTTACTGTTAAAAAAAAAATGGGTGCGTGTACTTATGTACGCGCGTGAGAAGTTATACTTCTTTGTTATTTATTCAATTTAATAGCAAATATTAAAAATTAATATTATTATTTGATGTTCAATTTTAATTTTTATCACAAACTTTTTATTAAATGTTTTTTAAATTTATTTCTTTATTTTGTGAATATTAAATAACCAATAATAAGTATTTAACATTAATAATTTAATAATATTTAGTGTTAATTATATTAAATAAAAGTATTTTAATTTATATCAATAAATAATACATACGGATAGTTAACCTCAATTATATTGGAGCACTTGAAAAAGTATATAAGCACAATTTTTTTCACTAATATTCACAAATAGTAAGTAATATCAATCAAAATATAAATAAATAAATAATACATACGGATAGTTAACCTCAATTATATTGGAGCACTTGAAAAAGTATATAAGCACAATTTTTTTCACTAATATTCACAAATAGTAAGTAATATCAATCAAAATATTCAATTTAAATCACTACTGAATATAATTTATTAGCACATATATAAATTATAAAGGACATTGTCAAAAATGGCCTATGAATCAACACGCATGAAACATTTACTATAATAATAATTATTATTTATAATGTACATTATAATTATTATTATAGTAAATGTTTCATGCGTGTTGATTCATAGTTTCAATAGAACGGACACTTATTAATTTCGAAAACAATTTAAAAAGTATTCACTTCCGTCATAGTCCTCGGTATTATAATTTTTGGTTCAAATTCGGGTTTTTAATAGGCAAAGGTATTGTAGCTCATACAGCCAAGTCTTTGTAACAACACTCTTAAGCTTCGCATTGTTATGCATTTCGCCAAAGACAAGTGTAATTTATTCTCAAGTCTTCACAACAACGATGAAATATCGTAACATTAATAATTTAATAATATTTAGTGTTAATTATATTAAATAAAAGTATTTTAATTTATATCAACATATCCACTCGACATGATAGAAGTACATTCTACTCTCTTCGCGTTTATGCGAGCCTGGTACTTTTTACGGCAACATGTTCCGAATAAGAAAAAACCTAAAGAGTTTTTCTTTGTCTAAATCGTCATTTGTTTATTAATTACGGCTACTTTCACTCTCATCATTTTTTCTTAACGCGCCTAACTTCATACTGTTAATTTTTTGTGTCACAGGTGCGCGCGCATCTTAAAATTTCACTCTCATCATTTTTTCATAACGCGCCTAAAGAAGTATAACTTCAAAAATACTCGGGTTTATAATAATTATAACGTAATTATGTCTGTTTACTTTTGTTTGCATGACTTATCATCTATTTATGATAATATATTAATATTTGTCTGTCGCATCTTAGCTTGTATACGAGATGAGCCAATTTGAATGTGGTTTTTTGTTTTTAATAATAATTCATGTCAGGGGTTTTTAATAATGCCCAATTTAATAATTGGGATAAAGTAGTAAAAAACCTACACCGGTTTCGCAGTATTAACTGGTGAGAGATGGTGCAGGATAAGCAGCAATGGCATCTTCTAGTGTTGAAAGTCAAAACCCAAGATCCACTATGAGTTTTAAACCACTATACTTTGATATAATCTATTAAGAAATCTAGTTGTTTAGTTCAGATATCTGTATGTTTACATACTTATTTTATTGTAGTTATCTTTATATGCATTAAATCCAAAGTATTAAACCACTTACATCAATCTAAAACACATTTATGAACCCTTTCCCAAACTGTCAACTGTCGTTTGTATATAAAAAATCAATTTGTTATGTCTGGATGTAAGGTCGAGCCGAGCAATTCGGTCCCAAGTGAGCGTGATTCCTGTTGCCACGGATTGTTTGCGCCTTTGTGCGGGCTCGAGCAATTCACACCCACCCCGCTCGCACCTCGCTTCATTGTGTGGTCAAACTGCGTGACCTAACAACAGCCATGGACAAATATAACATCATAATTGACGTTTGAAATAAGGTTTATCTTCTTAATGGATTTATGTGTGGATGTAATGGCCTTCCAATAAAATTGACTTATTGATTTAAATCGTTGTAAAAGTTTCGTTGGAATTGATTATTACATGGGCTTAAAAAGGGCTTAAATATAATTAACTATCTGTTTATCGTGATTTTGTTTTCTTTCATTTTAAGTATGTCCTTAGATTTGCATAGGAATGTAAAATGTAAAATGTAGGATTGAATTTTATACTAAAACTTTATAATCAGTTGTTCCCAGGGAGAATAAATAAATACGTAAATCAATCATAATATATCACTATGGCATATTTGACTCTATTTATATACAAAATACCGGTACTTCTAAAACTATATTTACGAACCACATAATCAATTGAACCCAGAGATCTCGTTTCTTAACTCAAGGATACAGACGTGGTTTTACATCCTCGCATCTCAAATAACCAGACTGCATATTAAGCTTAATAAAATTTTCGACGTAACCACAGGGAGTTTAGAACATTTGGCGTTCAGGGTCGGATTAAGGTATCCTTACAATCTATGACATAGTCTAAAGAATTCCTTTTCTAATAGAATTTTCATGGAGACTATATTATTCCATTTTTAAACTTTATATTTCTTTATTCTTTTCTTTTTTATATGAGCACGGCAATGTGATTGCACTACACCTGATGGTAAGCGCAGTGCAGTTTAAAAAACCAGCGACAACCGACAAACAATAAGTTTGTGGTCACCAGAATCATGCCGGCTTCTTCATACTGCGAAGGGGAAAGAAGCAAATCGGGGGACCTGCGATAGGACAGGCGGATGACTAATGCAGTCACAGGGATACAAGGATGTACCCTTTTATCCGCCGCAACCAACCATCAAGTCATATCGCAAGCCCCTCGGGAGAACCGGATATACACTGGCTGATCCTGGAACGCGATCCATACAAGATGTGTGGTTCACCATAGCAGGTTTTAACACCATGTGTATGGTGTTCGCTATTCGGGCGGATATGAATATCCTACCACGAGCATTCCCAAAAATAGGCTATGTGCAACAGATGTAAGATTAGTTTTAACGATACATTATAGCATACGCCAAGGTATGGACAAAGCGCAACGTCCAGTATGAAAAACTGCGCAACGTTTATTCGTAGTAACTTGTCAAAACTTACTTTTAGAGACGCAGCCCGTCTTTTACACTAGTAGGATATTCTAAGTCCGTGGCTCGGCTCGTGCTATCACACGTCATTTGACGGGATGTTTATAGTGGTAGTAGTTGCTGTCGTTACTGTTGCTTTCCTTTAATATAACTCTGTTATAAGATTTTAATTAATTTGTTTTATTTAAAAACTCAGCAGATAGAAAGCAGCGATAGCTCAGTAATACGGACTGTCGAGACGAAAGTTGCAGTCTGAGTTTTTAAAAATTACGTGTATATTAATAGTTAATTATCGCTTACTTTAACGGTGAAGGAAACATTCGTGAGGAAACCTGCATACCTGAGAACTCGATAAGATTTTTCAAAGGTAACCAACCGCATTAGGCCAGCGTGGTGGACTAAAGCCTAACCCCTCTCATTCAGTAGAGGACGCCCGTGCCCAGCAGTGAGACGTGTATAATACAGGGCTAATATTATCATTATTTAAAACTCAAATTTGTATACGAACATATTTGTATGTGGAAATGCATGGGTCAGAGCCCACTTGCCTTCACTTTCATCCGATACTGCCACCGACTCCCGAATAGACTCCACAAAGGAAAGGAAGTCACGTCCTCATCGGTTATTAGGACGTATTATTAGGCTTTGATGGCACTTTAAATGGCCGTTTATTTACTAATAACATGAAATGGGACGCGATGTAAAATTTAGTTTTTTCTTTCTATTTCATTTTTGGAAATTCCATAAAGTAATGGTAGGAAATAAACAAATTTATAAATGAACGGTTGTGAGGAAATATATTAGTAAACAGATGTGCTCGTGATGAATATTTTTATTTATAATAAATATTAAATCAGTATATAAACGTGGCGTAGCGGGTGAGTAGCCGGTTGTGAAACGAGAACCCGCGCGTTCGATTCCCGCCCAATGATAAATGTTTGTGTTATCCATAACTGATAAAAATTGTCGGTAAAAATTATTTATGGAACCGCAAGTCCCTCGTAGCTGCTGATACCTATGATACAGGTTAAACTAGTGTGCGGGCAATTTTTTTGTATTCTTTAAGTTGACAAAGTAAACTTGAACCGATTTTAATTCTATCGAACTAAAATAATTTAAGTCCTGTTACTTTAAACGATTTAAGAATACGAAATATGGTTTGAAGAACAGACAGGACCAAACTTAATTTTAGTGATTTTTAGTCTAGTTTAGAGAATTTTGTGACAGCAGAATCAGCTTAGTTGTTTTTTTTAATGTAAGTAATTAAGTAAAATATAGAATCCACCCATGATACTAATAAGCAAAATATATCTGCCATAGATACCTTCATGATATACGAATCTCAAACTACAATTGACTAATCACTTATGCCAAAATTCTAAAATGTCTTCATACAACAACCATTTCACTATGAGATGATTTATTTCCTCCGCATTTGACATAGGATCAGAGTTCTTCATATACAAAAAATATCTTACGTGCAATTTGGAATCGAAATCGAAAATTGCGTACAAACGTAATAAGAGACGAGCAAGCCGTCTACGTGACGCTATTTAGCGCCCAAACGGCGCAAGCGCGAATTGGAAATCAAAACAAGCATTGATCCACAATCAAAACGAATCGAAACGTTAACGTCGTGATCGATAGCGTGCCGTCCGATTATAGAAATCACGATCGTTTGTGCATATCGAATATTCGAATTACAAAACCTTCCATTCAAAGCTGTAAGGCCGATTTTAAGGATACTCAAGATTTGATTTTCAAATACAAACCTTACATTCATTGTTTTAAAAACCAATTGCATATCCTGTTCGGCCAGTTCTAAAATCCCAACCAAACAGATGATACATTTATAATTCAAAGTCAATTGTGAAACATCGTTCGGAAACACTGCGAATACAACTATTTCTTTGGATTATATTAAATTATAGCTAGCCGTGAAAATCGTCCAGTAATGTGTTGTCGAGATTACCGATTCGTGGGACTGCGCGAACATATCATTTGGTTTCGATCTGGTGGATTTCTAAGTGCGGCTAATGGGGCACAATCTTTGAATTAGCCGTTACATATTATTGATTTTTGTTTCATTTTTACAAATGAATTATGTTAGTGTGTTATTTTGTGTGTATTTTTCAGTATAAAATGAAAATCATTTATTGGTTTCTTCATACGTGCATGCACTTCCAATTATAGCATAATATTGTATTATTCTATTTGACATGTTATACCTACATTGACAATTTTAATTATGAGTATCACGAGTTTATTTATTGTAGAGTTTTAGGTTGTTATCATTTTACGCCTTATTTTAAGACTAATTCTAATAATAATCCACTTAAAAATTTAGTACCTAACATTCTCCTTACTAATCTTCTGGACATTATAAGCTGGCTGAATCGGTTTTATTTGTAGGAACTAGGAAATATAACATTAATTGATGCACTTTGATTTCAAAAAACCACAGTTGCGGGTGTAATATATCTGGGTAAAGTTAAATCTTAGGAAATCATTAGTGTGGCAAGCAAAGAATAGCATTAACATCTGTTAAAATAACATTACTGCGCAGCGAGTGGCGACTGGCGACACGCTCGCTTGACGTTCGGAAACGCTAATATTACTGAGTTGACGTAATTTGTGTGCATTGTACAATGTAGTTACATTTAGTATTTAGAAGGGTTCGGTATTTTTTGACTTCCGATTAAAGGTTTTTTTAATTTGACCCCAGTGTTTGTTTGTGGGTATGTGTGTCTGTATATGGTAAGCGTAGCGCTTAAACGAATTATTAGATTTGTTTAGTTAAAATATGTTCAGCCGCTTAAAAGTTACAGATTATTTTCGAATTGACGTCAAGGGTATTTATTAATGGTTACCTAACTATAACACTATCAATATATATTTGTAAATAAGGTTCCACGTTAAAGTTTAAGCTCCAGCTAGTCATAACAGCTGTTATTGCCTGCAAATGGAGGGCGAATTGCAAAACGAACTATCCGGCGCACTGTTTTTTAACCTCTCCGATGAAAAGCAACTTGAAAAACCCGCGGTACCCTAAAACGGAGTGTGGAAAAACGTTAGTTGGTACAAATAATGTCGACTGGTGTAATGAGCCTCTTATCTGACTAATTAAAAGTCGATTTAGCGCGGGCTTTCTAATGCAGCGCACCGGTGACACGGCGGAATCCTTTTTACAGTATGATTGATGTTCGTGACAGTTATAAGTAATTAAGTAACATTTGGGGTGCAATCGGTTTGTTTATTTTTAAGTTTTCGAAATCATTAATTATCACGTTGTTATTTTTTTTTATCCATAATATGCTTACGTTTGGTTGTTGGTGTGTTCTAGCTTGATTAATCTATTGAAGTGATAACTTCTTATGGGAGGGTGAACCGAAACGTTCCGTAACGCGAGCGGCGGCGAGCGGAAGGTTCCAGAATATTCGAGAACCTTCCGTGAGACGTCACGCGGGCCAGTTGACCAGCCAGCGCTAGCCGACTTCCCTGGAACTTCGATAATTTCGAAGTCCCAGGTGGCGTCACACAGTGACCAGTCGGATTGGACCGGACTTTCACAGGACTTTGACCGGACTGTGTTCGTTTTTTTTTATGGTGAATAGACATTTTACCGTAATTTTGTTTTTGATATTGATAATAAAATGACGATATTTTACTTATTTTATAATTTGGAACATGGTGCCGTAAAAAAAGTACCAGGTTCGTATAAACGCGAAGAGAGTAGAATGTCCATTTTTCATGGCCAGTAGCCGTTATTAATAAACAAATGACGATTTGGACAAACTTTTTAGGTTTTTTCTTATTTGGAACATGTTGCCGTAAAAAGTACCAGGCTCGCATAAACGCGAAGAGAGTAGAATGTACTTTTATCATGTCGAGTGGACATGTTGCCGTAGTTTTGTATTCTCGCATCTTGTTTGGTAAGTTTTCACTTCTGTCGGCACTCCTGGAGTGCAACCCGTATTTTTTTTTTTAATCTATTTCGATTGGTTGATGCAATTATAAGTGGGTAAATGTTTGTTTTTCTGTAGATTAATATCGTTATTATATTATTACACGATTAGGTAGAAAGAAGTCTCCTTTGATTCATAATATAAACCGAAAAATATTTTTATTTGTTTGTTTTAGGAGCAGATGGGTAATGTAGAAACGACCAACGAAGTTACAATGTATTGGTTTAAAATCAGAATATTACGACACGTACTAAAAAAATTGTGTACATCCAATAGCATATATTATAATTATTTCAGATGTTACTCAATTTAGTTTTTTGTTTTTGATTACAACTTGCAAAGCATTACTCTGTCTTTAAAAAGTCGTACTTTCCCACGTTGTATCGAATAAATAAATCTTAATGGTGCGGCAAAATGAAATCTTAGCATATAAACTGGCAAACAAAGCATCTAGCACATGTAAAATGCAATAACACTATAAAATACATATAAAGTACCCTTTAATCTGAAATTTCACTGCGCAGTAAAACAACTTGTTACATTGTGAATTTATATGAAGTGTGAGAGTTGTATGAAGCCATGCAATTTAAGATTAATGGAAGATTAAATCGAACGTTCAAGGGGGTCATTTAGTAGAAAGCCTGAGTCCACTGCCAACCATGAATACCTATAATACGCATTTGATAAAGAGAAGGAATTTTGAGGGTTAGCATTTTTTGGGCCTCCGGCTATTTGCTTAGTCTAGTCTAATCTTTGTAGGCTATTGGTCCGACATTGCTTACTTTGATTGAAGTCACAAAACCTAACAGCAATGCTCACGTCGATTTTTTGTGAGATAGGATTGCCATCTACCGAAATTTTATGAACTTTAAAGTCTTAAAAAATACCAAATTATCCAAACACATGTTACAGTTATACTAGTGGTACTTCAATTTTGTTCTAGAGATGTTTCACTTTGTTACTCGGAACGCGGAATAAATGCAATAATCTTTTCAATTACTTTGATACAATCATAATCGTCAAATATGTCATATCAAAACTAGCTCATTTATTCAGTACAGTATTGTAGACAATACTATTATATTATTTATTATTATATATTATTTTATTGTGGCTCTACTGAAGTGGCTCGCTGAAGATTTGAAAAGTTTATAAAAATAGTTTGAGTTGAGAAAATTAAATATATTTCATAGCCTCCATGGCGCAGCGGGCGAGTAGCTGGTTGTGAAACGAGAGCCCGCGGGTTCGAGTCCCGCACTGAGACCAATATTTGTATGATCCATTAATATTTGTTTCGGGTCTGTTGTCAGACCGAAAGTCTCCCGTAGTTCCTGATATCCACGACACAAGACTCGTATCTTACTGTGGGGTCAGGACTATGTGTAACTGTTATATATATTGTGTGTAGGTATATTTATTATTATTACTTCCATAACGCAAAGTCTACCCGAGCGAATTTTAAATAATTCGAATCAACTAACAACAAAGGTCTACTTTTTGTTTAAGAAATGTCATCGCTGCCTACAAAAACTGGAATCGAATATGATCCATACACTGTGATACAATTTTCCCACAGTACGTCCGTGTAATGCGTTCAAAGTTGTCGCTTTAAAAGCAAACATTTTCCTTTTTCTCTACAGACACTGGTTCGGCGAAACGAATCGATTCGGTCGACACAGGTCAGTTTGTTTAGTCCACAACCCGAACGAAACTGGCCAAAAAGACAACTCGTGAATTGATTCCCTGGACTATTCACTTTGATATGCGATTTTTATTAATTTTCAACAACCATTGCGTTTTTACGTAGTCAGTGCAGCGACAGTCGAACGCAAAGCGACCAACGGATGCGGTGTAGAATAAAAATGTTGTATAACTGATGAAATTTTACGTGGTGTTGGAGAGACTGAAAAACACCATCATCACGAGCGGATCCCGGCCGAAAATGGCCGTGGTAATGATATTTGTTCGTTGATTTTGTCTGTTTTGGCCCGTAACTTGATTTGGTTTTTATCCTCCTCGCACAAAAGCTACTAAATTTCGTTAGTACCTCGGTCGTGGTCTGGTATATCGTGACGATGATTTTTGGAGAATACACGACTGTACCGGATCAATTATGGACGTTATTAAATCAATATTGAACTTCAGTTTCGTCTCGGGTTAGTGGGGCAGCTCTTTTACATTTAATTTGGTGGATTAAACTATGGTTTTTGCTAACAATAATTTAAAGAAATTCTTGGTAAAGACCTCCATGAAGTGGATATGTTGCTATCTGGCTGAGTAATTAAAAGTGTTGGGTTCAGTTCAGATGTTACTTAATTTTGCCGCTCAAATATGAAACTACGTTTCTTGTACTCACATTTAATGTTGTAGAATATTAGAATAGAATCAGGACTTCTATTAGGATTTATTTAGATGTATTCTTAGATACCTACCCCTAATAAAAATATAAATACAACATATTTTGTAATAAAAATATCGTATTTTGTAATTAAGATAGATGAATAAGATATGTGGAGAACCAAACATTAGCAGAGCTTCCTGCGAAAGATTCACCTTGTCAGTTTTATTTTATTAACATTTGCTATTTAATTATACTTATCTGCGTATTTCGTATTCCGGTAGGGTCTTAGGCTTACAGCTCTACGTATATATGTATATATTTACCGGCGGCAGAACCGGGACCACATCACTGCTAAACACTATCGAATGAAAAAAAATCTAAGAAAACTCGATCCACAATTAATCGATCGAAATCGATGTACACAAATAAAAAAAAATAAAACGCTTTTTTTGTAGTTGGTTGAAAATAAATACTCGAAAATTGAGAACCTCCTCCTTTGTATAAATCGTTTAAAAATATATTAAACATTTTATTACAAAGTTTTCATTCTTAGGGTGACACCGAAATCCGCCCCGGGTACCAGCCGTGCCTGCTACGCCTCCGTGATGCGTCACTAACGCATGGCGTCAAATGCTGTCAAGTTGAAATTCAGTAGTGTCATCACAGACGAAGGATTCACTGAGTCGGCCGGTATTCATAATTTTGAAGGCTACAATAAATTAAATTAGGCTTAAATTTTATATTTCACTTCGAATTCATATCGATCAGTAATAGCAATCACGCGGTCTGTCCACGTTATTGAAGTCGTAACCACCAGTAGCATGGGTCCTCGATCAAGCCATTCGAGGGTGATATTTTTAATATTCTTAATTTTCACAAAAGTTAATACTTATACATGTAAAAAAAACAAAATAAAGAAACGTCACAAGACTATAAACAGGTTAACCCTATTCAATCAAACAAACCCAAAGCGAATTCGTATAACAAAATAAGGAAACATTGCAATTACTAAATCCAATTGTAAAGCATTTGTCAAAACATTAAGACCGACGCAAATCACATTTCCTTTAAACAGAATCAGTGACTGCTAATCAACCGCACCTATTGTTACAAAACAAAGAACTATGGATTCAATTGTGATTGATTAAACAGATCACAGTGTCGAAGAACGGAGTGAACGTCCCCTGTAATTTGTTTTAGAATAAAAAAGAAAGGAAACGATCGGAATAGCCGATTGTCATATCCGGAGCGAGGTGACACGAGGCAAAAAACTGATTGATTCACGTGACCGCAAATGGACAGTGATCGCTGGATGTTTTCATGTGATTTTAGAGCGGTGGTGGATCTTTGCTCTTTTTTATTCATTTTCGTCGTAAGTTTAATTTCCTCATTGGTTTATGTGCAGATTTTAGTTTTGATAGAGATCCCCACGACTATATAGTCAAAATTCAAATATTTGAGGATATATTATTAGGATAATATATATAAGTGGCCTGATGATATTTGTGCAGCCATGACAGCAAAGAATTTTAGTACACAATATTATCAAAGCTGATTTAATATATGAAGTTAACTGAATAGAAGAACACGAGACGGAAACATGTGTAAATACTCATAAAAAATATGTCAATAGATTGGTGGTGTCAACTACCCAACCCCACGAATGTACGGCCCGCAGTGATTTGATAATATTTGACAGATGATTTGACATTTGATTGATAGACAGATATTTAAAAAAAGAAATAGATGGTGGTAGGTCCGGAAATAACCATGTAAACTACCTACACTATAGTTAGGTAGACCTCTACCTACACTCTCAGGAACACAGTCGTCAGCTTATGTTTGTATTTAAAAAATAGTAAAACCTTAAATAATGTTTTTTATAGACGAGGAAGCATATGAGTAGATGAATCACTTAATGATAATTAGATTTGGTGATGTAAAGTAACATAAAATATGTAGATAAACCTACTTATTTTTACAATACAATACAATAACTTCCATTATGACGGCCTAGAAAAACCGTCGACATTAAATAAATACGCGCACATTATACAAAATTGCGAGCATTGTCATATTAAATGCTTTTTAAAATCAACGTAATAGAACGTTTTTGTGACATTCATACAGATATTACCGTTACTGCGAAAGTTGATTGGCGGATGCGCGTAATTTTTTCTAACGCGTCCGCTTCCGGCCGCCACACAGACCCGTATATTAAATTTGAAAAAAAAATCGTACCCCTAACTGAATTTACACGAACCACGGCACTAACGACAGTAAAATAACAATTACTGAGCGACACAGATCGTATCTCAGTAATTTGGTGCGGCCAAGTCGTGTCGCATAATAGCTGCAGCAGTTTTATTGTGTTATTTACACAAATAAAAACGTTTATTTTTACATTTTCCCAAAATTAAATATGGGCCAATTTACTCAGACGTTGGGAATTACGTTGTTAGTTAATTTCGTGTTACTTTTGTGCTAAGAAATTTTATTTCACGCATTCTGGACAAGGCTGTAAATTGTTATGGAATTAGGATATATACAAATTTTGTTTTATTTGCAAATAATATAAATATCTAGATTCAGATTTTTATATACGTGAAACAAATAGTTGATACATTAGATAATGATTTCTTATGTTTACGCGAATATTACATATTGGAATAAATCTAATTGAAACGGATTGGTTTTTGATTAATTTTGATCCCGACGTTTCGAAAGCTTTTCAGCCTTCGTGGTCACGGGGTGGAGTGCGGAGGAGTCCATAAAATCGATATCGATCTGTCTTAATCAGCATCGCTGTCCCATTGCTGGCGTGTCACCTTTTTTTTTAAGGAGTTTGGGCCGTGTTTCCACCATGCTAGTTCGATACAGGTCAACAAGATGTCATTGGCGTGAATAGGCAGAAGAATTGTAAATGTCTTCTTTTCTTGAATTTTTAAGGCCGCTTTGCAGTCACTCGCAAATGGCGTATCAGTTATAGATTTTAAGTGACTTTTTAATCCCCGGAAAATAGAGGGATGTTAAAAGTTTGCGCACTTTGTTTGTCTACGGGTGTATTTATGTGTATATGTGTAGAATCGAATACACCGATTGTTTATTTTTTGTAATTTGTTATAATCGAGGTAATTGTTAGCTATGTTTAAACAAATCTATTCAGTTATTTAAAAAATATATATGTTTTTCTTATTACCGATGAGGTTTTTTGCCATAGAGCCACGCTGTAGATAGTTTTGTCTACAGCATGAATGAACGTGACCGAGTTGTTACCACTGTCACACAAAAAACCTAGCAGTAGCTTGCTGTTGCGTACAGTGAGTATGACATCCGGAGGCCCAAATCCAAATATAATAACATGTTTTTATTTACAAGTTCATGTGTGCATATTGTTGGAACGATTACCGCTTACATTATGTCGTTTCTATAATTGCATGTGGGAGGAAATCTACGTTGTTTTGTAATCAGTTGTTTGTCTGCAATCAGTTGCGGCGTCTGTTCATTTAGAGTTATTACCATGATTGCGTTTCATTATAAAACATTTATATACAAGTGTGTTGCAAAAAATATTCAATGTATACGTAAATGTAATAAAATGATTCCGCACAAAGGATGAATCAGTGAGGTATTTTTTATGCTAGCACGGTAAAGTGACTGCACTACACCTGATGATAAGCGAAGTCTAGTCCAAAAAACCAGCGACAACCGACAAACAATGTGTTTATCAGTGGTCACCAGAATCATGCGGGCCTCTAAAATATGCTTTTTCATACTCCAAAGAGGGAAGAAGAAAATCGATGGGCTTACGACAGGAGAGGCAGATGACTGATGCAAACACAGGGATACAAGGATGTACCCTATATACCAACTATCCATCAAGTCATGTCGCAAGCGCATCGGGAGATCGTGATATAAAGTGGCTGATCCTGGAACGCGATCCATACAAGTTATGTGGGTTACTGTCGCAGGATTTAATACCATGTGTACAGTGCTCGATATCCAGGTGAATATGAATATCCTAGCACCATCTAATTTAAACAGTAGTAATTGGTTTACAAATAAATGAATTTAATTAGTTTTGCTTTCTGGTATTCAATTGTAAATATGTACATAATCTAAGGAGGTTGTTCTTTATAGTATAGGCTGGCAAACGAGCAAGTGGATCGTCTGATGGTAAGTGATGTCCACCGCCCATAATACCAGAAGAATCATGGACACGTTGTCGACCTTAAAGGAAAGGGATAATTATGGGATTGGAAAAAGGATAGGGATTTGGGATCTGGATATCAATATCTCACGGGCCATGACAACTTTATGTGTAAACTGTTCTCATTTAAGTTGGTGGACACGCCTGCATGCCCATGTTCCATATCTAACTGGGAGTTCGAGCAGTCCGCACATCATATCTTTTGGGAGTGTAGTCTATGGCATGATGAGTGCAACATAATATTGGACAGTATGCCAATTACATATCGACGCTTGAAAGACAACAATATCTGGGTGGAGAGTGATTTAAAGTTCAAATTTTTTGAATGAAAATCATAAAATTATGTTATTGTATATTGCATAGGCATAGATTTCCAGACCGACCTGTTGGAAGCGGCCTCCATTCAGCGACTTCATGCGACCTTTATCAGGTCGTCTGCCCAACTTGTAGGCGGACGTCCAACGCTGCGCTTGCCAGTACGTGGCCTCCATTCCATTCATTAAATCTTTAGGGACCTATGTTCAGCAGTGGACGTCCTGAGGCTGATGATGATGATATTGCATACATACTATGTATGTTAAAAGCATCGAGTTCGGCAATTAGATAACTTTTATGTTTTTTTTTATTTGATCTTTAACTCTTCTGTAAAGTTTACTCAACGTCGCTTAGATATTCTTGCCTTTCAAACGTCAATATGAAGATGTTTAGATTTTAGTAAGGTCTGGTACCCAAATATTCACTGTCAGGTATATAACCACACCTTATTTTAACACGTTGAATAATACACACGAATTAGTTTTCTCTATAATGAGAACACAGGCTTATTTATGTATAATTTAGACGACATAGATCATAACCGCATGCAAATAACCAAATTCACTAAATATTATATCAAAACAAACAATGGCAAATTTTACTGAAACACATTAGAGTTTAGAAATCTTAACTTTCTAAATGTAATTTTCTTTTGAAAAGTACTTTAAAATGGTTTCGAAATATTATTATGTTTAGAATAACTATCCGTAAAGCGATTTCATGTAATTATTCGCGGCAGTGGTCGGAGTCGAGCGTCGCGTCTACGGCAAATGTAGTTTTAATAGTTTTAATTACAACACGGCCTTAAGGCGTATTTGCATACATTATGGTTGGTTATTATGCTCACATTACCTTGTACATGTTTGTGTTTTATTGGGTTTTATTCTGGAATAAAATTGCGATTAAGCTGTAAGTAGAGTCAGCACAATCCCAAGATCTATTCCCTTACGACACTTGTTAATTGCCAGGCCGCATGGTATTTTGTCGTCAATATAAATACCAATACGTATTTAATATATTTTACAGATCTAATTTAAACATACATACATATGCACTCACGTCTGTAATCCCCGAAGGCAGAGGTAGACGTACACTTCTGCCTATCCCAGGGGCGTATGGGCGTCCCATGATGTAATAGAGGGCTTTCATCTCCATCCCATGGTTGCCTGCAAGATAGTGCCCTGAGCGATAAGGCCGCCAATTGTACTTATTAAATTAGTTACATTTTAGTATTCTGTCCTGTACTCCTTGTGTACAATAAAGTTTAAATAAATAAATAAATCGCCATACCGGGCACAAATTCCAGACTCCAAGATGATACTGGCCGTTTCGTGATAGAAAAATCCAATAATACCAAACCCGGGGATCAAATCTGAAACCTCAGGACAGTAGTCGCACCTCATACGCAATACAAATCCGCCACCGAGGCAGTCATAGGCATGTCATGAGGCAGCCATTTTGGATATATAGTATAATAGAAATAACCAAGATAGATTGTTCACAAAAACTTGCACTGCGGGTACTTTTTAGCTACTGTAGCTAAATGTGTGCTATGACGAACATCTATATGTGTCATAATTGTAGCAAAATAGGCGTCGCTTTCGGCGACTTATTGATAATAAATGAAATATGTACTGATTATACATCCACAGAAAGAGATGCTAGCAAAAGCAAGTAAAGGTATTTTTTATATACTAGCCTTGTATTATATACGTCCCACTGCTGGGCACGGGCCTTATCTACTGAATGAGAGGGATTAGGCCTTAGTCCACCACGCGGGCCTAATGCGTGTTGGCAGACTTCACATACCTTCGAAAAATCTTATCAGGTTCTCAGGTTTGCAGGTTTCCTCACGATGTTCCTTCACCGTTTAAGTTAAGGTATCTATCACACAAAATTGTTACAAAGGATTTATTCACATATAATTTCATAGTGAAACGTTACAAAGTTAATACCTAAGTCGGCCGCGTACTAAGTTGCGAGTTCTCCATCCAGATCGGTTTATAGCCCTAGGTTCTATTATAGCAAAGAAGCCGACGTTTCACAAATGAAAAGGCCGAGAGCTCTAATGATTTCATGGCTTTTAATTGGATATCTAATAATGCCGAATGAAATGTGGTAGGGCATTTGTAGTGCCTTGGTTAGGATTTTTATAATTTAATCAAACATTTAAAATGATACGTGAATGCCATTTAATGATAGAGAATAAAGAGAGAAAAGAAAGAATAAAGTTGGTTTATGTAGACGTTCAAGGACCCAAGGACCTTAGTATCTGCTTATACTTTCAACATTATAGCTTTCAACTTATATCTTTACCTATTCTTGAGATAAAGGGTTTTGACAGACAGACAGACGGACAATAAAGTGATTTTATAACGATTCCGATTTCTTCAGCAAGGAACCATAAAAAGAGCAAAAAACATCAATTGTGGTAGAGCCATGCTGTTGACAGTTCTACAGCATGAATAGGCCGTATCGACCGGGTTCTTAGCACTATTTCACAGAAAACCAACGTAAAGTACCAGCTTGCTGATGAGTTTTGTACGGTGAGTGAGATATCCGGAGGTCTAATCCAATCCATCGAGTCCAAGGGGAGGGGCCCTTCCCAATTCTTTAATTACCATTTTCTTTTAAGGACGGTAACGTATCCATGTTTCTTTTGATATTATGGCTGTTCATGAGCGGTGCAGATCACTTACCATCGAATGAATCACTTGCTCGTTTACCGGCTTATACTATAAAAAATGTTCCAATTGGAATGAATGTTAGGCTCTACTTATGGCTTATAGCGATCGGCGTATTATTAAGGAACCGTGGCATATATTTTCTGGAAAGTAGTTTTAAAGATTTTTTTTATAAATACCTACTCTATAATGAATACTCATCAGATATGGTACCAGCTGTTATTTAAAAAATAATACATCCAGGATTCTAGAAGATAGATAAGATCGCCATTTTCGATATAGGCAAGAAAAAGCATATTGAAAAAAAGGCGTCATAAAGTTACTAAAAAGTGATAAATTTGAATATAACGACATTGCAAGAAAAAAGGGAATACACATTTGCATAATATTTACAATTAAAGTACAGCTATCATCAAAAGAATATGATTAGTTTTTGTTTTATCTCTGATGAGTTAAAACATACTAAATAAAGTAACGTTTACGAACGTTACGTTTAATATAAAAAACGTAAAAAATAAAAATTATAATGAATATAATAATAAAAAAACTCATTGAAATAAAACTAATTTAAACGGATTTTATCGCGGTTTTTTGGACTCCCCCAGTCCACCCCGCGACCACGAAGGCTGAAAAGCTTTCGAAACGTGTCGGGATAAAATAAAAATAAAAAAACCGCGATAAAATCCGTTTAAATTAGTGTTATTTCAATGAGTAACATGCGCGTAAACATAAGAAATCATTATAAAAAAAACTAACAGACTACTACATTTAGTATACCAGTTCACAGGTATATTTAATCTGTACAATGCGCTTTTAACATTCTGCCACAATAATCTGGCCAGCTCAAATCGCCCATTAACTTGCAGCGTACTTAATTACGAATCGTGGGGCCCAGTTAGGCTTTTGACACGGCAGACAAACGCATATATCGTGATTCCGACCAGTAAAGTCGGTTTGTTGATAAAGTCAATTAGCGGTATCGAAGCGGGGACCTGCCTGGCCCACCCAGCCCAGTTGTATCGCCGTCGCGTGATTGGCCGGTTGGATGGTTGGGTGTGGTCGTGATCGGCAGTTTTTTTTTCACCGTTGCGTAGGCGACTGGCGGGTTTATTCTCTGCCAGTCGTTTGTAAGCGTTGGAGTGTTATAGTTTATTGTATGTGACACGTGCGTTTTGACAGTTTGTCGGAGTTCCAAGGTGTATGGTGAGTTTGATTTATTATTCTATACGGAGTTGATGCTGTTTTCTTTGTGATCGTGTGTTCAGCCAAAATGATAATATTATGAAAATGTAGCCGTGGAAATTTATAACCATGATGGTTTATTTTTTTTGCGGATGTATTTTTATACTTGATATTACGCTTGCTAACCACCTGTAGTTTTAACACGACGTGTAAAATTCTTTAGTGGCCTAATACCTAAATAAACTATTTAAATTTGATTTAAATTATATAATATTATCTTGTGCAAAAAATCACAATCGTTTGCTAAAATATGAATTTTAAATATGGGTATTTTTTTTTAGAATAAAGTAGGAAATGTTCCCACAGTAAAAAAATAATATAAGCTATATAAACGTCTAATTTTAGTAGATACCTATTTGTCTGAAACAAGGATATGAAATAATAAAAAATATGCATTTATATAATAAATAACTGACTCCCAACAGTCACACACATAGCTCTTACCCGACCGTAAGGTACGAGTCTTGTGTTGTGGGTATTAGGAACTACGAGAGACTTTCGGTCTCAAAACACCCAGATCCGAAACAAATATTATAGCCTTTAATTTATCGCCTTTAATGGCTGCATGTATACATCACTTATATTTATTTTTTTACTATAAACTTTTTAATTAAAAGGCAAGGGGCGATTTTGCGAGATTCTATTAGATTTATAAGCAATTAAGGTATGAAACAGCTGGCTGCGAAAGTCAGACCTAGTTGATAATTATTTTTCTATCTCTCTCTAGTATATTCAGAGCGTGACTTTTTTATTTTAGTAATAATTAATTTGTAGTAGTAAAATAGGCGCTTATCCATTAAAAAACAGTAATCCTGATACATCATTAATTCTTAACCATACTGACAGGGTCCAACAATATATTGTGGGAGTCAAAGGCATAATACACAATATTCCTAAAGGCATTTGCATAATTAGGTGAATTTTATAGCTTTATTGAATTAGGGCCGATGTCACACCCAAAATTGAAACCAGTGGGGCGTCTGTGTTGTTAATTTTCTTTATAGCATGTATTATGGTCAGTTCTGAACATTATAACCCATATCTCAAAATAAACGTTAGACGGACAACAATAGTGTATTTATTGGTATCATTTTTATTAGTTTTTTTAAGGTGTGCGTAGGCAATAACACCTATTTTATGGCGTATAAATAAAAGCGAATATTTGATTTGCATGCGGGTTAATTATAAAACTATAAAATTATTTTTGAACATATTAGATGTTGTAGCGCAGTTTGCCGACGGCGCGGCGCGTCGGTGTTACAAAGCTGCCTATTTGTGGGCGCTTTGCGTAAAATTTTATTTTCATCAATAACTCTTAATGCTTGAATTTGCATAGCTATAAATGTAGAGATCCGTTAATTTTGCTTAGTCTTAAATCACAATCGATTAAAACTTGTTCGATCGTATTGGATTTTAACGTTGAGAGTTTATTTAATAGTATTTTGTGGAAGTTTAAAGGTCCCGCTATACTATGGTTTGAGACGCCGGTGATGTTTCATTATAAAATTTTGATTAAAAAAAAAGAATAATGTCGGTGGTTAATAAATCATAGTATGACTTTATGCTTCTAATGCGAAATACCTACGATATAAAAAAAGAAGTTAAAACCGACTCTTTCATTAAGGTTTATGGCTAAATCTATTTAACATTTGCTGTAGGACAAAATATTGGCAGGGCAATTTATTTCAGAATAAAGATTAGCAAACATAAGTAATGAAAAATTTAACTTATGAATATATCTTATATTATTATGTTTTAAATTTCAACCACAAAATTATAAATAGTTGCGGTAAAGGCAACTGCAACCGGTGATAAACGCATTATTGGATTATTTATGATTAAATATAGAATGATTTAAATTTATGGACACAGTACTGACAATTTTAATCGCAAACTCATTGCACTCAAACCAACCAGGGTAAAAATTATATTGGGTTTTTCTATCATGAATTTCTCAGCATCAGCCCAGAGTCTGGAATTGGGCTCGGTGTGGCGATATGCACATCATGAGATAAGTTCGGCGAAATATGGGCGTACTGGATATTCCTCTATCGATGATTACAAGCGTGATTGCGTATGTTTGTATGTAACAATGTATATTATCTTCTTGTAATAAAGCTGTCGTGATAGCCTTCACGAAATCTCTTCAACATTTCGATTAATTTTTTAATTCACTCAAATCTGTCCAGCTATCAAGTGAAATCTGCCCCGTAATTACAGAGGACAAACAACTTTGATGTCTTCATAACCCCTGCAACTGGTCTCACGTTCATCGCCACTATGTACACTAAATTGAGTTCTCACATCACAATGGCCGTTGGAATGAGTGATTTTAACCGATTTTTTACTAAAGGGTTGGCCGATCTCAATTCGATTAATGTTACCAGCTGAGAAGATCCGCCGGGTTTCGACTCCGATGCGGCGCAATAAACGAGCTCTTTGGAAGGTCACAGATCAATTTAGACTGGCCAAATCGAAGCCCTCGCAATGACTTGCGGATGCCTCCGAAACGCGAGCAGCATTGTTGATTGTATTAGACTTAATTAGATCTTAATTAACATTCTGGTTTCTCATTACACGCTACTCGGAGCTACCAGTTATAGGAAAGTCGATTCAAATCCACATGGCTCGTATCTTGATTATATTTTTTTAATGTTCGGTTATTATAATCGAAGTATATTTTTTTGTATTCGTTTATTCCATGCCAATGGAAATGAGAATTCTATATAGATTAATGCAATGATAGTAAATATAGAAAATGATATGCATATTAATCATCAAAATGAAATTGACGGAAATAGGAACACTCATTCCTAAACTGATGTTTAAAAACCAAAAACCATTACAAAGATTTGTTAGTAGACGTGTTTAATGTTAATACAGTGAAACAAAAGAATGATTAGTAAAAAAAGCAAACATATAGAGCCAAAGAAAAACATAATACTAATAATTATGTATCTTATTCCCTTGATTTAAGGTAGAGTAGATTTTTTGAACAACAAACAAAATTTTGTCAAGTTTAATGAAAATTGTTTAACTGTGTAGGATTTTGAACCTAATGCGATAGATTTAGAGTATGGTTGTTATCAAGAGGTAGACAGACATCAGTCAAGGGACGGATGAGTCAGGCACTACCAGGTTTTATCTAAAGCTCGGGCGATATAATCCGAGACGCCATTAACACTCTATACGCACTAATGGACAAAAACGTTTAATCCTTCAGTTCTTAGAGATGTTGATAAAGTGCAAAATTGGGATTCCCGAGTTTTTGGTTAATCGTTTTGTGGTGTTTGGATATAATTGAACAACATCCTGGTGATTATAAAGGCAGAAAAAATATTTGCATGAATTACTCGCGAAAGGTTGTGCTTGGAGCTCTGGGATGTTTTTTCTGACTATAACAACAGCGTGTTTTATATACAGTTTAATTTTTGATAGATAGTAACAGGTTACAGTTTAGATATGATATTATAGACGATGAGCGTTTGAGCTTGAATTAAATGTTCATAATAGAAGCTTAGAAGCAATGGTTTAGTAGTTATTATACAATAAACATTTTGGAATTTTTAATGCAAAAATTCAAATGATAACTATTAACGTAACTCCATAAAATACTGAATATGAATTAATTCATGCAAATTCTAACACTACTTATCCAAAGACAATCTTGATGGCTATCTCGTTAATAAATTGACAGGTGACGGAGCTTAAAACAACATTAATTATTCAAAAGAATTAAACTCATGCATATACTATTAGATAAAATTAGTGAGAGTGTTTATAACGTGTTTCTAATGTAACCAAAGACAAAAGTAATCCGGGAGGCGCCTGCCAGACCCTATCGCTCTATAATCCTATTATAATAATTCTTTGACTAAACACGCATTAGCGCTCGGAATTTATCTTATCGTCGACAAGTTAGTGGAAAGTGTTGCTGTTATTTTAGCACTGAGTTTTAAAATATTTTTCGAGTAACTTAAGAATAAGGATTACTTGTTCTAAATGATTTATTTTAAAGATATGAATCATTAGTATTGTTGTTTTATTGACACGGAAGTCAGGACGTGTACATTGGGTTGATGGTTTATCTTCATATATTCCCTCTACAATGGAGTTAATCCTAGCGCTTTACTAGAGCTTTATGCAATTAAAATTTCACAAGGAATGGAGAAGCATGACTATCATAGCGGTCGTTGTAATTATCGTTATATTATCGTTATAATTATATCAAGCTCGCTTTAATGTCTGTGCTTGCAACAAATGTTGTAAAATAGACGCCACGGTTCATGATTTTAAGGAAGAAACACAGTACAAATACAGCAATATTGGCGGATCTATTGGATACGTAAAATTTTAAGACAAGCCAATATTAAATATTCTAATACTATCATTATGTAAATATTTGCAGTAACCTTTAGATCGTTCGCCGGTTCACCAGTTCAGTGCAATTTAAATCAAATAACTTCTATCGCATTATACAGTTCTTGCGAGATAAGATTTATTGGCGCCAAATCAATCGCAATCAAAGGTACAAACAACAAAACATTATTCTGTTTATTGATTATTAGCATTTTAACATCATTGTTTTTATTCGGACGCGATAATTTCACTCAAAGAAACTCACAATTGTACTGACTTGTATGAATAGCTTTTAATTCGTCCTCAAAAAATATGCGAGCTAAAATTATAAACGCGTACGTGAGTCGATTAAAGAAATGCCATTTAAGGCTCAGGTCGGCAATGGCCCTTACTTGCACATATTTAAAATACAATTTTCACTGGCAGAATGATACGATCGACGTTGCCTCGTACATAGCGCTCGTAAAACAACATTAGATATTCCAAAAGCATGTTCATTTAAGGCAGTAAAGTCGGGTATTACAACTTTTTACACTCTTTACAACAGGCCGTGTTATTCAATAGCATATTAAATTATTACGATCTTTGCCAATATTTATTGCTCGTGTATTAATTGAAACACTATAAAGTACACAAATAACCGTTCCTACCGCTGGTGCTCTAGTAATTGAATTATTAATTAATTCAGATATTCTGCACACATTTTCAATTTAATTTGCATGTTTGAATGTTGTTGATAGAACTAGTAACCAAATTATTTCATGGACTATGATGATATGAACTGGTGGTTGTTAGTTAATATCTAAAACAGGAAAGGCTTTCCTTTCCTGTTTTAGATACCGGATACATATTTGTACCTAACTAGATAGCGATCAGCATTATAAATTTATGGTGAAAAATCAAATATAGTGGTTCGTACCGATGGGTTCAGGGGTCAGCTGGTGTATATCTAGTTACATCAAACTGGCATAATTCTTGGAATCGTTGAGGGACGTAACTTTCTCAATCGAATTTATATTTGGGCAGTATTGTTTTTACCATTAAGTGGAAATGGGAGAATAATCATTTAGGCACAAAATATTACCGAATAAATATTTTTTTTCAATATATTTAAACAAATATCTACTCACTTTTAAAATTTGATTGGTTTATTTATTTTTTAATAAATAAATAATAATAAGACCTATTACAATAAATACAATAGGGATAACCAAAAGTCGGTAGTTATCTGTTTGCACTTCTGCAAAACGTTGGGCGATTAAACTTTAGCCTCTTTACCGTGCGTGAAAAATAAGTAAAGTAGAATAATTAATACCAACTACATAGTAACATTAATGTATTCAATCAAATTAATGCATTTTGAACACGTTCATGGCTGTATGAGCTGAGATCTATTTGCCTTACCTGCACGTGGAAATATGTATAAAAAATATTATGCAAATGATTATTACATAATGTTGTTTCCATTTCTTTAAATAGAAGAACTACGACCGCAGTCGATACTAGTAATTGTTAACTAATAGATCTCGACTTGTATTCTAAGGTCGAGGTCTACAAACCACACTTTGACTAGTCATTTCGAACAAAAATCACAGCCAAGTCTGAATTAAAAATATGGTAACTTAACCGCCCTGCAAGTTCGACTCACAGTGATATTAGTTTCAAAATATTCAAGTATACATTTAGATTTTTTTTCGTCACTTTCCCTAAAAGTTTTCAATATGTACAATGTTTACGACTAAATATCAGTTTTTGAAGAATAACCTGCATGAAACTTGCATATTTTAAGTTGCTTTGGTGAACTACGGAAGTATACTACGGAAAGTCACTTTCTAGAAGACTTATAAGTCAGGCTTTCTAGAAGAAGGTCTATAGATTTTATCCTTTTAGAACTGTAGCATCAAAACACTGCAAACATATCAAGTGCAGCTTACACTTAACTCGATTCTCCCGAAATTGTGATGGTAATGGGGAAAAAAGCCAAGGTTTATTTAGCGGAGGCAAACGAACTCGATACCGCTACGAGGAATATAAAAAATCTGTCTAACAATGTGTCGATTACTCGGTCGACGGAGCCAATCGGCGAATAATATTGACGATATTTGTTGCGAACGCAGCGGTGCGTTAAAATTTACTTCTTGATTGCTTTATTTAATTTATAGATTTTTTCAACACAACAAGAACCCTTGAAGCATGACGTTATCTAATTTGTTTTTCTCAATTGCCATAGCCACATTTCTCCGTTTAATGTTTGCGTACCGTTCGTTTTTAAGAGTGTTGGGTAATTGTTATTGTATTTGCGCATTGAAATTTGGAAAAAACGTTTTTCTTCTGTAGATGGTTACGTCTACAATGAATCGTCTACGTCTATGAATGGGCCACGACCGGGTTGTTACCACTGTCTCACAAAAAGCCGACATAAAGTAGCGGCTTGCTGCAGCGTTTCGTACGGTGAGCCCGCCCGTATCGGTACGCCCAAATTCTCCTCCCCTTCGCAATCCCTTAATTATTCCTTTCCTTTTAAGGTCGGCAACGTCTCCATAATTCTTCTGGTATTGTGAGCGAACATGGACGTTGGAGATCACTTACCATCAGGTCACCCTGCTAGCTTGCTCGTTGTGCTATAAAAAAATACAAAATTATCACGCTATCAATATGCGAGATTGGAAACCAGGACCCCAAAAGAACTATGATCACTAAACCAATGAGGCGATCAGTTTCTATAATACAATTGACTCAATTAGCTCGAGTTACAACCCGAATCGATTTGCAGGCAAAACCGCCGGCGTAAACAGCGCGATTACCGGCGCGTGCGACAGATGCATTGCAGGTGTACGTCACGCTACACAGCCAGAGACACAACCATCGGCAGATTTGAATCTATCCAATCATTCGTGAACTATAACAAATCCATCGCAGCTTTGTCTTTGAATAAAGCGATTTTAAACGAACTAATTTAGAGCTGTATGGTTACTTGGACATTGATCTATATGTGATAGATAAATATTTATCAGGCAAAAATAATATAACGTAAGCTCAAGCAACTAGTGCACTTAAGGTGCGCCGAGCATGATCACCATCATGACGACTATGATGACGACAATCCCATGATGTGATAAGGATCGCGCATATATGTTGGACACAAATGCCAGGTAATTTGCCGGGAAAACGAATTATTTTAGCCCGGTCCGGATTTAGTGACGTTGATAATCGATTATTTTAATAATCGAATAATAGATATCAGGACATATACAAACACACATTGACAAAGGGGTCACACTTATAACCCCCCCATCTTTTTTTATGGTGGTTAAAACAACTATAATAATCGGAGTCATACATTGACAATATTATATAATGTCCAAGTCCGTAAAACAATTTATCATTCCAAACGAAAACTGAAAATAATCAAGTAATTAACGATAAAAAAACAATTTAAACATACAATTAACGCACGTAACCGCGTACCTACCAGTAAGCGAATGGTGTACCGTTTAATTAGCGAAACATAATTAGATGTTTAATTGGATCTGGTAGTTAATTAACTGTTCTAATCGTTTATCGCTTAAACTAATTGTTTTTGTAAGCGGATTAGAAAAATTGATAATTAAACTAATTTCTAAGTTTGACGCAACATCCTGTTTTTGTGTTTCGCGATTTGTTTTTTTTTAATTACTTCCAATATAGCAATAAGAGTGATGATAAAAATAAGTATAACACAGGAGTTTGACAGCCTCCGTGGCGCATCGGGCGAGTAGCCAGGTTATCCACAAATATTTGTTTCGGGTCTGGGTGTTGTGAGACCGAAAGTTTCTCGTAGTTCCCGATACCCACGACACAAGACTTGTATCTATCTTACTGTGGGGTCAGGACTATGTGTGTGACTGTTGGGTGTATATATTTATTATTATTTATAAACTATTTGTATAATATTGTACGGTGCTCATAGCACAAGATTTTCTAAGATTTTCCATAGCGTTAACGTCATCAGTATATTAGGCATGTGTGTGAAGACAACGTATTTCCAATACAATCCGTTGGAGACTGTACCTTTACATGCATACTTTTGTGAGTATGATAACGTGATGTTATAGCAGCTATCGAATGACTCGCAAAAACTTATATTAAGGGCATAGGTGACGTCATTCGAGCTACGCGACAGTTTGGTGACCCAGTCAACTAGCCAAATATTATACAATAAATGTGAACACATTCTTACATTGAATATTTGAATAAGTGCCCATGATACTGGCATAATTTTCCACCAACATACTAATACGCACTCACGCCTGTAATCGCCAAAAGGGTAGGTAGAGGTGTAACTAGTACACCCACATTAAGCAAAGCGTATTTCCGTCCCATGATGTAATAGGGGGCGAGCCTATCTCTATACCGGACATAATTCCAGACTCCGGGCTGATACTGAGCATTTTCGTTATAGAAAAACCCAAATTCACTTTTACCCAACCTGGGGGTTAAACCCGAGACTTCAACATAGCAGTCGTACCGCGTGCTCAATACAACTGCGCCACCGAGGCAGTAATTTTCCGCCATATCATATTTTTACTTATAGTATAGAATCTCTTACCTCAAAATGAGGATTGGAGAGCATTTATGTTCATGAGTTTATCGTTATGTTGAAGTATTTTACTTTGGGACATAAATAACGTTTATATAAAAAAAATATTAATATTGTAAGTTACAACTCACATCAGATTAGCTAATGGTTATTAAAACATGACGAAACGGTACATAAATTTAAGACTTAATTCTATTCTAGTGTTTATTTATACAGGTTAATAAAAATATGCCAGTTAACTACTTACAATACAATTGTATTTTGCTATACTGCAGCGCATTCATGCTCATTTACAATTTCAGTTATATTAGAAACTTGTACAACAGTTGATTAATGATAATTATTTGTGAAAGTGTAAAGGAAAACAAAAACTTTATTTGCAATATTTATATTCGTAATTTCGTAAATTTTCTCATTTAAATGGAATTTCAAACTAATGGAAAAGTGTTATAAGAAAATATGATAAAAAATTCAACTGAATAAACCAACAGACAAATCAATAAATGATATCGTTTTTATAGAATTTTGTCGAGGTTACTTCGATGCCAAAAAATTCAATTCTAATTTCAATAGTATTTTCACTCGAACATTTATAAACTTTTATAATATGTAAACAACAAAAAACGTCGAAGAAAGCGGATGTTTGCGCTCACCCATCTAGATGGGGAAACGCGATACCGCAGTTAATTGTGCCTGACGCCCAAGGGCCTTATAGGGTTGCCAGGCAGCAGAAAGTTTGGTGAATTTTCCAGACAGTATAAGCAGTATTTCGGGATTTGGTGATTTTTTTTAGATTAAAATAGGGTTGGCATAAGTTTTACCTCTTTGTCCGTCTATGGATGTGTGTGTTTGTGGGACCATAGCGCTTAAAAGAATGCACCAATTTAAAAGAGGTTTTTTTATTTGAAAACCGTTTAAAATCTACAGATGCGTTTCTAATGGATATATATCCATGTTATTCAAACGATAAGGTTATTGCATAGGCTTGTTTTAACAGGGTTGCTTAGCTTAGATCCAACACATTTTCCAAATAAAGCATCCGATCGACATATTATTTTATTCGTAAAAATCAAAACCGGCCCTATGGTGTTATAACTTATAATTCTCTTCAACTACTTACAATTTTAATCTGGTAACACCAAGCCATTGTAATTATTATGTTAACAAAGAATAATATCATAAACGCGTTACTTTACGATTCTTTAACGTAATATAGATGCTAATCTAATGTGGATTTGTGTAATGGAATTATTTTATCAGACTATTAGAGGTAATCGAGTTTGATTAACCGTTGTGGTAAATTTCGGTTGTAGTTCATATTACAAAATTATTGTTGAGGAAATAGAATGGGATATTAGGTAGTATTACCAATGAGAGCCGAAATGGCTGACCTGATATTGATGACGTCATTTGATAGTGTTTTTGTTGTTAATTTGTTTGTTAGTTCCAATACCTTCTTTAAGATTTGCGAGGGGCCGTCTGGGTTGGTACCACCGCTTTGTCTCTATCTGCCGCCAAGCAACGGTGTGTAAGCGCTGTTGTGTTTCACTTTGAAGGACGTTGAAGCCAGTGAAACTACTGGGCATTATAAGACTTAATGTCTTACGTCTCGGGGTGACAAGCGCAGTTCAGTGCCATGCAGAGTTTTTTATTTCAAAGTACTGTGTGGTGTTGCTTCTGTTTATGTGTAGGCGTGGCGCCTACCATCAGGCGAGCGACTTGCTTGTCTCGTTATTCAATTAAATAATAATAAAAAACTGCTTTAATTAAGGGAATATATTATTATGTATCTAGGCCTACATCTACATTGCGGCTGTTGTGGTAATCTAAATAATATTGTACTCTCAATACTAATTTTGAATATCGGTCAAGCGTGAACTGTCAATAATGAAATATTGTTAACGCTCAATAACTATTAAAAGCGATCCAAACTAACATCGACATTCAATTTCAGAAGCAACTATCAACAATTTTCAACATGGGAGTATCGGAGTCTGGTTCTTCAACCACGCCTGATCTTCCTGCCATGGACGACCGTCCAGGGTCTGGCAGTGGACTGGATGACGAAGATATTCCTCGGAGGAAGCAGAGGCGGTATAGAACCACGTTCACAAGCTACCAGCTAGATGAGCTGGAGAAGGCGTTCGGGAGGACACATTACCCTGACGTATTTACTAGGTAAGTGTCTATAATTAACAATAATATCAGCCCTGAATTTTACTGTTCCATCAGCTATTTTTTTTATCCTGGCTCGGCAAAGTGACTACGCTACACCTGATGGTAAGTGTAGCGCAATCCAAGAATAGTGTCGACCAACGACAATGTCCATCAATCATCCGATGGACCTCCTCTACTAATGTGGTTTGATGGGAAATATTCTGGTATGCAGGTTTCGTCCTTATGTTGTCACCTTTAAAGTGAGCTATAATTGACAATGAATATACGTACACGTAACTTTAAACAGTCAGCGGTATGTGCCTTGAAGACGAGGATCAAACGCGTGAAATCAGTCTTGGTAAACCATTTGACTTCCCGCTGGGGTTCCGCCGCTCAAAAAAATATGTAAAGTAATTACTAAACTAAATATTACCACCGTTTAAAATAACGTGTGAAGTAATTACTGAACTAAATATGTAACAAGCCAATATGACTATAATTTTAGCGTCGGTGCATCGCGTAAACTAACTTAAAAAAGTAACATATTTTGCTAAAATAAAAAATGATGAATGGACAAGGCTATAGCCATACACAAATTTTAGAGGCTTATGTTTTAAAAACGATATAAATAATACGCCCAACTGAGGACTAAGCTCTTGTAAAGCGTATCATGATTTGTAAAATCAATATATTAGTAATGCGCAAAACCTCTCCAAAGCTAATACTCTAATTTTAATTAAAGAATTGTTAAACCTATCAACCCTCCGAAATCCGATATGAGTTTACGTTTTTAAGGCTTAAATCTAACCTTACAGATCTGAAAGACATACTTAATAAATATACTAGCAATTATAATGGGACTAGCAGAATCATTAGTAAGAGATCTCCACTGAGATATGTTATTCAAAGAAATATTACGCCATACTTACAATAGCTTAAGTCCCTGTCTCATGAAATACGATATTCACTCTTTGTATTTATAATTAGTTATGGCATTAAGGTATATTTTGCTTACCTGAGGACACCCATTACGCATTTATAAAATGGCTTATAAGCTTATTCTTTCGAACTAAAGGATTAAGATATTAATCTTTCTCTTTTGTTGCAGGGAAGAGTTGGCACTTAAGATTGGACTCACGGAAGCTAGAATTCAGGTGAGAATTAATTGATTATGAATAAGATTATACAAGTAGGTATTAAGTAGTCACTATAGATAAAAGTGCGTCGACACTTGTGACATTTCACCACAACTAGAAGCGTGACCGTAATAAACACGCGTGACATACTCTTACCTAACCTAATCTAATAATGTCACGGAGTTGTCCGCCCTGAGACTCCGAATAGTTTCGCCGTGACATTATATTTAAGGTTTTGTTTTTTTTCGTTTTAAATCAAGGCATAATTACACAGTGCATGTACATATACGACCCGTCCATATTAGCGTAATAAGTACATGTGACAACCACACCTATCGATGGGAGAAAGTCGCGGAAGTGTGGACGCACCTTTAGAATATTATGAAGCACGAACATTTACGAAAACATTCACACGCATAACAAAATTAAATACTAATTGTGTTGATTATTACAAGACTTTATCAATGACAATTTCGTAATTTAATAATGAAAACTCATAAGATATACCTGAAGAACTATATTTTATATCATAATTACTTTCAAAAACATAAGTACATTTTAGCCTTTGTATTTAAAAGTCTTGGTCACATTAAGTTCCAGTCTATATTAACGAACACAATGACGATGTTTTGCAACATTTTCATATAAAGCACGATGTCTTAGCAGGAGATCATATTTAATTCAAGAATACCGCATTAACTCTAACTCAAAACAGTAAAATAAAATTAAGAAATATATTTTCAAATTACGTGTGTTTTTACTTACAATGTTCGAAATTGTAATAAAAATGAATGTGTGTAGTGGGCGCGACAAAAAGTCGCACGTTAGGCCCCCCGCTGACGCACGACCGGCCGCCAGTCACACCGCGCGCCGCTGGACGCAGCCCGTTTACACATTCCAAAGCCTATTAATATCTCATATTACATTAATTTGATGTTTATATATTATGGGCTTTTGTGCCTGAATTATAAAAGTGATATTTTATTTTTTTTATTTCGCTTTCTGTTCCGACAAAGAATGACTTCGTAGTTTTTAAATTGTCTGACTTAATGAGACCGATGTTCTTGTTAAATACGTATAAAATTATCAGAGAGGGTTGTAAATAAATTAGGTGCATGAACGATATCGAAAAATTTCGGAATAGTTACTCTGATCTCCTTATAGAATAATATAATTATCTCTGTAGGTGTTAAAAAATACTAGATGGTCTTTTGTATGCGATAGTCTATCTAGGTATTCCACTGCTTTGTCTATTTCTGCCCCTTAAGCAGCGAGATGCACCGTTGTGTTTCGGTGAGATCGTAAAGTCAGACGACTATAGAAAAAAATCAGTAGGTCTAAGAATATACAGTATGTGGGAAACATAAATTAAAATTGATCTCACACTAGCCACGAGCGTTCATTCTTCATTCATCCATTAAGAGCATGCTTCCTAAAATATTTCGTGCGTTAGCTCCGCCCATCCACCCCGCTACCCTCTGCACTTGTACGCAACGCGTCGTTTCGCGCGTCGCTTGAAGTTATAGTTAGTGGGCATAAAAACACGGAGACTTCTGTACATAAATATTTTTTTAATAATATATTTTGTTTTGAAAGATAAATGTTTTGTTGATATAATATAACAAAATTGTATCAGAGCTGTGTCTGTACATTTGATATTATGTTTAAAAAGTAATGATAAACATATTCGATTACAGAAATATATATTTTTAATTATCTTGTCTGTATGTTTGTGCGTGTATTGTACACGAAAACCCACTGAATGGAAATATGAACAGGATTATCGCAGTTTGTATGCATATTTCCAAACTTAGAATCTTTGATGCTTTTTTCACATTTTTTAACCAATGGAAAAACAGAGGAGGTATATATATACAGACGAATTGCGAACATACATTTACATTACATTTTGAGTGGTAGAGCCACGCTGTAGACAGTTTTGTCTACAGCATGAATGGGCTGGCTCGACCGGGTCGTTACCACTGTCTCACAGAAAACCGACGTAAAGTAGGGGCTTGCTGCTGCGTTTCGTACGGTGAGTGAGATATCCGGAAGCCCAAATCCCCTCCCCTTCCCTATCCCTAATTATCCCTTACCTTTCAGGTCGGCAACGCGCCCATGATTCATTCTTCTGGTGGTGGGCGTACTTGGGCGGTGAAGATCACTTACCATTAGGTGACACACTTGCTCGTTTGCCGGCCTATGCTATAAAAAAAAAGTACAATATATTTGTTTATTATATGTTCACGCATAATGCCGCTAAATGTAGACTGGTTACAAAAACATACTCTAGTAGTTTCATGAAAGAAATTAATGTTATTTGCGCCTTTTGAGTGTTTTTTCTTTTTTTCTTCTTCAAAATTTAAATGAAATATATTTTCGTTTGAACAAATGTGTTGGTGCTATTTTAAAGAAAATTCATTTATTTTTTGTTTTATATACACATGGTCCGGGTTCCCTGGGCCAGCTGATACACTTGATTACTATCAAGCTAATTTTCCGTGAGTAGCTTCGTTTCGATGAGACGCCCAACAATTCCCTATGCGAAAATTCTCTATTGTGGTAGCTAACAGAGGTAGCAAGGATAGAATATTTCGATTTGATGATACTCAATTTTTTTTTATTTTATTTGTAGGACAATATGACTGTTAAATTATATAAATATGAACTAAGTAAAAACAAAAAAATCAGCTGGTTAGTAATAATTTTTTATGACCTCGTTAGCGATACCTATTGGAAGCCCCTCCTTCCAATAGGTATGATTACTAACCAGCTGATTTTTTTGTTTTTACTTAGTTAATATTTATATAATTTAACACTCATATTGTCCTACAAATAAAATAATAAATTTTTAGGTATCATCAAATCGAAATATTCTATCCTTGCTACCTCTGTTAGCTATCACAATAGAGAATTTTCGCATAGGGAATTATTGGGCGTCTCATCGAAACGAAGCTACTCACGGAAAATTAGCTTGATAGTAATCAAGTGGAAAAATGGCCCAGGGAACCCAGACCATGTGTATATAAAACAAAAAATAAATGAATTTTCTTTAAAATAGACTATAGTTTAATTTTCTTTTGTTTTTCAAAAAATGACTGTACGTCGATGATACGTCTACCCATTAGAACGTGTATTCAAAAGGAAATAACGAAAAGTGCAAAAAAGAAGGAATAAATACTGTGTATTTATTTATTAGGATGATACTCATGTGTCTATAGAATGGTTTAAGGTCGAAATAAAACAACAAAATCTTACATCTTCACCTTATATTTTGTACCTCGTAAGGATTTTTTCATGATCAACATCAATCTGAAAGACATCATAATAATATACATTTTGTTATATAAAAAAAAAATATCGTAAATTAAACAACATAACAGTACGTTCCATACAATGTCAGTTGCATCAAGTAAGGGCTATATATTGTCATATTTGCTTTCATGGAACAAATATTATGAGAAATGTTCTCTTTGACATCGTATGGGAGGTTTGTCCCCGAGAGTTGAAGGTGGCGAAATATATGCACGATGAATAGCTGTTATGTTTTCAGTGTTCTCGCTAGATTCAAGGTTTATCAAGTTTAGTCTGCAAAAACATCATCAACAATCATCATCATATAATCAAATCATATTTTTTAACATCACTAGAAGTTAGAGCTCAGGATCATCATCATTTTCATCCTTACCCATTTATGTAATCAATTGAGGAATTGGCTATTGGTAGGATATTCCTAACCGCTCGGATAGCGACAACCATACACACGGTGTAAGAACCCGTCATAATGATCCCACACACCTTGTGTGGATCACATTCCAGGATCAGCCAGTGTATAATTGGTTCTCCCGAGGAGTTTGCGACATGACTCGATGGTTGGTTGAGACGGGTATAGGGATACATCCTTGTATCCCTGTGCCTTCATCAGCCATCCGCCTATCCTGTCGCAGGCTCTTCGATTTGCCTCTTTCCTCTTCCGGAGTGTGAAGAAGCATTATTTTAGGCCGGCATGATTCTGGTGACCACCGATAATCTCGTTGTTCATCGATGGTCGCTGGAGTTTTTGGTCTACACTGCGCTTAACATCAGGTATAGCGCAGTCATTTTGCCGTGCTAGGACAAAAAGTAGGTAAGCTGATGGTAAGTGATCTCCACTCATTGGTGATTTATGTAAATAGATTAAATAATAATGTAACAATGATTTAGGTAATTATGTAAATAAATCATCAATGAGTGGAGATCACTTAAGTATGAATAACAGTCGAGCCGGCTTATTCAGATTGTAGATAAATCACAAAAGTGTCTACAGCATGGTTCTTTACATAGCAAAATAATCGTCATTTTGTTTCTCCATGATAATAAAAAGAACATAGATTAGATTTAATGTAAATGATTACATACATAGTTAGTAGTTATTACCCATTATCATATAATAATGCCAATAAAATATGTAATAGTTTGTTTTATTAGCATGAATAACGTTTTGCTAGCCTGATGGTAAGCGCCACATCTGACCATAAACAGACAATATTACACAGAACTTTAGATTACAACGCACTGCGTGATATTGGATTGCGATATTTACTCCGAGACACAAATTTTGCAGTCTCATAATGCCCAGTAATGTCACTAGCTTCAAACCGAAACACAACATTACTTACACACTGCTACATGGTAGGACAAATAAACGAAGCGGTGGTACCAACCTAGTTGGTCTCTCGCATACGAGGGACCGACCACCTAGTGAAGAAGAAGATAAAGTAAATATTACTTACAATATCAAGTTAGTAATTATACATGACGATTAGATGCATACTTGCTTATAATCTTATTATTAGTATAGTATAATATAATGTTAGGGTAACTCACTCTTCATGCATCACAAAAGTAGAAACTAAATCAAATAATTGCCGAGGCGACTCCACTGACGCTTTGTTCCGGATAACCATCATTCGATTTTCTTTATTTCTTTTTCTAAAAAAGATAGGGTATATAAGTCATTATAATGATTGTATATACATACTCACGACTGTAAACCCCGAAGGGATAGGCAGAGATGTAACTAGTGCACCCACATTTCGCAAAGTGTATTTCCATCCCATGATGTGACAGCGGGCGATCCTATCGCCATACCGGGCACAATTCGGGATCAAACTCCGGACCGATATTGAGCATTTCATGATAGAAAAACCCAATATCATTTGACCCGACCCGGGGATCGAACCCGAGACCTCAGCATAGCAATACCGCGTACGAAATATAACTACGCGACCGAGGCATTATTATGTATGTAATAATGTAAATAGTTAAATTCTATTTTAGAAATAATATTATTAAAATATGTTATATTATATATAATAATACTTTTAATTTCAAAATGTACAAATAACATTCTAACAAAATACTTACGCTTTTGCTTCTCTCATAATCATTGCAAAGTTTTTGAAACGATTCACTTTCTTTCTTTTTTGCACAAATTATTTATTGTCTTTGTTTCGCATAGTTTGTCAAATATAATAAACTGATTCAACACTCGGGCAGAGCGTTCGCGCCGCATAAAATAATAGACGTAGTCTTTCCTTGAAGCACGGCGCTGTACTAACGATAAATAGCTTTAATTATTAGTTACCGTGCACTACTCAACACACTATGAGAAATGACATAAGGTTGAATATTGCGCACATCGTCGGACGTTTATCAATGCACAGAAGTAAATGACGTAAGTCGCAAATCTATTATAATTTATATTATGAGTTTTAATTGATCTAGGTAATTTATATCTTGTCAGTGGATAATAAACAATATTTACTAACTGTGAATATTTATTTTAGACATATAACTCAAGCCATTTATTAGAAACAGCAAAAATTCTACCAAAAATACATCGTTTTCGGAATAAAAATGTATCGAGGGAAAATAACACAATTGTGTAACTGTCTTATTAACGGAAAGAAATAGGACTGAAAAATCATATATTAAAGTTTTATATTCCTTGGATATATAATTGACGCAGTATGGTCATCGAAACTAACGTACAATTTAGGGAGCCTCCTCTTAATGGACAAAGGAAACAAAATCATAAGAACCGAAATTAACTTAAGTACTTTTTTATATAAATAAATCTATTTCATAAGGTTTGTAGGTTTTCGTAAGGTTTGTGTTTCATAAGTGTAATATTCTCTCACGAGGTAATAAAGTCATCAGTAAGTATTAATTACTTATTAATCAGCTACAACTGGCTCAGCAATGTGCCATTCTACATATGGAGTATTAAATACGTAATTTATACAATGAAACATTTATAGAAACCGTTGAAAAAACAACTTCATTAAATGCGCGTTTATGAAAACTACATATTCAAGTCGTAAATTTGTTTAAAATTTTTCTCACGTACGGAACGGCCGGTGTGTGGGGCGACCATAATATATTTTTGTAAAAGATTTTTCTTAGAGTCTATAGTAAGCTATAATGTATACATTCAAAAACTTTGTGAAATAGACACGCAATTATCAAATAATTTAATAGTTTTGTCTATTTTTGCCGCCCCGTCGCAGAGTGTACTGTTTTGTTTCGTTTTGAAAGACATTAAAGCCTGCTGGCTTTTAAGTGTCATAATGCCCAGTAAATTCATCAATTTACTGGGCATTATGACGCTAACTACTAGTCTTGAAGTGATGAACGTGATGACCTGCGTCATTCACGCTAGTAAAAAAAGTTTACAGCTATAATTCACAAACAAGCCACGAGTATGACATATTTTTTTAAGACTGCTAATCCCCGTCCGCGTGACCTCGTTGCCTATAAATTAATATCAAAGCTATTGACAATCGTTGACAAGCTGAAATAGATATTCACTCAATTACGTGTTATTAATTTCAATGAGACGACCACCTAATCTTAACTAGTCAAAGATTGAACGTGTACCAAAAACTAATCAAATTGATATAGTATATGAGTACGAAAGAAATACTACTCTTAGGGTCTATATCACAGTATCCATTTAATTTTTACCGCATAATTCAAATTTAGGAAGCATCTGAGTGTATTAAAAGCATGTTATTTTATTAATTTGCTGTCTTATATTTTATTTGACATGTAACGTTTCCAGGCGCGTGTTTCTCTCTCTCTCTTAGTTCTAATCATTCTTTGTGTCCAACATCTTTTAATTCTCTTATTTATACACACCGATATAATGCTAAAAATGCTTTGCCGGTATTGCTCAAGATCAATCTGTTCTCGACGAATATTGAGTCAAAATTGAATCCGTTTATATCAGACGCATGAATAACATACGAATACATTTAAAGCGATAGTGCTCCAAAAGTAACATATACAAGTGCATTCACTACAACTATTACAAAATATTAAAATATCTAGCCACTTTTCAGTTATCTCTATTGTATTTGGTGTATTGACAAATCTAAAGAAAGGAATTATTCATGAAAATGGGTAAATATTCATTTACATTTAGATTTGCTGAATAGACTATACGCATGTTTGATGAGCTATTTACCATATAAAGCAGTTCCATTTTTTTTAAACAAATGCAGCTTTAGTACCATTTCCTTTTCATAAAATGCACAAAAAAAAAATAGGGACAACACTCCAAAATCAATGTCACACAAATCAATAAATCGACGAGTCCCATTGGCTCACATTTTACTTTGCGCTCATTTATAAATAAAGCAATTAACTCGCCGTATTCTGCCAAAGGGTGGTTATTAACGGAGATTAAAGCGATTAATATCTGCCATTAAACTGTCGTATTATGGTCACAATACAACATCAAGATTCCATACACGACATGTAGGGAAACGCTACTCGATCCGGACCTATATAAGGGCAAAAACAGATGATTGTACACTGCCAATGTTCCCCATTTGTATAATTAAGAATCGAATTTGTGCCGTTGTGCGTGGAGAAATTTGTACAGTGGTACGAAATTGGAGAATTTTATAGTGGGGAAAGCGGGCAAAGGTACTTCGTTTTTAATTGAATATTTTATTTAAGAATTTCTCTAAGAGCATATATATAGTCCAGTCAGTCTAAAGTTCTATTTATTAACATACTTAAACATATTGAAACAAATCAAACCCTAATCATCACTCAATCACACGGACTAAAATCTAGATATTTTGTTAAGGGCTCGAAGTAACAAAGTTATTTGTACCATATTGGAATACATTTAGTCTTCTATATGGTTTAATGATTAAATGCGTTAAAAAGGTCGTTTTAAGTAAAAAACAGATATCTTTTGAATTTTTAAAGACACCGCTAGTTAAAGATTATGGAAAATGTTTACGAGTTTTTGTAATTAGTCAAACGGAAATAGGCTTGTTGAGTTGTTTAAAATCAAATTGGTATAACATTTTGTAATATAATTAGTCAACATAAAGAAAAAAAAATTATAACCTTGGTTGAAGTAGGATCTTGTATGACTTAAATTAATAAGGCGGTGAGTAATTTTACTAGACTCATGTACGTTTAAGGAAAAAAAGAAATAAATAAATAATTTATTTGAACACTAACTTGAGACATGGAAAGTTGAAAAGACATTATAATGAAACTATACATTATTCATAAAAAGATTGAGAAAAAAAATAACAAACGATGATGATGATGATGATGTACTACTCATATAAGATATCTTTAAAAAATCACCGCAATAACAAAGCGATCAGTTCTTGCGCCTTGCGCAAGCTCGACGCCTGCACATAAACAGAAACAACACCATACAAAACTTTACATTACAATGTATGGACTGTGTGGCCTGTACCGCGTTCGGCACTATTAAACAGAAGTCTCATAACGCCCATTAATTTTACTGGCTTCAATACACTATAAACCAGTGAATAATAGTACACAGGGATGTAACTTGACTCTGGAACGAGTCATTCCATTTTTCACCCTGTGTAGTCGACCCAGTCAGGTGCAAGTATGGCAATAGAAGTCCTGCGCCATCTGCACCGATCTCCCCTTCAATCCTTCTAACAGGAGGCCGACACAGTAAAAACAAATGACTAATTACATTTTATAACCGCTAGTACTAATTAAATAAATTCTCACTGCATGTAAATGTGATTACTAAGAATTCCCTCCACTTCCAAATCAGGCCTAAGTCCGTAACACACGTTTGTCATTTTAATTAAAAAATGTTATTCGCCTTGTTTTTATTACGTTGCGTTTACGGATTGTAGTATGAATTATTTATGCTGCCTTATTTACTTTTCTTAATGGACAAGTTGAAATGTGTCAATGGTGGACCAAGTTTCGTAGTATTTTTGATAGAGTTATGTATTGGCCTTTCGTGTCAGAACTTATAAGGCAACAACTGACTAGAACTGACACCCTGTAGTAATATTTAAGACTAGAAAAGAAGGACCAGAAGAAGTCGTTACTAATCTCTTAAAAGTCGATTCTATCTAAAATGTTTTTTATTCGTGTTCTATGATGTGTGATCTATGCCAAAAATTAATGAAATTTATATTTTTTCTCTGTTACAAAATCATCGGTGAAGGCTACATAATTTTCACATAAAATGACGCTTATTACTTTACGTTTCTAGAACGTTTACCTTAAGTGAATCCATGTACTTGCAACGTATTGCATGTAATATAACTTTATCTAACCTATTAACGATAAAATTACATGAAAGTAATTATTTACAGTCTGCAGTGCAAATTATAGCAAAGGATAGTTTGTAAATTACCCGAGATACTTTGTCGCTGTGATAGTGTTATGAAGGCTATAAAAACGCGAGGCAGTTCTGCATATGATGTCATTTTCAACATCAGTTCATTACACTGTACATTATTAAGTTTTTAGTATATTTTATTGGTGTGGATCATAAATATCGTGCCTAATAAAAATAATTTATCCATTGGTAAAGGTGTGGTTCCAAAACCGGCGAGCTAAGTGGAGGAAACAAGAAAAGGTGGGGCCACAAGCGCATCCGTACAGCGGATACCTGAGCGGCGTTCAATCGCTGCCTACATCCGCCCCGCTGCCCGCTCCGCCTCACCCTTTATCACAGCTCGGTTTCAGTCTCAGAAAACCATTCGACACAGCTCTAGCTTCATTCCGGTACGTTCTAATTAAAATCGTTGCTAATTACTTTTTGTAACATATTTTGTAATATTAATTAACAGATAAGTAGCGCGATAAATTAAATGAATGTATTTATTTTATTAGATAAATTATATTTTTTGTCTATGTATGAGTAAATATGTTAAGATATATAGACCATGCATCATTAATTAATAAAAGATATTGCATATTTCTAATTACAATCATAATTAACTTTTTGCCAGTGTTTTTATATTATTCTTTTTATGCAGGTACGCCAACGCTCCTTTATTCGGTGCTCAATATTTGCCGCCGCTCTCCCGCCCGCCTCTCTTCGGCGCCCCATTGTACACAACATCGCCTGCTCACTTTCATTCTCTTTTCGCTAACCTCACCGCACCCGAGCTGCCTCGGCTGCCTTCCGAAGATACACGACTGTCTCCTGAAAATTCCCGCATACCATCAGAGGGTTCGAGACATTCGCCAGAGGTGACCCGTTCGCCTTCTATCTCTCCTCCAATATCGCCTGGAAGTGAATCTTTGCCAATGCAATTCAGAATGGACGATGTACGCACTTCTAGTATCGCAGCGTTGAGACTGGCAGCAAGGGAACATGAATTGAGATTAGAATTATTGAGGCAAAGAGCTGATTTGATATGCTGATACCGGTGTTTATCTTTAAGAAGTTAATAGTTACTTAAATGTCTAAGTTTAATTTGTATGTATCTTGTATATTGATGATGTTGTATATAATAAATATAGGCGTCTTTAATTTTATTATTCTATTTTATGTTCCTTCGCAATTATACCTTATATTGTAAGTTAAAGATAAAATAAAGCTATTTTTAAATAATGTTGAGTTTTAAATCACACCCAAATCAACCTTTGAATAATGTCACATAAGTATACAAACATAAGAACCTATTCTAACATAGCCAAATAATACGAAAATTATTTTTAAACCGCCAATTAATAAATCAGATACCAAGACTCGGGAAATATATGGTTTCACAGAAACACGTACACTCGTCCAATTTGATGAATTTGATTAGCGGTGTGAGGCTGTGAGGATGCAGCTACACTGCAAGCGGAGTGTGACACGAGCTTTATCCGAATCGCTCCTGGGGCAAACCAATACACTAGTACTATTCCAAATATATATTGAACAAAGATTTAGCTTTCAGTTTATTATAATCTAACATTAAATCCTATAGTACAAGTCATATAGATATTTGGTTTAATGTTTAATGCCCCTCTTTTGTGTCAATTCTATATCTTTACCTCAACGGGCTATGAAATCTAGAATTATTTTAGATTTAGCCACGAAGGTAGATGAAAAACTACCTGTGTTATGAAAGAAGATATTTTATTTACAAAAAAATCCCTTATTTTTACTTTACCTTCTAGATGAATACATTTTTTCCCGTCGTACCTATCTACACTAGTCTACACTATAATATTATAAAGAGGAAAAATTAATATTTTTGTATGTTATGGTGCTGCCACACCGATGTTATAAAATGTTAACAAAAACATTTTCTAACATTTTTTAACTTTTTATAACATTTGAAAACATGACAAGAAGGGCCGATTCTTTGACGGCTTCTTTGACGGCGCCGCTCTCAAAAGTACCGCCGCCCGCGGTTAAAATATGTTACAAAATGTTACAAATTGTTAAGAAATGTTTACTAAATGATGCTGCCACACCGCTGTTATAAAATGTTATATAACATTTTCTAAAACCGGTGTGGCAGCACCATAACGAATATACTTAAACACAGTAGTGTTTAAGTATATTCCAGTTTAAGTGGTCCAGTAGGACCGATTTAAAAAACTCTTTCACCATTATAATCCTACAGCCTGATGATCCTACTTTTTATCCCGGAAAAAGCAAATCACGCGGGCGGAGCCGCGAGGAAAATCTAGTAATTTTTAAACCCAAGCTGCCTTTTCATAAAACGTATTCTACCTTTAATCTAGGTTTAAGTCTACTAGTTATACATGGTAACTAGTTGTTATAACCTCAGTTTAAGGTAAGTGTACGATTTATTATAACACCTTTTGGGTTTCTTAGTAAAACCTTTAAAACAAACTTGCAATTGGACGATTTAACCCTAGCTTGTTTTTTTTTCAGCGAATCATGTTTTCTCAGTAGGAAATTCAAGCCATGTGTACTAGATCAATGAATCAACTAAACCAGTTCTAAGCAAAGCCATTGACAGCACTGGCATAATTACATCCAGTTATTACCGTTGCAATTTCTTAATAGACGAAAAAATCAATAAGACGCCGACAATTATCACTAACCGGTTTTGGCGAATTTGTTAATTATAATAGCAATTAGAGTTCCGGATGTTTGAGGCACAACTTAAGCAACAAACGCAATAGATTTTTAAGTATGTCTTATGTATTACGAATATTAAAAGGAAGGGGATAAGTAATTCAGAACAAGTGGTGATATAGACTCGAGGCCGACTTCTGATAGTTGTGTCAAGTCTCAGTTGCGTCAGCCTGCGACAGGACAGGCAGATGACCGATGCAGGCACAGGGATACAAGGATGTACCCTCATACCCGCCCCAACCAACCATCAAGTCATGTCGCAAGCCCCTCGGGAGAACCGGATATACACTGGCTAATCCTAGAACGCAATCCACACAATGTGTGTGAGCCACTATGTCTATTTTAACACCATGTGTACGGTGGTCGCTATCCGGGCGGATATTAATATCCTACCACCAGTCTGATGATAACATCCTACTAAATTTCAGATTGATAGATAGTGATACTGTGCGTTATTATTACCATCGAATGGTCGTCTAAAGTTTCATATAGTGTGTAGTACTAACGCGCAGGTCCGGCGTCATTGACACCCGCGACGACGCGTCTATCGAAAGTCTGCCTTTAGAAGTAATTGCCGGCAAACGAGCAAGTGGGTCACCTAATGGTAAGTGATCTCCACCGCCCATGTACGCCTACTACAAGAAGAATCATGGGCGCGTTGCCGACCTTAAAGGAAAGGGATAATTAGGGATTGGGAAGGGGAGGGGATTTGGGCTTCCGGATATCTCACTCACCGTATGAAACGCAGCAGCAAGCCGCTACTTTACGTCGGTTTTCCGTGAGATTTCTGAAAAGTCCTTTGTTATATCAAGAACACAGCTTTTAAAGCTATTAAGTTTCTCATACAAGTGCGACCCTACACTAGGTTAACCTGCAATGTATCAAGAACTACGAGAGACTTGCGGTCCCACAACATTTCGACCCAATACAAATATTCGTGGGTCTAATATAAAAGAAAACACTTTTTTTATTTGATTGAATGACGAGACGAGCAAGGCGGTCGCCTGATGGTAAGCGTCATGCCTGCCTATAAGCAGAAGCAACATCATACAGAAGTTAGAATTACAAAGCACTGCATGGCACTGAACAGCGCTCGTCATCCCGAGACATAAGATGTTAAGTCTCATAATGCCCAGTAACTGTTAACAGTAACAGTTCACACAGTTCAACACAACAGTGCTTTCACACTTTTCCTTGGCGGCAGAAAAAGACAAAGCGGTGGTACTAACCCAGACAGCCTCTCGCAAACGAGGAACCTACCACCTTGTAGATTCCCATTGTGGAGGTGAGACGGTGGATCGCCCCATATAATATACTAAATTCACCGTCAAATCCTAATGAAGGGGGAACCTGGCATAAAGGCGGGATAACGCCAGTCAAAAAGACAATATTAGACATTTAAAGGGGTGGCACGGAGGGGTGGTTTCGGTCCGCAAGTCCCCGCACTTGGCTGTATTTTTTGGTTAAACTGTCACTGTGCTATAAAATTTTATCGTGTAAATGGGGCTTAAATGTTTATCATGTGTTATGGATTTTATAGAGATTTGTTGAAAGTATATTTTTTCTAATTTATAAATCACTATCTTTTCCTCGCTGCTCGGCCCGCGTGATCTGCTTTTCCCGATATAAAAGTAGCCTATGTTACTCAGTGATAATGTAGCTTTATAACGGCAAAAGATTTTTTGAAATCGGCCCAGTGGTTTCTAAGTTCATTCGTTACATACAAAAATACAAATCTTTCCTCTTTATCTATATTTATCTAACATATTTATATTTCTATATTAGTGAAGATGTGTCCTCCGACTTGAAACGCCACGCTATAGACAATTTTCGCCGCCACGCGCCACGCCATGCGTCCTCGCACCTTTTTCTTTCTTTCTTTTTTATTAATGGCTTTCGCAGTATTATACATTTAGCCAGTGTCAAGTATAATGTATTCTCGAGTATTTTTACAAGCACGATGAAACACGGGTGCGGACGATTTCAAGGTCTTGTCGGAGTTATGGTGTTAACTCCTTTCAGTACGATTCTTAATTCACTTATTTCAATGTTTCCATATACTGTTCATCACCGTCAATGTTTATTGAACAAATCCACATCACTTTTATACAACAAACACAACTCTAAACTAGTTTATGAAATAAATTAAAATAAGCGATTAACGGCACTGTCAGAATTCCCGCCAAAACTCCGTCCTCGCACCTGTATGCTGCAAGACTGAAGAGGTAATCATGATTTACAGACTACAGGCTCGCCATACTGCTCGCTCGTACCACCACCACGTCTGATCCATCGCTCAACTCATGAATCAACTCAAATCATCACCAATTTGGCATTAGTCACTGTCCCAAGGCCGGTGAAGGGATGGACGTGCGCCAATCATCGCGACCTCACAGGACCGAAACTGTGGTCGCGTAATGAGCCTAGATTGCACAGCATTTATTTGAAGAATCTTAATTGTGCGTCTCAGTGATTAGGAGGTAATTGAGTAATTGAGATCTGGGATGATATTTCTTCGGAGCTGATAGTGTGGTTGGTACAGGCTAGGTTTATAAATAAACTAGCTTTTGCTCGCGGCTCCGCCCGCGTGATCTGCTTTTTCCGGGATAAAAAGTATTATATCACCCAAGTCTACTCATACCCTGTCTGTATACCAAATATCATCAAAATCCGTTCAGTAGTTTCAGCGTGATTGACGGACAAACATCCAAACAAACAAACTTTCACATTTATAATATTAGTATGATAATATTAATATTGTATGGATGGTTTCATTTGCATATTATAATTTACCTAGCAGCAGACAGTATTGAATGAAAATTTAATGAGCTGGCTCGACCGAGTTGTCACCACTGTATGTTATAAAATTGATGTAAAGTAACAGATTTTTGTTTCGTTTCGTATGGTGAGCGAGATATCGATAGATAGCGTTTGTATGTATACAGTATAAACGGCCGAGAAACCCCATATTGTAATGATGATGTATACGACAGTTTGCGTGGGTATACAGCATTTTATCTGTTTCTGGTATCGTGCAGTAGTGTGTAAGCATTGTTATGTTCCGGTTTGGAGGACATTATGAGACTTAACATCGTATCAAAGAATCAAATGGCATATTGATCACTGCTCTACTGGCGTGAGTGTCTTTATCCGGAATAACCCCACGTTCCCCCTTAAAATTTAATATTTCTAAAATCCTACATTATACAAACTATCATCTGACCTAGTTTTAGTAGTTTTTGAGAATCAGTAAGTGATATTTCGAGTATAACAAGTCAAAACAAAAATAAAAAACGTAACTATCTACCAGAAATCATTTCTAATAATGTATAAATAACATACCATTATCAGCAATACGTTAGACAATTACACTATCAGCTTATTTTTATACAAAGTGGTAGAGCCGCGCTGTAGACAGTTTTGTGTACAGCATGAATGGGCCGGCTCGACCGGATCGTTACCATTGTCTCACAGAAAACCGACAATTCATATTGATGGTGTCTATGGGCAGCGGTGATCACTAATCATGAGGTGACCCGTTTGCTCTGTTGCCCCCTGTTTCATAAAAAAAATCACCCAGTATATTTCGAGACGCAGTGCAGTGCCATACAATATCATACAGAAATTATCGATAGTCATGAAAAATCTTATAAAGCCTATAAGAATCCCTCTAGACCAATTAAGAGAAAATTAATTGACGCACAGCTAATACGCGAATACATAACCCTTACGTTTGCCGACAAATTCCTAAAAAAAAACGATAGTTAAAACCTGAGATAACAAGAGAATAAATCAGTATTTACGATACTGGTTTATAATACAGTTCCAATATGAATTATAGTGCGGGACAGAATCACTAAAACAGTATTTTCTTTACGACAATCAAGAACACATAAAAGGGTCCTTTTCAAAATTATATTTAATAAACATCAAAATTTTATTAGTATTTATTTGACAAACAATTACACGCATCCTTTGTGATGATAATGGCTCTTATCATAAGGTTTTACGAGCTTCGGACGACTGGCCGGTATTTAGTGATGACCACGCATCGCAGTTATCGATGTTATTGATTATTTTTGTTTAGAATTGATATAATCGTCTCATTAGTCTAACGGCAGTGCTGTGTAACTGGTGGTGTTCTTGGTTTAAATCTCATGGCGGACAATCTCGGTTGAGTTTTTCAATTGCACGTGAAATGCCTGGGATTAGAATTTATGCTTGGTGTGGTGATAAGTACACCGTCTGTCACATTATGGAAGGGTCATAAGTTCGGTGAACCAAGGGTGCGTTAGTTTTACCTCTGTCTACCTCATCAAGGATACAGCCATGAGCTTATGTTATGTGTGAAAAAACCATTTGGCCAAATCTATGGTCAGAAACCACTATCCTACAGCAACAAGTGTTTAAACGTAAAGAAATCTGGTATCTATGTGCATTATTTTTATTTTTAAATTATTTGAAAGTAATAATAGATCACGATCTTATCGATACACAGGGCTCATCTCGAAATTCGTTCAGTTTTTTAGTGTACCTCAGTCGCGAGCGAAGGCGCAGGCGCTTGGCTAACTTTTATTCACCGATCTTTAGGTACGAGACTTTATAGCGTATCGTAAATTACGCCAACGAATAAAGACGTTTTGTGTACGCTCCACGACGGCGAGACGTTTCCATTTGTATTATTTTAAATACACACCGTTTTAATACGGCAGTATTATAATAAGCTTTGTGTTGAATCAATTTCGCTTTAATATTCGCAATCGTTGCGTGTCACGTTCTTAGTTTATGTGTTTGCGCTGTTGTACCAATGTTTTATCGATAAATGTCCATTTTGAAGATTTACAACACTCGCTTTTACGTATGTTTTATGTTTTTGGGTTTAAATTAATCAGTTTTAAAAGCATGATGGGTACATTGTTTACGTTTATGGTGGATTAAGTTTTTGCTGGCATTACAACAACATTAACATTAGCTAGATACATATTATATGTTTTTGAAAAAAGCAGCATAAAATAATTGTGCATATATTATTTCGATCATTATTTTATGACTCTCCATCTATATCAATTAGAATTTGCAATCACTTAATTTTTAGGGATAATTTAGTTTCCAATTGTAAAACATAGAATCTAATATACAAATGCTCATTATTTATATCTACACTTCTACATATAAACAGGAAACATTAGTATTTTTCTATGTAACGAATAAACTTAAAAACTACGGGACCGATTTGAAAAATTCTTTCACCATTAGAATCCTACATTATCTCTGATGAACATAGGCTACTTTATTTATCCCGGAAAAAGCGGCTTACGTGGGCGAGCGAGGAAAAGCTAGTACTTATTGCATAATTTACATATCTCCCCTTACTTTTAAAAAGTGTCAGTAACAGATGTTTACTGGCAAAATGCCTTCACTGCACCTGGTTAATACAGTACAAATATATTATCAACCGCTGAGAGACGTTGTCACTACAGGCGGTCCAAAATGATGCCGGCTTACCTAACCATGTACAACGGTAGATCCCGGAACAGGACTCGCCGGAACGAGCCACTATGACAGGTTTTTCACCATCGGTCGCTATCAAGCCGGGTGCAAATATATGGTGAAGGTGCCAGCGCGCGTCACGATGCTTGGGCGGGCGCCTACGCCTTACAAGATTAGTTCATCAGTCGATGTTTGTCGTCTATTTTTTTTTCACCTGCCATTCGGCTATTGTACATTTACATGCATATCTGTGTTCACGACTCGTGCCGACAATTATTTGACTATGTCTAATTTTTGTACATTATTTTTTATGCAACTGTCAATAATACGGAATAGAAATTGTTTTGAGAAAACAGAATAAAAATTGGGTAACAAATGAGGCTGCAGTTCATATTTTAAATATTGGTATAAGCAAAAGTGGGTGCGGGCGCGTATTGGGGAGATCGGACTATCTCCCTCGCACGCGTGCACCGTAATGGCGTGACCTATCTTGTGACGCAACACAACATGTCGTGCATCCCTTTCCCGTCATTAGATAACTACCCCTTCCAACAGATTTACATGGCTTCTATCTTATTTATTTTTGATTTGATTTATATAATTCTTTCAATAATTTATTTTGGGAAATGAATTTATTAATTGAAATATTAAAAATAATCGAGGGAATTACCCTATTGTACCCTCCTACTAGCTACTCAAAAAATTAGACTTACTTTTTCGAGTCGACATTGCCATAACATAATAACATCACTACGTAGTCAATGGTCAATAGACGCCCACAATTCCGGATCTAACTGTCATATCGCGACAAAATTCACGACCGGTTACGTATAAGGACAGCAAAATTAAGCGACTGTCCATTACATTAATCATCTGTTTAATTTTGACTAAAGATTTATAAAACGATAATCTTGTTATAAATTACTTTAAAAACATATTGTCTATCAAGTTATAATAGCTAAGTTGCACAAAGATTTATTCTCAGAAATCCAAAGTTCGCATCATTAGTCTAGTGACCTACTCAGTATGTGAAACCGGTAAGGTCCTGATTTCAAATCCCAGGTCGGGCAATCAAGATTTATAGATGTATAGATAACTAACTGATAGAATTATACATTAGAAACCTTACAACAAAATGATGTCACAAAAGGCAGTCTTATTGCTAAAAGTGATCTTTACAAGACAACCTTGAATTAATAAGGATTTGACAATATAGGCTTAGAAATGTGGGGTTATAGAATCACAACAGAAACTTATATATATTATATAATTATATACAACTAGCTTTTGCTCGCGGCTCCGCCCACGTGATCAAACAAACAAACAATCAAACTCTACAACTTTATAATATTAGTATAGATTTGGGTAGCTTAGCAACGGAAGCCTTCAAATATGAATAATTTTCCCCGTTTTTGCAACATTTTTCACTGATGCTTCGCTTCTAATGGTCGCAGCGTAAAGTTATATATCCTAAAGCCTTCCTCGATAAATGGACTATCCAACACAAAAAGATTTTTTCAATTCGAACCAGTAGTTCCTGAGATTAGCGCGTTCAAACAAACAAACAAACAAACAATCAAACTCTACAGCTTTATTATTAGTATAGATAAATATCTAGCATGTTACTGGGGCTCTCCCCAGAAGGGTTGACGTTAGGCAGGCGGACGGTCATAAAAACTACAAGCCAACTACAAGCCAAATCTTTCTGTAACATGTGTTAAAAGTATGTTGCGCCGAGCCCACTGCGAGTGGGATAAGGGCAGGCTTATTAATTTACAACAATATTGTTTTTATTATATAGAGAAATATAGTTACTTCTAATGGGTATTTATAAAGAGTGTTTTCAAATGCGTTTATGGAAAAATAGAGATAATAAATTCAAGGAAATAAATTGAATATTTTATTACAATAACTCTAGCTTTAATTAGTATTCAGAAAGAGGAACAGATATCAATTATTATACTGGCAAATGGTAGCCATCGTTAAATTCAATCTTATACCTAAGTGGCTTGACACGAAATAAAAAAATATTATTAGAGAATTAAAAATCATGTTGAAAATGTTTACCAGAGATTAAGCGCCTAGAGTATTTTAGTGAGGAAATTACCTATTATTACTTAATCGATAGAAGATTGATATTGTGAACTCTAGAGTCCTATGTATCACTGTAAATACGTACGCCGAGCATCGATTAAGCCATAACAGAATTTTATAAACAGCAATAATAACCAATTAACTTCGAAACTAATAGCTTAAATGCATTAGCTACAATATACCTTGGTCCCAATTAATCGTAAAATTATTTATAACACACACTGACATAAATTTTTATGGCACTATACATTGATTAGTATAACGAGCCAGTCGACTGTTTGATGACCGAATTAACATTTTATAGAAATTAATCGATTCTGTATTTATATCGATTATACTATCGAGTTATAAACGTCTCGTTATTACTAATGGTAACGTATGGCCATTGTATGGGAATCGGGAACAAGCTAGTTTCCTGTTTATTTTTAATCAGTTTCTTTAAGGTAATGAAATAATATTGCCTTTCTCATTATGAACGGATTACGTTTGTCGACATTTTGTGTGATCTATCGATATGAGATTTTTTATACTTATGTTAATTTTGTGATTGAAGTTGATTGTGATTGTGATTATAGGAAATTTTGCCATTGACGTGGGCGCATCGGAACTTAACCGCGTCAATTTGAATTTTACTCTTGCTTTATCATTTTCAAAGTAATTTATTCTCTTTATAAGTATATACGAAGTATTTATCAATGAGCTAGTTAGTTGCGATGGACTTCGCTAGTATTTACGTAAAATGTTTTAAGCACACTCTCCGTATTGGCAACTCTGGCTTAATTTTTTCATCCGAGCGGCAAAATTACTACACTACACTTGATCGTAAGCGCAGTGCAGTCCAAAAAAACCAGCGACTACTGATAAAGAATGAGTTTATCGGTAGTCACCAGAATCATGCCAGCCTGTAAATGCTTCTTCACTCTCCGAAGAGAGAGAAGCAAATCGAAGAGCCTGAGAGCGGACAGGCGGACGACCGATGTAGGCACAGGGATATAAGGATGTAACCCTATACCCACCCAACCAACCATCCAGTCCCGTCGCAGGCCAAGAAACAACCGGATATACATTGGCTAATCCAGGAACGCGATCCGCATAAGGTGTGTATGTCACTATGGCAAGTTTTAACACCATGTATACGGTGGTCGCTATCCGGACGGATATGAATATCCTATCACCAGCCAATCCAGTTAGTATCTCACTGGATCTAATACATTCCAGGGCCGAATTAGATTATTCCAGCTGCAAGCCTTGCTCGATTCTATCGCTGGCCTGGAATGCTACTGGACTAATGTAAACCGGCCATAAGGACTTAAAAAAAAACGGTCAAGTGCGAGTCGAACTCGCGCACCGACGGTTCCGTACACACCCTTGAATTTTACCATTTTATTATAATACTAATATCATCCAACATTCACTCATATAATTTTGTTTTTTTTTTTATTATTTGGTGAGTTATTCGCCATAATAATACATACTCACAGAACTTAACAGAACCTCGCGTGCTGGCTTGCGTTACCATAGCTTCGTGGTTTCCTCCATCTCGGCTCGAACTAAAAAGTTCGTGAAATGATACTTCTGCCAGACCATTAAGCTGTGGAATAATTTGCCCGCACACGTGTTCCCTCCTTCCTATAATATGGGATATCCTTTAAACGGAATGTGTAGAAGCAGTTAGGCAGGCCGGCATGACCTTGTCGACCAACGATAGACACACTGTTTGTCGTTGGTCGACACTATTCCTGGATTGCGCTACACTTACTCAGGTGTGGCGTAAAAAATACTCCTATTCTGTGAAAATTTCAGCCATCTATCATTACGGTCCAAAAGATAGATGTTGTAAATGTAGGACAGACAGCGTAGACTCTGTAATAGGGTTTCTTTTACATACAGAACCTTAAAAACCACACGCGTAAAAGAGACAAAAAGGAATCACCTCCCCAGTTTTCTTGTACTCATAAAATGAATTACTGTCGCTAATGAATACATGAGTGCAAATACCCTCGGTACTTTGTTACAATTATATCAACTAGAGATATGTAATTAAGCGCCTGTTTACCGACATGCATCTGTTTGATCACATGGAAAATTATTGCCTACATTGTTGTTTATTTGCATTTAATTAGGTACCTTGTGGTTGTTTCAATTAGCTTACGGTATCTTCACATAAACGGTAGAGCCACGATATATCTGCTGGTGGGAGGATACTTGTATCCGACCGGATAGCGACCACCGTACACTGGTGCTAAAACCTGCCATAGTGGCCCACCTTGTGGGGGTCGCGTTCCAGGGTCAGCCAGTGCATATCCGGTTCTCCCCAGGGGGCTTGCCCCCTGATCCTAACCTTTTCCCCACCCCTTTTCCTTCCCTTCCCCCTTGGCCCTTTGGCAGGCCGGCATGATCTTGCCGACCTACGATGGACATATTGTTTATCGTTGGTCGACACTATTCTTGGATTGCGCTACACTTACCATCAGGTGTAGTCACTTTGCCGAGCCAGGACAAAAAAAAAACCGTTTCGTACGGTGAGTGAGATATTCATCATCATCATCATCAGCTACAAGACGTCCACTGCTGAACATAGGCCTCCCTCAAAGATTTCCAAACCGACCTGTTGGAAGCGACCTGCATCCAGCGACTTCCTGCGACCGTTATCAGGTCGTCTGTCCACCTTGTAGGTGGACGTCCAACGCTGCGCTTGCCAGTACGTGGCCATTCTAGTGAGATATTAGGAGGCCCAAATTCCCTATTGTTTTCTAATACCCAGTCTTTCCTTTAAAGTCGGCAATGCTTCCAAGATTGCTCTGGTACTTCCTCGTTTTCCATACATGAAAATAAATTATAATATATACAAAAATTGTATATGTACATTTTCTTATCTGAATTTCCTCGGTACGCGACAATAGCCAAGATTCAATATATCTGCTTGAAAATATTCGAGACATAAGATGTTAAGTCTCACTATGCCCAGTAATTTCACTGGCTTCAATGTCCTTCAAACCGAAACACAACAGTGCTTACACACTGTTGCTTGGCGGCAGAAATACCAGGCATACCAGGGACCTACCACCTTGTAAACCCAATACAGATCTATAAATAAACAAAAAGTTGATTACTCATACGAGATCGGGTGAAAAAAACAAGATATCGGTATCGTTAGGGTCAACAAATCCGTGCCTTCGAAACGTCTTCGGCCAAATTAAAACTAATTTATGTTGATTGAATTCATAATAGAAGAACATCAACACTACACTCGAGCGGTATAAAAATGACGTTCCAAAATAATAATTTATTAATCTTTTTTATTAGTACAATTTTAAAATTTTATTTTTCTGTTCGTGAGTATGATTTTATATCTAGGTATAGTAGCCATCGGTAGGTAATAGTGATTTTTGTATTTTTTGTTACCCAGCTTAAATAAAACACTATCTTTTGTTCGCGACTTCATCCACGTAAAAATCCTTCCTGGGTTAAAAAATAAGTTTTCCCATTTAACTTAGCTACCACCATTTTCCCCTTAGAGGATTTTCTCCGCTTTTTATTGTTTGTATTGAAGAATATTAATATCAAGTATCAAGTTGACAATTGCATCTGTTATGGGATGGAATAAAATTAAAAAAAACATTTTTATAGGAATAATCTGTATAAACTTTAACCTTTTAGTTCTAACAGTTCTAGTAACCCTATATTTTGTAATATAGAGACCAAATTATAGAAGTTATTTAGATGATTTGGAAAAAGAAACACAAAATAGAATACAAAATATTAGCATTTTAGGATCACATTAAATATACAAGTACTCAATTTTTCATTGCCAGTGGCACTGTTTAATTTAAGTAATTTGATAAACAACCATAAAAATGTAAATGTTTAGTTATAAAATTTAAATTCAAAGGAAATACAATTTATTCAAACAAAAACACCGACAATTCGCTTGTTATTAATCGAGAAGTACTATAAAATCGTCCACAACACGCAAATAATGTTTTAATTCAAAACACTTTTTCGAAATTCGATAAAACATCGATAAAAGAAACATCGAAACTCGAGCCAAATAACATCGTGGTTGATAACATTAGCACGAATACTGGCTGATTTTTCGACTTAGTAAAAAAGTTTACAAACGAAAGAGAACCTAAATGAATATGATTTAAATTCCAAATTTAAAACTTGGAAAACTTCGTGACAGTTTTGAATTATTTAAAAGAAACGTACCATTGGGTAAAGCTTTCCATTAGCGGGCACGCGCCGAAGTCCCCAGACAAATGACATTTTACAAACTCGATTTTGTATTAGTTTAAAATTGGAACGTCTCGGAACGTAAATGGTGTCTAGACTTTCGATAACGTGAAGATATTATGAAAAGAAATACGAGCTAAGGACCATATTGGTTATTCGTAAAGCATGTTCATGATAAATGACACTTTATATTTTTCGTATGCTGTATGCACTTTACTAAAATATTATGTACAATGCATAGGTACTTAATAGTTTTAGACATAGTCAACTCGTAAAACTTCCTCATCCATAGATAACAATTGAATAACTTAAAAAAAAATAATTACTTTATTTGTGCAATCAATATACTGGTCATTGATATATTTAAACGATTTCAAAAAAGGAATCTCTCAGTTCAACACAATTTTTTAAATTATTTTTCTTCCAAATCCTACAAGTTCATAATGCCAAGTTATTACAATTAAACAATACAAGTAGTTTCAAATTTCCATACAGCCAGAGCTACACATCTCAAAACAAAAGAAAAAAGCAGTTAACCAAACAAAGCATCAGAACCGCAGCAGTACCACAAGACAATCATTGCTATGATACAAAGCAAACATCTAGAGCGATTTGTTGGTAATGATTGCGCGGAAGTCGCGTGCGCTAGCCAGCGACGCCATCGGCCGCGTAATGCTAACGACTTTCGTACAACCAGCTACGAATGTACGATATTGTGTTTAGAATAAGCAGAAATGAAGACCTTATCACATTTTCATAAGTTATTTTAAAATTGAAATGTTATGAATTGGTAGGTACTATTATTTATAATGGCGAGATAATAAAATTAATGGAAATGGAGACTTGCCAAAATATTGTTTCCATTTATTTAGTTTTAACGAATGTATCGATAGGCAATTAGGTATTTTGTAGCTGCTTATACTTCAATTTTAATTTCTATATGTTTATAAGAATTATATCAGTTAAATAGCTTTTGCTCGCCCACGTGATCAATCAAACAAACAAACAATCAAACTCTACAGCTTTATAATATTAGTATAGATTTGGGTAGCTTAGCAACGGAAGCCTTCAAATAATATTATTTGGGTAGCTTAGCAACGGAAGCCTTCAAATATGAATAATTTTCCCCGTTTTTGCAACATTTTTCACTGATGCTTCGCTTCTAATGGTCACAACGTAATGTTATATATCCTAAAGCCTTTCTCGATAAATGGACTATCCAACACAAAAAGAATTTTTCAATTCGAACCAGTAGTTCCTGAGATTAGTGCGTTCAAACAAACAAACAAACAAACAAACAAACAAACAATCAAACAATCAAACTCTACAGCTTTATTATTAGTATATAGATATAGATAACGCTAGATGTATATTAAATTAATTTACTTGATTATACATTTAAACAATTGTTTCGATTTGCACACATATTGGCCAAAAATTATTTGGTTTATGTACAAACAGTAATGAGTTTCTCGTTTGCTAGAAGCCATCTTGGGTAGATACCACCGCTTTATCAATTTCTATCGAAATAGTTATTTCAAACAGTTTCATTTTAAGCATCGTTGCGTTCTGACTTAAAGGAAATAAAAGGGGGTATGACGAGGCATTATGAATCGTAACATGCCGGGGTGATGAATGAAGTCCAATTCTTTGTAATTTAAAATTATGGGTTGTGTCTCTACTAATTATAGGCACACGTAGTGTTAACCATTAGGCAAACGAAAAAAAAACTAGACATTATAAGAATTAACATCTATGTATTGGGATTTGAACGTAGTCCAGCTCTATGTACTGCTTTGTAATTCAAAGTTTTATATGGTCTTGTGTATGTTTATGGACAGACGTGGCGCTTACCATCAGGCGAGCGACCTGCTCTTTTCGTCATTCAAGTAAAAAAAAAACAGGCCACTTTTCACATTATATCTATATAGACACAAATCGGTGGTAATTACCATCATAAAGACAAAAGAATATTGTGCTAAGAAATGGCCTACTCTAGATAACTTTCTTTCATAACTCGAGAACAATATAAAACCGCAATCGGATATTTTGTTTGTCTATCCATCCGAGACAATTACAGTGATCTGTTCTAAGACCATTAGAAATGTTAAAATATGAAATTATTGCGACAGAAAATCATTATGCAAACAAATACTAACCGAATTGCGAAGATATTTTGTATTTATCACGTTGCATAATGGGTACGAATTATTTCAGCTTAAACGGTTTTTTCGTTCAACTATTATTTCAGTGTAATGGTGTTTGTGAAATGGTACGTAATAATGGTTACTTTTTATTTTATATTATGATGTCTTTAGTAATAATTTAGTATGTTTTTAACTTAAAAACAATAAATTATTAATTGTAATACTTAAGAGCTGTTGAACTAGTTATAAAAGAATAAAATTGTTTATTGATCACGTAGGCAATTAAAATAGCGCTTATGACAAGTCAGTACAAAAATAAAAGGAATACATGCAGGTATAATTAATCATATCAACTTATGTATCATCAAATAGGCAATCACACTAAATCAGTTTATTTTTATACATTCTCTTCCTTGGTTCTCTCGAGGGGCTTGCGACATGACTTGATGGTTGGTTGGGGCGGGTATAGGGGTTACATCCTTGTATCCCTGTGCCTGTATGGATCATCCACCTGTCCTGTCGCAGACCCCTCGATTTGCTTCTTCCCTCTCCGAAAAGGCAAGAAGCATTTATACAGGACCGCATGATTCTGGTGACCACCAACAAACTGCACTACGCTTACCATCAGGTATAGTGCAGTCACTTTACCGTGCTCGGATAAACAAAAATACACATCACAAAGTTTTTTATTATAGAAAACATTCTGGCACTATGAGCGTAACATTATGTTAGACAGTATGTAAATAACATCTGGAGTTGTATACTACATGGATCTAGTGGAGACTAAAATAAATTTTGATCGCATTCCGGCGTTTTTGCCATACTTATTAGTGGAATCAAGTTTAACAGCTCGCATGATAGGACCCATTAAATAACATCCGTGGTGCTTTATATCTGGTCTCTTCAGTTGTTTTTTTTTTTGTTTATGGCATAGATCGGCAAACGAGCAAGTGGGTCACCTGATGGTAAGTGATCTCCACCGCCCATGTATGCCCACAATATGAGAGGAATTATGGGCGCGTTGCCGACCTTAAAGGAAAGAGATAATTAGGGATTGGGAAGGGGAGGGGTATTTGGGCCTCCGGATATCTCACTCACCGTACGAAACGCAGCAGCAAGCCGCTACTTTACGTCGGTTTTCTGTGAGACAGTGGTAATGACCCGGTTGAGCTGGCCCAATCATGCTGTAGACAAAACTGTCTACAGCGTGGCTCTTGACATATTACGCCACGCTATGTAATATTATAAATGCGTTTTAATAAATAAGACTGACTGAAAAAAGATAAAAATAGAATTAACCATTTTTGTCCAATACAAAGAAATAAAGAAAAAAAGTCCAAGTCTTTGTGGGTTAAAAAATACCTACTCAAACATTGACATTACAATCGTGATATATCTTTAGAATACTTCTCACAAATATTAAAATATTCTATACATACATTATAATTTATTTAAATTTACTTCAAAATTGAGGTCCTAATTGCCACATACTGCGATAGTGTGGGAACCAATCAAATACTTTTCCGAATTCATACGTACTTTATCACTAATTATAATGATTATTTTGATTATGGTTGATTATTTCTTTATTAAAATCAATATTCAATTAGCATGATAATTGATAATAGATTTTATTATAAGATGTCACAAATCACAAGCTTTTAATAATTTATGTTCCTTAACTGGGCTGGGGTATTACTTTGTATTATACAAAATATCTGGACTCTGTTCCATCAAGCTGAACCGATTTTAGGCCTCCGCCAATAGATGAAACATCCCTTGACGGTCGATATGATATATGTGGAATGGACTGTACTTACCATCAAGTAATTATACCATTAGTGGTAAGTGCATTGCAGTGCATTACTTGGCCGTGCAAGTCTACTTACGAGAGTCATCTCCTATGCAAAATATCGTCTGGCTAGGTACAACCGCTTTCTTTATTTCAACTGCCAATCAGCAATACTTAAGTATTGATGTGTCCCGGCTTGATGATCAATGAAGCCAGTGAAGTTACTGGGCATTCATTATGAAACATTATACCTTATGTCTCGGACCAACGAGCTCAGTACATTGTTATGAATTACTTTGAAATTCAAAGTTTTGAATAGTGCAGTTAAAAAAACCTAGGAATAGTATACTCTGCAATGAGAATTTTAAATTATGCAAATATATTTCACAGACATAACCAACGATCTCTTTGTACAAAGCAACAAGTTAGAAATTAGTTAATCAGGCAATGGTTGGTGCTTTGCGGTCGTGGGTCGCCCAAATTGCTGGATTTTAGTAGTTATCACGGCGATTAGGCTGCGGTTACACCGAAGCATTGCTAATGACTGTCATTAGCCGGCCTCTGTGGCCTGATTCCGACAAGAATTACGATTTGGACGACACTAAGTTGTTAGTACTAAATATTGTTACTTGTGTAAAGCCTGGTAGACTCAATGGCGTATAACGCAGAGGCTGCAGAAAAAGCAAAAGTTATAACTAACTCACTTAACTGCCTATTACAAATTAATATTACATACAGTACGGGAAACATATGACTTACGTAAGTACCAGCTTTGTATAATTAGCTTTTTACGTTTACCAAATGGCAAGAAAGATATGTAATTTTGTATAATATCTGTTGGTAATTAAAGCAGCGATAGCTCAGCGGGGAGTGGTATGGAGAGTCGAGACGAAAGTCGCAGGTTCGAAACCGGCCCCAAGAGCATACACCACTGACTTTTCTAAGTTACGTGTATATTAATTGTTAACTATCGCTTGCTTTAACGGTGAAGGAAACATCGTGAGGAAACCTGCATACCTGAGAATTCGATAAGATTTTTCGAAGGTATGTGAAGTCTGCCAACCCGCATTAGGCCAGCGTGGTGGATTAAGGCCTGATCCCTCTCATTCAGTAAAGGAGGCCGTTGCCCAGCAGTGGGACGAATATAATATATAGGGCTAATAAAAAAAACCCTTTCTATTTTAGATAATTTGTATTGAGAACTAGAACTGCGTAGTTAAAGAAAACTACATTATTCACCGATCCACTGCAATTGAAAATCATAATGCCATTTTAATAGTATTGAAACTGATATTGTTTTTTTTATTCTGGTACGGCAATGACTACACCAGTTACAGCGTATTTGGCTGAAAAACAGTGAGGGTTATTGGGTACTTATTCCAGATTGGGCACCTATAATTTGTATTTGAATGAGGAAATTGATTTTTATTTTTTTCCTGGATCGGCAAAGTGACTACGCTACACCTGATGGTAAGTGTAGCGCAATCCAAGAATAGTGTCGACCAACGATAAACAATGTGTCCATCGTAGGTCGGCAAGATCATGCCGGCCTGCCAAAGGGCCAAGGGGGAGGGGAAGGAAAAAGGGATGGGAAAAGGGTTAGGATCAGGGGAACCCCGTGGGGAGAACCGGATATACACTGGCTGACCCTGGAATGCGACCTACACAAGGTGGGCCACTATGGCAAAAAGCGACCGCGTTATTTAATGCATTTACGAGTTAGGTGTAATGTTGTCGTCATTAAATGTGTGATCACCATTCTTTAGGTAAAATTAATGTAACAAGCAATAAGTAGTTCACGTTACGGAAGCCTACTTGCATGACGGTCCTAAATCGGTGGTTTATGTGTGTCACATTTTCATACGGTTTGACGCTTCTTAAACAGGTTTAAGTTGCAGTTTACAAGTAGGCTTTAAGTGTTGTATCATTTGTAAAAATATAGATATCGGTAACAATTGCTTGTACGTTATTACATAACACGCGACGCCACGAGCGTATAATCCAACTTAAAAGGAGCAAAAATTAATAAAAAACCTCGATAATATCCGTTTAAATTAGTTTTATTTCAATGTGTAATATTCGCGTAAACATAAGAAATCGTTATTAAAAGGAGCTCGTCTCGTCTCAAAAGAAATAAACCTGACGCATAAAAATATGTTCCTTATTCAAATGTTTGACGTCACGGCAGGCAGATATGTCGTAAACCCACAGCCAGTGGCGCAGGGCAGGCGACGGGGAGGGGAGGGGCGCGGCGCCGGCACAGTTCAAGTAATTACTAAATTTAATGTAACTACAGCCTCCTTGTTTCGCAAATCATCGTCGCTCATTAATACAAACAATGTACAGACGCGCTCGCAACGCTCAAAATACTTTTTATATTCAATTTTTTGCCATATTTAAAGTATAATGATCGAATTTTATACTCAATAAATATCGGCTTCATTCTATTTGTTGTTAAATAGGGGTGTCTATTGGTTAACAGATAGATTTTATTCATTGTGATTGGTTTAATGGAAGTCATTTTAGACCATTACGTCTTGTTTTGATGCGCCATCCTTCCATAATATCCTAAAAAAATAAATTGCATACTTCCCGATCGAATCATCGGCATTCTTCGCTTTTTATTTTTACAGACTTATAACACGTCTCGAACGATCTTCAAATTAAAGTTAGTTACAGCCATAGAACCTTAGCCTTGAAATGCCTTGAAAAAAAATAACGTTGCATACAGATGCGACTGAGGAATTTTAAGATTCATCTATTTAACAACCTGTATAGGTCGATATTAATCATATGCACTCGCCTAGATAATAATTATTACAGACATGGTAAGAACCTCATAATTATAAGTTTATTTTTAAATTCCGTAATGTATTGTCCACTGACTTATCATTCGTAAGACACACTGAAATTCAGTGCTGTTTTGTACCATAAATCTGAATGGAGTACTGTTTTTGGTCTAAATTAATTACTAATTTATACGTTATTAATAATGTACGTTATTAATAACGCTTCTGCTAACGCTCCATCCGCGTAAGTAAATATTTTTTCTGAGATGTAGCTTAACTCTGCATCTCAATCTGCAGGTTAGGATCTACCTGTGTACGAAATTTCGTCCAAATCAGTTCAGCCGTTAAGGCGTGATTCATTAACAGACATCCCAACTCATTAACACCCAAACATTCAAGCTGTCACATTTCTAACGTTAGTGGGAACTAGGATTAATAATTATATCTTATTTACAATAAAATTATGTTAGTACTTCTCTCGCTAACTATACTCTCGTACCGGGCGATGTAAATTGAATTAGTGGGCGTGTACAAGTTAGGGCATCCGACGTGCGGTATTGCGCCCAACTGTACCATTTAAAATATTACGGAAGCCTTTATTAAATAACCATTAAATAGGCGAATTTACGAATAAAAAACAAATTTATCTACCTCGTTAAGTTTGGAAACGCTTGGACTGCGTAAATCAAGGAAACTTGCAAGTCATCGGTATTATTTTAGTTCTTTTGTTTTTTGTGGTATTGGTAATGTTTGTAACAATAGATTAGGCAAACGCGCCGTAACTGGCCCTGCGGAGTTGTTTGAGAATAGTTAAGGCCTGCTTTAAAAGAAAGCGACTGAGATAGGTTGAGCGTGACGCGTGTCGCGAGCCAGACGATAGCGACATGTCCACTTTGTATGAAGTTGTATCGTGTCGGGGTGTCTTTTTTCGGTCGCGTACCTCAAAACGTACCTATTTTCATATAATGCAGACGTGTCGCTGTCGTTGTGTGTTACGGAGGTCTTGTCGCGGTCGCGCACCTCAAACAGGCCTTTATAATAATAATTGTTAAAAATTTATGTCATGTCAAATAATAATTGTTAATTTTAAAATAAGAGGTAGGTGGGAAACATTAAAATTTATCTAAATTTTTGTTGTAATGTACGGACCACGGTGCCACGACACAAACATGGATAAAACTATTTGGTAAAATATATTTCATGATGAGTGGAGGTGACCTAGGAGGAGAGGTACGGACTCTCAAGATGCAAGATGCCGGTTCGAAACCAGTACCCCGGGCAAATACATCTTTTTTTTTTTTTTTTTTTTTTTTATCCTGGCTCGGCAAAATGACTACGCTACACCTGATGGTAAGTGTAGCGCAATCCAAGAATATTGTCGACCAACGATAAACAATGTGTCCATCGTAGGTCGGCAAGATCATACCGGCCTGCCAAAGGGCCAAGGGGGAGAGGAAGGAAAAAGGGATGGGAAAAGGGTTAGGATCAGGGGGCAAGCCCCCTGGGGAGAACCGGATATACACTGGCTGACCCTGGAACGCGACCCACGCAAGGTGGGCCACTGTGGCAGGTTTTAGCACCAGTGTACGGTGGTCGCTATCCGGTCGGATACAAGTATCCTCCCACCAGCAAAATGGACTCCCACCAGCACATCTGAATTTTCAACGTTATATGTATATTCATTGTTCATTATTTATTTATTTAAACTTTATTGTACCCAAGATAAACAGCTTTGAAGACTATAAATTAAAAAAAGAAAAGTACAATTGGCGGTCTTATCGCTCAAGGCAATCTCTTACAGACAACCAATTATGACTCGCCTTATTGGTGAAGGGAAACATCGAGAGGAAACCTGAATACCCAAGAACTTTGAAGGTTTATGAAGTGTATCCAACATGAACTAGGCCAGTGTAGTGGAATAAGACTTGACCTCTCTCATTAGAAGAGAAGGCTTGTGCCCAGAAGTGGGACGCGTATAATAACAAGACTTTCATTATTTGGTACAGAACTCTTTATTTCACAAGGTCTTAATAAAATATATTATATAAAATAAAACATTTAAAAATATAAAAAATGGTGAGGCCCCGGACTCAAGCCACTTGTGGTTATGACCTCTTTGGGAAACCTCCTCACAATGCGTGCCGTATCCAATAACACTGCTTTTTGATTTGGCTCTTGACCCAACAAGCAATTCGAGAGTCTCCAAAAAGTAATTATATTTTTATCATCATATTTCATGAAGATTTGTCCCATCCAAATGAATCAAGTCGTAATTAAATCCCAAATACAGCCTGTGCTTACACCGACATCTGTTATTCCTTTTCCTAATCTACTTTAAAGCCAATTATCATAATCACTCAATAAATTTCACAAGCAATGAAAGCCGGGCCCCGGCGCCAGTCGATGCCGCATTTGAAACAAAGCCGACGGCGGTTGATTGCAAGACAGTGACTTGCATTGAAGCCAGAACACGCCGTGAAATTGGGGACAAAAATAATTGTCGGTTCCGTATATCCATTTTTGCTGTTATAATTAGCTGTAAAATAGCATTTTTTTTGTTGTTATTAGCCTTTTAATGGCGGCGTCAAGTGGTTAATGAAATAATACTTTAATACGCAAGGCAGGTGGGTTTGTGGACTCTGCATCCTCGTAAAATTATGTACTTTTGATGACCGAAAATAATTCTAACTAAAGCCAATTTTATTGTAGCCTTACCGTATTAATATAATAAATAGAAAAATAAAACATATATAAATATACCTACAGTCATATACATCTGAGTGAGTGGTAGAAAGTTATGTCTACAGGATAATCATCCTCCACCCGGCCCATTCGGGCCGGCTGGACCTTATCGATACTACAGTCTCACAGAAAGCCGACGTGAAATAACAGCTGCTTATTACAGTTTCGTTGTGAGAGTGAGATTTCCGGAAGCCCAAATTACTTTCCATTTCCTAACTCCTATTCTAATTATCTATTATTCTAAATATTGAATAGCCTGACATAGTCAGAAAAAGATTTGGCTATTCAATGATCAAACATGCAGGTCGCTCGCTTAACGGCAAGCGCAAAGCCTACCCATTAACAGATGCAACAATGTACTGAATGGCATTGGACGAGCGCATCGTTACCCCGAGACATAAGATGTTAAATATCATAATGCCTAGTAATTTGATTGGCTTCTATTACCTTCCAACCGAATAAAGCGATTACACCCTGATGCTTAGCGACAGAAATAGATAAAACTTAGTACATACATACGTACGCATTCACGTCTGTAATCACCGAAAGGGCAGGCAAAGGTGTAACCAGTACATCTACATTTCACAGAGATATTTCCGTCCCATGATGTGATAAGGGGCGAGCCTATCACCGCACCGGAAATAATTCCAGACTCCAGGCTGATATCGACCATTTTGTGATAGAAAAACTCAATATCACTTTTACCCAAGCCGGGGATCGAACCCGAGACATCATAGTTGTATCGCCTATGCAATACAACTGCGCCACCGAGGCATCCTTAAACTGTAATATAAAGCTTAGTCTATTTTGTTATTTTTTTATAGCATAGTAAGTAATCTCATCCACCCATGTTCACCCACAATACTAGAAGAATCATAGGCGCGTTGCCGTCCTTAAAAGGTGGGGATAATTAAGAGATTGGAAAGGGGAGGGCGATTTGGGCCTCCAGATATCGCACTCACCGTACGAAACGCAACAGCAAGCCGCTACTTTACGTCGATTTTTTGTGAGACAGTGGTAACAACCCGGTCAAGCCAGCCCATTTATCCTGTAGACAAAACCGTCTATAGCGTGGCTCTACCACTCGTCAAATAGTAACATTACTATACTATAACTGTAAGTTCTAATAATGTCTGCTTCTGTAGTCAATTTTACAATGTTAGCTGGGTCCGCCTATAACTAGGTGAGCAGTAACTTAAGATCATTTTGTACATTATACTTGGTAACAAATTACTGTGTCATAATCACACTAATATTATAAATGTGAAAGTTTGTTTGTTTGGATGTTTATCCGTCAATCACGCTGAAACTACTTAACGAATTTTGATGAGATTTGGTATACAGACAGGGTATGAGCTGACTTGGGTAATAGTATACTTTTTATCCCGATTAAATGCTCCCTTGGGATAAAACAGGAATCTTGATATTCATCAATCACAACGAAAATTCTGAACGGATTTTGTTGAAAATTGGTATAGAGACAGCGTATTACCTGACTTATATTATATGCAAAATAGACAGTCACTAAATCATTTGTAAATGTTCTAATTCCACGCGGGAAAAGCCGCGGGCGGAAGCTAATAAATAAATATATTTCAAGTTAGGGATCGATGAAATCCAAGTACATACTCTCTTTGTTAGCCCGTTGCGTTACACAGAGAAAACGCATCCCTGAACTCGTTAATCCATCCGCCGATATCGATTTCAAAGTACGCTGGGCCACTAATCTATTTATCGATACAATAACGCCGCACTACTTATCGATACGATCCATGCAACGGTAGTGGTCGGTAAAAAATAGCCTTTGTTGCGGCCGCTTCGCTTGCAACCAAATGTAAATGATGACTGGACACTTCGTTCAATAAACAAAATTTAATATACGCCTACTTGTGTTAGGTAAAAGTAGATATCGATTATTCATGCCTGGTTGGTACGGGAGCTGTATCGTATTGAAAGTCATATTTCATGAAGATTTATAGAGCAATGTTTAAAGGGAGGGCCAATCGTGGTCTTTTGTTATTCGAAGTTATAAGATAGCATTTTGTGTAATATTTATTTCATTGTTCTGGTCCGGGAAAATAATTACAGTTTCAGCACCATACGATGGTACTTGGGACGTATGCACGCTCATAAATGTTCATAATATAGACACCTACCTATTGATTGAACATACACGTTTACCTTATTTTTTATTTGATTAAATGACGAGACGAGCAAGGCGCTCGCCTTATGGTAGGCGCCCCGCCTGCCCATAAACAGAAGCAACACCACACATAACTACGAAGTACAAAGCACTGCATGGCATTGAACTGCACTCGTCACCCCCAGACATAAGATGTTAAGTCACATAATGCCCAGTAATTTCACTGGCTTCAATGTCCTTCAAACCGAAACACAACAGTGCTTACACACTGATGATTGGCAGCAAAAATAGATAAAGCGGTGGTACCAACCCAGACGGCCTTTCGCATACGAGGGACCTACCATCTTGTAAAGTTACTTTTAAGTTACTACTTTATCTGATGTGCAATAAAGAATTTTCTATCTATCTATCCAAAATCCCAAATAAGAAATAAATAAATTACACAACTGAACCAATGCAATCGAATACGCAATTCTTCATATTAACCATCACTACTGAATTCGACAACTCAATCGACCCCATAATTTGTCACCTGAAGCCACTAATGAAGAAACTAAACATGGGAGGTCCCATCGTCGCAATTAAAACACAGATCTCATCAAAGTCAAACTTTTACAATAAATCTATGCAGTATCCTTGTAATGAATGCATTACCATACAAATAGAATCTGTTTTGGCCCCGTGTATAATTGGGTAGGCGCCCCGCTGCTTGCTCTCTTTGTATCCGCCGCACAAACTAACTGACAATTTATATATGTTTGATGATTACTTCACAAATATTGGTGGAAGGTGATTAAATGTGCCGCGTCTGTTATTTGTTTATTATCTGGAAATCAATGTGAAAGCACGTGAAAGTATACGTTAGTGGGGAAAATTAATGAGTGCGTGTGTTGTATGCAATGTTTGAAATATTAAAGGGGTAATTTGCCATCGGTGTATGTTTTCTGTTTGCGTTGTGAGCATTGAATTAATAACTATTTTAACCGACTTAAAAAAAGGATAAGTTTCTTAATACGGCGCGTGTCTTGCTTTGTTATGTATGTAGTATCGATTTCTCTGTCAATTGTCGATCGATTTTATTGAAGAAACATCATTCAATAGAGTTTAGCTGCGACGCGGTCTCATATAAATTTGATTAACTCTATTCAGCGAGTACAGAGTAAAAAAAGTAACTCCTAAACAAATAACAGCACACTCTTCGCGATTATGCTATAGTTATGGCACCTAAATTCCAAAATTGATAGGATATAGGTGTACCTACCTCACTCATCCTACTACTGAAAAGTCACAAATGTAAATTTGTGATGATTGTAAATTAAGGTTTAACAAAACTTTAAAACCGATTTCAAAAATACAATTCCAGGTGTCTATTAATACACATTTATCATTTATTATTTCCACTTTAAAATAGTTAAGGATATTTTTATTTATAATCTACCACAAGTGGTGGGCCACGCTGTAGATAGTTTTTCTACAGCTTGAATGAGCCACTTTCGCATATAAAACCAACGTAAAATAGCAGCTTCCTGTTGCATTTTGTATGATGAGTGAGATATTCGGAAGCTCAAATCTCCATTTCCCAATCCCTTAATTATTCCTTTTCTTTAAGGCCTCTTTAAGGCTTTCTTTAAGACACATCTATGAATCTTGTGGTATTTTGGATGTTCACGGATGGTGGAGATCACTTACTTTAAGAAAACACATGATCGTTTGCAGACATCTACTATAAAAAAAATCTAATTACTAATTACTGCACTTGTAGGAGCAACCATTAACACAATCAGCATTTTGCAAACAATATTAAGAAATGTCCAATCAAAACATAACTATTTGTCGCGACTTAACATTTAATATTTAATAACAAAGCTAAGTAAATGCGAATATTCAGATGCTATAAATCTATTAGTCGCCCAGAGCGATTACCTATTTTAGCCTCTAACTAGAATTTATTGTCACTGCCATATACATAGAAACGTTAAATATGGTTGAATAGGGCTTCTTAAGAAATTCAAGCCATATTTTGTCCATTTTTTTAACCCTGGCTCGGCAAAGTGATTACTCCACACCTGATGGTAAGTGTAGCGCAATAAACAGTGTGTCTATCGTTGGTCGGCACGATCATGCTGGCCTGCCTAACTGCTTCTTCACACTTCGTTTAAAGGACCCCATATTATAGGAAGGAGGGAACACGTGTGCCGGCAAACCATTCCATACAACCGTATTTCCCTATTATCTCTCCCTGGATTTTGATACTGGTGAAAAAAAATATTCAATTTTAGCAGATGCTATTTTTCCCAAGAAAAAATAACGCAAACGGAGGGATTAGCAATAGCTAGCTATTCCTTATTCAAGTACATACCTTTCATATTGTGTGGGTGTTGTGAGACCGAAAGTCTAATTATTTAACCGTTTTTTTATCTTGACTGTAGTACATTATTACATTTGTTACTTAAAAGTCACCACCTGAATGACAAGACAAGCAGGTCACTCACTTGAAGTCTCATAATGCTCGAGATATCTCTAGCTAGATTGCCCTAGACAAGGCGGTGGCACCTACCACCTAGTAATGTTTTTGAGATAGATTCGACGAATCTATTTTAATCTGTATTGATTTTTATTTTAGATTTGTCAGAATACTATCTACTAGTGTAGAAATAATTATTATAAAAATTAAATGTAGTTTTTCTAGTTAACAATCACAATAATACAATGCGTAGCTTACACCGAGGAAACAGTATTTTTTTTCTTAACTAAGAGTCAGTGGCCAGTACCGTGATTACACGTGTCTAGCAATGTTTTGTAGGTTTACGACTCCGCAAAAAAAAAATGCATGGACAAAAAATCATAAAAACGCAAAAACAGTTTTAGCGACTGCTTCTTTTTATACATACCTTGTTAAAGTATTGGGACATTTTACTAAAAAAATATATAACATTTCGTATACCGTACTAAAGTAGATTCTTTCTTGTGCCGGTTCTACTCCTCCATAACCATGACACGTTTCGGGGCAATTGCAATATTATATGCAAAGGAATATTTAAATTAAGAATAAATTTTACTCGTTACTTTTTGCATAATATGCGCCACGTTCCGTTAAGTGATCAAATTGAGCTTATAAATCAATTTGTCAATAAAATGCCAAAACATAAACTTTATAGATGTAATTAGTACATATTTTATCAAAGCAAAGTACCTACTTAATCGGATAATTGTAACCGAAAACAAACTTAAAATACATAGTTTCGGAACGCACCATTATTAAAAAGGTATCAATAAAAGCAATTACGAGTACAGCCATTGAAAAAATCGCACGTACGCGCCGACAAAAAAGTCGCGCGATCACAATTAGCCCGCGTTGACTCGATTCTGGGCGTTGAAAGCCACGCCCAGAGGCGTAGGGAGGGCCGCGAGAGTTCGCCGGCAGAGGAGGACGGAGGGCCAGTCGGCTTCGCTATCGCGGACTTAGCGCGCGTTGTGCGCGGCACTCGCGAAAATTCGCGCAAAGCCGCCGGCGACCAGTGCCTTCCGGATTGCATTCCATAATTAATTTAATAACACGTATATTTAACCTTATCTCTACCAATTACTGTAGTGATAATTGTGACTGATTTCTTGGTATATTTATAATAGTTATAAAAAAAAATACCAAAATAAAAATGAATGACTGCAAAATGCTGTGACGAATCACCAACAAACTCTTTTGAATTAAAACTTTTTAAATGTGTTCGAAATTTGAAATGAATTACAAACTGAAACTTTTTGGTGTGGTATAAAAATGTCAAAGGAAAACAGAAACAGAGTTCCGTATCGCAACGTTGTTGATATTTTGAGCATAAGTGTTTTGGAAAATGGATTTAACTACTCGCCGCGGGGAACTGGAGGGAGCGGTGCCCGAATTGGTGTTATCTATGAACGGATCGGAGCAGGCGTGCCGTGAGATTGTGAACGGGACTGAGCGCGGCTGTGACGTCACCGGGGTTCCTCCTGAAGTGACTACCTCGAGGAAGACCAACTCGTTCAGTATTAGAAACTTGGTCGGTGGTGAGGATTCGGAACGCGCTGCCGACGGCACGGTGAATTCTAGCGATGGTGAGTAGTTGCAACTCTTAAAATATTATAGCAATGGCATGAGAGATAATTCCCCTGGCATTATGTCCACCTTTATACATGTTATGTTTATAGCCTTTGGATATTAAAATATACTTCTTCCCTAAATACCTATATGATAATAAACTGAAGATGATATCTTAATTTTATAATGCTATTTTACTGTTTACTACATGACGTGATTTGTTTTAACCATGTAGAATTTGGAACAGTTAAATACAGGAAAAACTCTACGATATTATTCATATACTATTTTGAATTTAGAAGAACAAAAGAAAATCAAGGTGTTTTGTTGGCAATTCTGATAGTGTGGTCACATATTTTCATTAATCCCTAAACTAGTTTATTCCCTAAAGTTGTATTTTTTGTATAAAATTGGTGTGGGTTTACGCAATAAATATTAACAATGATTGTACACTATAACACTGTTCGCATCGACTTATAAAAAAAGGGGGACACCACGTCCCATACATCGAAAGTGAAGTGACCCATAGTGTGCCAGAATGCTGTACGTATACGGGTCTCACGCACACACTCTCATCATAGTGTGCCAGTTTCCGCCATTACGCGACACGACCGCCTTGTGTAACGTTCACTCCAACTTGGATTTAAAAAAATATAATATTGCCGACATGTGTCATAAAACATTGTAAAAACAATTCGACATCGAAAAAGAAATATCAAGGAATTACTTAGCACAGGTAACATATGAATTTATAATCACTTTTATAATGTTTTTGGTAAAATTATTTACGTAATATTCGGAACATAAACGTCAACTTCACGTGCATGTGTTGCCAGAAAATAAATGAGGTATTTTCCCCAAAGTGTGAGTATTCCGTTGTAATTAAGAACATTATTAGTTCAAAAATTACTAACCGACTTTAAACCAGGAGGAGGTTGTCAATTAAGCGTATATTTTATTTTTAATGTACGAACATATATTTTCCCATCAAATATGGACCGCTTTGTTGAAATATGTTGATGTTCGATAAAGTTTAGGTACTAAGCGGTCTCCTATATACAGTGGCGTAGCTAGCACGGGTGGCACCCGGGGTGGATTTGATTTGGCTGTCACCCAAAGAATGAAAGCTTTAAAATGATTTAATGTATTTTAACCGATTTCAAAAAAGGAGGATAGAGGAGAGGATTTCCCCATTTTTGAATATTATTTCGGGTTATATCAGGTCGAGTTCCCAAAACCGGTGACAACCGGGGTAGAGTGCCCCCCTCTTCCTTCCTAGCTATGGTACTGCATATATATTTTGTTAAAATCTGATAACGGAATATGGAGTAAAGATATTAAACTCCTCGAACAAACAAATATATAAAAAAATAAATTCGCCGAATTGAGAACCTTCTTTTTTGAAGCTTAACCGGCTTCATATTATCTAGATTACCAAAACATAACATTTATCTTAAGAAACTCTGTGAGAAGTAAATAATAACATTAATGTCTAAAGGTATTTTTGGATTCGGTAAAATTTGTGTTGCGCGGCAGCGGCACAAGCCCCGGCTTTTTTATTTATCAGTGCGTTTTGAATTTTGTTTTGTACAGTACTCTTTATTTTAAAAGGATGTTTTACATTTTTAAATATTAGTTAAAAACAAAAAACAAAACATTTAAAAATATAAAAATAATACTCTCCAATGGCGAGGCCTAGGACCCAAGCCACCGGCGGTTAGGACATAAGAGAGAGAAACCTCCTCACAATGCGTGCTGTATCCAATAACGCCGCTTACTGTATCTGGACTTTGACCCAACGACCAATTGAGAGCCTCTGAAGATGTTTGTCGAGGCTCTTCGGTATCAACCCAGAGACGACTATCGGTACAATTATTGTTGAGTCAACATCCCACATCTCGGTAACCTCGTGTGCCAGATCTAAATATTTGGTAGTTTTATCTTTTTGGCTTTTACGAGGTTCTCGTCATGCGGAATGGTGACGACATTTTATAGCGAATAGTACTTTTTTTTCAATTTGGAATTAAAACACACTCTGGCAGGCACCGAATATAGGATTAATCTAATTAAATGTATTTTAGAAAAATATTTGAGCATTCGAGATCACCATATTTCCAAATTAGAAACTACTGAACGGTCCGTGCAAAGTAAAAGGCATGTTTATAAAAAATTAAATCATTCTAAAGGATTTTAATTTAATTTTTATCTTTTCATATACCTACCCCACAATTAAACGAATCAATTAATTGTTTGAACTAAGTACTTAATTACCATGTACATACTTTATTCAATACACACGGGTCGAATATAAAACCTCTTAGGAGTTGGTTAAAACTGGGGAAAATTTTCATTTATCTGGTATCCCTCAACTTTCACACACATATATCATAAACCTGCATCACTGACGATATTAGTAGCGTTCTATCCTCCTTTTTTATATATCGATGACTGTTCGTGTATGAATATTTTTAAATAAGTGATATCGGGGATCTTCATTATTGGCCGACCTTGGTCTGTCGATCCGCTTGGAGATAATCGTTTAAGAAGCATCGTACAAGAAGGAATTGAGCCCTAAACTCAAACAAGACCTTGAAATTGGCTACATCTGTTTTTCTTCAAATTTAAGAAGTCTTTATAACTATAAATTAAACTATTGTCGTTGGCGTAGCGCAACTCAGTGGTTGTAGCCATAGGTATAAAAAAATATTAAATGACCTAGATATCAACATTCTACAAATGTAGAATACGAAGTAGCTTTTTTTTATTCGAGCACGGCAAAGAGACTGCACTACACTTGATGGTAAGCGTAATGCAATCCAAAAAACCAAGGACAACCAACAAACAATGAGTTTATCGGTGGTCACTAGAGTCATGCCGGCCTGTATAAATGCTTCTTCCCTTTTCGGAGAGGGAAGAAGCAAATTGAGGGGTCTGCGACAGGACAGGCGAATGACCGAAGCAGGCACAGTGATACAAGGATGTACAATATCCAATATCCAATATAGGTACACTGGCTGATTCTGGATCGCGATACACATAAGGCGTGTGGGTCATGGCAGGTTTTAACACCATGTTATACCATGTTTACGGCGGTCGCTGACCGGGCGGATATGAATATCCTATCACAAGCAAGCAAATGTTAATGTCCAGTTATCAAATGACCCTTCATTGATTTTTGATGGATTATAATTTATAAGCAAAAAGGAATCAATGTTTATTACCAAAATAATGTAGACATATTTCTATAGTACTTAACTACTTATTTTACTTAAGGAGATTCTACATCGTTCATAGACAATATTAAATTTAAGTAGAAATATTGTTTATGGTTCGTCCATTTTGTTTGATGTTATTTGAATGGTGATATTATTTGAATTAATGAATGATAAATGTTATTTAAATGTAAACTACGTGTTTACTTTCATTATTTATAGAGATCGATGTGTTAGAGACATCACTTGTAGTGTTCAAATTACATGTAGTAATTCTATTATAATGACCGCCATATTTCTTTACGACATCCTCGGTTGAGCTGGGAATATGAACGAATGTGTTACAGTCATTTGCAGCGCTTACTGTGATGATTTTGAAGCTTAATGATGAATACAGATGGTATAAATTATAAGTTCATTTTGTATAGTTTAATTAATAGACACATTTATAGTCATATACATAGTTAAGATCATATTTTTCCCGAACTTGGCTGACTCACTGCCGTGTGTCCAGATAATATAATACCAGATTTATAGATACCCTAAATAAATAAATAACGCATGATTTTTTGTGTGATGCTTCGTCTCAAATGCCAAGAACATTGCACAAAGTTTCAAGTCAATTGGATTAATGATACATGAAGGCATACTAAACTTATTTATATATTATATTCTTTGAGTGGTAGAGCCACGCTGTAGACAGTTTTGTCTACAGCATGAATGGTCTGGCTCGACCGGGTCGTTACCACTGTCTCACAGAAAACCGACGTAAAGTAGCGGCGTGTTGCTGCGTTTCGTACGATGAGTGAGATAACCGGGAGCCCAAATCCCCTCCCCTTCCTAATCCATAATTATCCCTTTCCTTTAAGGTCGGCAACGCGACCATGATTCTTCTGGTGGTGGCTTAAATGGGCGGTGGGGATCACTTACCATCAGGTGACCCACTTGCTCGTTTGCCGGCCTATGCTATAAAAAAAAAGTTGTGGACTGTCTCATTAAGTTTTGAATCTTACTACACACAAAACTGGGTGATTTATGGATTGATGGAATGCATCATTTTAGATTATATGGGCAATAATGTTTATGAACACTATACCATAGAAATAGTTAGAAAGCAACTGGACCAGATGCTTCTACTATAATCTTATAGATAAGAATAAGCAAAGAAAAGACGTAATATTTCATCATCATCATCATCAGCCACAGGACGTCCAGTGCCGAACATAGGTCTCTCCCAAAGATTTCCAGACCGGCCTGTTGGAAGCGACCTGCATCCAGCGACTTTCTGCAACTTTTATCAGGTCGTGTGTCCACCTTGTAATATTTACTACATTCAAATTGTTTCTTGCTTATTTTCAAGAGCTTCACACTTGTTGGTCAAGCTATCGCCATTAGAGATTTATTCATAAAGCCTGGTGGTGCTCCCATTCACCAGCATAGTACGTTTTTTTTAATGATGCAATTTTATAATGATCCATGGTTTTGTACTATTTATATAGCCTCTATTAAAATGATAAAGCTTTACGTCAGAATCGATTAAGTTTAAACTTTAATATGTATTATTTTATCTAGGTAATAGAATTTTATTCATTACTAGCATTCGCTCGCGGCTTCGCCCGCGTGAAGTTCTGCACCGTTATATCATCGATATCTTTAAATTGGCATAACTTTTTTATTTATGAACTGATTGACATGAAACAAACACTTAATGTTAAGTGAAGCTTATATATTAGTGAAAATTACATCTAAATTGGATTAGCCGTTTCTGAGATAAGCGTGCACAAACGCACAAACAAACAAAAAATCTAACAATCATTGTATGAGGTGCTATTGCGTTGATAAATGTCCCAATAATATTTTTTCTCATATATCTTCCCTGTACATACAGGGATCCGTTAAATTTTGACTATATGTACAGATTTAGTTTTATTTATTTTTATAGCTATTTAAACATATAACTACAACATTTAGTAACATATCATTGACTACAACAATAAAATTGCGTCATTAAAGGCGCCATTCCGGAACAAGCGTAGTAGCTTTTTGTGTTTTTCCTAGCTTATAATTATAGATAAAATCATTTTTAAAGGCTAATTACCATTTTATTAATTAACTTATACCAACCAATTATCGAAGCATATATCAGATAAATATATAATTAATCGAATTGTAATTTAATGAAACTAATTAAATTATCAAGGTTAGCCACGTAGATACGTAAACATAATTTCATTTGTAATGCAAATAGATTGCCGATAGCTCAGTAAGGATTGGTACGGACTGTTGAGACGAAAGTCGCAGGTTCGAAACCAGCTCCAAGAGCGTTAAGTTGCCTACGTGTGTATTAATTATTAATATCACTTGTTTCAACGGTGAAGCAAACATCGTGAGGTAACCTGCTTACCTGAGAAGTTATCCGTAGGAATTTCGAAGATATATGAATAAGAAGAAGATTTATTTAATTCTTTTGATAATTGATTTTTGAAATTTAGCTTATTTATTTAAATAATAAATACGAGTCAAATACCCTATTAGTATCTAACTTGAGATCTAGGTACTGGACTTTAAGTGGACTGAATAATACTATGGTATTGATCCAATTTCGACAGTCAACTTGAGTCGAATTCACAGAATAAGTATTAGATAGTAACTGTAGTCAGTTAGCAATAAATTTAATTCTCAGAATGAATGTACGGACTCACGCCTGTAATCCATGAAGGGGTAGGTAGAGGCGTAACCGGTACATCCTCATTTCACGCATATTTTCGTTCCATGATGTGATAGGAGGCGAGTCTATCGCCATCCCAGGCACAATTCGAGACTCTAAGCTGATAAGCTTAGAGTCTCGAAGTCTGAGCATTTCGTGATAGAAAAACCCAATCAAATTTTTACCTGACCCGGAGATCGAAACCCAGACCTCAGCACAGCAGTGGTATCGCGTACATAATACAACTCTATTTTCTTTCTAAACCGGCAACTAACGAGTGTCGCGAAACTAATTAGTAGTTGTCATTCGGTTATGATCATTTGTTTATTAAATATTCAAGTCGAATGTGTATATCTATTAATAATCGTAAATATTTCGAATAATCAGATTATTCGCTGTCGCACATTTCTGAATTTAAATAATAAAAAATATTGAATTAACTACCATAAAACCATTTTTCTGTTCACTTCACATACCTTAACGAATCAACTAATGGTCAGACAGCCATACAGACTGTATTACGGGCTTTAAAAGTCATGATAAGTTCATTGAGCATTATTAAACAGCTCGAGTGGAACCGCGGGTGAAAATAGATAATAAAATGCTAAGTTATACATGTTTACTTAAGTACTGACGCGTTAAATGCGGAGCTAAAAGTGTTGCAACATGGACGTTTTTAAATATCGTATTTAAGAATTTTATAAGAAAAATGAGTTGGTATTATGGTACGCTTGTATTATGTTTGTGATATTACCTTGTATAATACAAGTAGAGGCATCGTCAAATAATCTTTTTTATTAGCTTTTTTATTAGCTTGAAGTATATAGAGGGTGTAAGGGAAATGCTTCCGAAAACAAAGACGGATGGCAGTACTGGTGATTACAGAACAGGATACCGCTAAATAAATCATACATATTTATTTTCACGCACAATCTTGTTTGGATGAATAAATAAAATAATGCCCTATTAAAATATTAATTTAAATCGTGTTTTTCTTAATAACACAATGTAGAGCGAATAAAAATTTCAGGTGAAATGACGCTCGGAATGAGCTATGTGATGCGCGCGGCGCATTATTACCTACTGAATATTAGCGCACGGGTCATTGATCCCGTATTTAGTATTAGTATGCTTTTCATTGTGGGTTTGTTTCCAAAATAGCAAGTAAACAGCAAAGGCATAGCGTTTTCCGTTTATGTTGAGCTAGTGTTCTATTACCGTGTCGGTGACTTGTCTCTTTTATAATGTTTCTCAATAATCATATTTCAAAAAATAATTAAATACAGCTCATCAAGTGAAATAAAACCCGTCATCTAATTATGATGTTATTATATTTATTACGTATATATTACGGGCCATAAACAATCTTGTCTATGTGATGACATCATGCGAATGACCTATTACAGTGTTGCCAGTCAAGTTGTAAAGTGTAGGGGCAAAGGAGTTCGAAATCGGCAACAATTATATAAATTATTGCAATTAATTATTATAAATTATTTATATAGTAAACTTTGTATCCAAATTATAGATAATATATCAAGAACTTTGTCCATTCTTTCCTGGCGAAACTTCTATCAGGTACTACTATAAATTAAAAAAATATAGAATGTAATGGAATAAATACTATTTTTTTGATTCAATATGTTGGATTTTAGTGTAATTATAATGATAACAATAGAATTAAATTAGGTCAATTTAATACATTTTTTATTCTAAAGTGACTACACCGGACCTGATGTTAAGTCCAGTGCAATCCAAACATAATACTGACTGTCAGGAGAGATCGATTCCCTCAACGTTCAGCAGAACTAGCAAAACCCGTCAGATATTGTCCTGGCTGTTTATAATTATTTATTTCTGAATATATAAAAATGGATGATCTGCATTCAATCAAGAATCTATCATAACTATAAATTGACGATGAACCTTATACATTTTTCAGCGACCAACCTGAGCCAAGTTTCGTACCGCACAGGGGGTGCCCTCAGCGTGGTCGCTTAAATGTATGGGTTTAGAGCGTCTAAAGCGCTCACCCAAAAGTATCACTAAGCTATCAGCATCGCGTCACATAAAAAAATATACATTTTTTATTAATCATTCAGGTGAATGGACAGTATTTTTGACTATTTAATTCGCTATAATTACCATTATACCACCAACCAACCAAATTAAAAGCAGAGGTTCTGATCGATGCGTCTCGCTCTTTAGATGTGTCAGCAGCTCCACTGGCTGACAGTTGCCGCGCATGTCTGGTTGATTTACCAATGTTTGATGATTTCTTGATGGCAAATACTTACAGTAAAATATAGTGTTAATATTGGTTCACAGATGAGTTGTATAATGATAGTTTAGTTGTGTGTGGACAATACGTATTTAAACAAAAGGGTAATAATAATTACTCTTGCTCAAATACCTATGTACCTATACCAATAGCGTCATCTAGTTACACCAAGTGGATAATACTTGACTGACTCGATGGAGCCATAATTTAAAATTTGAATGCAATAGACTAGATATACCAACATCCATTTTATACAGATTTATAACCATCGTATCATAAGTGTTTCTTAATCCGAGTACGGCAAAGTGACTGCACTACACGTCATGGTAAGCATAGTGCAGTCCAAAGAAACTAGCGACCACCGACAGACAATAAGTTCATCGGTGGTCACAAGAATCATGCCGACCGGTATAAATGCTTCTTCCCTCTTCTGAGGGGGAAAAAGCAAATCGGGGGACCTGTGACAAGACAGGCAGATGACCGTTGCAGGCATAGGGATACAAGGATGTACCCCTAAACCCGTCCCAACCAACCATCCAGTCATGTCGCAAGACCCTCGGGAGAACCGGATATACGCTGGCTGATCCTGGAGCACGACCCACACAAGGTGTGTGGGTCACTATGGCAGGTTTTAACACCATGTGTACGGTGGTTACTGTCTGGGCGGATATAAATATCCTACCACCAGCAAACAGCGCTGTTACTAAGGGACGAAAAATGGGGACTATTTAAAAAAATCTAAATCCTTTGTAACCATGTTCTGTAAAACACCAAGCTCTAATTTATCAAAATCAAATCAAATCAATAAATCTCCCCATTATGAATATAATTTGTTAACTTCAAAGACCATAAGAAATCTAAATCTCATCAATATTTATTGTAAATTGAATAAGATTAAACAAAATAATTATTAAACCTAATAAATTCCACGCATACATTGATGCAGAATTGACTTGATTGACACCAATCAAATCACAGAGCTGTTGGCACGATGATGATTTTATTATAGTTTATGGCACATGCAATGACTGTAAAATGGTACAATGTTGACGACAATTAAAGTAATTTGCTGGGTTCATCTACGGCAATTATTAGGCCATAATAAATGGATTTTTATGGCATTGTAACTAATTATTGCGTTGTGTGGAATCTAAGGCATAACCGTGTTAAAACGTGCCTTTATTATAAATGGTGCGTCCTAACTTAATGCCTATCGATAATCTTATATCATAGAAATAAGACTAACATTAACATTTCGGAACAACCTACACTGTTTCCCTAAAATGTTTCCAGGTAAAATAAATTCGAGACAATTAAGTTTCATATGAAAATAAAAAAACTGAGTCATTTTTCCGTCACTATGTAACCAATTGGGAACTTCTGAACGCCAAAACCTATTGAGGTCATGTTCACACCAAATATTTGTTTAGTCGAGACAAAATATACGATTGTATAGCATATCCACCCAACCCTCTAATTAAAACATAAAACAAAATTAACTCAATTAAAAATACAATCGTTTTTTCACAACTCACGAACTCTTCCAATTATATTTAATAATAATTTACTTATGGACATACGACATTTATTTCTTGATAAAGTCACAAATAGGGTTTTTGTGTAGAAATAACTATTAACTACATTACTAGCATAGTAAAGTGACATTTATATGTAAGTAAAAAATGTATTAACTGCTTAATTAATCATTACAGTACGCAAAAGGGAGTAAGTCTACAAAATGCCAGCTGACACCACCTTTGAACAGCTGATCTTATATTAGGGCTCCGTGTGGCATAGTTACGAACCCGGCTGCGAAGCAAGATACCGTGGGTTCGATACCCGTACCGAGAGAAAATGTTTGTATGATCCACAAATTTATTTATTTCGAGTCTGAGTGTTGTGGGACCGCAAGTCTCTCGGAGTTCCAAATACCCATGACCCAAGACTCGTATCTTACTGTGTGGTCAGTACTACGTGTGTGACTGTAGGGTGTATTTCTTATTATTAATTTAGGGGTCCTGGGGCAATGGTTTTTATACACACATTTGTGTCATAATTTCAAACTCATTAACTTGCATTTATTGCCTAACAAGAGCTTAAGTAAGGTTTAGCTGATTTAATAATTTGTTTATTAAAGGACAAGCTGTTTATTTATTAATATACAGAACCACACGGCGCGTAAATGCGTCTTGCGCTCGGCCAGTTTTATGTATTGATCAGATGTGTATTTTAATTTAATTCCATTGGTTGGAGACAATTGAAAAACTTGTTATCCTAATTATAAAATGCAAAGACGAGTAAACTTTTCTCTCATTATATGTCGAGGAATCGTCGTGGAAATATTTTACTACATTGATAATGATCTGTAGAGCACAGAAAAACTATTGACACAAGTATGTATATATACATTAATTTATATATTGCTTTAAATATTATTTTTATATTTTGTTATATTAAATTATGTTTTTATATTTAAGTAGATTTTTCATTGCGTAGATAGACAAACGAGCATGTTTGATGATGGTAAACGCATGGTGGTAAGCGGTCACCGCTGCCCATAAACTTCAGCAATGCCAGTGCGCAACCAAGCCGCTGCCTACCGTATTTTACAATTGGATAAATACTTCCATTAATTGATTTTATTATTTTCTAAAATATGCTTTATATTTAAAATATTTTTCATAAACCATATGTCCTGGTTGATTAATATGTTTACTTATTTACATATACCACCTTATCCTCAAAGAAATCTTCAAAAATGGGATAGAACCTAACATGGTTTCGGTCCTAACCCAATAATAGACGAACCGGAGCTCCGCGTGAGATCAAAAAGTCCTACAAGGTAATGTCCTAGAACCGAATAGAAATACAAAAAGAAGTAAATTCTAATATTGTGTTCAATATTACTAAACTCAACTGTATTAGACATCAACGCGAGATAAATAAGTAAGGGAAAGTATTTTTTTTCTGACATTTTTTATTTGAAAACGTATATTTACAGGGTTGTCCAAATCGCTAAAGATATTTACTGTAGACAGGCTATTGGCACATATGGTTCTAGACTTAGCATTTTATGTCTCGGGGTGACCAGCATAGTGCAGTGATTTGTAATTTAAAGTTCTGAATAGTGCTACTAGAGTTATCGTCAGGCGACAGACCTCGTTTTTTCCCTGAGGCAAAAATGAAAAGATTATTAACAAAAACACTTATGCACTGGAAACCTAATTATTACTATCCAATTATTGACACATTGAGGTATAAATTTATCAAACAAAATAATTATTATAAAAAAATAGCCGCAGTAATGGCACCCCAAGTAACACATGGCCACCCACAGGGGACAACCGCTCCATATAAACTATTATTTATGACACTTGCATTGTGTTCGCGGTTTATTGTCCAACACTGGATACACTACTGAATATTGTCAATAAAATGGTAGAATTCCTACAAATGTTTCAGTTATAGTTGATATGTGTTTATATTATTAGTAACAATTAATATGTAGATATATATTGAAAAGGGAAAAGACTACACATTTATTTAACATGCTTAACGGCTTTAATAAAATTGAACATTGTTACTTAAAACTTATATACTCAAAATATAAAGAAAATATTAAGGTCAAAAGAATGGACTATATTTTTTATGTATCACTAATATTATAAAGAGGAAAGATTTGTAGTTTTGTATGTAACGAATAAACTTAAAAACTTCTGGACCGATTTCAAAAATTCTTTTGCCGTAAGAAAGCTACATTATCTCTGAGTAATATAGGCTACTTTTTATCCTTCTTATTATATTCGGAAAAAGCAGATCACGCAGGTGGAGCCGCAAAGAAAAGCTAGTAAATTATATTTTAATCACCTAATGTAAGAGTGCTGTAATTATAATTCTTACTAAAGCTATTTAGATGTCCTGAAATTAATGGGTTTTGTCATAAAAATATATCCTTCAAGGTATAAAAAGTATCTCTACGTCCATATTGCATAGTAATAGACCTTTAAAAGCAATTAATTTCTATGCGAAAATTTGAAGTTTTTTCATTTTTTATTTTCAAAATTCATAATAATAACTTATTTCACTATGCGATAATCTTTAATTTAATTTAATTTTTTATCATCTAAGTAGTAGGGACTACCGAGATTAGACGTAGGTTCGGAACAAAAACAAAAAGCTTTTTTACTTTTCTTACTTACGTGTATAAGTTAATTATCGCATTCTTTAACGGTGAAGGAAACACCGTGAAGAAAGCTGCATAGCTGAGAATTTTGCATAAGAATTTCGAGTAAGTTAATTGTTTCAAATTAACTCTTACATAATAAATTATAAGGTATCGCAATTAATAGTTGTTAACGTTTACTATTCGATGTGTATTTGTACATTTAAGGAACGCAGGTGTTTACTATGAAATTAATATTGTGTTACAAATGATGTCGTTGTATATAGACTCTGGAACTGGATATTTCTCGAAGTGCCTGTTTTTGGAAATCCTAAACTTTATAAATAATAAATAAATACATCCATCGGTCACACATATAACCATGACCCCACACTAGCTTAACTTGTATTGAATCAGGTATAATGAGGGACTTGCGGTCCCACAACACTCACACCCGAAACTAATTATTGAGGACCACACAAATATTTGTATCGATACAGAGACCGAACCTACGGTCTACTGCGCTACGGAGACTGTCTATACTATACTGTATCTAACTTTCTTTTCAAAGTCTCAGTACAAACACAATTTGAGTCTGAATGTAAGAGATTTTCAATTCGTCACATATGTATGTTTGACACGTTGATTGTCATAAAATAAAATTACTATCTTAATGTTGTCTCTTTTTATTATATTTGGTTCTAAACATATTTTTAGGTTAAGGATGCTGTAGCTATTTTGACGGCATGCAGGCCGTATAAGTTTACGTACGTTTCCTTTATTTTAAGGAAGCACTACTGCTTAAAATATATTTATATGAGTCTCAATACAATTCAAAGTTATTTTGTGGTTATCTTGAGCATAAAATGTAAGTTAAAGGAGCTTAGTCTGAAGAAGGATACTTAAAACTTATGAATCAGATATTTTACGAAACGTCTGACTTTATTAGCATCAACATTTGCCTACTACCAAAAGTAACACGACTAGTTATATATTATCACTCCTGTACTTATTTATAAGCGTATTTGCCAACTTTGTAACATATAAAGTGCAGAATTAATGAGGCTCTATCAATATTAATTATAATAATTATGATAGTGTTCGTTGATGGTTTTACGTTCACCATAAATCGTTGATGTCAGCATTGGCGCAGTACATTATATTATTGTTTTAATATTATATTTGAACTAGTAACCATAATCAGTCTTGAACTAAGTATCAATTGCGTAATAGGTATCTGATATAGTAGATCCTTATCTTTAGATAGTAGAAAATGAAGTCGTTTCCGCTGTCTGTTCGCTTAGATCTTTGAAACTATTCAACGGATTTAAATGCCTCATACCAGGTGTTGCTTAAACATGGTATCAATAATAAATGCAGGTTAAGAAGTATTAAGTTATCTGTGATCCAAGAAGAATAGATTAAACCTTAATTGTTTTTTTTTACACCGCACAGTCACACACTTAGTCCAGACCCCACATTAAGATTATAAGTCTTTTGTTGTGGGTATCAGGAACTACGAGAGACTTTCGGTTTCACAACACCCACACATCGAAACAAATATTTGTGGATCACACAATATTTGTCTCGGTGCGTGGATCGAACTCGTGGCCTCTTGTTTTAGAGCCGGCTACTCAACCACTGTGCCATGGTGGCTGTCAAAGCAAAAAACAATCAAAAATGACGTATAAAAAAATCTTCTTAGCATAACGGTCTACGTATTTTAAATTTCCACCGATATATATTAATCACCGAATAAGTGCAGTTGTTATTGATATCACCTTTATGTAACGTCGTGTATAACTGAAACTAATCCAACATTTTCCTTTATAATTTCTTCACATATCCACTTGCTGGCACTCCATTTAAAGTGAACATGTAATTATGCCTATTCTAGGAAAATAATTTGCTTTACACTATTGACTAGAACGTATTAATTTTCATAAACTGTTACGATTATTACCACAATAATAAGATCTATTAATGAATAGAAAGAAGGCCTAAAATGAAAAGAAATGTAGTGTTAGGTTACACTGGTTAATAAGAACTAGCATTTCAGTATTTATTGATGATAATATCGCGTAATCGAAATACTCGCACCTTGTGTAATTTCATTGTTTGAAAATATATCCGTTGTATCTAATTTACGGTTTTTATGAAATGCATGTTTGTAATGTTGAACACCCTTTCGCGATGTTATTTGCAATAATTATTTTAATGCACGCAAAGTTCATATTGTATTGTTACATAACCGCCCCATCGTATACAATGTCATACAATTCAGAGTAATTATAATTGGTTTTATCCGGCTTAATCGATAAATATTTTATTAATGTACCTGCCTATTCTATTTTACAATATTTTAATATCCATAATTTAATTTTGTAGTCCTTTAAAAGCAATCGATTTATGTGTTTCATTTATTTTTTGTGTTTGTTTATGTTTTTATTTCACATTAATGTATTATAAAAAATATAATTGCGAATAAAGATTTAACAATCACAGCAAATGATTTTATAAGTTCTTTAGACGTATCTTAAATATACGTTTAAGTATTCCCCTTCAGATTTTTTTGATAAGTACAACATTGTAACGTTAATAGAAAAATCATAACTATTAATAGAATCATATTCTGCTGATCATTAGCGTTAAATATCCTCTACATTATTATGTGGTCTACTAGAAAGTGCATCAACCAATAATTTTTAATTAATTGCAGCCTTCATTAGCCTTCATCATCCGATTCTCGTGTATTAATTAATAAGGATTACAAAAACGCCTCGACCAACTCCAGCCTACTTCGAATCAAATTAAAACTGAAGTGTATTCTGGGAACTATTTTATAACGAATTGAACAAACGAGGTATAGTATAACTACATTCTTAGCGTTTAAATTGCTTTTACATAAATAATTATAGTAATGCTTGTCTTTAACATTGTATTTTATAAAAGAAAATACGTAAAAACTAACAAGATCATTACTAAGGCCCTGTTTCACCACCACTGAGTAAATGCTACTTTCAAATAAAATATCACACATTTAAATACCCTATATACTCGAAGAAAGATGTATCTAGGTAGTTTTCAATAATGCTATATGTTAATTAGTGTTTAATGATACTGTGAAATTGAAAATCTAATATTGTGAAATAGATTCTTAAAATAGCAAATTTACTCGTAGCAATAAAATATTGATTGGTTGAAAATTCTAAGTATATATTTTTCTATGTATCTTCCTAAAACTCTTTTATGTATAAAAAACAGAGTAATTCCTTTTTTATTTGCCCAAATAACGAGTCGTGCGGACGGCGGTCACCAGATGGGAAGCGTCATTCCTACCAATAAACAGACACAGCACCAGAAATTTGAATTACAAAGCACTACAAGGCATTGCACTACGTTTATTGAATTGGCTTCAAGGTTCAATATACCAGAACAAAATATTGCTCACGAACTACGGCTTTGTGGTAAAATTTGACAGAATGGTAGTAATTAACCAGGCAGCCTCTCGTGTACGAGGGACATAACACCTAGTGAAACTGTTTTCTATTGTATTCTATCTTTTTATAGCAAAGAAGCAAGTGGCTTAAATGATAGTAAGTGATTTCCATTGCCCATAAATGCTCACAATATCAGGAATTATAGGAGCATTGCCGACCTTTAATGGAGGGTGTAATTAAGGGAATTAAAGGGATGGCGGATTAGGGTAAATGCAAAATGCCACAGCAAGTTGCTACTTCACGTTAGTATTCTGTAAGATAGTGATAACAACACGGTCGAGCCTACTTTTTTTTATAGCATAGGCCAACGAGTAAGTGGGTCACCTGATCGTAAGTTAACTCCATCGCCCATGTACGTCCACAATACTAGAAGAATCATGGGCGTGTTGCCGACCATAAAGGAAAAGGGATAATTATGGGATTGGGACTCCGGATATCTAACTCATCGTATGTAATGCAACAGCAAGCCGCTACTATACAGTTTTCTGTAAGACAACGGTAATGACCCGATTGAGCCGGCTCATTCATTCTATTGACAAAAATGTCTACAGCGTGGCTCTACCATTTAAACTACCTTACGAACGATAAAAGATGGTTATACTTAACTGTCTTTGTCTTAAAATTTTCCCGTAATAAATCTATTCAAAACGACTCGTTAACTATCACTTTATAATTTACAGTCCAGTCGGAAACATTCCAAAAATGCTAAACATCCGTAACGTAATTTTAAAAACAAACCTCTTGATATTCAGAAATCTCAACTCTAAATAAAGTGCTGATAGCTTAACAAATGACTTATGTTTCTGGAATTTAAAGTGAGAATGTGGTGTTAAGGAAACTTGGACCTACCTATATAGTAATAAAGTTCAATGTTGGACCCACTTCAGCATGTTAAAGTAGAGGGTGACATGGATATAAAAGGACTTAAAAGTGAGAGTTATCACGACCAGCCATTTGGAGCGCACGCGCGGCCTCACAACACAAAAAAAGGAAAAAGGCGCACAATCGTAAAAATAATTCTGTCTGGTCAATGCTTGATGTGACGACTCCTGTCCTATTTACCACTCGCTGATAACTTTTGAAAGGATTTAAGGATAATCACATTTTGAGTATGTCGGATAAAATGTTAAAGAAAACTATGTGGGGTTAGTCATAATAATAAGTGATTTTTATCGTCACGTGGGGTCTGCAATTTATTATTTCACTCAATTTCAATTGTTTGGTGTTGCCTCAAAGAATTAAGTCTCATTTACACGGTTCACCACACAACAGAGGCATAAAACAGAAATTAAGTTTGTGCACTCACATTTTGCAATGGTATGTCCATTTCATAACAATATGCTCACCCCGTAGCCAATAAAAATATTGTGTTAAAGATCACAATTCCCATTATTTTTATTGGCAGCGTGGAATTCAACGGAAAAATGCTTACGTTCCCGCGCTGCAACGGCAAAAAAAACGACCTATTTAACGTACAAGATATAACATTAGCAGATAAGAAAGAAATTATAATAAAACAAACAGATCTGTGGGTAATTTGCTAGCTAATGACGCATCTTATCTCGCTAATTAAAATCTTATTTGGTACAAGTAAGCGCGTTTACGCCAGCGCGAAAGATCACTATCTCACGATTGTTGTGGCTATCTCGCGCAATTGTCATACATGTATACACTTAGTGGTATTAAAGAAGGTAAATGTAGTTTACTATATTTATATTACAACACGGAAGTGACTAGGAACCGTAACCGACGTGCTTACTTCAGGGTGATATCATACCAAATATAAAAAAAATATTATTTATTGCAATATTTTATCAAATATTTTGAGATCATTAGAGCCCTATAGAGCCGTTTGCGATAGGCTGAGGACATTGAAGCTAGTTAAAAACTACTGGGCATTATGGACAACATCTTATGTCTCGGAGTGACTAGCGCAGTTTAGAGCCATGCAGTGCTTTGTAACTAGATCTGTGTGGCTTTTTATTTGCTTCTGTTTATGGGCAGGCGTGGCGCTTACCATCACGAGCGCCTTGCTCGTATCGCCATTCAATCAAATAAATAAAAAAACTTACATGAAAGACACTTTCAAAGTCCAAAAGATCGGTACAGAAATTACGCAGGTAGGATTACACTCATTGTCACGCCAGAAGAAAAGATACCTCATGGTAAATTATAACACCCTAACATTATAAAAATATAAATGATCATAACACAGCGTATAATGGGGATGGACATAAAGGGTTGTCATGTGTTGTCCGTTTATCACCACATTCTAAATTGATTTTTATTATAGGCCCGCGAGTTGGGGTGCATTCGTAATATATAATGAAGCTTGACATTATAAGTATTATTTGATGGTTTTTGTTTTCCATAATTCATGGTTATTATTTCGTCGTTGGGTGATGCTCTGTAATATAAGTACAATTTAAAAAAAACAAACCTGCATTAACCCACGCTATCGAGACCTCTGATACCGTCTATATAAAACTTTTCATGGTAAGATATTGAATGCCAAATACTAATTATATAAATATTTTCATAGTATAAAAGACATGTTTAATTATAATCTTCTTCTTCTTCTTCATTCTGCCCTTATCCCACTTTCTTCATATATCGTTTTTATGACTCAAGGATCTTCGGTAGACCCCCTTAGGGTTGGATATTTTTCTTAAAATATTAATTTATTACTTTGAGCTTTATTGAATAAAGAAAGAATCATCAAAATTGGAGCAAAGTTATGCGTGATTATATTACAAAAATCGAACACATGTTAAATTGATGACCTCTCCTGTTTCTCTTTATCGTCATTTAAAAAATAAACTAGGTCACGTTGCTAATAAGGATAGAAATCTATTATTGTTCCATGTGAAAGAGTTTACTAAGACAAATATGCATTGAAAACCTATAAATAAATAAATAAATAACACCCAACAGTCACACACATAGCCCTGACCCCACAGTAAGATACGAGTCTTGTGTCGTGGGTATCAGGAACTACGAGAGACTTTGTGGTCTCACAACACCCAGACCCGAAACAAATATTTATTTTTAGTTATATTATATACCAATATATGTATTGTAATCTTATATGATCAAACGAACGTCCCCGATGTGAAGTTCGATCATTATTATAAGAGTCGCTTCATTCGAAGATATGATCACCTACCCGTCCTGGTTAACCCTACAGTAAGAAAGTTTTTTAAGTAAGTATACGAATTTACCTACACGGCCTAAACTCTAAAAAATGAGCTCGAAGCCGCAAAATGGCGAACTAGGTAAGGGTAACCCGGAAACAACTTTTAAAATATCGTTTTATAACTACTCTAAAAAAATTTGGATCATATATGAAGAATGAAGCGAAGAAATATAATCCCTGTTTTTATTAAACAGAAAATCAATTCATCGTCACTATAATCATAATAGTATTATGTGATACTGCTACGTAACTGAATGAACAAAAACTGTGGGATCAATTACACTCCATGGGATTTTTATTCATGTGTCAATTATAATAGCATCTATAGTGATTAGACTCGTGAGGCTTTACTTCAACATTTCTCTATTATGGGATTTATAAAAGTTGTTATATTAACACAATATATTTTTCAAAAGAAGTTAAGTATTTTGAAAAATCTTAAATTAACCCTCAATCAAAAACTTTGACCTCAAAATTCATTATTTCGAATGAAATCAAATACAATTTGAGTATTTAACGAATTAAAACAAAACTATTAACTAAAATGTTAAAATTTAACCGTTTTCTTTGTATATTGATAATATTAAATATAATGTCAAAAATAATATTGGACTAAGTCCTAGCCCATCTCATTCGGTAGTGAAGACCCGTGTCCAGCTGTGGCATGTGTATAATACATGGCCAGAAAAAAAAATAACATCAAAATTCCCACCCTCAAGTTCATGTATATATACATGACAATTTGACACCCTCCGTGGCGAAGTAGACGAGTAGCCAGCTGCGAAGCGTAAGGTCGTGGATTCGATTCCTGCACCGAGATAAATGTTTGTGTGATCCATAAGTATTTGTCACGGATCTGGGTGTTGTGAATAGTGAAGTTGTGTTGTTGAATATAAAACTTCTTTACTAATGAATTGCGGTTTTAAATAAACTTACGACAAGGTGACTAAATGTCACCTCATTGAAGTCAATCATGTCATTCAGAATATTAAACCTATATAAATCAATCGTTGATATACATACATAAATCGAAATTAATATTCAATTTACATAATCAACTCTTTCATGGTATAAACATCCCGAACTAATGACGAACCCTACCCTTATTACCAATAGGCTTTTCCTCGCAGCTCCGCCCGCGTGATCTATTTTTTCCGGGATAAAAAGTGGCCTATGTTACTCAGTGATACTGTAGCTTTCTAACGGTAAAAGAATTTTTGAAATCGGTCCAGTAGTTTTTAAGTTTATTAGTTATATACAAAAATACGAATCTTTCCTCTTTATAATATTACTAGCTTTTGCTCGCGGCTCCGCCCGCGTGATCAGCATTTAAATATTATCATCCCCTATTTTGACCCCTTTGGGGTAGAATTTATCAAAATCCTTTCTTAGCGGATGCCTACGTCATAACATCTACCTGCATGCCAAATTTCAGCCCGATCCCTCCGGTGGTTTGGGCTGTGCGTTGATAGATCGCTATGTCAGTCAGTCAGTCAGTCACCTTTGAGTTTTATATATTTAGATTAGTGTAGATCAATTCATATTCGCAGAATTTCCCTTGAAACTATTTCCCCCCAATCTGAAACAACCTTAAAGCCCTTCGAAAACTAACTACACGACAAATAATTAGTTTAACATTAAGCCACACGCAGCGACCCGCCACTGGGCAAATGGGTTTTTTCTCCGACTGCCTACTGCCAAATTGCCATGCCGTGGAATTGAACTATCCACAAGTATTATAACCACATTAGTTGACGCTTACTCGCCGGTTACCGTTGAATATTAGCGTGTGCCTTCTGTGTCGTCGAATTATTTGTTTCGCTACCTTGTTATTGTTTAAAAAACTGAGTTAAGTAGCAGTAGTTGAAAACAATTGGGGTTGATGACGCAACTTTCGAGAAAGTTGTTTTTATCATTATGATCTACATTCATTTACCTATAAAACGTTTGAAAGAACAAAATATAGCCGTGATAGATAGCGACCCGAATAGCGACCACCGTACACATGGTGTTAAAAACTGCCATAGTGATCCACAGGCCTTGTGTGAACTTCTCAGGTATGGAAGTTTTCTCATGATATTTCCTTCACCAGTAAAGCAAACGAAAAATAATAATAAATACACGTGAAACTTAGAAAAATTAGATTTTAGGCTCTTGGGGATAGTTTCGAACCTGCAACATTCGTCAACAGTTCGTACCACGCTAAACTATCTCTGCTTTCTATGTTGTGTGAACGTAATATTAAATTTGGATCATTACAAATGTTGTACCTTTATATGATTTCTCAATATTTGTAATTCAAACAACACTATTTGCTCGATACACTCGTAATCACATCCAATACAAAAATATAGTTTGGTTTGAAATGGTATCGTCAATAAATGAAGCTATACAATTTGTTTAACGTTACCTGAACGATCTAACCGCAAAGTTTCTTAGGTATAATAGTACAGTTGCGTACAAAATATTTTATAAAAAGAATGCTTTTAATATTACTCATGTGGTAGTAGTACTTGAAATATTCCAAGACTAGTAAACTATCCTGAATTTAAGTAGGTACTGAAATTTAAATACTCCTTAGCTAAGCGTAGGTTATTTATTACACAATAGTATTTCTCTCTAGTGTCAACAAATCTATGTATATAAACCATATTTTTTCAGACTTTGTCTTAAAATCATCTTCAAGTGTCGGTAATTTTAGTTGAAAGATAATACATACCTAATTACCTTGAAAATTTTAACTCGGTCTACCGAACAACATTGACGTGTGCAGATCAGAAGAACACAGATGAACTTAGCCGTTCATCTACACTGATATTATAAAGAGGAAAGATTTGTATTTTTGTATGTAACGAATGAACTTAAAAACTAATGGACCGATTTCAAAAAATCTTTTGCCGTTAGGTAGCTACATTATCACTGAGTACCATAGGCTACTTTTATCCCGGAAAAAGCAGTTCACGCGGGGAGAGCTGCGAGGTAAAGTTAATGTCATATAATTCACAGAATAGTCCAGCGCAGACGTCTATATTTTGTCGTTGATTGTACCTACATTGTTACCAACAGTATTATAGATTACCTGATATTATTGGATTAATGTGCAGCCGAAATTACTCAATAGCGCCACGGCACAGTCCCGGTCATTAGCAGTAATGTTACTTCACTGAATGTTACAATCAAATTATTGGCTTGATGGATGTCTTCATATATAACGATGCCTTAATCGTATTGTGTGCATGGTATAAAATATAATCGAGTTCCTATGTAATCCAAACCAATTTGATGATAATTTGTTATGCCAAGGTAGGTTTGTCGTGTTTAGCTTAACAAGCTAATATACATATATATATACATACATAATATTAGAAAATACAATGCATTTTCTAAGAATCTCAATTATATAACTAGCTTACACTAGCTTTTCCTCGCGACAATGTCGATGGCATTTCAGGGTAATACCCGATTTAAAACGCAGTGAAATAAAATTTTATTCGGAAATCGATTGGTCACTGAAACATTTTATTTAGAATTATGGACACCTCTATTTGCTAACTAAAAAAAATAGTACTATTTTGTTACCTGTATATTTCTCGGTATTTTGAATATTTGTTTAGTTAAAGAAATTAAATGGATCAAATTCAAATTGCTTTTTACCTTCATATCGAATTCAATTGATGATAACTTTAAGTTGATTTTTGCTACCAACATCGATAACAATTTTTATCCAAATTTCGCGCTCTAATCGATTACCTCAGACCGATTTATATATTTAAATCCACTAAATCGATTTGAGTGTAACGAAAAGTGTATAGAAATTTTGTAAATGTTTTTATTGAAAATGTTATTAAAAAAATATTATTTTTATAAAGGAATCCTTTTACAGTGGTAGTCAAATATAATGCGGTAATGGAAACGAAACTCTGTGGACTTTACGCACGAATTTAAAATTAATGTCTCTTCGAAATGCCGAACACGTTTTCCTAACCAGAATTTATTTAAACATTAATGATATTAAGGGTAATACCTTTACATTACGAGCTTTTACTCGCGGCTTTGTCAGCGCGAAGTAAATTAAATTAAAAAAAAATCCTATGCAAACATGTTTCTCCGTTAAATAACGTAGATAAAACCTCTGACAAAAAAGTGTCAAACAAATGTAAGCATTGTATCAATAAATTATTATTAAACCGTTAAGTGTTGAATTTCGAATAGCATCAATATATTCCACCGCTGAGTCACGTACCTAATATCCACCATTACCACTCATTACCATTTCAGATATAACAAGTGAGTATCCAGTTACGATGAAAGCATTGTTATTGAGCTTGTAATTTCATGATGAGTGTTAAATCTACCACCAAATTCTGCCACAGTAATTCTGTGAATAGGTTTAAAATATAATGAAACGGGATATTTACTTGTTTCAGCTTATTTTGCACCGTCATTTTCCGACGATACAGCTATTGTGCCCACAATGGCTATTATAAACTTATTCAGGACGAGCGTTTATATAGACATTAGTATGAAATCTGATTTTGTCATGTAAAGAGACGCTCTCAGTAACATCGTTAAGAGTTTAGCGTCGTGGCCCACATCTAAGGAAATTGTTTTATAATTATGTACATTTATCTTTCTTTACGTTTGCTTACGTATAAAATGATATTTATTTAATATAGAAGTGAATTGCTTGCTGGTGGTAGGATATTCAAATCCGACCGGGTAGCGACCACCATAAATATGGTGTTAAAACCTGCCATAGTGATCCACACGCCTTGTGTGAATCGCGTTCCAGAATCAGCCAGTGTATATCCGGTTCTCCCGAGGGGCTTGCGACATGATTTGATGGTTTATTGGGGCGGGTATAGGGGTACATCCTTCTATCACTGTGCCTACATCGGTCATCTGCCTGTGCTGTCGCAGACTTTTCTCTCCGAAGAGGGAAGAAGCAATACAGGCCGGCATGACTGTGGTGATCACCGATAAACTCATTGTTTGTTGGTAGTCGCTGGATGGTTTAAATTGTACTACGCTTACCATCAGGTGTAGTGCAGTTACTTTGCCGGAATCGGAAAAAAAAAAATCATTATGATCAGCCCGACTAGCCTCCTTGGTCTGGCAGAAGAATAGATTGTAAAACTGGTGAGGCTCCTCACGGCAGGAAATCATAAAGTATACATACGATTGTCAATTCGACGACCTCATGCGAATTTCCCGGGTGTTTTACTCGGCTAATATGAGCACCAGATTTATCTAAAATAATCTAGATACTCCTTCTAGAATACAGCCGTGCTTCTGTAAAATTTCCAAGAAAATACATATTTTCACGTTGTTTCATATTTATCCTGACTATCGTTTTGTCAACACTAGGACGTAAATGTTATTAATTACTGAGATTAATTATATAAAACGATGAAAGGTTTAAGGCATGGATATTTTTTAAGCATAAGTTCCTACCAATATAATTAATATCCTCTACACGCAATAGTGTGCTGAAGATTAGGTATTCCGTATACTTAAAAGACTGAACACGAGTTAATTTTCATCATGGTTTTCCATAAATAAGCTTACGCCTATATCCCTTAATGGATAGGCAGAAGTGCACATTTGTACCCACAGTTCCTCCAGGCTCACCGTCCCATAATTTGATAGGAGGTAAGCAATAGCCATAGCGCGATTTTCCGCTCATTATGTTATATATTTTTTTATTTATTTTTTTATAACATAGGCCGGCAAACGAGAAAGTGGGACACCTGATGGTACGTGATCTCCACCGCCCATGTACGCCCACCACCAGAAGAATCATGGGCGCGTTGCCGACCTTAAAGGAAAAGGAAAATTAGGGATTGGGAAGGGGAAGGGATTTGGGCTTCCGGATATCTCACTCACCGTACGAAACGCAGCAGCAAGCCGCTACTTTACGTCGGTTTTCTATGAGATAGTGGTAACGACCCGGTTGAGCCAGACCATTCATGCTGTAGACAAAATTGTCTGCAGCGTGGCTCTACCACTCAAATTTACGTATAAAACTAATAAAATGTTCTGTATTACACTTCCTCACATTACATACGTTTCCTTTTCGACACTTTTTTTACCAAACATAATGTTGCAAATTGCTATCTGTATAGAACTCTCGGATAACCACATCCTGCGCGTGCGCACAAAAAAGATCGAGTTCAGTGCGTACCATCGAGGAAACCTCAAATGAACGTTTCTTTCGCCATATCTGATGGTGCTATTTGTCCAGTAATGTAAAATGTATTTGTATTTCTAGCCATCGATGATTACTCAGCAGTTGAAAACATTTTATTATAAATTGTCTAATTATTTCAGCCACACTCGTCACAACGCCAAAAATAGTATCATACATAATTAAATTTGTTTTGTTATTATATTCTCACAAAAAATACCCTGTCATGAAAAAATCAGCTCAATATCACTCTCGCGAAAAAATATAATCGACATTTCATACGATTCGTCACTGTTTGAGCGCAACAAACGTGATTCTAAATCGCGACTGTACTGAGAATGAGAGTTGAAAAAATGTTGTTGATCCGCGACGGTTGGTGGCTCGTGTCATCGCGGTCCGAGACTCCTGCGCGCGCCGCTCCACTTCCCCGGCTCAATGGACGGTCATTCAAATCGCCCGCAAACCGCCATCTTGGTTTTTTTCACAATCGCATTTGATACTCGTACACTAAGTGATCGTTGATTAAACTCGAGTTCAACAAACCTAATAATCACGTTAACAGACATTTTCAATTTTCTCCATGACTCGATACATTTCGAGGAACACCCACACTTCTGACCGACTTATAGCGATACAAAAACCGATAATGAGTTCGTTTCGTTTCGCCCTAACCATTTTTTATTGTACGAAAATTTAATTTTCAGCCAATCGCCGGAACGCTTACCGTTAGACGCGAAAAGGATTCGACCACGGCAATTTCGTCAGACAAAGATGTTGGATGAAAACAATGCAGAACCGATTTGGGGATAATGAATTTATTATTTATCAAATTTCGGGACGCACCGAATCCCTCGGGAGCGGAGCGGAAACAATGAGATGCGTATTGCTGGTATAATTTCATAGTCGATCCGTTAACAATATCTCGGCGATGGTAAAAAAGTGATTTAGTATTATTAGGCGGATGGTACGGCGGAGATGCGATCGAGGAAAATCGATTTGGCGTCGCCGCGTGAAGTTTGTTTAGCGGAACGGTAGCGCGGGCGCGGTGGGGCGGCGCAGGGTGCGGGCAGCGGCAAAAAGCGTGCGCCGGCGCAGCGTCACGCTCGCCCCGAGCCTACATTACAGCCTCAATACCAGCCTTATTGCAGTACTTTTAGTGACGCTTTGAGTAAATAATGGACCACTTTGTTTTTCACCGGCACTGTATTTGGCTCCAGCTGTTTTAACGGTTCAATATTTTATCTAAGATGAACTAATGATTTTTAGATATAGCTCTATATTATGAGATAATCTATAATGGATGTTATTAAATATTACGGAGAATTGCTGAGTATGAAACGAACACTATTCTTATTATGACAAAGAGACAGTATAGAGGGCCACTTATTGCATTGAATTAGCTCTAATGGTGATTATTTTTACTCTATAAATGTATCTACTGTGCATAGTCCATAGTCTTAAATAAAGAATATTTATTTTCATTTCTATAATAATACGAGTAGAATAAAAAAAAATATTGTATAAAAATATATTAATATCTATTTGTGTCACGATTCCAAATTTTATCAGAAGAAATGTAACAAATAAACAATACTTTCTAATTCCATCATATCGAATCTGCACGACTTACTTAAAACAAAAAATAATAAAATAACAACACATTATATCGTAGTTAGTCCGCCATAGAAACGAAATAAAAATCTCAAACCGACTTATGATGACAGTGCTGACTTCCGGACCACACTACAAGTCGATAATACTCTGTTATTAAGTAACCAAAACTGTCTACAGCTATCACCGTCCTATAAAAACTATAGCTCTTATCAACAACGCAATAAAGTCGAAGGTCGCAAAGAATGTGTATAACAAAACACTTCAGACACAACTCGATTTAATAGTGACGAATCCCTACCTGTAATTCACGCCAGAGACAAGAAAAAAAGTAAGCAAGCTACTGGCGCCTTGTGATTAGCGACTCCCGAAAAAGAGGGTAAAGTTGTTTTTTGCATATCCCGGCACATCAAAAGGACAACAAACTGACAAATTGTGCCAACAAACAATGAAGCAAAAAATGGCGGGAAGCGTATTAGTGTTCATGACAAAAAGATTTACGTAAGCAAAATTGCTTCGACGCAACCCAACCCTTTTGTTCGAAAATGGGAATAATAACTCCTTTATTCTTGAAACCACATTTTAATTACGTTCTTTTGTTATATAGATTGTACGGTAGCTCAATGGAAGTAAGTATGGATTAGAATTCTTTCGTGTCCATTCAAAACTAAATATGTTAAATATCTACATAGTTTTCGTTAATACAAAATGGTGTTATTGTCAGATGATATACAAACAGTACCTACAGGTTTCTCAAATAATGAATTTCGAATTTTCTGATTAATTTAGCATTAGTGCCAATATAACACTCACTTAAAATATATTAATTTTGAACACACGTTGAGTTTTGTATCACACAGATTAGTATTAAAAACATATTAATTCAATTTTTATTTAAAAAAAAAAAATATTTGAAAAATTTTTGTTTGTATGTATTTATTTCGCAAAAATTCTACAAAAAATATATATTTGAATCTTATTGCGGTCCTGTAATTTAAGTCATGAAACAACATAGCAAGGTTTTCCTCATAGCATCGGCAATCTTAAAACAGTCGCGCTATCAAGCAAGAGATCAACCGTCACACGTCAAGCTAAACCCCCGAAAATAAATTAGTTAATGTGCATAAAGTGGTCTGGCGCGTGACCGGACTTCATACTGGTTTCCGAACACTTCTACTGAACAATTTCTCTGCTTCAATTCACCTTTATAAAATATTGACATTGATAAAGCAATAGCGTTTAGTGACGGCGAATTTCCGGCACGATATGCATAATCGATTCGCCAATTGCGTCTAATAAAAAAAACTTGGCTACCGCACTGCCGCGGCTGGCCCGCACTTACCGGTAGCCGAGCAAGAACAAAAATTAATTACCCGCTTCCAAGAATTGAAACGAATCTCGTAATTGCTTTCTATCTTCCCAAGAATTCAATTTGTCAATTAAGACGTTAAAAATTAATTCTCGTTAGAAATACCGGGTCCGAATCGTGATAGTCGAAATCACGAATGTTATTATTAATTGAATATTGCAAACAATCAGTCGGCACCCACGAGCTAATAGTCGCGGTATGCGTCCGCGGGCCCGATAATATTATTGGCACGTATTAATTTATTGGTAAAATTGAATCGGTACTCATTTAGAATAGAGAAGGTGGGGAAGTGAGTTTTACAGCAGGCGGAGTTGCGCTTTGTGGAAGCTATTGGCGGAGTGGGTTCAGGGGCGTGGTCCGGAGCCCATGTTTTATTTGAATTATGGATGAGGCATGCTCCGTTCGTTTCTCCAAACCAGTTGCGAGGGCCGCAGCCTCGCGCCCGCTCGCCCGCTTGCCCACTCGCCTCTCCCCTTCTAATTAATTGATGTTTTCATTTAATAGCTTGTTCTGTAATTAGTTGTTAATATCTGGAATTGTGTGTTTAAACTTTATTTGCCGTTGTGATACCGCAAGAAGACGTTCCGCAGATAAAACTGTGAGTAAAATGAATTTGTGTCTGTGCAGCTATATGTTATATAATTAATTGTCTACAGAACATTTATAATGGTACTTGTTTAATGCAATTAACGCTTTGGTTCTCTAAATTTGTGTTTTATTTCATTTTGTTTTAATGTTACTCTTAATGGCACCTATTAGATATAAATCATAGTTAGTACGGCAGCAGGAGTCTAATTGGGCAAACCAGTTTATAACGTGTTATGCTGCAAATTTAACATTATGTGGTTTTGAATAATTTCAATTTATTATTGCAAGTTTTATTCCATTACAAAAAGTTTTCCGTCGGAAGACTGCCGTGTTAGCTGATGCATTCTACATTTATAACCTACATGATATATCTACATATTAATAATCTCTAGTAATTTTTAATCGGATTAAAATACATTGCATTAACAATTAATAACACATATAGTGAGTAAACCATAATGAATTACAACTAATTCCATAGCACACAACAATTACATTTTTTCAAGCTTTGGAACTCGGCACATGTTTTTTATGACTCCTGCGGGATTAGTTTTTTACCAGTTTAAGTGCCCTTTACATTAACATTTGGCAGGGACACGCTATAAACCCGTTAATTCAGAGAAAGTGACATAAATTTGGCCCTTTTTACTTATCTGTAAGTATATATTTTGAAACAAATATTGCATTTGTAAAGAAAGGTCTCTAGGTGTAATGTCAAATAAGTCAGCGAGTCAATGATGGCCTTTCTTATATTTATTGTTCCTTTATAATCGCATTACTTCACCTGTCAACAGGAAAGTCGTAAAAATAATTAATTATTTAATAATTATACGTAATTTATTAAGACTCCCTTTCATTAATTCCTATGTGACACAGGTCCTATGAGAGACAATGTGTGTGTCACAATGACACAGTTCTCAGTCAGTGTATCCATATCTGCCCATGGTTTACCCTACTGACGTACAAACATGTTTATGGTGTTGCATCTAGGCGCACTGTATTAGCTTGGTGGATTTAGGGGTCCGTAACCTTCCCCCTTAAAGGAAAGGGAGGCTTTCGCCCTGCAGTAGGACATACCAGTCATATAAAAAAGTCTTAAATGTTTGTAGAGTTTGATTCCCTATAATTGTTACTTGAATAAAATTTTTTATTGCCTACGTATTCTGTTTTGAGACTACTAATAAATAAAAGAACTGGACGATACACCGAGCCGTCGGCTAAACTTAATTATGTAAATTAATATATTTAGTAACACAATTTAAATAATTAGTTAATACACATTCAGCTACAAGCCTTTTAGCAATGTGACTTCAGAATTAGGTCAAGTTTACTAATAATAACCAATGCTAATTATTAGTAATTACTTATAATAAATACCTTATAACTCTATGATCAATGATAGAGAAAAAATATTACTTTTGAAGAACCAAATATAAATCTACCGGCCAAATATATTTATAAGTCCGGTTGCCTACCGGACTATACATTAGCTATGTGTAATAGTAATAAAGTTATAAAAAAATAAAAATAGAAACTGGTTCGATTCACCAAAATTATTATACAAGCATTTATGTTATTAAGTAGACTAAATAGAAGTGTTAAGCCGCATATTATCCTCGTTGCCGAACTATGAGGAAAGAAATGGGGATTGTTAAAAGTGGTTTTGGGCCTCCGGAAATTTCACTCACAGTACGGAACACAAGCAAGCTCCCACTTCACGTCAGTTTTATGTGATACAGTAGTAATAACGCGATCATGCCAGCCCATTCCTACTATAGTTAAAAGTGTTTACAGCGTGGCTCTACCATATAATAATATAATGTTGTTTTATTTCTCGACTAGCTGTCCCTCGCAGTTTCATCTGCATGTTACTGCCCTGCTCCCATGGGTCATAGCGTGATATACGTATAAACCTTCCTCATGAACCACTCTACCTATTGCTGAAAACTGCATTAAAATCCGTTGAATAGTTTAAAAGATCTAAGCGAACAGACAGCGGAAACGACTTCATTTTATACTATGTAAAGAAGATTACTGAATTAAAGTTAGTACATACCCCAAGAATAGAGGAATTCGTTTGTGTTTAACCCAGAACTTCTGCGTAAATTCCAAGAACTGCCACACTCTTTCTTTTTTTTTCTTTTTTATTTATGTGGTTCGCAGTATTATGCATTTAGCCAGTGTCAAGTATAATTTATTCTCAAGTTATTTTTACAAGAACGATGAAACACGGGTGCGGTCGATTTCAAGGTCTTGTCGGAGTTTTGGTGTTAACTCCTTTCAGTACGATTCTAAATTCACTTATTTCAATGTTTCCATACACTGTTCATCATCGTCAGTGTTTATTGAACAAATCCACACCACTTTCATACAACAAACACAACTCTAAACTAGTTTATGAAATAAATCAAAATAAGCGATGAACCGCACTGTCAGAATTCCCGCCAAAACCCACTGCCACACTCAGTTTCACATAAATATTTCGAGGAATTCGTATAATTAAATGAACATGGTTTTTGCATCACTTCTGCTTCGTTCACCGAATGCTTTCAATGCCACATTTTTTAGACGACGTTTACAAAGAACTCTTGGTAAACGTACGAACGTTCAACTTTGTGGTTTTACTCTTTAGTTCGATGCAGTTAATATTTCCGATAAATTGGTGAAAGCAACATCGTGACAATGATTTGTTTCAATTTATTTTTAAGTCGAATGGTTGTTATTCGCCAGGTGTTCAGCACGATTAACTCACGTGATAATTTATCGATTATATTGTTTATTCAACAACTGAATGAAAATGTCGTGCTATCTTTCCTAGAGACAACAAAATGTTATTTATCTGATTGATTGACGAGACGAGCAAGGTGGTCGCTTAATGGTTAGCGCCACGCCTGCCCATAAACAGAAGCAACACCACACAGAACTTTGAATTACAAAGCACTACATGGCACTCAACTGCGCTCGGCACCCCAAGACATAAGATGTTAAGTCTCATAATGCCCAGTAATTTGACTGGCTTCAATGTCCTTCCAACCGAAATACAACAGTGCTCACACACTGTTGCTTAGCGGCAGAAATAGACAAAGCCATGGTACCAACCCAGCCGGCCTCTCGCATACGAGGGTCCTACCACCTTGTACCTTGTGTGCTGTTGAATATGTTAAATCATAAAGTTTTACTAACATTATTTCCCATTTTTTTACCACTACTTAAAGTTAGGTTTATTCACATAACGGCCTTTTAGTACGCGGACGGTATCAAATTGTATGGACAGGTCGCGTGTCGCTATTTTTTTTATTATTTATTTATAATGCTTCATTACACATAAGACAGATATTAAGACAAAATTAAAAGAAACTTATACATTTAAGCAGATTACAATTGGTGGCCTTATCGCTCAGGGCAATCTCAATCTCTCATATGTGTACTATGTACCGAATGTCTTAGCAGAAAAACCTACATTAAAGGTACTGCGTTTTAATACATAACCATCATAAAATCACATGGATTATTGCACGAATGAGCGAAATTCGATCCCAATTAAACGTCTCGATTCAAAAAATGTACACAAAATGGTTGCACATTTTTTTCGTCCGAACAAAACTCTTTAAGGATCATTCGAACATTCTGTAGACATGTGTGGTCTTAAGGCCCGCTTCCGATAATCGCGTCAAACCTCAGACGGTAGTGTCAGTGACGCTTTCGACTGATACACCACTATTTCAGCTAACGTTAATGAGTTACTAACGGTAGTACGGATGGTAGCTGAGTATGGACTCAAAAGCGATACTTAACTTTAATTGTTTCTCAGGATTATGTTAGAACTAGATTAATCCACAATCAGAGCCAGCTAATACTTTATGTCCACTTTGAGTACAGAAATAATTATAATCTAGAATAAATACTCGAATTCTAAAAAAATACATATTAATAATATAACTTAATTGACGTCTGTGTACATACGGTAGTTAGTGTCGCATATATTTATATTATACGTAGTGCGCAGACGCAGTGTCACTGTGGCCGGTAACGTGACTATCAGAAGCCTGCTTTTACAATTTCTTCTAACAACCAGTGTATGCTAACTAATATGTTACACGTAAGATTCTTTACTATTCTGCTTAGTGAAAAAATCGCCTCATTATTCTGTGGCAGCATACTAAAGCTGAGAATCGCGAGGTCCAGGGTTCAATACCCAGGTTGGGCAATTACAGTTTGTGTTCGCGTTTTCGATTCGAAAAATCACACATGAGTTACCTGGGATTGGAATTTGTGTACGGTGGCCTATGCTCACCCTCATTCACATCATATGGAGGAAATAAGCTAGGCGAAACGTAAGTGCATCATTAGTTGCTCTACTGCCTACCCCTTCGGGGATAAAGGCGTAAGATTATGGTACGTGTAGTCAAAAAGCATGTGACTAATCCCATTTCACTTTCACTAGTAATAAATTTACACACAGACCAAATAAGAAATTATATTAGTCGTCAGTTTATTCTTTTGTAAAATATTAAACGTTCACTTTGCTCAAAAGATTCTTGATTACCATAACAATATTCTATGAAATAAAACAGCAAATTCAAATCATCAATCAATTCAATCATCTTCTATAACGCTATTATCAAATTTTAGATAATAGCCTTATAGAAGAACGCAACCTCTTCCTAACGTTTAAGTCATCTTTACCCGTTAACAAAAGGTAAAAAGCCACTACCGTATTCATAATATTAGAACACAATCACTAAATATAGTAATAACACGTTCCAATCAACGTAAAATATAGAGAAATCGACACAAAGACAAAAAAGGCTACCAAACGAAAACACGCGACGGAGGCACGCAGCCCTGTCCAGATAGCCCTAAAACGCGTACGTCACAAAAACATCGGACGAAATTAAAAGCAGCGACGAACAAGCAACTAACACAAGTCCTAAAGTTTTGTGATAAGCTCGTTGACTTTTTGGGGCCGACGTAATTTGTCGAAGGCGCCTAAGATAAAGGCGGCAATTTGGTCGTACGGGCTCGAGGCACTCTGGAATGTCAACTGGGGTAGTGGCGCGACACGGGTTGACACGCAATACTTAAATTCTTCGGAAATGTTGACGTACAGTTAAATTAAGTGGGAATTAATTTGATTCAGAACGACTACGATTTACGGATGATAATGTTTTGACGGACTTTCTAAATATGAGACTATAAATTGTTACACAAAAATAAAATTGAAATGTTTAACAATACTATAATAAACTTGAAGCTGCATCAATAATTATTTTTAATAGATAAACTGAAATATAGTAAAGGTGCTAATAGAAAATATTTGTTCATTCCTTACAAGCAACAAACGTAGCAAATCTTAAGCCAAATACAGCCTCCGTGGCGCAGTGGGCGAGTAGCCGGCTGCAAAGTGAAAGGCCGTGGGTTCGATTCCCGCACTGAGACAAGTGTTTGTGTGATCCACAAATATTTGTTTCCGGTCTGGGTGTTGTGGGAGCGTATGTCCCTCGTAGTTCCTGATACCCACGATACAGGTTGACCGAGTGTAGGGTCCGGGCTATGTGTGTAACTTTTGGGTGTATTTATTTATATTTAAAATAAAAAAAAATACAACTATCATTAGCATAAACCTCTCATAACTAAAGTTGCACTGACCAATCAAAATACCAACCTACAATTCTCAACAAAAACTATGGTGGCCGCTAATCACTCCGAACACTGTCTAATCCGAAAGCCGCGTCACATCGGTGGTCGCGTGTACCGCCACTAATTTATAATTATACTTACTTATCGGCCGGGTTGGCTGTCTGGAACCTTTTACCGGACGACAGGACCAATAAATCTTGATGCGTACGCGCCGGGTCTCGCGGACCCAAAGCGTCTGCTATATTAATTGCATATGTATTAATAATGGCGATAATAGTTTGCATATTGAAGCGTTTTTGGGTTATAATGGTCATTTTTATTAGGGCAGCAATATGACCTTGATATTTGCAAGTTAAGTCAACGTTCACAAGTAACAACGCGTCGTCCACCCGTGGACCACCTGTCGACAACGAGTTGACGACGAACGTCGAGGCGGTGCTGGTCGGTTGCCGGGTGGCTCTAATGAGCTATGACCCATAGTCTCGCGTGTAATATAAGACTACACGCTTCTAGTTGCCACGGAAAAGCTGGATTTTGTGAAGAAGGCACGCCTACAATATTATATGTGTAAGAATATGTAAATTAGATTTATGATTTAAAAAAATGTTATGACAAGATTTCTTTTACAAATCGCGTGTATGTGTATTGACTGTGATAAACTTAGTATTCTAAGTAAGCGATTTTATTAACAGAGTTTTTAAGTGTAAATTTTTAAATAAAGGCATGTGCATTTTTAGGTGTTACCAAAAATACTCTGAAAAATAGTATCAGAGGCACGAGAGTGGGGCATAGAGCCCCACATAAAAAAAAAAAAAAAAAGACCCATAGTCTCGATTTCTATTATGTTAGGTGATGTAAATAAACGTGCCAAACTGTGGACGTAGCACTAATTGTAGCTCTACCTATCCTTTAGGAGATACGAGCATGGTATTATGTTATGTAATGAAAATAAAAAACATTAGTATAGTGATATGTACAACTAACAGAAGAAAAATCATAATTATATAATGAAAAAATATGATTCAATAAAATACAAATTTTACTGAAAATTATCCGGTAGCAAACTTATATGAATCTTTAAAATCAACTTCAAAATGCTCTACCGTAAAGTTCACGTATTGGTTGAGTATCACGCTTGAGTATTTTTCTTTTTCACTGTTGATATAATTCGCTTGTATTCATGATTTGTAGCTTTATCTGTGTCTCTCTTAATTATGTATACTCTTTAAATTGGTTGAATTCTATAGAATTGTATCCACCCACCTAAGTAGCGATAAGTCAAATCACAAAGCCATCAGAGCTCCATCTATTATGTATTTGATTAATCGATTTTATTTCATATTATCTACAATTCAAATATCATCTAACTGTTCTTTTATATTATTAAAATGAGCATTATTTCTGATTGATTTTTAATTTTGCGCTTGAACTGATCATATTAAAATTTACACTTGACTTGAAACAGAATATTTTACTAGAAATATTATTTTATATTAATATTGTTTTAAATCTCTAGCTGAGAATATATTTTATTCTATTTAATTCGCCAATCGGACAGACCAAGACGCGGCTACACGGTTAAATCTTCACAGAATCCTTTTGACAAGAAATTATCAAATTAACTTCGGCTGATTGAAAAAAAACTGGTTACACAGGCTCAAAGGATGTCGGGCATTGTTCACAGATTTAAAAATCATCCATAATTAAATGGAATCTGCTTTTTGCCGACGCGAACGTTTCACCAAGATATAAATTCCTGCATCAACGAAACATTTCGCCCATTGAAAAAGAAATAATTTGCCACCCTGGCGAATCATTCGGCTCAATATTGAAACGACATAAATGGATCAACTCATAAATGAATAAACGATTGTAGTTTACAATACCTACGTATGACGCTGTCGTCTCGAACAGTATGAGATCTCAGTTTCAGCAAAAAGTTCGTCGCCGTGAGGTGCTTGATTCTGGGAAAAATCCGGGGTATCCGCGTACCCAACTGGAGTTTTAGGACACTGAAGAAAAACGAAATACGTTTATTTATAACTTTATTGTACATCACACAAAAAGTATTGAAAATACACAACAAACAACTAAATATAATAAAGAAAGTACATTTGGCGGCCTTATCGCTAACGGCGATAGATATTCATCAGCTTAATAATGTCATTAAACTTATAATTTGAAATAGAGACGTAGCGTAGATAATATGTATATAAGTAAATCGATACTCTACCACCCAATCTGATTATCGACCTTTGCCATTATTTCCCATTCGTTTGTGTTATGCAAATACTTAATGAAATAATCAACAGAATACAAAATACAGAATTATACAAATAGATTTATTCAAACAGACGGATGGGTCAAAGCACAAGGTTAGGCAGATTGACATCGTTTGTCTGCGTAATATATTTATTTATAGCCAAGTTACAATTTTACACATCTTTGCACATATTATATATAAAAAAAAATCTTATGTCACAAAAATATCACGATAAAAGAGACAGTTTTTAGTAAAGGCACAAATTAAAGGCTTGTAAAAACAGCTCAATATGTTTATGAAATTGTTTTGCACCTTTACATTACGAAAATGTATTTGAATAATTATCGACTATAAATTATGGAATCGATTTTAAAACTACTCTTATTACTATCTCAGATTTTTTTACAAACTTTACAATGTAATAAAACACATTTCCATGCGAAACATAAACCGATTTGCAAAATAAAATACGACGTCTGTTTGTGTACGGAATCGCAGGAAAATGACAGCCAGAATCCCCTACCAAGGAAATGAATTACGCACTGGCTGTAATGTATAAAATTACTTGATTGGAGGTTGGGAGGCAAATAAACAGGGCTACTAAGAAACGGTTTATTTAATTAAAGCTGTGTAATCAACGTGCTTGCGTCGTGTATGGGTCACGCGCTCGTGTACCTCGCTCACGAATGCTTTGTTCAAATTTGTTTAAATCAACGTGTATTAGAGTTAATGTGTTGTTGCTTTCGGGTAAAGCGTGCGTTCGGTTCGGTGTGAAAATTTAAGTGAATAAATTAAACAAATTCATTCTGCTGGTGGGAGGATACTTGTATCCGACCGGATAGCGACCACCGTACACTGGTGCTAAAACCTGCCATAGTGGCCCACCTTGTGTGGGTCGCGTTCCAGGGTCAGCTAGTGTATATCTGGTTCTCCCCAGGGGGCTTGCCCCCTGATCCTAACCCTTTTCCCATCCCTTTTTCCTTTCCCTCCCCCTTGGCCCTTTAGCAGGCCGGCATGATCTTGCCGACCTACGATCGACCCATTGTTTGTCGTTGGTCGACACTATTCCTGGAGTGCGCTACACTTACCATCAGGTGTAGCGTAGTCACTTTGCCGAGCCCGGAAATAAAAAAAAAAAAAACTTTGCACTAGTGCTGTTCCATGTAAGAATGATGCTGAAATTATTGAAGGAGAAATAGTTTTTTCACTAGATGACACCGGCACGACGCGATGTTGGCATTTAACTTTTAGTAATTCCTTTACTCATAAGATACCAGTGTATATAGTTAAGTTAGTTGTCTAATGGCGTTCCCAATAATCTATTTATCGACAGATTTGCTTACGTGTAGTAAATTTTTGACACATTTTGTATGGAAGATCTGTCAAAATACTAATTACAAATACAAGTACAAAAATACAATAACAAATATATCTGTAAACAGTATATACAGATCGGCCATAAATCAAATACATTTGTTGGAAAATATTTCTTTTTCAAATCAGATAAACATTTCGAATTGCATTAATTAAAAATTCTTCACACCGGCAGCGTTAACCCATAACGAAGACATCCAAATCAATAACCCATAACGAAGACATCCAAATCAATATTCCATATTGATAAAACAGACGTATCTTTGAATCTGCAGCAAGAACAGATACCATCGTAATGAAGACAACGAATACATATGAAAGATGTAATCGAGAAGCAAAAAGCGGGTAACGAATACATATAAGGCGCAATCGATAAGCAAAAAGCGGTTAAACCCACCGCGAGCGAGCAGGGTGACAAAAATGCGATTAAAGTTATGCCATATCGAAAGGATCTGAGACGATCGAGTGATTTGATTGGTTAAGACTCGAGTGTGAAGTAAACTAGGTATACCGATGTGTGAAAATGTCATGGATGACCGGAGCTGTAATGGTGTTGCAAATAAGACCGTGTTCGCACTGTACCACTGGGATAGATATAAGTACTTTTGATAACATTTTCTGTATATCCGGTTGTCCCGAGGGGCTTGTGACATGATGTGATGGTGGGTTGGGGCGGGTCTATACCCGTATTACCTCTATAGGTACATCCTTATATTCCTGTGCCTGCATCGGTCATCCGCCTGTCCTGCCCTCCATTTGTTTCTTCCCTCTTCGGAGCGTGAAGAAGCATTTATACAGGCTGGCATAATTCTGATGACCAACGATAAACTCATTGTTTGTCAGTGGTCGCTGGTTTTTTCGGACTTCACTACTATCTGGTGTAGAGCAGTCACTTTGTCGAGCTCGGATTAAAAAACATCTGGGTGTTTCCTTTCCACCATAAACTATTTCATATTTTTTTCCAGTTTTAAATTCATTCCGAGTTCATCTCTGATATTTATTTTAAACTATATTTTGCTAGCGGTCCCGCCAGCATATTACCATAAAAATAGTAATACCAAAAATTCATGACAATCATTAATCTGCTGTTGCATTAAAGAAGGACAAATGAACAAACAAATTTTCACGTTTATAATATTAATGTACTAGATAACGACTGATAATAATAATTATTGTCACCATACTCCTGATAAAATAACTAAAGTTACAACTTATTACCATGATACTTAATTCAAAAGCTGAATTTATAATGTAGTGTCGCGGTATAAATAAATTTGAACTAATAAATCATAAGGCAGGCATACTCAGGCATATTACAATAAAAAATAAGCCATTTAGTATGTCAATGCAACTTTCTAAAATAATAGAATTATTGCAGAAATTCGAAATAGTATAGTTACGAAAAAGGTCAACAAATGTAAAACTTACGAACATAGAAAAATAGCATACAAACAAAATGTACAAAATCACACACTCCTAAAATAATGGCGGGACTTAGAAAGTAATTCCGGCTGCGTGGCCGTGCTTCACTAAAAACTCAATTCGCTCGAAACGCGACTCGTAATGGCTTGCCGACGCAAAAACTGATCGAACTCCCAGCATAATTAGTCGCATGCTGTGCCGGCAAAACATACGTCCAAAGCCTACATTCCTTTTTTCTCTACCGCGTTCGGAACAGCAATTGCCGTTTTACGTCGCTTCTGTCATTGGTAGTGATGATTCTATCTTGAAATTTCACTTTATCCATACACAATCTATTTCTTTTTTACCATTATAACGATCATTGCGTACGTGTGTCGCTCCAATGATTTATCTTATATCTTTAAACGAGCAATTCTTGTATATATAAACTCCTTTGCAAAAAAAACGGGCACCTTACACACACACTTTACCTTAGCTTTTCTATGGGTAAATATTATTATATTTTTAGTATGTCATTAGCTTGGATGACTAGAAATTTCTTATTATCAATGAGAATCTAGTTTTTTAACACTTTTATCCTGGTATCGGTGTTTTAGTCAATGTAAACAGAGAGCCGTGTTAAAATGGACATTTTTATGGGTATAATGAAATTAAGACTACGAGTATTTTTATGGTATTTTAATAAAAGAGACATTAAAAAATAAAAATTAATAACGAGTATGACCTCCTCTTGCAGCGATTACGGCATGTAATCGTCTTGGCATGCTTCCCACCAGGCTTTTGATGGTGTCCTGTGGAATGTGTTCCCACTCAGTCGAGATTACACGTTTAAGCTCTCTGATGTTTTGTGGAGGTGGTTGGACAGATCGTACTCGCCTTTTTAGGAGGTCCCAAACGTGCTCAATGGGGTTAAGGTCGGGGCTCCGCGCTGGCCAATCCAAACGACGAATACCGACCTCTTGCATATAAGCATCTACGTCGCCAGAACGGTGGGCCCGAGCATTATCGTCCATGTAAATGGCATCTTCACCAATTACAGTCAGTGCGGGTTGTGCATTTTGAGAAAGGATTTCTGTTATGTACCTATGCGCATTTAGTGAGCCATTTTCTATGAATACTATCTCGGTACGATAGTTGGAAGTTACGCCCGCCCAAAACATAACGGACCCTCCACCATAAGGGGTGATTTCTTCAAAACACACATCGGCATAGCGTTCCCCTGGTCTTCGTAACACTCGCCGACGTCGGTCCTCACCATGCAGACAAATTCGAGCCTCATCGGAGAAGAGTACGCTACTCCAGTTACCTGGTGTCCAAGATAGGCAATTTCTAGCGAACCTCAACCGCGCAATCCGGTGCTCACGGAGTAACTTGGGGGCCCGCGCTGGTCGTCGACTACGTATATCAGCAGCTAAAAGTCTTCTCCTCACAGTCCATAGGCTAACTTGTGCTCCTCGTACCTCTTCAAGGTTTCTTTTGAGGTCTATGTAACTGCATTTGCGGTTCCTCAGCGCATGAGTCACTAAAAAGCGATCGTCTCGCGGCTGTGTGCAACGTTTTCTCCCAGAACCTTGCCTTCTCTGAACGGAACCTGTCTCTTGGTATCGAGTCCAGGTTCTTTGTACGGTTGAACGACTCACGTTTAACCGCTGTGAGACGTAACATTGGCTACACCCCTCTTCCAGCAGCGCTATAATTTTACTAGCTCTCATTGCTTTTTCTGCCATTACGATAGACACAAAGATATCTGTTTTAAGTCACAATAAGGCAGAATTATGCGATAAACATAAATTGTTGTACTAAAAATAACGAAAAGTTACTTTTAGTTGCTTGATAACCTTTTAACCGCAAACCCGCGAAAAGTGTCACAAAATGAAAAAGGGATTAATAATTTAAAAAACAAAAGTTTTGAATTTGGTTTGAACTTTTTTTCATACCCAGACTCTTTATTAAGTGCCAGTAACATAGTTTGGCTATTAAAACCTCTGAAGAACTAAATTATTACCAATAATGTTAAAAAATCAAACCCGCCCGTTTTTTTTGCAAAGGAGTGTATATATAATTGGAATCTCGGAATCGGCTCCAACGATTTTCATGAAATTTAGTATACAGGAGGTTTCGGGGGCGATAAATCGATCTAGCTAGGAATCATTTTTAGAAAATGTAATTTTATTCGTGTTTTATCAACTTAAAGTAGTCCCAATTAAAACTGAAAAATATGACTCTATATATATAAAAATTAATCGCTGTGCGTGTATCTCGCCCAAACTCGAGACTGGCTGTACCGATTTGGCTAATTCTGATCTTGAAATATTTGTGGAAGTTCAGGGAAGCTTTACCCCGTGTGAAAAAATGAGTAACATAAATAATAAGTAAAGGAAAACACTAAAAACGACAACTTAATTTTCCAGTACAAACTGTTCCTGGGTATGAAACACTTGATGTCTTTTTGATGTGAAACATCTATAAGCGCAGGTATAAACCGGATTGTTGGAGGGACAGGACAGGGACAGGACAGGGACAGGACAGGGACAGGACAGGGACAGGGACAGGGACAGGGACAGGGACAGGGACAGGGACAGGGACAGGGACAGGGACAGGGACAGGGACAGGGACAGGGACAGGGACAGGGACAGGGACAGGGACAGGGACAGGGACAGGGACAGGACAGGGACAGGACAGGGACAGGACAGGGACAGGACAGGGACAGGACAGGGACATGACAGGACAGGGACAGGACAGGGACAGGACAGGGACAGGACAGGGACAGGACAGGGACAGGACAGGGACAGGACAGGGACAGGACAGGGACAGGACAGGGACAGGACAGGGACAGGACAGGGACAGGACAGGGACAGGACAGGGACAGGACAGGGACAGGACAGGGACAGGGACGGGACAGGGACGGGACAGGGACAGGACAGGGACAGGGACAGGGACAGGACAGGACAGGACAGGACAGGGACAGGACAGGACAGGGACAGGACAGGACAGGACAGGGACAGGACAGGACAGGACAGGACAGGACAGGACAGGACAGGGACAGGACAGGACAGGGACAGGGACAGGGACAGGGACAGGACAGGACAGGACAGGACAGGACAGGACAGGACAGGACAGGACAAGACAGGACAGGACAGGGACAGGACAGGACAGGACAGGGACAGGGACAGGGACAGGGACAGGGACAGGGACAGGGACAGGGACAGGACAGGACAGGACAGGGACAGGGACAGGGACAGGGACAGGGACAGGGACAGGGACAGGGACAGGGACAGGGACAGGGACAGGGACAGGGACAGGGACAGGGACAGGGACAGGGACAGGGACAGGGACAGGGACAGGGACAGGGACAGGGACAGGGACAGGGACAGGGACAGGGACAGGGACAGGGACAGGGACAGGGACAGGGACAGGGACAGGGACAGGGACAGGGACAGGGACAGGGACAGGGACAGGGACAGGGACAGGGACAGGGACAGGGACAGGGACAGGGACAGGGACAGGGACAGGGACAGGGACAGGGACAGGGACAGGGACAGGGACAGGGACAGGGACAGGGACAGGGACAGGGACAGGGACAGGGACAGGGACAGGGACAGGGACAGGGACAGGGACAGGGACAGGGACAGGGACAGGGACAGGGACAGGGACAGGGACAGGGACAGGGACAGGACAGGGACAGGACAGGGACAGGACAGGACAGGACAGGACAGGACAGGGACAGGACAGGGACAGGACAGGACAGGGACAGGACAGGGACAGGACAGGACAGGGACAGGACAGGACAGGACAGGACAGGACAGGGACAGGACAGGACAGGACAGGACAGGACAGGGACAGGACAGGACAGGACAGGACAGGGACAGGACAGGGACAGGACAGGGACAGGACAGGGACAGGACAGGGACAGGACAGGGACAGGACAGGGACAGGACAGGGACAGGACAGGGACAGGACAGGGACAGGACAGGGACAGGACAGGGACAGGACAGGGACAGGACAGGGACAGGACAGGGACAGGACAGGGACAGGACAGGGACAGGACAGGGACAGGACAGGGACAGGACAGGGACAGGACAGGGACAGGACAGGGACAGGACAGGGACAGGACAGGGACAGGACAGGGACAGGACAGGGACAGGACAGGGACAGGACAGGGACAGGACAGGGACAGGACAGGGACAGGACAGGGACAGGACAGGGACAGGACAGGGACAGGACAGGGACAGGACAGGGACAGGACAGGGACAGGACAGGGACAGGACAGGGACAGGACAGGGACAGGACAGGGACAGGACAGGGACAGGACAGGGACAGGACAGGGACAGGACAGGGACAGGACAGGGACAGGACAGGGACAGGACAGGGACAGGACAGGGACAGGACAGGGACAGGACAGGGACAGGACAGGGACAGGACAGGGACAGGACAGGGACAGGACAGGGACAGGACAGGGACAGGACAGGGACAGGACAGGGACAGGACAGGGACAGGACAGGGACAGGACAGGGACAGGACAGGGACAGGACAGGGACAGGACAGGGACAGGACAGGGACAGGACAGGGACAGGACAGGGACAGGACAGGGACAGGACAGGGACAGGACAGGGACAGGACAGGGACAGGACAGGGACAGGACAGGGACAGGACAGGGACAGGACAGGGACAGGACAGGGACAGGACAGGGACAGGACAGGGACAGGACAGGGACAGGACAGGGACAGGACAGGGACAGGACAGGGACAGGACAGGGACAGGACAGGGACAGGACAGGGACAGGACAGGGACAGGACAGGGACAGGACAGGGACAGGACAGGGACAGGACAGGGACAGGACAGGGACAGGACAGGGACAGGACAGGGACAGGACAGGGACAGGACAGGGACAGGACAGGGACAGGACAGGGACAGGACAGGGACAGGACAGGGACAGGACAGGGACAGGACAGGGACAGGACAGGGACAGGACAGGGACAGGACAGGGACAGGACAGGGACAGGACAGGGACAGGACAGGGACAGGACAGGGACAGGACAGGGACAGGACAGGGACAGGACAGGGACAGGACAGGGACAGGACAGGGACAGGACAGGGACAGGACAGGGACAGGACAGGGACAGGACAGGGACAGGACAGGGACAGGACAGGGACAGGACAGGGACAGGACAGGGACAGGACAGGGACAGGACAGGGACAGGACAGGGACAGGACAGGGACAGGACAGGGACAGGACAGGGACAGGACAGGGACAGGACAGGGACAGGACAGGGACAGGACAGGGACAGGACAGGGACAGGACAGGGACAGGACAGGGACAGGACAGGGACAGGACAGGGACAGGACAGGGACAGGACAGGGACAGGACAGGGACAGGACAGGGACAGGACAGGGACAGGACAGGGACAGGACAGGGACAGGACAGGGACAGGACAGGGACAGGACAGGGACAGGACAGGGACAGGACAGGGACAGGACAGGGACAGGACAGGGACAGGACAGGGACAGGACAGGGACAGGACAGGGACAGGACAGGGACAGGACAGGGACAGGACAGGGACAGGACAGGGACAGGACAGGGACAGGACAGGGACAGGACAGGGACAGGACAGGGACAGGACAGGGACAGGACAGGGACAGGACAGGGACAGGACAGGGACAGGACAGGGACAGGACAGGGACAGGACAGGGACAGGACAGGGACAGGACAGGGACAGGACAGGGACAGGACAGGGACAGGACAGGGACAGGACAGGGACAGGACAGGGACAGGACAGGGACAGGACAGGGACAGGACAGGGACAGGACAGGGACAGGACAGGGACAGGACAGGGACAGGACAGGGACAGGACAGGGACAGGACAGGGACAGGACAGGGACAGGACAGGGACAGGACAGGGACAGGACAGGGACAGGACAGGGACAGGACAGGGACAGGACAGGGACAGGACAGGGACAGGACAGGGACAGGACAGGGACAGGACAGGGACAGGACAGGGACAGGACAGGGACAGGACAGGGACAGGACAGGGACAGGACAGGGACAGGACAGGGACAGGACAGGGACAGGACAGGGACAGGACAGGGACAGGACAGGGACAGGACAGGGACAGGACAGGGACAGGACAGGGACAGGACAGGGACAGGACAGGGACAGGACAGGGACAGGACAGGGACAGGACAGGGACAGGACAGGGACAGGACAGGGACAGGACAGGGACAGGACAGGGACAGGACAGGGACAGGACAGGGACAGGACAGGGACAGGACAGGGACAGGACAGGGACAGGACAGGGACAGGACAGGGACAGGACAGGGACAGGACAGGGACAGGACAGGGACAGGACAGGGACAGGACAGGGACAGGACAGGGACAGGACAGGGACAGGACAGGGACAGGACAGGGACAGGACAGGGACAGGACAGGGACAGGACAGGGACAGGACAGGGACAGGACAGGGACAGGACAGGGACAGGACAGGGACAGGACAGGGACAGGACAGGGACAGGACAGGGACAGGACAGGGACAGGACAGGGACAGGACAGGGACAGGACAGGGACAGGACAGGGACAGGACAGGGACAGGACAGGGACAGGACAGGGACAGGACAGGGACAGGACAGGGACAGGACAGGGACAGGACAGGGACAGGACAGGGACAGGACAGGGACAGGACAGGGACAGGACAGGGACAGGACAGGGACAGGACAGGGACAGGACAGGGACAGGACAGGGACAGGACAGGGACAGGACAGGGACAGGACAGGGACAGGACAGGGACAGGACAGGGACAGGACAGGGACAGGACAGGGACAGGACAGGGACAGGACAGGGACAGGACAGGGACAGGACAGGGACAGGACAGGGACAGGACAGGGACAGGACAGGGACAGGACAGGGACAGGACAGGGACAGGACAGGGACAGGACAGGGACAGGACAGGGACAGGACAGGGACAGGACAGGGACAGGACAGGGACAGGACAGGGACAGGACAGGGACAGGACAGGGACAGGACAGGGACAGGACAGGGACAGGACAGGGACAGGACAGGGACAGGACAGGGACAGGACAGGGACAGGACAGGGACAGGACAGGGACAGGACAGGGACAGGACAGGGACAGGACAGGGACAGGACAGGGACAGGACAGGGACAGGACAGGGACAGGACAGGGACAGGACAGGGACAGGACAGGGACAGGACAGGGACAGGACAGGGACAGGACAGGGACAGGACAGGGACAGGACAGGGACAGGACAGGGACAGGACAGTCCCACCGGGGGGAGGTGGAAGACGACCTGACTTTGGTACACCAGACATACGAAGTTCACCGGGTCATCTAGATTAAGATTAGTAATTAATTAACTAAGTCAATGAGTGTTTGCTTTTAGGTTAGACTTAATTCCTGACATCTATTGGCGAATAATAATACTTTTTTTTTTTCACCCGAGCAAAGCTCGGTCGCCCAGGTACTTTGTTTTAATAGCGCTTTGTTTTTGCCAAGACGACAATATTAATCTAATTGCTTTTGAATAAGTAGATACTTAGTTTTTCCTTGTTATTAGAGAATCCAGGAAGCATTAGAACGCTGTACGGATATAAAAAAATATCGTTTTATGTAAACCGATATAGCACCTTATTAGGAAAGACATACGTATTAGTAAGAATGTGTTATAAATCAATGTCAATATTATCCATAATGAAAATACATCATACGAAGTGGCGATAGCCTATCCGCAAGTGGGAAGACTACCGAGATAGAGGTCGCAAGAAGAACTTTCAAAGTCGCACGTGTATTCGTTGTTAATTACGAAATCATTATCAATTCACTAGGTGGTAGGTCCTTCATATGCGAGAAGACGTCTGGGTTGGAATCACAGCGTTTTCTAACTCTGACGCTAAGCAACGGTATGTATGTATTTCATTTTGAATGATATTGAAGCCAGTGAAATTGTTAACTAGTTACCTAGTGAGGTATTATGAGAGTTAACAATTTAGGTCTCGGGGTACCAAGCGCAGTTCAGTGCTCTGTAATTCACCGTTCACATACACATGTTCCTTGTTCTAAAATTAAAGCGTAGCTTCACTTAAGTGTCCCACTTGCTATTTGCCGCCCTCTGCTATAAAAAAAGTTCCAAAACTTACCTTTGTAAAGTTTTAGTGATCATGCTGTACACAACAGTCTCATATGTCACTGATCAGTGATCACAGACTGAGATGGATGGCATTATGGCCATATATCTAAGATACAATGCCAGTTATTAATCAAATGTGTCCTACATGCACGAATTCTCGCAACTCCTTTCACTGTACAGCAATAGTGTTGCCAACTAAGTAGAATTACTACTAAATCTGGTGGTTTGGAAACGTCAGTGAGCGATATTAAACTGTTTGGAAACTTTAGTTTGTGGAAAGGCATGAATAAAACAAACAAACAAATTGACATGAAGTGGCCATATTTTCGAGTTAAATGTATAACATTTTTGAAATAGACGAAAGTGATGTTGAGGATACCAAAAAAAGTCATCCAAAATTTCAGACGACCATCTTGTTGTAATCGAGAATCTCAGTTTCGATATTAATAGGACTTGGCGGAAAGAGTCTATGTGATTTTTAGCTGCTTTTAGTAGGCTTGAAAAATAAGACCTTGCCACACTGACTGTCAAAGTCTAAAGAAAAAATTGGAGACAGTCTAATACTAAGCTTATCAATTGTCGTGGTCTGTTGTAGTCGCGTGCTTAGCTGAGGCGATAGTGGCTTGCCGTAAAATATAGACAACAGCGGTTGTTGAAAAATGGAAGAGATTTTTAGTTTATTTGTATTTGAGTCGACATAAAAAAAATATATGTTATACGATATTTGTGCCAAATATAATTTTTTATTCTTTTCTGTCTGCTTGGTGTTATCCAAAATGCCAAGGTTCGTCTTCCCTTCATGATTTTACGGTGGATTTGATATTAAGTAGGGCGACCCACCGTCTGACCCGCCCACTGAACCACGGAGTATCATCTCAAAGATATATTGCGATTCCCTGACCTTGGATTTGAGGCATGGATTTTAAAGTTATTTCAGATTTTTTTTATAGCATAAGCCAGCAAATAATCAATAGTCACCTGCTGATAAGTGATGTCCGCCCATGCACAACCACAATAACAAGAGAATCATGGTCGCGTTACCGACCTTTTATAAGAAAGGGAAAATTACAATTAGGAAGGTGATTGAGGATTCAGGCCTCCGAATACCTCACTCACCGTCTGAAATGCAATAGCAAGCTACCATCACGTCAGTATTTATGAGACAGTGGTAACCTATTCATGTTATAGACAACAACAAGGCAGCTCCACCATTTCTTATTTTTTAAAGTATACGCCAGCAAACAGGCAAGTAGGTCAACTGATGATAAACGATCTCCACAAATGAAGATCCACAATATCATAAAATCATGAGCACATTGCCGTCCTGAACGGAAAGGGATAATAAAATTAAGGGATTGGGAAGGAGAGGATTTAGGCATCCACATATCCCTGTTGTTTACAGACCGCCACTAAACCAATAACACGTATACTTAATAATTAATTATTGGGGTTAGTCTAATAAAAGCAGACATATCGATCCATTATACAAAGAAACAAACCACACGCGTAACATGTACCGCAAACCTCAGCCGTTCGAAGCGGCCGGGCCGCGGAAACGAGCAATTTCCTCGTCCATTATAATTGATTGGTGTAATTGCGAACGGACTCTTTGACGGGCCCACACTAGGACGGCTTGTTACGTGTCGACTGTGATTACGCCTTTCGGGATAATGAGATTTATAAAGTTTCTTGTAATTTTTGTATAATGATAGTAATAAAGTAGGGGTTCAAACAATATCAATAACCAAGCCATACTCATCTATTCGTATAATAACCTATATAGGTGTACGGTGAGTGAGATCTCCGGAGGCCCAAATCACCCTCTCCTTCCCAATCTCTAATTATCCGTTTACTTTAACCCGGCAACGATTGATGATTCTTCTGGTATTGTGGGCGTACATGGGCGAAGAGATCACAGATGGAGATAATCAGAAGCAACACCACACAGAACGTTGAATTACAAAGCACTGCATGGCACTGAGCTGCGCTCGTCACCCCGAGATATACCTAAGATGTTACGTCTTATAATGACCAGTAATTTCACTGGCTTCAATTTCCTTCAAACCGAAATACGACAGTGCTTACATACTTTTGCTTGGTGCTAGAAATAGACAAAACGGTGGTACCAACCCAGACGGCCTCTCGCATACGAAGGGCCTACCACCTTGTAAATGTATAATACTGTATGCCAGTAAATGGTGTATTCTCCATAATCAATGATTCCTCTATGTTCATCGTGTAAACCGACCTTTTGTAATCAATCAATACGCATGCCTTTAATGTCAATTTCCCTTATAAATCTGTAGCAATCTATAATAATAAAGAATGACATCCTGTTTGCAGCAAAAAAATAATAAACGACGTGATGATAATGGTTCTGTTATCGCCATTGTTGAGTGACAGTGGAAATTTCTTCCAAGTACACGAAGATTATAGGTCCCATAATTTTTTATATCCGGCCATAGCCTAGGAGTCAATATTGCTTATTATGACATGATGTGTAGGTCATTTTCGTGGCTCTAAGATTAGCGATGGCTGTTAGTTTCTTGAATCTGCTTAAGATAGTAATGTACATATTAATTATTCAAATATTGATTCATACCTCACGTCTGTTCTCCAACAGGTTAGGCAGAGGTACAACTGTTGCAACGACTTGCTAAGGTTACTTCCATCTCGTGATGTAATGGAAGACGAGCCTATCGCCATACCAGACATAATTTCCAATCGTGGCATCTTTTAAGTAATTATTCGAATAGAAAACTCAAACACCAATTATGATCGGTCATCGTGAGATTTGAACCCAGGAGGACCACACGGTTTCACAGTCCTTATTGAAACATATTTTAAGAGAAAGAATCATAATTAAAAAAAAAAATGTTTGATTCCCGTTTTATCCCCTTAGAGGTAAACTTAATTCTTAAAAATTAAAGATACAGCCCATCTAATACAAAAATAATTATCAAAATCTATTTAGAAATGCCTGAAATACAAAGTACAAGTACAAAATATTGGCGACATAGGTGTATTTTTCTTCATTTAAGCAATTTCATACACAATAACGATAACTAAAAAGATTATACAAAAACTACCTTGAAACAATCACCACGTTTCGTAAGTGAAACAATCGTCACAATTAATGCATTACTCTTTGAGAATAATAAACTATTTTTTAAGTCGGGTAATAAAGTAGTAAGAAAATCCACCATAAAAGCATAGTAGACCCGGCTTCACCAACCATACACACTTTCTTGACTAACACTGTATGAGAAAATTCCTACTTACCTCTACTACCACTTTGTACTTCTAACCACTAGTATTTGCTCGCGGCTCCACCCACGTCAATGTATTTTGCAACTTCCGACTGGAATAGAAAATATCTTATGTCCTAATTCAGGTGGTGATATGTGCCAAAAATTCAAACCCATTCAGTCATTATATCGTGATATTTGTTTCGGCATTTCTTCTCATGGCTAACCATGAAATGCCGATAAAAGATAATATTTAAGATAAAAATGTAATCTAGTATAAAAAAATATTGACATGTAAAAGTGATATGTAAGATCCAATTTACAGAATAAATGATTTGAATATGCTACAAACATCCAAACTATATTTATAATATTAGTAGGAAGACTCCGTAAGCTCCACAACTCCTGGCTCTCGTACACACACAATATCTCGAATCGCGAAGGCCAGCAAATTGCCGCGTGGGCACCCAATTACCTCCCATTAAAATGTAATTCTGCGACACAATTATACAACTACATAAAAATAACTCAATTAAACTGAGTAACGCGGACAAGTTGAAACATCCGAAGATGATCCTCCAACGATGTTGACATTTGTACTGGTAACATAAATTGTAAAAAAAGTACACATTTTTCCACGAAGTAGAAGCATTTAAGTTTACAAAGTAGGGGCAGTGCCTCCCATAAGTACTAGAGTTATTTCAAGCTATGGTACTTTGATTGCTTTTATTAATATATTGAACATCTTAGTATCGAAATGTATAGTTTAGCAAATAACTCTTTAACAGGTAAATAATAATGTAGGATAATTTTTATTCAAAAGTAATTTATAACTAATAGGACTATTCTGTGAAATAACAGTAAAAAATAGATTTAGTTTTTATTACTTCTAACAGGCCCGAACTCAGAAAAGCTGTTTAGGGGCCACGACCACTAGGTAATTACGCCACATCTACATTTCACATCATGTCCAACAACATTGCAGCTTGTTAGTAGGTTGACGATATAATAAACGGGTAATGTGTATGGATTAATACATAATATGCACTTACGCCAGTAATCCCCGAAGGAGTAGGCAGAGTTGTAACCATTACACCCACATTACGCACACAGAATAACTTAATTCCAAATTACTCTTCCTAATATTGCAGGAAACGGAAAACATTTATCATATTATCGTAAGTGTATTTTATAATTGAGTTATATATTATTATTTTTTTATTTATGGCTTCGTATAATTATGCATTTCGCTAATGACAAGTATAATTTATTCTCACAAGAACGATGAAATATCGGTGTGGACGTTTTCAAGGTCTCGGTGGAGTTTTGGTGTGAATTCCTTCCAGTACGGTGCTTATTTCACTTATTTCAATGTTCCCATACACTGTTCATCACCAATGTTTATTGCACAAATCCTCACCACTTTTATACAAAAAACACTATTAAACAAAATTTTGAAATAAATTAAAATAAACGATGAACCGTTCTGGCAGAATTCCCGCCAAAACTCTATAGTTGAGTTATTCCTCTATATAACAAATAATGTTGTTGGCGAATTCTCTAATTAACCATGTCATATCACATCCTTACATCTGTTTGTTTATTCTCGTATTAAAATCAACTCAACCATAAAACTGTAATTGAAAACAGTCAAAACATAAACCTTCAAACTGAGTTAGCTTTAATTTATTGACTGACAAATCCGAAAATGTGACCACATTAATTCTGCATCTATTTAAATTTAAAATATCTTGTATGTCGCTACATATAAAGTTCACAATAAAAGAAACAACGGCAGTGTTAATTTTGCGAAGATCAGCCGAGATTTGATCCAGTTTTAAGCAAAAAGACTCCTGTCATTGATGTCTGGATTCTTTTACTTTTTGAACAGCAACATTATTGCAAAATATTATTTATTGGACAAACCAGTTTTAAAGGTACTGACGGAATAAAATGTCGTAAATTAAACATTAGTAAATTTTTTGAATACATTGTATTCAACAAAGTAATTACTACATTAATCGTTAAAGTGCATCTCGACTTGTGACCTTCTCTGGACCCAGAGGCGTGACGAATACACGTGATAAACTCCCAAGTGTGAACTCACAATGTAGGGCAAAGTTATATCAATTAAAAAAACCTTGTGATAAAAATTATTTGATAATTTATAACGTGTTTTATACTCCGCATATTATGCATGAATGCATAAATTACTAATTAATTATTACTGTGATATAATGTAAATAATGTAGAAATTATAATTTATAGTATAGCTTTCCTTGGGACTACATAATATGCAAGAACATATATTGAACAATGATTTAAATAATTGATTATTTTTGCATTAGCTTTATCGGTACCCGTTCGGTTTTATTAACAAAGTGGTAAGTCCCTCGTATGCGAGAGGCCGCCTGGGTTGGTACCACCGTTTTATCTATTTCTGCCGCCAAGCAAAAATGTGTAAGCACTGTTGTGTTTCGGTGTGAAGGACATTGAAGCCAGTGAAATTACTGGGCATTATGAGACTTAATATCTTATGTATTGGGGTGACAAGCGCAGTTCAGTGCCATGTAGTGATCTGTAATTCAATGTTCTTTATGGTGTTGCTTCTGTTTATGGGCAGGCGTAGCGTTTACCATCAATGAGCGCCTTGCTCTCCTGTCTCGTCATTCTATCAATTAAAATAAAAAGACCTGCTAACAAAACTAGTATAGCATAAAGATATGAAATGCTCTATTTAAAATGTTTTCTTGTATTACCTACCCATTACAACCATTAGAATAACGGTCACTTACTTTTATAGATAATTGTAGAGTAAGTGACGCCAGGTTATTTACGAGTCGAGGGCAGGAGCTCAGACGGTGTACAACTCAATCATTTAATATGGCTTTGTATAATTAACAGCATTTAATCAAAATTCTATGAATCTATGATTAATCGAATAGACACAACGTAAATGTAAATGTGTACTGTCGGAGATAAAAGTATTCGCTGATGTAAACGTTAGATTAGTAAAGGTTATTGTTTGTAACATAGGACATATATAAGGATTACTTTTATAACGAATAAAATAAATTATAGTGTTTAGGTATTTAAAACTTTATTTAAATTTTCTTGGTATATAGATATCATATGGACCTTTAACATGTAATAAATTAGTTAATTTTCTTGCCATATTAAAACTACACCTAATATTAGAATAAAGTTTTGGAGTAGTTTCAGAATCAGAGCTTCAAACACTAAAGCAGATTAAAATTAACCAATAGTTATTTCGCTCACTGTACTAATAAATCGTTATGAAACAAGTTATCGCGGTGACGTGACAAGGCTGCGCTAAATAAGCCTAACTGAATATATTTAAACAAAGATACGTCGAAAGCTGAACGACCAGTTGCACAATACATTCATAAATCATAACTTTCTTGAGCGCGTTTTAAATAAATGGAGGTGCTGTATATTCATTTGGCACGGAAAATATTAAAAACACGCGTTGTTAATTTACATAAAAAATATAAAATGAAGTAGTATTTAGAGTGAATGTGCGAGTTGGTGGTGCTTTATCTAAAACGTAAAGTTATGGAATTTCATGCTTAAAAACAACCATAAAATCTGTTTGGTGTTATCCATTGACAATTTTTCTTTTTCCTTTGTATCCTGTCATCAGATCTCAAGCAATTTAGGAGGATTTTTAAGGGACTATTCCTGTAACAATAAAACAATAAACAAAATAGAGTATATTAAAGATATTTAATTACGCGTCGAATATAGAATTCTTGAAGTCGGTTAAGAATTGATAAAAGCTAACTTACATATTGTATGGTATTTGATTTTATGAAATCAGTTTGCATCGAGTTTAAACAAATGAGAAGTTTCTCTATTCGTATTTATTTTCTACGACGTATTATCCACCAAATATGGACATAATAACTAGTAGTGAAACTTGACTTTGTAAAAAGTGTAGTAGAAACTTGACCTTTTTGAATTTTATTCTATTACGCCAACTGGAAAATTTGACATCCAGGCATTGTCAGATTAAGCGTAAATAATGGATTTTATTTATTTAATTTAATGTGTTTGGACTCCTTATCCATATAAACTTTTACCATACCTAATCTCACACTCCTCTGTGCGAGATATATACTTAAAAGGGATACAAAGATTTCTCTTCACGTATCAGTAGATTTTCACGGAACCCCAATCACCCGTAAACCCTAAGTTGAGACAGCCTTTAAACATAACGTTTCAAATCCAATTTCCTGTAATAAAATGTTCAATTCCGAGCACGACTGTACTTAATGGCGGATATGTTATAAAATCATTACTTTGAGTAATACGTTTAAATTAATGAATGGACGGCTAAGATTACGTCACATTAAGGACTTGTCTGTTTAAGTATTACTAAGTTTAATAAGTATACTTTAGGGGTTTTAGGCAGAACGTATCTGGTCGAATACGGCTTAAACTTGCTTCAGGTTTAGTGGATCGAATACCAATATTTATTTATTCTTCGTTCGATTTTGCGATTATATTTTACTTGCCAGCTAACTGACTGCCTCCGTGGCGCAGCTGTAAACATAAAACCGCGAGTTAAAATGTTAGTTTTATTAGTTTAAATGACGAAACGAAAGGCTACTTGCCAAAGTCACACAAAGTCCTGTGAAGGTCAGGACTATGTGTGTGACAGTTGGGTGTATTTATTTATATAGATAAAACATTATACAGCCAATTTAAGGACCACTAACTTCAAATCCCCCATACATGTAACTCATCTAAATTCTTAACTCCTACAATTCCGCAGTAAATAGTACGATCTAGCAAACCTTCGCCTAATACAATAATATGTTATCAAAGATGTACGCTATCGGAAAACTTTAATTTAGTTTACATGACGATTTTTATAACTTTAGCCAATCAAATTCTGAGTTCGATTTAGGCGACCGTAAAACCATTAGAAAATATCGCTCTATCAAGCAAACATTCGCCTAATTTAATAATCGTTAATTATCAGAGATGTGCGCAATCGATTAGCTTTTACTATTTAGTGTCTATAGAAACAATAATAGCGCCCATTTGAAAGCCTCCGTGCGCCGTTGGGCTAGTAAATGTGCTGTGAAACGATCCCCGCGCCAAAATGATATGTGTGATCCATCAATATTTAATTCAGGTATTATGGGACGTAAATCCCTTTTGGTTTCTAATAGCCATGATAAAGGTTGACCTAGTATGGTGTCAGGACAATGTGTGTGACTGTTGGGTGTATTTCTTATTAACCGACGAAAAAACGATGGAGGTTCTGAATTCGACGCGTATATTTGTTCTTTTTCGTATAACTACACATAACTCTACTATTTTATTTGGATGTTTCCTTTTTATACGAAAGCAAGTAAGCTCAAAGTTTTAAATAGGTATTTTGTTTATTTTTAATAAGATATTTCACACCTAGGGAGTAAAATCGAAGATGTAAGACTATAACATCCTTATTCAAGCCCCAACTTGGATGATTCTTACATTATAAATATAAAAATAAAAACTATCTAACAAAAATAAAACAGACTCAAAAAATTAATAGTGATAAACTGCAATAGCACCAGTTAGAATTCGTTATTATTATTTTAGCGTTTCATTTTTTAGCATAGATCGGCAAACAAGCAAGTGGGTCATCTGATGTTAAGTGATCTCCACCGCCCACCAATAATAGAATCAGGCGCGTTGCCGACCTTAAAGGGAAGGAATAATTAAGGGATTGGGAAGGGGAGGGGGATTCGGGCCTCGGGATATCTCAATCACCCTACAAAACGCAGCAGCAAGCTGCTACTTTACGTCGGTTTCCTATGAGACCGTGCTAACGACCTGGTCTGATCCATTCATGCTGTAGACAAAACTGTCTACTGATAATGCAATAATAGCAGCAACTAAAATTGTTTATTATTATTTTTAACGTTTAATTATTTTTATAAAGATACAATAATAGCGTAAGACCGGTAGATAATATTACATACACACGATACGATAGCGTTGTTATCTGTAACGTGCCGACAAAATTAACAAATACACTAATTGTTTATCCTTTACCGGCTTTATCAGTCCATCTCGCCGATATCAATCTAGGTTTTCCAGTTTCGGAAAACGGCGCCTCATTGTATCGAAAATTCGTCGAAATCAATATTAAATTTAGTTACATTACTGAGAACTAAAGCGGTATCTATCGGTAAATGAGGACGACCGTCATTTTTTTTTTATTGGATTGAATGACGAGACGAGCAAGGCGCTCGCCTGATGGTAAACCTGCCTGCCCATAAACAGAAACAACACCGAAATAATCTCAGTATCAATTTCATCCCAATTCACTCCTCCACTTCTGTTCATCTCATTTACGGTACTAATTTTCCCTTGAATGACTAACCGCACCCCCAGCCGTGTATGCACTGCATATTGCCACAGGCTTAGACTTAGTTTAAGACCGAAGGGCATAATTTAAATCGTATGTAAATAAATCGGTTTGTATAAAATGGCAGCGGTCAGCAATTGCACGTTCTGTTAGAGAGCCAACCCGTCAGCGCGGCGGCCACCCCTGGCGACCCACGCCAATCCCGGCGACGCCTTATCAAAACGTATCTCGCTCTCAGCAAGATTTATGCGTGTCATAAACTTGACGCATATCGGCCGATAATACAGTCACCACGCCAAACGCAAGCATGACTAAGTCGATGCCTCACGCACAACTCACTTATAATTGCATTTCTTACATTCACTATAATCTAGTAAGAGAAAAATGCGATGATTAACCGCGATTTTTCATTCCAATTAATGTTTTGCGCAGTAGCCGACGCTCGATATGTAGAACGAACCAGTCGACCCAAACGGCTAAATAGTAAACGGTTAACGCTTCGAGGCAACGGCGGGTATCAATGTTAAGGCAGCGTGCGCATCTAATGTCCTTACACAAAGCTGCACTTACGAAGCGGGCAAACGATCCCATAATTACGGGTGTCGAGTACGCAGGCGCGAAGGGCGATATTTGTTTGCAATTAGTGCCCGCACGGAAAGGCGATGTCCGGACGTCGCCGGTAATTTATGGTTGTGCGAAAGTACGAGTTGAAAGTGAGGCCGGGAGCGGTCGCAGCTGCCGCTACGCAAACTGACATTTCCGTGCGCATTCTAGGGTTAAATTGCGTTAATGTTGTACAACCTTTGTCAAAAATTATGAAAATGTATTTTAACATGTTCATTCCGTCTCCAATTTATTTATAAACAAAATGGTTTTTTATTTTGCGCTTTTTTTGCTAATTTATCAACAGCTGTGTATTGCATAATAATTTATGTAAATCAACCAAATGTAGATTATTTTGAATTTGGAATTTACGACATTATTCAAAACTATTTAGATACATAAATATTTATACACTTAATTCGTGAACATTCCAAGAATTTTAATAATGATTTCAAATACGTATGATATAATAAAAAAAATGATATTTAGGTATAATTTACAAATAATAAAATCAAATATCTATTATCAAATCCATAATCATTTTGCGATAGAAACTCTTCAAAAAATACTACTCTTGATAATTATTACAGCCATTTCATAGTGCCAACACGATGAATATTTAATTATTAATTATTTTCCTTCATAAAGCCGCTACGAAGCAGCCCTGAATAAATAATGACGCGTATTTTCATTTAATTACCGATGGTGACAAATTGTTTAATGTTTTCAATGCCCATAACTTATGACACCATCATATTATCCGTAAATTATAATTACCGCTGCTATTATTCATGTTATACGTTATAAATAATTGTTTTTTTTCTTTATAGTTGTAATGGTTGATAGTAACATTTGATTTTTTTTCCAACGTTTAAAATAGTTGTTGGATGGGCTTATCTTATATTTCGTACACTTGTCATTCTTTTTTGCATCGTTAGAGCTACCTATTTATAACAAATGACTATATTTTCCTCTGCTTCAAATTTTATGATACCAGGATTTAGATAAATTAAGATTTTTATGCACTTTAAATTAACCATAGTTTACATAACATATATTCTTTGGCAAAAATACAATATTTTGCTAGTTTTTAGTGAAAGAATGATCAAAATCCATGCACTATTTAGTGCTTAAAGATGTGTTAGTTCTATATCCCCGGAAATACGTCTTTGAATTTAAATTGGATCCACACTACATTAAACCTTATCAAATACAAGACTAATTATCCAAATCGGTTTACAATAGGCGGAGTTATGTTTAAACATACATAAAATATACAGGATGTCCCAAAAAGTAGTGTCAAGCGGAATTCCAGAGATAGAGCACCCTTTGGGGTATCCGAATCACCCCTATGTATGTTCCGCGATTTTGCATAGTTTTCGAGTTATGAATTTTTTTATGTGTTTTGAGAATTTTCCACCTGAACAACTTTAAAAATTTCTAAAAAAAAAGAAGAAGACTTTTTAGAATTTTTATTTTTGTATCAGAATAGTAATAAGTTGTACATTTCCGCTTAAAAGATTGAGCTTCTTAAATGTGATGGAAATTATGAAAAACTAAGTGTAAAGTGAAAATTTTACGTTCTGAGAACTATGACTTCAATTTTCAACTTAAAATTAAAAAATTAAATAGGCAATTTTATGGTTTCTAACTGGGGCCTAAAACTTCTTCAGAGTCTCAGCTTTCATAATCATAAAAGAAAAATGGTACTTAATGGGGCTACTTTTGCTAAAATTTGCCTTCAAAGACATCAAGGTAGAAAATTCTTAAAATTACCAATTTCAATAAAAAATATTTTTTTCATATTATTATTCCTTTAAGGTTAATTAGTTTATAACGGACTCAATGGACTTTTCAAACACATTAATTTGGTGAGCTATGTCTTTCACGTCAAGAGACTATGCTCTTGTGCATTACTTTTATGGTTATGCAAGAGGAAATGCTAGTGAAGCAGCCAGATTGTACAGGGAGCAGGCGCAAAATGGACATGGACCTCAGCCCAAAATTTGGCCTGATCATCGTATGATTTTAAGAATCCATCACTATTACATGGATGGACGTCTACCAGGCAGTAGATCCGGGCGGCCTCAACAAATGCATGACCCAGATGATGTCGATTTAGTACGCGAAGAAGTGGCAAGAGATCCATCAGTTAGTGTGAGAACAATAGAACGCAGAATCGGAATTCCAAAATCACACGCACACCGAATACTCCGACAAGAGGGCTTTCACTCATATCCTATTCAAAGAGTTCAGCAGCTTAAGCCCGCAGACTACCCGAGAAGAGTGGCGTTTTGTCAAGAAATGTTGCGCCGCCACGCTGAAGATGATAATTTTTTTAACACTATTTTATGGACTGATGAGTCTCATTTCAAGCGATGCGGAATTTTCAACATACACAATTATCATTCTTGGAGCATTGAAAATCCACACCTGACACGTGAATCCAATTTTCAAGAGCAATTCAGCGTAAACTTATGGTCAGGCATCTTAAACGGACAGCTGATTGGGCCATTCGAATTACCTGACCGTTTGAACGGCGAGGCCTACTTGGAATTTTTAACAAATGACTTCCACGTCTTACTAGAAGACGTAAATCTGTTAACGCGTAGGAACATGATTTTCCAAAACGATGGTGCTCCATGCCACTTTGCAAGAATTGTCAGACAACATTTAACAGAAAGATTTAGAGACAGATGGATCGGCCGTGGAGGGCCCATTGCATGGCCACCACGGTCCCCAGACTTGAATCCAATCGATTTATTTGTCTGGGGATATTATAAAGAAATAGTTTACGCTAAAAACATTAGCAACGTAGCGGAATTAAGAATAAAATTGAGACAGGCAGAAGAAACAATTAAAAACAACAGAATAGCATTCATAAGACTAAAAAAAAACTTTTGAAGACGATGTAGAATATGTATCGAGAACGAAGGTCGGCATTTTGAAAACCTTTTCGTTTTATTTATTAAACCTAAATAACCTCCAAATGTTTATTAAATCTTAGATCTTAGTTTTCCTGCAATCTTTTGGTTGGTTAACAAACTAAATAACCTTAAAGGAATAATAAATTGAACATATTTATTTTTTATTCACATTGGTGTTTTTAAGAATTTTCCACCTTGATGTCTTTGAAGGCAAATTTTAGCAAAAGTAGCCCCATTAAGTACCATTTTTCTTTTATGATTATGAAAGCTGAGACTCTGAAGAAGTTTTAGGCCCCACTTAGAAACCATAAAATTGCCTATTTAGATTTTTAATTTTAAGTTGAAAATTGAAGTCATAGTTCTCAGAACGTAAAATTTTCACTTTACACTTAAATTTTCATAATTTCCATCAAATTTAAAAAGCTGAATCTTTTAACCGGAATGGTCCAACTCATGACTATTCAGATACAAAAACAGAAATTCTAAAAAGTCTTCTTCTTTTTGTTTTAGAAATTTTTAAAGTTGTTCAGGTGGAAAATTCTTAAAACACATTAAAAAATTCATAACTCGAAAACTATGCAAAATCGCGGAACATACATAGGGGTGATTCGGATACCCCAAAGGGTGCTCTATCTCTGGGATTCCGCTTGACACTACTTTTTGGGACACCCTGTATAGACGAATTGTGAAATCTTTATTTTAATCGGTTAAAAACTAAATTGTCACTAACCCTATAATTATGGATTGAATAAAAAACTTTCTGCTCTCTCCAACGTCAATGAAAAAGCTTTGTACAAACAAGTTGCAAAATAAACACTAAATAAACTACCATCAAGCAGTTACAAACCCACACATTATTTAATTTACATTACAAGTAAACAAAGTAATTGTTTTAGTACACCAACATAATTTGTCCGCCATTCTTCCGTTTGACAATAGAACACAAGTGTTGCCACTTGCCATGTTCCAATTTTTCATGTCACTTGAAACAATTACCTTACAATTGCGAGAACCGTGAGAGTGTATTTAATAAGGTTTTAAAATTGCAAATGGTCAGACCTTTGTCCAACACGTTGGCTGAACTGCTATAATCATTAGACATAATTATCGACATAACACGAAAGCGAAACGTGTGATCGAAATGATGTGAAATATTTTTTTATATAAAAACGCTATTATATTGCTGATAACGCTTAAGAAAAACGTTATAAAAATAGCGCGTCATTATGTTTTTAGTGTAGTCATTTAGTAAGTTACCTATAAAATGTGTATGTACTTTAATTTTAAAACAAAGTATTTGACAAAAACATAATGCTTCTAGAACAATAATTATAGTATTATGCTTCCTTTCCTACTTTTTATTACATCGTCCTTTTTATATGTTATGAAATGTAGAAGGTGGTTTGGTTCCATTTAAACTGGTCGTACTCTTCTAAACTGTTTATATCTCTATTATATTTTTTTTAAAAACCTTATTGTCTCCAATTCCGTATTGATTAATTTGCCTATTCGTCCGCAAACAAATAATTAAGCATGACGATGACCTTTTCACATAACTAAACTTAGCTATCCTCATCTATAAAATATATTTCTAGATATTATATATAAATATTCTTTTAATTCTACAAGTCAATAAATTACTGGAAATCATAAAATATTCGGGAAGTAATAGAACTGAAGTCTCCGTTTAACTGCAACTGAAAAATATTACTCTAAGTTTATGGAATAACCTCACAAATTAACGATCATTTTTTATATCAATTAGAATTCATACAACATGATTTGATATACAGCATATTATAGCACTACGGCCTCCTCAACGAATAGGTCAATATTACCATCGAACAAATTCCAATAGTAATAAATTCCATTTTTTTCTATGGTAATATATACATAAAGGGTTGTCACGAGACTTAAATAAATTGATACCACTACACATCGTACATAAATTCACATGAACTATTGATTAATGTTTTTACAAAAGATATAATCAGCCCTGCGCACTGCGCTCGGCAATTAGCGATCATTGAATTATTTTTTAATTTAGTGCGACAACACACGCATTGGCCAAATCAATTTCCTATAATGTGTGTGTTTTTACTAATGTTACGTGTTTTGTTTAACGACCTGTTTATTTATTTCATTTCATTTCGCGCTGTCATTATAAATCAAGTTTGAGATTCATTAATTAGTAATAGTAATATTAACGTCAAAACGCAAGGTGAAGAAAAAACTATTATGTGCGCTTTCTTTCAATAAATTAAATGTTATAATATGTGCACATATCTTCTTAGTTCATATTTTCCATTAAATAGGTGACAACTGGTTATTAGCTACTAATATTGATTTGTATTTTAATATATAACCCGAAAGCTGGAAGCTAAAATTACACGTTAAAGAAGCCGAAATCTATCAATTTCCCAACTATGTGACAACCCTAACTAATATTATCGTTTTTGTTACTACCTACAAACAACTCGGACAAATAAACCACTAATTATTTTCCGTATATAAACAAAAGATTGAAGAGGAAGTTTTGACGGGAAATCTGACTGTGTGGTCGTCCACATCATTTATTTATTTCTATCATAAATATGTAATTATTTAGTAATATTATTATGTGTAATGTTCCAACTACAACGAAATATGTAGTTGTGTTTAAAAATCTTGAAAACTCAATTATGGCATTAAATAAGTATTTTTAGTGTCCATGTCCAATAAGATCCTTAAAAATGAAAATAACCCAAGACTAATAAATAGGATGTCTTCATAATTTAAATCGGTAAACCTCACGATTCTAGATCTAAGTATACATAGATTTGAATATTTATTTATATACCTACATAACCACTTATTTTTATTTTTATAGGTAAATAAAACTTTGTACATAAATTTCATCAAGTTTCGTTTTATTAGATTTTATTAGTCCACACATGTTAAAAGAGACTATTGTTTTTAAATACACATGTTTAATGGCGCCAAACAAATTATATCACATAACATAACAACGCGCTAACATCACAAGAAACTGACATCAAAAGCATTATATTCTAAATTCCTTTATCAATAAATACAAAAGCAATAAACAGCATAAGTATACCTAAACGCGGTGAACACCAAAAAATGTCTATCTGCAATCAATTTCGGTAGCTCGTTTGTGCTCACTAATTAATGTCGATAGCATCTAATCAAACCAAAATATCATGATTAAACTCTATTTAGATGTTCGCCGTGATACGAAATTGTTTTATTAGTTGCATAAGGCGACAAAAATAGTATATTCTGTGTAAATATGAATGTAAATCGAAATTATTCAAATGATATTTTATTCTGTCATTGTGGAATTTTTTGTTGTTTTCACATTTGTTGTTATGTGCATTTTTAAAGTCAAATTGTGTTCACCACTTTGATAATGTTCTGTGCTATTCATTAGTGTTTTAATTTGTGTAGGTATTACACTTATAGTGTAAGTTGGGGTGTTCAAATTTAGTTCAAATCGTAAGTTAATCATAAATAAATTTGTTTAAAAGAAAATATAAATGTAAAATAACGTTCCCATTTACGAATGCGATAGTTCGTGTGTATTTACAATACGGCCAAAATAAGTGGGCAAGCCTGAAGATAGTCATCAGTAGCGTCGCGGCTATGGTGTTCAAAGACCAACACCGAGTGACATCGGGTTCAGTCTTATAATATAAAACGAGGACTTCGCATCTGCTCGTCTCGTGTCTCCTTCAACGATTAACAAACTAGTGTGAGTTTAAGTAAATGACAATTTTATACCATAATTATGTACTTACGGGTTATTAAGTCTTAAAATACTAAATCACAATGCTTAACGTACCCTTATAATTTAGCAGCCGCCATTTTGTAACGACACGCGTATACGCGCCACTATCGCTTCTTCGATCTGTAATTATGTAGCGTCGAGAAAGTCTCGCGTTTCTCGCGTTTTTGCACACCCTACACATTACACGACATCATTCTACACAAATTACTTGCGATTATTACATTTAGGTACCAAGCGAATGTTGTATTAAAATTTATATCACTTTTATAAAAATACTAGCTTTTGCTCGCGGCTCCGCCCGCGTGATCTGCTTTTTCCGGGATAAAAAGTAGCCTATGTCCTATTCATCAGAATAGGACAGTATAAGCTATATTATTGTAATGTTTCATTAAAATCCATCCAGTAGTTTTTACGTGAAAGAGTAACAAACATACATCTATACTTACAAACTTTCGCCTTTATAATAGTAGTAGGATAGGATATTAGTAGGAAGTAAGATAGTTAGGTGATAAGTCCTCTACACGAGACGTCTGGATTGGTTTCAACGACATGTGATAGAGTCACACTGTAGAAAAATGTATCTACATAGATGGGCCAGCTTAGCCGAGGTATAACGACTGTCTCACAAAAAACGAACGTGAAGTATTAATTCGTTATTGCATTACGAACAGTGAGTGTGATTTTCAAAGGCCCAAATCTCCCCTCCCCTTCCGAGTCTTTTGAGGTCGGCATCGCATCTATAATTTTCTGGTATTGTAGGTGCTCGTCAACATCGGAGATCACGTGCCATCCGGCGACCCATTTGCTCCTTTGCTGGTGTGTGCTATAAAAAATCTTTGTTTTCTGTGAGTTAGCAGTCCTACGTCGGTCGGGCCTGCCCATTCATATTGTAGACAAAACTATGTACAGCGTGGCTCTAACACTAGGTAAGAGGGTTAGTGAGAGCCTTGAGCTTGTTATCTTTTATTAGTTTTGCCCCCAAAAACTATAAGTTTTGCGGGCTCTAAGCATCATACGTAGGGTTGCCAGATCTCTGGCTTTAGCTGGACATATTTGGCACTTTACGGTCGTGTCAGGCCTGCTTTTGTTAGACTTTTGTATATACTGATCCACGGCACCACGATGGCGGTGAGCAATCGCAGTCAAAAAAACTCTTATAAAAGTAATGTTAATAAAACAACATGTCCGGCTTTTAAGGCAAAATATCCGGCCTAATACAGCGCACAGTCCAGTTTTTTTTAAGGCCGGACAACCTCATATACATAAAGTGGCAGTTGAGAATAGTTCAAAGTATTATTAGATATGTGATAATTGTTTGTATCATTCCCTCTGTAAATATTATGCGTAAATCCTATCTATAAGATATAAATGAAGACACAAACATAAATACATTAATACGCCATTAAAATGTCAAGGCACTATAAAATTTATTCATTAAACTACCTTTATTACTATTTATATAAATGTACATATCAATTATTTTAATTGCAACCGTGTACGAAAACACTATTAACCACAAGACGTTGGAATAAAAAAGAAATCTCCGACAAAAACGTTTCGCGATAAAGCAAAAACGGAAAAAAAGATCGAGTTATTTGATTAGACCTAATTACATTTCTGACCATAATTAACTTGCACGTATCATTCCCTTTGTTTTATTACAAAAAGAACCAACGTTACCTTTACATCTTAGTCGGATCACTGTCAACGAAAATTCGACTCTATTCAAATAGTATGAAGGGTGCCGGGAGCTTTACGTAATTGCAATATAACCTTGCCAATGTAGATGTCTTAGGTCGAGATAAGCTGCCGTGTTATTAAGGCACAATTTAAGAATAAAATTATGGCGATTTGTTAATTTTATATTCGGCAGTGTTATAACCCGTCGTCGGGTTGTTTAATTTGTTTTATTTTTTATGACTATCACTCTTTTGATCGATGTGTAATCAACTGGATAATTTTGTAGACTAACGGCTACCTACTTAGATCTTAATTTAAATGAAATTACGATAAAATTACTTGTTTTTAATTATCAGTAGATAGTCATAAAGGTAGATATAAGATAGTCATGCAATTAACTAGTACTACTGAACTTAAAGAATATCTAGTAAAGAATGTAAGTGCCAGCTGAGGTTTAAACGTGACAGACATTATGAGAATTCTTATATTTCGGAGTGAGAAGCGTAGTGCAGAGCTTACAGTGCTTTGTAATTTATAGTTCTGTGTGGTATCGCTACTGTTTATAACCAGGCGTGGCGCTGACCATCATCAGCTTAGCAACCTGCTCGTTTTGACATTCTGGCAAAGAAAAAAGGCTCCCAACACCTATCCATTCCATAAATATTAGCAGTTTTTATTTTATTGTATTCATAAAACCTACCGCTAGCAAAAATGGAATGCTAAAACATAAATCGAGGAATGCCATGTATAAGTCTTCACAGATAAAAACATGGCCACATTTCTCCATTATAAAGGGTCATTATGGTATTGACTTACCATCAAGTAGTTGCACGTATGCTAGATTTATGCTACAAAGAACATAAATCAGTGCGAACTCAAATTCGTAGAACAAACCACAATAATGTATAAAAGCAATTAAACAAGTTCACGAATGCTGCTAATGTCACGACCTGGTCGCCATTAAATAATTATAAGCAATCATTGCCTACGCACATCTAACAATGGATTACCTAGCCCTACCATTTGTTTTCGTTATATTATCGCGAACTAGTTTATTATTTCGATTCGAGTATTTTACGCGTTTAAGAGGACAACAGAATATAAATGCAAAATAAAAATAATAAAGAATTGTGTTTTATTAAACAGCTGTTAAAAACTTTACAATATCGTCATTCTCCGGGACTGAGAGGCGATGATCAATGAAAAGTTGTACAAATTAATGAAACGACTAGAAAAATTGAATCGAAAAACTACGCTCTAATAGTAAAAACGTGAACTAATTTAATCTTAGAGCAATTATTTATAATAATACCGTCTATTGAAAAATCGAGAAACATTGTTAATATAAATACAAACCAACGAAGGAAATCAAACATTAATTACGCATAATTTTCTGCAAATTACCCCGCATTATGTCGCGACTCGCGCGCATTATGAACTTAATTATTACGAATGTGACGCGCAGATGGACACGTACAGTTGTACATATTCCGTTATACTGAATGGCGGGTTTTTGATATTGGAATACTGATTTGATTGATTGACATTGATACTGATGATAGGAACTATCAAATTGATTTTAGGGTAACAATTCAAGAATCCGGAATTAAAAATGATTTATTTTAATAGAATTATTAGCTACTGCCCGTGACCTCTTCCACTCGGAATTTAATTTTTAAATGTTGAGGTAAACAATTGATAGGCTTCCGGCTTTAGAATGTTCTTTTGTCTACATTAACTAGCAGTACTAATCGGTGACACTTAAATTCATTTTTACCGAGTTAAAAAGGAGGTTCTTTATTCGACTCGCATATATACACATGTATGTCCGCAATTTTCTCAAAACCCAACGACTCAATTTTGATGAACGTGCACCGAAATGGCCATTTTACACCGTGACGTCAAAGTTTGCGTCGTCTGTTATTGGACAAGTGCCCCCTCCATCAGATTTGAATGGCTTCTAATTTCTTTTTCTATAGACGGATCAATAAAATTCTTTCTTCATTTGGTTATAGGTCACGTAACTGATTGATTTATGTCATATAAAATCAAATCAGCTACCTCCAATAAATTTTAATCTAATATAGCACTAGCAGTACCTCAGTCGAACAGTAATGGCATTCTTTGGCAGAACAGAGTTAATAGAGTGCGAAATTTCAAAACCAATTCAGTAGTTTTTTGCATGAATAGCGAATTTGCATAAATTAGGATCAACTTGCATTGAATAAAAAATAGTAGCTCAGAATGTTCCAATCAGAAAGTGTTTAAAGTAGTTCAGTAGTATCAGTTAGTGCAAAATTAAATCGCAATTGTAGCCTCCGGGGAAAAACGCTCATTACATACATACGATGGAAAGCAAAAGCTAAACTAAATATATTACTAGGTCAAATAACTTATGCAAACGGGACTTGAATGTGAATTAAAGTAATAACAACTTTTAATCTATTTTTTTTATTGATTGAATGACGAGACGAGCCAGGCGCTCGACTAATGGTAAGCACAAAACTTTGAATTACAAAGCACTACATCGCACTGAACTAAATTTCATAATGCCCAGTAATTTCACTTGCTTCAATGTCCTTGCAACCGACACACAACAGTGCTCACACATTGTTGCTTGGCAGCAGAAATAGACAAAACGGTGGTACAAACCCAGACGGACTCTCGCATACGAGGGACCTACCCTGCAAACTTTCAAAACTACCTCATCATTGTGACCAGAACAACAGATCAAATCTTTGTTTTAAAAAACGTAACTTTACCATAGTTATAGACATAAATAGACATCACATGTTTACGTACTTTATACGTTAAGACAAAATATGAGATCTTATGCAAGCATACGCGTAATCTGATTCAGCCAATATCGTCAACCTAGTTATAAAATGGCTTGTGTCGTTGAGTATTTACCTTTAAACTTTTTAATGCATCAAGGGTGTTTCTTATCACTAAATTGCTCTTGTGACATTACAATCGGTATTGAAAATGTGACACGCTTTATCGCATACATAGTGAAATACTTGGGTTGTCTGTTTGGATGTATATCTATGGGTCTTACCAATAATCATTATTAATCAGTGATAAACCTAATCATTGTTTTGTCTCTCAAATTATTTGACGTAAAGAAGATAGAGCGAAACAGTGATTAGTTAATAGTTTGATTTATAACGCTTAGGGCGCTGTTCACACTTCCCTTATAGACAACGACGTACAGTTACTGTCTACCTCCCTACTCTGCGGCGTATTTATAGTGTCATAAGAGAGATGTATAACATTATGATGATGCCTAGGTAATGTCAAGACTGAATCAGCAATAAATTCGTAAGCAAATGCGCTTCATACATTATTTTTAAATATTCTTTATATTTTGGTAAGTGTTAGAGCAACGCTGTAGACAGTTTATTTGCAGGATGAATAGGCTATTTCGACCGGGTTATTACCACTGTCGCAGAAAATCGACGTAAAGCGGCAGTTTGCTGTTGCGTTTCGTACGACAAGTAAGATATCTAGAGATCCAAATACCTCTCCCTTTCCTAAACCCAGAATTACCCCTTTCCTTTAAGGCCAGCAATACATCCATAATTCTGTGAAGATCACTTACCATCAGGTGACCCACCTGCTCGTTTGCCGGCCTCTGATATAAAAAACTGCGTATTGTACGTGTAGTGTGATCGCTCTATACTAAATTCTATTGGACTCTATGGCTCAGAACGAACCGAAAACTGAGCCCAATGTGAACATGCCCTTATAGATTAAAGGGCTAATATAGATATCTGAATAATTTATATCAAAATACCTGATTTCTACTTTTACCTTTTTTTTATAGCATAGACCGGCAAACGAGCAAGTGGGTCACCTGATGGTAAGTGATCTCCACCGCTCATATACGCCCACCACCAGAAGAATCATGGGCGCGTTGCCGACATTAAAGGAAAGGGATAATTAGAGATTGGGAAGAGGAGGGGATTTGGGCTTCCGGATATCTCACTCACCGTACGAAACGCAGCAGCAAGCCGCTACTTTACGTTGGTTTTCTGTGAGACAGTGGTAACGACCCGGTCGAGCCAGCCCATTCATGCTGTAGACAAAACTGTCTACAGCGTGGCTCTACCACTCGTGAAACCTACCTCTCTCTTCTACCCTGATATTGAAAGGAAATGACTAGAAAAGTTATAGCACGTTTTTACTTAAAAAAGGAAGGTCGTTGCTATCAAATCAGAAACACTCACTTTGATTACAATATATTACATATTATATGACTGGTGATTTCTACTTAATAATGATTTCACGATTAAAAAAGGAGGAAAATGTGATTAACTGGTTAATTTAAAAAGATAAAATTATTAGCTTGAAATTGAGAAATTCGTCATTAAATGATATCATTACGTTGTAAACAAATTACATCATGCCAAACTGAAATGATGAAATGATGAATGCTGAAACTAGATCTAGGAAATAAATACCACTTTGTAAATATTGGTAGGTACCTTAATACCTGGGTTCATACTAATTGTACCCGATTGGACAAAGACCACCACATAAATGGGAAAAAAGGTCAGTCAATGTATTTTCAGTATACTTTAAGATAGCATAGTTCTGGAGACCATCGTCGTGAATATAATAATAATAACACCCAAAATTCACACACATAGCCCTGATTCCACAGTAAGATACTAGTCTTGTGGCATGGGTATCAGGAACTACGAGAGACTTTCGGTCTCACAACACCCAGACCCGAAACAAATATTTGTGGATCAGACACGGTGCGGTGCGGGCATCGAATCCGCGGCCTCAAGTTTCACAGTCGGCTACTCACCCACTGCGCCACGGAGGCTGTCAAAATTTCTTAATATTTCAACTTTGATGTGCTACGATAAATAAATCTTTAAATTATAATAGTAAAAGGTAAAGTTTAAGGATACGTTTGACCATTAAAAATAAAAGGTACGGTTTCCTGTTTTTAAAACTTAATTAAATTAACATTTCTATATCAAATATCTACAAAGCAGACGTGAATATATAATATAAAATATATTTCCGTTTAAATGTTATCTGCCAGATGACTTATTAATACACATGAACACAAATCATACGAACGTTTCTCCGTGTATCTATACTAATATAATAAAGCTGTAGAGTTTGATTGTTTGTTTGTTTGTTTGTTTGTTTGTTTGTTTGAACGCGCTAATCTCAGGAACTACTGGTTCGAATTGAAAAAATCTTTTTGTGTTGGATAGTCCATTTATCGAGGAAGGCTTTAGGATATATAACATTACGCTGCGACCATTAGAAGCGAAGCATCAGTGAAAAATGTTGCAAAAACGGGGAAAATTATTCATATTTGAAGGCTTCCGTTGCTAAGCTACCAAAATAATATTATTTGAAGGCTTCCGTTGTCAGATCAAAATCAAATCTATACTAATATTATAAAGCTGTAGAGTTTGATTGTTTGTTTGTTTATTTAATCACGTGGGCGGAGCCGCGAGCAAAAGCTAGTATTGATATATTTTGGTGAATTCTATTCTGTGTGATAAATAACATACTATGACATTGTGAAACAGGTGAGAAGATGACAGGTCATGAGAATTTTAGGCACTGAATATCCTGCTGAGAATCAAACTCATATGTTTTTAGCATAGAAATCAATTTGTACAGATTGAGTGTTGTCAACAAATTAATTAATGGTTATTATTATTAAATTAAACAGGAAGGGCACCTTGTATACTTAATTAAATCTGGCTCCAAATAGCACCTGTCAGTTACAATAAAAATAATACGTAATTAATGCTCGTATAATCACTTGATTTTTATGACATCTGCAGAAAGAAATAAACAGAGCACGTGATGATTGTAATAGCGTTTATAAGAATTCACGATATCTACTGGTTTGACATATTCAGTAATAATAATAATACCAGTATAAATTACAAATTATTAGAAACAAAGCATTTTTAGGATTCTTCACCAATCCCAACACACATCCAGTTGTTTTGCAAAGGGCAGTCCAGCCACTCATCATCATCGTCATCACTCATCACCTGCAAGATCCCGTTGCGACTGGCTTGCACCCGCTGCCGTAGGGATGCAACTTTCTTACGGATAACCGCATGAAAGCCGACCGTGCGCTAATGTAGCAAAACCATTGCTTCTTCTCTCTTTACAAATACAGATTATTAAAAAAACGCTTATCTGTAGATCAGCACGAGATTTTTTTTCCACTTGTTAGAAATTGCTTTCGCTAATATACGCCTGTACTGCATTACTTGACTAGATTACTACGAGCCATTAAAATCTATTTAGTGGTTCTATGTTACGTATTGATGAACTTGAATGAATGAATTTACTTTCTCTGTAATTACGTAGAGAATTAATAATGAATTAAATTTCACTGTTGTCAATAAGGTTTTTTCTACAATCATACAGAGCTTACTCTCACTTTAAAAGTGTATTCAATTAATATATTTTTATACTGACTTATCTATGTGAGCTATATATCTGGCAATGTAGTCGAAATATAATGTTGCGTTTCTGGACAGGTCGGCAGAATTATGCCGGCTTGAAGATACTGGATATACAATGGCTGACCCCGGAACGTGATTCGCCTGAACGAACCACTATGGCGCGCTTTTCACCGGTGGTCGATATCTAGTCGGAAACAAAAATAATCAAGAACGCTCCCACCAGCTCCAACATATGTTCATCTATTGCTGTTGAGTCAACAAAGTTATGCGGGTATCAGGAACTACGAGAGACTTTCGGATCTCACAACACCCAGACTCGAAACAAATTTGGTTTATGAGACCATCTTATGTCTCAGGGTGACAAGCGCACTAAAAATATCGCTACTTTTAAATGATTAAGTGTAAATTAAGGCAATATGAACGTAATTTTTTCACACATTCTGGCAAATTATGTTGTCATGACTAATCAACTTACGTATGTTAATTAACAAAAAAATCACCAGTTTCGTTTCCTTTTATTACACAATGCGCGGAAAACTTGGACTTCGGCAACACCAATTTATAAGCAAAGCCATCAGTAGTCTGTATAAATACTGACTGAATGACTGATTTCTTATGTTTACGCGAATATTACTCATCGAAATAAAACTAATTTAAACTGATTTTATCGCGGTTTTTATTAATTTTGATCCCGACGTTTCGAAAGCTTTTCAGCCTTTGTGATCACGGGGTGGTCTGACTGACTTGCTGACAGACTGACGAATGACTGACTGACTGACGACTGACTGACGACTAACTCACTGACTGACTGACAATACTCAGAGCTCAGAAGATTTCACTCATACAAAAAGCGTGTAACGCACACAGCACACAGTCAGGTATATACGATGTGTTTCTGTCTGAATTAACATTAGCATGTCTCTGACGCGAAACCAAGTTTACCCGTTACCAAAAAGTGCTTAACGCGGCTAAAGAAGTTTTCACTTCAAAAACGGTTTTGAATGACATATAAACCGATGGTATTTTCCAGAATATCTTATCATATCAACAGTGTCATCTAATCATCAGAATCGCAATCGGTACGTTTATTGTGTGATCACATCTGATTGTTAATTTAATTAGATCGAATACGAAGCTATTACGATATACATTTATCATTCGAAACTAAGATAATGGTGTCGATAAATGTCAGATTATTGTCGCCACGAACTTGTTTAATCTATTTCTGATGACAATGTAGGTAGCAATTATCAATTGATCCATAGTTCCAGTCGCAATTTGATAATAGCGAGAAATGCGATTTAACTATTTTTTTATTTCATTGAATGACGACACGGAATACAGAAGCAACACCACACAGAACTTTCAATTACAAAGCAATGCAGAACACTGAACTGCGTTCGTCACCCCGAGACATAAGATGTTAAGTTCATAATGCCCAGTATTTTCACTAACTTCAATGTCCTTCAAACCTAAACAAAACAGTGCTTACACATTGTTGCTTGGCGGCAGAAATAGACGTCGCGGTGGTACCAACATAGACGGCCTCTCGCATATGAGGGACCTACTTACCTTACGAGTATATAACTTTGTGTAGACATATCCCCTCGGCACCAGATTAGCGCCATCCGTAAATATTATACGTATGTATTTCCAATCATGAGTGGTAGAGCCACGCTGTAGACAGTTTTGTCTACAGCATGATTGGGCCGGCTCAACCGGGTCATTAGCACTGTCTCACAGAAAACCGACGTAAAGTAGCGGCTTGCTGCTGCGTTTCGTACGGCGAGTGAGATATCCGGAGGCCCAAATACCCCTCCCCTTCCCAATCCCTAATTATCCCTTTCCTTTAAGGTCGGCAACGCGCCCATAATTCTTCTGATATTGTGGGCATACATGGGCGGTGGAGATCACTTACCATCAGGTGACCCACTTGCTCGTTTGCCGATCACTGCCATAAAAAAAAATCACATACATACGTATTTGTTTATCTTAATTATTGACGTATTAACATAATTTTCGAATTCGATGCACATATATCACTACGTGGATGATTACTGATATTGAAACGTGATTATTATGTAAAACATGAGACCACAAAAAATTAAAAAGCAATTAAATATCCGGTTCAACATCTATATTGTATTTAGGCTTGTGTTTCTTTCAACATTGCGTAAATAATATATAAAGATAAGAATTAGAAGAAAAGAAGATTAAGAAAAGTTTTGTCCTTCAACCGTCCCCAGAATGATTATTATTTAAACGATCTACTAATTACAGATTTATACCATGTATACGGTGATCGCTATCATGTCGGATACCAATTTATATCAGGTAACCTCCCACCAACAAAAAAGTTCAGGGTCGCATCTAGACTTTATCTGGCATTTTCAACTTATCTAGTATTCCACTTGCTCGTTTATCAGCTTTCTGCTATAAAACTTAATTAAATCAGTTTTAAAAAGAACAATGTTAGAGTTTCTTGCTTGTTATTCTCTAACAAAACCGTCTTCCCAACTGACGGTAGAGTTAAAATTTTACTGAATTTAAATGACGTATTACGTTTATAAAGATGCATTTTTTATTTTATTTGATTGATTTAGATTTAGTATTATCTTTTAAAACGTCTAATATAGAGGTGACTGTACAGCCAATCCATCAGTCATCATCCACCAGTGTATACCAATCCATGTCGCACGAGCCACATTATCTGGCGTGGAGAGATGTGCCCCTTGTAATTTTATACTGCGGCGCGTGCGGGTTGTGTTGCGGATAAAATTTAAGTTCACGTTAAATAGCTTATTGACAGCCTCCGTGGCGCAGCGGGCGAGTAGCCGGCTGTGAAGCGAGAGGCCGCGGGTTCGATCCCCGCACCGAGACAAATATTTGTGTGATCCACAAATATTTGTTTCGGGGTCTGGGTGTTGTGAGACCGAAAGTCTCTCGTAGTTCCTGATACCCACGACACACGACTCGTATCTTACTGTGGGATCAAGACTATGCATGTGACTGTTGGGTGTATTTATATGTTTATAATAGTGTCAAGTGTGAGAATACCATTATGTCAACAAACTATTCCAGTCTTACTACCTAATTGTCACCAATAAAGTTTGTCAGATATTTCCAAGAAGTCACGAGTCATTCATTCGGCGCGTATCTACGCTAATCGTATTATCCGGCGTTCACAATAAATCATAAATTGGTACGTAATCCAATTCTCTGTGATAAAATATCGAATAAAGGAAATTGCATTATTTATCATTCACTTATCGACGTGAAGGGCAATCGCACAATTTTCATTCATAGAATAACCTCCAGCCGACGTTGGCATCCGTGAAGGAATATAATGGGAACGTGCACGCGTGAGTAAAGTACTATTTTGTTATATCAAGCAATGGGCAACCTGTGTAGTGTCTCCATTTGATTGATGAAGGAAATTAGGAATATAGGACAGTCTCCGTGGATCAGCGGACGAGTAGCTGGCTGTGAAGCGAGAGGCCGCGGGTTCGATCCCCGCACCGAGACATATGTTTGTGTGATCCACAAATATTTGTTTCGGGGTCTGACTGTTGTGAGACTGAAAGTCTCTCGTAGTGTTTGATACCCACGACACAAGACCCTTTTCTTACTGTGGGGTCAGGGCTATGTATGTGACTGTTGAGTGTATTTATGTATTTATTTTATTGAAGCCAGTGAAACTAGCTTGTGCTTTATGGTCCAGTGAAACGACACATGACAGCCGCACACTATTTACTCGTAAGCAAATTGTCTTACTTTTGGATTCGTGTACACGAATAGGCTGGGACCTGTCCATAACTCGCCTCACGCTATCACGGGTTGTTCAACTGCGCCACTAAGGATATTCTGGCACTATATTAAAGCCAGTGAAATTATAAGACTTCATAATTATGATATTATGCGTCAGCGTGACAGAAGAGTTTAAGAGTGGTAGAGCCACCCTGTAGACAGTTTTGTCTACAGCATGAATGGGCTGGCTCGACCGGGTCATTACCACTGTCTCACAGAAAACCGACGTAAAGTAGCGGCTTGCTACAGCGTTTCGTACGGTGAGTGAGATATCCGGAAGCTCAAATCCCCTCCCCTTCCCTATCCCTGATTATCCCTTTCTTTTAAGGTCGGCAACGCGCCCATGATTCTTCTAGTGGTGGGCGTACATGGGCGGTGGACATCACTTACCATCAGGTGACCCACTTGCTCGTTTGCCGGCCTATTCCATAAAAAAAAAAAGAATGCGCTGTAATAAACTTAGTAGTTTATAAAGCAAATTACAAGGAAACGAGCGTAATTCATCGAAGTGATGACCACCCGTGTACACCCATAATGCTAGATGAATTGTGGGTGCATAAACGATCTCCCGTAATTGCACTAATTGTACGAAACACTACAGTAAAGTCCCATTTTGACAGAGTGTTTATCGGTTACAAATGTAAAATTATAACAGAATACTCTTGTTTACGATGCCGGCTCATAAAGTTTATACAGCAAAAACAACTTTAAACTAGTTTAGGAAATAAATTAAAATAAGAAATGAGCCGCACTGTTGGAATTCCCACCAAAACTCCTCTCTAGTGTTTTTTTTGTTATTTTACGGCTCCGGATACTTGTCCTTTGAGTCTGTTTTAAATATTTTTGGTTATTGTTTTTTTTTTACAAAAACGATGAAACTAGAGTGCGATCGATTTCTAGGTCTTGCTGGAGTTTTAATGTTAATTCCCGGCGGTGCGATTCTTCCCAAACGACTTTCTCCAAGCGTATCGAACGCTCAAGATCGATCTATTGATCGATCGAAGCGTATTCCTTTGGTATAAAATCACCTAAATTGACTTGATTCAATGTTTTTTCATACCACTTATCACCGTAATCCAAACAATCAAACACATATTTAAGCTGTCAGAATTCCCGCCAAAACTCCTCACCAATATAATCACTTTGCCTTGCCAAGACGAGAAAAATGTACACAATTAATATTTCTATTTCCGAATAGCTACATGAACTGTATTGTTTAAATAAATATTTATTTAATAATCATAATCGCTACCAATCACTTCCTATCACATTATTCCTCCATAGCAACCTTCTAGTGTCATTTCTCTAAAACAAATTGTAATCCTATTATATTTTATCTTTTAATAAATACGTTATTGTTAATAAACATTATCATAAGTAAATTATCATAAGTATTTAACGCAATAATGAATCACGCATAAGTACCTGACGAAGAATTATTTTATTTCTCGATAAATAAATAAAAGTATAGTGTGATTTCTATACTCAATGCAATAAATATCATTTTTCGAAATCTTGAAAATTAAAACAATGTCTCGTAAATAAGTAACAACGTTGTAATATTAGTAATATTTTTAAGGTTTCGATATATATTCCTAATCAAGTGTTATATATTAATTGCATAAGAATACGGAAATCATAAATAAGTAGCATTTGAGTTTTGGCGGGAATTCTGACAGTGCAGTTCAGCGCTTATTTTAATTTATTTCATAAACTAGTTTAGAGTTGTGTTTATTGTATAAAAGTGGTGTGGATTTGTTCAATAAACATTGACGGCGAAGAACAGTGTATGGAAACATTGAAATAAGTGAATTAAGAATCGTACTGAAATGAGTTAACACCAAAACTCCGGCAAGACCTTGAAATCGACCGCACCCGTGTTTCATCGTTCTTGTAAAAATAACTTGAGAATAAATAATACTTGACACTGGCAAAATGCATAGTTATTGCGAAAGCCATATATAAAAAAAAAGAAGAAGAAGTAGCATTTAAAAGTGGCCTTTAATACAATAATATTAGCACTGATTTATATACTTTCCTACTGCTGGTCTCAGGCCTCTACAAATGAGAGCATACATAATTATTAAATATTTTTTTGAATAATTGTCATGAATACAGAATTCCTCACGATGTTTTCCTTGACCACTAAGGCATAAAATAATTAACAATAAATACACATTGAAAAGTCAGAAGAGGCGTATGTTCTAGTTACTAGGAGTGAATCCGCGACATCTGTTTCTGTAATCTATTGTAATCCTCGCTTTACTATCGCCGATTCTTGTGCGGTGATACCCGCTAAGCTTCTATTTCAAAACGCCATAAACACGATAAAATTTTGAGTACCAATAAAATAAAGATAGTCTCGAGACAGGTTCCTAATAGTAAATCCGATATCAGGACTTTTTAATACTAAAAATGTTGTTTGTTTTACATGTAAAATGCACAATTTATGGACACTATTATTGGTAGTTTGTGTTTTTCACGAAGGACATCGAGCACATCGCTTAAATTGCATACGTGTGCATGTTTCAATTTTTTTTATTTTGTATTTACTGTACTGGATCTATGATCCCAGTATTTAGTATTATTAAACAACAATAGAATCAATGCGTAAGTAGAAATGAGTTCGCAAATAATAAACCGCTTGTCTTTGTGAAATTCACAAACTACGTATATCAGACAATACTAGAAAACAGTTTTTACCAATTAATGTCCTTTTTGGGTTTTTTTTCAGCTTTTGACCACTTTGATGTGACCAATAATATATAATAACCCTATAACTAGTTATCTTACTATTATTATAAATGTATTATAATAGTTTTGCTCACGCGGGCGGAGCTGGCAAAAGCTACTCGTTTATAATACATTCAACGTAGTCAACAAATTAATTCAATTAATAGAATTCTAGAACGTTAAATCTCATTAGCAGTCATAATTAATTATAAGGAAAATCCATTTAATCACTTACTAGGTATTAATCCAATTAAATTGCAAATGTACTGAGCCAACGGTGTTGAGGAAACAATAAAAATAAATTACGATCACTTTAATTTGAGGACACATTTACTTGCACGCAGGGTTTTCTCAGTCTTATGGCGCTTCCCAAATAGTTACTATGTAGGTACTAACTAGGTAGATCTCTCCTATAAGAGAGGCCGTCTGAGTATGTAACCAACATTGGGTCCTGATTTGAATTGAAGCCAGTTAAATTAATTGGCGTTATGTATCTTATACCTCTGGGTGACGAGCGCAGTACGGTGGCATTGCAATGCTATGTAATTTAAATTACAGCGTAGTGTGGTTTATGCACAAGTGTAGCACTTACCTTCAGACGAGCGACCTGCTCGTCTTATCATTCAAGTGAATAAACAAATCTAGTGCCCTCCTAAATATTTTGTTTGACTTGCTATGAATGAAATAATTAAAACTTTCCATGCAATTAATATGACTGACAAAATAAATGGGTTCAGTTCAATCTATTAATATAAATAAAGAAAATGTAGCGCAACAGATGTAATCGTCATACAGGCGTACAACTTATTTGAAATGACCCACCAATAACATCTATAAATAAATAATAAATACACCCAACAGTCACACACATAGGCCTGACATAGGCATTTTAACACTAAGTTAAAAGTGTATCGTGGGTATCAGGAACTACGAGGGACTTGTTGTCCCACAACACCCAGACCCGAAACCAATATTTGTGGATCACACAAAAAAAATTCTCTGTGCGGGAATCAAACCCAAGGCCTCTCCCTTCGTAGCCGGCTACTCGCACGCTGCGATTCTATAAATAAAAACAATATACTAGTCGAAATGAGAACCTCCTTCTATTTTTTCGTCGACTTATTAATCGAAGGGCAAAGAAGTATTTCAGTTTAATTTACCATCGATTTTCTTATAATTACAAAACCCAATAAATTATCCAATAATAGACCAATTACGCCCATGATGCCGCAAAGTGTAATTACCTGTAATGACATTAACTTATTAAATTACAATTGATTACAAGAAGTTAGGTTGGAGTTGGCCACCTAATCGTTTCACATCACGAACGGATTAATAGTTTTAAATAGACTTTGTTCTGTGTTTATTTTTTTATACCAGAGATAAAAGCCCTGGCTGTTATAATGATAGGCGAAGATTAAGAACTGGTTTACCGCCGACCGAAGGTTCCGTATCGGTATCCGTATTTAAAGGTGTGTTAAATAATTACTTTTCCTTTTTTCTTTAAATTTGTTAGGACATCCATCGTGATAATATATAGGTACTCGATGTAAGGAAAACATTTTCGAAACCGACGACAGGTGGTAGTGCTAGTGATGATATAATCCAAATATAAATTTTAACTGCGCTGTACTTAACATCAGCTGCAGTATAGTCTTATTCTTGTCCTGGCTCGCCAAAGTAACTACACTACTCTGGTGGTAATTGCAACAGAATCCAAAAATCGACCAACCAGTCGACCAACAATTCGAATTATGCCGGCCTGCCTTATAGCTACTTCACACTCCGTTTAAAGGACCCCATATTGTAGGACACTTACTTCTTCACTCTTACTTACTTCACTCTTACTTCTGCCGGTCTATAATCCACAGCTTTATAGTCCGGCAGAAGAGTTTACGGACTTCTTAGTTCGACCCGAGAAGGAGGCGATTACGAAGCTAGATAGTACGAGTGTTTTTTTTAAAGAAAGAGGAAGATGGGATGAGATCAAACAATTTTTAGGAACATTCGCCGTGATAGAGCTGATGTAAAACGCTAAGCAAGGCAAATATACCTACGCAGTTGTAGCGGCTCTAAGTTTTTGTAACGTCTCCTTCTTTTATAATGCAAACAGTCCGTGTCGCTGCAAGTGGTTCAAGGCATCGAGCATGTATTTGACAGAACCATTCCAGAGGTCAACCGTCACTTTGCCATGCATGCCATGATTAAAAAGATTAACAGTAATTTCTTGCCTCGTTCCTGCAATACACTCTTTTTATCTAAATAACACTTTACTTTTCTGACATGTTCTAAATCTATTCTAGTCACGAGTCATGCCATTGCTGCGCCACTTAGAAGTCTAAATAATTCTAATACAGAAAAGACCCAATTTAATCGCATCCATTATGTATTAGTAACCTTATTTCGTGTTAATTGAATAGTGCTAATGAGACATCGATTGTTAGCACGCGCCGCCAGTGTCAGTCTCACCCACGGTCACAAGAGGATTTACATTGATAATCACTTATCGAATTGATTCCATCGATAATTTAACATTAGTCTTGAGTTTTGGCGGGAATTCTGACAGTGCGGTTCATTGCTTACTTTAATTTATTTCAAAAACTAGTTTAAAGTTGTGTTTGTTGTATAAAAGTGGTGTGATTTTGTGTTTGTCTGACACCTAGACAAATGTACGTGTTATCCACAAATATTTGTTTCGAATTTGGGTGTTGCTAAAAGTTTCTGGTAGTTCTTCACATACGTACAAGATAGCTGCATCTTACTGTGGGGTCTGGACTATTTGTGTAACTGTTGGGTGTTTTTATTTAACAAGAACATCTGCCACGTCTTTACTATACTTATTAACTAGTACAAAATCTTATATCAAATCTTCCTCTTTTCAGGTTACTACAGCCCAGAACAGAACTACCAGAAGTACAACTCCAACATGGGGGTGTCGGAGACCCCTAAAGATGACTCCCCTCGCACCACTCCTGACTTGCCCCGCGCAGACCAGTCGCCTGCCTCGGAGCGTCCTCTCCCAGGGTCAGCAGACAGTGATGACGCTGATGAGTTCGCACCAAAGAGGAAGCAGCGGAGGTACAGGACCACATTCACCAGCTTCCAGCTCGAGGAGTTGGAGAAGGCTTTCTCGAGGACTCATTACCCAGATGTGTTTACCAGGTTGGTAGATTTAAATGAGAAGATTGATAAAACAGTTTAGAAAAATAATGTTTAAAATTGTGCTAACGCGCATTGATACTCAGACTAATGTAACGTTTAGATTTTTTTCTGTTACTATCTGATATTAAAATTTGTATACAGGAAATATGGTCCCTTCAGAAGAATAAAGTCACTTCAACGAAATATCAACTTCATAATGTAGGTACAACAGCTTAAAGTTGTGCGCGCGGTGATTTTATTATAACTTGTGTTTTACTTTCACGACAAATTTCTATAACAATTTTGCAACGTGCAAATATACTTAAAAACTTATTGAAATAAAACTAATTTATAAGGATTTTAGTGGTCACGGGGTGGACTAAAAGGCTGAAAAGCCACGAAGGCTGAAAAGTTTTCGAAACTTCGGGACCAAACTTAAAATAAAAAAAAACTTGAGAGGTGTCAAGGGACACCCGGATGGAACGAAGTTCCTTTCGATTAATTAGTGAAGGAATTTTAATAAAATTTTATTTGTCTATCTATTGTAGTTTCTGAGATATTTGAATTTTTAGAGATATTTTTACAGATCTTTCTTACTGGGGGGTCGAAATTTATTTTTATTGGGGCCAAAGTGTCGGGCTCAATAAGCCGATTGCGACAAGCCGTCGCACGACCCTCTAGCCTCAAAAATTACCGATTTAGGCCGAGGGGGGGTGAGGACAAATTGGGTGGGGGTAGGGGGAACGGGTTTGAACACCTGGTACTTCCATAATTCTCGAAGCTCCAGGGAGGTCGGCTAGCGTTGGCTGGTCAATCGGCGCGCGTGACGTCACCCGGAAGGTTCTCGATTTCTCTCGAACCTTCCGTTGATCGATGGACTGCTCGCGCTTGACCACCTCTCGGGCTTGACTAAAATGATCTCGATCTCGGGGGGGACGGAGGGTCCGAAGGGAGCACACCGGCTGCTACGTCGCCCAGCCCGTAAATCGGCGAGCACCGGCCGGTCTTACAGTCTACGTGACGTCACACCGAACGTTCTAGAGAGTTCCAGAACATTCGATGTGAGTCGTAATATTAAACAGTCATCCCGTAGACTATATATTAGACACTGTATAATCTGGAAGCAGCCAACATTCAAATATTTTATGATAGGTAATTTGGTGACTGGCTACTAAGGGCGCATTTATATGACAAGGAATCCCACCGCGTTGTGGCCGCGCGGCCGCCGCGCTCGAATCACTCGAAAAACTAATGTAAACTCTATTGACTAAGCCATAATGTTTAATACTTCGCAACGCTCCAACCACGCGGCGACTGCGCGATCGTGTAAACGGCCGCACGAAATTTTTCGCGTCGTCTAAACGCAGCCTAAACGGTGGACCGCCGCGCCGTGTTCGATAATCAAAAATTCAAATTTCAAACCACGTCTACATTTCCATATGTCATAAGTTTTACTTTTATTAACGGAATTTCGACTTTAACTTTGTGTGCTAGATATCAAATTAATATTATATTTATTCTTGGCCGGAGAATTATGTCGTGCCAACTTTTCGTACCAATTTTTTCCGTCTAGCCCCCTTTCGCAACGCGCGATAAGGAACTACGTTCCAAAAACCGCAATAAAATCCGTTTAAATTAGATTTGTTTCAATGAGTAACATTCGCGTAGACGTAAAAAATCATTAGGTACTTAAAAATTTAATTCATCTAATGGGACGACAATAATATTTAAAACAGAAGTCCAGTTTTTCCCTCGCTTTTGATGATACTTTACTACAACGATAATAACAACATATTACTTTGTTTGAATACATGACTATATCGACTGTATGAAAATTATCTCAGTACAAATGATTGCGGAAAGCAATTGTAAGTTACAAAATTTAATTAGTATTTGCAGCGTCTTTTAATGTTACAATCGTGGCTACAAAGTTCATTTGATTTGAACTAAACAATTCAATACGGAACCAACATCGACCTTGAAATAAATTAAAAAAAAAATAAATCCGTATGCAAGAGTAATATAGTTTTGCAAACGTCTTGTTGATATAACAACTTAATTATCTTAGTTACTCGCTTATAATATTCTTAATAAATAAATTACTTTCAATCATTCAAAATGTTATGAAATGTCGTATACATTGTGTGATAGACTTCTTTACATAGTATAAAATGAAGTCGCTTCCGCTGTCTATTCACTTAAATCTATTAAATTATTCAACGGATTTTAATGCAGTTTTCACCAATAGATAGAGTGATTCATGAGGAAGGTTTAAATGTATATCACACTATAACCCATGGGAGCAAGGCAGTAACATGCAGATGAAACCCCGAATGACAGCTAGTATACCATGAAAATATTTATGAATAAATTCCATGACTACCTATCGCCGCAAGCAACTCGCAATCACAATCACACATTCAACTACAGTTTCGCTCTTTTGGGGTCATAAGTCGGTCTGAAAAATCCTGGGATAATTAATCCCGAAGTAAGATCCAGGATGATAATACACCATGTTACACCATCTATAAAATAGCCTATGTCATATTACCAAAACTGTATCACCACAATAGTGCATGTATGGAATTTTTCGTCGCCTTATCACTGCATATCCTCTTATAAATAAAATTTATCAATGTTAATAGGATTGAACGACGTAATCTCATTAGAATGGTCTTTCGGTGGTGATTTACGAAATCGTGACGACACAAAAACAATAAATACTTTATTTGTAAGCGTCACTGTCTAACTACAAGGTGGTAGGTGCCTCGTATGCGTGAGGCCGTCTGGGTTGGTACCACCGCTTTGTATATTTCTGCCGCCAAGCAACAGTGTGTAAGCACTGTTGTGTTTCGGTTTGAAGGACATTGAAGCCAGTAAAATTACTGGGCATTATGAATATAACATTTTATGTCTCGGGGTGACGAGCGCAGTTCAGTGCTTTGATTCAATTTAATTAAATGTTCTGTGTGACGTTGCTTCTGTTTATAGGCAGGCGTGGTGTTTACCACCAGGCGAGGGCCTTGCTCGTCTCTTCATTTAATTAAATTAAAAAAGAACCTGGTTTTGCAAAGCGACTTTCGTCCCGGCAGCCCACACCACTCCCCACTAAACTACCGTTGCCATTTTTGTCATATTTCGAAAAATCTCGTCTACATATCATAATTGACGCTGTTAGAACCAGAGTGGCCTAAGTGCATTTTTATTACTTTTGACGAATTTGTATTCTTGTAATTTAAAAATTTTAGCTTCAAGACCAGCCTAAAATTGGTAACATCATCTTGACATAGATAACAGTACAAGTCCATTTCGACCGTGGTTTCAATTGACGAAAATACAAACAGGTCAAAAGTCATAAAAATACAGTTAGGCCACTCTGGTTCTAGCAGCCTCAATTGTTTGTTTACACTCTTTTATTAAGGTCCTAATTAACGCGTCATACTTATGGAGGTCACGCAACCTAATCCAGTACGTAGATATCACTTCTATGATTGCTTTGAGCAGCTCTAATCCAATTAAATATTATGAAACCTTTATGCTCACAATATTAGTTATAAACTAATATTAAAAGAGCAACGCTGGAGTGTCTTGCCCATTCTTCTCTAGAGCGAAACAGCCGTTCAAACTGGCGGTAGAGTTAAGACAGAATCTAAACAATATAATAATATAATTTGCTGGTGGGAGGATACTTGTATCCGACCGGATAGCGACCACCGTACACTGGTGCTAAAACCTGCCATAGTGGCCCACCTTGCGTGGGTCGCGTTCCAGGGCCAGCCAGTGTATATCCGGTTCTCCCCAGGGGCTTGCCCCCTGATCCTCACCCTTTTCCCATCCCTTTTTCCTTGCCCCCTCCTTGGCCCTTTGACGAGCCGGCATGATCTTGCCGACCAACGATGGACACATTGTTTATCGTTGGTCGACAATATTCTTGGATTGCGCTACACTTACCATCAGGTGTAGCGTAGTCACTTTGCCGAGCCAGGATAAAAAAAAAAAAAAAAAATATTAAATTTTTATATTTTAAATCATTATTTTAATCGCTTATTTTGTAACGGAAATGGCGTTAATTTCAATAATAAAATGATATCTAAAATTACATACTAAACGACAGATTAAGGTGCCATAATGTTATTTATATAACTTTATCAAACTAAATTTAAATCCTATAATCCTATTCACAGTTTAATGCCATCTAATAGGTGATAATTTTAATTCTTGAATGACATGCCGAGCAAATTTAATGTTCCGGGTCAGCTCATACGTTTAAAAAAATTATATATTATACATATGTATTTGATAGAATAAACCAGATGGTAATGTAGGCACCGTTTTTTAAATATGTAGACTACGTATGATCAAAATAAAAATCAAAATATTACATTGCAGTATTTATCAAAATATAACCAGTTATAATCATCATAATGTTATAATATTTATACTCAACTAACAGACCCGGCCACGCGTTGCTGTGGCTAAGATATATTATGTCAAATTATATTGTAGTAAACTATTCAATACAGGATGCTCCATCTATACTATGCTACTGCTCTGTATCTAAAATGGCACCGACTCCAAAAAGACACCTTTCTTTTTTTTTTTTTTTTTATTAATGGCTTTCACAGTATTATGCATTTAGCCAGTGTCAAGTATAATGTATTCTCAAGTATTTTTACAAGAACGATGAAACACGGGTGCGGACGATTTCAAGGTCTTGTCGGAGTTATGGTGTTAACTCCTTTCAGTACGATTCTGAATTCACTTATTTCAATGTTTCCATATACTGTTCATCACCGCCAATGTTTATTGAACAAATCCACATCACTTTTATACAACAAACACAACTCTAAACTAGTTTATGAAATAAATTAAAATAGGCGATGAACTGCACTGTCAGAATTCCCGCCAAAACTCCAAAAAGACACCTGGAAAGTGTTATTTTTGATGATTCAATGTTGTTCGGTTTTTAAGTGTTGTTTAAATTAATTTTTACTGTTAGGTACATATATAGCATGCAAATTCCAATACAATAACACAATCGCATTGAGTTTGCTGTTACGCTTGGAGAGTTTCATTTCAGTCCGTACTCCGTAATCAGATCTGAACTTTTATATGGGACCATCGAAATTTTTCCTTACAAATTCAATTCACAATTAGCAGAGAAAACTGACCAAAAGTCTTATGGACATTGATACAAACAATATAATTTACTACTTATTTTGTTCACTTCAATTACTTCTCAGAAAATATTAATAAATAATATTGTTACAGAGAGGAGTTGGCTATGAAGATCGGTTTAACAGAAGCAAGAATACAGGTAATATTCAATAACTTAAACATTTCCATAATACAGTAAACTAAGCACTTACTAATATATATTGACTATTTTATCAAATAGATAACAAGCCAAAAATATTTGTTGTTTATAATGTATTGGTGCTATAAAAACTGAATTCTTTGTTATACGTTAACAATTGTCATAATTCCGTTTACAATTTATAAATATATTTATGGCCATGTAGTCATCCACATTGCGCCAAGCGGTGATGTCTGTACCTTATTATAAATGCCACATCCAACCCAAATGATTTGCAAGTGTTAAATACTTATTATCTTTAGAAGAATGGTATATTATAACTCTTATCATTTGTCGTTGCAATTTATTGTCAGTACAATCGACACATTGTTTGGATGTATACGTACATTATAATCGATTTCACAATAACTCTTATCGATATAAATTCGCATTACGTTAAGAAATGGCAGGTGTTAAAATTTAATGATAATGCATTTTTTGCTACCTTTTACTTGTTCATATTTTCAATGCAATAATAAATTTAATAGACTCTGTTATCATGTAATTAGATTATGAATATGTATTCAAAATGTTTACAATTTATATTAATATATACATTTTTAATTATCATATAATTTTTATTTCGATAACATCTGGCGATACAAATAACATATTTTTTGCAAGTCAAAACGTTTACTAGATAATTATAATCAATTTAATTTCATGAAACCTTCATTTAAAAATTAATTTTACTTGCCTCCATCATTTCTTAAAACATACGAATTATAAACAGCAGATCGGATGTATCGATCACTATTCATTATATAAAAGCGCTAAAACTTAACATCTGACGTATTTTATGTCGTGATTGCCCCGAGGTAAATGCAAATACCTATAATTATCAACAGATGGCGCTATTAAACAATACATTTAATATAACATATCGAAAATTCACATCGTCACATATAATCAAACCTTTTCGGGTTGTTTAATCAATGACCCTTTTTTTAATATTTATGTTTAAAATATTAAAACCGCCGCAGGCTGGTATCGCGGTATTGCGGGCGTATTTTTTGAAGTCTTGTTTATTAAATGCGATCATTATTAATTTTATATTAATACCAGCTGATTCGGTCATGTCTTGGCAGGCGGTTAAAATGGCGTGCTAAAAATATGTTACGTGAATATTGAAGCTTGATATCTTATTAATGGGAATATGGTAAATTGCACCGCGGGAGCTAACGATAATAGGTGCACCCTCAATAGTCGAGTATTAAAGGTGATTGTAATGATTTCAAGTTCCAACAAAAAGAAAAAAAATGGTCGATAGGTTTTGCAAAATTACGAGTATTAGATATACTAGGTAATTAATTAAGATATTTATAGCTTACACCGAGCGTGGCATTTAATAAGGCTTCCACTTCTTAGATTACAATTACAAGTAATCGAACAGAGTGAAAAAGCTAACATGGAACGTCAAAATTAAAATCTATTACAGGTAATAATACAGTGTGTTTTCTAAGCAAGTTTTTAATATGAGTATAAAATTGAACTATGTCTTACAAATACAAATATGTTTTTCCATTCGAACCCATAAACGATTTTTAAACATGAAAACAATGCCATTAACGAGTTTGGTCGTGTGCAAGTGGTATTTTAGCGCTTGGGGCCCAATCGATGGCTGCGAGCTCCCCGAGTTGGTCATTACGCTAATGCGCGACTCTGTTGAGCTATTAAACCAGGCACCTGGATCCAGTCGGTGCCTTTTTGCCAACTCCTTACCCGACATTCCGACAACATGTTTGCCTCCAATTACAACATTTATAAATTCGCGAGGAGCCCGACGCATGAAGTCATATCTATAATGACCATTGTTAACTTAATAGAGCATTAAATGACAAGCAAATTTCAACTTTATCACAGAGTTTCAGGGCACGGATTTGGTAAATTTTCATCAGCAAACATAAACAGTTTCTTGCAGATCTCAGCATCCGCTAAAACCGCATCGACATTTACAGAAACGCGTTTAATTTTTTTCTTACGATGAAGCGTTTATCATAAGTGAATTAATTTAAATTGCTGTAAAAAAGGGCAGTTTACATAATGACTGCAGTTTCGTGTGCGTTTTTTTTTCGTTCATAAATATGTTATGATATAAATATTTCATACGCGATATCGCTAAGCAATAAATCGAGTTGATAAGACTCGGCATTTACGGGCTTTTTGTTACGTCATACACGTTATTTTTTGCTTGAAGAATATCTCATTCAATTCAATAATGAAAGCGTTTAAACGCGACAATTTGTAATTATGAGATTTATGAGTTATTGAGCTGGTTGATAGAGACATAACATTTTTTCCCGCGTGCTAATAACTGCATAGATAAAATATACGATTGATAATATTTATCAGTATTTCTTGTGTGGTACCACTATTTAAGGCGCGGCTGCACCTTAAATACAAGAAAATTACTTTTTCCGCCCGGAGTGTCTGTAACGAATGACGATATTTCAACGCAGAAAAATACAGCGTATAGAATTTATTCAGTTGTTTATTTTCAGTTGAATTGTGATGGTCCCTAATTTATTTTTGAAAATTTTCCAGTACCATAACGAACAAACCAAAAAAAAAATTACGCATATCTGTTGTTCGAATCGTGAGTTATGGTTTTCTGTTCATACAACAATCCCACAGAATCCCAAGAATTTAAAAAACAGGGCAAGTTTTACAATTTTCTTCCCATACATTTTTAACAATTTAACATTTAACAAATAATAAAGGTATTTAGCCAAATCAGTCCAGCTGTGCTCAAATAACGTCGTTCACAACGAACAGCAATTAATTTTAATTTATATAGATTAACCCCTCTCATTAAGTAGAGGAGGCCCATGCCCAGCAGTGGGACATGTATAATATAGGGCTAGTAAAAAAAAATCTAATAAAACAAAATCTCAACAACTCCGAGATGTTATGCAACTATCACCCTCATTCTAATCTGTTTCAAATCGTAATGGAACCGTGCCTTAAGTAGCATTTCACGTGCAGCGTATTACAACATTAAACATGTCAATTGCGTTTGACATAATTACATTTTTATTTATAAAGCATAAGAATTCAAATGGCAATTTAAAATTTAAATCCTATTTCACCTGCTTGTGTGAAACTAGGATTAAAGTTGACTTTAAAGAACCAAAAAGAAACTAAATATGAAAATTGACGTCCATACTTTATGTTGATATTTAAAATAATAACCCGAATGATATCACACCCTTAACTTAACATGCACACATACGTATGTAGTCTGTAATCTCCGAAGGAGTAAACAGAGGTGTAACAAGTGTTTCCACATTTAGCCGAGTTTATTTCCATCCCATGATATCATAGAGAGCGACCCTAGCGCTATATCGGGCATAACTTCGGCTTAATACTGAGTATGTCGTGATAGAAATACTCAATAACACTTTTACCCGACCCGGAGATAGGATCTGAGACTTCAGCACAACAGATTTTTGCTGTACTAAATAAATAAATACATAATAAATATATAAAACTTGTACAGACAAGTTGCGGCGCGCCTACGGGCTTAGCGATAGGCTTAAGTTTTTTTTTTTTATAGCATAGGCCGGCAAACGAGCAAGTGGGTCCTGATGGTAAGTGATCTCCACCGCCCATGTACGCCCACAATACTAGAAGAATCATGGGTGTGTTGCCGACCTTAAAGGAAAGGGACAATTAAGGATTGGGAAAGGGAGGGGGATTTGGGCCTCCGGATATCTCACTCACCGTACGAAACGCAGCAGCAAGCCGCTACTTTACGTCGGTTTTCTGTGAGACAGTAGTAACGACCCGGTTGAGCCGGCCTATTCATGCTGTAGATAAAACTGTCTACAGCGTGGCTCTACCACTCGGACGCATCCTTTGCTTACGGAACTCTAAAAATAACATTTAATAACTCAACCACAACGTTCCGAATGTTAAAGTCCGTCTCATTTCCAGGTATGGTTTCAAAACCGTCGCGCCAAATGGAGGAAGCAGGAAAAAGTGGGTCCCCAGGCCCACCCGTACAACCCGTACTTGGGGGCAGCGGGGGGCGGGCCCCCTCCATCCGTCGTAGCGTCAATGCCCAATCCATTCTCACAACTGGGATTCGGTTTCAGAAAACCCTTCGATACAAATGCTTTGGCGTCTTTTAGGTGAGTTTAATTAAGTATGTACTTACATAATAATATATTTCATCGCTATCGCCTCATGGGGTGGAGCTTGTCTAAAAGTGAGTGTACTGTTTGTGTACTCCGATATTTAGCCGTGCTTATTTTAGTAGGCAAAGTTTATGTCTACCTATCCCTTTGGGAAATACAGGCATGAGTGGGCATTTATGTATGTTCATCAAAATGTATGTTTATCAAAGAAAACACTGGAATCCAATGGATATATTATAATGGGTTAAATACTATAATATGATAAATAACTTTGGAAAATGCATTTGCCCAGACATAAATTCATTATAACAAATAATTATAACATTATTCATAACTCATGCAATTTACTCCACAGATACGCCGGCGCACCAGTCCTAGGTGCACAATACCTCGGCGCACCACTACCCCGACCTCCTCTCTTTAGCGCTCCCCTATACACTACCAGTCCCCCATTCCACTCCCTTCTTGCAGGCCTTGCTCCTCCTCGACAATCCCCAGATCCCCCTGCAGTATCGCCTCCCATATCCCCCGGGAGCGAATCGCCACCAAATCCCCAGCCGTCCGCTCCAGAAGTAGAAAGAAGGAGTTCCAGCATAGCAGCTTTAAGAATGGCGGCGAGAGAACATGAGTTGAGATTAGAGATACTGAGACAACGACATCACACCGATTTGATAAGTTGAAATTTATGGGTACTTGGAACACTGCGGTCAGATACTTTACTGGTGCGACCATAGATAATGTATCGTAATTCGTCAATTATAATTGAAAATATCTTGATATTAATGCTGAACATTTGATAATGTTTAAGAAATTCCTCGGTTACAGCCGTGAGGAAGAAAGAATCTTGATAATATCATAAAAAATGTTTTATTTATTATTTTATTTTGATACCCGATTGGCACAAGTTAGGCTGCGACGTAATACTCTGTATATAATAAAGAGTGACATGACAAAACAATACATTGCGGTATTACGATTAGCTAATTAATTAATTAATTATTTTTAATCTTTGGGGGAGGCCTATGTTCAGCAGTGGACGTCTTGTGGCTGATGATGATGATTACGATTAGCATTAGGCGCCGCGGCGCCTACTCGAGGGATTATATTTATACAGAAAACACATTTATCGACTATGTCCTTTTGTTATCTGATCTCTATTAATTATGGATTTAGCACTAGTGAAAAAGAGTTAACTGTATTTTTTTCTGTCTTTAAAACATATTATTAAAGACACTATGTTGTACTTCAGAAGTCGTCAAAATATATCAATTATCTTCTCCAAATCTGCATTGGAATTCATAAAACGATACCGCAGCGATTCCTATCGTCGCCGCGTCGTAAACACCGGCGCTACTGTAAACATTAATCAAGATTGTATCGCGTATTTAAAACGCATTGTAACATAACTACTGTTTAGAAAAAAAAGATCGTTTTATCGAATCACTTCCATGAGTGAAGCACTGGCGAAAACCCTCTCTTGGTGTTAATGAGGAACACGCTACGGGGAAACTCTCTTATGGAAATGGACCCTTACAATGTATCCACGGATCACGAATTAAGCCCCATTTACATTTAATATATTTATTTTTGCCTGTTGCAAGCATTAAAATTAAGCAATGAATAACTTGCATCGTGTAAATGTTGTTTACAAGCAAGAAAATGCCATCGTGTCAATGGAGCTTAATGTATGGGAAATTCCGGCTTGGGTCGTGGTGTCTCCAAAATTGTATCATTGGCCAATTTGATTAGACAAAGCAGAGCATGCCTATTCGATTTAAAAACATCTTGCGATGGGTAATTGCGATACGTACTTAAGCAAATGTGAAGCTCAAGTCTCGATGTTCAGATGTAAAGTGATTTACTTGAAACGTGAAAAGATCTTAAGAAAATAATCCGCTACTAAAGCATCAAGTTTAATATCTTTTTAGTATTTTCATCATAAGCTATGTTGGAAAGGTGTCTCAGAATTTCGGATAAGAATGTATTATGTACATGTATTATATATCATAACATTATTATTAAATTGAATATAATTTAAGTTACCAGAGATCAAATGTTTATAACCTTTCCAATCTTATATTATAAGAATATATATTATGCAATTTATAACGTGTTACAGAAAAGTGTGCATTCACCTGACAGTGAGCATTTATGTACCGGGTCTTATCAAAATCTAAATAACCTAAAATTCACATTAATTTTAATCACTCTTTTTTATCCATAAGTCCGAGCACATCCCTACAAACGCTCAGCTTTATCATTTAGGTTGCCTTGCACCATAATAGCAATTATAGTTAAGGTTTATGTCAAATTTGACTTTAACATTGACTGCGGAATGTGTTGCACCATCGTATTCGTAATTCTAGAAGCACGGACATGATATTATTTTGACAGACGCTTTGCGAGATATATCAATTTGGAGGTTATAATTGAACCATCTGACAGTTATTTAACTTAAACTAGTACGGGCTTTAACTAGCGAATATTGGGCGGTTACCGTTAACAGCTAAAGTTATGACGTCATCTAACATTTGTCTAATGGTGCAGCTCATGTTTTGCTTAAACGGTACTTTAACATAGTTTGTCATTGCTAAAGTAAGTTGGTGCAACCCAGCATTAGTGTTGTCCAAAGCTGCAAGTTGAATATTGTCTTGCGATAAACAAGAAATTTAATTTATTTATGGCCTATCAATATATTCGGATTTGGTACTACGGGGAGGTGAATTACTTACATCGTACACTATACATTGCTTCACAATTTTCTGTAATACCCCGTATATGTAATATTCTTCTGCAATTTTAACGTTTCCAGTATATAAACGGAATAGTTACTTCAACTCCGTCCAATTATTTGCCTTATTGTTATTTATTATAGGTATAAGGTGGTACTTAATATTATCTAGTTAAAGTGATAATTTCTACTGTAATTTGTACATTCTCACGCCTTAACGGTGCCTTTGTATTAAGTTTGTATTTAAATGTAAACAAATGTGTGAATATGATTGATTGGAATAGAATAAACAAACTGACAATAAGTGTGACTTTTTAATGCATTTTTTATATGTTTTACTGGATTTGATTCATTTTTATCGTAATTCTAACAACGATCAAAATGGCAAATGTGTCGTAAGTATCAAAAACGATGAGAGACTTTCGGTCTCACAACACACTATAAAATAAATACACTTGACAGAAAAGTTAATATTCTGCAAACTTCACAACACGTTAACAAGTTTAACCTTTAATACGAACGGCGAAAAGAAATCGGTTGCATTATAGTCACGAGAAAAAAAGCACCCAGTTAATTGGTTAAAAGGCCCCCAGTCTGACTCCCATCAATCAAAGAGTTATTACTGTGGAATCGCAGTTGTCTGCGGCTTCATCCATCATTCGAACAATACTGAAAGCATTCATTAACAAATCACATCTAATTAATATATAATTTAATAAGCCACGATCTCCATTGGCTATTAATCTAAAATTCAATTACATGATAATGAATTTATCGATAAAACTTTATGTTGGTCTACGCCCCGGAATGGCTTCCTGGTTATTTAATATTGTATCGAAATTATACATTTACAAGTACATATAAGTATCCTTATTTCTCAAACATAATGAATATTATGAGAACTTTAGGGCAAGACAGTTATAGCTTGTAGCATAATGTCCAAAGAGACGTCATTAAGTAAAATGTATTTATATATAACACTTTTAAACAATTTTGTATAAGGCGAACATAATGCCTGAGGCATATACCTGTCAACCTTTGGGTGATGCAGAGATTGAAGAAGTAGGTGCAATAGGGTATATACAACAAACACAAAACAATATGTAAATTAATATAATATTTATTAATAACTTTAGGATCACAACCATGGCCGACTATGAAATAAAGGTGTTTCAACGAAAACTAACAAAACTATCTTTTTTTATAATTCCGTAATACAATTTAATATTTTTGGATGCTTATTTGCGACTATAGTGTCTTCTTCCTCTTCCACCTGCCCTTATCCCTCTAGCAATGGTGTCATGCAACATGCTTTTTAACACACGTTACAGAAAGATTTGGCTTGTAGTTTTTACATTTGGCGGCCTGGCTGACGTCAAACTTTTTGAGGAGAGTGCCAATTTCATGATACTCGTAAATAGTGATAGGTTTTGAGTGTCGTTAAAGTCAGCTTTAGGTCCATAGCTTCAGAATTTGTAAAATGCCGTATATTATGTCGACTGTCGTTGGTTGGCGCTGTTCTTGGATTGTGCTGCACTTACCATCAGGTTTAGCGTAGTCATTTTCAGTCACAGGATTCAAAAAAATATTTTTAATGGACCATAAAAAACCAAAACTTAATGAACACCAACTTAAACACTCAACTAAATTCCGAACCAACTGATAAAAACCATGCACAATTAAATAAGACATGAAAACATGCAACACATACGTATTTTAAACATAAATGTTGATACAAAATCATGTATTTCGATAATCATACAACACGCGGTGACCTTACATTGAGATAAATTGGTTTTATTATCAGATACAATTAATGAAAAATAAATACAGTCGGAGTTAATTTAATTGTAATCGAATTTTTATCCTGCTGAACTCATCTGCCGGGCACCGCCTCTCGACAGCCTTTTATTATTGCTTGGAGTAAAAACACGAGCTGAAGCGAGTAACTTATACTTAAATACCTAACATTGGAGACTAACCCTTCCACAAGGTGGTAAGTCCCTTGTGTACTCGAGAGGCCGTCTGGGTTGGTACCAGCGCTTTGACTATTTCTACCGCCAAGCAATAGTGTGTTAGCAGTGTTGTGTTTTAGTTTGAAGAACATTGAAACCAGTTAAATTGGGCATTATGAGACTTAACATTTAGCGTCATTTTAGTTGTCTAAATTAATAATATAGACAACTAAAATAATTCCTTTTCCGCTTACAATTTGTACCATACGGTATAGATATTGCGCAGGGAGGATCTCAGCCAAATCTAATTATGATTTCACACAAAAAAGATAAGAGAATAACATTTTTATATGTTTTGTTAAATTCAAAAACACACTCGTTTGAAACCGCATTGTTTGTTATGACGGGAACTTCGATTGGTACAGCCTGCCGAGACGGAAGTCGGAAGTAACCAGCCATCAGGACACGTGACCCTGACTTTTCTAAATGACTTGTGAGTTCACTATTAATTACCATCATTAAGAAAATCGTGAAGACCTGCATATCTGGACTCTTTCGATAAATAAAATCGAAGATACATGTAGTCTATTAACTCGCGTTATGTCATCTTTGTGAACAGTCTAACCCCTCTAATCAGTAGTGGAGGCCAGTAGTAAAACAGTTTAATGCAGGGTTGATATTATTATAATAGCTTCTTAACGTTAACAATGAAGACCGGGAGCAAACAGTTCTATTTCTGGTTACCACACAGACCTTATAATTAACAAACAGGAAAACGTGCTCGTTAGGCCGACACGCCCACCGCTAATCAATTCCCATAATTAAACCAGACATTCCAAATGAATATTTTGTCGAACATCAGATACATTAATGAGAATGATGAAATCGAATATTTACGGTACTTATCTCAGTGATAGCGGTTTGTAAAGTTAGCAGTAGAAGATGGAGAGTGGATACTGCATTGATACAAAACTATTTTGTGATATTCTGACAAAAGACTGACTTTCATTTATTTGAATTTAGAATGAAAATATAATCAGAGAAATTTGCATACTGAGTTCTGCATAAGAATTTCGAACGCATGTGAAGTCAATCTAACTACATTTGATTAATGTGGTTATTCATAAGTCCGTCCTCTTTAATTGGTACCTAGAAGAGTCCTGTGCAAAAAAGTTAGATGTTATATAATAAAGGGCTGATACAAAGGAAAATAGCAAGAATCAAATATAATCGTTTATTCTGGGTATGTTCTCAAAACAAATACTCTGGATCGCCGCATTAGTATTTATTTATTTTATTTTATTGTAATTATGAACGTATGACGATGATGATGATATATTATGATGTATTATGGTAATTATGAACTTTGAAATACTGGATATGATTGTGTAATTCACGATTTATGAGTGGTAGAGAAATTCATGAATGGTCCAGCTCGACCGGGTCCTTACCACTGTCTCACAGAAAACCTAGGTACCTCAACATTCATTATGTTGGCTGCACAACCTAGTACGACGTAGTATCTCAATGATATGATGGACTTAATCAAAATGGATAAAAATCACTAAATACGTATATTTTACACGTGTCTCTCCTATGACGATTTAACACGGTCTTGAAGATATTTTGAGCTAAATAATATTAAATATTTCATAAAAAAACCTTGTTTTATTTTGAAAAGATAACTATTGCGTATCCAAGGAACAATCTTAGCGTGCGTTTAAATTATTTGCGAATTGTTAATTTGTGTCGAATTGGCAAATTGGCGTGTGTTTATTTTAAACTATTAAGCAATTAGTAGCCATTGTTTTATAACAAAAATATAGACATAGCAAATCGGTGAAATAAATTATTGCTTAACAAAACTGGATATCAGTTTAATACTTAAAACGTTGAACTACGATAAATCTAGGCACTGATTTAGAATTGAACTCATTCGCAGCATGACGTGTGTAAGCACTGCTGTGTTTCAGATTGAAGCCAGTGAAATTACTGGGCATTATGAGACTTAACATCTTATGTCTCGGGGTGACGACCGCAGTTCAGTGCCATGCAGTGGTTTGTAATTCGAAGTTCTGTGTGGTGTTGCTTCTGTTTATGGCCAGGCGTGGCGCTTACCATCAAGCGAGCGCCTTGCTCGGCTCGTCATCAAATAAAAAAAGCATTAAAATTGTTAATTAAAATAAGTAAAAAAATATAAAAGGGTCAGCGTGATGGTACGGTGTTGCTAGGGGTCCGCCCTTGAAAACAGTTGAGCAAGGCTACACTATAGGTCCTACACCAATAGGTAAAGATAGATAAGAAAAAAATCCCCAAAAATTAACCAATCTGGTTTAGAGACCACACATCCATATTTAAATTATTACTGTATTACGCGAGGTAATATAGTACGCTCTGGCTCCGACTGAACCATTCCCGATGTGGCTCCATCAATCAAAGCTACGGCCAATGAGCATCAAGAAGCGCCACTATGATTAATCTCGCTGCACCGCACCCACATAAACGTGATCACGATTTGATTATTTTTTTTAAATCAAGTTTGTAGAATTAAAAAGGTTTTTTTTCAACTTCATTTAAAGAATTAACAAAGAATTTTTATAATTATTTTATATAATATACTGAAGATAATATTTATTGAATATAAGAATTTATTTGATGGTAAAAAGTGGATTTATACCTTTTCAACCAAAATGGTATTGGTTGAAAATGGGTGGTTGTGGGACGAGAAAAAAGCTCGTTGAAACAAGGATGTAGCACTAGTTGCACTTCTGCCTACCCATTTAGAAATAAAGGCGTGATTTATATGTATATTTTAAATTTTACTTTTACTGCCGAGGTGCGGATGTTTGCATAAGACGGCAACATCGCAGCCTTCTACTTTGAAGAGCAGTAAAAAAAAACATTCTAACATTCTATTCTTCTTATTGGAGAAGATTGGAGAAGAATTTTTTAAGAATTTAAATCGTACTATTACAACTAAAATCATTGAACTAGACAAATGTACCCGTAGAGTATTGCACTATAAGAGTAATTTAATGATAAAATAAATCAAATTAAAAAAACACCACTGAAAATAATTTAAAGAACTGAAATGTATATTATTTGCACCACAAACGTATCACAAAACAGTATTTAAATTCTAAACCGCAAAAACCTTGTCCATATTGTTTTATTGATTTTGATTGAAATTGACTCTATATTGTACAAAGCGATTTATATTTTAGCTCTTCAAAAAAGTCGATGGACTAAATAGTAATTTCATACTACATTTACTACGTAGTTATTTTTCAGAAGCAAAATTGCTCGTCATCTTGAATGTTAAAAAATCAATGATTTGCTTATTCCCTCGAAATGTTAAGCATTTTGTGGCAGTATTTATGCAGCGTTTTCCTTTAGCAAATTAGAGATACTATTTATATATGTAGATAATCATTTCTTATGTTTACGCGATTATAACACATTGAAATAAAATTAATTTAAACGGATTTTATCGCAATTTTATATTTCTGAAATAAAAATAATATAACCGCGATAAAATCCGTTTAAGTTAGTTTTATTTCAATAATTATGAAGATTTTGACAAGAACTTTTATTATTTTATAGCTTGGGGCTCATGTACATACATAAGCTCTCGCCTGTATCAACTTTAGGGTAGGTAGGGGTACAAACAGTGCACACAAGGTTCACCGAGCTTACTTTGGTCCGATGATGTGGTAAGTGGCGACCCTATCATCATATTGGATACAAACTCCTGACTCATGTCTAATAACTAGAAAAAGCTCAAACACAATTTGCAGTTACCAACCCTAGGATATGAACCCCTCCTATGAACCTCTCCGCTTTCTCAGCCTACGTACTACTAGACCAATAAGGCCCCTTATCCACAGAAATAGATAAATACTTATGAATTAAGAATAGAATTCGTGGAAAATAAATCAAAACATTAATACGTTGATCCTTAAATTAGAATAATAAATTGGTAACCATTTCTCAAAGGAAGCTAGCTTCGTAACAAAACGAAACAAAACATATAGACAAACAGAATAATAAATGAGTTGAAACTAAATTGAATGTTACATTCTTGTTTTAATAACGCTGATATTTTTGTTATAATATCCAATTATGGGTGCTTCAAATTATTTCAACTTTTTCTTTCGTTTGGGGGTAACTCTCGTGAACTAATTAATGATCTCCCTCCCAGTGGGGTTCAGGGTTGGCGCGAACAGTAAAACATCGTAATTTAAATAAACAACTATGGTGTTTGCTCAGCTATCGAAATTTGAACGTAGTATAAACATTTGAAATATTTATTATAAATATTTGAAATGAATTAATAAAATGATTTTGTATGTTAATTAAAAAAAACTGTTGATTTTTATCGTTAGTTTTTAGATTTTATTCAAACTTGTGTGTTTCCGGTCTAATATGTTTATTTACATATGTAACATCAAGTTAACGATTATAAACAAATCATTTTAATTTGACAACCGGATATCATACTTTCTCCAGTTTAATTTAAAAAAAAATGGCAATGTGTGGACTTATTTATCCCTTTCCTTTAAGGTCGTCAACGTGCCCACGATTCTTCTATTATTATGATATAGTAAGTGACCTACTTGCTAGTTTCCAGCCTATGCTAGAATAAAAAAAAAATTGGTGTGTGTCGTGGGACACCAGGTAAGAACGAAGTTCCTTCGGCTAATGTACAATCGACACAAATTGCAAAAAAATCAAATTATCAACTAAAATAACAAAATATGTCTCTTTATTTTTGTTTGACAACATAAAATGACATAGAAATAGAATAGAAAAATAGAAATAAAAAAAAGACGTGTGGCGCTCGGAGACTGCCGCGGTAAAGCTATTGTATAGCATTTTTTATCAACTTATGTAATTATAAATAATAACGAGCTAGCGTAATCTTTTAAAAATCGAAGGAGTATTTTTATATACTTCAATTATAACTGGCTGAATGAATTTCATTTTAAATATGTCTCTTTATTTTTGTTTGACAACATAAAATTACATAGAAATGACTGACATTAAAATTGACACATTGACTGTCGCGCCTGCGCACGTCTCATTTAACGCTTTTCTTCCACGCATTTTTTCCACGCATTTTTTCCACGCATTTTTCTTACGGTTTTACTATCACATTTTTTTCAGTTCGGTCACGCAGCGAAATCCCTATCCCCTCCAAGCCTGCCGTAAGGAACTTCGTTCCAATAAAATTCCCTAGAAATCATGAACCATTACGTAGAACTAATCATATAGAACCAAATTAAAAAAAATATTACCTGTATACACTAGAATATAACTTGTGAGTTGTGATAAATTAACTTTGTTATGATTGAAATCTTTAAAAAATAATTTTAAATAAAATAAATAATATAAATAATTTCTATTCACTATAAAATCAACGTGGCAACCCTAAAACTGCTCGCCGTATATGGACCCAGCGGGAGTCAAAACCGTTTGTCATGGCCCACCGGACCACGCCCGCACTTCTTAACCTTACCTAGACTAATTCCCTTGTTTCTTTATCGTTTAACATTGTGTTTACACCTACAGCGCTTCTTCATTGTATTCTCTATTCATTACTGTACTTCGTATGTAATGTATTTTCGTTTTATATAATAATACAATTCCTATTATCGTATATTATTGGAATACGACGCGTTAAATGGCAGCACTATGCTGCCATCAACAAAGAGTTTGATTTCCGGAGGCCTAATCTCACACGAACAAATCCCGGATATTACACTCGCCATACGAAATTCCACAGCAAGGTGGTACTTCTCGTCGGTTTTCTGTGACACTACAGTAACAACCCGGTTGACCCAGCCCATTCATGCCATAGACAAAATAGGTCTACCACTTATAAAGGTGTTAGAAACTATACGAAAATAAACTACCCTACACATGACACGATCATTAAACGATTTGATCACATTTAGTAGTAATCAAACGCAATTTTATCTCTTTAAATCACTACAAACTATTTTGAAAGACTCGTTCAATGTATCGAACGCGGCAATAAAGGTTACAGCTTTGTTTATAATAATCATACAGCAATTAAAGTTAATTTACATGAGTACGCCATATTGATCATAAAACGTGCCTAATTATGAGCAAACATTAAATAAGTATTTCCCATTTACTAAAGAAGTAAACCTACTTTTGTTTAGGTTCGATAGAATCTACTATAATGAAAGAATAGAGTCGTTGCTATGTCAGTGAGTTTTATTATCACGCATCACGAAAAAATCATAAACCGATTTCGATGTAGGTTTTGTCATCATGTTAAAGTCAACTCCAGTAAATATAATGGGCTATGCAATCTTTATTTTATCACAGAAAAAAAAGACTTTCATGTGTGCAGAGCTGCTAGCAAAAGCGGGTACTTAAATACGATATTGGTGAAATCGGTTTATTTTAAGTTTACAAGGTTTTTCTTTACTATAATCAAACTATTATAGACCTATAGCCCTTCTTTATTCATCCATTCGCTCCCAAGACAGAACTCGGACCGGTACACACTTCCAACATTTCGCAATATCGAGTGCATTGATAATTAATAATTTTTCGCTGGCTTTAACGGTAAAGCAAACCATCGTAAGAGAACCTGCATACCTATGAATTTACTATAAAAATCTCGAAGGTATGTGAAGCCGACTAATCTGCATTAGGCCAGCGTTATGCAGCAAGGCCTAAGCACTGTCATTAGTAAAGAAAGCCTGTACCCAGCCAGCATCGGGCAACGTATAATAGATATAGAATACATGGCTGATATTACTAAACATTTACACTTTTGAATAAATTTACGCCTCGTTATCTTTGAGGTACTACCCGTTTTTGGGTGAGAAAACTCTGTATATTAATCTTGACATAGTAAATCTCCAAACATATAAATTAATCTACCGTCGCATCATCTGTGAATAAAACGCAAGCATAGGATCGTTCAAACTTAACTTATTTACGACATCTATAATCTATAGTTTTCTACCTATTCTGTTGCCACAGGACATTTTGGAGCCAATTCTTTAATCAAATATTTATTTATTTTATTTTATTTATGGCTCTTGCAGTACTATGCATTTAGCCAGTGTCAAGTACATTTCATTCTCAAGTTATTTTTACAAGAACGATGAAACACGGGTGCGGTCGATTTCAAGGCCTTGTCGGAGTTTTGGTGTTAACTCCTTTCAGTACGATTCTTAATTCACTTATTTCAATGTTTCCATACACTGTTCATCACCGTCAATGTTTATTGAACAAATCCATACCACTTTTATACAATAAACACAACTCTAAACTAGTTTATGAAATAAATTAAAATAAGCAATAAACTGCACTGTCAGAATTCCCGCCAAAACTCTTTAATCAAATATATTAATGCTCCAAAAACAAATTGCCCTGGCATTCTATTTTTAAAAATGACAAAAACCATTTTATAAAAAAGAAACCCCGTCCCCGTGTCGGCCTCGTCTTTATCTGTCCGGTGTGTAAATTATAATATTAGTACAGCTCAATAGTTGGAAAGTTTAATAATATAAGCGAATGGTGGAAAGCGCAAAACGGTCGTTAGTAACACGTGTCGTTAAATCGATGGTTATTAAATGGGCCTCGATGAAGTCGTCACCGGCGCGCGATTTGCAAATGTGGCGACCATGGTTCGTATTGGAATGGATATTATTTTTTTATGAATATGGAGATTAATATATTTTTTTATAGCATAGGGCGGCAAACGAGCAGGTGGGTCAACTGATAGTGATATCTACCGCCCATGTACGCCCACACTACCAGAAGAATCATGGGCGAATTGTTGATCTTAAAGGAAAGGTATAATTAGGGACTGAGAAGGGGAGGGGAATTTGGGCTTCCGGATATCTCACTCGCCGTAAGAAACGCAGCAGCAAACCGCTACTTTATGTAAATTTTCTGTGAGACAATGGTAACACCCAGCCGAATCAGCGGATTCATCCTGTAGACCGTCAACAGCGTGTCTCTACTACTCTAACTACTGCCTTTTGGCAACGAAGGCACTTTTAATATTTTCATATTCATTGTATGATTAAGTGAATTCTATAGATAATAAATCAATTATAATAAATTCTACAACCACAAATAAAAGTATTAAAAACATGTTATTATATCACATAAATCAATATTTTACATGTTAATATGCTAGTATATTAATATCATTATTAACCATCGTGGCGCGACAGATGAATTCTAAAAGGTCACGAGCTTCTTTCCTATCGTGGAACAAATTGTATATTTTTATTAAAACTATATTTTTTTAGCATCAGAAAATCTCACTCAACATACTTCTGCTACTGCTTCTAATTTACATCGTTTATGTGAAACAGTGGTAAATTACCTACAGCGTGACTCTACTTATAAAAAAGAAACATTCGAGAAGGGTTTGATAGAGATTGTGTTGCTCTACAGAAAGGAATTATCCCTCATTTGTCATTCGAAATTCAAACTAAAGCTACATACTAAAAACTAACATAAAGGAAGACTTCCAATGATCTATTCAAGCGGCGTTCTTGTCTGGCAACACCGTTTTAAATTTCAGCTTGACAATAAGTATTGCCATTCGACGTTGGCGTCATCAAAATGACGCTAACGTCGAATGGTCTCACGTTGTACTGAATGTGTTTAATCTCCCATAGATTTACATATCCTAAGTACTAAGTACTAACCGCCCCCGAAGCCAGTCATGTGACCAACAACGAGACTCCTTGATACTAAGGTAACCCTCATAACCATACTTAATTACCAACGTAATCAAAGATCATAACTATTAAAATCAAACAAACATTTTTATTGGCTGATTTAAATAGCAGTAAACAAAACGAGTTCTATTACAACTCATGAAACGTTCACAAAAATTCAATTACCGAATATATTACCCGAACGATAGTATTTTGAAATTAAAAAAGAAAGGTAATCAACGTCGGCATTAAATATTGTTCGAAAAAACAACAAAAACCCATTGGAAACAAGCAAACGAGCTTGATTAGGGCCGATGTCACGCCGATAAAGGCCATAAAGCCGAAAATTGAAAAGGTTACTTCATTAAAAATGCTATATTTTACAATTTTTAAACAGGCAGGTGAACAGTATGGCTTGATGTAGGGCGACCATCTGCGTTGACTCTTGACTTTTTCTATTTTTTATGCCAAAAAGACAACCTTATAACATGAACTTCTCAAACAAATTACTACGCCGATGTGTAAGTTTAAGTTATATGCAGTCCAAAAACAATATTAAAGAAGAGGTGCTAATAATTAGTTGTAATTATTTTGCAGTGAAGTGTGAATCGAACTCGGACACCGATCGTTATGTATCCTTCCCACACCCTTAATTTTTTATTATTTCTTATTATATTCACCATAATTACACATATTCTGTGTAAATTTCACCGGTCACCTATTACAGGTAAGAAGATAAATCCCTCTAAAGCTTAGACACAGACAGACGTACCCGGTGTAGGCTTAATGATAAGGTTCTTTTGGACCATAACTTGGTTTTTCCAATTATACTATAATATGATACTGTTGTACCCGGTAGTTTTACCCGGCTTTACATTTGTATTTTTTTTTTTAAATAAAATAGATATCCTGCCCACTTCCTTATAACAAGGGTCACCCTACATGATCGTCGAGGCCGCTGCTCCCCGCCGCGCACACCTAATGAAATAAACTGAAAATCAACACGCGCGCCAGCGCCGATGCTTTGTGCCGCCGCTCCGCTCACACCGCTCGTACCGCTCACAGCGCTCTCACCGCTCAGCGCTCACGATATAATTAACACCAAAATTTATTATTTATATCGAAATGCCGCTGCAATAATTGCGTCGCCTATTCTGCTAATATTGTTTTTTCGCGTGGCTTGACAAAATTACTTTGAATATGCCATATACATAGTTCCACACACCATCTATTTATCATAATTTTAAAGTTATATAATTGTATTTTCCTATTTCAATAAAATAATACAAACAAAAAACGTAACCTCTTTCAGGAGTTTTAGCGGAGATTGTGAAAATATGGTCGGTCTTTTATTTTACATAATTCGTAAACTATTATAGTACCTATAACATTGTTTTTCTTCAATAAAAGTGGTGTTTGTCTGTGCAATAAACAAATGATGAACACTGTATGGAAAATTTTAAATGAGTGAATTTGGGGATATTCATCGGAACGTGTTGACTAATCTTAGTCTCTCGAACCGCTTCGTATTAAAATTAACACTTAAACTCCGACAAGACCTTATAATCAGCCATATGTCATCGTTCCTGTGAAAACATAAAAATATATTAAATACTTGTCATTGGATAACCAAATCTAGAGTACGTTTGATCCTAGCAGTTGGACAATAAGTGTAAAAAAGGCTGATGTTTTTAAACACAATTTTAAATGTACACCAAACACATAATATATGACGTGCTTAATCACGTCAAGATCACATCAAGTTTATGATAATAAACCAATAACTCAAACGGAACACCAAATTACATATGATATAAAGTTTTACCGTCGACCTGGTAAAGTTAATAAGCTTAATACATCACCCTTACAACTTGAGGCTACCATAACAACTATTCGATACAACTGATTGAATTAGTTGTATTCATCTATGGCCTTATTCTGGCAACAAGACTACGATGAAATTCGAACACGCTTGAATTCGAAAGCGCGTACGCTTGATATTTATTTTCGTTTGTATTTATTGAAGATGTATTTTAAATAAGCACGGGAGATAAGTTGGTCAACAGCATTAATAGTCCGGTTCAGCGGGGTTGTTATCACTGACTCACAAAAAACTGACGTAGCTGCTTGCTGTTAGGTTTCGTACGGTGAGTGAGATATCCGGAGGCCCAAAACACCTTTTCCTTGTAATGCCGACTGGTATCTTCTAATTACTAATACTAATTAATTGTAGTGTCAGTTTTGTTTTCAAGGTGCGATATATAAACGCTCCCTTGTAAAATGGATACTTTGCAAAATCGTAATTGTATGCCGTGGATGTGACGATATATAGGTAAAACATATAATTTAAACAGACAAATTGAGAACCTCTTTGGTTTTCGGCGTCGGTTAAAAATAAAACGCGCTAAACGTCATTTTAGTATTTAATAAAAACGAACTATCTATAAGAGGTAGGAAACACATAAATACCAGAATAGTCGTTCCAAAACTAACACAAGCGTGTAACGGTAGGGGTGCGCGCAGCGTGATGTCGTCGCTACATCCAAAGAGACGCGTAGACCAAATCGATTACGATTCGCAGGTGCAAATAATGATGTTTTTTATCGATAATAAATTAAGCAGGTGCTTTTTCGGTAACTCATTTTTTACCACATAATATGATGATGTTATTATATATTAATAGATTTTGTCGTTTTATAATTACGTATTGAAGTTTTAACGTAATTATCTTTATGGGATTACCATAGTTTATGTTTGATTGTCACGTTGTTAATTTATATGTTATTGGTTTTACAACTTATAAAATTGTTTTAAAATTAACTTCTATAATTAACAGGTACCTTATTGCCGAATAATTATGTTAATTATTCTATAAAGTTCAAGTAATAACTTGTATTATGTTAGATTATTTCCAATGCTACTATGTATCTATTTAATTCGACCTCTAGCATTAAATATACTTTGTAGTTCGATCACAGTATAATATTATATGAGTGATAGAGCCACGCTGTAGATAGATTTGTCAACAGCATGAATGGGCCTGCTCAGCTGGATTGTTACCACTTATTGCATTGCAACCATTGAAATTCAAAGAGTGGTGTTACTTCAACTTATATCTAGATGTGGCGCTTACTATCATGCGAGCGAACTGCTCGTCTCGTCATTCAAACTAATAAAAAAACACAATTTCTCAACCTTCACTACTTCCACCCGTGTGTTTTGATTTAATTGATATTATTATAATTATAGGCACCCAATATTGTTTTCAACGCCGTGTTGTGTATTAGTAACATGTTATCAAGCGCGGAGGCAAGGTGTATCGATTCAATATTATAATGAGATGAGTTCGCTGTAACCGAATTATAATAAACTTACTTATAACACACCCCATGCCACGCCACAGATGTACACACAATCCTAAAAGAGTAATAATTATACGTGCGTTATGCATTTTTAGGTCGGGTGAATGGTGACGCTGCTCAGTTGTACACACAATCCTAAAAGAGTAAAAATTATAGGTGCGTTATACATTTTTAGGTCTGGTGAATGGGGGCGTTAATTGGTTGGTTTGTTTATAAGATTGGATGCTAAAAAAAAGTGATAAAATTTATTGTAAATAACTAATTGATTTTATCAACTTTCACTTCATACAAAGTACAGTTGACAGTAACATCATTTTTAGCAGAGGCCAGCAAATCGTTCACCTGTTATTAAATGATCTCAACGAACATAAACATGTATAATTATCTACATGCCTAGACAAAACCGTGGCTATACCACTTGCTATCAATTTTTGTAGCTTCACATATCGTACGAACAATATGCCTACAAGTTAAAAACGAATGACGATGAAATATGACTGGCCTATGATTTATTGTAACAAATTATCTTTTTTCTCATACAACGCCGCCTCAAATCTGTAAATGTAAATAAAGTGTCTGAGTTTGATTTAATAATGCTGTAGAGATTGTAAGATATATAAGAAATCAATTTGGTCTTACATTTGAATACGTAATGCGACCCTTACATTTTTACATAAAGTCATTTATTATTTTTAATTGGGTGTAGTTTTTAAATTAACAAAGTACTTTTATGGTTTTTAAATAATTGATTATGTTAGTTGGATATACAAATATGGCATCTATTTACTTTCAATTAAACAAATTATATCTTAATTGGTTTGTTTAAATTAACGACGGAAACTATGATTGCCAATTTAAGGTACAAAGGCAATAAATCTTTTTATAGTGTTTTTATACCCTGAATGACGAACCAGCATGTCACTGGCCTGATTATGAGCGCCATTCTTGGGCATAAAAATAAGCAACACCATAATGTTCCTGACATTGGACTGCATTCGTCACGCCGAGACATAAGATGATAAGTCGAATAATGCCCAGCAATTTAACTGATTCTTATTTCCTTCAAACCGAAATGCAACAGTGCTTACACACAACTGCCTGGCGGAAAAATAGACAAAGCAATAAAAGAGAGTTTTAAAGTAACTCAAGATTACTTTGAGTAATCTTACATTACATACAAGGATTGCAGTAGATTGTCTTTGTAAGACTTTCCCTCTAGTGGGACTATGGACGTACTTTATGCATACGTACATATACATTCCTCATTAAATAAATAAATAACACCCAACAGTCACATACAAAGCCCTGACCTCACATTAAGGTTTGTTTATCTTGAGTCATAGGTATCAGGAACTACGAGAGATTTCCGGTCTCACAGCACTCAGGCCTGGATGAAATATTTGTAGATCACACAAATATGATCGGCGGGATCGAACCCGCGACCTCACGTATCACAGTTGGCTGCTCGGCCGCTGCGCTACGGAGGCTGTCAGGCTGAGATCTGCTATGATATGACAGTAAAGGTTTAAAGTCATATAAGAAAATTGGATCAAAAACTACGTTATCAAGCTAGGTATGTAGTATAAAAAACTTCAACCAATAATTGTAATATCAGATATCTCTTATGAGAGCCCTATAAGTTTCCACTTAGCCTATATATTGTGCAATGTGGATGGCCTATAAGACTCTCATAGAAGACGTGGCATTTTCATATAACATGAATTCCCGTATTTACAAATAATACTTTTGTAAGCTCCTTGGTAAGTGTCAAAGGGGAATGCCCATCTCCCATACAAAAAAATGCCTAAGATGAACAAAAATGAATTATACACCAATTTGTAGTTAAAATCAAAGTAAATCTATTACAATTAAAATGTCTATCCAAAAACTTGGAGGAAGCTGGTTAAAAACATTTTGCCAAAAATATATTTTACGTGTTGAAATTGGGATCTGACAAGTGCAAATATCGGTAATTTAAATAGGTTAAGGATACATCGTAATTCATAGATAAAACAATGAGGTATTATATTGGAGCGGACGTCGAATCGGAAGTAAAAAGTTTGGTACTTACGAATAACTTAAACAGAAAAACTATCTGTCAAATACGATTTGTATTTACTAATGTCAAATTCGACATTCATGTACATTTACGACAATCAAATTAAATACTATAATAATAATTATAATACTTTCCCCCTAGTGTGTAAAACTTGAGAATAATACAACTATTCTTATTTTAATCTAAATAGATTATATGACTATTTGAAGTTTCTGTCCATTTCCAGGCATTTTATGGGCATTCCCCTTTGTGTACATGATTAATCTGTTTTAATTTAACGTCAAAAACTAACTAACAGAGTTTACACAAATTGCCATTGTAGTATTGCGTTCGCTATGAGAGAGTTAGAATACATTATTAGAATACATTTGTAATAACAACATTAACGTGTATGTATCGCTTTATTGGTCTAGTGGCTGCCTACTCAGGCTGAAAAACCGTGATGTCCTAGGTTCGATCTCTAGGTGTATTCTTGAGTTTTAAATTCAAAAAATCACACAAGTTGCCCAAAACTGGAATTAGTGGCCGATACGCTTGCCCTCTATCTCATCATGAGATGGAAATGAGTCGGACCATTGATGCAGCACTAATAGCAACTTTGCCTACCCCTTTGGGAATACAGGCGTGAGCTTATGTGTATAAATATAAACCACCATGCCATCCCCGTCTCGAAAGTCAATCGCGCACCGATTTGTTACAATTGTACCCGAGCCCCAAGCTAAGTTGCCGTAATGAGTTTTCTAGAAAATAACCCACAATTAGTACTGTCGAGTATTAATATCGATGAGTGATGGCAGGCCGCGGGCGTCTGCCACTCAACTCCATTTAAATTGACCTCTCCCGCTCCACATTCAAATGCTGCAATTAATACAATATTACCATTCGTAGGGCTCTTCGTAAATTTGTTGGCTAATTCCTCGCCCTATTCATTTGCGTTGTTAAAATGATTGACACATTCAATTAGTGAGGTGACCGACGGACCTCCCAACTCGGTTCTTAGCTATTAACTAGACTAGTATAGGTAGAACTTGCTAAACTGCCTCATGTACCCCTCGGCTACCATGTCTTTGTCATACTCCGAGGGAGAGGGGAGGTCAAGAATCGGTGGTGATGCGAAAATGGTAGGGTTATCGTATTGTCTTGAGGTTTCACCGTTGTTTTCTGCAATTAATGTAGGAATGGCGTGTCTCTGAATTAGCTGCCTTTCAGCGCAATTCGACGTTGATGTGATAGATGATTTGATTTGATAAATTAGGCTTAACGGAAACGCTATGGAGAGTATTTTTGAATTGAAGTGGAGTTTTAAGTACTATTCCTTATTTGAAATATGTTAGTAGCAAGATCACTGGATTATATTGTGTAAGTTAGATAAGTTATTTTGTTTGCAGTTGTACGATTCTTGGGTATACAACGTCAAACTCTGGACTCAGTAACAATGGTGCCCTTCGTTAAAAAAAAAAGGAAAGATAACGCAAGTTCCTCTTCAACTGATAAAATATTTAGCACTTACATAATATTTAGTATATATGTACAGTTACTCTTTATTTTAAAAGGCTTTTTTACATTTTTTATACTAAATAAAAAAATAGAAATATTTTAAAAAGTTCACACTCCAAAGACGAGGTGACTCAAGCCACCGGCGGTTAGGACCCGAGATAGAGAAACCTCCCCACAATGTGTGTCGTGTCTAATAACACCGCTTTCTGCATCTGGCTCTTGACCCAACGACTAATTGAGAACCTCTGAAGCTATTCAGCTCCACATTAGAAATGGACTTCTGCAATGTCAGGGGTCTACACAGCAACCTCGATGCCGTACATCACCACCTTGAGACGGCACGGCCTGCCCTGCTCTTTTTAACGGAGACTCAGATATCTACCCCTGATGATACATCGTACTTAAACTACCCCGGCTACGTATTGGAGCACTCATTCCAGCGTAAGGCCGGGGTGTGCGTTTTCGTTAGGGGTGATATCTGTTGTCGCCGCCTTCGTGGCCTCGAGCATCGGGACCTGTCGATCTTGTGGCTTTGCGTAGACCATGGGGGTCGTACCCGAATCTACGCATGCCTTTACAGGTCCCATGCCAGTGAAGTGGGGTCGACTCACCTATTTGAGAACGTTCAAGTGGGGACTGACCAAATACTTGAACAGTTCCCATCCGCGGAGGTGGTGGTCCTTGGCGACTTCAATGCTCATCATGTAGAATGGCTAGGGTCGCGGACCACCGACCTTTCGGGTCGGACTGTTTACGAAATGGCCTTGGCTTATGGTCTCACACAATTGGTAGCGCAGCCCACCCGTGTTCCAGATGTTGAGACCCATGAGCCTTCCTTGTTGGATCTTCTGCTGACTACACACCCCGAAGGATACAGAGTGGTGGTCGACGCCCCTCTAGGATCGTCTGACCACTGCCTGATACGTTCGTCGGCCCCTGCTCTGTATCGCGATCGCGTCTCAGTTACTGGGACTCGCAGGGTCTGGCGGTATGGGTCAGCAGATTGGGATGGACTTCGCGAATTCTTTGCGTCCTACCCATGGAAGCAGCTCTGCTTCTCCTCGGATGATCTTGACGTTTGTGCGGACTCGGTTAGGGACGTGGTGCTCTTGGGGATGGATATGTTTATCCCCAACACCAAAATACCCGTCGGGCGTCGCAGCCGGCCCTGGTATGATAATACCTGTGCCGAAGCTGCGCGCCTAAAGCGGTCCGCATACGAGGCATGGGTCGATGCCAAAAAGCGTCAGGATCCGAATGCCAAAGAGGAGAAGCGGAAATATAATGCTGCTTCTAGGTTCAACAAGAGGGCTATAGTCAAGGCCAAGGCAGAACACATTGGCAGAATTGGCGAGCGACTGAAGAGCTACCCCTCTGGAAGCCGTGCTTTCTGGTCGCTTGCCAAAGCTGTCCAAGGTAATTTCTGCCAGTCTAGTCTCCCGCCACTGCGTAAGCCTGATGACAGTCTGGCCCATAGTGCAAAGGAAAAGGCTGATCTTTTGGCTCAATCCTTTGCCTCGAACTCGACTCTGGATGATCGAGGAGCCACGCCGCCGAACATCCCCCGGTGCGAGTTCTCCCTGCCGAAAATCCGCATAAGCCAGCGTGCGGTCAGGAGGGAATTGAGGCTTCTCGACATACGTAAGTCGAGTGGACCAGACTGCATCCCCGCGGTGGTTCTTAAAACGTGCGCCCCTGAGTTGACCCCCGTTCTCACGCGCCTATACCGTCTTTCCTACTATACCAACAAGGTCCCATCCTCGTGGAAGGTAGCTCATGTCCATCCGATCCCTAAAAAGGGTGACAGGTCGGACCCTTCAAATTATAGGCCGATAGCGGTCACATCCCTGCTCTCCAAAATCTTTGAGCGCGTAATTAACGCCCAGTTGTTACGATACCTTGAGGAGCACCAGCTGATCAGTGATCGTCAGTACGGTTTCCGTCACGGTCGGTCAGCTGGTGATCTTCTGTTATTCCTCACACACCGCTGGGCTGAGGCTTTGGAGGGCAGAGGTGAGGCTATGGCCGTCGGCCTAGATATCGCGAAGGCGTTCGATCGAGTGTGGCATAGAGCCCTTCTATCGAAGTTACCATCCTACGGGATCCCCGAGGGACTCTGCAAGTGGATCGCTAGCTTCCTGGATGGTCGGAGCATCAAAGTCGTCGTGGACGGCTGTTGCTCCGAGACTCTGTCCATTAATGCTGGCGTTCCACAGGGCTCGGTGTTGTCGCCGACTCTGTTCATCTTGCATATCAATGATATGCTGTCTATCGACGGCATACATTGCTATGCAGATGACAGTACGAGTGACGCGCGATACATCGGCCACCAGAATGTTCCTCGGAGTACTGTGGAGGAAAGACGGTCTCAACTTGTGTCTGAAATCGAGAGCTCTCTGGGGCGGGCCTCGGAATGGGGGGAAAAGAACTTAGTTCATTTCAACCCCACGAAGACACAAGTTTGCGCGTTCACTGCAAAGAAGGACCCTTTTGTCATAGCGCCACAGTTCCAAGGAGTACCTCTCCAGGTTTCCGAGAGTATTGGGATCCTCGGCGTCGAAATATCGAGTAAAGTCCAGTACAGGAGTCATTTGGAGGATAAAGCCAAACTGGCTAGCAAAAAGCTGGGTATCCTGAACAGAGCGAGGCGATACTTCACGCCGGGCCATAGACTTACGCTCTACAAAGCTCAGGTACGGCCCCACGTGGAGTACTGCTCTCATCTCTGGGCAGGAGCCCCCAAATACCTGCTTAACCCACTTGACTCCTTACAAAGGCGGGCTATTCGAATCGTCGATGATCCCAGTCTCACGGATAACCTGGAACCCTTAGGACTGCGGAGAGACTTTGGTTCTCTCTGCGTGTTCTATCGGCTGTTCCATGGGGAGTGCTCTGAGGAACTGTTTAAGATGGTGCCAACGTCACCATTTTACCATCGCACCACCCGACACCGCAGTAGAGTTCATCCATACCACCTGGAAACGATACGGTCTAGTACCGTACGTTTCCAGCGATCATTTATTCCGCGAACGTGTAAGCTCTGGAATGAACTCCCTGCCTCGGTGTTTCCCGAGCGCTATGACATGTCCTTCTTTAAACGAGGCTTAAAAAGAGTATCCCTTCAGTGGTAGGCAGCGGCTTGGCTGTGCCCCTGGCATTGCCGATGTCCATGAGCGGCGGTGACCGCTTACCATCAGGCGGGCCGCTTGCTCGTCTGCCTATCAAGGCAATAAAAAAAAAAAAAAAAAAAAAAAAAAAAAAAGCTGTTGGTCGAGGCTCTTCAGTATCATGTATTATTATTATCATAAACAGGCCCTTAACATATTTAGCATGGGCTTTCTTTACCATTCATTATATTGCTTTACATCATTTTATTTGCACATTAAGTAAAAAATAAATGCACTGAAGCAGCTTGGGTTAAAATTGACAGCTTAAGCTTTTATTATCTCATTAAAATTTGCCATCATATTACTTTTATAAGTCGGTTATTTAACGGTAAAAAAAACAAATGTAACTTATTACTATACAAAATTAAAGACATTCGAATGTCTCGAATCAACATAACCTAAAGGAATAGCGAATAATTCAAAAGCGAATCAGACCAATTCTGTACACAAAACGAATCCAAACACAATTTCAATCTAAACGCTCCGCTATTAAATCTAGGCGTCTCCATCTGAGAGCATTAAATTAGATCATGACTTTCGCCTACTATTTAGTTTTTTGCCTCACATTACCACAAAAGCACCGTGGGGCGACTAATCTGGGGCCGCACGTTGACTCTTAATGAAGTCGTAACACTCATCTGAGTGCATTCCGGCTTTTATTGCGCATTTCAATTATGATGATAATAGCAAAGGGTAAGTCTGACGGTGATTGGCAAAGACTAATTACGGTAGAAACGACGTTCGTAACAGACAATAGTAAACACCTACAGCTCGATGAAATAAATGCAACTGACCAGTTCACTGTAACCTAATTGTTACTGTCAACGAATGACAATATATCATCAGTCGCAATCCCTGTCAGCTAAGAAAATAAAGTTCCATTTACACGAAGACATTTTCTCGTAAAAGAATATGACAGAAATCTTTGGTTTTTGAATATCGCTGTTAAAGTTTTACGTTTTTTTTTAAAGCATAGACCAGCAAACAAGCTAGTGGGTCACCTGATGTGTACGTCCACAATCACCAAAGTAATACCACAGAGTTTATTATTTTAAGGTCATCCTTTCCATTTTTTTACTAACTTTAGTTACCTCAACCTCAAAAACATAAGATAGCAAATTTTTCCAAATCGCGAGGTGTCCAAACCATCAAGTATAAGGAGTAAATACACTAATTTAGAATACTGGCTGTAGTCCTACATTCTGCCACTTCACAGATAAATTGACTATGGTTCTACGCTTCTATAATCTATGGTATATTATCAAATTGTCTACGGTGGCTGTACACTGTGGAGATGCACAGCGGGGGCAGATTGGGCGCGCATGACACAGCGCAGCGCGTGTGCACACCGACCACTGATATACCAATATATTACTTTACTTTCCTTCAACTATACTGCTATCGGTATAGACAATATAAACAGGAATGGTGACGGGTTGACAAAAGGGCTAGGGTAGCCCTTGCAACTGTCAATATCACTATCATCCTTGAAGTATACCATACATATTCTATACCTCTATTTATTATTGGCTTGAATGACGAAACAGGCTCGCCTGATGGTAAGCGCCACGCCTACCCATAAACAGACACAATCTCACACAGAAGTTTGAATTATACGGCACTGCATAACACGGGACTGCGTTCGTCATTCGGGGCACATTGTCCTCCAGACCGAAACACAACAGCGCTTATACTGCTTCGCAGCGGAAAAAGACGAAGCGATGGTACCGACCCACACGGCCACTCGCATACGAGAGTCCCTTGCCATCTTGTGAAACCTACTTTCCAAGTTATACATAAGAGCAAATTATAATTCTCATTCACAGGTTTGCTATTCCATCTGGTTATTAAGTTCAAAACCTATTCCAAAGTGTTTCCATGTTCTAGATCCCGGTAAACACAGCCTCATTCATTTTAGACGAAATTACTAAACGAACAGGCTGCGGGCGAAACAACCATTCTCATCGATTACAAAAGGTCACGCCAACACTTCCAGTAAATAGATATTGTGGAAATTGTACATAATAGGAAATACTACACTTTACAACAAAAAAATTGACCGTTCGCAAAAGCGATACAGGAGCAAATTTGATTTAGTTACGGAGTTTTTGTCTCCGGTCATGTCTGTTGGAAACCGCGGGAAAACGACGGAATTAAATGAAGTTGCGTGTACCGAGGTTAAGGTTGGAGAGTCAAGGGCGAGCTAAAACAGGTTTGATCTAGCTTTATATTACAAATAAAGCTCTATAGGTCTAGTACGAGTTACAAATATGCCCACAGTTGTGAATTCATATAAAATTACTATTGACAAAATGACAAACTAGTATTTCATACTGTAAAAAAGAGAAGATCGCTCAATACATTGTTGGGTGTATTTATTTACTTAATGGGAGCCCTGCTTTAAAGGAAAGGGTTTATCCCTTTCCTTTTTTATAGAATTAGGATGTTTGTACAATACAAACAATTATTATCATAGAAAATTTTCCTTAACTTTAGATGGCAAAACCAACATTACGTTATAATTATATCAACCGCAACAACAACAAAACTTCGTGAGGATTATTCTAATCACCTGTTATCCCTCCATTGCAAGCCTAAAACAATCGTTTGAGCTAGCAACTTAAAACTATATTACAAATGCAAATGTATCAAAATTTGAAGACAATTTTTATTATGGCTCAGCAAAGTGACTGCGTTTCAACTGACTATAAAGTGCAGTGCAATCCAGGAATACATTTCAACCAATTACAGACAATGCATGAGAGATCGTAGGTCAGCGGAATTATGTCAACTTACTTATTATTATTTATAACAGTCCAGCCATGTCGCATGTATTTCACGATAGATAGTAAGTTGTCTCCAACGATCATGGATACCAGAAGAATCAAAGACGGGGATTGACGTTAAGAAATGAGTTAAGGGATTGGGAAAGGGAGAATAATTTGGGCCTCCGAATAACTCACTCACGGTACAAAACATAGCATCATGCTTCTTTCATCTTCTTTCTACTCTGAGATAGTGGCAACAACCCAGTCGAGCCGATTCATGCTACAAATAAAACTGGCTACAGCGTGACTGTACTACAAAAAAATGCATCTTCACGCTCGGCTAAAAGGGTCCTATATAGGAAGGGGCATAAAATAAGATGTAATACATGCGAACATCTACAGAAATATTTCAATAAACACCAACTATGTTAACAAGCTACAGGACATAAAAGTCACGGGTTGCCCACACCAATGTCGTCGTAAAACGTCACCGACAGTTCAAGCAGTTGCACTTTAATAATCTCATTGAAAATGTTGATTAAAGTGAGAAGACGTCTCGCCACGGGATTTATTAATAGGCTTATGATTGCGGCTCCTATTAAAAGTTATCACAACACGGACGACTCGAGATGAAAGCGTCGTGTTACAAAGAACAGTTGTGCGCAGATGGGACACTGCGCATCTTCTTTCGTCATATAGTTAAACCGTCATTTCGCCATGTACGAAATGTTATAACACTATTTTCTGAAGTGTTGTAATAATTTTAATCCTTATTTAAAATATCTAAGGACGTAGCTTATGTAGTATGTTCAAGCCCCATTTAGATGGAGATAATTTATCATAGCATAGCACATCATAGCATGTCATAGGCGAAAATAATTATAAAATGAAAACTCTAGTTCAGACTGCCGCATAGTTTTAAAAAAGAATCATAATATATCAATAGATACTATAAAATAAAGTCGCTATCTGTGTCTGTTGATCCGCTTATTTCTCCTTAACTATGCAACTGGTTTATATAACGTTTTCACTATCTTTAAGAGAATTTATTTCGGAAGGGTTATATGTTTATCCCGCTTTGATACATGGAGGAAGGCAGTAACATGCCTCCGGTGAAACCGCGAAGGACAACTAGTAAATAATAAATAAATGGGTTTTCTTTTATAAACACAGCTATGTTGTACGAGAAATATGTAAATGTAAATGAACATTAAATTAAAATAAAATCAACAGTGTAACGGGCATTCGTTAATACTTACTTACATTGCGACATCATTATTTTATACCACAATTAAAGTATACACGGCAGCCAGTCGTAAAAACAAGCCAAGTCTTTCTGTAACATGTGTTAAAGATGTAGATATATATTAAATTAGGCCGACCTTACTATGATTGGGATAAGAGCAGGTGTAAAAACAATTACATTGGATAGAAACATAAAAACTAGGACGGAAGATTGCTCAATTAGCATTACACTAAGTCCAGTATCTGCAGAACCATACCTTCACTCGCAAGTATTGGCGTTCATATTTGGCCCATATTGCTGAAGGCTATAATTATATGTACACTAACACAACACCAATTTGATATTAAATATTACTGTTTATAAACTTGTATTGACAAAGACTTAATAATTTGGTAATTTATTGAAAATTGCATACAAACACTACCATATTTTTTTTAATAATTCTACCTAAAAACGGGTAGATCTAGATATTATCAACGGTAGTATCAACGCAACAAACACGCATTTATCAGCCTCCATGGAGTAGTGGGCGAGTAGCGAGTATATTTGTGATCCACAATTATTTGTTTCGCGGGTATTGTAAGTCGTAAATCTCTCGTCATTCCTAATAACCACAATAGCTTGAACATCTAATTAATTCAGATGAAATAATCCACATTTGTATGAAATGATCCTTTATTATAAAAAGGTTAAAGGTACAAGTTGGAAGCGGACGACATGACGCAGCAGCAGACGACGTGTCGCAGCGACACTACTGGTTTCTATGTATTTCTATGAAATTACCTCCGTAGTCAGCGACACGAAGCTAGATACGCGTCGTCGAGCGGCAGACGCCAGTGTCGTCCGACCGCGGATCAGTAGTGCCGCTGACGACACGTCCAGCGAGTTTCTTTTCAAAATGAATTTCAAGATTCAAACGACAATACTATCTGAATTCTTTAATATCGCTTTCTAAATGGTTTTTAATCAATATTGAATAGGTTCCCTCACTTGTTCTGCATTTAAGCATAGGGCGTATGGCTTCTCGTCTTTTTCTGTACAAGTACAACAAAAACAAGTCATCATAGTCTTCTTCCTCTTCTAATAAAAGATATAAAAAAATGCATCTTGTTTCACGGAACACTCGGTACCAACTGGATTCCATCTGCTGTTGCCGTCTGCAGTTGGGTTCGAAATCATGACTGCAGCGACAGGTCGTAACGACGTGTCGTGGCGACATGAAGCGACTACACGTCGTCTGCTGCTGCGTCATGTCGTCCGCTTCCAACTTGTACCTTAACAGCCGCAAATATAACAAACTTACAACGCATCCAACTTTATGCAATTCTAGAATTCACAGACTTTTAAGAATCACAATACGTTTGCCTCAATATTAAATTAACACAATACATTGACTCCTCTGCCGCATCTGTCCTATGGCACTCTCGGCCCCAGTACCCGAGTGATTGAATGCGAGAGCAAATTATAGGCTATACGGACACCTTATTACCGCTCTCGGACTGTTAAAGCAATTTATCTGACATTTAAATAATTCAGCCGCGAATGAGGCCGAACTGTAATGATGGTTTACTTAATGCCACAATCCTATGGGAGTGCATGAAATTTGTCACGTGCCGATTACGTAATGTGAATTTTTTGAGGTGAAAGTTGAGTCATTTTTTTTTTATTTACTTGAATGACGAGCTCGCTCGCCTGATGGTAAGCGCCACGCCTGTCCATAGGTTGACGAGCTGGAAATGCCTCCGGCAATAATACATTTATGTATGAAGTGTGTAAAATAAAAATAAATAAACAAAAGCACAGAGATTTTTGAATTACAATGTACTGCATGGCTATGGACTGCGCTCGTCATAAGAGGTTAAGTCTTATAAAGCCCAATAATTTCACTGGCTCTAAATTCTTTCAAACCGAAACACATCAGTGCTTACACACTGCTGCTCGGTAGCAGAAATAGACAAAGCGGTGGTTCCTACCATCCTAAGGCGGCCGCTCGCAGACAAAGGACCTACCACTTAGTAAGTTAAGTAATTAATAATTAGTAGTATGTTTTTAATGGCAAGCAGCGATAACTTGGAGTGGTACGTACTGTCGATACGAAACTCGCAGGTTCGAAACCAGCCCCAAGGACACGCAGCTTTGAATTTAAATTAAGTGTAATTATTGTTAATTATGGCTTGCTTTAATGGTGAAGGCACAATTGAGAGGAAACCTGCATACTTGAGAAGTTCTCCATAAGAATTTCGAAGGTATATGAACTAGGGTGGTGGAATAAGTCTAACTCTCATTAGTAAAGGAGGCCCGTGCCCTGTCGTGAAGCAAGTATAATACAGGGCTAGTATCATTATTATTTAATGGACTGCCTCTGTGGCTCAGTTGTATTGTGTACGCGTTACGACCGCTGTGTCGAGGTCTCGACTTCGATCCCCGGGTCGGGTAAAACCGACATTGGGTGTTTCTATCACGCAACGGTCAGTGTCAACCCGGAGCCTGGAATTATGCCCGGTATGGCGGTAGGCTAGCCTCATATCACATCATGGGACGAACACCTCTGCCTAACCTTTCGAGGATTACAGGATACGAATGTATATTTAATGGAATTTGCAGTGTACATTTACATTTACACGATATTTCTGCACGAGGTTTTAAGGTATTAATCCTCGCGAACTATCCCGAACCGTACAGTTACAAAACAAATACCTATACGTCATAAAAACTGCACTTTTGTTCAGGTTTTATTTAATAATACTCTTCTGTGAATACCACAGGAAAAAACAAAATTGATTCACTGGGGTAGGTATGCATTAAAGTTATAAGAAATGTAATTAATTATTCACACTTGTAATTAAATGAAATTATCATTTTATTACGGTAAATCTTATTTCTCAAAAATAAATTATGACGTATGTTTTTTCCTGGTGACCAGTTATTAATTTATAATTGAGACGAAATTAAGCGCAAAGTTTTATATGATTCATTTAAACATGTGCTCAAAAGGTGCATTTTTATTATTTGATTGAATGACGAGACAAGCAAGGCGCTCGCCTGATGGTAAGCGTCACGCCTGCCCATAAACAGAAGCAACATCACACACAGACCTTTGATTTACAAAGCACTGCATGGCACGGAACTGCGCTCGTCACCCCGAGACATAAGGTGTAAGTATCATAATGCCCAGTAATTTCACTGGCTACTATGTCCTTCAAACCGAAACACAACAGTGCTTACACACTGTTGCTTGGAAGCAGAAAAAGACAAAGCGGTAGTACCAACCCAGACGGCCTCTCGCATACGAGGGACCTAACACTACTTTGGACTTAATATCGCGACTGGCTGGACGCCTTATCCATTGAACGAAAATACGCTCGTCGAACCGTATTTGCACCAGTTACAACTCTATCTAACACAACGGGGATACGGTCGTTAACTTATTTAGATTTATTGATTTAAAAAGCAAAAGTTATTTACACGAACAATCTATATTATAAAACTCAAAGGTGACTGACTGATATAGTGATCTATCAACGCATAGCCCAAACCACTGGAGGGATCGGGCTTAAATTTGGCATGCAGGTAGATGTTATGACGTAGGGATGCCTACGTAGGATACGCTAAGAAAGGATTTTGATAAATTCTACCCCAAAGGGGTCAAAATAGGGGATGATAATATTTAAATGCTGTTCACGCGGACGGAGCCGCGAGCAAACGCTAGTTATAAATATGAATGAAAGAAAATGAAAGGAATGTTTCAAAAATATTTTGTGTTATCCTTGACGTAAATTTAAAACATTACCTGTGAACAAATGAAGTAAAAAGAGAAAAACTAAACAAATTCAGTGCCAATTACAAATATCTACCAAACATTAGCAACGAAATGAACGCGGGCCACTAATATTACTGCATGGTCTGACTGTACCAGGGTTGTAAACCTTATTTTAACTGGATATTTTACACACAGCACATTTTTGGCAGCCTCCGTAGCGTAGTGGGCGAGTAGATGTGTGAGTGTGAATCTCAAATATTTGTTTCGACTCTGAATATTGTGGAGCCGCTAATCCGACGTAGTTCCTGATACCCTCGATATAGGTTCTTCTTTATCTGCAAGGTTGGAGATATTTATTTCATATGAAAGTTAGATGTTATTAAACTTCAGAAAAATCTTGTCACATTTCTGTTCTTTATGCTTTCCTTCTGCTTTATGAAACCTACATTACCAAAAATATAATTTAAAAAAAGGAACAAATAAAAGGAAAAGATTAAGTACATTTTACGAGTTGTTCAATTAAGGAATAAAAAATATTTAAATTAAATACGTGCCATACAAAATGATTAGTTACTAATAAGTTATTACGAAGTAAAAGATCGTCGTTTTGTCTCTAACAAAAAAATATCATTAACTGTTTTGTGTTGGCATCCCTGCATCCCGCATGTTATGAAAGGTAATTACTGGTGGGTAGCACAGCAAAATCCGGTAGTTAATTATCCTAAATTGTATAATGGTAGTGCGGCAGTTCGCGACGCGTAATTACCGGCCCGGGGCCTCTTCGCACACAGCCTTCGCCCCGTCGCCGCGCCGCTCCTTCGCCAGAGATAGAGACTTTGAAAAAACATCGAAAACTTGATAACGAACTAAACCGTTTTTAATTGAACAGATTTCATTTTCAATTTGTAAACATTGCGCATAATATTAGTTATGATAACAATACATACATGCCATGTCATAAAAAAATATGAAAAAGAGTAATAGAAAATGTGATACTAGACATACTTCATCGAAGCGATCCCATTACTTTGGCATTTCTCGTGTTTTTCTTTGTAATCTCTTGATATCCTATTATCTATCTACCTATCTCAAGATCGTTAATGCTTAACATTACACAACGTACTTTTAATCTATCTTTCCTTAAATTGAGAAAGACAGATTGCCTTGTGGCGCAGTGGACGGGCAGCCGACTGCAAAGCGAGAGGTCGTCGATTCGATTACCGCACTGAGACATATGTATGTTTGACCCACTAATATTTGTTTAGAGTCTGGGTGTTGTGCCGCAACACGCATTCCAATTGTTCCTCGTACTGTTGAGTGTATTTATTTATTTTGTTACCTCGTATTCGTTCACAAGTCATTATGTTCTAAAAATTAACATAATATTATGAATAATTACACATTATTTATATAACCCATCCTTCTGTAACCTATAATCAACTTGAAGTTGGTGTTTTAATATTGGAATTGTATTTAGCACTTCAAGTAGGGTTGCCAAACGTCCAGTTTTCGTAAGACGTGTTAAATTTATTTGGTTTTCCTCGGTGTCATAGATATGTTTTACGTGGCATCTTGAGTATTTTTAAAGAGCTACGAGTTAAGCTTGAAACAATCCAAACTGTATTGTAAATTCGCCACTATTCGCCTCCAAACGGAGAATAATGAATAATCTACTCGTTTTTCTATAGTAAAGGTAAACAAGCAAGAACGTCGCCTGTTGGTAAATGAACTCTACCGTCCATAAACAACCACAAGAATCATGAACGAGTTGTCGACCTTAAAGAGAAGGGATAATTAAGGGATTGGGATATCTCACTCACCGTACGAAAACGTTACTTCACGTCTTTTATTTTTGACACAATGGTAAATGGTATTTATTATTTGAGGATAGCAACCCTAAATACGACCCACGCGCGACCCTAACGTGAAACGGATGTCGTTTGATCCCATAAGAAATCTTATGAGTTATAAGAAACACAAATTACTGATGCATGTAGAAAAAACCAGCCAAGTGCGAGTCGGACTCGCCTACCGAGGTTCCATACCGATTCCAATCCTTTTTTATATCATAGGCCGCTAAAGAGTAAGTGGGTCACCTGATGGTAAGTGATCTTCACTGCCCATGTAAGCCTAAAATACCAAAAGAATCATGGGCGCGTTGTCGAACATAAAGGAAAGGGATAATTAAGAGGGGCAAGGGGAGGAGGATATGGGGCTCCGGATATCTCAGTCACCATACGAAACACAGCAAGCCGCTACTTTACGTCGGTTATCTATGAGAATATCCGCCATAATAAAAAAAAAAATATTGTGAGAAATTCTCAGCCTTCTACCTGTTTTGGTTTAAAAGATAGAAGCCTCTAAAGTGAGGCGAAAACAGACGGCATGGGCTTCTTAATAGGGTTCCTTCGGCACATTTTGTCTACGGAACCCAATGGGAACGAATTTATCATTCGATAAAGAAAAATCAGTATAGGATAGTTTATCAAAGCAATTTGCATGTTTACTGCAACGCCACTATGGCATTGAGACATAATATCTATGACTCCGATATACCTGTCGGGTAGATACCAATTTCATGTCTGGAAAGCAATATGATTTTAATTGAAGTATGTTGTGGGGGATTTAAAAGTCCAACCAACGCCTTTCATGGGTATTATTAGTTTGACCCCTTTGTCTGTCTGTGGCCTAAACGATTAACAGGTAAATGGCGGTAGAGTTAAAATTTGACTGAATCTAAATGATGTTTGACATTTTACTGATTCAATAAATGATTTGATTTTTGATTTGATTTTGATTAGACCGATTTGAATGAGGTTTTTTGGTTGAGCATGGCAAAGGTACTGTACTACACCTGATGGTAAGCGTAATGCAGTCCAACAAATCAGCTACCACCGAAAAGCAATGAATTTATCACCAGATTGTCCCCAGACTCGTGCCAGCCTGTATAAATGCTTCTTCCCTCTTCGGAGAGGTAAGAAGCAAATCGAGGGGTCTGCGAGAGTACAGGCGGATGACCGATGCAGGCACAGGGATACATTAATGTCCCCCTATACCGGCTCCAATCAACCATCAAGTCATGTCGCAAGCCCCTCGGGAGATATACACTGGCTGATCCTGGAACGCCGCACACGGTGTGTGGATCACTATGGCAGGTTTTAACACCTGTATACGGTGGTCGAGGCCGGATATGAATAGCCTACAACCAGCTATAATTATTTATAACAATTAAGAATCATAATAAAATTACCATCACCAGAAGGCCAATAGCAACCGTTAGATGGCTATTACACGTAAAAACGTCCTTAATCGGCAGGTTTAATCGACTATCGCCCCGAGCTGACTTGACAAACTTGACGTACGACGTGCGAACGCGCCAATTACCGAACTCACTTTGATTACACGCTTGTCACTTGCCAAGGGTGATAAGTGACCCATAAATAGTTACCCGGTGTTTATGAGTTTCAACATTAGAAAGAGTTATTACTTCTTTAGCCTTTTTATTAAAAAGTGGTTGGAAAATGCGAGAATTAGCAATTTACCTTGATAGTACGTGTTTTTTCCCGCCAGAATGACGAGACGAGCCAGTCCTTCACCTGAGAGTAAGCATCACGCCTGCCTATAAAATGTAACTTCGAATAGTCAAATGCATGCTCTTGGGACTGGTTTCGAACCTGCGACAGTCATCTTGACAGTTCATACCATTACCCGGTGGGCTATCGCTGCTAAACACAATATAATTATCTGATGTAAATTATAGTGTGGTTGCAAGCTGCTGTAGACTTAGAGCGTCAGTAGGTCTAGTACAATTAAAAACAAAATTGTTTACCATCCGTACATCCAGTAGCAGTAGACACTAGTGGAAACTATGATGAATAAAAAGTGATAGTATGACTTTTTTTATAACATGTTAGTCGAACACGAAATCTGTTTACGAGTTACGAGCAACTGTTTTCCTTGTTTACAGTATGAATTACTACTTTGACACTTCTTCAATAGTAATTTAATACGAATTTAAAAACTGTGATCGTTTTTATAACTCGTACTAGACCCAGGCTAGGTTACCTAGCTAAGAACACTCTCGATTATATTATCCCTGAAAAAAACCGCATCCAAATTGGTCCTTTCCTTTAGGACTTAGGCACTAGGATGCCACAGACACTAGAGTTAAATAATAACACCCATAAATTTTGTCGGGAGTTAAAAAATAGTGCCTTTTTTTAACCGACCACGGCAAAGTTACTGCACTAAACCTGATGGTAAGCGCAGTGCAGTCCAAAACACCAGAGACCACCGCCAAACAATGAGTTTATCGGTGGTCGCCAGAGTCATGCCGACCTGTATAAATGCTTCTTCCCTCTCCGAAGAAAGAAGCAAATCGAGGGGCCTGCGACAGGACAGGCGGATGACCGATGCAGGCACAGGGATACAAGGATGTACCCCTATACCCACCCCAACCAACCATCAAGTCATATCACAAGCCCTTCGGGAGAACCGGATCTACACTAGTTGATCCTGGAACGCGATCCACACAAGGTGTGTATGTCACTATGGCATGTTTTAACACCATGTGTACGGTGGTCGCTATCCGGGCGGATATAAATATCCTACCACCAGCATTATGCCTTTAAGGCAAAATAAATATCAATCGTAAAGTGAACGACCGAAAGAATTGTTCTTGAATACTTACCTATTTGCGATGTTTGTCTGTAAGGTCATTCGCGTCAAGTCGTGATGAATCCCGCCGGAACAAAACGCGCACGAACAATAAACCTAAAACGTTGCCGTATCGTCGTTGATATTGTACGCTGCAATAAAACTTTTTAACAAAAATAAAACTGACAAAAAACTAAAATTATAAAAATACGAATTAATAACAGTGGCATTGCAATTTTTTGGTTCGATTAAATATGGATTAAATAGAAAGCTTTTTACTCATTCAGCAACGCATCCATGATTGCTCCTCAAGCATAATAGATGTTCATGTGCGGTGGAGAACAATTACCAACAGGCGACCCAATTGCTCGTTTATTGACCTCTATTATAAAAAATATCTTTTTATCAAACCTTACCGGACGACGCTTTACATCGGTATAACCTCAAAATCTTCAATAAGAACAAAATTCTATCAAAAACTCAATGGAAACAACCCAGAATCGTGCTGAATTATAAGCTGCAAACAAATTACAGACAGAGATTACACGGTTAATAACGAAATTAACCTCTGCATCGCTAGCCTGCCGCTACCAGTGCAGCGAATGGCAAACGTGCAGTTGCAGTGAAATAAGTCTGTGTGAATGAGTAATTTTACGATCTGCGAATTAAATCGGCAGAATCATACACTTCTCGAGTGGTATATTAACATAGGGAGTGTCCAACATTTTTTTTATTAGGTTAAATGATGAAACAAGCTGGACGCTTGTCTGACCTCGATTACACCTGCCCATAAACAGAAGCACCACCACACACTTATTATGACACTTAACATCTTATGCCTCGGGGTGACGAGCGCAGTTCAGTGCCATTCAGTGCTTTGTAAATCAAAGTTATTTGTGGTGCTTACCATCAGGCGAACGCTTTGCTCGTCTCGTCATTCAACCAAATAAAAACAAAACACAAACCTTTGATTGTAGCATGGCACTGGACTACGTTCGTCAACCCGAGACGTAAGTCGTTAAATCTCATAATACCTAATAATTACTGGCTTCAATATCCTTCAAACTGAAATATAACAGTGCATACACATTAGTGCTTGGCGGCAGAAGTTGACAAAACGATGGTACAATTCCGACAGTCTTTCGCATACGAGGGATCTACCAACTTGTAGGGTTTGAGGACTAAGAAAAACTTTACAAATTTGCCAAGTAGAAGGGTTACACTCTACTAATATTATAAATTGAAAAATCTAGAAAAGGTTTATACATTTACAGAAAACAATTACACAAAAAAGGTTTTATTAGACATTAAGCATGTAATGTACCATCCCCTCGTAAAAATTAATAAAGTTTGTAAGGCTCACAACCAATTCGATGAGCCGGTAAGCACCGGGCGTACATTTATTTATAACCAACATAGTTACAAAATTGGCCTGAGCTGTGCGGCATTACCGAGGCTATAAAACCTTATAGCATGCACTTCCATTATCCTTCATAAGCTAAAGGTCCTTATAAAGAGTGGCGTGAGTTATCAGCTCCTGTGAACGATGCTTTATGATCACTTAACTTAATGGTGATTGTCCACTGGTCATGCTATGCGATAAGAAATATATAGATAATCTGATAAACAACGGTTTTTTATTGTTTTATATAAATGGCAATTGTTTTGAAAAATGGAATCCCATAAAAAAGAGGGCGCTTTGCTGGTGGCAGCATACAATTATTTCAAAACTTATTACATACGTACGCGCTCATGCTTGTAATTCCCGAAGGGAAAACCTAATATCACTCTTACCCGACGCGACGATCAAACCGAGACCTCAGTACAGCAGTTGTACCACGTGCGAAATGCAGAGATGAACAAAGTAGGTGAAAAAGACGTAAATAATACATAAAGGTTTTACTGGTGGGTGGATATGGGCTACAATTATTCCAAAAATTATTATGTAAAAGAAAATCAAAGAAAAGAAAAGTGCTATGCTGGTGGCAGAATAACTGATATAATTGTAAAAAATATTTATAAAGAATCGAAAGGGTAACGGAGGGCGTTTTCCTGCACTGACCCACCTGATCTGATGGTTCAACACTAAAATAAACACTGAGTAATACATACTAGTACCATATTAATAATACAGAACTTATAACTCGAACTCGAATAATATGAGAACTTTAAATGGACGAGATGAGTAACGCTGTTGCTAAACGCTTATTGATGATATAAACGTTATATATACGTTTTAATATAGTTATAACATATAGCGTGTTGTGTGTTGCTATGTAAGTGACATTTAACCTCAGAGGAAGCAAAATAAAACACTGATAGCTGTGACAGAGCTTTATATCGCTTTTTATTAATAAAGGCACAATCTTCACCTATGTGTGATGCCACAAGCAATTGTCTCTAAAAAACGCATAGCTCTTTAATGAGATGGAATACAGCCTTTAATATGAGGTTACCGTAAGAAAACTGCACGTAATTGGAAAGCCGGCAGAGCTACCTCTAAATTGCTCAGAATATGTAAACTAATAGAATTAAACGAAACTTATCTTCGTATGAAACGGTTATATCTAAGAAGTTAGACATATTTAATAAAATATTAAAATAATTGTTGGTTGTACAGAAATTACCAATGACATGAAAATTACTATAACCAACACCAGTCATTAACATAATGCAATACTTACGAACGTGCCGGTAAGTGTTCCTATGTCCAAACATATTTTTTGGTTTATTTACAATACTAATTCATTCGGGTTCAATTCCCGCTACTAGACAAACCCTATCAAATACAAAAACAATAAAGAAAATAGATCTGATTTGCACTACAACGCACTGTATTTTTTTTATTTTTTTTTTATCCTGGCTCGGCAAAGTGACTACGCTACCTACACCTGATGGTAAGTGTAGCGCAATCCAAAAATAGTGTCGACCAACTATAAACAACGTCCATCGTAGGTCGGCAAAATCATGCCGGCCTGCCAAAGGGCCCAGGGGGAGGGGAAGGAAAAAGGGACGGGAAAAGGGTTAGGATCAGGGGGCAAGCCCCCTGGGGAGAACCGGATATACACTGGCTGACCCTGGAACGCGACCCACACAAGGTGGACCACTATGGCAGGTTTTAGCACCAGTGTACGGTGGTCGCTATCCGGTCGGATACAAGTATCCTCCCACCAGCAACTATAGCAGCACTGAACTGCGCTCGTCACCCGGAGACTTAGGATGAGATAACTCTAATAAAACTAATAATGCCCAATAATTTCACTAGCTTCAATATCTTAGAAACCGAACACAACAGTGCTTACGCAATGCTACTTTGTGGGAGAAATTGACAAAGAAGTGGCACCAACCCAGACCACCTCTCACATACGAGAGACCTACCACCTAGTTTTATCTCAATAGGTACACACTATCCCAAGTTGTCTTCGTAAAATGATTAACTTTACTTACTTTAGTCCCATAATTCAACCAATAATAATTCATGTTTTCACAATGCAGAGCTCAACGCATTTGATAAGCGTTAAATTATCACCCGCGAAGTAAAATTTGTCAGCAAAGGGTACTCGCGAAACGCTTTCCATTATCATGGCAACACCTAGGAGGGACAGATTTATTAACTTCCTCATTTTAATGGTAAAGTTTATCAATTGCACTGTTTCCTAGAAAACATATTTCTGTAATAAACAGCTTTATGTACTACAATATGGAACAACAACAAAAACTTAATATAGACAATAATTGGCATAATTTACCATATCTAGTGAAAACCCCGCCGTTTCAAGCGGCGTACCTACATCTATACATCAGGTATGTAGGCCGATTTTATATTTGAACTTCATTGTTACCAGCAAGCGTTTTGCCGTGCTAGGATAAATAAACAAAACAATTAAAACATAACTGTTATTTCTGCCGTTGCGATGTAACAGAAATATTATTTTCAAATGCTGTAATATTTTTTAAACGACAATTGCTTTGTTTTTTTTTTCTTAGTTTACAAATCACTAATAGTCACTGTAGTATATTTCTACCAACAGATTAATGTAATTATTTAGTAGAAGCTTATTACAGAACTCTCCGAGAGCCACCAACCTTCCGTACATAGCGATTTAAAGTCCGGGAAAATCTTACGACGCATTCTAACCATACCATTTTATATGACTGTTTGGTCTATACTTATTACTCATACATCCCACTGACGCATTGAAAACTGTTTGTTGCGGGCATCGTAGAGTAATCTACGCATACTCTATATTTAAGAAACACCTTTGGGCATTTAAGAAAAATACTGCATTTGCAAAAAATATTGTGCTAATCTTTTTTACTGGCAATCCTTTGTTTACTAGCCATCTACGATACTATTAAAAGATAAAAGTTACACCTGTTATACCTGTCTGTTTTAGTCGTTATTTAAAATAACATGAGTCCACCAGAATCTTAACTACAAATACCAGTTTTTAAATATATTTACGTGCTCGTAAAATCTAGGTACTAATTGAAAGTAAACTAATAAAATAAACTAATAACTTTAAAAGCACGCAATGCGTGTGAGTATTACAAAACATGTATATTTCTCGGGGCTAGTTGTAATAAATGCCCTCTACCATAAATAGAGTCCCGTATAGCAATGTGCTACTAAGAAATGTTATAATATCCAATAATTTTCTTCCTTCTGCATTGTAAAAACAGTTTTTATTGAACTTTTTATTTTTATAATTATATTGGTAATAATTCAATCAATAGTGACAGCCTACGTGGCGCAGTGGGCGAGTAAACAGTTGTGCAGCGAGAGTTCGCTGGCACCGCATCCAGGCAAAATATTTGTGTCAACCGAAAATAGTTGTTTTAGGTCTGGGTGTTTTTTGCTCTAAGGAGTGTTAGGCAGGCGGCCGGTCATAAAAACTAAAAGCCAAGTCTTTCTGTAAGATATCTTTAAAAAAAACATGTTGCTCCGACCCCACTGCGAGGCAGGGCTAAGGGCAGGTGGAAATAAAAAAGATATTGGTAATTACCAATAGTATATTATAAAGTTTGTTAGTTTTACTCGTATAGTCCGCCAATCCTATCAATCCAATCAATTTGCTGGTGGGAGGATACTTGTATCCGACCGGATAGCGACCACCGTACACTGGTGCTAAAACCTGCCATAGTGGCCCACCTTGTGTGGGTCGCGTTCCAGGGTGAGCCAGTGTATATCCGGTTTTCCCCAGGGGGCTTTCCCCCTGATCCCAACCCTTTTCCCATCCCTTTTTCCTTCCCCTCCCCCTTGGCCCTTTGGCAGGCCGGCCTACGATGGACACATTGTTTATCTTTGGTCGACACTATTCTTGGATTGCGTAGTAACTTTGCCGAGCCAGGATAAAAAAAAAAATCGTATTAGGTGATCGAGGTAAACTAAGGTCCCTCTTATTCATGAAAGAGGCCCATGCCCAGCAGTAGGACGTATGTAATACATGACTGGTATTATATTATTATTATAATTATTAATACATAAATTGAAACAATATTTAATAATGTTAACCAATTACGTTTAATGTTACATGCATCCAAAAGTGAGATTGATTGCGGTTAATCGTTGTTAATCACAAAATTTGACTCTCAATAAAATGATTTCGGCCATGGGAGCGGCCGTCGAGGTCGCACAAGGTCTCCGCGACTCCGTCATCAACTTTACAGCATCTGTGCCTCGTAATTTAATTAAAAAATTCACGGAAAAACGAGACTTCGCCGCGTCGACGCTGCAATCTACCAAATTGCACGCATCGGCAACAGCAGCCTAATTCCAGTTTATTTTTGCTTTTATAATATATTTTAAAATTAACCCGAGCCGCGTAATAACAGTAATATAGGATTTTTGATTAAATTTACCCAAAACCAATACTTAAACGTTATCAAACTGTTAAGTATTGAGATTTGATGCGCGTGGACAATTTTCATAACATCGTAAACATAGTGCCAATATCTACCTACTGTTCGGATTTAGGGGCGAAATTATTTAAGTATCCTCCCGTTTTATGTTCTGTCTAATGATTTTTTGTCTAGACGTCTTTTTAAGTTGAATTAGGTAAACTTTGGGGCCCGATAATTATCGTGTGCCACAATAAGTTGCTCAATTTGCAAATTGATGTGTTTAAAAATAATTGAGTTGATATACTTTGTGAAACTTTTAACAAAAAATATAAAATATATATTTTTAAAGGTCATCCCTAATTAATGAATACTTTACATTCGACATATTATCATTTTCGATGAGTTGTAATTTTTGTGTCGTGTACTTTCGCGAAGATCAATATCGCATGTCCATGGCTATATTTTGTGTTTCATTTTAATTTATGGGACTATAAAACAACATATTCGTTATATTAATTGCAGTTTATTACAGTATTTAGATTGTCACTAGAGTGTAATATACCTTAGTATTTATTTATTTATTTTATTTATGGCTTTTGCAGAACTATGCATTTAGCCAGTGTCAAGTACAATTCATTCTCAAGTTATTTTTACAAGAACGATGAAACACGGGTGCGGCCGATTTCAAGGTCTTGTCGGAGTTTTGGTGTTGACTCCTTTCAGTACGATTCTTAATTCACTTATTTCAATGTTTCCATACACTGTTCATCACCGTCAATGTTTATTGAACAAATCCATAGCACTTTTATACAACAAACACAACTCTTAAACTAGTTTATGAAATAAATTAAAATAAGCGATGAACTGCACTGTCAGAATTCCCGCCAAAACTCCAATATACCTTAGTAGGTATATTAGTATGCAAGATATAAGAAAAGGTAGACTTCCGATGATTACGTCAAATGACAAGACGCGCGTCTGTAACGCAGCGTCAATGCCACCCACCGCTACTGCGCTTTTGTACTACCCATTATGTACGTAAATTATGAGAGATCATTTGATAATACTAACGCACGGTGCCATTGGTGATTTCATGCGTCTGGTGTTTCACGCAACCATCGGATGTCTGCCTTTAGGTAGATTTATGTACTACTTACCTAAGTATACCTACGTTTTCCATAGACATAAATAGTAAGTATATTAACAAGGCGCAAAATAAAACAATGCAAACTTATTGCGTATGTACTTACTATATCACCCGTGACAGTAAATCAAATTTCATATTAAAACAAAATTGTGAATCTTTTCTAACCTCTCGCACCACACCCACATTTTATCGCGACAATTTATCCGCGAACTTGTCTTTGCCTAGGTTCCCTGGAGTGGCCATAATTTCAACGATTACAAACCTGCAACGTTCTTTCTATGTTCAGAAATAACTGGCCAGTACGTTACTAGTCTGCATAGTATCATATTTGAACATGGAATTTGTTTGCGGCGCGCAAATATAACTTTGCTGAGTTTATGTCGGCCAACACTTTAACCACATTTGCATAATAAAATTACCAACACTTGGTTCCACATCCCAGGCCATAAAAAATGTCCGACGATTAAGTTAAACGAAATCGATTTACTTTTTTGCTAACTATTGAGGTGAATGATGTTGAACGGGATTACTTGGGATACGTACATCGTGTTGAGTAGATACAGGGGCGAAGGACAATGGGCATCTAATTTCAAGCAAGTATGCAGTTCGAGAATACATATACCGTAAAATAGCATATTTTACGGTATTTTACTACTTTATTTAATTTGTTTTGACAAATTATCGAGTTATTGCTGTATTTGTAGCCGAGTTACTCTGTCAATGAGGTAAACTTATTTTGTAATAAACATTCAGCGGTCACATACATTAAACAAAATTACGAATCGAACCTAGCCTCCTTCTCTTTTGAAGTTGGTTGCAAAAAAAATTATATGTAGAACAAATAAACAACCATAGCACAGTGAAACTATGTCATTTAAACGGATTTGGTCGCATGGGGACCAAACATAAAAATAAAGCACGATAAAATATGTTTAAGTTAGTTCTATTTTAATTAATAATTCCATTTTCCTATACTAAGCAATTATGGAAATAAATAATATGACTCATTACGCGAAAGACAGCACCCTTGTCGGAGTACGATCTTATAGTTCTAGCCGACCACTTGCGGAGCATTCCTCGATAATAATTATAATAAAAAGAAGTTAAATGGTAATCCTTTAACTTTTTGTCACCGCGACTACATTGTGCCAACAACAATTTATATTGGAATAAACATAAACACTTAATTGTGAACTTAATGAAAGAGAATCATTTAATCGGAATTTTATTGCTAACTAGTGAGAACTAAATAGTGTAAGCTTACGCTGTTATCCCCAAGAGAATATACAAAGGTACAACTAGTATTGCACGCACAATTCTCTGAGCGTATTTACGCCCCATGATGTGATAGTGGCGAGCCTATTGCTAGAACTAAATAGCCGATAAGTAAATTCACAGCTTTCGAAACTGTATTGGAATTAATTAGAATTAAATAGCTGACAATACTTGTTACATTTAAACCATTCCAATAAAAAAAATATTTACATAAATAATAAATAAATAAACCCAACAGTCACACACATAGCCCTGATGTAAGTAAGATACGAGTCTTGTGTCGTAGGTATCAGGAACTACGAGAGACTTTCGGTCTCACAACACCCAGACCCGAAACAAATATTTGTGGATCAGACAAATATTAGTGTCTGTGCATCCAACCCACGGCCTCACGTTTTACAGACAGCCACTAGCTCAGTTCGGCACAGAGGCTGGAGGCTTTCAATGGTCTCATAAAAAAATCGGTATCAGTTATCACCATTGCATTTTTTCCAGTTTATAAAATAATAATACCTACTCCATAAAATCATCCCTAAGGGCTACAACTATTGTAGAGCCACCTGGATTCGAACTGCAATCAAACTTTACGATTCAAATTATCTTACAACACAATTAAGCTGTATTTAGATCCAGATGTTGCGGTATGTCCTTTGATCCTTGCGGTTTCTAACGTTGTACCTAATGACATACGAAATTGGATACAAATCACACAAACTAGCGAGGGTAATAATCAGCAATGGTTCATTTCCTTCGTTTGATGTGTTTATTAAAAGAAATTGGTGAATTCATGTTCAATTCACGAAACGTTATATTTTAATATTGTCATGCAATACCCATGTCAACGAAATTGCTATGTTTTCAACGGTCAATAGTTTTTCTAGTCGGCCATAAGAGTTTGATGTTCGGTACAATGGCGAAACTTGGATCCCGTTGCGGGTTCTGGGGGTCAGACAGGCCCGGATCTTCCATTTTTTTTCTTAAAAAACTGAAAAATGCCGCCCCCCTGCCGTGAAATTTCTGTACTTGTACTATTATTTATTCTGTGGTCAAAGTTAAATATATTGTAAAGTGTGAATTTGGCCGCCCTTTGAACTTGCCTTGCAACTAGATCTGGGGCTGGGGCAGATGACAGGTCACCTCACATAATACCAGATTCACAATCAGATCATCACATGAAAGGACACTGGCATCAAGACGGGATAGCGGTTGCGTCAGGTAGAAACAAAGAAAGAAAGCTACTTAAGAACGTACCTGTGGTAATTATACAAAGACTTATTTCTACTGGCACGGAAACTACAATGGGTTATCATAATAATTAATTATACAAAGACAAATTCAATATTTAAGTACTATACTAAAATGTATGCGTTGAAGTCTTTGACATGATGTAATATACCCGGTCGTATTTTTCCATACATAAGTCGATAATCCCATTCTTATGTCGACTGCTGCTATAAACCCCAAGTAAACCACACAGAGGTTATTTAAACATAGAGTACCTATCTAATAATAGAGATTAATTATCACGTTTTTAATTAGCATGATTCAGTAACCGGGCGAGTATGGCATGACGGTACCTATGTGATGTCCACCGCCACGCCCACCATACCAGAAGAATCATGGCGCGTTACAAACATTAAAGGTAAAAGATTGAAAAAGTAACAGGGATTTGGGCCTCCAGATATTTCAGTCACCATACGAAACGCCACAGAAAGCTGCTACTTCACGTCAGTTTGCAGACACCGTGGTACCAACTCGGACAAGCCGGCCCATTCATGCTTTAGGCAAAATGTCCCCAGCGTCGCTGCCACCTTTAATACAAGATTAGCGTTATCTATATGTTCAAAAGAAAAATATTCCATCAATATTCAGGGTAAATGTATGTGCACTTAATTTCATATTGTATCCACTGGGGACCAATAAACTTTGTGAGTAGGTATATTAAAACATTGATTCGTCATTTTGCAGACGCCTGTAATGATTGGTAAAACTTAATAACATAATATTAGGGCGGCTGTCGCTGGCTAATTTAATAGGCAAGTATCTATCAAGACCGATTACCACAATCCAGTGGTGCCCGGTAGGCCGGAATGAAGCAATTTATGGCAATCAAACGACAATAGCAGGGACTGCGGCAGAGCCGACGGGAACGCCGGCCGACTCGTCTAATTTGAACAAATTACAAAATAATGTCTTGTTAATGTGCATAAAATAGTTTAAAATCAGCAGCTGTTAGCTCGTGGGTACCTTCTGGTAGGTGAAATAAAGACACGAGATGATAATCATAACTTTGTATGACTTACATAATAATGGCTGATCATATTAAAATAATACAAAGCGCTTTATCAGTTACAGGGCTCTACAGAGTTTTAGTCCACCAAGGCAAGAATACTGAACGTTTTTTACAGCTGATTCGAAAGATTATAAGTGATCACTACCCATAATCGCCCAGTATACCAGAAGAATTATAGATGCGTTGCCGACCTTAAAAGAAAGGGACTATTAAAAGGTTAGGAATAGTAATTAATAGGGGGGATTTGGGATTCCAGATATTTCAGTCACCGTACGAAACGCAAAAGCAAGCTGTTACGAAGTTAGAAACATGACAGTTACTTTTAGGCTCCAAAAAGTAACATTTGAGAAGTCAATTTAAGTCAAACAGTTCCCGAGATGACGCCGATGGGAATAATGGTACATTACCTATACTCGTATGTTAACACGTCGACTGTCACGTAAACACAGGAGTCTGCTTTTTGTGTGGTAATAGCGACAGGAGCGCAGAAAACGCCTAATGTAGTATAATACGCGCTGCAGACTTTTGGTTGTCCTGAAGTTAGCCACGAGTGGAGACGCGGCTATTGCTTTGTTGTTGTTTATAGACTAAATGGTGACGATCGCATTGAGAGCGGATTTTTTTATCCAAGAACGGCAAAGTGACTGCACTACACCTGATGGTAAGCGTAGTGTGGTCAAAAACACCAGCGACCACCGACGAACAATGAGTTTATCGGTGGTCACCATTCATGCCGGCCTGTATAAATGCTTCTTCCCTCTTCCCTCCCTCTCCCTTCCCTCTTCGGATTATGTATATCTTCAACGCGGCCAAGTTGTTGTGCATATTGTATATAGACCGAGGCGAAGAGTATCTTCTTAGTATATAGAAAACAGTAATTTACACTACGAAAATCCCAATAAGTACTGGTACCTACTTCAGTTGCATTTAAAGTATATATGCGATTGTTTTGTCATTACATATAAATTGTCTTGATATTTTAATCTATAACTGCATATAATTTACCTTTAAACATTAAATTAAGATCACATTTTCATTTCTTTCCTCTTTAAATGCATGTGAAACAAAATGTACTAAGCATGTTCGAGTTAGCATAGTGTAAGTTGCTTGTGGACGACATATTGTTTCGTCATTGTTCAGTTTTTAGGAATCAATAGGAATATTCTTGCTGAGCCGATCAATCGAGTCATTCAAGACACTCGAAAAATGAAGTACATTTTCTAATGTTGTGACTGGTTCGTTTTTAGTAATCATCTCATAAATTCACATGCCCGTATTGTCAAAATATCAAGAGATTACCGAGCCGCACATTTTTATGTAAAAAGCATCGCTCAACGAGGAGTGGTACAGACTATCCAAGTCACTGGTTCGAAACCAGTCCCAAGGCACACCTCACAACCTTTAATTATTCTAAAGTTTGTGTGTGTTCATTAATTATCGCTCACTTTAACGTTATGGGAAAACATCGTGAGAAAACCTGCATACCTGAGAACTCCCGATAAGAATATCAAATGTGAAGTTTGCCAATTCGTATTAGTACAGCGACTACTGGACTAACCCCCCTCGTTAGTGGAGGAGGCATGTAGTTCAGCAGTGGGATAGTATAAAAGAGAGCCGATGTTATTCACCGTGTGTACCGAACCGCAAGGTTGAATTATCTATTATTACGGCGCCGCAGTCAACGATTTAAAACATATTAAACATTACGACCAACGGAAGAAAAAACCTTGTTACTTAAAGGTATATATTAATAAAATTAAATAAATGCTAAACAGGACTTATAAATAAAATAAGCAAAACACAAAACATGTCACATACAATTTTAATACCATACAAAACTAATTGTTCTGTTTAGACTCCTTAGCATTTTGTAATGCTTGGGTGAGATATAATTTTGCCAAACTCTGCGAACAGAACTGACTTATATGCTGGCTGTATGTATTGATTTGACCAGCGACAATCATGGGGTTGAGCCTTGGCGGGACTGGGTGAGGCTTAAATAGCTTATTGACATCCTCTTCAGGCAGTGGAGGCTCATCCTTGGCCGCTCTAGCTGCGTTTTCTTGAGTTCTCTTCACAAGCCAGCGGTGCTTGTCTTGCTGTTGGCGAACCACTAACTGTTGATATCTGTTGAACTTGATCGCCTCTTGGTTGAGTTCGTCGACGCGTTCCATTAGACTGCGCAGTTGGCCTGAAAAGTGGAATTCATTCTATTTTTAGTAAAAAAAAACATTATGTTATTTGGCCACATACACATTACAATGGGTAAAAATAGATTTCTGGTACACGACTGAGACCGACGATACAAGATTGATAGATAAGAATAAGGATGACATTTACGACAGATGGCACCTTATAAATACGCTCGCCATTACGGAGAGCGCAGTTCTCTCCCGATCGACAAGATATCAGTATACCCATAACTGAGTTTTAACCGTATGTGTACAATTGCAGTCTACAGCGTTGCTCTACCACACAATAATTGTATATAAAGGCCCATTTAGACGATGCCAGTTTCTTGCCTGGTGCATACAATTAAATTGAAGCAATAAATTACTTGCATGGTCTAAACAAAACGAAATATTCTTGATTTGCTATACAAGTTTTGTATCAAATCTTATATTGGTGTAAACAACACATGCTATAATTTCTTAAGCAATTCTTGTATTCAATTAGATTCTTTCTTCATTTGCAAACATTAGTGCAGTGACTGAGGGTGTATTAATCGTTGCTGCTCTTCTGAGGCAAGAAATATTGAGAAACACATTTCCCATAAACACTCATGTTTGCGACAAATCTCTATGAACTTGATTAAATCAGCGGAACCGAATTTAAACACTTTTTGACTCATATCTCTCAATAAACACAGTTTCTAAAACGTTCAACACTTGCAATGAAAAATTTGCCAGCGCAAATACGTGCAATACTTGAAGCTACCTGCTAATAAATGGTACACGCTCATACAAGCCTGTGTTTAGACAAGTCAAAACTTGTAAGCAATAATCGCCTAAACATAATTGTATTGGTGTAAACAAAAGACATTTGCAATTATTTTATGTCAATACTTGCATGCAATAATTGCATTCCATTTTTTACTTATACACGCGTGTAAACAGTCGCTTACAATTCTTGAAGATCAATTATTGCGCGTAATGTATTGCATTCAACTATTGCCCTTGTACGTACAAGAAAATGGCATCGTGTAAATGGGCCTTAAATCTTATGTGATTCTACGTGTCTTGTCGCACACCATGGTCGCTAATCACGGCCGTGCACTACATCATCGTAACTAGTGAGATCATGGAATTGAAGTCTTTGAATATTTTTTATATATTTTTACATTAACTCCATATAAATCATCAATCAACAAATTCTTAAAAATATATTTTTTTTTTATTGCATAGGCCGGCAAACGAGCAAGTGGGTCACCTGATGGTAAGTGATCTCCACCGCCCATGTACGCCCACCACCAGAAGAATGATGGGCGCGTTGCCGACCTTAAAGGGATGATTAGGGATTGGGAAGGGGAGGGGATTTGGGCTTCCGGTTATCTCACTCACCGTACGAAACGCAGCAGCGAGCCGCTACTTTACGTCGGTTTTCTGTGAGACAGTGATAACGATCCGGTCGAGCCAGCCCATTCATGCAGTAGACAAAACGCTGTCTACAGCGTGGCTCTACCACTCAACGTATTCTCTAATTATCGTTCTTTAATATTTTTTCTCATACATAATTCCGACGTCACATTTCCCTACTGCGTGAACGTGTATATTTTTTATTGTTTTTATCTGTATGAACGCCACGAAGACAACGGCTTGTCTGAGATAATTATAACAATCAATAATAATAATGACAATAATTATCAGAAAATTTAGACATATTATATATCTTCATAATCAAAAAAACGAACTGTTTATTTTGCAAGTACACCACAAAGGGCTCTTTTACACGTCAATAATAGATAAATTTACATTGAATGTCTCTAGCCGTGCTTCAGAAATGCCCATAGGTCTGAGAAGAAGCACCAATTCGAAAATAATTTCGAATCCTAAGGTAATATGATGTAAAGTGAATAACACCATCCAAAATCACACGTTTCCACACTAAAAAATATCGTCATACCTTCCAGCACAGATGCAGTGCCCAGATCGAGGAATTTGGAGCCATCTTCCTCCGGGATCATCTCTGTGAGTTCAGATATCATGATATTCGTGAGGGGTGAATTGCGGATCACGATCGGCACCTCAATGAACAGACTTTCATAGCCAATTTTCAGGTTGCGCAGGGCTTCGGGTGTGTAATCACCATCCTTGTACATAGCGATAGCCTGGAATAAAAAAATATTATAAAATTAACGTATGCTTAAATTCAGTTATGCGTGCAGTGTTGTGTTTGAATGAATGATGTATGACAATGAATATGGTGTTTTTTTTATTTGATTGAATGTCGATACGTGCAAGGCGCTCGACTGATGGTAAGTGCCACGCCTGCCCATATACAGAAGCAACATCACACAGAACTTTGAATTACAAAGCACTGCATGGCACTGAACTGCGCTCGTCACCCCGAGACATAAGATGTTAAGTCTCTTAACGCCCAGTAATTTCACTGGCTTCAATGTGCTTCAAACCGAAACAGTGTACAGTGTGTAACAGTGTGTAACCACTGTTACACACTGTTGCTTGGCGGCAAAAATAGACAAAGCGGTGGTACCAACCTAGACGGCCTCTCGCATACGAGGGACCTACCACCTTGTAAAATGTGTGCATGTAAATTGTACAATACGCGCTAAATTATAAATAATAACTTAGCAGGACTGAAGTTGGTAATTTCAACCGTCCTTTACATCTCCGGTCACCCTGTAGTCTGAACACAATAGCTGAGACCTTTCCCTTGGTGAAGCTCAGGCCGGCCAAGTTATTTTAAATAAATATTGAACAGATTTATGTCTACAGCATAAATGGCCCGTTTCGACCAAGTTGTTACCACTGGCACATTAATGTGAAGTAGCATCTTACTGTTGCGTTTCGTACGGTGAGTGACATATCCGGAGGTCCAAATGGGCCTCCCTTTCCTATCCTTCCCTTTCACGATTCTTCTGATATTGTGGATGTTCATGGGCGTTGGAGATCCCTTACGATCAGGTGACCCATTTATCCGATTGCCCGATTTTCCTATAATATAAATGAGACGAATTGTACTGATAAAGAGTTGCAGTGTCCTTGAAAATACCCGAGGGGCTAGTGGTAAAAAGGAACGAAAATAATTGTGACTTTAATAGGTGTGCTGCTTCCACCCACGTCTTACTTAATATAACACTATAATAAAAAGATTTTATGATTTACCAAAATTGGTAGCGATGGCTGGTTGCGGTTTGTATAAATTATAATAAAGCAATATGTTGGACGAGAACGCAATAAAAAAAAACGCGTATATAATGACGTGTGCGTCCTTTGTTATCAAATCGCCATTTTTTAATACTTGTTATAATAAATAACGTGGCATAGAGAGCTAGTATCCAGTTGTGAAGCGAGAGATTTCAGGTGCGATTTTCGCACCGAGACAAATATCTGTGTGATCCACAAATATTTGTTTCGGGTCTGGGTGTTTTCTCCTCAGAGGTGTTGACGTCACGCAGGCAGCCGGTCATAAAGACTGAAACCCACATTTTTGTAAAACGTGTTTAAAAGCATGTCTGCGCGAGCGATAAGGGCAGGTAGAAGAAGATTAATACTTGTTTAAAAAAACCTAAACCTCATTAACATAGAATGACTCGTAACGACATGGGCGAGAATATAATAGACAACACCTATACCTATCTGTGGAAACATGTAATTAATGTATAGTTTTGCTTGTTCGGTTTTGCTTTCTGTAACACTGTATGTTCCCTTAAAATAAATAAATAAACACTCTTTAAGGACGCCGTGTCATGCGTAGACAGCTAGAATTGTGTGTAAAATTCTCTGCCGTCTGATAACTCTCTGTCTGAATGAAGATTAATACTTAAACCAACCTGAGGTGTCAAACGATACGCCTTCAATGTCAAGAATCCTCTGGCAGATTTCTTTGTGTCATAAATGACCACAACACTCTCTTCAATCGAGGTTTGATAATGATACTGTGATTCTAACAGTGACTGGCTCAAGAAATTGCCGACATCAGCACTTTGATACCTGAAAACCAATTGAAGAAAAAATATTCTCTTTATTATATTCAAAAATACTTTTTATTAATTGTGCTTATACATAATAAATAAAAATAAATACACCCAACGATCACAGACATAGTCCTGATTCCACACTAGGTTAACCTGTATTGTGGGTATCAGGAACTAGGAGGGACTTGTGGTCCACAACACCCAGTCCCAAAACAAATATTTGTGTATCACACAAATTTTTGTCTTGGTGCGGGAATCGAACCCGCGGCCTCTCGTTTCACAGCCGGCTACTCGCCCGCCCGGGGTGTGGGTGTTGTGAGACCGAAAGTCTCTCGTAGTTCCTGATACCCACGACACAAGAGTCGTATCTTACTGTGGGGTCAGGACTATGTGTGTGACTGTTGGGTGTATTTATTTATTTAATATTACCATCCAACGTGAAAGTGATCCACATTCACTCTACGCAGTCTCCTCATCATGTCCAACTGGTATTCCTCTTCGTCCATTGTCTCATCGTGCTTGGGGAACGGGAAGCAGTTGGTTATCTCCAAACGGTTCTCAACCACAAGGCCGAGAAGAGCGCCCTGCGCCACCTCCATGTTGCTGCATGACTCCTCATGGCAGTGCTTCACTATTTTCATCACCGCCTGTGGTAATTACAAAGGATTTTATTACTGAATTTTGGGCACAGATCGACCTCCTTGAGGCTTTTCTTTTCCTGTGATAAAAATTCATTTTCTTGTAGCTGTTTACTGAAATTTTGCTTCATAATGAAACCTGCATCACAATCTGTTTTGCCATTATATGGATTAGATTAATATCTTTTGGCCACAGCTCCACTTGCATGATTAATTTTATCAGATACTAATGGAATGTGAATAAATAAAGGGATCCAAAGAAAAATACATGCTTCCCTGAGCATGAGAATCGACACACCCACTGAGATAAAAAATACCTTATGTTTTATATCCCCTATGGGTATGCCTTATTCATAGCAGAGGATGGCTAGTGGGTCAACTGGTTGTAAGTGATCAATGCCCGTGAACTGCCACAATACCAGAAGAATCATGGACACATTGCTGACCATAAAGGAATGGGATTATTAGGGCATTGATTGTGAAGGGGATTTCGGCCTCCAGATTATTTAAATTAGTCCAGTAATTGTCACATGATGCTCAAACAAACAGCACAATCTATACTAAGATAATTGTTTTATAAATTGAAGCATCATCATCACTAGAGCTTCAAAACATCCTAATGTGTGAATGAAGAGTATGGAGTCTGGATAGGACTTGTAATGTTCATAAACATCTTAAATATATTAAAACAATAATTCTAACTATTATTTATTTAAAGTCTAGCAACAATGTATGTTTAAATCGAGTGCAACAAAATGCAGTTAAGTATGTAAACATTATTTATTTATTATGAAGGCTAGTATACCATTTGTACTGACCCTCTTAGGACTAAAACATATGTCTATTAGTTAACTTATAAGGTATAAGACATCCAAGCATAAGGCAGTATTATCCATTCCTTTGTTCAGATATTTCTTAATAAAAATGCAATAAACATAAACTAATAATGAGGAAAACGATGACATAAATACAAAACAAAACCAACACATAAATACTGCCTTTTTGTAACTATGTTCACTGAAAATTAACAACAAAAAAGTTAATGGAAAGTAATCCTTTTATTAGATAGTTAGAGATGAGATCATCCATCCAATCCAATGACCTCCAGTCTCAGGTCACAGTATGAAGTAAACGTCCCAAAACAGTGTGTGACTCATATCTTTTTAACCATACAATCGGACGTAAACAAACTAGCTATGACAAAGTTACAATCAACATTTTATTCTATATTTATTTGTTTAATGCAGACTTCACAGTTTTACCAGCGTGACATGACAAATTCAACTGCAAGGCTCAAGTTGAGAGACCAACAAGTCCTTGTTTTACGGTGCGCCATAAACATCAGCTTGGGACTTTCATACATAACCTATAAAAAGTTTTGATAGGATACCAAAAACTGAAAATAATGCATAAAAGTATTTGCAAATGCTAAAATTAATCATGGATAGAGTGGAATTTGATGGCATTTCTTTAATTTTATTGTAATAAACATCAAAACATTGAAATATGTGACGTGTCTGTACCCACCATAATTCATATCAAAACTATAGGTTTTAAGACCAGTATCGCAACACCACGTTTTATTAGGCAAAGGAAATCATTACTTACCAATCCATCGCATTGAACATATGTAATAGCCGCTTCATTTTCAGGAACGCGTCTTGCCCAACCACTGTGGCTCGCCATTTTTGAAAAAGGGTGAATGAATGAACCTGAATGAGGCGAATGCGGAATGAACGAAAAGAAACGTTGAATGAATGAAAACGAATAGTTGACTGACATTATAATTTGACGAATTTTATTATTTATTGGGAAGGCAAAGGGATCTAGCCCATACAACTTCGTCATATGACTGGGCGCTGTGAAAAGCAGGAGTGACACAGTAGTTACCGCTAAAGAAAAGTGTTATTTTGGAACGTTAGTATTCTCGAAAAAGTCACTGTGATATTCTAAAGCGGCCGAACACTAATTATCACAGTGACATTATTTATTACCCACCTCTAGCAGCGTCTAGCAGAGGTATTTAATCAAACTGAATAATCTATGATATGAGAGTTTTTGCGAGAGTTCTGACAGTGCGGTTAATCTCTTATTTCAATTAATTTATAAACTTGTTTAAAGTTTTGTTTGTTATATAAAAATTGTGTGAGCAATAAACATAAACGGTGATGAATAATGTATAGAAGCATTGAAATAAATGAATTTAGGTGACTTGACAAAGTGTATTGATCGACCTTATGGGTTAGATTCGCTTAATGAAAGTCGTCTACGTACTGAAAGAAATTAATACAAAAATTCCAGCAAGACCTTGAAATCGAACACACCCTTATTTCATTGTTCTTGAAATACCTATCACTGGCTGTATGGGCTAGATCCCTTTGCCTCCATATAAAAGGCAAAATTTATTAAAAAGATAGATAATCAGCTGTCAAACGTCAAATCAATCGAGCTGATATCAATAAAATTGATAATAATGTTCGGGTGTTTTAAATGTCTAAGTGTAAATAGATCGTTGTTTTTCTGAAATTCATAGTATTTCACAAAGAAATAGTGATTTTAACAAGCTCGTGTCGGACGTTACTCTTCTCCGTGTAATAGTTGTAGATCGTGAATCAAGAAAAAACGTTTATTTAATTAGTACCAATGATACTCCAACATACGCGAAAACGGAAGTATTTAATAAATTATGAGTCAACATAAGTTCTGGAGAGGATTAACGCCGTTGAAAGTCTCTCCATCCTGTCAACAGCAAGTACCTGATAAAATTGTCAAGCTGTGCACATTGAAATCAGACTTTATTGTGTTAGGAAATGACCATGGTGTGTATCATTGTGAGATTGCAGACGACTGTATATCGTTGAAGAAGATTAATAGTGTCTCGGCTATAGACATATCATATCACAATGATATCCTCTTCATTATCGACATACATGGAAGACTGTACAAAACTAATTCTAGTTTTAAAAACAAAGAAGAAATCGTCGTCAAAGAGGACTCAAAATGCTGCCCGCATGGTTTTAAAAGCACCAGCTTTAAAGTGAAGTTCAGGAATGTGGTCTCAAGTGACTTCGGGCAGCTCTTTATCAGCAGTGATGGACAGTTGTGGGGGTCCGGTAACATGCCTCAAATATCATTAGAAACTAGTAGTATTAAGAAGATACCGTTTTTCGAAGGTAGGACAGTGTACAGTGCATCAGTCGGTCAAAACTTTGCAGCTGTTATAGCTAGGAAAAATGTTAAGCAATCTGACAATTGTGATACAGAGAGTGATAATGATGATGAAGAGGTGTTTGCATCAAACTGTTCACAATGTCAAACAATAATAGGGCTAGCGTCACCCGCATCAGTGCCGTCCTTGTCTGAAACTTGCCCCTTAGGTGTACACATTAGTAAGTCAAGTGAAGATTCAAGTAGTACCACCGCCCCACAAACAGACGTCCATGTAGATGCTCATAGTCTTACTGAAGATTCTAGTCCCTCCTCTGAAGAATCAAAGATAGCACGAACAAATGCTCAAAAAGTTAATTTAGATACGGAACTTAACTTACAAGATGACAAGATGGATGATGATGAAACAGAGAAAGATAGTGACACAGCAGAAGGATGTACAGATAAAATAAACAATATATTTATCAATACAGATGCAGCCAGACAGTTCTTAAGTAGACAATTATCATGGGTATCAGCAGGAGAGGATTATTTAGTTGAGTACACAGAAAAACCAACAAGGATCATTAAAGAAAATGTATCAAATCTTACAAACTTGGTTTACGAAGGAGTGAAAACAGTTGGCGATAAAGTTGCAACACTATCTAGGCATGTTAGTGGTAGTAGTGACAACAATGAAACAGTTGAAATGCAAATGAGACTTCAGAATGATGAACTAAACTCCCTTTTATACAGTTGTACATCCAACTGCAATATGGAAGATCTCCAATTTTCTACTAGCACTATAAGTAGTGAGAAAGAGTTTGAAGCAGCTAGGAAAACTGAGAATCTTAAAAATATGTCTAAACTTGGCAAGAATATATTAGCAACAGAGTTATGGACTTGGGGTGACATATCATATGGACAAATAGGTATAGGTGACACAGTAAAAAGAATCAAACCAATGGCAGTAATGAGTTTGTCTGGTTTTGGTTTACAAAAAGTTTCGTGTGGAAAATGGCACTGTTCAGCTCTGACTTTAGATGGCAGGTTATTTATGTGGGGCTATAACCACTACCATCAAGTGAGTTTTGATTCTAGAGAAGACAAAAGTGGTCCAAAACAATTCACAGAAAATTCTGATAGTGATAGAGTCAGAGATATGATTGCTACTGACCATCACACCTTAGCATATACTCACAATGAAAATATATTTTATATGGGCAAACATACAGAAGGTTTTACAGAGACAATAGTGAATTTAAATGATAAACTAGATGAAGAAGTCAGTGAAAGTAGTGAAACTGTGTCTGTTAAATTTAATGAACCCCAAACTTATCCTACCAAGCCCCAAAACATGTGTTACCATTGGAGAATATTATCATCAGGCAATATCAGCTACTGCTCAGTGGAAGAGTCAGCTAAGAGCCCTGAGTTCCAAGATTTGTCTATTGCTCAAAGATATCTTGAAGAAATGTTATTGATATACCATAACCTTGTTAAACCCTTTCTGAAGAAAAGTAAATCTATAACAGTACATTCTAATATTTATGAAACTGTTTGTGATATTTTTGGTGACATATTAAACATAACTGCTCTGAATGTGCTCTCTATGTGGCAGTACGCCGAGAAGCACATAAACGAATGTGATATTTCTTTAGTGAAAAATTTAGAAGAATTTATTTATTTGTACAGAAAGTATTATGTAGCTGTAAGCAATTTGATCGTTATTAGTGGTTTCACACAAATCAACAGTGTTGTTGATGTTCCAACTAGTATATATAATTTGTTTAGTGATCAGCTTCCTTCTAATAAACAGAAAAATAACAAAAAAACATCTGAAGCCATAGTGGCACTGGCTTTTGTACAGCCCTTAACAAGATTAAGTTCCTACAAATGCATAGCTCAATCAATAATGCGGTACAAAAGTAAAAGGAAAAAGAGTGATGCCAAATCGACCATAGATGAACGATTAAACAAAGTGATATGTTCGTTAGACTCATTGATAGATGAGCAGGAGAAGAAACGCAAAGAAGCCGACCTAACCAAGTTGTTTTGGGAGACAATCGGGAAGTCATTAGAACAACTCAGGCAGCCTGAACGACGCATGATAAGAGAGTCGAAGTCGCGGCCTCTGAATCTTGTGAATCCGGGAAGATTCAGTTCCCACTGGTTCGTGTTATTTAACGATCTATTTGTTCACGTTAGTGGCAGTACGCCTAATATCCACCCTTTAGAGACATTATGGGTTGAACCAGTCACAAACACAGATTCTTTATTAAATGTCATACAACTAACAACTCCAGAAGAAGTCATATCAGTATCTACGAACACAGAACAAGAGAAAACGGAATGGATCCATTCATTGAACTCTGCTATTAGGATATCGCTTAACAAAGACTCTACATTCAAACCCCCGTCGATAAGAACAGCGAGCTATACATTTTCTAGTAAAAGCGTGTTTTATAAAGAAGCTAAATATACTGGAAGGTGGTTAGACGGTAAACTACACGGCAGTGGGAAGATAGAATGGCCTGACGGTAAATTTTATGTGGGACAACTTCAACTGAACGCATTATGCGGACATGGAAAAATGGAAATGCCAAGTGTTGGTAAGCATAGTATAATTACAGCCACGAGTCGTTAGCCCAGATGAATGGCTGTGGCGCCAATTGAGATTCCAATATACAACGACATCCACTGACAAGCTAATCGTGTGAAGTGTCGGTGCCCGCTCTTCTTCTTTTCACCTAATGCCGGTGCCAGACTTAGCTTCAAATACACAAATACCTACGTACTCGCGAAGTGTGGCACTGGCATTTTGAGCACACATTGGCAATTTGCCATGCAGAGTCAGTTTTTCAGCGCACATCGAAGTAAACAAAGTTTAAAGTTTGGATGACCTGCCACATTTAGGTAGTACAAAGCAATGTTTCGTACAAAATAATAGTGACTTGAATATGAGTGCAAGCATTTGAACACAAATCTGGCATATGTATTTGCGTTCCTGTTTGGGTACGCAAAACGTATTCAAATGTTTTTACAACGTGTGTCCAAGCTTGGTCACGTGGTATAATATAAACTACTGCACAGGTTTACGAAGTGTGTGCTCACGGCTCGTGCCCGTATTATTGTAAATGATCGATTGCCTGTTATCTAGAATATCTGTTGAAAACATTACACATTCACATTGAGTAAGTACCCATATCGACGAACTCTGTGGCTGTATAGTTGACAAGTTGGCGCTATGAAACGATACATCACGGGTTTGATTCTTGTATGAGACATTAGTTTAACTACCTAACCAAAAAAGAGAGCCATTGTTGCTTGTAATTTATTACAGTTTTATTAATATTGTACATTTCTTTCCTACTTAGATAAAATTATACAACACTTAATTTGGTTGCGATCTAGGCATTGAACCTCGAAAGTGCTAATCATTACGTAAATAAAATGTTGATAATTATGATAACAATCTCCGCCATTATACACTCAAAGATTCGCAAAAGCTACACAAATGTTTGTTCAAACTCAGCAAAAATGTGATTTTTCTTTTAGGAATATATGAAGGGCAATGGAAAGACAATTTGCAAAATGGATATGGCATTATGAAATACACATCGGGGGACATTTATGAAGGTTATTTCAAAGATGGCCAACCCCACGGCCATGGGATTAAGAAACAGGGAGATTTTACGTCATCGTCCGCTACAATATACACCGGAGAATGGGTAGTTGGGGTGAAACAAGGGTACGGAGTGATGGACGATATCGGAAAAGGGGAGAAATATCTGGGCAACTGGAGTGACAACAAGAAGCACGGCTGTGGTCTGATTGTGACCTTGGACGGGATATACTACGAGGGTCTATTTATGCAAGATGTTTTAACGGTAAGAATTTGTAATCTAGTCTATTATGTGTATATTATATACTGACTCTTTCCTCTATTGAGGATGTCAACCAAAATGTTTTGCTAAACTATAAAATCTTTTTTGCTAAAACCTCTAAATAGTACCTAAACATTTATGTATAAGTTAACCAGTCACAGCAGTAAATTAACCAATCGTAGTGGTGCAGCCTCCTCTGTTATAAAACAAACATCTGCTTAGCAAAAATATGGTCACTGGAAACCCGGCTTTAAAAAGCGTGGAGACAAATGCCATATACGTGCATTTAAATGATAGAAAACTGTGCTTATAAAAAATGGTAGTAGAAAGTGTCAAATAAAAATAAGGCATCATTGTAACTTGTAACTAAATCGTAGTCTGTACTTTCATTTGTCAGTACACAGTAATAGTACAGTGGTAATAGTATACGTGCCCGTGTCTGTCATAACAATTGATCTACGTGCAAGAATGTGTTCGCGCGTTGTCAATATAAGGGCATGATCTGAATTGATTATGACGTTTGCAATCGACAAATATCTCTATCACTTATAAAATAAGATGCTATTTCCACCGCATTGTCTCTTCTAAGAGTAAAGCATGTAATGTTATTGATAGGTAGATACATATTTGACATACCAAAATAAACTTATCAATTAATTCGATGGTTCTAATCCTGTAAAATTCCGTACGATTGCCAAATTATTATGGATGATTTGCTTATCAATACGATTGCGGCTTCCGTCACATTTTATTTTGTAGGAGATTTTTTTTATTACATCATTTTAAACGTAATATACATATAGTGATTATATCATCAATAAATGTACGAAGTTTATAGTGTCATACCAGCGGTACTGTATCGATATTTACTATCAGTTAAAGAACAGTGGGTATTGTAGCCTAATAATGGTGCCACTCAGTCTGCCTTATAGTGTTATTAACACTTGACGGCACGGTATTGCAAATTCCTATCAGTTCTATTTCGAGGAAACGAGACGTTGTAAGATAAGCTGGGGCCTGATCGTAGAATTGCCTACATCATCCATCATCCATCAATACGGGCCAAATCATGAATCGCTGGGATTTCGTGATATGGCTACATTACGTACTTTTCACGATTTTGAAATCCACGTTTGACCATATCGTATATGTGAGAAACCGTACAATCTGCACAGATTAGGCCCTTACTAATCGTATCCGAGGTAAATTCTCTACAGTGTGGCACTATGCACCACTTAGCATACGCATATACATATACACATATGCATATATCTAATTATAAGGTTTGTTATTAAATTTGAATATCATGTCTGTATCAGGGCCACGGCGTCATGGTTTTCGAAGATGGCACCCATTATGAAGGTGAATTTAGATCAGCGGGAGTTTTCTCAGGGAAGGGTGTCCTTACTTTCTCCAGTGGGGATAAAATAGAGGGCTCGTTAAGCGGCGCGTGGACTGAAGGAGTCAAGATATCTAACGCTACGATGCAATTGAACGTGTCAAATCCAGTGCTTCCAAATAATTCTAGACCCAAGTGAGATCATTTTTTTATGGCATCGAATTAGCTTTAGACGTAGGTATTATAAAAAGGAGAACATATTAAAAATTATGGCCAAATGTGGGAGAACCTGTTGAAATGCTTTTATAAGGAAAATACAGTTATTAAAATCGGGTGGGTGATCTTTTCCACGTAGAGTACTCATAGTAATCACGAGCGGCGTCGCGGCTATTGTTTTCAGAGACTAAAGAGTGACGGGAAGTGTAGAGGGTGGGTTAAGGGGCTAACTTCAGCCCGGACAAGTCATTATGCGTGTTGCACGTCTTACGGCTCTTAATAGCATAATATTTGAACCATTACTTAATATTAAAAGCCACTAAAGACGGTTATTCCCCACGTGCGAAGTGGATGCAAACATTTCCTGTTACAAATTTCTTAACAAAGCCTAGTAGATATTAGTTTTGGCTAATGATGATGCATTCGTTTTACCACGCTTCATTCCTTCACAGCTCCTTCGGAAAATTGAGTGTAGCACCGAATCAAAAATGGACCGCACTATTTCGCCAATGCTTCCAATGTTTAGGAGTTTCCGAGCAAATTCTAACACCCACGGGCAATCACTTCGCAAACGGACCGTCCGGCCCTACCATAGACAATGTTAAAATATGGCAGAATGTCGCGGTGGCCATATCGTGTTCGCATAAAGAAAGAAATAAAATGATTGTGAAGAAAAGCAAAAGTATGGATTTGGAGAAGTCTGTCGACTGTTTGGAGGTGATACCGCAGTTCGGACAGAAAACGTTGACGTTGGAAAGTTATTCCGAATTGAAGCAGTATTTGTATAATGTAAGTGTTTTGTAATTTTGTAGTATTATAATTATAAGATAACTGTCGAACAATTTGACAGCCTCCGTGGTGCAAAAGGCGAGTAGCCGGCTGTGAAACGAGAGGCTGATTCGATCCCCGCACCGAGACAAATATTTGTGTGATCCACAAATATTTTTTCGGATCTGGATGTTGTGAGGCCGAAAATCCGAAAGTGGCTAGAAATAGACGAAAATTGTGTTTAACTAAGCAATGCTTAAAAAGTAAGTAAGGCCCGAAGTATACGCGCAGTCGTTAAGAAAATAAGTGATTTCTTCTGTGATTCCTTCCCGTAGCGCGCAAAATTAATTTAAATACAAACATTTTATGACGGCTTTGCAATAATAATATATTCGTAACAGAGCCGTTGTTGTGCAATTATTGATACCGGTTTATTCCCGTTAATTAGGTCAAGATGTCTCATCTACATTGTACCTACTGAAAACCATGAAATGCGTGCCATATGAGTGGTAGAGCCACGCTGTAGACAGTTTTGTCTACAGTATAAATGGGCCGGCTCGACCGGGTCGTTACCACCGTCTCACAGAAAACCGACGTAAAGTAGTGGCTTGCTGCTGCGTCTCGTACGGTGAGTGAGATATCCGGAGGCCCAAATCTCCCTTCCCTTCCCAATCCATAATTATCCCTTTCCTTTAAGGTCGGCAACGCGCCCATGAGTTTTCTGGTATTTTGGGCGTGTATTGGCGGTAGAGATCACTTACCATCAGGTGACCCACTTGCTCGTTTGCCCTCCTATGTTATTTTATTTTATTTATTGTATTTTATTTTAACATTAAATGATTTGATTATGTTATAATAAAGCAAAAAATTATCGCTATGCTGACTTTGGTGTAACAACAGCACAATAATATGATTATTCGTCCCAACAGGCATGTGAGTCTACGCACCATCCCCTCGGACAGTTAGTGTTAGGTCTTACCAACGCTTTCAACACGACCTACGGTGGCGTTAGGGTCCATCCCTTACTACTGAGCCATGCTGTGAAAGAGTTAAAGAGTATAACATCACGTTTGTACCAAGTTGTGCGGTTGTTGTTTCCCGCGCTGCCGCCAGAGGGCGCTGACTCGGTGTTGCCATATAAAACAATCGAGGAGAATGGCGATCATGCGGAAAATGAGAATAATCTTATTGATGGGTGAGTACGTTTAAAGAGTTTTTGTGAGAAGTATCTGAGTGATGTGTATTTGATATATTTTTCGACTAGATAGTTACAACGTTATCTATACATGGTGGAAAAAACCTTCTGAAACATGTAACATTTTTTTTTACTAGCCTTGCATTATACATATTCCTGTGCAGGGAACGGGCCTCCTCTACTGAATGAGAGGGATTATGCCTTAATCCACCACGCTTGCCTAATGCGGGTTGGCAGACTTCACATACCTTCGAAAAATCTTATCGAGTTCTCAGGTATGCAGGTTTCCTCACGATGTTGCCTTCACCGTTAAAGCAAGCGATGATTAACAATTAATATACACATAACTTAGAATGTGAGTGGTGTATGCTTTTGGGGCTGGTTTCGAACCTGCGACTTTCGTCTCGACAGTCCATACCACTCCCCGCTGAGCTACCGCTGCTTTTTATACAAATATTTTATACTAGCTGTGCCCGCGAATTTCGTTTCGCCTTCAAAAAGCTTTCATTCAAACTTTCATCCCCTATTTGGGCCCTTTAGGGGTTGAATTTTAAAGAAAAAAATACCGTATGTTTAACCTTGAGTTATATTTGTACCAAAATTCATTGAAATCGGTTCAGCGGATTAGATTTTTCATACAAACTTTCATCCCCTTTTTAAACCCTTCAGGGGTTGATTTTTGAAAAACATAGTATCCTATGTTTTATTCTGATGTATAAGCTATATTATTGTAAAGTTTCATTAAAATCCATTCAGTAGTTTTTACGTGAAAGAGTAACTAACTAACATACATCCATCCATCCATCCATCCATACTTACAAACTTTCGCGTTTATAATATTAGTAGGATTCGTAGGATAGTAGGATGACAAAGTTATACATGGTGATAAAAATCATTCATAAAATACATTCTGAAACATGTAACAATATTTGCTTTTAAATAATATTAAAGGTCACATTACACACGATTCCTACTTGGCCAGTTATTAGTTTTACTAAATTTTCATCAAACATTTGCACTGACCTTCTAAAAATGTTGAGGTCAAGGTAAAAATTTGCGTTTGTGTAATTTAGGTTATTACGTTGTATATTTTGATATTATCAACGGAACTGCTGGCCAATGCTTCTTACGCTTGAAACTAACACGAGGTCACTTCTACGAAACTCACGTCCTATTGTTGAAACAAAAGAAGCAATGCAATGGGATGTTTAAATTTGAATAAATTTTTATTGTTATTAATATGTTACCCATAGTCTGTTATCAAAATAACTTTATAAATTCGTTCTATAATTTGATTTGTACTACTGGACCGATTTGAAAAATTGTTTCACCATTAGAATCCTACATTATCCCTGATGAACATAGGCTACTTTTTATCCGGGAAAAAGCAGATCATGCGGGCGGAGCCACGAGGAAAAGCTAGTATTATACTTTAAAAAACATGAACATTATACACCGCTGTAAAACCCGAATCGCGATGCTTTTTTGTTTGTCATTTTCCTTCCTATTCAGTCGTCAGATGTAAACAAAATTATCCTCGGAGTAATTCATATCGAACACTGAAAGAATAATTTAAATCGGTCCTTATTTGATGGGAAATAAATCTTTACATAGTATAAAATGAAGTCGCTTCCACTGTTGGTTCGCTTAGATCTTTTAAACTATTCAACGGATTTTAATGCAGTTTTCAGCAATAAATAGAGTAATTCGTGAGGAGGGTTTATATGTATACCACAGTATGACCCATGGGAGCAGGGCAGTAACATGCAGTTGAAACCGCGAGGGACAGCTAGTAAATAATAAAAAAATACAGATGAATTGAAAACCTTCTTTTTGAAGTTGTTATTACACGGTGGAAGTTGGTTTTATTATATTTTCGTTCCAAAAAAATATTTTTCGATTGATTTTTTTTTCAGTGAAGTGGTATCGGCGGCGTCCCTTCTCCAGCCAACGTTGTTGCCACGTGTACATCCAGCATTATTCGTGTTGTACGCGTTACATAACAAAAGGGAAGACGACTTGTATTGGAGACGACTGCTCAAATGGAACCGGCAGCCTGATGTCACGCTCATGGCCTTTCTGGGAATTGATCAGTAAGTGTTTGTTACATCTGATGCCAACGTTTATCTCTATTTTAAAGTTAATCAGTTTTTAAGTGAAACTTCTTTAGAGTCGTTTTGATTTGAAACTGAAAATGAAACGAAAATGCGTCACGACAAAGAGACAAAAATATTCATCGAAAGAATGAAATAGATTACAAGTACGCTCTCACGTGTCTGCGTCTGCGTACAACGAAGCCTTCGGAAAATGTATCATAAACAACGTACTGTATTCACGTGTTTTATTTTTTTGCATTTGCGTATTAAAATTAGTTGTTTATTAATTTATGTTAATTATTTAACACATCTGTGGTAATTTGACCAATAATTACTATCTATTGATATATTAACTAAAATTTAATTCATTCTGATGTTTCCCTTCTGCCGTGTGTGAATTGCACACACGGCATATTTTTTTAATATGCTAGCATATGAACAAGTGATAGCGACAATATTCACATCCCATGAACACCCATGATAGCGAAATTTGCTGCGGTTCGGGGATCGAACCCGTCACTGAAATGATATAATTCGTTAATAGTAAACATCGATTTAACCTTCTAGCAATCGATGACTTTGACTGAAGTTAGTGTTTATTTTTAGGAAATTCTGGGTCGGCTATAGCGGTCCAAACAGCCAGATCTCGCCGACGTATTCACCAATGAAGGAACAATTATTCAACGAGGCCGTGGAGACGCTGCAACAATTGAAAACTACGTTCTCACCGATTGAGAAACTACTGGTTATACGCAGCACATTCCAGAAGATGACGACGGCTGTTCAACAGGAATTAGGTTAGTGCCGTAATATGTTACGCTTCATTAGTCTAGTGGCAGCGGTATTTAAGGGGAGAAGCTGTGAGGTACTGTGTTCAAATCCCGAGATAGGCAATCAAATTTGCGTTTATAAAAATATGCTTATTGATACGATTTCGATACTTAATAAAAAATATCGATATATTAATATTATTTCAGCATGGCTACCACATAGCACTGCACTCATCACTCTAACATGTAAGGTGTTAAGTCTCACAATGTCCCATGATCTTACTGGCTTGAATGTCGCTTGAAAGTCAAACCGGAGCACACCTGTGCTAATAGAGGTCTATCATAGTCCGATTTAAATAATCAAGTATTATATTGCACGCGATTTTAACAGCCTGAGCAAACTTTCAATCCAGTCGATCAACAACAACCATACATATTTTATTGATTCAAATCACTTGATCAACTGGAGTGTAAGTGGGCAACCAACATCTTATACCCAAAGCTTATCATAACCTGCAAGTGGTCATGGAACACCGTGCTGATTAACGGACGAGGTAATGGCGAAACTTTGATCGCGTTGCGGGGACCAGTTGATGGTTCGCCTACATAATACCAAATCCATCGTCAAATCATCATGAGAAGGCGGATCCTGGCATTAAACGGCTATAACGCTAGGCACTAAGAACTGAGTTGATCAACTAAAATTGAACGGTCTGAACGTGCTACTAAACACGGCTGCTAGCGATAAAAATAACAGGAAACACTAATAAACCTATCATTTTGTCCAGGTGAGAACTACCTGTGGAGCATGGACGAGTTGTTCCCTGTGTTTCATTTCGTGGTGGTTCGCGCCAGGATCCTGCAGCTCGGTTCAGAGATACACTTCGTGGAGGACTTCCTCGAACCAAACATGCAGCACGGGGAACTGGGACTCATGTTCACTACGTTGAAGGTCAGTTTTCCCTCATCTATAATCATTAAATCAAATCAAACCATTTATTGAATCAGTAAAATGTCAAACATCATTTAGATTCAGTCAAATTTTAACTCTACCGCCAGTTCGGAATGCTGATTCGTTAAATAAGAACGGGCAAGAAACTCTAACGTTGCTCTTTTCTAAACTTATTACAATACATATTAGCACTACATACATACATTGAAGTATTATTTATTTGAGTTAGAGCAGCTCAATTTATGCTAATGAGGAACGTCATAAAATAAAATAATTACATTATAATAGTTTTTTGTGCATGATCTTCAAGATTATTAATTAACCACGGACAATAATATGTAGACTGACTTCGTATATGTACTTTCTAGTGTAAGCGATTAGGCGCAACATTTAGCGCGACGTGCCAACGCGCGCTATACTATTATAAATTATGAAAACCGCGATGACGTCAGTCTACGTAGTAAGAATTTTTGTTTCTGTATAAACTGCGGAAATATTTTGACTGGCAACCCGGCAGAACCACATTCTTCTATTAATAATTATTTAAGAAAAAGAATTTTAATAAAAAAATATATAATCGTGGAAATAGAAATGACGCAGTGGCATTCCACACCATAAAAAAGCCCATAAATAGCAGCCAGTACTCAAACTTAAATCTAAATTGTAGATAATGTAACTCGCATTATATATTATTTTTCACAGAATTGTTTATCCTTCACTTTATTTTTATTCAATATATCATTGTTGATCTTGCAGGCCTGCTACTTCCAAATACTTCAGGAGAAAATGTCCATCAACTCTTAGATTGTACGAAAAGACAAATAACAATTGATCTCGCAATATGTTTATGGTGCGTCATAGTATTAAATTTAATAATGCTTGAGCAATAATTTGCTTTAATAAATGTGGTAGATGTAATGTTATGGCAAAGATATATATTCAAATCTGTCGCCTAACAGATCTTTATGTTGATGAAAATCGAATCGAATTATAATCGATGCATAATCACAATCGATGTCGATGTTCATATTGTAATATCGTATGTTTGATTTTTTGTAATACGCAAGGAATCGCTTTAGTTTAATGTATACGCTTGGGAAGCTGCTATATACACCCTTACTACGCTTCATATTATATTATCTATTTAATGCTCGGTATCTATCAAAATGGAAATGTGCACAATGAAAAGATTGTTTTGTGTTATGGATCTAATTTTAATCTGTCAAAACTGAATTTCGACCAATGAGCGTTTAACATCAGCGCCACTCGTCTACTTCTTTTTTATTTATGGCTTTCGCAATATTATGCATTTTGCCAGTGTCAAGTATAATTTATTCTCAAGTTATTTTTAGCACGATGCTTAATTCACTTATTTCAATGTTTCCATACACTGTTCATCACCGTCAATGTTTATTGAACAAATCCACACCACTTTTATACAACAAACACAACTTTAGTTTATGAAATAAATTAAAATAAGCGATGAACTGCCCTGTCAGAATTCCCGCCAAAACCTACGCCACTCATCTTGCCAACTTGTAATTGGACCCAGTTATGCCAAAATGTACCAACCCACTAATTATTAAAAAAATAGTTGATGACACCAAACTAATCAGAACATGATATATTATTACTCAACAAAAGCAGTCTAAGATCTCACGTTTCGAATGCTTTTCAAACTTTGTGGTCACGAGGTGGACTGAGGTGTAGGTTGTCCAAAAATATTAATGTTACATTTATACCTTCAGTTTAAAATTATCAAGTTTTGTTGATGGTCCGATCTACGCAGAAGGAGCTCACGGTGTTTTGAGGTCTGGCAGTTGGTCTTTTGGGTCCCGATTTGATTAAGTGTATAATCGGATCCCAGGCTTGTGTTAACTTCCAACCATCTTCAATATTGAAATTCGGGTGTTTTTTTTATTTCGATAACCTCGAAAATCAACCTAGATAGGAATCGGTGCATATCGGCCCTAATTAATTCATTTGTGAAATTAAATGTCGGTTTTACGAATTAATATAATATGAATACGTAAAAGACATGTCAATACCAAAATATAGTACCTGTGTTCTTCGTAGTGTTGAGACTTGATAGTATGTCGCAGATTGAGTAATAAGCCTCATATGTATTAAGTGTAGGTATGCTTAACTATTTTTCGCTCTTTTATTATATATGTGCTCATGGGCGTAGCTAGGTAGTGACAAGAGTATGCCCACCCTACAAATCATTAACCTCAAAATCGTGGCTTACAATTAAAGTCTATTAACCATACGTATGTCATCATACGAATGGAGGCCACGTACTGGCAAGCGCAGCGTTGGACGTCCACCTACAAGGTGGACAGACGACCTGATAAAGATCGCAGGAAGTCGCTGGATGCAGGCCGCTTCCAACAGGTTGGTCTGGAAATTTTTGGGAGAGGCCTATGTTCAGCAGTGGACGTCTTGTGGCTGATGATGATGATGATGATGAACCATACGTATTCCACAAAATAAACAAATATGGTAGATATTAGATATTATTTACAAATAAAGAGAGAATAGAGAAAATTCCTAGCTACGCCAATGTATATGCTAATAAATGCCAGTTCTGGAAGTTTGTTAAATTGTTAAAAAGTCGCACTGGTATAGATGTTTCGACTCATTTGTGCATGTATTGTTGCGTGCATAAGCCTATTAATAATAATATGTAGCTTGGACTTATGTCCTATGTATATTAACAGGTAAATAGTTATTATGATGAGTACTAATGAGCCCAAATATCTATATCTAAGTTGTTTAATATTATCTTATTTTAGCCAATTATTTATGTATAAAAAGTGCCAAGTTATTCGTATGCTTAAAAGTTCGTAGATGTTTGTCTTGTGAAACTTTGAAGGAAATTTAAATGGAAATTATGTATGGAAGTAATGTTGCGTTGAAGTGAGTCGAAAGTGTGGCTCGAAAAATGTTCCAATATATCATAATATAGAGATGATACATTTACTTTTATACATGTAAATGTAGATCCACCTAAATTCAAATTGACGCCATGTATCATTATACCTTAGGTGTATATGGATTTGAAATATGGTTTCTGATAAAATATGGACGAATCTGTATCATTAATATATCTTTCTGCAAACGTGTATATTTATATCGTGCCATAGTTATGTCCATGGATCACGGATATTTTCTTCGCGTGGTTGGATTAAGCATAACATTCAGAGCAACGCGCCAACGCTTTACGAAATGCACGCAATGCCATTCAGTGTTTTGTAATTCATAGTTCTGTGTAGCGTTGCTTTTTTTATGGGCAAGCGCTTCATTCAGGGTAATAAAAAAAACGCTATATTATCTGTGACCCGTGGTTGGGAGCGCGAAAGCATTCAGGCCGTCCTTTTTAATACCTATCTCGTGGCGCTTTGTCCACTGAAGCACTCGTCGAGACATTAATGTCCGGTCGCGCTAATCAGAGGTCATTCATAAAATATGTTCGCAAATAGATTGAGAAGTTTAAGGATGCTTCACGTAACGACTGTTTCCACTTATGTCATATCATCTATATATTTTTTTTCTTCTATATATTTTATATTTGTATGTATTTATTAATCTCGATAAGTCGTTTATTGGGCGGGAAGTCCCCACTTTAGTGACGTAATATTTGTCAGGGGAGTTACCAGAAAATGTGAGTCAGCTCAACAAGGCGGAAAAAGTGGCAAGTTTGCTTCACGTATTTTATGAATGGCTCCACATTTGGCGCTTTTTAATGACGTTTGCAAGTCGTGATGTACCCTTAGCTTCTAATTTATTCCTGGTTTCTTCAAAGTCCTTGCCTGGAGTCCCCGCGTCACTACACTTGTGAGCGGTTTGCTATACATAGATTTCTGTATACTTTCCGTATTGTAAACATTGTCACGCCCATATTTAGATAGGAGACGGGTGAACAATTGCAGCTCGGATAACCAATCATACATATTGTAACGTCGATATGAATGTTAGGATGATTTAATTGTTTTCTAAATGCTTTAACTAGTTTTTAATATGTACATTGGTATGTTATTATTACTTTATTTAATAAAATGTGTTTGATTATGAATTAATTAATGATAAATTCTTACTGTATATTATGAATTTAGCCTTACAAATCTCGAGTTGAATGTTCTTTAATCTGTGTGTGAAATTATGTTCTTTGGTGATACAGATTTAAGTGATGAAATGTGGGTGTAATTGTTCCATTTCTAGCTATCTCCATTCAGGAATATGAGTTTAACGTTTAGTTATATTTATTATAACGTTTTGTTGTCCATTTATTTATTTTAATTCGTACCCCGCTATATTTTACACCACCTACTTGTAAATACTACCTACGTACTTGTTGAATAACAAAATAAGTTGTTATTTTTTGCCTTATTTTTGTATTGTAAAGCACTTATTATGACTAGTCTTATGTTTTATGAAATATACAAAATATCGATGCATCAATAAAATAACAGAATGTTATACATTATGGTATTATTAGTTATTATAGCCATTATTAGTTAGGTTATACCTACATAACATAGCATAAAATAATACAAATCCAAAGGTCTGTTAGTACAAAACAATGTGTAATTGTTGTATAATAGGAAGCAAATTAAAACAAAGATATATTTTTTTACAATTTTGTGTTACCAAATTTGTTTTTGTAGCTAGTTTTCTTAGTTGACAACACCATGAAATGTTACATTGAAATAGCATGAGATTGTTATAAATGAATTGTTAATTGAAATCAATTAGTATGTACCATATCATTAATGTTACATAATGTATGTTATATATCTGTACATCTCGTCTAATGTGTACTTTAAGTGTGTTTAAATCTTTCAAAATATATCAATACATTTAATAAAGTTCGCAGAAAATACGAAGACTTTTATTTTTGTAGTACTCTAAACTAATAATAATAATATTATAAACAGGTAAGATTTGTATTTTTGTATGTAACGAATAAACTTAAAAGCTACTGGACCGATTTCAAAAATTCTTTCACCATTATAATCCTACATTATGCCTGATGAACATAGGCTACTTTTATCCCGGAAAAAGCTGATCACGCGGATGGAGCCGCGAGGAAAAGCTAGTATTTAATATAGCAGGAGCATTTTATAAAAAGAAGCAAAAAATAGTGAAAACAGCATTGTTATGCTACTAGGTGAAACATAGCGCTATGTAACCTACTGTGGATAAAATAAAACAAACGCATGTTTATTAAGGCTATTTAATTCATTCCTATAAAATAACATACCAAATGTCTCTTTTGTACAACATCATATCAAAAATGTACACCGTTATATAAATTTCGTCTCAGGTAAATGTTACCCACCTACTGTCGTGTTACATTCCCTATTTCATGGCTATTACACTTCGTTTATATTTATATCCTCTCACTTCGCTATGTATACACAATGTTCACAGTGCTTGGGGACGCCGCTCCATTAAACAAAATTTATTTAGCTACATTTACCAACATACCGAACATTGCAGTCGAAATTGCTTACAGAGAATAATCAAATCGTATCCAACTAAATATCCAATATTAATCCAATAATATCCAATATTTATTTGGATATTTTTTTAATGATAGGTAAAAAGTATTTTATATTTCAAATCAGGAAATTAAGACATTTCTCAAATGAAGAATTTGAAATCCTATAACAGCAACAGTTGAAAATACCGCTGCAGAAATGGGTACACTAATAGCTACGTGCTCTTAGGAAATATTTAAGTGAAAGAGCGTATTTGTGGAAAATGCCCTCGGTAAGTTTTTCGATACATGACATGAATTCACGGAAATATGCTTGCAGATCCGTATAGCACACCTAGCTGGTTGCATTGGAAATGGATTAATTTCATATACTTAACTCTCGTTTAAGGATGGTGTCATAAACATCTAAAAAACGTAATTGAAAAGTCATAAATCTGTTCTTTTGATAATAGGGTGTTTGCGCTAGTGTTGCGAAGATATTAAAATATTTTAATCAAACAATTTCGATATAACTAGATCATTAGACGATAATAATGTCCCAGATTCGATCGTGAACAAGATATGAAACGACGTCCCTTAAATGCTGTACATATCTACAATACGCCGAAACCTACTTATTGTTACAATTCATTGTTTCAATTTGTTACCATAGAGCTTTGAATTTAAAAATTTCTGATTATTTTTACATTATTTATATTGCACTGTATCCGTAATGGTAGAGGAGCCCACGATGCTAAATGGGGATTTACTCGAGCGTCGTAGAGACCTATTGGGATGCAAAGCTTAGATGATATGAAGAAAAAAATGTTATATGTCGGAGTGATTAAAATATGACACTGATTTGACAACCTAATTGAGTAATTTATAAATATAAATTCATTACTGATTTGACGAATTGTCGGTACCGCCAGTTATATTGATAATTTGAGGGTGGTTTGTGTTGTTCAATAAGTAATTCCACTTTCGAAGTGGGGAGAATTAAATCCCTCTATATAAGATGACGTCTTGTCATTTAAAAAGTAGTCTAGCTCCGTCCGTGAGTCGAGACAGTAGTGAATTACTCGTTGACTGTAAATATTGTGATTTATAACCGCGAAGTGTGTCGGTTCAAGATGTTGGTATACTCTTAGTATTGTAACACGGGTGGTTTTTCTGCCGCCGGCTCTTTTCCACCTACAACCTTATTTCCGAGCCGGTAGTAGCTTAAAAGAGTGAATAAACGATAATAAGATAACCCTACGTCGTTATCATTTCATACGCCGTACATCTTGATTACGTCAAGTGAAGAAGTGAGGGTTGTAAAACCCTCCTCCGCGATGCATCTACCCAAGCTCGCCCCGAAATCAGAAGCAGGATCAACCCAGGCAATTTATGCAGAGAAGGAATAATGAACGAGTTCTACTGATGTGGCACCGGCGCTGGCATTGAGTTCAGGATAAAGGATTTGGTGAGTCCGTTCCATTTTATGTAAACCGCGTATAAAACGTGTTTTTTTTTTTTCCCATTTATTTATTTCGGGAGTTTTTCAATAATGAAATATTATCCCCATTATTGGACACATAACAAAAAAAAAGTCATCATTCAAGTCAGTCATCATCAGTCTCATTCAAGTCGCACAAGTCACAAGTCATTTTGTGAAGCAATCTAGACCGGAGAGGCCAGAATGATAAAACCCCAAAAGGTACCTTCTTTCCCCGAAGGCGTAACGTCTTTGAGTTTCAATTCGACTACACTCGTATAAAATACTAGCTGTTGCTCGCGACTTCATCCGCGTGGTTATTGTTCAGTTCGCAGAGTTTACTTTTTAAGTTTTTTTTTTCGTGAGATTATTCGGAACAAATCGACAGAATAAAAGTAGCCCAAGTTACTCCTTCTTACATCAGCTATCTGCCAGTGAAAGTCCCGTCAAAATCGGTACAGCCATTTCAGAGACTAGTCGGAACAAACAGACAGACAAAAAAAAAAAAAATTGGTATACATCCAATGGTATATGGTATTCATCACTGAATACGTCGTTGCTGAAATTGGATGCCTATGCGTGAATAAGTTTACGCAAGGCGAAGTACATACCAAACCACGTATTACACATGTGCCCGGGGAACACCCAAATACTCCGAAATATTTTATTCCGAATTTCGATATTCCGATGTTCAAGAGCCCGAATTTCATAATACCTAAAAATTATAATGTCTATTATTCAAATTTACGAATATTATTTTACCGAAAGTTGTAAATACGATCTGTTTGTTTTCCGATTTTTATATGTTCGAAGAGTCAAATGCTCGATGGGTTCTCGGTCCGAAAAATGACATTCCGATTTTAAATATTCCGAATAAATTGCTAAAATTAGGATTTTGATTCAGTTAGTATAATCATTGCATACATTTGGGTTAGGTTAGGTTAGAACTGTGACCATTAAAGCGCGAAGAATCCTCTCTATTGTTGGTGAATCATTTACGTTAGGTTAAAATTGTGACCAGCGAAAAAAATCTTATTATTGGAAAGAAAATACTTTTAAAACGCATTTGACATTAGTTTTTTAATTCTACCTCCTCATACTATTATACTTCTCTTTGACAAGCAATTATGTGTTGATTTGTCTTTAAGTTCTATTCCGTTTTACAAGGCGTTTTTATTTAGGAATTTTAATTAATAGGTATTTTAATGATCGGAATTCGTATTTTTGATGTTTAGAATTATCATTAATTCGGACTATTTGTTATTCGATCTATTGAAACTCGGTATTTTAAGAATCGTAATTACATACGTTCGGAATTTTTAAATTTTGAAATTATAAAAATAGGATAAATGATACATCGGAGTTGTTATATTCGGAATTTTAAACCATTCGGAATTATGAGGATCGGTATTTTGAAGTTCGTATTTGTGACTGTCGGAATAAAGTTTGTCGTATTATTGTATTGTACCCATGTGCCCGAGCTGGGGATGTTGGGTTTGGTTACTCGACCACATTGCAGAGTCTTGGGGTATGTGGGTGGTAAACTTACGTTTCCCCCTTAAAAGATGTTGTGGTACTCGTGGCGATCAATTGGACCTGGCTCTCTGACGGCATTGAATGGACACTATGGCCCGGTTACACGGTTCAAATCGATTTGTTTAGGGAGTCCACTCTTAGTTCTTGGGGTCTTTTGAGCTGGTCTTAAGGTATGTGGGTGACAGATACCTTCCGTACTGGCGGCGCAGGCTAGGAGTGTTCCTCTGATTTCGAACTACTCATTACTTACAAGACCCTTATCTGTGAGCGCTTGAATACGCGCTTGCGCCAATAGTTTGTCACTTCATTTGGTACAGTCCCCTTTTGAAAAAATAAAAAAGTGTGCGTCTCGGGACGCTCGAAAGTAGTGATAACTTAAACTAATGTGGGTTAAAGTGAGAAAGGAGGAGCCTGCCTACTCCTGCCTTATGCGTGAGAGAAAGGGAAGCCAGACAGAGTGGCGCCGTAACGCGTTACGTTACGAAGCGGTTTACCCTCCCATAAGAAGTTATTACTTCATTGGATTGCACTACACTGCACTGCACTCCAGTCCGATCAAAGTCCGGTCAAAGTCCGGTCAAAGTCCGGTCAAAGTCCGGTCAAAGTCCGGTCAAAGTCCGGTCAAAGTCCGGTCAAAGTCCGGTCAAAGTCCGGTCAAAGTCCGGTCAAAGTCCGGTCAAAGTCCGGTCAAAGTCCGGTCAAAGTCCGGTCAAAGTCCGGTCAAAGTCCGGTCAAAGTCCGGTCAAAGTCCGGTCAAAGTCCGGTCAAAGTCCGGTCAAAGTCCGGTCAAAGTCCGGTCAAAGTCCGGTCAAAGTCCGGTCAAAGTCCGGTCAAAGTCCGGTCAAAGTCCGGTCAAAGTCCGGTCAAAGTCCGGTCAAAGTCCGGTCAAAGTCCGGTCAAAGTCCGGTCAAAGTCCGGTCAAAGTCCGGTCAAAATCCGGTCAAAGTCCGGTCAAAGTCCGGTCAAAGTCCGGTCAAAGTCCGGTCAAAGTCCGGTCAAAGTCCAGTCAAAGTCCGGTCAAAGTCCAGTCAAAGTCCGGTCAAAGCTGACTGGTCACTGTGTGACGCCACCTGGGACTTCGAAAATTCTTGAAGTTCCAGAGAGTTCGGCTAACGCTGGCTGGTTATCTGGCCCGCGTGACGTGTCACGGAATGTTCTCGAATATTCTCGAGCCTTCCTTCGACCGCTTGCATTACGGAACGCATCGGTTCACCCTCCCTTAAGAAGATATCACTTCAAAAATATTAAGAAGTTACGCTTCAGACACACACGAACCTGTAATAACCATTTTTAATGTGAAGGTGATATATTCCAACCTGGTGCTGACGATGATGAAGAGGTTTCCATGTGAACTAATTCTCTTGTTATCTCTTATAGTAATATTGATGTCTAAACCCAAACTAGGATTCATATACGTCAGGATTGGTCGAAGCGGTGCATAAGAATTTGCGCTGAAATTTTGTAATATGAGAAAATGTCATGGTATCACATGACAGCTGGCCTCCGCAACATAGCGGATAGGCATCAGGCTGCGGGTTCGATTCCCGCACCCAAGATAAAATATGATTAATACCCATGGTATCAGATGACAGCTGGCCTCCGCAGCGCAGCGGACAGGCGTCGGGTTGTGAAATGGGAGGTTTCGGGTTCGATTCCCGCACCTAATACAAATGATTGTATGTAATTGTGAGCTATGTAATTCTGCCGTGTATTTTTGTTACAGGAGGTGTGAGATGCTCGATGCGTCATGGAGGCAGATGGAAGCTGTGAATTGCAACGACTGAGCGGATCTTGTGAAAAATACGGTACAACGTGGCTGGTGCAGAGTGGTATTAAGTGCCGGCTCCGCCTAGAAACGAATCATTTGCGTTGTATTCTTCTAAACTCATAGACTTAACAGCTGTGTTTCCAAGATTTTTCTTCATCACTTCTTTTGCCCGGCTATAGATAACACACGTGAAGTGATGAGGAAGGGTATTTTGTGGGTGCTATCTGTAAATACTAAAGTGCTCGAGAACACGCACGCGTCAGGATAGGCCGTGTTAGATGTGATTTTTTCTCAGTTTGTGCGCACGGTTTTTATGAAATCGTGGTCGTTATTATAGTAGCCAGCCTTCAGCTTGGCTATCCGGTACAGTACTAGAAATACCGTCGTGGTTAAAGCGTGTTTAAAAGTGCAATTAAAGTAAGGCCTACAATTGGATAATCCTGACACGAGTTTGTCCTCTGTGAATAGAATAAATTGGATTAAAGGCCATCATGTTACCTGGTCTAGGCAATAGCTTATAGAGATTGGTTGGTTACACATTCGTTGAGGACAGGGGCCTCCGAATAATTTACACATTCGTTGAATCATCTACACATTCGTTAAATCATCTAGACATTCGTTGAATCATCTACACATTCGTTGAATCATCTACACATTCGTTGAATCATCTACACATTCGTTGAATCATCTACACATTTGTTGAATCATCTACACATTCGTTGAATCATCTACACATTCGTTGAATCATCTACACATTCGTTGAATCATCTACACATTCGTTGAATCATCTACACATTTGTTGAATCATCTTCACATTCGTTGAATCATCTACACATTCGTTGAATCATCTACACATTCGTTGAATCATCTACACATTCGTTGAATCATCTACACATTCATTGAATCATCTAGACATTCGTTGAATCATCTACACATTCGTTGAATCATCTACACATTTGTTGAATCATCTACACATTCGTTGAGGACAGAGGCCTCCGAATCATGTTGTATATTCGTTGAGGACAGGGGCCTCCGAATCGTGTTGTGTATTCGTTGAGGACAGGGGCCTCCGAATCGTGTTGTGTATTCGTTGAGGACAGGGGCCTCCGAATCGTGTTGTGTATTTGTTGAGGACAGTGGCCTCCGAATCATGTTGTGTATTCGTTGAGGACAGGGGCCTCCGAATCATGTTGTATATTCGTTGAGGACAGGGGCCTCCGAATCGTGTTGTGTATTCGTTGAGGACAGGGGCCTCCGAATCGTGTTGTGTATTCGTTGAGGACAGGGGCCTCCGAATCGTGTTGTGTATTCGTTGAGGACAGGGGCCTCCGAATCATGTTGTATATTCGTTGAGGACAGTGGCCTCCGAATCATGTTGTATATTCGTTGAGGACAGGGGCCTCCGAATCATGTTACACACACGTACATTCGTTGAGGACAGGGGCCTCCAAATCGTTGTAAAAAGATTTTCATAAGACCTCAGACTTTATTGTAAAGGCCGTGTCGGAGTGATTAAGATAACTAGACAGAAATGTTTTCTTTAAGGTCAGTGGCGACCTTATTGCAGGATGGCCGTGTCGGAGTGATTAAAATATGACACTGATTTGACAACCTAATTGAGTAATTTATAAATATAAATTCATTACTGATTTGACGAATTGTCGGTACCGCCAGTTATATTGATAATTTGAGGGTGGTTTGTGTTGTTCAATAAGTAATTCCACTTTCGAAGTGGGGAGAATTAAATCCCTCTATATAAGATGACGTCTTGTCATTTAAAAAGTAGTCTAGCTCCGTCCGTGAGTCGAGACAGTAGTGAATTACTCGTTGACTGTAAATATTGTGATTTATAACCGCGAAGTGTGTCGGTTCAAGATGTTGGTATACTCTTAGTATTGTAACACGGGTGGTTTTTCTGCCGCCGGCTCTTTTCCACCTACAACCTTATTTCCGAGCCGGTAGTAGCTTAAAAGAGTGAATAAACGATAATAAGATAACCCTACGTCGTTATCATTTCATACGCCGTACATCTTGATTACGTCAAGTGAAGAAGTGAGGGTTGTAAAACCCTCCTCCGCGATGCATCTACCCAAGCTCGCCCCGAAATATATGATATATACCTTTACATCGGTGGGGGAAGCGGCTATAGATTTTTAAATATGTAAAAAAAAACTGTTGCATGGACATCCTCGAGCGCGTCAGATATTGATAGCATCAATGCCCTACGTATTTTTAATAATGTACGTATGTTAATCTGATCGTTTGCATGATGCGGGTGGTTGTATTTAAGAGTTGAAAATGAAAAAAAAAAAAAAATTATCGAGCGCGTCAGATTTTCTAAGGGAGTGTTAAGTGCACCAAAAAAAAGCTCTCATTCACTAATCTGATGATTTCGATGGGACGCAAGCTCGCGGCCATTTTCATAATGTGCAAAAAAAAATCGCCATTTTGAAATACTCAAGCGCGTCAGATTAAGATATATATAGTTCATCTTTATGTTCTAAACGTACTGTCTCATAATCTGACGATTATCTAGAGGGATTGGCCTGATCTGACAAAAAAAAATTAGAAAAACGGTTCACCTTAAAGGCCATCCCTGCAACTTCCCGCTAATTCCATTCCTGGGCTCTTAAAATTGTACTTATGACGTTTTTGAGCTCAAAATATAATTTATGTGATATTTTGAGCTTGCTGAGTTCAAAGAAATAATATTTCTATGCATTTGAGCTCTCCCAGCTCGAAAGTCTGATAGAAGTTTCATAGAACACTATTTTTGGAATTTTCAAACCGCAATAACTTTTGAATGGATCAACCGATTTTCACGCGGTTGGCGGCATTCGACGCAGTTTTATCATCCTCATAAGTAATTTTGCAATTTTAATTGATCGAACCACAAATTTCGGAGTAATCCCGAAAAAACACTTTTTCGGGTTTCTTTCATTCAAGATATCTCTCGAACGAATCAACCGCTTTTGACCAGCTTGGTGGCGATCGACGTGGTTTTTCAAGCTCAAAGGCGGATTAGTTTTTGAAGTTGATCGATAAAGCCGGTTAAAAGTTATTCCAAAAATTATATTGCAAACACGTTGTAAACAGTATGCCACGAGTCTTTATGATCAATGATGGCGTCATGGCAACAGAAACCAGAGTGGGGACGGAGTGAGAGAGTAATAGATAGAGAAAGAGTGAGAGAGGAATAGAAACGCGGAGAAGGAAATGTAGGCATCACGCAACTGCACGCATTTAACTTTATCGACGAATTTTTGTTATTTCGGCTTGCGGAAATCGTCAGATTATATATTTTTCATTATTCTTGAATTATTTCCTTCAAAATAAAAAAAAATTTAGCTACGCTCGAGAATGTCGAGATGACGTTTTTTTTTTACAACTTTGTTGCCCTCCGCTTTTTTTACGTCACTCTCAAATTGTCAGATTAGTGGAATATACACTTTTTAGGATGTAATTAACTCACCCTACCTTAATCTGACGCGCTCGAGAATTTCTGATGGTCAATTTTTTTTTACTAATCTGATCCTGTATCCTTCACGGGCGGCCTTATATATGGGCCTCATGTTTTGTGGAGGTACTTAACCGGGTACAAGGTATCCCCCTGTATATTAATCTGTCGCGCTTTAGTAAATCCCGAAATCCCCTATTGGGCTCCTCTACCATAAGTAGAGAGTTAATAAGTAAATTTTTTGATATTATCGAATACGCTAGTGCAATAAAAATATTATTTACAACACAAAAAGTACGTTTTGCAACACATTTTAGCGATTTAGATAAATATTTAAACCATCAGAACAGCTTACAACAAATAAATGCAACCATATCTGACATTAAATATCTATATTTTTTTTTATTGCACTAACGATACGTCTGGGGACAACAATGAAATGTGAATCCAAACCGAATGTAATAAAAAAATTCGAGAGAGTATTAACTTTCTATCCTAGAGGCAAGATTTTTTTCATAACCAATTCGCCGCGTCAATACACAAGATATGTGGTACAGCATAAGCACAACCTTACATTTAAGAAAATATTTAAATAAAACTGACTTAACTTCATTCTGAATGTTCGCGTGCATCCAGCTGTACTTTTGTACTTTGTTTACAAGAGCTGGAAAGGCGGGAAATTATTAATTCAGGCGAAGGCACTTCATTCACCCATTTAAATATACTAATATTGAAGATTATTTGTTGTATTTATATATCCTCACTTATATAGAATATAGCCATTGAAATAGAATATTTTTTTCTACGTATGTCTTTACTATTGATGTGTTTCATTGAAAAATCTTAAATGAGTTGTACCTTCGCCCTTATTTTTTTAAATGTAGCATAAATTCCCGAGATTAGTGAAACTCAGCTTACATTAATTCAAAGGCAAATTTACTTTTAAAGTTATAATAAAATAGTGAGGGCAGTTAGAAAATTCAAAAAAAAACAATTATCGACTGTTGAAGGGGAAGAATCGCATGAAGTATCTATACCCCGCGCTCCTTCATTTCCACAGAAACTGAAATTGAATTAGAACTGTGAATGTGAATGAAGGACTGTACAGGTGCAGTACTCATGACGCATACCGTGTCGTTAATTGTACATAATATATTGCTTAGCATTAATTAAAGAGAACCTAAAATACTTTTAGAGATTAACTCTCAAATAGGAGATAAATTTAGCACTCAGTGTTTTTTAGCACATATATTTGACGGATACAGCTGATTTTCCACAAAATACTCTAATTTACCGAATTTAGTTTTAACAAAAATATTATGTTTATCGAAGATTAAGTTTAAATCACATATCACTAGTGAGCAAGATATTGTAAGGTTGCATAGAAACTGAAAATTATAAAGAAAAATATATATATTTTTTTAATTTGAATATATAATATAATACATGTTTTACTGAGTTCCACTAACCTCATATCTAACAAGCACCGAGACAACAAAACGGATAAAGCAAACGTGGGCGAGGCGGATGAATAACGTAGCGAAACGCACGTGAACTACAAGTACTGGCAGCCACATGCAACACAAAACGCTGAAAAAACTTGAACAGTCTAAAGTTAGTCACTTAACCTGCCTTCTAACCCTCCCGCCCTACCCCTTAATCTCTGAAAGCAATAACTGCGACGCCTTTCGTGACTTATTTCAGCCCGAATTGTTTAAATTTTATGCTCTTTTAGGGTTGTTAAAAAACTATCGATATATGTAACTATCGATATTTATTTATCAATGGTTATTTATGACGTTTTACATTTCCATACATCAGTAATCAAATATCAAAATCTGGTAAAAACATCACACAATCGACAAGGCTGGCATAACATAAATTCATGTGTGTTACGATACATTTTCATACGCCTCATCCACACAACAACAAAGGGGTTAAGCTCGTAAATGTTTAATTAAAAAACATATTTATTGCGTTAAAAATCACTTATTCCACTTCGTAAGTATACCTTATACACCAATGTTAAGTTACATTACAAAAAAACTTGAAATTAATAATACAACAACGAATCAAAAATGTCTAAAAGCCGATTACATTTGTTCTAAGGCTACAGCCATGAGGCCATTGTGAATGGCACAATACTCAGAACTCCATTTGTGTTGGTCAAAATCAAATCCCGATGTGTGTGACGAGTTAATTATTTTATTCAAAAAATATGTTACAATAATAGCCAAACAAACAGTTGTTACAAAAAGTAACCCGAAACCCGAACTTGCAGAAAGTAGTTATCGTTGCTTATCGACACTTACAATCTTCGAGACATAGAATTTTTTTTATCGAAATTTATATAAATCATACTTGAGTTCATGTAGAAATATTGTGACATCAATTGACTCTGCACATCTCCAAATATATTTAGTACGCGCTATATTATTATTACAAACCCCGATCGTGGAACCGCCGAGGCGAGATTTTCCTCTAGTTTCATTTGTTGATGAAACCTATTTTTTTTCCAACATTTTTTGTATGAACTGGAATTAAAGATTCTTATAATATTATAGTATATTTTATTATCACACTATCGTAGTTCGATTTCCACCAACACAATACAAATAATGGTCATGCCAGCAAACTCGAAAGTTAGACATCAAAAACTCCTTTGCCAATGAAACATCAATAGCAAAATATCATTAAAAATTTATTGCATGCATTAATTTATAAATAAAAATTAACAATATAATCTAAATAACTTTGCTGGACGATAGTCGATATATTAAAAAGTAGACAAAATCAAGGTCACGGGGAGACTTCTAGTATTTCTAAATTTAAAAATATTGTTTCAAAAAACACATTGTTTAAATAACATAATGCTTATTTTCTATAGAAATCAACGCATATATTACTATAACATCCTAAACTATGTTAATGCTTATAAATAAATGCCGTCTACAGTGGTCTATGGGTGATAATGCAAATGAACATTTGGAGTCCACTCTAGTATGGAAGGGGTCCGTTCATAGACGCAGAGATTTTTTATTAATCTAAATATTTAATATTTTCCTTGTGTATGTACATTTTATGTGTGTTAATTTTAAATAATACGTAATAAGCTTGTATTAGCTATCGTAGTTTGAAGGTGTTTCCACATTATCGACTTTTTAAGTAGGTTAATAACATTAAATAGAGATGTTTCTGAGTACATTTTATAGCGTATATAAACTGAACGTTATGTCTGCGAGTGTGAACGAACTTCTAATAATAGTCTTTATTAAAATAAGGATTTCAATATGAAACGTAAAGTTGGGTAAATTCGTCAAATAATAGTATCTCGGTGTCCACTCGTGGGTTATGACTTAAGTGCATCTCATCTAGAAATAACAACGATACATCTAGCTTTCAGTTATACCTATTATAATATATGTAAAGTATGTACATACGTGGAATAGTCACTAAATAACAAACACGTATGTTACCAAAAATTAAAAACAGATTTTTGTTTTCATCGATAAAATAAATCATTCATTTTTCACTTTTTTAAGTTAATAAAACATCTTATTTACACGCCCACAAAACAAAATAGATTGATATCGTTTAAAAAAAATCACTTAAAACAATCTATAGAAACAATAAAACCTTTTTGCTATGCAATTAAAATAAATAATTGTCCATGTCGTCAATTTAGAAAAAAATAATCTTGCCAATCAATTATAATTATTACCATGTTAGTTTTTTTTTGTCAATTTTCTGAGCCAGAATGTGCGTTACTAGTACTTTAAGATTACCAGACAGTCAAAATTTCGAGCTGCTTAATCAACTAATACTGTAAGCACCATTTCATAATATTACCTAATTTAATTGTTTCTTAAATAAATTTGTTATAGGTACATTCTTTTTCAATTTTCCGTTTTCGTTAAAATACGACTACACTTAAGGCGAAGGTTACTTTTTGCGAAAACATTTTATCGATACCGATACAAATAGTCAGTGTTAATCGAAAATTAATTTAAATTCCCTTAAATGCAATAATCTCCCTTCGGAGCGTAAATTTTCCAATAGGTTTAAGTATTTTCCCATAAAAATATATCCAAATAAAAACCAAAGTAATGATTGATCGTTCGTTCCATCCGCCATGACGCGTAGTCGATAAGTAGTAGATAAGTTCGATATCGAGTTATTTAAAATTATTTTAAAAATATTGTTACATCATAAAAATATTTTCATTTCATTTCATTTCATAGCGATATAATTCGTGTAAAATGGCATCAAATACTACAAAGCTAGTATAATACTGAGATGATGATTTTTATTATATTTATTCGACTATTAAATATTTGCTCACACAAAGAAAAAGGCTGTCGAAATTGAAACTGATTAAGGTATAAAGATTTCTATTACGATTTAATTGATTGTTTCATATCCGTGGAGTAAACATGCAGTTAAAAACAACAGCATTCTTCCCAATAAGGCGGGATTAAATAATACATAGACATCGAGTCGTTCTGACACTACTTTCACCCGTGTTTGTTTCTTAAAAACATATCTTTATTAATTATTTAATGTATAATTAAAACAACTCATATGACACTGATGCGATTGACTTATTATTGTCACCAATGATTACTTAAAAGAAATAATTATAGTATACGATAAAAAAATAGCAAGGTATGTACACAATAAAGTTTTAATTTTATGATACACAATGTACGCACGTGGACAATACAATACAACGTCTAGTGTGCACAAACCTTAACACATATGCTGATGTCGCAAAGGTTTGAAATTAGCTCATTATAAGTTTCGGCATACTTATATTGTATACAAGAATTAATTAAAAAAAACGAGCGAATATTTCCATTCTTTTTAAAAGTACACATATTAAAATAGTATTAGTTATGTAATACGTAATAAGATATAAAAATATATATTATCGTATAAATTGATTATAGCTTCATGACATAAAAAATAAAATAGAACGATAAAATTCCAAATTCAAACCATTGGTACAACAGCGGCGTACTATCGCGATACTATCCACCGCAAGTGCTGCATGCTGTCTCGATTCTTATAATGTAATTCATATAATATGTAAAATATATATGTACATCGATATAGGTATCGTCACTAAACCATGATTCCATCGGCGTCGTCTAACGTCCTTATATAAAAATATTTACACACAACATCTAGTGCTTCATACTACTGTTATACCAGTCGAATTTTAGAATTCGTGATTATGCGAGTCTATAACAATCGTAAGTTCGTGAGACAGGATTAGGGAGTTTATCGAATCGATGTTTCTATGTTCGATACAGCGTTCGCATCGAGTTAGTGCGACGACTCAAGCTTTCATATTTATTAAAGCCGAGTGCCGACTTTATCGAGATTCGATACGACACTAGCGAACGTTCGATACGAAATCGATTACCTAACTTATTTCGTATTTGATCCCGAGCACGATATAAACATCGAAACGAAGTACAAACAAATCACGTTAGTGGAACACATCACAAGCTCAACGGCGGAGGCGATTAAATAATATATCAAATAACATCACAAATCCATCATGCGGTACCGCTTAAACTATTATACCTAACGTGTACAATAGGTACAATAGGTACATTAGGTACTATAGGTACAAATAATGTCCTCACTACCCAGAAGGCAAAATTGGCACTTAAGACTTCGTCCACGTTAAGGGAGGGTTTCGGAGGGGGCTATGTGGGGGGCGAGCCCTGCGTGGGGTTGTACGGATGGTTCGAGTTTCGCAACACTGTGTACACACTGTCCACCTTGCTCAGTTTCTCGAAAAACGGTATCAAGTCCAACAGTTCTGAATCTGTCATGTCGTCGAACCATGACGCGACAGGTACCTGGAAATAATAACAAACCAACGTTATTAAACTTATCGTACGTTTAAACCAAGATGACGCGTCACATGCCTCTAATTTAGCATCGTAGCTGATTATCAGAGTCCATGCAGAGATAGTGATATTACGACTTTGAGAATGTCGAAAAGATTAAAAAAAAAGAATATAAACCGCTAGCTTTTGCCCACGTGAATGTTTTTTTCCGGGATAAAAAGTAGCATGTCTTAATCCAGAACATGGTCTACATATTGACAGTCTCCGTGGCGCTGTACGCGAGTAGCCGGCTGCAAAGCGAGAGGACGTGGGATCAATTGCCGTATCGAGACAAATGTTTATGCGATACACAATTATTAACTTCAGTTAGGGTGCCATGACACTCCAAATTCCTCGTAGTTCCTAATACCCATGATACAGGTTTAACCTAGTGTGGGGTCAGGACTATGTGTGTTGACTGTTGGGTGTATTTATTTATGTGTGCCAAATTTCCTTCAAATCCATTAAGACGGTGACTGATTAACAGACATCCAAACTTTCACATTTATAATATTAGTAGGAAGTAGGATTTGGCTAATTGCTCCCCCCACCTCGAGGTTTGCACCTATGGCATACGTCCTTGTTGCCAGACTAGCTACGGCGCTGCTCAAATTATTTAGTCTTGCTATTTTTATTGTATGAATGTACAGGAAACAAACAGTATACTAAATTAATTATATGCCCTTAAACCAATTAAGATTGCAATATGTTTTGTTTAAATGTTTTGATTATTTTTAGCCATGTTTTATGTTTATTTCCTGTTAAAATTATTTTAAATGAGATAAATCGTATTGTAAAGGCATCGTAGTGTTTGTTCACTGCCAGGTCGTCCAACACTGTATACACCTTGTGGACAGCTCAAGAGATAAACGAATCGTGCTAAAAAAGCATTAGCTAACAATCTTGTTCAAACTATGTATTTACATAACATAGCATTACTATACAACAGCTAACATAGCATTACTACAACACAGCGTTGAAACATGTTGCGTCAATTACATATTGCTGTGGGGTAGGTTAGGACAATGGTGGTGTTACCTAATGGCTACAAGTCCTAAAATGTTCTAGTAAACAAAACTTTTAAGTCAAATAGTCAAACTGCTGTCGTTACACGTAATATTTTTAAAACCATCGCAAAATCTAGTATGGGGCCATTCATAAAGTACCTTCTCAAATATGGGAGGGAGTGGGGAACTTTGAAAAAAAACAAATGGCACTGGACTGCGTTCATCACCATGATACATAAGTTTCATAATGCCCACTAATACCACTGGCTTCCATGCCCTTCGAACCGGCCATACACACAGACGGTTTCACGTATAGCGAGCATACAATGTGTCATGTATAGCGTGGAGGTTCTTGCTTAATTTTCACGTATTATTTGTGGAAGAAATTCTGACAGCGTAAAAACGGGGGAGGCGTCGAAAAAGTAGATTCCTTGCGCAACATATTTTATGAATGACCCATAACTGCATAACGCAGTAGTATATCTTTTATTGCTCATTATCGTTCAATAGACACTTGAGATACAATACAGTACATTGCCACACACATAGTTCTATTGTCTTCTTATCTATTTACCGGTTAGGTTTACAAATCGACTTTATTGGTTTATTCACAATATAGATTCGCGTAGTAGTGATGCGGTATAAGTGAAAAATGGAGGCCCAATGAAAGTGGGGATCTCTGGGATGCCTAAATATAAATAAATAAATACACCCAACAGTCACACATATAGTCCTGACCCCACAGTAATATACGAGTCTTGTGTCGTGGGTATCAGGAACTACGAGAGACTTTTGGTCTCACAACACCCAGACCCCGAAACAAATATTTGTGGATCACGGCTACTCGCCCGCTGCGCAACGGAGGCTGTCTACTAAATGTAACAATGATACCTAAAGTAAGAGACAGTAAGGTGGAATGGACTCACAGCATTGTCCGGATGGAATATGTATGACGCTGGCGAGTTGTCGACGATGACCACGCGACGCAGATCCCTGCCGAGGCTGTTCAGGTCCTTCACGTAGTTGCCGCGGTGGAACACGCAACTGTCGCGGAACAAACGTGCCCGGAACACGCCCCATCTGCAACGGAAACGTATGAATAAAATAAATAAATACACCCAACAGTCACATACACAGTCCTGACCCCAGAGTAAGATACGAATCTTGTGTCGTAGGTATCAGGAACTACGAGAGTTTCGGTCTCACAACACCCAGACCCCTAGCGATCGCTATAGTAACATAAAATACACTCACAACTGTTTCCCTGAAAGCAGAGACAGGCAGAGGTGCAAATAGTGCACCCTCAGTTCATCGTACTTATTTCCGTCCCATGATGTGATAGGGCGATCCCATCGCCATTTCGGGGATAAATTCAAGCGCAGGACAATTAAGTATGAGTTTTGATGAAATTCAAGCCAAATCTTTCTATGCTACAAAAAAATCATGTTGCGCCGACCCCACTGCGAGTGGGATAAGGTGGAAGAAGATTCCGGAAGGTTTATATCCATATTTATGACCCATGGGACCAGGGCAGTAACATGCCTGCGGTGAAACCGCCAGAGAAAATTAGTTTAAATATAAAGATATTAATTAATATGTTTTCGTTCATTTTAAAACGCCATTCTACTTTAGCAAGAATATGCTATAGAAATATATAGACATCCTAATCAGTGATTTATTTTTTCCTTTTTAACAATAGGAAACATCGTCGAGCAAATTCCACTTGCCAGTCTTTTTTTTTATATCAACAAATAACAATAGAGGTTCGATTTGAAGGTTTGTTAAGCATAATAATGTTGTTTTTCCTTTTATGGACTGAGCTTCATTTACATAAACATAGCAGTTATTAAATAACATATCATACAAAGTATTTCATATTGATTAATGAAAACAAAATGTTATGCCATCGGCAACAAATTTATACAATTTGATATTATTTATTATAAAATAACTCGATGTTTCGTCACTTTTGTTGGGCGGTGATTTTGTTATGATGAGATTTATCTTGCTTTCTGACAAGTAGCATCAAGGTGCTGATGGAATAATGTATAGCATGCTGCCATTTGCATATACATTTACATATTTTTATAGTTCGAATCATTGTCATGGTCTTATGTGTGATGTGTATAGACGCAATGAGTAAATGTGCCTGTTAGTAGGTATTTGAATCAGGGTTCGAAAATATCCGATATTTATTATAAATATCAAAATATCGGATATTTATGATATATATCCGATATATATCAAGTTTGATATATATCAATTTTGTATGAAACCCATATTATTTTATTGTAATATTTATGAATACTGTTTGCATATGTGTTACATACACATACTAAAATTATAAAAATAAACTCGTTTTTGGATAAGGCTGTTGATTTTCAATTAAAAACCATAAACTCTTCTTTTAGCGCAGAAGTGTTGCCATTTATGGATTAGAACTTACCATTAGGGAGTATGTTTTAACACTACTCTCACGCCATTTTTATTTGGGAAGTAGAAATACAGTAACAAACTCTAAAAAATATTTTATAACATTAATTTTTTAAACCATTTTTGTATTGCATTATATTATAAAAAAAATATTGATATATATCGTCGAACCCAGCTTGATATATATCGGATATATATCCGATATATATCTTGATATATATCCATTGATATATATCCTCGAACCCTGATTTGAATACCTAAAAACCGTACACACCATACGGACACACAGTATGGACACACATGTTATACCGACCGCAAATACCGCGATAATAAAATGACAATATTGCGTAGTGAGGCAACATTTTATCAAATTACTCTACGTCACGGCTTGTCATACAATTTGTTTCCCAAGTTGACGCATCGTTGACGTCAGCGTCGCGTCGCAGGCGCATCACAACACAATACATGGAAAACGAAAAATATTCTTGGGAACAATTACAGTTCAGAAATCCCCAACCTCCTTTCCAATACCCTGTCTTTCCTATAAGATCGGCATTCTTATTTTAAAAATACACGACGCGACCTCGTGAATGACAGTTTTCTGTTAATTCATTACATTGATTGTGCGATAAACACTTTCATCGAAAGGGGGACTAAGGTAAATCGGCCCGCTTCACACAAATATATAATGAAATCATTTCTAAGTATGCGTTGGATTACATCGAACATTTCGTCACATGACTCGGCTGTCACACCATAGGGTGACAACTGACGCACCGACCCAATTGCGTCAATTAATTGAATTGACACCACGATTATCATAACGGCAAGGCGCTGCACTCCGGATTAAAGCAATAGCTGTCTCAAGTAGAAACAATTCTCCTGTTGTTAGGCTAGTTGGAAACAGTGCATTGTAGAAATAATAGGCAAAATTCTATTAATCTAAACCTGTTAAAAGATTGTTTAAAATAATCCAAATCTACAAATCATGTCCACACGTGAGCTAATCCTACTATCCTACTAATATTATAAACGCAAAAGTTTGTAAATATGGATGGATGGATGAATGTTTGTTACTAAAACTAAAACGACTGAATGGATTTTAATGAAATTTTACAATAATATAGCTTACACATCAGAATAAGACAGGCTACTTTTTATCCCGGAAAAAGCAGATCACGCGGGCGGAGCCGCGAGCAAAAGCTAGTAATGAATAAAGAGTTAATGCCTCGCCTACAAATAGTATGATTGGTTAATTTTCAGGGTCGATCTGCAAATGCAGATTGAGATTGTGTATCGAAATCGCTTGTTAGTAGTTCAAACTTAAACTATATACAATACTTTACGAAAATGAATAACGAACATCCTTTTCAAAATTCAAACGACTAGTGTGTGCATTTTAAAACTTGTGCATTTTAGCACCGCTGACAAACATATATCCATCTCGCTCACACTGTGACATCCACACTATATCTATCTCACCTGTCCAAAAGATCCGCGACGGGATCCGCATACTTGGCGAGCGATGCCGTGAACAACACACATTCGTACAGCTCGCCGCACCGCCGCAGGAACTCGTCCACGTGCGGCCGCTTCAGTACGTACACTTGATGCACGGCGCCGTCAATCTCCACCGGCACCACGAAGTCCGCATTGTTGATTGGCTGGAAAGAGATTATTAAAGGGTAAGATTGATAAAGGTCGCAGGAAGTCGCTGGATGCAGGCCGCTTCCAACAGGTAAGAAGCCTATGTTCAGCAGTGGACGTCCTGTGGTTGATGATGATGATGATGATGATGAAAGGGTACTGTCATACTTATATATATACATTTAAAGAACTGAGCGCATGTGGCGATCGATCCCGGACAAACTTTAATGGATAAAATATTTCTTTTATAGTCGCAGTAGATGTGATAGCAAGCCCTTAGTTTACAAATCAACCTAGAAATATGACATGCGCATCTCAGTGAATAAACGCCGTAGGTACATGTGCTTACTGAATCGAGAATATTTACTGTAATCATTTAATAAACTTCCATGAACCTCATTATGTACATATTATGAATGTTATTAACGAGACCATTCCATTCATGAAAATTGTTCATTTTACATTAATTATTTAATCATTACAAATTAAGGGATAATTAATAATCGAAACAGGAAAACGATAATAAACAAACGGTTTATGTTTTCAGTAATGCCTTTACACGTTTTATTGTGTTTACCTACCTGACATCATGCAATGGGTCTTTAATTGCATCGCATAAAACCAAAAACACATTGAGCACTTCAAAACAATTTGTAATTTATTTGTGAAACGCAATCAACATAAAATTTTATATTTTTTCCGTTGCAGCCACCTGCGGAAGATGCTTGTATATATGAGAGAAATCCAAGATAAAGAATATGATTTTGGAGAGCTATTTTCATTCATTCATCTCAGCGATTTTGCTGGTGGGTAGTCTAAGTATCCACTTGTATCCGACCGGATAGCGACCACCGTACACTGGTGCTAAAACCTGCCATAGTGGCCCACCTTGTGTGGGTCGCGTTCCAGGGTCAGCCAGTGTATATCCGGTTCTCCCCAGGGGGCTTGCTCCCTGATCCTAACCCTTTTCCCATCCCTTTTTCCTTCCCCTTCCCCTTGGCCCTTTGGCAGGCCGGCATGATATTGCCGACCTACGATGGACACATTGTTTATCGTTGGTCGACACTATTCTTGGATTGCGCTACACTTACCATCAGGTGTAGCGTAGTCACTTTACCGAGCCAGGATAAAAAAAAAAGCGAGTTGATTGAAGATTCTGCATAGAAGGGACTGATAGATATCATTTTAGAACAAGTTCTTATTAGAATTGTTCATATTTTAAAGATATATTCTTTCACAGTTGTGATATTTTCTCCTCTCCTAATTTAATGGTCGATCTAGATTGGTAATTGCCTATCCTATTTTAACACGCTATAACTACTAATACAATAAGCTTATATACCTTGGCCTAAAATTAGTAAGAAGAGCACCATCGCGACTATTCTTTTCAGATAGTAAAGGTGGTTGGTATACATGACGGACGACGTGGCTGTATAATAGTCAACGATGGCTACAATAGCGACAACGTTCCAATAGTGGATGTGATATAATTGCATCCCATAAATAGATATAGGTACCAGAACCCATTGACCGAACGTTTCAAAGCAAATGAGTAATCCTACAAAAAAGACTGGCGGAAGAAACTCATTTTTCATCACAAATATAATTTGTTTTTTTTTTGCGGTACACATACACTGCAAAAACGACAAAGAAACACGATTTTTTATTATGATAGGTTTATCGGAACGTCCTTCGCCGGTTTCCGACAAAATGGGTCCTAGTCAAGGGCGGAATAAAACGATAAATTAAAACAAGCCGAACGTTGGCCACGAAGGTCTTTATCAAAATAGATAAAATATTTGGAAACCGCATAAATCCGCGCAAATGAATAACAGTGCCATTAAGAAACGTTTAATACGTTTTATACTTAAGGGCCGTCCGTGAGCAAACGACCTTGACTGTCTCGCGCCATACTGAATCGTGTACTCGGCGAGTGCAGAATATGCACGTATTTAGCGAATAATTGATTTAAAAAATCAGGTTTTGGTCTTTTCGAAAATTTAAAACGGGCAAAATATTCGTTATTAAATTGCCTATCTAGTGATGTTAATCTCATTTGATAACATTCTGTACTTTAAAAGGAGACGCACGGAATCTTTGCATTTTTCCCATTTTTATGGTTCATTTATAACGACAATTTAAAAATATATATCAGCATTAACATGAATTTGAATCGAACAAAGTAAAGCTGACAGATTGTAAAAATATATTGTATATTTATTTAATCAATATTTATTTTAAGTAATGACTAGATAGCCTCTAAAAACCTCGATCGCGCGGTGTTTTGCTCACGGACGGCCCTTAACAGAAAAGTACTAACGCAATCATTTTCAAATCTGTCAATCCCTAACATTATCATACCATTATCATCAGTGATCAGCCTTTATACTAGCAATCAGTAACGTTTGTTTGTTACTTGCAATACGATACAGGTGCATTTCAGCTTCTTGGTTTTGTTAACAGTAAGCATTTACAGTAGTAAGTAGATTATAAAAATAGACTCAACATAAGATCTCAAAATTAAATAATAAATAACGGAACTCAAGTTTCAGGATCCGTCTCGTGTCATTTGGTTTCAAAGTTTAACTGGTGGTTAGACGCGTAACGGGCGAGTGAAGTAATTAACTTAAAATCGGCCAAGTTGTTTTACACGTATTTTACTACGAATTTGACAAAATACAATCAATGAACAATTAATATACAACATGTTACAGAAATGAGTAGCCAAAATTAAGCAACGTATACTTAAGGACATTAGTAATTCACCCTAAGTAGTACCAAGTACATAAATAAAGTAAATGTCTTTTTATCGAATAAGTAACATGTCGATAATCGACATGCAACTTTGGAGAACACTAAATGATGAACCGCTTTTGTCTCACTCCCGCATTGTTATTCTCGCTCCCTTATTTATATGAATGTGATCGATCATTCGACCTTATAAACGAGTGAATTAAAATCGCGTGAAAATTTAGGACGTCTAAATTTTGATAAAATCCGGTACTTAAACACTCGCTGTAAGATTTATGTAACCACCCTAAACCACACGTTTGTGAAGCACGTTGGATATATTTTCGAAGTTCAACAAGCCAGTACTCATTAAATCGTAAATGCAAATAGTGAGGTCTTTCACATCTGCTCAACCCAATAGGTAATTGTTTGCTAGTTAATAGCTCAAATAACATTGTCCTTGGCACATAACATAACGATTGATTCTCAGGTTTCTATAGTAACATTTTGCTGTATGATTTATTAAGTATATTAAATTGCCATGAAAATGTGTGTCCAAGAGCTTTAATGACCCTAGTACTGACTCTTTAACCGATTAAGGCAACCGTAATGTGTTTTTAAAACGCATGGGAAGAGTATTTAAAAAACGCTATTATTAACTTTTGGAGTTTTGGACAGTTATTCCTGCCATTATAAGCAAAAAAAGCTCATTATGTACAACTATTGCCCGGTCCGTACCTAATATTTAATAATATAACAATAACTACGTTCATAGAATGCATGGTGCTGATCTAGGTATCTTGTTAATGTCTACAGACCTCTATCTTACTACTGAACAGATAAGTACCTACACTTGGTCAGGCCCAACATCGTATGCACTCAAGCTTTAGAATATCATCACTGGCTCCTACTACATTAGTGGAACCGTGCACTGACACCAGGGACGTATGCACGCTCATGAAGTTCCGTTAACATTAACACGTGTAATAGAACAATTACTATACTTCATTGTTGAAGGATCACAATGATGACGTACAGCTGAAGTTAAATCAACACTACAGTGTGTTACATTGTTGGATACGGTCCTAGGTGACAACGTGATACCACTGCAAGTAATCCCATTGGGGTGGATCGATGGAATAGAGGAATGCTGACCAACTTTCAACACTAGAATAGTTTTGCCTGCCTGGATACGTAACAATCTACACAGGAGGTTACCTTATCCACAATAGCCAATGGCTATTCAGCTTTTTCAATAATAGTGGCTGCGCTGGTGTTAGGACATTCATATCCGCCGGATAGCGACCACCGTACACATGGTGATAAAACCTGCCATAGTGATCCACACGCCTTGTGTAGATCACGTTCCAGGATCAGCTATATCCGATTCTCCCGAGGGGCTTGCGACATGACTTGATGGTTGATTGGGGCGGGTATAGGGGTACATCCTTGTATTACTGTGCCTGCATGGGTCATCCGCCTGTCGTGTCGCAGGCCCCTCGATTTGCTTCTTTCCTCTCCGAAGAGAGAAGCATTTGTACAGGCCGGCATGACTGGTGACCACCGCTAAGCATAAGCTCGTTGTTTGTTGGTGGTGGCTGGTTTTGGATTGCATGCTTACCCTCAGGTGTAATGCAGTCACTTTGACGTGCTCGGATAAAAAAAAAGTGGCCGGAGAATGAGCAAATAGTGGCAAAGCCACGTTGTAGACGGTGGTGGGTACAGCAGGTGTAATGGGCCGGCGCAAATTTTTTTTTCATAGTTTTAATTTGAAAGAATTTGGAATACTGATCTATCTACCAGATCCAGTGCAATCGCAACTCAGTTTATTATATGTAACATTAATAATGGTATTTATATTCACATACGCATAATATACAACTAGAACACTGACATCACGTAATATTATTATGTGGGTGAACTCAATTAAGGTCCGTAACTCTCAACTCATAACGAAGGTACGTGCACATTTGACCCTAAGTTATAATATGAATTGCGATATAATCTTCTATTTAATAATTATCCACTTTTTGAAAGATAACACTAGTTTACAGTACATCTGTTGCCGACAAAAAAATGTCTGATCTTGAGTACATATATTATCCTAATTTCAAATACATAAGTTTATTTTTTTTATCAGCTTTAGTTTTTCAGTTTCAGCTATATACGTTAAAAACAGAAATAAATAAGTTTTTATTTAGAAAAAAAATATTAAAAAATTAAATTAATCATTGAGATGTAAAAAACTGCGCTTTAAAGCTCTTCTGTTATGTGTTGACTTAGGAAAATGGTATATCAGAGACCAGCAATAGTCAGACATCATGTTCATATCCCAGAAACCCTGATAATGTTATTCTATCAGACGTAAGTCCTGATACATACGCTCTCCTGGATCTTCGCTCATATCTCTTAAATTTTGACTATGGAGAAAGAGGAGTTTTATGCTCATATTGCACCCACACACAAATTTGCCACTTGTAATTATTGTAATTTATTTTATTCAAGACTAACAAGGTGTTACAGTAGACAAAAGACATTATTTTCTTCTGAAAAATAACGATGCAATTCTTTTTCTATTTCACGATAAAAGGTTATTGTAGTGCCTGCAGAAAGCAATTTTTTTCTTTCAGACTTGATGCCAACAATTCTGAAGCTTGTTTAGAAAGATCCAAATCTCTTACAAGATCATCTAACTCGTTTTGGGTAAAGCGTTTCGTCTCATTTGGTATACCTTCAAAATTAGCATCAATTGGTGATGAGCTTGGTGTTTCAGTGTCAGTTTGTGATGGTGTTTCTTCTAAAAGTCCAGATATATTTTTATACAATAAAAAGTTAGGTGAATGTTGCACTGGAAGCTGAACACAAGTAGTGCTTAGGTATTGCCATTTAAGTAGATTTTTCGTGTTTATGTCGTTTATGTTCGCGCAACAAAAGTAACAGTCATCGAGATGATTTTGTGGTTCTCGCCAAATAGTTGGTGTTACAAATTTAAAGGCACTTCTTTTACCACTTTTCCATAAACTTAAATATTCAACACATGATTTACAAACACAATTAGGCGCCCAAGACTTGTCATTTTTATCCAAGGACATTTTAAAATATAGAATATAGGTGTTTTTAACTAACTCTGATGTAACTTTTCGACAATTCTTAAGCACATACTCACCGTAAATGTAGTAAAAATTATTTGCATTTTTTAAACAACGTCTCCTTGAACTACTCATGTCACAAAAACTTCAGATATTAATCTTTACCCAGTAAAATATGCACGTTATGGCCAAATAAATAAGAAAAAATAATAAAAATAAAAAACAAAAAATCTCGAGCTGCACAAAAAAAAATGAGGGTAGATTTGTCAAAAACAAGTCATGAGTGAACATTGCCAACCATAAAATTCCCGGCAACAGACAAAAATTTAAATTTTGTAAACTAGTGTAATCATTACTTAAGAAAAGAAACTAATTTGTATGTAAGTAAATGCATTAACAATTTTATTACAGTACATTATTCTAGGGAACAGGTCAATTATCGCATAATGAACGGGCAGTATTATAAACAAACATTCCGGAACAAAATCTAGTGAGGCCAAGGCCCCCTATGCTATATATCCGAAACGAAGCAACGAAGTTTATAATAGCGTAAGTCATTACAATAATAATAATTTTGATATATTACCACAATTGATTTGTAAGTAACGTATATGAAAGCGATAGATTTCTCCAATATATTGTTTCCTAGAATATATAAAATTCACATAAAAAATCCAACATAACCGGTTTTTTAAGACTGCTTTATTTTAGTCACAGTATTTTAAATTATAACTATTATTGTGATGTTATATTCTATATATTATCTAAATTCGTCATTCGTATTGTTTTATAGCATACGGTCCTAAGTACGTGTTGTTTCTAATACCCACGGTATGCACAACCAATGTAAAATCTGGATTATGCATGCTCACTAACAGGTACTATTTAGCACATACCTGTTTGTCAATTGTCATAATCCCATCACGTATCATATGCACGGCGGCCATAACAGATATGAAAACAACACAACGACACTTTCTCCTAGCCCAACAATGGGCGAGACAATGGGGACCCATCCGTCCGCGTTAGGCGGTCATCGCGCGACGAATTTCAATTTCACACACCGTTGTCATTGAAAGTACAGATTTATTTATCATAATATAAAAAGGTATGAATTAAAATAAATGCCATTGATAAAACCATTCGCTTTGTCTGCACGGTCAACCGATTTAAATAACAAATATCTTAGATAACATCTTACGGTGGCACTCACACGTATTTAATTCACGACACAACGTACACACGATCGTGGGCTAAAATGAACGTTTGTTTATCAACATTCGTACAAGTTTAGTTCAGATAAAAAATATTGCGTTTAAAGCTTCTGACGGGGTCGACGGCTTTTGAACACTATGAACAATCCTTTCACATACCATCACGCCCGTGTTACTCAAGCAATTAAACATAGAGAGCAATTACTCCGCAAGTAGTTGATAGTACTTCGGTTGCATATCTTTATTAGGGGCAAGACTCTTTATCGCTAATTCAATTTCCGAACAATCAGGTATTGCAGCCGTCCGGTGTCGCACGCGCTTTATCCCTGATTTGATTTCATAAAGGTCTTTCCAAAAACATATTCACACTTCGATTTTGTCATCTCACTGACTGACTGATCATTCTCGGTCATCATTCCACCAGGAATCTAGTCCACGTGCCATCACCACATAGGTATAGCCAGAGCCTTGACCAGCGCCTTTTGAGTATTTTTGGAGATCGATTTCCTTCACTTTGATCCTTTTACGGATGCCCTTAATAGTCCGTATTTAAAACTCGTCTCGCTAAAACGACGCTTTATGAATCGTTTCGTCGACTATAACCATGGCACAACGATAGGTAGTAAAAAATCCAGAATCCGGGTTTAGTGTGTACCTCATAGTTTATAGTTATCTACATCTCAGGAAAATCTCGTATCGAGTCGGGTATAATCACGTTAACTTCTAGTGTATTAGTATTAATTTAATTGATAATAATTATATTTATCTTTGCAAAAATCACATTATCCTATAAACTATCTTAGCTAAGACGAAACTCCTTGTCAATCGTATCGGACGTTTTAACAATATCACGACGCAGAGGCCAAAAACAGTCTCATTTATTGTCCGTTAATCGACAATCAACGCTTCTTAAATATTACGGACAGAAATAAAACAACACAATGCGAAATGGGGTCAGCCCGTGCTGAAACGCGGACACAACGACGTAGACGCGCGATGAAAACGGTTTTCCCCGCGTAACTCATGCGAAGATTCCTGGAGTTAGTTGCAGACGCGCTGATTGTGAAGGGTAGCAAATCGCAACCTTGGGTTGTCGGTACCAGGTTGTGAATACGCAAATACTAGATATTACATGTCAGTAGTGCGGTAAGTTTTTCAACCCCTAAATCCTAATGGATATTGTTGGAGGCTTAATAGATATAGCACCAAAATATATATTATAATGCTTTAGAGAGTTCTGATAATTAGAGTCGTAAAACAACGACCAAGTTCTGGACACTCGACAAGTTGAACGCCTGAACGTGTTTGAACTTGAATAAATGTTGAATTTGTACCTCTGCGGTATCACAACGCAACGAGAACTATTTTGTTAATACGGTAAACCAAAAAAGGTATATGTGACTAACTATGTGATAAAAATATATAATATATTAGCCAGCGATCAAAGGTAACATATTACTTGCGGCTTATTACTCAAACTTGCTTTCCATCGCGGTTTCACCTGCATGTTACTGCCATGCTCCCATGGGTCATAGCGTGATATACATATAAACCTTCCTTATGAATCACTCTATCTATTGCTGCTACAACTGCATTAAAATCCGTTGAATAGTTTAAGACCTAAGTGAACAGAAAGGGGAGGCGACTTCATTTATATACTATGGAAAAATCACAGTCACGGTGTTATTTAAAAATGCAAATTCTCTGCACGAGTAAACAAAATAGATTGTAGTAACTTACAAAGTAAGACTTACATAATCCGATAATGTCCCCAACGTAATAAAAACTCGTGGCTTAGAAAAAAACAAAGCATTTAATTATAAACACGAGTCCATAGCGAATTAATTAATTATTTGCATAAGACCTTCTTAATACGCATTAAGAGGTAGAGGTTACGTTTTATTACCGCTCGTTTGCACGACAAGGCGGCTTACATTCTTTGTTGAGGTTGACATATTTATGAAAATAATGAATAATAAGCCATTTCTGGCAGTAAAATTTGCATATTATACATTATTAACTGTATCCGCTATTTTGTTCACGGTGGCTAAAATGTTTTTGATCATTTTAACTTCAAAGCTGTATAATGTAGGTCCAAAATAAAACTTAATTAAAATCTTGGATACGAATGCAAGGTTAAATTTGGTTTTTATATTAATACTGATTATAGATATGAATCTAGAATCGGTAAAAGTAACGAGGAAGTGGAGGGAAGGCACTCTCATGGTTGACCACCGACGCATGAATAAATGGCTAAACGCCTAGAATCTAGAAAGGGGAATGCCCATCTCCCATACAAAAGTAGTTAAAATCAAAGTAAATCTATTACAATTAAAATGTCTATCCAAAAACTTGGGGGAAGCTGGTTAAAAACATTTCGCCTAAAATATATGTTACGTGTGTTAAAATTGCGATCTGACAAGTGCAAATATCGGTCATTTAAATATGTTAAGGATAAATCTTCATTCATAGATAAAACAATGAGGTATTATATTATATTGGAGCGGACGCCGAATCGGAAACAAAAAGTTTGGTACATACGAATAACTTAAACAGAACTATCTGTCATATAAGATTTATATTTACCAATGCCAAATTCGACATTCATGTACATTTACGACAATCAAATTAAATACTATAATAATAATTATAATATTTTTCCCCTAGTGCGTGAAACTTGAAAATAATACAACTATTCTTATTTTAATCTAAATAGATTATATGACTATTTGAAGTTTCTGTCCATTTCCAGGCATTTTATAGGCGTTCCCCTTTAAATGTGTATTGCAAACCGCGTACTTCGCCGATGACTGAACCATGTTTCTGTTAAAGCTTATTAAACATTATTTATAATCAAGACATTAAGGATAACAAAAAAAAGTCAGTTTATAAAATTTATAAACGTCTTTTATAATCATCCTTCTCCAGCCGTCAGAATAAAAACGATCAAATTGATGGATAATTATAGAAAAGCCATTAAAAACAGATCACAATCGGTCGTAATTGTATTTAACGATATTAAAGCAACCTTCAGACTTCGGAACAATGAAATGTCGAGCCAAGTTATAACGTGTTCAAATATATGCTACGGATTGTCACAATCTCTAACTATGCAAATAACTTATCTACTGCCAATAAGTAGGTCGTTATTCAGTATTAATAAATAAATACATGCAACATTCACACACAGTCTTGATCCAACACTAGGCCAACCTGTATCGTGGGTATCAGGAACTACGAGACTTACGGTCCCACAAAACCCAGATCCGAAACAAATATTCAACAATATAAGAACGTTAATTGCATAGATGGAATTCAATCGGGAATTCTTTTAACATAGTTAAGCGACAGTACGCATTAGATATATGACTCATAACAGCATAGTAGAATATAATTGCTTTTCGTACGTTAGTATTAAATGATAGTTAAAACTCAATGTATAAACCTTGACGTATCGCGTCCTCAGATCAATCAAAGCACATTTTGATTGATGCTCCCATTTCACATTATCAACTATTTTCTACCACTAAAGTCATAAAACTCCATGTAGTTATGATAACTCGGCAATTTAAGTTAATAATAAAAAAAAATACAGTTTCGACAGAACACAACACCGTATTTCCACAGACATACCAACGTTAATAGATTCACCAATTATCACAACTGGCTCTAATAGTAAATATCGACATAATACGTTTGACCTACAACACAATTCACAGACGCATTTTTTTTAATAGAGGCACAAACGAGCTAGTGGGTCACCTGATAGTAAGTGATCTCCACCGCACATGTACGCCCATAATAATAGAAGAATCATAGGTAGGCGCGTTGCCGACCTTAAACGAGAGGGAATGGGAAGCGGTGGGAGATTTGGGCCTTAGGAAATATTACCACACGAAACGCAGCAGCAAGCCGCTTCTTTACGTCGATTTACTTTATGTGAGACAGTAGTAACGACCCGGTCGAGCCGAGCCATTTCTGCTGTAGACAACATTGTCTACAGCACGGCTCTATCACTCAGGTTTTAGCTAATAATTAAAACATAACAGTCAAACATAGTCCTGAAAGCACAGTAAGATAAGATTAACTTGTGTTGTGGGTGAGAAGAACTAAAAAAAACTTTCGGCCTCAAAAAACCATACCTAAAACAAATACTTGTAGATCACAGAACCATTCGCGCGTGGATCGACTCCATTGCCTTACGTATCATAGACGGCTATTCACCCACCGGGCCACGGAGGCTGTCAAGTTATTCATTCATATGCAAAAACCCCTAATAACCATTTATCAATTACTGAGCAATCTGTGGCCCCGGCACACCTCTCTCTAACTGGTCACAAAAAGACCCGATAAAAATCGAGTCACGAATGTAGAATAGCTAACAATTATAATTGTTATTATGAAAAAATCCAATTGCGTGTTCGATGTCTGACACGATGACTAGGTCGTCAGTATAAATTATAGTCATAATTGACAACTGACAACAATTGTGTTAACAGAAAATACACTCAAATACTCAATAGAAATCGTGTTATATGTTAGCAATGCTGCCAAATATTTTTTGGGAGTCCATGGATAGTGGTGGTGATTACTTACAAATGACCCACTTACTCGTTTCAAAATGTACTGACCGACTAAAGGAAAGGCGAAACTGATAAAATGATTACCTATTTCATCAGCAATGAAACCCTAAACAGTAACAATTAAGCGAAATTAAAAATGTCCAACACACATTACATAGAACTTGGACCTAACAACCTCGAAGTCATTCAACTAGTCAAAGCAAACAGGCCTTGGTGCATTGTCTGCGAGCACACACGGTTAGAATCGATTCCTGATCGGTTACCCAAACACATCCAAGGTTTCGACCTTGACATGCGAGGAGCTAACCAAAAGCAAAACACAATGGAACTTAATGGCAGTATTGAGTATAGATCGTATGTGATCAACTAGCTATGATTTAGTGTAACAGAAATGATGCTACGATAAAGTACATATTATGGTTGTAGTCATGCTACAAATCTCATATTAACATTGTATTTTTGTGATCGCTAGTATAAGGGAATAAATAAACACTATTTAGCAGCAAATGTTTCATGTTTCCTGCAAATAAACACCTTTGTAATGCTTCTGTTAGCTTTTGATCTTATAATTTATGAACAAATAATGATGCCAAATTACGACGCAAATGGATTTATAATAACTGCAATTCCTCAAAAGAAATCTAATACATACATTGTTCGTACAATGTAATTTAAACCATCTAAACATAGTAAATTTTATAACATTTCATATTTGCTTACAATGTTGGTAACATAAGGACTCAAATTACAGAAATTATATTTTTTAATTTGCGAAAAGGAAATTCCATTTTATTAAATAATATTCCCACAAAATACATCAAGTTGGTGTTAATAGAACTGATACACAGTAAGAAGTCTAGCATGATAGCCTCCGATCTCATACAAATGGACATTCCTATAAGCTAGACTTTGGGATATTGTGGTCCAAGAACAATACAGGGAGTCAACAGCCAAGAACAATTATATCACGTTACTTAAAATGATTAAACAAAATCAGTCACATCCAAATCTGCAGTTGCGAATCCCGAAGAACATAATAAACTGTTGATAAAGTTGTTGCTTATGGAGAGAGTAGTAGCTGAGACAAGTTACAACCTTTTATAGACTTCAAACCGATTTATTAGTAATTTGTATAAAAAGAAGTCCGGTCCACCAATCCGTACTGAAATTGCATGGTGGCCGGTGGAACGGGGTTCATAATACAGCACCATCTCATAGCATCTGTAAAATTGTAACATAACTAATGGTATGTGATAGGAATAAATGTATGTATTTACACATTCCAAAGATAAAGCCCTTAAAACTGATTATGATAAACACAATATAAATAATGAAATCATCCTTTTACTTTCAATGTTACACAACATTTCGAAAGGGCTGTGCGGAAGATTGATTTTGTCTTTTTCTATCATCACAAGGTGCGTGAAAGTTAGCAGTCGTTAGGGAAGTGAACGGGTGTGTTGAAACAGATTTTCTGTACTACAGCGCATTCCGTGCGGTGTTAGACAAAATTGACGGCACCGAACCCAAGTTGCGGCTACGAGCGTATTTGGATGCAATAACATTTCAACCCACATCAAGTAAAAATTGTGATGTCTATGTTATTGTGCTAAATTCAATAACTTAAATCAATAATTTAAAGTTCTATTGTACATGATTGTATGTGGGAAATATTTAATTTCCTTTTTTTTTAAATACGGAATTTAACATATTTAAAACTAATAAATTTAGTAAAATAAAATCAACACCTCAATTTTTTATTGATGTGGGTTTAAATGTTATTGCATATTTGCATCTTTTTAGAAATAAAAATAATCTTAAGGGTTAAAACCCACAAAATTTATCAGGATAACTTCTGTATCTTTAAAAAGACAGAAAAGATTTCAGACATTGATTAGGGCCATATCGATTTATTTACCTTTCAAACAATACCGCATTCAAATCGGTCCCTTCGTATAGGCGCTACAGTACCACAGAGGTTTACACACATTCACCCACGGACAGACAAGTGATCAACTTGTAACACCGCCCTTTTAGGTCGAGGATTAAAATCAATGTGGGCAAATGCTTCTGTATGGACTAAATATGCTGATTCGACATTTAACATAATATTTTGTTATGTATTAATTGCCTTTCGCGTAGACTTTAGATTTTAATTTATTAAACGGATTTACTATTTGCATTAAATTTATTAAATTGTTGCGTAAAACCTATTATCGCTGCCGGATGTCGTCTCTACGTCGCAGTGTCTAATGTAGGTAAATATGTTGATATCATTTGCAACAATATATTTAGATACTTTTAACAACGGGTTATATTAACTACATCACCAATGTCACCTCGATCTGATCCATCAACCCTAAACACAAGGTTTACATCTACTTACTTTATAGTACCATAATCCACATCTGTCTTCGTAAATACTATAATTACTACCAAATGCTGATACTACGCCCGTTACGTGTACTTTTAATTTAAGCTTTCGATCATCATCATCATCATCATCATCAGCCACAAAATGTTCACTGCTGAACATAGGCCTCCCCTAAAGATTTCCAGACCGACCTGTTGGAAGCGGCCTGCATCCAACAGCCTTCGATAGTACAATTAAAACGAGAACAGTTCTATCCGAGCACATATTACAGACAACAAAATCTATTTATGTGGGTGTCAAAGTTCAGTGCACACCCCACGAGCGAACGTTTTAAAATACACCATTATCATTTCCACCTTTCGTATGTGGAATTGATTTGATAATATAGCATTTAGTGCACTGAGATATTTATTTGACGGCATGCATGTTAAAGCGGAATCGGAATTAGATAATCAATTAGTTTAGTATAACAGTGTCACGAGTTCCATAGTCTCTGAGTGTGCTGGGTTACAAAGCATGAAATATTGATCCTGCAACAATAGTCACTTATAGTGAAAAATCGAAATTAGTTTTGGATAGAATAGCGACATGTGAGGAATACACAATTCCGCCAATATCAACGGAATCAATCAATTTATTTATTACTAGCTTTTGCTCACGGCTCCGCCCACGTGATCAAACAAACAAACAAACAATCAAACTCTACAGCTTTATAATATTAGTATAGATTTGGGTAGCTTAGCAACGGAAGCCTTCAAATATTATTTGGGTAGCTTAGCAACGGAAGCCTTCAAATATGAATAATTTTCCCCGTTTTTGCAACATTTTTCACTGATGCTTCGCTTCTAATGGTCGCAGCGTAATGTTATATAGCCTAAAGCCTTCCTCGATAAATGGACTATCCAACACAAAAAGAATTTTTCAATTCGAACCAGTAGTTCCTGAGATTAGCGCGTTCAAACAAACAAACAAACTCTACAGCTTTATAGTATTAGTATAGATGACATAATATTGTTGTGTTGGTCATCGACAACGTTTCTGACTATGGTTAATTCTCAAATAGATCATTGTTATGGTTGTCGGTACAGATGGATAAAAGGAACCTTTTAAATATTAAATGAGTGGTACAAACGAGTAGCTTGAAGCCTATTTCTACACTGTGGCAGTCAGCGAATCGAGTAAGGAAGTATTTTTAGTAGCGCAGCAAGGCATAAAGCACTTCTAAGGCTTCAATAATATGAGGTTACGTGAAATGCAATATCACTGGTGTGACTCAAACAGAATTCTAGAAAATCAAATTATTAATCTAATAATCTAAATAATGGTCTTGCTACTTGTATTTAACAATGAAGTTGTTTTAGTCCAAAAGCACTATAATTTTATACTGGCAATATAAATCCACTTAAACATACAGTACTGTTAGGATTTTCTTTCCACGAATTCAACAGGAACTAACGCGTGACATACGCTCCCATATAGTCACATAAATAAATGCAGTCGAATCCTAATGCTCTACTACCCATTATACAATTACTCAACTACAATTATGGTTATTAATCGGATACCATCTGTGGGCTATGACGTCGCACCATTAGCAAACTAGGAACCAGCATGACATTTACATTATTTAGGAACTCAGCAATAAACTACAATTCATGACCACTTGCCCCTTATTTTTTCAGAAGTTACCCGCCTGCGTTTGACTTACATATCGTAAAATGAATAAAAGTTGAACTGAAACTTAATTAAAAAAAACACTAGCTAACATCGCGCCCGTCGGCTACCACAACTCTTTAATCCGATACTTTTATACACAAACAAAAAGGCTTAAGATATTCCATTAAACCGCTGAACGAAATGATGTTCTAAATTGCAACTTTCACATTATCGACTAACTTTTCTCGCTCATTTCAATCCATTCCTAATATCTTAAGCTGATTCATGAGAACCCTTCGGCAAACCGAAGCTGCACGCTCTAGTTCCTAAACTGTATTGTAGAAGAACAAGTCTCTGAGAAACCGGAAAACACGTTCCGTTGTGACAACCACGATTAGGACAATGTATTAAAGTGCACAAAAGACCTCAGAATATAATGTTCGCGATGACATTACAAATTACCTAATACGATTATGATTGGCGCAAAGTGGCCGGCTACGAGATAATTTATATACAAAGGTCGGAGCGTTATGCAAAGTTCGTTTCGCAACAGAACATGAATATTATTTTCTATGCGCCCTTGGTATCAATACAATTAAACAGAGTAGGAGTCTACTGTTTGTTTTCACAAACAATATAAAAGAAGGAATTTACTTGTTAAATATTCAGTGATAAAATCTAAACCAAGTTTATATATTGCAAACAGATATTTGATTTATGAAAGGGTGTGGTTTGTAAAGATGCAAATCTATGATGGGATGACATAACTTACGAAAAGCACTTGCCGGAATTGCAATTGCCGGAAGACCAGGATCTATCATTAACAGATATATTTTAACAGATATCTATTTACTTACGATAGCGTACCGTCACTCTAGTGACATAACATATCATTGGGCGTAACACATAACAGTATGACAGCATTGTCCAAGTGATATGCGATTGGCTGTGGCAATAATATTCAACTTTCGCGCGTAAAATGTTTTATTTTTATGTTCGATGACATTTCATTTTATAGACACCGTGAAGTTATATTTTCACCCGAGATGAGACTGTGTTGTAATGTCCAATTAATTTTCAGTTACATTAATGCACGCCTACGTACTTTATTCTTTGTGGTCTATTTTAAATTTTAACGCTTATTATATTGATAGAACGTTGGGAATCTCGTATATGAAGCTCATCTCATTTAATCAAATGAATACGTGGGTGGTTTTGATACGTGAAAACGTTTTATTTCTATGAATATTTAAATAAATTATTTTCTCTATTTTATATTAACGTATCAATAATGTCATAGAACACAAACGTTACACTACATTGGCGAAATCATCGAAAATCGATGGGCCATAATCTAAAAAGTAAATAGAATAAAATATAGATTTAGGATTAGATATCTTCGATATGCAACCTAATCATAGGAAAACCACAAAGAACAAAAAATCAACCCAAAATAAGATATTTCTCTTCAATTAATAATACGTCGGCCTGTGTAACAGTTGTTCCGACAGTATCTACGTTCATCTAGCTTCTCTAGGCTCGTGCTTTATCACGTAAATGCTAAATATTGACATTTAGAAAAACACCGCAGCTGAGCCGGCAACTAGACCAACCATGTAACATGAACAACTAAAATATATATAATCTATGTGTTATATCCCTCACTCAATAGAGATTTGCAAGGCGACCGAAGTTTTGTGTCGCGCGTCCGTTAACATAGTTTAATATAATTCCCGGCACGAGTCGTGAGCATATATGTTTTTTATTTTTATTTGATTAAATGAGACGAGTAAGGTGCTCGCTTGATGGTAAGCGTCACGCCTGCCCATAAAAAGAAGCACACAGAACTTTGAATTACAAAGCACTGCATGGAACTGAACTGCGCTCGTCACCCCGAGAGATAAGATGTGAAGTCTCATAATGCCCAGTAATTTCACTGGCTTCAATATCCTTCAAAACGAAACACAACAGTGCTTACACACTGTTGCTCGGCGGCAGAAATAGACAAAGCGATAGTACCAACCCCGTCTGGGTTGGTTAGACTATTCCCAAACATCAATTCGATCGATCGATTAACATAGAAATTACAGATTACCAGACATAGAAAAGTAATATTAAACCAAGTCACCGATTGTTAAAATCAAAACATAAATTGTCACCTGACAATAATCCGGTGCACTCCCAAGGTTATCGAGATACCAATGAATTATGTTTGATAACGTGTGATAACAGTTATCTGCGAATGTGGTACCGTGCGCTTAAATTACGATAAGTAATTTATGATATCACAATAACAGAACGAATTGCACCGCCAAGTTAAAAAATACGGATAATAACAATATTTGGATTACATATATTATTATTAATATCTAGTTAGCTATCCCGTACGTTTTCATGTGCGTGAAAATCCCGATCACAAAACGCAACAGTTCAGCTAGACTTTAATTTGCATATCTTCCGTCTGAGTGGACCGATTACGATAAGATAAAACTAAATGTCACCCCAAGTTATGGCTTCATTTTAACGTGAATTCCATTCCAGTCGGTTTAGCAGCAGTGCTTATGCATGGTAACTAAAGAGATAAAGGAACCAAAACTTTATAAAATGTTAGGTATTTTAATTTGGTTCGAATAACAAAAAAAATCGCTGATCTTTGATATCTCACTTACCGTACGAAACGCAACAGCAAGCTACCATTTCGTGTCCGTTTTCTGTGAGACAGTGGTAATAACCCGGTTGAGCCGGCCCAATTAATACATTATAGACGAAAGTGTCTACAACGTAGGTAGATCTATCGTTTATTATAAATCTCAAGAGGACGTCTCTAAGCGAGTTTTATCCAGCGTTCATGCCAAAGCTCATTCTGCACTAGACATAGCTTCATACATAAATAAATTATTATCTAATCAATTTATAAAAAGGAAAATATACACTTCCTTTGTATTCAATGATAGTTCTGATAAAACGATAAATCAGAAATTAATCTTAAAGGACCAACTCTAAAAAAATTATAATTATCGTGACAAGCTTCGACGTATTATTGAATTATGAAAAAGACAAACATATAAGGAAAATAAAACACACGAGCCGGAAAGGCAATATATACCAACTACTGGCAAACTTTATAGTTTGTGATGATTGTAACAATATGTTATAGCTTAGATTCTGGGCTCATAAAGATAGCAAGGTCATTGATAGTAAACAACAACCGACTGTAACTAAGGTGGAAGGAATTCGCTTAGTGAAGACATTCCGATTTGGACCACACGTGAGACTTGTTGAATTAAAACAAAGCACTTTTGTTGTGTCTGTCTACACAACCGGTAATATTAAACTGGTGTTTTGCATTCTCGCCAAAATCAATCCAGTATGTGTAGTAGTCCCATGTGAGTAGGAACCAAAAGATATAATTACATATTTCCTTAACAATAGTTTCTAAGTGATTAATCGCCCGTCTCTATGGTATACCCCGGTATGGTATACCCGCAAGTCTTCTTCCACCCGCCCTTATTGAAATTTTTACTATTCCATGAAATCTCTTAACTATTTTGTCAATAGAATAATTTATATTTTAGGGGACAGGATTTTTTCAATAAAAATAAATACAATTGCGACTAGCGCTACTTTTCGATACCTGGCGTCATCCGTATGGGTGAATATAATAAAATTGCATCCAGAATCCAGGCACCTGTACAGCGCCCTTAGAGAATCGTATTGGACTCATAGTAACTTCATACATCTCCTATACGAATATCACACTACGCACATGATAGAGAGAAAACACGCAAACGACAAGAAGCGTTTATGAATGAATCTCTTTAGTATTCTGGTAATGGCCATTCACATGCGAGTAATATACGGACCATGAAAGTGATAAAAGCATTAAATTGTACAGCTCACGGTTTAATGACATAAATAATATACACCTGATAATAATATACTCCACGATTTAACGAAGCCACAGTTAACATAGTTGGTAAATTTATACTACCAGTTTTAACGGTTGGTAATTTGTACAGAACACAGTTTGTTTTATATATAAAAGATTCTGCTTTACAAATTTCTGAGCACGTGTAAACATCAGTGCTTTACCCCTTAAAAAAAGTTCTCTATTCAACCGGTACAGCATTCAATTTGTTGTCATTCTAGGGCGAGCTATTACTTTGTAATGTATTGATAGACCGCGATGCGATTCAATAGGATTACGTGATTCATCAATACAATGCTATTCACGATGAATATTGTATAAGAGTTTGCCAATAGACCTAATATAAAAAACAGATTCAGCCAACTGCGTAGTACAACAAAACATCCAATCAAAACTTGTGCATTAATTTTAGAAACACAATAAGCAGCGATAGCTCTGTGACGCGTGGTACGAACTACAGAGTCGCAGGTTCGAAACCAGCCCCAAGAGCGTGTGACTCGCATTAAGAGGAGGCTCCCTAAATTGTACGTTAGTTTCGATGACCATACTGCGTCAATTATATATCCAAGGAATATAAAACTTTAATATATGATTTTTCAGTCCTATTTCTTTCCGTTAATAAGACAGTTACACAATTGTGTTATTTTCCCTCGATACATTTTTATTCCGAAAACGATGTATTTTTGGTAGAATTTTTGCTGTTTCTAATAAATGGCTTGAGTTATATGTCTAAAATAAATATTCACAGTTAGTAAATATTGTTTATTATCCACTGCTAAGATATAAATTACCTAGATCAATTAAAACTCATAATATAAATTATAATAGATTTGCGACTTACGTCATTTACTTCTGTGCATTGATAAACGTCCGACGATGTGCGCAATATTCAACCTTATGTCATTTCTCATAGTGTGTTGAGTAGTGCACGGTAACTAATAATTAAAGCTATTTATCGTTAGTACAGCGCCGTGCTTCAAGGAAAGACTACGTGTTTTATGCCGCGCGAACTCTCTGCCCGAGTGTTGAATCAGTTTATTATATTTGACAAACTATGCGAAACAGACAATAAATAATTTGTGCAAAAAAGAAAGAAAGTGAATCGTTTCAAAAACTTTGCAATGATTATGAGAGAAGCAAAAGCGTAAGTATTTTGTTAGAATGTTATTTGTACATTTTGAAATTAAAAGTATTATTATATATAATATAACATATTTTAATAATATTATTTCTAAAATAGAATTTAACTATTTACATTATTACATACATAATAATGCCTCGGTCGCGTAGTTATATTTCGTACGCGGTATTGCTATGCTGAGGTCTCGGGTTCGATCCCCGGGTCGGGTCAAATGATATTGGGTTTTTCTATCATGAAATGCTCAGTATCGGTCCGGAATTTGATCCCGAATTGTGCCCGGTATGGCGATAGGATCGCCCGCTGTCACATCATGGGATGGAAATACACTTTGCGAAATGTGGGTGCACTAGTTACATCTCTGCCTATCCCTTCGGGGATTACAGTCGTGAGTATGTATAAACAATCATTATAATGACTTATATACTACCTATCTTTTTTAGAAAAAGAAATAAAGAAAATCGAATGATGGTTATCCGGAACAAAGAGTCAGTGGAGTCGCCTCGGCAATTATTTGATTTAGTTTCTACTTTTGTGATGCATGAAGAGTGAGTTACTCTAACATTATATTATACTATACTAATAATAAGATTATAAGCAAGTATGCATCTAATCGTCATGTATAATTACTAACTTGATATTGTAAGTAATATTTACTTTATCTTCTTCTTTACTAGGTGGTCGGTCCCTCGTATGCGAGAGACCAACTAGGTTGGTACCACCGCTTCGTTTATTTGTCCTACCATGTAGCAGTGTGTAAGTACTGTTGTGTTTCGGTTTGAAGCTAGTGACATTACTGGGCATTATGAGACTGCAAAATTTGTGTCTCGGAGTAAATATCGCAATCCAATATCACGCAGTGCGTTGTAATCTAAAGTTCTGTGTAATATTGTCTGTTTATGGTCAGATGTGGCGCTTACCATCAGGCTAGCAAAACGTTATTCATGCTAATAAAACAAACTATTACATATTTTATTGGCATTATTATATGATAATGGGTAATAACTACTAACTATGTATGTAATTATTTACATTAAATCTAATCTATGTTCTTTTTATTATCATGGAGAAACAAAATGACGATTATTTTGCTATGTAAAGAACCATGCTGTAGACACTTTTGTGATTTATCTACAATCTGAATAAGCCGGCTCGACTGTTATTCATACTTAAGTGATCTCCACTCATTGATGATTTATTTACATAATTACCTAAATCATTGTTACATTATTATTTAATCTATTTACATAAATCACCAATGAGTGGAGATCACTTACCATCAGCTTACCTACTTTTTGTCCTAGCACGGCAAAATGACTGCGCTATACCTGATGGTAAGCGCAGTGTAGACCAAAAACTCCAGCGACCATCGATGAACAACGAGATTATCGGTGGTCACCAGAATCATGCCGGCCTAAAATAATGCTTCTTCACACTCTGGAAGAGGAAAGAGGCAAATCGAAGAGCCTGCGACAGGATAGGCGGATGGCTGATGAAGGCACAGGGATACAAGGATGTATCCCTATACCCGTCTCAACCAACCATCGAGTCATGTCGCAAACTCCTCGGGAGAACCAATTATACACTGGCTGATCCTGGAATGCGATCCACACAAGGTGTGTGGGATCATTATGACGGGTTCTTACACCGTGTGTATGGTTGTCGCTATCCGAGCGGTTAGGAATATCCTACCAATAGCCAATTCCTCAATTGATTACATAAATGGGTAAGGATGAAAATGATGATGATCCTGAGCTCTAACTTCTAGTGATGTTAAAAAATATGATTTGATTATATGATGATGATTGTTGATGATGTTTTTGCAGACTAAACTTGATAAACCTTGAATCTAGCGAGAACACTGAAAACATAACAGCTATTCACCGTGCATATATTTCGCCACCATCAACTCTCGGGGACAAACCTCCCATACGATGTCAAAGAGAACATTTCTCATAATATTTGTTCCATGAAAGCAAATATGACAATATATAGCCCTTACTTGATGCAACTGACATTGTATGGAACGTACTGTTATGTTGTTTAATTTACGATATTTTTTTTTATATAACAAAATGTATATTATTATGATGTCTTTCAGATTGATGTTGATCATGAAAAAATCCTTACGAGGTACAAAATATAAGGTGAAGATGTAAGATTTTGTTGTTTTATTTCGACCTTAAACCATTCTATAGACACATGAGTATCATCCTAATAAATAAATACACAGTATTTATTCCTTCTTTTTTGCACTTTTCGTTATTTCCTTTTGAATACACGTTCTAATGGGTAGACGTATCATCGACGTACAGTCATTTTTTGAAAAACAAAAGAAAATTAAACTATAGTCTATTTTAAAGAAAATTCATTTATTTTTTGTTTTATATACACATGGTCTGGGTTCCCTGGGCCATTTTTCCACTTGATTACTATCAAGCTAATTTTCCGTGAGTAGCTTCGTTTCGATGAGACGCCCAATAATTCCCTATGCGAAAATTCTCTATTGTGATAGCTAACAGACGTAGCAAGGATAGAATATTTCGATTTGATGATACCTAAAAATTTATAATTTTATTTGTAGGACAATATGACTGTTAAATTATATAAATATTAACTAAGTAAAAACAAAAAAAACAGCTGGTTAGTAATCATACCTATTGGAAGGAGGGGCTTCCAATAGGTATCGCAAACGAGGTCATAAAAAAATATTACTAACCAGCTGATTTTTTTGTTTTTACTTAGTTCATATTTATATGATTTAACAGTCATATTGTCCTACAAATAAAATAAAAAAAATTTGAGTATCATCAAATCGAAATATTCTATCCTTGCTACCTCTGTTAGCTACCACAATAGAGAATTTTCGCATAGGGAATTGTTGGGCGTCTCATCGAAACGAAGCTACTCACGGAAAATTAGCTTGATAGTAATCAAGTGGATCAGCTGGCCCAGGGAACCCGGACCATGTGTATATAAAACAAAAAATAAATGAATTTTCTTTAAAATAGCACCAACACATTTGTTCAAACGAAAATATATTTCATTTAAATTTTGAAGAAGAAAAAAAGAAAAAACACTCAAAAGGCGCAAATGACATTAATTTCTTTCATGAAACTACTAGAGTATGTTTTTGTAACCAGTCTACATTTAGCGGCATTATGCGTGAACATATAATAAACAAATATATTGTACTTTTTTTTATAGCATAGGCCGGCAAACGATCAAGTGTGTCACCTAATGGTAAGTGATCTCCACCGCCCAAGTACGCCCACCACCAGAAGAATGAATCATGGGCGCGTTGCCGACCTGAAAGGTAAGGGATAATTAGGGATAGGGAAGGGGAGGGGATTTGGGCTTCCGGATATCTCACTCACCGTACGAAACGCAGCAGCAAGCCCCTACTTTACGTCGGTTTTCTATGAGACAGTGGTAACGACCCGGTCGAGCCAGCCCATTCATGCTGTAGACAAAACTGTCTTCAGCGTGGCTCTACCACTCAAAATGTAATGTAAATGTATGTTCGCAATTCGTCTGTATATATATATATACCTCCTCTGTTTTTCCATTGGTTAAAAAATGTGAAAAAAGCATCAAAGATTCTAAGTTTGGAAATATGCATACAAACTGCGATAATCCTGTTCATATTTCCATTCAGTGGGTTTTCGTGTACAATACACGCACAAACATACAGACAAGATAATTAAAAATATATATTTCTGTAATCGAATATGTTTATCATTACTTTTTAAACATATCAAATGTACAGACACAGCTCTGATACAATTTTGTTATATTATATCAATAAATTGTCTTTCAAAACAAAATATATTATTAAAAAAATATTTATGTACAGAAGTCTCCGTGTATTTATGCCCACTACTATAACGTCAAGCGACGCGCGAAACGACGCGTTGCGTATAAGTGCAGAGGGTAGCGGGGTGGATGGGCGGAGCTAACGCACGAAATATTTTAGGCAGCATGCTCTTAAGTTACTTGTGTAATGGCTATTCTATACCTACTTAACTCTATGCATGTTCCGAACTTAATAGCTTCGTTGCGGATTTATAGCATAGTCCTGCTTAGGTCAGATGTCTCCACAAGATCGTCTACCAAGCCGCATTAGGCCAGCGTGGTGGAGTAAAGCAACCCTCTCAATAGCAGAGGAGCCCCGTATCCAGCAGCGGGACGTATACATGTTATACAATGCAGGCATAAAAACAACAGTGTTATTTGTGAAATGAATAGCTTAAGTAAAAACAGGAGAAAGATAGTAGGATGACAAAGCAAAGACAGTTCCGCACACAGCGATCCATCAGAACAGGACAAATTGATTAAAAACAATATTTACGGTTCACAACAAAATCGAATCGGCCGTAGCGCGTATAAAGTTGCTTTCCGACTGATATTTAAAATGAGGCCAAACAAAAACTGGTTTCGCCAAAATTAGCGTTTGACGACGCCGCCAAAATCATGGCTCTCATGGCATTTTAGAAGAAACTTTCACTGTTTGAACTATTCTATTAAAACTTGTAAATGCGACAGCTTTGAATATAATTTTTTACCGAATACAATTTGACTCCGATATGAACAGTTTTTTGTCAGTGGTTGAGTCACGCGGTATGGCTAAAAGCATAAATGGGCCGGCTCGACCGGGTTGTTACCACTGTCTCCCAGCAAACCGATGTGAATTAGCAACTTAACAATAGCAAAAAAAGTATGTAGAGTGGTCGCCATCCAGTCTTAAAAAATTTATCAATTGGACGTAATTACGCAAAAAGGAACTAACCCACAACAAGGGGAGATACTGATTTTATTTTGCTAAATTCATTTTTAAATTAATTTCGCGCCGCGCCGTTTCGAAAGCTTTTCGAACATTAAAATAAAAAACCGCGATAAAATTCGTTTAAATTACTTTTATTTCAATGTTTTATAATCGCGTAAACATAAGAAGCATTATCCAATGAACGGACTGGGTAAGCTATACATATTTAGATATAGGTAGGTAACCATTACGCTTATAATAATGGTGGAAATATCAATTAATATTTTGTAAACAAGTATTTTAATACACACCTGTTTACCTGTTTGTTTTCTTATCACACAATTCATTATTATTGAAATAACATACGATGAAGATGACGCCTTTATCCCCGAAAGAGTAGGCAGAGATGCAACTGAACCCACATTTCGCCACGCTTCTGAGAGTACGGACGTAAACATCAACAAAAGGTTGCAATAATGAAACATTCACATAAAACATTTTAATTTTGGCAATATATCGAACCATGTTATTTGTCTCGATTATTTTTATTTTTATAATTTTAATCAATAATTACAATAAAACGAACTTAAACGGATTACTGCGTATTTTTTAATTTTTATTTTATTTTGGCCCCGACGTTTCGATTCGACTTCAATTCGTTATTTTAATGAGTAACATTCGCGTAAACGTAAGAAATCATTATTTAATCAATAAGTAATGTTCCCCAAAATATATTATCGAAAGAATTATCAAGTCAAACATAAATAAGTTAGACACCACTGAAATCTGCTGGGAGGGGTAGTTGTCAAATAATTGAAATAAGATACACAACATGTCATGTTTACGTCACAAGACAGGTCACGCCATTGCGGTGCAAACGTGCGAGGGAGATAGTGAGACGCCCCCACTACGCGCCCACCTTTGTTAATATCAATAATTATTACAATATGAACTGCGACCTCATTGTTTATCCAATTTTAATTATTTTTCCGCAATACAGTTCTTTATCGTATTGAACATGTTTGACACAACAAATTTTAAAGTTCCAATACATTTGTAACGAGTTTCAGAGAGCACGGACGTAGACATCACATCACATCAACAAAAATATCGTACCGCGGGTAGGGTAAAAGTAATATTCGGTTTTTTTATCCCGAAATGCTCAGTATCAGCCCGCTATCTGGAATTGGGCCCGGTATGGCAATAGGCTTGCTCCAATCACATCTTGAGGCGAAAAAAAGCGAAATGTGACTGTACTGGTTACACCTCTGCCTAAGCTTTCGGGATTACAGGCGCGAGTGCGTTTTATTTTGGGAAACAAGAACAATCATAACGATCCAATATAGAGCAGATATATCATCATATTTAGTACCTATATCCCTTAAGTGCCTGACGAGGCTAGAAAATCGGACATTGTGCGCATATTGTAACAAATCGTAAAAGCGAAGATTGACATAGCGCATATGTAATTAAATGCATCGCAGACCACAAGGTGGTAGGTCTCCCGTATGCAAGAGGCCGTCTGGGTCGGTACCACCGTTTTGTCTATTTCTGCCGCCAATCAACAGTGTGTAAGCACTGTTGTATTCCGGTTTGAAGGACATTGAAGTCAGTGAAATTACTGGGCATTATGAGACTTAACATCTTATGTCTCGGGGTGACGAGCGCAGTTCAGTGCCATGCAGTGTTTCGCACCTGCGTATTGACGTCACTCATAAATCACAAGCTCATCTGAAAGGATTTATTTCCTTTTACTATAATACCGTTCATTATGTTAACACAAGTCGCGAAGTTTATTAAGATTAACGTTGCACGGCAAACAGCTACCATTTAAGAAAACATTAGGCTCAAAACTAGACATGTGTTGCGAAAAAACAAGTTCCACCAAACTGGTTGTCAAGTTGCAATAAATGTTTCTCTATCATTAACCACGGTGTGTCGTTAATATCAATTTTATTTGTGTATACATTTAGCAACACCGCATATCGAAGTATGTCAATACTACATGCACTTATTAAAAAAATTACTTATTTTTATAAATCACTAGCGACCCGCGCCGGATTCGCATGGGTAAAAATATGTTTGTTACGACATCACATTACGAATTTTTCTGCTTTTCTGTACTATAATATGTATGTGATATACATGTAAATCTTCCTCACTGAATCACTCTATCTATTGCTGAAACTGCATTAAAATCCGTTGAATAGTTTAAAAGGAAGCGACTTCATTTTATACTATGTAAAGATTTGACCGTAACATATTTTATATTCAAAAGTCGATGCCGTTACATGTTTTTACATAAATAAGCTAAACAATATAATATTCTATTCCATTGTTATTGCTAAAAAGTATCTATAGCTCAGTGGGATGTGGTACGGCGTGTCAAGGCGAAAACTACAGGTTCGACACTAGCCCCATGATCACGCACTTCTGACTTTGCTAAGTTACATGTGTATTGATTCATAATCATCTTTTTAAATCATGAAGGTAACATCTTGAGGAAACCTGCATACCTGAGAATTTCTCCGTGAGAATTTGAAAGGTAAGTGAAATCTTGAAATCAGCTTTAACCCAGCATGGTGGCTAAGGTCTAAGCTTATTCTGTAGAGGAGGCCCGTACCCTACAGTGGGACGTGTACAGTGTATAATACAGGGCTAGAACTATTGTGAATAGAATGCTATTGCTGGTATGCGTTCTGTTAATTGCTGGGGTTGGCATTTCCCTCACGGAACTAAAGATGGGCCATAGCTGAAACTATGTTGTTTCAGTAAATTGATGGATGGATTATTATGATGATTGCTGCTATTTAAAATCTATAGAAACTGACGACTACGCATGATCGTTCCATACGTGGGTATCGAATCCCGATAAAGGGATCGCTAATATTTTCTCCATTAATTATCTACAACCTTTAAGCTATAAGATTGCTATTATAAAGTGCTATATCACACCATAAAAGCTTTTTACAGCGAAGAAAGAAGCTGGATAGTCAAGTGATGCGGTGGATAAAAGACCCACGACGCTGGTTCGATTCTCCGCAATTTCTGACCCCTAATTCAGAAGGAATACTAACTTAATAACACGACTGCCTGTCTGTTTGTATGTGCCTATTCTGTATATTTTTGTAATAACTAATTAGCCCTATTGGTTTCATTTGCTGGAGCAAATAGCATATCGCGATGGACAGCTGGTAAAAATACAGGGATAAAATGGTTTTTAATGATTATATGGATATAAAACTCAACAGGACGAGGAAGTCTTCATTTAATGCAAATAAGACAGTTTGTAGTAAACAAGCATTTTGTTTTTCTTTCGTTTCTTTGAATTTGCCATCGCTGACGATGTCACATTAATTCTCGCTTATAGAATAACGTTAAGCATCATAATAGTGATGTCCGATTGTTTCAAATGTATGAGTCATAGCCATCAAGTGGCAAACAGACGCGTATCAAAGTCACGGCTCGTTTGTGATACAGTGTTTTAATTACGTAATTTGTGAATTATTTATTTTATGTCGTATTTTGTAAACATAGAAATCTGACAGAATTAATACGATTTATGTTTTATAGACATTTAACTTTACAATTCTTATTCGTCGATTACATTTTTATTGAATTACGTATTCTGGATAACGAAGTAACAGAAGAGACCATTTTTTTTAATTATTGAAAAGTTGACTAGATTAAGGTCAATTATTAAATATAACCTAAACGATTTATTTCCAAACTTGATACCTTCAACAAAAACATAACCTAGATATTTAGGCAAAAGGTTCCATAATAAAAGTATAAACATTAGTATCCTGAAGAGTTGATTCCCACGCTGATGGATCATGTGATACAAGGAATGAGCATATTCGCTCATACATAGTTTATGACTGATTGCAGATTACCAAACAACGAAAAACAATATACATGATGTTAGAAAGATGTGGTCATAGTCAGGGCTCCTTACATATACCTGATAGTCAGTGTTTATGTACCTTATCTTATTAAAATCTAAACATCCTAAAATTAGCCAATTTTAATCACTTGTTTATTAAGATCGATATTATCAATCACATCCCTTTAAATTATTTGCATTTGCTCTGTGCGCATAGTAGGTAAGGGCTTCATTGGTATCAACTGTTTATCATATAGTGTTGTCCAAAGTGACAGTGGAATATCGTTACTTATTCCATAATAAAGAAAATAGTTGAATATAGGTATGTCCTAAGAACACAATCGGATTTGATACCATGAGGATGAATAACAGTATAGTGTACATGAGTTGGCCCAAAATGAAATTGACCAAATTCCTTTGACCAAATTTTTCGCTAAAACACAATGTACTTACACACATGTTATCTATAATTGCCATAATGTATGAGATAGTTATCAATAAACTAAAACTGTTATAAATCAACAAATCTCAATAAACTTTTATAAATAAAATATCAAACAAACTATCAAAATTCCCGCGCAAACTACACTAAACCGCTAAACTCAAATATACTTTGTTTTTAAAAACAACTTTAGTGGGCAATGTTACTCACAAACAAACATTATTGCGAGAAACTAACAATTCTCACGACAAAACTTAAGCAGAAAGTGCTTAGTGTTGTTTTTAGAAAGTGTTCAACATTAAACAGCTGTTGTGTGCCCTTGCATTGTCGAAGCACTTAAAACACTAACAATGGTGTCGGACAGAAGAATATATTTAAAATAAATATCTCAATAAATTACTGAAAACAAGCACATATTGTATAGATACCATGAGACTATGATAAAAACCGGTTAACAATAAATGGTAAAATAACAATAAGGTGGGAACCTCATTTCTTCTAAAGTTGGTTTAAAAATATCCAAGAATAAATAAGAAGCCAAACATTTAAGAAAGAAATGAATGTGTGTACAATTAAGGTAATTACTGGTGAGAACCATTAACCTACTTAAGCAGCGATTAGTTAAAACACGATTTTGTCTCTTCATAGCAAATTTAGTAGTACTTTAAGATGGGTGTGAATCGGGAGAGTAGTACAAGTTTTGTCAGTTTTCTAAAACAATGAGTTTTCGTTTTCCCTCCATATGTTGTTTAGCAGTAGTGACTAGTAGGAACATTGATGAATTAAAATTGATAGTACTAATCCCTAATAAACAAAATTAAACAAGTACCAAGTGATTCTTTCCTATTTTACAGTATGCTTTACTAATTTAACACTTCATTAATTTATACAAATTCAAAAAAAATATTTATAACTCATACTAGACCTACAGATATTGAGTTTCTAAATATGCACTGTTTCAAACAATAAATAATAAATTAGAGTAAAAGAGTCTACAGTTTTAAGTTTCTAATTTATTTTCCGGCAAAAGCAGCTTTAGGAGGGAAAATATCTAAACCTTCAAACATCACTGTGTAAAATTTGTCACTGTTCAATTAAATGTGCAATTTATATATCCAATAGCAAACATAGTATTTGGTCATGTAATTTGTTAATAATTACCAACAGTGTAGAATTTATGGCCATTTATTAATAACAATTCATATCATAATGACACCACTGTAATAACACTCTGATAAACTGAGAATGATAAATAGCATCATTGCTGTATGTTTCACATAATATTTGATAAAACTAATTTGAATGCTGCCTTAATTTCATTATCAAGCAATTTGAAACCATATAAATAGTTAATGCTTATAATACAACAATGTTTAAGTCATGGGAACTTTTGATTGTTTACTTCAGAAAAAAAATGTACAAATATTAAATTATCTTGTATGAACATATTTTAAAAAGCTGAACAATGAAGTAATAATTTAAATGTAGAATACATACCTTGAATGAACTGTGCACTAGAGTCTCATCCAGGTCAATGACCATACACTTTTTATGCATGTCCTGATGTCTCACTGGCGGTAACAATGGTCTCGGGGCATGATCAGACATGACCAACAGCGGGGGCGAAGCCCTGCCGTCGATACTGTTCGTGCCATTGCCGCCGGGTGGGCCCTTGCCGCGGCCTCCGCGCCAACAGCATAATAGCGAGCGTAAGAAGCCACCGCCGCCGCTCGATTTCTTACTGCCCAAGGGGGTGGACCCCGAGACTGGTGTAACGTCCCCCTCATTATGCTGAACGCCAGGGGATGACCCTAAAACAACCATCACACATGAGCACACGGCACCACAACACCAACTGACACGACGGCACTCCTCACCACACACCAGTAACTGGGACTAGCGCTTTACAACTCTCAAGGTTGCTCAAGAATGTTATCGCGTCCACAAGTTCCAATTTGTTTACCTCAAATTATACACATGAGAAACGCAACACTGACACGCGAAATGTCCACTAATCTGCCGATTTAGCATTCATCACAATCGACAAATATTTACAAGTCGTGAGGAGGTAACACTATACGCTCTAATTTGATGCCAGTAGGTAACAGGTGTAATTCGGTTGGGGTTTACCTCTGTCGGATCCATAATTGTTTAATTGCTCGTCATCCCGTGACACCTGAGTTATAATGGACGAAGCGTCCATTTAAACATTTGTTTTTGGCCTTAATACAAATGGCAACGGAGTATTTGTAAAATTTTAACACCATAAAACTATTTTTTATCTCCCTTCTATCTTACAAAATGGCAGGCTCTTGGCAAATACCAACTTCAAATGCAGCCAACGTATAAAATAGTCTTCTGAGCTTCTGTCTCTCTCTAATTTTAAACTACAGCCTTGTAGAAAAGAGATGAACATATTGATAAGCTTGTGGTTAAGTTACTTCTGTTTTTGTAATGTTGTTGCAACTGTCAACAACCAAAAATAGTTTAGCTTTGTTCAAAACATGATATCAGCATATAACTTTGACTATATAAAAATAAAATAATTAAAAACTACTTATTTTATTCTGCTTTTAAGGCACATTTATAAGCTTCATAAACCAATTTATTATGTTAATTTAAGAAACCGATATCTTGGTATAATTTTGTAAACATAATAGTATATTATAAAAATATATTCAAATTTCAGAACATTCTTTTGTTAACCTACCACAGAGTCAAAGCACAGCATAGAATACATATTACATGTTTCAACATTAACAAGTAGTTCTTATAAACCTTTGGTAATTAATGAAAAAATACTGCACAAAGTTAGTTAAACAAAACAATTAATGTTATGTGAGGAAAATCGATATAGAATTCCACAGAATTATATATATCTCGAAAAGAAACTAAAATTGACATTTGACTCGAGTATAGATATGTACATTAATACAACATTTCAGTTTCAATATCAATTTTGATTTAACATTTGTATAATTTGTTTGATATCTTATATGTATCGAATCAAATGTATATCGCCAAAAATATATAATATGTCTCACTGAATTTCCATTTAATCGATTTAATGATATTTTTTCAACATCCCTAGAATTACAGGTTAGTAGTGTTGACAGGTGGCGTCTGGCGTCAGATAATTTTGCGAGATGTTGCGTCAAAGGGAGTATTTATAATTTTTCCCAATAAAAATCTGCCCTTTATTTAAATTCACTACTAAATGTGCGTGACATAAGATACATTTAATCGCATCTTGTGTGTAATTACAAAATCAAGATGTCGCAAAAGGACCCCGGACCTTTACCAGCCAGGTGGCTAAATTGCCCTAGAAAAGCTGATGGAATGATCGCGGACAAGTTTCTAGCTTTCAAAACACCTCTTGGATCTCAATTCAACGAAAAAGTGCCTGAAGCAAATCGTTTTACACCTTCTATGCTGTTTGCCTACATGAAAAGTCTCAAGGTGTGTTAAATTAAAAACAATCATTTATCATAATATACTTCACCTTGTTTACGTATTGTTATAAAAAAACTTATCGAAGAAAAAAAGTGTATTCGAGGAAGTCACTACTAATTGTATAATATAGTTTATGTGTTCTCTTGGTTTTACATTAAGTTATAAATTGTAAACAATGTTTACTTAGTTATAGTACTACATACTTGTACTTCACCCATGTTTTGCTGAGTTTATTTATGTTCCATGAAGTGATAGGGGAACAGCTTATCACCTTACTGTGTGATGTGTGACTCAAGTCTTTGGTTGATTCAATGGTGATGATGCCATAGGCCTGTGTTAATATTGTAACAAAATATATAGAAATACATCAAGTAGTCTCTATTACAATTTGTAAGTCAAAATCATCAATTTGTTGGTGTGATTGATAAACTTCAAATATGAAAAAAATATATTAACTATCAATATCAAATATATCTCACAATTGACGAAGAACTCATAAATTTCAATTTAATGGACCAGGTAAAAATATTTGAGTTCAGACACCTTTTAAATTTTAGTAACTTAAATTTTGGTGCCTCTCAAATTATGCTACCCACACCTCATGGGTCTCAGCCTAAAATGAACATCTTTAGTTCCTCTAGTTCTATAATATTTTGTTTAAGTAAGGTTTGTATGAATGAAATTAGATAAAAATAATTATACACATTTTGTGAAGATCATTCTAATAGGTAATTATAGTTAATTAATATAATACTGTTAGTGTGAAATGGTTCCATAAATATGAGCGTAAACTTCTAAGTAGTTTTTCTTCTAGTATTTCTAAGTAAATTATGTTTTTTTACTATTAAATTAACCAATAATTAACGATTAATGCACATTACTTAGAAAATTCAGAGGGTCATGCTATTGGGCCTGCTTTAGAAACTGCAGGACTCCATCTATCATTCCTTACTATAAACCACTGAGCTTTTACTGCTTATGCATTTTTATCATCTTACTGTGGGATCAGGACTATGTGTGTGACTGTTGGGTGTATTTATTTATGGACCACATAAACAATTGTCTCGGTGCTGAGATGGAACCAGTGGAGTCTCATTTTACATCTGGCTCACCCAAGCTGACAATTATAATAATTAAACTTCACACATCAATAAATAATAAAATATTGCAGGTTGGAACATTTTCCATGAAAAATACTAAGCAATGGTCAATTTCAGGTGAAGCTTGGTCTATGGGTCGACTTGACAAACACAAGCAGGTTTTATGACAAACGTGAAATTGAAGATATTGGATGTAAATATGTGAAGCTGTCGTGCCGTGGACATGGGGAGACACCAAGCCCTGAACAGACTAGGTAATTTTGTAAAATATTGGATACTGTTGTTTGAGTGGTAGAGCCACGCTGTAGACAGTTTTGTTTACAGCATGAATGGGCTGGCTCGACCAGGTCTTTACCACTGTCTCACAGAAAACTGACGTAAAGTAGCGGCTTGCTGTTGCGTTTCGTATGGTAAGGCTGCGGTTAGACGACGCGAAAAATGTTTCAGTCATAGCAAATGTATGTCTTATTAACTAGGACTTAACGTTGAAATTCTTTGTGAGTAACTAACCGCGCGGCGGCCGCGTGGTCGCGTGGTCGCGCTTACACGATCGCGCAGTCGCCGCGTGGTTGGAGCGTTGCGAAGAATTAAACATTATGGCTTAGTCAATAGAGTTTACATTAGTTTTTCGAGTTATTCGAGCGAGGCGCCCGCGCGGCCACAACGCGGTGGGATTCCTTGTCATATAAACGCGCCCTACGTGAGATATCCGGAAGCTCAAATCCCCTGCCCTTCCCAATCCCTAATTATCCCTTTCCTTTAAGGTCGGCAACGCGCCCATGATACTTCTGGTGGTGGGCGTACATGGGCGGTGGAGATCACTTACCATCAGGTGACCCACTTGCTCGTTTGCCGGCCTATGCTATAAAAAAAAATACTGACCGTTATGGTGCTGCCACACCGCTGTTATTAAATGTTTTCAAAACATTATTACACATTTGTTAACAAAAATTTGATACATTTTATCACAATGTTAGATAATGTTAGTAAATGTTTAATGTTATGGTGCTGCCACACCGGTGTTAGAAAATGTTATATAACATTTTATAACAGCGGTGTGGCAGCACCATTTAGTAAACATTTCTTAACAATTTGTAACATTTTTTAACATTTCTTAACCGCGGGCGGCGGTACTTTTGAGAGCGGCGCCGTCAAAGAAGAAGGGCCGATGTCATGTTTTCAAATGTTATAAAATGTTAGAAAGTGTTAAAAAATGTTATAAAATGTTAGATTTAATGTAAGAAAATGTTTGTTAACATTTTATAACATCGGTGTGGCAGCACCATTAGAAAATGTTTGTAAACATTTTATAACACCGGTGTGGCAGCACCATTACCTTTTACGAGCGATTATTTTGACGAGTAGCTGTGCGCCATCTCGCGCGTACGCGCCGTAATAAGCGAATGGGTAAGACGACGCGTGCTGGCGCGTTCCATCCACTATATATCGGTAAGATCACCTCTCGTGCCGCCTACCGCCTGTGTTGACGTCACGGATCCGCGGACTTGGTACCGGTTCGTGCAGGTGACAGCTGTACCGTACAGTAATCAGCTGACTATGGTCTGTGGTAACTAGCCGTAGCAACCCACCATAAAACTGTCGTTTAGGTAGGGAGTAGCAGTGTGTGCCTAGGATGTGTTATGATGTAAACATAACCTATATGTCAACCGATAAATGAAACAGATACTAAATGCTACCTTAAGCTGTCATTATATCACTGTTAACCTAATCCAAATTGCTTTTACTAAATAGGTTGGGTTAATCAGAGATAAACCACCAAAACAAAAAATCATTCTTTTTAATCAAATAACTATTCTTTTTTAACATCTTATAATGATTTATATTTATTTTCAGAGAATTTATTCAGTTGGTGTCAAAGTTCCTCAGTCAGAAACCACTGGAATCGATCGGCGTTCATTGCACTCATGGATTCAATAGAACTGGGTTCCTGCTTGTTTCTTACATGGTGGATCAATTGGACTGTAGTTTAGAAGCCGCTCTTAAGGAATTTGCCAGTATGAGGTGATTATTTGCAAAATTTTATCATTTCTTGAACACTGGTACATATAGATGTGAAAGAAATATACTGGTAATTCAATCACCTTATATTACACTATATCTATACTTATAAAATAACATGTCCTGACTGACTGACTAATTCATCATCTCCGAGCGCAAACTATCAAGGCTACAAGCATGAAATTCGGACTGTATATTCATTTTGTTATGTGCCTACATAACAACTAAGAAAGGATTTTAGAAAGTTCCACCCCAAAGGGGTCAAAATAGGGGATGATAATATGAAAGTCCGTCATTTTTAAAGTTACATAAACAAAATTTTGTATTTCGATTATTGACGTAAAACAAATAAATACGTGTTTCAGGAATTTTGGAAATTTTATTTAATAAGGATGAAAAAGGGGGTGAAAGTAAATGCGAAAGTGAGTTTGTTAATTACGCTTTCACGCCTAAATCACTGAACCGATTTTGATGAATTTATCTACAGAGACAAATAGGACCCTGGAGACAGGTTACAGGTTACAGGCTACTTTTATCCCGGAAAATGCTGCTCACGCGGGCGGAGCCGCGAGCAAAAGCTAGTCACTTAATAAAGTGATGATGGCCTAGTTGGAGGTGTAAGGTTCATGGTCATGTTTATGTCGTGTGTCATGCAACATTTTGCCGGGTAACAGGTACTGTTACAGTACGCGGTCGTGTTATATTACGCGTCATGCATTACTCACAGTACTTACACATCTCTAATCTATTTTACAGACCTCCAGGTATATACAAACAAGATTATTTAGAAGAACTATACAGACGTTACGATATGGTGGAGTATACGCCATCAGCGCCGCCGAGACCTGATTGGTGTAATGGTACGTACCAATACCCAAACATCCATACTAATATTATAAATGCTAAGGTAGCTCTGTCTGTTTTTTTATTATTTTATTTTTTTTATTTGATTGAATGACGAGCAAGGCGCTCGCCTGATGGTAAGCACCACGCCTGCCTATAAACAGAAGCACACAGAACTTTGAATTACAAAGCACTGTATGGCACTGAACTGCGGTCGTCACCCTGAGACAAAAGATGTTAAGTCGCATAATGCCCAGTAGTTTCACTGGCTTTAATGTCCTTCAAACCGAAACACAACAGTGCTTACACACTGTTCCTTGGCGGCAGAAATAGACAAAGCGGTGGTACCAACCCATACGGCCTCTCGCATACGACAGACCTACCACCTTGTATTTAAAAATCGATATAGTTTTGAAATACAACAGCTGTTCCGCCATCGACCGCGCGGTTCTTATAAACAGCGCCGTGAGTTGATGGCCTAAATTACATTTTTATTTGCAGAAGAGGAAGAAATTGATTATGATGATGATGATACACCTAGCAATTCACAAAATTCGGCAAAGTAAGTACCCATTAATTAAGTGAAAGAAGTTGCCCAAATCCCGAACAAACTGTGGTGTTTTTATAATCGTAAATGTATCTAACAAATTTGAATTAATTCTCTCTGTGGATCGAAGCTTACACTTAACTAGTTTCGCGGCGAAACTAACAAGTATATAGCCCAACTTGATAGTTTCTATAGCCAAGTATTAGACCAACTTTACATAATATATAGTTTGTTTTTTCTCAAAAACCATTCAATTTACGTGCAGTAAGTAGGGTTCAAAATCGAGTAGCAGTGCATTTCATCATATATGAGACATTGGTATAATATGATCTTTTGTCATCAACTATTATAAATTAAAATGTAGTTAAGTCCTGACTAAAATGACAAAACAATAATTTTAGTTTCAATACAACTGACATACACTGCAGATTGCTACTTGATACTTTAATGGCATTAAAAATAGACTAAATAAAATATTAGATAGATAGGTTACACGGGAGCGCCCGGAAGTTTTTAAAAAAGACAAGTCTTCCCAATGAACCTTTCGAACTGAATAATATTTTACAAATTTGCTTATTTATACTTGACCCACCTGCAAAATTCATTGGTCAGCTTATATTCTGTCAATACCTATGTTTTGATATTAAGAACTTTAGTCAAAACAAGAATATCATATTTCAAATGGATAGAGTTTCATAGAGTCCTTCCTATAGTAAATAAGCTCACAACACATTAGCAAACGGTTATATTGTCATGAGCGGGAGCGAGGTGCATAACTAGGTACTTAATATAATAATAACAAATATCTACCTAACACAATATTTTACAGTAATGCCAACCGTAAACAAAAAAGCAAAGGCAAACGTGAGAACAGCCGCAAGAAGGCGACGTTCATGCCCGAGGTACGAGGTGTGGAGCCTTTCGACGCCCAGCCACGTCTTAGCCAGGTGCAGAAAAAGACGCAGGACTTCTGCGAGTGGCGCACCACAGGGTTCCCAGGGTCACAGCCAGTCTCTATGGACATGGCGAATCTCAGGAAACTGCACGAGAAACCTTACAGGGTGTCGTGGAAAGCTGATGGTGTAAGGTAATTAGCTAGAGTTTAATACCCTAATTGTTTTAAAAACCTGATATCAACAGAAAAAAACCTTGTAATTTATATACGAATGAACAGATTTTTCATCAAGAAAAGTAAATAAAAGGTAACAAATGAGATGAAACTTGTATGTGTATTTACAGTTAAATATTTACCGTATTGACCTTGCCAGATTAAAAAACCTTTGAAATACAGTAAACTATGAATTTGTGTATAATGTATGTAGGATTAGAACTCAAACAAACCATTTATTGTTGATACAAACATCGGCAGTCTTTCTTCATTTGTCAAATTTTCTTTTTTTTTTAAACCACAGTTGACAAATAGATATTTTTCTAAAAAATATCTATAAAAAAGTTGATAACATAAAAATTTTAAAACTATAAATAAAACATTATCCACATGAATACAATACGTTGCCAGGTACATGATGCTGATAGATGGTGAAGGCGAGGTGTACATGTTAGACAGGGATAACTGCGTGTTCAAAGTGCATGGAATGGTGTTCGTGCATCGGAAAGATCACAAACGACATCTGAGAGACACGCTTCTTGACGGTGTAAGTAATTTTAATTGTGCATACAGTACAAAGCCCCGCGGATTAGCAAGCTCAAGTGGCAGTGGCCAGGCCACATAGCTTGCAGAACCGATAACCGATGGGGCAGAAAGGTTCTGGAATGGATGCCACGTACTGGCAAGCGCAGCGTTGGACGTCCCCCTACAGGGTGGACAGACGACCTGATAAAGGTCGCAGGAAGTAGCTGGATGTATACCGCTTCCAACAGGTCGGTCTGGAAATCTTTGGGGGCCTATGTTCAGCAGTGGACGTCCTGTGGCTAATGATGATGATGATGATACAATACGACGACTGGAATCTATATGGGCCACCACCATCTTAGGCCCAAAGCCAGCTCCACCTGCCCGTGGTACACTCAGCTGATTAACGGACGAGACTATGCTCAAACTTAGTTCCTGTTGGGGGTTGTGGGGGTCAAACGGTGGGTCGTCCCACATAAAACCAAATACACCATTAAATCATGATGCAGGAAGGCTGACAAGAAAGAAAGAAAGTACAGTGTTATGATTAAAATTATGAGCTTCGGAAATGTTCGTTTTTTATGAATTTGTACGAAAATTCAATTAATCTACAGCTACTAGCTATCTGGCTGGTCCTTAAGCGCAGTTACAAAATACTTTCAGTTATAGATCTTGGGAATGATAACTTATTGATTTAAAAAAAAGAAGCGATCCGTCTTCCTTGTTATGTCAATTATCATAATATATTATTTGCAGGAAATGGTGCTAGATAAACAGAATGGCAAAGAAACCCCTAGATATTTGTGTTATGATATTATCAAATTCGAAGGTCAAGACGTGGGCAAGGCGAGGTTTTACCCGGTCCGGCTTGATTGTATACAAAACGAAATCGTTAATCCTAGGTATGTTTACATTTCTACAGTTTCGATATTTTTTATTAGTGAAACATTATCGCAATTAAATATCGATACCTAAAGTATTCGATTTCTACAAATCTATTGTATTTAGATTTTTTTAATCCAGTAGTTTGAAATGTGTGCAAAGTGAACTTTAAACTTCCGATAAAATACTCAATAATGTTACTTATTATTAACAACTTAATAATCGATGGCAAATTTATCTCGATCGATACCAAACAACATCAGCAGTTCTGCTGTACATTAGATGACATAAGATCTTAAGTCTCATAATGCCTAGTAATTTCACTGGCTCCAATGTCCGGCAGACATAGACAAAGGGGTGGTATCAACACAGACGGCCTCTCGCATACGAGGGACCTACCACCTCAAGTTTATGTATGTGTATACATTTTAGGCACGAAGCAATCAAAGAAGGTAAAATACACAAAGAGAACGAACCGTTCAGCATTAGTTTAAAACAATTCTGGGACCTGACTATGGCAAGAAAGCTGCTTGGAGAGAAATTCGCAAAGTCACTCTTGCACGAACCAGACGGGCTTATATTCCAACCTTCTAATGAGGTAACTTAATGAACTTTAACTGTATTTCACAATGTTTTATTATTACGTTAGTATTTTAGTTTACCATACATTTATTTTATTTATTACCAATTACGGTATCCGTGTCTCTCACTCTCTCTCTCTGTCTCTTTATTGTACATTATTGTGACTTCTTTTACTTCAGTTTCTGTCCATCCAAAGGTTGTCTGGCAGAGATCGCTCGTAGCGATAAAACCGCTCATTGTAAAACCATTAAGTGGTCCTATGCTATTTTTTTTTAATAGCATAGGTCGGCAAACGAGCAGGTGGGTCACCTGATGGTAAGTGATCTCCACCGCCCATGTATGCCCACCACCAGAAGAATCATGGGCGCATTGCCGACCTTAAAGGAAAGGGATAATTAGGGATTGGGAAGGGAAGGGGATTTGGGCTTCCGGTTATCTCACTCACCGTACGAAACGCTACAGCGAGCCGCTACTTTACGTTGGTTTTCTGTGAGACAGTGGTAACGACCCGGTCGAGCCCATTCATGTTGTAGACAAAACTGTCTACAGTGTGGGCTCTACCACTAAATAAAATTATGTGATTATTTGTTATAGAATAAAGAGTTTTTGTATTGTATTGTTAGTAAATAACTACAATTATAAATATTTCCTTAAAGCGCCTAGGACTTCCTTGTATTCCGTTTTTAATACTTTCAGCCGTACGTAGCTGGCGCTTGCAAAGATGTGTTAAAATGGAAACCAGGTCACATGAACAGCGTCGACTTTAAATTGAAGATAGTCACAGAGCGTGGGGAGGGGTGAGTCCGTTTATTTTGTATTTTTTATATTCTCATTTTTTTTTTATTAGCTTGAATGACGAGACGTGCAGGTCGGTCGCGTGACGATAACCACCACATCGACTGATTTCGAAATTGATGGTTGGAACGCCACGTAGTTTCAAATAATATATCCGATGTTAGAATTTCAAAACAATGTCCGCCATTTTGTTTTTATTTGTTTTAAGTCAGATCGACTTTAAAATCGATGTCTGGGACGCCCTGTAATTACAAGTGATAGAGCCAACCTTAAGAGACGATGATGGGACGTAAATAACCTTAGTGAGCAGCACTAAGGGCACCTCTGCCTATCCCTTCAGAGATACACAGTATTTTTATATTTTTCAGCATATTACCAAAGAAAATGGGTCACTTATACGTCGGAAAATCGGACCATCCGTTCGCCGCCATGAAATTGACGAAGGAGCTGCACGCGTTGAACAACAAGATTATAGAGTGCAAGTTCGAGAACAATCAGTGGGTGTTCATGCGAGAGAGGACTGACAAGTCCTATCCGAATAGCTACACCACCGCTATGTGTATGTATCTAAACTAATCTTTATATATAAAAATTTCGTGTCACGTTGTTTGTCCGCGATGAACTCCTAAACTACTGAACCGATTTCAATCAAATTTTGCAAACTGTGTGATGTTTGATCCAATTTGAGAGATAGTGTAGTTTAAATCTCAATTTATAGTTGTGATCAAGAATTTTGAAAATTTGATCAAACATTGGACAAATCTAATTTGCTAATTGGAGTACCAACCGTATGTTTGTTTTTCTTCCACAGCCGTATGCGAGAGTATAAAAGTTCCAGTTACAAAAGAGATTTTATTAGACTTCATAGACAATGAGAGGTTCCACGACGACTCAGACATGATGCCACCTCCGAAACGCGTGCGTCGATAGTCACGTGGTTAGTACTGAATTTGGTACATACACTGGTACCTAACCTAGCTGGATGTGAAGGCATTAACAGTATGACACTAAAGCAACATTTAGATAGAGTTCTACATACGAACTAGGCGAGAATATGACAAAAAACCGTCATTTACGAGGCCATGTCATACGATTTTTTATTCGACTGTGTTACGCGTTCTTGTAAATGACTGTTTGCTGTGATATTCTCGTTTGTGTCTACCGGACAAATTCTATCTAAATGGGGCGCAATGTGATTTTTCGCCAATTTTCGCATTCCCGAGGCAGCTACTATTAAAGCCATGTTTTTAAAATTTATGACACGGTTGTTGTGGGCATTAGTAATTAAAGATTAGGGCTTAGTCCCCCACGCTGGCCTAATGCGGGTATAAATAATAAAATTTCGTTTTCCGGAATGTTTCAGTAACGAAGGTACATAATAGAATACATATAAAATTGGAGTGGTGACCATTCTATTTACTAATTGCGCAGTCTAGATTACGAAGATTGCAGATTTGCGTTCTTAGTTGCTTTCTACTGTAACATAAAACTTTGTTTTGTGATATAATTTAATGATTTTTTGGGTTCTTAATTTTATGAAATGAGTTATCAGAGCAACCGAACTCATTTTCGAAATTTCAGAAAGAAAAAAACTAATAACATGCAAAAAATGAATCGAAAAATTGAGAAATAATTTTAAACCTATTATAAAATTTCAAAAATACAAAAAATTAAATCTTGAATTTTACGCAAAATGTCGGGTTATATTAATCCCAATTATGTTCAAATGTTAATGTCTTCACGAGAGCCATCACAATTTCAAATGACTCACAAGTGGAAGAAATCTTTGCTCCTATCTGCCCCACTTAGAAAAACCAATCAACTTTGGTCATTAAATCGAATTAAGAAGTTATGCGTAAATGATTTATTACCGAGTACAGGTATAATCTTAATTGGCCTCTTCGTGGAATAATTTAATTCTAAGAAATGGTTAATTGACAATTTAAGTTAATCGGCGTCTCTAAATGTGGCAGTAACTCATTAAAATAGTATATTGTTACATTAAACGCGCGTTAAATGTTAACTATCTCTGATATTTAAGTTTCACAAATGTGATTGTGTATTTATAATAAATATTGAAATATTCAAGTGTTTTTCTTTTCATAAATTAATATAAATTCTATGTTCTGGGTGAGGCCATTATTTTTTTATGAAGTAGGGAGGCCAACCGTGCATATATAAGCGCATTAAGGTTGGTTTTACCAGAAGATGTGTCCAGGTTTACTAACATTGCTGAAAAGGCTGTCTCTACTTGTAAAAATCGAAGTCACCAAAGGAAAACATAACGGTGATCATTTTCATTATCCCCGGACTGTACTGGAGAGTATTTTAAGACATTTTTTAAGTGATAACTTCTTATGGGAGGGTGAACCGAAACGTTCCGTAACGCGAGCGCTCCATCGACCAGCCAGCGTTAGCTGACCTCCTTGGAACATCGATAATTTCGAAGTCCCAGGTGGCGTCACATAGTGACCAGTCGGCTTGGACCGGACTTTGACCGGACTTTAACCGGACTTTGACCGGGCTATGACCGGAGTTTGACCGGACTTTGACAGGTCTTTGGCCGGACTTAGACCGGAGTTCAACTGGTATTTGACCGGACTTCGACCGGACTTTGACCGGACTTTGACCGGACTTTAACCGGACTTTGACCGGGCATTGACCGGATTTTGACAAACTTTGACAGGACTTTAACCAGACTTCGACCGGACTTTGACAGGGCTTTGACCGGGCTTTGATCGGATTTTCACAATCTTTGATAGGACTTTAACCGGGCTTTGACCGGATTTTGACCGGGCTTTGGCCGGATTTTAACAAACTTTGACTGGCCTTTGACCGGATTTTGACAGGTATTTGACCGGATTTTAACCGGACTTCGACCGGGCTTTGACCGGATTTTAACAAACTTTGACAGGACTTTGACCGGATTTTGACAGGACTTTGACCGGATTTTGACAGGACTTTGACCGGTATTTGACCGGACTTCGACTGGACTTTGACCGGACTTTAACCGAACTTCGACCGGACTTTGACCGGGCTTTGACCGGATTTTAACAAACTTTGACTGGACTTTGCCCGGATTTTGACAGGGCTTTGACCGGTATTTGACCGGACTTCGACCGAGAATTGACCGGATTTTAACAAACTTTGACAGGACTTTGACCGGATTTTGACAGGTCTTTGATCGGTATTTGACCGGACTTCGACTGGACTTTGACCGGACTTTAACCGGACTTTGACTGGCCTTTGACCGGATTTTGACAATCTTTGACCGGACTTTGACCGGGCTTTGACCGGATTTTAACAAACTTTGACTGGACTTTGACCGGATTTTGACAGGACTTTGACCGGTATTTGACCGGACTTTAACCGGGCTTCGACCGGATTTTAACAAACTTTGACAGGAATTTGATTGGACTTTGACAGGACTTTGACCGGATTTTGACAGGACTTTGACCGGATTTTGACAGGACTTTGACCGGTATTTGACCGGACTTCGACTGGACTTTGACCGGACTTTAACCGAACTTCGACCGGACTTTGACCGGGCTTTGACCGGATTTTAACAAACTTTGACTGGACTTTGCCCGGATTTTGACAGGGCTTTGACCGGTATTTGACCGGACTTCGACCGAGAATTGACCGGATTTTAACAAACTTTGACAGGACTTTGACCGGATTTTGACAGGACTTTGACCGGTATTTGACCGGACTTTAACCGGGCTTCGACCGGATTTTAACAAACTTTGACAGGAATTTGATTGGACTTTGACCGGACTTTGACCGGATTTGACAGGACTTTGACCGGTATTTGACCGGACTTCGACCGGGCTTTGACCGGATTTTAACAAACTTTGACAGGACTTTGACCGGATTTTGACAGGTCTCTGACCGGTATTTGACCGGACTTCGACTGGACTTTGACCGGACTTTAACCGGACTTTGACCGGGCTTTGACCGGATTTTGACAAGACCTTGACAGGGCTTTAACCGGATTTTGGCAGGACTTTGACCGGATTTTGACAGGATTTTGACCGGTTTTTAACAGGACTGACCGGATTTTGACAGGATTAGACCGGTTTTTGACCGGACTTCGACCGTTCTTTAACCGGACTTCGACCGGACTTTGACTGGACTTCAACCGGACTTTGACCGGGGTTTGACCGGACTTTGACAGGTCTTTGGCCGGACTTTGACAGGACCTTGACCGCACTTTGACTGGACTTTTACAGGATTTTGACCGGACTTCGACCGGACTTTGACCGGATTTTGAGCGGACTTTGACAGGACTTTGACCGGACTTTGACAGAAGTTTGACAGGGTTTTGACATGACTTTGACCGGACTTCGTAACGTAACGTGTTACGGCGCCACTCCGGCTTCCCTTTCTCTCACGCATACGGCAGCAGTAGGCAGGCTCCTCCGCTCTCACTTTAACCCACATTAGTTTAAGTTATCACTTCTGTCGAGCGTCCCGAGACGCACACTTTTTTTTTATTTTATTCTGAATGACGAAACGAGCAGTGAACTGCGTTCGTCATCCCGCAACATAGATGTTAAGTCTCATAACGCTCGGTAATTTCACTGCCTTCAATGTCCTTCAAACCGAAACCTAATAGTGATATAAACTTCTGCTTAGCGTCAGAATTAGACAAAGCTATGTGACCAATCCTGTCGCATACGAGGAACCTACCATTCATACTGTAGTCAGTAAATTTTCGTACGCGACCAATATGTAATCAATGACTGCCAGTAGCCTAGGCTTGACGGCCATCAGGCGAGCGATTTACTCGTCTCGTAAAGGCGAATTTAAAAAATATTTTAATATATCGCTCCAGCTTGTGAATAACATTATAGAATGGGGTGGTTGGAAGCTTTTGATAGTTCGCACTGCAAACAAAAATAACAAAATATAATTTGTGTAAACTATTTTATTTACGTAAAAACGTATTTATAACAATTAGAGATGTGCCGACTAGTCGGCGACTATTCGGTAAAGCCGACTATCCGGTCACTATTGTAGTCGGCAACTAGTCGGCGACTATTCGGCAAAGAGCGCCGACTATCCAACTTCTTACACTTCTTAAAAAATCCATACACGAGACTTTCTTTTTGACATGATAAAATTTTAATTGAGGTCTTTCACTTTGATAAACAATAACGGTATTATCTTAACACAAAAATATTTATTAATATATTTTTTTACACAATAACACCGCTCTGACAATACAGAAGAAAAAATCAAGTAACAATGCGACGTAAACGAAATAGGTTCCGACACGCTCGCAGGCGGCGGTTGCAACTTGCGCGCGGATCATCTGTAAACGAAGCGTCACGGATATCCCCGAAACGGTGATCGGCTCGGCCGACTAATTGGCCGACTAGTCGGCCTCTTTACAACCGACTAATCGGCTAGTCGGCTAGTCGGCCAAAGTCATAATCGGCACATCTCTAATAACAATTCTTTACACTATAAAAGATATACTGGCCACCAAAAAAACGATCCAGCGTTTTCGTTTAGAAAGCCCTTGGCGGTATCTTAAATTATGCCATAATTTTCAAAATACTTGTCTGTTTACTATAAACATGAGTGTTTAATAACACGTTAGGTTGTTTTATAACAGTAAAAGGTGATGTTTCATTTTAGGCCAGCCCATGTTCACTATACAAAAAAAATTGAGGTGGTCTTAGGCAAAATTCAGTTGAAGTTATTCTATAACAAATTAAAATGTCCGTTATGTACAATTGTAAATATTACGGCATTAAATTTTAGTGCTTGTTATAAAGAGGCTTATCTGTATCAACAGAATCATTAATATCGAATTGGCGCGATTGGCCCTGATGGGCGCGAATTCTGCGCAGACGTATGTAATGTTATCAAATAAAGTTTATTTTACCATAATGACTTGATTATAATTTCTTCTGTGAATAAATACTTAATTGTAATGAAATATTAACAGTAACCAAACTATCAACAGTTTTTAGGTATCGATAATAAGTCATTTTACGGATGTAGGTAGTTCACCATATTTTATTCCGTCGTGCAATTCTTGTCCGAATTAATTGGTTGTACCTAAAGTCAAAGCAATATACAGAAAAAGGGTTCTTACATATTTTAGCTATATTTTTGTTGTGTACAATGCTGCCGTGATAACAAAGAATGCAGTAATCGACATTTTTGAGATTTTCACTTTTTTCCAGAAATGGCACCCCAAGAGGTTCATGTACATGAGAAAAATATATTTTCATAAAAAAATTCACTCGAAGTATGTTTTTTATGTAATGATTTTCGCCGTACTTGCATAAAAACTGCTTCAATGATAAGAAAAAACGCAGTATTAAACATGACCTACTGGGTTACAGGTTAAGTCGACCTAGATCCGTTAAGAGATTATAGTTTCCATCATTCCTGACTGATTTTACTATGAAACACCCTATCTCAAACCTAACATTCTCAAAATATTCGACTTTGAAGATATTCGTAAAAAAAGTACCGATTTTTTGCCTATTCTCTTCTTTATTTTGTGTTTTGTGTCTCAAATTTATTTGTTTATGCGTTTTTTCTATAGTAAATAAGTTTGTTTATTACTTTCAACACAAAAACCACATGTAAATTTCCCAACTGGGTCGCAATGGACGATTGATAGTTTAAAAAAAGAAATTAATTTGTAAAAACTTTTTGTTCTTGTACAAATATTTCAAAAAAAGTCTATGACAGCCATGCTGCAGATGCGCTAAATAATATCTACGTTTCTTTAGCTATCCAACAAGGTATAACAAGCTAGGGTGATATCACAATTCTTAGAAAAAAAACCTTGATATAATGCTTCCGGGAAGTAGTAAAAAATAATAGTCCTTAACCATGAAACCTACCACTTGGTTATAAAAACAAAATAGATCTAGGTCGACTTAACCTGTAACCCGTAAAAGTCCTTGAGAAGACACAGTAAACTTCAACTTAGTTCCGAGCATATAATAATGGCTATAATTATTAAAAAATAATGCAGTAATCGACTTGTGCTAAGACATAATGCAGTAATACGCGCAAGTGCTGCATTTAGTTTTAGTATCCTGTGACTCGGAAACGACCTGATACTAAACCAAAACGCAGTAATACGTATTATAATTGCATATATTAGTAAATTAAATAAAGAAAAATTATCTTGTAAAAGCTTGATTTTTTTCCGAATTTTTAGATATATAAAATGACCAATAAAATACGAACATCTCGCTCAGATGATATGAAATATGTTTTTTGCGTTTATCTCGTAACTGCCATTTTGCGATTACTGCATTCTTAGTTATGACGGCAGAATGGCTTGGCGCAGGCTCCATACATTACTCAAACTACTTTACATATGTTTAGGCATTTCTTCACAAAAGCATCGGATGGCACCTTTTTGGCAAGTAGTAATAACATTTAACAGTCACTGCACACATAATTCTAACCCAGTGCTTAATGCCTTAGTACCTAAGTATTATAATAGAAAAAAAAATATCTGTGTAGTTTGTAAAACAACATAACTTTATGAATGTTTAAATTATTGTACGATATAATTATACCTCGTACAAATTTATTTGAGCTTGAATCATAAACTAAACTGCAATGACCCAAGTCATAGTAATTGGGTATCGAAACAATAATCGCCTTACTCAGCCTTGTGGTCCCTTACCCTAGTGTGCTCACCTTGATTAAAATGCTAATTAACTTTTGTCTTTTTGTATACTAATACTTACAACAGGGTTCGAGGATATAATATATCAATGGATATACATATATCAAGATATATATCCGATATATATCAAGCTGGGTTCGACGATATATATCAAGCTGGGTTCGACGATATATATCAATTTTTTTTATAATATATTGCAATACAAAAATGGTTTAAAAAATTAATGTTATTAAGTAATTTTTAGAGTTTGTTACTGTATTTCTACTTCCCAAATACCGATGGCGTGGGAGTAGTGTTAAAACATACTCCCTAATGGTAAGTTTTAATCCATAAATGGCAACACTTCTGCCCTAAAAGAAGAGTTTATGGTTTTTAGTTGATTTTGCCTTATCCAAAAACAAGTTTTCTTTTTTATAATTTTAGTATGTGTATGTAACATATATGCAAACAGTATTCATAAATAATACAATAAAATAATAATATGGCTTTCATACAAAATTGATATATACCATAAATATCCGATATTTTGATATTTATAATAAATATCGGATATTTTGGAACCCTGACTTACAAATTACTGTTAACAGAATTTGACACATATTGCCATTTATTTTCCCCTTCAACATTAACACACTTAATTTTATGTTCCTTGGTTAGCTTGCTCAAATGGTGATTGACATTGTAAGCGGCAGCAGGCCATAAGTGTTCAGGAGTTTCTGTGTATATTATTTTAACTAAATCCATTTCATTGAACGTTTTGTCTACATTGGTTTTGAAAACTTCTAATATCTGCTGCTCCCTTTGATTTCTGTGTGCAATGTAGTATTGTATTTTTGTGGATGGATTCTGAAAGGGTAAATTAAATTTAAATAAATGATACAAATATTATTGTATCATAGGTATGAGAAACTACGAGATTTTAGATCTCACAAAACCCAGAACTAAAACAAATATTTGCAGATGAAACAAGCATTTGTATCGGTAAGAGGATCAAACCACTTGTTCATTTTAAATTCAAATTCAAATCATTTATTCTGCAAATTGGATCATAAATATCACTTTTATATGTCAAAATTCTTTATACTAGTTTATTTTATTTTTATCTTTTATCGGCATTTCGTGGCTAGCCATGAGAAGAAATGCCGAAACAAACTCATGGGTTATGGCCTCTTTTAATGTCCAGACATTGACTTTCCATGATTATAATTATAAAAATAAAATTAAAATAACAATTTTAAAATTAATTTTTCCTTAAAAAATATTAAAAATGTCAACGATATATGCCTTAAATACTAGTAATGCGCCAATAGGGCAGTCAAGTATAATAAATTATTATATTTTCACATAGTACAATATATTAGAGGACTATGGACAGCCATATTTTGTATGGAGTGAGCGGCTCAATTCCAAGCCGTTTTGTCTTCCAAATAATCTTTAACATTATAGTAACCTTTTCGGCAAAGGTTCTGTTTAATAAAAAAAATAAATTTATTTAGACTTAATTGTTGAATATGGCTAGGAATTTTATTGTAAATTGTAAAGTCAGTAATTCACCCACACTACCATGAAGCAAGTTTAATATTAAATATTTAAACTGATTGCATTATTAACACGATCACCTTATTTACTGATTAATCTTACCTCAACTATATTGCCATGTCCTGGATAAATAAAATTTGGTTTCAACTCCAAAATCCTGTTCAAACTTTTCATATATGTATACAAATCTTCGAATACAGCAGTACCTTCACCAAGAATGCAATCTCCACTGAACAGTATGTTCTCTTCTAATAATGTTAAGACAACATGATCGGTCGTATGGCCCGGTGTGTGATGGACCTTGACCGTAGCACCCTCCACTTTTAATACTTGACCATCTGACAACCAGCATGTTTGTATTGGTGTTGGTAATTCTATGTCCGGTTCATCTTCAGGACTTCTTTTGTGCTTCCATACAATAGGTTGTTCTAAACATAATGAAGAAATGATGTCAAAATATGAATGTAAAATTTCATGTGACAGCAAATATTCGCAATGTATTCCCATTTCCCAGCATTATTAGAGAATTAATTTTCCCAGTAGAATAATATAATTTCTCTTTGTTATTTATGATAGCTGTTGTTTGCAAAAATAGGAATTCAATAATATTTTCTAGACCACACCTATAGACATAAATGTAAATGATTGATAGTTTAAAATTGTGAAATACCCACCATAGAGGCTCTAAAAATGACTCACTTGCTATGGTACCATAAAGGTTTTCAACCCCTCCAATATGATCATGGTGCCAATGTGTCACAACAATATGTTCAATATTAATATTCTCAGATTGGACTACATCCAATAGGTGCTTCTGATACGCCGGTACATCTTTGTCGCCAGTGTCAAGTAATATACGACTACAAATAATAAAACATACATTAACACTTTAGATATAATTTTCTGTTATTGTGCTGTTTCTATCTGTTTAAATTTAATTTTATTTGTTTAGGTGCCATTCATAAAATGTATTCACATATAATACCGGCGCCAGACATAGCTTCAAATGTTTGGACATATGTTTGAAGACCTTTCAACACATTTGATCACATGTTTATCGCAATAAGTGTACCTGCCAGATATGATTTGCAAACATGAGCAACTGGACTTTGGGCGAGTGTAGTATTATTGTTTATGTTGACAACTATTCTGATATGAAAACGAGGCTGTTGTTTATTATTTTAATTTTATTTATTTGGGCATCCAGTAAAAGAAAGAATACTTTATACCTGTGCTATATGTCTTTTTAAATTATTGTAGAATATTACTTCCTAGGTGGGAAATTAAATAATACACAATCTTTCTTTCTGCCCGATTTGATGGTAGTACTTAGTTGGTATCATGGGGATACCTGCCATCTGATCTCCAAAACAATGAGAACCAAATTATACAATACAATGAAAATAATGACAGCACTTATCATTTAAAAGTAACAATAGTAATTATCATTCAAGGGCAGTAAATGGCAATAACTGTGTCATCAGATCATTGTCATTTTTTACTTGATTGCATTATAATTTATTGGGTTGTATTATTTATGTGCACCGTTAGGGGAGCGTAAGGAGATGTCCTCACTAAGTAACACACCCCCTGTGTTAAGAAATGTTTTAATACTATTCTTTCTGTCTAAAGTCTGGCAAACACCATTGTCATGTGCTAATCTGACTGAATGACTCTGTGTCCATGGTCACAAATAAAAAATAAAAATAATGTATGTACTGCTAATGTCATTGAATAAATTTGTTTGTCCTAAATTGTTCAATTCGTCCTATAGATAAATACAGCACATGCTCCTCCTTGAAAATAATGCTGCCACTACCCATAATGTACTATTATGATCAATTGCCATTTAGATTTTATCAAGGGAAATTTAAAATATTTGAACAGTACTTTCTTCCTGTTCCAATTAAATATGTGTTTGTTCCTTGCAGTGTCATCGGTCCAGGGTTACATCCGAGCACTCTTATTATTCTACTTGATAGCTTTGTTACTGCAGGGATAACAGCTGCCATGTTGCTAAAAATAATTTAATACATTATGTTTATCCATATTAAGTTAATTCTAAGTAATATAGGTACCTTCACTTCTTGTAGGAAAGCAGAAATAACGCTAACGCTAATCTTTAGGATTATTGTGAACCTTTGCACTTTATATGAATAGAGAAACTTAAATGATAAGATAATTGTAAGTCTAACTATGTATTACAAACACAATTACACGGAATTATATACATATTTATCAGAAACTTATTTATGGACAAACTTCAGCACCGACACGTATGTACATAATTCAATGTACGATTAAATAAAAGTACTTACGATTTACGAATTATATTTGACCTTTAAGCACAAAATTGTTTCACATTTCAAAATCAGACTTTCAAATTCCTTGTTTACAAAAATGACATAACATCGGACTTTGCAACAGTGTTGCCAGATCCAGTGATGCAGAAAAATGCCTAGATTGACGGGACTATTTTTTAAGGCTATTTTAAACTGAACTGCGCAAAATCTCATGCGTCATGTTTTAGTAGAAATCTATTCGAATATCGACGTTAAGGAAACAATAATGATGACAAAATTGTTTGGGACAAACTGGCCAAGTGCGTGTCAGTTACCAGGCACAGTGAAAAGTTCCGTGTCCATAATCAGGTTAAATCTAAAATATTGGCTAACTGAAAATTTACCATATCGCATTGTATTGGAATTTCCGTAGATCTATGTAAAAGTCCGTAGATCTGGCAATGCTACTTAGTTTTTTTTTTGAAGTTATACTTCTTTAGGCGCGTTATGAAAAAATGATGAGAGTGAAATTTTAAGATGCGCGCGCACCTGTGACACAAAATTAACAGTATGAAGCCGTCTGTAGGGGTGCTCGATATATATCGATATGTGATAAAATATCGATACATTTGTTCGATATATCGAATCAATGCGATATTATCGCATCATTGAAGTCGATATATAATATCGATATATTTTTTTTTTAGCTCTTCGATATTATTTTTGTTAATCATTTACTAAGAAAGTCTTTTCCTTCCTACAATTCGATATATCGAAAATATCGATATTTTTGACCGATATATCGCTATATATCGATACAATATTTCGATATATTATATCGGAAAAAATATCGATATTTTTTGTACACGATATATTATATCGGAAAAAATATCGATGTTTTTTGTACATGAACATCACTAGCCGTCTGCTTAACCGCTCATTAAGTCTCGAAAAAAAAGCTACCAACAAAATAGGAATTGAACCTCGATATTAGTCGCGCATGTTGGTACGCTCGTCACCTCTGATCACTGTTTTCATATTTATAATATTTATCAACATGTCTCTAGTTTATATTTTAATTTAATGATGCCAAAGAAGTATAACTTCTCACGCGCGTACATAAGTACACGCACCCATTTTTTTATTTATTCATAGCCAAGGATACAATATTACAATTCGGCAGGAAAATTCGCCTATAGCATGAAACCACAGTTTTGTCTACAGCATGAATAGGCCGGCTCGACTGGATTATTGGCAATGTTTAATAATAAACCAACAAGAACTGTAGGGCAGAGGCTGTAGAGATATACTTTACTTCGATAAATCGATGTATTGATTTTGTAACACTGGCAAACTGATTGAATTTTCTTTTCGCTATGTACTAATTCTACAATCAGCAAAGAGTGTGGAAGAAGACTCAAAGCTTAGAGGACCATAAATTATAAAGTGCCTTACTAACAAATCCTATTGTGGTATCTGTACCACAATAGGTACGATTTTTTTAATGAATACTTAATATTTGTATTAAGTATTCATTAAAAAAATCGTTAATAAAATATTTACCAATAGGTACATAATTCAACTGCTGTTTTTGAAAATGAAATGTCGTTTATATTACATATGTATGTAGGCTTCAGTTTAAATTTCTATTTATATTACAAAAGATGAAAATTCAAAACAATTTCTGCGTGTAATAAATCGCAAATAAGAGTAAGAGTTGCCAGCTTATACAAATGTCAAATAGCACGAAACTATATAATATGTATTTTAGTTTGTAGAACGTATAAATTAATCCGTTAGTATGATTTCTTTGTTATTTATATTGAAGCATTTAATATGCATATTTTTATAGATCAAACATAACAATTAATTTGGTATTATTTTATGACAAAAATTCACACAGTACACGCTGTGAAGTCTATCGTTATCTGTGGATATTTTAATTGAGTTGTGGTATTATTTTTTATTTGAAGTTTAAGTCCGCAAAATCGTGAAAAATGGCTGGTGCGCTGGCTAGAGTTATTCAGGGTTCCAAAACGCAATTGGGTAAATTTCTAAAATGCTATCAGTTGATAATAACTATACCTTAATAGGCTATCAAGTGAAGAACAGTGCCAAAACGCTTATAAACTGGATATGAATGTTATGTTTATTGCGTAGGGTTGTTTCTTACATAATTTTGACGTCTGATTTTAGGGATTATTGGCCCATTGGCGAACTTGAGCAATGTACCGGTTCGGTTCCAACAGACTCAGGCTCCCCCAGCCAAGACCAAGTACGGACCTCTGGCCGACGCAGACAGGATATTCACGAATTTGTACGGCCGACATGAGTGGAGATTAAAGGGGGCTTTGGCCCGCGGTGATTGGTATAAAACAAAGGAGATTCTTCTAAAGGGCACGGACTGGATCGTCAGTGAGTACACTTTATTTAATTGGCATACTACAAAATACAATTACACAATAATTTTTAATAAGTTTACCGACTACCTATATACACTGTTTACACTTCTCACTAAAAGGGTTTTTTTTAAATTAAGATTCCTAAAACAGTTTTATAATTCAATACACATTCAATTCATAATTTCCAAAATTTCTTCATTGCCAAAATATTTTTAGATGAAATGAAGACATCAGGTCTCCGTGGCCGTGGAGGCGCCGGTTTCCCGACCGGTATGAAGTGGTCATTCATGAACAAGCCTTCTGACGGCCGTCCGAAGTACCTTGTAGTGAATGCCGATGAAGGAGAACCAGGCACTTGCAAGGACAGGGAGATCATGCGCCACGACCCTCACAAGCTTGTTGAAGGGTGCCTGATTGCGGGAAAGGCAATGGGTGCACAAGCAGCATACATTTACATCAGAGGGGAATTTTACAATGAAGCCAGTAACCTACAAGTGGCCATTGCTGAGGTAAGACACAATAAACATGTTGACTGGGGCACACCTGAGTTTTTAGAACAATATTATATTTAGACTTTAGAGGTATAGTTATCATATATAACTATGAGAGTGTGCAAAATATGCCTAGAATTTTATATTTTCGTTGCTGACCCCAAGGGGTCGATGTCAACAACTTTGGGAATCTCTGGTTTAGGTGTTACATCAAAACATACAAAGTGGTTAAGCTATAGCTATGGCACCTCTCTTTTGGGAATTAAAAAGTAAATACCTGTAAAATAAAGTAGAGTCATGCATATTGTTTATCGCTGCTGTGTTTCGTACAGTAATATATCCAGAGGGTCAAATCCTCCTTCCCTTCCTAATCCCTAATTATCACCTTCCTTCAAGGTCGGAAACGCGCCCAGGAATCTTGTCTCTGATCTGGTATTGTGGGTGTACATGGGCAGTGGAGATAACATCAAGTGACCCACTTTCCTGTTTACCCATCTATGCTATGTTTTATAAAAAATAACCCCAGAGAGGTAAACAGAGCTGAAACCTCCCCATTTTGTTGAGCTTATTTTTGTGCCATAATTTGATAAGGGATGAGCTTATCTCCATACTGGGCACAATTCCAGACTCCAGGTTGATTCTGCGTCACATCAGTCTTTATAGATGTTTATTGCATCATTGCAATTACAACATTATTGCATAACTCATAAATAATAATACATGTTGGTTTGATAAAATAATTTGCTAATGATTTTGTAATTAAAGTTATTTAGTTTTATGTTCTACCTTGCATAATATTATGATAATACAAGTTCCTAATGAATTTATTTATGTAAATGAATTGTGCAAGGATATTTGTCATCATTATACTTTAATATAATCTGTATATTAAATTCTATATTCACATATATTATTAATACAATTAATGTGAATTACTCTTGACTACTCTTTTTATTAGTTTGAATGATGAAACGCACTGTTCGTTACTTTGACCCTGAAACATCCATAAAGATGTCTCATGATAAGAATATACCAATTAAAAACAATACTAGATGGCAGGTCCCTCATATGTGAGAGGCCGTCTGGGTTGGTTATATTTATTAATATATTTACCTATTAATAAATAGCGGTCGCTATCCAGTTGGGTACAAAACTGATTAAGTACCCTCCCACGAGCACGAAAATAATGAGGTAGCAGTACTTTTAGGTAACAGTTAGATGTGTAAAGGTGTGTACAAACATGTAACATAATATATAACTTGTGTTTTATAACACGTCCACATTATGTAACCTTATTTATTTATTGTTGTACATATCAATAACATGTTATTGTACATGTTTTATAACATTCAGTGTCCACAGTATCTGAAACATGTTATATAGCAATGTTGTATAATATGTTATGTTATATAGTCTGTACGAGCCTTTAGATGTTTCCTTCCAGGCGTATCAAGCCGGCCTCATCGGCAAGAACGCGTGCGGCTCCGGGTACGATTTCGACGTGTTCGTGCACCGCGGCGCCGGCGCGTACATCTGCGGCGAAGAGACCGCGCTCATCGAGTCCATCGAGGGCAAGCAGGGCAAGCCGCGACTCAAGCCGCCGTTCCCAGCTGATGTCGGCTTGTTCGGTTGCCCCACGACTGTCAACAATGTGGAGACTATTGCTGTTGCGCCGGTATGTTCATGATTCTACAATAATGAGATGATTAGGTTTGGCAATATGTTTAGCTATGCCATGCCAGCTACCATATAGGGTTACGAAGTTAAATCCAAGAATAAAAATTTAACTGCACAAGCCACTTGCATGATGAAAAGATTTCCATGGCTAGCCAGAGATATCTATACATCTATACAAATAAATACAATTGGAGTTTCTGTTTGTAATATTAAAATAACCGCTTTTTACTAAGTGCATTTGGATGTATACATGGTGCATATACCAAAACAACATTTTTTACAATTTTTGTCAGTCTGTTTGTTTCGGCTAATCTCTGAAATGGCTGGATCGATTTTGACGGCACTTTTACTGGCAGATAGCTGATGTAACAAGGAGTAACTTAGGCTACTATTATTTTAGAAAATAAAAATTTGTTAAATACCATGCGGGCGAAGTTGTGGGTAACAGCTAGTCTATCACAAAAAAAAACTACGGATCCACTTCATACGAACTATGTGGCCATTAGGAATTTTAAAATGCAATAATTGTAAATATGTTACAGTCAATATGCCGTCGCGGTGGCAAATGGTTCGCATCATTCGGCCGCACGCGTAACTCTGGCACGAAGTTGTTCAACATCTCTGGGCACGTGAACACGCCGTGCACGGTGGAGGAGGAGATGAGCATCCCCCTCAAGGAACTGATCGAGCGGCACGCGGGGGGGGTGACGGGCGGGTGGGACAACTTGCTCGCCATCATACCAGGGGGGTCCTCCACGCCGCTCATACCTAAGGAGTGAGTCATTGCTGTGACACGCATGTCGAATCTGTCACTATCGAATTATATCGTATCGATATTTTTAAAAAGTATCGATCGCGATTTTGATGTATCAAGATATCGGCTTGAAAATCTGATGCCCTATTTGAGCATTTAAAAAAAAAATTGGTCCATATTTCATGGAATCTTATTTTGAAAATATCGATTTAGATATGATTTCGATACTTATCAATTTAAGTGATATATCGAATTAAAATATGTCGCTAAAAATAATCCATGTATCACATAGTAGATATTAAAACATGAAATGCAGTCTCATTTTTTACCCAATCTTATTTTTTTTTTTGCAAAATTGTTTCATTTCGTATATTTGTGAAATATAAAATAATGTTTAAAACTAAACATAGTCAAAAACCCTATTATAACCATGCTAGATCATTTATCGATGAACCACCATTAAGAGATGATGGACTTAATATTAAATTAATTCTGTGGCCTGGTGCTAATAGGGCCAATGTCAATAATAATTATTTTGAATAATGGGCGTTATAACATTGAATCAGCATACAGCAAAAAGGGCTAATGTGTAACTTTGATCGTTTTAGTTCTTACTCTATTACGAGGAAAGTGAAAAATAATAATTTCTTATCGGCTTAAGTATACTGCAGCCCCCTTTTATCATTTATTTTTTTACTTAACTGTATGAAAGCGCATACTACATTGGCCTTTTTTACATAGTAGCTTTTGAAAGATGGTTAATACACTAATGCTCTTATAGCACAAAAAAATATCAATAAACTGGCATTACAATCTCGTTTCATACCAAAACGGACTTTGGCTCTTTTAGCACCAGGCCACAGAATTGTTTTCATTGTCGTTCGCTAAACTCTATTGTCATTACCACGTTAATTGATCCGTCACATTAAATCGTCCATTACAATTGCAGCGTGTGCGAGACCGCCCTGATGGACTTCGACGGTCTGGTGGCGTGTCAGACATCACTCGGCACGGCGGCCATCATCGTGATGGACAAGTCCACGGACATCGTGAAGGCGATCGCGCGCCTCATCATGTTCTACAAGCACGAGTCGTGCGGACAGTGCACGCCGTGTCGCGAGGGTGTGTCGTGGATGAACAAGATGATCTATCGGTCAGTATTGTTTTTTTTTGGCGGACAGACGACCTGATAAAGGTCGCTGGATGTCGCTGGATGCAGGCCGCTTCCAACAGGTCGGTCTGGAAATCTTTGGGGGAGGCCTATGTTCAGCAGTGGACGTCTTGTGGCTGATGATGATGATTGTTTTTTAGTGTATTTTTTTTTTCTGCCGGACCATTCAGCTGTGGAATAGTTTGCCGGCACACATGTTCCCTCCTTCCTATAATATTGGGTCCTTTAAACGGAGTGTGAAGAAGCAATTAGGCCGTAGGCCGTCATGATCGTGCCGACCAACGATAGACACACTGTTTATCGTTGGTCGACACTATTCCTGGATTGCGCTACACTTACCATCAGGTGTGGCGTAGTCATTTTGCCGAGCCAGGATAAAAAAACATACTAGACTTAAAAGATACGGTGTCTGCACTCTGACAAGCAGATTCGCATGAATTGGAGTGCATACAATAGAAGGGGCGCTCACTGGAGCCTACTTTTTGTTGATGTTACATATTTACTTACCTTGAGCCATCTCTTTAAATTCGTTTCTATCAATAATTATTGTGCCAAACAATTTTTATACAGAACAAAATGTCAAAATAAATTGTGAATAATGACTAATGTGAAGCTTTCAATAATTGTGCAATGTTTGTTTCAGTTTCGTCGATGGTAACGCGTCACCCAAAGAGATCGACATGCTCTGGGAAATCTCCAAACAAATTGAAGGTAAAAATTATTAAATTAATTTGATTGAATTATTATAAAATTCGTCTAATTTTACACGAGCGTATAAAGTATGTTATAGCCATTACTTCTGTTCATGGCCTAACCTAGGCCTAGGTATAGCGGTTACCATCAAGTGGGGTACCTACTCTTCTCGTTATTCGGGAAAATCTTCACCTGCCCTTATCCCACTCGCAATGGGGTCGGTGCAACATGCTTTTGAACACATTTTACAGAAAAAATTGGCTTGTAGTTTTTACAACCGGCTGCTTCTCTGATGTTAAACTTCTTTAGGGAAAAATAACGACGTGTGCATCTCGGGACGCTCGACAGAAGTGATAACTTAAACTATGTGGGTTAAAGTGAGAGAGGAGGAGTGTGCCTACTGCTGCTGTATGCGTGAGAGAACGGGAAGCCAGACACTGGCGCCGTAACGCGTTACGTTACGAAGCGGTTTACCCTCCCATAAGAAGTTATCACTTTACAAGGTGGTAGGTCCCTCGTATGCGAGAGGCCGTCTGAGTTTGTACCACCGCTTTGTCTATTTCTGGCGCCAAGCAACAGTGTGTAAGCACTGTTGTGTTTCGGTTTGAAGGACATTGAAGCCAATGAAATTACTGGGCATTATGAGACTTAACATCTTATGTCTCGGACTGACGAGCGCAGTTCAATGCCATACAGAGTGCGTTGTAATTCAAAGTTCTGTGTGGTGTTGCTTCTGTTTGTGGGCAGGCGTGGCGCTTACCATTAGGCGAGCGCCTTGCTCGTTTCGCCATTTAATTAAATAGAAAAAAATAAATAATATAATGTGAATGTTGTCATAATAAAAGCAAAGATAAAGATCGCAGGAAGTCGCTGAATGCAGGCCGCTTCCAACAGGTCGGTCTGGAAATCTTTGGGGGAGGCCTATGTTCAGCAGTGGACGTCTTGTGGCTGATGATGATGATGATGATGATGATGATGATGAATGTTGTCAGGTCACACGATCTGCGCGTTGGGTGACGGCGCGGCGTGGCCCGTGCAGGGGCTCATACGTCACTTCAGACCTGAACTCGAGCGGCGCATGCACGAGTACGCGGCACAAAATGGACCCAGCAAGGCCGAGCGACTTTATTAGACGTGTTGTTGTGATGCTTCATGGCGCTCCCATACACACATATTTGTTATAGCTCACGCAGTAACAGCGCCACTGAAAATTACTGTACGTGCCTGTACCGTCGGCAACAAAAGTTATTCACGTGTATATGTGGTAGCAATCACGGATACTAAGATATCGCATATTATACTACATGTCCACATTTAGTGCAAAGCGTCAATGAACAATCTATGCGCACCACGATGACATGTCTGTTTAGTAAAAATTTACAAACTTTCGACGCAGATCTTTCATACTGGACCTAATTATCATCCGTGATTTGTGTTTTGTAGTACCATAAAAACGGGTGTTCATATTTGATGTGTTTAATATGTTTTTGCTGACAGTACAGTGACAAAAATGTAAATAGCACGACATGATTCCGATCTTTACAACTACATTTTTTTGTCGACGGTACTAAAAGACGTAATTTTTAGTGCGCTTTTTACTAGCGTGGGTTACACGATGTATAAACGTCCTTATGTCTCAATTTCCTATATTATAAAAGTATTGTCATGAATGCATTTTATTACGAAAACAAATCTATTATTCAACAATTTATTACAATCGTTGGAAAATACACGTGTCGCAATATTGTGAAACTAAAGGAGGAAAAACAACATGTGTACATACTAAAAGTACCCAGAATGTAAAAGCTAATTTAGACTGTGATTGCATATTAAAGTACATTGCTGCCAGCTGTTAATTAAATTTATTGCTGATTATAGTTGTGTTTTAAAAATAGATACAATTACTTTCATGAATGGATAAGAAAACATTTTTAAAATCGATTTAATCGGTTCGATCGAATGCCTTATTTTGTTTAAAGATCCGTGATAATTCATAACCACGTTTTTTTACTGTAGCAACACTTAATTTATGAATATTATTTTTTTGTTGACGTTATACAATTATGGATGTAGATATCCAAGTATGGGTGATGTTAGTTAATTTTGTATAATATTGTAATTAGAAATAAAATATCCGAGACATTTATTCTTTTTTATTTATAGCTTCGCATTATTATGTATTTCGCCAATGACAAGTATAAAAAAAGTTTCATCGTTTTTCACAAGAACGATGAAATACCGGTGTGGCCGTTTTCAACGTCTTGTTGGAGTTTTGGTGTAAATTCTTTCCAGTGCGTGCTTCATAGATTATTTTTACAAACCGGATCGAACGTACTCAGTCGATCAACCCGAACGTACAACCCCAAATTACTTAATGTTTCCATACATTCATCACCATTGGTGTTTAATACACACATTCACGCCACTTTTATACAACAAATTTCACTTTAATCTGGTTTAGTAAAGAATTAAAATATGTGGTCGACCGCACCGTCAGAATGGTTTATGTCAACATGTCTTGGGATGACACGGCTGAGATATCCCCCTGGAATTCCCGGGTTCCGAGAATATTGAGATTTATATATATTATTGAAATAATTCTTTGCGACGCGATGTGGGCGGTATATATTAATGTTCAGAACACTTTAGGAGTGGTAGAGCCACGCTGTAGCCAGCTTTGTCTACAGCATGAATGGGCCGGCTCGACCGGATCGTTACCACTCTCTCACAGATAAATGACGTAAAGTAACGTTTCGTACGGTGAGTTAGATATCCGGAGGCCCAAATCCCCCTCTTTTTCCCAATCCCTTAATTCTTCCCTTCCCTTCCCTTTAAGGTCGGCAATGCGTCGACAGATTCTTTTAGTATTGTGGGCGTACAGGGGCGGTGGAGATTATTTACCATCAGGTGACCCACTTGCTCGTTTGCCGATCTATGCTATAAAAAAAACTTTTTGCGAAGTCGGGAAACCAAACGTCCGAAAATATTTTTTGGGAAATCCGGTCCCGTACCAGGAACTTCGATTTCGACTCAAATAGATGTACTTAGGTAGCTAAGGTTGTCTGGAAGAAATTACCGGTTGCGATAAGACCACCCATTATAATCCTTGCTTACTATTATATTACTGTATAGTCCTTGCTTTTTAGTAACTCTATTTGGTGTTCAATAAAGAATATTCTATCTTTTCGTGTTTTGATTGTTACTAGCGCAAAATATTCTTTTGGTATTGATTTTAGAGACTTAAGGGCCGTTGAATACATTACTGCGCGTATTACATAACATCTCCGGGCAATTCACCGTCAATTTTTGCAAATGTTTATCACATCATGGGGCGGAAATACGCTCGGCGATATTTGGGTGTACAGGAGTATAACCTCTCCCTATACCTCCGGGATTACAGGCGTATGTATGTATGCGTTTTGATATTAGAGGGCTCCTATCAGACATTCAGACTAGTTCCCGAAGTGCTTCTAAGGTAAAGAAGGCACTGTAGCTAGGTGAGTCGGTCGCCCCGTGAGTTCAACTCATAATTAAATCAGTTTTAAAATATTTTTTTATTTAATTAGTACTCTTATTAGTAATATTAACAATATTTACGATAAAACAATGCTGTACGAAGTTTACTACGCAGCCACTTTCCATAAGTCACGTTTATAAATGTCAGCTTAAATTTGCTGAGACCACGATTATTTAGTGATTTCCTTCTTATTACATATAGTCATATCGGGGATTCCTATGAATGTTGTTTGGAAAATTTCCCCTGGCATCTCAGAAAACTAGAAAAAAATCTGGGAATACCCACACACCCATGGTCTTATTCTGCTATTTGAATTCTGGGAATTATGGCTGCCGCAAAAAGATCATTTTATTTTTTTTTGGAACAAAGACAAATAATTTCCCATAGCAGTTTTTATTTGTCTGACGTCTATGTTCGCACGTGATGTTTCTTATCACAATTCTTTGTCATGCTTTATTTTTAACACTTATCTTTTATTAATATTGTTCATTGTTTTATTTCGATTTTTGTGCCGTTAGTTCGAGATTGTCGATACCAGTCACCTCATTTATATTTACAAAATTAAGTATGCAGATCCGAACATACATTTCTTAAATATTATATAGCAAGTTAATACTTGCTATATTATATTTGTCGTGTACGAGTGACGTGCTATCAAAAAACTCGCATCACACGCCAAGTATAACACCTGTATTCATAAGCGTGAATACATAGTAGCGATTTCTCTAACGTCATTGGGTTTTTGGCGCTAAATAAAAACAGACCAATAATGTATGTTGTGTTGTTTGTGAAGACGGGGCTAAGACTATACATCCAGAAATGTAAACAAATATGTGCTCACTTTTGAAAGAATTCCTTTGGATCTGTCAATACTCCAAATGCAATAGAAATAACGGAAAAGTGAGTAGATTACATTTCTGGAATATAGTGAATGCACTTTATTTTAATTTGTGTAGGGTATTGTTCCATGTATGTAGTTGTGTTAATACGCGCAAAATGATTTGGCCGGGCTGAAGTAGGTCCCTTCTTCCGCGCTCTACTCCACCTCCATCATCACCAATTTATTTTTAAATATGTATTTTCAATATTAAAAGATATGTAGTATATAGTTCACAAATATTTCCCATATAGATTGTGGAGTACGGGGCGTTGGATCGGTTGAAAACATCTGTTTTAGTATCTGAAAACTATTCGCTGGGTGCGTAAGGCATAGTGGGGGACACAAAAGTGATGTCAGCGCTCGCTGCGGACAATACAGAACTACGGGTGGCTCTTTATTATCTATGACCATAACAATAACACGTGTGTCAGTTTAATTAAATAAATAAAATAAAATGGGTCATCGAAGTTGTTGTGTAGTCGATTGCAAAAATACTAGTAGGAATAGTAATTGTAAATTTTATAAGTTTCAGGTTGCCAAGTGGAAATTAAATCAGCGAAAAAAATGGATAACTGCTGTTAAAAGGCAAAAGTAAGTTTTACTATAACCTACAACCGTATTCTATAGAATAATGTCATATACATGTGTATGTCGTGTAAGAAAACGGAGTAATAATTTAATTAATATTTTTTTGTAAAGTATTGATGGATCGTTATGGTCTCCAAAACCTATGGATGTTATATGCAGTGAACACTTCATTGGTGGTGAAAAATCAGATGTTGAATCAAGTCCTAATTACGCTCCAACTATTTTTCCATCAGTTTATAGAAGACGTAAAGTCAACGAATCCACAGTTTTGAGTAGGTACGTAAAAAAAATAAGTTTTGATTAAAATATTTAGATTAATAAAAATAATCGACTAAAAAATGTAGACATATTATTTGATATAGTTAATGATTTAGCAATACCTGTTTTATTTAATTTAATTTTTATTTATATTATCGTAATTTATTTATTTAGACACAAACGCTTCATGGACAGGAGAATAATAAAATAAAATATAATTAGGTTAAATAGAGCTATTTGTTATTTTATATATTATTTTAGATTTTTTTTTAATATTAATAATGATTTTTTATTCTATATTAATTTACAATAAACATCTTGACAGATGTCTTAACCTAATTTACTTATTGAGACTTGTTTTAGTTGTTGTATTTATTTTACTTACTGTTTTTAGCTGACCCACGGATTTTTTTTTAATTTAATATTCGCTCTGTGTAATATATCACATTTCACATTGAAAATATTTTTTTTTCAATTTGATTTTATTTTTTCAATAACTATTTGACATCCAATACATGTTTATTTTCTCAAAAGAGCCACTGTAAGTTGTATCGTTAGATGGCGCTGGAGTCACGCACCCAGCGAATAGCTGGGACACCAAACGTTACTTCAGGCCGGACAAGTTATTTTGCTCGAATTGAATATTTAAGGATCAATATTCAGACTATTGTGTAAGGGAGTAAGGGTGTAAGGGATATGTTGAAATCAAAGTATGGTATATATATTTTTTCTAAATTATTTTATTCCCTCCATCATTCTTTCTTTTTTTGATATTCCTTACGATATACTTAGCTCTATTTACAGTTTGTATAAATTAAAGTAGTAATAGTATAATTATTTTACATAGTTGGCTACTATTGTACAACACGCTTCCGAACAATCGAAAGACTGACTACTTTGATCAATAGATTTAATAAAACAAAATCCCAAGATGAAAATAAAATAACATAAAATGATTTAAGGTCTGATTGATTCGTACATGTAACGTTAACAAAACACGCGGCAAACTAGCGTTTGAAACAAATTAGATTGATTGTTAATACAAAATTAACGAAAAATGATCACGGAATATTCAAACAAAATAAAAACTCAGCACCAAGTACCAAACGTAGAAATAATTTTAAAGGAAGTATAGTACCGTCGTCACACTGCCATCCGCGTCCATTACAGCAAATAAATTATTATTTTTTTCTAATTAAATACATGGCACTGACCATATCATATCCACTAACATTTTTGGTACGTGGTGATGCGATTGTATTTCAAAGTATAATTTCGAATATACATGATAACAAAATAATAATTTTACGTCCGACTGCCGAACAATCACTATTTAATATAACCAAAATAATATAAAAAAGTAAATCTAAGATGGAAGCAACTGAAACAACACATGAACTATCACTTCAGCGTAACAACATAATGGCAATCAATTATAATCGCTAAATAACATCGGTGGAGATCACAATTACACGATACGATTTTATATAAATACAAAATATACATAGGTAATTTACCTAACACTATAGCAACAACTTCAATGCAACATATGTATGTATATTGACGTGAAATTGATATGATTACAATAACATTAGAGGAATTTTAACGTAGTAGTTAACAGAATGCGTCGCGACACGACACGACGCACGACACTCGCGCGCGATCGTCGCGAACACGAACGCTGTCGACTGTCGTGCGCCGATTCCATAATAAGATCACAAGAACGCGATATCAGTCTCACTTATTCTGTCATTATGAACGTTACGACTATAACACAGCTCGTAAAAGCAAGAACTAAGCGTTGCCAATAAAACCCGCACAAATGGTGTACGCGCGCCGACCGCGACGGCTTTTCAAATAGTATCGGCGCGACGGACCCGCACGGTTCTTATCGTTCGTTCGAGCTTCCACTTCATAAATTAGTTCGGGTCCGGGGCTCGGACCAGCCGCCCCCGGACCCGCGATCCGCGGATCCTAACACTAAACTACAATCGCGACGAAAACCTCGGCGCAATCCGCTCGTCGATCCGATCGACCGACCGAGTCGGCGAGCGCGACCGAACACCGCGACTTAGGCCGGAATAACTTATAAATTCATAAATAGCTTTGAATCACAACGGAGGTCCACGGCGGCGGGACGCCCGCAGTGTTGGAGACGCCGATGCCAGCACCGGGTCGGGAGATGCCTGCGGATGGGTCTGGGGTACAACACTACACTACAGACAGTCGTCGTCCATGTCGATGTCGGGTACCAGGCGGTCGTGTGAGGCGGCTGCACGCGGCGGCAGTTCGTTCCGCGGGTCCCGCGCTAGCCACGGGTGTCGCAACACGTCGCGTGCGCTCAGACGCTCGCACGCTTCGCGCCGCAACAACGATCGTATCAGACACTTGCCGCGAGACGACAAACACTCCGGCACTACGAAGTATCCGCGCGATATCTTCGCGAACAGCGACGCGTGCTCGGAGTCATTGAATGGATACCTGAAACAAATGAAACGTTCATAAGTCATTGATCACTACCAAATGCGAATGTAAACAAGGAGTCTAGGAAATTCATGAGATATTTCAGATAATATAAAAAGTGTAGCCAATAAATCTGCTGTCATTGTTTATAAAGATAAGAAACATTAGCATTCGGCTTTTGTGTGAAACTCGTGCGTTTTTATAAAGCTTGGTCCCAATTAATGGAAATAACCACTGTCGTTCGAAGGGCAGATGAACGCGCAAAAAAAAAACTCGGCCGCGTTGGAACCCTTCCGGCGACAGGTGCTGCCGGCGATTGCGGCCAAATCTCGAGCGCCGAATATAAATTACGGGTGCGCGGCTCCGAAAAAATGGAAAACAAAGGCTCGCGAACGGCAGGTGCGTGCGAAGGAGCCGCGGGCGGGGTGGCAACGTCTTCGCCACATGACCGAGGCGGCAGGTGCCTCGAAGATTTCACAAGGCCTTATTTATATGTGGGTGATATAATTGCTGGCCGTTGGCGCGTAACGGCCGACAGGTGATCATCCCCACGTCCCCGTCGCCAACGGTCGCCCCCGCCCCCGTCGCGGCGTCGCTGCGACCCTTGCGTTGTGATCTCTAAAAACGGTAAGTCCCACGGTCGTCCCAGACGCCCATGCCACCCCTGCATTTTAATTTATGCACGTTTAATTGAGATTAGGGCTAATTATGTTTTGATAATCGGCAGGAGGATAATTTATCGCGTTGAATTGTAAATGTATGTTAAATGTACACACCTTCCGACGAGCATGGTGTACAATATGACTCCGAGTGACCACATGTCGGCCGCCCGTCCGGAGTAGGTCCGGTGCGCCCGCAGGATCTCGGGCGACACGTACGCGGGACAACCTCGCTTGTCCTGCAGCAGATCTTCTTCGGGGTCGTCGAGAACAACAGCATCTTCTAACGACTCCAATTTCAACGTCGTTCTGAAACAATAGGAGAGGAAAGGTTAATACAAATCACTAATGGAATTATAATACGAAACGTCCGGCTTTCTCCCGACGCTGGTGTATTATTTATTCATCTCGCAATCGGAGTCCCGTTTGAGTAGCCACATTGTCCGGTTATCTGCATTTGACGTGCGTTGAGCACTGGCCCATATAAATTGCGCGCGGTTCGTTATAATTAACACGCGCCGCGATATGCGCTGGCATAATGGATCCCTTTGTACACAAAGCTTGGCCAGTGAACTATTAATGATTCGCACTCACGGTTAATTAGTACTAAAGCATCACATATAATCGGGCTTTCCACATTATGTCGCAAAACATTGAGTCTCGCCCGCGGTCATTTCGGTGCGTATGTAACAATAATGTCATGTAAATAATTACATAGCGAACCATAAAGCTGCTCTGTGACGCAATAGGTTTTGTTTCATCACGTCGCAGGCTTTAGGCGCACCGTACCGCGTGCACGACCTCGTATTTCACAGAACGGCCGCATCGTTTCGAAATGAATTAAACGCACAGTTGGAAACGGTACTCAGTCGCCGTGTATCATTCAGTGTAAACTAATCCCGACCAGAGTGCACGGGATTTTTCAGCCGTCCATTTAGTATGCTCTACCCGCAGCGGCGCATCGCGTGCCGCAGTTGCACACACGTTGTACGCGAGGCAGAGTGCATCGATACGTAATACCTTCCAACACAACTGTTTATACACATTTCAAGATAATGTAAGACAGGTGGTCGATGCACGCTGGGCGGTACGTCGCAGTAAAAATCGACTTCAATAAAATTTAATGCGTACGCTATATTTTTAGCTGAGGCGTTTTGATAGGGGAGCTGTGTTTAAAGATGCACTACCGGTTTATTTTCAAACCTATTAAGGCTTAACTCGCAGTCGGTAGCGAATGGACGCGTCTGTCTGAAGGAATGCAATCACGTTTTCAATCAAACATATGTGCAATGTAGTAGAAGCAAATCCGCTAGATGCGCGGACGTGCATCAAACTGTATACGGCCGAATGCCGGAGCACTTGCGACAGACGAGCAATAGCCGACCGAAACACTGTATTAATATAACGCAACGCAATCGTTTGAGATTTAAGATAAACGATAGCTATTTATTATGTACACACATTTTACTTAGTGATCGAGTCGTGACAATATGGAGCGCTTGGCTCCCGCCAAAGGTTACTCTCGTTAAGCCTGTCGCAATAGCGTGTTGGTTATCAAGTGATATATTATGCGTAAGAGCGCCGAAACATTGCCGATTAATCACTGTATTATAAATCCTCCACGGCACATTACATTGATAGTTATATAGTGGAGACATTATTGCTATGTAGTTAGGAGGGAGTGGCGCTTGTCGCAGCGCGTGCAGCGGTACTTCGCTAACCGTGCAGCGCTGCCGCTGTGGGAACCAGTTGACGAAACGCGTGACGTCAGCGCAACTTCGGCCCTTCTTCGCAGCACATCAGTGAGCGGTGCCGAGTCTGGAGGGCGTCCTCGTATCCGTTTAGGTCTCGAGTGTCGACTGCGCAACTGATCCTAATTAAATCCCTACAACGGCAAGGCTAAAGTGCGATGTCTGCAGTTGCAATCGATTCGAATTTCGCAACGTGTAAATAAGTTATACAGTGTCGTAACGCGGTCGGAAGGTTGGCCGGATTTCCGAGCGTGTTCCGAGCTGCGGCCTCCAAGGATTCTCGCTTGCTCGCGGGTGTCTCGCGCTCGCTGGTCGCTGCGGCGCGCGGCGAAAGGACAACCGAAAATTTACGCAACTAACTATTACGCATACGCAGCCCTGCGCTATTGGAGGTTCTCTTTTCAATAACTCACACGCGCCGCAGCCGCCGCCACCGCCACGCTGCGCCGTCCGCTCCAATATCACAACACAATCGTAAGCTCGTGACGTACACACGACTTAACACTCTCTATTACTAAATTGACTCACGTTTGCAGCTTCGCAACTGTGTTAACGAAATATATCGTTGAAATTACACGTTAGTAAGTGGGCAACGTTCGCCTTAACTTTTCTTGGTCAAGTTTGTGTTGTGTATATGATGCATCATTAATGATGAACTCGCGTGGGGCAATAACATACGATGTGGACGGGACGTGTTAACACGTACACACATAGATGTGATTGTATAGTGATGTAGTATCAGCTGTATTAATGTCGGCGTATGTGGGAGATCGCCCACAATTAGCGGGATGCGGCGAAGCTTGTTTCGCAACTGCCGCCATTGCTCAACTCAACCCTGACAGTTTCGTAATAAACAATGGCAGTGATCGCGGCACAGATGCACCGAGCGTCGAGTCCGCACCACACATGCGCATGCACTTCCTGCTCGGCTTCTATCGCGCGCCCGACTCGACCGCTCCACTGTTCGACGTTTACGCAATCGTGAGGAAGCTCTTTATTGCGCGGACTCCACACAAATATAATTCGATGCGTCAGCGCAGTGCATCAGCGCGGTGTCGTGGTGATTGCAAACGCACGTTGCGAAAGTGCCTAACAATGTTATTAACCGCATGGACAATGTATATCTGTCCGCGTGGACGGTGGATGTCGGTCGTATCCGAGCCCTATGGTGCGCTCGCGTTCCGCGTTAGTCATAGGTTTTCGTAACCCGCATTGTAGGGACATGTGATGTCGCAAGCGTGCTGCCAGTTGCCACAGTGCGAGCGGCGAGATGCCGACGGGATAGGTTGGGAAACCATCCCGGCCATGCCCAATTATACGTTTGTGAGCATTGCGCAAACGCGTTCCCACACCGGACGTTTTCTTGTACTTGATTGATAACAATTTCAGAAGCGAACCGAATGAAGCCGCTGGCCTTTGCCGTCTTATCTATTTTTGCCGTAAATGTTAGTCAGCAGAGCGCACTGTCGTGTGTCGAAATTTTAGTAAAGTGCAACCGAGCAAACGGGCTCGCGGACGATAGCTCACTATCGTAGCGACAGCACTACAAATATACTTCAGAAATTAGGTCTCAAAAAGCGTTTGTACAGACGGTAGGCGGCACAGTTCGCTTTATCGCAGTGCCGATAACGCAAGTCGAACTCAGTTTTGAAACCGAGCGCTGGGCCGCTTGCGAAAACGCTAATGTGAACATCGGTTGCAAAATTGTTTTAGTTTTAAAATCGAATGCAGCGACAATGGATATGAACACCGAGCGGGTACGCGAGGGCCGCGGTCGGGCGCGACGGGTGGCGCTGCCGTCACGTCAACGTGACATTTCAGCGCGTCATCACCTCATGTCGCGTCGCGTTGGTAAAGTAAGGAGATCGAGTAGCGCAACCGCGGAGCGCGACGTATTTGGCAGGCGGGCGGCGTGCGACGGCGGCGTGTCACAATGGTGTGGATTATGAGGCTCGTTGCGATATGACATGTTGCAAGTCCGGGCGGCGGTCCAAGCGGCGCCGCCGAAATAATCCCGTGTTGCAACTCGCGGAGTGCGCAACGGGCGCCACTCCAGCGCCCGCCGCGCCGCCCGTTGCGCAAACCCGTGCCGATCCCGCCACCGCCGCTGTACTCCTTCACCGCGACACCTCCGAGCACGCGACGTTTATGAAACGTGCAGTACCGTTCGATGACCCTCCCGGACTCGCGTTACGCGACCATTGCGCAACCGAAGAAAGCGTACGGAATGCGTGCGCAAAAACCATACGAAATATCATTGAATTCCGCCTCGAATGGTTACAATTACACCGTTACGCGACTATCGCGTCGGATCCGGTGAGCGGTCGACTTTCTAACGCGGGGTCGGTGTACGCGCGGCCGTGTCGCAACAATTTCTCCGAGCGTCGCGAACGAAGAAAGCGCGACCTCAGAGTTTTGCAATCCCGGGCCGACGTCGACCGCGCCGGTGGCGGAGAAATACTGGCTATAGAAAGCGCCGGGCCCGCCCCTACAGTAGGCACCTGGCACGTAGGTTTGCAAAAGTTGTGCTAACTAGTATTCCTGCACATTCCTGCGGCACGGAGGCACGAGCCTCCGCAACTGTTGTGCGTATGATTATTGGGCAAGTGGCATCGGCTTGCGCAAGCGATGATAAACGCTGCGTGTCACTCGTGAAATACTTCCGTTCATTGACTCCTTCCCGATATAACTGTTGATTTCGAAATACTTTCGCCGCCATATCGCATATGAGGATAACGCGCCGCGAAAAAAATTCATCGTGATTAACATGTGTAAGGGACATTAGACACGGTCGAGACACGCTCAGGCGCCGGGACTCTGTGGCACCAACTATAGCTTTACAAAGACGAGGCGCCATTGAACTCCTGCACACTTGATGTGTTCCCGTGACGAAATAACTCATTGAAATTGATAGTTTACTCAAATAGAACAATAAGCTCACGCGTGTATCCTCGGAGCGATAGGCACAGGTGCAACTAGAGCAGCCACGGTTCGCAGAGCTCATTTCCGTCATGGTGTGGGAATCGGGCTTATCGTCATATTGAACATAAATTCCAATGCTGAGCAGCGCGTGTATGATTTCTCTATTAGAAAAACACAAATTGTTTACCGATCTGGCATTACTATCGAAAAGTATAGCATCTTTAAAGATAGCAGTAATTTTCTGAATACACCACTTTTTACCATGAAGGAAACCCCATCTAAATTGGCCAATTCCTTGTCAGTTTCTTCTCTACAACGCAACGCCAGTTCACATAATAGTGGAGGTAACTGGTGCATCGGTTTACACACTTTCATAACATGTTACGTTTTAAACTGATTTTTCCAGGTGTTGGCAAACGGTTTGGCAAAAACCTGGAGCTCCCACATTGTGGACGGCTGGGTAATAATCATTTGTTATCGCATAAGTTAATGCTTCGTGTACATTGTACACGCGCTGATTAACATTGTGATTATATTTATTTTATCAATCAAACTCACTGCCCTGTACATATCGATTACGTTTATCCTGATCTTATTTATCTTATAATTTACAAACAGGTAATTAATAAATAATTATATTCGTACTGTTTGTTTTTCAACTGTCAAATTTTATTTTCCTTTTGTACAGGAAACAAACTATCCAAACACATTAATTACTAAAAACAAACAATGCATACCAAAAACTATATAAAGTGCGGAATAAAACTTATACTCAAAAGTTGGAACGAATAATTTAAAAATTTAACATCAAATGAATTCCCCGCTGTGAGCACCTCAATCTACAACCCTAACAATCACATTCACACAACTCTCACCACGTTGTACACCCATCTTTACTCATGATTATGTGACATAGTGATTAGTTACGACAGCTTTCACGTTAATTGTCGCACGTAACACAAAAAAAAGTCGCGTTTACATAACCCGCCAACGCCACCTGGCGGCAGGTGGAGGCTACGTACATCCAGTAATGCAAGTTCGCGAAGCAGCTGTGACGGCAGATGCGGTCTAGATCTATAGTCCCGCAGCTTCCGTCGTGAGTCGGAATCGGCGATTGTTTCGTCCGCAATCGTTTCCTCCGCGTTGTAATGAGGCGGAAACCGGAGGGAAATGAATCTCCTCTTTTGTGTATTATACAGCTGGGACACATTTTGCGTCCGAGTTCGTAGTTTAAAATTCTATTGGTGAATGCGCATTTTATTTTAAATCCTTATTTAAATTGAGAAGCCGTGAAGATTCAAACGGCTGTTGGTCAATCGTAAGGGTTGCGGTAAGCGAATTGGTACAACGATTAATCACGAAAGCTAAGTTGGTCGGCCGGCGGTGCGACGCAAGAGCTTGCGATATGTAGCGAGTGGACTGTTGCAAACGAGACATACCCGCATTACAGTGTTCGGTACTGAATCTTGCGATGCGATGGCGCAAAGGTACTGGAAAAAATTAGATATCCGTCTTCATTAAATGTTGGATATATTTCTCTATTACGTAGTTTTAGAGTCTTATTGCCCATTTTTTCCATATATAAAATTTAAGTTAATTTCTAAGTTTCAAGTTGCTCTAATTAGGTGACAATTTCGTAAAAGGCAACTCCTGTCCCCAGCCATGTTCCTCCAAGAAATTTGTTTGAAACTGTCTGATTTATATAGATTCAATAAACAACATTTGGTAATCCTTTGGTTTTGTAAGTGCTCAGAAGATTTACAAACGTTTGGCGCGGTTACGGCAAGTGCCGTATTAACCGACGGCTGTCCTTACCTACGCTCCATTTCATAATGCTATTTGCACAACCAGGGATTTGTCTCTGACACACTGTACACTGCAATCGTAATGGTACCGTTTCCATTTACATTGTTTCAATACTTGTTTATGATAAAAATGTTTTGAGATATTGCCTTGATGCATTTTAGGGTTGACACTGAACAACGAAAGTTTTTACTTTGCCCATTAATTAAATCTTGGTACACTCTTGAGAATTATATTCTACGTGAGCCTATAAAAGGTCAATGACATAATCATTGTTACATTTCGGCCCATTTAGGACATAGTGATCACATACTATTACGTTACATACGTGACAGTGAACACAAACGATTGCTCATGCAAATGATGCCGCGCTAGAAAACAATCTTGTAACATTAGAAAATCGTTTGCAGGCATTTATCGCAAGAATTCATAGTTTGTGAAACGGCACGGCGAACGAGTCGACGACATTTTGACACCGATTATTTGTTAATGTTTTATAAAGACAATAAACATAATGTAACTGCACGTAAGTACAAAGGAACAAATGACGCGGGATGATTTCGAAAACGGGAAATGTGCCGAGTTGTGGTTTATACTTGTGTAATTTTTACAAGACGTGGGACGGCTAGAGATTAATCCTAAAAATATTCATTCATATGTATCATTTCACCGGCATAATTACACAGAAAGAATACGTAAAACATGTACAGATAAAATAACTGTATAAACATACGAAACCATCGCAATTTTCCATATCAATTTCTACAGTATCTTATCTGAGAAGGTATCTTTTAAAAATTTTCACCGTGTTTATTTATTTTGTTGGCAACGTGATACGATAAGCAAATATTTTGTCATGTAATGATGACAATATTGTTACACAAACGTATTTCGTGTTTAGTTGAGCTTATAAGTATGTTATCATGATTCTTTTCCATTAGAAATTATCACTCGGTAATTGAACTACACTGTCATTCGTTGCAAATTCACCAACGACTTCAGACCGTAATGTATGATTTAAGTGATTGTTAACCCGATGAAATCATGTCTGAGTATTACTTTCAAGAAATTAACACATCGTATAAGTCACCGATGATACATACTAGGTTAACATTAATATGATTAGTGACTCATATAGTCAACCAATGTTTTTGCATTTTTTCCGTGTCGTTCGCAATAACTAATTTGAATTCAAAATTATATTTTTCCAGAATAGTATAATGCTAAAATGAATTATATAATAAAGAAGGAAAAATAAGGATTGATTCATTGTTGCGTGACAACATCCACTGTGGAAACTTAGTGCATAAATCAGGCTTTACTTAGTGTTAGTATTTATATTACCGAAGCCCTATAAGGCCTGGCGCCTGCGTGGGCGGAAGATGTATTGAATACGCTGGTGATAATACAAAGCAATCATTCAATTTTATTAACATATCTAGCTTTAGGCACAATAAAATATATTGCCCTTAAATTAACACGAGTAATCCAAAAAAAGTCCATGAGACCGCAAACGACTCCAATAAAAATCAATAGCTTTAAAATTTAAAATAAAATAATAGTATTTTTCATTACGAGTGTACAAACAATGTTAACCCTTCAGTATGTACCGTTGCGATCATTATCTCGGCTCTCGTTGCGGGAACAATGGCGTTAACAACCAGGGTATGCGCGACCCCAATGACGCTGCAGGTACTATCGGTCCGCGGCGATTAGGCACGCAAATACCACGTTTACTATTTTAGTGATTTATTCACTACCGGGGTGATTCATCGCTGTTTTTTGTTTCTGTCACGGTTTTATAAATTTGAAACACACCGCAGTGTAGGTGGGAGTTATGTATATTGTCGACTTGTTTGTTTTATGACGTGGCTACGCGGTAATGGTTATTTTTTCAGGTGCAATTTCTTTGACTGACCATGGTCCGAATTAGAAAGCGATAGTCTAAAAGTCGTCAATGGACACTTGTTTTCATCAATGAAACAAATAAAAACAGGTAAATAGATTTTATTGTCGCGATGTACTCGACACTTGAGACAAAGGATTTTTCAAAAACAAAAGGCCATTCTGTGTTTTCATTCAATATTCGAACGTGGTATTTTCTCTACAGGTACTACCTGGATTGAAAATAACATTATATTGTTACTATCATTTGCTAATTTGAAACCAGTAAAAATTACGTTTGATGTTACATTGATGAATGTTATATTTATAGTTGTAATTAAATAGCTATTAGGAAAACATTATATTTCCTGTTTTAATTACAAAATTCAAAAACACATTGACACGTTACATGTTCTCGGTTTCGTGATATTGCAAGAGTTCCGAGTACTCAACGCTCGTAGCTTTTATAGAATTGTAGCTAAGTTACGAACGAAATTATGTATTGTAGTTGGATTATCACAACATTTCGCTTCGAGAAACGTGTTCTCCGCGGAAACACTACAAGGAAATACTATTCAACTCGTAAATATTGTTTTAGGTCATGTTTGTAAATAAACATAAAATTCGAAACGGGTTTTTACCGCTAACTCCCTGAAAATAAATGGGACCGCGCGTAACGAGTTCCTGCATCGATTACACGGCGCAACGATGCCATACGCGGTCACGTACAGCAAACCTATCGATTAAAAGTGTAATCGATTGGTAATAAAATCGATTGTAAAACATTTATCGTATGTAATTGTCGCTAATCGTGATAGTAAAAGTTCATAGGCCTCTATTGGAGAATTTAAACACCGTACGTTTGTGTGAATCGTGAACGTGGATCGAATACGGTTGGCACGATCGTAGATGATAAATAAACAGGCTTCTAGGATTTGCGGACAATGCCCTTTAGTATCTTCGCGTTTGTATATTATGCGTGCTCATATTTTCCATGTTTTATGTGTTGGTAGTGCGTAATGACGTTTCGAGATTTATGGATGCGTACACCGCGGGGTATTGTGACTTTATCTAATGTAGCCAAGCCTTTATGCAGCCTTATGGCGTCGACAGCGATGTTAAATATCTATGCAAAATACTTGTAATCGTCTCAAATTCTGACGGTTTAACAGCCTCACGATGCAAGTCTATGATATCTGTGATCTATTTAATCATATCATGAATACTGATCGCATTTTATACGGAATAATATTAAATTCTAAGTTCTGATTAACATGAATGTGGCACGCGAAATAAGCGCACCGGTGCTTTCTCCGGCTCGAGTGTACCGTTCGGTCACACCAAATGTTTGTAGGCCGATGAAAGTACCGACACCATAGGATACACGAGACAATACAACCGCCCGGACACAGTCCACTCCGCTTGAGGACACGTCATACAAGTTTGTTGATCCAATGCGTAATGAGGCACATGTTAGGTGAGCGAAAATTAACTACGTACCATTTATATATTTTTTTGTCGTATGAGATCACGAAAGGATCAACGCACGCCACCCGAACACCGAAGCAATGAACATCGCATTTAGGAGAGCCGCTCGCGGTCGCCGTCCGCCGGCCGTTAACCTCAAGTTTACATTTTTTTCATCAAACGCAATGATGTAACATGGAAAGTGCGGAAATGGTATTTTCTAAACAGAAACAGAATTACACGGCGACTTATTATATCACCATCGAGCATCTCGCTCGCGGATGCAACACGCAGCGGGGAGAGGTCAGTGAACTTGCAAAACTCACCTGTCACAGCGGCGGGGAGCGTCCGCTGATGTAACCGAAGAAAGTGCGGAAATAATGGCAAATAATAAATCGAGCGCGCCGACAATTAATGAAACAATGGCATTTTGTAATTGGAAACCGGCGCATTCTAAATTCAAATTGATGAACGCGGGCGTCGCTTCGGCCAGCTTGCACAACGTCGACGACGCAACGGAAGAGAGTGCGGCGAAACGGCACACTGCCGTGATGCAATAAAGAAAGTGCGGAACTGAAGTAGGTTTTCTAACGCGGTGAATGTACTCCGGCCATTAGCATTGTATCATTCGCGTCCGCGGCCCGCGGCCCGATGGAGAGGCTCGTCGGCCGACGACCTCGGCTCATGTCAGGGGATTTCGTGTTTTCGCATTCGGCAACGCGTACCACACGGCCGCGCAACACCATCGGGATGGAAAACCGCGATGAGAAATTACGCCATCCACAGCAGGAGTGCCGTTTCAGAAGTAAAGTTACATCAAACTGTTGCTGTATTGGAGACTGCAATGGGTTAAGTAACGAGTGTTGTCACACTTGTTTGTTGCAATTACAGTGTTGATGTAATGCGTGCAAGTACAGGGAAAATTATTGCAACTAGTGACAGTTTCGATTGGAAACATCGACTTGTTTTGGAAACGTGATTATGTGCCCGCTGCGTCCCTTTGCAAAATGTGATAATTGCATAAATTCGGTGACCTCAAAAGGCGCGAATAAAAACGCGAGTTACATAATTCAGACCTAGAACAGATCTGATTAGCGAAAAAATATGTTAAAAACTGATATGTCAAGTTCAGTGGGTACGAGGCCGATGCGCACGCGCAGGCCAACGTGCTATATGGGGGGAGGCAGCGGAGCGGAGCGGGGGAGTGGCGCGCTTGAGGGGGGCGAGTCGGACTGTCCGAGCAGCGACCAGCGTTGACAATGAATGGCAAAGCACCGTTGTACTTGACCTAGTATTCGAAGCGTCACGCCGCCGCCGGTGCAGCGTCGACGTTCGATTGATGACACGCGTGAGCTTCCCGGGCCACGCCGCGCCGCTAGCCACTGACAATATTAATTTCCCACATTAAAATTGTTATTACGGCTCGGCGCGGCGCGCCGACTCCGGCGATGGCTTTACGATAGCTTCGACATTGGCGCACTAACCCAGTTGGCACCGTATCGCGGGTTTCTATGCGTCAATCATTTAAATATACAGAATTAGTGTAGGACCCGGCGCTGCGGTGATCTCAGCCCCGCGGAACGTGATTACGAATAGTTCGAAACACGCGCTGCTCAACAAGCTGGCAGGAGGTGAGGATTTTATCTCGACACGTTTAGGGCGGCGATCGGTAGGTAGGTACGCTACGAACATAATGTAGATGTCGAAACGCATACAAAGTATCTCGCAAGCGGTTTCCGATATTCATTTGTTACCGGCTAGATATGTAGTCGAGTATATGTGCCATTGCGCAAGGTCGCCAGCGCACCTGCGCGCATGCAGCGCCGCGCCGGTCAATGCAGCCACCGGTGCAGCACCCACGATATCGCTTAAACCTTCATCCACCCCACATTGCAATACAATAATCGTCAAATACGTATTTCCACAGTAAACGGCGGCGCGGGCGGCGCGTTTGCGTTTCGCATTGTCGTAATATTCAAAATTACACAAACATTAGCGAAAGTCAACTAGCACGCGACAAAATTAACTAAAAAGCGATTGCAGCGCTAGAAGCAGCGTGCAGCGTCCGGTGTGGTGTAGCCGTGCGGGCGGCGCGGCGCGGCGCGGCTCGACCGGCAAGCGCACTCGTAATCATCCAACTGGGTTAAGGTTTCATCAAGGATTTATTGCGGCAAGTCTCCGCTCCAAAACGCCGAGCGTTCGTTACTATGAGCTAACTGCACGCCTGGTTCCGCTGCATTTGTCCATTAACAGCCTTTTGTAATTCGAATGTTTTAACATTTCGCTCTCAATTAGTGGCGACTCTTCGTCTGTCTCCCTGTTCTATTGTGTGGGACGATAAATTATGACGATATTCTTACAATGACATCAATTTAGCTTTTCGAACAATGACGTTTCATTCACCTGTCGGCTACAGTTAAGCTCGAAGAGCCTCAAAGCGGACAGGAACATCTTTTGTTTAATTAGTACACGACAAACAAAAGTAACTCAATCGTTAGGACGTCCCTTTGTGTCGCGCGCCCGGACCGTAACTGTTTGTAACAGTGCTATAATGAAAATATCCTTTGAGACTTTCGAGACCAGCATTGTGCACCATTGAGTGCAAAATAAACAGGTTAATAAGTTTCAAAACGATCCAGATGTATTACAAAATTTCAAAAGCGGCAGCGTATAAATGTTTAGCAACCACATGGTCGATCCTTTCGCAACACGCATCGCAGCGTCCGGACCATTCGACTAATTGTTTCTATCCTATAAACATTCGATATTTGATTGTTTTGCTTCACAAGGAACGGAACATTGTATGCGCTTCGAGGGCACTTGTGTTTCGAGACTCTTTTGAGTTTCAATTGTGACCAGTAGTGTATAGCCGGCCTTAATGGCCCATTTCAGAATTTGCAAATAATCTATTATTACCGCAGCGGTCGGACAACTTTTGTTTAATATTTTTTGCAATACAATCTACATAGTATTATGTAAGACGGTAGCCTAGCAATTAGAACTCTGTTAACATTAAAAACGTTGGCGTTAATTAATTAATTGTGCAAGACGTAGACCTCGAAATTGGCGAACCTATAAGTAGTTGATAATGTACAGAGTAAGGTTTCGGAATAATAACCGGTCGATATGCACATCCATTGATATGTATTAATTGAATAGTTTTAATGAAAGGTCAGATTATATTGGTCAATTAATGTTTGCAATAGTCGGGGAGACCTCGACTCGGTAAGTTGGCAACACGATATGTTAATTTCGCACAGTCAGCACGCTGAATGATGCACATGATGGATGGTGTTTAATAATGTACATATGCTTTGGAGTTGAGTTGAATGGTGTAGGAGCTGCGCAGGCGCAGGCGGGGCGGATCGGCGCGGCCGGCAGATGTGTTTCGCTGCCATTGTCCCGCAACAAAAGCAGGTAGAAGACTCAGGACGCCGCGCCGCGACCATGCCATGTGCTGGGTGTCACTTTTTCATATCACGATGTGTTTTACGTGGAAATAAAAAAAATATAATCTGACCGAACAGATGGCCGCGCACATGTCGACACAAAAAATATATATCGATTCCAGCCGCAACCTCATTATATTTATTTAAAACATTTCGATGCTAAATGTAATCGATGCGTACGTAGCCGCGGTAAATTAATTAAAACCGTTTCGCTTTGTTACAAAAGAGAGAAGCAGAATTGAATCCCAGTTATCAAAAACAATAACAGCAAAAAGCAATTTACTGTGATCGCGTTTTAATATCCTGACACTCACGCATATTGAACTGCGCTGGGTGTTCGAATAAATCGATTCCCGTTTAAAAATATACAGAAATCTAGCATCTGCCTTGTGCTCAAATGAGAGAGAGGTTCAAAAACAAAGGTTGGCTTATCAAAAGACCAACAGAGGGGTCTCTGAATACGACGAAGAAAGGAACGTTCGAAAAAACGGCAAATATTGACCTCGTGGCAGATGTCGAAACCAAAACTCCGGGCTGCTTGTGAGTAGTGCATTTGAATAAACATCGACTCTCGATAGTAACTTTGTTGACCTTACTGCGAAGGTATCAAATATCGGGGCGTATGCGTGTAATGGATAGAGTTGTCATCAGGTGTCCAAACACGCGGCTGTCTATTGTCATTGTCCTTTTGAAAGTACATAGTCGGCTAGAATCAAGCCTAGCAACAAAGTTGACTGGTTGCATTAAAGCTAACCCCGGCTATAAATAGACCAGACTTGATACGCGGACAGAGCGAGGACCACGCTCAGGGAGCCGGACGAGTTTGCGAAATAAAACAAACTTAAAAAAAAAACTCATCGTTACGAGAGATTATTGGCTGTAGAGATAGCGAGTCTTTGTCTTGAGCTAATGTAAAAAGGTTCTTGTGGTGTCGATGGTGGGTATTATTTGAGATGACAGGTCGGTGTCGCTGTTTGTGATGAGGAACACGTGCGTCCGCAGGTAAACGGCACGCATGTGCAATTCATTGTCTGGACACTAAGATGTTTTCTTCGAGATGAATAGGTGAATCTTTGCACAATGGCCATTTTTGTGCGGCTCGTCATCGTTTCGGGTGTGTAAATCATGCGTAGGTGATGGCACAATGCGTGTATTTGTTTACTGGAACATCTGGCTTGGTGCGGGGGACTGGCGAAAAAACCCGCCATTGTCGTACCTCTCAGGTAATTGTAAGATTAACCCGATACAGAATCGTACAATTGGTACACCTTGATCGTTTTTTCTGCATCTCATTTTGAATGGCATGGGAACCGAACGTTGGAGGAGACAACGAGCGAGTTTTAAATAGTTATTTTTTGTACCGTACACCTTTCTTTTCACTACGATTTTGGACGAGATCATAACGAATTCTAAAATTTCTAAAAGTACATATTATATTGATTATAAAAAAATATTGATTCTTGTTATATAAGAAAATATGACAAGAACCACGGAATATTTTTCTTGTCTATTTTTAAACACAAGTTATTAATGGTAGCTCATAAATAAGTGATTTATTTCATCGATCCAGGATCCTCTGGCCTCCGGTAAAACTGTGAACATTGCAGCACATGACCTTAAGTGCCCTTATCTTTGTAGTTTATATGATAACAGAGATTGTTGTGACCTCTAAGTGTTGATCGAGAGTCGAACACGTTGATAACAAACAAGTCCAATGACCGTATGAGAACGGACGTAGCTTTTTAAAGTTTTTTTAAGGGTGAGAAATGAGCAACTCTCGGCCGGATGTGATACCACCGGAAACGGCATTTAATAGAACTGCAATACGACAGCTGGCCGACATTGTAGCGAAACAAAGAAAAAAAATATATTAAAAATATACTCTGACGCACCACATGCCTGACGTATTAAGTTAATTGTCTACATTTTTCTTCAGAGCTGTTCTTTTAAATTACATTGCAGGGGCGACAGGACTGTATCTAAATATGTTTTGTGAAATAATTGTTGATGGATGCAGTTTTTTGTCTATACCGGTTGTAAGCTGCATGCAGCCTTCATTATTTTACAAATTAAACTTTTCATTGTATGCAATTTGACAGCCTTCCTTATTTCACAAATTAAACTTTTAATTTTATGCAATTTGACAACAAAAGTACTTCTATAAAAGAGTATTTTAAATTAAAATGTATATCAAGATTTCACGTGTTATCAATTTGCGCTTTTTATAGGAAACCAAATTATATAGCCATTTAAAATAAATTTGCGGTAATTATAAAACCACAGCGCCATTAAAAATACCCGATTCTGACGCAACATTCACGAGCAGTTTGATTATTGTCAACATTTATATATAATCAAATGCGGTCTCTACGTGATATCAACGAGATATATATATTTATGCTTATTCTTGTAATTTTTTCACAACTTCCTACGTGAAGTCACGTAGGGGAATCTGCCATAGATTACACTGTAAGGCACGTATTATTAATGTTTGAACTTTGATCAGGGATCCAAATTAAAAAAAAAAATTAATTAATTAATTATTTTTAGAATTCTATATTTAAAAAAAATAGGTAAAGTTGAGATCGGACGTCCCTATTTTCTCTATGTATGAATCACTGGAGTTTATCGGATACTATTCATTCGAACGTAGTTTTGTGGCTTTCCTGTAGTTCTAAATGTTGAATTATTCAACCACATAGTAGATTGTATTGCTATAGAATTAATTTAATAAAATATAAAATCGTGATCTACATCCGTAAGTTCGATACGTTACTATTTGAATTCGATCGGTCCTGGAAGGCGGAAGAGCACCGCTTGCGCAACTGACATTGAAACGGGCGCTTCGATTGGAGGCCGCAGTGCCGACCGTCTGATTCTTAATGTGTTTAACGATCGCTTAATGCACGTGTTATCAACGTAGCGTTTTCCTCGTACCGAATTATTCAAACCGCACAACAATTGTTTCGCTGGAACAGTGACGACACGGAAGACGATTGCCGGGAGAGTAAGCGAATTCGTCACGAATCGATAGATGTTGCGAATTTGTGTAGCGTTTACTCATCGCTTGTACGGTGTAACACTCCCGTGTTCACGCGTCATCTCTTCGAATGAGGCAATAACGTGTACGTCATTGGTGAGAAAATTTGCAAGTGTGGGTGCTAATTTCATCAGAACGCTGCAATGTCACCTTTTGTGTCATTCATCAGTCTGAAGGTGAACGATGTCGATCACATTGCAAACAATCTAGAAGTACGCTATCAATGTTTTATGACCCTAGAGTGCGCATTGCATATAAACTATGTCGCGTGCATTATAAATAAGCGGTTTTATCTTTAAACCTAGAATCAGAGGCTACATTAAGTTACAAATGTTCTGTCAGAAAACATGATGCTATAAATATCTTTATGTATTTTTTTTATTTATACCGATTGATTATCTGTTGTTTTGGAAAAACCCTACTGACTAAAAGTAGATAAATGTGTAGCAGTAGTCATTTGATACGCGCTAGATAAAGTCGATTACTGCGATGTAAGCGTTCTGTGATATAGTTTGCTACATACTGTAATAAAATAAATACGATGTGTTTGTAATATTAAGTATAGAGAGGCAGTCACATTCAATCAATATCTAATGAAAAAAACTTTGGGTAAGCAATTAGCTTGTTTGCATATACAGCTCTAAGGGTCGGTACTAAACTTCGTTTCCTTATCATCGCAGTGAGGCAGTGACCGTATTTTTTTTGCTCAGTAGCAAGTTTTAAATTATTGTACCGCAGTGCATCTTCGGCGCATCGTAGTCGCAAGCGTCGCGACCGTGTCCGGGGTCCGTCCTTGGCCAAGTCACATCGACTGTCCAGCCAGCCGGCCGCGGCCGCACGCTCGACCATGCGTAACCACTTCCGCATACCGCTTGCGTCACTAATCAACAAACACGCGGAATCTCCACGCATCTAATCGATATAAGGGCATTGTTTACGTCACAAGAACGCGTAGGGGGTTGGATCGCCGTGACGTTATCTCTACGCACCACCGACCTACCATCGAGTCACGAGTAACAAAGCCCTTGCAAATTTATGTGGGAGTCACTGTGTCATTGTAAACGACCGAGTAAGCGCCCAGTGGGCGAGATCACGTTTCACGAATTCTGAAACAATTTTCTTTCAATGTTTGTACGGAGTTTACGTGGCTTCGCATTGTACCTATATTGTGTCGTACCCTTCAAAGCATTTCGTTACGTGAATGGCGGTCCTTGACGAGTTCGTTAACAATTCGCAAATTTAGACATCATCTCAATCGATATTTAAACGTCGACGTGGTGATGTTTTCAGTTTATTCGAGTTATAATTACATAGCGTGGGGTTTCGGTGCGCGTGGAATTAATTTACTTACGTAGTTATATGGTTATAGCTCGGATATTACATCAGCCGCGTCGAATGTACCAGTATCGATAACTGCGTAAAATATAGCAAAATCTGTACAAACACCGATCGTTCCGAGACAAACAGTGAAATGTACAATGGGTTCGCTAATGACGCCAACTTATTGTCGCGCGATTTATATACGCCGATGACTTCATTTGATATGGGAGCATCGGTGGCAATGACTACGAGGCACACCTGAGTGAAGTAATTTAAACTTTAACAGTCACAACTCAAGATACATAATTAAACGTCTCGCGACTATCGAATAAATTTTAATTACCTCCATTAAATGTTTTCTTTGTTTCGTTACATATGCTTCGTTGGTTGTTATTTGCCAGTGTTAAAAACACGGAAAATAACTGATTAAATCCGATAAATAGCACAATAACCGATGTTATTTTATGAATTGCAATTTATTCGAATATTATTAATTCTGTAAATGCGTATTTATTTGCAATAATCTGTCACGTAACGATGGCAGTCGTTACGTCATAATAAATTGACATGTATTGTTTGTAGCGAGTTGTGTAACCGGTGACCGCGAACTAAGGTCGGATACATTCTCATATTTATTGTATGTAGTCTTCAATCTTGTGCGCGTCGAGGCCACGAACACTAAAAGAGTACCGTTTCGCAACACGGCTTAGGTATATCCAATGTCGCTGAGAACTCCCGGTATCTTACCTATTATTTGTACATCGTATTTCAAAACACCTTGGAATCAGGTTTGTAACATGTAATAAGGCTAAATATTAGAAATTATGTAAAACTCACATGCGAAAATATCGTCAGATATGTTTTTAATCAACGCAGCAAAATGTATACCTACATTTTTATCTGTACAAGTTGTAAACAATATTTATGTTGTCGCAATCAAACGGCTCCATGTAAATATTTTAATTTTTACACAATTTTTACATGCATTTGGTTCTTGTGTCCAAACCGGTTTCCACTTCGCACGATGTTTACATTCGTTTAACAATATACAACAGAAATAAGCGCTCAATGTCAAGAGTGGCGCAAGTGCAAAGCTCTCGTTCGTGTTTCGCGTGACGTCGACGTTTCGACCAAATGACGAAAGGGACTCGACAGTGACTCGATTATCAGAGCGGCGAGTTCTCGGCGAGTTCGAGACGAGTACGAGTGCAAACCACATGGAACCGTTTTGGCGAGTGTGACCGTGGTCGAGCCTGTGCAACTTGCGTCATTTCCTCTCGGCGACCCTGAACCGGGTTACGTCACGGCAAAGTTTTGTGTGGGATGCTCCTACACAACTCATCTAGAGGACAATCGCCCCACTCCCACTCCCCGAGTCCTTGCCGTCGAATCGAATTGAACGATGTTAAGACAATTAAATTGTTCTCTACGGACTTTATCGTTTTTATTTCGAGTAGAGTTCGGTGGATCGCTTGTTCTATTTTTAGTTAGTGGTACATCGCGACAGGAGTTTTTATTGGGTTTATGAACCCGGTATGTGTTGATGATGTACTTTGATGATCACAGCAACATTCGATATGATTTGTTAGCGACCAAGTCACGTGTAATAAAACAATCAGCACGTATAAAAAAGGCAAACAGACACTTTAGGAAAATTTGTGTTTGACATCGTGTAACTAATTACAACATTAGTTTGTAGGTTAATACCACGAGGAAATCAAAGCAAATACAACTCACAAAGATAATAATAAGTATTAAGAATAATATTTACGTTTACGCGAATACACATCTATACCTAAACCTAATAATTTCAAATTGAAGGTAGATAATGTAACATTAACATTTTGGGACAACTTATACCTCAGTCCACCCGGTGACCACGAAGGCTGAAAAGCCTTCGAAACGTCGGGACCAAAACAAAAAAACCGTGACAAAATCCGTTTGATTTCAATAATAAGTAAATGTAAGTCGGACTAAGTCAAGGAACAGGAAATTGCTTTCTAATGACATAAACAGGCAGACGATAACGTTATACAAATAGTAATGACGTATGCGTATGAGATAAATGAATCTACTCGATATTTATGTTAGAACAATGGCTCGAGATGTATAAACGGCTGGTCGAGTCATCGAACACTAGTAAATGAAACTATTTTCATTCCCAGGTGACTAGCTGCCAGGCATCGGCCGTCTTTCATTAAAACTGGGTATAAAGATCAGCCAAGTGCCAGTACCGCCTTACATTTGTATTTTTTATTATTTATTGCGATATCCGTGATAAAACATCTAATGGACTGTGTAAATTGCAGCCAGATACAAAGGTTTAAAACGGCCCACTAAAGGTAAGACAGCCAGACAGAGAGACAGTGAAGGGTTAGAGTTTGTCGTTAGTACCTTTTGGGTACAATCCTTTTATATTATGATCTGACACCGATCATACAGTGAAACAAGAAGTTTACATACAACCGGCTGTGACTCTGTTATTAATAATAATATAAATTCATGCCTGCAATCCCCAAAGGGGTAGGTAGAGGTCTATACATCCACATTTCGCCGAGTTTCATTCCGTCCCATGATGTGATAGGGGCGAGCCTGTCGCCATATTAGAAACAATTCCAGTATCACTCAGCATTTCGTGACAGTAAAACTCAATATAATTGTTATCCGATCCGAGTATCGAATCCCGAATATCAATAATAACGTGTAGAGTATTAGTAGTGGGTAATATAAGAAGACATTAGTACTAAGCGGATGAGAAGTGCAATGTCTGACGCGACGTCAAGTATTTTTAGTTCGCCGCTGCAGATTGAGGGTTATCGCGATTCTGGCCACCACGGACCGGTTTTGGTTTATTTTGTTTTATCCGTCGCGAGGTAAACGTTGTTACGTTCGGTACGAACGTAGCAGACCAGGGTTGTCAAAATAGAACATAACATAATTGCATAATATATCTTCGAAGTGGGTTGGCAGTGCAATTAATTCACGGTTCTCCGAGCTTAGTTCTTACCCATGATAGGGGCGAGCCTATCGCCACATCGGGCACAATTAATTCCAGGAACTGTGTTATTTTTCGAATAGAAACCCCAAACTCAAATTGAAATTTGAACCCAAGACCACACGGCTTTTCAGACAGAATAAGCTGCTATTAGTCCAGCGACAAAGTAGAACAATTAGAAGTAGTAAGCTATCTATCGTATGACGAATTCACAACTCATCCTGGTTTATTTCTGAGTAGCGTGGGCGTCATACGTTTTCCTCGAAGGTCAATTATTTTTAAGGACATATTTCCCGGTGTATAATTATATTCGGTTGCCGCCTCTGCGCATATTTTGCGCACCGTACTCTTCACGTAGGTGGTAAACGAAACTGTTTGTATTTACTCACATCAAGAAATTGACGCCCTCATAATTATTTTTATGAGGTAATTTTTTTTTTATTTCGGGAACAGGGTGTCGGCAAATCTCACCTACGTATCGATGAATCGTACAGAAATACTAAAAGTGTGTGGTTCAGTCTTCTCCTTTTTTTACGAATTATTTTTAAGAACATGCAATTTTGAACAGTGGTACAAATAAAAGACCCGCGGCGTGAGCGCGACCGACGCGGAATCGAGTGTCGTCTGCAGAATAACGAAAGTTGTTGAACTCCGCAATGAAACAGGAAAAAGGCTGACAGCGTGGACTTGTGAGATTTACGACATTAGTCCGGCAACACGAGGTCAATCCCCTTCGCAACATAAAACTGTTAACAAACAACGTATCAGCTATGTGGAGCCGGTTTAGTTGGAGAATGTCAGTAACGCAAAATGACAGATTGGCAAAAGGACTGATCCGCTTTATGACAAAGTTGTCAGTTTCCACGAAACCACCGCAGCGTATTCGCTTTCTCTGGATAGTGTATATTTTATTGAGGCCTCGTTTCTTTTGCATACATAAATACGAACTGGTCGCGTTCCACTTTGCTGTTTATTTTTGTAAGGTTTTATTATTATTACAGTGCGTAAATCGACGCCAATGGGGCAATTAACAACCGTAGGACACCATTATATTAAATTATCTCCGTAAATAGTACCGGAATTAACGGAATGTGTATATGCGTCTAACCACGGCCTCTTCAAATTAAATTTGGATTACAAGAACTAAAAATACTCTTGATCGTTTACGTCATCTAAAATTACCTGTGATTTCCTAACAAGGCATTACGTGCGCTTATTTAGAAGTTCCATTGGGTTTATATTTAACTTACTTTTGGGGTTCGGTATATTTAGACGGTGAGGGTTCGAGGCTAGTGACCCGATAAAAATTTCCTATGATTCATCCCCGTGCCCTCCGCTTATATAGCCCTCTGCTTTTTTTAGCGTCCCTCGTGGTGACGTCATCGGGCACGCCGCCACTCTCTTTGTATGAATCCTGTCATCCGAATGATTCATTGTTATATTATCCTCTCGAACGTAAATATTTTACGATGGATTGTGACATGTTTAAAAATTCCTTTAACGTTAGGTAACGAGCTGATAGTCAAATTCCTATATAATTAGTTCGCATAATTGTATCCAAGTTGTGAGTTCAACGTACTCGGTGACATTTACAGCTGATAACTTCGATAAAACGTTCAACTTACTGCTTTAGCCAATGTAAAATAATATGTAAATTATTTGTGAACAATTGGGCATACATCAAAAAGAAAATAAAGCCGAGCGGTTCATTGGCAGCTTGGAGACCGAATCGACCCGGATCTGTACCCGATGAAACTCAATGTCGAAATGTCGCCAAGAACTCCGGGAGTTACAACTCTTTTAAAAAATGATGTTATGTTTACACTTGGTTGTTTTCGACGGTCATCGACCTTGGCAACGCAGATGCGGAGAGCACACCGCAGAAGAGAAATGCTACAACCGCCGCGCCCCAAGCAGGTTTCAAAATGCAACAATAAAAACAGAAGAATAACTGGGACTTGCAGCAGCTAATGCTACCCGAGCCTCAGGCGTGGGACAAAAACTGATCACAATTCGTATGGAACGACACGGAACGGAATAAAAATGAAAATGGTGGCTGGCGCGTGTGTCGGCGGTCAGTGATTCCGCCTTGGACATAACTTCGTTCTCAGTGAGCGGTCATGCGCGACGACACTACGGGTCTACGGCTAGAGAGGGTGTAATTACCACACTCTCCGGGCCTGGATAATTGATGGCACGTGCGTTTTTTTATACCCCGAGCCCGGCGAGTGCACTATATGCACTATAGTGCACGCAGACTGAACTTTTTGCACTTTTTCAAGCGTGCAATATGGCCGGAGCCCGAGGTTAAGTCAGTTCAAGCCTATTTTCCAGAGTCACGACCGTCGTGACTCACACGGTGATATCATGACATGACACTGGCCGTTGTTTTCCATGAGTCGAGATTCGAGGCAGGCTAGACCGTTTAATTGGAAAACCTTGCAGGAACTGCCGTTTTAGCGAGGTGTAAATTAAGGACAAGGCTCCCGGAAAGGACGCGCCGAATAGATTGCTTGTAGTAATGCCGATGTAGAAATAACAACGTTTGCATTGAGCGCAGTTCGTGCCGCCTTATAGGGTACCAGGTAAGAGATTTCGTCCTTTGCTTCGAGGCTATATTGCAAAGAGCTTGGATTATGACATTCGTTTTGAAATTCAGCGAGATGATATATTTTAAATATGAGCGGCACAACGCGCCGCGCCGGTACAGATGTGGGCAAACGGAGCGTGTCACAACACACGGCCGGCTGTATCGGCGGATAAGTGCGCGGTTACGCAAATCCTTAGATATGTCGGGCGCTAGGTGTGTAGCGGCCGCGGTGGTGCGGCGCAGCGGGTACAGGCGCGCCGCTTGCACAAGGCTTCACAGACCTTTGTTTTACGCAACCGGATCGATTTAATAGCTAACCGTGCGTTTTCTCAGCCGTGTGCTTCATAGCTAAATTAACTGCGCCTAATTGAGTAATTACACCATGTTCAGAATGTAAACAGTCCTATTGTAAGCAAAAAATATCCTTTGTTTCATATAAGGAGAACAGCGCAAGCGTTTCGAGTAGTCGCAATAGCCACATAATAATTAGCGCGCATGCGTCTATCTTCAGTACAATGTCCAGGATGTCGCCGGTCTATTGTAGTCCAGCACGAAACCGGATAGAAAAGACATTTATTCCAGAGCATTGCTCCATTGCTGGCGTCGATAGTCGCGTCCGGTCTTTTTGAACGACCAAAAAAGGTGCGGACATACATTATTTATAATCATGACCAACGCCGCATCGCCTCAATTGATTCAATTATTATAAGCGCTAGTGACGGCAATACATATATTGGTATCAAAGTTACGACACGCGATTTGCACGCATTTAAAATATTTTGGCGATATGCAAAACGAATTTTCAAAACAGTCCAAGGTGAACGTAATATAATAATAATATTTAGCGTTCAAAACTCATGTTTTCACACGAGTATGATGTGTGTGTGTGTGTGTGTGTCCACTACACGGGCGCACGGGAGAGGCGTTGAGGCAGCGAGGCGGCGAGGCAATGTGGCGCGGCAATGAATCGAGGCAGCGCGGCGGAGTCAGCGGCGGCTGCGGCGGCACACGCGACATTGGCACACTTGCGCGCGACCTCAACGAGCCGCGCTAGTCGCGATCGAGGCCGCGAACAAACGCCCCAAAACAAGAACCGACGCTGCGCTTGAATTCCGGCACGCCTGAATCACGCCGGGCAAATTAGCACTCGATGCGCGCTCATTTATTTATCCGACTCGTGGAGCCACACCCGCGCAAAAAATACCGACGGCACGTGCCAACTACGCACTACAATACAATAACCGCCAACATGGATGCCCATTATATTATTATGAACGAGAAGTTAGCCCAGGCAAGTAGTGCACCGTCAACGACGAACCTTAGCCGGTGCACCCTAGTTATACAATCGTTGAAACTGACATACGATTGTATTACCACTCGCCCAGTATTATGCAAATACATGACTGTAATGTGGCAGCCTCTTGCACCACGAAGCTTTAGCAACTGCGTTTCAAAACGTTTTCAAAATACTTGGCGTAGGCGCGCCGCGCCGCCCGGCCGCCGTACTTCTGACACCGCAAGCCCCGCGTCATCGTGGTGCATGACAACCTAATGTGTGCAATTTTGTAAATTATGAGTCGCATGTCGGGCAAAAAGTGACGTAGTTTGTTAGCAGATGAAACTCAGATTTGGAGTGAGTTGCAGACCGGTGGCCGGGCCGGTATGCGGTGCGGCGGCGCGATGACGGCGTCTGCCGGGTGGCGGGGCGCGCGTCTATCGCGGACCAATTTGGCACATCCGGCGGAGAGCGCCAGCGCAGCCAAAACTGTAAATATCCCGTCCCGTTAACGCGGCAGACGAGCCGATGTACCACGCATTCGATTCGCAACACATTCGCAGTGCGGGCGAGTGGCGTTTCGAGTTATCGCAAGAGTGCACCCGACCGGTTCTTGAATATAAACATCGTTTGGCGACGACCGACGATCAAGCTCGCTAGGATCATCGGCCGGAGAGCACGAATCGCTCTCTGATATCCCGACTTAAATACAGCATGAATATCGGGTTGCATAATCGAGCGCGGTTGTGTCATCGTTATTGTTTGAAATGCATTCGATCACCCGAGCCGGCTTCTGAACACCGCGTTACGCAAAAAAACCCGGGTTTTGTTTTGTTACCTGGAACGGTCCGACGGGGTTATTTGGCGCGAGTGGGAGGGATGGGTTCCGACAATGCGCCTCTAACAAATTTTGTACCTGAGCATGTTTGCGAACGTCTAAAATCCGTGCAAGTTTGAAAAATAAGGCTCCGGACTGTCTGGTGTTTAAGATTTTTTTTTTTTTAACTATTGTGACAAAGCGCATCGAATTGTGTTTTCAAATAATCACGAACAAAGTATAATTTGATGACGTAGTACTTCCGCATTGTCACATCCTGTGTGCGCCAAAATTAAGAATGCGTCGATCGCACAAAAGCAAGTTTATAAAACATCCGGCTTTCCGATCAAACGCGTGATGTCACCGGCGTCATTTGTATTTTTGCTGTTTGCTATTTCAGTTATCACAAATCGTGACGCTAGGCTCCTATAGGATGTGGTTCATGTGGCGTACCACGTGTTCCTAAAATACATTGTGATGATATGATAGAGATAATGGCGCGGCAGGGCGCAGGAACTACCTGTGTTATCGGCACTACCGACCTCGTTTTCCTCCCCCAAGGCCCGCGTCCGGATACAACGCGAGATTTCTCTCGATAGTTTCTACTTACACACGAATATCTTGTTTGTTACTTATTGTGTTACACACGGGAGAAAGTTCGATTGTGTATATCAAACAACATAATATTCTTTTTGTACTAGAACAGCTGATAAAGTTATCTGTTCATTCAGTCGGGCCGGATGTCTTGGAATATTTGAATATCACTCCGATAAAAACGCGTAGAATAATTTTCATCACACAACTCTCACTCTGTAATTTGATTGCGATGCAAATCGAATGTTCACAGAGGAATGAGTTTTCTAGAGAATCTCGTTACATATCAAAGGACAGGAAAAATAGAGACGAGTGTTAGGAAAATCCACTTCAAAGGGTCAAAGAGAGCGTGCAATCAATATTAATGCTGTTGTTTACCTTTGTGCGGGATTGTACTGAGCCGGGCGGCAATCTACAGCTTCTCGACACCCCGCGCCGCGTCGGATGACTCGAATTATAATCAGGGGTGGCTTTATATCGCGAGACGTGAGAACCGAGGTCGAAGGGCGGGACACTTGCTCGTGTTGCACCTTCACAGCGCACCGATTCTCACGATACCGTCCAGCTGTAACACTGTACCGGGCTGACCGGTGACCACCGCGGCGACATGTGTCTAATCATTAGAATTTATTAGGGTCCGACAAGGTCAGCTGTCCTTATGCTAATGCGAGCTTGTTTGGACATCTGAACAAACGTCGGATGTGAAATGTCCTCTGGGAAAACTATGAGACAGACGGTCATTAAATGGCCCGGATTGCCCAAATCAGCTGCCTACCTGACCCGGAGGCGAGGTCCGTTATCGAGGAAGCAGTTAACAAAAAGCGATATATCCGGCTCGTCGTCGACACATGGCAAAACTGGCGACGCATCTGCAATTTCCTGTTTAATTAATTAACGGTCAAGACAAAACGTCGTAATCGACGCAAAAACGCCGAGCACGATTACGTCCCGTTTGCTTAATTCGACTATTTGTAAAACAATCGACCAACAGACGGATATTATCAAAACAATTGCGATTTCGAATTGATTTTGCAATTGCAATTACATTCGTTAGACAGAAGCTCAATCCAGGGGCGGACGTGGCGAAAGTTCATCAGTTTGAAATTTCCGCATAATAACCGCATGTGAAACATTCTAGCTATGAGAGGCAACTTCGGTAAAGGCTCCTCAAGTCGGGGCGGTCGGCTCTGCCATTACGCAAAGGGTAAAGCAAAAGTTTTTACATTTGTGGCACCACCGCAGCGCTTCCCGTTCCGCATCGCGGACGACGCTTTTGACAACACTCGCTTTGATGCCACATTGAAAAGAGTATTAAATTTTACCTTTCCCCGGTCTGTGCGCTCAAAGCGGGCTGAATTAATACTGTCGCGTAAATATAGGCTTCGTTTTGGCTGTATTTGTAGCACGTCCTTGAGCACTTTGGCAGGGTCTATGTACGACAACGACATCCTCGCAGTTATATGATCCAGTCTGCGGCTTAGCGGTCGCTTTAAAGACATAGACTCACGAATGTCATCACAGACGACTGCTGGCAAAGGTCAAAGGAACCATTACACTTAAGCGCAGACTTTTCTTGTGGAGGCGGACCGAAAATTGTTTTTGTTACGTCAAGGGTAATCCGATACTCGAAAGGTTGGTCGTTCGCCCCAACGGTGGCAGGACGGTCGAACTCTACGAACAAATAATTCGATCCTCGAGACAGCAGTTGAGAAATTAATAAAATCTCACAATACAATGTTTTTTCGTATTGAAATTAATCTCATCAAGATAAGAGTACAAATGAATCTTATTAGGATAGAATTGAGGACTCCAATGCGGGCAGGTGTATAATGGAATTCATATGAAAAGCTCAAGGAATGTGTTCGTTAAGGTACGTGACAAGGGGTGCATAAAGTAATTCTTATAAGGGATCAGGTGATCGGATAAGGGTGCGGCAGGTACCCGCATGACAGGGTCATGGGGGTCGCGGATGGCGCGGGACAGAGGGCGAGCGTGTAGCGCGGTGTCGCAGCCGCCGCCGCGAGCGCATAGCCGCAGACCCTTGACCCGATTGCGGCGCGCGCAGTATTGTACGCAGCAATGACACCGTTCGCCTTGAGCTGCTAGCATTGCCGGAGATATTCGCAACAATGGAGGCCAGATAACGTTTCAAAAGTTCGAAAATCCGTTTGTTCCTAACCGAGCGCCGGACCGCGGCCGCGGTAATTAAAAAAAATGTTGTGTAATCCTGCTGTTCACGTTGTCCTTTTATAATATTTTTATCTGTAATTCGACTCATTGTCAACTGCTTGTTATTTGATGACGAGTCGCCGGCGCCGATGGCCACCGAACCGATATATTGTTTTATCGTGAAAGGTGTATCATTAGACAGACACGTAGCGCATGTGAATTGTCATAATGAACGTCTTGATAACCATTTATCGCGGTAGTACGCGCCTGACTCACGAAGGAAACGACTCGCTACTTACAAAACATAGAGCATTTCCGCTTCCCTCTCGACCTTTTTATGGGTTCATGCATCGTATTTCTCACGATCTCGAATGGTTATCGATAATAAAAAAATTGGGAAACGAGTCATTCGTAAGAGATATTAGCGGTGGCGGGATTGCGTCAGATGTTTCAATGGCAGTATTGAGCACACGGCAATCGGAACCGCGGCCGACCGATTCAGACAACGTGCATTACGAGAATACATTATTGCAAGAGTTTGTTGTAAGCAAAAAATTTGACTCACCTTTGAGGATCGGCGAAGACGAACTTCCTCAGCTTGAGGTCCCTGAGCACGATGCCTTGTTCATGGCACGCGGCGACAGTTTCCGCCATTTGTCTGAAGAGTCTCCGAGCTTCGTGCTCTCTTAGCCGTTTTCTCGCCCGAACATACGAGTGGAGGTCTGAATGCGATCGCGGGAATATTAAATAAACCCTCTTGTCGCCGACTAGGACTTCGTGTATGGGATTGACGTGCGGATGACCGTCAAGACGGTAGTGCGCTTGCAGTAAACTGCTGCAGTCTCTGGACACCACCTGCGCAAACATTATCATATTATGCATAACCTTTCGACAAATATGAAATACAAGGGAAACTAGCAGAGCTAAAGGTTGTTATCGAAGGTGATTTCCGGGAATCGTTCGCTTCCTTCCTCAAATCCGGTTGGCTTACTGCATTATTGAAATGGATGACGTAGACGTTTATTATGACCTAATTCCTCCGTTGCGTGACTTGTGTTTTGTTTTATTCAAAGCTATTATCGATTTTAACTCGCAAACAAAAATAATTTAGAAGTCTTCCATTTAAATTTAACTTTGGCTTAATAAAGAAGCTTAAGATGTTGCGTACTTTGTAATGATTTCAAAAGGGGTTCTATATCAAAGCGAATTTTATTTAAAAGGGTTTAGTCTAATGTGTATAACGAGGTTGAAACATTTAGTGAATAGACGAGTGACCCTTTGCGTATAGGGTCCGTTGTTGTTGGGCAGAGCTCTTTGAAGCCAAAGTACTAATCAAATAAAATAGACAAGATGTAGCTGAGATTCCAGCTTTAACTGACATGACAGCGTTCACTAAGTTAGCTAATAAATATCAATTAAGTGGGGCTTAATAAATTTAATTGGTCAATTGATGGCCAGATGTTATCTGGGCGTGATGATGTGAACGTGTTATTTGAGAACTTGCATTTTGTATTGTACATATAATATATCATGCTAAATTTAAAGTAGTAAATATAGCATATAACATTGGCAAAATAAAACAAAGTACTTAGAACAATAGTCATTCGCTAAAAGCTAATTTTAATAGACGGCGCATGAAACCTGTTGAGTATCCAGTTTTCGAATGCAATGCTTGAAGCAAAATCAATATCGTTATTAATTGAACTTGTCCAGACAACAATTTAGATTTGTATTGTTAAAAGTTATTATTCATAGTTAACCGATTTTTGTTATTAATTGCAATATTGGATTGGCAGTAAATATTGATGTATATAGTTTCTTTTTTATCTTTGCAGTTTGGTATGGCATATTCCTTAGTGGAAACATCATAACCACCGTCGATAGACTTTATTTCCTCGACTGTCGCCAGAAATATTCTAGCCTGAATTTAGTGGATTTACACTGGGCGACACCGCAACGAGCTGTAATGTTTAGCTTTTCAACATGCGTCTAATGATGATGTGATACGTTATCTAGAGTTATCAGTACTCTTCCACTTAGACAATATCTAATTTGTATTGTTTAAAGCTAATATTTCTACCAAATTCAAAGTATTTGAAAGATGCTAGGATACATATATTTTAGTTTCTTTCTTTAAACTATGAAAGACTTTATTTAAAGATATAACTTAAATAATATGTTGATGGTAGGATCGTCAAGAATAACTCGAAAATTTCTTTAGTTTGCTCTATGCTTACGTAGTAGTTACTTTTCTGTGCTATTATAAAGATATCTACGTTCATCTAGGATCAAATAGATAATGTCATCCACATTCCACGACTTGCGGTGACGATGGACGAGCATCCAACGGTTCTTTGCGGCCATCACTCTATTCTGCCATATCACATGTTCTACTTACGACCACTTAAATTTGAACATTCGAAAACCGCTATGCGGGCGCACAGTTAGTGTGGTCAGCACATTCTCTTCCGAGTCATTGGCATTAGCAAAATGTTCTGAGTCATTTTACCCTATTATTTTTCAAGTCCAGCCAGACATTTCGTCGCTATTTTTTTAAATTTTTTATAGTTTATTTGCACAATATGACCTATATTTAGTTGCGAAAACAAGATATAGATAAGGATTTGCCATGTTTGCACAACACTTGATAAAATTTGGCATCGAACGCAGTTACGGGAGCTAACCTACTTAGCGTTATCAATATTTGTACTATCGAGATACCTAAGTACGCGATTTGAAACTTTTCCACCGAAGTGAAATTGTGATGTGTTTTAGGTCAGTATAGTTTTGATGTGTAAATAACTGATTTCGGTGAGTTTCAACGATGCATATTGATTTTCATTTTTACGATAGCTAATGTAATGTTGAATATTTCAATAACACATTGCTGACAATTTTGTGTAGCAGTTTGTACCTATAAATGTATGTTTAAACAACCGTCACAATGTTTACGGGGCGATTGCATTGGTTATCAATGAGATAGTAAAACCGGCTTTTTGTATTCCATAAACCATCTCTGAGTTTGTTGTTGTCATTGGCATCGCGCGTGTTGTTCATGCGGCAATGAATGCGCGGCGCACTTCTCGAGCCACTCGCTCCGTTATCTTGTGGGGGGAGAGATAGAGGGGGGCCCTAGCCTCGGTGTGACATTCGGCGATCAACGTTATCAATTCGTCTATTTCACAATGTCAATGAGAAGGTCACACCTATTTTCGGCGCGACCTGACGCTACCACGTGTGCCGCCCGACGTGAACTCATAAAAACTCAATAGAAACACACCGATACTAATATATCGGGCATGTAAGGTACAAATGTGGCAGTCGTGTCTGCAATAGTCAGCCGGTGTTGTAAATAACGTTTAGCAACGATAAAGTTGCCACACTTTAACCTTGCCAGGTTCTCACGAGGGAAGTGCCTATTCTGCGCCTTGACAATACCTGCGTAGGCCTTTGTTCGTAGAACTATGTATCCTGTATTGCCTAAATGTAGCCGCGGCTAGGCTCGGCCGTTTGAAATAACAAGTTTCTGAACTAGTTTTCGAGTTCGCAGGTAGCTATGTGAATCATTCGAATGGGTTAAAGTTTTGTTAAAAGGCGTTACTTTACACGTGCGATTATAGTGATACTGCCAGCGTCGGTGTTAAATAGCCGATACTGTTAAATGATCTATTGCGAAAGTCGACACATGACATTGTAAAAACGGCGATGGCTGCGGCTTGCGGCCTACAAGTGCGATCGAGCAGCGCGCGGAGGCCATGACATATAAAGTATGACATCGGTTTTGAGCATGACGCTATGAACAATGCACGCGAGATGTATGAAAAACGCTGGCTGAATGTTCATTAACATGTTATTGAAGTTCTTTATTTCAAAATTAAAAAATATTTCTCATTCATTAACGACAGTGACGTGTGAATTATGATTAAGTTTCAACATTCATTTACGTATCTATAAAGTTTTATATATTTATACATTATACTACGAAATTAAACCAAAGTATGAAAAGTTATAAAAAAAGTGTGTACTAACATTAACCATCGAATAAATTTTACTAAAGGGACGCACCATGTGGGCATATTGATAATTGAACTTATCTCCACATGGGGCCGCAATCCCGTGGGATAATGCAGAACCCTTTAAATTTGACTTGTTTACTTGATTACGTTAAATTGTTTGGGGTTATCCTGTGTGAGGAATTTCCAAATGTACCAGGGTACAGACTATAAACGTAACCTCATTAGTTACAGAGGATCTTGAAAACATATCGAAATGTTCGAGTACAAGAGATTACGCACTATATCAATCAAACAAAGCTGCGCAAGTGGTTTTGAAACACAACATAATTTCGAAATGAACCACGTAACGCATCCCGTGCTGAAAGCCAAGATCAGCCAAGATATGATTTTTTTAACAATAATATTGTCAATATTTTTTAAAATTCCATATTTAAAACAATGTGTCAATGAAAACTTCTTCGTAGTGGCTGTGTGCCAACCTTTTGCAATAAGTTAGGCCATAGACTGATTAATCTGGGTGTCTTGGGATTATGATAGTAAAATCAGAAATAGGCGAAGCGGTGTTTCATTAATTGTTTTTAAGAGCATGACTAGGTACCAGTTTCCACTAAATTTGGCCCGAAAAATATTGTTTCTCACACAAACTTCCCCACCTCTATAGAAATTACTAACATTACCATTATTAGGTATAATCATGATCATGATGGAGTATTAAACAACTATCCTTAGTGATCATACTAGCCCTGAACTATGCTATACTATATATTGCTGAATGAGATGGGTTAGGCCTTAGTCCACCACGCTGGCAAAATGCGGGCTGGCAGACTTCACATACCTTCGAAATTCTTTTGAAGAACTTCTCAGGCATGTAGGTTTAAACATGATATGCCCTTCTCCGTTAAAGCAAACGATAATTAACAATTAGTAAATACACACGTAACTTAGAAGTGCATACTTTTGGGGTGTGTTTCGAACTTGCGACTTTCGTCTCGACAGTCACACGCTAAGCTATCGCTGCTTTTTCGTATCGATTATTATCTATGTCATTATGGGTATACGGTGTCAAAATTTCAACTTCCTAGGTGCAGAAATCTTCCTAGGTTTGTGTGTTGGTATACCAGTCAGGACATTTAATTTTATAACTACCTACCTATAGATAACTACCTAAGTTCATGACGGGCAGCGAGATATTTTTATGACCAAACAGGTATATTTATAAATGATTATTTATATGTTATTACAGTCCTGCTCAAGTTGATTTATTACACCGACTTCGGTACCCATCTGGATAGATAATAGCGGAGAAGCTAGCTAGTTATTTATGTCAATAAGTGTTGATGTAACTTAAAGAGTATTTCATTGATTTAGGAACCGAAGGTCTCGGAAGTGATTAACCAGGTATGATAACTTGGTACACAATTAAACGTATTCTATAGGTTCTACTCAAAACTGCAATAATAGTAAAGTGAGTAGGTATTCTGACAAAATTGGGGAAAAGATGTTTGGCACTTAAGGGCCGTCCGTGAGCAAAACACCGCGCGATCGTGGTTTTTAGAGGCTATCTAGTCATTAGTTAAAATAAATATTGATTAAAAAAATATACAATATATTTCTACAATCTGTCAGCTTTACTTTGTTCGATTCAAATTCATGTTAATGCTGATATATATTTTTAAATTGTCGTTATAAATGAACCATAAAAATGAGAAAAATGCAAACATTCCGTGCGTCTCCTTTTAAAGTACAGAATGTTATCAAATGAGATTAACATCACTAGATAGGCAATTTAATAACGAATATTTTGCCCGTTTTAAATTTTCGAAAAGACCAAAGCCTGATTTTTTAAATCAATTATTCGCTAAATACATGCATATTCTGCACACGCTGAGTACACGATTCAGTATGGCGCGAGTCAGTCAAGGTCGTTTGCTCACGGACGGCCCTTAAAATAGAGACATGATGATAGATATTTGGCAATTGCGGTTAATGTCTAGTTCTAAATTTAAATTTGTGAAATATAATTAACAAGAGCTATAGACATATGAGACGATATTCATTTGTAGAAATGCAATGGTCAGGCTTAGCAGCAAATGGTACTTACTTTGCACACATACTCCTCTTGCGTACGCACATCCACACACCGGCATAACGAGGAACCCTCCACTTGCTCCAACAAGAGGTATTTCTCGGCCACAAGCGCCGCTTGGAATTGGTGTTGAGGGGGAGCGGGGCTGGCCGGCGCCGGGCTGGCGGGAGACGCCGCGACCGGCAGCCGGTCCGGGAGCACCGGCGACTGCGCCCGCTCCTCCGCCTTGCTGTGCTCACCGCTGGCTGCCACCGGCACCGTGGTCGTCGGCTTGCTCAGGCGCAGCGGCCACAGTAGCGAGGGCGATCCGGGATCCATCACAATCACAACACTGTCACGTTACACTGATGTTCACAAACACTGACACAAACACACAATACTACTGAGGAACTACGATGAGATGAACATTATCTGCAACAAACCGAAATGGTGACATTACAACATTTGGACCGATGATTTGGTAAGGGGGGAAAATTACGAACAAACTACGAACCTTGAAATGATTTGACCTGAGTGGATATCGTACCAAAATTTGTCTGTCCGTTGTGACGAAAGCTTCGCGTGTCTTATTATGAATTACGGGATATGTTTCCTAAGTAATTCGAGCACGTATCGACAGGCCAATATTTTGGGCCGGTGTCCGCTCGGGTTGTTGCAAAGTCAAACGAACACACGACCTACACTCACTAACGCCATTGCGAGACTGACTGCGACGCTCGACGAAGCCTCGGACCGGCAACCGATCCAACGTCCAATGTCGACACACCGTCAGCTTGCGTAGTACGCAAGCAACGCCATGCGTTTTTTAAACAAAACGGCTGACGTATACCTGTTTCTTTCTACAGTACTGCGATACGGGGGCAGAGAGAAGGAAAGACTGCGACCATTCATTTACGTTTGGCAATGCAATAGCAAGAGTCAGAGACGCGCGATATTTCAATATTTTTCACAATACCGGGTAATATAGTGTATTCTTTGTTTATTATTACACCTATTTGATTAATTGAATGTATGACCTGTAATAAATTCAAGGTTAATGAAAAAAAATATATAAATAGAGACTATGTAATAAGTTATAATAAGTAATATCACAAACAGTGGGATTTTATAATCACATTTTCTAGTGTTTATATGAAAATTATGCATTCTTTATTGTTTTGAAAGGGGGCTTATTACGGTATACTCTTAAAAAATAAGAACTAAACATTATCCTGTAAAGTTTATTTATAAACTAAACAGCATATCGGCTTCATAATCGTTGTATGTATATTACACACATAAATTGTTATATCAGTGGAATGGTAAATAGTACCCACAACTGATTGATATGTAATGGGTACCTAAGTGATATCACGTTCAAGTTCGCAGAATTACGATAAATACCTACTCCTCTATCAGCGCCTTTGTTTTGAATTGTATACAAATATTTTAAGAAGACTTCTAAATGAAATAAACCAGGAAAATGGTATATATACAAATTTAACTAAACTATGACACATACATTTGGGACTTTAGGTAGGTAACAATTTGTAATTTGGTATTAAAATGGCTGAAGTTCCTGTAGTGTAAGGATGTTTTCTCACAGATTTTTCTGTATTCTTAGATTTTTGTATAGTTTATTTCTTTATTTTAATCATCTCATAATAGTTTTGATAACACAAATTGTATGTTTGCGATAAGCATACAATACCCACGTCTAACTAAAACCACAGTACATACGCAGTAGGTACGTACATACGTATAAAAAATTCAAAGTAGAATAAACAATAAAACTTAGATTAATCATTGTAGACTCGTATAATACGAATATCGCTGGAAACATAATGTGAAAATATTTTTATGTAATTATCCCACGCGCAGAAAAAGAAAATCTTACCTCGAATAAAACGCGAGAAAATAATCCCAATTATGTGAGTCAATAGCAAATGAACACCCACGTTGGAGTTTGGACGCACTGATCTGCAAAACAGACAAATATAAGTAATCAGAAAAGTCTCGATTTTGAAACAATATTGGACATAGGTATCTGCTTATTTTTATAGCAGAGGGCCGTAAACGAACAAGTAGGTAAACTGGTGGTGAGTTATCTCCACTGCCATTGAACGCCCACAATACCAGGAAAAATCCGGTCGGGGGGATTAGGAAAGAAAGGGGGATTCAGATCTCTAGATATCTTAACCACAGCACAAAACGATACAAGCGCGGCCCAAGTAAGTACTTACAACTGATTTGATCTCTTTGAAGCACCTTTAAATTGAAATGAAAAAGGGAAAATAAAATAGTCGTTCATGCGGACAGAACAAAAAGAAAAATGATAGTAAAAATCATTGACCCCTCTTATCACATCATTAATGACGTAATAATATGGATTCGTAATCATTGATGAATGATTGGAGTCAAACTTTTCTTATTTCATAATGATTTCTTATGTTTACGCGAATATTAGGTACACATTGAAATAAAACTAATTTACACGGCTGTTATCGCGGTTTTTATTTAATTTTGGTCCCGACGTTTCGAAAGCTTTTCAGCCTTCGTGGTCACGGGGTGGACTCACGGGGGTTTTCTTATTTCATTAGTTAATGTTTCGCTGTATAATTTAGGTATTACAAATTGTAGTATGTGTAATGGCTCTCATATGTTCCGTGTTTCCTTGAAGTAATGACGCCAGGCTGTACTAGCTTTAGATACGGTTCTGATGACTGATCGAATGATGTTTTGTTTTAATGATGCAATTTATTATGACGCAATAATGTTCAATAAATTTCTTATAAAACTGTTTTGAAGAAATAACATTTTTAATTCAGAGCGTGTTTCCTGTACGGTTTAAAATAAGTGGAATGTCTGGAAATTTACAATAACAACTAATTATTAAGAAGTCAATATGTGAGTGAGATAAAAACAGGAAATAGAACACAATATCTTTATACACTTATATTAATTCTAGATCTTACGATACGTAGGTAATCTTTATATATATAATTCTTCTGTGAGTGTGTATGTCACTGAACTTCTCTTAAACGACTGGACCGATTTTGATGAAATTTTTTGTGTGTGTTCAAGGGGATCTGAGAATGGTTAAGATTCACAATTTTGTCCCCTGGACAATGTTTTTTTAATTAATTTTTAATTTATTAGTAGTTGTTGATTTTGGAATGTTTTACAGACGGCGCTACCATCGCCAATTTTAATACAAGACAGGGACAGGACAGGGACAGGAAAGGACAGGGACAGAACAGGATAGGACAGGACAGGGACAGGACAGGACAGGGACAGGATAAGACAGGGACAGGACACGACAGGGACAGGACAGGACAGGGACAGGACAGGAAAGGGACAGGACAGAGACAGGACTGGGACAGGACAGGGCAGGGACAGAACAGGATAGGATAGGACAGGACAAGACAGGGACAGGACAGGACAGGACAGGACAGGACAGGACAGGAAAGGGACAGGACAGGGACAGGACAGGACAGGAAAGGGACAGGACAGGGACAGGGACAGGACTGGGACAGGACTGGGACAGGACAGGGACAGGACAGGACAGGGACAGGGACAGGACTGTCCCACCGGGGGGAGGTGGAAGACGACCTGACTTAGGTCGTCGAAGTCAATTAAATGTGCGACGGGCTACCTCACGTGCAATGGTGCAGTACCTCACTTATTTGCATTTAATGTAAACGAAACATTTGTATTAAGTTTTGACCACATTTTAAACAAATATATTTAGGTGATACGAAGTTCACCGGGTCATCTAGTGTAAGTATATAGTATTAGTTATACTTAAAGGAACTCTGTGGCAGATACGTCGTTTAAAAACAAATTATTTATGATTTTTCATAATTGTATATTTCCTAGCAGAGCAATCTTTTGTGTTAGTTTTGTCATTTAAAGTAATTAAAAGTTCACTTTTCGCTTACTCCTTTGCTTATTCAGATTTATTTATACATAAAAAGAATGCTGAATCGCTTAACTATCGGTCGAAATATGATTATTCATTTCATTATGCAAATGTGAAAGTTTTTCCTTGAACGGGTTGAGAATTCATCGGTTCAGCGTACCTATGTAATTTCTCTTTACAATAATTGTATTGAAGTAAGGAAAACTATCACTTATTTACTCGTAGGTACAAATATGCTGTTACAGATTGTTATATAAATAGATTTTTTGTGGCTACCAGCCGATGTTGCTACAGGTATATTTTTTTAATATTTATGGTTTGGTCGGACCAAACCATAAAGATCTTATAATTGTAAATTGAAGGTAGATACTGTAACATTAACATTTTTGGACAACCTACATCTCAGTCCTCCCCGTGACCACGAAGGCTGAAAAGTCTTCGAAACGTCGGGATCAAAATTAATAAAAAACCGCGATAAAATCCGTTTAAATTAGTTTTATTTCAATGAATAAAGTACATTTATCGGCCTTGTCGGTCAGGGCAATCTCTTATAGGCAATCCTAGCATCACGAAAAACTTATTACCAATTTTCCAAGTTCTTATAAACGATTTATTTTGTATAATCCTATAATGTTCCAAAATCAGAAATTAAGTCAGCGCATTTAGAATCGACCCCGTTAAGTCAGTGTCAACCATTTAATGGTCAAGGACAGACCAATAAAAATCATCAACCGGTTCCGTGATAGATTGTTTTGAAAGTCCGTTTTATTAATTTATTTAAAAAAATCGTTATATAGCTTGTATTTTACAATTATTATACATAATAATATAAAATTATTGCATAATTACAAAAAAATTAAAATAAGTTTTGTTGTATTTTTTTAGGTTTATAGTGTCTAAGTGCGTCAATTAAAATTACTTATAACAATATTAAATTAAATTTTAATTTACTTTTAATAATTATCTACTTATATAAGTATTTATAGATAAGCAAGCAGTCTTTTAAAATTCATCTATTAGATCGACAGTGGTTTTCCTTATGTTCTGTACCAATATATATTTTAATACCTCTTCTACGCAGTACGATTAAATACATGGCTAACATGGTAAAAAGAAATAGGCTAGAAGAACGATCATCTTAAAAAAAATATATACATCGAATTGAGGACCTATGATTTTTTTCATAGTTTAATATGTCTATTGAAGTAGAAAGAAAAAATTAGTGACAAATACATCGTACATCGTTATTTTAAATATATTTTGAATTTCAACGCATTATCACATGGTAACTTGATTCTCGTTCAGTGTCATTTTTTGTAACACATTATGTAAATCGACTGTTGCTAAATAACCTTGTATTATTTTATTACTTATATTCCTATTCAAGAACTAAAACATGAGGTCGGGCGGAAAAAATATTTTTTGAGGATTTTTTCTGGCTCTTCATAACAACGCATTAAGATAACCATTATCTATGAGTCAAGCTGTCATTCTTTATTTTAAATTACTGAACTAACAACGAGAGGTAAGCGTTGTTATGAGGAAATAGGAAAAAAATATACTATTTTCTATTCTATTAGTCTTCCAAGGCTATAGTTATATTCATTAAATCCTCAATGCGGGCACGTGTATGACTATTCATATACTCTACCTTTTTCTAGGTGGTAGTCTCTTGTACGAGTCCGTCGGGGGAGGTATTATCACTTTTTCTATTTCTGCCACTAAGGATAGTGTACACACTGCACAGTACGGCTGTATTCCGGTTTGAAGTATATTGAAGCCAGTGATCACTTGGCTATATGAGACTTAACATCCTACGTCTCGGCTTGATAAGCGTAGTGCAGTTGCTATACAGTACTTTGTACTACTGCTCGTCTCGTCCGCGTCATTCTAGTAAAACTAATATTTTAAATTCGAAAGAAATTTAATAAAAATCCGGACTTAATACAATAAATTACTAATAGATTAGAAATCAATATGCTAATAGCTTCTAGCGTATTCTAATATCCTTATGTACTGATTACATCATAAGACGAGAACACGCGTAGTGGTCCATATTATTATGACATGTGATAGCGCCACGAACATAAGCTACTCGTACACGATGCTGCATTGCGAACAACGTTTATTAAAAGTCTTTACTTTCTATCTTTTTTTTTATTTGATTGAATGACGAGACGAGCCAAGCGCTTGCCTGATGGTAAGCGCCACGCCTGCCCATGAACAGAAGCAACACCACACAAAACTTTGAATTACAAAGCATTGTATGGCACTGAACTGCGCTCGTCACTCCGAGACATAAGATGTTAAGTCTCATAATGTCAAGTAATTTCTGCTATTTTTATAGCCAGTATCTGGAGGCCCAAATCCTCTATCCCTCTCTCCTTTTCGCTATCCCGTAATTACCCCTTTACTTTAAGGTAATGCGTATTGTGGGCGTTCATAGGCGATGGAGATCAAGTGATAGTAAGTACTATCAGATGAGCCACGTGCTCGTAGGCCTCGTCGGCCTATGCTATAATTAAAATAAGACGATTATAAGCACCCCGGTTGGGAGGTCTTGATGTTTTCAGAATTCGTTCCGATTAGTTCGAATAGAACAATTAATTATCGTAAAAACTCTTATTCCGTGAAGATTTTTTAAAGCTTATCTGATTTAAAGTGCGATGTTTTGTAAAATCTTGCACAGCTCAAATTTATGTGCAATAACATTTATTATTGAATGGCGTCATTTTAGGTTTGGCGGTCTCTACTTTAGGAGGAGCATAGTCAGAGTGGTTGTTTAAATATCATATATTTTTTAAAACTCGCAGTATTTACTATTAATTTCTTGATTTAAACGTGGTTAAAACTCGACTTATATATACCTACAGAGGTCTTTTATACATACAAAATGTAACTGGTGACTAAATATAGTTAAGCTAAATATTATAAATATTGCATCATAAATCAGATGATTTATCAATCGATATTTCCATGAGTAAACACATTATAATTGTTTTATACATTTCACAATAATATTAGATCCGCCAGGAGCTGACAAGCAGAAGGGGTCGTTTGATATATTTTAACTCTTAATCAATTATTCTTTCTTCAATTTCCTCAACAAATTAATAAAAATTAGTATATACACCCAACAGTCACACACATAGTCCTGACCCCACAGTAATATACGAGTCTTGTGTCGTGGGTATCAGGAACTACGGGAAACTTTCGGTCTCACAACACTCAGACCCCGAAACAAATATTTGTGGATCACACAAATATTTGTCTCGGTGCGGGGATCGAACCCGCGGCCTCTCGCTTCACAGCCGGCCTCTCGCCCGCTTCGTTACGTCATAATTATTTATTTATTATAATTAACTAATTTATGCCAAGATATTTGATGTGCTGGTGAACCCAGGACCAGAAGCTAATAACACTACATATTGAGCTCTTGTATCTTTATTATCACTGCTCAAGTAGATTTCAAACCCTATTTTCTATGAACGATATTACCCCATATTACACCATTCTAATGCAACTAATAATCCTCATGACTAAATGAATACAGACAGAGACTACACCCTCTTTTGCCTCAACCGCATTGATGCATCATCGTGAATATTCAATTTTATCTAATCACGCGTCACACGACATGGTAAGGATCGGTAGGCATTCCATTACTCAAATATCGGATGTACAATTGTACAGTTTAGTATTATCGCTTCATTGGTCTAGTTGCAGTGTCTATGATTGGGAATCGTGAGGTTCTGGGTTGAAGATTCGTAAAATCACACATGAATGAGTTTGTCACCGGCATGGCGATAGGCTTGTCACCTATCATATAGGACGAAAAAAAGCTCGGCGATACGTGGGTGCAGCACTAGTTGCAGAGGCCTGCCCCTTCGTGGATAAGGCGGGAGCTTTCGTATGTATATTCATTATTGTAAATTTCGCATTTTATTTTAGGGTACAATATAATGGTCTCAGCAGTTAGGATTCCTAAGACCGGGCTAAATGTAGGGAGACGATAAATAAATGTAAACGTAGTCTTGAGTCTAAAATCTAAATACTACGCAAAAGCGCAACGTTTTGCTATTAACTATAAAGGCTATTTTAATGGGCATATATTCAGTTGTACCTCAGTATTTTCATATAACTGAAATACTACACCCAGGTCGCTCGCCTGATGGTAAGGGCCACGCCTGCCCATAAACAGAAGCAATACAGAACTTTGAATTACAAAGCACTGCATGACACTGAACTAAGCTCGTCACTCCGAGACATAAGATGTTAAGTCTCATAATGCCCAGTAATTTCACTTGCATCAATGTACTTCAAACCGAAACACAACAGAGCTTACACACTGTTGCTTGGCGGCAGAAATCCAACCCAGAAGGCCTCTCACATACAAGGGACCTACCACCTTGTGTGTTCTATATCTAACACGTGCCATCACACCAAAAGTGTCAATTTACGTAAACTGCCCTTATCTAAGACTAGATATGCGTACTGTTTTTCCGTGGGAATTTAATTTGCAACTTTATATCATGTTTTTCCGGTGCTGTACGAAGTTCGTGAAGGCTGAATTCGCGTATATATTGTATACGGTTAAACGACGTGCCCTGCCACTCAATTTTGTATCCTATTGGCATATAAATAAAGTGGTGCCTTGAAGGAGCGCGTTATTTAAAATTAGAATAGGTAGACCGTTCGCTCTTCTTTTATAGCAACGGTCTGAAAACGCGCAAGTGGGCCACCTGACATCAGAAGAATCATGGTCTGAAATTAACAGCATTGAAGATAAGATTTTGGGCCCCGGGAGTTTTTCTCACCGTACGAAATGCAACCGCATGCTGCCACTTCACCCTTTTTTCGATAAAACAGTAGTACCACCCCGGTCGAGCTGGTCCATTCATACTGTAGTCTGTAGACAGATCTCTCATAACCGAGCTATAACATATCGATCACTCGATCGTGAATTGTTATATAATTGAGCAACTTTTAAATTCGTTTTAAATAACTTCAACTTCAAACATGGCAAAATATTTTGCCCTAATTAATTTAATGTGTGTTTTTTCCGCTTTTACTGCCAGTGACTAATTGACTGCTTGTAGTGACGGAATCCGTGTCAAATGTAATGTTGTGATAACTTTGACACTAATTGCTTGCTGATAGCGTTATGGAACACACCAAATTACTTTGTCATTGTGAATGTAGTTAAAATCTTTGTACATCCGCATTCACGCTTGTGAATGAAGGGGTAGGTAGAGGTGTAACCAGTGCACGCACATTTCGCTTTCGCACAAACCTATCTATATGTATACTGACCTAGTATAAATTATACCTAGAATAAGTTTATATTATAAATTACTTAGACACAAAAATATGCTACGAAATATATTGTGCGGATTTTGATCTTTTCAATAATGCTCCGCTAAAAATAAACTTTGAAAACCCAAATTCTTACCATGTCTAATATTTACGTTTTCTATGGATATTCTTTCTCCTGAACTTTTGTTTTTTTTTATTTGATTGACTGAGCAAGGCGCTAGCCTGATGGTAAGCCTGCCCATAAACAGAAGCAACATCACACAGAACTTACAATTACAAAGCGCTGCAGGACACTGAACTGCGCTCGTCACCCCGAGACATAGAAGTTAAGTCACACTGTTGCTTAGCGGCAGAAATAGACAAAGCGGTGGTACCAACCCAGACGGTCTCTCGCGTACGAGGGACCTACCACCTTGTACCTTTATCCCTCGTTTTACTTTAATAATAATCCACACCAAACAAATGACACATTGTAGTAGCCAATATACGCAATATGAACTGGTTTACTCACTTAGCGATGTAAACAAAAATCTTCTTCGCAGTTACAAAGGGCTCGTCTCCCTGGCAAAGCGATTGCGAACTGATAAATTTACTTGTGGTACTGCGTTTTACATTTATGCTGCATTGCACAATAATAAGGATTTATGATGAAATTGCAGCTCGATGACGATAGAGCCAGCTTGATGTAGTCAAGCTCATTTGATAATGTTTGCGACTGACTTTGTTTAAGCCCCGACAAAAAAGACAGAAATTTTAATTACAAAGCACAACGTAATTGCAATGCCGTTCAGCATTGAATTGCGGTCGTCGCAAGACATGAGGTGCTAAGTCTCATAATGCCGTCCGCATAGATACCACTATTTAGTCTACTTCTGCCGTCAAGCAGCAGTCTCTAATCTTGTAAAACATGCTCTGACACTAACCGCCACTAGGTTACTCTTAACTCAACATTACCAGCTCACTTACTTTTAACTAGAACCCTTCTCTCGCTCTCTGTTTGTCATTTGTGAAAATCTCGCATTATGTGACATGGATTTATTTCTAAGCAGCCTGTCTATACATTGAAGTCTACAGACAATAACAACAAGTTCGGTTACTTAGGTAATCTTACAGATTTTATAAAATAACTCTACGGATATTGCGATTTCAATATCATTACTAACCCCTTCAAGCACAACATTGATGTGCTTGAAGTTTATCCTAGAATAATTGGGAGAGCCCGTATTGATTGAATTCAACGAATTTAATTTACCTCGTTAGCTGGATTAATGTTAGCAGGCAAAGGGATTATTGTGAATAATTCCAAATACGAAGAATATAATCATTGATTTTACACATTAGCTTTGCAATTTAATTACTTTTAAAGCACTGATTCACTGTTAGGGTCCTACATCCTTAGTTATTAAGGTTTTTTTTAATGTTTAGGGCCTATGTCACAATGTACGCATTAAAGTATAGGACTATTTTTGAAAGTATTTAGTTTACATCTACTGGTACATAATATGTCAGACGGTGACTTTTGTATTCCATTTTTAAAGTTTTTTCTTTTTTATATCATGGGCCAGCAAACGAGCAAGTGGGTCACCTGATGGTAAGTGTTCTCTACCGTCCATGTATGCTTACAATACCAAAAGAATGATGGGTGCATGCCGACCTTAAAGGAAAGGAAAATGGATTGGGAAAGGGATGGGGATTTGGGTCTCCGGATATCTCACTCAGCGTACTGAACGCAGCAGCATGCCGCTAATTTACGTCAGAGACAGTGGTAACAACCCGGACGAGCCGGCTCACACATGCTATAGACAAAACTGGCTACTGCGTGGCTCTACCACTCAAATTTCTCACGTGTCATATTTTATTTGGTAATTAGCATTTACCAACAGGTGGTGCAATAGGCGCTTAGTCTTTTAATAATTACGCAATATATTTTTTTTAGTCCATGTCATAGATAGACATTTATTAGCTCATGTTAGGACAGTAAACCTAGAAATACATACAAAAAAATATTTTAGCGAATTTTAATATAGCATTAAATTCTCATTCACCGCATTGTAACTAACATTATGTTATATTCATGATATCGCAAGATTTATGAAATTTTTTCGCCCACACTCCCGCCAATGTAACTTATAAGCTAAGTTCGAAGGAGGATCGCACCGAGCAATGGAACTCCGCGAATCTGCGAATGAGTGGGTGTCTTTACGCCGCAAAGAAAATAATCAAATAAAAAATAGGAATGAGTTGGAAATATAAATTTTTCCACTTGCTAGCGAAGAAGGAGACAAAATAATGGCACCACGAAGGTTTTAGCAAGTATAAGTTCAACTAGAGAATCCAGACGGATGGTATTACGCGATCTGATGTACTTGATTGAAATAGAACTAATTTAAACGGATTTTATCGCGGACTTAACCGCGATAAAATCCGTTTAAATTAGTTTTATTTCAATGAGTAACATTCGCGTAAACGTAAGAAATCATGATGTTCTTGATCCCAAATAATGAAAAGGCCGGAATGCATGGAAATACCTTTTAGTATTCATAAGATCCTTAATGTGTATTAAACAGAACCTTGGTTGCACCAACCGTCATCTAAAGTTAATCGTAACCAGCAATGTTTGCCGACATCTACAGATTTTGACATTTTGCTAATACTGAAAACAAATGATAGGTACATCTTTTATTTAACATGAACCATTGCTTGTTACAACTGTGGTGCAATCCACCCTTAATGTGGTATCGTTAACTCACTAATAAGTCAACAAAACCCTATTCGGAAATCTTTAAACAAATGAGGAAAAACGTGATTAGTAGTACACACAAGAAGCAGGAAACAGTCGGGCGATAACGTTAAGTAGAATCAACAATATCTGCCTACTTACCTACATCATGTACTGGTAAATCGATCCGGATAATGTCGAGGTTAACTGGACTATGTACTACATTGTATATGAATTATGATCGGAAAATTTTGCTTCCTAAGCCTAAATCGAGGAGGTAATATAAGGATTTATGAGGAAATGAGACCAATTTCCTGCTAAGTGCTTCGATTAGGTGACAATTTTTATATAAAATCTTTTTTCTGTATATGGATAGAAAAAGTAGTAGAAAACAGAACAATATAGTAAAATATAAATAGTCAAGAGTAAACGAATAGTGGGATGATGCACAGCATAGAGAAGGTTGTTTAATATCGATTTTATTTATCGTTTTGATAAACAAGAATCCTTCTGGCATCCGCTATGATTTATTACTTCACCACGTTTTATATAACGACAACGTTCATATTGTATTTTGTTTGTACGTCAACATTCTCAATTTCATCGACGTCAGGAAGTTATATAAAAAAAATAACATGTCACCGACAACGCAAGTTCGGAGGCAAAGATGGCGCAAAGGCGCGTGCCACGGAGATGAATAAACCATGGTACGCCATAATCGAGTTACGTAACACTGCCATCTACGTCAATGATGCGGATAAAACAGAATGATATGAATTATGTTGTAAATCTGTATAGACTATGGACTATAGCAATTTGTAATACGCAAGATTATACCAATATGCAACCGATGTATGCAACCTGAGAGACAACGACTAGAGCAAACACCGATCAATATATTGGGAGAAACCTTTTGGTATTGAAAATTCGGATACTAACTTAGGACACTGGAAGCTTGATATTTGCCCCATCGTTTAGGATTGCATTCAACTTATCAGATTTAGTATAATGTTAAGTCAGAATTAATATTACATCGGTTTAAGGTACGATTTTTCAATCTCCAATTAGCTATATTTATCAAATATAAGACGGCAAATAAGTAAATTAATTATATATTGCATGCATACCATAAATGGATTATTTATTGGATTATTTAAATAACTCCAACTCCGTAGTTTAAGTTAGAAGAAGGCCGGGGGTCGGGGGGACCCACTACTTTGGACATGCATATCTTACAAAGTAATGACTTATATAAAAAAAGTAATTTAGCAACATCTATGTTTTAAAGATCTATCCAATGATACCCAGACCAGCCTATGTGCAATGCAAAAAAATCACGAATGGGACCTCACAAAAAAAAATCCTAATTTTATTACACATTTATGTAGCGGTTCATAGAATATACCTACCATCCAAATGTTTCGGGCAAAATGTTGACTCATGCGATGGTAAGAACACTGGTGAGAATGTACGTCATCGTTGTATGACGTACAGTCAAATAAATCTTGCTACATTCTATTGAATAATTGATAAACAAAACCATAAGTTCGGGTATATTTGTTTTGCGTAAGTAACGGAAAATGTATAGAAGTATTTTAATTACGCTTTCTTAGAAGGTTTCGAAGGGGTATGGTTACCTACGTCATAATTGAAAGCAATGAAATAGCTTGTATAACTTCTGGTTAATTTAAGGGCTGGTGAAAGAGTTATGAACGTGCCGGCTATTGCTATTAAGTGACGTAAATATGTTCCTAGAATGGCGCCCATGTGACTTTCCACTCCATTCTTATGGTATAACTAGCTTTTGCTCGCGGCTCCGCCCGCGTGAACAGCATTCCGGGATAAAAGTAGCCTGTAACCGTCTCTAGGGTCCTATCTGTCTCTGTAAATAAATTCATTAAAATCGGTTCATTGATTTAGGCGTGAAAGCGTAACAAACAAACTCACTTTCGCATTTACTTTCACCCCCTTTTTCATCCCTTATGAAATAAAATTTCCAAAATTCCTGAAGCACGTATTTATTTGTTTTACGTCAATAACCGAAATACACAATTTTGTTTATGTAATTTTCAAAATGACGGACTTTTATACATATTATCATCCTCTATTTTGACCCCTTAGAGGTGGAATTTTCTAAAATCCTTTCTTAGTGGGTGCCTACACAACAAAATGAATATACAGTCCGAATTTCATGCTTGTAGCCTTGATAGTTTGCGCTCGGCGATTATGAATCAGTCAGTCAGTCAGGACATGTTATTTTATAAGTATAGATAATGGGCTGGTGGATATATTATTTGTTTTTTATACTATGCTTTTTTATCGTAGAATCTTGTGTAACATTGCATACGTATGTAAAAGTAAATCAATAATAAAAATAAATAACAATTAAATCTCTGTCTTTATTATTCTGTACACAATAAATGTACTATACCTATTTTCTGTATTTTTGTATTTATTTCGGAAAAATACTGTAACAACCACAGTGGGCGACCGCCCCTGATTGGTGGATGCTGGAAAGATCGTGGTTGAGTGTAGAGATCTCGAGACGCGAGATTGCGGGCTTTACTGTCTGCAGTTCATTAAATAATATGAAAACGTGAAGCCAGTGCCACATTCACGGCGAAGGCTGTTAAAGTTCTAAATCAGAAGGCCTACAAGCAGCTTTGAAATTACTGGGAGTTATTTGGTCTAAATTAATAAACATGCCTATTATTAGAATATTTTTTTGACTCTAGCGACGTTATAACTCGTGTGGAAGTTCAGTATAAGAAAGCCAAAAGGTATGTTTCTAAGAACGCACATTGTCAATTAAGCTATGTATCCCGCGCGTGATATTTCTACACACTAAACGTAAACAGCTATAAAAAACGAATTTTGTTTATATAAATACATCATCACCCACTCAGAGATCTTTATCCGATGTTTCATAAAACATTTGCTGACATAATACTAATATATTTGTACCCACTCCACCCCCAGAGATGAAACGTGTAATATTTTCAGCCAAGTATGGTAAACAAAAACATTCTTCATATCAATTTATATCAAAGTTTCATCAATAAAAACGTACAGCGAAATTATATTTCGTGTAGATAATGCACGAGGTTATTTGCAAATTAAATATCGAATTATTGATAGATTGTATAGAAATAATGTTTTACTATCTACTAATAGTAATTAATGCTTTATGCTGGTGGAAGGATATTCATATCCGCCCGGATAGCGACCACCATACACATGGTATTAAAACCTGCCTATAGTGACTCACGCACCTTGTGTGGATCGCGTTCCAGGATCAGCCAGTTTCTTGTATCCTTGCATCAGTCATCCGCCTGTCCAGTCCCACGCCCCTCGATTTGCTTGTTCCCTCTTCGGAGTGTGGAGAAGCATTTATACAGGCTGGCATGATTCTCTGGTGACTACCGATAAAACCATTGTTTGTCGGTGGTCGATGATTTTTTGGACTACGCTTACCATCAGGTTTAGTGCAGTCACTTGCCGTGTCCGGATAAAATAAAAAAGTTTTATATTTAGATAAATCTTTTAAACTGGTGTAAATCTGTTTCTCACGTTCCTTTTTAGCCAAAAAAGGCAATGAACACAATATTTAAAATACAGAAGGATCATCCGTTTGAAAACTAGTCGTTCAATTACGCGGGGCGTCACTGCACACAAAAAATATAGGCTGTGTTTACTCTTACCACTGTCCAAACCTCCTTCACTTAGTTAGAACTGGTTCCCATACAAACATACGGCCGGACTACAAATTATAAATTGACAACGGTTTGGATTTTGAAGTTTGGATCAAATGAAAACAGATTTAGCTGTACCTAGTCCTTTTTAAACCTCGAAAAAATATAGTGATTTAGTAATTTCGACAAATACACGGGGAGACAAATCTGTCTGTCTGTGGCATTGTAGCACTTAAACGAATGTTTCGATTTGAATGCGGTTTTTATATGAAAGCTGGTTTAATCCAGATTGTTTTTGGCCATGTTCTGATAAAATGTGTTCAGTTATTTAGAAATTACAGATCTTTTTCTCATGAGCGTGGGGAGTTTTGAGCGGTTTATATAGCAGTTTGAAAAAATCACCAGTAAATGCATTTTCAGACTATCGACAACAAACGATAAACTCGTATCACTACTACTTATCATGCATGTCAACTAGATATAATTTATTCTGAATATCTATTCAGGAAGGGCAATCTTGCATTATCAATTATTATATTATTTATGTATATATTAATGATTATTATTACAATGATCAACACTAGTCGTTATCCTGGTTCAAAAGTAGCTGAGAAAAAGATTGCTTGGGATCGTTGGATGCTCTTGTTACAGAAAAATTACAATTCCTAAACTCTTTTGGTGTTTTACAAAACGTATTTTAACTTTAATCTAGATGTCTAAACACTAGTCCACCATAGTGTAACCCATACAAAGTGGCCAATTTAAACCTAATTTAAAGTTAGAATATGTACGTTTTGTGGTAAGACCGTTTTATTCTATTGTTTTGTTTTCCCTAACCGATGAATCGCATATACATATATTTAAATAAAGAATTCCCGTTAAATCAAATATCCTTGTGAGTTTGCCAAGATGGAAATACTCAGAACCAAAGGAAACGTATTATAAAATTGTTGAGATCATATTTGTTTTGACGAGGATACAAACAATTGTAAAAAGGAAAAGTAATGCTGTAATCTAAAGACAATAATGTTTTTCACATTAATTATAAAATAATAAAAAAACCATCCTTAGTCTACTTTATATGAAAGTAATTCCAATACTCAACGTCTATATATGGAAAATTAAATGCGTATTGCCAACTAATTATTTACCCAGTCTTTATAACTAATTGTTGTAATAGCCGTAAATCAGCACAAAAAACTATTTGGGCCTAGCTAAGCTTTGTGCTTAAGCACGCTGCAGCACTAAGCTCAACTGCAACCAATTTGTTACTATTTATTGTATTTTTTGTCTAAAAAATGATTCTTTTTTAATGATTTCTTAATATATTTGCAGAATTTTAAAGGAGTGACTGCAGAACATAACTCCACCGCATGATTGCGAACTATTCAACCACAAATAGGGTACGAGGCCTCCAAATTTTGCGTCTTCGAATATCGCAACAAAGACTCCAGAATTTGAAATAGTATCACATGTTGCAAAATGGACTGAACCCTAATCGTATGACGATAATGAGGCCATGAGTCTGAGTCATCTGCAGGCAATGCAACGGATTCTTTGTTACCGTGACTGCATTCTCGCATTCTCGTTTCATGAAATACGGAAGATGAGTAATTGTCGACCTCTCGATGGTATGAGAATTACTGAGAATTCTAAGGTTTGTGACGTCATCAATATCGTGAAACGTGTGGGGTTCAACGATTTTGTGGTTTAGAAATGTATCATATTATTAAAATAAAAGGTTAGGGACACTCATATCCGTGCTTCTTTTATGCAGGATTTTCCACGTCGTACGTGGAATATGTTATGATTTGGAAAAATCTTCAGTACAAATTGGTTAATTGTATTTTCAGTAAAATAGTAATGAATTTAAACACAATCAAATATTCATAGATTTTCTTGATTTGGTCATTTGGAAGTTTGAAGAGAAACATTAATCCTTCATTCTTCGGCGAGACTGCCAGTTGGTAAGGTGTACCACTAATTCCACTGATCCCTTCTATGACGCATAAGCAACGAATTTAAAAATACGTTTGGCCATGGATACCTTTGTAATTCTTTAGGTTTTACGTAAACCGTCACGGAAAATTCGGGTATTACCAGTTTAAACACTATTTCTGTATTGTGATTATTACTATGTCAATTTGAGAAGTTCTATTGAATTGCCAATTAATATATTATATTTTTATCCTGGATCGACATAGTAACCATAAGTACTCCGGATGATAAACCCAGTACAATCCAAGAATAATGGAAACCATAAAGACAACGCATATATCGTAGATCGCCAGAATTACGCCGGCCTGTCTAATTGCTTTGTAACACTCCGCTCATGAACTCCATATTGTATAAAGCTCTATTAATACGGAAAGAGTAAATTTTGTTACCCTTTTTAATTATGCATATTGAAGGCACGGAAAAGTGAGCGATTTTAAAGTTTTAAGGTGAAGGAGTGCAGAAAGCTATAATTTATGTGATGTTTGCTACAAATCATAATGCCAATGTCAAACACATAATAGTCTATTACGCTAATGACGTATATTTGTATCGCAGCTGATGTAATAGAACAAAATAGATAAAAAAAATATGATTATAGAGCTAGATATAAATAAATGCTCTTTGACAAAAAATCTCAATAACATTCAAATTCAAAGTAATATACCTACCTAGAGTACTTACTCCCTATTATGATTACGATCTAACTAATATTAAACTCCTAATAATATTATACATGTAAAAGTTAGGATGTTACTGAGTTTGCAAAACGGCTGAATAGATTTGGATGTAATTTGGTACACGGTAGATCATAAGTTCCATTAGGACATAGGCTACGTTTATCCCGTTTAGGCCGAAATCCCGCTCCCCTTCCCAATCCCTTTATTATCCCTTTCCTTTAACATCAGCAAGGCGTCGATTATTCTTCTGGTGTTCCGGTCGTTAATGGAGATTGACATTACTTATCATCAGAAGATCTACTTGCTGGTTTGCAGGTCTATGCATCAAAAAAGTTCATTCATTGACGTCAGCAAATTATATGATCTAAAAATTCGATTTACCACGCAATGAATGAGTCACAGTGACGTATTTTTTACCATGTGCGGTGTGATCATTATCTAGATGTGATACATTGAGCTTGAATAATCCGAAATTTCTCGGTTGCCTCTTATGAGTCCGTCCGAATTAGTAGCAAGGGATTGAAACATAGGCCGTTGCTCTTTACATTGTGAGAGTTTGGAAGAATGTGAATAAAAATATCTATCTGATCAAAAGGTATAAAAGAAAAAAAAACTGCTTTATATTTGAAATGATATCCTTCAATATGCTTATGATGCCAGGAAGCCAAGCGTATCAAAAAATATATTTCACTTCGTATGTGACACCTACGTGTTTATAAAAATAGTTCAGGATTTTCCAAATAAGCCACTGAAATTGTTCAACTGTATACAATGATATACATTTTATGAGTGTGTGTACATTCTAAACAGTTTCATTCAGTTTATTTGAACATTTTCCTTATTGATGTTTTGAGTGAGCGCGCCAGTAAAATGATTGTAAACAAAGTTGTAATCTTATAACAGGAAGTTTGAGCTCTCGTACATTCGTCAAGGAAAATATTTGTGCACTCTCTTTGCAGTGCTATTTAACGGTACACCCGAATTTACCGAAGGTAACAATGCAAATAATTAGCACGCAGATTGGTTTCGACGAAACGTTTTTTGTATTATAAAGTTCCGCGGACAATAATAGGAAAATGTTGTCGATAACAATGAATAATAAACGCAAAACGGGACTATAATATATGTAACGTACGATCATTCCACATCTTTTGTATCTATAAATATTTTGCTTCTAGTTTTGGTATGCAGATTTATTTCTAGAATAGTTATGAAACTCTAGAATACATTTTCGCGGGAAAAATGACGCGTAGCGGTTTTGTGTATTATTTAGTATGAATGTGTTGGCTCATAGGGGTTTCTATTATCTGAAAGAAAATTTACCTGAAATGGCAGTTTATTGTTGCGTTTTTACGGGAAGTGATCTATCTAGAAACTCAAATCCTCTCTCCTCTCTATCCTAACCATGATTCTTTTGTTATTGTGAGTGTACATCGGCGGTGGGGGATTGCTCACATTCAGGAGACCTATTTGCTAGTTTACTGACAACTACTATTAAATAGTAGATGATGATGACTTGATTCTGGTGACCATCGATAAACTGATTGTTTGTCGATGGTCACTGGTTTTTTTTTTGGACTGCACTACGCTTATCATCAGGTGTAATGCAGTCACTTTAACGTCACGTTGCTAGATAAAAGAAATACAGATAGGTAGGTACATTCATACAATTAAGCGCTCCACAAAACAAATTGCGCAGTTTGACTGTGAGAAGCTGGGAAGCTAGCGTACGTCCTACGTAGTTTATGGGCCGAGTTCTAAATATAGTTTGAGTGTCAAGGCCTCAAGGGTGTTAGTAACTAGGAGGAATTTTGAGGATACTTTTTTACAAACAGTCACACCGCATTAGGTTAACTAGTGTCTTGGTTATCAGGAACTACGACGGACTTGCGGTCCCAAAAAACCCAGTCCCGAAACAAATATTTGTGGATCACACAAGCACATGTCTCGGTGCGAGAATCGAACCCGCCGTTTCTCGTTTCACAGCCGACTATTCGCCCGCTGCGCCACGGAGGCTGTCCAGGGCTTGGGACCAAAATAACCAAACAAATATCTTCGAATCACTCAAGCAAGCAATTCTTGTCGCCGTCACGTACGTTTATTGCTTGTTTATTATGAGTCGCTTCCGTCTACACACATTTTTTGTTTCCTAATAGATTTGAACCAAAGGAGATGATTCAGGAATGTATGGATCCTGGGCCAGATAATTGTATATAGCATAAAAATATAACTAAAATTACTAGTTGCTTAAATTTGACTACAACTTTCTGAAACACGTTGTTATAAGTATGCTGAAAGAATCCCATATAACCTTTATCATTAGTCCAATAAAAAATGATACCTACCTGTGTAAACCAACTAGATATGTTAAAAATAAAATGCTTTAAAATTCTCGCTTTGTTCCTCTAATTCTTTGATCACTGATGAGTCACAAGTGTACGGTGACCCATCTAGACTTATTTGTTCAACAAAATGTAAATTGGACCCGATTTCTATGAAGGTTTGTGTTTACTCGGTAAATATTTTGTCGTATTTATCAGTCACTAAAATGCAATAATATGGCGCAATAATTTGTTACTAGTTGACTACATTTTTATGACGTACTTACTGTCTACTGACTTATAACATTGTTTTCTTCCTGAATATGTATTCATATGAATATGTATGTAATTCTTATTTTAGAAATTAACAGAACTTTGCCTCGACATCGTCCCGTAGCTAAAAAGTTGGTGTCTAATCTAAAATAGGACATTAATTATTAGTTCTCACAAATATTTCACAATAAACAGTTTATATCATCATCTATTACTTGATGCATTGATTATTTCCTTGATGTATTTAATCCTTAGACTTTTATATAAAATCAATTGTCCAGTTGTCATAATGCATTGCATACATTCCGTACGTGAGCTCAGTATGCCTCTAGCTTAAGGCTTCTATGCTGACGGAAAAAAACAATTAATTACGCAAAGACTACTGCATTAATCAGGGCGACAATTTAAAATGGCGCAATACATTGCAATTTGGACTTTAAGACAATGTTATGTTAAATATTAGCGGTCATTTTGATATCCGGTCCATCAGGTTTTTAAACAAAATTAGTTATTGGCATATACCATTAGCACGTTTACCAATATAATTGATTCGGTAAATGGTAAGTTACTGTGAATGTAACACGCGATTAGTCCAGCTTGTCGAAACTGACTGAAACTGGTTTCTCGTATGATTAGAAATAAAGAGAAACCTAGGTCACATTGCTAGAGTTGTTTAATTAGGGAACAATTATAACTTGTGTTCGAGCTCATATTGTCGCAGTCTAGGTGTTTACGAACTTCATCCGATCGGTATCGGAGAAATGTTTCGTCCGAATTAGCCGTTGTACTAACAACTCTAAAGTCCAGAATATCCCTTTGGAACAATTTTGGGTTCAGATCGGATGGAGCGTGTAAATACTCTAAACATTCATTATTGTGAAAAGGTTACGAAAACATCGACTATGATTCGTCAGTTCCTAAATTCTATTTTTAAATTTTTATGAAAGCCTTTCGGTATAACATTTTGCCAGGACTGGATTCTTAGAAGATCCACTCCACGCGGTACTGAAATTGGATATCTTATGTAACATCATTTTGCAAAAACTCTTCATAACCATGACGAGCGAGGAAGATAGTGATATTTAATTTTATTAATTTTATGTTTGGCATTATTCTAGTTTGGCACCAGAGTCCGCCTTCGTTCCTACTCAATGTTTTCCAAATCGCCTCTAATTTTTACACTACCGGTCAACTGAAATTGCACCGACTCCAAAGAGAGCTAAAATTGTTATTTTCTAATTTTCAGTATATTTTTTTAAGACGATTTTTAAATTTTGTTAAACTTCATTGAGATATGAGACACATTGTGTTCCTCGACGGTCGGTGGAATTATGGTGGCCTGAAGTTATAGGATAAAACTAACCTATGATAGCCATGGTTGCTACCCAATGGATTAGGAACATGATGTATTTTGAAATGAATGAAATACACCTCTATTTTTGTTGTTGATCAATAAGGGCAAATTTCCACTCCATCAAGATAAAACAACTTGTGACAGATTGTGACATAGTGTTGTAATTTATTTGACCATTTGTCAGACCACTGTCTCTAACACCGGTGGTACATACTGCAAGCGAAATTAACCTTTACTGCCAAAGTATTTAATAGAATTGGTGTCCACGTTTAAGATAAAGTGTTTTATAAGCTACGATAACGTAAGTAGGTATTTACATTATAGGCTAGATTACTTCAAAAGTTCTTTGGAGTAAAATGTGCTATTTGAGAGTTACCCGAGATGTGTATTAAATGTTCCTGATATGGCCTTAGGCTAGCCACATATCATAGGACGGAAATAAACTGTGAACCGTGGGTGTGCTAGATGTACCTTTATTGAGCCCTTCGGGGATACCGGAGAGGGCTTATGTTAAACTTTTACATGTTCAAACAGATGACATAACGTAATACATGGAAACTTTACAATTTATATACAATGGTATAAAGGCGAAATTAATGCCATAGGAATTCTTTCTCAGTCAACACCACGGCGATGCAGAGAGGGACAAAGTTTTTGAGATTATTTAAAAAAATACTTCGATTTTCTCTCATAAAATTTATATTAAAGATGGTGGTAGACCGGTAGATTTTGAACGTTTAAATGTTCTCATGGTGGCCTGATTACATAATAAACGATATGGTTCCGGATTTGGTATAAAATATCTCGAAAAATTGACACAATTCTCACCGTCAAAAATTTAATAAACATTCCGATTTTGAGTTTTCTTCAATCCATTAATTAAGCATATGTATATATGCATATGGAATATATTTTCATCTGCTAGCAACAGGTGCGAATTTAACGAGCTTGAGTACGTTAAAATAACCGTTATGTCGTGTAATTTTACTAAACATTGCTGGTGAGTTGCGCAATATATAAATTTCAAATTGCTATCGTCTAAACCCAGTAAATGTCGACTGAATCTGCGATTAGGCATACAAGTCATTAGGCATTTATTTATCTTCCAATACGCGCTAGGCCATTTAGTGGAGAAGGCCCGTGCCCAGCAGTGGGACGTGTATAATACAGGGTATTATTAAAATAAAGGTCTTAATATTAGTTTGGCAGCATACGCTCTAGATTGGCAAAATATATTTAGTTTGTGATGACAGAATTGATAAAATAACTAAACAAAATAAAAACATGTCGTTAAGTAAAATATGTTCAACAATTCATTAAAGTTATAGAATTGATGTAGTATGTATGTTGCGGACGCGGTCGTCGATGTGGATGGACCCGAATCGCCTACTAGTGTCGTTTGAAGATTATCGACAAACACACGTGTCTTACTACATGACCCCGAACGCGTCTTTAACAATGTCAACTTAATTAATAAAAATAAAATGGTCGTACCTAGTGCTCGATGCTTAAGGATAAAAACAGATAAATTTAATTAGTCTTCAACCAAATTCAGTTTAAAAACATGAAGCACATTGATTGTTGTAGCAGATTTTACACCAGATACCATTTAGGGCCAATTGCTCAAATCCTTTTACTATTAAGGGCACAAGGCGCGCATTTAAGCCTAGTTTGTGCTTGGGCACCGGTCGGCCTTGGCTCCGGCGTTGTGGGACGGCTTTTAGGTGTAGTCGTCGAAAGAAACGTGCAAGGTGCAACCCTTTACGATAATGGGTTTGTAGAAACGATCCAAACGGTTTGTGTATTGACAGGTATGGGATATTGATGTTTTCAATTGCTTCTACACATATCTTAAGACCGACGTATTGTTTATTAATAGAGTAAATACATACATACTTTTGAGTGGTAGAGCCACGCTGTAGACAGTTTCGTCTATAGCATGAACGGGCCGGCTCGATCGGGTCGTTACCACTGTCTCACAGAAAACCGACGTAGAGTAGCGGCTTACTGTTGCGTTTTGTATGGTGAGTGAGATAGGAGGCCCAAATCCCCTCCTCTTCCCAATCCCTAATTATCACGCTCACGCATCTGCTTTTTCTGGGATAAAAAGTAGGCTATGTTCATCAGGGATAACGTAGAATTCTATTGGCAAAAGAATGTTTAAAATCGGTTCAGTAGTTGCAGAGCCTATTCAATGCTAACAATCAAATCTTTCCTCTTTATACCCCGGGCCAGTACCACCGCAACCGCTATGCCCCTGCACTTTAAATCTGTAATATATTCGAAAATATTTATTTAAATTATTATTTATTATTATTATTATTAGGGCCATATTGATCTATATTAAATGCAGACTTTGTTTTATACTATGTATTGATTTTCAACCGACGAAATAAGGGAGAAGGCTCTCAATTCGACGCGTTCATATTTTTACGCTGGAGTTGAGCCTGGACAAAAAAAATGACAAGTGCTTCTCTTTGGAAGGTTGTATAATAACACTCTTGGGAGTTAAAATATACCGTGCCGTTGACATTATAATTTGTTGACGAAGGTAAATCCCTTAATTGGCGCGAAAGGGGATTTACTGATTAAGGGATTTTACAGTAAAGCTTTTTGTAATGTTTTGATACAAAATCTCATGCTAAGGTTAACGACTGCGTTATGTTAATGTGGGGAATTGTTGTTTAATATTTTGAATATGAATTTATTGCCCGACAAATATTTGCTCCGTTTACCTGAACTTTATAGTGTTCGCTTTTGGACTTGACGTCATAGCGTTGGAGAATGATTACGTAATGTTCTTGATTTGTTTTCTTTTGGGACATTAGTGTTAATTACATAAACTAAATTATACAACATATTCAAAGCTACCTAAGTTAGGTACATGTTAAATGCAATACCGGCAGAAACATGCACTCACTTACTCACGCCTGTAATCCCCAAAGGGATAGGCAGAGGTGTAACCAGTATACCTACATTGCGCCGAGGGTATTTCCCTCCCATAATGTTTAGACATTTCGTGATGGAAAACCCCAATATCGCTTGTACCCGACCCCGGGATTGAACACGAGACCTCAGTACAACAGTCTTACCGCATACACAATACAACTGCGCTACGCAATAATTACCTTCAGAACCTCAGTCTGAAACGTTCTTAATGAGTGTGGAACACATCTGTTGACTAACCGAGAGTATTGTATGTCTTGGATAACTTGGCTTATACAGAATTGTGTTTGAGTTTCTTATGATGGACAAGAAATCAACAGACAGCCATGGTGATTACGAAAAAACTAATGTAGAGTGTGCACTTCGCAATGACGCGCGCAATCTAATTTTCACTCGGTTTACGTATTGTTTCTATTGGTATGTACTACAATACTACTAAGTACTACTAGCTTTAAAGTGAATAGCATCAGGAAAAACATGCGCATAGCATAACGCACTTGTGCAAGAGTTGCGACCCGAAGTGCACGCTTCTTCAAGAAAAACAAACATACAAACTATAGTCCCATGATTACTAACGCTCTCGAGGTAAACTCAACTAAAATATCAGCAAGTAGGTATATTAAAGGCAATTGTAGTTGTTTGAGAAATAAAATTGCTTAGTTAAGATTACAAAAATGTCCTCATCGACGTCTACCTAGCATAACAAATCTTATCGCGATGATAAAGTTTGCACATTTCCTCAATGTACATCAAATAAATGTCAAGCAGATCGTTCCGTTTCAAGATCGTAAATTAACAATAAACCCCTAATTTTGTGAAACCATTTGTGCCGGTAAAGAATTCTCCGTGTCCGGGTTCACATTGGACACGGCTTGTGGCGTTTAAACTGGAAAACCATGTAGTTTCGTGTGAACCAGTTGATAAAGAGCAATAAAATGTTACGGTTTTTGACTACGGATATACTTTTGGAATTTGTTTTTTTACGATTTAACTAATATGTTTTATGAACCCAATTCGTAGTGGATTATGGATGCATTTACATCACTTAGTTGCATTTAATTGACTTAAATATTTCACAGTTTAGACGCTTATGGTCCGGAGTCCCTGGGCCAGCTGATCCACTTGATTACTATCAAGCTAATTTTCCGTGAGAAGCTTCGTTTCGATGAGACGCCCAACAATTCCCTATGCGAAAATTCTCTATTGTGGTAGCTAACAGAGGTAGCAAGGATAGAATATTTCGATTTGATGATACTCAAAAATGTATTATTTTATTTGTAGGACAATATGACTGTTAAATTATATGAATATTAACTAAGTAAAAACAAAAAAATCAGCTCATTCAAATCATTTTTTATGACCTCGTTATCGATACCTATTGGAAGCCCCTCCTTCCAATAGGTATGATTACTAACCAGCTGATTTTTTTGTTTTTACTTAGTTAATATCCATATAATTTAACAGTCATATTGTCCTACAAATAAAATAATAAATTTTTGAGTATCATCAAATCGAAATATTCTATCCTTGCTACCTCTGTTAGCTACCACAATAGAGAATTTTCGCATAGGGAATTGTTGGGCGTCTCATCGAAACGAAGCTACTTACGGAAAATTAGCTTGATAGTAATCAAGTGGATCAGCTGGCCCAGGGACTCCGGACCATTAGACATTTCCATTCATATGATGACGCTGAAGATTGGACAACAAAGTCGTTACCTCTGCCCATTGGTCGTTCGGATATTTGCTATCTTCCCGAGTGGCTTAACGCTGGGACGAAAGACCGATGAGTTCGACATATCCGACCCGTTTCTCCATGGGGCGGCAGCGGCAAAATGTTATATCCGTGAAAAGAAAAAAAGGTATAAGTAATATGTCACGAAGAACTGAGTCAAGGTGTCAAGTCTCTGCTTTAGTAGGAACAAATTACATTATCGAATTTCAAACAGCCTGATACAAGGTGTGTTCGACTCTCAAATGAATAAATGCACGATCTTGAACATTAGTAATTCTTGTTAAACTTCCGTCGAAGACTGAGATTTAACTATCAATTAATTGGAGATGAATTGATTCGGTGCGCTGACGTCATACAGCTGTTCGCTGACATTTACAAAGGTAACATTTTCTATTTCTGGACTGTTATTTGCTATTTTTACTACGGATGTTAATTATAAAATACCTACCACAAACTTAGAGCTAATAAACAAATTAAAATTCATATCTCGTATTTAACTAATGATAGTTGCATAGATAGTAAAACAGATAAACAATCATTACTTTAATATTTCTATGAACAAGTTGTTACAAGACCTAAAACACAACATTTCGAAATGTTTTATTAATATTCTGAGGTCATTTTGTGCTGACATTGTCGTAACTGCCTATTTCTAATAATTGCATTAATCATAACTACAGGCTGAATACTGCACTATAGAACGAAACGCTGTTTGAATTTAGAATATGTAGTAATGTTTTTTTAAATTTTTTTGGAAGTGGAATCAGGTGATATGACGTCGCAGCGTTTCGCGTTTGTGATGATCGCAACCAAGTGCCCTAGAAGATACAACCAATGTCTTCTTCTTCTTCTTGTTTATTCATGGCTTTCGCAAGTATCAAGTATAAATTATTCTCAAGTTATTTTCACAAAAACGATGAAACACGGGTGCGGTCGATTTCAAGGTCTTGCCGGAGTTTTGGTGTTAACCCCTTTCAGTCCGATGCTTAATTCACTTATTTCAATGTTTCCATACACTGTTCATCACCGTCAATGTTTATTGAACAAATCCACACCACTTTTATACAACAAACTCAACTCTAAACTAGTTTATGAAATAAATTAAAATAAGCGATGAACTGCACTGCCAGAATTCCCGCCAAAACTCCAACCAATGTCTTTTAGTAATGAAAAGTTATACCACATTCAATATATATGTAGGTAATATTAATATTTCAATAAAAAAAAAAAATGGGCCTACTAGTTCAGCCTATCACTCGCCTGATGGTAAGCGCCACAAACGCCCATAAGCAGAAGAAAAATCCCTCAGAACCTTATTTTAGAATCTGCATGGCATTGGACTGCGCCTGTCACTTCAAGACATAAGATGTAAAGTCTCATAATGACCCGAAAATTTCACAGACTTCAAAGTTCATCAAACCGAAACATAATGGTGCTTACTTTCATCCTACTGCTGATTGGCAACAGAAGTAGACAAAGTGGTAATACCAATACTACCAACCCAGACAGCATACCCTTCACGAGGTATTTACCACTTATTACAGTAATACGAACCCGCCATTTTGAGGTAATTAATGTGTACACTGGAAATTGATCAATCAATCGTAACTAATCATCACAAAAACATCTGAACATAAATACAAATTAAATGTTTACCTCCTTATATGAAAATCACAGATCTATTTACATAAATGTCGGTGAAATATCCACTAATGAATGGCCTAATTTGAAACATTACTATGCAAAAATATTTGCATGTCATTATGCGAAGGTTAGGGCCTAAGGTATTTATGTTTCCATCAAATTGGCATAGATACTAGTATTTAAGAATTTTCCAATTTGAATTTGGAACTAGACGCTTGGTTGGTACTGTAGTCCGTTATTTATCTATGGTTGTTGCCTTCCTATCGTGTCTGATACTGTTTTTTATTGAGAGGGTGCAACAGAGCAAGCAGGTCACCTGATGGGAAGTGATAACCACTGTCCATGGATACCATCAATGCCAGAGGAATTAGGAATTAATGGATGTAGGTACATTGGCTGTCCCAGGAACACAACTCGCCTGCATAAACCACTATGTACCTACAAAAATTATTAAGTACGCTCCCACTAGCAATCATTTGAAGAGATTTTGTATTTGACAGCCTCCGTGGAATAGGAGGCGAGTAGCCGGCTGTTGGCGACAACTTGTCCACGGCGCGCCTGAGGTGTAAAAACAAGACTGAGAACGCGGACCGGGAACGCGCGGAGCGACGGAGCGATCGGCCAATCAGGGCGCAGCGGCCGGAAAGCGCCGATGACGTCATGCGGCCGAGGGATGCGTAAACACGTCGGCCATTAGGGGCGTGGCCACCGACCCCGCTCCGCTAGCGTACCCGTCTCGGATTGTGAGACGGGAATATTGCATATAAGCAAATGTAAAAATGTAAATAGTTCATTCCGCTCTGAGCACCGGTTCGGGACGGACGTATGGTTTTATGGTCGTAGCACCTGCTCGGCCATAAAGCTGTTATTCTGACCCGAGTCGCTGGTCAATCTACCTGAGCCCCTGCGCTCGGTCCTTTTACGATCGGTGCCGCGTCCTTTTCAGGACAGGGTACCGCTCAACCTTTCCGTGTTTTTACACGATTTTTGGCCCCTTCAGGGCACAAGCTCGGTGGTAAACCTACCGGTGTAAACAAGCCGAGCTTGCGGGGACCCGGCCCGCGTTTTTAGCCCCTTCAGGGCTAAAGCGAAGCCGGACGGGTGCGGATCAGGAGGCACGTGGAGTGACCCCACGGTCTCCCCCGCACATCGCCCTCCCAACCTTACCCATCCCTAATATCCATCCCGTGTTCCGGTTGAGCGTGCGGTCTCCGGACCAATATCGCTTACGGTTCACGGACTGATAGGAACCCTCTGCACATTAAGATTGGCAGAGGGATACCAGCTTAGGGCACACCCTAGTTTTAAGTACATCGAAAGTATTGCGAAATAAGTTAATAAACTCAAGCTTGTACGAATGTTGCAAAATTTGTATTAACAAAGTAGACTTTGGTATTTGGGACTTCTTAATAATTATGATTAAATATGTCTTCCTTGAATATTACACCAAAGTAAGTATGTTAAGCAACGTCAGTTTTATAACATGTATAAATAAGTTTTTCGGCAATTCATTGTGATCATTCTAATAAAGTACTCCGAACCAACAACTCATGTATTAATATCAAGCCTTATTATTACATGGCGACCCTGCCAGCGGTATCCATTATGGGATACCACATGGCCTTATGGCCATGGCTACTTATTTTCAAGACCCTGCAAATTTAATTAGAAAAAAGAAAAATCAAATCAAGACTTAGAAGAAAGAAAATTTTAAATATCAATATCACATCATGGGAAAATCGACGCCAACGGAGCAGCTTTCGGCCACGACAACGCAATACCATACAGAGCGTTGGAGGTTATTTTGGAAGTTAACAAGAAAGAAGGTTTGGAGGAGTCCAGGGTATAGCCCGGCCCAACCACACAACGACAGCCTGAATCAGCAGCAGCGATGCCGTACAAGCTCCACATCTGCGCCAGCTCCGCTCGCCCCTAAGCCATCATCATCAGCCATCATCATCGTCAACGCGCTCCTTACCAACAAAGTTTGAAGTAAGAATTACTAAAAGTATGTAATTTTGAATATTTTTTTTATGTTCAACACCAATTTTAATTTATTTTGATAATTTTGTTGACGAAATATTTTGTGATTTTTTTGTGTTTAAGAATATGTCATGTACTGCAAACGGAATCTTAGGAGATAATTTTTTTTAACGTGTTATGAAGCAATTACTAATTATAAGGATAGTTTATTACAACTTAATAAGAATAATTAAAATATTTGAATTGAAATAAGTTATAACGATGAGTAACAGACATTCGATACCGCCTCGGTGCGATGTTATAAGATTTATGTAGGTCATGGAATAACATTGAATGGCATTTTTCATGACGAATACAAAATTGAGACGCCAGTGTCCAGTGTCATCGAACTCGGAAGACGTAAAGCGATGTTGCTAATTTCGCTAATTATTATAAACGGTTTATGTTCGGACACGATTTTTTTTTTCAATTGCGAACCGACGCTTGTAAATTAGGATTAGGATTTTAGGATTAGACGTGATTTTGTCTAATAGTAATGGTCACGTAGTTGTTTAAACGAGCCGTAACTTATCGCCCGCAGAAAATAGACTTAGAATAGATTTAGAAGATTTTTAGAAGGTATTTTAAGGTATTTTTAGATTTAGAATTACTAGCTATCGTATGGGCAGTAAGGCATTTTAGACCGTATCTGTATGGCAGAAGGTTTAAAATCTTTAGAGATCATGAGCCATTAGTATATTTATTTAGTTTAAAAGATCTTTCCAGTAGACTAACTAAGTTTCGACTATACCTTTAAGAATATGATTTAGAGATCGTGCATATCCCGGATCGGAATAATGCAACTGCAGGCGCACTAAGCCGACTCCCGGTATCAATAATGTGTGACGATTTAAAATCTATTGGAGAACAAGTAGTTTCTGTATTGACGAGAGCACAAACTAAACGTGTGAAATCTCAGAAATACATAACTGATAACAATGATTTGACAGAACAGACTTCTACCAGTAGCTGGTCTGATCAACCTGAGACTGTAGAAATTCTGAAAAACCGACTGATGTGACAGAATTGACTTTTATTAATGACAAAGATTTTAAGAATTTGATTTATCGTTATTCGAATAGAGGATACTGTACGCGTAGTACTATATGTATATGTACCTAAATACTCGATCGTTATCTGCCACGACGGAGTTAGCGAGAGATTTAGGATCTATGTTCGAAAAAGAAAATATTAATGAAATGCACGTATGTACCTTCAAGTTGTACTATTACCTAAATACTCGATCGTAATCTACCACGACGGAGTTAGCGAGAGTTTTAGGATTGATGTGCGAAAAAGAAAATATTAATGAAATATTACTTATAAAGAATAGGCAAAATGCAACAAATATAAAAAAGATTGCAAGTCATATGAAAAGTTGCATATATAAAGGTTATAAATATAGAGGTAATAAAGGTATATAAAGGTACCTAGAATATAATTACAACCGATGTTGTAAGAAATAGTGATCACGAGGATTTAATAATGATATTATATGATTACTGGCCAGGTATGGCGAATGATGTAATCATCGACGTTAAGAAATGTCAACAATGGCAATATAATAAAAATGACTAATCGCATCGTAAGAGAGGCGATGGTAATTACAAATACTGCAAGCTCAGCGGTTGAACGTTATCGTTTACTGCGAGCCCAGTATGATGTCAAGCAGAGTTGTTATAGAGATAATTAAGACGAAAATTAATGTACGATAAGAAAACTTACTCCGTAACTTATAAAAAGGGTGACCTTAACTTATAAAAAATCAAACTGGATCTAAACTTCAAAACATCTATAACGGCCCCTACGAAGTTATTGAGGAAGTTTCTCCTAATGTTAAGATTTTAAAGGATAATAAAGAATATGTTATACATAAGAAGAATACTAAGAGATATTTTAGTTAATATTAAGTACTTTTATTGTATGTTTTATAAATGTTTGGTTATCTTTGTTACTCAAAAATATGTGAAGTTAAATTCTAAACTTAGTAACAGTTTGTAATAGTTTTGAAATTTTCTTAAAAAATTCTCTTTCCTTAAATGGGGAAGGGTAGCAGGCCCTTTTTCGGGGGAGTTGTAATGTAATATTGCGAAATAAGTTAATAAACTCAAGCTTGTACGAATGTTGCAAAATTTGTATTAACAAAGTAGACTTTGGTATTTGGGACTTCTTAATAATTATGATTAAATATGTCTTCCTTGAATATTACACCAAAGTAAGTATGTTAAGCAACGTCAGTTTTATAACATGTATAAATAAGTTTTTCTGCAATTAACTGAATCATTCTAATAAAGGTCTCAGAACAAACAACATCATGTTTTAATCTCAAGCCGTTTATTACAATCCACTCCGAAGAAGCGGCCGGGCTCAGCCCTGAGCACGCCCGCTTCTACGGAGCACTCCTCTAACGAGGAAAACCGATCCTCCGAGGGTGAATCCACGGACGAGGCCTCTTCCTCCTCCTTTACGACGGTCAAGAACCGTAAGAAAAGGAGGAAGAAGGCTAAATTCGTGGATTACTCCATGGTCTCCCAGACCCCAGAGTCCTCTGCCCAGAACTCTCCCGCTCCCGCGTCCGCTCCCGCCTCTAACGCCGCATCCGACTCAGAGATGCAAATAGATAGGCCCGCAACTCCTCCCCGGGCTCCTGCCCAGGCCTCCCAGGCCCCCGCCCAGGCTCCTGCCCAGGCCGTCTCTACTTCAGCCAAGGCTCCCGCCGCGGCTACAAAGCCCTCTGCCCCAGTTATCGGGGTCCACATAGTTGCTCCCCTGACCATACCGCAGGTTCTCCGCTGCATTGGTCCGGGTCTTATCAATAACACCTCGTGGAATCTCCCACGTAGCAAACTACTTATTTTCCCCGTTAACTCAACAGCCCACCGAGAGATCACTAAGACTCTCGATAATAATAACTTCCAGTATTATACCCATTCTCTCCCTGAGGAACGTAACTATCGTTACGTTATCAGGGGCGTCCCCCTATGCATGCCCACTCAAGATGTCAAAGATGGCCTCATTGAGCAGGGCATCGAATGTCTTGAGGTGCACCGTATGCACGCTTCCACTAGAAAGCCCGATTGTCCTCGTAAAGGACTTTACGAGATGGTGTTGGTGGTCCTTAAGTCGCGTAAGGACTGCGACGCCATCTTCAACATCAAATCTGTTGCCGGCCTGGGAGGCATCCATGTGGAACTTCCCTTCAGGAAGAACCTCATTGGGCAGTGCCACAACTGCCAGATGTATGGTCACGCAGCCCGTGGCTGTAGGTTAGCCCCTCGTTGTGTGAAGTGCCTCGGAGTGCACTCCACACACGACTGTCCCCGTCCCAAAGACATCTCTCAATGCACGGAGCCGCCTTCGTGCGTCAACTGCGGGCAGTCTGGCCACCCGGCCAACTACCGCGGTTGTTCTAAAGCTCCCAAGCCCCGCAAGCCCCTTCAGGGCAAGCAATCCCACCACACTAGGGCCCCTCAGGCCAAACCCCAGGAGCAATTTAGGCTCGCTCCGCCTCCACTAATAAACCCATGGTTCCCACCTTTTAAACAGGTGGTCCCGGTCCCTACCCAACCCACCATCCCTCCGGCGAACGTTGCCCCTAAAAAGGCAGCGCCCGCCGCTCCTTCCAAGCCAGTGGCGGCTTCCTCGGCGGCACCCGCTCCCGCGATCGCGACCGCGACCGCGACCACGCCCGCGCCCGCGCCCGCACCCATAGTCGCCCCTCAGGCGAAAAATCCCTCTCCCCAATCGTCGTCGGGAGTAAAGTCCTACCTCCCGGAGGAGGACTACTACCTGGCAACAGAGCCTATCTCGGCCCAAGCGTGGGACCGAGTTAGAGCCCTGACCTCCGCGGGTAACGACTTCGTTACCCGCATCGCAGTTCGCGTCCAACGTGTCATGCGTCTGGGCGACTGCGACCAGACTCGTTCCCTTCTGGACGAGATATCTGTCCTGCAGACCCAGCAGAGACAATACATGTTGCAAACCATTCTCGGTTCCTAATGGCTGCGAATGCTTTGCAACCTCCCTCGCGGACTAAACCCCGCTGCCTCAGAGTGGGGTTTTTCAACATAAACGGCATCAAGGATGACCGTTTAGAGCTCTCTCATTTTGTCCGCGATAACGACTTAGACGTTTTCCTCATCCAGGAAACGTTTCTCAAGCCTCCAAGGCGTAGTCCCAATCTTCCTAACTACCGACACGTGCGCAACGACCGCGTCACGGGTCCATTAGGCGGCACTCTCATTTACTATAAAAGGTCCCTGCACTGCATACCTCTCGATCCCCCGGTAGGGCTGAGGAACATTGAAGTCTCGGTCTGTAGGTTAGCCATGACAGGCCATCAGCCTATCAACATTGTATCCGCATATCTCTCTCCCAGTAAGGAGCTTCACTCCACAGATTTAGACATCCTATTCGCATTGGGGGATTCCGTCCTAGTGGCGGGAGACCTCAATGCCACGAATACCCTCTGGAGCTGTCGCCGCTCGAACGCGAGAGGCCTAGCTCTGGAGGCTAATCTGGAAAGAATAGGCATAGATATCCTTGTACCGAACGAACCGACTCACTACGGACATGTAGGACAAAGGCCCGAGATACTCGATGTGGCACTTGTGAAGAACGTATGCTTACGCATGCGATCTATACAGGTGCTACAAGAGCTAGACTCGGACCACAGACCTGTGATCATAGATTTCGTTCCCCACAGAGGCCCCGACGACACAGGTCTTAACAAACCGACGAGGGTTCGGACAGATTGGCGCCTCGTAGGCGACAAACTGGCCGACAACTCGTCCAGTGCTCTTGCCGCGATCCCTGACCGTATCGAAACTCCTGAAGAAACGACAGTGGCGGTACGTTGTTTCACCACTCACCTGCAAAACGCCGTGAGCGAAAGCTCCAGGGAGGAACTTGTGACTGTTCCCAGTCACATGTTGCTCCCTAACGACGTGCGGGCTGTGGTGAGAAAACGGAACGCAGCCTTAAAACGCAACGCGAACACCCCCCATCCGACTCGACTGGCCCCTGCGCGTTACTTCCAAAGGGAAGCGAAACGTCGCATGAAGGGGGTAGTCGATTCGAGATGGGACGGTCATCTCAGCGACATTCGCCCGACCCATACTGCGTTTTGGCAACTCTGTCGTTCCTTCAAGAGACGAGACGTATCGACCATGCCCCCGCTTGATCGTCCGAATCAACGCCCAGCGTTTGATGACGACGAAAAAGCGGAATACCTCGCCGATAGCCTGGAAGCTCAATGTTCTCTCGGCGAAATCCCCATATCAGAACAGGCCCATCTTGTTGCGGTCAATGAGTTTGTCGAAAGTAGGAACGCGTTCCCGCCGCCGACGCAACCGATCCCTCTCCCCATCGCCACCACCTCCGCCGTCGACCCGGATGTCGATGAGCCTTTTAACCCTCTGTCACCGGTGACATTCGATGAAGTAAGCAATCTGGTCAGGAAACTCAAAAGACGTAAAGCCCCCGGGGGCGACGGTATCTCCACCCGCGTCCTTAAGATGCTCCCCAGCCATCTGCTGGAAATCCTCACTGCGATTTTAGACGCAGCTTTCCGCAATTGCCTCTTTCCACAAGAGTGGAAGGAAGCAATTGTCATAGGAATTCCCAAACCGGGTAAACCCAAAACTAGTCCGACATCTTACCGCCCCATTAGTCTCTTGAGCACTTTGGGTAAGGTGTACGAGCGTATCGTCCTCGATCGCTTAAAAGTAGTAGCAGCGAACCACAATCTGCTCCCCGAGGAGCAGTTTGGGTTCCGAGCCCGCCATAGTTGTTTGCACCAGGTGCTCCGCATCACGGAGTACATTCACGATCAAAGTCTTAAAAAGATGCCCACCGGAGCCATATTTTTCGATGTCGAAAAAGCATTCGACAAGGTGTGGCACAATGGCTTGCTTCACAAGCTATATTCCATGAACGTGCCCACTCAGCTCGTGCACATCATACGAGCGTTCTTGTCGAATCGCGGTTTCAGATATCGCGTGGAGGGAAGCCTCTCTTCCCGACACACCATTTCGGCTGGAGTCCCGCAAGGCTCAGCTCTCTCTCCCTTCCTTTTCTCGCTGTATACAAGCGATATTCCCAAACCAAAGGGTGCCCATCTGGCGCTCTTTGCTGATGATACCGCGATCTATACATCGCGCAAAAATCCGGTTGAGGTGGTCCGCACTTTGCAAGCCGCTGCCGACGAACTCGGTCAGTGGTTCCGCAAATGGCGAATCACCATCAACCCGTCCAAAAGCGCCGCGATCATGTTCTATAGAGTCCCAACTCGCCTTGCTCCAGTCCGGAATGTGACCATGTCTAACATGCCCATTCCCTGGAACAAGACAGTCAAATATTTAGGAGTTACTCTTGACCAGAAGCTTACCTTCATTCCCCACATACAAGCGGCACGCGCGCGAGCCGCATTCGCGTTAAGCCAGCTCTTCTGGCTGTTGAACCATAAAAGCAAACTCTCGATCCGCAACAAGATTAGGATTTACACGACATGTATTAGGCCGATCATGACTTACGCATCGCCCGCGTTTGCGCATATACCCGAATCACGACTTAGCCGCTTGCAAACCCTGCAGAATCGCTTTCTGCGTAAAATCACTGGGGTCCCGTGGTATGTGAGGAATCTCAATACCCACGTGGACACGGGTTTGCCGACCATCCGGCAGTTCATGAAAATGAACAGCAAGCGCTATTTCGATCGCGCCGCCCACCACCCGAATCCGCTCGTCCGACGAGCCTCAATATACACTCCCTTTGACCGTGCAAAGTGGAGACGTCCGCGTAGCGTCCTCACTGACCCTGACGATGCGATCACTCTGGCCATCCGAAGGAGAGAGGAATTCATGAAAAAACACTTTACACAACCGACATACCGTCCTCGCCGCCGAGGACCGCGCCGCGTTCCCCGCAACGCCCCCGACCCTAGTACCGGCCCGCGAGCCGATGTTAATGATGATTGAAATCATCAAGTAGAGTCCTAAAATATAGTCCCCTAAACCCCAATCGCAGATGTCTCTGCCCTCTCCGGTGACCGTCCTGAGCCGAGGTTCGTACCCCAAAGGGGGTGCCCTCAGCGGTGGTCACCTAGTCAAGGGCTGAGAGCGCCTGAAAGCGCTCGCCCGAAAGTCCGGTGAAGCTGTATACAGCCGACTCTCGTCAGGCTTACAGCAAGCGTCAACACAAAAAAAAAAAAAAAAAAATGTAAATAGTTGTAGTCAGCGTGAAGTAGTCAGCGTGAAGTAGTCAGCAAGTAGTCAGTGTGTAGTAGTCAGTTGGAGATAAGTGCGAATAAGTGTAAGAGCGAAATAAAGTGTGTGATCTGCAAGTAGTCTTGTTATTTTAAAACAAGTAGTACCACGAGTACATCCTTTTGGAAGATCCGTCTTCAATATATAACATACAGTCCACAACACCGGCTGTGAAGCGCGAGGCCGCGGGTTCGATTCCCGCACTGAGACATATTATGTTTGTGTGATCCACAAATATTTTTTAGGGTCTGGGTGTTGTGAGACCGAAAGTCTCTCTTAGTTCATGATACCCACGACACAAGGCTCGTATCTTACTGTGGTGTTAGGACTATGTATGTGACTGTTTTAAAAAAAAAAACTAAGGCTGAGAATAGTGCGTTTCTGAGTTTAATTCTTAGGTCTGATGATTACAACTTATGATTGAGTTTTCATTTCGGAAAAGAACATATGAATTGCCCGGGATCGGAGTTCGTGCCAGATATAGCGATAGGGTAGCTTTCTATCACATTATGGGACGAATATAAGCTCGGCGAAACGTAAGTGCATTAGTTGCACCTCTGCCTACCCCTGGGAGATAGACGCGAGTTTATGTATTAATCAGTTTATGTATTTTGCTGGTGGGAGGATACTTGTATCCGACCGGATAGCGACCACCGTACACTGGTGCTAAAACCTGCCATAGTGGCCCACCTTGTGTGGGTCGCGTTCCAGGGTCAGCCAGTGTATATCCGGTTCTCCCCAGGGGGCTTGCCCCCTGATCCTCAGCCTTTTCCCATCCCTTTTTCCTTCCCCTCCCCCTTGGCCCTTTGGCAGGCCCGCATGATCTTGCCGACCAACGATGGACACATTGTTTATCGTTGGTCGACAATATTCTTGGATTGCGCTGCACTTACCATCAGGTGTAGCGTAGTCACTTTGCCGAGCCAGGATAAAAAAAAAAAAAACTGTAAAAACGTGTCACAATCACTCAAGCCTCTGACGCTCCTGAATCACCATACGTTATCAGCTAGTTTTGTGTGTATGGATTTTACTCGTGGGAGATTACCTGATACGTAACATATCAGACTGTAGCGTATAGGGATATTGTTTTTCCGGCATATTCGAATTCCCAGGAACATTATCGCTTCCGGGAATCCCCAATTCTCGATATAAAATACCTTATTTTGCATGTATTTATGCCACCTAATTATCACCCACATTACGATTTATACGACCAGCAAAAAGGAATTAAAAAAAATTACAGTCATACGGAATTGAACTGAACTCCACTGCACTGCACTGCACTCCACTCCACTCCACTCCTCTCCACTCCATACGTCACCTGTATAGCTACAGATACTCAGAGCTCACAAGATTTCACCCATCCAAAAAGCGTCTAACGCGCACAGCACACGGTCAGGTATATACGATGTGTTATACGTGTATAGTTTGAATTAAGATTAGCATGTCGGTGACGCGATACCAAAAGTTTTTCCCCTACCAAAAAGTGCTCAACGCGGCTAAAGAAGTTTTCACTTCAAAAATACGACTGACAAATCTGTTTAGCATATGTAATCGTAATATTTATGATTAATTAGGTATTTAAGTATTTTTTTTTTTGTGATAAATGGAAAGATCATATATAAGTTTTATAACAAAACTATTTTTATTTAATTTTTTTTCGCAATAATTTAAAAGTTATTTCAAAATAAAAATTAACTTTTGAATCCAGCACCGAAGATACACCGACAGCTCCCGAAGAAACCCGAGCGCGTGTGTGACGTCATAATGTTAGTTTTCAGTCATTGCAGTTGATACAGAAATTATAAATACAGAGTTTTGATTTATTTAATTTTGTTGTCATTGTTAAATATTCAAATTTATATTAAAAATGTCGAACCTCAATAGTTATCGTTCTTGTTTTGTACCATTATGTACTAATACTACAAAAACAACTCCTGACAAAATGTTTTTAAATGTTCGCCAAGATGACAAACGTCGAAATAAATGGTTTCAAGCAGTGCACCGTGATAATCCCAAAACAAAATCGTTTATTTTTGGTTGTGAAGATCATTTCGATGTAAGTATTTCTTTACACCATTGTTATTAATTATTATTTATTTAAGTATACAAATCAAATAATTATTATATACTTACGTAGAGTTCAGTAAATATTTTTTTTTAACTGGACTCCAAATCATAACCTTTAAACCTGCTAAAGCTGCACAGTCATGGCATTGAACATCCTGAATTTTTCTGGACTTTAACTGAATAAGCTTTACTCCGAACTCGGTGTTCTGGACATTCCCGTCCCTTTACAATACAAATATTATTTTTACGACTTAGTTGAACATAACCTATAGCTTTGTCGCCGTAACTCTCACGCGATGCTCTACAATTTATGAAATAAATAATTATATTTAATATGAACCAACCAACCAACTAGCCCTGTATTATACTTGTCCCACTGCTGGGCACGGGCCTCCTCTACTGAATGAGAGGGGTTAGGCCTTAGTCCACCACGCTGGCCTAATGCGGGTTGGTAGACTTCACATACCTTCGAAAATTTTTATCGAGTTCTCAGGTATGCAGGTTTCCTCACGATGTTTCCTTCACCGTTAAAGTAAGCGATAATTAACAATTAATATACACGTGACGTAGAAAAGTCAGAAGTGTATGTTCTTGGGGCTGGTTTCGAACCTGCGACTTTCGTCTCGACAGTCCGTACCAATCCCCGTTGAGATATCGCTGCTTATATTTAATATAATGGAGAATAAATACTTAAATATTTTCATTTATTATATTATTTTTTAACAGACTTACCTTGATGCCTTGGCACCTCGAATTTCAGCAGAATTAAACCGAACGTCATTTTTAAAAAATAATGGTTATCATAAATATATCAACATCAGGAATATTATCAGACTTTGCCTTAATAAATCCTTTATCACACATAGCTAATCGGAACCAACTAACATCTCGTTTTTTAGCAATAAATTTTCAATATTATTGTCTAGTCACGTGTAATAGCCGTAAACGCTGTACTGTTATTAAATAGCTATAACATTATGACGTCACAACTATGGGGGCCGCTCATGGCGCGTTTATAGTCACGTGATCTTTATTTGAATTTCATCAATTTTTAAATGTTTATAATTAATTGAACAATTTTTTTTTTCCAATTTTTCTGTTACATATCAATATTATTAATAATAAAGTTTTAAAATACATAAAAAAAATCAATATTTTTTTTTAGTTAAATACCTAATTATGACCTCAAAGATTATTTTTCTTCGGAACCAATATTCTTCTTCTTCCACTTGCCCTTATCCCACTCGCAGTGGGGTCGGTGCCACATGCTTTTTAACACATGTTACAAAAGGATTTGGCTTAGAATTTTTACGACCGGCCGCCTGCCTGACGTCAAGCCCTCTGGGGTGAATTCTTCGTATGGAATATTAACTATTGTATCTAATATTTCGATTTTACTCTAATTATTTTTAATTTCTTGTAATTACTTGTTAAAATATGTCGTTGTTGTGGATTTATTACATTTTCAGATTCGTTAGTTATTATCTTTTAACATGTAAATAATTTAATTTTTAACATCATAGTAACACTAGTTGACCAATAAAAATAGTGTTTGCCTTAGGTAAATTGTGTTGGATTTGTTTGTGTAAGAGTATGTTTTGTTGTATGCATCTTTTATAATCTTTACATGATGAATAAAGATTTTGATTTTGATTTGATCTGGACGAGACGATTTTAAATTCCAAATATTTTTCAGAATTGAGAATCTGGGGAAATCTCTCGCAATAGTGACCACAGTGTGTATGTTCACAAGGGAAAACCCCGCTATAGACGGTTGTTTCGGTGAGCGGTGTGGCGTTTCGTGATCAGCCAATCTATATCCAGTTACTTCAGTAACGCCCGTATACTGAAACGCTACTCAAGTATTTAAGATCGTTTTAAACAAGTTGAATCCCTCTTAGCTGTCAAAATTGTATGAAAATAAGTAGCCGTTAGGGCCGGCGCTCATTGACGGCATGGCACGGCAGGTCATGCTGCGGCATCCCGCGGCGTCCCGTGGCATGCCGTGGCATCCTGTTGAATGCCCAGCCACTCTCTCTCTCTCGCGCACCGCGGCAATCCGTGGAATGAAACGGCATGACACGTCTGGCCGGAGCATCCCGCGGCGCGTCGCGTCATGCCATAGCATCCCGCGGCACGTCGCGGCACTGTGGTATTGAAATAAAGTAACGTGAATTCTAAACTCGTGGCAATAAGATTCAAAATAACTTGATTAGTAATAAAATCCTTTGCCATGCCATGCCGTGCCATGCCGTCAATGAGCGCCGGCCCTTAGCCGTCAGACAGCTGAGTAGCGTTTTAGTATTCGGACCTAAGCCTGGTAAAAGTTATGACTTTATAAGTGTTTGTCGGCGTGTATTGGTCTGTAGCACCATAGAGCCTAAGCGACGGGACCGACTTGGAGGCGATTTTTTTTGTTTTAAAGTTAATTTAATCAACATTCATCTTGAATAAATTAGCGCTGTTGTACATACCAATAGGAGCAAAGCAGTTACTTTTGCCAAGATGCAATAGATTACAAATAGAAATGTTTTGCAGTGACTTTTGTTTTCAGAGTTCCATTCCACGAGACGAGCAAGGCGTTCGCTTGATGGTAAGCGCCACGGCTGCCCATAAACAGAAGCAACATCACACAGAAATTTGAGTTACAAAGCACTGCATGGCACTGAACTACGCTCGTCACCCCGAGACATAAGATAATAAATAAAACACAAAAAGTAAACAATAAATGGTCTGGGTTGGTAGTATGGAATCCTCAATGTGCGACTTGAATTCGCTCTTGGTTTTAGAGTACACCGCTATCACGTTCGGAGAATTTTTTTTTTTCTGTTTTCCCCCCTATCAACTTTGATAGGTTTTACCACGTCATATTACCTCGTTACTAGGGACAACCCAGCATTGGCGGTCGCTTGATAACAGGAATTAATTGCATCAAATAGGCATGTTACACGTTATTTGTAGTGTTGCCCAAATGCAAGAACAAGACGAGACTTAGCCAGTCTTGGTCTTGGTCTTGCGCCAATACACCTGGTCTTGGTCTTGGTCTTGGTCTTGCGCTCCCAGTCTTGGTCTTGGTCTTGGTCTTGCAGCAAGAGTCTTGCAAGTCTTGCAATTACCTATTAGTCTATTACTATTTATTAAAGTTTACTTTAAATCTTAAAAAAACGTATTAGAATTGGAACATTGTGAGCTTGAATTAACATAGCCATAGTAAAGATCAAGCAGATTAACAAATAACTGAAGATTTAATAAGAAATTCGAAAAATTAACTGACCTATATGTCGTTTTCCATGGAAGTAACTGTTTCTTAATAAACATTTATGATTTATAAGCTTACATTTGCTAAAACATGTAAAAAAACAAATTAATTACAATAACTTGACTGTATTTTAAAGAACAATACTTATCTGTCTAAAAAGAGATTGAACCCTCAACTTATAAGAAATTTAATAAAAGAGTTTTACGATTTATCATTTATTTGAACAAAAAATAAAATACAACACTAATCAACAGCTTTATCATTAGGTTATGATACTTTATATCAATTTTTTTGACCAACAATTAATACAAAGTAACCATCTGGCTGACTCATCATTTAACCTATTTCTATGTTTTCTAATTACTAATGATGCTTTAGAAAATAACCTCTCAGCAGGTACTGAAGTTGCAGGTATTGAGAGAAAATCACGGGCCATTTTCGATAAAATCGGATACTCTGTCTCATGCGTCCTCCACCAATCTAAAATGTCTTCCGAGCTGGCAGTTCTTGGTTTTCTCAGGTACTCCTCCAACTCGTCTATCACTAAGCCTTGAAGACAAGATCCAGATGACGTCGAGGGACATTCATAGAGTTTATCAAAGTCTATTACGTCTTCATCTTCATCACATACTTTATTTTCTTTTTCTGGTAATTCCAGAGATTTGTTCAGTGAGTGTAGATTTTTATATTCTTCATAAAGTTCATTGAACTTGCGCAGACTTTCTGTTTTAAGTTGCTTCCCCCACATTGTCAGGTCAAAAGTCTGAGCCTTATGCCTTGGGTCTAAAATTAAAGAAGTACAATAAATCCAGTTGCTCTTTTTGTAATGTTTAAGCATTTTGTCTCGAGCTGCTTGGAAAGCTAGAATGAGCCTTTCATCCACTTCAGATCGATTAGGTTTCTCATCTAACTGTTTTACCATAGATTCAATTTTATCTAGCAAAAGATTGAATGATACAATGACTAGCGGTAATGTAACATATTTGTCTCCACCAAGTTTTGTACTTAAAAGTTTAAAGTTTATTAGAAATTTATGTAATTTTTCGAGTACCTGCCATTCATTAGCTGTGATTTGAAAATCATTTAATTCGGTGACAGAACTGCACAATATGTCAATGCCCGCTCTCACTTTTAAACCAAATCCAATCATATCATGTGTGGAATTCCATCTCGTTGGACAGTCAAGAATGGCATTTAGATTTGATGGCACGCCAGCTGCTTCACAAGCAGACTGAAACTTCTTCTTCACTATCTCACTTCTTTTTATTTTACTGGAAACACTGCGTAACTTTGTTACAGATGTACGCGAGTCAGCAATATTTGGTGCAGATTCTTCATCTTCCTCATCCTCAGTTTCGTCTGCATAATCTTCGTACTGCTGATCTTGCGCGTTAGTGTCAGACTCACAGTGTAATGCTAAGGTCTTTAATAAATCTTGTACACCAAGGTTTAAAATGTGAGCAAAGCACCGGAAATGTTGATTGTCTGAATCAAAGTGTGGCGGCAGCTGTTTGCCCAGTTCATACATAAATTTGGTATTTGCAGTTGCGTTGTCGACCGTGATACCTTGTATTTTATCAATTATGCCATATTCCAATAAACATTCATGGAAAATCGTTGCAATATCTTCCCCAGTATGTCGACCGCGTGATGGTATAAAATCAAGAACTACAGATTGATACTTCCATTCGTTGTCTATATAATGAATAGTAACCCCGTAGTAACTCCTACCAGCAATTGACGTCCACCCATCAATGGTAAAAGACATTTTAGATGATAATTGTTGAAGTCGTTCCTTGAGATTCAATTGGAGCTCTTCAAATCGCTCTTTGACTTTCCTTCTAAGTGTAGACCTTTTAGGAAACACCATATTAGGGCAAATACGTCGAAAATATACTTGTGTAGCTTCGTCATCGAAAAATGAGAAGGGAAGATATTTTTTCACCACCCAATCAACTGTAGCTGTCGTGATGTTGTCACTGCTGTTTTCCGACTGAAACAAAACAATAAATCTTGTGTTATTATTTAAAACATACAAGGTTTGAGCATATAAGAGGAGGAGGTATGTTGTTGTTAAATCGAGAAAATCGTTAAATTGATATTTGTTATATTAAGGTTGCACTGTACTGTAATTTACCAAAATAAAGTACTTAGTTGTTACTGGCCGATTAAATGAAAATATGGGTGTTTATAAAAAATATTTAAGACGATAATTACATACTTAATATGTCGCACCCTTAGATGAAAACACCACTAACTCAAAAATACTTACGTAAGTTAATGGCGTTTTTGAAAGTATCGCATGAATAGCTATGCAGAGTTAAAAAAATATTCTTACCTGTCCACTTCTTCCAGCGGTTACTAAAAAGCTTGTGATATCTCCACTTAATTTTGGTTTAACAGGAAGAAATATTTCTGATTCCTTTTTGTGGAAAGATATTAGATGTTTCCTTAAGCCTGAAGTGTTTCTGTTTTTCATTTTTATTTCAATCTTTTTATGTTGGCACAATTTACAGAAGGCAGTTTGGGATGCATGAATTATTTCGAAAAACTCTTCAAATTTGCTTTTGGGTCTTTTAGATCTGTGACTCAAACTCTCGTTACTCGGACTCGAATAATTTGAATCTTCGTCACTCATATTAAATTGTACACGTGATACGTTTTTAGAAAACAACAAGAATTAGTAAAAACAATTATTAAGTTAGACTCGAAGCACAGCTCAATTGGAAATGACTGGAATTAAAATAATTCCTTTATTTATAGTACGTTTCCTTGCTTTCTACCGCGCCGCCTCGCCACGTGCCGGCTCTATGAAAAGGATGCCGCCGCAAATCAAATAATGCCGCGTGCGGCGTACAAACACACACTAAATATTACCTACTTGTACAGACGCGACGCGTGAATAAAATATATATAAAGAATTAGTGAAAATCACTATTCTTTACATATAAGTGAATGTTTTGGCGTACATCTATACTAATATTATAAAGCTGAAGAGTTCGTTTGTATGTTTGATGACAGAAGTTTTAAAATAAATAAATAAGTCCTGAACGTCACTATACCTCCAAAGTTACTATTCCTCGTGGACGAAGTCGCGGGCACAGCTAGTAAATACTTACTCTCATCATCTCTCTCAGAGATATTCGGGCTGGTAAGTAATACAAAACTCTTATCGCAGGCTTTTTATTTTATTAGTAGGTAAGTACCTACGCTTTTTATATTATTTTATTAGTTTTGTAGAATTTTTTTACACGTTTCAAGTATATTTAAAAGTGGCTACAATATTTATTAAACGGGTGCGGGGTGATATTTGAACACTTTTTTGCTATTTTTTCTTGTAAAAACTTAAGAAATATAATGACTAAATGTACAATAATAGTACCTAAGTAATTAGTTTAAAACCATATAAGTAATCAATATTATAATATATACTTACTAGAATGAATTAATTTGACATCTACTACCTATCCTTACCATTTTATCCCAATCATAATACTACTTGCGTGATCAGTATAATGTATTCATTTTCATTCTAAGCACTCTGAAACTTATTTATTCTTTGGAACACCTGTAGGTACTCTTAAAATTCGAAATTATTTTGCACGAGTATACCTACGCCTACGCCCTATGGCGGCAATCAAATAGTGTCAAATGTTATGATTTCGGCGTGGCGGCAACGATTGTTTTAGATTTCAAAAGAAGCCGCCGGCGCGTGTATCGTAACCATGTACTTCCGAAAAGCGGCAAATTTCTTTGAGAAGTAAGTACAAAACCTTTGAAGCCGCATTATCAAAGTGCCGATGGTTAAAACATAACTATGCATGCACTCAGTTTGATTTTAATAGATAGGTCCAGTTTTTCATACCTATTCTTTGATACAGTTTTTTGCGTCTCATAGAATTTCTAAGCGTACCTACCTATACACCGAACTGTTACACCTAACTACTCAGTGAAATAGCGCTAAGTCCTAGCTGCAAGACGCAAGAGTCTTGCAGGCTATGTCTTGTTCTTGCTCAAGTCTTGCACGGTCAGTCTTGGTCTTGGTCTTGCTAAAAATACGCGGTCTTGTTCTTGGTCTTGGTCTTGCAAAAACGCAAGAACAAGACCAAGACTGCAAGACCAAGACTGAATTTGGGCAACACTAGTTATTTGTAAGTGAAACCTATTTTTATTGTTGATTATTTATGCTTGGATCAATGTTAAAAACCTTTAATCTTGGTTCAATTAAGTTGTAGTAGTCTGGCAAACAAGCAAGAACAGTCTCCGTGGCGTATTGGCCGAGTATCCGGCTGTGAAGCGAGAGGCTGCAGGTTCGATTCCGGCACCGAAACAAAATGTTTGTATCACACAGACACACCATTTTTACATACAAATATTTATTTAGGGTATGGGTAGGGTATGGGTGTTACCTCCCCAGAGGAGTTGACGTCAGGCAGGCGGCCGGTCGTAAAAACAGGCCAAATCTTTTTGTAACATGTGTTAAAAAGCATGTTGCGCCAACCCCACTGTGAGTGGGATAAGGGCAGGTGGAAGAAGAAGTCTCGCAAACAACCAAGTGGGTGTATGTTATGCGATATCTCCGCCAGATAGACAAAGCGGTGGTACCAACCCAGACGGCCTCTCGTATACGAGGGACCTAGCAGCTTGTATGGTGTTGGAATAATACGTTTTATATCCTACCAAGGATTTAGTTTTAGGATTTATGTTAATTAATAATATAAAGAAGAGTATACAAATAAGAGTATGTGGTACATAGTCTTCTTTAAGCACAAAAAATATTTCAATGACATACAAACGTTCTAACACGAAGTTGAACGGCTTCCTAATTTGCAAATAGTATGTACTAGCATCACCTTGTACTAATTATATAATAAGGCAGGTGAAGGGCAGATGGGAACATGCGAAGTGCTCATTATCGCAAAACTAAATCAATACTATTAACTTAATCTTCTCTTTAGGCAATGTACGTCGGCTATAGCCACAGATCACGAATATATTTAATTATTTACTTGGACAACCAGTAGTTGTTCCATTATTAACTCCAACAAAGATAATTATGATAATAAATTTAAATGCACAACATTAAATATTAAATTAAATAAATTTAAAAAATATTTTATATTAGAATATAAAATATATTATTAATATTTGTTGATGGTAGGATATTCATATCCGCCCGGATAGCGACTATCGTACACATGGTGTTAAAACCTGCCATAGTGACACACACACCTTGTGTAGATTGCGTACTAGGATCAGCCAGTGTAAATCCGGGTCTCCTGAGAGGCTTGCGACATGACTTGGTGGATGTTTGGGACGGGTATAGGGGTACATCCTTATATCATTGTGCCTGCATCGGTCATTCGCCTGTCCTGTTGTAGGCGCCTCGATTTGCTTCTTCCCTCTTCGAAGTGTGAAGAAGCATTTATACAGGCCGGCATGATTCATCAGACGAGATTTCTGTGCCATAGAAATTGGTCTTATCAAATTTTATTTTTTAGAAATAAAACTCATAATTACACAATAAAAATAATAATCACATCCGAGGAACCTTGTCACGTATCATGGGTCCTCAATACCATATTCATAAGGAGGAAAATAAACCAAATGTCATTTGAAGTGCGCATGTGGTAAAGATCACGTAGTACGTATAAATAAAGACACGCGATCTATACAACAGTGAGTCATTACTAGGAAAGATAATGATATGACTCTAGTTATCTATTTAAAGGTAATTATATAGTTTATGGTGTAATTATCATAGAGTTTTAAATTGAGTTCTAAAATGTAACTTCCATATTTAAATGTCATCAGCACACCCATCATTCTTAGGCGTGGTAGAACTGACACTGTTGTTGGATGGTAGTCATGACTTATCGTCACATTAACGAATTACTAGTATGGTAGTTCTCCTTTTTGAAAATAATTTAATACAGCAAAAAGTGGTCCTGATTAAGATTCGTCGTGTCATATTGACCTGTAAAAGACTAAATTATGAAACGATTACAAAATGGGAATTAATATTGTTTATCGCGCTGCTTATGAGCAAAACTGTTTTATTTTGGAACTAGTCAAGCTCAGGCTGCACGGGTTAAATGGGAATAGTAAACTAACATCACGTATCACTAATTAAACGTATAGTCTTTCTCGTGCACGTTCTAAAGCTGAGTATCAATTATATTCACACTCCAACTGTATTCCATGCATCTGCAACTGCTCGAAAGGAGACAACTATCGCATCGCTTTCAGACACGCGCATTCTCCACAGGGCTCCACAGTTTACATTTGAACATGAGTGAACATAATTATCATCATCGTAATAAGTAGCTAGTGCGGCATATATTTTAATTGAATTTTCTACGCAACTATAAAATACTTCCTCGGTATTGGGAAGCTGATGTTTATAAGAAAAGATATAATAAAAAACATTTATACGAATGTTTTCATCTAACATTGAATATACCACTATTTCCATTTGATAGGTTGGTGGTTACTAACGCACGCATGTATTCCTACTATTTGCTCTGTTCGCGTCTACAAACACATTGCGTCTCACTTTGTTTTCGCACTAAACTGCATGCGACCCGTGTGTAGCACTCGCCTAAGAGCATGCAACGATGCATGCTCCAGAAGCGCGAATGTATCCTCTACGGGAGCGGTTGCAAGTGCGCGGAGTACAGTTGGAACGCATACATTGTGGATACGCAGCATAAGCCGATCAATTTACAAACAAAACTCAATTCATATTTGTCTATTTATATAGACACTTTATACATATTGTTTAAAGGTGCTTGCTGGTGGGAGGATACTTGTATCCGACCGGATAGCGACCACCGTACTCTGGTGCTAAAACCTGCCATAGTGGCCCACCTTGTGTGGGTCGCGTTCCAGGGTCAGCCAGTGTATATCCGGTTCTCCCCAGGGGGCTTGTTCCCTGATCCTAACCCTTTTCCCATCCCTTCTTCCTTCTCCTCCCCCTTGGCCCTTTGGCAGGCCGGCATGATTTTGCCGACCTACGATGGACACATTGTTTATCGTTGGTCGACACTATTCTTGGATTGCGCTACACTTACCATCAGGTGTAGCGTAGTCACTTTGCCGAGCCAGGATAAAAAAAAGGTGATTTTATTTACCTACAATATTTTGTGAAAATCAAAATTATAAAAAAGTTTATTTAAAGCGATGCGACGAGCGACGATGATGCTTTATATATCTCTTGGGATTGTCCTAAAATTGTTTACAAGCACATCGCAGACACTAATTCCCCAAGTGATTGTGTCATTCCGAGTACAATGATAAGTACAATTTATTGAATGATACGGTCTATCTCTGTGCCGCTGCATTGTTTTAAGTAAATGGTTCTTTTAGTAGGTATAAGGTTTTTTTTTATTTATTTGTCAATATGTTTTCTTTATTGGTATAACTGGTGTATACAGTGGTGTATACTATTTCGTGAGACTTTAATTAAATAAATATGCTTGAGTTTCATCTTGGATGGTAAGACACAATTCGTGTGACCACGTTAACGTAGGTCTGTACTCGTACTAACATTCTGGAGTCCTTACATCTCGGGGAGTACCTACAGGTCGCAAGATGTCTTATTTTAGACGAATTCGGAAACTATGGATGTATTCATGGGCGCCGCCTTTCAGGGCGGTACATCTACACATTATACTATTAACTAATATAATATATAGAATTATACATGTACATAATGTAAATAAATGTAATGTAAAATTCAAATCGCGCGGGTATTTTATTGAATATGTTTCGTTAATCGAAACATACTTAATCTCAGTAGTCGATGGTTGGTGTTATTGCTCGGGGAATCCCCGCTACCCGTTGACAGTAAGTAAGTAAGTGCACCCTCTTGCATCCTACTGCCGGCATCCATGTACGTATTACAAATACGTACAATACTCGTACTAGACCTACTGTAGCCGTAGTACGAGTCTTTTCGATAGCTGTTACGTCATTATTCGTGTACGTGAAATATGTATTATTCTAATACGTTTACCATCCGATCTGCTAGGGGCAGTGTAGGAATCTGTACATATTTACCTAAATACGGATGATCCGAATCTATAATTCGCTTAAACTTACATTACCGGCATTAAACAGACATGACGGTAAATAAATCTTTTGCAAGTGGCAGTCTGCCGTTCCTTGTGAGTTGCGATCCAAACCATCCAGATTCAAAAGTACTAAGAAATAATACGCGTAGAATAATTATTCTTATTATCAGTTAGTCACGTGATGCCTAAAATGCGCACTACTCACTGACTCACCGTCTGTGTTGTTTGTTTACATTATATAACATAACATATGATGTCACGCTGGCGGCTGAACACGTTTTAAGGACGTCGTATTAATTCAGGACAGTTTGTTTGTCTGTGACATTTCGATCGCCTGTGACCTTGGGTGTTTAGCAAGCGTTTTAGACAAGAAGCATTGATATAGGTATAGTCTCATTTTTCAGTGAATATTTATATAGATATATATATGTAAACTACTGCAAAATGCAATAATTACCTGTTGACTTCAGATACGAGGGGATTACCTTTGAATGCAGGATTAAGGATAATTCAATACCTATATGTCGATTCTGATTTTAGCTTATAAACTAAACTTGATTAATAATAGTTTACTCTAAAATCAGGACTCAAATTCATAAATTCAAAAGCAATTATTGAAGCGCTTTTTATAATTTATATTAATTCACCGTAAATTCCAATATTTTTTGTCAACAATCTGTGAATTGAATTTAGTTGTTATGACAGAACTTATTTTTAGTTAACTTCCTCATATAAAACCGGACGTTCATATAAAATTGGACTAAACTACATAATAATTACTTAATTTAGTTTTCGTCTAGTGCTCCGTCAAATTACGACGGAACGGACTAAACAGCACCAACGTTCCATTTTCGAATTTCATATAGCATAAAAAAGAAATTGGAAGTCCGTTGACATGGCGCGGGTTCCTTTCCGTTCCGTCGTAATATGAAGGGATCCTTAGTCGATAATTAGCGACAACAGAGTAGCTATTAGTGTATGTTTGTACCAGTCGCCTTACACCAGCGTGGTATCAATATAAACCTGTACAGGACACCTGTCTAGTTTTTGAATTTTCAACGTCACCTGCCGTCGTGTAACCAACTTGCTAAATATAATGCAAATATGTCGAACAGTTGACAATAAATGATATCAAACGATCTTCGACAAGGGCCCTTTGAGGTTTTTGGTTTTCTATTTACCGAGGGCTAACTATGTGCGTGGGTATATTTATAGATCAGTCATCTGCCTGCCCTCACAGCAGGTTTCTTCACGATGTTCGATTACGATTAAATCGAGCGATTATTAAAAAATAAACATAACTACGTAAAGGCTAACACTGTTTATATGATTGTGTAGACTTGATTTTTTTATTAATTAAATAAATAAGTTACGTTATGACCTAAAACTAGCAAAATAATTTTGTACAATCGTCTAAAAATAATAATTAAGAGAAGCTCAGAAGCTATTCAAATCTGATGGGAGGATACTTGTAAAATGACAGACGACGCAAACCTTGAAGTCACCGTAAAGTGGTAATTACGGTCCACGCGTGCGAGCGAGATAGTGGGATATCTCTAATACGCACCCTTTGCTTATGTCAATATTAATTAAAAACCATAATTCTTTAATAAATTTTGACAAAACAAAAAAAGTATGTTTTTCGTATTAACTTCTGTTGCGAATAAAATAATCTATTAATTATAACATAGGAACCTACCCTATTAAGCGCATTATAATTATAATGTATACAGAACAAGACATTGACCGGAGTTATTTCCTGCTAAGTGAATTACTGTGATTCCGACATTGCCTGTTATATAACGCGCTTTGACTTGTTACGTAGAATGATTTTTATATAACTTGAAAACTCCGTGTTTCGTTGTTCTAATGTATATTTCTGTACTGTTATAAATACCGCGATACATGTTATTCAATATACATCTATATAATTGTACGGCGGGCAGGCCTAGAATATAATTGGACGGAATTAAGCCAGGTGAACCGTAAGCGCACTAGTTGCGCTTCTACTTAACTCTCGACGAAACAGGCGTGATTTTTTGTTCATAGCCGCTGACTGGATGGTAGGCGTAACGCGTGCCCATATACATAGCACCACAGCACTGAACTTTGAATTACAGAGCACTGCATGGCATTTGAATGGGCTCGTCACTGAATCACTTGTACCTGTCATAATGCCCAGTAATTTCACTGGTTTCAATGTTCTTTAAACCGGAACATATTGTGCTTGGTGGCGGAAATACTCACTACCTTTCGCATACGAAGGACCTATCATTCGGTAAAACAACAAGATATAATGATTTCTTACGTTTACGCGAATGTTACACATTGGATTTTAAACGGATTTTACCGTGATAAAATGCGTTTAAATTCGTTTTATTTCTACAAGATATATTTTAATAAGACCAACCACCAGTGTGAAAAGTAATATATTTACCAACATTAGACTCGGCGACACGTAGTTTATACTTCATGATCATCTTTTTAACACCATTAAAATCATTTACATTTATTTAACATAAAAAATCAACAACAGCACAAGGCCGGCAATATTTGCACCTTAGCGTGCCTCTAAAAAAATAAAAATCAAACAGTTGCAACTGATAACGCCATTTGCTTACGAGATAAGATACACGTACAGTAATTTTTTTAATGGATTAAATGATGAGACGAGCAAGGCGCTCGCCTGATGGTATGCGCCACACCTGCCCACAAACAGAAGCATCACCACACATAACTTTCAATTATACAAACTGCATGGCACTGAACTGCGCTCGTCACCTCGAGACATAAGATATCAAGTCTCATAATACCCAGTAGTTTCACTGGCTTCAATGTTCTTCAAACCGAACCACAACAGTGTTTACACACTGTTGCTTAGCGGCAGAAATAGACAAAGCGGTGGTACCAACCCAGACGGCCTCTCGCATACGAGGGACCTACCACCTTTTAGTCTTTATTATAATTGATTGCCGGAGACGTTTGTTTGATGAAAATAGGCGCATTTACCGTTTCTTTTTATTCACGTGTTGTATGGATGCGTTTAATTTATCGTAAGTGGTTATTGAAGTTATACTTCTTTAGGCGCGTTATGAAAAAATGATGAGAGTGAAATTTTAAGATGCGCGCGCACCTGTGACACAAAATTAACAGTATGAAGCCGTCTGTAGGGGTGCTCGATATATATCGATATGTGATAAAATATCGATACATTTGTTCGATATATCGAATCAATGCGATATTATCGCATCATTGAAGTCGATATATAATATCGATATATTTTATCCGATATATCGAATCATTGAAGTCGATATATTTTATCCGATAGATCGAAATAAGGATATCGGAAAATAGAAAACACTATCGGATGTAGCTAAAAAAAAAAAAAAACAAGATCAAATACCAGAATGAGTATTGAATGTTGTTTTTTTTTTTTTTAGCTCTTCGATATTATTTTTGTTAATCATTTACTAAGAAAGTCTTTTCCTTCCTACAATTCGATATATCGAAAATATCGATATTTTTGACCGATATATCGCTATATATCGATACAATATTTCGATATATTATATCGGAAAAAATATCGATATTTTTTGTACACGATATATTATATCGGAAAAAATATCGATGTTTTTTGTACATGAACATCACTAGCCGTCTGCTTAACCGCTCATTAAGTCTCGAAAAAAAAGCTACCAACAAAATAGGAATTGAACCTCGATATTAGTCGCGCATGTTGGTACGCTCGTCACCTCTGATCACTGTTTTCATATTTATAATATTTATCAACATGTCTCTAGTTTATATTTTAATGATGCCAAAGAAGTATAACTTCTCACGCGCGTACATAAGTACACGCACCCATTTTTTTGGTGAAAGTTAATATGGCAAATTAGAAAGTATTTATATAATCTTTATCATGGGGTCAAAATATTTTAGCCTCAGCTATTTTTTATGTTAGTGGCTAAAATTCGTACCCGGTACGGCAATAGGCTCACACATAGAAAAGTGTGTCGGCGAAAAGTGGCTGCAGTACTAATTGCACCTCTGCCTACCATTTCGGCGACAAAGGCGTGAACATCATAACTGTACCGCTTTTTTTATTAGTCATTTGTTTTGTGAAAATTGCGCGTCTAAATTAGTGAAAAATGTGTGCATCCCCCTCTAACTTCGAAGTCAGAGCATTTAATTACCTAATCTGTCTCACCAAGGAATGCTTTTATTTATTTTTTAATAAAAATACCGCAGTCACACACATAGTCTTGAGTTGAGACTTATAAACTGCGAGGGAGTTGCGATCCTACAACACCCTGTACCACTTGTCATTTTAGAGAAATGAAAAGCAATTTATAATAATAAAAACTAGAATAGGAATTTTATTATAAAATATTTCTTATAAAAAAAAACTATAGTTCATTGCAAAGAAAATGATAACAGACGTCAACGTATATCTGATGATTGAGGGATGAGGGTATCTGGCTCATAATTCATAATTATGTGTTTTGATTTTTATAGCACTATGAGGGGCATTAAAGTCTTAAATCGGGAGTCGGGGCACATGCAGGCGGTATTATAATAATAGAGATAATTGTCATTCGTGTCACTTAAAGTACTAACTTTTACCCGCGGCACTACTCGCATGATGGATTTTTTTTTTTTTTTTTTATTCTGGCTCGGCAAAGTGACTACGCTACACCTGATGGTAAGTGTAGCGCAATCCAAGAATAGTGTCGACTAACGATAAACAATGTGTCCATCGTAAGTCGGCAAGATCATGCCGGCCTGCCAAAGGGCCAAGGGGGAGGGGAAGAGACTATCCCGCCCACACACCCGCCACTGCAACTCCTGTGAACCAGGATCAACAGTGGCACGCATTTTGTTGACACCGAGCAGTGAAGCTCGGCGAGTCTCTGGGAATGCCTAAATGTCTTTGTCCCGCAACGAAATTAATCAGATAGAAGGTTAGGGAGGAGTTGGAAATATTAATTGTCCACTTCCCTCCATAGCAAAGCGGGAGACAAGATAATGAATTGAGGAGGTATTAACCTCAAGTGTAAAGACAGTTACAACTGGAGAAGCCAGATGTAAAGCACCACGGATGTCTTTAAGTGGGTCCTATCACGCGAGCTGTTACACTTGATTCCAATAATAGGTATGGCAAAATCGCCGGAAAGCACGGAAATTCTTTCTAGTCTCCACAAGATCCATATAGTATACAACTCCAGATGTTATTTGCATACTGTCTAACATAATGTTACGCTCATGTTGCCAGAGACTACACTCCCAAAGAATATGATGTGCGGATTGTTCGTACCGACAGTTTAGTGTAGAGCATGGGCACGCAGGCGAATCAACCAACCTAAATGAAAACAGTTTGAACTTAAAGTTGCCATGACCCGTGAGAAATTGGGAAACACAATGATCAACTTCTAGCCAAGTTTTTGTTAGGCGATCGCGAACCGACGGAAAGTACTGATATAGATGCCGTCCCTTAGTAGAATTATCCCATCGCCATTGCCATTCGTTTAGTAGATCGTTATAATTTTCGGAGCACGATTTGAATAGTCGATCGATTCTTAATAGCTCCCGCGACGTAACAAAACTTTTGTCTATATTTTCTTTCGTTGAGTAATACATAGCGGCGCGACGCTGTACCTCCAGATCGACTGGAAGTACACCCGCAAGGACAGGTAAAGCTTCGGTACTAACTGTTCTATACGCCTTACACAAGAATATCAACGCCAGGCGTTGGCTTTGGAGCATTTTTCTTCGCACGGCCCCGATAGTAGCCCTATCAGCCCATACAGGTGATCCATAACATATACATCCCAAGTAAGTAGCTCCGTAGATGACTTTTAATGTGCTAAATGATAGACCCCACGTCGAAGTCGATATTCTTGTCAAGGCATAAAAGTTTCGTTTAGACTTTTCGCCCACGTTTTTAATATGCTCCAAAAATGAAAAATTTCGTTCTAAAACTAGCCCAAGGTAGCAAACCGATTCTTTTCTTTTAACGAAAACGTTGTTAAATTTTATTCGCGGCGGTGTTTTTAGAATGCCCTTTAAAAGTAATTGGTATGTTTTTTGTGGGGCAAACGCTAGACGATTTCTCTCACCCCAGGTGGAAATCAAGCTTAAGCACGTGCTGGCTAAACTTTCTAGTCCCGACCTACTATTTGACTGTATAAGTAAGAGTCCGTCGTCGGCATAACCCGTTAACGTACATCCTTGGGGAAGAGGTAGAGCAAAAAAGTCGTCGAAGCCTAAATTCCACAAATACGGTCCGAGTACAGAGCCTTGAGGACAACCCATCGTCAGTGCCTTCGACACTTCATGGTGACCAAGTTTTAACTTGGTTATGCCTAAGGAAAAATATGAATATATAAGTGAATATATATTTTTAGGGCAACCTCGGATCTTTAACTTGAGTAGTATCATTGGCCACCAAGCATTATCGAAGGCACCAGAGATATCCAGAAAGATGCCTAAAACATATTTATGCACCGAATTGCTAACCGTCCTTCTAACTGATATTGCTGCGTCTATAGTAGATTTTCCTATAGAAAAACCGAACTGTTTGTCATGAAATTTTGGACCGCCCGGCTCCAGTCGAGGTACAATCAGACGTTCAAGCATTTTACCCAAAGATGGTAACAATGTTATTGGTCGATAAGATTTTGGGTCTTCGGGGGGCTTATCGCCGCTTTTGGGTATTATCCGAATAAAACCGCTACGCCAAATTCGGGGAAAAATGCCTTCCGCAATACATCGATTAAAGACTATTAATATAGATTCAGCCGCTGATTTGCACGCTTCTTTAATCATTTTATTAGATATTTTATCCTCACCGGAGGCTTTGTTTAATGGCAATGAATTAACAATATCAATAAACTGCTCGAAAGATGGTAAGTCCGAGGAAGGAGTATTCGGTGGTACCGCAGCCCACATCCGTATTTGTTTATGATACTCGTTATCACGCGCTACCGCATCATCGGGTATCAACGAGTTGAGCAGAGCTTCCGTTGTCTCCTCAATACCAGTTGTATAGGTGTCATTGATTTTTATATTTTGTACATAGGCCAAATTAATTGACCTATTTGCTTTAAACTCGTGATATAGAGGAGACCACGGGCCCTCCTTTTCTAACCGTGTTACAATTTTACGTAATAAATCGCCTTTAGATTTTTTAACCGCGGCCCTATAATGCGATATGGCAACCCTGAGTGCATTAAAAGCAGCTGTAAACGCTTCTCCTGTTACACCACGTTTTTTAAGTCGGTTAAACGTCCTACGTGCCCTACGAAACGTCCGACGAAGATAGACTAGATAGTTGTTCCACCAGTCACATCTACGGGTACTAGTGATTACGCACCGGCCGATAGCAATGTCCGCACAGTAAGTAAATGTATCCGTCATAATTTCGGCGCACGTTTCAGCGGAGAGGTCATTGCGAGTAAAGTCCCCAGCATGATGAGCAAATAGAGAGCTAAATAGATCCCAATTAGCTCCTTTAGACTTATATCTAAAGTTAAAGTTATTATAATGAGGACCCTGCGTCAGACCAGGAACGAACTCGTACACTATCAGGCGATGGTCACTACACGACGCGTCTGGAAGAACGCGCCACCTATCAAGGCGAACGTCTCCACTAGAAAGTGTGACGTCAATAGAAGATTCGCCCGTAGGGCTGCAATACGTAGGTGGTGCATCAGGGGTATTGTGTATGACTAGATTCATCTCTGCGATGAAGTCTTCAACGGCACAACGTCTTTCGGTATCAGTGGAACGATATTTGCCATACCAAAGGATAGACGACGCATTAACGTCAGCACCTATAATAACTTTCTGACCTACAAGCGATCGCAATACATGACGGAGATGGTGTATGTGGGGACCCACGGGGTCCGAATATTGAAAATAACAGCTCACGATGTAAACTTTATAAACCGGTGTTGAAACTTCTGCGACAGCACAGTGTGACGTCATAAGATTACGCACTGATGTTATAGTAAAACTTGAGTCGGATACATAAATACCTGCTCGTGAACTATTATCTAGCTGCACTACCCTATTACGTAATCGCGCGTGTTGGTATTGCTCTTGGACGAGTACTATATCGAGTTTATAATCCTGAGTTAATATTTCTAATTCCGACGTCGCTATTCTATCATTATGGAGATTCAACTGACCGATTGTAAGGCTATTATCCATTATAAAATATTAATAATGAGTCGAGAGAATGAGAAGTTCCAACTTATGTTTATAAGAAGGACACTCTTGAGACCCGCACCGATGATCGTGGGGTTTTTTAAAACGCTTACATGACGCGCATACCGGCTTAAAATCCGAGATTGCCTTATGAGGACAAGCCCTAGTCTCGTGTGCCTCGGCGCAGATGGCACATGTTGGTGTCTTAATTGTGCAGAATTTATGCACATGTCCGAATTGTTGGCAGTTAAGGCATCGGACTATCTCGACATCATCTATAAATCGACAAGTTGCCCAATCGATGAACAATTTTTCTTTTGTTGCGACTAGATGTTTGCGTACTTCCGAATCTAATTCTACACCTATCCATTTACGCCCGTTATCTAATTTACGCCTTCGAACAATTTTAATTGATTTTATGAAATCGTCTTCTTTAATAGGCATTTCGTCCTTAATATTTTGCCGATACAATGCACTTAGGAAAGCGCTATCTTCTATTGATGATGGCACGTCTTTAATAAGTAAACGCGGCCGACGACCCTTAGGTTTTTCTAAACGTAAACCGGCAGATTTTATTGCCTCAACGGATTGCAATTTTTTTATTTGACGTTCATTCGCGACGCGAAGTACGACGCCAGCTTTCGCGGTTTTTTTAACGCCTACAATCTGGAATCCGTCGTTGGTTTTATGGCTTTAAACAGTGCCTCTTTGGTAGCAGACGATGACGCGATAACAGCTGTTTGTTCGCTAGTCGGATAAGCTACTATACACGGGAGTGGAGCGCGGGATTGCATTACCGGTGTTTGTTTGGGTAAACGAAGCTTGAGTTGGTCCGCGTACGATAACTTATTGTTCTCGTTGGATGAATTAACGGATGAGTTACGCTTCGCGATATCTAATTCCCGTTGCGTGTTGGCTAACCTTGTTTCGGTACACGACGACTTTAATGCGAGCAGTGAAACAATTGACGTGATTCGCTGCGTAAAATCCATTACCGCTGACTTATTTGCCACGTTCATTCGCGAGCCCTGATCGTTAACAAGTTCATTAATTTTGGCTAAATAACTCGATGCCTCGGAAACTAAGTCGCAGTAATTAGCACGGCTAACGTCATCGCTGTTCGTATCGGACGCGGACGAATCCATGTTTTCGGATTCAGATCGCTGAACTCGCTTAGACCTATCAGGAGAAACACACGTTGGTGAAACCTGGCTAAATAAACGTTTTGGTGTCGCCGTATTTGGTGACCTTGGCGTTAAACCACTTTTTTTAAAAACGTTCGGGCCCCGATCGGGGGGGTCGTCATTATTTGTCGACATTGTAAGCTAAAGAAATAACTACCTATAAGTAATTAAGTTGATTGCGATATGAAAATACACGGTTACTATTCGAAAAAACAATAACTACTTCGATCGGCCAAGAGATTTTTTTTTGATGACACCCTCAGAATAAAATAAAATTACTTACCGAGGAAATAATTCGTTAATTATTTCGTTAATCCAAATTAAAACGCACAAAAACTTACGGAACAATATACACAAGGCAATACCATACACCAATAAACAGTTCACAAGCCGGAATTCGATCTCCAAACACGTTAAACACAATTAATTATAAGCAGTACCTACGCCAGGACGTCACCGCACTGTGCGCGCGCGCGGAGGGAAGTGAAGGGGGAGGGGAAGGAAAAGGGATGGGAAAAGGGTTAGGATCAGGGGGCAAGCCCCCCTGGGGAGAACCGGATATACACTGGCTGACCCTGGAACGCGACCCACACAAGGTGGGCCACTATGGCAGGTTTTAGCACCAGTGTACGGTGGTCGCTATCCGGTCGGATACAAGTATATCCATGCATACATTGAAATAGTCTCGATAATAGATCTTTTGGTATTCTACAAGGTGGTAGTTCTTTCGTATGCTACAAGGTGGTAGGTCCCTCATATGGGAGAGGCTGTCTGGGTTGGTACCACCGCTTTGTCTATTTCTGCCGCCAAGCAACAGGGTGTTAGTACTGTGTACTGTTGTGTTTCGGTTTGAAGAACATTGAAGCCAGTGAAATTACTGAGCATTATGAGACTTAAGATCTTATGTCTCGGGGTGACGAGCACAGTTCAATGCCATGCAGTGCTTTGTAATTCAACGTTCTGTGCAGTGTTGCTTCTGTTTATGGGAAGGCGTGGCGCTTACCATCAGGCGAGCGACTTGCTCGTCTCGTCATACAATAAAATAAAAAATAAAAAATCTCGAACTTCCTTTGATATTTTATTTAGTGATTAGCCTAATAAGTGTTGTATTATTTTTGTCTTTCACTTTTAAATTATATTGACGTATAAAAATAGACATGTAAGTACATGGAAATATACAAAATAGTGATTAGTTCAAATACTGAATGACGAAGACATGCGTACTCCGTGACGCAGATAGTGCATACGTGCGTGATTTTTAACCAAATATTTGACTATTGCCATGCAGGACATAACTAATCGTACTTATTTGTATTATAGTATGTACACACACATATCAATAGTAACAACAAGTAAAGGGACTGGGTTTGTAATACGAATTACGCAAGTTGTCGCAAAATGTACAAATTCTATTATGCTATTATTGTTTTAGTCGAATGTTATATGTAGTTGAGCTTAGAAGCAATATACATATAATGTCGGTGTTATAGATGACCGTGTGAAATTGAAGATTAACATCAAGGGACGCTTTAATTCGAATAAAAGCAAACCCGTATTCAACTTTTGATTCGAGGATAATGAATGTTACGGCACGGACAGAGTTTATGGCATAAATCCTAATCAATGTTGTGTGAAAAATAAAATGATTCGCCTTTTCACAGCTAGAAGTAATCAAATAATTCTTTCTTTTATTTTAGGGTTTATAAGCCACTACGTTATTAAGCCTCATTTATATGAAGGGAATTATAAATTCTTCCAAAAAAAACAGGAACCTAAAATTTTACCTATTTAAAAAACCTTAAGTTTATGCAGGTTGCTGTGTACAGATAATTCCTATTATTTACTTTCGTAACTTCTGAGGAAATTATTTAAAGTAGGTGTAGTGTATTAAGTGTATAGGAAACATTGCTGATTATCGAAATGTATCATGTACTGGAAAAGAAAATAACAGAAAAATCTTGTTTACGAAGCTGCGTCGTGCAGTTTGAAAAAAATAATCGTTTAACACGGTCGCGTAAATTCCGGTTCTTAGTTATATTCTCGCTTATGACGTACGAGAAATTTCCTTTATCTTCACCTCCTCTTTGCGTCGTATTCCTCAGTATTGAGGGTCGTGACCTCCCTTCTGCATCACTTTCTCTCGTAGGATCTTTCTCTATCTGTATCTGTTACCTTAAACATCTTCATCAGTCGTCCTATCATGGGTTATCAGTAAGTGTGTTATGATCGAATTATCTAAAAACGAATTGAAGAATATCAAATAATTATGAGTCAAGTGCGATAAACTATATTCACGGTCAAAGCGATCAACGATACATTTTATTTGATTGAATTACGAGTTGAGGAAGGCGCTCGCCTGATGGTAAGCGCCACGCCTGCCCATAAACAGAAACAACACCACACAGAACTTTGAATTACAAAGCACTGCATGGCACTGAACTGCGCTCGTCACCCGGAGACATAACATGTTAAGTCTCATAATGCCCAATAATTTCACTGGCTTTAATGTTCTTCAAATCGAAACCCTACAGTGCTTACAGACTGTTGCGTGACGGTAAAAATAGACAAAGCGGTGGTACCAACCCAGACGGCCTCTCGCATCCGAGGGACCTACCATCTTGTAAAATGACTTCTCAATTTGCAAATTTTCATCGCTTTATTGTTGCTAGTATTATTAATAGTTGCTAGATTTGGCCGTGAAATGACATCAGATAAATAGCAACAATAAAACAACATGTCATATAATGAGATATTACTCATAGGGCTTATGTACTTATTTCACAAATAGAATAATTAATTTAGTATTTCACCCGATGATTATATGTCTTTCTGGAATTTTCCATTTTGTAATGCGCATGTTTTTGATAATGAAGCAGAAAACAGTAGTACTTATATAACTTGGACACAGTTATATAGTTAGATCATATACGATAGATAGATTAGATAGACGGTGAAGGCAACATCGTGAGGAAACCTGCATACCTGAGAACTGGATAAGATTTTTCGAAGGTATGTGAAGTCTGCCAACCCGCATTAGGCCAGCGTGGTGGACTAAGGCCTAATCCCTCTCATTCAGTAGAGGTGGCCCGTGCCCAGCAGTAGAACGTACGACGGCTAGTAAAAAAAAACGATAGATAGATTATTCGTCAGTTTGATACCACGTCGGTATAGATGGAATGTGTCCCTACGATTTTTAAGTATCTTCTTGTGGGGTAATATAAGGTCACTATGAGATACTATTTCTATTCTATAAATTTAAGTGGTGCAGTCTAGACAGACGTTGGGAGTTAAGGTGCTTGATTGCATAACTAGTTCGACTAGCCCCGGAAATTAGAATCGAAAATATTCATATGGTATTGTTATTTGATTACGTCTACGAAAGCGCAGTTAATATATTTGTATACTAGCTGTGCCCGCGACTTCGGCCGCGTAATGCTTTACAGTAATGTTTCTCTATACATGATATTAGACGTATAGCCATCGGGGATCAAAGCATACAGGCTGCTAGAATTGCTAACACGTGACAGAGCCACATAAAGCTGACCATGCGAAAAATAGCTAATACTTAGATCACACCCACAACTTTTAACGTCTGACCTTAGTCTTAACCTTTATCTTGAAATTGCCATAACTTTTTTATTTACTTTTTTTGCTGGTGGGAGGATACTTGTATCCGACCGGATAGCGACCACCGTACACTGGTGCTAAAACCTGCCATAGTGGCCCACCTTGTGTGGGTCGCGTTCCAGGGTCAGCCAGTGTATACCCGGTTCTCCCCAGGGGGCTTGCCCCCTGATCCTAACCCTTTTCCCATCCCTTTTTCCTTCCCCTCCCCTTTGACCCTTTGCAGGCCGGCATGATCGTGCCGACCAACGATGGACACACTGTTTATCGTTGGTCGACACTATTCTTGGATTGCGCTACACTTACCATCAGGTGTGGCGTAGTCATTTTGCCGAGCCAGGATAAAAAAAAATATATATCCATCGAATGACATGAAACAAATACTAAATGTTAAGTAATGCTTACCACAATATATTAGTGAAAACTACATCTAAATCAGATAGGCGTTTCTGAGATTAGCTCGCACAAACGCACAGACAAACAGACAAAAATTGTAACAATCATTGTATGGGGTGTTATTGCGTTGATAAAGGTCCCAATAATATTTTTTCTCATATATCTTCCATGTACAGACAGCGATCTGTTACATTTTTATTAGATACTAGATGACCCGGTGAACTTCGTATCACCTACATATATTTGTTTAAAATGTGGTCAAAACTTGATACAAATGTTTCATTTACATTAAATGCAATTAAGTAAGGTACTGCACCATAGCACGTGAGGTAGCCCGTCGCATATTTAATTGACTTCGACGACCTAAGTCAGGTCGTCTTCCACCTCCCCCCGGTGGGACAGTCCTGTCCCTGTCCCTGTCCTGTCCTGTCCCTGTCCTGTCCCTGTCCTGTCCTGTCCTGTCCCTGTCCTGTCCCGTCCCGTCCCGTCCCGTCCCGTCCCGTCCCGTCCCGTCCCGTCCCGTCCCGTCCCGTCCCTGTCCCTGTCCCTGTCCCTGTCCTGTCCTGTCCCTGTCCTGTCCCTGTCCTGTCCCTGTCCTGTCCTGTCCTGTCCTGTCCTGTCCCTGTCCCTGTCCTGTCCCTGCCCCTGCCCCTGCCCCTGCCCCTGCCCCTGCCCCTGCCCCTGTCCCTGTCCCTGTCCCTGTCCCTGTCCCTGCCCCTGCCCCTGCCCCTGCCCCTGCCCCTGCCCCTGCCCCTGCCCCTGCCCCTGCCCCTGCCCCTGCCCCTGCCCCTGCCCCTGCCCCTGCCCCTGCCCCTGCCCCTGCCCCTGCCCCTGCCCCTGCCCCTGCCCCTGCCCCTGCCCCTGCCCCTGCCCCTGCCCCTGCCCATGCCCCTGCCCCTGCCCCTGCCCCTGCCCCTGCCCCTGCCCCTGCCCCTGCCCCTGCCCCTGCCCCTGCCCCTGCCCCTGCCCCTGCCCCTGCCCCTGCCCCTGCCACTGACCCTGCCCCTGCCCCTGCCCCTGCCCCTGCCCCTGCCCCTGCCCCTGCCCCTGCCCCTGCCCCTGCCCCTGCCCCTGCCCCTGCCCCTGCCCCTGCCCCTGCCCCTGCCCCTGCCCCTGCCCCTGCCCCTGCCCCTGTCCCTGTCCCTGTCCCTGTCCCTGTCCCTGTCCCTGTCCCTGTCCCTGTCCCTGTCCCTGTCCCTGTCCCTGTCCCTGTCCCTGTCCCTGTCCCTGTCCCTGTCCCTGTCCCTGTCCCTGTCCCTGTCCCTGTCCCTGTCCCTGTCCCCGTCCCCGTCCCCGTCCCCGTCCCCGTCCCCGTCCCCGTCCCCGTCCCCGTCCCCGTCCCCGTCCCCGTCCCCGTCCCCGTCCCCGTCCCCGTCCCCGTCCCCGTCCCCGTCCCCGTCCCCGTCCCCGTCCCCGTCCCCGTCCCCGTCCCCGTCCCCGTCCCCGTCCCCGTCCCCGTCCCCGTCCCCGTCCCCGTCCCCGTCCCCGTCCCCGTCCCCGTCCCCGTCCCCGTCCCCGTCCCCGTCCCCGTCCCCGTCCCCGTCCCCGTCCCCGTCCCCGTCCCCGTCCCCGTCCCCGTCCCCGTCCCCGTCCCCGTCCCCGTCCCCGTCCCCGTCCCCGTCCCCGTCCCCGTCCCCGTCCCCGTCCCCGTCCCCGTCCCCGTCCCCGTCCCCGTCCCCGTCCCCGTCCCCGTCCCCGTCCCCGTCCCCGTCCCCGTCCCCGTCCCCGTCCCCGTCCCCGTCCCCGTCCCCGTCCCCGTCCCCGTCCCCGTCCCCGTCCCCGTCCCCGTCCCCGTCCCCGTCCCCGTCCCCGTCCCCGTCCCCGTCCCCGTCCCCGTCCCCGTCCCCGTCCCCGTCCCCGTCCCCGTCCCCGTCCCCGTCCCCGTCCCCGTCCCCGTCCCCGTCCCCGTCCCCGTCCCCGTCCCCGTCCCCGTCCCCGTCCCCGTCCCCGTCCCCGTCCCCGTCCCCGTCCCCGTCCCCGTCCCCGTCCCCGTCCCCGTCCCCGTCCCCGTCCCCGTCCCCGTCCCCGTCCCCGTCCCCGTCCCCGTCCCCGTCCCCGTCCCCGTCCCCGTCCCCGTCCCCGTCCCCGTCCCCGTCCCCGTCCCCGTCCCCGTCCCCGTCCCCGTCCCCGTCCCCGTCCCCGTCCCCGTCCCCGTCCCCGTCCCCGTCCCCGTCCCCGTCCCCGTCCCCGTCCCCGTCCCCGTCCCCGTCCCCGTCCCCGTCCCCGTCCCCGTCCCCGTCCCCGTCCCCGTCCCCGTCCCCGTCCCCGTCCCCGTCCCCGTCCCCGTCCCCGTCCCCGTCCCCGTCCCCGTCCCCGTCCCCGTCCCCGTCCCCGTCCCCGTCCCCGTCCCCGTCCCCGTCCCCGTCCCCGTCCCCGTCCCCGTCCCCGTCCCCGTCCCCGTCCCCGTCCCCGTCCCCGTCCCCGTCCCCGTCCCCGTCCCCGTCCCCGTCCCCGTCCCCGTCCCCGTCCCCGTCCCCGTCCCCGTCCCCGTCCCCGTCCCCGTCCCCGTCCCCGTCCCCGTCCCCGTCCCCGTCCCCGTCCCCGTCCCCGTCCCCGTCCCCGTCCCCGTCCCCGTCCCCGTCCCCGTCCCCGTCCCCGTCCCCGTCCCCGTCCCCGTCCCCGTCCCCGTCCCCGTCCCCGTCCCCGTCCCCGTCCCCGTCCCGTCCCGTCCCGTCCCGTCCCGTCCCGTCCCGTCCCTGTCCCTGTCCCTGTCCCTGTCCTGTCCCTGTCCTGTCCTGTCCTGTCCTGTCCTGTCCTGTCCTGTCCCGTCCCGTCCCTGTCCCGTCCCTGTCCCGGCCTGTCCCGTCCTGTCCAAATCGGTACAGCCAGGCTCGAGTTTTGGCGAGACACACGCACAGAGCGATTCAATGTAAAACATTCCAAAATCAACAACTACTAATAAATTAAAAATTAATAAAAAAAACATTGTCCAGCGGACGAAATTGTGAATCTAAACCATTCTCAGATCCCCTTGAACACACACAAAAAATTTCATCAAAATCGGTCCAGTCGTTTAAGAGAAGTTCAGGAACATACACACTCACAGAAGAATTATATATATAAAGATATATTTGGTTATATAAATTCAGAAACCAATTACTATAAAATATATTAGGGAAATTACCCACAAATAAAAATCCCCGAGTAAATTGATCACGGAAAGAAAAATATCCCATAATTTTGACGAGTTATTATTTAAAAGTCCCGAATCAATGACTTGTTATCTATGATTATGGACTGATAAGTATTTTCCTATTACTAAGTGTACAGGATAAGGAAATGAGTCATACAGTATGACGCCGGCGCATAAATATATGAGTAATAAAAGAAACGCTTACTAAGACTCCGAATAACATTACCGGTTGCGAATGTCATAGCTTACGTAGCCATAAACTACTTCATGGGCAGAATACTACTTCCGCCGTAAAATAATAAAAAACCAACAGATAAGTATGACTAATTTACTATGGCGCGGAAATGAATATACCATAGAGTTTGAATCAGACAGATCGTGGAAGTCTTCTTTGTGTATTGATAAAGATCGCAGGAGGTCGCTGGATGCAGGCCGCTTCCAACAGGTCGGTCTGGAAATCTTTGGGGGAGGCCTATGATCAGCAGTGGACGTCTTGTGGCTGATGATGATGATGATGATGTATGACAATAAGGTTTTACCTGCGGCTCTGCCCGCGTAACAGCTATGGTTAGAAAACTTTATTTTATGGGCTATGCATTCTCTCAGAACATAGGACTATAGCAAGATATTTGGGCTTATGGTGATCAGGTTCTAGTGGAAATATTTAGGGCAAATTGGATGAAGTAAACACGTTTAGGGTATCTGACGGTACATAATGCATATCGAGCTAAACAGGGAGACAATTGGCTAGTTTCGGGTTCATAGAGCGTCGTCTCTTTTGTACGAAGCACTAACAGTCCGGTCTCTACTTGGAGCTGTTAAAACAATTAATATTATTAATATTTGTATAAACTACACCAAACGTATTTATAATGTTTCTTAGAAACCAAATTGAAAGAAAAAGCACAAATATGAATAATTATTACGTAGTATGTTTATTACATTGTTTAAAATTAATTTAATAATTGCTCTTTCCAATCAAATGACATGTTCCAATGAAACATTTAATATGTCAACTTAATTCTAAATTACTTCTATTACGGTATCTATGCTTTCGGTAAGATTGATAGCACTGTCTCTATACTCCGTACTAGTATAACGGTCGAATTCCCGTTGAAGTGTTCGATATTCATTCTCACATTTGATTACATGGTCGAAAACTTTTAAATGCCCAATCATTTTTTAGTCAATAATTTATTCAATAATTGTTTTTGTGTGTGTTTGAGTGGCTCCCTGGATTAGATTTAGATTGACTATTGGACCCGGTAGGTGGCGCTACAATCGGGTTTTAGAATATTATTTTTTATAAAAAAATTCGCATATGAATCAATATTTGAACCCTAAAATTAAATGTGGTGGGTGAAAACGCGCGGGACAGTTCGAGTTATAAAATATTTATTTACCTATATATATACAGGGTTAATTTTAAAACACCAGCAACCTCGCAGGACCAGATAGCTGACCCCATACGGAACAACTTTTGTTCTACGAGTTTGGATATAACTCAAAATATTAAAAAAAAAATGATTTTACAAGTTTTTGTTGTGTCGTATTTTTCTTCGTAGACTGCGGCGTGCGCGCGCGACTCAAAGGCGCCGCTCAGCTGAGCGGCGCGTTGACCTTCAAAGGAGCTAGCCCGGTTCCCCACGCTTCGCGTGTTTGCTTACGTAATCTGCGATGCGCGTAGGTAACTTTCAAGACGGAAATTAAATGAATACTTATTTTTGTATGAAAATAAAATCTAACAAATTATCAAAAGTCGTAGAACAAAAGTAGTAGCTTATAACCTTAGGTATCTACCCCTGCGAGGTTGCTGGTGTTTTAAAAATAACCCTGTATATTATATAAAACAACATTATGTACATATTTACATTGATTTTGAACACAGTACGAAATATTAAATCTTAATATTATAGGTAATAGGAATTCCGATGCTATCCACACTACACGATCCTGGACCGTGGAAATATTAATACAGAAATGGATCAGATTATAATAATTATGCACAGCATAAAATTTTAATGTTGATTAACTACAAAATCGAATTCTGGGAGCACTATGGACACGAATTAAAACAAAATATAGCCTATGTGCCCATAAAATGTAAAATATGCATAAAAATGTCGGCGATGTAAGCGACCACCGACGCGAAAGCCACGCGTCTAGGAAGCCTCATAATAAAGTTACTAAAAGTTTAGTTATTCATATTTTTTTCCATAGGTGTGTGAGTAGTTATTATCCAGAGGCGTCGTATCCGTTTAGTAGTTCCTTAAATTAGTCCTTAATATAAATCGACTACACAATCGATATCTATGTGGCCCTGTGGTCACAAAGCACAATACAACAAACCATAAGTTAATTGGATAAAGAAATTAAAATAGGTTCAGTAGCTCCAAAGATTACCCCCTCCTACATACAACCAAAAAAATATTTCCTCTTTATATACATAATGAGTATAATTTATAAGTGAAACGCTATGCAGAAGATATTTCATGATGATTTATCGGCACATTTTGTTATATAATCTTTATTTTATGTTGGTAGAGAGAAACAATGTATGTTTTAGGTCATAATATATACATGATATGATATGTTGGTACCAAAAACAATAGTGAAATAAAACTAATTTAAACGGATTTTATCGCTGTTTTTTTATTTTAATTTTTTATTTTAAGTTTGGTCCCGACGCGACGCGACGTTTCGAAAGCTTTTCAGCCTTCGTGGCCACGGTGTGGACCGGGTACCTGTAAAAAAACATTTTCATTTTGTAAATTACGATGTAACAGCAGCGATAACTCAGCGGGGAGTGGTATGGACTGTCGAGAAGAAAGTCGCAGGTTCGAAACCAGCCGCAAGAGCATACATCACTGACTTTTCTGAGTTACGTGTATATTAATTGTTAATTATCGCTTGCTTTAACGGTGAAGGAAACATCGTGAGGAAACCTGCATACCTAAGAACTCGATAAGATTTTCGAAGGTATGTGAAGTCTGCCAACCCGCATTAGGCCAGCGTGGTGGACTAAGGCCTAATCCCTCTCATTCAGTAGATGAGGCCCGTGCCCAGCAGTGGGACGTATATAATATAGGGCTAGTAAAAAAAAAAAATACGATAACAATATTAATGTGGTTACAGACTAGAATATTTCGCTTGAAGTGGAGGAGGTTTTTAGATTTTAATGATTTTCCTTAGAGGTATTTTTCTTTCGATAGGATTTGCTTGCTATTTCGTCTTCTGGTGATGGAGTGTAAAGCAAAATAAAAAAAAACATCACCTCAACGGGCAATAGGCGACAGCATTGCGATTGGATTAATGTAATTGTATAATAATCGGAATTGCGTTTTACGTAACTGCTGCTGCTGAAACAGCTGCGTCTACCATAAAAAAATGCAACATATTTTTTTTTAGTAGTAGTTAGTAGTACCTCAGCACAGCAGTCGTACCGCATAACATAACAACTGCACCACTGAGGCAGACTAAATAAAAATATCTTTTTAGGAATATTCCGAACAATCTAAACAAAGCGATGAGTTTATATTTCAACATAAATACTGTATGTAGTACGAATGTAATTAAAACTTAAATAATAGGTTTCCTTATGGTGTCAAAATTCATTGTAAAAACGCGGTGAGTAAGTTACTTATGTTCGTCATGCTAGCCGCAATGTTAGTGGTTTGTTTAAATACATTTTTAATTATTTTTATAGCATAGGTAAATGAGCAAGTCACCTGATGGTAAGTGATGCAGTGAAGGGGATTGGGCTCCCGGATATCTTTTAATATAAGATAAACAAAACGCTTGTTATTATTGATTTGTGAAGTATAAAAAATACTTCCTCTATAGATACATATTTTAAATATATTAGAATTATATTTAGATAACAACTAGATCTTTTTAATGCCATATTCTGTGTTATTATTTCTCGTGACCTATGGAATTATTATTTTATTTGTATTTATGCTGATTATTGATCTCTAGACTATGAATGTTAATATATTTGTTATATGTTTTAATAAATTTGTATGCGGTCGGTGCGAAGTTTTTTATACATCGTGCAATTTAATCCTCTATGGAAATATTTATTAACGGATATTAGCTTCGAGTACAAAACAAAAACAATAAAGTTCTTTTTTATCCTGTCTCTGCAAAGTGACTACGCTACACCTAATGGTTAGTGTAGCGCAATCCAAGAATAGTGTCGACCAACGATAAACAATGTGTCCATCGTAGGTCGGCAAGATCATGCCGCCCTGCCAAAGGGCCATGGGGGAAGGGAAGGAAAAAGGGATGGGAAAAGAGTTAGGCTCAGGGGGCAAGCCCCTGGGGAGAACCGGATACCAAAAGTTGTTTCATTATTGGTCAATAAAAGAGTTCTACATACAGATTATACTTACATTCACGTCGACTCCCTATCGCAATGAGTCATAATCCTTTTTTATTCTTTTTAGCCCAACGTGTAATGAAACGGACTATCGAGAAGCAGGTCATAGATTCAATCCCAGCGTCCAGGTCATACACCTCTGACTTTTTGAAGTTGCGTGTGTATTCATTGTTAACTATACTTCGCTTTAACAAACATGAATAGTAAATTGCTTCATAAGTATAGTAACAGGCTTAGGCTGAGAAACCATAAGGTCGTGAGTTCAAATCCCAGGTCGAGCAATGACAGTTTGAGTACGAAAAATCACATATGAGTTATCCGGGATTGGTATTTGTACTCGGTATGATGATAGGCTCATCGTGGGAATGAAATAAGCTGAGTGTAGCGCTAGTTTCACCTCTATAAACCCCTTCGGTGTTACAGGCGTGAGCTTATGCGTTATAATCTATGTGTGTTATGTTTAACAAATAGACATAGCAAACATAGAAAACGCAGTCAGCACAATAATCTGAATGGACTATTTTTCGATTAAAAGTTGTAAAGCCACGCTATAGACAGCTTTGTCTGCAGCAGGAATGGGTTGGGTCGTTATCACGGTTTTTTAGAAAACTTACTGCGAGTAGTAGCTTAGTGTTGCGTTTCGTATGATGGGTGAGATATCCGAAGGAATATATATCCCCTCCTCTCCCAATTCCTTAACTACTCTCTTTTAAGATCGGCAACGCGTACATGATTCCAGGATGGAGATCGTTTAACGCATCAAGTGACACAATTGCTCGTTTGCCAACATCTGCCATAAAAAAAAACCTAGACTGAGGAATCCCTGAACATACAGTTATTGCCTACCTCCGGCTTATGTCGGAAGAGCATAGAGTGCGCAAGAAATGTGTAACCTCATTTCTAATATGACCAAAGAGATGTCGACCTCAGAACTTTGCAATTTTGATTACGTTTTAGAATGTACAAAATTATTGCGTTCGCATCTCAAAACGCCTAAGCGTTATTTCAACGCAACATTTATTTAGCAATACGTCGTTTTAGTAACACAATATTTCATAACAGTGAAATTGATAATAAGCAGCCAGATGGCAATGCCAAGACACCGGCAGTCAAGGCTGTGAATATTTAAATAGTCGATGCAACTATTCTGACATCGCAAATATTAATAAATATATGTATTTCATTTATAAATTCATTATTGTGATTTCTGTGTAGGTAAGGTCATATTTTTCTTTTTTCAATGACCTCGGGATCATATTCATGAAATACTTATAATGTGTAATACAAGGTGGTTTTACAAGGTGGTAGGTCCCTCGTATGCGTGAGGCCATCTGGGTTGGTACCACCGCTTTGTCTATTTCTGCCGCCAAGCAACAGTGTGTAAGCACTGTTGAGTTTCGGTTTGAAGGACATTGAAACCAGTGAAATTACTGAGCATTATGAGACTTAACATCTTGTGTCTCGGTGTGACGAGCGCAGTTCAATGTCATGCAGTGCTTTGTAATTCAACGGTATGTGCGGTGTTGCTTCTGATTATGGGCAGGCGTGACGCTTACCACCAGGCGAGCGCCTTGCTCGTCTCGTCATTCAATCAAATAAAAATAATAATAGTAATAGTTAAGAATATTATCCTGTAGATTATGGTCAAGGAAAGATCCAAGTCACATAAATAAAACAAAATTGTCAAACAATTGTCCTAGATAATATATGCCGAGGCAGCGTTTTGATCATCTTACGACACTGAACACGGCCTTTTCAATGTACTTACCTTTGTATATGTAAATAGTTTACTTAATATGTATATAAAATAGTATTTAAATTACTTAGTTATAACTCTTATACGCAATTTATAGCAGAAAGCAATGGAATGACTAGGCACATCGGTACTTTATTTTATTATCATTATTAATGAAGGTTTTAATTAGTTTTATAGGACATTTTTTTTTACATATGCACTGACGCCTGTAATACCCGAATGGGTAGGCAGAAGTATAACCAGTACACCTACATTTCGCCAAGCTTATTTGCGATTAAATAGGGGGCGAGCTTATCACCACACAGAGCCCAATTCCAGACTCCGCGCCGATGCTTAGCATTTCGGGATAGAAAAACCCAATATGACTTACCTGAGCCGGGGATAGAACCCAATACTTCAGCATTACAGTCGCACCACATACGCAATAGTACAATTGCGGTTGCGCGGCAACCGACAAAAAAAATAAAAAAAACGAAACTAAACAGTTATGGGTACCTAGTCAATGACTGGATACCACTGTCTCAAAATTATTTATCTTTATTTTTGCTTTTATTATTTTTAAAAGTTTTTATTTAAGCACAGATAGTGAATATTTTTTGTAAAAAAATATTCAATATCTGTGCTTATATGACGAAGTTCTAATCTTTCATACCCGATTTTATTCCCTTGACATTCAATTCCTTGAACAAATGGGATCACCCGGTGAATAAACCCTAACAAATACAAAAAGAAACATACAAATCGGTCCACATTCGGCGGAGTTATGCTTGAATATATGTATATATATAAAAACTTCCTCCGGTTTTTTCATCGGTTAAAAAATAATACACGGGCGCGTGTTAGTAAAATCCAACTTATTGGAATTTATTTTCAAATGGCAATGTAAATTAATACGGCACGAAAAGTTCTGATTACATATCTGGCCTGGTATTGACCTAATAACGGTCTTACATCAAATGCAATACCTACTCAGTATAAGTGCACGCAATTGTAAGAGATTGTCGTTAGCTTATTACAAGGTGACCAATTTGCGTGACGAATATGAGGCGTTAATTGCATTTTGGGACAAGGCGTAAGCAATAAAGTTTTAAATGACACTGGGACACTGAATAATTTAAATATCTGCATTATTTTGAATTCGTTTTTTTAATGTCTGATCTTAACATTTAATTGCATAATTAAAATATTAATTAACTTCAAATTCATAACCGTGCAATCAACTATAAAATTGTGCAAGGACTAATGAGATAATAAACTATAACAGCTGTTATTAACGATTCCATCTTTTTTATTAAAAGATACGTACATCCTCTCTGGGTAAAATTATGCGCTTATTTTTTTTCTTTGTTTATTACGAACTAATAAATGATGTCTCATCATTCATATATATTACGAAGAAAAAATAGAACAGAATTTAAGCCAATAATAATTGGTCATCGTGATTAGGCGTTTGTGTTTCCGAAATGGGTAAGGACTGCCGAAGCACCTAACGGCTATTATCGTATGTCTACCGAGTACATAGTATCTTATTTTCTAACGAGAATGTCATAATTTCTGTCAAGTGCCACTACTCTACAATTGCTTATGTTTCCATTATCAGTCTCAGAGTAACGACTAAAGCATAGAGAGAGCGTGAAATTTCAGTCTAGTTGTACTCTTTATACTTATGACACATTCAGTGTGAAAAACAAGGACAGGTATGTAGTTATAAGGGTTGCTTATGGCAATGCTGTCCACATTTTTTGTCTCGGTAGTGATGTGCCGTATTTTGCAGAGGTATCGATATAAATTTATTTTTTTACGTATTGGAATGTATGTACATTATTGTCATGTCATAAATTCCATGGATGATAAAAATAAAGAATACATTGTTTGTTTAAAAAACCTTGCTCTGGTTCCAACAGGCTTTTACATGATAATCCTATTCTTCTTCTTGTCGTGTTAGCTGCAATGTTTAACCAAACACTGATTTGTCAGATTTTTTAACCGCTTTCCAAGCTCCAATGTAAATAATGATCATTAGTTCGCAGCTTATCTTTCCTTCCAAAGCATGAAATCATCTTACTTTTCTTTTTACCGACTTATAAAAAAAGGTTATCAATTCAAAATGTATGTATGTAATATTGTTGGAATTGCACAATATATGTTAATCTATGTGGGCTTCTGAACACGTGTGCGACATTTAATTCGTGTTCTTATGTATGGTATGTTTGTCCACGCATTTCTCGGAAACTCGCCGAAAATTACTTTCGTTTCGGAAATCGGTGTCTTCACCTCCTATATTTTTGTCGTTTTGCGTCACCGTCTTCCGAAGCGAAAGTTATTTTCTTTTTAGTGTCTTTGGAAGTCGGATTTTGTGAAAAAGGAATTTTATCTAAAATTTATTAAATTAAATAAATACAGTCGGATCAAAACGAATTTTTATTTAATATTTGTAAATAAAAAATTAAAAATATATAACTGCATCCTTCTAGTCTACTGTCCTTTAAATATTACAGTTTTAGTCAAATGTGACCTAATTTTTTCTTGATTATCCCCAGTTTTCTTTGTAATGTAGTGAATTCTAATATTTAAATAGTTCTGCGTAATCGTTTTAATCAACAGTGCTCTGTGATCTTCTGTGAAGACATTCTCCAAACCATGTTCAATTAAATCGGCGAAAACGTTCGTAGGTAATAGAAGATTGCTTACTATTAAAATCATATTAATCATGTGTTTCGGCAATCCTAACATTCTTGTTCCATTTTTTAATTCATACTCGCGGAGTATCTTTTCACTCACTCTACAAACTTTGGCAGTACTAATAGACGGTTTTATTAACCCACCCCGATCCTTAACACCAATTAACAAATAATTATTGTCTTTGGTTTCAAGGCTTTGTAAACATACTTCACAAATTAATTTTTTTTTTAATGATCGCACAACATTGCCTGCTATATAATTTACAATATCTCTGGCGTATTCTGAAAGAGCACATGGATCATAAATGTAGTCATGTTCATTTGTTTCCAACAGCGATTCATCATGGTGCAATACGCGGCCACTAGAGGTACAGTTGTTAAGGATTCTGCAGAATTTCTGCGGACTGTAATTAAGAATTTTAATTTCTTCTAATGGCAAGCAATTCCCTGTGACACTTTCTTTAAACTCAGCGTGCACAATTAATTTTTTGTAAGCAGCTCGAAACATTTTGGCTGAAGGATTATTGTTAAAACCACACATTGATCTTATAGCACCAAAAAATAGTTCAATATGGTCTTGATTCATTTTGTAACTGCAAAGATATTTCATTACAGAGTTTTCTCCTTGAATTAACGTTTCATATAAATACAGCAAAGATTTCATACATATAATGAATCCAATGAATCCCGTTGATCGGTTTGTATGTATAATTCTAGTTCCATTACATTTTAATTCGGAGATATATTTTATAGCCGTTTCAAAGAATAACTTCGTTTCTTCTATATTAAAACTTGTTGTGGCTCGCTTCCAGCCCTTTGCGCGCATCGACCTACTATTGAGGACATCAAAAAGATTGTTGAAAGTTCGGATGAAACAAATGGTGCCATCGCAGTCAGAAAAGCCTGGAATCCCTTTTGTTTTACAATACTCCAGGGCGTCAGCTACTGAGGTACTCAATAATTGAGTAGCTAAGCGCACTTTCATTTTTTGCTTTACAAAATTGATGTGTTCATTTTTTAATTTATTGGCGAAATGCAGTCCCTCTTCATTTTGAAGTTGATTAAGTAACTCGATATAATGCCAATCAACATTCCTGCCTTGTATGTCTATAATTATTTTTTTGTCGGCAAATGTGTTTCTCACTAATTTAATGTTATGGCAGGGATCAGGCCAAATGCAAATATTTGAACCATTGTTATGAAATCTGTACAGCTGCGATGACAAGTCACAACCTAAATCTGTGCACATTGCCTTATTTGTGGTTGCACCATCAAATGTTAATGTTACAACATTTATACCAACTTCGTTCAGTAACGTCAAACATTGCTGGACCAGGGTTGCTTTTTCATGTGCTGTAATGGAATCTATTAAGAAGTATCCCACCGGAATCTTCCAGTTATCGTTGATAGATGTCAACATAAAAGTCAGGGCTTCTCTAGCTAATGGTACTGCATCGGAGTCCAGTTCACAACCCATGTTAACATAGCCAAAGTAATTGGTGCCATCCCACTCTACTATTTTACGTATTGCCATTTCATCCATGCTTAAGGCGCAAAATATTGGTTTTGCTTTGTTAGCATCTACGCGTAACTTTAATGCATTAAAAGCTTCTGTGGTGAATCCTGGATTACAGTCAATGCCTTGATACCACTTGCCGATAGTTTTGGGATGCGGCAGTACATTATCCAACTCTTGCCGCACAAAGTTGTAAGCACGTGGTGATAAATAATGTAATGTCACGGCAAACTTTTTCAACTCTAAGTCATATGTTCTGTCAATATCACCTTGTTTTTTTTCTAAATACCTCTCTATAACTTTATTATTTTTAACTGCATCTAATATCAAAAGCTTATCTTGTTCTAAATTTTCTTCGATGAGTATTTCTTGGAGTCTATCCTGCAAAGTCAAATTTTTCTGTTTTAAACGTTTTGTTTGTCTTCTAAGCGCATTAATTTTCAAAAGGCGTTTCCTGCAGAGTTTCTTTGATTTTTCTAAATCTTGTTCAAGCTTTCTTATTTTGTTTGTTAGTGCTGAACAACATGACGAGCTTGAAATTGGCATTTCATTTTCATCTATTTCCATAGCATGAGAAGAACCCTGAAAAAATAATAATAAGTATATATTTTTGTATTTTTTCTCCGATAATGCAATACAAATAATATGTTTAAAACCTATTGTCTGATTTTCAGCTACAGTTTGAACTTGACACAGTGTTAAATAGACAGCTTGTAAAAGTACCTACTTGACTTTCAGTATGATCTATTGTATGAGAATTGTGATCAATTTGTATGATTTGAAATGGCTCTCGTCCTGGATTTGCGTGTAGATTCTCATCATCATCAGTATCCTGAAATAATGAAAGCTTAGTAAAAAAACTATCTGGCTTCAAACTCATTAAGCCTCTACCTGTAGACATAAGTAAAAAAAAATCACTGATAGGCAACACTTTACAACACAATAAGTCAAAAACATACAAAATGTATGAAAAGAGCAAAGAAAACTAACTTATTGTAAGTAAAACAATTGGTAAAGGTTAACACCCACACCTAAAGTCTGCAAGAAAAACAACTAAAGACAAAGAAAATCATTATTTTTCTCGATGCTTTGTGGCACAGGAGGACTGTGAACGTTTTGAGACAGGTGAAAATTAACGCGAATTGATCACTAAGTGAGCGCACGTGAAGATGGCTTTACTTACCAATAATAGAGATGGTATGGCGCCAGGTTTAAGCCTTCTCCATTTATCGCTACTTATAAAGCAGTCGTCAGTAAAACATATTCGGCTATGCTTAGTCCAATAATTTCTGGCTCTTGGAATCGCTTTACACCAATTGTTTTTCTCATTTGGAGGCATACTGAAAAATAAAATGATATCTTCTCCAATTTATGGGCATCAAATTATCGTATCGATAAAAAGTATCTACATCACTAGCTTAACATAATCTCACAAATTACAAAATCACTTTTTTGAAAATTAATTCGCTATTACAACATAATTTGTAATAAAGATAGTTTGAAGGGATAGTTATTAATCTAATATGTATGTTTTAAGTGATCACATCCAAATATTTCACGTGATTTTATATGAAAATTGAAAAAATAACACTTACCGATGAAAGCTTACAAATTCATTGTTTTCTTTCCTTGACGAATGTGATTTACACGATAACACAAAACAAGCCATGTTAACAGCTTATTTATCTGTCCTTTGCACCTTTTTTTTTTACAACATTACGCAAAAAATCTGTTAGATTTTAATAAAACAATGATCCAGCCCACGTACTTACTTTCATGACGTAATATACGACTAAACGAAATAGTTTGCACGGTTAATCGTGTACTAAGCATCAATTGTGCTTTTTTAATTGATCGTATAATAAGAGACCAAGTGTGACCGTTTGACAATTTCGGTATGTCCATTTAGCTTTAAGCATAGATAAATACATATGTGTTTGTCTCTTTTAAGTGTACAATCTGCATCATAAGAGAGAAGAGCTTGGATATATCGTAATTTGTCCCTAATTTGTACGCTCCCTCTATGCTTTAGTCGTTACTCTGAGTTATCAGTGCTGCCAATCGGCTGAAAACTTTCAACTTTTATTGATCTTTAAGTACGTCTTGAAGACTTGATTGGAGGATTTTTTGGCGGGAATTCTGACAATGAGGTTCATCGCTTATTTTAATTTATTTCAAAATCTAGTTTAAAGTTGTGATTGTTGTATAAAAGTGGGGTGGAATTGTGCAACAAACATTGACGGTGATGAACAATGTATGGAAACATTTAATAAGTGAATTAAGCATCGTACTGGAGGAAATTCACACCAAAACTTCAACAAGACCTTGAAAACGTCCACACCAATATTTCAACGTTCTTGTGAAAACTTGAGTGTAAATTATACTTGTCATTGGCGAAAAGCGAAGCCATAAATTAAAATGAAGAAGAACGCTTGATTGGAATTGAAAACATGGGGTTTTGTTTATGGGGAATTCCAGAGAATAGATCATTTGTCCGCATTTACGCATGTAAATGCTGATAATCGATGCTTATTATATACATACCATTCATCCGTTTGCTAATTACATTCAAGAATACCTATCCGTTTTATCGAAAAATATTCGTATATTTCCAATGCTTTTCTATCATTAACGAAGATAAGAAAATAAAAAGAAACATCAGTTTAGTTTATTCATAGCAAAAAATCCCATAAACAACCACTTCCCATTCACTTCCATTCAAATTCCACTGCCCATTCGTATAGCATTAATTATAAGCATATAGTCATCATTTCTTACTTTAGTATCTTTTTTAAAGGCAATAATATTGCAAACTTTAACATATATTAGAAAATATTTTATAATAAAAACTCTGAATGATTTATAAAAGTTTTTATGTCTTTGTCACACTACTGGATCGGTAACAAGATGAACGAAAACTTACGTGAGACTCAAATTTGATTTTATCCCAAATGAATTCAAAGAATTTTTGATTACTATTCAATAACATTAGAAGCATTGAACCAAACCAACACACAAAACATAGAAAACCAACGTGCAGTGGCAGTGGTATGGTGTTAGTGGTGTTGGTGGATGGCGTGGCGTTGACTTATTGCGTTGAGTAGCGTACTCTGGCTAGGCGTGCTGCGGAGATTCTGAATTTTTACATTGGCAGCACTGCCAATGTCATAGTCGTAAAAAACTTCAACCATTATCTATGCTACTTGATAATCATGGCGAGCACGTCGAGGTCTGTTATTCTTAATTATTTTAATCTCATTTCGTTTTTAAAGACGCTATTTTATTTATCGCACTACCGAATAATCATAAGATTTGCCATGATAATACGTAAGTTGGTGATAATGATAAATAAGTGTTAGAACACGCGGATATTTTACTTTGATTTGATTTCTACTTGTTGACTGAATGTTAAACCTACTTTCGTTTGTGGTTTTAGAATTGAGGCAAACAAAGTGGTGTGCTATGCGCATCCAGATGCACCGCTCATCGAGGATTACAGGGCTGGGGACATGATATGCTCGGAATGCGGGCTAGTGGTTGGCGACAGGTAAAGTTTACGAAACACTCGAATCTTTTCATTGTAGATACCGTGTCGTAATAACAACAACGCAGACTAGCATTGTTTGACGTTGGCGATGTATTTGATTTCTATATTTCGAGGTCGGTAAATAATTAGATGATATTGAGCAATTTTTGTTCTTAAAGATTAAAGGATTGGGAGCTTACGTGTCTTTCGTGCAGGTTCCTTCCAACATTGTGAAATATTTGACCACTCTACGAATTCGAAATTTAATTTCCAACAGTAGCTATAAGATATGTTTAGTGTAATATCACTTTCAACATGGGTGCCAGCAGCAGGGTGCACTTGCACCCCCCTGGCAGCGGGCAGTGGGGATTCCCCGAGCAATAACCCCAACCATCAACTACAGAGATTAAGTATTATACTTTCGATTAGTGATACATATTAAAATACCCAGAAGATTTGCCAGAATTTGCCATTACATTTATTTACATAATATACATGGATAATTCTATATTTTATACTAGTTAATAGTATAATGTGTAGATAGAGATGTGCCTCCCTGAAAATAATCCTGCCGGCGCCCAAGACTCTCAATATTGCATTAAATTTCCCAGGGTTTTGCCCAACACCATATTATTATGATATTGTAATTGAATGATGTGGTAATATCCTTCCTTGTTATTTCTTCTATCACTGTAAAATACTTGCCATATTAAGTTAAATAAAACTGTTTAACCAATGTAGGAAAGTTGCAATTTTTTTTCCTAATATACCTACATTAAACATTATAATTTCTTGCAGAGTAATTGATGTTGGTTCAGAATGGCGTACGTTCAGCAACGAGAAGTCTGGAGTTGATCCTTCTCGTGTTGGTGGCCCCGAGAACCCACTTTTATCTGGTGGTGACTTATCCACAATAATTGGGCCAGGGCGAGGAGATGCATCTTTCGATAGTTTTGGTGTGTCTAAATATCAAAACAGGAGAAATATAAGCAGTACGGACAGAGCGCTGATTAATGCATTTAGAGAAATCAACACGATGGCTGATAGAATAAACCTGCCCAAAACTATTGTGGACAGAGCTAACAATTTGTTTAAACAGGTAAGGTATGAGAGGTTGTATATTTTATTTAAGAACTATGAATACAAAAGAAAAGAATGAATTATAATATCATTAGGAAAACAATATTTAAGTCCAGATGATTTTTTAAATAATTAAAAATACATAATAACATACTGTTTAAGATATTGTATATCATATACATAGTTACCAATTAGATATATCAGCAGAATACCATTGCAACATGATTAAACAGACTTATTTTTAATTTTCATACATAAAGGTCACTCCAACTAGTTTGTCTTTAAATGTGAGCTTTGTTTACGAAAAAAGGTTGTTTATCACAACAATGTTGTGATATTATCATGTCTATTAATAAAAGTTATTTGTGTTGATACTTAAGTCAGCAAAATAAAAATGATCATGCTGTCATTATATTATGCCAAATTGGTACTTCATTATTTCTGCATAATGTTTCATCTGGTGTCTTAAATTTAATTGTACATTTTGAAATAGCCCCAAAAATGTCTTTAAATATAACAACATTTATATAAAACTAGTCCTTGCTCCCTAATCCCTTAAAAAATAAATTTCTAAAAATCGTTACTCATTAGGCATCAATATTACAGAATTTATCATTTGACTAAATTTCATCATCCTAGTTTTAGTTGTTTTTGAGATATCAAATCAAATATTTTTTGAATCTTTAAAATGTCTAACATCATTTAGATCAATTTAAGATGTATCTATACTGCCAGTTGGGAATGTTATTTTGTTAAAGAATGGGCAAGAAACTAATTTTGCTCTTTTCTAAACTGATTTACAATATTTGTATTTCATTGACATATTATGTATTTGAATTAAAGAAGCTCAATTTATCATGATTAATCAGTGAATGAGTTAGTGGTATATACATAGATTATTATTGTAAACACTACTTAATTTTCTTTGGACTCGTTTCATTCTATTGTCGGTCTTGAACTCTTGAAGTGATGTAAGAGATTTCGCCGAATTTTGAAACATATTTGTGTCGTGGCCGCCTCATTGTTCTAGTGGCAGTGTACATGTAAAAAAGTCTATTCACAATTTGTATTATAAAAATGTAAACAAATATCTACCCACTTTACAAATAATTCCTTTGTTTGGATGTGTCAATACACCAAATAGAACAGAGTTAACTGAAAATTGGGAAAATTGTTTATTGTTCTGGAACAGACTGATGGAATTCACTACACACTAATCTGAAACCAATGAAGTCCTTGGTCTAAAATTAAATATTTATTGAATCTTTAAAATGTCAAACATCATTCATGAATATTCATACTTTTACACAGCTTTAGGCATTGGAGGTAGGTGTTAGGCTGCGGTTAGACGACGCGAAAAATTTCGAACGCGGCTGCACGAAATTTTTCAGTCATAGCAAATGTATGTCTTATTAACTAGGACTTAACGTTGAAATTCTTTGTGAGTAACCAACCGCGCGGCCGCGTTTACACGATCGCGCAGTCGCCGCGTGGTTGGAGCGTTGCGAAGAATTAAACATTATGGCTTAGTCAATAGAGTTTACATTAGTTTATAGAGTTATTCGAGCGAGGCGCCCGCGCGGCCGCAACGCGGTGGGATTCCTTGTCATATAAATTCGCCCTTAGTTCGCCACACTGGCCCAATGTGCGTTGTTCACTTCACGTATCTTCGAAATTCTTAAGAACTTCTCAGATATGCAGGTTTCATCACAATGTTAGCCTTTATTGTTGATAATTATTAATGACTAATAATAACACCCACAAGAGTCACACATATAGTCCTGTCCCCACACTAGGTTAACTTGTGTAGTGGGTGTCAGGAACCATGAGGAACTTACGGTCTAACAAACATCCAGACTGTAAACAAATATTTGTGGATTGCACTAACATTTACTTTGGTGCATTCCACTGGCTCGTCTCGCCTGCTGCGAAAACTACGAAACTACGATATCTGTCAAAATGCACCATTAACTTTCGAAAAGTCAGAAGTACATATTCTAGGAGTTAGTTTCGACCGGCCACTTAAGTCTCAGCAGTCCATACCACTCCCCACTAGTCTATAGTTATGCATATTATTATTAAAAAGAACCTAATATTGCAAATAATTTGTGTTCATTAGATACTCTGCTTGTTTTGAAACATATTTATTTTCTCTATTACAGGTTCATGATGGCAAAAACTTGAAGGGAAGGGCGAACGACGCCATCGCATCAGCTTGTCTGTACATCGCTTGCCGACAAGAGGGCGTGCCGCGTACATTCAAAGAAATCTGCGCTGTGAGCAAAATCAGTAAAAAGGAAATCGGAAGGTGTTTCAAATTGATTCTAAAGGCTTTAGAGACATCCGTGGACCTCATCACAACGGCGGACTTCATGTCTCGGTTCTGTTCGAACCTTGGACTGCCGAACTCTGTACAGAGAGCGGCGACGCATATCGCGAGGAAAGCCGGCGAGCTGGACATTGTTTCGGGCAGGAGCCCTATATCTGTCGCGGCGGCTGCTATTTACATGGCTTCACAGGTTGTTTATAGCCTCTTATTTTTTATTATGATTTCTTTATATGCTTGAATGTCGAGACAAATATCGGTCTCTTGATGGTTAGTGCTATGCTTACCAATAAACAGCTATACTCATCCATAAACATATTAAGTCTCATACTCCCCAGTAATTTCTTTATACAGACCGACAGACACAGAAAGCAGCTTTGTTTTATACTATGTGATATAAATACTCAACCACAGAGCTTACTTAAGTGTTTGACAAGTCTAAGACAATGTTGATTAATATTCCAGGCTTCAGAAGACAAACGCAGCCAGAAAGAGATCGGCGACATTGCCGGCGTGGCTGACGTCACCATTCGTCAATCGTACAAACTTATGTACCCGTTCGCGGCTAAACTGTTCCCCGAGGACTTCAAGTTCGCGACACCCATCGAGTTCCTGCCTCAAATGTAATTATATCCCATAATATTTTATAGTACACCGCTATACATAAAAAATGGCGTAACTTTGGTGTAGTTCCGAATGTGTTTTGTGAAGTATATTTGTTACAATACGTGTATAGCTTGACACGGATCAAAATAAATCTTAATCGAAATATATGTTGAATTCATAAACTGTTATACATAAATTAGATTCAGTCAAATTATTACTACTGTTTGGAATGCTCTTTCGCTAGAGATGAACGGGCAAATACCTAATGTTGCTTTTTTGGCAAACTGATTTATAATATTTTACTACATTACGACATATTTAAAGATTAACGTATATGTAGAGTAACGCACACACCCTTACCCTCACGGTGTCACAGTTATTGTTTTCAGAGACTAAATGGATGCAAATATGCAATAAAATGTAAGTTACATTAAGGGCCGTCCGTGAGCAAACGACCTTGACTGACTCGCGCCATACTGAATCGTGTACTCAGCGTGTGCAGAATATGCACGTATTTAGCGAATAATTGATTTAAAAAATCAGGCTTTGGTCTTTTCGAAAATTTAAAACGGGCAAAATATTCGTTATTAAATTGCCTATCTAGTGATGTTAATCTCATTTGATAACATTCTGTACTTTAAAAGGAGACGCACGGAATGTTTGCATTTTTCTAATTTTTATGGTTCATTTATAACGACAATTTAAAAATATATATCAGCATTAACATGAATTTGAATCGAACAAAGTAAAGCTGACAGATTGTAGAAATATATTGTATATTTTTTTAATCAATATTTATTTTAACTAATGACTAGATAGCCTCTAAAAACCACGATCGCGCGGTGTTTTGCTCACGGACGGCCCTTAAGGTATAATTGAGATATTGTTTTCATTTTGCTAAATTCATTAGATTTAAGTAGTTTAAATTCCGTAATTTAAAAAAGAAAAAGGAATATTCCCATGTATGATTATGTAAAATTTAACTTTTGATTATTAATTTAAGTTAATGAATTTATCATATCAAAATAATTATCTCAATTTTTACTAGAAGTGGCTTGAAATGTTATTGCGTAATAACATTTCAAGACTTAAAGACTAACTTCGGTCCGTACAAGTTATTGTCGTATGTAGCTAAAAATATCATTCAAACCAAGACCGTTTTTACCAACTTCTGTTTAACTTTAGTTGACTGCTAACGTCCATAGTGTTGAAATCGGTTTATTAAGTTTTAGTTTATTACGAATGTTGCATGGTCGCACCGCTTTTGGTAAGTGTCAACTAAAGATAAATATAGGTTTGTGAAAACGGTATATAACTATTCTAAGGGTATACCATGTTTATTAGTGTAGTGATAAATGTTAAGTTAATAATTAACTTTAAGTTGTCTGGCTAGTGTGAATGGTTCTTTTTAAATACTGTGCTAATAATGTTACTGGTTTATGTAAGCATTTGGCGTATGCTGACTATTTAAATAAAACACAAAATGTTATAGAAATTTCTTTCTAATTGTGACAAAAATAATGATCAAAACTTTGATTATAAACACTATAATTGATATAAAGTATTAGGTTCTGGTAAAATATATTCCTGAGTTATGATATAACTTAATTCCGTAATTTAAATATTTAGCAGAAACAAATCAATAAATTTAAACATGTCTCTTTGTAAGTGGGAAGTCTCATTTATAAATGACCCATTATATGTTTAAAAAAATTGTACTTACATACTCCATTAGAATTCTTAGAAATTGTGATTAATAAATTATACTGTATGCTCAGGTATCACTTAAACCGTAAGATGGTATAAAAAGAAAGCTAAATAAATTATAAGGCATTGGTATATATTTAGGATTACTATAAAATAAAGTAGTGACCTTATCAGTTTCGCTCGGGTTAAATATAAATGTATATTATACACTTAATTTCCTCGAAAAAAAAATCTTTCAATGATGGTGAGAAATGCATTAATATCCATCAAGTAGTTTTGAAGTAATAAGCAAAGAGAAACAACTGCGATTTATACTACTTTTTGTATATTTTCGAATATGTAGGAGGCCTCAATTATAATTTGTAAGTTTTACTCGAGTAAGCGAATTACGTAAGTGGTCTTACGAAGGTATTGCTAATGTAAACTGTATCGTAAGTTGCTTGTTGTAAATGCCTTATTTAAACTGTTGCATTTGTCAAACAGTTTTGTTAGTACTAATACGTGACCCACTTACGTAGGCAAATCTTACGTAACCTCGTAAGTAAAATTTACACTTAATGTAATTTAGGCTCAGGTTGTTATGTGATCATATGTTTTTATAGGTTTCTTAAAATGACTTTATAGACTATACATCTATTGTATTATAATTTAAAGCTGCACACACACATAAATATAACATTGCAGTCACTGTTCTTTAAAGGCGGTCACATACCTAACTTTAGGCTAGACAAGCTTGCATGATCAACATATTATAATTAATTATCATTTACAAAGGACATGTAAGAACCATTATTTAGTTTCAAATTACATTTCATTTAATACGATCAAGCATGCTTGAACAAAATGACTGAACCACAGTTTATCAGTTAGACAGTTAGGTGTGCATCCGCCTTTATGTTGTAACTTATTTAATGTGTAAGTTAAGGTTTTAAACGTAGAGTTATAAAGAGCCAGTATAAGGGCCTATTTCACAATTTACATCTAAATTGTTACCACCAGATACCATATTATACAGCTAATAAAAAAAGTACCAATTTGTCATATCCGTGTCCATGTATATACCGTTATGACTTTTTTTCGTTGTGTTATATCTGATAGGTAACATTTACCAGTAAGCGGTGAAAAAAGGCCCTAAGTGTCTTGTTATTAGTTATTTGTACTTCAGTATTTCAGATGAACATTTTTAAATGTCCGGTTTGTGGGCTTGTTAAGTAAACATTTTAGTTGTGGTAGTCACAGGTAGAGAAATAGATTATAGAAAGCTTTTAAATATTAAATACTATATTAAAAGGTAATAAAGAAAAAGTACGCATTGAATTCAGGACATAAAGTTAATTGATATCTCCAAGTACGAGAGTTAGGATTAACTCTAAAGTTATTTAAAAAACTGAAACACATGACTGACATGGTAGTTAATAATAATTGTAAAATAATATGGGAACATAAATAAAGCTGCATATTGTATAAACTGTAGCTGTAGTGCGAGTTTCTATATCAGCCATGTTATTCGTATACGGTAATTATGTATGAAGCTAATATGTTTCCAATACAATCCACCAGGGGCGCTGTAGGTATCTGCATACATATTTGTGTAAATGCAGATGATGCTATCGAATAACTGGCAAAAACTTAAACTATGGGCACTGATCTGCTAGGATTGCATTGATAAACCAAGAAATATTTAGAAGTTTAGATGAAAATTAGATTGACGATTGTATTGAATGAGGGTAGTTACGAAAGGGTTTTCATTACTTTAGTGTTGAAAAGATGTAGCTTGTCTGCTGTTGTCGACTGTTTAAACTTAAGTAATTTTTGATTTGTCATGTCATAATGAGAATTGTGATGATAATATTTTAAGAAATGTTGAAATATAAATTACTCTATGACGACGTGGTGTTGCCATCTAAAAGTTTATAATTTCCGCACAACTGAATAAATAAACCCTGATTTAATTATTTGTATGTCTAATAATACTTTTCTTTAATTGCAGTATAAGTTTGTAACATTCTACTATAATTATAGTTATGATCTCTTTGTATGTTGTCTTATTATTTTTAAATTAATAAAAACATTTTGTCACAAATATGTTTTATTCATGTAAATAACAATACGTACAAAATAATTTAATCGAACTAAAGTTAGCTCTTAGCAATCAGCGTTGAGTCGCGGCTATTCTTTTCAGAGACTAGGGTGATGGGAGGCGCAGAAGGCGGTGAAAATTAAGTAAGTAAGTAACATCAAAAGTTGTTGAACACATGCATACAAATCCCCATACATCGTAGGCATAGACAACTCAAGTTGTCTATGATCGTAGGATACGTAATACCAATACTAGTACGAACATTGAATGATCATCGTTAAATGTTCTGGCTGAAATGTTCTGGGTAGCAGAAAGCTCTGGCATGAGACATTGCTGATAAAATCGTATGATGTAGTCGGGAAACGAGAATTTCCTGTTCTATGACACGAGTCGAATGATAACTCTCACCTTAGACTGACCTCATAAAATTAATTATTTCTAAAATGAGATATAAATAAACCAAGAATGTAATGTGGGATTATCACATTTTTGGGGTTCTGTTGCCAATTGGTCAAAACCCTTTTAATTTCGACATATCCGTCCGTATGTTACAGCCATTTTACTCGAAGACTTAACGCTGTATGGATGGAATTAGGATGGTACTCTATCAGAACCCTTAGAACTCTATACAAAGGTGTAGTGAAACAAAAAATTGGGATGGCACTCCATAGATGTAATTGAGGGGTGATTTTTTTCCAGTGCACATAGACATGTGGTATCATTGTTTTAAATATGTATTAGTTTGTGAGATTTGCGTACCCAACCCCTTTAACTTTAAACTAAACTAAAACTAAACGATCGAAAGTTGTGAAAAATCCGGGGAATGTAGCTTAAAAGGTATTTTCAACGATAATAGGTTTTAACGTTAAGTTGTAAAGTTTTTGATATTAGGATATTTTTGGTTACACAATATTTATTATGTTTATATTATAGTTTATCTAGCGCAAAAATAACTGAGTGTCTAAGAGATACTGTGATACTATATTGTACTTGTTTAAAACAATGATTAAAGTAGATTCTATCTAAGGTTCAAAACAACGAACGTCCATGCTAACTACGGAGTTGTTCACTGTGCGTGGTCCGACACACACTTGGCCGGTTTTTGTATTTAAAAATTAAAATAATGCTGTTTTGAGATTTAAATGTGCGTTTTTATCGTCTAATAAAAACTTTACTGTCACTTTAAACGTTAGAAAAATGCAATGTATGGTAATTTGATTTGAATATCTATATAACACGTTTCTGTCATCACACAAAAAGCAAAATATAGGTCTATTTATTATATAATTAGCAAAATATAGGTATATTTACTATAATTATTAATATAATATTTATATAATTGGCTCTATCACTTTTGTAGTATTTTTTTTTATAGCATAGGCCGGGAAACCAGCAAGTGGTAAGTGATCTCCACAGCCCATGTAACCCCATCACTAGAAGGATCATGGGCGTGTTGCCGACCTTAAAGGAAAGGGACAATTAGGGATTGGGAAGGGAAGGGGATTCGGGCCTCCGGATATCCCACTCACCGCACTTTACGTCGGTTTTCTGTGAGACAGTGGGAACGACTCGGTCGAGCCAGCCCATTCATACTGTAGACAAAACTGTCTACAGCGTGGCTCTACCACTCAAAAAATAATAACATAATATACCGTATATTCATATTTCGTATTTATTTGACCCAATTTGTAGTAGGGAATATTGAATTAACAAGTTGGCGAAAGTTGTCGGCGCCGCGCCGGGAGTCCAGTTTCTCGTAAAGAGAATTTCTAATTGAGATGAGACTTGTTTGAAAAGTTTGTATCCAGCCTTTGATTGGTTGAAAGTAATAATAATATTCACATATAAATCATAGCATGAGTTCACACATGCATTTCGCAAGGGGTAGTCAGAAGTACAAATAATTCACCAACGGTTCGCCTTTAGGCATGTTGAAAGTGTAAAAAAGTATCGATTTGTAGATAATTTAAAAAAGTATCAAAATCGATTTTGATATATCGAGAAAAAAATATCGATATATCGGGTTGACATTTGGATGACCATATATTTTATAATATTTTTAAAACTTATTTGGTCCGCATTTCATTGCATTATGGTAGATAGTTAAATGATACACGAGTTCCAATTGTATAATGTTTACAAAATGAAAATAAAAGGACTCTACACAGAGTTGAATGTTGATGCAATTTTCTTTGGTTGTTACTCTATATTTACATGAAACTAATTCAGTCAAGTGATTCAGTTTTCTTCCGTTTACGCGAATATTACTCATTGAAATAAAAGTAATTTAAACGGATTTTATCGCGGTTATTTATTTTAACTTGTTCCCGACGTTTCGAAGGCTTTTCAGCCTTCGTGGTCAGTCCACCCCATGACCACCGTAAGTGAGTCACCTGACGGTAAGTCATATCACCGCCCATGTAAGCTCAGAATACCAGAAGAATCATGGGCGCCTTGCCGACCTTAAAGGAAAAGAAAAATTAGGGATTGGGAAGGGGATTTCGGCCTCCGGATATCTCACTCAGCGTACGAACGCAGCAGCAAGCCGCTACTTTATGTCGGTTTCCTGTGAGACAGTGGTAACGACCCGGTCGAGCTGGCCCATTCATGCTGTAGACAAAACTGTCTAAAGCGTGGTTCTGCCACTCGATAAAGTTAAAAATTACCGTAGAGTTTGTAAGTATAAAGTGTCTCAGAATTATTTTCTTGTTCACCTGAATGACGAGTAGGTATCTCGCCTGATGATAAGCGTCATACCTGGGTAGGTTATGGGTATAAACAGAAGCAACACCACACAGATTTTTGAATTAAAATGTACTCCATTGAATTATACTGCGCACTTCATCCCGAGATATTAGTTTCATAGTGCCCAGCATTTTCCCTGTCTTAAGTGCCTTTCAAACCGAAACACAACACTGCTTCTTTTGATAGCGGCAGAAATTGTCATAGCGGTGGAATGAATACAGACAGCCTTTCGCATACGAGGGACCTACCACATAGCAAAAAATAAAGTTTCAAACTGAATAACCATGATATTATCTTTTCTATCTAAATAGCCAGTATGAATTATTACGCCATGCACGTAAACATAGCCGCGGGCACAATTAGAGAAAATATACCGAGCCGTTGTCTGACGGAATTTTTACAACTATTTACGAATATCGTTAGCGGTCATTCGTCTTTATATAAAAATATTTCCTCATTGAAATGCCTGTAGCCTATCGGACGTTCCGATTGCGTGTTTGAAATGATAATGTGAAGCCCTTTCATGTGACACCGGCTGATACTCGTCCCTTTGCCGGGGTCGCATTGAGGTATGCCTTTTGAAATTAGTGTGCTTGACTTTCTACTATTTATATCCTGGCATGGCAAAGTGATACATTAGACTTGTTAAGTACAGTGCAGTCCAAACATATTTTTGGAACGAAGTTCCTTATGGCAGGCTTGGAGGGGATAGGGATTTCGCTGCGTGACCGAACTGAAAAAAATGTGATAGTAAAACCGTAAGAAAAATGCGTAGAATAAAACCGTTAAATGACACTTTTTTTAACTTAATTTGATATCTAGCACACAAAGTTAAAGTCGAAATTCCGTTAATAAAACAGATGGGTGTGAAACTTATGACATTTGGAAATGTAGACGCGGTTTGAAATTTGAATTTGAATTTTTGATTATAGAACACGGCCGTCCACCGTTTAGTAGCCAGTCTAAGTCTAAGTTTTTAATTAGAGTTGTTACACTTCGGTAGTGTTTTGGGATGAAATATTACTGAATAAAAGTTTATTGGAACGAAGTTCCTTACGGCAGGCTTGGAGGGGATAGGGATTTCGCTGCGTGACCGAATTGAAAAAAATGTGATAGTAAAACCGTAAGAAAAATGCGTGGAATAAAACCGTTAAATGAGACGTGCGCAGGCGCGACAGTCGCATACACAGAATTGAGCACGCCTTTTTTTGCAATTTGTGTCGATTCTACATTAGCCGAAGGAACTTCGTTCCTACCTGGTGTCCCACGACACCACTAATTTTTTTTTAATTCTATTTTAATTTTAGATGGGCTCATACCCATCGATTTTGGATCACTTCGCCAATGTCCAGTATTAAATAGCAATTCTTAAAAAAAGATCAAAACGTAAAAGTCTTTCTTATCAACACTATAAAATATCATTGCGGCCGTCGATGGTTGGCAGAATTATGTTGGCATGGAGTTAGTAGATATACACTGGTTGACCCGAACGCGACGTCTGAACGACCACAAGCCTAAAACTCGCCATGGGTTTTTCGGTCGGTTACAAAAGATGTATAATTCTTCCGAACTAACGTCTTTGACGGTCTATATTATATTCGGAGTGCACTGCATTTTCGATCAATTGTAGTGTAACTTCGCCGTATCGTTTTAAAAACGAATTGGACTCTATTTATCCTATCGAGAGGAACTGGGTTGCGAAGTGCTGTGTATGCTCCACGCTTTTGAAGTGAAAACTTATTTAGCCACGTTGAGCGCTTTTTGGTAGCGGAATATCGTAGGGGTTCGCGTCACCGACATGCTAATGTTAATTCAGACTGTCCAACACGTATAGAGCGGAGCGGAGTGGAGCGGAGTGGAGTAGAGCGGAGTGGAGTGCAGTGTGTGGAGGTTAATTAATATAATAGTGACCGATCCCTTGTTCGCGAGAAGTCGTTTCGGTACCAACTTCAAAGAGGGGGTTCTTAATTCGACGCGGATATTTTAATTTCTTTTTTGCTTCTTTAAATAATATTTCTGCGGTCCGTTAACTAAAACGCCGTTAAATGAGTATACCTAATTTTGTGTAATGGTCAAAAAATTACTACTTTTTCTTTTATTTGTCTCTAAAATATTTTAATAAATATATTGCGTGACAAAGTAACTTTATCTTAAACCGACGCATGGTGCAGTCCACCCAATCTGAATCTTAATCAGTCAAGTTCTTTTACGAGTGCCTTTTGTCCATTGCGGCGGAGTAAATCAGTATAATGATTATATATTATAATTGTAATATTTAAACTCATTTTGCAAAACCTTGGCCAATCAAAGAGTAAAACCAATTGGTAATCATACAAAAATGTAGAGTTTTTAAATATAAGAAATAAAAATTAATAAGGCTTCCTTTTTGTATACACATTGAATATTATTTTCAAAAACTTTACTTGTAACTCATATAAAATAAATATACAGTATTTTCAGAATGAATCGTTCGGGTATTTGCATGTAAGCCTTTGGTGTAAAGTAGGGCTTAGTTACTGATTTTTCTAGTTCTAGTTTTAATAGTTTCAATTTTCCTCTCTTGACCTATATTTTAATTAAAAGTAACCTTAATTAATTAAATAACACTTGCTAGTACAGCGGACAAGATTTTGCGAATTTGAACCAGAAAATTTAATTCTAAATAAATAATAAAGAGGACGGACTGACTGACTACTCAACCCTACATCATCCCATCCCGTATAATCCAAATTAAAAACAATTATAACCGAACGGGGTTCTGATGAAAACCCGATCAATGTACCGGACGGTTTTCCCGCTACGCGCTACGAATTATCCACACAAACTACTCGCACTGTCAAGTCTCGTCTACAAAATAGTACCGCGAGAGCTATTGTACAGGGAGGTTGTGTCGCTCGTGTCTCCGCTCCCGCGTATTCACGCGCGAAGTATCGTTCATCCAATTAAAAAACAATGACCTGGTTACATTGAGCATGGGATAATCCTAACTTATGTTTTATGTATAATGGAAATGTTCGTTAAGGATGTGACTTTGGAAAAATGTTAGGAGCATCCCGTGAGCGATGGTCGCAACTTGGATTGCTGTGGTTTGTTTTGTGCCTCGCGGTGGATGGACTTATAGGTGAATAATTAATTTTATTAATTAATATTTAACTAGGTTATTATTTTTTGGTAGAAGTTGACGGGTGATGGTTTTTTAAAGTGACTTTAATGGAGAGAGCTAAAAGATCTTGGTAAGGGCATATGTGTCACTTGCTATTGTGACTTGTGACGCAAGGCAAACCTTTACCGAAATATTTGTGAAAGTCAAATGATACTAAACTCATTCGAAAATCTGTAAAAAAAATTAAAAAAGCTCTGTGCATAATTGCCAGATTACTTGTAATAGAGGTAGAGATAGTCAAGTATTTAATAATTTACTTAATTGTTTGTATTTTATCAAATATTGTTGTGTTTATATATTTTCAAAAGTACATCTACTTAAAATAAAATTACAGGCCAATAAAATGTCTTACATAATCCGTATAACTGTAGCGTGTTCGTCCTACTTTTGTCTTACTGCGAGACTAAAGTGATTCAATCACAAACAAAGACAACTTCAAATCGAGTTCTATTTTTGAATCAACAAACAACTGCTGTATCCGAGTGCAGATTCTTCATAGTTTGTATATCTTTGGATGTTACATAAATAAATGATACACATAGTCTTGACCCTACACTTGGCTAACTCGTATCATGGGTATCAGAAACTACGGTTGTCCCATAACATCTAGACCCGAAACAAATATTCGTGGATCATACAAACATTTGTCTCGTGTGGGAATCGATATGACGGCCTTTCGCTTCGCAGACAGCTGCCCGCCCAATACGCTGGGAGGCTGTAATAACAAATCGTATTTGTTTTATTGCAACTATACAATTTAGAATAAAACTGTACTCTACTCTCTATGTCTCTAACATTAAAAACAAAAACACGCTAACATAATTGTCCTGTCCAATGATAAACAAACTGTTAATTTGAATGTGAAGACTATATTTATTTCTAACTAGCTGCTGCTGTACCCGGCATGCGTTGCGATAAAGAAAAAAAAAATTGGCAAAATTTCATCACAATCGTATGAATGGCTTAGGAATGCACAGAGGACATGCTTACTAATCAAGTTATTATGACATTTACTTATGTCAGTGACATTTATATAAGGCTAAGGTATGCCTCTTCTATGCGAGAGACCATGTGGGTTGGTGCCATCAATTTGTCTACTTTTTGTTTAAAAGTATAAGCATAAAGACAGAAGTCTACTTCTGTCGTCAAGCGGCAGTGTGTAAACGCTGTTGTGTTTCGGCTTGAAGGACATCGAATTTAATGAAATTACTGTTCTGTTTCGGGGTGATGAACGTAGTTCAGTGTCATGCAGTGATTTGAAATTCAATGTTCTGTGTGATGCTGTACGGGCACAAGCCGGCACAGTTCTACCAACCGTCAAGGGACAAAACTTCGACAATCTATATTATCTTTGGACTGAGGAGTACTTAACTCCAGTCTAGTGTGGTCATTTTGAATTGCCCGGATAAGAAAAAGTGTCAACATTGACACAAAGTACTATCTAGGTACATGTAGCGGCTACGCTTATTTGATTACCGACATAGGCTATATTCGCACTGCCACACCTGTGCGACTCCACGCAATCACGGAATCGGATTGAATTACCATTTCATTTAATTATTATTTTGTCACGACTTTGGTACTATAATGTCATGATGTATTGTGGCTATTGTTTGTAGTGAGTATTTTTTGTAAAAGGTTTAAATTTTCATTCATAATATAGATCCGACTGAAATGACTGAAATCCGTTCGAACCACCACTTATTACAAAACGAGTTATTGTTTCATTCCTTTGCCAAATAAAATAAATTTTAAATCCTTCTACTTTAAAATCTCCTAATTGCATTTTATAAAATTGATTGAAGTTATAAAATTATTAATTCCAATCTAAATATCTAAAACTCAAAGGTGACTGATAAAGTGATCTATCAACGCACAGCCCAAACCACTGGAGGGATCGGGCTGAAATTTGGCATGCAGTTGCATGTTGCATTGCATGCATGTTATGACCTAGGCATCCGCTAAGAAAGGATTTTGATGAATTCTACCCCCAAGGGGATAAAATAGGGGATGAACGTTCACGCGGGCGGAGCCGCGTGCAAAAGCTAGTACATATATAAAACGGTTCATTTATAAACAGAATAATAATAATTTTCGTAGTTTTAATACCGACAACATTTTTTAAAAAACGTGATGACATATTGACAAATAGCTCCCCAAACTTCAACCCTGCGTTACAATTTAACGGCGTTGATTATTTCATACAAAATTATGACAGAAGGCCATTAATCTGGTGAGGGTTATTTTTTATAAACGCGATATAATGCACGCACGGGGCTATGACTTCTGTATTAGGATCAGTAGGTAGGGATAGAATTCTATTGTGCAAATAGTTCAATAGAGTTTGTTTGCGAGATGTTCCAGTAAGAGGAACGATAAAGTTTTCGCAGTTCTGTACGAGTATTGGTAAACATTCATGAATGCACGGATTAACAGTGAAATGGAATGTTTTAAAAATGGTGGATTAAATTAGAGCCACGCTATAGACAATCTTGTCTATAATATGAATGGTTTGGATTGACCGGATTATTATCGCTATCTCACAGAAAACTGACAAAGTAAGTTTGCTGTTGCATTTCGTACAGAGAGTGAGATACCTGGAAGTCCAAATCCTCCTTATCCTAATAATAAACTTTAAGGTCGATAACGCGCCACTGATTCTTCTGGTATTCTTCATGGGCGGTGGAGATCGATTACCATCAGATAAAAAATAGCATCGATTCGTGCTATTAAAAATTAACATAGATTTTTTTATACAAATCTTATTGAAACGACATAATAATATAACAAAAAAATCTTGAATAGTTTTTTGAAGAATTTAATATCTTGGATATTTGATATATTATCTAAATAAATTCCCAAATTTATCACGAAAATAGAACTGGATCTTGTCATAGCCAAAAGATGCTTAACCCGGCTTTCATTTGGGATTGTTTCAAATGGGACGCGCGGACAAATCTACGGAAGAGACAATTTTCAAACATCTAAATAGACTGATCTATTTTTAGTGAAACATGTAAATATGTCATGTACTCCAATCGGGCTCAGTTTACAAAAGAATCTTTACAGATTTGGGAATTAGTCCTTGAAGTTGAAAGACATGTCTGTCTGTAACAAGAATGTTACGAAGCTATTAATTTAAAGTGGTGGCTGATAAATTAGTGCTATTTCTGGTCTTGTAACAGTTGTGTAACTTTATTAGTATTTCAGATAATTTGTTAATTAAAGAAGTTTTGTAGCCAGATGTTTTTTCGGAGTATGATGAAAATATAATTGTAGTAAATGCCAGTATGCCAAGCAGTGGTAAATACAACGGTCGCCTTCTTATATATTTGACCAGTACAACTTGCAAAATACGTTAAAGTCTAGACAGCGTTATGTTTCTCCTGTCCCCTTTTTTCTTTTTAAATCGTTCTACAAATAATTCTTCATTTGCTACATTATACGTCTTTAAAAGCATAATCGTGGTACATTCATTAATCATTCTATCTAAATAGTTCCTGCAGGATGCCCTTGAGTAGATGTTACGCACCTTGACGCGTGCCCATTAGGGTCGACCACAAGGGTTCAGTGATTAATCGCTTACATTTCGATTTTGTCAGACGTTTGATGCTTGTTATCGCCACTTTATGGAAACACGATTTATACTGTTTAGTTTTGATTTTCATGGTACATGGATTGTATGATGTGGGGATTTAAACATTTATAAGAAATTATGCTCGGTTAATATTGAGCATTTATTTTGAAGGAAAATTGTATTTATTACGGTTTCGGCATACTAGACAGAAGTGTCGTCAGTCAGTTATGTGTAACTAGCATGGAATTTTGTATGGAACTAAGTTTAGTATGTTATGTGTATGTAGTTTTTGACTAATCCAATGAACAAAAGAATCCAATGAAGTAGTCCAAAAATATAATTAACTTTTATGTCAGCACCGTAATTGGTAGAAATCTTTGTTAAACGCCAACAGTCCTAGTTCTCGGTAGTTATGAGTTGAGGTGGTTCAATCACATAACATCAGGTGACCCACTTGCTCGTTTACCGGCCTGTGCTATAAAAAGGCTGTTATTTTAAGGCTCTTCGTTTTCTGTGGGATTATGGAAAGTAGGCGGGGTAGGTTAAATAGGTTTTTTTATCCTGGCACGGCAATATGCTACACCTGATGATAAGTGTATAATGCAGTCCAAGCCGCTTAGCATAAGCCCACGAGATATCTCGCGCACGAGAGAGAAAATTTCGTAGATGTGAACTAGTTTGGCGTTTGTATCGTAACGATATATAGAGAGTGATAAAAATATAGAGATAGCATGGGAAAACGATCCGGCAATATTAAGACGTGGTGTGAATACCGGGTCGGCATATTAGCTTTGATATGTACATATAGAGATATGTAACCAAATAAAACTGGTTTTTCACGACTAAACGAGTCAACAAAATTATCTTAAGTCGTTTATGTTAAGCCCAATCATATTTTCGAGATATTCCATTTTTAAATTCATTTGACAAACGTCAAATCGTAAGAAAAAAAAATTAATTAGTTAATTTAATGGCTAAATTTAATCACGGGTCGTTTAGCAAGTCCGCCTAAAATTCTAGGACTTCGGCGCGTGCGGGTAGTGCGATGCGAAAAGGTGACTTCAAACAAAAGGAAGTCCATGTTTCCATAGCAACCATTGCCCACGTAATGAAAATCATGAGAGAAAATAGGTTATTTCACCGTGCCTTTTCAATTTAGTTGCCGATTCCACGTCAGCCGTTAGTATAAATATTTAACTGGGCAAAGCGAAACCTTTACCCGAAAGTCCCTTGGGTAATGTTTAACTGAACAGAAAACGTATACCTGTATAGTACATTGTAATAACCTACTATGCTGTTACAATGTGTTAATATGCGTATGACGTGGGTGTAAGCGTGCGTGCGTGTGCGTGCGTGCGTGTGAGTGCGTGTGCGTGCGTGTGCGTGCGTGTGTGCGCGTGCACGAGCGTTTGTGTGTGCGTGTGTGTGTATGGAGCGTACGTATGTGTATATAATGGCTCGATTTCAATGCAGTTGTTTAATCGAGATGCAGCAGAGGGCAGCAAACGAGCATGTGAGAGTGTGCAAAACGAGTGTGATCTTCACAACCTATAAGCCCACAATACCAGAAATTATTGGACGCGTTGCAGGCATCAAAGGAAAGAAATAATTAAGAGATTAAGAAGGGGCCTCTCCCATTTCTCCGGATATCTCACTCATCGTACGAAACTCAATAGCAAGTTATTACTTTACGTTGTCTGTGGAACGATGGTAATAACCCAGTTGAGTTGGCCCATTCATGCTGTAGAGAAACCTGTCAATACCACTAATAAATAGGTACTATTAATATATAATTCGTTTAGTTGTAAACAAGCAATTTTATAAACACCTAAAAGAAACAATTAATCACGGAATCGGAAGTGGGTCAGTCTGGCGTCTGTTTCCATAAACGCACACGACACGGCAATTTACAGTTAAGTTTTTGACAGTTTGTAATTGTCAATCGAAGGTTTAACGGTTGTTTAATTAAAGATTATGAATGGTGTCCGATTATTATGTATCGTTTGGAAATGCGTTTGATAGAATGAGTCCACAGAAGACGAGTAAAATAATTAAGCACGTAAGCAAAGAATTTAATGTGTACTACTAGACGGGCTGTTCAGTAGTAAAAATGTGGCACAATTTGTCAGCAGCACCTGACAGAGAGAGAGAGAAAAAGATAGAGTGATAGAGGGGTCCTAGGTAAGAGTAAGCAAGATGGTAATACGGTCAATTGGCCGTAACTTAGTGGCGTAATTGGTATGTACTGCGCAGCCGGTCTAGTAGTATACATTGAAGTGATTGCACGTAAGTATTACAATCGGCGTGGAAACCAAGCTTCCACCAACCAATCTTGGTGGCAACCAAATTTCATAGGTTGACGTTATCATCGCGGTGTGCATTGATTATATAGTGCGTATTGGCGTCTTGCGCAAAAAGTTGCGCTAAATGTCAGTACTCGATGTAGTACAACGTAAGTCACCAAAAAATTTTTTTGAGGATGTTTCATACGATTTTAATTCGAGAGTGTTGTAAAATTGCCAGAAATCATGACGTTGAATTTGAACTAAAAGTAGTTTAAACGGATATGTCGCGTTTTTATTACTTTACTTTTGGTCCCGACGCGACGTTTCGAAAGCTTTTCAGTCTTCATGGTCACGGGGTGGAATGAGATGTAGGTTGTCCCGAAAAGTTAATATACATTTTCTACCTGCAGTTTAAAATTAATGATCGCATTAAGACATTTTGTTGATGGTTCGATCTATACAGAAAGAGCTCACTGTGTCTTGAGATTTTTTTGGGTTTCGATTTAATTAAGTGTATAATCGGATCCTAGGCTTGTGTTAGCTTACAACCATATTCTCTATTGAAGTTTGGATGCTTTTTAAATTAGGTAAGAATCGGTGTTCTTTGGAAAGGATTTGTGTTTTATCAAATATAAGATAATGTTTGTTTGGTTTCCTCTGAATGTTCAGCAACTGCAGACTTCGAATTTCTCTCGAATATCTCTCTACGCATTAATAGCAGACATATTCTAAGTAGCGACTTACAGAAAATATGTATTGAATTTATTTTATTGCCCTCTACTTGGATCAAAAATAAAATTATATTTTCGTCGGTTCAATAACAATCATACGTTAAACTAGTTCAAAGCAAGCCTGTCACATAGGCAACATAGCTTTGTAATTGAAGTAGTGTATTCTGAATACCATTGCAGAGATCAAAGGTTCGACACGAGTGGAATTCGAATATGTCCATTATTGGTGCCGGGGTAATGATTGGATCGTTCGAGTAACATTCTCTCTATTATTGTACTGGAAGCTGGCATTTAGAAATTTTACTTTTGTTAATTTAATTAGTCGGTCTCGTTTTGGTAATAGCTTAACTTATAGAGGTATAATGTGTTTACTTTACGGGATCGCTTAGCAATCGCTAAATATACTTTACAATTCAGCTCTTATAATAAAATATTCACTGTAATAGATGTTTATTTTATACTTATTTTTTCTACACTATAATCTACAATTTTTCAGCATAACATAAACTCATGTCGGTATCCTTAAGCAGAAGGTACAATTACACGGCTTATTACCGCTCCATAATGTGATAATCACATTTTGGGCGAGAATATAGCGATACGTAGCGACCATTATTTAAGCAAAATGACTGTATTGCACTGGTAAGTGCCATGCAGTCCAAATATAATAACGTCCCTCGAGATATATTGCATCTCTCGATTATCGCCAGAATTATGCCGGCCTGATGTTAGTATATTTATACTAACTTAATACTACTTTAATCTATGTGTATTTACACATAGATTTTTACACCGTGGTCGGTATTGGACCAGGTCAAGATAAATGTATCAGGTACCAACATCTTATATTATATCGGCGTATTGGACACAAATTTCAAGCCCGGTCAACTCCTGTATATATTTTTGGAATGACTTAGTTTACGAGACTTGGCAATGGAAACCCACCGCGACGGATTCTCTTACCCTTGTCTCCTTGTCACCCTCGTCCTCAAGCCCCGTGCGTATTTGTTGTGCGTGGAATTGATTTCCTATGCTTCCCTTGAATTTTAGATATTACAAAGCACAGTGGCTTATGTTCATGTGTATTGTTCATAGAGTGTTCTTGCAAGGGCCGGATTTGAAGGATCAAATTTTGGAATAAATGTTAGTTTTATCTTTAAATTTCTATTTAGGTTGATGGTTCATTGAGTGTTATTCTTATGGACGAGTTGGTTTGGACATTTTCACATAACTACTTCCAGGTTTTTCAATGGAAAATGTCTTTGCACTGTTTAAATGGAAATGTTTTGACTCAATTGATACTTTCGAAGTACGTATTAAAATATGAAATATATTATTATTATATTCAATTTATTCGATTATACTCGAAAACAGCAATAACTTAGTAGGGAGCGGTACAGACTGTCGTGACAAAAGTCGCAAGTTCAAAACCAGCCCCAAGAGCATGCACCACTTTGCTAAGTTATTAGTAAGTGTGTATTAATTGTTAATTTTCGCTTGCTTTAATGGTGATGGAAACGTCGTGAGGAAAATTACATATCTGCGAAGTTCTATATAAGAATTTAGAAGGTATGTGTACACAACAACCCAACCCGCATTGAGCCAGCTTGGTGAACTAAGGCCTAATACGTTTCATTCAGTAGAGGAGGCCCATGCCCAGTTGTAGGACGTGTATAATATAGGGCTAGTATTATTATTTCTGTATTATGTTATATTCGATTTGTAATTTTTTTATCATGAAACATCAATTACCTTATTTCAGTTTCCATTTGTCATGACATGAACTTTTTCTCGTGTGGGTCTTCGGCCCAACATTAAATCTTAATTCTGCCCTGTCGAATCTTCTGGTTAGGGTGTGGAATGCAGCCTTAAAGGCGTGTAAAGTGTTGATTCCTGCAAGCCCTCACGAGGGGACATATTCACCGAATATTCTAAAGGACGGGTAGACGTTTAGTAGTCTTGTTTTGCATTTTTAATATCTACGCTGTTCTAAAGAAGCTTTGTCGGTTTTGACGTAAAAATCTTTTGTATCTGCCAATGTTTAATATTCCGTTTGTATTTTGGATTTATTGAAATGTATTATTAAAGCATTCATAGATTTATTAAATACCTAAATTATTTCTGGGCTTGTGCATCACAACATCACAAAAGGACTTCTATCCTACCAAATTCGTGTGGACTTCTATTCTATCAAAATACAGTAGTTTTATTATCTTTGGCAGTATAATCATTCATTTACATATAATTAATTGTGGATCGTTGGCACTAGCCCGCGAAGTTCAATTAAATTGTTTTCTTTAATTGAAATTCGATTCTTCGATGCAATATCGATATAATGATTTCGCGCAAATAATCACAATAGATAAACGGAATAATAATAATGAAAACCAAATTAATGTCGCATATGACTGAATTGGGGGAAAATATCTATTTGACATTTATAACTTATAAATAACTTAAAAACTTATAAAAAATTGAATTTTGCGGGCCATTGCCGACGATCCACCTTCCTTTCGTCTCCACAAGTTTCATCGGTTGCTTTTTTTATAAGGATGCATTACTGCATCCAGTTATTATGCTAAGTTAATATTAACAGTTATTTTTAACGAAAAATATGTCAGTGGAAAGTTTCTTCCGGAAGAAACCAACAAGGAAATCAACAAAGTAATTATTTTCGCCATTATTGTAGGGAAATGAGTTTCGAATGTACTCTAATTTGTACGAGGGACAATATGCAAAGGATCCCCAATTTAGTTTCAATAAATAGGGACGACGGGGGATAATACCCAAACTTACTCGTTGCCCTGATTCTTAAATCCTCTAGCTTAGTGTTAGTAGACAAATGTCTATCGCCTCCCCAGCAAAACTCACGGACTGTCCCCGCCGATATATATATCGATGGTCCGAGAATAAGAGACAGAATATTCATAGTAAATATTAATTAAACCAAATTGTGCTTTAAGTCGTGTTTCAAAATGTTTGTTTTCCTTTGGACTGTGTTATCGACGACCAATTTGGCGTGACCCCTAATTTTGTACCACTTTTGGACTTATGCCAAACAATTAAAGGTGTCTGATAGATCAATAACGGCTGGTGCATTCGGCAAACAAGCTTGTTTTCGACGGTTGTCATGGCGACAGTTGATCCAAATTGCAAAAGTAGGGTTGTTGAGTGAAAGAAATGCATATATGTAAAATGTGTGTGAGAAAGGGACAGTAAATGTGGGGGCTGAATGATGCACTGCGCATTTGGCCGAGTTAAATTGCATTAGCGAACCTTTTGTACGAGTGTTCACGATCTGTCGAAGTTACGAATTGTAACAATCAGCGCCATGTTGAGGGAAATAATGAACAGAACTTCAAATTGCAATGAATTGAACACAATTACTTACTAAAAAGCGCTTACCAGTTTTAATACCTACTGTGATATCTGCCACCTGCCCTTATCCCACTCGCAGTGGCGTTGGCGCAACATGCTTTTTATACATGTTACAGAAAGATTTGGCCTGTAGATTGTACGACCGGCCGTCTCCCTGACCTCGATATCTCGGGGGGAAAGCACATCCAGGCCTGACATAAATATTTGTGGAGCACATAAACATTTTGTCTCGGTGCCGGAATCGAACCCACAGTCTCTCGCTTCATATCTGGCTACTCGCTCATTGTGCCACGGGGGCTGTCAATACCTGCTATGAAAATATTAGAAAAAAATACCGCCGATTTTGGAACCTCGTAAAGTTTATTGAAATACTAGCTTTTACTCGTGGTTCCGCCCGTATGAGTGTACGCCTAGCTCGTCTAGTCATTCATCATCATCATCATCATTACCATGTCATTCAGTCAAATAAAAATAATCCTTTGCATCTGTTATTTATTATTTCTTATAATAAGTAAGATATTATAATTAATGTACAGAATAAATATAAAACTTAGTGCACAATAATTATCCATAGCTTATTATTTTCCAAAACACGCCTGGACCACGAGCAGACTACTCAACAATTTAATTATTTTATTAAGACAGTTCTGCTAATTACCCACAAGTAATTAAAATCATTTCACGCGACTTCGTAGATTCTCTTTAGCGCGTGATGAATTATTTAATTACTTGTATAAATATTTTAAATTATTCTATTAACGATTAATAAAACATAAATAATAACTGATTCATTATTATGCGGAAATAGAGTCAGGTACTTACATACATAAGGTTCTATTTTTTTAGGATGGTAGGTCCCTCGTATGCGAGAGGCCGGTTGGGTTGTTGCCTATTTCTGCCGTCACGCAGCAGTGTAAGCACTATTGTATTTGGGGTTAAAGGACATTGAAGCCAGTAAAATTTATAGGCATTATGAGACTATACATATCACGAGGAGACGAGCGCAGTACAGTGCTGCACACAAAGGCTTCTCTGTGCGCGGACCGATTCGTACTTGGCAGATATTTTGTTTTAAAATAATAATTTCCTTATGACAATATCCATCAGTTTTCGTATCATTTCAATTGTAACTAGGGCGTATGTAATATTAATACGGGCATTCAGGCGGACCTTTCCGTTATACAATGAAACCGAAAAATGGTGCGAGTACAATGTTGCATGAATTAATAATATAAACACCAGGGCAGGGTCGTAGTTAAGGAATTATTTTAAATTTATAATCGTCTCTGGCTAGGCAAAAATATTAAAATGTCATTACCTGAACTTTACGACCATAATTCAGAATAATTATATTATGAAAAAATATGATTCCATAAAATATAAATTATACTGAATATTATCCAGTAGGTAAATTTATATGATTTTATTATCTTAAAGAAACAATTTGAAAATGCTCGACCGCAAAGTTCATGAATCGACGCTTTAGTATTTTTGCATTGCCAGTGACGATTATAAAATAATGTCGACGAACTAGTTACACCTCTGTCTACCCCTTCAGGGATTACAGACGTATATGTACATGTATATCATAAAGTTAAAAAAGTTGGTCAAAACATTATTAAATGCATATCTTTACATAGTGTTAAAAAAGTCGCTTCCGCTGTTTGTTCGCTTAGATCTTTTAAACCATACAACGGATTTTAATGCAGTTTTCAGCATTAGATAGCGTGATTCATGAGGAAGGTTTATATGTATATCACGCTATGACCCATGGGAGCAGGGTAGTAACGTGCAGGTGAAACCGCGAGGGATAGCTATTTAGTAATAAAAATATTGTTTCATTTTACGTGTCAACTTACAATATCATTTACAATCTTTGCAAATCACTTATTTAATTAGCTAAGTGAGTAAACATATCAAAAATTTAATTTTGGTGATAAAATATAATGCTGAGCGTAAATCATTGTTGCCGATTTTTGCTTACTACGTTTTTGGTGGGATTTATCACCCACAAAGGGCTACAGTACATCCCCTACGAGGCGTCCGTGCGGGAATGCCGGCTTGTTGAATTATGCAGGTAGCGACAGAATAAGGATTTGCTTATAAATCCTGTGCTTATAAATCCTGTTCTTTGATACATATTAAACCGGGACTAAGGGCTCTACGTGGGCTTAATAAAGGTCTGAGAGAAATTACAAACATTGCGCTTGATCTATGGATTTATTGTTAACATTTATGAACGAATTGTGATTATAGATAAGGGGTACATATGTGTGTGGTGTATATGTGCATATACATATGGAGGTATAGATTATCTACTGTGTACATATAATTATGTATATTTATAGTATAAGTGGAGTAATTTGTTGTTGAATAACGGAGGTGACATAGTCACTACGTGACTAATACCTTTTTAAAGAAAAAATAGATTAGGGGTCTTTTTAATTTGGGTTGTTATAGAAACGTTTGATTTGGATATGTGTAAGATAAAGTCGTAAATATGTATTTTTTATTTCATAAATTCATACGCGGTACGACTGCTGTGTTGAGGTCTCGGGTTCGATCCCCGGGTCGGGTTAACGTAATTCTGGTTCATTTCTATCACAAAGTGCTCAGTGTCAGCCCGGAGTCTGGAATCGTGCCCGATATGGCGATATGCTCGCTCCTATCACATCATAGAACGGAACTAAGGTCGGCGAAGTATGGGCGAATTTGTTACACCTTTGCCTAACCCTTCTGGGTTATGGTCGTGAGTGTGTATGTATATTTATTTTCAATTTTGAGTTTTTTTTCGAGCACGGCAAAGTGATTGCACTACACCTGACCCGAATTATTGTTTTTTTTTTTTATCTACGATAAAGTTTTTCCCAGTTTTCTATGTCAAACATTATAATTGCCTGGGTATCGAAAATGTATCGAAATGGCAATAATAGGCTCATTACTGGTCGCATTATAGGGTGAATATTAACTCGGCTATCGTAGGTGTACTAGATGCATCGCTGGCCTACCTCTTTTGGGTTACAGAGGGTTTATGTCACGGTGTGTATAAATGGTGTAAATTGGCTCACAGTTCTATGTATAATTATCGTACGGGTTTTTTCATAACTGTAATATTTGAGACCTTATAATAAAATGAAATCGTGGTGCTCAACATTTAGACGAGTGACGTGCTCGTCTCGTCACTTAGGATGATAAAAAAAATAAACAGTTACTATAAACATAATGACATAATAACCGTTTACCTGTCATGAGCATAAAACACATATGTTTGTGACCAATAAAATAAAAGAAATATAAATGTCTACAGACAGACATCTGTTATTTAGGACCCGTTATAGCTGAGGTGACCACGACTTGTTCATAAACCGGGATGCTACATCGAGTCAGAGGCTAAGAGTATAGTGGCATGAATCTCATTTGGATTTAGAACTGTACATTTTGTGGCGTAAATATAGATAGAGTCTTTCCGTATTTGCTGACGAATGATGAGACAAATGCTAAAATATTCTTGCAGACATTTCTCCAAAGAAAACAAGGTAATCCTGACATTGTGTTGATGGCAACAATCGTATTCTACGTGGACTATGTAAAAGCATAAGAATAATCAATAATTATTATTTCTATGGTGATATAAATAAAAAATTGTAAGTAAATAGTAAGAAGCTGAACGTGTTGATATTTTATAATAAAACATATTTTGTTCATGGTAAAAATACATTCATTTTTACACAAATAATTTTGTTTATAGTATGGTTCTTGTAGATAAAATACATTTAATCTACAAGATGCGAGATTTCTTCCTAAAAGTCTGCTGTACTTTATAATAATAGCTGTCATAACCATATATGGAGCTACTAAAACTTGATACATATACGAAACAAAAATAAAATGTAATTTTTAACTTATATAATTCTATGACGCTAAGGTATTTTCCTATATAAATTGTGTAAACTTATTTTAAACACGATTTGCCATTACTTAGAATTATATTATTGTATTATACATATAATTCACACGTGTTGTTTGTGACGATATATCTGTCTCGTTAGGGTCTAGAACAATAGGTTTAAAAAAGTTATTTACAAAAAAACGTTTTCGACTCACGAAGCGAGAGAACTTGAAAAATGTCTCTAAAAGAAAGTATCATATGGTGTTATTATCCACATTATAAATATTTAAATGCATTTTATGGTCTTGCATGTTTTATAAGTACTTCACAAACACAAGCAGGTAGCTATTTATTTATTACTAATGGTTCTATTTAAAATAACGTAATTCATATGCCCGTATCCTTTTATTGTACCGTTTCGCGTTTGTCTTCTATCATTCTATGAAAGCGAAATATCAACATATCACGAAATCTCAGCAACTGTAGGGCCTACAAAAATAATTTGAAGGGTAAGTTCTGAGTTCTGTATAGGGGAAACGAATCTACCAAGAAAGGATTTTACGAAAATGTAATACTGAAGAAGTGACCGGGATTTCGGAATGAACCAAGAGCAATCCATACTAATAAATGCAAAAGAGCGGTTTCTCTTTCTTGCACAGAGCAACATAATGGAACAACAGATTGATATTTCATCGTTAAAGCGAGTGATAATTAACAATAACTACGAAGTCAGAGACCGTGTGTCCTGGGGCTGGTATCGAACCTACGACTTTCGAATTATACCACTCCCCACTAGGCTACCACCACTTTTTTAGTGAAGCAATAATTTACATATATTGGCAATTCTTGAAATATTTTTATGGCGTACATAGCCTAAATACATTTATAAAGTTTATATCCACGAAAGAAGATTCAGTAATCACGACACGCTCGATCTCGTACTTAAGGTAACCAAAATAAAAAAAACCCTTGAATGCAACCTCATTGAAGAATATCAATATTCCCAACGATATGCATCGGTGAATCAATTACGTAATGGCGCCATCGTACAATGGTGGTCACATCGCACGCCTTTGAGCTTAATATCCACCGCCACACGATCGTGATTGGAGTTTTAAATGCTTTGTAGTAAGTGAAGGGATTGTTGAGGTTTGTTAATATATATGTCACTTACGAAGTACCCATTCTTGGAAAAATATATCTTGAAAATACGTAAATCAATCCTGGCTTCTGATGTTTAAAGAAGCTTTGAAGGTTCTCAAATAGTTCTTGGTTTAACAGTATATAAATTATTATTATTAATAATTAATATAATTAGCATAAATTATTTTATGAGTTTTTACTATATTTGAAGTATGGTGAAATTATGTTATTGTTGGCTTTTGAATTACAACGATCCTAACCCATTGGCTAAAATTATAAAAAATCAACAAATTACAACCAAGAATCTGTATTGTTTGTTTAGTATAGAATGACGTATAGTCACGGAAAACCTGTATTAAAAATAATTAGATAATCCATTCAATTATTTGTGTTAAAATTTGACATCATCTTATGCATTTATTAGTACTTATAAGTCATAAGTAAGATTAGCAAAAATGATTACATAGTTTCAATGGTATATTGATTTTTATATATTCTTCTAATTAAAGCTTTTAAATATGAATCGTGATGCGTATGCCAAATTAGCTAACTACTTACTCAAAAGAAGGCAGAATGACATAAAATCTTCGCCATAACCGGTTACTAATGTTTATGAAACTTGAAACTATGGCATTTTAATTTTTTTTTCCCTAAAGAAACAACATTACATTCATCATTCATTCATTAATGTGATACAAGAAAGTAGCAGAGCATTTAAAACATTATTTAGTTGTTTTTATCACATCTGCTGCTTTGTCTAGTTCTGGTCGCAATTACAGCATGAACAATCAATATACGTCACGGAAATGTCATCACATTCAAAGTGTCACAGCTAATGGATCTTTGTTTGTAGAAAGTTATTTTAAACGCCAAAGGCTTAAAAATGAAAAAAAAAAGTGTGCGTCTCGGGACACTCGACAGAAGTGATAACTTAAACTAATGTGGGTTAAAGTGATAGCGGAGAAGCCTGCCTACTGCTACCGTATGCGTGAGAGAAAGGGAAGCCAGAGTGGCGCCGTAACGCGTTACGTTACGAAGTCCGGTCCAAGCCGACTGGTCACTGTGTGACACCACCTGGGACTTCGAAATTATCGATGTTCCAGGAAGGTCAGCTAACGCTGGCTGGTCGATGGACCGCTCGCGTTACGGAACGTTTCGGTTCACCCTCCCATAAGAAGTTATCACTTCAAAAAATACGCTTTGAAAAATGATTGGTGAACATTATTTATCTTGTTTCAGAGATCGTCGAAGTTCAACAATGCCACAACTACGAATTTCGACTGACCTGTCGCGACCTGGACTCGCACATCGCCGTCCTAGACGCGTGGTACACAACTCTAGACGATTACAATCGCGACGCAAACTCTTCACGTCTCGTTTCGGATAGTTTGAAATTAAAAACTGAAAACGACTCGGAACTAAATCGTGTTTATATCTATTCTAGTCCAAAACATAATGGCGTTTACGAAGAGGCGCCTTCTAACCATTCCAAATTTGAAAATGTGAACGTCAACGACACGTTCGAATTTAATGAAACGTTATATTTAAATGAGAGTTTGTTGTTTATGAACGATACCATAGATATGACAGTTGACTTTTTAAATGTGAGTGAAAGCTGTGGTGCAGTTTCCTATGTGCGGAGCTATGCGAGTTGGCGCGAAGGCGACAAACGTCGGCGTACTCCGTTCAGAAATTCGTCTGTGAATTTAAGAGCACCAGTGAGTTACCGGTGAGTTGTTTTTTATGATATTTTAAATTTAGAATAAAGATTCCAAAGTTGTCTTTTCATTTCAGAGAAAGATGTATTTATTTTTAATCAACGTCGTGTTTAGATTAGAAAGCCCATAAAAGTTGGAAATTTTAATGAAGTGTGATAGCTCGTAAAATACAGATATTATCAAAGGTAGTGAGGTTTCATTTTATTGGAACGAAGTTCCTTACGGCAGGCTTGGAGGGGATAGGGATTTCGCTGCGTGACCGAACTGAAAAAAATGTGATAGTAAAACCGTAAGAAAAATGCGTGGAAAAAATGCGTGGAATAAAAGCGTTAAATGAGAAGTGCGCAGGCGCGACAGTCGCATAACCATCCAGTTAGTTCCTTTTTTAAAATGAAATTCATTCAGCCAGTTATAGTTGAAGTATTTTTATATCTCCTTCGATTTTTAAAAATTTATAATTACACTAGATGACCCGGTGAACTTCGTATCACCTACATAGTATATTTGTGTAAAATGTGGTCAAAACTTAATACAAATGTTTTATTTGCATTAAATGCAATTAAGTGAGGTACTGCGCCATTGCACGTGAGGTAGCCCGTCGCACATTTAATTGACTTCAACGACCTAAGTCAGGTCGTCTCCCACCTCCCTCCGGTTGGACAGTCCTGTCCCCGTCCCGTCCCCGTCCTGTCCCCGTCCTGTCCGCGTCCTGTCCGCGTCCCGTCCCCGTCCTTTCCCCGTCCCGTCCCGTCCCCGTCCCGTCCCCGTCCTGTCCCCGTCCCTGTCCTGTCCTGTCTCACTGTCCTGTCTCTCTGTCATGTCTCTCTGTCCTGTCTCACTGTCCTGTCTCTCTGTCATGTCTCTCTGTCCTGTCTCTCTGTCCTGTCTCACTGTCCTGTCTCACTGTCCTGTCTCACTGTCCTGTCTCACTATCCTGTCTCACTGGCCTGTCTCACTGTCCTGTCTCACTGTCCTGTCTCAATGTCCTGTCTCACTGTCCTGTCTCACTGTCCTGTCTCACTGTCCGGTCTCACTGTCCTGTCTCACTGTCCTCTCACTGTCCTGTCTCACTGTCCTGTCTCACTGTCCTGTCTCACTGTCCTGTCTCACTGTCCTGTCTCACTTTCCTGTCTCAATGTCCTGTCTCACTGTCCTGTCTCACTGTCCTGTCTCACTGTCCTGTCTCACTGTCCTGTCTCTCTGTCATGTCTCTCTGTCCTGTTTCACTGTCCTGTCTCACTGTCCTGTCTCACTGTCCTGTCTCACTGTCCTGTCTCACTGTCCTGTCTCACTGTCCTGTCTCACTTTCCTGTCTCACTGTCCTGTCTCACTGTCCTGTCTCTCTGTCATGTCTCTCTGTCCTGTTTCACTGTCCTGTCTCACTGTCCTGTCTCACTGTCCTGTCTCACTTTCCTGTCTCACTGTCCTGTCTCACTGTCCTGTCCCTGTCCTGTCCCTGTCCAGTCTAGACGCTATACGACCCGTCATCACGGCAAGCTTCGCAACGACAACTCAACAACTACTAATAAATTAAAAATAAATAAAAAAAACATTGTCCAGCGGACAAAATTGTGAATCTAAACCATTCTCAGATCCCCTTGAACACACACAAAAAATTTCATCAAAATCGGTCCAGTCGTTTAAGAGAAGTTCAGGAACATACACACTCACAGAAGAATTATATATATAAAGATAAGTTGATAAAAACTGCTATACAATAGCTTTACCGCGGCAGTCTCCGAGTGCCACACGTCTTTTTTTTATTTCTATTTTTCTATTCTATTTCTATGTAATTTTATGTTGTCAAACAAAAATAAAGAGACATATTTTGTTATTTTAGTTGATAATTTGAATTTTTTTTGAATTTTTTGCAATTTGTGTCGATTCTACATTAGCCGAAGGAACTTCGTTCCTACCTGATGTTTATATATTTTGAAGTACTCTTACTCTTTCTACGTGTATATTTTCAACTCGTAGAGATTAAGACAATATTCCGCAGTAAGTACCTACCTACCTTTACATTTTAAATATCTATAATATACATATCTTCGTTTATGTATTATTGATAGAATTGTCCTATATGGATTCAACATTTTAATATACCATTTAAATATTTTGTTGGTCGCAATGAAGACTTCTTTATCGTAAACTTTTAACTACTGAATGTTTTTTGTTATTTAGCTGACACCATTTGATTTAAAATTTACATAGGTAAATTATTCAATAATTAAAAAGCAAAGCTGTAAATATCATATTTTGCTTCATAGACTAAAAGGAACATCGACAATGACGTCTCCAGGATATATGCTCGTATTGTAACACCATTAAATCCTAGTCATGACTCGTTATCGAAATTCATTGAGGGTTGTGCCTACATATCGATAGTGTTAAGCCCTCAAGCACGTCCACATTGATTATCACATCACGTTTGTATTGTGTCACTCACTCACTCATGTTCCCATGGGAACCGTTCTTGCTTTCCTAGTTGCAGTAATGTAATAGTAGGCGCGTTGGTTGCATGGCAATTGTTATGTAAAATTCTGTAACACGTAACAGTGTTGTTATGTAACAGGATTAACAGCCGTCGTGTCATCATGTATATCGTCGCGTTATGGTGCTGTTAAATAAGACGTGATAGCGCGAGCTGAATCAGCATGGCAACAGTCAACAGTGTCTATAGCCTGGCTTTACCACTTCATTACAGTAAATAGCGTTCATTTTGTAATCCCATTTTATGGGATAAAAGGTGGTAGATCCCTCGTATGCGAGAGACCGTCTGAGTTGGTACCATCGCTTTGTCTATTTCTGCTGCCAAGCAACAGTGTATAAGCACTGTTGTGTTACGGGTTTCAAGGACATTGAAGCATTCAGTGCTATTTAGTGCTTTGTAATTCAAAATTATGTGTGGTGTTGCTTGACTTCTCTGTTTATGGGCAGACGTGCCGCTTAACATCAGGCGAGCGACTTGCTCGTCTCGTCATTCAGTAAAATAAAAATAACAATCAAAACTTAAGTTAAGTTTCTCACCTGGTACCTGTAAATCGACTGTCTAACCAACTTGGCAGGCATGTTGCCATTCAATGTACATATAAACACTACTCGAGGCCCCACATTTTGTGTTTCAGAAAATAAAGTATGTCTGGGAGCTCTGAGCTTCTATTTTTTTTTATAACATAAGTGTATTCTTTTTTCCCTTTGGCCGTATAAGATTTTACTTTACGTTCTAATTCGTGTCACGTGCGGGCAGATCATTAACATTTATTTTGATTGATCCCTTTGTTCGAAATTTGACGGGTGATGTCGATGTGATAGGAGGTTAGAGGTTATCGCTTATTGAGGCCGATAGATAGCAAAGTGAAGTGTCAAAGACTTGTGCTGAACTTGATAGAAATTGTATCGAGTTTGAAGATCGGTGAAGATACAATTACACAATTAAAAGGTGGTAGGTCCCTCGTATGCGAGTCTGGGTTGCGACCACCGCTGTGTCTATTTCTGCCGCCAAGCAACAGTGTGTAAGCACTATTGTGTTTCGGTTTGAAGGACATTGAAGCCAGTAAAATTACTGGGCATTATGAGACTTAACATCTTATGTCTCAGGGTGACGAGCGTAGTTTAGTGCCATGCAGTGCTTTGTAATTCAAAGTTCTGTGTGGTGTTGCTTCTGTTTATTGGCAGGCGCGGCGCTTACCATCAGGCGAGTGCCTTGCTCGTCTCGTCATTCAATTAAATAACCAAAAACAAATGTTGCATGTAGTCCGCTAATAAACACATAATCAGTCTGAGTTTTACGGATATCCTTCATATTACCCAGATATGTTCCTAAATATCTATATATTATGTCAATATATTTTCCAATCAATCTTTAATTGACGGTTAAAGTCGTACAGAAGCTTATGCTATAAATGTCAGCTATGAAATATTTCACTTTATAAATAGAACCACCCTGTGACCTACAAACATGTTTAGATTCTTTCGGAATTCGAATAAAATCCATGAGCTTAAAGAGAGACGCAGAATTTTATCCAACTCATTTGTGAAGTTAACGGCTCATCAAATGTCAAAGATTGTCGCAATAATTACGGTTTATAATTAAAAAAAGATGATAAAATAATGATTACACATCCTGTCGTTTTGTGGACGTAAATATACAAGTATATATTTACGACGAAAATATTAATAGATTCTGGTATTCATGTTTATTCCAAGTGAACATAGCAAATCATTTCTAAAAGAACAAAATGTGTGGAGGTTTTAAATTTCTATTTTAATCTCCTTTCAAGCCATAATGCGGTATTAATACTTCAACTTTTTGTTCTTCTATTATTACCCTGAATGATTCCTAGACATTCAGGGTAATAATAGATATAGGCAGTAGGGTAGAATAATACCCTAGACAATCAGGTCGTTCGCCTGATGATAAGCGCCATGCTGGCGAGTAAATAGAAGCAACACCATACATAACTTTGAATTACAATGCATTACATGGTACTGAACCATGCTTGTAACTCTGACATATGATGTTAAGTCTCAGTCTACGCAGTAATTTCATATTAGCTAAATATTATCAAATATACTAGTTGATCCGCAGGCAGCAATCGAACTTACTCGTATCGCGCTTGTAACCGATGGCGACCCCTCAATTTAATTTCTGATCTAGAATTAGCAACCTATTTGCACAACGCGACGGTTCTACGAGTAATTCGTTTATGTTCCCTTTCGTTCAATATTTGTTTTAATCAAACCAATTCTCTTTCATCTCCATATCTGCATAGGACAAACAAAAGTAAGTGAAGTATCTACCTACTCCATATTGTAGGCTTTAGTTTGTGCTTCAATGGTGTCATATTATCCATATTTGTTTGTAATATATACCCACTAATCTCACGCGCTGTGCATAAGGTCAAATCACGTTTTGCCAATCGGCTAATTAGTCCGAGAGTAATGTGTTGACATTAATTGCTCAGAATATCTAACTGTACTTACTAAGTATGTAATATGGTAGTTGTTTTAACATTAAGAAGCGGCAAGCGAGCAAGTGGGTCGCCTGATGCAAAATTACCGTCACTGTCTATAAACCCATGATACCCTAAAAATTATGGACACGTTGCCGGCCGATAATTAAGAGATTAGGAAGGGGACGGGGATTTGGGCCTCCGAATATCTCACTCACCGTACGAAACGCAAGCTGTTAATTTACGTCGGCTTAATCGGTATTAGACATATCTGTAAAAAAACGTAAATTATACAAAATATGGGAACGAAGAATAGATTGCTGGTGGGAGGGTACTTGTATCCGACCGGATAGCGGCCACCGTACACTGGTGCTAAAACCTACCATAGTAACCCACCTTGTGTGGTCGCGTTCCAGGGTCAGCCAGTGTATATCCGGTTCTCCACAGGGGGCTTGCCCCCTGATCCTAACCCTTTTCCCATCCCTTTTTCGTTCCCCTCCCCCTTGGCCCTTTGGCAGGCCGGCATGATCTTGCCGACCTATGATGGACACATTGTTTATCGTTGGTCAACACTATTCTTGGATTGCGCTACACTTACCATCAGGTGTAGCGTAGTCACTTTGCAGAGCCAGGATAAAAAAAAAAGATGTTTTGCATCGAACCACTCCTCTGTTTATTTGACGGTTATAAAGGTAAGAAGCACTTTCCCTTTTTACATGCAAATCTTAAAACATGCTCAGAAACGAGTCATAGCGTTGAAAAATAGACAAATTAAGCCTCATTTCGCGGAGAATGTTGCTCGTACGACGAATAAGGATATTTTTAAAACACATTTACGACAACAATGTCCCTTCTTTGGTAATTGAATTGTCAACACTTAATAACGATTTGTTGGTATAATTACACCATAGCCAACATAGAATATTATACAATTTTACGTCGCGGGTCATTTATTTTAAAATATAATTAAGTGCGCACTGAAATGTGAGCATTTAATATGAACCGTCCAAATAAAGCAAGATAATACATTTTTAGGTTACATTTGTATATCGTCTACCGAGATAAAATTATACGGGGCATTTTTTTTATTAGTTAACTGAATGACGATACGAGCAAGGCGCTCGCCTGATGGTAAGCGCCATGCCTGCTCTTAAACAGAAGCAACACCACACAGGACTTTGAATTACAAAGCACTGCATGGCACAGAACTGCGAACTGGCCTGAAGCTTTCTTGTACAAATTTCAAAACGCTTTCAACCTTGTAGTCGTCTTTTCCGCGCATGACATGGTAGTACCATTGGAGCTAGGTGTCATAAGGAAACTAAAACTGCCTTAAATTTCTTGTAGAAGTTTTAATTTCAAGTATTATTTACATTAATAATTACATCTTAGCAAAATGTTGAACATTTGGTGTAGAGTAACATTTTAATAAGTTTTTCTTAGTTCTTCCTTTTTTATTGAGCTCGCCAAATTAATTCCTTTTTTACTTTCTGATGATTGTAGATACATTGGCTATTTTACCTGACAAGCAATATAATTTGTTTCTTTGGTATTATCGTGTTAAAAGTTTTTTATTTTAACTTAAATCATTAAGTGCACTGTAAAATGTTAGTTGGCTGTTTCTAATTAACACAGAATTTCGTTGTTAGCACACCGCACGATTTTTAGAACCTACACATTTCATAGATTTGAAGCAGACATTTTTTATGATGTGGTCAGCTATGAGATACAGTCATTAGCCTATTTGTAATTATGATTTGCGACATGTACGAAAGAATAATAAAAAATTGGTGTGTGTCGTGGGACACCAGGTAGGAACGAAGTTCCTTCGGCTAATGTAGAATCGACACAAATTGCAAAAAATTCAAATTATCAACTAAAATAACAAAATATGTCTCTTTATTTTTGTTTGACAACATAAAATTACATAGAAATAGAATAGAAAAATAGAAATAAAAAAAAGACGTGTGGCACTCGGAGACTGCCGCGGTAAAGCTATTGTATGGCATTTTTTATCAACTTATAATAATAGCCTTTATTCAGAGAAGTTTAAATACACAATTAACAACTAATTACATTTTTTTTTTTTTTTTTTTAGACATCGACAACTTCCTCTGTATGCCCAACTTTGGCAAAGGCCTCCTCCAACATTGTCCATTCCTCTCTGTCACTTGCTGTTCTTGTCCACAGATGGCCTGCTGTCTTCCTTATCTCGTCTTCCCAACGTCTGAACTGTCTCCCTCTCTTCCTTTTTCCGTTTCTAGGGTACCAAAACAGGATGGTCCGATTCCATTTCTCAATGCCTCTTACAATGTGGCCAGTCCATTTCCACTTAAGTTTTTTTACCTTTTTCTTAACGTCCTCTATTTTTGTGATGCTTCGTATTGTTTGGTTGCGTATTCTATGCGATTTCCTTATACTAAGCATACTTCTTTCCATTGCGTGTTGGCAGGTTTCTAGTTTATGTAGGTGTGCTTTAGTAAGAGACCAGGTTTGGCATCCGTATGTGAGGATGGGGAGTATGCATGTGTTATATAGTTTTCTTTTATAGTATATGTTCATGTCCCCATTTTTCATGATTTCTTTTAGGCCCCAGTATCTTTTCCAAGCGTTGCTAATCCTAATATCTATCTCTTTCGACATTGAGTCGTGCGGTGAAATTAGTTGACCTAGGTAAATATATTCCTCTGCATATTCAATGATTTGATTATTGATAAAAATCGGTTCCTGTCTGGTATTAGTCATAGCCTTTGTTTTTTGCGTATTCATATTTAAACCTACTTTTTGACTTTCGTTAGTGAGGTCGACCAACATATTCTGGAGATGGTTTTTAGAAGAAGAAAACAGAATTATGTCGTCTGCGAATCTCAGGTGTGTCAAGTTTTCACCGTTTATTTTGATACCGTATTCACTCCAGTCTAATTTTCGAAATATTTCTTCCAAAACTGCTATGAATAGCTTTGGCGACAAGGGATCGCCTTGACGAACACCTCTTTCTATTTTTATGATGTCACCTTCTGTTTCTAATTTTATTCTCGCGGTGCTGGTTTTATAGATGTTTCGTATGATTCTTATATATTTCTCTTCTACTCCTTGGGTTTTAAGTGCTTGCCAGATGCTTTCATGTTCGATTGAGTCGAACGCCTTACAGTAATCTACGAAGCAACAGTACAAGGGTTCGTTAAATTCTTTAAATTTCTCGAATATTTGTTTAGTCACGTGTATATGATCTAATGTTGAGTAACCACTTCTGAATCCAGCCTGTTCTCTCGGTTGGTTTTCGTCGAGTATTTTCGTGATTCTGTTGAGAATTATTTTTGCAAAGATTTTGTATATATTGGACATAAGGCTTATGGGTCTGTAGTTGTTTATATCATTTATGTCGCCTTTCTTATGTATTAAAATAATGGAGGAATTAGTCCATTGTGTGGGTATTGATTCACTGTCGAGTATGTCGTTAAATATATTTTTGAGTAGAGGTGAGATGATTTCTTTGTTTTCTTTTAATAATTCGTTGCTTATCTGATCGGGACCCGGGGATTTGTCAGTTTTTTGTGTCTCTATAGCTTTCTTCACTTCGTCTAATAAAATAGGTGGAACTTTTTCGTTATTGTTTAAAATTACTTCTTGGATGCTGTTTTTTCTTGAGTAAAGATCTCTGTAGAATTCTGTGGCTGTTGCTAATATCTCCGGTCTTTTTGTTTTTGTTTTTCCAAAGTTGTCTTTTATATTTGGTATCCATTCTGTGTTTTCCTTTAAATGTTTGATCGCTCTTTTAATTCCTCCAGTTGTTGCAATATATGTCTCAAAAGTACTAAGTCTTAGCCTTTGCCTGTCTTTTCTCATATTAAGTTTTATTTCTTTGCTTAAATAACCTATCTCTTTCCTCGTTTCTTTAGTTTTAATACGTGTACTTATGAGTTGCGATCTTTTTTCCAGTAGTTCTTTTGTTATGTTTGAAGCTTTATTTTTTATCGTATTTCCAGTAGTTTTGGCGTTGTTTAGACTTTTTGTTGTTAGTGCTCTGTGCAAGATATTATATTTTTCTTGTGTATTTACGCTGCTTGATTTAAGTGTTTCCTTTAAATTTTCAAGATGGTCTTTGATAATTATGGGTATTCTGATGGAATTTGCGGACTTTCCTGATACTTTAAATGGCCTACTTCTTTTTGGATGTGTTATTTGTAGTTTTGCTCTAAGCATTCTGTGGTTACTATTAAAGTTGAGATTGCAGACTACGCCACAATCTTCGAAAAATTTGGATCTGTTTGTTAAGATGTAATCTATCTCGTTTTTATAACGGCCATCTGGTGATAACCATGTCCATCTTCTCTCTGCCCTTTTTTTGTAGAAGCTATTCAGTATCTTTATTATTATATAATTATTCAGTATTTTTATATACCTACTTCAATTATAACTGGCTGAATGATTTTCATTTTAAAAAAGGAACTAACGCTGGCTGTTTATGCGACTGTCGCGCCTGCGCACTTCTCATTTAACGCTTTTATTCCACGCATTTTTTCCACGCACTTTTTCCACGCATTTTTTCCACGCATTTTTTCCACGCATTTTTCTTACGGTTTTACTATCACATTTTTGGAACGAAGTTCCTTACGGCAGGCTTGGAGGGGATAGGGATTTCGCTGCGTGACCGAACTGAAAAAAATGTGATAGTAAAACCGTAAGAAAAATGCGTGGAAAAAATGCGTGGAAAAATTGCGTGTAAAAAATGCGTGGAAAAAATGCGTGGAATAAAAGCGTTAAATGAGAAGTGCGCAGGCGCGACAGTCGCATAAACAGCCAGCGTTAGTTTTTAAAATGAAATTCATTCAGCCAGTTATAATTGAAGTATATAAAAATACTCCTTCGATTTTTAAAAGATTACGCTAGCTCGTTATTATTTATAATTACATAAGTTGATAAAAAATGCCATACAATAGCTTTACCGCGGCAGTCTCCGAGTGCCACACGTCTTTTTTTTATTTCTATTTTTTTGGAACGAAGTTCCTTACGGCAGGCTTGGAGGGGATAGGGATTTCGCTGCGTGACCGAACTGAAAAAAATCTGATAGTAAAACCGTAAGAAAAATGCGTGGAATAAAAGCGTTAAATGAGAAGTGCGCAGGCGCGACAGTCGCATAAACAGCCAGCGTTAGTTCCTTTTTTAAAATGAAATTCATTCAGCCAGTTATAATTGAAGTATTTAAAAATACTCCTTCGATTTTTAAAAGATTACGCTAGCTCGTTATTATTTATAATTACATAAGTTGATAAAAAATGCCATACAATAGCTTTACCGCGGCAGTCTCCGAGTGCCACACGTCTTTCTTTTATTTCTATTTTTCTATTCTATTTCTATGTAATTTTATGTTGTCAAACAAAAATAAAGAGACATATTTTGTTATTTTAGTTGATAATTTGAATTTTTTGCAATTTGTGTCGATTCTACATTAGCCGAAGGAACTTCGTTCCTACCTGGTGTCCCACGACACACGCCAATTTTTTCTATTCTATTTCTATGTAATTTTATGTTGTCAAACAAAAATAAAGAGACATATTTTGTTATTTTAGTTGATAATTTGAATTTTTTGCAATTTGTGTCGATTCTACATTAGCCGAAGGAACTTCGTTCCTACCTGGTGTCCCACGACACACACCAATTTTTTTCAGTTCGGTCACACAGCGAAATCCCTATCCCCTCCAAGCCTGCCGTAAGGAACTTCGTTCCAAAAATTGGTGTGTGTCGTGGGACACCAGGTAGGAACGAAGTTCCTTCGGCTAATGTAGAATCGACACAAATTGCAAAAAAATCTAATTATCAACTAAAATAACAAAATATGTCTCTTTATTTTTGTTTGACAACATAAAATTACATAGAAATAGAATAGAAAAATAGAAATAAAAAAAAGACGTGTGGCACTCGGAGACTGCCGCGGTAAAGCTATTGTATAGCATTTTTATCAACTTATGTAATAATCTTTTAAAAATCGAAGGAGATATAAAAATACTTCAACTATAACTGGCTGAATGAATTTCATTTTAAAAAAGGAACTAACGCTGGCTGGTTATGCGACTGTCGCGCCTGCGCACTTCTCATTTAAGGCTTTTATTCCACGCATTTTTTCCACGCATTTTTCTTACGGTTTTACTATCACATTTTTTTCAGTTCGGTCACGCAGCGAAATCCCTATCCCCTCCAAGCCTGCCGTAAGGAACTTCGTTCCAAAACTTCGTTCCAATAATTGTTGTTTTTCGAGGAAATTCTATGTAATTGTTCAACAGATATATTATATTAAACGTATTGTACTATTACTACGAATAAAATTATATTCATAAAGAAATTAATATGCAGTAATCTCAAAATACTCATACAGAAGAGGCTCGTGCATTTATCGTATCGAAATTACTGTTTTAATTTAATAATTTATTGAAACCTTAATTAAATTAAATTCATTTTACGGCTTTCCCATATCCGTCGCTTTGATGAAGAAAAATACCGCGTTTATGTAGTACCGTACCATGTATTTACATTTAATTATAGGCGGTGTCCACATAGCTCGCAGAACCGATAACCGGTGGGGCAGAAAGGTTCTGGAATGGAGGCCACGTACTAGCAAGCGCAGCGTTGGACGTCCGCCTACAAGGTGGACAGACGACCTGATAAAGGTCGCAGGAAGTCGGTCTGGAAATCATTGGGGGAGGCCTATGTTCAGCAGTGGACGTCCTGTGGCTGATGATGATGATGATGATGATAGGCGGTGTCTGTGACGGTGCAGAGCGCTATACATTCTCATAATAAGCCTACTTAGAATGTTTGAATTTATCAAATAATATTGTTTTGCTTGCGTTTAACAAACGTATTTCAATTCTTTATTATTGGTGTAGTATATTGTCACTAAATGTATTTTTGTAACAATAACGTAAACGTAAGAAATCATTACTTCTCTAATACTTTAAACGTATCAGACTTCATTAAATTACTTCAAAAAATAACTCCGAATTTGGCAATTCAGCTGGTGGGAGGATACTTGTATCCGACCGGATAGCGACCACCGTACACTGGTGCTAAAACCTGCCATAGTGGCCCACCTTGTGTGGGTCGCGTTCCAGGGTCAGCCAGTGTATATCCGGTTCTCCCCAGGGGGCTTGCCCCTTGATCCTCCCCCTTTTCCCATCCCTTTTTCCTTCCCCTCCCCTTGGCCCTTTAGCAGGCCGGCATGATCTTGCCGACCAACGATGGACACATTGTTTATCGTTGGTCTACAATATTCTTGGATTGCGCTACACTTACCATCAGGTGTAGCGTAGTCACATTGCCGTGCCAGGATAAAAAAAAAAAAAAAAAAAAAGTCTTTTTTATTTTTTTATGTATGTACATCAATTTTCCGCCAATTTTCGACCGATTTCATCGGAAAAAAATATTTGATAGATTTCATGCAATGTTGTCCCACATAAATTTGATTAAGAACTGATGATACTGAGTACTAAGTAAAAATATGAAACTCCGCAACGGATAACAGCTCAGTCGTCGCGTTTGTGTTATTAAGTTGGAATTTACATACCATAGTTGTACTTAACAGCAAAAATCACAAAATAAACGAGTTTTAAGAAAACATAAAAACAGACTTCAACAAGTAGTCGGTGTGTGTTGCTGCCGGTCAACTGAAACTGCAGTGTTATTCTTTTGAAGTCGGTTTTTAAGTTTTATTACAAATTATTTTTTTTTCTTTATTAACTTATGGTCCCTGTAACACATGTCTTCATATAGGTCAAGTTAGCGTCAGTCGAGTCACGTCATCGGAAATGACGTTTATCCGTGTCAATGGGCTAACGTGGTCGATCGGGACGCCCACAGCGCTGCTTTTCATACAGATCAGCTCTTATAAATCAAAGGATATCGGGGATACGTGATTTTCCTTAAGGTAGAGTAGTTTTACGTAATAGTAGTAATAGCTTAGCGGCAAGATGTGCGGACTACCGAGATGGAAGTCGCAGGTTCGAAACCAGCTCCAAGAGCATGCTTTGACTTTTCTAAATTACGTGTATATTAATTGTTAATTATCGCTTGCTTTAACGGTGAAGGAAACATCGTGAGGAATCCTCCATGTCGAGTGAAAGTGATATTAAGTTGTTCTATCCCGATATGCTTTATATCAGTCCGGAGTCTGGAATTGTGCCCAGTATTGTGATAGATATGTAAGTGGTAGAGTCACACTGTAGACTGTTTTGTACAATATTAATGGGCCTACTAGACCGGGTTGTCACCACTGCCTCACAAAAAACAGACGTAAAAAGGCAGCATGCTGTTGTTTCGTACGGTGAGTGAGAAATCCGGAGGCCCGAATCTCCCTCCCCTTCCCAATCCCAAATTTTTCCTATCCTTTAAGCCTTCAACGCGCCCATGATTCTGTTGTTATTGTGATAGAGCGTACATGATAGGTGGAGATCACTTACCCAGGTGACCCACTTGCTTGTTTGCCGGTCTGTGCTATAAAAAAAACTTTTATTACGGCAATGTTCATACATTTAAATAATGATATGCCCGAATACGATGTCGTAAATGTTCCATAGTAAATAAAACTTGATGGCTACATTATTAAGTGATGTTCAACAGTAAAACAGTTGGTTTACGAGCTCACAGAATGTTTGAGTGTGCAGGTAAATGCCTCTGCAGGAAAACTGGCGTAATGTGAATTTTTAACCCCCCTTAAAACAGAGGAGTATCTTTAGTTCAACACTTCCATCTCTCCTTATTATCATACACCGGCAAACAAGTGGGTCACCTGATGGTAAGTGATCTCCACCGTCTATGTACACCCACAATACCAGAAGAATCATGGGCGCGTTGCCGACCTTAAATGAAAGTGATAATTAAGGAATAGGGAAGGGGAGGGGAATAGCAATGAGAAATCAATATTATGATCCACTATCCAATCATAATAGATTTAATTATATAATTTTAAATCTTTTTAATTACTTCTTTGACCTGCAGATAGGGTTTCCAGCAATGATATACTTTATTTCGATACATGTTACACAAAAATAAAGAAAGTATACAAAATGCTGTTTTTACAATCGATGACATCCAGAGCAATAAATAAAGAAAAACTTTCTTCTTCATGGTGCTATATCGAGGCCCAGGTGCAGAGCCCTAAGCAATGTGTATTCAAAAAAAAAAATACTTTTGTTCTTTTTCCAACATACTGCATAGTTTCCTTCTCCGATCCTCTTTTCTTTCTGCCAAACATTTTCCCGGCCTAATGCCATTCGGCCCATTCAATGGTCCGATTTCTCATACCATAGATTTGACGGTATTCGGTATTATATTGACACTGGAAATGCAAAAATATATAAGCGCCAATACGTCAACATTGCGGTAGAGCGTTTAATTTTTTTTTTTTTATGATAAAAATTTGTTCTTCTCGTCCAAAATACCTCAGTGCCTGAAGACTAAAGTCTTCAATCAATGTGTGTTACCAGTGATGACATACGGCACTGAGACGTGGCCTCTAAATATGGGCCGTATAAGACGGCTCACAGTCACTCAGCGAGCTATGGAGAGAGCTATGCTCGGTGTTTCTCTACGTGATCAAATCAGAAATGAGGAGATCCGTAGAAGAACGAAAGTCACCGACATAGCTCAGCGGATTAGCAAGCTCAAGTGGCAGTGGGCAGGCCACATAGCTCGCAGAACCGATAACCGATGGGACAGAAAGGTTCTGGAATGGAGGCCACGTACTGGCAAGCGCAGCGTTGGACGTCCACCTACAAGGTGGACAGACGACCTGATAAAGATCGCAGGAAGTCGCTGGATGCAGGCCGCTTCCAACAGGTCGGTCTGGAAATCTTTGGGAGAGGCCTATGTTCAGCAGTGGACGTCTTGTGGCTGATGATGATGATAAAAATTTATATAAATTTATCTCCTAGATAATTTTCGGTAAAACTTATATTTTATTGAATCATATTTTTAATTAATTAGATTTTTTTCAAACGACAGAGTCTCTACCGTAAAGTTCACGTATTGGCGCATTTTTGCCTTTCTACTGACGTGATGGCCCATGATACGCCATCTGACCCCTACAATCGGCAACGTGAACCGAGTTTAATATACTTTATTTCTTAAACAAAAAGTTGCCAACTATACCTACAGACCACCCAAATACAATAAACATACTACATCGTATCGATTTAATATATCTCTCAAATATTTCATTTCAAACAAAACCCTAAACTAGCGTGTAAAATCCCCTTAATCGAATCTAAACTCAAACGTTTACAAGAACGATGATGCGTACGGAAAAAGATTACTCCGTTATTGCTCGCAATAACATTGGATAGAAATAAAACCAGTTTGATAATGAACTTAGCTTTTAATTTCCGATCACGAGTAGTAGAGATAACTGTACGATCTACAGAGAAGCTGATAGAGGTGAAAGAATTACTTTTTGAATTTCGATATGAAAAAAAATTTAAACTCGTATTCACAAACAACACTTAAGTAAGGTCTTTGCCAAGTGTCGAATTCTGTGTACATGATTTGTCTATTTTTATTTAGCGCCAAAAACTAATGGCCCGGGTTCCCTGGGCCATTTGATCCACTTGATTACTATCAAGCTAATTTTCCATGAGTAGCTTCGTTTCGATGAGACGCCCAACAATTCCCTATGCGAAAATTCTCTATTGTGGTAGCTAACAGAGGTAGCAAGGATAGAATATTTCGATTTGATGATACTCAAAAATTTATTATTTTATTTGTAGGACAATATGACTGTTAAACTATATAAATATTAACTAAGTAAAAACAATAAAATCAGCTGGTTAGTAATCATACCTATTGGAAGGAGGGGCTTCCAATAGGTATCGATAACGAGGTCATAAAAATGATTACTAACCAAATTAGCTTGATAGTAATCAAGTGGATCAAATGGCCCAGGGAACCCGGACCATAACCATTGACGTTTTGAGAAATCGTCAGTATGCGTTCGCGCTTACTATGAGGCCCCATAGTAACTTTTATGAATAAGTGAGTAACTTCAAATATTATATTTTGTATGTTTATACTCATTCTGCATACATTAAAACCTTCAAGAGTAAAATATCTAATCATTGTTGGAAGTCTCATTGTAATTAATTTACTAGGTAGGCCCACCATTTTGTCTATTTCAGCCGCCAAGCGGCGGTATGTAAGCACTGTTGTGTTTCCGTTTGAAGGTCATTGAATCCAGTAAAATTTTTGGGTATAATGAGATTTAATAACTTATGTCTCAGGGTGACGAACGCAGTGCAATGGCAGTGCATTGCAATCCAAAGTTCTGTGTGGCGTTGCTTCAGTTTATAAGCTGGCGCTTACCATCAGGTGAGCGCCTTGCTCTTTCCATCATTCAAGATAAAAAAAATTGACCAATGGAACTTATTAGGAATCACACAAATAACGTCAAAGATGTAGTAAACGCCTCGTACTAAAATTGCTTCAGTCGACAAGCAAGGCTCGTGTAATTTAATTGTCATAAATCACTTTTGTTACTCTTAATTAATTTAAACTATGGAGCTCTTGTTCCCTCCAACGAGTTTTCAGTGACAACCCTGTTATATTAACGCTTATTGGAACAAGCCACATTGAACTTTATTGCTTTAAATATAGAGCTAATTTTAGTAATTAAGTGAATAAAGTTTGGGACAAAGCGAGTCGTATTCCATACAATTAATTTAGGAACGTAACAACATAATTACGGTCAATTGTAATTTTACGCACCGACATCAATGTTTCTGATTGTTATGTTTGATACTTTATAGTTTTGTTAGACTAATTTTGGGTAGGGATGCCACTTTAAATGTTCTGTAAAGGAGATGTTTCAGGATTGTAGGAACCTGGGCTAGGTTATTGTACTTACATAGCATTAATTTATAGCTAATATGTAGAACCGTTTTTTACTATTTAATATGTTATATTGTTTTAACTTTATGGACAATCAATGTCATTCGGACAAGAATTGCAACATTGCAGAATAAAATATAGCGGACTACATCCGTAAAATGTCTTATTATTGATACCTAAAAGCTGTTGATGGTAACTGGTAATAAATATTTCATTACATTATTGAAGTATTTATTCACATAATAATTAAAAAGGTTAAAGGTTAAAAAGGTGAAATAAATTGTTTTTGATAACATTGCGTCCGCGCAGTTATTGCGCGATAGGCCCAACAACAATCATGGGTTTCATAAATTCGTTACAGAATACAGAATCATCTCAGTCATCACAGTAGGTATGTGTCATACAGAATTGTTTCATCCATTTCGCAATATAAGAGCCTAATAAATTACACAAAGCAAAGCAAAAAAGCAAAGCAAAGCAAAATAAAAAAGCAGCGATAGCTCAGTGGGGAGTGGTATGGACTGTCGAGACGAAAGTCGCAGGTTCGAAACCAGCCCCAAGAGCATGCACCACTGACTTTTCTAAGTTACGTGTATATTAATTAATTAATTATCGCTTGCTTTAACGGTGAAGGAAACATCGTGAGGAAACCTGCATACCCGAGAACTCGATAAGATTTTTCGAAGGTATGTGAAGTCTGCCAACCCGCATTAGGCCAGCGTGGTGGATTAAGGCCTAATCTCTCTCATTCAGTAGAGGAGGCCCGTGCCCAGCAATGGGACGTATACAAAACAGGGCTATAAAAAAAACACGTTTTTGTCAATACAGTAGTATAATAATATCAGCCCTGTAATTAACTGGCCTACAGCAGCACCTTACTTAGAAGCATCTACTAATGAGACGGGTTAGGTTAGAATTCTTACCTTTTTTGTCACAATGTTTTCCTTTACCGCGAAAGCGAGGTATACTTAACAATGAATATTACATAGCTTTGAGAAATCAGAAGTGCGTGCCCTGAGGCTGGTGGTTCCTTTATTAGTAAGGTATTGCTCACACCAGTTTCTATTTGTAGTTCTACTTCTAAGAGTATGAAAGATTACAACTTCGACATTATTTTTTTGTTTGCAGTATCAAATGGTTAGTGGCCAACTTAGAGTCAAAGTTTTTCAAGCCGCCCAAAAGCTAAGTTGAAGCTTAACGACTGCTATGATTTGATAACAGTGACAGCCTCCGTGGCGTAGCGGGCGAGTAGCCGGCTGTTAAACGAGAGGCCGCGGGTTCGATCCCCGCACCGAGACAAACATTTGTGTGATCCACAGATATTTGTCTCGAGGTCTGGGTGTTGTGAGACCGAAAGTCTCTCGTAGTTCCTGATACCCACGACACAAGACTCGTATCTTAGTGTGGGGTCAGGACTATGTATGTTACTGTTGGGTGTATTTATTTATTTACAGTTGGGACCGAAGTTTTTACGTGCCCTCGGAAGCACGGAGGTGCTCAGTTGAAATACCACTAAGGGTTCAGCCATCCATAGACTGACTACGCTTAAGGTTGCTTAACTCGCTAATTGTTTACCGATGAGTGAGTGCAACTGGCTATGAATGCATGAAGTTTATTATAATGAAGTATTTATTATATATCAATTTAATAAGTTATTACTTAGGATCTGTACCTATAGTTAGACTAAATTCAACCGTCGTCGGTCTCTAGTTTTCAAATATTTGTACTTATGGGAAAATTTAAAAAACGTCGATATATCGGCAACGCCTAATCCGTTGTAGTATGACGGGTTCCTAATTCATCAATTTTAGGTACTGGATCTCATTTCCGCCCATACCATTCAAAGTACCTATATTCATAATGTCGTTTTAATTATCAATAAAATTTCTTCAAACCGTGAGACATCTAAATAATCTTTTATCTTGTAATAAAAACTAAATGCCGTCGCGTCGGTCTGTACGCATGAAAAGCCTTTATTGCAGCCGCTGTCACGACTCCACCAGTTTATGGCTAATAATAATCATCGGGGCTTTCACTAACTAAATGCTTAGTTTGAAATATTGATATATAGTTTAGATAGGATTTGGTAGGATGAGTTCGTGAATAGGAAGGAATAAGGAATGGATGTTTTTTGCGAGGTTTTATTTAATCTTCTGTCAGAACGTTTGGGTCAAATCTTATAAATAAATATCTACTTCAATGATTGAGTTGAAACTTTGCACACAGGTACTTTTTATTAAATGTAGGTAGGTAAATGTAGGTCTCACGTATGCTGTGGGTTTTGGTATCACCATTTTATCTATTTATGCCGCCAAGCACCAGTGTTATAATCACTGTTGTTTTCATAGGACATTAAAGCAGTGAAATTACCGGGTATTATGAGACATAACAACTTATGTGTCGGGGTGACGAGCGCAGTTCAGTGCTATGCAGTGTTTTGTAATTCAAAGCACTGAGTGTTGTTGCTTCTGTTTATGGGCAGGCGTGGGCCGCTTACTATCAGGCGAGCAACCTGCTCTTTTCGTCATTCAAGCAAAAAGACACTCACACTTTGGTTTCTGATGACAATACAAAATACATTCACTCTTTAGTTTCTGATGTCAATTTAATAAGAAAAGTCCATGTCAGAAAAGAGTTTTGATGAATGACATCGGCATTTGGGATATTCTGATGCTTTTGGGTCGGTCTTTTAAAAAGTAATCCGTCGACAAAATCGCATTCGTGAACTAATCACAAATCACATTGTACAGATATACTGAACTATGGCTCTCACTCGTTTAATTAGGTAAAGTAGTTCAGTGGAATTCAGCCTGATCATTATATCACGTCTACCAATAACCAGTGTTACGCCACCGAGTAATTGGATGTCGCAACCGCAACTATACCTGTGCTACAAAAGTTACGCGTTTCGTATAAAATGATACATCCTTATGATAATGATATATCCTTGATATATGACAGCCTAAAATCTCATAAGAGTTACCCCTTTTTTGCTGGTGGGAGGTTAATTTAAGAATTTGAATTTTATTTATCTCATTGTGGAAGGTATCTGAACATTTTGTACCCATACACATGCTAAAAAACCCAACATGGCTTGGTCAGTTGCGTTTCGGGGTCAGCCAGTGTATACTCCGAAACGTCAGGCCGACATAATTCTGCTGACCGTCTAAGGACGCAATATCTTTTGTCATTGGTCAACTTGATATTTGGACTGCACCGTACTTAACAGGTCCAATAGTCCGGGCCGAGATAAATAAAGAAAAAATCAAAGAAATTTATATTGTGTGCCAATCAGCGAGATTGTCCCTATAGGGTCCAGGTGCTAAGTTCTTAGTAATAGTTAATGAGTCATTTTAAGTTAAGCGCGACAGTTTCCATATAACTGCTCACAAATCATTAGGATGTCACGTTATTTACGTTGCAATCTTCTGTCTCGGGCGCATACCTTAAACTGTGTCCAAATTATATATTGAAGCGTGTCTGATGTCGCAGACGTTCCATTTTCAAATATTCCCATAGAAATATTTTACAAAGCGAGCAATCGATTTTGTCGGCTAACGAATTGTCAATTAGGAGGTGGCGTAGCTAAATCGAGATTTTAGGCTATCGTATTTGTTATGAGGTTCCCACAACCCGAATACGGCTGAAAGTGATATGAAATCGGGAGAATATATTCCATTTAAGTGGACGCCAGCATGACGAGGGCCAAATATGGGGCCCAATTACTGAATTATTGTGCACCACTCCTTAGATTCACGTTGTCTTTGCCTTTTTTGGTTGACGTACGAAAGCTGTGATAGGAAAAGTGTTGCACTGCCAGTATTTATAAATGTATATGTTAGGGTTATCTACTTACACAAGTTAAAGAAATTCTCATTTGATATCTGATTTAGAATTAATGTGCATTGAGCAAGTAGCTAGATCACAAAAGAGGTATGGCAAGTTTGATTTTTGCAATGGATTTTTGTACACATGTCACAGAGGTGTTTTGAATTGTCAATATCTATACTAATAATAAAGCTGTAGAGTTTGATTGTTTGTTTGTTTGTTTGAACGCGCTAATCTCAGGAACTACTGGTTCGAATTGAAAATTTTTTTTTTGTGTTGGATAGTCCATTTATCGAGGAAGGCTTTAGGATATATAACATTACGCTGCGACCATTAGAAGCGAAGCATCAGTGAAAAATGTTGCAAAAACGGGGAAAATTATTCATATTTGAAGGCTTCCGTTGCTAAGCTACCGAAATAATATTATTTGAAGGCTTCCGTTGCTAAGCTACCCAAATCTATACTAATATTATAAAGCTGTAGAGTTTGTTTGTTTGTTTGTTTGTTTGATCACGTGGGCGAAGCCGCGAGCAAAAGCTAGTTATTAAATATGACTCCAAAAAAATAATAAGTTATGTTTTTATCTTTGTATATTTATGTAACCTATTTATTTATATAACTATAAAAAATATACAGTATTAATCTGATACGTTCTTACAATAGAAACCAGACCAATTTAAAAATAACGCAATATTTTATTCTTACAGATTTACTATGTATTACAAACTTATTTCTTAATTTTAAGTTGAATCTAAGCAACTATTTTCTAAATATTTAAATGCTTCAGAAGCAGATTTCGGCCAACCTTATTACTTATAATCTACAAACATTACGTACTCGATATCATAAATTAACAATTTGAATTTGATAACCCTATCAACAAGGTGTGAAGTATCAAGACGTATAAAGTTATTTTCGAAGTATTTACTTGACCCAATCACAAAATGTGGTGATTCTGGTTTCCTGAAACTGTTTTCTGTAGCGTTTTCTATTTTTATTATCAAAGAAAGTCAACACCGCAGGGATATCTTTATTTGGTTTTGCTTGGATAGGTTAGAAGTGTATTGTTTCTCTAAGTTTATAGTTGTTCACGTATTTTAATGTTTTAGAGCTCTGGTATACCACGGCGGAATGGAACAGTCGTCGCAAATGTTCAATTTTAACCTACTTATACCTACACATTCTTTCGACAAACATACAACGATTTTACAATGATTCTGTTTGCTTGAAAGAGTTTTTCCATAGCGGTCACGTATAAATTTTGTTAAGATAAAATAATAAAATATTTTCTAATAATCAAGTAATTTTATTGGCTTCAATATCCTCGATACAGAAACACAACAGTGACCTATATAACCAGAGGCATTGTAGGTCTTTTTGAGAGTTTTCTGTGACATCCGACGATTTGTTATTCTTCAATCGATTAATGATGATTTGACAACAGTTCGAATATAATACCATTGTCCGTCAAGGATACAATAGGCCCGTGTTTTCTTATTTCCGAATCCGAAGCTCTTCGATCCTTCCGACCACTCTAATCGACATTGAATCGTCTTTCAATATGTCCAGTCTATTGCCACGGTCCCATTCAGTATTCCAACCTTAAGTTTACCGACACCATAACCGTTCAGCTTATTACGTAAGGTCTAAAATGCCTTGATTTAACATCTGATTGGGATTTGTTCTTCCCGTAGTAACAAACGTATTTTTAATACACTTTAATCGTAGCTCTTGTGTTTATGGCATAGAGTTGATTTTCGTTTGAAATTATGTGCGGAAGTATCTTGTTATGGGATATCTTATTGACAGAGTTTCATAAGAACACAAAGAAGAGTTTCGATGAAATAATTTCGATTGCGAGTGATATTTTTAATCTATTTTCTTTCGGCCACGCATTCGCTACAATTGATTTTTATGATTGGTACGGCGACAGATCTATGTATTTTGTCTATATTGGCTTTGTTGAAGTCAATTTCATATCGTAAATGCATCGAAGTAAGGTTTGTTTAATCAATGCAATCATTGCGTTGTTCTTTAGTTTCAATCAATTTGTAAGATATTTTTATCGCAACTTAAAGTGAATAAAATAGGTTTCTTATCTTCAGTGGTGAATAGCCATTGTTGACATCGTCGTTAAATGTTTATGTAAACGCTATAGGATAAATAAGCGAATAAGTGAGTATTTTACAGTTTATGAGAGACTGTCCACTAAATATATAGTTACTGGCTTTTCCTCGCGGCTCCGCCCCCTGAACTGCTTTCTCCGGGATAAAAGTAGTCTATGTTCATCAGATATGATAATCATCATCAGCCACAAGACGTCCACTGCTGAACATAGGCCTCCCCCAAAGATTTCCAGACCGACCTGTTGGAAGCGGCCTGCATCCAGCGACATCCTGCGACCTTTATCAGGTCGTCTGTCCACCTTGTAGGTGGACGTCCAACGCTGCGCTTGCCAGTACGTGGCCTCCATTCCAGAACCTTTCTGCCCCATCGGTTATCGGTTCTGCGAGCTATGTGGCCTGCCCACTGCCACTTCAGCCTGCTAATCCGCTGGGCTATGTCGGTGACTTTCGTTCTTCTACGGATCTCCTCATTTCTGATTTGATCACGTAGAGAAACACCGAGCATAGCTCTCTCCATAGCTCGCTGAGTGACTGTGAGCCGTCTTATACGGCCCATATTCAGAGGCCACGTCTCAGTGCCGTATGTCATCACTGGTAACACACATTGGTCGAAGACTTTGGTCTTCAGGCACTGAGGTATTTTGGACGAGAAGACCTTGCCAAGTTTCCCGAACGCTGCCCAACCGAGCTGGATTCGACGATTGACCTCTCTCTCGAAGTTGGACCTGCCTAGTTGGACGACTTGTCCTAGATAGACATATTCGTCGACAACTTCGAGAGATGAGCTTCCAACAGTAATCGGGGTGGGCACAACATGGACATTCGACATGACCTTCGTCTTGTCCATGTTCATCCTGAGGCCCACCCGTTGAGAAACTCTGTTGAGGTCTTCGAGCATTGTACTCAGGTCTGCAAGGACCACGATATCGTCGGCAAAGCGGAGGTGAGTCATGTACTCGCCATTTATGTTGATGCCGAATCCTTTCCAGTTCAAGAGCTTGAAGGCATCTTCCAGCGAGGCAGTGAAGAGTTTAATAAGTTAGTTTAGTGTATAAGTTGTTTTCGAGAGTTATCACGAATCGTCTCGAGCGCAAGTTAGATGACTTCCAGCCTCCCGAACAAGCCGGTTTCCGAAAAGGTTATAGTACCATAGACCACATTCATACGCTGCGGCAAGTTATACAGAAAACCGAGGAGTATAACTTGCCACTTTGCTTAGCGTTTGTGGACTATGAGAAAGCCTTTGATTCGATCGAGACCTGGGCGGTGCTGCAGGCTCTCCAGCGGTGCCGCATCGACTATCGGTATATCGAAGTGTTGATATGATAATATAGGAATCTAATGGCGAAAGAATTTTTCAAATCGGTCGAGTAGTTTTAAGTTTATTCGTTACATACAAAAATACAATTCTTTCCTGTTTATAATATTAGTGTAGATTTTAGATTAGTTTAGGGTTAGACTGTCCACTAGATATATAGTTATAATACCTTAGCGTGCATTGCTGGTTCACGGTGATCAAGATTGACGGAGTGGTGAGTTTAAAATTGGATGTTCATGCTATGAGACAGGTTCAATTATACTTAATAACTAATGACCTACACTAACAATGTTAAAGACAGATTGCTGATAATTACGTGTGCGTCAGTGACGCTGTCTATGTGCGTTTGTATACAAGGTGGTAGGTCCTTCGTATGCGAGAGGCTGTCTGGGTTGGTACCACCGCGTTGTCTATTTCTGCCGCCAAGCAACAGTGTGTAAGCACTGATGTGTTTCGGTTTGAAGGACATTGAAGCCAGTGAAATTGCTGGGCATCATGAGACTTAACATCTTATTTCTCAGGGTGACGAGCGCAGTTCAGTGCCATGCAGTGCTTTGTAATTCAAAGTTTTCTGTGGTGTTGCTTTTGTTTATGGGCAGGCGTAGTGCGCCTTGCTCGTCTCGTCACTCGATAAAAATAAACCACCGACGTTAAAGACAGATTGCTGATAATTACGTATGCGTCAGTTAAGCTGTGCATTTGACGTAAATATATGGATACCTATAAGGTAGTGTCATACGCACCGAGTCATTCGCGCCTTCAGTAAGGTTGATAGACAAAGGTATAATTGACGCTGGAGTATAACAAACCTGCTACTATTAGAAATGTCTTATGAAAATTACTAGCATATGCACGCGGCTCCGTCTCCGTGAAAGGCTTACTTTTATACAACCTTTTATCCCTTATTATGTGTCCATCTACAAAATTGACGAAGTTTCATACAAACTTGCGACACCTATTTCACCCCCTTAGAAATGGAATTCCCAAAAATCCTCTCTTAGTGCTCCCCTACACCTACACTCCCAGAGAAACCTTCATACCAAATTTCATTTTTTTACGCTCAGTAGTTTCGGTTCGTTCGTTTCGTTTCGATTTCGGTATTTTTTAAAAAAAAAGTGATGAAAAAAAACCGCGATAAAATCCGTTTAAATTGGTTTTATTTCAATGAGATTAATTCGCGTAAACATAAGAAATCATTATAAAAATACAAATGATGTCACATTCGAATGTGATACGCAGAAATCCGCACGCGGTCTTACATTAATGGATTTCAGAGCTCGAATGTCTCGCACGTCGTAAAGAGGTTAAATAAAATAAGATACGTGCAGTTAAATATGCGATACTTAGCGAATTTAATTTCAATATCTCACATTTCGAAAATACAGGGCGATAAGTATATAGCTCAAGGTTGTTGCTATTTTGATTTGGAGAGGAAATTCCATCTCTGAGGGGATGAAAAACTCAAACTTTGTTATTTATGCACCCATTATGATGATTCTTCCTCTAAAATTAAGACAATAAAATAAACACGTCAAATTCCAAACCTCCTCCGATTTTTTCATCGGTTAAAATAACCACACATGAGTTTCCGGAGATCAGAATTTGCGCCTCATATGGCCATCATCTCGCCACCTAATTATATAGCACGCCGAATTGTGAGTGCACAACTCTGCCTACCCTTGCGGGGATACAGACATGTCATACATGACATTTACGTATATTATGGTATTAAATATCACGATTTAAAATAGTGACGAAATAAGGTCTCCGGCCTTATCGACCGCAACGCTGCGGTTTCAGGGTTGGACGCCTGTTCTGCATACGTGTTACACAATTGGTTTTGAAGCTACCGAAGTTAATGCCTGTTTCACACTGTCCATGTATGTCATACTTAAAGTTGTCCACACTTCCGTGATATTTCGCCGCACCAATAGGCATGGCGTTCAAACGTAATGTGTGTTTGTATGTTTGTTAAACAATCACGCCTAAACTGGTGAACTTATTTGGAAAAAAGACATACACATAGAACATGAATTGGATAGGATACTTTTTCTATTTATCGTGAAACATATTCAGGGGGCCAGAGTCACGGGCAAAAGCGATCTGCATCTACTTATTTGTCATATATGTAGATGCAGAACTTCAAGATTGAAGCAAATATTAAAGGCCTTACTTAAAAACGTTATTAAGCATTAATTACTTAAACACTTACACTCTTTTGTCTTTCTCTGTCAACGCGATTTATAGAGTAGGTAAAAAGAGACGAATATAGCGTTTTAACTAAGCAGTGCTAAGAAAGTTTATAAATAAAGCCGTAATTGTGTAGCTGCTAGCATAGTGTAGTCTCTGCACCGACTTGTTAACTATTCCTCAGGAATGTTCCTATTGATTTACCGCTGTAAGGCTTCCGAAGCACTAACCTACTCGGGAAGAGCGTTGTTCCTTATTAAGGTTACTTATGAATGTGATTTATGTGTTTAGTGGTGCGGCAGCGGCTTGGCTATGCCCCTGGCATTGCCGATGTCCATGAGCGGCGGTGACCGCTTACCATCAGGCGGGCCGCTTGCTCGTCTGCCTATCAAGGCAATAAAAAACCGTGTTGAATTAGCAATTTGCTTTTGCATTTCGTCGTATGAGTGAGAGTTCCGGAGGTCCAAATATCTGATTCCCTTCCTAATTTCTTAATTATTCATTCTCTGGGCAGCGCCTCCGTGATTTTGCTGGTATTATAGGCGTTTATGGGCAGTGGAGATCACCGGTAGCTCATTTGATCATTTGATGGCTATAGGCTAAAAAAGAACGCTTGGCAAACATTACGTTAAATTAATGAGAAACTAATTGTTGTCAATGTATCAACAAATACATTAGTAGAGGTAGTTTAGAACTTAAAATAAAAATGAAAAAGAAAATTATTTTTGTGTTGTTCATACTTAGTAATATATTACACGTCGGTGCCTGTGACGTTGTCGGTCATTTGAAACTACATGGATTCCAAAGAGACATATAGAAATTATTATTTTTAATTTTTTGTGTTATTTTTAAGTCGATTTTTAAGTTTTACGTATATACGACTCACGGCTGTTTCCCATAGGGGTAGGCAGAGATAACGGACTTCCACCTGCTACGATCCTTCTACGATCCTCTTTGGCCTCCTCCTTTTAATTTTTTAGTTTTATTAAGATTTATTTTATACATAATAATAAATGAATATCTTAACCATAAAATAAATAAAGATCTTAATGATAATTAAAGTAAGAGAGATTTCTGAGTGCGGCAATAGTATCGTTAGCTTAATCCCTTACGTACTATTATGTGATAAGTTTTTCTTACTTAATAGCAGACAATTATCAACAACACTGTACCAGCTAATGAACATTTCACTGACGGATACAAACCATTATAACCTAATTACTTAAATTAGTACAAATTGTTGCAGACACCGCATCATTACATATTACACCTTATGCCATAGCATTATGGCTTACAATCACTTAGGCATGTTTAAACAGTGTGCTGCTTTTACCACACATTGGCAATTCCTTCCGGGTTCAGACAAATATGGATTAAGTTTGTATGAGAGCAGATTGTAGCGACTTGCGGGATATAGTGCAGATGTTGATGATTTGTGTAAACTTTATAATATTGTTATGGAATTAGTGAATGGATTTTTATAGCGTAGGCCGGCAAACTAATAAGTGGGTCTGATGCTGTTATCAACTGCCCATGTACACCCGCTTTATTAAAAGATTCATGGATGCATACCCGTCCTTAAAATTTAGGGATAATTAAGGGATTGTGAAGCAAAGACGGAATTGAGTCTCCGGATTTCTTACTCGCCGTATGAAACGTAACAGCAGACTTTTACATCACGGTGGTCTTCGGTGAGACAGTAGTAACAACCCGGTAGTGTCGGCCTATGCATGCTGTTGATAAAACTGCCCATAGCATGGCCCAACTGTATATAAATTTAGTTTGAAACGTTGTGTAAAGGATCCTATTGGTTATAAAAATGCATTGCTAGCCACGGGCCTCCTCTACTAAATGAGAGGGGTTAGGTCCTAGTCCATTACGCTGGCCTAATGTGGGTTGGCAGACTTCATATACCATCGAAATTATTATAGAGAACTTCTCAGATACAGGTTTCCTCACGATGTTTCCTTCATCGTTAGAGCAAGCGATAATTAACAATTAATACACACGAATCTTCAGAAAAGTCAGAAGTACATGCCCTTGGGGCTGGTTTCGAATCTGCGACTTTCATCCCGACAGTCAGTACCACTCCCCGCTGAGCTATCGCAGACACCATATAATATTGGGCTGATGCTTATATAACTATACATATAGATAAAGAATATTTTATTAGAATCGATAAAGTTTGACTGTTGTATGTAAAATCGTTTATTTTTGCATTTATACTAAGCAGCGAAGGTATTTCGTGAATACCGAACATTTTATGGTAACATTACGTCAAACCACACGTCATTTATCATGAATTACGTTCTTGAGAGGGGTTCATAGCTTAGTGAAAATGAATAAGTAAAAACCCTAAGCTTAGGGTTTGGGGTTAAATCTCTGGTGGTAATTACTAATTTTTTTTTTATCCTGGCTCGGCAAAGTGACTACGCTACACCTGATGGTAAATGTAGCGCAGTCCAAGAATAGTGTCGACCAACGATAAACAATGTGTCCATCGTAGGTCGGCAAGATCATGCCGGCCTGCCAAAGGGCCAAAGGGAAGGGGAAGGAAAAGGGATGGGAAAAGGGTTAGGATCAGGGGGCAAGCCCCCTGGGGAGAACCGGATATACACTGGCTGACCCTGGAACGCGACTCACACAAAGTGGGCCACTATGGCAGGTTTTAGCACCAGTGTACGGTGGTCGCTATCCAGTCGGATACAAGTATCCTCCCACCAGCAAATCTTGATATCATGACTTAAAAATCTCCTATAATAGTTGGACAAACTAGATTTAACCTGTATCATGGGTATGAGGAACTACGAGGGATTTGCTGTCCCAAAACACCCAGACCTGTAACACGTTTTTGTGGATTACATTAAGTATTAAATAAAGTAAAGTGCGTGAGCGCGGATAGCAATACTAGAGTGAGACAAAGGCCCAATTGTTTTACATTTTGTGGTGTCCAAAATTGCAAGTCAAATATCATCATAAATATCTGTTTTCGATAATAAAGAAAATGCTTCATTTATGTCCTAGCAATGAAATCGTATTTGGTACTACGGGGGGTGACCCACTTGATAGTTTGCTAACCATTGCTAAGACAGATGCTACATTTATAAAAGGTTAGGTAGATATTTGTATCAATCATATTAGCGATCACTTAGAACGGCTGAATCATGTTATGAATTCGGAATATTTTATGCTAATATCGTTTCGAAAAAAGCCCGTCATTTATCATAGGTTACGCTTTGCATCTCTTGGCATCAGCAGTTTAATCATGGTATGATTGATAGCAAATATGAGTAATACGATATTATGATGTGGTATTTGGTATTGGCAATGATACAAATGTATTAAAATCTATTGAACAAAGATATTATTTTAAATGTTGAGACTGCCTTGGTGGCGCAGTGGTAATTTGATTCCCGGGTCGTGTAAAAGTGATAAGTATTGGGTATTTTCTATCACGAAATCTTCAGTATCAGCCCTGAGTCTCGAATTGTGCATGGTATGGCGATAGACTCGTTCCTTATCACATCATAGGACGGAAATATATTCGGCGAAATATGGGTGTACTGAATATACCTCTGTCTACCCCTTAGTGGGTTACAGGCGTTAATGCGTATGTATGTATTATTTTAAAATTAATTCACTCAGCCCGCCCACTTATATTTGTTTTAGCCTTTATCATCTTTATAATTTCAGCTATCAGATTACCACTAATTGATTGACATTTGGACATAGGCCTTGGGCATGGGAGTGAAATTTCTGTACTTGTACTATTATACATTTTGTGGTCAAAGTTAAATAAATGATGAGTTGTCCATTCGTCTGTAAAGTGTGAATTTCGCTGCTCTCTGAACTTGCCATCCGGGGCCTAGACCCCTGCTTGCCCGCCTCCCCCCAACCAGGGCTGTTTTTTACTACATACATTCATAATAGTTATACTATGAAAATAATATGATTAAATAAGATATATTATGTTTTTCTGAAAGTTATCTAGTAGGTAAATTTGTATGAACTTTTATCGCAAAAAATCATTTAAATTAGTTTATCGTAAAGTTCACGTATTGCCGCTTTAGTATTTTTGCCTTTCCACTGTCGTTATTGATGTTTAAAGAGTTCACGTGTTTCCTCTTACGTACGAACATTTCTGGGTAGAGTTTTATTACGTCTATCAGAGGAAGTCGGGGAAAGTTACACAAATATTCTTTACAAAGATTTATTTTCGTGACCTTGGCAGAGGAGAGTTGGAATTTGGCCAATAATACGTTTCTACAGTGACATCAAATTTATATGTTTGTGTACAGTTGGTTTACGCGTTTGAATGTCATTTTGTGTTTTAATATTTGCAATCAAAAAAACAAGAAATTGCGTCATTGCTCTAGACCTATTTAACACTAGTGGCAGGGTACTAAATCTGAGAACTGTGAGGTCTTGGGTTAAATTCCCAGGTAAGCCAATCACAATTTGTGTTTAAGTTTTTGTAATGTAATATTGCGAAATAAGTTAATAAACTCAAGCTTGTACGAACGTTGCAAAATTTGTATTAACAAAGTAGACTTTGGTATTTAGGACTTCTTAATAATTATGATTAAATATGTCTTCCATGAATATTACACCAAACTAAGTAAGTTAAGCAACGTCAGTTTTATAACATGTATAAATAAGTTTTTCGACAATAAGAGAGCATTCAATTAAAGGACTCCGAACAAGCAACACATCATGTATTAATTCAAACCTTAAATATTACATGGCGACCCTGCCAGCGGTATCCATTATGGGATACCACATGGCCTTATGGCTATGGCCACCATGGCCACTTATTTTGAAGACCCTGCATATTAATTAGAAGAAAAAAATCAAATCAAGATTCACAGAAGAAAGAACATTTAAAAAACAATATCACATCATGGGAAAATCAACGCCAACGGAGCAGCTTTCGGCCAAGACAACGCAATACCATACAGAGCGTTGGAGGTTATTATCAAGAAAGAAGAAAGAAGGTTTGGAGGAGTCCAGGGTATAGCCCGGCCCAACCACACAATGACAGCCTGAATCATCAGCAGCGATGCCGTACAAGCTCCACATCTGCACCAGCTCCGCCATCAGCCGCTCGCCCCTAAGCCATCATCATCAGCTATCAACATTTGTCAACGCGCTCCTTGCCAACAAAGTTTGAAGTAAGAATTACAAAAGTATGTAATTTTCAAGATTTTTTTTATGTTCAATATCTATTTTAATTTACTTTAATAATTTTTTTAACGAAATATTTTGTGATTTTTTTTTTTGTGTTTAAGAATATGTCATGTACTGCAAACGGTATCTTAGGAGATAATTTTTAACGTGTTATGAAGCAATTATTAATTATAAGGATAGTTTATTACAACTTAATAAGAATAATTAAAATATTTGCATTAAGATAAGTTGTAACGATGAGTAACAGATATTCGAAACCGCCTCGGTGCGATGTTATAAGATTTATGTAGGTCATGGAATAACATTGAATGGCATTTTCATGACGAAAGCAAAATTGAGACGCCAGTGTCCAGTGTCATCGAACTCGGATGACGTAAAGCGATACTGCTCATTTCGCTAATTATTATAAACGGTTTATACGTATATGTTCGGAGACGAATTTTTTTCAATTGTGAACCGATGCTTGTAAATTAGGATTAGGATTTTAGGATTAGGCACGGTTATGTCTAACAGTAATGGTCACGTAGTTGCTTATGCGAGCCGTAACTTATCGCCCGCAGAAAGTAGATATCCATAACGGATAACAATGATTTGACAGAACAGACTTCTACCAGTAACAGGTCTGATCAACCTGAGACTGAAGAAATTCTGGAAAAACCGACTGATATGATAGAATTGACTTTTATTAATGACAAAGATTTTAAGAGATTGATTTGTCGTTATTCGAATAGAGAATACTGTACGCGTAGTACTATAAGTATTACCTAAATACTCGATCGTAATCTACCACGACGGAGTTAGCGAGAGTTTTAGGATTGATGTGCGAAAAAGAAAGTATTAATGAAATAATAATTACCTATAAAGAATAGGCAAAATGCAACAAATATAAAAATACTTGCAAGTCATATGAAAAGTTGCATATATAAAGGTTATGAATATAAAGGTAATAAAGGTATATAAAGGTACCTAGAATTTTAATTACAACCGATGTTGTAGTGATCACGAGGATAAAATAATTATATTATATGATTACTGGTCAGGTATGACGAATGACGTAATCAAGTACGTTAAGAAATGCCAACAATGGCAATATAATAAAAATGACTAATCGTGTCGTAAAAGAGCCGATGGTAACAACAAATACTGCAAGCTCAGCGGTTGAACGTTATCGTTTACAGCGAGCCCAGTATGATGTCAAGCACAGTTGTTATAAGGTAAATTAAAACGAAAATTAATGTACGGTAAGAAAACTTACTCCGTAACTTATAAAAAGGGTGACCTTATTCTTATAAGAAATCAAAATAAACTTCAAAACATCTATAACGGCCCTTACGAAGTTATTGAGGAAGTTTCTCCTAATTTTAAGATTTTAAAGGATAATTAAGAATATGTTATACATGAGAATAACACTAAGATATATTTTAGTTAACATTAAGTACTTTTATTGTATGTTTTATAAATGTTTGTTTCTTTGTTACTCTAAAAGAAATATGTGAAGTTAAATTCTAAACTTAGTAACAGTTTGTAATAGTTTTGAATTTTTTCTTAATTTTTTCTTAAAAAATTCTCTTTCCTTAAATGGGGAAGGGTAGCAGGCCCTTTTTCGGGGGAGTTGTAATGTAATATTGCGAAATAAGTTAATAAACTCAAGCTTGTACGAACGTTGCAAAATTTGTATTAACAAAGTAGACTTTGGTATTTAGGACTTCTTAATAATTATGATTAAATATGTCTTCCATGAATATTACACCAAACTAAGTAAGTTAAGCAACGTCAGTTTTATAACATGTATAAATAAGTTTTCGGCAATTCATTGTGATACATTCAAATAAAGGACTCAGAACAACAACATCATGTTTTAATTACAAGACTCGATCATCAATTATTACATTTTCAATTCGAAAAATCATACAAAAAAGTGTCCGGTATACCGATAGGCTCGCGTTTTAGTATTCGGGCGTTAGTACTTTAAAGTCTAATTTAAAATTAGAATAAACTTTGTCGTATTCGCCAAGCAACAGTGTGTAAGCACTGTTGTATCTCGGTCTGAAGGGTATTGAAGCCGGTGAAATTACTGGGCATTATGAGACTTAACATCTTATGTCTCGAGGTGACGAGCGCAGTTCAGTGCCATGCAGTGCTTTGTAATTCAAAGTACTGTGCGGTGTTGCTTCTGTTTATGGGCAGGCGTGGCGCTTACCATCAGGCGAGCGACTTGCTCGTCTCGTCATTCAACCAAATTAAAAAAAGAAAGTCACAACAAATTTCGTAGACTTTAATCCAACACATAAAACATTAGTCGTAGTTGAAAGTATATACAAAGAATTTCTTGTAAAGACTTTGTAACTTTAGATAGTCGGGTGTCGTGAAAGTTTTTCAGTTTAATTTCACGTACACTTAAAGTTTTTCATTTAAAGTTTTTAAGTTCGGTACACGCGAGTTACGAAGCATGTGTCATCTGCACTATAGGGTAGTTTGTTCTACAAGTATAGAATAAAGAAATACACCCAACAGCCACACACATAGTCCTGACCCCACAGTAAGATACGAATCTTGTGTCGTGGGTATCAGGAACTACGAGAGACTTTCGGTCTATGAGACCCAGACCCCGTAACAAATATTTGTGGATCACACAAATATTTGTCACGGTGCAGGTATCGAACCCGCGGCCTCTCGCTTCACAGCCGGCTACTCGCCCGCTGCGCCACGGAGCGTTTGTTTTTTGTTTGAAGGACATTAAAGCCAGTGCAATTACTGGACATTATAAGACTTAACATCTTATGACTCGGGGTGACGAGCGCAGTTCAGTGCCATGCAGTGCTTTATAATTCAAAGTTCTGTGTGGTATTGCTTCTGTTTATGGGCAGGCGTAGCGCTTACCTACAAACAAGCGTCTTGCTCGTCTCGTCATTCAATCAAATAAAAAAAGTAATTTTCAATTTTCAAGTAACAAAGAGAGTTTAATTTTCATTAAAATGTACCTACCATTATTAACCACAAAGGAAAATTATATTATCAAAGCTACTAAAGTGTGTCGGTGAAGTAAAGGCCTTTATTTTTTAATATCAAAGTTAACGTAAAAGGTTTTTTTTCATAGACTTAAGAAAATGTATTTTGCGTAAGGCTATGTAAGCCTTATAGGTAGAGTTTATTAAGTTGTGCTTTGTAAATATTCAATTATCCGTAGGCGGCTATGCTACCAAAAAATAAATTTAAACCAAAGCAATGACTAAGATGTCATGTTTTTCGTAAGAATAATTTACTTTCCTTACTCTTGTACCAAAATAGCTATTCAATGTTACAAAAAAATAACCAAGATATTTTGTAGTGGTGTTATTTTTCTGGTTTTATAACAAGATCTAAATTTTTGCTGCCACACAATCTTTAGAAACATGGCGTTTCACTTTTATTGTTAGAAAAAATCAATAAAGTACATTCCACCAGAATTTACAAAGGCAATTTACTCTTTGAAATCACGAAAAAAATATTTGTTACAAAACAAATTTTTGTGTTAAACGTTTGAAGAAAGATCGATAAAAATTCATAATTGGAATTCAGTTGGTCGATAGAAAAACCGTATTGTTCAGTTCTCTATCGCGGCGGAAAGTAAAAAATATTTTACGCGCTCTGACCTGAGCAATAAAAACCGAAAGGTCTGATGTTCTATATAAAATCACGCGGTTTTATGACTTTTAAAATATGCGATTCTAAAAATATGACGCGATCGGATCCATTCATGTATTTAGAACAGTACCTAAAAGTTTTTACGACATGGATTTTGATGACGGCATTGAGGAATTATGAGCGTTTTTAGTGTTTATGTATCGAAATTTGGCTTCATGCGTTTTTGGGTAGCGTGCTTGACTTACACAATACACATTCTACACTTTTTTTTTATAGCATAAACCGGCAAACGACCAAGTCATCTGATGGTAAGTGATCTCCACCGCCCACAATACAAGATATAATAGGCGCGTTGCCGACCTTTAAGAAAAAGGATAACTAAGGGATTGGGAAGGGAATGGGGTTCTGGCCCTCCGGGTATCTCACTTACCGTACAAAACGCAGTAGCAAGTCACTACTTTGCGTCGATTTTCTGTGAAAACGCGACCCGGTCGAGCGGGCCCTTTCTGCTGTAGATTAAACTGTCTACAGCGTGGCTCTATCACCATAAATAGGATAATAAAATATGTATATTTTGCTAAAATTAATCTTATTATTTATATTTCACAGTAAATTTATAATCTACTTTATCGTTTGTAGGTTTACAGCTAAAGCTCCGGTGGCCAATTTTGCGTAAATTATTACAACTTTATTAGTAAATTATGGAGATTTTATTTGTATATTTTTCATATAACTTGGCTTTAATCTTAGCCACGTAATTGAATTTTATAGCTAGTGAAAAGGAATTTAGGTTTTCGTGTTTAATGCCCATTGCTTACCTAATAGTTTTTATACTATAGCCTAGTGTAGATTAGACCAAATCAAATCTAATCAAAGGTCGTGCTTTAATTTATTTCAGTGGAATTCAGTAACTCCGGATGTAAGCCATGGTGACTGACTCTGGTTTCGTACAATCGCAATCACTAATTGGGCTCACAACTTTTAGCTGCCAAGTAATTTTAGAAATATTAATCACCTATAAACACATTATTTATCTATGGTCGCTGTTTTTTGGACTGCATTGCGCTTAACATCTGGTGTAGTGCAGTCAGTTTGCCGTGCTTGCATATAAAATCCTAGCCGTTATGAAACTTAATATATTATTATTATGTGAAATATTTAAGAAGCCATATACATATAAGTTGTTTCACATTGAAGGGATATAAAGTCGAGAGAGTCGCCAATATCGGTGTCTCGAAGATCCATAATTTAGAGCCCGTAATCGGACCCCACTCATACTTATGAGGCAGTGTGTGCTCGAAGTCTAGACTTTTCTTTTCAAAGATTATTGAAAGGGCAGAACTTGATATTCAGGGTAGAAGTGACGCTATTTAGATGCCGAGGCTGAGAGACACTATTTTATTTATTTTTATGCTTTGCAATAAGTTTTGATAAGACCTTTTATATACCATTAGCTAAAATACCAATGGTGTAATCGCACCCACGGTCTCTTGCTTCACAGCCGACTGCTTACCCACTGCGTCACGGAGGACGATACGAAGAGGACTTGACGTTTTATAGCAGATGGTGAGAAACGATTACGTTGTTTACCTGATCACAAGATCAGACTACGAAATGCATCAGCAAGGCTGCCGTTCCTCGCCGTGTCAGTCAAATACTCATAGTGGATTCATACGGTTTCATTTTAGTTGATCAGCTGATTTGAATAAAAAAGAACTGTATAGTATTGTTGATAAATTCGTTTAAAAGGCTGTTCAGACAGTTAGTATTCAATTTTTTTTGTGGCATAGGCCGGCAAACGAGCAAGTGGGTCACCTAATGGTAAGTGATCTCCACCGCCCATGTACGCCCACCACCAGAAGAATCATGGGCGCTTTGCCGACCTTGAAGGAAAGGGATAATTAGGGATTTGGAAGGGGAGAGGATTTAGCAGTTGATCAATGAAAATGGAATCGTGTGAACCCGCTTAAATAGAAAAGTGAACGTTCCGCTCACTGGTAGTTATCAGTTTTATTACTTCCACGGACTACAATATGATAATCCGTAGTGGTCTCAAAGTTGAGGACATAATGACACCAAGCTCAATAAATCTGGGTCCACAATCGGGCCATCCAATATCCAGCAAACATAAGCATAACGTAAATTGGCCGCGCGTGCGGTATTCTGCGTGAACTAGGCGGGCCATTCGTTTCGCTTTCAATGGATATGTTTTGTGGAAGGTTCGGATCAGTTTTGTATTTCATTCTGGTACATCATATCAGTAGGTTAAATTCCGTATGTTATAAAAAATCATTAATTTAACATTTCCCTTGTACGATTAAACAAAATAGAACTTTAAATTATTGATTTAAGTAAATGAATTTAACAAAATAAATTTAGTAGATAAATTTTCACTTGACGTGGGTTGACATGTTATTGCATATTTGCATCCAATTAATGTCATTAGCCTGTCAGGTCTCCTAACATTTTAAAATAAATAAATAACACCCAACAGTCACACACAAAGCCCTGACCCCACAGTAAGATACGAGTCTTGTGTCGTGGGTATCAAGAACTACGAGAGACTTTTGGTCTCACAACACCCAGACCCCGAAACAAATATTTGTGGATCAGACAAATATTTGCTCGGTGCGGGAATCGAACCACGGCCTCACGTTTCACAGTCGGCTACTCGCCCACTGCGCCACGGAGGCTGTCAATAAAATAAAATATCCCGAATTCACTGCATATCTATAATACAGAGTAGTTCTGCGCTCGGTACTTCCCCGCAAGCTGTGGCTGCCGACCGTTTGTTACTATTATGGGCCAACTACAGTAACAACTTCCGACCACTATGTATCGGGCAGCCAGCACATTGGCTCTTAAATGTTATGTGAAATAGTGGTTATTGAGAATTGAAATGATCAAATCTAGAGGCTGGTTTGAAAGCAGTGCAGTTTTACACCATATTTCATTGAATATAAACCCCGACAATGTCCGACATAGGTTTATAGCACAAGTTGGCCAACGAGCAAGTTGGTCACCTGATGGTAAGTGATCTCCACGGCCTATGTACGCCCACAATATCAAAAAGATCATGCGCGTTGTCGACCTTAAAGGAAAGGGATAATCAAGGAAGGGCTTAGGAAGGGGAGGGTATTTGGGCCTCCGGATATCTCACTCACTGTACGAAACGCAGCAGCAAGCCGCTTCTTTACGTCGATTTTCTGTGAGACAGTGGTGACGACCCGGTCGAGCCGGCCCATTCATGTTGTTAACAAATCATATCTACTGCGTGGCTCTACAATCATAAAATTAATTTATCATTAAATGTAACTAAAATCTTCTAAAACTAGTTTATTATGGTATAATTATCTTTTAACGCGCCTAAGGTTATATTGAACTATTCCCTGCATGTAATCTTGATCTTCTATGGTTTCGGATATGGCTTACAAATTCACCTGACATATGATTACTATAAAAACTTATTACTGAAGCACCGCCTTTTACAACAGTGCTGTAGCGATGAACCAACTTTGATTACCAGTAATATCCTACTAATATTATAAACGTGAAAGTTTGTAATTATGGATGGATGGATATATTTTTGTTACTATTTCACGTAAAAACTACTGAATGGATTTTAAGGGCCGTCCGTGAGCAAACGACCTTGACTGTCTCGCGCCATACTGAATCGTGTACTCGGCGAGTGCAGAATATGCACGTATTTAGCGAATAATTGATTTAAAAAATCAGGTTTTGGTCTTTTCGAAAATTTAAAACGGGCAAAATATTCGTTATTAAATTGCCTATATAGTGATGTTAATCTCATTTGATAACATTCTGTACTTTAAAAGGAGACGCACGGAATCTTTGCATTTTTCCCATTTTTATGGTTCATTTATAACGACAATTTAAAAATATATATCAGCATTAACATGAATTTTAATCGAACAAAGTAAAGCTGACAGATTGTAAAAATATATTGTATATTTATTTAATCAATATTTATTTTAAGTAATGACTAGATAGCCTCTAAAAACCTCGATCGCGCGGTGTTTTGCTCACGGACGGCCCTTAAGAGCATGCTGCCTAAAATATTTCGTGCGTTAGCTCCGCCCATCCACCCCGCTACCCGCTGCACTTGTACGCAACGCGTCGTTTCGCGCGTCGCTTGACGTTATAGTAGTGGGCATAAATACACGGAGACTTCTGTACATAAATATTTTTTTAATAATATATTTTGTTTTGAAAGACAAATGTTTTGTTGATATAATATAACAAAATTGTATCAGAGCTGTGTCTGTACATTTGATATGTTTAAAAAGTAATGATAAACATATTCGATTACAGAAATATATATTTTTAATTATCTTGTCTGTATGTTTGTGCGTGTATTGTACACGAAAACCCACTGAATGGAAATATGAACAGGATTATCGCAGTTTGTATGCATATTTCCAAACTTAGAATCTTTGATGCTTTTTTCAAATTTTTTAACCAATGGAAAAACAGAGGAGGTATATATATACAGACGAATTGCGAACATACATTTACATTACATTTTGAGTGGTAGAGCCACGCTGAAGACAGTTTTGTCTACAGCATGAATGTGCTGGCTCGACCGGGTCGTTACCACTGTCTCACAGAAAACCGACGTAAAGTAGGGGCTTGCTGCTGCGTTTCGTACGGTGAGTGAGATATCCGGAAGCCCAAATCCCCTCCCCTTCCCTATCCCTAATTATCCCTTACCTTTCAGGTCGGCAACGCGCCCATGATTCATTCTTCTGGTGGTGGGCGTACTTGGGCGGTGGAGATCACTTACCATTAGGTGACACACTTGATCGTTTGCCGGCCTATGCTATAAAAAAAAAGTACAATATATTTGTTTATTATATGTTCACGCATAATGCCGCTAAATGTAGACTGGTTACAAAAACATACTCTAGTAGTTTCATGAAAGAAATTAATGTTATTTGCGCCTTTTGAGTGTTTTTTCTTTTTTTCTTCTTCAAAATTTAAATGAAATATATTTTCGTTTGAACAAATGTGTTGGTGCTATTTTAAAGAAAATTCATTTATTTTTTGTTTTATATACACATGGTCCGGGTTCCCTGGGCCAGCTGATCCACTTGATTACTATCAAGCTAATTTTCCGTGAGTAGCTTCGTTTCGATGAGACGCCCAACAATTCCCTATGCGAAAATTCTCTATTGTGGTAGCTAACAGAGGTAGCAAGGATAGAATATTTCGATTTGATGATACTCAAATTTTTTTTATTTTATTTGTAGGACAATATGACTGTTAAATTATATAAATATGAACTAAGTAAAAACAAAAAAATCAGCTGGTTAGTAATAATTTTTTATGACCTCGTTTGCGATACCTATTGGAAGCCCCTCCTTCCAATAGGTATGATTACTAACCAGCTGATTTTTTTGTTTTTACTTAGTTAATATTTATATAATTTAACAGTCATATTGTCCTACAAATAAAATTATAAATTTTTAGGTATCATCAAATCGAAATATTCTATCCTTGCTACCTCTGTTAGCTATCACAATAGAGAATTTTCGCATAGGGAATTATTGGGCGTCTCATCGAAACGAAGCTACTCACGGAAAATTAGCTTGATAGTAATCAAGTGGAAAAATGGCCCAGGGAACCCAGACCATGTGTATATAAAACAAAAAATAAATGAATTTTCTTTAAAATAGACTATAGTTTAATTTTCTTTTGTTTTTCAAAAAATGACTGTACGTCGATGATACGTCTACCCATTAGAACGTGTATTCAAAAGGAAATAACGAAAAGTGCAAAAAAGAAGGAATAAATACTGTGTATTTATTTATTAGGATGATACTCATGTGTCTATAGAATGGTTTAAGGTCGAAATAAAACAACAAAATCTTACATCTTCACCTTATATTTTGTACCTCGTAAGGATTTTTTCATGATCAACATCAATCTGAAAGACATCATAATAATATACATTTTGTTATATAAAAAAAAAATATCGTAAATTAAACAACATAACAGTACGTTCCATACAATGTCAGTTGCATCAAGTAAGGGCTATATATTGTCATATTTGCTTTCATGGAACAAATATTATGAGAAATGTTCTCTTTGACATCGTATGGGAGGTTTGTCCCCGAGAGTTGATGGTGGCGAAATATATGCACGATGAATAGCTGTTATGTTTTCAGTGTTCTCGCTAGATTCAAGGTTTATCAAGTTTAGTCTGCAAAAACATCATCAACAATCATCATCATATAATCAAATCATATTTTTTAACATCACTAGAAGTTAGAGCTCAGGATCATCATCATTTTCATCCTTACCCATTTATGTAATCAATTGAGGAATTGGCTATTGGTAGGATATTCCTCGCTATCTATATCTCTCTATCTCTATTATTCGCTCGGATAGCGACAACCATACACACGGTGTAAGAACCCGTCATAATGATCCCACACACCTTGTGTGGATCGCATTCCAGGATCAGCCAGTGTATAATTGGTTCTCCCGAGGAGTTTGCGACATGACTCGATGGTTGGTTGAGACGGGTATAGGGATACATCCTTGTATCCCTGTGCCTTCATCAGCCATCCGCCTATCCTGTCGCAGGCTCTTCGATTTGCCTCTTTCCTCTTCCAGAGTGTGAAGAAGCATTATTTTAGGCCGGCATGATTCTGGTGACCACCGATAATCTCGTTGTTCATCGATGGTCGCTGGAGTTTTTGGTCTACACTGCGCTTACCATCAGGTATAGCGCAGTCATTTTGCCGTGCTAGGACAAAAAGTAGGTAAGCTGATGGTAAGTGATCTCCACTCATTGGTGATTTATGTAAATAGATTAAATAATAATGTAACAATGATTTAGGTAATTATGTAAATAAATCATCAATGAGTGGAGATCACTTAAGTATGAATAACAGTCGAGCCGGCTTATTCAGATTGTAGATAAATCACAAAAGTGTCTACAGCATGGTTCTTTACATAGCAAAATAATCGTCATTTTGTTTCTCCATGATAATAAAAAGAACATAGATTAGATTTAATGTAAATAATTACATACATAGTTAGTAGTTATTACCCATTATCATATAATAATGCCAATAAAATATGTAATAGTTTGTTTTATTAGCATGAATAACGTTTTGCTAGCCTGATGGTAAGCGCCACATCTGACCATAAACAGACAATATTACACAGAACTTTAGATTACAACGCACTGCGTGATATTGGATTGCGATATTTACTCCGAGACACAAATTTTGCAGTCTCATAATGCCCAGTAATGTCACTAGCTTCAAACCGAAACACAACAGTACTTACACACTGCTACATGGTAGGACAAATAAACGAAGCGGTGGTACCAACCTAGTTGGTCTCTCGCATACGAGGGACCGACCACCTAGTGAAGAAGAAGATAAAGTAAATATTACTTACAATATCAAGTTAGTAATTATACATGACGATTAGATGCATACTTGCTTATAATCTTATTATTAGTATAGTATAATATAATGTTAGAGTAACTCACTCTTCATGCATCACAAAAGTAGAAACTAAATCAAATAATTGCCGAGGCGACTCCACTGACTCTTTGTTCCGGATAACCATCATTCGATTTTCTTTATTTCTTTTTCTAAAAAAGATAGGGTATATAAGTCATTATAATGATTGTTTATACATACTCACGACTGTAATCCCCGAAGGGATAGGCAGAGATGTAACTAGTGCACCCACATTTCGCAAAGTGTATTTCCATCCCATGATGTGACAGCGGGCGATCCTATCGCCATACCGGGCACAATTCGGGATCAAACTCCGGACCGATACTGAGCATTTCATGATAGAAAAACCCAATATCATTTGACCCGACCCGGGGATCGAACCCGAGACCTCAGCATAGCAATACCGCGTACGAAATATAACTACGCGACCGAGGCATTATTATGTATGTAATAATGTAAATAGTTAAATTCTATTTTAGAAATAATATTATTAAAATATGTTATATTATATATAATAATACTTTTAATTTCAAAATGTACAAATAACATTCTAACAAAATACTTACGCTTTTGCTTCTCTCATAATCATTGCAAAGTTTTTGAAACGATTCACTTTCTTTCTTTTTTGCACAAATTATTTATTGTCTGTTTCGCATAGTTTGTCAAATATAATAAACTGATTCAACACTCGGGCAGAGCGTTCGCGCGGCATAAAACACGTAGTCTTTCCTTGAAGCACGGCGCTGTACTAACGATAAATAGCTTTAATTATTAGTTACCGTGCACTACTCAACACACTATGAGAAATGACATAAGGTTGAATATTGCGCACATCGTCGGACGTTTATCAATGCACAGAAGTAAATGACGTAAGTCGCAAATCTATTATAATTTATATTATGAGTTTTAATTGATCTAGGTAATTTATATCTTAGCAGTGGATAATAAACAATATTTACTAACTGTGAATATTTATTTTAGACATATAACTCAAGCCATTTATTAGAAACAGCAAAAATTCTACCAAAAATACATCGTTTTCGGAATAAAAATGTATCGAGGGAAAATAACACAATTGTGTAACTGTCTTATTAACGGAAAGAAATAGGACTGAAAAATCATATATTAAAGTTTTATATTCCTTGGATATATAATTGACGCAGTATGGTCATCGAAACTAACGTACAATTTAGGGAGCCTCCTCTTAATGAAACTTTACAATAATATAGTTTATACATCAGAATAAGACATAGGCTACTTTTTATTCCGCAAAAAGCAGATCACGCGGGCGGAGCCACGAGCAAAAGCTAGTAATAATATATTACAAGGTGGTAGGTCCCCCGTATGCGGGAGGCCGTCTGGGTTGGTACCATCGCTTTTTCTATTTCTGTCACCAAGAAACAGTGTGTTAGCAGTGTTGTGTTTCGGTTTGAAGAAAATTTAAGCCAGTGAAATTACTGGGCGTTATGAGGTTTAACATATTATTTCTCGGGGTGACGAGCGTAATTCAGTGCCATTCAGTGCTATATAATTCAAAGTTCTGTGTGGTGTTGCTTCTGTTTATGGGCAGGCGCTTACCACCAGGGGAGCGACTTGTTGAGCTCGTCATTCAATTAAATAAATAAATATATATTATATAGCGTGGAGAGGTTATTTTAGAAATGAAGTTTTTATACCAATTTATTAATGAATTCCAGTGTCTTTATTCTGTACGGAATTGATTGAAAAACGGGGCTTCATTCATTTTTAAATCCAAAATAAGACGATCTATTTGAGTACAAAGAACGCTTAGTAGTCTAATGGAAAAATGATTTGATCTACAGATAGCGATCGGATGATACAAACGTGTAATGCACTCTTTTCTTTATAGTTTTTATTATGATGTACATCTAACGGTATAAACGTTGGCAAAATCTTGTTTTATAACCGTACTTTTGATATTATTTTTGTTACTTACTTTGACGACAAAACATTGGATAGTTAAACTAGTTCTCAGAAAAAAGAATACACATAAATTCACGTTTGTATTCTCTTATGGTTAGAAGTGAAACTAGTGCACCATCGATTTGCCAAGCTTATTTCTGTTCAAGTGTTAAAATTGTTAATTAAGTGATATAGGATTCGTGAACGATGTTTTAAAATTTCCTATGCGTAACCATAAGATGTATTGACTTCATTACTCTAAATCTACGTAATCCACGATGAAATCTTGAATCACTTTAGTGAGAAAAATCGATTCTTTTTAAACTAAGCCATTTATTTATTTCAGTTATCCATTAATCTTAGCACATCACTAGCTTGCCTCAACTGGCTCGCTTCAAGCTGAATGTAAATTGCCCGCTCTGCATCTGTCTACATTCTGAATGGATCTAAACAGACTATAAAAATATCAATTTGATTGCAGTAATGTCTAATTAAAGCAATGGGTGGCGCTGGGCGCTGCTTGTAATGCCTCGCAGTCATGCCTCGTTTTAGGGTTACCACATACCTGGGAACGTAGAGTAGATGTAACTAAAATATTGAGCAGAAAACATGCAGGTATTAGTTAAATTTATGTAAATAAATTTATCCTAAAATAAAACCGATTGAAAGAACCAAAAACTAAAAATAAAACTATATAATTTTGAGTCTATGACGCCTACTGTAATTTAAAAGTCAATGATTGCTAAGTTTTTATTTTATTATTTTTTAATGAAAGAATTACAATAATCGGTGTATGAAGGTTTTTTAGGCTTTCATCTCCGATTTCACCCTCTTAGGGCTGAAATAATCTCAAAAGTATCATCCAAATCGATCTACATTTGGCTTGCTTTTATACATTTGCTTTTTTGATGCATTTAAAGATATTCCAGTTTCTGAAAAAGCAGGTTTCATTAATTTTATTACCTAGAAAAAAGTCATTATCTATCTTAAATGTTAATAAATTGTATATGAACGGATGTATATACTAAATCAATTACCTAATTCATCAAACCGCATTGAAGTAACATTATACTTTATGTGAGAACATAAATATTTGTCGAATGCTATTTTAGCTAACTGATGACTGAAAATTCACTTTTTTATTGAATTATTAAATGCTACAATTTGTCTGTGCGGAATATCTGTATGTTTCAACTGTTCAAATGTTACGAATTCTTTTTCTAAACCGCTTGTAGAATTTGAAACATCCAGAACGACTTGTACGTGCACGTATTTGGCCACAATTTTTTTTATTAATGTCAAACTTTCATACGATTTGACGTTTCATAAAGATGTTTATTGGCAAAATAGGGTTAAAGATAGCTTTGCAAGTTGGCCTCATATTCATAGTAAGATGTAATTAATTACCTATATATACCTATAGCGTGGCAACCCTATCATAACCATAAGATTAATTTAGAACATTTTTAAAAGCGGCTAGTTGTAATATAAAATTATCCAATGTTTTTTACAAGACATTTTAGACAAAATTATTGGAAAGCCAAAACTTATGGTGATTGCTACAAATAGACAAAATTATTGGAAAACTAAAAGTTATGGTGATTGCTACAAATGATCGTGGATGTTTCATGTTCTGTGTACTTGTTTTATGTGCGTAAAATATACAATTAATTAACAGTCGAATTAAATGGTAATGTGAATTAATTGAATTTAAATTTAAAATAACACCACTATGTGCTACTAAATAAGTTGTAATACAATTTAAATGATATTTTAATGTCAGAAACATTGTAGATCGACTTTGACATATTGTGAATTTAAAGATTAATATTATGCGCGGAACAAAGTATGAATATTTTTTTTTATATAATGTTTAAATTTTTGTGAGTTTCTTTTTGTTTAAATTATGATAAAATCCCCATGTTACCACATTCTTGCAAATATAGTATCATTCATTCATTCACTCACTCCTTAATTCATTTAAATAAATAACAAGTAACACCACAAATCAAAATTGAGATATTCATTTCATTTTTCTAAATTCATTAACTTAAATCATTAAATTAAAGTGCTATTTTACATAATCGTACATGGGTAATGTATCATTCGAGATTTAAAAAAAACGGTATTTAACCTATTTAAATATAATGAATTAAGCAAAATAAAATCAATTACTCAATTATAACTTGATACAGATTGAAATGTTATCATGTATTTGCATCCTAAATATCCTCGACATCAAAAAGTAAAACTTCTGTAATTTATAAATGACTGAACAAATTCTCTTCAAATATACTTAAGAACCATCTCGATTTTACCAGACTTTAAATAAGTAAATCGAATTGAAATCCGTCTATTCGTTTATGCGCTCCATGACCACAGTACACTTATAACACTCTCTTTTAAAATACACCAGACACGTAGAGAAGATTAACGATTGTCCCACGACATAAACTGCATGAAACACGCTCTTAAAAAGCCCTTAAATATGTCTCGAGATTTTATTTCGCCTATGTAAGAGCAAATAAATGACTTATTTTAGGAATTCTAATGAGTTCAGAGTGTCTTGACACGAGAATGCCAACTCAGGTTATTTAAAAGTTAATTCACAGCCAGACGAATGGAAAATAGCTGGGAAGTTTTTGTTGAAGGCTCGTGAATTGAAGAGTTGTCGAGGCAAGATCTTAATTCCGATGAAGAGTTATTTTGACTAAAGACAAAGAAGGGGTAAATGAGATATTTTGATGATATCATAAAAGGTCATGAATTTACATAAAGGTTTTAGGCCATAGGCTTTTGGCCTATAGGCGTGGACATTACATAACCAGCTGACCCATATTGACCCTATGTACGTAGATATTTTGATAGTTTTCGAGGAATGAATGAAAATGCGACGGCTTAGATTTTCATATTTGACTGAAGCACGAAAATTTTGGTGATCCAAAAGTATTTGGTGTTGTGGGACCGAAGATACTGGTGGTGGAGATCTGTTAATTTTGTACCCGATTGCATAGCAAACACCGTATACATGGTGAAAAACCCGCCATATCGGCTCGCGCAGGAAAGTCGCGTTCCGGGGTCACCCAGTATATCTAGCAATATATTACAGCAACTTCAGGCCAGTATAATTCTACCGGCTGTCGAGGGACACAATGTCATATTTGGACAGGACTGTACTGAACATCAGGTCCAGTGTATTTACTTTGTTGTGCCAGAATAAAAGAAATATCATTGGACAATATGAGTGAGTGTTGGGTGTGTTAGATATTTAGTTGTTTATTTTATTTTGAGAAGTATGAAATCTAGAAGGTGAGGCCCACCCATAGTCATAAGTTGTTAAATCTCATAACGACCAGTAATTTCATTGGTTTCAATGTCCTTCAAGCCGAAACAGAATAGTGTTTAAAACATTGCTGCAGTAGACAAAGTGGTGGTACTAACCCAAAACGCCTTTCGCATACAAGATACTTACCATCTAGTACCATCAGCTAGAGTAGATTGTAGTTACTTTACTGCATTAGGCCAAAAAGATATCAGATCAATATGATGTAGGCTTCATGAATCAGAAATACTCCTGACACCTTGGAATAAATTAAAATAAAAACTCGCAATTGGAAATATCAAATAAGATAGCTTCGCAGCCAATTTACATATCCAAATGATTTGCATGAAATCGAAAGTCTGTGTGTTGAAAGGTGTCTGCCAAAAATATTCGTAATCTGTATTCATAAGATGTCTGTAAATATTGAAACGTTTCGAGACCATGATCTAAACAGATTTATTATTATTGGAATTGGAAATAGGAATATTATAGTTAAATTGGTTAGAAGTTATGAGAAATCGTAATCCACTAGTCCTGTGTCAATCAAGTATTCTCAATGCTCTGTTCGTTGAAGTAGTGGTATTTTGTCTCGACTCGAATAACTTCGGTTGTTCGATGATTTGATTCAGTACTCGGTCAGTTAAGTAATTGTGAGATTTCATTCACAGCATGGTTTACAGCAGGTTTTCTTAAAGTGGGCCATAACGCCTCCTTGTGGGTGCTAAGAACGTATGTTTTAACTCAGAAAAGGACTCTCATTACACACTAGGTATATTTGAAATAAAGTTATTTCGGGGAGCTTTCGGGGGCGCTAGTAAATAATTAATTCTCTAAGTGGGCAGTAGATTAAATAAGTTTGGGAACTTATGACATACTGCTGATTACAGAATCATTATTGGCCACCATAAATATCTCATATGATTAAGGCAACGAATATTATCAAAGACGTTCGCAGGACACTTTCATTTCTTGCTATATTGTCTTATTCTTGATCTATACGGCATATAATTCATATTACATGCATGACGTCATATTTAACGAGGGTATGCCATTGCATACCTTTAAAAAACATTTTTTTTTAAACCAAATTTGTGGCCATCTGACTATATACAACTAAAAAATCCTTATCAAACCGTTTCAAATAGACTTCGTCACAAAGAGGGGTTTAATTCAAGGGTCCTTTGGTGGCTTCTTTGGGGTTTATCTCGGCGTCAGTATTGGATTCTGTATAATTAAATGGACATGTCTTCTGCCAATACCCTCGTAATTTGCGGTCGGGAACGCTTTTTGTCAGGCTTAACATTTCTTGCAAATTACTGAGCTTGCTGGCTTTGTCAGTGGTGTTGTTATGGGATGCTCTATTCTATGAATTTCAAACAAATGGTGTTTGTTTGTGGAGTTATTATTGTTTGTAGCTTTAGGCTTAATGTATATGCTTTTGCGGAAAAAACTAAAATTAATCATAAAAACATATACTGTGCGCAGTGCGGTACTGTGGAGGGTGTCCAACACTTGTTAGTAGAATGTGTCAGGATGAGGCCAATGAAAAAAGCCCTGATGAACACATTCAAAATTAATTAGTTAAATATTGGAATTTGCCAAAATATTTTGTCGGTATTTCATTTTGTCGTAGTTATGTTAGTGCAGTGAATACACCACAGGGAAAATAGCTGGAATAGGAAATATGGTTCTTATATACATAGATATTTTAATTCCTATTTACACCTCTTAAATACGAATTAAAATGGCTGGGTTAGATTATTAACAGGATCTAAGGTTGGATTAGAAAAGCAGCTTCAAATATTGTCTTATTATGAAGAATGCCCAACGAAGTGAAATATACGTCAGCTATTTGCAATAATATTATGTGAAAATCTATAAATATAAATAGATGTTTAATACGCTATAACTCTTTTACCGTGGCGTGGGTATCAATAGTCATAAAAGACTTTGATCTTGCATTTTAATATAGCTGGGTATTTGTTATGTACTGAGCGTTAAAACTTTATAATTTTTATTTGGAATATTTGCCACATCACATATTATGTGATAGCTTAACCTAGCTCTCTATTACGGTTCAAAGATAGAGAAAGCACTTTAATAGGACAAAGAGAAGACAGACAGCGTTAGAGTCCATTGACATTCTTTGGGTACGGGCCCCTACATAGTTTCTTAGCATCACTGATAAAATCAGAAAAAGAAGATAATCAAGTTAGTAATTTCCAGTAATAAAAACACAATCAGTGCATTATATTTGCCGTAGGGACGTCCACGATCCGGTTACAGAACAATGATGTGATACAGCTATCTACAAAAACAAAGGCATGAAAACAAAACAAACGATAGAACTGTAACGAGTATCGGAGTGGAGCCGGCGTGGGGACAAACGAGGGAGATTGTTGAGAACAATAGTGGCATTTCAGCATTCAGCAGCCAGGGACTTGTACAGTGTAAGTATGATCTATATTTTGTTTATGAATTCAAGAAACTGAAGTCACGTTTGAGAGAGTTTAGAAGTATACAACCTTTCTGAATTATTGTCAGACGCCGCTAGTTGTGACAATCGAAATTATTTTGAATAAACTATTATCTATAATTTCTCGACTTACTACTGACAGTCGTAGTGCGAGTTTGTTCTGTAATTATCACTTCATGCACCACCCTTTTCAATGCAATAAAAATCATGAAAATCTTTTTTTTTCGGTTAGAAAATATAATTGAGAAAATATAATTGTAACATTAACATTTGGGGACAACCCACACCTCAGTCCCCCCCGTGACCACGAAGGCTGAAAAGTCTTCGAAACGTCGGGATACAAATTAATAAAAAACCGCGATAAAATCCGTTTAAATTAGTTTTATTTCAATGAGTAATATTCTCGTAAACGTAAGAAATCATTATATAATGGAAATGTTTGTAGTTTGAAATGTTTTACGTAGATTGTATATAACGTTATGATATCTATAACATGTATTAAAAATGATGTTGCGCCAAGCCACTGCGAGTGGGGAATGGGGATGAGGGAAGGTGGAAGAAGTTAAACGTAGTTTATAATATTATACTAGAATTTTTCGTTTTTGAATACGATCCCACAACTACAAACATCTTTAAACAATGTCAAATAGTGTAACAAAAGATTGTTGTAAGGACTTCAAACAGCTGACTTTATCGATTATTAGTTTTTGGTCAAAGTCACCCTTCTGTAGGTTCGGTGTCGCGCGAAATAGCATCGGAGAAAACGTTTATACTGTTTACAATAAAAGTAAATATTTACTCGATACGTTTACCGAGAGCTAATATCGTGAGAGCCTGAAGGCAGAAATGAACTAAATTTCTTTTTGAGGCTATATGTGAAGTTTGTGTCATTGTGGAGTGTATAGTGTTATTTAGAATCGTTTATTGTTTAATGGTTTCGATGCAAAAATACAGGGGGTTTGATATGGGACCTTCATGGTGTCCAGTTAAAAGGTATTTATTTTAAGCATTATGGTACAATATTGGCATATTTATTTTTATTTTTTATTTCATTTATGGTGTCTCACAGGTTATTACTAAAGTACCACATCCAATATGTATATTTGGATAACTCATGTTGAAATAAATGTAAGCGCATGCTAAAACATGCAAACGTTTTACGAGCATAGTCTGAAACCTTTTGTGACGTAGACGAACGAAAAGTTTTTTCTTTTAGATCGGTTAGGACTGATAGAAATACCTATCTACATTTGAAGATCTAATACAATATCCTACTCGTCGTTTGGGAATAGAAATCTGAGTAGATCAACAGAATAGATATTAGAGTAGATATTTTGAATATTTTACATAACAGGAGGCTCGCACGGCTGAATCGCTGAAGGGGTAAGTTGAAGTGACACTAGTTTTAGATGGCGAGCCTGTTGCCACACTGAGCAAAAATAACTCCGAGCAGTACCTACATGTTGTTTTTTGTGTGGTAGAGCCATGATATAGATAATTTGTCTACAGCATTAATGACTCTGCTTGACCGGATCATTACCACCGTTTCCCTAAAAACCAACGTAAAATAGCGGCTTGCTGCTGCTTTTTCTACGGAATGAGATATCCAGAGGTCCAAATCGTGCTCTCCTTCCCAACCCTTAATTATTCCTTTCACTTGAGTATCACGTAGTATGGAGAGAAGATGAGAACCTCGAAAAGCTGATCGTAATTGGGAACACGGATGGCAACAGGGCTCGAGGACAGTCCCCAACTAGATGGGCCGATCAAGTAAAGGATTAATCTTCGTCCAAGATCTGCTCGGTGGTCAGGACTTGCGATCTACGACATCCAGACCAGAAACAAAACTAAAAAATTATGGATCACACCGACATTTGTTTCAGTGGGCGAATTGAATCCACGGCCTCACGCTTCGTAGCCGGCTACTCGTATACTGTGCCTATTGTCTTGATAGGTAGACGATCAAGCGGCCCGCCTAATGGTAAGCGATCACCGCCGATCATGGACGTCGGCAATGCCAGAGGCACAGCCAAGCCGCTGCCTACCAAATTAAACAATTAACATTTTCGTAAAATGGTTTCATATATTATGTAGACATTATTTAATTTTATATTTGTATGAAATCTAAATATTCAACATATTTCCGTTGACACACAAAAATTGCTAAACATTGCCGAGTTATTACGCATGACTTTACAACAGAAAGTAGCAACTACGACACCTACGCGTTCCGTGACGTTTGTCGTACATCACGACGCGACGTTTTGGAATCTTTCGAGCACCTTATTGAACGGCTCATTGAGTTTGACTTCGTGATAGGTCTTTAAGAGAGCTTTCACAACAATTTAATTTTACTCCTAATAATATTGATTTATACGTTTATTTTATTAGCCTGAATGACGAAACAACCAAGTCGCTCACCCGATGGTAAGCGCCACGCCTGCCTATAAACATACACAACACCACACAGAATATTGAAATACAAAGCATTGCATTGCACTGCATTGCGCTCTCACCCCGAGACAAGATCTTAAGACTCATAATGCCCAGTAATTTCACTGGCTTCAATGTCCACCAATGGCGGTGCCAATCCAGACAGCCTCTCGCATACAAGAGACCTACCATCTAGCGCCACCATCCGATATAGAATGTATGTATAGAATGTACTTTACCGTGCTAGACCAAAAATATACAAGCCAAAAGGTTCATCACATACGAAGGACCTACTACCGAGTACACCTTACTAGGTGTACTGCTAGGTGTACTGCTACTGTACTGTAGTAGTACTCTACTACTTAGCTATACGTGCAAATATTTCCTACACGTGAACAATGCCCTTAATTTCGTCAGACGAGTGATCGTTTACTGTAGGAAGTGTTCACTACGGCCTGACGTGCCATCACATGTTGTGACGTTGACGTCTGACGTCTCGGAACGGTTCCAAGTTCCAACATCTTAATGTACGGCTCATTGAGTTTGATTTGGTGATTTGACGTTAAAGCGTCTTCAAGACAAGTGTCTACATGGTGGGAGGACCCACGTAAGCGCGATGCCGTCTGGATTGGTACCACCGCTTTATCTATTTCTGCCACCAAGCAATAGTGTCTAAGCTCTGTTGTGTTTCGATTTGAAGGACATTGAAGCCAGTGAAATTATTTAGCATTATGAGACTTAACATATTATGTCTCGGGGTGACGAGCGCAGTTGTGTCACGCAGCGCTTTGTAATTCAAAGTTCTGTGTGGTGATGCTACTGTTTATGGGCAGCCGTGGCGCTTACCATCAGGTGAGCGTCTTACTCGTCTCGTCGTTCAATCAAATAAAAAAAAGATATTTCTTGTCTCATCATAATTATTGAAATTAAACGATAATGTTGAAGATGCGTTCTGGGTACGTTAATTTTTAAATTGAGTTGATGTAAATCTTGACGAAAGTTCTCTTTAGTATAAAAATCATTGATTCCCCAACTTTTCAATGCTATTGTCCATGATTGCAACTTATAATATAACATCACGAATTGTACACTTTTAAGAAGCAACTGTTGAATTGCTTCGGCCAAACTATTTCCATTCCACTAATTAACTGCATATGAGTACAAAGCAATTACACCGCCAAGATTAAGCAATACAATTAAACAAGATGAAAGAACATCTTACATCGACGTTCAAGACACTCGATGAGCTCACATTATAGTAGAATCAACATAGTTTGAATTAAATGTTAACAAAATTTAGAATTATATTAACATCTGTTATTGGTCAATGAATTGATTACATTTGCTGCTAATTTTAAATTAACCTGTTAGTTTTTTCAGGATCTGTTTTGTTTTTGTTATAAGATTTTATTTAACAATTATTATAGAAATAATCAAGAAACTTGGTGCAATGTCTAACAAACACTATAGTGGGTGACTTTAGAGTCGGTTTACATTAAAAAAAGATATGTGTAGAGAGTTGAGAACATTCTGAATTTTTGTTTCACAATATTCGAGCAAGTTTTAGTCACCAATTAACGTATTATGTGAGAGATATTTTTGTAAATAAAGTAAATTGTAGACTTCTTTCTTCCGTTATATTTGTATGTCAAAGTATGACTTTTGCACGTGACATATTTTATTTAGTAAATGTAGCATTGAGTCAGAAGTGGTAAAACTGGCGCTTAATTTTCAATTATTAACCTATTTATTTTCCGAAATATCCAGTACTGTCATTTTATTATGTTTATAATATGACCAAATCTCGTTGGCCCTTACTATATTACGAGATACGTCGACACCGCATGTCGATCTTATTGTGAGAACCCAAATATAGGGCAAGGGGACTTCAATGGAGCCACGTGGTTCTACGCAGTTTATTTTTATAGGAAGTGCGTACTTACATCGGCTTTCAACTGCACAGCTGGATTTTTATTATAAGCGTTTTATATTAGAAATGCTACTGCGCAAGAAATAATTTCTTTAATAGGGACTGCGACTTAAAGTCAATGACGATGTTATTTTCTTCGTCATATTTTTTCTAATTTGTATAATTTGTATAAAGAAATGATCTGTCTTTATTGAAATAAAATGAAGGATGGCGGTTGACGCGTCACTCACAAATCAAAACAAGCTCATGCAAACAGAACAAATGTTTTTTTTTTTATTGCCTTGATAGGCAGACGAGCAAGCGGCCCGCCTGATGGTAAGCGGTCACCGCCGCTCATGGACATCGGCAATGCCAGGGGCACAGCCAAGCCGCTGCCTACCGTAAATGTGTAAAAACAACAATCAATCAATGCAAGAGTAACGTCTAGTCTTGTAAAATTTTAGTTCTAAAATGTTTTGCAATATTCTCTATCCAATATAATATTATAAAGTTTTATGGTATCTCCTTATTAAGTGATTGCTTGGATTTTTTAAATTTAATATAAAGTTTATTTATTAATTTTCTTTTGTACTATGTATATCTCTAGAATTTATTTTACTATTAGAGCTGAGTTTTACATATTATTACGAACTAAAGAATATTAAGCGCTTGCTTCACAATCTCGAAGTCAATTTTCTAAATAAAGTGAAAAGGATAGCAAAATACGAACTTTTTGAAAGAAGTATGTAAAATTTTACTGAAATTACAATTTTATAAAAACAATTGCAGAAACCCAAAAGTAATGCAGAATTGCAAGGTTTCAGATGACAATCGGTTTTTCGTCGCGCCGAGTTGGAAATTAAGAGTGTCAAGAATATTCTTGTATGTCTATTTTTACAGATGTGCAGCACGACACGCGTGTAATCGCAGTTTTTTTGTTTGAATCATATATTGTCCCGAATTTGTAAACAAGGTGACTGCATCGGGATTATTTATGATCTTGTTATTTTTTAATTATGCTTGTTGTTTTTCGACGGATTTTGACATTTGACTTTTGAGATCGTATTTCCAAAGGCAAATTCAGAAGTGGGACTAAGGTTCATTCTTTGTTACCGTCAGTTCCTCAAGTTCGGAGTGCTCATTACGCACTTATTCTCATTGCACTTTTACTTATTGCTCATTACACACTGTGTCTCACTCGATTGAGTTTTAGTGAATAACAATAACGTGGACCATAATAATACTCTAACCTCAAGGCTCAACACTAACCACTTGGATTATTTTTAGTGCATCTAACGTATTAGGATTTCTTTATTTTTAATTTTGAGAGCATCTGGAGGCAAGTCTTTGAGCCCAGCCTATATTTCTGTGCAGCGGAGAATGTACTTCGAGGCGATGGACATTAAGCCAGTTCGCGTGTGAAACTACGGTCTTTAAAATCAAGTATAATAATGATTTCTAATGTTTACGCAAATATTACACATTGTGGAGTCCACCCCGTGATCACGAAGGCTGAAAATCTTTTGAAACGTCGGGATCAAAATGAATAAAGAAACCGCGATAAAATCCGTTTAAATTATTTTTATTTCAATTAAGTATAATAATCATAATAAATGACCAAGCAGCTTAAATGATTTTTTTCAGAAAAAAAGCAATGGTTCTTAATCCTGTAATATAAAATCCACTGATCATATAAACTTCTTGACACCGTCATATCTAAAAGTTGAAATGGATAAGAAATCAGAAATATTTTTTCTTATGCCAACATTATCCTTGGCCATGATCCATCACAAATATTAGACGTTATAAAAATGTACCTACCAAGTGTATATTGCAAAGCGATATTCAAATTTCAAATCTATTTCCACAGTTCGAAGAATAATAAAACTGTTTACTGACTTTATGTTTATTTGCGATTCAGTTATAGCCGCTTTATTTAGTGTTACTAGTAGTCAGTTTTTAACTCGAATTACTCATTTTATTTCTGGTTTTCCTATCGTATTTCTGTGTGTTAAGAGTGATTTATTTCTTCTTATCGTTTTCTTACCTAGGGATATACAGTTGATGTTCTTTTAGTAAGCCATATTTTTACGATATTCAAATTGCGGTAGGTACTTAATAAGAATAGTAGCCAACTGAGGATTCAAATTGGATGAGAAATTACCATGCTTCTAAAGTTTTTTTATATCACAGCATATGTCTGTAATATTTCTTGAAAACAAGTTGGCTTAAGAAGTCTAAAGTTTTTATGCCACTTGGTGCTGCCACACCGATGTTATAAAATGTTTACAAACATTTTCTAACATTAAATCTAACATTTTATAACATTTCTTAACATTTTATAACATTTCTTAACATTTTCTAACATTTCTGAACATTCTTCTTTGACGGCTTCTTTGACGGCGCCGCTCTCAAAAGTACCGCCGCCTGCGGTTATAAAATGTTTAGAAATGTTACAAAATGTTACAAATTGTTAAGAAATGTTTACTAAATGATGCTGCCACACCGGTGTTATAAAATGTTATATAACATTTTCTAACACCGGTGTGGCAGCACCATATGATGACACTTTAAGTAATGTCAAAAACAAACATGTCTTTATATGTAATAAGACTGTAGAACTGCTAACTGTAGAAAATGCTGTAGACAAAACTGTCTATAGCGTTGCTTTACATGAATGATGTATCTCGGGCATAAGAGTTCGTTACATAGCTGATATGTGGACGTAGTAATTTCGACAGGTAACTGTAATCATAACATTTTATAAAATGATTTACATATCTCTCGCTTAAATCTAATAGATATATTTAAAAGACTAAGTCCTGTCTGACTCATCATCACCTAGCCCAAATCGATTAGGATAGAAATTGTAATTGGGAGGGCGTTGAATTTACATTGTAGATTTCGTATAAGAAGCGAGTCTTGAAATTATGTAATACTAGCTTTTGCTCGCGGCTCCGTCCGCGTGATCTGCTTTTCCCGTGATAAAAAGTAGCCTATGTCTTATTCTGATGTATAAGCTATATTATTGTAAAGTTTAATTAAAATCCATTCAGTAGTTATTACGTGAAAGAGTAAAAAACATACATCCATCCATCCATCCATCCATACTTACAAACTTTCGCGTTTATAATATTAGTAGGAATGTTCGTTCAAATTCGTTTCACGGGAACAAAATCTAGATACATACAATTACTAAGCTGGTATCCCTGGTTATAGAGGATTAAAGGAATATACGTGATATCGATTCAGTGTCACGTACGTGATCGTTGTTTACGATACGTTTCACGATGCTTTTGATGTATTTTCGTAGCATTTGTATACTTTAAAATTACTTTTAGATCAGCTTGTCTGCGGTCTGTTGGATCCATCGATAATAAATTGGTAATTTAATTCACATGTGAGTTAAATTATTGTATTCAACCTTCATAAACCCTGGTTGAAATAAAAAAGAGGATACTCTTAGGATTAGATAATTATTGTAAATTTACTTACAGCTGGATAAGATTTCAAGTTATTACCAGCTTTTGTTTTTAAGCTATTGTATAGATTTTATCGCGGGCCTTGCGGCGAGACCGAATCCAGAAATTTCGTAACGAAAAAACCTAACACCCCCCCTCCGACCAGCCAGCGTTAGCTGACCTCCCTGGAACATCGATAATTTCGAAGTCCCAGGTGGCGTCACAGTGACCAGTCAGCTTGGACCGGACTTTCACAAGACTTTGACCTTGAACCCCGACCGTGACCTTGACCTTGACCTCGACCCCGACCTTGACCCCGACCTTGACCTTGACTCCGACCTTGACCTTGACCCCGACCTTGACCTTGACCCCGACCTTGACCTTGACCCCGATTTTTACCTAGATTCCAACCTTGACCTTGACCCCGATTTTTACCTTGACCCCGACCTTAACCTTTACCCCGCCTTGACCTTGACCCTCAAAATTAAAATTAAAAACAAAGGAAAAAAATACTGCATAAATAAAATAAATAAATAATTATAATTACATAAGTTGATAAAAAATGCTATACAATAGCTTTACCGCGGCAGTCTCCGGGTGCCACACGTCTTTTTTTTTTGTTTTAAGTCATTCCCGTCTCTCTCCGGCCCAATAACTATACGCAAAAAATCATGTCATCTGTTGTTTCGTTGCTACATGAAACAAGGACAGTTCAACAAATACACTTCCACATTTATAAATATTAAGTATAGATATACTATTCTTACAATTCCCGGTCTTGCTTGATTATATATGAGTAGTTTGAGCTGCAGAAAACGTTGGTTGAGTAAATAGGCTGATTTTATATACCGCTGAGTCGCATGTTAGGTTGGTGTAAATATTCAAGGTTTTTTTTTGCAATTTAACTACAACTAAAGGCGATGAAAATTATGTTTTTTTTACAGCAATGAAAACGAGCAAATGGTAACTCTAATCGTGTGACAAAAATCTTGGATCAAATATATACCTAACACATCTCTTTTTGTCGGGGTACAATATCTAATTGTTTTATTTAGTTTATTAAATTGTTCTAAGATATAAGATTACTGCTTAGAGGTTAACACAACAAGCTATACACGTAGTTGAAAAAACTGAGAGCAGTTACCACATTTTACGAGTAATAAATGAATGAGCTCTAGTGAGCGAAGGGATTTACTCGACGTTTATCATCTGTTACTATTACCAAATTATTATCATGTGGTGACGGTTTTTATGATGTTGGTTGTGATTTAATAGCAGTTACGGATCAAAGGCGTGTTGCGGCTTCTCTTGTGTTTTTGATAGGATACATAAATAAATAGACTTTTTACTATAATCATTCTAAATTTGAATCTTGTATGCGTTTACATTTTTACGATAGACAATTTTTTTTTTTATTATTTTGGCACGGGAATGTTTCTACATTCGACCTGTATTTACAGTGTAGTGTAAATATAATGTCGACCGTCAAGAGACATTGTGTCTCGACACTCAGCATTATTATGCCGGCCTGAAGCTATTGTTTATAAACTGGTTGACCCCAGAGCTTGACTCACCTGAACAAGTCCTTATGGCGGGTTTTACACCATGTGTACGTAGGTTGCTATCCAGTGGGTTCAAGGATGTATCAGGTACCCTTCCACCAGCAATTTACAATATTCAAAAACTCTTCGATAATAATCAGGAAATTTTCTGGCACATGGAAATATTATATAAGTAGACTTTAGGGCCTATTTCATAATATTCGAGTAAGATTTAATAATTATACAGCTATTTTATAAATAAATAACAGCCAACAGTCAAACATAGTCCCTACGGTAAAATACGATTATATTGTCTTGTGAGTATCAAGAACTACGAGACACTTTCGGTCACACAACACCCAGACCCGTAGACAGCAATTATTTAAGGATCACTAATAATTTTCTTTACCTTGCATTTTACTCGCCCACAGCGCCACGGAGGCAGTCAAAAGTACCTATTAGACATTTTTCTTCCGATGTCATAGTGTGACTTTTGTATTTAATCGTATTATGTTTTGGTTTACTCAGAGGTGGTGAAACAGGCGCTATACGCCCCGTTGTGCCGTAACAAGTTTGTTATGAATCCCCGCTAGGAAGTTAACAAGTTTTTATTAGTAAACTAGAGACATGGGGCTATAGGCGTTTGCAGCAATGCCGTATAATATCATGGCCTTAGACTTTAGAATGAGAAGCTCGGAAATACAATTTTTGTCATTATTATTTTATTATAATTTTTAAATAATATAAATATTTGCCAAGAATAATGAAAAAAAAAACAAAACTGGTTATGCCGAGGTTATAATATTTAACATGGCGGTTTTCTAATCACTCGTTTATTACGATCGATATGATCGACCATATCTCTATAAAGTGAAGTGTGTGAGCGAGAATAACAATGCTGGAATGAGACAAACATTTCGCTGTTTATTTAGTTTTGTCCAATGTTGCAAAAAGATTGTCGACATATTACTCAATCGATAAAAAAGAAAACGCTTAATTTATGTCCTAGCAGTGCAATCGGAATTGGTACTACAGGGGGTGAAATACTAGTATCGTACACTATGTTGCTTAAATTTGACCACAGCTTTCTGTGACAGGTTGTGTATGTTCGCCTTATGTACTGACGTATGTTCGCCTGGCGCGTCACGGAAACGTGAACCTAGAATATGTGGACGATGTATATCATGTGGAATGGACCGCGGCAGTTAATTTGTGTACAGTCTCGTAAATTATCTCGGTAAGGCCGCGGACTCGAAGTCAGCGGCAAGCGGCGGCGGCGCGGGTGCGGCGCGTTCAAATGCATAGATTTAAATGGACCCGGTCTCGGAAGCAGCGGCGCGGCGCGGGCGCGAGGAGCGACGTACGAGCGGCGCGCGCCAATTTAGCGGCAACTGCGCGTCTGCATTGACGTAGTGCTGTGTATTTTCAAAAATGCGCGCCGACGTGGTGGAGCAATTATTTCAATGATTTTTTTATATGGAACATCATATTCACATCAATTTCGTTCGCGAACGACACTAATTTCTCATAGTACAACACTACGCCGCTCTAGCGCCGCGCGATCTGCCCGCTGACTTCGAGACCGGGTGTCCGCCGCACCCGCGCCGCCGCCGCCGCCGCCGCCCCGCACCAGCTGACTTCGAGTCCGCGGCCTAAGGTCGCCGCGAACTGACTGATGGTCGCGGTTGGTGCGAGATGCAAGCGGGTGCGGAGTTTAATAACTAAGATATACGTGAGGAGTTCGAAGGAATTTTAGGTTAGCTTTAGGAGTTGCGTTGAATTATTGTTTTCAGTAATTGTCTTTATATTACAGTCTTTGGATGGATATGTATGTTTTGATTTATTCTACCCTTAATAAAATAAAATTATGGTTTGGTGGTAATTTTGTCTATTTATGGATGTTTACGTGAGTTTTGGCCAGCCAGTAAAATTACTGAGCATTAAGAGACTTAACATCCTATGTCTCGGGGTGACGAGCGCAGTTTAGTGTCATGCAGTGCTTTGTGGGCTGTTTGTGGGCAGGCGTGGCGCTTTTTTTTTAAATTAAATAAAAAACAGTTATAATAAATATTTTACCTCGATTATATTTTGATAATCGAATCGCCGTCACTTATAAACCGAAGTCATCCTATCAGGAATCATTCTGGGGGATTGCTTGTCGCTCGTTATGTCAGCATTGTCCAACCGTTGGCGTAACTCATTATCTGATTGTCCTCGTGTGTAGGTACTCCAGGCTTATTTGTAAAACAATGACAACAGTGTTTCTTTTGCGTATTTCCCGTAATTGGCTCGGGGTAAAGTCGAAAAATAGAAGTGGTATGTTTATTTTAGCGCGTAATGTAGAGTGATGGAAAAGCCTAAAGTGCCTAAGGTGCTTCCACCTTTTCGTGACAGCCTCCGTGGCGCAGCGGGCGAGTAGCCAGCTGTGAAGCGAGAGGCCGCGGGTTCGATCCCCGCACCGAGACAAATGTTTGTGTGATCCACAAATATTTGTTTCGGGGTCTGGGTGTTGTGAGACCGAAAGTCTTTCGTAGATCCTGATACCCACGACACATGACTCATATCTTATTGTGGGGTCAGGACTATGTATGTGACTGTTGGGTGTATTTATTATTTATTTATATTTCGCCGCGCCGTACGATAGGCGTGTCACACGTACTTGTTACGCTAATGTGGACGCTTGTCGAAACATTGTGCTGTGCTATTTTACCGTGACTTAAAACAAAAATGACAATACCTTAAAGGACATGTCACGACGAAATGTTACGGAGTCTCAAAGCAGATTGCCTCATGACATTAGGTTGTAATATTTGACAACCTTCCACACTTGAGAGTGTCACGCGTGATTGTCAGTCACCCCTCTCGTTATGACGAAATGTCACTAGTGGAGACGCATTTTTAGCTATATCTATACTAATATAATAAAGCTGTAGAGTTTGATTGTTTGTTTGTTTGTTTGAACGCGGTAATCTCAGGAACTACTGGTTCGAATTGAAAAAATCTTTTTGTGTTGGATAGTCCATTTATCGAGGAAGGCTTTAGGCTATGTAACATTACGTTGCGACCATTAGAAGCGAAGCATCAGTGAAAAATGTTGCAAAAACGGGGAAAATTATTCATATTTGAAGGCTTCCGTTGCTAAGCTACCCCAATAATATTATTTGAAGGCTTCCGTTGCTAAGCTAACTATACTAATATTATAAAGCTGTAGAGTTTGATTGTTTGTTTGTTTGTTTGATCACGTGGGCGGAGCCGCGAGCAAAAGCTAGTCTTACATAAATTGGTGGTATATGTAACATAATGATTTCTTATGTTTACGCGAATATTACACATTAAAATAAATCTTATTTAAACGGATTTTAGAGGTGGACTGACCACGAAGACCACCCCGTGACCGCGAAGGCTGTAAAGCTTTCGAAACTTCGGGATCAAAATTAATAAAAAACCGCGATAAAATCCGTTTAAATTAGTTTTATTTTAAGATATGTTACATAATTAATTTTTATTGTCAGTCAGTAACACCTGAAACGTATTTGCGGATCACCTTGGTCTTAAATTAAGGATTGACCCCATGATTTGCTATTTTACGGACGGCTACTCTCTCATAGCACTGCAGGGGAGACTAGAGACTAAATTAATCTAGTGGACTAGTTTTTCACCATAGTGAACATCCTCTATCAACCAGGCGCTATTTATTATAAATAAAAAAATGCGATCCCTGAATTAACAGAACAAAGAATGAAAAACATTATTATATCCACTAACATTAAAACAATTTGTCAAATGTGATTTGTTTTGTTCGCCACATTTATAAATTGCTTGTCTACAGTGAAATTCAACGCTCTCTTTGTCACGGAGAATTAGCTTTTTAATTTATTTTGGGCCATTGTCTACCAAACAGTGTAGTTTTTCTTTCTGCTAATAGAATTTGTGATAGTAATAACACTTTGTGATAATGAAAAGTTTTCCGAAAGATGGAGTAGATATTCAACCAGTAATTACGCATAATGTAACGAAACATAAAAAAAAACTATGACTGCGTCCCCGAAGTGTTACGTAGAGGTGATCCGAGTTTATTTTCGTCCCAAGAAGTGATAGCGGGCGAACATATTGCGATATCCAAATTTCAATCCCGAGCTACTCAAACTTTTCCCCATGTTTTCATATGCTAACTACATTGCCGTTAAACCGAGGAAAATACTTTTAATAATTCAGTGATTTACCAACGCCAATAATGATTGTTAGTATGAAATCCCTGTTATCTAAAAGCTATCACTATATCTAAAGATATGCAACTGTAACTTTGAAGATACCTGAAAACCACAATACAACTGTCTACTTCAACATTTTTTTTGTTAAAAGCCAATTCATTATTTTTCCCGGTCGGTTAACGCATTTTATCAGTTTAATAATGTGGAAAATGTGTGCACCCCTTTATTTGTCAGTTCCGCACAATTTGGAACGTCGAGACAGATAGCCACGGCTACTGGATACCAACTACCAGGGAACGCTTTTAGTCAACCTGTACAACCGGTGTAGATAAAATAATCGGTTAAGTGCATTCTAGATATGACAAAATGGTTCTGTAGATTTGTTCTGGGTACATGTCAAAATGGTTATGTATCTTTGCTCTTATATTATTTAGTTTTAAGTATTACAGACATTTAGCATAGGAAACGTTTTTGAATTTTGGTTATTTATCGAGAAAGAGCTGTGCTATCCCTTTTTTAAATTTCGAAGCAAGTTTGTTCAGCCATTAACAACAGCGACAGGTCCGTAGCCCCGTGGCGTGGCGCTTGCCTGGTGGTAAATGCCACGGCTGCAAACAGACACTAAACCTCACAGAACTTTGAATTATTTATTAAGCCCCGCAATTTCACTGGCTTTAGTATCCTTTAACCCTGTAGTGCTACATAGTGTTGCTTGGCAGCAGAAGTAGACCAAGCAGTGGTACCAACCTAGACTGCCTCTCACATTCGAGGGATCTACCACCTTGTACTCGTAGAAGTTCGAAGATATCTAGTTTAAAAATGTCAGAAGAGAAAAAAGTCAAAGGTTATTATTAATTATAAAGGTCGCAGTCATGCGATTTGCCCAACCATTTCCGAAATAACCAAAATATCAAACAAATCAACCGTTCAAATATTTATTTTATAGTTCCACAATACAAGGGGGATATTTAAGGATTACCCCAAATTATTTTAGTGTTGCCAGAAATGTATAAAGTTGGCACATTTATTGTTACGGGTCGGTAGTAACGACTAGCCTAGACACAAACCGGCGCAGATATTGTGAACTGGGGTGGAATGAAACGTTTTGTATTGTAATGTGAGTTTTTGATTAAACTTACTGGGAATAACATAAAAATAAATCTATAATATCAGAAATGATAATGTTTCCCTTTATTCCAGCTTGCTAGTAGTTCTACGAACTGTTGTTTGGTAGGAGTTACTGACACGAAAAATGGTGATAGATAAAAAGGAAAAGATACTGGGATTAAATTATTTTATGTTTTGGTTTTTTATTTAACTCAATACCTGATGGTAAGCGCCACGCCTGCCCATAAAGAGAAGCAACACTACACAGAACTTTGAATTATTTATTTATTTATTTAAACTTTATATACAAAAAACATGTATAAAGGCGCACTTAATGCCAGAGGCATTCTCTAACAGTCAACCTACGGGTGATGCAGAGACGAGACCAATTATAAAGCACTGCAAGGCACTGTACTGCGCTCGTCAACCCGAGACATAAGATGTTAAGTCTCACAATGCCCACTAATTTCACTGACTTCAATGTCCTTCAAATCGAAACACAACAGTGCTTGCACACTGTTGCTTGGCAGCAGAAATAGACAAAGCGGTAGTACCAACCCAGACGGCCTCTCGCATAGCTCAGCGCTGCATTAATTAGATATAGTATGCGTTATAAATAATATAAATATATTTACTGTTAAGCGATCCACTTGCTCCTTCGCCGACCTATGCTATCAAATATCTTTCATATTTAAAAGCCAAGACCTTTTGACCCAAAGTCTCTAACGACCTAGACAACTAGAATCTAGACTTTCTACACAAACTATAAACAGTTACCTTTGATGGAGTATCTTCCACTTGTATAATGACTCAACGAAAACCCTGAAAGTAGCGCCAACGACAAAGAAATAAGTTAGTGGAGGCAAATTCATTAATTACACTGTTGTGTGATAAAAGAGCCATTAATTTTGTTTAATTTTCCTTTTTACTTCTTAGTCACGGTTCGAGGGTAGGCTACTTGGCTCTGTATCATCGGTTCTTGTTACTGAAACAAAATCATAATTTGGCAACTATTGTAATTAGTAGTCCCGTAGTGGTCGACATTCAACCTCTATAATCATAATATAGTTTTTGTTATACGTTAGCGAGATTTGATATTCAGACTTGCACGTCTCCGCCATATAAATTTTAACAATGCCAGGTATAAAAAGGTCCAAAGATTTTTTTTACGTATTAATATATAATATACTAGCTTTTGCTCGCGGCTCCGCCCGCGTGAACAGCATTTTCCGGGATAAAATTAGCCTGTAACCGTCTCCAGGGTCCCATCTATCCCTGTAGATAAATTCATCAAAATCGGTTCTGTGATTTAGGCGTGAAAGCGTAACAAACACTAACTTTCGCACTAACTTTCACCCCCCTTTTCATCTCTTATTAACTAAAATTTCCAAAATTCCTGAAACACGTGTTTATTTGTTTTACGTCAATAACCGAAATACAAAATTTTGTTTATGTAACTTTCAAAATGAAGGACTTTCATACATATTATCATCCCCTATTTTGACCCCTTAGGGGTGGAATTTTCTAAAAGCCTTTCTTAGTGGGTGCCTACATAACAAAATGAATATACAGTCCGAATTTCATGCTTGTAGCCTTGATAGTTTGCGCTCGGCGATGATGAATCAGTCAGTCAGTCAGGACATGTTATTTTATAAGTATAGATAATTACTACGAGACTATCCGCCTATATACCAGCCACTGCAAATCCTGTAAGCCAGGATCAACAGTAGTACGCATAACTTGACACCGAGCAATGAAGGTCAGCGAGTCTGGGAATGCGAAGCTGTCTTTAATCTGAAAAGAAATTAATCAAATAGAAAGATAGGAAGGAGTTGGTAATTTAAATTCTTTCGACTTAGTACGAGCTACTAGTTTGAGCATTCCTTAACAGTAGTGTAGGTATTTGTACACGATTGAACTGAAAGAACTTGGAATCTTTGAGCCGATGAGCTCTACTAATCCTCTAATTCTTGATATTAAATATAGGGCTTTTTCTCCGCATTTAGTCGGCAAAATATCAGGCCATTGTATGAGTAGTGTATGCTACCTAGAAATCTAGCCAGCGTAGCTCCGACCAGAAGCGCAGGATCTTCCTGGTGTCTCCAAACGCTTTTCGAAGTGACTTTGGTCGATTGAGGATTTCAGCCTGTTGCGTAGATATAGTTTTGCATTCCAGGATGAAGTATGAAGCTGTTATGGCCGAGAAGCATCTTCTACATAGGTCATACCTAGAACATATAGGTAAATGTCAAGTGCATGGTCGTACCATAGTGGGGCGAGATGGGGCGCTTGTCTCGCCCTGGATACCTTTGTAAGTAAGCGAGCATTACTATTCTTTAAAAACTATCACGTCTAATTCGAAATACCGGCCATGGTGCGCGAGGTCGTACAGCTTTATTTCGACCCCACTACTGATTGGTCCTTCTATATGTATACTTTCCCTGGCATTGTCGCCTCTTCCAGCAAATCTCGCCCCACCCTGAAGTAAATCCTGGCTATTGCAACAACAGCAAATCCGTGGTTATGTGGACCAATGTACAGTGAATATTTCTTTATAGCATTGGCCGGTAAACAAGCAAGTGGGTCACCTGTATGTGACCTCCACCGCCCATGTACGCTCACAATACCAAAAGAATGAGGGGCGCGTTGCCGACCTTAAAGGAAAGGGATAATTAGGGATTGGGAAGGGGAGAGCGATTTTTTTATTTTTTTTATTTATAGCATAGGCCGGCAAACGAGCAAGTGGGTCACCTGATGGTAAGTGATCACCAGAAGAGTCATGGGCGCGTTGCCGACCTTGAAGGAAAGGGATAATTAGGGATTGGGAAGGGGACGGAATTTGGGCTTCCGGTTATCTCACTCACCGTACGAAACGCAGCAGCAAGCCACTACTTTACGTCGATTTTCTGTGAGACAGTGGTAACGATCCGGTCGAGCCAGCCCATTCATGCTGTAGCCAAAACGGTCTACAGCGTGGCTCTACCACTCAAAATCGATTTCGGCATCCGAATATCTCATATGATTATAAATATACGCAGGGATGTACTGCTTAGAGATAATAGGCGCTTTTTTATGCATGCGTCCAGATGTAGCAACACTTCCCGTTTTCCACAACTCCGAAACGCCATGTAATGTTGAAAACTGAAAATTTAAGTTACTATTATTAGGAATATAAAAGCTTTTACTACAAGTCCGCACATAAAGATCGCTACAATTCTAGACGCGAAATAAACTCAAATAAAACTAAAAAACTCGAGAGTGTTGAAAGCCCTAATTTCGGATCATAATCGTAAATTGCACTGTGGGTCATCGACGGCTGGTTGGAGCTGTGCCAATCAGATAGTGCACCACTTGTACAACTGACATACTATTATAATAATAATACTCCCCCTGTATACTACTGCTGGGCACGGGCTACCTCTATTGAATGAGAGAGGTTAAGTCTTAGTCCAGCACGCTGGCCTAATACGTATTGGGGGACTTCACATATCTTCGATTTTTTTAAGGAGGTATGCAGGTTTCGTTACGATGTTTCTTTCACTGTTAATGCGAGCGATAATTAGATAGAAAGAAAGAAATAATTTATTTGAATACTAACCCGAGACATAAAAAGTTAAAAAGACATTCTTATGGGAATATGCATTATTCACAGATTCATATAAACTAGAATGGCCACAGGCATATCTTTTACTCCACAAGGGACCATCTGTCTCAAGTTAGGCCAAACAGGCCTCAGGCTCAGCATGTGCAAAGTAATTAAAAAACTACCTGGCGTATAGTAATTAGTATAATTACTATACACGTAACTTAGATAAAACAGAGGTGCATGGTCTTGGGGCTGGTTTCGAACCTACGGCTTTCCACCTACCAACCCAGACAGCTATTCGCATATGAGGAACTTACCACCTAGTAGTTTTATCCTATTATATGTTAACACTAATTTTCAAACGGGTCAGGAATGTTAATTGCATTGTAGGTTGAGTCGTAGTTTGCAGTTTGGAGCAATTCCAATCTGATAAACGAAATGTACCTACGTAGTACACGAGTTCATGTTAGGACGCTTAGACCCAGGCTGCGGTGTTACTAACACGGCACTCGCGTGCAACTGCGATTTTTAAAACGCAACTTACTTAGCTTAATCGGTAGCCATTTATATAAATTATGCGTTGATACATTTTATGTCTTTTTAATGGCACGCTAATGAACTATATTCATTCATAAATAATACACTTCCAGGTAGTTTCGTATGCTAGGCAAACTCTGGGTGCACAAATTTCACTGTCTACCCTTTTAGGGATATAGGCTTGAGCTTCTGTATGAATGTCATGTCGATTTTGTATTACAACATTAATACATAAATACACCCAACAGTCACACACATAGCCCTGACCTCACACTAGGTTAAACCTGTATCGTGGTATCAGGAACTTCGAGGAACTTGCGGTCATACAAACATTTGTCTCGGTGCGGGAATCGAACTCACAGCCCCTCGCTTCGTAGCTAGCCACTCGCCCGCTGCGCCACGGAGGCTGTCCAATATGTCCAATATTAAATCCCTAATAGGTTTTAATTTTATAATACTGCAGCTCTATTGAAACTATTATGGCGCAGACAACCTTGATCTAGACGTTAAACAGTCCAATGATCCAGAATTTAATATTGTTTGAACTATAAATACCAAAATTTATTAAAGCTACGTGGGACCTTTAAAATTAATATACTCGAGTCTAGTTACAGTGATATCTTACAACTAATATTATAATGACAAAGAGTTAGTAAATGTAGAGTAGTATAAAAGCAACGTTAATTAATGTAAATAAAGTTTTAGTGAAATTACTGGGCGTTATGAGACTTAACATCTTATGTCTCGGAGTGACGAGCGCAGTTTAGTGCCATGCTGTGTTTTGTGATTCAAAGTTCTGTGTGGTGTTGCTTCTGTTTATGGGCAGGCGTGGCGCTCACCATCAGGTGAGCTGGTTGCTCGTCTCGTCATTCAATCAAATAAAAAAATAGTTTTAAAAGAACTTGAATGGTAGATAAAGCTTATTTCCATCCTTCGATGACCTGTGATGAGGCAAGCCTATCGCAATACTGCGCACAAGTTCCAATACCGGGCAACTTATATGTGATTTTTTAACCGAAAACTCAAGGACAAATTATGATTAGACGACCTGAGTTTCGAATGCAGGACTTCACGGTTTTTGCCCCTAAGTGCCCCGCCACTAGGTCAATGAGGCGATATTGCTATTGAGTTTGACTTTAATATTATTCTCTGTAATAATCCAAACAAGGTCCTGGGTTTGTTCCCTAGTTCAGGCAATGATGTACACTATAATCGAATGATTGATTCGAAAAAACACAGACATTCCATTTTTTTTCTCGTACTCAATTATCAGGTCTGAAATAAAATATGCGACCGTTTTCGAGATAAACCCCGACGAATACAAAACCAACCACCACATTTGGCGCACATATCGTGTAACATACATAAAGCCTACAAATAAATTTATCTCCCTTTCCGGTTACTATTAGCCGGTTATAAACAGCTATTATTACAGCAGGCTCAACTTTCAAGCGTCGTATGACGTAATAAAAGATTTTGTGACGTCACGCAACGCCGCAATTTGCGGTTAAATTGCATACCCACCGCGCCTTTTGGAATCCAAATCAAACGGGTTAAGGTTGACCTACATGCGGTAAGTAGTTTTGTATAAAGAATATTGCCGGGAAATTATTTCTTACGGTCGAATGTACCGGAAAACTTGAAGTGCCTCTTGATGGTAATGTGATACTTTTTGATGTTTGGCATTGCGTTCGCACGTCACACACACAGACTTCCCATTGAAAATCAGCGCTAAAGGACAGCTAAGGCTGTATTTCAGCATAAAGCTGAATGGGAAGTCTTGTTATTGGTCTAACATAATACTGGTATGATGTATGTAAAACTATTTTGTGTCTAGTCCAATAATAAAAAAATTTCTTTCTTTCTTTCTTTCTTTCTTTCTTATGTTAACTTATTACTTCATTGAAATTCTTTCTGTCGGGCGTTATGGCTTACTAACGCATTGTCTTCTGTCGTCAAGTAGTATGATAGCACTGTTATTTTCCGGTTTGAACGATGTTGGAGTCGGAGGTTATTTGCATGATAATACTTATAACTTGACATTTTATGTCTCGAGCTGACGAGGGCAGTTTTTTTTCTTTGGAGTGGTGTTGTTTCTATACATTGACAGCTGTGCCGCTTACTATCAAGCATACCATGTCTTTTTTTTTTATTGCATAGGCCGGCAAACGAGCAAGTGGGTCACCTTATGGTAAGTGATCTCCTATGTACGCCCACCACCAGAAGAATCTTGGGCGCGTTACCGACCTTAAAGGAAAGGGATAATTAGGGATTGGGATGGGGAGGGGATTTGGGCTTCCGGATATCTCACTCACCGTACGAAACGCAGCAGCAAGCCCCTACTTTATGTCAGTTTTTTGTGAGATAGTGGTAACAATCCGGTCGAGCCAGCCCATTCATGCTGTAGACAAAACTGTCTACAGCGTGGCTCTACCACTCAAAAAGTCTATCTTGTCTCCACATTCAAACCAATGAAAAAAAACTCAAGCGGCATGTATTATACAATTATGCACAATTCACACTCCATAGTTCCTTTCCATTTGCCATAAAATTTTATCGCTCGCGCAAACCGTAGTTCCGTCAGACAATTGCCGTGCATCCGAACAACGACTGCATGACCTTAATATCTGAAACATTCAGTATAAACGATGCACTTGCAAGAATGCAATTATTCTAGAGCTTGATCGATATATTGAACTATTCGAAACGCTTTCCTTGTGTTCCATTACCTTTCAACGGAATTCGTATTTAGAGCAATGAAGTTGAAATTTCAATAACAAGTTTTATAGCATTTTTTCGAATTACTTTTACGGACGAATAAAACGTGTTCCGCCCGTTTATGTTCGGATTCGAATGTATATCAATATTTGTGGCGATGACGAGTTATATTTTATTTTTTATTTGTTTAATCGATTGTACGTCCATTATTTGTTTATACCAGGATTTACTTATTTTTAGTTGTTAAATATAGCACATGTAGTTTGGCCAGATAAAACTTTGAAGCCATGTTACCAGCTTAGCAATATCACTACGCGAAGACACCATCTGATCTTTTTGCAACATGATGGTTACCTAATAACGAGTAAGCATTGCCACCCAAAGAATAGAATAATAAGAAGCCTAAGATGCCCAGAATGCCAAAGGAATTGTAGTTGTAATAATTGTACAAGCATTAGTTGTACAATAAAAAAAACTAAGCACTTTCGTAACTTTCTTTCACTTTCTTTAAGTTTTATTATCTTCGTATAATCTCGTTAATCCTGCTAGTGTGTTATGATCCTTATAGTTTGGTTTCACGTTTCTTATGTCGAAGGGTAGTATTAACTAGATTTATGTTATGTAATCTTTCTAATCCCATGCTTAAGAGAGACTTTAAGAGTTAGTTTTTCAAACGGTTCAAGTGCAAGTAAATGGGTCATCTATTTATTTTAATAGATGTTTAACAGCGGACTTAAAGCCGGAGCCAACAAAGTAGGTGCATCTATAATATTTAAAATTATTAGATATACTAATAAAATAAATACATAAATTGTAATTTAAGCAATTTTATTTTTAAGAGTCTAACTAACTTTTTGATTTCGACTTCATAATAATTCATACGTATATTTGTAGTGCCTCAGTACTAGTTACAAGACTACAAACCTAATCAATGAATTAAAAAAATATATAATTATCGAATTAAAACTCTTAACCTTTATGACTTCTTACCTTTGCTCAAACAGGTTTGATATCAATTCTACTGTTAGGCCTCTAAAATATTCTTCTTTATGAATATTGTAGAAATTTTCATTTCGCCAGAAACTGTTCAGTACAAATGGAATTTATAACATGACTGGACAGGTCAGCGATTGCCTCTGGGCTCTGGCGCTAGCTGTCATAAATATGAGACAACATAATCAAAGTGTAGTTCTAGGTAGTCTTACCTAACATTTAGTATCTATGCCTCTCATAGTTTTTCTTTTGGTGATTGTTTAACTAGATGGGCTGCCTCAACCGGGTCGTTACCACTGTCTTACAGAATACTGACGTTTTATTAGCGGGTTGCTGCTGCATTTCGTACGGTGCGTGAGATATCCGGAAGCCCAAATCCCCTTTCCCTTCCCAATCCCTTATCTTTTTTCTTTAAGGTCGGCAACGTGCCTATGATTGTTCTAGTACTGTGAACGTACATGAGCGGTGGAGATCACTTACCATCAGGTGACCCACTTGCTCTTTTGCCGGTCAATGCTATATAAAAAGGTTTCTAATAAAAAGAAAACATGCAACTCCTCTTTTTTAAGTTTGTTGAACAAGCAATAATAACAACGGCTAATAATAGAAATAGCACCGACTCAATATTGGTTTTATTAGATTTTAGATAGAGGTTGGATTAGCAGCTAATTTTCTGTTTTTTTGAGTTTGTTTTAAAATTGAATAAATATATTCTCGCCACTTACATAACAAGACTCTTCACTTGACGAAGATTAAAGACCAGAAAACTCACATAGTAAAACTAATGAAAAGATACGTTCTTGCTTCCATAATTCCAGAGTCCGGAGTGTCACATTTACGAGGTCACAAACGGTATAATAAATGTGGAAACCTTTTAATGCAGTGTTTGTGACCGCATTACGTTGTATGCACGTGTCGTGCTAGCGTGTGTTTGCTTCAATCATTCTAGTTGAACATTTTTATTGCAAGTATTATTATGTTCAGTAGAAGGACTGCTAAATATTTTGTAATATTTTTTTTTAATTGTAATGCTACGTCCACACGTTATTCCAACACGCTTGGCAGTAGATACCTCACAAGCGTGTGGATAACTCGCAAGCGGTTGTTATAGGCTTCCTTTGATTTCGACAAAAAACCTTAAATCACTTTAACAAAGAAGTTAGTGTCCTTGTAGACTTTCTTTATCTGTATCCAATGCTTTTAATAAAAATACGCCACTTTTTCAATTCTCAAGCATTGGTATGGGCGCTAGCTAAATATCCGCTTTGAAATATTCAAATAATTATTGTCTTATGTGGTAGAGCCACGCTGTAGACAGTTTTGTTAATAGCATGAATGAGCCGGCTCAACTGGGTTGTTACTAATGTTTCACAAAAAAATTACGTGAAGTAACAACTTGCTGATGCGTTTCGTACGGCGAGTGAAATATACGGAGGCCGTAATCCCCTTCCCAATCCCTCAATCATCCCTTTTGTTATGATCGGCAACGCGTCTATGATTCTTCAGGCACTGTAGATGTACATGGGCGGTGGAGATCACTTAACATCAGGTGACCGACTCGCTCATTTGCCGGTTTTTGCTATAAAAAAATCGCAGTTTTCTACTTATATTATATACTAGCTTTTCCTCGCGGCTCCGCACGCGTGATCTGCTTTTTTCGGCGTAAAAAGTAGCCTATGTTTATCAGAGATAATGTAGGATTCTAATGGTGGAAGAATTTTTCAAATCGGTCCAGTAGTTTTTAAGTTAATTCGTTAAATACAAAAATACAAATATTTCTTCTTTATAAATTATTGTTTATTTAGGTAGCTTAGCAACGGAAGCCTTCAAATATGAATAATTTTCCCCGTTTTTGCAACATTTTTCACTGATGCTTCGCTTCTAATGGTCGCAGCGTAATGTTATATAGCCTAAAGCCTTCCTCGATAAATGGACTATCCAACACAAAAAGAATTTTTCAATTCGAACCAGTAGTTCCTGAGATTAGCCCGTTCAAACAAACAATCAAACAATCAAACTCTACAGCTTTATTATATTAGTATAGATGTGTAAATATATTTAAAAGCAAACGATATTTGAGAATAAAGCAATAAAGTAGCATCATTGTAAAATATATCTAATACTTAAGCCGATGCAAACCTCGTCGTATTTTTACTTTCGAATGACATATCGCACTGAAATGTTTTTCATATATTCAGCACTGAAACATAAATAAAACCACCAATTCACATACCGAGAGAATTTCAAAAGCCATTCAAGCGTTTGTAGAATCCCAAATAGCAGCTTTGAGTCGCGCTTGAAATCTCTGAATTCGTTAGTTGCTAGTTGCAACACGCTTTGTGTGAAATATGTGTCGAGAGTCGCGAATGTAACGCTTTTGTTTAGAAATGTAAGATTTGAATAGAGAACGAGAATGGCTAGATAAAGGCCTCGGGGCCGTGATTACTTTTTTATCCTGGCATGGCAAAGTGACTACACTGGACGTGATGTTAATATATACAGTGCAGTTTAGATATAATGAGAAATATTTCGTCCCTCGACGCTGGGCAGAATAATGCTGGCCTGAAGTTACTGGTTTATACTGCAACGCAACCGTGGTAGTCGAAAAAAGTTGTTTCTCTTTTTCGAAATGGAAGGTAAATTCATAGGACCTATCTATCCTATCCTATCCTACCAATATTATAAACGCGAAAGTTTGTAAGTATGGATGGATGGATGGATGGATGTATGTTTGTTACTCTTTTACGTAAAAACTACTGGATAGATTTTAATGAAACTTTACAATAATATAGCTTATACCTCAGAATGGGACATAGGCTACTTTTTATCCCGGAAAAGCAGATCACGCGGGCGGAGCCGCGAGCAAAAGCTAGTATAAAATATTATCTGAGTGAAAACGGACATTGAATAATTTTTAGCTCTCATGACAATATTAAGATCGCAATATCATAGATAGATAGATAGAGAAAGGGGTCAGGTCCGGAAGTGACGTACCGGAAGCGGCTCCATGTTTGTTAAACGTCAATTTCCTGTCGGCGCGTGCGCAGGCTCACAGACGTTGCATTAATTTATGGTGTTTTGAAAAGCCATTATAATTATTCATTTGAAAATTAATTTGATTAATAAAGGCCAGTTTAGCATTACCAATAAAATTAGGCCGTAGTCTACCAACTGGCGTAATGCGGGTTGGCAGACTTCAAAATTCATGTGGAGAAATTCTCAGGTATGCAGGCTTCTTCCTAATGTTTCCTTTACCATTAAAGCATGCGATATTTAACCTAGTGGGCGGTAGCCCGTGTGAATGTATTTTTGGAGGATAAAAGTATCCTATGTATATGTATGTATATGTATCCTATGTCATTCAAGTCCAATCAGCAGTTAAGGCGTGATTGATAACAAACATCCAAATTCATAAACTCTTAAACATAAAAACATTAAACAAGGCGGCAGGTTCCTCGTATGCGAGAGGCATTTTGGGTTGGTACCACCGCTTTGTCTAATTCTGCCGCCAAACAACAGTGTGTAAGCACGGTTGTGTTTCGGTTTGAAGGGCATTGAAGACAGAGAAATTACTGGGCATTATGAGGCTTAACATCGTATGTCTCGGGATGACGAGCGCAGTTCAGTGTCATGCAGTGCTTTGTAATTCAAAGTTCTGTGTGGTGTTGCTTCTTTTGATGGTCAAGCGTGGCGCCTACCATCAAGCTAGCGCCTCGCTTGTCTCGTCATTCAAACAAATAAAAATTATATTTAATTATATTTGAATCACAGACAGTTAAATTTTGTTTTATGAACTAACCAACTGGCCACTATTTACGACACCAATATTGTTACAAATAATGTGTAAATAATGCTAAATTTGCCTGTCAGTCAGTCAGTTAGTCCATTCAATAGTGCGTAACATTGAATAATTTACGTCATTGCCAGGTGGTGCCGGCCGCTGCCGATGACGTGACATAGGGGTACACCGTACGCATTTATGTTTGAAGATCTTATCATAGTATTGATCCGTTAATAACTTTCGATACTATAATTTGCGTATATTGAATATAATATGGAATCAATATCGTAGATACTTTATGCGATTTGTCACTAGTATTTGATACTTTGACAATTTAATGGTCACCGACAAACAATGAGTTTATCGGTGGTTACCAGAATCATGCCGGCTTGTATAAATGCTTCTTCCCTAAGAATCAAATCGAGGCGCCTGCGATGGACAGGCGGATGACCGATGCAGGCACGATGATACTAGGATGTACCCCTATACCCGCCCCAACCAACCATCAAGCCATGTCGCAAGTCCCTCGGGAGAACCGGATATACAGTGGCTAATCCTGGAAAACGATCCGCACAAGGCGTGTGGATCACTATGGCAGATTATAACACCATGTGTACTGTGGTCGCTATCCGGGCGGATACGAATATTATGTGATTTATCACGAGTATTTCATACATTGCCATTTTGATAATGCTCTGTAACTTTTAAGCCTTTAAAATGTAAACCACGACTTCTAGCAATACTCGTTATGTGAATATACGTTCATGATACCATATTAAGCGATTTCAGAGAAATAAATAGATAAATCCACCCAAAAGTCACATACATAGTCCTGACCTCACACTAGGTTAATCTGTGTCGAGAGTAGAAGGAACTACGAGGAATGTGTGGTCCCACCACACCCAGACACGAAACAAATATTCGTGGCTCACACAAACATTTGTCACGGTGCGGGAATCTAACCCACGGCTTCTCCCTTTGCAGCTGGCTGCTCGCTTACTGCGCCACGGAGGCTGATGGCTATCAAGGTGTTTTTTTTTCATTTCTCCACTTAAAGAACACATTATTATTAATATCTAATAGTACTACGCAGCAATAACTCAAGCCAAAGTTCGAATATATTTAATACAAATATGCAACGTGTTACAATAAGATATGGTTAAATTTAAGCAACGTATTGTGAACGAGGTACTTATCTCATCCCCCGTAGCACCAAATCCGCATGTATTGCTAGCAGATAAGCAAAGCATTTTTTATCGATTGAGTAACTTATCGATATTCGAATTGCAACTTAGGCCAACACTAAATGATAAACAGCTGAGTTTTTATCTCATTTAAGCCTTGTTATCTCGCTCACGCACTTAACTTATTTTATAGAAATGTAATCGATCTTATCGATCGTAATAAACGAGTGATTATACATACATACTTATATACATAGACTCATGCCTGTTTCCCATAGGGGTTAGCAGAGACAACGGACTTCCACCTGCTACGATCCTTACACACCGCTTTCGCCTCTTTCACTCATTATGTTCTTCATGCATGCACGAGTGACTATATCAGTTTAAAATTTTAGGATGCCTACATTTTGTTAAAATCCTGTAGGCATACTTCACTGTCAGGAGGTGTTTATAGCGACCCATACAAATGACCACACCTTTTTGTAACACGTAATACGATTATATTATATACAGAAAAAATATTTGATATCTTATGAAAGTGTTCATATTGTACTACAACTCTCTTACAGAACAACTTTGGCCTATTCATAAAAATAATTTCTAATAAGTGGGTATAGTCGTCTCGAAGCTAACAATTTTATCAGTCAGTACCCAATAATGAACCAAACCACGGACTGATTGTAGAGGCATAATTATAGCTTTTGTATAAATGATGTCTGTGCGAAGCAACTTGATAATTACTTGTAATGTATGGATTGTTTGTACCGTTTATAACGGGATATAGAATGGGAAAACTGAGATAAGCTAAAGCTATACACCCGATGGGGTAAGCAGATGTGCAGCTAATACTGGATGTATGTCTGGATGTTCGTCGAGCTTATCGCTATACCTGGCACAAATTCCAGTTCAAGATACCTTTTGTGATTTTTTATATCAATAACGCAAACATTAATTATGATTGTCCGACCCATTTATTCCATTTGTTTTTGAACCTTAGACCAGACGGTTTCTTTGCCAAAGAAGGTAGTCACTAATCCAATGAGGCAAAGATCAGAAATTCTATATTTTTTTTAAGCATACGTCGGCAAACGAGTTAGTGGCTCACCTGATGGAAAGTGATCTCCACCGCCCATCAAGGCCCACACACAATACCTGAAGAATCATGGACATGTAGCCGACCTTAAAGGAAGGGGATAATCACAGGATTGGGATGGACAGGGGGATTTGGGTCTCCGGATAACGAATACAGCAGTAAGCTGCTATTTTACGTTTGTTTTCTGTCAGATAATTAAATTCCTGTCGAGCCAGCCCATTCGTGCTGTAGATAAAAATGTCTACAGAGGGACTTTAGTACTCAAAAAATACTCTTTATCCATTTTTATACGTCTGTTTTGCTTTTTGTCGTATACAAATAAATGTTTTTGATGTGGATGTTTACTCTTTGAAGGACTTTCTTTAACAACACCCACGTCTGTGAAAAGACATTATGAGTCACACAAAAGTCACGCAAACATTTATATATAGCAGCTGTGTGTAAGCATGTTGTTTCGGTTTGAAGGACATTGAAGTCAGTGAAATTACTAGATATTATGAAATCTAGGGGTGACAATTCAATGCCATGCAGTTGTTTTTTTGTCCGAGCACAGCAAAGTGACTACTACACTTGATGGTAAGCACAGTGCAGTCCAACGACAATGTCAAACAATGAGTTTATCGGTGGTCACCAGGATCATGCCGGCCTGTATAAATGCTTCTTCACTAAGAATAGGGAAGTAGCAAATCGAGGGGTTTGCGGGTGACCGATGCAGGCACAGGGGTATAATTATAGAATGATAATGCAATTTTACAACGACTATACCTAACAGGAAAAAATGCTTTCAAATAATGTTTCACAATACCGAATGCTTTTTACTAGAAGATTATACTAACTTCACACGATGAATCACTGGTATTTCAAATTGTTTCGGTCATTTCCCGTTGCATGATGATTGATGCACTTGCTTTTAGCTGTGATACTGATCTATGTTTTAAGGAAATGACAGCTTGTTGAGTTGTTTTGATATCGGTTTATAGTGTCTTATGACATTAATTGATCGGTTGGTTGTGTTCTGGATGATATTTCTTCTGAAGATGGTTTACTTTATTAAGCTATTGTATAGATTTTATCGCGGGCCTTGCGGCGAGACCGAATCCAGAAATTTCGTAACGAAAAAACCTAACAGCCAGCGTTAGCTGACCTCCCTGTTTTAACTTAATTTGATATCTAGCACACAAAGTTAAAGTCGAAATTCCGTTAATAAAACAGATGGTTGTGAAACTTATGACATTTGGAAATGTAGACGCGGTTTGAAATTTGAATTTGAATTTTTGATTATAGAACACGGCCGTCCGTAAGGCTGCGTTTAGACGACGCGAAAAATTTCGCGTCTGCACGAAATTTTTCAGTCATAGCAAATGTATGTCTTATTAACTAGGACTTAACGTTGAAATTCTTTGTGAGTAACCAACCGCGCGGCCGCCGCGCGGCGGTCGCGCTCCCGTTTACACGATCGCGCAGTCGCCGCGTGGTTGGAGCGTTGCGAAGTATTAAACATTATGGCTTAGTCAATAGAGTTTACATTAGTTTTTCGAGTGATTCGAGCGCGGCCGCAACGCGGTGGGATTCCTTGTCATATAAATGCGCCCTTATTTTTAAGTTGATAAAAAATGCTATACAATAGCTTTACCGCGGCAGTCTCCGAGTGCCACACGTCTTTTTTTTCTGTTTAGCGTTATTCCTACTTGGTGCTATGGTCCGCTTTTATACTTAGACTTAGATTTCTAGTAATGTTTCTATAATATAAAAACTAAGTTTAAGAATGTATTGTTATAATCAACAGGTGGTATATACATTTAATTTCTTTTTCTACCTAATTATATACTAGCGTTTGATCGTGGCTCTGCCCGCGCTATTTTCAAACTAATATGAACAATTCGCATGTCAAACGCTATTTTGGGTTTCTGGAAGATTCATAAATAACTTTGTCGTAGAATAGTGTATCAACTAACAAGCAATTGTTCGCAAATTAAATCAGAAACTTGAATTGATTTGACAATGTTGTCTAAAGCAAAGTTCTGTTAGCTAAATGTTGATTTGATTAGCCTTCCAGAAACAGATATTTGTTGATCACACAAATATTTATTTCCGTCACCGTTATAGAAAACGATAATTAAAAATGAATACATACGTAACTTAGAAAAGTTAAAGGTGCTTGCGGTTTTCGGTTAATTTCGACCCTGCGGCTTTCGTCTCCATAGTCCGTACCACTTTCCGCTGAGCTATCGTTGTTTCCACTAAACATACAAAAATAAAATAATTATAATCAATATTTATTTAAAAACAGACTTCTGAAAATAACAATTTCGGTTATTACGTAATTGATTGTCGTTCAAGTCGGCCTTGATGGAATGCAAAAATTATAAATCCGTTTTGAAAACCGCTAGAATTTCTTGACCGTTTTTCTCTAAAGCAACAACCTCCCAAACTTACTATAGAGTTAAAAATTTATTGAATAGAAGTGTGGTATAATATTTTATAAATTATTTTTATATTGTGATTTTGATTTGTTGAGCGGATTTATTTTTAAATTATTATTTATTTATTTTTATTTAATTTACTTATACTGTAGATAAAAGTGTCTGCAGCATGGCTTACCATTTAATAAATACATTATACGAACACAAGTAGAGCTCAATCTGTTAGGCCCTTATAATATACCGTCTTTAATTGTAAGAAATACATTTACGGTTAATTGCCTAGGAGTTGCGTGTGAGAGATTTGAAGAAATAAATTAAGTCTTATTTTGGCACAATCTTGCCGAGAAAAATATCTTCACATTTGTTTCGTGGAATTAGTGGTGTAGGTTAGGTGTAAGATGAAGTCATATGCTAAGAAATCTTTTGTGGTTATATTTGACTCAACATTATGTTAAACACTGTAGTAAAAAGGTATGTAGAAATCGGGAACACCCAAATACTCCGAAATATTTTATTCCGAATTTCGATATTCCGATGTTCAAAAGTCCGAATTTCATAATACCTAAAAATTATAAAGTCTATTATTCAAATTTACGAAAATTATTTTACCGAAAGTTGTAAATACGATCTGTTTGTTTTCCGATTTTTATATGTTCGAAGAGTCAAATGCTCGATAGGTTCCCGGTCCGAAAAACGACATTCCGATTTTCAATATTCCGAATAAATTGGCAAAATTAGGATTTTGATTCAGTTAGTATAATCATTACATACATTTGGGTTAGGTTAGGTTAGAACTGTGACCATTAAAGCGCGAAGGCGAGCGAGCGCAGCGAGCGTGCCGCGGCAGCGGCCGCCGAGCGCCAGATCCCCTCTATTGTTGGTGAATCATTTGGGTTAGGTTAGAATTGTGACCAGCGAAAAAAATATTTTTATTGGAAAGAAAATATTTTTAAAATGCATTTGACATTAGTTTTTTAATTCTACCTCCTCATACGATTATACTTCTCTTTGACAAGCAATTATGTGTTGATTTGTTTTTCTATTCGGTTTTACAAGGCGTTTTTATTTCGGAATTTTAATTAATAGGTATTTTAATAATCGGAATTCGTATTTTTGATGTCTCGAATTACCATTAATTCGGACTTTTTGTTATTCGATCTATTGAAACTCGGTATTTTGAGAATCGTAATTATATACGTTAGGAATTTTGAAATTTTGGAATTATAAAAATAGGATAAATGATACATCGGAGTTGTTATATTCGGAATTTTAAACCATTCGGAATTATGAAAATCGGTATTTTGAAATTCGTATTTGTGACTGTCGGAATAAAGTTTGTCGTATTATTGTAGTGTACCCGTAGAAATCACTAAAAAGGTGAATTAAGTCAATGATAAAAATATGACGCTCTCCAAAAACTGTAAACATTGGTTTGATGCATGGAATTGTCGGTTGTTTTCGCTGTTAGTATGTATAATGTCTCATCAGTTCAGTGTCCTGGAACGCGATCCACACAAGGTGTGTGCGTCACTATGGCAGGTTTTAACACCATGTGTAAGGCGGTCGCTATCCGGGCAGATAAGAATATCCTTTTTTTCATGGGGAAAATCCTCCTAGATTCCTGTCCACCTTAAGAGGTAGGCGGAGTATGCCGGATTTTTACCGGCTAAAAACCCCATGGTTGTCTCCATCTGCACCATGGAAGGGTTTCGGGACCTCCAGAAGAAACACGCCGAAACCCCATCAGTGCAATGCTGTAGTAGCACGCTAAAGGGGAAGCATAGGTTAGCTCCCCCAGCGATTATATGTTGCCTCTAAATAGAGGAACCGGGGCGATTTCTGGTACCTCCTTGGCGTCTACGCCGCCGGGTAGGGTCAGACCTCTCTCGAACCCGTTCAGCAGCCTCCTTCTCAACCATGACAGTTTCACAGAAGGAGTCTACCGCTTTCCATTCATCTTCTCCCTTCAGCATCGCAGACACAATTGCCGGTAGAGAGAGGTTTTGTCCAATTCCAAGAGTCCGAGAGTGTATGCGTAGATATGAATATCCTACCACTAACAGAGAAGAAGTATCATTCTTCTATATTTTTTATTATTTGCATTGTTTCAGATGTACGGGGGTGAACCATTGCAACTTTCTGCTATCTGAAGATTATCCTCCATCTACAAGTTGGTCGACGGGAGTCATCTATCTAAAATATGCTTGTTTTGATGGTGAGCTTTTTTTAATCAATAGCCCTATAGCGGTATTTTGAACGGTCTTTTGGAGACCAAGGTCAAACTAGACCTCCATTACACAAAACTCTTGACAGCCTCTGTGGCGCAGCGGGCGAATAGCCGGCTGTGAAGCGAGAGGCCGCGGGTTCGATCCCCGCACCGAGACAAATGTTTGTGTGATCCACAAATATTTGTTTCGGAGTCTGGGTGTTGTGAGACCGAAAGTCTCTCGTAGTTCCTGATACCCATGACACAAGACTCGTATCTTACTGTGGGGTCATATATGTATGCGACGGTTGGGTGTTTAAAAAAAAAATAGCTTTAACAAGTAGTAGTAGTAAGAAGTAGTAACCTATGTCTTTATTTCTGCCTGGCATTATCCCGACTATCTAACTAGGGTCCCCCTTCTAGTGAAAACAACAATCAAGTAGAAGCTGTTCAGCCTTCGTGGTCACGGGGTGGAATCCAATAAAAAACCGCGATGAAATCCGTTTAAATTAGTTTTATTTCAAAAATATTTTCTTTCTGTAAAATATAAACTGATATTATATTAGAATTCAATTTAACACCACATTGATCCTTCTTTATCCGGGTACACTACAATAATACGACAAACTTTATTCCGACATTCACAAATACGAATTTCAAAATACCGATTTTCATAATTCCGAATGGTTTAAAATTCCGAATATAACAACTCCGATGTATCATTTATCCTATTTTTATAATTCCGAAATTTCAATATTCCTAACGTATATAATTACGATTCTAAAAATACCGAGTTTCAATAGATCGAATAACAAAAAGTCCGAATTAATGATAATTCGAAACATCAAAAATACGAATTCCGATTATTAAAATACCTATTAATTAAAATTCCGAAATAAAAACGCCTTGTAAAACTGAATAGAACTACAAATCAACACATAATTGCTTGTCAAAGAGAAGTATGATAGTATGAGGAGGTAGAATTAAAAAACTCATATTAAATGCGTTTTAAAAATATTTTCTTTCCTATAAAAATATTGTTTTCGCTGGTTACAATTCTAACCTAACCCAAATAATTCACCAACAATAGAGGGGATCTGGCGCTCGGCGGCCGCTGCCGCGGCACGCTCGCTGCGCTCGCTCGCCTTCGCGCTTTAATTGTCACAGTTCTAACCTAACCTAACCCAAATGTATGTAATGATTATACTAACGAATCAAAATCCTAATTTTAGCAATTTATTCGGAATATTGAAAATCGGAATGTCGTTTTTCGGACCGAGAACCCATCGAGCATTTGACTCTTCGAAAATATAAAAATCGGAAAACAAACAGATCGTATTTACAACTTTCGGTAAAATAATTTTCGTAAATTTGAATAACAGACATTATAATTTTTAGGTATTATGAAATTCGGACTTTTGAACATCGGAACATCGAAATTCGGAATAAAATATTTCGGAGTATTTGGGTGTTCCCTCTTTATCCACCTGCCCTTATTCCGCGCGCAGTGGAGTCGACGCAACATGATTTTTAACACATGTTACAGAAATATTTGGCCTGTTTTTTACGACAAGCCGCCTGCCTTTCGTCAACCCCTCTGGGGAGAAAATACACTCAAACCCGAAACAAATATTTGTGGATCACACAAACATTTGTGTCAGTACGGGAATCGAACCCGTGGCCTCTTTCTTCACAGTTGGCTACTCGCCCACTGCGGAGGCGGCTGCCAATGTAAAACCACATTGATTACAATCGTTTAATTATTTTTTGTCCCATTTATGACGGTTGCCCCAAATATGAACATTTGAGGCATGATCCGTGAAATCGATTAACTTATCGCTGCATGCTGCAGATGCGTCTCCTAATATTGTCATGCCTATCAAACTTTACACAGCCAAATGTTATAATGTAGGCAATTTTGTTTACGTTCATTCTTGCTTTATGTCTGGCCTTATCCCGGCTTAATGTTAGGGTCCACCTTGCTTCATCATGATTCGCTGGTGATAGGATATTCATAAGAACGGAAAGATATTGTGAGCCTCTCTGTTGAGCGGATAATTGAGATAGCCTGTTTGGAGTTAGAGCGGCTTGTTGTATTGAGTGTATACAGACCACCATTGGCACTATATGATTCTTTTGAAAATGTCATGAATGAAGTGTTAGCAAAGATTTGTAAACTAAATAAAAATGTTATTGTATGTGGTGACTTTAATGTTAACTTGTTAGAAGAATCTTCCATGTGTCTTAGAATTAAAAATTTGTTTAACTCCTATAATCTTGAAAATATTTTCTTGGAGCCAACTAGGATAACTGCCACATCAGCAACATGTCTAGACAACATATTTACTAACATTGTTCCAAATATTAAACAAATTATTAATCAACTAGACTCGGATCATTGTGGACAGTTAATTACATTTCGGAAAGAAAGTAAAAATATGGCAAAAAATGTTATAACTGTGGTACCTAAAACTGCAGGTCGCTTGGAGATCTTCAAAAGTAAACTCTTAAGTAAATTACCCTCTTTATTGTACAGTGACAATCCTAACCAGCTGTACAATTCCTTTTTTGAAATGTATTGTGCAGAGTTTAATTCTATTTTTATCCCCAAGAAGATCTCTGTTAAAGGAACTACAACATTCAGTGAATGGGCTACTATTGGTATATGTAAAAGTAGAAAAAGGCTTTATGACTTGTATGAGGAGAGACACTATAATAAGAGTGATGCCTTTTGTCAGTATGTAAAAAAATACTCTAAATTATTTAAAAAGATTTGTCATGTAGCAAAGTGTAATTATATAAGTTCTAAAATAAAAAATAGTAGTAATAAAATTAAAACGACTTGGGACTTAATCAATAAGGAGACTGGAAAAATTAAACATCAAACGAGGGACTATAGCCTTGCTATTGAAAATAAGACTATCACATCAGATTCTGAAGTAGCTACTGCTTTTGAAAAATTCTTTACTGACATTCCAATCTCTACCACAAAATCTTTGAATTCGTCCCCTACTATTGCTGAATCACTATTGAAAGAAAATATAGATTGTTGTAATAATATATTTAAATTTCATTATATTAATGACATAACTATTATAAAAACATTTAATACCCTTAATGTTAAAAGAACAGCCGATCTTTGGGGTAACTCGGTTGAGCTTACAAAATCTATAATTACCATAGTAGCACCTGAACTAGCCATAATTTTTAATAAATGTATCGACTGTGGCGTATTTCCTGATTTAATGAAAAGTAGTAAAATTATACCGTTGTTTAAATCGGGTAGCACATCCGACCCCACTAACTTTAGACCAATTTCAGTGCTACCCACGTTTAGTAAAATATTTGAAAAATTACTACTTGATCAAATGCAAACTCACTTTAGCATGAATAATTTGTTAAGCAAGAAACAATTTGGTTTCACAAGGGGTCGTTCAACCACCGATGCCGGGGTTGAACTTTTAGAAAATATTTTTAATGCCTGGGACGATTTTCACGACGCATTAGGCATTTTTTGTGACCTATCAAAAGCGTTCGATTGTGTTTCTCATGATACATTGGTCAGGAAGTTACATCACTATGGAATTAGGAATACTGCTCTGGATCTTGTTATTTCTTATTTGGATAATAGGATTCAGAAAGTTGATATAAATGGCCAGAGATCCTTGGGATCTGTAGTGACTATGGGTGTTCCGCAGGGTTCCATACTTGGCCCATTTCTATTTCTCGTTTATATAAATGATTTACCTCATGTTATTAATGACAATCAACAGATAGTGTTATTTGCAGATGATACTTCACTTTTATTTAAACTCAAACGACAGCAACCTGTTACTGACGATGTAAATAATACTCTCTTAAAAGTAGTGAACTGGTTTAATGTTAATAATTTACTTTTAAACGAGAAAAAAACTAAATGCGTTAGATTTTTGACACCTAACGTTAGAACTATTAAGACCTGCGTTAGTTTAAATGGAGAAGAATTGGATCTTGTGGACACTACCAAGTTCTTGGGTATAACTTTAGACTCTAAGCTTCAATGGGGACCACATATAAACCAGGGGAACACCCAAATACTCCGAAATATTTTATTCCGAATTTCGATGTTCCGATGTTCAAAAGTCCGAATTTCATAATACCTAAAAATTATAATATCTATTATTCAAATTTACGAAAATTATTTTACCGAAAGTTGTAAATACGATCTGCTTGTTTTCCGATTTTTATATGTTCGAAAAGTCAAATGCTCGATGAGTTCTCAGTCCGAAAAACAACTTTCCGATTTTCAATATTCCGAATAAATTGCTAAAATTAGGATTTTGATTCAGTTAGTATAATCATTACATACATTTGGGTTAGGTTAGGTTAGAACTGTGACAATTGAAGCGCGAAGGCGAGCGAGCGAAGCGAGCGTGCCGCGGCAGCGGCCGCCGAGCGCCAGATCCCCTCTATTGTTGGTGAATCATTTGGGTTAGGTTAGGTTAGAACTGTGACCATTAAGCGCGTAGGCGAGCGAGCGCAGCGAGCGTGCCGCGGCAGCGGCCGCCGAGCGCCAGATCCTCTCTATTGTTGGTGAATCATTTGGGTTAGGTTAGAATTGTGACCAGCGAAAAAAATATTTTTATTGGAAAGAAAGTATTTTTAAAACGCATTTGACATTCGTTTTTTTAATTCTACCTCCTCATACTACTATCTTTGACATCTATCTTTCTACTACTATCTTTGACAAGAAATTATGTGTTGATTTGTCTTTCTGTTCAGTTGTACAAGGCGTTTTTATTTCGGAATTTTAATTAATAGGTATTTTAATAATCGGAATTCGTATTTTTGATGTTTCGAATTATCATTAATTCGGATTTTTTGTTATTCGATCTATTGAAACTCGGTATTTTGAGAATCGTAATTATATACGTTAGGAATATTGAAATTTCGGAATTATAAAAATAGTATAAATGATACATCAGAGTTGTTAAATTCGGAATTTTGAACCATTCGGAATTATGAAAATCGGTATTTTGAAATTCGTATTTGTGACTATCGGAATAAAGTTTGTCGTATTATTGTAGTGTACCCATAAACCAGTTGTCGAAAAAGCTCACCTCTGCAGCTTACGCAGTCTACAAAATTCGCCAGCTAACTGATGTAGAAACAGCGCGATTAGTTTATTTTAGTTATTTTCATAGTTTAATGTCGTACGGCATTTTATTATGGGGAAATGCTGCCGACATTCAAACTATTTTTGTGCTGCAGAAAAGAGCTATTCGATCTATTTACAATCTCAAACGTGGGCAATCTCTTAAGGATTTATTCAAAGAAATAAATATTTTGACTGTCGCTTCTCAATACATATATGAAAACCTAATGTATGTAAAAAAACATATTAATGTTTTTACAAAAACCAGCGACATTCATATGTTAAATACTAGAAATAAGAATAAACTGATATTGCCCAAGACCAGACTTCAAAAGATTAGTAATTCATTCAAATGTCAAAGTATACGTTTCTACAACAAAATTCCTAGCCATATTCAACAATTAAGTCTAAATAACTTTAAATTATTTATTAAACAGAACCTTTGCCGAAAAGGTTACTATAATGTTAAAGATTATTTGGAAGACAAAACGGCTTGGAATTGAGCCGCTCACTCCATACAAAATATGGCTGTCCATGGTCCTCTGGTAAATTATTATACTTGACTGCTCTATTGGCGCATTTTTAGTATTTAAGATACATAATGTGTAAAGTTGACATTTTTAATATTTTTTAAGAAAAATATTAAATTTATATTTGTTAATTTTCATTTTTTAATTTGTGAGTGCGAGTGCCATGTATGTTGGTTATACTCAGGACTATTTCTAATAGTCAATCCAGGAATTCCTGTACATTGTACTCGCACAGTTCTGGAAAATCAATGTCTGGACATTAAAAGAGGCCATAACCCATGAGTTTGTTTCGGCATTTCTTCTCATGGCTAGCCACGAAATGCCGAAAAAAGATAAATAAATGTAATCTAATTTTAGTATAAAATTATTGACATGTAAAAGTGATATTTATGATCCAATTTACAGAATAAATGATTTGATTTGATTTGATTTGATTTGACATATACCTGCCATAGTAACCCACACACAACTTGTGTGGACCGCGTTCCAGAATTAGTCAGTGTATATCCGGTTCTCCCGAGGGGCTTGCGACAGAACTTGATGGTTGTTTGGGGCGGGTATAGGGGTACAACCTTGTATCCCTGTGCTTGCATCGGTCATCCGCCTGTCTTCTTCTTATCTTCTGTCTTCTTCTTCTTCAGACGATGGATCTTTTCTCACACCCCATTCATATTCGTACGATAAACATCTTGCGTCTTTCAACCATTCTCTATGACAAAACCATTCCATCTAGAACATTTCAGAAGGTTTTTACCAAGTTTCACCACACAACATTTAATACTGAATCTAAAAGTACTGCGTAGTTTTCCGTTGAGACCCGACAGATGCTTAACAAGGCGGCGATTAACAATAAATGCTCCATTTAACGACCTCAGATGGGACAATAATTGTTTAATTCCCTTTACAGCTCCAATTAGGACTTCGTAAATTCATTACCTACATCTTAAACGAGAGTGACAACTGTTTACCCGAACAAAATGTAGCAGAATATAATACTGAACAGTTATTTCGCAAGATGTCTAACAGTTCATGCTTCTAAATGTTGAACATAGACGAAAAATATCATTACATACGGTTACATTTCAAGTGGTTTTGACTACAGCATGAATGGGCTGGCTCGACCGGGTCGTTACCATTGTCAAAACCGACGTAAAATAACGGCTTGCTGCTGCATTTCGTACGGTGAGTGAGATATCCGGAGGCTCAAATCCCCCTCCCCTTCCCAATGCCTAATTATCCCTTTCCTTTAAGGTCGGCAACGCGCCCATGATTCTTCTGGTATTGTTGGCGTACATGGGCGGTGGAGATCATTTACCTTCCAGTGACCCACTTGCTCGTTTGCCGGCCTATGCTATAAAAAAATACACATAATTGAGAACCTCCCGCTTTTTTTCGTCTGTTGGGGTTAAACTTTTACTGGCTGCCACATTGGATTTCGTGTGACGTAATTAATTTTTAATAAGGTTGTCATTTAACCATGTTAATTTTCGATGATAAACATGTGTAGCAAACGCCCAAAAAGAATTAACATCAGCAAACAATATTTGCAGACTTTTTCTCAAATAACTGTTGCCACAACACTTTGACGACGTAAATAAATTGTCACAGCGCGGCGTTGCGATTCCCTTTTGGGGATAACACGTGCCCCTGTCCCATTGTATTTGTGCCAATTTATAAAGATCTCTCAATTCTGTTTTAACTCCCCTCGTTCATAATATTTTGTACAAGCGCGGAGGGGTGTGGGCATTCAAATAATGCTGGCATACGTGTTTACCGTACCATTGACACGGTTACCCCGAAATGTGAATTTTCCCCAAAGTTAGGGAGCGGTTAATGGAGTATGGCAACAAACATTTCGCTCACGTGCGTATGTGGGGGATTTCGGGAATTTAAAATTTATGACGCCTTTATAAATATTTAACGGGTAGTTTTGAGCACAAAGAACTTTCGTTAATGTAACTATTTTGAAATACAATACAATGTTACAGTTTTAAATGGATGTGATAATGTCTATTGTTTGTGGTTTGGGAGTAGTTACGTCATTTCCAGTATAAGGAGAAATTCTTGAATACGTTGCAAATTATTTGAAATTTGTATGAAACTTTGTTAGGGAACGGAATACGACTGGGAAATTTCGTAAAAATATTGCTTTTAATAATATAATTATATGAAACGTGTTTCACATTTTTTTAAATTCCACTCGTATAGGGGTGGGTCTGTGTACACACTGAGACAGCTACATCCGAAGCAACTCCCGCCAGAAACATTTATGCGGGCAAGCCTGGAGTAAAATCTAGTTTTTAAACAAAATATGATTAGAAGTTCTAGGGAAATTTTAATAAACAAAGATACAAAGTTATATACCTGTGTTCTGTGGACACATAACATCATTCGTGGCTTGATTGGCGGGAAACCGATCGTAAAACGATAGGCTGCGAGTTCGATTCCCGCACCGTTTGTGTGATCCACAAAAATTTTCGAGTCTGGGTATGTTTTTTCGCCAGAGGGGTTAACATCAAGCAGACGGCTGATCATAAAAATTACAAGCGCTTTCTGATACATCTGTTAAAAGCATGTTGCGCCAACCTCACTGCGAGTGGGAGAAGATTCCTAGTATAGGAGGTAACTCTATGAAAAATTTAGCTCTCTAGGTCCAAGATTTGAGCTAACCCTAAAACCTGCATACCTGAGAAGTTCTCTATAAGAATTTCGAAGGTACGTGAAGTCTGCCAACACGCATAAGGTCAGCGTGGTGAACTCAGGTCTAATCCCTCTCATTCAGTATAGGCCGGTGCCCTTCAGTGGGGTGTGTATTATCTATAATACACGCCCATACAGCCCTGTAGGGCTAGGATTATTATTAATATTATTTATTGTTTTTTTGATTTATGAATTATTCTAGCTAATGTTTTGCCTATTACTGGTTAGTTGGTTGGGTCATTTATCAATTATTGTACATGAGATATGGATACTTAATGGCACACGATACTCACGTAATGAACTCATTTTTATTATTCCGTATATTTCGGGGGAAACCATAGTGAATAATGAATCCATAACATTATGGGATACAAAACACAATAAAGTAATGGTTGCGAAAAATGTGACAGAAACAATTGCCAACAAAATCGCTGTCACGAATGATGTATAATATAATACAACTACCTTTTGCCCGCCGAGCCGCTCGCGTGAGCGGCCTTTTGCGGGATAAAAAAACAGCCTATGTCAGTGTTTCCCAACGTGGTGCCCTTGCTCCACAGGGGGACAATTAGATAGTTAAAGGGGGCATAAAAATGGACTCGACACGACTTTAACCCTTTCGCTTTGGGTTATTTAAATGTAATGCTAGATATCGGTGACAAATTAAGGTGGGGCATGGCCTAAAAAAGGTTGGGAAACCACTGGCCTATGTCATCATGCCACAGAATAGACTTTTATTTTATTAGGGCCCGATTTTGTCCTTACGCAAAAAAACTTATTGTGTAAGGCGCGTGTTACACGTTCGATTGGTGATTGGCATTACAATAGCGCCATAAATCACCCTTGTTATTTTATTTTACGCGTTTCGGTCTGTTGCGAATAGTAAACTGATATGTTTCTGCCATGTTCGGTAAATTTTATTGTTTGTTTTGTATCTTTTGTATATTTTATAGCCAAGAATGTGAAAAATGAGACTTAGGCGTGACAATATCCGCACACGATCTTATTGTAGGTAATCTTTTTTTTTCTTAGATTGAATGACGAGACGAGCAAGACGCTCGCCTGATGGTAAGCGCCACGTCTGCGCATAAACAGAAACAACACCACACAGAACTTTGAATTACAAAGCACTGCATGGCACTGAACTGCGCTCGTCACCCTGAGACATAAGATGTTAAGTCTCATAATGCCCAGTAATTTCACTGGCTTCAATACCCTTCAAATCGAAACACAACAGTGCTTATACACTGTTGCTTGGCGGCAGAAATAGACAAAGCGTTGGTACTAACTCAGACCGCCTCTCGCATACGAGGGACCTATCACCTTGTGTTTTATAGCCTAAGTACGTTATCAATACACCAACGACGTGATAAACGTTATGTTATATAAACCGTATATATTTAAGCGTAACCTTTCTTTAGAATGGCTTTCAAACTTGGTTTATCTAGATAGCATCTCAATGGAGAAGACTTTCCCATTCAGCGTATCGTGTCGATCAGGCTTTACGTAAGCGTTTACGTTTTATATTGTACTAGCAATTTTGAAGCTTTTGAAGTGTTTGAAGACATTACCCGCTCCACAAAAACTGTTGTTTTCCCACTCGCAGTGGAATCAGCACAACATGATTTTAACAAATGTTGCAGAAAGGTTTGGTTTGTGATTTTACTACCGGCCGCCTGCCTGGCGACAACCCATCTGGAAAGAAAATACACCCAGACCCGATACAAATCTTTGTGGATCATACAAAGATTTGTCTTGGTGCGGGAAGCGAATCCACGGCCTTTCGCTTCACAGTCGCCTACTCGATCACTGCGCCATGAAGGGTGTCCTATTTTACTCAATATACATATATATGTATACATCATAAATTAAGTAATTTTAAAATAAAATATTATTATATACACGTTCAGTAATTATACTAATCTCAACAAGAACACAAAAATCTACGTCGATTATTATAAGGAATTTTAATTAAAATGACTATACACAAATAAAAACATTTCTGTACATAGTATACATAAGTCATAAAATTAATTGTTGATTCCGCGCAAAGCGATTATATCCCGCACATTAACTGGTCTCCAGGCGGCCATTTACGAGCTACATTTGAAATGAATGGAATTGATAAAACTTTAATTCCTCGTGATAAAAATCTTTAATAAATTATGTTGACTGTTAAGTCTAATCTCACCACGAAATTTGCAAAACGAATAGGATTTAGATTGATATAGGGTATAGAATCAAATTTAAATTCTTTATTATGTAATTAGGTTGCCCAGGATACTTTTACACGTCATATGAATCTGTACTGTGCTGCGGAAATGCCCACTGGTCTGAGAAGAGGCAACAAGAAACTCAGCCCTAGGTCTTTTGATATTTTTGATATCATTTTCTTAAATAATAAATGAAATTCATTATGTTATGAGATTAATACAAGTGTCCATTCAGAGGATTGTACAGTTGCACTAAGCAAACAAATTCATTGTCATTATTTTAATGCGTACGATAATATAAGTACGAAACGCAGCAACAAGCCACTACGTTACGTCGGTTTTCTATGAGACAGCGGTCTAGGCCGGCTGAAATTACAAATTGGAAATTCATCTTCAAATTGGAAGGTATGGGAACTCTGCCAACCCGTTTTAGGCCAGCGTGGTTTACTAAGGGATAACCTATCTCATTAGAAAAAATGGGCTGTGCGACTTATACAACGCTGATGATATCATTATTGTTGTTAAAAAATACGCCAGATAAATCCATCGTAACCGAAGATTTATTATATTTACTTTGTCTTCAAAAGGGATGGTGGCCCCATAATAGAGCAATCTTAATACTCGATAGTGTGTTTGCCCATCAGCTTTACTATGTGGATGAAGTAGTTTGGATCGATTTTGTATTGTCATCAGCTTATGGATACTGTGGGAACATAAATAAAATCAGGGGGTCGTGGTTTTTTTTAACATCAGTCGATATAATTTTATGTCGGACGCGCACAAAATATTTGAAATGAATAATATGCCATGCAAAAATACCGAATGATTTCTTATGTTTACGCGAATATTATGGTGCTGCCACACCGGTGTTATAAAATGTTAACAAACATTTTATAACATTAAACATTTACTAACATTATCTAACATTGTGATAAAATGTATCAAATTTTTGTTAACAAAAATGTTAAATAATGTTTTGTAAACATTTTATAACATCGGTGTGGCAGCACCATTACTCATTGAAATAAAACTAATTTAAACGGATTTTATTGTGGTTTTTTATTAACTTTGATCCCGACGTTTCGAAAGCTTTTCAGCCTTCGTGGTCACGGGGTGGACTCAAAATCAAATCAAAATTAATGAAATATATGCGATAAAATCCGTTTAAATTCAAAAATATTTCAAAAATACCGAAGATTAAAATTCTCAAATTACGCAGTTTCCAAGATATATAGACGGTGTAGGCTTAGGCATATGAGTGTTAAGGAATCCAAACGGATAATATTACGAATATCAGGGCCTGTCAGGAGCTTTTAGATACGAAACCACAGTAGTGGAAACCAGCAATTCTTAAAGTGGGTTCCGCAGAACCCAAGGATTCCGTAGAAAAGTCATTAGTCATTGAATTGCGACAAAACTCTGATCCATTTTACAAAATATCCTACCACATTATTGACAGCCTTTGTAGCGCAGTGGGCGAGTAGCTGCGAAGCGAGAGGCCTTGTGTTCGACTCCCGTACCGAGACAACTGTTTCATTGTATTTCATTTCATTTTGTGATCCGCAAATATTTGTTTCGGAGCTGGTTGTTAGGGACAGTAAGTTCCTCGTAGTTCAAGATATCCACGATAGATGTTTGTGTAGGGTCCGGACCATGTATGGGACTGTTGGGTGTATTGTTTCTAAAATGAACTTATTCATAGATTAAATGCTTCTAATGCTTTGACAGCCTCCGTGGCGCAGCGGGCGAGTAACCGGCTGTGAAGCTAGAGGCCGCGGGTTCGATCCCCGCACTGAGACAAAAGTTTGTGTGATCCACAAATATTTGTTTCGGGGTTTGGATGTTGTCAGAAAATCTCTCGTAGTTCCTGATACCCACGACACAAGATTCGTATCTTACTGTGGGGTCAGGACTATGTATGTAACTGTAGGGGTATTTATTTATTTATTTCTGATATATTTTCTTATGAATTGTAGGATAATGATCATTTAATGTAGAGTTCCATTAAACATTTGTCGAGTGTTCCGTAGCATTAAGGTTTAGGAACCGCTGGAGTAACCATAAAAGATTTACAATGTTCTACTTTCGAGCTTTGAATAATTGCACTTTGAGCTCCAAAAACTAATCTAATTGACCAGTGTCGACCAAAATTTTTTATTCGCCCCGACCCTCGCCTAAGTTGCGTCTGAATAATATAAATGTTGGCTCGATACTCGCTTTTTGTTGGTAGCCTCCAGACGAAAATGATTTATGTTAAGTCGATACAAGTTAGGTACATACAACAAATATTTATTATTTATTTTATTTGAATGACGTGACGAGTAAGGCGCTCGCCTGATGGTAAGCGCCACGCCTATAAACAGAAGCAACACCACACAGAACTTTGAATTACAAAGCACTGCATGACACTGAACTGCGCTCGTCACCCCGAGACATGAGATGTTAAGATTCATAATGCCCAGTAATTTCATTGGCTTAAATGCCCTTCAAACTGAAACACAACAGTGCTTACACACTGGTGCTCGGCGGCAGAAATAGACAAAGCGGTGGTACCAACCCAGACGGCCTCTCGCATACGAGGGATCTTAACGCCTCTCACTACCCCTGGTTTTATTAAAGTTAATTAAAGAATTGTAAATAGCCTTAAGGATGTTTGGATGGGTGATAAAAAGTTCATTGAACTTAAGAAAATGAAAGAAAAGCTTGGGGTAGTGAACGGGCTACCCCCTATTCTAATTAGCTCGTTCCGTAGGGGTTCAACCATTGTTTACATTAATAATGTGTTCATTAAACGGAATAGGCAGTAATTGAAGTGTTTATAGAGAATATTATTGAAATGTGTAATTACTGGGCATTATGAGACTTAACATCTTATGTCTCGGGGTAACGAACGTAGTTTAGTGCCATGCAGTGCTTTGTAATTCAAAGTTCTGTGTGGTGTTGCTTCTGTTTATGAGCAGTCGTGCCGCTTACCATCAGGCGAGCGCCTTACTCATCGCGTCATTGAATCTAATAAAAAAAGGCCGTTGAGTCTTTTTTGAGGTCTTGAATAAATACCTACTTAAATAACCTCAAACTATACTAAACAGAATTTAGACATATACACATTAAACTTTTTGTATCACGTATGGTTTTAAATAAAAAAATTAAATAAACCACAGAATAACCTCATTACAGCTCTACTGTTACGTTTCTACTCCAAAACCTAATTTACGGTGTTAGCGACAAAAATAACAAAACAGCTGACGAGTTTCATCTTGTTACTGAATAAAAGGCAAAGGCACACACGGCGAACAGCCTAACAATACACAGGTGTATAGCAACAAAAGACATTTACGACGTGAATTGTCCGTCGACGTATATTTTAGGCAAATGGACAGTAAATAGTGGGCGAGCCCAACGTCGCTCGAATGAATTGCTATTAGGCACGGCATATGCGTATGTCTTAATAGGCTTTGGGTTGTCGAATGAAATGTTGAAGTTGCTTTTGACGATTATGATATCATCGTGCTTTTTTGGTTTTCTTAGTATTTTTTATCCTGGCTCGGCAAAGTGACTACGCTACACCCGATAGTAAGTGTAGCGCAATCCAGGAATCGTGTCGACCAACAACAAACAGCATGTCTATCGTTGGTCGGCAAGATCATGCCGGCCTGCCTAACTGCTTCTTCACACTCCGTTTAAAGGACCCCATATTATAGGAAGGAAAGAACACGTGTGCCGGCAAACTATTCCACAGCTTAATGGTGCGACAGAAGTACCTACAATTTAGCGTACTTTTTGGTTCGAGCCGCGATGAAGGAGACCACGAAGCTGTACTATGAATTTGACATTACATTTATATACATAATATACATGTGTAATTCTATATTTTATATTAGTTAAAAGTATAACGTGTAGATGTAGATGCATCACCCTGAAAGTACCAAATTATAGTTACACATACAGTGTCTATTGATATCTTTGGTCTGTGGGACAGTCATATATTTTCACAGCTGTTAAACCTGATAAGGTCATTTTCAGAATAATAAACAAACCTATTGTACCGCCCAACCCACCTATTGACCTTGAACTTTATTAAGGCCGAATCACAAAGATAATGGAAATGGCACAATTTACATTATCAAGTGGGATTATCATATATTATTATCGTATATTGGATATCGGATTATTGATCTAGTAGCAACGCACTTAGGCTTACAAATCGTGAGGATCTATATCTGTGTTCCTGAGGGGATAGGCAGAGGTGCCACTAGTGTTGCAACCATGTTTCGCCGAGCTTATTTCCGTTCCATAATGTGATAGGAGCCAAGCCTGTCACTATAGTGGATACAAGTTATGGTCTAATTTACAATATAAAATACATAACTGAATTTGTTGTTTTTGATAGCATAGGCCGGCAAACGAGCAAGTAGATCTAGACCTGATGGTAAGTGATGCCACCGCCCATGTACGCCCACAATACCAGACGAATCATGGGCGCGTTACCAACCTTAAAGTAAAGGGATAATTAGTGATTGGGAAGGGGAGGGGGATTTAGGCCTCCGGATATCTCACTCACCATACGAGACACAGCAGCAAGCCGCTACTTTTCGTCGGTTTTCTGTGAGACAGTGGTAACGACCCGGTCGAGTCAGTCCGTTCTGCTGCAGACAAAACTGTGTACAGAGTGGCTCTACCACTCGAAGTTTTTTTACGGTATACAGTAAGTATACGGTTAAATTCCGTTGCATAAAGTTAATTACCTATATTTTGTTACAGTTCAGTAATTGTCCTATTTTTAAGGCACAGACTGGCAAAAATATCTTGATTATTTTTATAAAAACTAAATAAAACATAATTAGAATTTTATACTTTCCCCGAATGCTCTAATCCAGTAGATTATAAATAACCAATAGAAACATCTGCATTGCGCTGCACCCACTGGTAAGGCCTGTTACACGTTAGACATATTGGGCCTTACTTACAAACTCTACTTAAGTATTGCTTAGTTAAACACTGTTGTCTTTCTTTGTCAACGCGATTTATATAGTGGGTAGAATGAGTCGAAAATAATGTTTTAGCTAAGCAGTGCTCAGAATGTTTATAACTAAGGCCGATGGAGTGTTAAAAATAAACTACCTAACTTAGTCCTGTCTACGTCTCGAGGTCAGACTTACCTACCTTTAGTATAGTTCAGGGTCGACTTGGTGCCATACCATACCATATACTGCTGAAGTTCTTTAGTTACTTAAATCTATACTAATAATAAAGCTGTAGAGTTTGATTGTTTGTTTGTTTGTTTGTTTGTTTGTTTGTTTGTTTGTTTGTTTGAACGCGCTAATCTCAGGAACTACTGGTTCGAATTGAAAAATTATTTTTGTGTTGGATAGTCCATTTATCGAGGAAGGCTTTAGGATATATAACATTACGCTGCGACCATTAGAAGCGAAGCATCAGTGAAAAATGTTGCAAAAACGGGGAAAATTATTCATATTTGAAGGCTTCCGTTGCTAAGCTACCCAAATCTATACTAATATTATAAAGCTGTAGAGTTTGATTGTTTGTTTGTTTGATCACGTGGGCGGAGCCGCGAGCAAAAGCTAGTTATTTATAAATACATACTAAATTTACCTTTAGTATAGTTCAGGGTCGACTTGGTGCCATACCTACTGCTGAAGTTCTTTAGTTAGTTAAATTATTTATAAATATATACTACATTTTTAACCGACGAAAAAAACAGAGGAAGTTCTCAATTCAACACTTATGTGCAATCACACATAACTCCGCCAAATAGACACCGCCACATAGATCTTTGGACTACAAAGCACTGAACTGCGCTCTTCACCCCGAGACGTAAGATGTTAAGTCTCAGAATACCCAGTCATTTCACTGACTTCAATGCCCTTTAAACCGAAAAACAACACTGCTTGCACACAGTTGCTTGGCGGCAGAAAAAGACAAAGCGGTGGTATCAACCCAGACGGCCTTTCGCATACGAGGCACCTACCACTTTGTAAATTTTATCGTTTAATAAGTTTAAATAAAAGTTTATCATCTCTTTCCAGACACATTATCCGTGCACTACTGCAATAGGGAGGTACTGATCGCGGAATGGGGTGAAGAGAGCGAAGGGTACATCCGTACGCCGGGGTACCCTCACTTCTACGTGGGCGACGCGTGCCGCTGGCGGTTACGAGCCAACCCCGAGCAGAGGGTACGCGTCACTTTCTTAGACGTCAGTTTAAGGAGTAAGTAATTATCTACTTCTTAACCTTTCTTTCTACCTAGCGTTATCCCGGCTTAGTGCCAGGGTCCGCCTTTCGACTTAAACGCTTCCACTTCGCCCGATCTTGAGCATCCTCTGTAGTGAGACCATTGGCTCTCATGTCTCCCAATGAGACAAATTCTCTTCAATTCTCAAAATCCTCAAATTATCTACTTCTTATCCGAACTTCAAAACAAGAAGGTCTTCTTTCGGCGATATTTTTTCTTTTTTCTACACTAATATTATAAAGAGAAAGGATTTGTATTTTTTTATGTAACGAATAAACTTAAAAACTAATGGACCGATTTCAAAAATTCTTGCCGTTAGAAAGCTATATTATCACTGAGTAACATAGGCTACTTTTTATTCCGGAAAAAGCAGATCACGCGGGCGGAGCCGCGAGGAAAAGCTAGTTTTAAGTATTTACATTGATTTCTCCGCCAATAATTGTGAACAGATTTTGTAGTTTTGTGTCGTGATGTTTAGTATCAGCGACTTGCTAGTCTCGTTACTCAGGCAAATAATTAAATGTTAGACCTTGAAGGCCGACGAGCTGAAATCCACCGAAAGGTGGTTAGCATAGGCACCACCAATACACCTAAGCATTATGTAAAAAAGTATGTGGAATATTCTTTGTGCTTGCAGGTTTAGGCCCGTTTGAAGACACGTGCACAGACTACGTCACAGTGCAGGACTCTAACGGGGATTCCTTGCTGTCTTCCTGTGAGCAAGTCGACTTGCCTCTGAGACTGACCTCTACCACCAGCACAGTCGATGTTCTGGTAGAAACGAGATCCAAAGGGGCGTATCCTAAAAGAGGAGTGTTGTTACATTATAAAAGTAAGAATTTTATATTTCTAATGCATTATACACATATATTTTCGGAATTAAGAAGAATATGTTGTGAGAAATTCCAAATTTGCCGTAAAAAATCACTTAGCTACGTACTTTCGTAGCAATCATATTATTTTGCTTTAACGCCATCTGTGACGTACATTTGAAACTACTTCAAACTTTATTTTAGTGTAACAGCGCCATCTATCGTGTTTGTGTACAGGTATAGGCTGTGTTACCTTACCAGCGCCATCTGACGGCTACATAGTGTACCGGAACGAAGAGGTGGCGCACTACATGTGCAACGTGAACTTCGTTTTCATAGACACGCGACAGAGGGCGCGCTTGTTATGGTGCTACGACGACAATCGTTGGAATGATACGGTGCCTTTGTGTATTGGTAAGAAACTTTAAAATAATTATTAATTTGTTAAAATATTCACTAAAAATCATATTAATCACAATATTTCGTTATAATATTAAGTAACATGTATAGGAGCCACAATAAAAAGTCTTTATATTTATAGCTCCACCGAGCCAAGCTAACATAAATCATTTTCTAAGAACTTCCTGGGGCCTTGACATCGTTATCATAAACGGGGTCATAAAAATTCACCATCTTCAATAGCGCTGAACTTGTCGATAACAATATGCGATACGCATAAAAACTTCTTTCAAGCATTTTGAGGTTACTTTCACTGTTATTCAGGGGGAGCTTTGCGCATGTCGGAACTTTGTTGCTTCCATCCTTTTTTATCTACGTTTAATACATTTAAAAGAACGTGATAGCAACATTAACGTCAGGTACGTCGCGATTGCATTCATTCACATCGCTGATCAGATTTACAACTTAGTGTCGATGGTGATAGAGTGTAAGTTTGATCGATGTGGGGTGCTATTATCTTCGCTTACAAAAGGGCTTCTGTGCACCACTTCAGAACGTTTCGGTAGATAATTCACGATATTCGTTCTTCGTTGGTCGGCGCGGTCGGATTCGTATTTCGAACGGTTGTCACCCGCGTGTCAAGAGAGCACGTGTGAAGCCCAGTGAGTTTTCCGTGTATAAAATGTTATTATTCCCTTGTGGTGTTATTTTAACACGTGTTTTTATATTTTTGTGGTGTTTTTTTCTTTTCGTAGAATTTACTGTTGGTAAGGGTTTTGTTTTGTATTCTTTTTGAGTGTTTGTGGTGGATTTTAATTTGGTAAAATATTTTTGTGTTTATTTATTTAATTTATTGTGTATTTATTATTTCATTATTGTTTATATTTGACAGGACACTTTAGTTAGTTGAAAAGTTACACTTTGAAATAAAATCTCAACTCTCTCTAATTTTAGATTGATTGATTGGACTTGCGTGTGTTTTGAACTCCACTCTTTTTATTTCTAATGGTTTGAATAGTTTAACGTTGGCATTATTTATTTGATCGGCTAATAACATTTTATGGTTCTTATAATAACTTGAAAACCATTTTACAACTTTATTTTTCGGAAAATAATCGAACCGAGTTGAAAATATTTCACACATAGCGTCTCTACGCGTCTCTACATTTGTTTTAGATATCAATTCCTTGGTATACGCATTACGTCGTTTGTACAAAGTTATTCTGCCCTCGTATCGGACTTTTAACGACTTCTCTGAAAGTATAATGTTCGGTAAACAACAATTTTGCGAGAAAATTGCCGCCTTTATTCTTTATTCCCGCGGATATCGCTTATCGCTTTCCTGTTGCAGTTTTACGTTATCACGTCGACGTTGGTTGTGTATTTACAAATATTCAGTGTTTGAGTGAAAACGTGTGTATAATGTAATTGTGTCTGTTATTAAATAAGAATGAGATGTTCTAAACTGAAAACAGTAAATTTTATTGAAAAGTCTTGAAACATTAACTTTAGTAAATAATGTAGTGGAATGCAATTTTAATGGTCTCTATTTTTATTGAAGAACTACAAATTTTATCGTTTTATTGCGTGTGTAAGTAATGGATTTTGTATCGATTACTTTTTATCTAAAATGAGATAAACTCGCGACGAATATTTTTACATGGATTTTAATATCCGCGGCTCGTATGTTGTTGTCAATAATCAGGCCATTTGTGGCTTTCGAAACTGATTAATGATAGGTTTAGTATCGATTATCTACATTGACATTATTAAGATATGAAGTTTATGAGTTTTTAGAGGCAGTAGAGTAGTAGAGGGTAGGTTATTTGTAGAGAAATACTGATCCGATTCAGTAAAAAACAAATTTAAAACGCTCTACCGCAAAGTTGACGATATTTATATTATTACTGAACATTATATTATATATTTTTACTTCGATTTGAAAAACATACAAGTGTTGTCCCTTATTAGACTTTGTGCCTGATATAAATTTAGTATTGTCTCTATGACATCTAGACGATCTTTGGGTACTCTACAATTAGTTGCACTCCAGCCTACCTCTTAGTAGATAGAGACGTGAGCTTATGTGGATACGGTTAAAAAAGGATCGTTATGCAAGTCGCTTTTATTTATAAATTTCTACTGGTATTACATTAAATTTCGTATATTTTTATTTTAAAATAATAAATAAATAACTACACCCAACAGTCACATACATAATCCTGAACCCACAGTAAGATACGAGTCTTGTGTCGAAGGCATAAGGAACTATGAAAGAATTTCGGTCTCACAACACCTAGACCCGAAACAAATATTTGTGGATCACACAAACACTTGTCTCAGTGCGGGAATCGACCCCACGGCCGGCCCACTGCACCACGGAAGCTTTCAATATTCAGGAGGGTGTTTATATTATTTGCGAAATTATACGATTCAAATTATTACATTACGTAGATAAGCAACGGTTCAGTAACAATAAAATTCATTATAAATTTCATATCGTTCGAGATAACAATACAATACCGTACGAGATAAATTAGTTTCACAGAGTCTTATTCATATAATTCCGTAACAATGTTGGCTGTATGAGACTTCAGTGCCTATTTAATGTGTTACAAAAACTTTTTAATTAGAATTATCACGCCATATTGTTTTCGTTGACAGATATTTTCGAATAAAAATGTTCAAGAGGTAAATTAAATATTTATGTGAAAGTATAAGCGGAAGTCTCATTACTTGTTAGATTAGATTAGGTTACAAAGGACAATTGTTACGTATAAAAATCAATATGTACTCTGTCTACCAATTCTTATTATATTATAGGTATACTTTTTAAAGGATTTAAAAAAGGAGGTGCTGTATTCCCCTATATGCTATAGACGTCTATGTGATATTTCTGATAATTGAAATTGAAATAGCCCTATGAAAAACAGGCGTGACTCTATGTATGTATGAATATATACCTATATAATAGATTACTTTAATTACAATTACATACATAATACAATAACAACAATACAACAATACAAATCGGAAACACATTTACATACATATCAGAAAAAAGAAAAATGAATAAAATATATCCTATATATACAGTAGAACCTCGATAAGATAAAGACCAAGGGAAACGTTAAATAATTTGAGTTATCGAGGTTTTTACTTACTAAGGGTTTAAGTTAAGGAGTTTTTATTGGTTTATATTTTTACTTATAGAGGTTCGTTTATGATCTTTTTTTAGGACTTATAGAGATATAAGAGCTAGGTTAAATGCAAATGAAACTTTGAAATGTTAATATGTATGTATGTATATGTACATACATACTTTATTTTACATTTAAAGGTAGTTTTATTGAAGTTTATTTTATTCTACATAAAAAAGTCGGTATTTTTTTTTTGTTTCTAACTATTCACACTTTCTACATCAATTTTATTTTCAATATTAAATAAAGAAGAGAAAATATCATCCTCTGTATTACTGCATTGCTCTATAAAAGATCGTAAAGTGTATACAACTTTCCTTGCTTCGCTGATAGATATAATCGAAGGTGGATCTTGTGGCTCGTCATTTAAATCTTCGTCTATATTATCGCTCTCAGCACCTAACTGATAGATACAAATAAGTTACTGTACTTAACAGTGGTCTAAGGGAAACCTTACTGTATTGTTTACATTTGAAGCCAATTGGTGAAAACGTGTAAGCAATAACAGTGGTCTAAGGGAAACCTTTTTTGCATATTCATTTAAAATGACTCATTGATAGATGATTGAAGTTACAAAGGTCGCCGTCGTTACAACTTTGAGTTACTGAGGTGCGATGCTCAAATTTTTCGTTTAAGTTATAGAGGGTTCGTATTTTAAGTAAAAGAGGTTTTGGATTCCGAGGGGAAGGGAACACAACATTTTATGAAGTTATAGAGGTTATTACGTTGTCGAGGTTTAAGTTATCAAGGTTCTACTGTATATTAAAACGCTCTATCGTAAAGTTTACGTATTGGCGTTTAAGTATTCTTGCCTTTCCAGTGTCGATTGGTTTCGGTGCGGGAATCGAACGTCCTTTTATTTCATAGCCGGCCACTATGCTACAAAGACTGACAAGTAGCGTAATGAAATGATCTTCGCGCCGCATTGAGAATTTGCCGTGGACCGGATTTTTTGCACTTATTTTTTCTTAAAGCAATTATCCGAGGCATCTTAATAAGTTTGGGATGTCGAACGATTTATTAATCACATACCATTTCAAAAATTGTTCGAGATAATCACGGTCTGGGCCAAAAAATTCGAGGAATATATTAATTAATTTGAACCCATAATTGGGAACCGAACTTCACATACCCACTTTAAGATGTGTATTTTTCATTATTTGATGGATTAGGTGTTTAGTGGATGTGTTGGAGAGCCTTATGGTACTTTTAGAACCTATTAAAAACGAAAAACGAGGTTCCCAATTCGGTAAGTTTTTTTCAGTAATCTTTTCTTTTTTTTTTTTATCCTGGCTCGGCAAAGTATTTCGGCTACTAAATACTCATGTGGATGAGTCTACCACACATGTAATACGTAATTATACACAACTAGGAATAGTCAAGAGTGTATGCTCTGGGGGCTGGGTACGAACCCGCGACATCTGTTTCGGCAGTTAATCCACTCCCCGCTAGGTTATCACCGCTTTTTATTAATGATGTTAAAAACGAATGTTAATCAATATTGTAACCAGCTAGGATCCCATTTTATTGCCTTCTGTTATAATTAATGGGATTATTTCGAGTAAAACGATGATTTAGGTTGTTAATTATCATCATACCGTCATACATAATATCCCTGAAGCGGTAGGCAGAGGTACAATAAGTGCAGCCTATGGTCATATTATAACACGAAGCCAATCTTAGACAAATTAACGATAATTTTCGAAATGTCATTTTTTGAATACTTCAACTAGGCATCGAATTCAAAATATCATCGCAGCCGAATTAAAGAAAGAAAATTAATGAGTTTATTATGGCACCCTCACACTAACATTATAGTATGGCTATAATACTATATGGTCTAAGATCCCGGGTAACATCGACCTTTACTCATCTTTTTACCGAATGAAAAATATATTTTAGGGTATAAAATGTGTTGCTGAATAACAATACCAATAGGGTTGCCTAATAAAATACTGTCAAAAGCCTAGCTCTACCAATTTAAAAATCACCGATGATTTGATGATTGATCGACAGCCTCCGTGTTTCAGCGGGCGAGTAGCACCGAGACAAATGTTTGTGTAATCCACAAATATTTGTTTCGGGGTCTGGGTGTTGTGAGAGCGAAAGTCTCTCGTAGTTCTTGATACCCACGACACAAGACTCGTATCTTACTGTGGGATCAGGTCTATGTGTGTGTGACTGTTGGGTGTATTTATTTATTTATCCACCAAATTCACCAACAGGAGAGCGACTTGTTCGATTCGTCATTCAATTAAATAAAAATAATAGTAATAGGCAAAATAATCAGTGTTAAATTTTTTTATAGCATAGGCTGGCAAACAAGCAAGTGGGTCACTTGATGGTAAGTGATCTCCACCGCCTGAAAGGAAAGGGATAATTAAGGATTGGGAAGGGGAGGGGATTTGGGCTTCCGGATATCTCACTCACCGTATGAAACGCAGCAGCAAGCCGCTACTTTACGTCGGTTTTCTGTGAAACAGTGGTAACGACCCGGTCAAGCCAGCCCGTTCATTCTGTAGACAAAACTGTCTACAGCGTGGCTCTACCACTTAAAAATACGTTCATACGTTGCTACTAGATATTTGAGACGATTTTGTTCCGATTTTGGATGTAAAATCATGGCATACCGCCGTTGCGTGTTACATGAAATCACGCATAAGGCACAGACGGCTGTTTGGCAGCCATCCAGACTAATAAATATCTACTTTTTTAGCTAGGTATAAATAAGTCTCTTTAATTGTCTGATCTAATTGTCTTTGCGTTTTGATGCCAAATTTCTAACATGATTACAAATTAATGTTGATTTTGGTCACGGAAGTATTTATTTAAAATAATTAACAAGGAAATAATAGATTTTCTTTACCTCCCGTAAATGTTATATGAATTTTTCATTTCATTTATTTAGGACGTCATTATTAATTGTGAAAACCTTTAACGAGCTTTCTGTAATTGTTCCAATTTGTTAAACTTGTTATTTTAGCTGTTGGTTTTCCTGACAATAAATAAATAAAATCAAAAAGAAATTAATTGTTTAAAATCCCGATGTCGATTAGAAAATCATGTAAATTTTGAAATGGATTAACAGATATTCTTCAAACATAGCTAGGAATCACGTCGTTTTAATTTGCTTGCAAATATAAAATGCATAAAAAAGAAACATATGTATTCTTTCGTTTTAAAAGAATTTCTTAGCCACAGTAAAGATGTATATCCGGTTTAATCATACCATAGAAAGTCCCGTAATTCTGTTAATATCCTTTTACTCCTATCTTTGTAGGTATACTTCAGTAAGGTATAATACAGGTATACTGTAATAAAGATTTAAAAACGTTCAGTGCTGTTTTGTCCCCGGAACAGGGGTGCCATTGCTATATCTGTAAAGTTCACCCGAAGCAATTAGGGTTGCCTCTCTAACAATCGGTCCAAAATGGTGAGACGGCCGAGTTCCAAAAACTTTCAATTGTAAACATTTTCCGTGTCAATTCCAAGTTGAATTCAATTGTGAAATAATTAAATTGTACTTTGTTTAGCTCAGATTTCTATAGCGTTTGTTAGTGGAGTTTCGGTTTTGATTGTTGTGAAGTTAAGATTTCCTTAAATAACAACAATTTTCTATAATCAAATAAATTATTAAGGTTTTGCTTTAAATACTGCCGTTTTATTGAATCTGATGTTGGTGTGGTACCTGAGACATTTTGAAAAAAGAACACAAATTTACACGCGACCATGCACGCTCACACACATACATACACGTGCGCGCTCGCACACCGTTTGTTATTTTTTCACTTTAGACTCCCTGCTAAAATTTATGTATAGTGTAGTAACTTTTACTTGCCAGCATAAATAAAGTAATCTAATTCTCCCAGTTCCACAACTGAGGAGCTACTAAAATAATGTGACGAATTTCTGTATAATAATTTATCATGCTCACAGTTCTGGTAGCCCTGCGTCCCGTGGGAGCCATGCGTCATGTTAGTTATGGCCGCAAAGCTGTTTCGGCTTCACGACCGGCATTATCCTCAGGGTTGCCACTTGCTTCCCATAGACACATGGGGACAGAAAAATGGTTTTAATTTATATTTGTGGTTATTTTACGCTTACAAAGTCAAATGTCCGGGGACGTAATGTCTTTTAGTTCTGGTTATTGGTCTAAATGATAATAAAAATAGTATTTTGGAATGTTTTTGATTCATACATATTTATACATTTTGGATTTGGGTATTGTGGGACCAATTTGCATCTTAGTACAAGGTTAGGACTACGTGTGACTGTTAGGTGTATTTATAAAAAACTTTCAGTTCAACCTAGTATAGTTTTTTTTTGTGTTGACGTTTGCTGTAAGCCTGACAATAGTCGCCTGTGTACAGCTTCACCGGACTTTCGGGTGAGCGCTTTAGGCGCTCTCAACCCTTATATATAAGTGACCACGCTGAGGGCACCCCCTTTGGGGTACGGACCTCGGCTCAGGACGGCCACTGGGGGAGGGCAGAGACATCTGCGATTATCGGTTTAGGGGACCTAGTGTAGAGTCAGTTTTATGTTTGTGACTTTTGGGTATGTTTATTCATACGTTAAAAAATATAATGAAAGATAGAAGAAGATAAAATATATAATCATATGATTATATCTTTTACTTATCGTTGCTGTCAATGGGGTCAAATGTTATATATCCTCACTGTTTTCGCACAATGACTATTCGCGCACTATACACTTTCAATAGATTACCGCTAACTTTGCCTTTAATTTAACTTTCCGTATCCCATAGGCAGAGATCGTATTCATAAGTCTGCAGCTAGTTCAGCTGATCCCTAGTTATAAGACAGAAACTTGTGCAAAACTATTGTGTAAAAAGTAACCCGTAAATTAATTTCGCAGCGTTTACAAAGAGCTAAAAGTATGGAAAGTTACATTAGAGCACTTTTGTTGTTATTGCTTCCTCTTTTATTTTTTGTGTTCGTTATCTCTGATTAATGCCAAAATCCGTCTTCCTATTATGATTGGACTGTGGATTTGGTATTATGTGAGGCGTCCTGCCTTCTGACCCCAACAATCTGCAACAGGAATCCAGTTTAATTAAACTTAGCATAACGCTGAGTTGGTACCTTTTCTGCAACTCTGTACATAGCAATGACCAACGTGCAGGATCTTAAATTGTATTAATAGTACTATAATATATTAATGTTTGTTGTAGTGTACAGATTTGCATAAATAAAGCTTTTTTCTTTCTTTCTTTCTTAAACTCCTTGTTATTGCTTCCTCTATGCTCTTTGATCCTTTCATATACTACACGTGATTTAGAATTCAAATTCAAAAACTTATTTCATAAAATTAATACTCAAAGAGATGGGCTCTTTACAAATATTTCTTAGGATCGTAAAAGGAGTTCTAAACTTTGCGATTAAACTAAAAACCTTTGCTGTTTTTCTTTCTTTACAATTTTAAAGAGTAAGATTAATGTAGGTAGGCGACGCGAGGGGTGACAGAAATATAATACCTATAGATTTTTAAATTCTATAATCATTTGCCATTTACTGCCTCGGTGGCGCTGTTGTATTGCGCACGTGGTACGACTGCTATGCTGAGGTCTCCGGTTCGATGCCCAAGTCGGTTAAAAGTGATATTGGGTTTTTCTATGCTCCGTATCAGCCCGGTGTTTAGAAATGTGTCCGGTAAGACAATTCGTCCCATATTACTTCATGGGACGGAGATACGTTGGGCGAAATGTCGGTGTATTGTTTACATCTCTGCCTGCCCCTTCGGGGATTACAGTCGTGGATGCGTATTTTTTATTTATATTTGCCATTTATGGAGTACCTACCTTAACGACTACAACCATTTGGCACAAACTAATATCAATAGCATTACGTTCTTTCGAATATGTGATCATGGCAGATAAGGTAATGTATTCGTAGGTTACATTACCTTATCTACTTGGAACTCTAAAAGAAAGTAGGTCAACAAAAGATGACCTTTGCAAATCATATTTTACCATATAGTTTGTCATTTTAGTTGACATAATATAATTTCAAATAGGCATTTCCATAACCGAAAACAGCAAATCCATTAAGATTCGGGTTTTTTTATAGCATAGGCTGGCAAACGAGCAAGTAAGTCACCTGATGGTAAGTGATCTTAACTGCCCATGTACGCCCACAATACCAGAAGAATTATGGGCGCGTTGCCAACCTTAAAGGAAAGGGATAATTAGGAATTGGGAAGGGGATTAGGGCCTCCGGATATATCACTCACCGTACGAAACGCAGCAGCAAGCCACAGTGATCCACCCGGTCGAGACGGCCCTTTCATGCTGATGATGCCACGCTGTAGACAACTGTCTATAGCGTGGCTCTACCACTCGTATGAATTCGGCAACTCGGATTTTAAATTTATTTAAGTTTGAGACAAGTAATCCGATCGAGCTGGCCCATTCAGGCTACAGACGAACTTGTCTATAGCGTACCACTTCAATCCACAGTCGAGTGAAATTTCAAACTTAATATTCTTTTTGAGACTGAAATAAACTGAAAATGTACAAAGAATGTTCGCACAAACGCCGTCGACACCCACCGCCGAGGATTTGAATGCGCCAAAAGAAATAATGCGAGTTCAGAAATGAAAGGTAAAACTGAAATGCTGACTGAAAGGTACAAATTTTACAATCATTTTGTCCCGCTGTGTACTGCAGGGTACAGTGTTATTTTTCGAAATTTAAAATCCTTGCAAACTGACAGCCGTTGCTTAAGAGGGCGCATACAGCAAAAGTATCAATCTAGATTTGATTTTTAAGTTAGTAAATCATGGCTAAATTAAACAAACTTATGTATATGGATACTTCATTATATTTTGTATTTTATGAGATTTTAAATAAAAAGCATTTGGCATATACGACGTTGACATGCGGGTGATGCAGGACGTGCGGCTGAAATTTTGCTAGCTTTATGCGCCCTCTTAATAGTGGTCTGCTATGTATAACGAGTCATTCGTGTTGCGTTTAATACAGAGATTATGCATGAGAAAAAAATATTTTGACTTCAAAATAATTCTTAATTCCGCTGTATTCCGGATTACGCAACCCACCCTGGGTTTGTGATATAGTTTATTTCCTCGGACAACATAATTTCTTTATGCCTGGCTTTATCCCGGTTTAATGCCAGGGTCTCAATATGTGGGGCAACCCATGGACACTCACAACCTGTAACGAAACCCAGGCTTCGCTATTGCCTCGTTCATTAATCAGCACACTCACAAACGAACGAAAACCATGTTTCGCCATTGCCTCGTCCAATAATCAGCAGACTTGACCATGTGGAGGTGAGGTTTGGGCCTAGGATGTTGGTGGCTCATTTACACCCCATTCTAAACTGCTGAATCGATTTCAATAAATGTCGTATGGTTTGTCTTGATTAATTGATTGTCCTGGGATATACGTATAGTTAGAGGGAGGTTTTTAAAACATTGCTTCCACACAAACTTTATAACCCCTAAGAGATTGAATTTCGGGACGACGCTTACTACTCGTGTGCTTATATTGTATAAGTGTACAATAATCGTCACTATTCTCTCAAAATAAACTATAAATTTCTTAAAAATACTTTAATTCTTTTTTTATAATTTTTAATCTGCATTATTGTGTACAATATAACCACGATACTTTGTTAAGGACGTAAAGCTTTCACCTGCTTTTAGCACATTAAAGCCATATCCAGTTAACGACCGTTGTGGAGTAGTAAAGAAGCGATTATAATAGTCTTGCAACAAAATATGTTTTCGTAATAAAACGAAAGAATAAAAAAGATTGCGTAAGCGTATAACTTAAATCGTAATTGTTTCTGTAAATTGGGTTAAAAGGGTTTCGGAAGCAGAGCGGGGATTTGGGCCCCAGATATCTCTCACCGTACAAAACGCAAAAGCAATCTTAGCAGATCAGCAGCTAAGAAGTGCAGACGTTAGTTTTCTGTGAGACAGTAGTAACAATCCGGTCGAGCCCATTGAAGCTGTAGACAAAATCACCTTGACCACGAAGGTAAGCTTAAATAATAATTTGAAGCTTTTATAACGTCGGGACCAATATTAAATTAAACTTCGTTTAAATTAGTTTCAATGTATACAAATCGTCTACAGCGTGACTCTACCACTTTCATTCACCACGAAATCATATTTCCCAACATAGTAAAGTGAGTGTTTATTGCTAAATTTATGTTATAATATTATGCTGATGAATTTATGAGGTCATAAAACAATAGGCGGAAGGAAACAAAGGTCACGAAACTAAATTGACTCAAAATCAAACAACAAAAATTATTCTTCCACACTAATGCACCTGAATACGGAATTCAAACGAGTTTGCTCTTCCATCTCTTGGCTCGTATTGTTTAGGGAATTAAACTTTATAGAAAGATGTTGTTCTCTTAAGACTCCCACGGGACAGCATCAGGTTGGACGATTAAAATGAGTGATTCCATGCTTTCATTTAATTCTGTGAATATTTCATGACTTATTTACTTAGACCAAAGAGTATTTTGAAACTTTAGGAATATTCAATGATTTTGGAGACAAGTTATTATTTTGTTCTTTCTAAGCATCGTTTGAATGTCATAACACTGAGGGACCACCAAGGAGGGAGGTTCAAACCAGAGTCTGAAAGTGTGTGAGAGAAATGGCCTCTGCAAACGTAGTGTACTGAATGCGATTCTAAGTATAATGGATGAATTTAGTTCCGGTGATGAGTGGTGCGGTAACAACACAAGGTGGTAGGTCCCTCGTATGCGAGGGGCCGTCTGGGTCGGTGCCACCACTTTGTCTATTTCTGCCGCCAAGCAACAGTGTGTAATCACTGTTGTGTGGTTTGAAGGACATTGAAGACAGCGAAATTACTCGGCATTATGAGACTTAACATCTTCTCTCTCGGTGTGACGAGCGCAGGTCAGTGCCTTGCAGTGCTCTGTAATTCAAAGTCCTATTAGGTGTTGCTTCTGTTTATTGGCAGTGCGCTTACCATCAAGTGAGCGCCTTGCACGTCTCGGTATTTAATCAAATAAAAAAAAGCAAAAAGGAGATGATGGGATCATCTCAAACAATTCCTCAGAACACTTCCCATGTAACATGTGGTAGAGCACGCATAGAGCCAATGCCCCTCCGCATGCCCACGGGTTCTAAACCATCTATGAGATACAATTTTCGTGTTATATTCTTTTAACGATATTAAAATTAGTATGGGAATTTGAAAGATTAAAGTTCATATTTCTGTTTTTTGCCTATCTATTAGTTAGCTTTTATGTTAGATAGGTAGATTATATAGATAGATAACAAGGTGGTAGATCTCTCGTATGCGAAAGGCCGTCTGGGTTGTATGCATCTAAAGAAGCGTTCAACATGTTTTTAAGAACGTTTAATAGCTGCTTCTTTTATAATACCGTTAGCAAAGTAGGTGTTGGTTATTTCAGACACGATAAGCCGTTTTTTCTTTAAGATTGTGATGAAAAGCAATTTCTAAAATAAATTTTAAATAAACTAGTGTTATCGAGCCCAGACGAAGTAAACATTGGTAATTTATTTTTGTTTATACTCTACCAGTACACTTATATTAGTAACATTGATTCGAGTCAGTTTAACATTCATCAGTTTATCAGCTTTAACAACGAAAACTGTTTTTAACACACGAAGTAGGTGATTATTGTGAATGAAACAGCTGTTGTACATAATTTGTCACACAATTATTTCTGACTATTAAAATCTAATAGTAATAACGTAAGTATTCACTCGACTTCATGAGTCAAACGGGAAAAGTAATTATCAGTGATTCTGTAATGTTACAATTATTATAACTTTTTACATCCTTTGCTATATATATATAGCAAAGGATGTAAAAATATATATATATATATATATATATATATATAGATGATTAATCTTAGTTCTTAGTATTGTATCAAATCAAATTATTTTTATTTCCCAGGCCCAAAAAGGCACTTAAAATTGTCAATAAATAAAATGTGTGTGTTTGAACGCAGTTTGGTATCGTTCGATGCTTTTCTAATTGGGTTTCTTTTTTACCCTATGGGATAAACTGCATGGGCCCCTGCTAATGGGACACTGGCGACTCTTGCAGTATCTCATCCAAGGTCAAGGGATTTGGGGAGGGTATTTGGAAGGTGTAGGGAGGGAAAGCAATGGAAGGGAGTAGACAGAAAGATTCCGGATTTTGTTTTTATGGTGTTATGTCTGTTTACGAGTAAGCGTGGCTTACCATCAGGCGTGCAACCTGTTCGCTTTGTCATTCAGAATAATAAACCAATAAAATAGACACTAATAAGTGAATGTTTTCGCAGAGGAGACGAGTCCCAGCTCCGGCGGGAACGATTCAGCACCGGACGGCAAATACAAAGATACAAAACTGCCGCCTCACGACGAACCCAACATGATTGTAGGTGAGTAAACGTACTTCTACATGGACTGGGTTGTACCACAGCTACAGTTAATGGTAATGTTACACAAACAGTGGTAAGGTATATCGATAGTACCCTACTGACTTATTTTTTTTATTATTTAAATCAATAAGTTTTGTAGAAAAGTTTTATGAATCCATCTAAAAATAAATATAGGAGGCATTCAAATCTGATGAAAGGGATACTTTTCAAATGACAGACGACGCAAACAACAAGTGTAGCAAAGGACGTCCTTTGCATGTATAGTTACAGAATAATCATAGAATTTACTTAAATAGAAAAATTGAGGATAAATTATGTTCTATTCATTCTAATGAACACTAAAATAAAGACTAAAGATGACTGAAGCGGTCGGTCTGTTGAATTCAGTAATTGAATATATATTTTTTATCGCGTATTTTGTTGATACGAAGTGAATTTAAAATAGAACACCACTCACTCACTGACCGACTTATCGACAAAACCTCAAAAATAACTAAAGCTATCATGAAATTAGATCAGATATTATTGGTGTAATGTAAGAAAGGTTTATATTTATATTTTATGGGGAAAATGAGGATAAAAACAACCGGATAAAAACATTTACGCTGACGGCGCCGCGGGCTGTAGCTAGTAATATCAAATAACAACTCTTGTAGAAGTCTTGTACACACGCTAAAACATCGGCCTTTACAGACACCAAATTTTCTTCTCAAAATTAAGTCTCTATCCTGAGAGTTCACATTCATCAACTTATTACAAGCAACATGAAACAATGTTATCCGATACTCATTAAAACTTGTTATCAAGTATACATGTGGTTATTAACAAAGAATTTAATGTATACTACTAGACATGCTGTTTAGAGGTAAAATTTCGTTACATAACGCAAGAGTTTCACAGCTGACAGACGGCAGAGGGGTTCCAGTCAGGTGTAAGCGAGACGGTAATATTGATCTCCCGTCATAGATCTTCGAGAATGTGGACACCGCGAAGATCTGCAGAATTGTGCCGGCCTGAAGTAATTGGATATATGCTGGCTAACCTTAGAACGCGACTCGAAATAACATGGCACTATTGCGGGTTTTTGATCCTCGACAAAAAGAGGAGTGTTATAATTTGACCTTTTTGTATGTTCCCACCAGTTAACTTCTAAACTGGCTGGCTTATAACCATTATAAATAATACTGACTTTGTAAGCCAAAGTTTATTCATAGAAAAAAAATCTTAAGTTAAAAACTACTGGGCAAATATTTTGCCCATGATTATTCTGATATAGGAGTTCATGGGTAGTGGAGATCTATACAATCAGGTGACTTACTTGCTCATATACCGGCTTATGTTATAAAAAACGAACTAAATTATCAACCCAATTTAGAGTAAGCCTAAGAAGTATTTTCGCATTCCAATAATCATGCAATAAGCCATGGTATATTTGTAAAAACGACTGCTTATATTACGTCGCCAACAAATGATAATGGAACAAATTTATTATTTAATCATTGTTTTATATCTATCCTTGTCTAACATACACAGTATCTAATACAGGCATCCCTTTCCAGATATAGTGATCCCGTCGCTGCTGATAGCGGCGCTGTTCATCGGAAACGCGTTCATCGTCCTCATCATATACAAATACAGGAAACGGTCAGTTGATGCCCATTTGACTTTATAATGCTTGCTTAGGATCTAGTCACAGCTTAAAATTCATACAGTTTGCCAACGCGTTTGATGGTAGCGAAAATACTAAATGCTAGTCTAAATAACATTGTTTCTATAAAACTCGGGTATGTGCCGTCGATCACTCAGCACTGCATCGCATAAGAGTACTATACTACTATACTATATTAGTTACGCACATTGGTAATATTAGATTATTTCAGAAATACGTTTACGTGATGATCATGATTTTAATACAGATATTTTACATACATTTTTATCTTCATTAATTGCATATTCATACAGATAATTCATAAAAAAACAATTTTTACCGAAGCGCATACTTTAAATTATAGGAGTGTACCTTGTACGTATTTTATTTTAATTCATAATAGGCTTGCGTTTGGCCACTATCTCGCCTGAAGGTGAGCGATGATGTGGCCTAAGATGAAATACGTTTGCCTAGCAAAAATCGATTCACTCGCGACGTAAACGTAGTATGTAGACGCCTTCGCTAACAAACTGTGTGATTTTCAAACTGTGATATAGTTGAATGATGTCAGCGCATAGCTGTTTCAATTGGTGAACTGTCGTGCTAGGCGCATGTTAAGTGCCTGTTGCAACACTTCTGAGTAATTTATATTTGCCAAATAAAACATGACATGTTTAAACACAAAAGTCACACTCTTACATATATACCGAAAGGAAGACATCTATTAGGTGTTTTCAAAAATAGCTGCCTTAATTGGACCTACTTACGCAAACGGGAACCAACCCACAGCAAGTTCAAATGGAGATACTGATTTTGTTTTCAATAATTTAAACTAATTTTATCTTTGCTGGAGGATATTCGTATCCGATCGGATAGCGACCACCGTACACTGGTGTTAAAACCTGCCATAGTGACCCACCTTGTGTGGGTCGCGTTCCAGGGTCAGCCAGTGTAAATCCGGTTCTCCCGAGGGGCTTGCGACATGACTTGATGGTTGGTTGGAGCGGGTACAATGGTACATCCTTGTATTAATGTGCCTGCATCGGTCATCCGCTTGTCCTGTCGCAGGCCCCTCGATTTGCTTTTTCCTCTCCGAAGAGGGAAGAAGCATTTATACAGGCCGGCATGATTCTGGTGACCACCGATAAACTCATTGTTTATCGGTGGTTACTGGTTTTTTGGACTGCATTACTCTTATCATCAGGTGTAGTGTAGTCACTATGCCGTGCTCGGATAAAAAAAAACTTGTAGTTTTTAGAAAATTATTGTTGTATATTTTTGGAGCCATGCAAAGTATACTCTTATGCATCAGGGCTTTTTTTGAAGTTGTAGTAGAAGTAATGGCTTGCTAATAAGAACATAGCCCTACATTATGAGCCGCTTAGTGGGTGTTGGCAGAAACCGATTAGCGGTCATCAGCGAGGAAGTCGCTCCATTAGCGGAGTTAGACGATGTGCCAAAAAAATATGCACATGTTAATGACTTGGTGTGGTATATGTTACTCAGTTGTAAATGTGGCAAAGCTACACTGTAGATTTTTTTATCTATAGTATAATTAGCTCTACTCTTTACTATAATTAAGTTTTACATGTCACGAATGTTCCAACATGGCATTTTTACAAGGTGGTAGGTCCCTCGTATGCGAGCGGCCGTCTGGGTTGGTATCACCGATTTGTCTATTTCTGCCGCCAAGCAACAGTGTGTAAGCAATGTTGTGTTTTGGTTTGAAGGACATTGTAGCCACTGAAATTACGGGGCTTTATGAGGCTTAACATCTTATGTCTCGGGGTGACGAGCGCAGTTCAGTGCCATGCAGTGCTTTGTAAAAGTTCTGTGTTGCTTCTGTTTATGCGCTTAGACATTTTTTTTTATTTGCTTGAATGACGAGTATATATACCAATAAACAGATTTCTTAAAAGTTACTGTCCATACTCAATGTGTAAACAATTTCAATCCTCAACACAATTCATAAACGTCTAACGTAATCATCACTAAGATATACCGCAAGTCACATTTGAATTCTCTTAATAAAATCTAAGTGAAATAGCTTAAAACTTAAGACTTAGCCGCTGTTTAAGCCAATTATCTCTGTGAGCCAGATAAAGGCTTATTCACACATAAAATAAAGGAGAACGGGTATGTTTGATTACTCACTTAACTGTAGTGAAATATACAATAATAGAAAGCTTATTTCTTAATCTATTTTTGTATATGCTAGTAACAGTATGTGTGGAGAGGCTTTCTTATTATCGACAATGATAAATAAATAAATACACCCAACAGTCACACACAGACCAGACCAGTAGTTCTGACCACACTAGATTAACCTGTGTCGTGGGTATCAGGAGCTAAGAGGGACTTAGTCCTACAACGCCTAGACTCGATGCAAATAGTAACAGATAACACAAACTTTTTTCGGCGCGGAAATCGAACCCACGGCCTCTCGCTTCACAACAAGCACGCGTTAAAGTTCATTGAAATTGAGTCTAAACTCAATTAGTTTCGAATTATTTTATTTCCAAATATCACTTTGTAATTCTTCGTAACTCATGAAACTGTTTCCTAAAGCTTCCACATTTCGATTTAATTGTCATGATGTGTATTTAAATTTAATTTCATTAGCGGATGTACACTGGATTAAACTCCTTACGTTTCCAGCACTCTCATAATTTATTTTGATGCATTTACATTTTGGAAGCGGAGAATTTCATGATATGATTTCATTTTAATGAGAGTATGTGTAATGTACAAATTTAAGCATAATTTCGAGTTTGGTATAAATCAAGCACAATTCAATAGCTGCCACAAGTAGTTATTGAACATAAGTAAAAACTTGTATTGCCAGAAAACAGTGTGCAGAATTATTTTTAAACTAGCTTTTCCTCGGGGCTCCGCCCGCGTGATCTACTTTTTCCGGGATAAAAAGTAGCCTAGATGTTAGTCAGTGATAATGTAGCTTTCTAACGTCAAAAGTATTTTTGAAATCGGTCCACATACAACGGTTACATACAAAAATACAAATCTTTCCTCTTTATAATATTAGTGTAGATGAAATTTTTTGAATCATTAAGACTTTTGGTATAGCATAGATGTGTATTTCAGGTTAAAGTACATAGGCCTAGCATATTCAATCAAATGTTTGATTACACTAATTACATTTTATGTCATTTTGCAATTACACTGTCTGGGAATAACATTAGCCCAGTCACAACAATATACGTCATGCTTCAGTATAATAACGTATATTTTATTTCACAGGAAAACCGAGGACCTAGAGGACGAATTCAACACCATTCCACTGAATGTCAACGGCAACGTGCATAGTGCGGGCAACGCGGTTTAGTTAGGGCGTTAGTTACACACCGAGCGTCTTGGGCAACTACTTGAAAGCGTCGAAAACGCTGTGAAAAACGCTGCGTTTTTTACACGCAAGTTTTTTTTTTTTTTAATAAATACACCCGACAGTCACATATACATAGTCCTGACCCCACAGTAAAATACGAGTCTTGTGTCGTGGGTATCAGGAACTACGAGAGACTTTCGGTCTCACAACACCCAGACCCCGAAACAAATATTTGTCACACAAACATTTGTCTCGGTGCGGGGATCGAACCCGCGGCCTCTCGCTTCACAGCCGGCTACTTGCCCGCTGCGCCACGGAGGCTGTGTTAAACATTTTGTTGATGTGTTTTTGAGATAACAAGTGAAATAGTATCTCGTTTCTGCTCAAATTACTTAGAGCAGAATTTTCAAACAAAAGTCTTTTAAACTCGGTCTGCTTTTATGTACATAATTATTGCGTTTATTGCGACCACTTTAACTTTGTTAATGGGAAACGCAGCGTTTTTCATAAAAGACATTTAAATTTACGCTCTCTTATAGAATAAAACTATCTTTAGAATACAATGGATTTTACAACTGGGCAAGGAATGGGAAATTTCATTTCATTTGGACGAATGAATGTTGTCAAAATTGCTGTATAAATGCATTTAGTGTTAGCCTTACACCTATAAATACCTGTATTCTGTGTGTTTCGTGTCCGAAATAGGCTGTAGTAATGTATTAGAAGTGTAGAAATACACATTCTTCAAATGTACCAAATAGATATCTATAATTTTCTCAGACACGCTTAGCATATTTTAAATAAAATCGGTGTGTAAACTGTAACGTTTTGTATTTGTGGGCGGGTTTAGGATTTCAGTCAGAACTGCGCAATTGGACTTGTGATGTCGTTGGCGGACCGTAGCCTTAGGCTCTAAGTTACCCTATTTATTTGTTAATTAATTAGTGTGAGTCATCAAATGATGTAAGACGTAGTCAATCCTCTCATGTCTTTCTTAGCACCTGTTTCACAACCTCTGAGTAAATGCTAATTACAAAATATCGAATACAAAAATGACAATTTGAGAATGATTTGAAACTTTCAAAAATAGCTGTCCTTTAAATTGAATGGTAGTTAAATCTTACTCGAATATTGTGAAGCAGGCATATTAAAGTATTAGATATTAAGTAAGGACTGATATTGATATGGAAGTACTCGAAATTTTATAGACTTTTTTAGTTTGCAGTCACTAGAGCGTCTAATAAGTACAGGCTTTTATAGTAAATGACTGTAGAATGCTCATATTTATTTGATTTCATTTCACCTTGACGTTGTTAAAGTTTTGTATGTATTCGCAAAATCTGTATAAATTCTGTAATGAATAAAAAACCACTACCTTTATTCGTGTTTTATTCTAAGTGCAGATGGTCCTTAAGAAGTTGTTTAGTAAAAGGTATGTATAGTAATACAAATTATGTGCTTTGGGAATCTACTTTTTACGATATTATATTCAAATGATGGAATTATCGTACTGGAAGGAATTTACACCAAAACTCCAACAAGACGTAAATTACTGGGCATTATGAGTCTTAACATCTTATGTCTCAGGGTGACGAACGCAGTCCAGTGACAAGCAGTGCTTTGTAATTCAAAGTTCTGTGTGGTGTTGCTTCTGTTTATGGGCAGGCGCTTACCATCGCCGCGCGCAGGCGAGCGCGTTGTTCGTCTCGTCAATCAATCAAACAAAAAAAATCTACTGGTCAGTAGTGCAGAAGGGAAAAATCTTCCGCACGACACTATCCGTTGTGTAGTTTGATAGTACGATGCGGGGTATGGCGTTAGGCTCGCCATATATCACACAATGGGACGGAAACAAGCCCGACAAACATTGGGTATTCCAGTTGTGCCTCTGCCTACACCTTCGGAGATACAGGCGCGTTTATATAATGTTACGCGGTCACCATAATAAATTTAATTAGTCCCCGTTATCGAGAAGAGTAATTAAAATTTCCATCGCTCTTTCCCTCGTCAAAGACTGTCGAAGGTTTTAATCAAGGTGAATTATACAATATTAACTTTCAAGAATAATTTGTTTCGAGTTTTATGTCTTATAATAATTAAGTTGTGTCAAATTTTATCAGTCTTATTTCAACTAGACTAAGACTTTCATGCAGCTGATGCTAAAAGTTAATTTTGCAAATGATTAAAACACAATAATATTCACTTATATATTATTTACGTAGCAAAGTGACTTTTTTTATTTCATTGAATAACGAGACGAGCAAGGCTCTCGCCTGATGTGTGCTAACACACTGTTGCTTGGCGGCCGAAATAGACAAAGCGATGGTACCAACCCTGAAGTCCTCTCGCATACGAGGGACCTACCACCTTGTGAACACTGAATCTGATGTTAAATATAGTGTAGTCGTTGAGCAGTCAAGAGACGTTGCGTCTTTCCACACCTGAGATAATTATGCCGGCCTGAAGTAGGCAAGAGGCTTACCCCGGAACGCGATTCACCTGAACGACGCTATAGCTGGTTTTTGATCATGGGTACGGTGGTCGCTGTACAGTCGGGTACAATAACGTTTCAGGTACCCTCTCACCAGAACCAGGCGTGCTTGCTTGCGGAACTATAGCTTCGTGGTCTCTTTATTCTCGGCTCGAACTAAGAAGTTCGCAAACCTTAGTTCTGCCGGACCTAAAGCTGTGGAATAGTTTGCTGGCATACGTGTTTCCTTTCTTCTAACAACATGGGATCCTTTAAACGGAGTTAATTTATTTATAACCTTATTATACATCACACAAAAGGTATTTAAAATACATAACAGGCAATTTTAAGATAATAAATAGAAGTACAATTGGCGGCCTTATCGCTAAAGGCAATTTCTTCCAGACAACCTTTGGATGGACTGGATTGATAGGTAAATGAGCGGGCGGTCGACATATAAATGAAACCTACAGAGAATAGATGTACACATTTTACGAATTTTACTAAGATAGTACTACACCTATATACATTATACATAATATATATATAAATAAAGACGATAAAATTTTGATTTTTACTTGTGAAGTAACATAAATGTACAAACTTATTTATAAGGAAAAAGACGCAACATTATTTATTTTTAACAATGAGTTCAGTGGTTTTCACTTCATGCATAGTAAAAGATAGATATACTTGCATATACCCCTACGATTGTTATTGGAATTTTACGCATCTAAGTGTACATAAAGCACTTTTATTCAACATTATTTAATAACAAATATGGAAGTGTTCATAGCCAGTTGCATTCACTAATCGATAAACGATTAGCGAGTTAAGCAACCCTTGGCGCGGTCAGTCTATGGATGGGTGACCGCTTCGTAGTATCGAAGTTAACTGAGCGTCTCGGTCGATCCTGGGTGTTATCAACTGACAGCAGTTGTTAAGCCAAACTTTGAAACTAATTTGGCCGCTAACCATGCGATATAGAATAGAATATTGCCAAATATTTTCTTTTTATTAATAGCTTTATACTTGTATAGGCGTCCATACCAGCTTCTTTCAAGCAAGTGTGTCACCAGATGGTATGTGATATCCACTCATAAACACCCATAGTAATAGAATATACTTTTATGCGTTGCCAACCTACCAGAAAAGGAATCCCCAATGCGATGTAGACCCCTCCATTCAGGATTTGAACTCCATAAAACACTCACAGTACGAAACGCAACGCTGCCACTTGCCGTCCGTTTTCTGTGAGACAGTAGTATTATCTCTATTGACATGTTGTAGACAAAAGTGTCTACAGTGTGTCTGTACCACCTACTAAAACGTTACATCCTATCCTACTTCCTATTCCTACTAATATTATAAACGCGAAAGTTTGTAAGAATGGATGTATGTTTGTTACTCTTTCACGTAAAAACTACTGAATGGATTTTAATGAAACTTTACAATAATATAGCTTATACATCAAAATAGGACATAGGCTACTTTTTATCCCGGAAAAAGCAGATCACGCGGGCGGAGCCGCGAGCAAAAGCTAGTCTTTTATATATTTTGGATTGTTTGATGTCTTTGATTCAGAAAACATACCATGTAGTACTTTATGTGGACTTCTTGCCACTCTGCTTACCAATTCGCGGAGTCGTGCACGTGTCAACAAGAAGAATAATTTACGTGACAATATTGTAGAGGTAATAATATTGCAGAGTATAATTTAATATTCTTTGAGCAGTAAGTCTCAAAGGAGCAGGAAACCCTTTTACCGTGATACGTTGCATTAATTAGGTAATAAAATGTCGATTTAATATCTAATTAATTAAGTGCAGCACTATGAAGATTGAAATTAAAGTATGTTTTAGTTTAGCTATATTTTTTATCTGGATTCAAAAATATGCAGAAGCAGAAGAGTATTTTTGGTAAATATTTATGTTTACAGGGTTGTAGGTGACCACCACTTTGTCTAACTCTATCGCTGGGCATCAGTATGTAAGCTCTGTCGTGTTTCAGTTTGAAGGGCTGATTTTGGACCTTTGACTACCACACCTCGCTGGGTTATCGTTGTATAGATAAGGCTATAATAAATTAACCAAAATAATATGCAAAACACAAATAGTACGAGACAAAAACATTAAAATGTTGATTTTGAATTTGGAACTTGAAATGTGAAAATAAGCTAAAATCAAGTGGACATTTTTTTTTTTAAAAAGAAAAGAGTTTTTATTGCAGTGGAGAAGTTAGATTTTTAATGTACGAGCCAACTAGACTTGTAGTTGGGGGTAACTCATTTTATTAACTGACTAACTTGTGAAGCGTTAAACTGAATTTTATTTGCCTCGTTTTATAGGGGTAATTGTATATGACGCCCGTTTAATAGAATCGTTTAAAATTCCCATTGTTATGTTGACCGTTGGAATTAAAATAACTAAAGTTCATTCTAAAAATAGATCGACTGTAACAGATTTATTTCGCCGGTTCGATCCCAGTCCCAGGACACACAGCTGGTATTTATATGTAGGTGTAACGAAGAAGGGGAAAAAAATTAGGAAACCTGCACATCTTAGGGTTTTTCTCAAAGATTTTCAAAAGCATGCGTAGTTTACGGTTCGATGCCAACCCCAGAACCCATAGCTGTTAATTATGGGTAGGTGTAATAGTAAAGGATAATATATATTGTGAGGAAACCTGAATAAAAAGAATTCTTCAAGAAAATTTCTGTACATTATTTTGAATAAAGAATCGCGGCTACATCGGCTAAAAAGTAAGCAATATAAAAAGGGTGCAAAACAAATGAAAGGAGATATCGTTCGATCAATGCCCGCTGTCTTATCTGCTTTATAATAAACCAACACAACTTGGAGCTACGAACTGTCAGACCGACTGAAGTTCATTTACCAGTGGTCACTTCTGGTATAGTCTGCTTAGAAACTTCAAGATAACTCTTTGATTATAGACAGTGCTAGATGGACAGTCGCGAAGGAAAATAAATCCGAGTGACATAGTCACATTGTAGAGGATTTTGTATATACATAAGAATACGAACTTTTTGAAGTTATACTTCTTTAGGCGCGTTATGAAAAAATGATGAGAGTGAAATTTTAAGATGCGCGCGCACCTGTGACACAAAAAATTAACAGTATGAAGTTAGGCGCGTTAAGAAAAAATGATGAGAGTGAAAGTAGCCGTAATTAATAAACAAATGACGATTTAGACAAAGAAAAACTCTTTAGGTTTTTTCTTATTCGGAACATGTTGCCGTAAAAAGTACCAGGCTCGCATAAACGCGAAGAGAGTAGAATGTACTTCTATCATGTCGAGTGGATATGTTGATATAAATTAAAATACTTTTATTTAATATAATTAACACTAAATATTATTAAATTATTAATGTTACGATATTTCATCGTTGTTGTGAAGACTTGAGAATAAATTACACTTGTCTTTGGCGAAATGCATAACAATGCGAAGCTTAAGAGTGTTGTTACAAAGACTTGGCTGTATGAGCTACAATACCTTTGCCTATTAAAAACCCGAATTTGAACCAAAAATTATAATACCGAGGACTATGACGGAAGTGAATACTTTTTAAATTGTTTTCGAAATTAATAAGTGTCCGTTCTATTGAAACTATGAATCAACACGCATGAAACATTTACTATAATAATAATTATAATGTACATTATAAATAATAATTATTATTATAGTAAATGTTTCATGCGTGTTGATTCATAGGCCATTTTTGACAATGTCCTTTATAATTTATATATGTGCTAATAAATTATATTCAGTAGTGATTTAAATTGAATATTTTGATTGATATTACTTACTATTTGTGAATATTAGTGAAAAAAATTGTGCTTATATACTTTTTCAAGTGCTCCAATATAATTGAGGTTAACTATCCGTATGTATTATTTATTGATATAAATTAAAATACTTTTATTTAATATAATTAACACTAAATATTATTAAATTATTAATGTTAAATACTTATTATTATTGTAATCAATTATTTGCATGCAATTAAAAACTATTTTTTAATGATGCCAAAGAAGTATAACTTCTCACGCGCGTACATAAGTACACGCACCCATTTTTTTTTATTATCTTTATTGTTTAAAATTAATTATTTCGTAAATGGACATAATATTCTTATAGTCAAGTCGATACCTTCATTCATTGCTGCTTTGCGCCCACGGGAAGACATATCGTCGATGAAGTACCAATACCTCCTAAGTGTTGAGATTCTAATTTTACACCAGACTGTTTAAAATGGGAACACCCAAATACTCCGAAATATTTTTTTCCGAATTTCGATGTTCAAAAGTCCGAATTTCATAATACCTAAAAATTATAAGGTCTATTATTCAAATTTACGAATATTATTTTACCGAAATTTGTTAATACGATCTGTTTGTTTTCCGATTTTTATATGTTCGAAGAGTCAAATGCTCGATGGGTTTTCGGTCCGAAAAACGACATTCCGATTTTCAATATTCCGAATTAATTGCTAAAATTAGAATTTTGATTCAGTTAGTATAATCATTTCATACATTTGGGTTAGGTTAGGTTAGAACTGTGACCATTGAAGCGCGTAGGCGAGCGAGCGCAGCGAGCGTGCCGCGGCAGCGGCCACCGAGCGCCAGATCCTCTCTATTATTGGTGAATCATTTGGGTTAGGTTAGAATTGTGACCAGTGAAAAAAATATTTTTATTGGAAAGAAAACGCATTTGACATTAGTTTTTACCTCCTCATACTATTATACTTCTCTTTGACAAGCAATTATGTGTTGATTTGTCTTTCTAATCAGATTTACAAGGCGTTTTTATTTCGGAATTTTAATTAATAGGTATTTTTATCGGAATTCGTATTTTTGATGTTTCGAATTATCATTAATTCGGACTGTTTGTTATTCGATCTATTGAAACTCGGTATTTTGAGAATCGTAATTATATACGTTAGGAATATTGAAATTTCGGAATTATAAAAATAGGATAAATGATACATCGGAGTCGTTATATTCGGAATTTTAAACCATTCGGAATTATGAAAATCGGTATTTTGAAATTCGTATTTGTGACTGTCGGAATAAAGTTTGTCGTATTATTGTAGTGTACCCGTTTAAAATAAGGTTTTATTTTACAAAAACTGTTTAAAATAAGGTTTTATTTATTTTGATCAACTATTGATAGTATATAGTTTCCAATACATTACCTTTTTATTAGTTACTTAGGGATGTGGTTTATGTTTACGTCTATTGAAATACAAAAGTAATTTTGGACTAAATTTTCAGTTAGGAGGTATTGGTACTTCATCGACGATATGTAGGTATATGCCTCCCGTTTACACCATATCTCTGTACCTTGGGTTAGTCTTTCCAAAGTATCAACTGCAAACTCTTACAGGACTTCAACTCATCTGAGTATTAGAGCCACGCTGTATACACTTATCTACAGAATGGGCCGGCTCGACCGCGGTAATACTACTTACAGAAAACCGAAGTGAAGTTGCCGTTGCGATTTCTGAGTGAGATTTCCAAAGGCCTCAATTCATTGTTCCCTTCTCAATTCCCTCTCCCTTCCTATAAGGTGGGCAAGGAATTCATGATACTTCTAATACTCTGTATTCATGGATACTGGAGATAACCCACTTGCTCGTCACGCGCTCTTGCTAAAAATGTTGTCAGTTAAAAAAGCTATACAAAGACATTCCTAGAATTTGAAATTACATTAGCATTTTAAAGCAATAAGGGTATTATAATTCGAGAGACGTATTCGGCTTTATTACGTTTGATCATAGTATCCAGACCTACCCTCATATAATTGGAGAGGGTGCGGGCATAAAGCATTATTGTAGTCATGCCTTACATTGTTACATTTAATCATACTGGTTTGTTTGTCTGGTACTTTTTAGAGTTCCGTACATTCAACCAGTGTATATACAGTTTTCACAAGGGGTTTGCGATATAACTTGATGGTTAGTTTGTAGTGACCCATTCGCTCATTTGCTAGCCTCTGCTATAAATAAAATCCACATATTGAGTATCCTCTCATCAGCAAACGATAGTTACTCTATGACTTCTGAGCTCCCGTTCTGATAGTCATTATATATAAATATTCTTTCAGCTACCCACACTTTATCTTTTGCAATGCATTTAGGATTTTATTAAATGTAATAAAACGGTACCCTAAGCTCCTTTACTAAATTACGAGGATTTTGCTGTGGAAAGTTGGAAAGTTATGGAATTCAACAACAAAAGAATGTTGAATGAATATAGCTAGAGCCATGTGGTTCAATATTAAACAACACTCGAACATTGCCTTTCTAGTTATCTCAGTTTACAATATTGTGTTACCGCAGGGATCTGTTCGCAATGACCATTCAAACTTTATCCGTCAGTTATAAAAATATTTCTATGGAGGAAAATGTTGGGTCTACTTAGGGAACTGTGTAGGGAATAGTCCCTTGAGATTTTTTGTTTCCTTGAGTGCCTTTTTTATCCGAGTACGCCAAAGTGACTGCACTACACCTGATGGTAACCGTAGTGCATTACAAAAATCAGCGACCACCAATAAACCAAAATCATCCCGGCCTGCCTCGGGAAAACCGGATATACACTGGCTGATCCTGGAACGCGATCCATACAAGGCGTGTGAATCACTATGGCAGGTTTTAACACCATGTGTACGGTAGCTAATTTATATTATACTAGCTGTCCTTCGCGGTTTCACCTGCATGCTACTGCCTTGCTCCCATGGGTCATAGCGTGATATACATTTAAACCTTACTCATGAATCACTCTCTGAAAACTGCATTAAAATCCGTTGAATAGTTTAAAAGATCTAAGCGAACAGACAGCGGAAGTGACTTCATTTTATACTATGTACAGAAGATTTGAGAGGTTGTGTTTAGATGTCGTGAAACAGGTGCTAAATAATCAAAATCAATAATTATCTCGAAACATAATATACTCATAAATACAAAAATGTGTAAAATCTTCACGCTCAGTCAAAGAGATGTATGGAATAGCTTGGCGAACAATTGGCAGGAAATGAATGTTGGGCTTCCACAATGCAAGCGGGCATTCACGTAGAAATTTTCGAACGGTTTACTGAAATTGAAATTTGTTGAGTTTCCTTAACCGTTAAGACACGTCTTGAGGTTTGCGACTGGGATAAGAAATTGTGATGCGAAACAGTTTTCTGTAACACGGTATTTGACTCGATTATTTTTATTATTATAATCAATATTCAATCAGCTACGTTCCCCAAAATCTATTATTAAATGAAATATAGAAATCAAGACAAAATAAATAAATTAGAAGCCATTTAATTGTGTTCGAAGGGATAGTTGTGAAACGAAGAAAAAAAGCCATTAATTTGTATACACTATACGTTTACATCTTATTTTAAATATTTTTTTCGGAATACCAAAAAGGCGGGAACATGATACTGGTGTTGCCACGCTCCACATTTACCAAAATATGTTTCAAATAAAACTAAATGCTCTTAGCATTGTTTCTTGTTTATGGGCACGCGTGGCATTTACCATCAGGCGAGCGTCGCACGTGTGCACTATACATTTCAACGTTAAGGCAAATAAAAAACATCTTAACATTTATTTTTAGGTCAAATATGTCTATGAGTTTTTCAATATCTTTTGCGTCAGAAATATTATACGAAGAAAGTCCACTATATGTAAACATATAGTCCACTATATAGAGGTTCGCTACAAACTTTCGTGAATACGAATGACACTGATATCGTAAAATTTTGTTTGAAAGGTTCATTAAGAAAAGATTTTGATTCAACGTTTGTAAGCAGCTGCGGGCACAAAGGCAGGCGGCCAACGCCCGGGGCTTGCAACCCTGAGCAAATTCTAAGGCGAGCGCATTAAGCCGAGTTCTTCAACTATCTGGCGATATGAATATTGAATAAACTGAAGTTTGCTACTGTCTCGAATTCTTGTTGTAACTAAGTATTGTTTCTGGTTAATTTTTCGCGACTTCTTTCGTAGGCAGTGAACATTAATACACACCCACTCACGCCTGTAATCCCCGAAGGGGTAGGCAGAGGTATCAAGTATACCCACATGTCGCCGAGCGTATCTCAGTCCCATGATGTGGTAGGGGGTGAGCCTATCGTCATACCAGGCACAATTCCAGACTCCGGACTGATGCTGAGTATTATGTGATAGAAAAAAATTGGGTGTAATGGTTACACCTTTACCTACCACTTTAATGATTACAGGCGCGTGTAGGTATGTGTATATGTAATTAGTTTGCTTAGTTCTGCACAATCCTCTGAACGGACACGTTTATCAATCATAAATTGACTTGTTTTCTATCTTAATCATCATCATCATCAGCCACAAGACGTCCACTGCTGAACATAGGCCTCCCCCAAAGATTTCCAGACCGACCTGTTGGAAGCGGCCTGCATCCAGCGACTTCCTGCGACCATTTTCAGGTCGTCTGTCCACCTTGTAGGTGGACGTCCAACGCTGCGCTTGTCAGTACGTGGCCTCCATTCCAGAACCTTTATAGATTTTATCTTAATGAATGTATATCATTATGTAAATTGCGTACGTCTTTGTATCTTAATGCAATTTGTTAAAAAATTACAAGTATCAAAAGACGTACGTGTTCGTAGTGCTTCTTCTCAGACCATCACGAACGAAGCATCGATAAATTCTTAAATCGCGTATAAATGTGCCATTGGTGGCCTAATTGCTTAATAACGAATAAAACTTTTTTGAAAAGCCAGCGACGTAGTTTCAAAAGGAGCTGAATTTTTTTTATAATGGAAAAGGAACGTAGCAAGTTCATACTTAATTTACAGTATTTAAAATACCCATGAAGTAAGGAAGCTACAATTTTCCATGCTAACAAGACTCATTATTTCATGTGAAAAGAATGTTCTGTTGAAGCTGTTTAATCGTCTTGCATCGAGCTGCCTTATCATGCAAATGCACTGACAATTTGAACGAGCTCTTTGAGCCACATAAAGTTGCACTTTTCTTTCACCCAACGTTGGAGTTGCGAGCTTTGAATTGCAGTAATTATCGAAGTCATGAAACTTGTTTTTGACGTATAGTTAATACTAAAAACCTAATAAATATAATAAATATAAACTAATTAACGCGAACCATAAATTTTTCTACGAAATGTTGTTTTATAGGAGACGACAATAAACGAGCAAGTGCGTCATCTGATGGTAAGTATTCATATTATTAGAAAAATCATGGGTGCGTAAGTGTCTCTTTCATTACACTTATGCCCTCCCAAGCGAATGGCGCAAAAATGCGCCGTCGAGCTCGCGGACCGTCTCACTCTCCCCGTTCCGCGCCTACCCCGTTGTTGCCAGGGCACAATCTGGACACCCGCGTATCTCGATCTATTATATTTTTTAAAAATCGAAGGCAAACAAAATACGCGTCGGCTACAGGTGTGTTAAAAAAGGAAAGGAAGGAAACTTATTTATGCTGTATACAAGTGTCTATCGCGTGGATCTACCACTCTAAAAATAAATAAAATATACACCCAACCGTCACACACATAGTCCTGGCCCACACTAGGTTAAACTGTATCATGGGTATCAGGGACTACGAGGGACTCTTGGTCGCACAACACCCAGACCCGTAAGAAGCAAATCTCGTGGATCACACAGACATATGTCTCGGTGCGGGAATCGAACCCACGGCCTCCCGCTTCGCAGCCGGCTACTCGCTTACTGCGCTATAGAGGCTATCAAATAATTATAAGTAGAAGTAAGAGAGGTACAGTCATTAATGAACGACTGCCATGACAAATAGTATTGCTCAAACGCACAATTCCAATCGTTGTTCTTGATCTTTTTTTATTATTTAATTGAATGACGAGACGAGCAAGCCGCTCGCCTGATGGTAAGCGCCACGCCTGCCCATAAACAGAAGCAACACCGCATAGAACTTTGAATTATAAAGCACAGCAAGGCACTGACCTGCGCTCGTCACCCCGAGACATAAGATGTTAAGTCTCATAATGCCCATTATTTTCACTTCAGGGCTTCAATGACCTTCAAACCGAAACAAAGCAGTGCTTACACACTGTTGTTTGGCGGCAAAAATAGACAAAGCGGTGGTGGTATCAACCCAGACGGCCACTCGCATACGAGGGACCTACCATCTTGTAAATCTTGATTGTGGGCTCTTTATCTCCGCACTTAACCCGTAAAATATCGAGATGTTGGGCGTATCGCAGTCCTGTACATAGTTTATTTAGTCTAATACACCTACAATGGTAAAAAAACGTAGCAACATAACACTTATTAACATCGTTTAGGAAATTGCATCGCATTACGGCTTTTTCGACGCTAAATCATTAGATCTGACAGATCTGAAAGCGAGGGCAGTTTAGATAACTATCAGTACCCTTGTAATGTTATTTAGGGGTAAATTTAGCAATAACCGTTACCTTGTGGCTAAGCCCTTCGTAGATTGCCTGTGGATGAATAAACTATACGATTGTCTTTGTTGTTAAGATAGATAAAAATTACACGAGAGCGTCAGGAGGTTTTTAAATAAAAAATGTAGAGTCCAACTCTTCATGATGAAGATTTATTTGAGACTGAATTAAAATTAACAATAATCCTTATTTATACTCTTAACTTATTAACAAGGCCACCTTCCAGACACCAGGTCAGCACTTTATTGTCAACATGTTTTCATTTAGTTCGCAGAACTTTAATCTAAACAAGAACACCTGCAAAATTCATTGGTCAGCGAAATATGATCATGTTTTCAACGGATAGAGTTACATAAAGTCCTTACGTTCGAAAAAAGCTTATTTGAATGGTCAGCAAATATTTATCTTGTTAACAGGTGCAGGATGCATAACTAGATTGCTTTGTCTTTGTTTACAAATATCCTCGGAGGGGTAGAGGTTTTACCAGTACACCCATATTTCGCCGAGCTTTTTCCTGTCCTATTATGTGATAGAGGGTGAACCTATCGCCATACCGGATACAATTCCAGACTCTGGGCTAATACTGTGCAGTGATAGAAAAACCCAATAGTACTTTTATCCTATCCTGAGAGCGCAGTGCAGTTCAAACAAGCCAGCGACCACCGACAAACAATGAGTTTATCGGTGGTCACCAGAGTCATGCCAGCCTGTATAAATCGAGGGGCCTGCCACAGGACAGACGGATGACCGATGCAGGCACAGTAATACAAGGATGTATAGTATAGGAGATACCCGCCCCAACTAACCATCAAGTCATGTTGCAAGCCCCTCGGGAGAACCGGATATACACTGGCTGATCCTGGAACGCAATCCACACCAGGCGAGTGGATCAATAAGGCAGGTTTTAACACCATGTCTACGGTGGTCGCTATCCGGGCGGATATGAATATCCTATCACCAGCAAATTTTCGCAAAAATTAGAATACATTTTCTACTCTTTGTTATTCAATTATGTAAAAGGAAGTCCTAAGGAAATATTATTTGAAAATTGTATTCGTAAGGGTGAAGTAATTGTATTTAACTGTAGGGTTTATCCATATTTAGGTGGAAAGCCTTGAACGACACACGCGAGTACAGAAACTGTCATTTATGAGGACGCATCATGATCTTCTATCTACCCTTAACCCACTCCCAATGAGGTCTGCACAATATGCTTAATACATCTACACTAGTATTATAAATAGGAAAGACTCATATTTTTATATGTAACGAATAAACTAAATACTAGTGAACCGATTTGAAAAATTATTTCACAATTAGAATCCTAGATTATCCCTGATGAACATAGGCTACTTCTTTTATCCCGGAAAAAGCAGATGACGCGGGCGGAGCCGCGAGGAAAAGCTAGTTTTACATAAAGATTTGGCGTGTAGTTTTCACAACCGGCCGCTTGCTGACGCAACCCCTCTGGGGAGAAAACACACCCAGGCCCGAAACAAATATTTGTAGATTACACAAACATTTGTCTAGTTGCACGAATCTTCTCAGCCTCTCGGTTTATAGCCACTCGTCCTCTGCGCCACGGAGGCTGCTTTTGAGGACACATCATATGATTCTAAATTTAAAATTGCAAGACGTGCCTTCGTGATTGAATATTTCCTATTCAATTTTTATTCTTTCCTCTATCATGACTCTCTCGATCGAAATGATGCTAACAGTCGTGGAAGGTCATATTTAGGAAATTTATTAAAACAGTAAAATACCTGTGAAGGCGTCCTTTATAATACCGCAGATATAAAGTTATTTCGAATTGTCATTACTTTTGCATGAAACTTTTGCCTAGGTACTATTTCAATCACTTAACTTTTATTGGCAGTAAAGGCAGACTTCGGATGGTCGCTTCACGGGCGTCAATAAGCGTCTGCGCGTTAATATTACGAACTATGCAAGTCTATGGAGATGATACATTCGATTATAGCTTAAAAAGAGGCACATAGTTTTATATCCACGTAATACATATGTATATAGGATAGATAGGTATCGTCGTACAATATATTCTTAATCTGATTAGGAATATTTTCTTAATCTAGTATTTAATATATATTTACGATTAAGAAAAGTGCAATATCCTAAGCCACGAGACTTAGAAAATAATTATAAATATGAAACGCGAACCGCGTAAAGTCGGATATCCACTAATAGGATCTCACTTGAGTTAAATTGAACGAGCACAACTCGTACAAAATGTGTTTATTTCTGCAGCTTCTTGCAATCCGCTTAGCGCTCTCAAGGATTGAAATGTTCTAATTAATTTCTCAATCATTAATTAAAATGTGCGAGCTGGATTTAGGTTCACTCTACATGTTAGGTGAGACATGCCGAGAGTTGCTTAATACATAAGGGTGTAGAGCTGTCTTGTCTCGCCTGCATGATTTCGTAATATTATATTTCTTACTTTTATGTTACATCTAAAAATCCGTTTGAATTAGTTTTATTTCAATAAAAATCTCATTTCACCTGAAACCCTTGACTTTTCTTGTACAACACGTTTAAAGTAAAATCAATTTCAATCCAAAAATAAAACTAAACGAGACAACGTCAGTGAAATCATGTGGAAAGAGCACAAAAGAACCCCAAAACTTAATTAAAAGTTGGTAACAAACAATATTCTTTAGAAATTCATATTTCCTGTCCCCATATTTGGGTCGACGTGCATGTTCCAACAGGATTGGTTTTTAGCAAATAAACGGTTTACAACCCGAGGTAACTTGATTAAAGCGGTCATTCCGATGGAATATATCCGAGGTTTCCAGACATTTTTTCTCATATTTTTTTTATCCTGGCTCGGCAAAGTGACTGCGCTACACCTGATGGTAAGTGTAGCGCAATCCAAGAATAGTGTCGACCAACGATAAACAATGTGTCCATCGTAGGTCGGCAAGATCATGCCGGCCTGCCAAAGGGCCAACGGGGAGGGAAAGGAAAAGGGATGGGAAAAGGGTTAGGATCAGGGGGCAAGCCCCCTGGGGAGAATCGGATATACACTGGCTGACCCTGGAACGCGACCCACACGAGGTGGGCCACTATGGCAGGTTTTAGCACCAGTGTACGGTGGTCGCTATCAGGTCGGATACAAGTATCCTCCCACCAGCATAGAAAACGTGCAAAATTTTGCTGGTTCCGGTGGACCTCTTGCAGCTACATTTTTATATACATACAAGGAACAGTTGCTGAGGTTCTTAAAATATTATCTGCCTACATAAGATAGGTGGAGTTAAGCCAACATTTTAGTTCTTCACTATCGAAAGCAGATACATTTTCGTGGTCTTACAAATTGTGAACCCCCATTTTTTGTCACGCCAACGCAGACCCCCCTCGAGTCTCCCGTGGACCCCTGGGGGTCCACCTAGACCACTTTGGGAACTAAGGGACTATATGGCGGAAAACTGTATTACGGATAATGTGGTAATACTAATTACTATTAATCAAGCCAATGAATGGATTTGTATGCCGTTGATGATATGTAGTTTGTGTACGCCCTGGAATAAAAACATAATAATATCAGCCCTGTATTAAACTATCCAATAGGGTTGATGAATAAATTAGGATATTCATATCCGCCCGGATAGCGACCACCGTACACACGGTGTTAAAACCTGCCATAGTGACCCACACGCCTTGCGTGAATCGGGTCCCAGGATCATTCAGTGTATATCCGGTTCTCCCGGCTTGCGACATGACTTGATGGTTGATTAGGCCGGGTATAGGTATCCTTGTATCACTGAGCCTGCATCGGTCATCCGCCTGTCCTGTCGTAGGCCCCTCGATTTGCTCCTTCCCTCTCCGAAGAGACTGAATTTATTTAATTCTTTCGAAAATAAATTTTGGGGAACGTAACATATTGATTAAAATAATAAAAATAATCAAGTCAATTATGTACCTTATTGCCATTATTATTAAAGACATTCATCGCCCAATTTCAAAATGATGATGATCATGTAATGAATGTTTGTCTGTATGTTCTTTATAGAATCGTAAACTATGCATTTGATCATGTGATGATCTTTAGCAAAGTTGTTGTGCATGAGCCCACGAAGGTTTCTGAATTGGTACGACCAATTTGAACCACTTTTTTCCCAGAACAAGGCTTTCATGCGGGCGAAGCCACGGGTGACAGCTAAGATTACATAGAAATAAAACCACGGTGACAAGTTATTTTAAAACCGATATTTAATCAACATTGAATGCAAAATGTATAGGCGGAAATTCATCAGATATTTGACCTGAATATCCGATTTTGTATAGAGCGCGTGGCACCGCTTTTAACCAATATACCGCAGGTACTAAATGACTTCCAATATTGGATTCAACGTTTAACGCCAAACAGGGAGATAGCAATAGTCGTTTAAAAATATAAAGAACATCCATTACGTAAATGAAAGAAGGGATTTTTTGACAAATGTACTTTACAAAGTACATTACTAAAACTACAATCTAATGCGACTAATAAGTAATTTAAATTTAACATTTTTTTTATAGCATAGACCAGCATACGAGCAAGTGGGTCCCTTGATGGTAAATGATCGCCACCGTCCATGTACATCCACAAAACTAGAAGAATTATAGGCGCGTTGCCGATTTTAAAGGTAAGGGATAATTAAGGGATTGTGAAGAGGAGGGGGATTTGGACCTCTGAATATCTCATTTATCTTACGAAATGCAGCAGCAAGCCGCTATTTCCCCTCGATTTTATGTAAGACAGTGGTAACGACCCAGTCGAGCCGGCCCATTCATGCTGTAGAAAAAACTGTCTACAGCATGGCTCTTCCACTCTAAATGAAAAGAAAAACACTTGAATATTTCAATATTTATTTAATCCCTCTCCCCGTCCCAATTCCTAATTATCCCTTTCCTTTAAGGTCGGCAACGCGCCCATGATTCTTCTGGTATTGTGGGCGTACATGGGCGGTGGAGATGACTTATCATAAGGTGACCCAGTTGCTCGTTTGCCGGCCTATGCTATAAAAAATAAGCTCCTAATTTAATCGAATTTGTGATACGAAATACATTTCAGTTCCAAATCGCGCTCATATTTTGATTAGGTATTAGTGGTTGATGGATCGTCAAATGCAAAACGCACGTTAATGAATGGCAGTATAAACTTAACTAAATGTGGTTAGAAATGCAGACTTTGCTAATTGTATGGTTTTCAATATTGGTGAATAATGTTTTGCGGTAATGTTATTTGTTTACTGCGTAGGGATTTTGCGAGCAGCGATAGCGGGAACTGCGGAGATGAAAGTTGCAGGTTCGAAACCAGCCCCAAGAGTATGCACCTCTGGGTTTTTTTAAGATACGTATCATTGTTAATTGCTTGCTATAATGGTGAAAGGAAACGTCGTGATGACTCCTGCATACCTGAGAAATTTTTCGTAAGAATTTTGAAGGTATGTAAAGTCTGCTAACCCGCAGCAGCAATAGAATAATCCAGTGCCCAGCAGTTGGATGTGTGAAATACAGGTCGGTTTTCATAATAGTGATTTTGTATTGCAGAGGCCCGCCAAGGAGCAAGTGGGTCACCTGTTTTGACTATGGCATGATGCCGACCTTAAGTGAAAATAAACGGGGATCAGGAATAGAAGGGGGATTTGGGCTCTCTGAGATATCACCCAGCCTAGTAGTTGTATCCTACTAAGATGGCGCTCTAAGAATAAAAATAAAACTCTTATCCATTACCTTAAACATTTCTTCATCAATAATTTCTTTCCAAGACAATGATTGATGAAAATAGCTTGTAATTCAACCGACGCAGGTCTATTCCACCACCTAATCCATTAATTGCGGAGGCTGATGAACGTGTGTCGACGGATTATATCGAACACCGCTTGTCAATCGCACACAACCTAATACGGGTTAATCGATCTATGTTTTGGAAATGGCTCAGTGTATACAATAGAGAAATCTTGATTGAATAAGTTAATGAATTGTGAGCCTTCAAATCAGGTTTTTATTATGAAAAGATTAATAAGCAGGTTTATTTTTTTATATTATATAATTATAAATGAATACACCCAACAGAATTCCTATTAAGTCTTGTGTATATATATTCTTTTGTGTGTGTGTGTGTATGTAATTAAGTCTTGTGTTGATTATATAATAATAAATTAACACACTCAAAAGTTACAAATATAGTCCTGCCCCCACATAATATACTAATGTTGTGTTGTAAGTATTAGGAACTACAAGGGACTTGCGGTCCCACAACATCCAGACCCGAAACAAATATCTGTGGATTACATAAACTTTCTCCTCGATGCGGAGATCGAAGCCGCGGCCTCTTGTTTCACAACAGGTTACTCACCCGCTAGGCCATAGAGGCTGTTTTAATCTATTTGAAGTGATTTAGTGCATTATTATTTTTATTATGTAGAGTCGACATCGCAGGTTATTTACATACAATGTAGTAAGATTTTTACGAACTTATAATAGTTTATTAAAATACTTCTAAAATGTCATCTGGGCGACGTGATCTTCCTAAGATGGTCCTAAGGGCATGGCACCTAGGAGCATAGGCCGCTCGTTTCGTCATTCAGGCTAATAAAATGCTGTTAATTAAAAAAAAAACAGAGCAACGATAGCTCAGCGGGAAATGATATGGACTGTCGAGACGAAAGTCGCAGGCTCGAAACCAGTCCCAAGAGCATACACCTCTGACTTTTCTAAGTTACGTTTATATTGATTGTTAATTATCGCTTGCTTTAACGGTGAAGGAAACATCGTGAGGAAACCTGCATACCTGAAAACTCGATAAGATTTTGCGAAGGTATTTGAAGTCCACCAACCCGCATTAGGCTAGCGTGGTGGACTAAGCCCTAAACTCTCTCATTCAGTAGAGGAGGCCCGTGCCCAGCAGTGGGGCATGTATACAGGGCTAGTAAAAGAAAAAAAAAAACAGTAAAAAATATTTTCCTCAATATTTGCATTCGCAGTAATATCGTGCTCATTGTAATAAACTTGCAAACTTAAGGGATGAATAAATTTCCTCACATACCGCCAGGATTTCTTATTTAAATGGAAATTCTTTTTTACATTCAAATTAAAACTCATGAAGTGGAAAGAAAAATGGCCTTTTGCATTATTAGCTTCACTTTTATATTATGTACGTAGTTTAAAGGAAACTGCAAGAGTATTGGTCGCAAAAGCCTAGGTCGTATCAGGAATAAGGCCACGCTTTTTTTTACAATAAAATACATTGTTTTCTTCAAATTTATTTTCAATTTTTTAGTTAGACTTTCTATAAAAGCGTGTTTTTTAGTTTTTTTAAAACTATTATTTATTTTTCATTTTTTAGTTAAAATATAAATATATTGTAGCAGAGAGTATAATTTTAATTTTAAACCCGAATATCAAAAAAGGGCTATCTATTGACACTATTAGATACTACGATATTCCCTATAATTAACGAAGATCCAGAGAGTACAATTTTAATTTCTAACCCGAATATCAATAATTAATTAAATTAAATTATTATTTTATTATTATTAAATTATTATTATTTTTTTATCAAATTAGTGTATTGTCATCGGTCCTCGATAAATCTACCAAGTTTGAACGAAATCTGGCCGTTTAAAGTGGGTCAAAATCGCGCCCAAAGGAGTCGGTTACAAACATACAAACAAACAAACATACAGGTGAATTTAATAAAAAGCGTGTAAAAATTGGGTAAGGAAGTTAATTTAAGTGGGATAACATCAGCAAGAAACATAACTTTTTTTTTATTGCCTTAATAGGCAGACGAGCAAATGGTCCCACCTGATGGTAAGCGGTTACCGCCGCTCATGGACATCGGCAATGCCAGGGGCACAGCCAAGCCGCTGCCTACCGTTGAAGGAATACTCTTTTTAAGCCTCGTTTAAAGAAGGACATGTCATAGCGCTCGGGAAACACCGAGGCAGGGAGTTCATTCCAGAGGTTACACGTGCGTGGTATAAATGAGCGCTGGAAACGTATGGTATATGGTTTCGCTGGTGGGAGGATACTTGTATCCGACCGGATAGCGACCACCGTACACTGGTGCTAAAACTTGCCATAGTGGCCCACCTAGTGTGGATCGCGTTCCAGAGTCAGCCAGTGTATATCCGGTTCTCCTCAGGGAGCTTGCCCCCTGATCCTAACCCTTTACCCATCCCTTTTTCCTTCCCCTCCCCCTTGGCCCTTTGGCAGGCCGGCATGATCTTGCCGACCTATGATGGACACATTGTTTATCGTTGGTCGACACTATTCTTGGATTGCGCTACACTTACCATCAGGTGTAGCGTAGTCACTTTGCCGAGCCAGGAAAAAAAAAAAAAAAAAAAAAATGGTGCTAGATCGCATGGTTTCCAGGTAGTATGGATGAACTCTCCTGCGGTGCCGGGTAGTGCGATGGTAAAATGGTGATGTTGGAACCATCTTAAACAGTTCCTCAGAGCACTCCCCGTGGAACAAACGATAGAATACGCACAGAGAATCAAAGTCTCTCCGCACTCCTAAAGGTTCCAGGTTATCCGTGAGAACTCAAACTATTTTTAGCCCACGATGAAAAAGGAGTGTTATAATGCCCCTTTAGTACCTGTGCTAGCCGTAACATAAATGCTAAGCTTGTGCATAGGGGCGAGACAAATCGTTCTTCGTTGTATTGTATTACATTATTTTATAATAATGGATTAATAATTTGTGTTTTATTTTAATATGTATATACCTAGCGTAGTTTTTTTTTTATATTGGCTGGCTAGCGTCTGCACGTTATTTAATGAGACCACTGAAAATCAGTAGGTATAGCTCTGCTATGGTTTCCTTCACAGTACAGAATATACCCTGTTATCGTCCACTTGTCACGGCCCCGACATGCAATGATATATGATAATAGCCTTCTGTTGCGTTTCGTACGGTGCGTAAGGTATTCGGAGGTCCGGATCCCAGTCCTCTTCTTAATCCCATAATTAAAACTTTCCTTTAAAGTCAAAACCGTTATGGTTCCATAGTTCTTTAGGTATTGCGAGTGTTCATCAGGTGACCCCCTTGCTCGTTTGCCGATCTATAAAAATGCCAAATAGGTGGCCTGTTGTTATATTGGGGTGTAAGGGGGGCGAATACCGCCTCAAGTCCCCAATTGCCAACCCTACCTGCTCGCGATGCACCCTGCTGGCTAACGAGTGAGGCTCTGGCGGCCGACTCGTGGCGGCATAACCACATGAATGGGCTGGAATGCTTCAAATACTCGTGCCTTCTGTGGGCAGCAGCGCCGTTGGCTAAACATTCCAGCCACTGCGGTCAGCAACCCGCCTGCCAAGCGTGGTGACTATGGCAAAACCCCCCAAATGGCATTCTCCCAGAATCTACGGCCCCCAGTTCCCGGCAGCCTCGCTATTCCTGGTCACGGTACCGGCCATGGTAACGGCGAGGTGGGGGGTGCTAAGAATCCCCGGGCTACGGCAGGGTACCATAAACGACTGTTTCTGGCAACTTACAACGGACGCTTTCTGCGGTTGAACGAGCACGTCACAGAATTGGAAGTAGAGCTAAGTCATATCAACTGGCATATCGTGGGATTATCTGAACTCCGAAGACAGGGGGAGGAGAAGATGACCCTCGATACCGGTCACTTACTCTACTTCCGAGAAGGACACCAACCATCCCAAGGTGGCGTCGGATTTATGGTCCACAAGTCACTCAGAAGCAACGTTGTGGAAGTTGGTAGTGTGTCATCGAGAGTGGCGTACCTTGTCTTAAAAATATCCAAGAAGTACTCTTTAAAAGTTGTACAAGTGTACGCCCCGACGTCTGCACATCCTGACGATGAAGTCGAGACCATGTACGAAGATGTAGTGAAAGCTAAGTCTCGTACCCCAACTTCCTACAGCGTTGTCATGGGTGACTTCAATGCCAAAGTGGGAGTACAAGGATACGGTGAATCACGAGTAGGCCCGTTCGGCTATGGGTGCAGGAATCATAGGGGGCAAATGCTAGTAAATTTCCTCGAGGCCCAGGGGCTTTTTCTGATGAACTCGTTTTTCGAGAAGAAGCCCCAAAGGAAGTGGACCTGGCGAAGCCCCAACAATGTGACCCGGAATGAGATCGACTTCATTATGACCCACAAGCGCCAAATATTCAGAGATGTCTCTGTGATCAATAGGGTTAATACCGGCAGCGATCACCGATTGGTAAGAGGCACTCTGAATATAAATGTTAAAATTGAACGTGCACGGTTGATGAAGTCGACTCTTGGACCAACACTGCCCCAAGCTGAAGTCGGCTGTGAAGCTTTCCAGTTGGAGCTACAGAACCGTTTCGCCGTATTGGAAACCACGGCGGATATTGATGACGCCACCAATAGTCTGGTGCGGACTATTCGCGAGGTGGGTTACAAATACTTTCGACCAAAGAGCAATGGACGCAAATCCAAACTCTCAAGCGAGACTCTGGAACTGTTGAGGAAAAGGCGAGAACTTGTAAATGTCACACCATCGGAGCGTCAGGTGGTTAACAAGGAGGTGAAGAGGCTAATACGGCGTGATATCAGACACTCGAATACCCTAGATATTGAAAATATCATTAAACAAAATAAAGGCACTAGGGTATTTGCCAAGCCACATACCTCCAGTTGCCACCTGACAAAGCTCAAAACACCACAGGACACCACCGTCACCTCAATGCCAGAGATACTCGCAGAGGTCGAAAGGTATTACGGGGACTTGTATGCTCAAAAAGCATCTCCCCCTGAGGCCCACAGCGCGAGTGATCCGCGAGCCAGACTAACTCGTCATTACACAGACGAGCTTCCCGACGTCGACGTGGGCGAGATTAGAATAGCCCTCGGACAGCTTCATAATAACAAAACTCCGGGAGATGACGGAGTTACAACAGAGCTCCTCAAGGCAGGGGGTATACCTGTCTTGACAGAGCTTACTAAGCTCTTCAACTCTGTCATCCACACTGGGACAACACCGGAAGCATGGAGTAGGAGTGTGGTGGTCTTATTTTTCAAAAAGGGAGACAACACCCAATTGAAGAACTTCCGCCCCATATCACTCTTGAGCCATGTATATAAGCTGTTCTCGAGGGTTATCTCGAATCGTCTGGCCCAAAAGTTCGACGACTTCCAACCGCCGGAGCAGGCTGGGTTTCGTTGGGGCTTTTCTACCGTAGACCACATACACACACTCAGGCAAATTATTCAGAAGACCGAGGAGTATAATGAGCCTCTATGCCTAGCGTATGTGGACTACGAGAAAGCCTTTGACACCGTCGAGACCTGGGCTGTTCTGCAGTCCATGCAGAGATGCCACATTGACGACAGATATATCCAGGTGATGAGATGTCTGTACGAAGCCGCAACGATGACCGTCCGAGTACAAGAACATAGCACAAAGCCAATCCAACTGCGTCGTGGGGTAAGACAGGGAGATGTTATCTCTCCAAAACTGTTTACCAACGCGTTGGAGGACGCTTTTAAGACGCTTGATTGGAAAGGACGGGGCATCAACATCAACGGTCAGTACATCTCTCATCTGCGATTTGCGGATGACATTGTCGTCATGGCAGAAACTCTGCCGGATTTGGAAGAAATGTTGAACAGCCTCAACCGTTCTTCAAGACGAATAGGTCTCGGGATGAATCTCGATAAGACAAAGGTTATGTTCAACCGACACGTCTTCCCGAGACCTGTAGTCGTGGGTGATGCCACTCTCGAAGTTGTGCAAGAATATGTTTACCTCGGCCAAATAATTCAACTAGGCAGGCACAACTTCGAGAAGGAGGCGCATAGAAGAATTCGGTTGGGCTGGGCGGCATTCGGGAAGCTACGTTATATTTTCGAGTCGTCGTATCCCTCAGTATTTAAAAACGAAAGTTTTTAACCAGTGCGTCCTACCTGTAATGACCTACGGAGCTGAAACGTGGACACTGACTAGCGGACTGGTCCATAAATTCAAAGTCGCTCAGCGTGCTATGGAGCGAGCAATGCTTGGAATTTCTCTGGTAGATAGGATCCGAAATGATGTCATCCGCCAGAGAAACAAAGTGATCGATATTGCTCGCAAAATTAGCACGCTGAAGTGGAAGTGGGCCGGTCATGTCTGCAGACGGACAGATGGTCGGTGGAGCAGACAGGTGCTGGAGTGGAGACCGCGCTTAGGCAAACGTAGTGTAAGACGCCCGGCTACACGGTGGACCGACGACTTGAAAAAGATGGCAGGTAACGGATGGATGCGGGTTGCCCAAGACCGGGATGGTTGGCGCTCACTTGGGGAGGCTTACGTTCAGCAGTGGACGGCAATAAGCTGAGATGATGATGGTGATGATGATGTTGTTATATATCGTGAATCACGATCTATGTGCAAACCACAATCTAGCATTGTTTTACCTCTTTCGTAATCCACAACACATAATAGTACCACCTGAATGTGTAAACAAACTCCATCGAAAGAGCAACAATGTTGAAATGGATACAATTATTTGTTAATTAAATTAATTTGACAGTGAATAGACGTGTGTCAGCCTTGATTCCGTCTGCCTTGTTATATATAAAGGCGGACAGGTAACACACCCTTCCCTGGGGTAAAATATTTAATCTCACCATTATACCCTCGAAGGGGTGTATACCATGTGTACGATGGTGCAGGTACAAAAATATATTACCCCACCATTAACAACTAAAATGCTAAGCCTCTAACACACGGAACTGTAATTGAGAACTGGCTGTTGACAGGTTTCCTTCAAAGGGGCATTTAAGTCTAACAGGATTAAACGAGGACGCTGCTATTTTATTTAATACCGGGGACTCTCTTCCTACAAGAAAATGATTTTTTTTTCATTTTCTTCTGTTTTTTCTTTACAAGGTGGTAGGTCCCTCGTATGCGAGAGGTCGTCTTGGTTGTGGTACCAACCGCTTTGTCTATTTCTGCCGCCAAGCAACAGTGTTTAAGCACTGTTGTGTTTCGGTTTGAAGGGCATTGAAGCCAGTGAAATTTAAAAACGGACCTAAAAATACCACTGAAATGTCAAAAATAATAATTACGAAATTGTTATTTTTGTTATTGTAGTGTGGCTAAAAGCGTCTCAAATAATTAAAAAAGTAATATAAATATAGTGACTCATATTCCGTCCTGTTAAAACCATGGTTTTGAAGCGTAATTGCCGAAATAAATTCAGCGGAACCATATTAATCAATGTTTGACAAGTTAACGTACAAGCTGATTAAAAGACTTTTCACTTTACCGTGTGTCAGAATGTCACTTTGGCAATCCGACATATCACTAACGTCTTTAATTTAGCGGCTTATGTTCGGTTCGAGGAGGGTGACTGCGCTACTGGAAAATATTGCAGGATACTATATATTTTCAAAATGAAGTCTATTAAAGAAGAGAAGAATAATAAAGTTTCAAATATGGTAGAATCACGCTGTAGGCAGTTTTGTCTACAGCATAAATGGATCGGTTCGACCGGGGTACTACCACTGGACACACACTACACCAAATGGTACCTTGCTGTTGTGTTTTGTAAGATTTCCGGAGGCCCAAGTTACTTCATTGCTTCCTATTTCTATCCTTTTCTTTAACCACCTGAAACTCTTCTGGTAGTGAATGATAATAGGCGGTAGTGATCAGGTGACAATTTCTCAACCTATGTTATAAAAATAAATAAAACAGACCTCTTCACTGCTCGTGGCAGGCTATTCATATCCAGCTGGATAGTGACCACCGTACACATGGTGTTAAAACCTACTGTAGTGACCCACATACCTAGTGTTAATCGTGGTCTCCCGAAGGACTTGCGACGTGACTTGATGGTTGGTTGGGGTGGGTATAGGTCTTTGTATCCTTGTACCTGCATCGGCCACCTATCTGTCCTGTCGCAGGTACCTCAATTTGCTTCTTTCCTCTTCGGAGTGTGAACAAACAAACAGAGCAAAGCATACAGGCCGGCATGATTATGATGTCCACCGGTAAATTCATTGTTTCTCCTTATAAATTTTTTTGATCTACAAAAAGATAAACTGAAAAAAAACTAAATAATAGTTCCTCAAAGGTATGTACGCCATGGCCACCCCATGAAGCGGCATTAGAACCCATAACCGAGCCTCGCACGGCCTAATTCACGCCGACATGACACGATCCATAACTTCTACCTAACGAAGTCTGGCACGCATCGCCATCATAAAACCGTCCCTCCGCCTCCCTTCCCCTCCTATTCCATACGGTGTAAAATTAATTGATTCCTGACATATTGTATCAGCATTGTCAGGTATTTAGCGGGTCGAATATGCTATTGATCATGTGGCTTAATTCAATATTGGGGATGTTTCAATGTTCATGGCTTTGCTATGTATAATACACTTTACTTTATGTTTGGAGTATTATTAATATACTGTACATTTTCAGTAGAAAAGAATTAAGGCGGGCTTCCGATGGTCACGACAAGCAACAACGGCGCGCCGCCGCGTCTTTGAGTTGTAGTGTCTACGTTTGTGCTTTGTACTACGTAAATTTATGAGTGGTAAAGCCAAGCTGTCGACAGTTTTGTCTACAGCATGAATAGGCCGGCTCGACCGGGTCGTTTACACTGTCTCCGAAAACCGACGTAAAGTAGCGGTTTGCTGCTGCGTTTCGTATGGTGAGTGAGATATCCGGAGGCCCAAATCCCCCTCTCCTTCCCAAACCCTATTTATCCCTTTCCTATAAGGTCGGTAACGCGCCCATGATTCTTCTGGTAGTGTGGGCGTACATGGGCAGTGGAGGTCACTTACTATCAAGAGAGCCATGATGGTCTATGCTATAAAAAAAAGGACTTGAAAATGTCGATTAAAATATTTCATGTAGGAGCTTTACAACATTTTAATTAGTTCTGCATTATATTAATGACCTCATATTTAACGGCCCAGTCGTAATCGATCGCTATAAATTAATTCCAGTTAAACGTAGTGTCTGAGTAATTACCGAACCGCGGCGGAGTCGACGGAATAGCTGATAATTTTGCTCATGAAAATTTATTTACAAGCTAATATCTTCTTCGTAAGTGTTCACCTTCCTATAGGAAATAATTTATAGTCTTTATTGAATTATTCTCTTATACTCGTATTAGAATCATATATTTCAAACAGTATTTATGTTACTCCATATAGGAGCAATGTTATACAAACGCTTTTTTATTATTTAATTGAATGACGAGACGAGCAAGTCACTCGCCTGATGGTAAGCGCCACGCATGCTCATAAAAAGAAGCAACACCACAGTGAGCTCTGAATTACAAAGCACTGCATGGGATTGAACTGCGCTCGTCACCCCGAGGCATAAGGTGTTGTATCATCATGCCCAGTAATTTCACTGGCTTCAATGTCCTTCAAACCGAAACACAACAGTACTTACATACTGTTGCTTGGCAGCTGAAATAGACAAAGCGGTGGTAACAACGCAGACGGCCTCTCACATACGAAGGACCTACCACCTTGTAAATAGTTTTTGCTTTTAATTAGTGCTGTTCTATATTAATTATCTCATATTTAATGTTTGGTTAAATACCATTTTTTTATATACTCTGACTTAGATTTTTTAAAATATTTATTTTATTTATCTATAAAATTAATTGATTTTAGTAACAATTTATAATAAATGTCTAGATTTTTTTTGTTTCAGTTCGTAGGTTGAGGTGGACGGAGTTATACAAAACATTTCTAAGCCTAGAGATGAGAGTAATAAATATACAGATAAGTTATATCCAAGTATTTATAAAACTGAACATGTACATAGTATCATTAATGTACAAGGTTGGCGCAAATCCCCTCAAAAGCCTTTCAGTTCTAATACTTTTTCTCCTAATCCTTCAAGGTCCGCTCAAAGCCCAGTGCTAATGTGTGTGGAATAAATAATGATATTGTACCCCATACTGTATAGTGTACACCACACATATACGAACATAACGGCTTTAGAAATTAATATATAATTTGCCTTTCATATTTTTTAAATATAATTATTTTTCATGTGCTAGAAGAGGTGAAGGAAGTGTCAGGATCGAAGGTTGTTGCACTCAATAGTTTCTGCCTATCCCCATGGTATAAATATCTGAGATTATAAGTATGTATGTGTCATATTGGTCCTTAAAAATTAACTGTATTTTAAGTTTTTCTTTTCTATATTATAATAAGAAAAAAGCGATAGCTGAGCGAGGAGTAGTACGGACTGACGAAACTAAAGTTACCGGTTGGAAACCAGCTCCCAGATCATGCACCTTAAATTTTTCTAAGTGACGTGTGTTCGTTATCAATGTATCGCTTGCTGTAATAGAGAAGGAAACATTGTAAGGAAACCGGCAAACCTAACCAGTTCCCCATAAGAATGTATGTGAAGCTGGTGGGAGGATACTTGTATCCGACCGGATAGCGACCCCCGTACACTGGTGCTAAAACCTGCCATAGTGGCTCACCTTATGTGGGTCGCGTTCCAGGGTCAGCCAGTGTATATCCGGTTCTCCCCAGGGGGCTCGCCCCCTGATCCTCACCCTTTTCCCATCCCTTTTTCCTTCCCCTCCCCCTTGGCCCTTTGGCAGGCCGGCATGATCTTGCCGACCAACGATGGACATTTTGTTTACCGTTGGTCGACAATATTCTTGGATTGCGCTACACTTACCATCAGGTGTAGCGTAGTCACTTTCCCGAGCCAGGATAAAAAAAAAAAAAAAAAAAAAAAAAGTCTGCTAACCCTCATAAACCAGCGTGGTGAACTAAGGCCTAACCCCTCTAGTTCAGTAGAGGGGGCTAGTGCCTAGTAGTGGGACCCATATAAAATATTTATTTATTTACACTTTATATACAATGTATAAAGGCGGACTTAATGCCAAAGGCATTCTATCCTCAACATTAGGGTAATACAACGATGCAAAAAATAAGAGAAGAAAATATGACTGGCATAACCAAAATATCTGGCTAATTAACCGTTTATTTAACTCAAAACATTTATATATTATGTTTTTTTACAAGAGTCCATATTTTTATTGTGTTTGCTTATAACAATGGCATAACCATGAATAAAAATGTAAACGTCGAAAATAAAAGCAAACAAGTTGATGGAACGAGATCCTTCATAAAAACGATATTCAAACGAATTTTACGCAGAATTGTAAGCCAAGCTATGTGTAAACGGTTTTGTATGTACGCCCTGTTCGGAGGTTTATTTTATCTGTTTACTATACCTTCCCATTATATTTGCTAAACAGAACGTCGGGGTAATATAGGGTGAGAGAGAAAATGTCAACACGTAATCCGCGCGTAATCCTAATGGGGTGAATTCTTCAGGCTTTTTTGTAGATCCCACGAAATAGAATTATGTAGAATTTCGTGTATCAAGAGCACTTTTTGTGAAGTGAGGTAATTTTATTTACGCTGAATAATTTATTTTTATTATTTTGCACAGCATTTTGTTACAAGTTCTGAGGGTTGATATGACAAAGGATGAACGATTGAGCAAATGGATTCTAATTCCATCAATTTCCAACTTATTAGGGCATGATCCTGAAGATTTTTAGAAAAATCTAATGTGAGACACGTCGAAAAAATCAGTACAGTAATAATTATTGGAGTTAATTTTTAATGTGTTATTGTAGAAGTGTGGTTTTACGACTCAATGTCACATTCCATCTAAAAATATAAAGCAGAAGTTACGTATTTCACATACACAACTCATAAGAGTAACTTCTCACTGAACCTCGTTCTAAAGTTTCCTTTTTACCCCAAAAGTATCTCTAATTAAATAAATTACCCCAAACAGCATCTACACCTTCCACAACTGTGCAAACATTACCCCTTACTTACAAATTTAGTATACTAATTAGTCTTGTAGTACAAACCGACAGTAAACTTTGACGCGAATGTTCCTATTCAACTTCTACAAGTAACAACGTGGTTTTCCGCAGTTTACGAACAAAAGTGGGGTAATTTTTCTCTTAAACTGCTATAAAGGTGCTCTTTCCTCATTTTAAGGGCAATGCTACGCCACTTACTGTATTTTTTTGTTCACCCAGAATAAGTATTCTTTTGTTATTTGAGTTCCATAATAATATACGTGCATTCATAAAAGAAGTAATGCCTGTATAGTATTATTCAATTCGCTAGATGTTATAATATAATTAAACATGAAGTCGGGCTTGTATCCCCAAGGGGTAGGCAGAGGTGTAACTAGTGCACCCATGGTTTGCCGTTCTTAATTCCGTACGTGATCAATATTCGATAGTCTTCGTGGCGGAGTGGGTGAGTAGCCGGCTGTGGAGCGAGATGGCGCGGGTTCGATTCCCGTATCGAGACAAATATAATTTTGATGCACAAATATTTGTTTCGGATCTTAGTATAATCTTCTCAGAAGGGTTGACGCCAGGTAGACGGCCGGTCGCAAAAACTACAAGCCAAATCTTTCTGTAACATATGTCAAAAAGCATATTGCGCCGACCCCACTGCGAGTGGGATAAGGCAGGTGGAAGAAGATTTCCGTAAGTGATGCGCCTATCGCCAATACGGGTACGGGTAACAGGATTTTTTTCACATAAAAGTAAGTTGAATTGCGATGCCCGACCGATATTGATATGACATTTTGACACAGTTAAGCTGAAATTAAAATACAATTTGCATACATTCACAAGATGGTAGGTCCCTCGTATGCGAGAGGCTGTCTGGGTTAGTGCCACCGCTTTGTCTATTTCTGCCGCCAAGCAACAGTATGTAAGCACTGTTATGTTTCGGTTTGACGGACATTGAAACCAGTGAAATTACTGGGCATTATGAGACTTAACATCTTATGTCTCATGCAATACTTTGTACTTCAACGTTCTCTGTGGTGTTGCTGCTGTTTAAAAGCAGGCGCTTACCACCAGGCGAGCACCTTGCTCGTCTCGTCATTCAATCAAATAAAGAAACAACATAAACTAATAAAATGGCACAATGCCGGTTAAAGATTTTTCTTTTATTCTTTTTTACACAATACACTTACTCTGCCATCACATTTTTATTCTATTTTTACCCTTTTTTATTTTTATTAATAGGTCTACAAATTTGGCTGTTCAATTGACTTTCCAAACGAAGTTAAAAACACAAAGCCTTAGGTATATGAACGACCTTCTGGATGTAGACAAGACAGAACACGAGACCCCTTCATACATACGAGTACTTACTCCATAAGACACATTATCACACATTTGTGTACATCAACACAAATTGCAGCCAACCCAATTAAAACAACTTTGTAGTTTCACGCCCGACGATGCTGAGTTTGTTAAGATTTATCCAGCAATTAGTAGTTGGGAACTCCGACGTCCGACGTTTACTTAAGAAGTTCTTTTAAAGCCCACAGCAGAGAGATTCCAAATGGACGTGCTCTTTTAAATTCTGTGTATATTTTTCCAACAATTGTTGGTACTAATTGCTTTCAGCGTTTGATCCTTTTAGTGGTTATTTGTTCACCGATTTAGTATGTTTGATCGCAAATAAAATGGATTGCTGATTTTTCTTTTTAAGTAAAGAAGATATATTTTGTGGTGTTTTATGTGGGGATGAGATTGAACTTATTTTTAGGAGAGGTGGGCAAAGTTTGGGTACTTATTTTGGGTTATTTTCCCATAAATACCCACGCATCAGTACCATGCAGTGCTTTGTAATTCAAAGTTGTGTGTGGTGTTGCTTCTGTTTATGGGCAGGCGTGGAACTTACCATCAGGCGAGCGCCTTGCACGTCTCGTTATTCAATTAAATAATAAAAAAAACAGAAATGTGATGGATACGTTGCTCATCTTTAAAGACAGGAATGGCTATTGAGAAGGCATCTTACGAATAGCAACAGCAAGCTGAGACTCTACGTTAGAGTTTTGTGAGACAGTGGTGCTAAACCAGTCGAGCTGGGCTAACGGCTCGGCAGCACCGAGTCTACCACCAACAACTATTTCAAAAATTACTCTTTCTATATTGCGTAATTTAAAATAAAATCCGTTACAGCAGTTCTGAGTGCGAAAAAGCATATTACGCCGAACTTACTGCGAGTGGGATAAAGGCAGGTGGAAGAAGGACACATCAGATCAGAGTGTTGCCATATTTTTTTAAATTATTTTTTATTCTTATTGGCTTGCGTTTGGCCACCATATCGCCTGATGGTGAGCGATAGTGGCTTAAGATGAAGCAAGCTTTCAAAGCAAAAATCTATTCACTAACCATAAATGCATTGTTTTGTTTGCCACGACGGTATTCTAGACAACGTTCTCATCGTCGTATAATACTCGAGACAACATTTACTTTGTTTCAAGCACATAATATTCTATGAATGATCGAGATACAAGTACCTATTGGCCACGATCAAATGTTCTAAGACAACGTGCCATGTAGCATCTGGCACTATACAAGCATGTTTGGGGTAAATGTCTGTGTAGTTCTTGCTTTATGGGATATGTTGAAATAATATATCTCGGTTAAACGGTACAGAATAACAAAAAATAATTGAATATTTTTTAAAATATAGGCAATCAGAAATCTTTTTTTTTATTTTATTATAAAGATGTGTTAAAATGAACATAAGTTTTCTATGAAAAGATTTTTACATTGTAGTGAAGTAATTGGTGGGATGAAAGTATTATAAAAGTGCTTTATTAGCTTGAATTGATACACGATTTAATGAATTTTAAATATAGATTTTATGATGTTCAGAAAGTAAATTTTACTACAACAGTTTTGGTACAAAAATATCGTAAGTTTTCTTTAGTTTATTTTTGTTTACCGTCTGATATACGTATGACATAATTATCTAGTGAAATTTATTCCCTAAAATTCCACAAAACATCATCTTTACTGCGTAACGCCATTTGTCTAAAATTTTATTACTACTTTAATACTTTTGTGCAAATTCCGCGACCTTATAGAATTTTACTCAATTATTGCTAGGCACTATGTTTTTTCTTATTACATAAATTCTTTAACGTAAATAGGGTCGGGCAAACTCCCTAGTTTTTAATTAGGCATACCTACCTAAATCTAGAACTTCGCAAATACTTGAGCGCTGAAGTACGAGTTAAGGGATGAAGGACGGCGGGCAAATTACACAGATTTCTGCGATGAAGCTTAGGCATGTGTGCACGATAAATTGGATTATCGATAAATAAATATTAATTCTATGATCAATGAGAATACGATTAAGAAACTGAATATATTAAGTAATTATTTTTAAAATTTAAGTCATATAAAAGACTTTATAATTCATAATGTCGTGTTCATGATATTCGGTGAGAGATTGGTTCATTGTTAATTAGTAGTTACTATCTTAAGACTAAAACCGCTAATTTATGATCAATTAATATAGGGATTCCAAACTATTACAAGAGACCCCTTTTCCAAAAGGAACTATTACCTCAGACTCCCATAGTTAAGTTTCTTTAAAAATCCTATCTCTAGTTTTTAAAATACTTACCAATTTAAAAATATTGTGGTTATCCTTATATTAATCCCTGGGGGTTGCTATTGACCCTATTGGCGAATCCATGAATTTTAATCAATCGAAAATCGACCTCAGTGCCTTATTCCGTCGGTTTAGTATTATGTTTGAAATTAGCCCTTTTAAAAGAATCCTACATCATCATCCCTACGCGGTTTTTACGCGGGTCTTGAAAGTTTAGCCGAAGTATTTATCTAGAATTTCAATTTGAACATTCTTTTTACAAGTTGGGTCTAGAGTCTAGACGGAGTTTTCAATTTAACTTGGTTTGCTAACGATCCGGGAGGACACGGGCTAAATGAAAATAAATAACTGAATTTTATATCCGAAGTAAGTGGAAGATGCAGATTAGAATTATTGTAAGTGTATTTTTGTGTACGATAGCAACGCAAAAAATGAATATTGTATTTAACCACATAAATGAGAGTACTTTTATACTGATAAATAAAGCCATTCGTGCGAAATTATTCCCTAACCATCCCAAAATATTCAAAAATGCACAACGTTAATGTTCAAGTTTTCACTTCTGCCGGCGCTCCCGGAGTGCAACCCGATTTTTTTCTTTTTATCTTTGTATTGCAATGATTTTGATTACAAATGTAATTTTAACTATAAGTGGTAATATCGCAAAATGTATACTATCTCGGGCTAAGTGCCGAGATGAGGAGCCCAAAATCAAGATCATGGTCGGTCTGATCGAGCAGCGTCGCGAAGCTGCCTCAGACAAGGGCCGCACGAGGCTGCCACGATCTAAATTTTTTTCGCACGAGGCCTTCATATTATATAGCCTAGTTGAGTATCGCCAATAAACGACAACGCTTGACTCGGGCGAGGCATATTATATTTAATTTTGGCCCCAAATGAGCCAATTATAGGACCAAAATTAAATAAAAACCGCGATAAAATCCGTTTAAATTAATGATTTCTTACATTAACGCGAACGTTACTCATTGAAATAAAACAAATTTAAACGGATTTTATCGCGGTTTTTTATTTTAATTTTGGTCCCGACGCGACGTTTCGAAAGCTTTTCAGCCTTTGTGGTCACGGGGAGGACTGGTGTGCTTTCGAAACGTCGCGTCGGGACCAAAATTATAACAAAAAACCGCGATAAAATCCGTTTAAGTTCGTTTTATGTCAATCCGTTTAAATTAGTTTTATTTCAATGTCTTTTTTCCTTTTCTTACATTCTCTATTTCACATTTCAGTTACTCCTTTCCTCACAGTGCCATACTTTGAAATGCAATAGTTTAAGACATTAAGTGGTATATAGGTAACAAGATGTCGTAGTCAAAGCAGCCTTTTCGCGATCATGCGATTTCCAACTCGAAAGACGGAGCAAACCGAAATTGAAATTCCTACAACGAAATGTCTTTGTCTGTTGTAGGTTTGAGGCCAAGCAATTGGCGAATATATTTCATTTTCCGTGTTTGTTGTTTGTGCAGAGTTTTTCTCTTTGCTGGTGATATGTTGATATTAGGATATAATCTCATAATATGATCCCCTCTGACTTCACCTACCGGTCTTTTGCTTGGAAGTCAGGTCCTGCTCTGAATAAGTGGTTTTCATAGCACGAGCTATTCAACTTTTGTTAAATAAATAAAATAACTTTAAGGCCGATTTGCGCGACGGTCCCACAAATCGTGTTTAATCACTAAACTTGTTTAAAAAAAGTCAAATCGTATGAAAGTTTGACGTATACATGTTTAGTCGTTAAGCTAGATTTAGCATCGTCGTTTTTTTTTATTTGATTGAATGACGAGACGAGTAAGGCGCTGAGCAAGGCCTGATGATAAGCGCCACGCCTGCCTATAAACAAGCAACACCTCACAGAACTTTGAATTACAAAGCACTGCATGACACAGAACTACGTTCGTTACCCGGAGACATAAGATGTTACATCTCATAATGCCCAGTAATTTCACTGGCTTCAATAACTTTCAAACCGAAACACGACAATGCTTATACACTGTTGCTGAGCGGTAGAAATAGATAAAGCGGTGGTACCAATCCAGATGGACTCTCGCATACGAGGGACCTTATAAACCGTCGTACAAAATCAATCTAAGGATTGTTGAGAACGCCATCCATAGCATATTATACACGATATTAACCGCTGAAGGGGCGTTATTAGAGCGTTAATGTTGTTTTTTTCGATCTGTTTCACATATAAACAATATAAGGAAGTGAACATCATAACAGATTCATGGATCGGAAATGACAGCAAGTGTGTTATCGAGATATCCGTCGACTTGACGGGTGTATATCTGCCTCATGAATGTTGCCGATAAGCGTCAGCTGCGGTTATTGGTTCGTGTTATTGAATTTCGGTGGTCAAAGTTTTGCCGAGATGAAAAATATAGATACCTCGATTATATGTGCGGCTGTGAATACTATCATCATCATCATCATCATCATCATCTGCCACAAGACGTCCACTGTGTAAGGCCTCCCCCAAAGATTTCCAGACCGACCTGTTGGAAGCTGCCTGCATCCAGCGACTTCCTGCGACCTTTATCAGCTCGTCTGTCCTCCTTGTAGGTGGACGTCCAACGCTGCGCTTGCCAGTACGTGGCCTTCATTCCAGAACCTTTCTATACATTGAATACTATAGTAAGGACTTATTTCACAATGTTCTAGTAAGATTTAACCATCGATTAATGTATAAAGATAACTATTTTGAAATTATGTACCTAGCAAGAAACAAAGAAAGAAAAGACTGGTAGAGCCATACTGTAGACAGTTTTGTCTACAACATGAATGGGCCGGGTCGACCTGGTCGTTACCACTGTCTCACAAAGGAGCGATGTAAAGTCGCGGCTTACTGCTGCGTTTCGTACGGTGAGTGAGATCTGCGGAAGCCCAAATCTCTCTCCCCTTCCCAATCCCTAATTATCCCTTTCCTCTAAGGTCGTCAACGCACCCATGATTCTTCTAGTATTGTAGGCGTATATAAGCGGTGAATATCACTTACCATCAGGTGACCCACTTGCTCGTTTGCCGGTCTATGCTAAAAAATAAATGTCCCATACATAGCAATTTTCGTAGTTACTTTTATTACTCAATATTATGTCGGTAAAAGTCCAAAACCTTGAAAATAAAGGCAGCAATAAAGGGCCAAAATACTCGGTGTTATTAGGGTTCAACACATCTATTCCCGACATACGTTTGCTTCCGGCCTCATGTGCTATATTGTGCCTCTTTGAACGCTTCGTCGGAAGTCCATTGTGAGGCACACAAGTAAACATTATATGTCAGTAATAAGGAAAATATTCTCTCATATTCATATATAAGATATTAAATTGGTAAGTATGTATTGAAATAAAACTAATTTAAACGGATTTTATCGCGGTTTTTTATTAATTTAGATCCCGACGTTTTCCCCCCCGTGACCACGAAGGCTGAAAAGTCTTCGAAACCCGCGATAAAATCCGTTTAAATTAGTTTTATTTCAATTAGTAACATTCGCGTAAACCTAAGCAATCATTGGTTAGTATTCATATAAACCTTTCGTAAATCGTTTATAAAGGCAGATTTCTGCTTGCCTAGTGTATGTTTTAACACTGTTTTAACTACAGAGTTTGTGTATTTTCATCAAAATGTATGCAAACGTCGAAAACGCGTATCACGTCCGCGTCAGGCATCAGACGCTGGCGTCGGCGATGCTCTCGCACTATATTTTTTTATTTTCAAATTCAAATCATTTATTCTGTAAATTGGATCATAAATATCACTTTTACATGTCAATATTTTTTATACTAGATTACATCTTTATATTTTTTAATATTATCTTTTATTATTTCATAGCTAGTCATGAGAAGAAATGCCGAAACAAACTCATGGGTTATGGCCTCTTTTAATGTCTAGACATTGCTTTTCTGTGCGAGTGTAATGTACAGGAGTTCCTGGATTGGCTTTTTGAGGAAATAGCCCTGAGTATACCCAATATACATGGGACTCACACTCACATATTAAAAATGAAAATTAACAATTTTGAAATTAAAATTAATATTTTTCTTAAAAATATTAAACATTCAACGTGACATACCTTAAATATAAATAATGCGCCAATAGAGCAGTCAAGTATAACAATTTAATAATAATAATGGATATTAATTAAACCATCAATGCAGATTACAATATTATCCTTATCATTAAACATTTTTGATATGTTAAACTTATTGCATCTATAATAACAGATGACCTCAGCATGACAAGAATTTCTTTTGAAAAATATTAGTTTTAGAAGCAACGAAGCAGGACTGAATGACGCTACCATCGAATGCTAATTAATTGAATTTTACTAGATTACCTAAAATCATAGCCAAGTCTGTTTCTCCGTTTTATAAGGTAGGTCCTTCGTATGCGAGAGGCCGTTTGGGTCAGTACGACTGCTTTGACTATTTCTACCATCAAGTGCCATTGCGTAAGCAATGTTGTGTTTCGGTTTGGAGGACCTTGAAGCTAGTGAAAATACTGGGCATTATGCGACTTAACATCCTATGTCTCGGGGTGACTAGATAAAATATGTACCTTTGAAATTTAATCCTCTTATTCATTGCTTAGGAACATACCTTAAACAAGAAACAGACAACAAATTTTAAACATACGAATATACAAGGGCCTAATTAATTTCTGGACGTTAGTCATTAAGGTTCCGTAGTACAAAACTTAGCCAGTTAAATAACTGATAAACATAACCTCCTGAGCCTCCTGACCTTTCGGACCCGATGCTATCTATATACGATTACTTAATTATATTCCCGGGATGGTTAGGATTAAACTCAAAACACATAAAGTGGCACAAACAATGTGCTTTGTACGGCAGTAAGGTTTTTGACTATTGTTAATTAAATATTTTTGTCCACACGACGTATATACTTATCGCTACATCAAGACTCCGGGAATGCCGGTCGAATAGATTTTGAAGTATTTATTATCCAGTCTCTTCATGTATGTAAACATTTTTGTATAATTTTTATAGCATAGACTGGTAAAAGACCAAATGGGTGATGGTAAGTTATCTCCACTGTCCATGTAATTTCACAATACCAGAAGGCGTAATAAAGGGATTGTGAAGGGGAGAGGGAGTTGGGCCTCCTATCTCGATCTCGATCGATATCTCGATCACCTTACATTGGTAGCTTTCATACTGTAGACAAAACTGTCTACAGCGTGGCTCTACCACTCAGACTTTATTAAAACGTAGACTAACATTTAACTGGGTTCATAGCAACTGGTTATGGTAATTCATACTTTACACAACTAGTTGTCTTAAACCTAGAAAAAAAAACAAATAATTTAAAAAAACAAAAACCCGACTGCATAAAGACGATTTGAAAGTAATCCACTAAAAAGACTGAAACAAGATTGAGAATAGAAAACAAAGCTTGGTTAATTTATTTTTTATTAATGGTGCTGCCACACCGTTGTTATAAAATGTTTACAAACATTTTCTAACATTAAATCTAACATTTTATAACATTTTCTAACATTAAATCTAACATTTTATAACATTTTTTAACATTTTCTAACATTTTATAACATTTGAAAACATGACATCGGCCCTTCTTCTTTGACGGCGCCGCTCTCAAAAGTACCGCCGCCCGCGGTTAAAAAATGTTACAAATTGTTAAGAAATGTTTACTAAATGTTGCTGCCACACCGCTGTTATAAAATGTTATATAACATTTTCTAACACCGGTGTGGCAGCACCATAACATGTTACTATTTCGCGTCAAAAATTCATAATTTTGTTTTATTTTTCAAAATATTATCTAAGGACACTTGTAAGACGAATATAGATACCTTAACTGTCGAAATCGATCCAACCGTTTGGAAGATACCAGGTAATAAAGAAATTTACAAACCAATATACATGCAAGATACGTGCGAAAAACAACCCTTTTTTGGCAGTCGGGTAATTAGTCAAAATTTTTGTAATAAAGCCGATGAAGTTTAAAATAAAATTATTTCAGTCTAGGCATTCTATTCACTTTTAATTATCCAATATTCTGTCACACCGTGACAAAGCTATTCTTTCAACGAAAATTGATATACCTCTTGAGCACGAGGGTCATACAAACCTGAGTTAAAACAACTTTGCTTTGTCCCTAAATTAACTGTGCCCAGTTTGCGTCGACCCTCGAGTGGCCGCCTCTTGACCTCTCCGGGGCCATGTTTGTGTGTAAACAGGGGAGGGTGTGGAGGCTCAATTGATATCTGTTGTACCGAAAGGTCGGAAAATATTTATTTTGTTCAGAGCCAGACTACGTTATTGTTGCGTTATGGAGGTACACGGAGTTATGAAAGTAAGGTACGAGTTAAATAACCCCGTGTAGGTGCCACTTAATATAAATATCCGTGGTGCTTTACATCTGGCCTCTCCAAATGTCTCTGTAAATGTCCTTACACTTGAGGTTAATACCTCCTTAGTTCATTATTTTGTATCCCGCTTTGCTATGGAGGGAAGTTGACAATTAATATTTCCAACTCCTCCCTAACCTTCTATCTGATTAATTTCGTTGCGGGACAAAGACATTTAGGCATTCCCAGAGACTTGCCCAGTTTCACTGCTCGGTGTCAACAAAAATGCGTGCCACTGTTGATCCTGGTGCACAGGAGTTACAGTGGCGGGTGTGTGGGCAGGATAGTCTCTTAACTCCATGTATTCAACTGACTGAATAAACGAGCAGGTTGCTCGTCCAATGGGAAATGCCTGCCTAAAACAGAATCAACTCCCCTCAGAACTTTGAATTACAGAGCACTGTATTCGTGAATTCGAGACATAGAATGTTAAGTCTCATAATGCCCAGTAATGTCCCTGCGATATCCTTTAAACCGGAATATAAGAATACAACACACTGTTGCTTGGAGGCAGTTTTTTTTTTTTTATAGCATAGACCGGCAAACGAGCAAGTGGGTCACCTGATGGTAAGTGATCTCCACCGCCCATGTACGCCCACAATACCAAAAGAATCATGGGCGCGTTGCCGACCTTAAAAGAAAGGGATAATTAGGGATTGGGAAGGGGAGAGGGATTTGGGCTTCCGGATATCTCACTCACCGTACGAAACGCAGCAGCAAGCCGCTACTTTACGTCAGTTTTCTGCGAGACAGTGGTTACGACCCGGTCGAGCCAGCCCATTCATGCTGTAGACATTACTGTCTACAGCGTGGCTCTACCACTCATATATATAAAAAGATATATAAAAAGCGGTGTTACGTACACAGACAGCCTCTCATACGAGATACTTACCACCGCGTGTTACGAGAGATGTTTGGACTCCTCATACAAATAGTAGCTTTGGCTCAGGGCTCCGTTTGGACGTGCCAGGAAAAACTAATGTCTTTTATTCTATTATATTACACGAAAACCTAGTACAAGTATAAAAAGTATCTCATGTCCTAATAAAGGTCAAGGTCTGTCTGTCAGTTCGTACTACTCTTCGCTGAGCTATTGCTGGAAGCAGGATAGAGTGAAAAAATAATATTTGTCCAGTCAATGAAGCCGTGACTACCAAAGCTGAAAAGCTTTCGAAACGTCGGGACCTAAATTAAAATAAAAAACCGCGATAAAATCCGTTTAAATTACTATTATTTCAAAATAATGTTTGATTATTCTTTCTTTCAAGTTCATAGCTCTTCAACGCATAGTCCCTTCGCATCTAATATTTACAATGGCGGTAGAGTCCCGGATCGTGTGTTATTACATAAATTTAGATGCTCCGCGGATTTGGTCCCTTGATTTATTGATGAATTTGGTCGTATTTACGGAATATGTCATTTTATAATTCATTCATGAGGATTAGTCTAGTGGCAGTACTACGGCTGAGAACCATTAGGGTTCAATTCCGAGGCCGGGCAATAACAATTTGAGTTTGAATTTTTGGCCGAAAAATCACAGATGATTTGCTTGGGATTGGAGTTTGTTCCTTGCATGGCAATAGGCTCGCACTCTATCACATCATAGGATGAAGATAAGCTCGGCGATACGTGGATGCATTAGTTGTGCTTCTGGCTGTACGTTGGGGGTTAAAAGCGTGAGCTTATGTGTGTATGTATTAATGAAGTAAAGATATTGTAAAAAGCTTACATAGTTGTTCTCTTAACAGTGATAATTATTTTTTGTTTGATGTTCTACTTCACGACCTTAGACCATACAGGCATATTTAAAGTATTTGAAGTCGTAACACCATTAAAATATTTATTTACGTGGAATTATTTTCAATTGAAAATCACTTAAAACAGCCGTTGCTCGTTATCCGGTTCTCCCGAAGGACTTGCGACATGACTTAATGGTTGATTGGGGTGGGTTAAGGTACAGACTTGGATCCCTGTCCCTGCATCAGTTATCCACCTGCCCTGTCGCAGGTCCCTCAATTTGCTTCTTCCCTCTTCGGAATATTAAGAAGCATTTATACAGGTGGTCATGATTCTGGTGACCACTGATAAATTCATCGTTAGTCGGTAGTCGCTGGGTTCCTTCTTATATAAAAAATAATTAGCTAAATGTTTGGCGATATTTCTTGGGCGTGCCTCAGTTGTAGGGCTACAATAGGGCTGTCGCGAGAGCGGTAACTTTTGATAAATGAGCATCGCGTCCGGCACACGGCCCCTCCATTATCTTTTCTTTAATACCACTTCGATCCGAAGGGATATGAACTTTGCGGCTGTGGGCGATAAAAGGGATAGTTTTCTGATGTTAGGGTTGGCACACGGAAGTTTTGATGACAATAAAAAAATAAAAAGATTATGCATATGCATATGATATATGCATACATAGAGTCTAAGAGGTAGATTTTCAAAATAATCGCCATTTAGAGAGTTTCATTTTATATATAAAATGAAACTCCCTAAATGGCGGCTCCCTCGCGGCTCCGCCCGCGTGATCGGCTTTATCCGGGATAAAAGTGGCTATTAAAAAATAGGGGTTGGTGATAAAGGGGTAAAAATTTAGGGTTGTATTTATTTTTTAATGCTGTATCATAAAAAAAAAACTTGAGAGGTGTCAAGGGACACCCGGATGGAACGAAGTTCCTTTCGATTAATTAGTGAAGGAATTTTAATAAAATTTTATTTGTCTATCTATTGTAGTTTCTGAGATATTTGAATTTTTAGAGATATTTTTACAGATCTTTCTTACTGGGGGGTCGAAATTTATTTTTATTGGGGCCAAAGTGTCGGGCTCAATAAGCCGATTGCGACAAGCCGTCGCACGACCCTCTAGCCTCAAAAATTACCGATTTAGGCCGAGGGGGGGTGAGGACAAATTGGGTGGGGGTAGGGGGAACGGGTTTGAACACCTGGTACTTCCATAATTCTCGAAGCTCCAGGGAGGTCGGCTAGCGTTGGCTGGTCAATCGGCGCGCGTGACGTCACCCGGAAGGTTCTCGATTTCTCTCGAACCTTCCGTTGATCGATGGACTGCTCGCGCTTGACCACCTCTCGGGCTTGACTAAAATGATCTCGATCTCGGGGGGGACGGAGGGTCCGAAGGGAGCACACCGGCTGCTACGTCGCCCAGCCCGTAAATCGGCGAGCACCGGCCGGTCTTACAGTCTACGTGACGTCACACCGAACGTTCTAGAGAGTTCCAGAACATTCGATGTGAGTCGTAATATTAAACAGTCATCCCGTAGACTATATATTAGACACTGTATAATCTGGAAGCAGCCAACATTCAAATATTTGATGATAGGTAATTTGGTGACTGGCTACTAAGGGCGCATTTATATGACAAGGAATCCCACCGCGTTGTGGCCGCGCGGCGGCCGCGCGGCCGCCGCGCTCGAATCACTCGAAAAACTAATGTAAACTCTATTGACTAAGCCATAATGTTTAATACTTCGCAACGCTCCAACCACGCGGCGACTGCGCGATCGTGTAAACGGCCGCACGAAATTTTTCGCGTCGTCTAAACGCAGCCTAAACGGTGGACCGCCGCGCCGTGTTCGATAATCAAAAATTCAAATTTCAAACCACGTCTACATTTCCATATGTCATAAGTTTTACTTTTATTAACGGAATTTCGACTTTAACTTTGTGTGCTAGATATCAAATTAATATTATATTTATTCTTGGTCGGAGAATTATGTCGTGCCAACTTTTCGTACCAATTTTTTCCGTCTAGCCCCCTTTCGCAACGCGCGATAAGGAACTACGTTCCAATAAAAAAATAAAATTTATCTAAAAATAAAAAAATAAAAATTAGGGGTGGACTACCCTTAACATTTAGGGCGATGAAAAATAGATGTTGTCCGATTCTCAGACATACCCAATATGCACACAACATTTCATGAGAATCGGTCAAGCCGTTTCGGAGGAGTTTAACCACTAACACCGCGACACGAGAATTTTATACATTAGATTATATTATGAAGATTATACTATTCAATTAATTTCAAGGATAGACCGCTCGCCTTCTACTTTACCAGAAATAAAACTACGAAAACGAGTGTCTTTTTCTCTTTTGTGGGATACAGGTGTGAACTTATAAAGATCTATTAATTCTGGTAAAAACGCTACCAAAACACGCATTTGATAAAGCAATGTACATAATATTTAATTACTAATTACAACCATGCTTATTCTCTGAGGCGCTACGTGTATTTAATTGATATTCATAAGCCAACTGAGTTGATTAAATTGAATTAAGATCATGCACGTGGTTGATTTGGGACAGATTGATTCCTGTGAATAGGGTTGTCAAACCGAGTTATATGTTAACTTTTTATTTAATAAAGTATGTCATATTGTGTGATGTTTATATGATTTCGTGACAAACATTAAATTATAATAACACAACTTTGATATATATGCCATCAGCAAATTGTGGAAAGTATATTAATAATCCATTATTGCCGAATAGTGCTTTGCACCATCAGTTTGAACTAGACTCTGCATAAATTTTTCCGAATGTCCAATTCCCCTTCCAATCCTCATTCCTTTATTTTTAATTCCGTATTATGCAACCATGATTTTTCTGGTGTTGTAGGTGTTTATGGGCAGTGTAGATCACTTACCACGACTCACTTGTTCGTTTGTCGAATGCTATAAAACTGACACTGCAAATGTTAATATTTTCTAAACATAAATATTTTTTATAATAAGTACACGAAAACTTTTCAACATAAAATAAATAAAACTATTCTGTTTCAATAAGTCCATGACCTCAGAAACCCTATCGAATATAAAAAGAATCGTCCGAATCGATCCAAAACTAGTTATGTGTGAACATACATAAATAAACACACGAATAGAGAACATTGTTTTGGTGTCGGTTAAAAGTTAAACAGAAAGCGATTTATTTACAGGCATGACGATCAGGAAGTCTCATAAACAAATATTCATCTTGTGAACTCATCGGAAATTGCGAAGTTGAAAGATCAATAGCACAATATCGTTATATTGAAACTTTTATATTAATTCATCGAAGCGTACAGAGCAACGAAATAGAGATTTTATTCAGAGATCAGTTGACTGAGTTGTTTGCTATTTTAATGTTTCTTAATAAATAAATACATCTAATACTCACATGACCGCACCGAAACAAATGTTTGTGTGATTCACAAATATTTTTTTCGGGGTCTGGGTGTTGTGAGACCGAAAGTCTCTCGTAGTTCCTGATACCCAAAACACAAGACTCGTATTTTACTGTGGGGTCAGGACTATGTATGCGACTGTTGGGTGTATTTATTTATTTAATTACATAGTCCTGACTCGACAATAGGCTAGCCTGTATCGTGGAACTATTAGGAATTTGCGGTCCCACAACATAGACCCCGAACGAATACTTCTTTATGGATCACACAAACATAGTGCGGGAAAATAAGGGAATTAACCTACAGTCTCTCGCTTCGCAGCCGGCTACAAGATGGTAGGTCCCTCGTAAGCGATAGGGCATCTGGGTTGGTACCACCGCATTGTCTATTTATGTCGTCAAGCAACAGTGTGTAAGCACTGTTGTATTTTGGTTTGAAGGACATTGAAGCCAGTGTAATTACTGGGCATTATGTAACTTAACATCTTATGTCTCGGGGTGACGAGCGCAGTTCAGTGCCATGCAGTGCTTTATAACTCAAAGTTCTGTGTGGTGTTGCTTCTGTTTATGGGCAGGCGTGGTGCTTACCTTAAGGCGAGCGACACGCTAGTCTTGTCATTCAATTAAATAAAAAAATATATTATCAATCACGATAAACAAACATCCAAATCGACAAACATCCAAACTTTCACATTTATAATAGTAATAGGAAGTAGGATATAGATGATACGTATATAAAGTCACAAAGAACGTTTTCTATCACAACACAAACCTTATTATTGTGTGAAATCGTTTGAAATTCAAAGTCATGATCATTAATGACGCTCCAGGAAACATTCCATTTCAAACGTATTTATGATTTAATATTACGAGCGTCAGATATCTCTTGATGGTATAATTCCGAGAATTTATCCTCTTAATAATTCAAAGCAATTCGCACAATACCATCGTTAAAAACCTGAGCGTTTCGAGCCAAAACAAACAGTTGGCATTGCCGGCGAATTTACACATATCTCTTTGGTTTTCCACAAGTTGGAGAAAAATAAACCAATAAAATTATATTATCGTTTGCCTACGTTTTATTTTACATTACGAAGGCTGGGAAGAAAAGAGGATTGACATCAAAGAAAAGGAATAAGCTGAAATATGATTGCCTCTCGCCCCTGGACTGGCGAGTGGCGACGCCATTACATTCCGCAACAGAAATTCTTTTGATGCTTAAGGCAAAACTTTTTTTATACAAATGACAGCAGTGTAGGATACGACCGCACTAAGTAAAGAGTTAGCGATGCTAATGTTGAAATTGCACTAATTGCTAATCTTACGTTAACTATGTACGTAATGATAGTGAGTATAGCAAATAAGCCGCCGAGTAATTCCAAAATTGGAAAACTATTTGATACTGTTTCACTTGATGGGATTTTTTTTATACGAGCACAGTAAAGTGACTGCACTATACATGATGGTAAGCGCAGTGCAGTTTAAAAAACTAGCAACCACCAACAAATAATGAGTTTATCGGTGGTCACCAGAATTATGCCAGCCTGTGTAAATATGATTCTTCACACTCTGAAGAGGGAAGAAACAAATCGAGAGGCCTGCGATCGGACAGGCGGGTGATCGATGCAGGTACAGGGATACAAGGATGTACCTCTGTAGACTATAACCGTGTCAAGCAACCATCAAGTCATGTCGCAAGCCTCTCGGGAGAACCGGATATACACTGGCTTATCCTGGAACGCGATCCAAACAAGGTGTGTGGGTCTTTATGGCAGGTTTTAACACCATGGGTACGGTGATCGCTATCCGGGCGGATATGAATATTCTACCACAACAAAATTTCATCAACTTGCGTTAAGTATGAAGGCACTTTCTATGCTTTTGCTTAAACTATTCTAATTATAATTGAGTTTGAGCTAAAAGTCGATCGCAAACTATTTTACTGGTGAGGCTGCAGACTAAGATTCGTGTTTTCGGGCGCGCGAAAATTAGTCTCATCGCAAATTGCTTGTCAAAGTGCGTGACATGATATTTTGGCTTCGGAAACCTTTGCCACGCTGAGGAATTTAAATTGTTCTAAACTTTTGAAGGGTAAGGAAGTGTATGGAAAACGTTTGTATAATGACAGAGATCACTAGAACTCCATTTACATCAGATGTGAAAATGTAATATGTTACCCTTAGATACAATTGTTTCAGTTTCACTTATTTATTATTTATCCAAATTTATATAATTCAAATTGTATCATACTAGTTTTTCCTCGCGGCTCCGCCCGAGGGATCTGCTTTTTCTAGGATGAAAAGTAACCTATGTTCATCAGGCATAATGTAGAATTCTCATGGTGAAAGAATTTTTCAAATCGGTTCAATAGTTTTTAAGTTTGGCTAGTAAAAAGCTGGGTATCCTGAACAGAGCGGGGCGGTACTTCACGCCGGGCCAGAGATTGATGCTCTATAAAGCTCAAGTACGGCCCCACGTGGAGTACTGCTCTCACCTCTGGGCAGGAGCCCCCAAATACCTGCTCAACCCACTTGACTCCTTGCAAAGACGAGCTGTTCGAATCGTCGATGATCCTGATCTCACGGATAGCCTGGAACCGTTAGGACTGCGGAGAGACTTTGGTTCTCTCTGCGTGTTCTATCGGCTGTTCCATGGGGAGTGCTCTGAGGAACTGTTTAAGATGGTGCCAACGTCACCATTCTACCATCGCACCACCCGACACCGCAGTAGAGTTCATCCATACCACCTGGAAACAATACGGTCTAGTACCGTACGTTACCAGCGTTCATTTTTTCCACGCACGTGTAAGCTCTGGAATGAACTCCCTGCCTGGGTGTTTCCCGAGCGCTATGACATGTCCTTCTTCAAACGAGGTTTAAAAAGAGTATCCCTCCAGTGGTAGGCAGCGGCTTGGCTATGCCCCTGGCATTGCCGATGTCCATGAGCGGCGGTGACCGCTTACCATCAGGCGGGCCGCTTGCTCGTCTGCCTATCAAGGCAATAAAAAAAAAAAAAAAAAAAGTTTATTCGTTACATACAAAAATACAAATCTTTCCTTTTTATAATATTATAGATTCATAATTTCATCGTATAATATAATACAACTAAGTGTATCATTCCTTTTTTTAGGGTTCTGTAGCCAAAGGTCAAAATGGAACCGTTATGATTTCGTCATATCCATCTGTCCGGCCGTATGTGACAGCCATTTAATCAGAGACGATTAGCACCTCACCTCAGTTTATTTTATTTATTTAATCGAATGACGAGACGAGCAACTCGCTCGCCTGATGGTAAGCACCACGCCACAATCTATGATTTAAAAAAATATCTCAAACATAATTATAGTATTATAGGAATAGTTCTACAATTATAAAAGGTGAACGTTGAATCCGAGATAGTACACAGGGCTAAAAGGCAGAATAAATTCATAAGAGAAAACCTCATTACCATTTCTCACATCATCGGGTCGAGACGGGGAGCATAAGATATCATGATTTATAGTAGTGGGGATGACTCGTGTTCGATGCTGGAAAGGTACGAAAATTATGCTGCTCTTGTAGAAAATCTGGTAATTTACCAATGCCAATTTTTTTTCCGAGCCCAGTACAGCGACTGCACTATTATACCTGATGGTAAGCGCAGCGCAGTCCAAAAATCCAGCGAGTGAGTGGTATTTCGCTTTTATTTAAATAGATTATTAAAAACATAAATTGCAAAATAATAATAGTAATAAACACACCCAACAGTCACACACAAAGGCCTGACCCCACTACTAGGTTAAACCTGTATCGTGGGTGTTAGGAACTACGAGGGACTTGCGGTCCCACAACATCCAGACCCGAAACCAACATTTGTGGATCACACAAACATTTGTCTCGGTGCGGGAATCGAACCCAGGGCCTCTCGTTTCGTAGCCGGCTACTCGCCCGCGGCGCCACGGAGGCTGTCAAATACTAGCTTACACACGTGTTATGATTGTCCAATCCCCAATTAATAGGTAATTCAACCCAAATCTATTATAACCTAAAAAAATATTATATGATTATCAAAATAAATACATACATCAATAAATAATTCATAAAGTAAAACGCTTTATACAGTGTGTACTTTTATGAGAAAATGAAGCGATTATATGGCAGCAAAGCGAGCTATTTGAATGAAACCTTTCGAACTCTCGTCCATATCTCGGTGTATTGACACTTACAGCACAAACAGCGCACACATCAGTGATCGCATTCTATTTGCTTGTACAGTTCGCGTTCAATGGATTGAACGAAACATTTTGTATCTGCCTGTAGATATAAGTACATGTTATTGACGATTCATTCTGCCTCATATTATCCCGTCTTTATCTAAGTGGGAAAATCAAGAAAATAAGTTTTTTTTATTTGATAGAATCACGAAACGAGCAATGCGCTCGCGTGCTGGTAAGCGCTACATCTGTTCATGATAAACAGAAGCAACACCACACAGACCTTTGAATTACAAAGCATTGCATGGCATTGAACTGCGCTCGTCACCCCGAGACATAAGATGTTAAGTCTCATAATGCCCAGTAACTTCACTGACTTCAATGTCCTTCAATGCGTAAGGACTGATATTACCTAATTCAATATACCTTCTCATCCACCATTTTATACATATTTCTTTTTATGAATAATCAAAGGAAACAAAATCCACGCGATCCATGGCAGTCGTATAAAGTGCAACGCGAAACCTTTTGTGTGGACGTCAACTGTGACTTATGGCTGTTCCAAAGAACATTATTTCCATTTCACGCCGTAATATATGGCTTTTGAAAAACAAATCGTGAAATAATACGCCTAATGGATAAGCTATTTGCGTGGGAAATGTAGGAGTTTAGCTCAATATTTAATTATCATTTTATTTCAGTCTGTTCAAAAAACTTACAGCTAGCATAGCTAGCTAAATACAATGTTACAGAAATGTGAGTAGATATAAGAAGGCAATTTAAAAGTTTTTCTTTATTTGATTGAATGATGAGATGAGCAAGGCGCTCGCCTGATGGTAAGCGCAACGCCTGCTCATAAACAGAAGCAACACCACACAGAACTGAATTACAAATCACTTCATGACACTGTATTGCGCTCGTCACATAAGATGTTAAGTCTCATTATGCCCAGTAGTTTCACAGTTATAAATTTTATAATAGAAAACAGACAGAAAAAATGTATAAGTAGTTTTGTTGTATGTGAGGCGATCAACATACGAATTACTTAATATACGTTTGCCAACCATGAATTAAAGATGGTAGAGCCACCCTGTAGACAGTTTTATCTACAGCATGAATGGGTCGGCTCGACCGTGTTGTTGCCACTGTCTCACAGAAAACCGACGTGAAGTAGCAGCTTGCTGTTGCGTTTCGTAAGGTGAAGAGATAGATTGAGAGTGAGATTTCTTGAGGCTTAAATTCTCCCTCCCCTTCCCAATCTATTTTGTCCCCTTTTCCTTTATGATTGGCAACACCATCCTTGATACTTCTTAGCTTTCATGGGTTGTGGAAAAAATACTGGCTTATAAAATACATTAAAACAAACAATACTATTGATTCTTAAGCCGCCGTTTTATCTAAGCCAGATTATGTATCTAATCATAAAGTTTTACCTTGTTTGAACAACTAACCAAACAGTTCTTAATCTTCAAGTAATCAAGAAACTTAAATAAATCTGTCTACATTAAAATTTGTTTTCTGATTTAATTGCAACTTCCATAAGGAGGCGGTTTTCAATTTGCCTGTAATGTTATGTAGATACCTTGTACACCTTGGGTTTTGCTTATAAACCTACTTAAGCACTGATTATTTAAACACATTTTTGGTCTATTTCTAGCCACTTTATGAATCGCGTTGATAGTGATAGACAAAAGTTAAGTATTCAATGTTTAAGTAACGTTTATAAGTAAGGCCATTTATCTTTAACAGTTGCAGAGCCACGCTGTAGGTAGTCTGTGTACTACCGCTTTGTCTATTTCTGCCGCCAAACAAATTGCAAAGCACTGTGGTGTATCAGTTTGAAGGACATTGAAGCCAGTGAAACTATTGGACATTTTGATACTTTACATTCTTTGACACGGGGTGACGAGCGGATTTCAATGCGATACAGAGCGGTCGAAGTCACTTATTATCAGGTGACCTACTTTATCGTTTGCCGTGCTATGTTATACAAGAAATTAAGAAACATCAGTCTCAAGTTATTACACTAAATTGGTATAACAGCTAGGGCTCAAACAATCATCACTTAATAAAATAGAACGCTTAATCCGTTCAACTCTAAATGAACTTTCAATAATCCTAATGATTCCGCACTAGTACCGGGTTCACAAATTTCAATTTTAGTTGATCAACTGCCGAATTGTATTGCACTTAAATCATCTAAAGTGACTTTCAATCGAACAAAAACAAAATAGCTTTTGTTGATTCATGTCAGTTTCGAGCCGCGTGAACCCGAAGACTTTGTTTCGACAGGCCGAGTGCACACAATATATTTTTTTACTAGTCCTGTATTACACGTTTACTACGTTCCACTGCTGGGCACGGGCCTCCTCTACTGAATGAGAGGGATTAGGCCTTAGTCCACCACGCTGGCCTAATGCGGGTTGGCAGACTTAACATAGCTTCGAAAAATCTTATCGAGTTCTCAGGTATGCAGGTTTCCTCCCGACGTTTCCTTCACAGTTAAAGCAAGCGATAATTAACAATTAATAGTCAGTGGTGTATGCTCTTAGGGCTGGTTTTGAACCTGCGGCTTTCGTCTCGACAGTCCATACCACTCCCCGCTGAGCTATCGCTGCTGTTAATACACACACAATATTAACACATTGAAATTGCAACGCACACACGCTAATTATCTTGTTTCATCAGTCAGCAAGCGAATAATCAGCTACTGCACACAATCAATCATCACTCCGGGATTTTGTATGCATACAACAGCGTATGCATATGTACTAGCGTATGCGTATGCAATTGCCGCTAAGCAACAGTGTGTAAGCATTGCTATATTTCGGTTTGAAGGACATTGAACCCAGTGAAATTACTGGGCATTAGAAGACTTAACAACTTATGTCTCGGGGTGACGAGCGCAGTTCAGTGCCATTCAGTGCTTTGTAATTCAGAGTTCTGTGTGGTGTTGTTTCTGTATATGTGCAGTCGTGGCGCTTACCATCAGGCGCTCGTCTCGGCATTTAATCAATTAAAAAAAAAAAAAACTGGCGAGTATCACCCCAAAACCAGTGTCACCCGGGGCAAATTCTTCCCCCTAGCTACGCTAATGCCACCTCGCCTCGTCATTCAGACTTAATACACATCAGCACGTGCAATGATTTGCTCATTTCCCCAAATGTTCCATGTGTTGGTTCCAAATGTTTCATAGTTTTTGGCTTTACTTCTTAAACTAATAGGTGGTAAAAAGAGTCGCTTTACGTACGGAAATCATTAATATATGCCATAGTTCTGAGTAACATAACTTAATTTCACGCCTGTATCCTTCCGGCTAGGCATAAGTGCATCTTGCTTTGTTTAACGAGTTTATCTCCGTCCTATTAGAGAGAGAGAAAGAAAGCACAAATGCCAAACCCGGAAAAATTATGTTTTTTTTTAAATTGAATGACGAGACGAGCAAGGCGCTCGCCTGAAGGTAGACGCCTGCTCATAAACAGAAGCAACAGCACACAGAACTTTGAATTACAAAGCACTGCATGGCACTGAACTTCGCTCCTCGGCCCGAAACATAAGATGTAAAGTCCCATAATGCCCAGTAATATGTTTCAATTTCCTTCAAACCGAAACACAACAGTGCTTACAAACTGTTGCTTGAGGGCAGAAAGGCAACAATAGAAAAAGCGGTGGTACCAACTCAGACTGCCTCTCGCATGCGAGTGACCTACCACATAGTAGTCTTCGAGTACGACTCTTTTTAAACAACCTTTGATATTAAGAGAAATAAAGAGGCCTTATTTTACTTCTACAGAATATGTACATTCGACTTCTAAAGAACATTATAAATCCACTAAGATCGCAAATCCGATTTGTGCCGCTTTGATTTTCAATAAATTGGTTACAGCATTGGCGGCATAAGGGCCAGCGCGTACTACATTAATATCTTGCTACATTGATTGTAGTTAATAAAATGTTTGAGTGGAGTGTGAAGAAGCAATAAGGTAGGCCGGCATAATTCTGGGGATCTACGATAAATGCATCATCCATTATTGGTCAACATTATACTTGGATTGCACTGCACTTAACGTTTCATATAACCTACTTTAAAACTAGATTACGTTTGGTAATAAGACCGATAGATTTCAGATGTCGACTTTATTTTGAACTTAAGTGGTAAAGCCACGCTGTAGACAGTTTTGTTTACAGCATCAGTAGGCTCGATCGTGTTGTTACTATTGCATCCCAGAAAACCGACGCAAAGTAGCGGCTTGCTGCTGCGATTCGTACGTTCAGGAAGATATTCGGAGGCCCAAATCGCCCTCGACTTACCGATCCCTTAATTATCCCTTTCCATAAAGGTCGGCCTTCGAGTATTATGGTTGTTCATGGGCGGTGGAGATCACTTACCATTAGATGACCCACTTGGTTTGCCGGTCTATTCTATAAAAAACACTCCGAAAATAAAATCGCACGACACTTCGATTATTATATATTACTAGCTGACGCGGCAAACGTTATTTTGCCATATAAATTATTTCTAGAAATAATTAAATAATAAATAAAAAATATATGTTTTATTTAGATTTTATTATTTCTATTTTAATTGAAAATGATTCCTAAAGATTTTGAACGCACTGTACTGAGTTTTATAGTATTAAATTAATTGTCGTTTAGTAATAAATAAACTAATAACTAATAAATGTATGAAAATATTTAATCCGTTTTTTCGCCCGTGACAGTGCTTTTGTGTTGCCATGACACAAAAATTTCGCGTAATATTGTAATGCGCGCTACCCCTTAGTGGCTGTCCTGCTTCAATTTGATAAACCCGACGGCCACCAAGTTTATTTTTATTTACATTTCAAATATGAAATAAGCTTCCACAACGAAGTATTTCGCCGATATTATAAATAAGTTATTAGAGTTTTCATTTTTAAATTGAAATATCCAGGAAATAAACAGGACGTAGTATTATGAAGCTCATAGTTACAAGAAATTATTTAAGAAATTTTAGACTTGAACATAAAAAAATGCAGTCATAGGGACTGCCGATAGAAGTGAAAACTTATAACTTAAGTATATTCATCTAGTACACATTCTCAACTCGACTCGACTCGGTACTCGATATTCGATACGAAAAGCGTCTAACGCGTACAGCACACAGTCAGGTATATACGTAATTTATACATGTGTAGTCTGAATTAATATTACCATGTCGCTGACGCGAAACCACAAATTTACCCCCTACCAAAAAGTGCTCAACGCGGCTAAAGAAGTTTTCACTTCAAAAATTCTAACAATAAAACTACACAAATTTGAGTCATGAATTCAAGTAATCCAAAAGGTTTATATATTGAATAATAAATTCCTTTTTAAATGTAGGCGCGTCTTCCCTTTTATTCCGCGCTTAATGTAAGAGCATCAACAAATTATTTGCTTTCACCCCATTGTCACGCGATATGCCGTGATGACTTCGCAATCGGGGAAAAAATAATATTTTATTGAAACATTTCTGATTTACATTTACGCCTCCTTAGATATTGAAACTTTTTGGACTAAAACACCGTGAACAACGTTCAACTTTTGCCCTAACTCTGATTTTTAACGAGAGTAAGGTTTTTTTATAGCTTATGTCGGCAAACGAGCAAGTGGGTCACCTGTTGGTAAGTGATCTCCACCGCCCATGTACATAGCGTATGCAGAATCATGGAGTAGAATCATGGACGCGTTGCCAATCTTAAAGGAAAGGGATAATAATTAGGGATTAGGAAGGGGAGGGGGATTTGGGCCTCCGGATATCTCACTCACCGTACGAAATGCAGCAGCAAGCCGCTACTTTACATCGATTCTCTCTCATCGTCTTTCCTGGGTTTGGATTTTACTTAATTTATTTTGAATTTACTATTTCCTGGGTTTCGAAAGATCAAATTAACTTACTTACTCGGGATTGGAACGTATGTCCGTTTTGATGAAAGGATTTTTAAATAATAAATAGCACGCTCAGTAGTCACACACTCAGTCCCGACCCCACAGTAAGGCGCAAGCCTTGTGTCGTAGGTAAAGACTTTTGGTCTTACAACAAATAATTGTGGTTCACATAAACATTTGTCTCAGCGCGGGAATCAAACCCATAGCCTCTTGTTTCACAGCCGGCTACTCGCCCGCAGCGCCACGGAAGCTGTCTAAATCTGTATCGCTATTATTAATCACATTATCGGATGGAAATAAGCGAACAGTGGGTATACTAGATGCATCTGTGTTTACCCCCTCGGGGATACATGTTATATACCGTTCAATTGGAAATTGAGATAAAATAATAATAAACACATAACATTTAATCTCACTACAACTTACATAGTTAATATTCCGATATCAAAACTTTTAGATTCATTACACTTTGTAAATTTCGGTTATAAGGTTGGTTGGAATCTTACGAAACTTTAGTTATAGTGTTCTGAAAATGAGAGCTATGACTTGTATCGAGTAATTTATTCCTCGGGAGCTGGAAATTGACGCTTGATGAAAGTTGAGTTTTCGTCGCATTCCATTTTGGTCGGAAAATAATTTGGATGAACAAGCGCAAATTCTTTTGTTGTAATATTACTTTTTGTCTTTATATTTTTTACTTAAACCATAGTTTGCAAAGTATGAATAAATTACTAGAGACAATTAAGTATGATTATGATAATTGTGAATAGTTATTTTTCAATCCGGAAGCCGAAATCCCCTCCCCTTCCCAATCCCTAATTATCCCTTTCCTTTAAGGTCGGCAACGCGCCCATGATTCATCTGGTGGTGGAGATACATGGGCGGTGGAGATCACTTACCATCAGGTGACCGACTTGATCGTTTGCCGGCCTATGCTATAAAAACTTTATTACTCATAGCTTTTGCACGCGGCTCCACCCGCATTAATGTTGTTTTCCAGGATGAAATGTTACTTATTCCTTAATGCAGGTGCAATTCACATAGGGATTGCAATCCGGCGTCATTTTCAATCCGGCCGGATCCGACCGGATCTCCACTGATCCGGCCGGATCCGGTCGGATCCGGCCGGATTGATCAAGTCAGGGTGATTTTCTCTTTTCGGTTCAAAATGAACTGTTAGTAAGTTAATCAAGTGTTATTGTGCTTAATATAGGTAGTTTATAAAAAATAAAACATATAAAAAAATTATTTCCAATCTAATGTTAAGGTTAGACAACGAGCAAACAAATAAAATTTAGTAGTGTAGGTAACTAGTAAAATGTTAACGATAAAACAAGTAGCTCAATTTTCATAGATTTCACTTTCACATATAGATCAATTATTTTAGTAAGTAAAATTATAAAATCGAATATAATTAACCTTACGTAATTTATTGAAAGGAGATCACAATAATTAATAAAGTATTTGAGAATGCTAACTATTGCAACAAACAAGTCTTATATTTATGACAGGCACCATCATGATTTGATGAATCTTTGTAATGAATGGCACAATTATCACAATAATGAGTTTGTCTTATAATTTCAACTTCTTAGTTTAATCAACTTACGAAAAATAATTATTTTCAGTAGAATTTTAAGTAATAATTGTCTTAGTATTCATTATACATAGAAAATCAATGTTGATTTTGAAAAAAGGATCGTAGAAAACAAATATTGTTAATTGTGTCATCTGCTAGTCGACTTTTAATAGAGCTGCAAATATAGCCTGCGGCCAAAAAGGCCCTTTCAGTTTCTACACTTGTCGGCTTTATTGTCAGCAAATAGTCATAAATAGCAGACAAGTATTCTCTTCGAACTCCGTCAAAACTTCGTGACCTTTCAAATGTAGTCATTTACTTTTTTAGTACTTTATGAAAATCTTTCTCTTGTTTAGTATGTAAGCTATAACACATGGTTTCTTGCTGGATTTGTAATTGTAATTCTTCCTGTAATGTCAAATATTTATTTAGTGAGGGTGAATCTAAGTTCTCTTCTACTATTTCTTCCAAATTTTTCTTTAGAGTTATCATCTTGAACAACTCTTTCCAAGATTTTTGTCATTTCTGATCGTATGCCTTTTTTCTTTGGCATAGTAAAGTACCTAATAATGCGACAACTCTATTTAAATATCTAAAAATTGTAGCACCGGATCCGGTTGCCGGATCCGGTATATTGGTACCGGATCCGGTGGACGTAAAATGATGCCGGATCCGCCGGATTACCGGATCCGGTTTTCCGGATTGCAATCCCTAAATTCACATCATGCATCATTATAGTTTGCTGGTGGGAGGGTATAGGATATTTTGTACCCGTCTGGACAGCTACCACCGCACACATGGTGAAATACCCGCTATAGTGGCTCGTTCAGGCGAATCGCGTTCTGGGATCAACCAGTGTATATCTAGTAACCTCAGGCCCGCATAATCCTGTTAACCTTCGAGGGACCCATGTTTCTTGACGATCGACATTATATGTGGACCGCATTGTATTGTGTAGTCATTTTGCCATCCAGAATAAAAAAAAGCTCAACCAAATCGATCTGACATAATCTATATCTATACTAATAATAAAGGTGTAGAGTTTGATTGTTTGTTTGTTTGTTTGTTTGTTTGAACGCGCTAATCTCAGGAACTACTGGTTCGAATTGAAAAAATCTTTTTGTGTTGGATAGTCCATTTATCGAGGAAGGCTTTAGGATATATAACATTACGCTGCGACCATTAGAAGCGAAGCATCAGTGAAAAATGTTGCAAAAACGGGGAAAATTATTCATATTTGAAGGCTTCCGTTGCTAAGCTACTCAAATAATATTATTTGAAGGCTTCCGTTGCTAAGCTACCCAAATCTATACTAATATTATAAAGCTGTAGAGTTTGATTGTTTGTTTGTTTGTTTGATCACGTGGGCGGAGCCGCGAGCAAAAGCTAGTATTTAATAATACTATAATGCTTAGTTGCAGACACACACAGCTCTACAAAAAAGAAAAAAAATAGTAATCTTTCTACATTTTATTGTAATATAGAAAGATTACTATTTCCCCCTAAGCGGGGAAAGATGAGGTGTTTCACGTGTTTCATTAATTTGGTATGCCTCCCCTGGGTTTCTCCGTCTCCCAAGCACTGCACTCCTGTAAGTCGTGGCCGGGCGACACATTACTGTGGTATAGCAAGGCGTCATGCCGGATCGACACAGGCGTACAGTTGGCCCACCCCTCTAGGGGGCTAGAGGGGCCACCGCACGTCACGACAGCAACCTCCCGACGACGGGCGATCCCTGAAGCGTCACGGACGCCAAACTGTTTACCCACGAGGAATTATTTAACTTGGCGTTCGTGACCAACAGTATCACTAGCCGCGGGACGATCCGCGACGAGGGGTCAGTCGATGAAGAAAACCCAGAGGAGAACAATGCTTTAACTTCACGACCATTATATATGCTAAGCGTGAACGAAATATCAATACCGCGATTCAGGGTTTTGTGTTATAAATCAGACATCTTGTGATCTAACTCTGTAGTTTTGTTCATGTCTCATATCTTTTGTAATTTAGAAACGATGGGAAAAAATAGCAAAAACGATTTCATTTATAATTTAGATATATTTTCAATATTCTCTTTTTGAATACAAACATCATATGATTGGTTGTTCCAAATACGTAACGCACAACTGTCCAATGAGAGCAGCGTGAGTCAACGCTGGCGGCGCGGTGCGGAACGGCGGGGAAGTCCCTGCGCATGTAGAGCGCTAATCGGAGTGGCGTCAATACCATCATGAACTCAGCTCCGATTGGAACAAACATTTGCATAATGTGGCTAAAATATCCTTTTGCTTATTATTATATATGTTTAATTAAAACTTAAAACCCGACTTCATGACACAAAAGAAACAAACAGAATTACATTCTTATTCAAAAGATTGTGTCTCCTGGCGACCCTGACTAATTGAAATTCCGTTTCTGTCTATTTGTCTTGTCGGAGCGGCGTACTCATATAAATAATTTAATGTAATGTATAGTATTGCTTGTACTAGTATAAGATACGATGGGGTTGACATGTCCATGGATAAAAATCCCAAAAAATAAAGATTAAAAAAAAAACATTCTTATTCGAATGAAAAAGTGTTTTTGATAAACTGAGCTATACACAAATCAATATTACAATCCCATAAAAAACTGGATGACGAGACGAGCAAGTCGCTCGCCTGATGGTAAGCGCAACGCCTGCCCATAAACAGAAGCTACACCACTCAACTCAATTACACTCTCTCTCAATTATAAAGCACTGCATGGCACTGAACTGCACTCATCACCCCGAGACATAAGATGTCAAGTCTCATAATGCCCAGTACTTCACTGGCTTCAATGTCCTTCAAACCGAAACACAACAGTGATTAGTCACTGTTGTTTGACGTTAGAAATAGGCAAAGCGGTAGTACCAACCCAGACGGCCTCTTGCATACGACGGACCTACCACCTTGTAAACGTTACCGTTTATACATAAATAACGTTGTTACCTAAATAACCTACGGAACACGGTCAGAGGGTCCTAGTGCGTGTTTATCTACTGAGTGGACGGCACAACATTCAAATTTCAAGGTCACTGCCGAAGTAACATACAGTTTACCACTATAGTAATATTACCGTGATTATAGTGTGACTTCGTAATCAGTAATAATATTATGAGTCATAACTCACAATGCACCGTATACGTCTCGAGCGCGTCCGTACATGAGTCACAGATTCTGTAGCGCAGTGCGCTCTGTACGGAGAATTATACCATTTTAAATCGCTTTTATTAGCTTCCTACGTACTATGTTAGTATTGTAACGGAAACTTTGGACATGATTTTGACCTCCTTCAAAACGTCGGATTTAAAAGAAATTTGGCATACTTTTCAAGGACCGATTACAATACAATATTTAAAAAAAGTGTGGTGTGAATGATGTCACTAGTTATAAATATTTTATTGACAGATATGAGTAGTAGGATTATCATTTTTATAATAAATTAAAAAGCACGCTTTTATTTAATTAAAATATTTTTTCTTCAAATTTATTAAGATTTATTTTCAATTTTTTTTCACTTTTTTAAACTGCTGGGTGGTTTTTAAGATACTATCTAAATGATATCCTTCTACAAACAACTTAATATAATTAAGAGAAGTATAATTGGCGACCTTATCGCTGACGGCGATTTCTTCCTGGCAACCTTCTACCAGGTTTATTGGCAACCTTAGCACACGGTACCCTAAAATGGCCACATAGATGCTTGTTTACCGCAATATCGTCATAATATCACATCATTTTAACATAATGTGATAAGTCGTCGGGCGAAATTAAATTTTCCCTGCCTTATGGCGAGCTCGTTATACCAATTACCTATATTTGATAACCGTGGCCGATACTAATGGCTTTATTAGCTTTATTTACGCGTCAGTGAAGGTTATAATCTACTTTTTATAAAATCCTGAACGACGAAATGAATAGGTAGTTCGCCTGATGGTAAGAATAATGCCTGCCTTCCTGAACTATGTGTTACAAAGTACTCCGTAGCATTGAACTGCGCTCATCTCCCCGAGACATAAAATGTCACGTCTCCTAGTGCCCAGTAATTTCACTCGCTTTATTGTCCTTCAAACCGAAATAAAAACACTTTGCTGCTTAGCGGCAGAAATGGACAAAGCGGCAGTACCGATCCAAACGGCCTCTCGCATGTGAGGGAACTTAATAACGTTATATCAAGCGATAATTATCTATGAATTCACACGTAACCAACGTAGTGTTTCTAACAGATAAATTATAGATACTCGTAATGTGTAAAACTGTGCAGAAACAATAAACGTATTATAATTCACGTCTGTCGAGTTATTTGCGGCTTCCGGTGTACACTTAAATATATATACACCGTTACACACCTATGTATGTCCTGTCCTGACCCCATACTAAGTTAACCTGTATCGTGGATATCAGGAACTACAAGAGACTTTTTGACTATTTGTAGATCACACATGTGTCTCGGCAGGGGATCGAACCCGCGGCCCCTCGCTTCGTACCTGGCTTCTTGCCCCTGCGCCACGGAGGCTGTAATTTCAAGTCAACGCTCGAACTACTCAACCTCGTCCCAACAATATTCTTTAGCGAACATCTAGACACACTCTAAAATAAATAAATCTTTCAAGATCGTTTGAAAGGAGCGGACAGCCTTTCTTTTGAAAAAAAAAAACATTTTAGCAATTAACAATTGCTCACAATGAATACAGAAATGGGGTTTTCAAACTGTATTCCTTTTCTTTTCTTTGGATTTTTTATTATCTTGATGGCCACTAAAGAAAATATATTTTCTTGATTAAAACTTTTTATCCATGAAATTCCACGGCTCTAAATTAAAACCATTTATTTTATTCTACAATAGGTCACTACACATTTATAGATACATTAAAGAATCACAAGAATTAACATTATTTAAAAATGGAAATTAAAACATGAATAAAGATGTCTATTATAATACCAATAAGACAGTTAAAAAACAATATTTTTCCGTAATCTTATACATACGCGCTTACACCTATAATATGTAGGCAGAGGTGTAACCACTACACCCACATTTCGCCGAACTTCATTAGGTCCCATGATGTGATAGGGGGCGAGCCTATCGCCTTATTGGGAACAATTTCAGTCTAGGCTGATACTGAGCATTTCGTGACAGAAATCCCAATATCACGGTTTGCCCGTCCCGGACATGTGCGCCACTGAGACAGTGTAATTTTATATATCTATAAAAATACATTTTTGAAAAACCAAAGTTGGCGGCAATCTGTCCCCGACTGGATAGCGACCACCCCGCCATAGTGGCTCGTTCAGTCGAGTCGCATTCCGGGGTCAGTCAGTGTATATCTATTAACTTCACTTCCGATTGGCGGGGTCTCGCACTCAGATATCTGATCTACCGAAGTTAGAATTAAGAAGTAAAGCTACATCGCGAAGAGTTGTATTCCTTTTTAAAAGCCTCCGGGTGCTCCCGTGTAACAATATCTAGTTATGCATCCTGCACTCGTTCATGACATGAAGTAAGGGCTCTATGTAACTATATCCATTGAAAACATGATAATTTTTTCGTTGACCAATTAATTTTGCAGGTGTCCTCGTTTTCATTAAAGTTCTTGAAACTAAATGAAAACATCTTGCGTCCGTGAAAATTACTATGAAAATAAGTAAACAAAAACACACTTTGTCGAATAAAATAAATAACTCACGCAAGTACGTAGTACTTTGTAACGTTATCGTGAAGTTAATGTCACTTTAGCACCAACCCTTAACTACTTTTCGTGTACATTCAATGGCGATAAAGCTGAACGCGAAACGAGGCTAGGTGAGGCATCAATCACGCATCAAATGACGGATAGTCAGGTCTCAAGGACCCACCATTTCACGTGGAGGGTTGGCTTGATTGTAAGGTTGATTAAACTATTATTAAAGTCGGTGCGCAGTCTTATTGGTGCAGTTGTATTGCGTACGCGGTACGATTGCTGTGCTGAGGTCTCGATTTCGATTCCCGGGTCGTGTAAAACATTTTTTATCGTGTAATTGTCAAATCTCCGTTCTTCATACAATAATAAGTAAAACCCAAGTATCCATAACAACACCACTGACTTTTCTAAGTTACGTGTATATTAATTGTTAATTATCGCTTGCTTTAACAGTGAAGGAAACCTGCATACCTGAGAACTCGATAAGATTTTTCGAAGGTATGTGAAGTCTGCCAACCCGCATTAAGCCAGCGTGGTGGACTAAGGCCTAATCCCTCTCATTCAGTAGAGGAGGCCCATGCCCAGCTGTGGGACGTATATAATTCAGGGCTAGTATAAAAAAAAACATAACAACAAAACGACAATTAATTATAGAACTGTAAATTATAAATTTTATTAAAATGTAAGTATATGTATTTAAGTTATTAAAATTAAATCTCAGGTTGTTTCAGCTCAATGTACTCACGTTGTTGCAGTTTATTGCAAACAAAAAAAGACAATAAAAAAACAGTATGGACCTAGAGCGTAGTAGCAAAAGAGTTTTTTTTTAAATGGCATAGACCGGCAAACGAGCAAGTAGGTTACCTGATAGTATGTGATCTCCACAGCCCATGTACGCCTATAACGCTAGAAGAAATATAGGCGCGTTGCCGACTAGAGAGGGAAGAGATAAATAAGGGATTGGGAAGGGGAGGAGGATTTGGGCCTCCTAATATCTCAGTCGCGGTATGAAACGCAGTAGCTAGCCGCTACTTTACATTGGTGTTCTGTGAGATAGTGGTAATGACTGGAGCCGGACCATTCATGCTGTAGACAAAATTATCTAAAGCATATATCTACCACTCAAAAAGAATCTTAAAGAGTTTTGAAATTACGGTCAATAACTTATCTCAGGTGACGAGCGCACTCCAATGCCATGAGGTGCTTTGTAATTCAATGTTCTGTGTGGTGCTGTTTATAAGCAGATGTGGCGTTTACCAACTGGCAAGCGAGTTGCTTGATTCGTCATCCAGACTAATAAAAAAAACCGAATACATTCACAAACTAGGCGAGTTGTTAGAGGTCCATTAGTACTTCATTGAATAGCCTCGAATTACCGACATAAAGAGCTTTTCACGCATTTTTGTACAGGATTTTGTTATTTTCTTTGGTAAATAGAGGGCTCAGTAGATAAACAAGTGGGTACGTGACAAAGAATACGTTGGTCCGAAGCCATTTACCTAGATATTCGTTAGCTGTAAATGAATTTAAGACTGATTGATTGTTTTTTTTTGTAATCCTAGCATAGCTAAGTTTTTCCACTAACCCTGATAGTGAATGCTAAAGAATAGTAGTAGTAAGGCTAAGATCACACGTTGCTTTCGCTCGCAAAATTATTACGTTTTCTGTTCACTATATGTACTTCACATCACTTCACAAAGGTTGTCTGGAAGAGATCGCTTTTAGCGATAAGACCGCCGATTGTTACACATATGTTTATAATTATTTTGTTTCCTATTGTTAATTTTATTAGTGGTGTACAATAAAGAGTTATCAATCAATCAATCAATTCACATTAACTTCTTGTTCACCTTACTTCATCTTTCTTCAATCGTACTGTATACCTCGCTTTCCTATTTGTATCTTATGTAATTTCGATTATGATAATACAAGTCATTTGACTGTTCGTATGATATTATTATTTTCACACACAAGTCGGCCTTTACGACCATTGGTAGACCATGCGGCTGCCGCAAGTTGCCAGAAATATGCCTATCTAAATGCACCGTGAATCGAGTATAATAGTTGTTTTTTAACTTACAGTTAGCTTATTGGCGTTATTAAAAATAACTTTTTAACATAATATAATGATTTCTTATGTTTACACGAATGTCATACATTGAAATAACGGATTTTATCGCGGCTTTTTGTTTTAATTTCGGTACCGACGTTTCGAAAGCTTTTCAGCCTTCCTTCGTTCAGTCCACGCCGTGACCACAAAAGCTGAAAAGCTTTCGAAAGGTCGGCACCAAAATTAAAACAAAAATCCGCGATAAAATCCGTTTAAATTAGTTTAATTTCAACTTTTTAACATTATTTTTTTCATCACAAAGCGCGTAAAATCTCAATCCAAAAACAAATTCCAACTTTACACTTAATTAAACTTTCGCGAAACAACGCGGGAGAGGTAACTCTTTACAACTCAAACTGAATTATGTGTTCGTATAAAAATCTTGTTTTTTCTGTACGACAAAGGGATTGTTTTTACATAAGTCCCTGCTATGACCCCGCGAGGCATTCCATAATCTGGCTGGTTTAAATTCCCTTCATTTATTATAAGGTGTTTATTATTCCGCCTACAAGGTGAGTACTCTACTCTACTACTTGAGTGGTAGAGCCACGCTGTAGACAGTTTTGTCTACAGCATGAATGGGCTGGCTCAACCGGGTCGTTACCACTGTCTCACAGAAAACCGACGTAAAGTAGTGGCTTAATGCTGCGTTTCGTACGGTGAGTGAGATATCCGGAAGCCCAAATCCCCTTTGCCGGCCTATGCTATAAAAAAAAACACAAGGACAGACGACCTGATACAGGTCGCAGGAAGCCGCTGGATGCAGGCCGCTTCCAACAGGTCGGTTTGGAAATCTTTGGGGGAGGACCATGTTCAGCAGTGAATGATGTTCTGATGATGATGATGAATGAATTATAAGGTCCGAATGTTGACCTTAATTTTTTGTTGTAGTGTTTTCGATAGAAGTGATAATGCAATTTATATGAACCTTTAATTTGCTTAATAACTTTGTTTATTTTATTTTTTAACCGAAGCAAAAAAGGGGGCTCTCAACACGCACATGTTTTAAATATAAACCACGCATATCTTTTGGAGTGATCCGAATTTAATAAGTCTTCTTTGAATTCGATAGATTATATAAGTAGGTATCATTATAAAAACTACAGTGATCAAAGTCACCAAAGTTGTCATACTGAAAAAATATTCCTAGAGAATGAAATCGTTAATAAAAAACTTGAATTTCAACACAAGTGCTTTTGACGACTATTTCAATATATATTGTAAAATAAAAACTTTCAGTGCTTTCTACATTATCACCGACTCAAAATTTAGTTTAGTTGATTTTATTTCTTTATGTACGGTTTTTGGAGTTGAATTATCTTTAACTAAAAAGTTTTAATACGACTTTCACATTAGTTCAAAGCGCTCATCTCTTAATTCTCTTTGACGGCAAAATAAAGTATGGCATTAAACTTTTAACTATGATGTTCTTATAATAATTTAAAATAAATTTTAATGTGTGAATTAAACTAGTGATTTTTTTCATTAGTGCTATAATTTATGAACGTTGCCCTTGTCTCCATGGTACGAAAAACATAAATAAATATAAATAACACCCAACAGTCACACATATAGTCCTGACCCCACACTAGGCTTAACCTGTATCGTAGGTATCAGGAACTACGAGAGACTTACGGTCCCCCAACACCCAGACCTGAAACAAGTATCTGTGGATAACAGAAATATTTCTCATGGTGCGGGAATCGAACCCACGGCCTCTCGCCCATTGCGACATGGAGGCTGTCAAAAAAGATAATTTTTGATATTATGATACAGTAAATCCGTAGCGTATTGTATGACTTGGAACATAATGTTATAGATGATAATATAATATGAAAATGCTTTCTATGATGCTATTTGAATACGCTGTTATAATTCACACGGAAATTCACTTCAAGCTTCAAGCAATTGTGTGTTGTATGTGTTTAAAAGTGGTATTTGGATTTAAATTATATCGAATATAATATATAAATAAATAAACACACCCAACAGTCACTCACAGTCCTGACCACACAACAGGTTAACCTGTATTGTGGGTGTCAGAAACTACGAGGGACTTCCAGTCCACCAACACCCAGACCCTAGACCAATATTAGTGGATCACACAAACATTTGTCTCCGTGCGGGAATCTTTTTTTTTTATAGCATAGGCCGGCAAACGAGCAAGTGGGTCACCTGATGGTAAGTGATCTCCACCGCCCATGTACGCCCACAATACCAGAAGGATCATGGGCACGTTGCCGACCTTAAAGGAAAGGGATTATTAGGGATTGGGAAGGGGAGGGGGATTTGGGCTTCCGGATATCTCACTCACCATACGAAACGCAGCAGCAAGCCGCTACTTTACGTCAGTTTTTTGTAAGACAGTGGTAACGACCCGGGCGAGCCGGCCCATTCATGCTGTAGACAAAACTGTCTACAGCGTGGCTCTACCACTCAAACAATCTAACACACGTCCTCTCACTTCGTAGCCGGCTGTTCGCCTACTGCGCCACGGAGTGACGCCATCGCTGTAGGAGTCAAGGATGAGATCGTGACGAAACCTACATACCCTATAATTATTCTCTGAATATCTAATACTCATAAAGTCTAAACCACCATTAGGTTAGTATAGTGGATTAAGGCCTGCTATTACTGTAAAAACTATATGAAATAGGTATCTTACTTTAGGGCTGGATTTCACCATAATAGTAGTTAGAATTAAGGTTTATGTCAAATTTGATGACAACAGTAACGCTGACTTTAACATTGACTGTTATTGTTGCACCACCGTATTCCTTGGCATAGTTACAGTTATCAGGGTTGCAAGTCAAATGAGATTTAATTTACGCCCAATCAGTGGCAAGAAATATTTTTAAATATGGCAATACTAGTTAAAAACTCAAAGTCATTGTTATTATGTTTAAATCTGCAAAAGTTTTATTTAAAACAACATTTGAACCATCTGACAGCTATTTCACTTGAACAATAGCGTTAACCAGCGAATCTTGGGCGGTTACGAACAGCTGAAGTTATGACGTCATCCAACATTTGTTAAACGGTGCAACTCATTTTTTGCTTAACTGGTACTTTAACATGTTTGTCATTGCCACTAAGTTGGTGCAATCCATCGTAGGTAAAACCTTGTCATATACCTTATTTTATTTTATTTTTATTTTACACACTTCATACACAAATGTATAGGCGGACTTAATGCCGGAAGCATTCTCTGCCAGTCAACCTAAGGTGGTGCAGAGATAGAAGAAAGTAGGTGCGAAAATAAAGATTGTGTTAGAAGATTAAATATTATACATAAAAATAATATAAGGATACTTACATACATAATAATGAATTAAATATACAAAAATAGTACATAATGTCATATATTATAATATTTATAAATACATAAGTACATAAATATAATACAAAAAATATATATATTTAACGATGTGATGATCCCGCCAATTTGTTTAACAACAGTTGTCGGACTTTTACTTTAAACGCACAACGACTTACAGACATTCTGATTTCAAGCGGGAGCGCATTCCACAGAAGTACACACACTTATTCATATCACCTGAATGCCAAACATCTATAAACCGACACTGAAGATGTAATATCGGCCGGGCCTTGTAAAGGTTCATTGGGTTTCCACCGAGGAGCCATCGATAACCCGCTACAGCTCGTTTCGGTTCACAAATGTATCACGTATTTTGTAATAATTTATGGCACGGCTTTTAAGCGGAGTATTATTTAGTAGGACTGACAAACAGTGCAGACAAACAGACCTGTGATATAATATGTATAGATGGTAATATTCTGGTGGAAGGGTTTTTTTTTATCCTGTCTCGGCAAAGTGACTACGCTACACCTGATGGTAAGTGTAGCGCAATCCAAGAATAGTGTCGACCAACGATAAACAATGTTTCCATCGTAGGTCGGCAAGATCATGCCGGCCTGCCAAAGTTCCTAGGATGAACTACGGAGTCCCTGCTAACGTTAACGCTAATCTCATCCCAGGGCCAAGGGGGAGGGGAAGGAAAAAGGGATGGGGAAAGGGTTAGGATGAGGGGGCAAACCCCTTGGGAGATCCGGATATACACTGGCTGACCCTGGAACGCGATCCACACAAGGTGGGCCACTATGGCAGGTTTTAGCACCAGTGTACGGTGATCGCTATCCGATCGGATACAAGTATCCTCCCACCAGCAGCATAATATGTATATGTGGTAATATTCTGGTGCAACTACAGGGTTCGCCGTCGACGGATACGTCATGGAGGCCATCATCATCATCATCATAGTGACTCGCACAAGCGATTCGCGCTGCGTGGTCAGACAGTGTATATCCAGTAACTTGAGACAGGCATAATTCTACCGAATTCTGATGACCACCGAACTCATTGTTTTACGGTGGTCGCTAGTTTTTTGGACTGCACTACACTGACCGTCAGGTTTAGTGCAGTCACTTTGCTGTGCTCGGTAAAAAAAAATACATTCATAGCCTATTATAACTCGAATTTCAGATTTGAAGTAGAGATATAGAAGTCTCATATCTCATTCTATTTGTGAGTCGAGTGTCATTAGCTAGATCAAAGCTCGGTCTGCTTGATCGGCGTAGGAAATAACCTATCGTGACATTTTACCTTCGCCTACCTGAAGGTTCTGTCATACTGCAAGGCAGATTTTTTAATTTGTTTAACATAAAATTTCCTAATTTTTAATATCTATCTATTTCTTAAATAGCTGCAACGTGTGCATAACTCTTTTGATATTTTGAGTATTCATGGAGTGGAGATCATTATCATTATCTGATTAACTTCAGGCGGGCATAGTTCTGACTAACGTTAAAGAACGCAATGTAGCTCAGCAGTCGACATTGTATTTGGCCTGTACTGTACTTAAAACCAGGTACAGTGTAGTCATTACGTTCCAGGATAGAAAAAAACTTAACAACTTGCTGACAAGACCAATTATAGATTATTGAGTCTTCTTCTTCCACTTGTCCCACTCGCAGTGGGGTCCGGTTCATTTTTGAACATGTTACAGAAAGGTTTGGCGTGTAGTTTTTACGACCGGCCGCCTGCCTGACGTCAACCCCTTTGGGGAGAAACACCCAGACTCAAAACAAATATTTGCGGATAATGCAACATTACGACACCCGTGGCCAATTTCACAGCTGGCTACTCGCCCACTAAGCCAGAGAGGCTGTCTTAGAAATTTAGAGACTATTTAGTGAAATTATTTTATTACTTTGTGAAAAATTATATGTTAAAAAGGAACCAATGAAGTTTAACTATAAGGTTATTTACAGATTTACTTACGAATTCATCATATCATAATTTATACAAGAATTTTATTATTATACAGTCTATTGATATAAATACTATATACTCCATATATTTTTCCGAACTTTGTGGCTTCGTATCGTTTTAAAGCATAAGGTGACGTTATTGGAATACAAGAAATATGTATAAATTTAACGCATTTCCACTACAATCCACTTGGGGCGCTGTATAGGTTTGTATACATAATATATTCGTAAATATTGATGACGTGAAGGCTATCGAATAACTCGCAAAAACATTAACTACAGGCATTGTTTCTAGACTGTCAAGCAAAAAAATTCAATACACTGACGCCATGACGTGTGAACAAACCTCTGCAGACGTCTACTAATTAATATTAAATCCGGGGAGTTCCTTTAAAAGATGAATCTGAAAACTTTCGCGCCGTTTCCATCAACGGGATGTCGAATTTCGAACATCCCTTTATCCCTTGGAATAGGAATTTTATGCGTTATTCGTGTACCGCCTTTGGATGGGACGAAATTTATAATTTACAAATAATTCCTGACACGAATTCACGAAATATTTTTTCGTGAATTCGTTACGCGGGCTAAAAATTCGTTAAAATATCTTTTCTTCTTGGATGAAAAAAGTCCTGTGAGGAATAAATTTGATTTAGATAAATAATGTCGCTTATTTTTGAGGTATTTTATACTAACTTATGTATTTCTTAACGTTTCGGCCACGGCGGATGTAACTCGGTCAATACTACAGGAGATAAATAAATTAGTATAATATCGTAAATATATTATGATATGTATACAAATCTCTAAAAATATAAATATTCATCAATATTTGATGAAGATATCACATAACACATTTTAAAAACGCAGACAAAGGATGTAGTTGTCAACTTCATTTTAAGTCGGTTTATAAAATGGAATGCACACGGATTTTTTTTAGCCTTTCGCCTAAAAAAAATCTTAACGTAAAAATACTAATGGAACATTATCGAAAAAGGTAACAATGTGGTTTCTGCGTAAGCAATATTTGCATGAAAAAACAGTACCAATTTATCAATTGAAACAAAACCCTAAGTTAACCTACTAAGGTTGAAAATACTTATCCGTTTAAAAAGGGGGTTGATTTCGCGTAAATTTGAAAGCCAGATAACTTGCAAAGTAACCTCGTAAACAATCAAACTCCGAAGTTATAATAGCAATTAATACGAAGTTGAGTCGATAAAAAAACAATTTATTACAATAAAGTTGCGCTTAACTCAATAAGGCTGGATTGCACCATTATAGCAGTTATGATTATGGTTTATGTCAAATTAACGATAACAGTAACGCTGACTTAACATAGACTGCGGAATGTGTTGCACCATCGTATTCCGACTACTAGACTCCTCGATTAATTCTAGAAGCAGAGTCATGATATTGTTTTAGAGCACAGACGCTTTAGAAGACGTATCGGACTGGAGGTTATAAGTGAACCATCTCACAGCTATTTAATTTAAACTAGTGCGGGCTTTGACTACCACATATTGGGCGGTTACAGCTGTTAACAGCTAAAGTTAAGACGTCATCCAAAATTTTTCAAATGTTGCAACTTATATTTTGCTTAACCGGTACTTTAATATGTTTGTCATTGCTAAAGTAAGTTGGTGCAACCCAACATAAGTATGGTTAGATTCCATAATACTTTGTGAAAGAATTTAGCGTTCCTCATGGCAAGTAATAAATGTTTTATTTTTGGATGAAGTAGCTGTATATTATTATTCGACGATAAAATGGATAAGGTTCTTAATTAACCTGTATATATGTTTTTTTATATATGTTCACGTATAACTAGACGCCTAAGGCGGACCAATTTAGACGATTCTTTTTCTCTTCGATGCTTCGATAGTGGTCTCATTTATATTCGAAGCCCATCCGTAAGGGGGTGAATGCATATAAATAAATGTCTATATTTATACACCGATTTCGATAATTCTTATTCGAAAAATAGTAAAATAAAACCTATTTTTTATAGCATAGACCGGCAAACGATTACTTGTTTGCCGGTCTATGCTATATGGTATATGCACTACCTGATGGTAAGTGATCTCCACCGCCCATTTGCCGACTTTAAAGGGAAGGTATAATTAAGGGATTGGGAATGGGAGTGGGATTTGGGCCTCCGGATATCTCACTCACCGTGCGAAACGCAGCAGCAAGCCGCTACTTTACGTTGGATTTCTGTGAGACAGCGGTAATAATCCGGTCGAGCCGACCCATTTGTGCTGTAGCCAAAACTATCTACAGCGTGGCTCTACCACTCATATTAACAAAAGATTAAACCGACAATAAAACTAAAAATAAACAATTATAGAACGGTGGTTATATAGGTTTGCTGCAATAATGGGGTTTACTGTCTAGTCCTGCGAGGTTGTTAGTGTATTAAAAGTAACCCTGTATTTATTTCATAGTGTGAAAGTTTAATTAGCACAGGCTGTTTCCGAGGGTGAAGACCTGATGACCTGTAACACAAGGTGTTAAACCTTAGATCAGGCACCAGTCTCCACAGTTTTTATGTCTTATATTATGATGTGCTCATTCTATGTACTAACTGTAGAGAAATAAATAAACGACATCATTATTATAATATTAGCTTTTGCTCGCGGCTCCGCCCGCGTGATCTGCTTTTCCGGGATAAAAAGTAGCATATGTCTTATTCTGATGTATAAGCTATATTATTGTAAAGTTTCATTAAAATCCATTCTGTAGTTTTTACGTGAAAGAGTAACAAACATACATCCATCCATCCATACTTACAGACTTTCGCGTTTATGATACTAGTAGGATAGGATTTCAATAACTCCACGAAATTGTTTTTTTAAGCACAGAAAATAAATTTACTACACCGCCTATCACTATACAAACAATTTCGGTATAACAATGTACCTACACACTAACCTCAATATACCTTAATGCACTGAGTAATCTCTTAGGACTGGAGTAGACGATGAATTCGAAGCTGCATTCGAAGTTTCTAGAGGCCATTAGAGTAATTGTAGAGAACCTATGCATCAGATCGCGAGATTTGACTTTGGAACTGATATCAACTTGTCAGGCTTTTAAGTGAACTTTTCTATATTGGTTACGAAGATATTAAGTCGTAATTTTTATCCGACTTCAAAAGAAGGTTAGAAATTATTTGTTTATATAAATCAGTTGGTGCAACTACGATAAATATGCACCGATTTGGAAAGTCATTTTTGTTAAAAGAGTTTTTTCGTAAAGTTCTCATATAACCTTAATAAACTGATGATGAAGAATAAGAAAAAAAATTCAACGGAAAATAGAGAACGTACAGAAATGTAGAGTTTAAAAGTAAATTTTGAAGCAAAAAAAAGGAATGGCGACTTACCACCAAACAGTTTGGGGCAAATAATTTATCAGCATACCTAGTAAGAGTAACAATAATTACGTTTGCAGTTTTAGAATTCGTATAAAATCACTATTGAAAAAGTGTCAAACCAGTAATTGGTATTGTAAAGAAGGCAAAAACTCAAAAACTAATTACATACTCGACTAATACGATATAAAATTAAGTTATGGCCCGTTTTTTTTAACAGTTCCGTTATTGTAAGGTTATCTGGTAGAGATCGCTTTTAGCGATAAGACCACCTGTTGACATTATTATAGTTATAAGTTTCTTATGTATTTTTCCTTAAATTGGTGTTCAATAATGTGTTGTCTATCTATCTATGATACTAAAATTTATCATAGTTCCCACTAGTGATTACGACTACTCGATGTATGGAGAGAAAACGTAAACTGCCATCGTTTTAGAAAACTATTAAAACTTGTACTAGGTCTACTGGTGTCAATTTAGTATCCGAACTATAAAACTTTATTTATTTTGGCAGCACGATCCTATTTACGTCATCGTGGTGAAATAGGGCCTGAAAAAAACCTTATGAATTTTTATCACTCTAAGAAACGTTATAGCAAATTATTACCAACAATATTAAGTTTTAGGAATATTGGCAGACAGCCAAAGTTGTGTTAAGCGGTCGAGTATTTCAAAGTAAAGACCACGTGCAAAGGTTTATTATTTTATTAACCCCGTGATCACGAAGGCTGAAAAGCTTTCGAAACGTCGGGGAAAACCGCGATAAAATCCGTTTAAATTAGTTTCATTTCAATATATTTCCTTATTCACTCAACAGATTTTAAGCTAAGCCTAAGTAATTTTCAGATAAGTCTTACCACTCTATATGTAGCACATAATTTTCAGTACTAATACGCTGTAATGCATATTTCAAGAGGTCATCACTGCACTTGACCCCGAGATAATTACACCGTCGTAGCGACGTGCTACGTGTCTCGTAGTACCACGGAGTACACTTAGCAACCAAGATTTAATTTTGTAGCTGGTGGCGTAGCGCTCCAGTGTGAAATGTATTAAATTGAACCCTGTGAATGCTCACAGGGGGATTTGGGCATCCGGATGTCTCACTTACCTACCACAAGAAAAGTATGCTGTTTCTTCGCCTCGATTTTCTGTGAGACAGTGGTAACAATTCATGCTATACTCAAAACTGTATGTCCAACTCCTCTCTAACCTTCTATCTGATTAATTTCGGTGCGGGACAAAGATATTTAGGCATTCCCAGAGACTCGCCGAGCTTCACTGCTCGGTGTCGACAAAAATGCGTGCCACTGTTGATCTGCTGGTGGGAGGATACTTGTATCCGACCGGATAGCGACCACCGTACACTGGTGCTAAAACCTGCCATAGTGGCCCACCTTGCGTGGGTCGCGTTCCAGGGTCAGCCAGTGTATATCCGGTTCTCCCCAGGGGCTTGCCCCCTGATCCTCACCCTTTTCCCATCCCTTTTTCCTTCCCCCCCTCCTTGGCCCTTTGACAGGCCGGCATGATCTTGCCGACCAACGATGGACACATTGTTTATCGTTGGTCGACAATATTCTTGGATTGCGCTACACTTACCATCAGGTGTAGCGTAGTCACTTTGCCGAGCCAGGATAAAAAAAAAAAAAAAAAAAAAAAAAAATCTTGGTGCACAGGAGTCTGGGCGGGATAGTCTCTACACAAAACTGTCCACAGCGTGGTTCTACCACTGACGTCTAAGGAGTTTCCTCATTTTTCCTTCAATTTGGGACTACCCTTGACGTAAACTCTATGAAATGCAAGAATAAACATTAAAATCGACCTACATTCGGGGCCTGGGGGACATATCCGAAACGCACACAAAAATACAGTCTCAAGAATGTCTTCTACACTAATATTATAAATAGATTTGTATTTTTGTATATAACGAATAAACTTAAAAACTACTGGACCGATTTCAAAAATTCTTTTACCGTTAGAAAGCTACATTATCACTGAGTAACATAGGCTACTTTTTATTCCGGAAAAAGCTGATTACGTGGGCGGAGCCGCGAGAAATAACTAGTCCTCTATAAAGTTGTATAAATATAGATCACGAAGTTGTAAACAGATATGAGAATCAATTTCCCAAAAGTGACAACCAATTTTTTTTACCAATGCCTTATCAGCTGCCTAAGTTTTTTATAAGAAGCGATAAACATTTGATTGACAGGCTCAAATTAACCTTACGGCCGGGAATTTTATTTTCATAAGAAAAGAAAAATTGCTTTGAATTCGTGACAAATCATTAGCGCAGAGATTGTACTCGCTTTACAAATGTAAGGGATTTTAATAATTTAACGGCGCTTTATGACTCTGATGATAGCTTATTTTCTTTAGAATTACTATGAGAAGTCGATTCGAATGATACTCGCTTGGCGCTTTTAGAACATTACTCAGATATTTAACTGTATTGTACTGGCAACAGAATTATTATTCTACTTGGCATGCTAGCTTCTAATCACAAAATGAATTACAGATGTGAGCGCGGATATATCTATTACTTTAATAAATAAAAATAAAATGACTAACTTTAATAATCTTTACATAGTATAAAATTAAGTCGCTTCCGCTGTCCGTTCGCTTAGATCTTAAGATACTATGAGCTCTTTCTGCGTAGATCGGACAAACCACATAAACTAATATTTTCAAATTGAAACGTAACATAAAATAACATAAACTTTTCGGGACAACCTACACCTCAGTCCACCCCGTGGCCACGAAGGTTGAAAAGTCTTCGAAACCGCGATAAAAACCGTTTAAATTAGTTTTATTTCTTAACTTAAAATAGACAACTTGTTAACATTATCGGTTGTTATATTCAACCAAACTAATAAAATGAGTAAAACAATAATATAGGTAAGGTAATAAGGTACAGTATAAACTAATAAAATGAGTAAAACAATAATAGTAAGGGACACTGGTTGTAATATTAATATTTGCTTTACGTCTTTATACTACGATACAGGTATGTTCGTATTCCATACAATAACCCATTCCGTCTTGGAGCTAGATTTCCCTAGGCTGGCATGACTGAGACCTATTTCAATAAGGAAAACAGTACAATGGGATAATGTCTTACTCTGTTCTCGTTTTCTATATCAAACAGTATTTATTATAACAGTAAAATGGCATATGAATTCTAGTTGGAGCTTATTTTTTCATAGATGTCTAGTAACTGCGACTAAGTTCTCACGGAGCTCGATGTATCTCGTCTAGGTGAAAACCTACATTGATGTGAGGTATATTTAATAATAAAAAAACACATACATAAGTACTTATATTGTGCCAAATTTTATCCGAAACCGTTCAGAAGTTAAGGCGTGATTGACTAACAATCCTAATTTACAATCTCTAAAATATACAAAATTTCATTTCGAATGAAAAAGGTCTATACTCTAAAAAATCTTCTTATCTTAAATATTTTATTAATAGTTAATAAATAAATACACTCTACAGTCACATACATAGTCCTGACCCCACAGTAAGATACGAGTCTTATGTCGTGGGTATCAGGAACTACGAGAGATTTACGGTCCTACAACTCCCAGACCCCGAAACAAATATCTGTGGATCACACAAATATTTCTCACCCACTATGCCACGGAGGATATGAATCCTACCACCTGCAAATAATAATAACTTAACAGACTCAGACCGTACCGAACCGTATCGGACGTAAAAAAATACATAAATTGCATCTCTACAACTCAATACCTTTAACGAAACCTACATGTACTTTATGGAAAGTTAAAACAATTTCCACCGTAAGTCCTGTTAACACTCTCTAATAAATTATTTTGTATCTCCCATCTCCGTCACTCCTGTGAGAAGGGCGTGACGTCACGTGAGACGGGTGATGACTCCAAGCATTATCGAATGTTAAAAGCATTTTGCACCGGCTAGCACTTTACACCGCTCCGGAACCTATAGACAGGTACCATTGTATCTCGAATTTAAAAACATTTTTGTATTAAAAATTTTAGTATTTTTTTACTGTCTTACAATGCTCTATAACATGAGTTATGAAGAAATATATACTGACAGTAGTTACACCAAGTAGCTTTATTAATCCATCAGGTGATAAAAATAAATAAGTTTTAAATAATTCAATCATTATTAAGGACATATAATGTGACATGGGGCGAGCGTACCGCCATTCTACTTACAAATTCCAATCTTGGACAACTCATCTAAGTTTTTTTTTTTTATCGAGCACGGCAAAGTGACTGAACTACACCTGATGGTAAGCGTAGTGAAGTCCAAAAAACTAGAGACCACCAGCAAACAATCAGTTTATCGGTGGTCATCAGAGTCATGCCGGCCTGTGTAAATATTTTTTGCCTCTTCAGAGGGAAGAAGCAAATCGAGAGGTTACGACAGGACAGGTGGATGACCAATGCCGGCACAGTGATACAAGGATATACCCTTATACCCGCCCCAATCAACCATCAAGTTATGTGGCAAGCCCCTCGGGAGGACCGGATGTACACTGCTGATCCTGGAACGTGATCGACACTAGGCGTGGATCACTATGGCAGGTTTTAACACCATGTATACGGTGTTCGCTATCCGGGCGGCTATGAATATCCTACCACCAGCGAAAAGCACCACCAGTGTGAGTAATGAAACATTAGTAGGGAATGCACGTTAATCTGCTAAACAAAGTTGGTGGTTACTCGACCTGTGTTATTACGTTGGTCATCATTACCTACCTGCCTACCTTCGCGGACGGTACATGTTTCATATTCCATAAAGTTTGGCTTATGTTATGTTACCGGCCTCTTGTAACGTCAGGTATAAAGTTTGAACATGGAAACTCCGCATGCGATTGTGCGTCTGGATATATTATATCAATTTGTCTATTTGTGTCTCTAAGCAAGAGTGTGCTGTGGTTTTTTTTGTATCCTTTTTATTTTTAATATTTGATTGAATGATGAGACGAGCGGTCGTCTGATGGTAAGCGCCAGGCCTGCCCATAAACAGAAGCAACACCACACAGAACTTTGAATTACAAAGCACTGCATGGCACTGAACTGCGCTCGTCACCCCGAGACATAAGATGTTAAGTCTCATAATGCCCAGTAATTTCACTGGCTTCAATGTCCTTCAAACCGGCTTACATACTGTTGTTTGGCGGCAGAAATAGACAAAGCCATACGGCCTCTCGCATACGTGGGACCTACCACCTTTTAAACTTGTACCATCCTGGCACGGCAAAGTAACTGTACTACGTCTGATGCTAAGTACAGTGCAATCGCTGATGCTGCCAGTCAATTGAAATTGCACGGACTCAAAAAAGACCACGTATTTACATTCCAATACAGTGTGATACTATTAATTCTTTGGCTCATCTCTCTTTCCCTGCCTTCATCCCACTCGCAGTGGGGTGGGCGCAACATGCTTTTTAACACATGTTACAGAAAGATTCGGCTTGTAGTTTATATGACCGGCCACATACCTGATATCAACCCATATTGGGAGAAAACACCTGGACCCGAAACAAATATTCCATAACACAAATATTTGTCTCGGTGCGAGAATCGAACCCGTGGCCCAGCTGGCTATTCGCACACTGCGCCACGGAGGCCTTGTAATAGGTATATATAATAAATAGCTTAAAGCTATCTGGTAACTTTTAATTAATCTATGATCTAGTTTTTTATAAATCACTGTAATTTTAATGGAAGTTTTTTAGATAATAAAGTATTAATCAGTTTGTATCCACACCGAGTGAACATTAATTAATCTATTACTACTGTTTTAATATTAATGAGCTAATGCCTACCAAAATAGGTAATAAATTAGATTTGAATATTCATAAATATAAAAATTAATTTAGACTATACTAGCTTTTGCTCGCGGCTCCGCCCACGTGATCAAACAAACAAACAAACAATCAAACTCTACAGCTTTATAATATTAGTATAGATTTGGGTAGCTTAGCAACGGAAGCCTTCAAATATGAATAATTTTCCCCGTTTTTGCAACATTTTTCACTGATGCTTCGCTTCTAATGGTCGCAGCGTAATGTTATATATCCTAAAGCCTTCCTCGATAAATGGACTATCCAACACAAAAAGAATTTTTCAATTCGAACCAGTAGTTCCTGAGATTAGCGCGTTCAAACAAACAAACAAACAATCAAACTCTACAGCTTTATTATTAGTATAGATTAAAACACATTAACGACGGCTAGTATCCCATGTGACGTAAAATGTCTGTAAGGATTATTTAATTTAACAAAATAAAATGTAAGCGTTTCTTATAGTTATTTTTAGACAGCCTCCGTAGCGTAGCGGGCGAGTAGCCGGCTGTGAATTAAGAGGCCGCGGGTTCGATCCCTATACCGAGACAAACATTTGTGTGATCCACAAATATTTGTCTCAGGGTCTGGGTGTTGTGAGACCGAAAGTCTTTCGTAGTTCCTGATACACACGACACAAGACTCGTATCTTACTGTGGGGTCAGGATTATATGTGAGACTGTTGATGTATTTATTATTATTTCGCTATTTACAAGTCAAGTGCGATATTTGACATCGAAATTTAAGTTGGTAGAGCCACGCTGTAGACATTTTTGTCTCATCGTCTAGTATCGACCGGGTCGTTACCACTGTGTCACAAAAAACCGATGTAAAGTAGCGGTTTGCTGCTGCGTTTCGTACGGTGAGTGAGATATCTGGAGGCCTAAATCCCCTCCCCTTTCCAATCTCCAATTATTGCTTTCCTTTATCGTCGGAAACGCGCCCACGACTCTTCTGATATTGTGGGCGTATATGGGCGGTGGAGACCACTTACCACCTGGTGAACCACTGGCTCGTTTGCCGGCTGTTGCTATAAAAAACTATAAGTTCGCGGCAAATATTGCAACTGATTGAAAATGTTTATGAGTAATAATGATTCCTTCCATCATTCTTCATGTATAGTGGGTGTTCATGGTCAGTGAAGATCACTTACCATCAGGTGACCCACTAGCTCGTTTGCCGACTTCTGCTAAAAGATTTACTTTGCTCTGCACGATAGTAGTTTTGTCAATATGTAGGGGTTGACTTGTTAATGTAACTAGCAGCATATGTAGGTTGATTTAACCTCATAATTAATACTAGATTAGGTCGGAACTTCGTTAATGTAAAATATATTTTCCCTCGGGATGTGGAATAGTTATTAAATATGTTTTGTTATAGGGATTTGAGCTATATCGTAATCAGCACTGTAGTTTGTGTTTGTTTGTTTAAAGTTGTATTTCTTTCTTTCTTCTTTTCTTTCTTTTTCTTCCTCCAAGGAAAAGGGATGGGAAAAGGGTGAGGATCAGGGGGCAAGCCCCCTGAGGAGAACCAGATATACACTGGCTGACCCTGGAACGCGACCCACACAAGGTGGGCCACTATGGTAAGTTTTAGCAGCAGTGTACGGTGGTCGCTATCCGGTCGGATACAAGTATCCTCCCACCAGCATATGCTGCTGGTGGTAGGATATTCATATCCGCCCGGATAATGACCACCGTACATATGGTGTTATAACCTGCCATAGTGATCCATACGCCATAAACAGAAGCAACACCACACAGAACTTTGAATTACAAAGCACTGCATGGCACTGAAGTGCACTTGTCACACTGAGACACAATAAGTTAAGTCTCATAATTCCCAGTAATTTCACTTTCAATTTCCTCAAACCGAAACACAACCATGCTTACAGACTATTGCTTGGCGGCAGAAATAGACAAAGCGATGGTACCAACCCAGACAGCCTCTCGCATAAGTGAGACCTACCACCTCGAAAGACATTGAAACCAGTGAAACTACCATCAGGTAATTTACTTGCTCATTTGCCAGCTTATGCTATAAAAATGGCAGTTCAATACCTTTACTAGAATATTCTAAACTTCGTTATCGGCAATCCGGTCGTAATGGCTTCTCTAATTATAAGTATATTTTTCCATTAAAAATTCATTAGCCTTACATTAACGAGTTAAATTAATGAAGCATATTAAAAAGCTATCGGATCTTTGTTATAAAATCTATCAAGTGAGAACAAAGGGTTCATTAATTCATTCAATATTCATTAATATGAGCTTTTAATAAAAATGGAAAATATTGACTTTAGGAGAAAATGGTAGAATAATTTTATCGTTTTAATAACTATAATGTGGTATATTTTGCGAGAGGCCGTCTGGGTTGGTCAATGGTCGAACGAAAACTCTATTAAACATACAAAATGCATTTTTTTTATTGAATAACGAGACGAGCAAGGCGCCCGCCTGATGGTAAGCACCACGCTTGCCCATAAACAGAAGCAAAACCACAGAGAACTTTCAATTAAAAAGCACTGCATGGCACTGAACTGCGTTCGTCACCCCGGGACATAAGATGTTAAGTCTCATAATACCCAGTAATTCACTGGCTTCTATATCCTTCAAACATAAACACAACAATGCTTACATACTGTTGTTTACAGAAATAGACAAAGCGGTGGTACCAAACCAGACGGCCTCTCGCATACGAGTAACTTGTATATATGCATACAACATAAAACAGATTTTCATCCGTCAGACATGTTGCCAACATAATGAACATCGTGCGGGGACAAACTTAATCCGGCAAATTCCGTTTCCAACCGCGGCAAGTTGGAAAGTTTCTAACAAACCTGTGCATCGCCATTTAATAATTGAACTGTACCGTGTTCTGAATAAAGGATTACGACTTTGCAACTGAGATGTGACATGTTGAATTTGTTTTGTGTGTGTGCCTTTTATGGCATAGGCCGGCAAACGAGCAAATGGGTCACCTGATAGTGATCTCCAATCCAACGCACATTTACGCCCACAACACCACAAGGACCATGGACGCGTTGCCGACCTTAAAGAAAAGGTATATTTAGGGATTAGGAAGAGGAGGGGGATTTGGGCCTTCGGATATTTCACTCGCTGTACGAAACGCAGCAGCAAGCCGCTACTTTACGTCGCTTTTCTGCGAGACAGTGGTAACGACCCGGTCGAGTCGGCCCATTCATGCTGTAGACAAAACCGTCCACTGCGTGGCTCTACCACTCAAGTGCCTCCCTAAAATATTTGATAGAATATGTGTATTAAGATGTTTTGTTTCACTTCTTGTGCTGTGTTGGATATTCATATCCGCCCGGATAGCGACCATCAAACACATGGTTTTTAAACCTGCCATACTGATCCACACACCTTGTGTGAGTCGCGTTCCAGAATCAGCCAGTATATACTCAAGACCCAAATCCCCTCCCTTTCCCAATCCGTTAATTATTCCTTTCTTATAAAGTCAACAATGCGCCCATGATTCTTTTGGTATCGAGGGCGTACATGGGTGGTGAAAATCATTTACCGTGTGGTGACTCTTGCTTGTTTGCCGGTCTATGCTATAAAATATACCAAAATCGATTGCATTTCTAGGACATAAATCTAAATATCAAGTGAGTAATCAGTAGTATCATTTACATTCACTAAACGATTATAATCAGCTGATGCGAATGAAGCTGTTACTAAGCCCGCAGAGGTAATTCAAACAATGAATAGTGGTGTGATCAATCATATCGATCTATATAAATGAGTGATTATAATAAATAGTGTAATATTATAGGATGGTAAGGTTTTGGTAAGATCTAGTACATAAACACTCACTGTTAGTGGTGTATGTAACGACCCTAATATATCGTGTACATTTACAAGATATAAAGTTTCCCATTTCACAGACAACCTACGTAAAGTAGAAGCTTGTTAGTTGTTACGTTTCGTAGGGCGAGTTAGGTTTACAAAAGCCTAAATCTCCTCATCCTCGCAATCCACGTCATAAAAGCGGTAGAAGAAACAATTGGCATTCTTTCTTGAATAATTGAAACAAGGTATTATTGGAACGTAGTTCCTTATCGCGCGTTGCGAAAGGGGGCTAGACGGAAAAAATTGGTACGAAAAGTTGGCACGAAAAGTTTGTCACGACATAATTTTTTTTAACTTAATTTGATATCTAGCACACAAAGTTAAAGTCGAAATTCCGTTAATAAAACAGATGGTTGTGAAACTTATGACATTTGGAAATGTAGACGAGGTTTGAAATTTGAATTTTTGATTATAGAACACGGCCGTCCGTTATTTTTAAGTTGATAAAAAATGCTATACAATAGCTTTACCGCGGCAGTCTCCGAGTGCCACACGTCTTTTTTTATTTCTATTTTTCTATTCTATTTCTATGTAATTTTATGTTGTCAAACAAAAATAAAGAGACCTATTTTGTTATTGGAACGTAGTTCCTTATCGCGCGTTGCGAAAGGGGGCTAGACGGAAAAAATTGGTACGAAAAGTTGGCACGAAAAATTTGTCACGACATAATTCTCCGACCAGCCAGCGTTAGCTGACCTCCCTGGAACATCGATAATTTCGAAGTCCCTGGTGGCGTCACACAGTGACCAGTCAGCTTGGACCGGACTTTCACAAGACTTTGACCTTGAACCCCAACCTTGACCTTGACCTTGACTTTGACCCTCAAAATTAAAATTAAAAATGATCGAAAGGAACTTCGTTCCATCCGGGTGTCCCTTGACACCTCTCAAGTTTTTTTATTACTCTATGGCACAGTTCAAGAATTATGTATTTTGGCGTTTTTGAAGTGAAAACTTCTTTAGCCGTGTTGAGCATTTTTACCCACGACGGACCGGAGACGGTATATGCGTTTGGGTTTCACCCCCGGACGAACTTTACGTAAATTATGTCTCGTCACATTAATTATTATTTACGTCGGGGTTTTTAAAATTATTTTATCCTTTTTCAATAACATTTTAACCGACGTGGGTTTTTTCAATTTTTTTTAATTTTGTTGGTAGGGGATAAACTTTTGGTTTCGCGTCACCGACATGCTAACGTTGATTCAGACTATACACGTGGTGGAGTGGAGTGGAGTATATATAGATATAAATAAACATCTACAAGATAAAGCGAAGACGGGTCTTGAATGGAGCAGGCAACTATGCCCACGGTTTTTTATCGCTCAAGTACTCATAGATATTGTAATGTGCCTCCCTAGCTAGTACAACACGAATCCAAATCTCTGTTTTCATTCCATCATAACCATCGGCGTCAAGAAATTAATTCTGTATACACAATGTTAATAAATATTTATGTTTGTACAATTAGCGCCTGTATTTACGTTCAATTTAGTTTACAAATCATTTGATAGAACAATTATTGAATTAGGCGTTCTATTAATTCATGAAGATTTGTAACTTGGTAAATTGTTTGCTTAGGCGGGTCTCTCAGTGATATATCACGCTAATGTAGAGCTCAATAAACGCATCACTTTTCGATCTGCGGTGGACGGAGCGACGTGCGTAATGGCGGTAATTCTACTAGGTGGTAGATCCCTCGTATGCGAGAGGCCGTCTGGGTTGGTACCTGCTTCGTCTATTTTTGTCGCCAAGCAACAGTATGTGAGCATTGGTGTGTTTCAGTTTAAAGAACATTGAAAACAGTGGAATTAATGGGCATTATGAGTTTTTTTTTATTGCCTTAATAGGCAGACGAGCAAGCGGTCCCACTTGATGGTAAGCGGTTACCGCCGCTCTAATTGAATTGGTGGTCAAGGCCACGTCGACCTCTCCTTGAGCCAGCAACTGAAAATGTAGTGTCGAGGAGGGTGGGGTAGAATTGCATATGTAATCCGTATTAGATTCGGATTGAATACTGAATATTAATAGTATTTGCTAACCTTATTGGAAATCATAGACGGCTCATTCGTTTGGCACATTATTTACATTTATATTACATGAATATTGTTTGGTGTAATATGTATAATATATGGCTAGCGAATATAAACATAACATAACTTGTGCTCGCGGGTCCGTGCGCATTAGTTTCTTGTTCGTTTTTCTTTTATAGCCTAGGCCGGCAAACGAGCAAGTTCAGTAGTTAGCGAGCAAGTTAAGTGGGTCACTTGATGGTAAATGATCTCCACAGGCCATGTACGCTTACAATACTAGAATAATCATAGCCGGCTTGCCGACCTTAAAGGAAAGGTATAATTAAGAGATTGGGAAGGGGAGGAGGATTTGCACCTCCGGATATATCACTCACCGTACGAAACGCAGCAGCAAGCCGCTACTTTACGTCTTTTTTCTGTGAGACAGTGATAACGACCCGGGCGAGCCGGCCTATTCATGCTGTAGACAAAACTGTCTACAGCATGCTCTACCACTCATAAAATAATTAATCTTTCCATTACTCGCTGAAGCTGTGTTTAACTGTATATTGTATTTTAAGAAACAAACACCGGACTAACCGGACGATGTTTCGTTCATAAAATATTCAATAGGATTTGTCAAACAGCGTCTATCCAGTTTGAATCCCGAATAGCCGCAAATAAAACACAATAACAGCGCTTAGTTCGTCCGACTGAATGCGGGTTGGCAGTTTAAGCTTCGCAGATTAATATATTTTTTAAAATACTGCACATTGTTTAAGGTTGCCACTTAAAAAAATAAGCTCGATTTGATATGAGTATAATATACAAGTTTGAAACGCCATTAGATATCCACTAGGTTTAGTTTTTAGTCTTTCCAAATTATCTGATAACAGATATAAGATATCTGACAGAAGTACTTGTATCGGCCTTGGACAATTTCTTTTTAATAACATTTTTTGAAGCAAAACTTCTTTACAATCGTTGTGACGATGAAACAAAAATGCGTGACGACAAAGACAAACATATTCATAATTAATAGGATTTAGCCTGCGAGAGAATGAGATAGATTACACGTATGCTATCACATGTCTTTGCGCCTGCGTACAAAGAAACCTTCAGAAAATGTGTCATAAACAACATGGTGTATTATTGCCATGTTTTATTTTTTTACATTTACGTATTAAAATTCTTTGTTGTAATTCATTTATTTTAATAATTCTGAAGTTTCAATTCTACCGAATGTGAATTGCACGCACTTTTTTTTAATGTTGCCAAAAAAAAATATCCTAAAATACATCTACTAATTATTCAACCTCTCATCAAGTTCTTAACTTTCTGTTATATGTAGTGTGATCAGGTTTTGTAGTTAAATAACGATACTAATCAAGGTTTTCGTAGTAATGTTAACTTTGATCGACAAAAAGGACAAAAAATCGTTAGCAGTAAGGCTTAGGTGAAACAGATTGCCTATTGGAATTATTGGTCAATAATCGACCTACTTATGCAAACAGGAACCAACCCACAGCAAGTTCAAATGGAGATACTGATTTTGTTTTACAAAGTTTTACAATTTAAATTAATTTTAACTCGTAGTTTTTTTGGAATGAAATATATTTCACGGACGATTTTGCAAAAAAATACAGTATTAAATCAATTTAAATTAATGAAATTAGCAAAACAAAATCAGTATATCCATTTGAATTTGCTGTGGGTTGGTTCCTGTTTGCGTAACTACGTCCAATTATTAACCTGACACTAATAATTCGTATATTATTTATATTTAAAAAAATCTGATATAATATACTGCCAGCCCTATTTTGTATCTAACAGATGGCATGCGGGCACAAAGCTATGCTCTGTGGATGCACAGGCACAATAGCCGACCGCCGCGAAAGAGATAATGTTTTTCATAACGCAACTAAGCTTAATGGTACATCCGTTGAAGGTGCATGTCCTAGCAATAAGAAAAAGATATATTTAATATAGATAGATAGATGCACTCAGTCACTCATATAGTCCAGAGCCAGCCCTAAGTTAACCTGTATCGTCGGTATCAGTACGAGAGAATTTCGACCTCACAACACTCAGGTCCGAAACAAATATTTGCGGATCAAACCAAACAACCGAGCCCACAGTCTCTCGCTTTGCAGCCGGCTACTCGCTAACTGCGCCACGGAGCATATTTAATAGGAGAGGCCAGCAATCGAGTAAGGTGGTCTCGTAATGGTAACTGTTCACTATTATCCACATTACCCGTACAATTACATGTTATAGTAATCCAATACATGTTGTAGGTGCACGCTGATGTCACTGTAGGAAATTAAACAGTAAGCTAGCAAGTCACGTCGATTTTTTGTGAGGGGTAATTCCCCGATAATTTGTATAGTGATTTTATTTCCTTTTGGAACGTTAATTATATTATTCTTATCATAAGTTCATTATAATGTTTACCCAAGTTATACATGTGGTATTAGCCAGTAAATAATTGTTCCACTTATAAAAGTTTTGGTGATTGGCAGCAGAAACTTGTTGATGTAAACAATTTTTGGCTAATTATATAAATAAAAAAATATCAAGCTGGTCACCATACCATCATCACTATCTACCACAATGCCAGCCAATGAATGCTTTTTTCCATAAATGTTGTAGAAAAATACTGTCCCCTTCAAAATCCCCTTTCCTTTCTTTTAAGATCGGCTATGAATTCATGATTCTTTGATAGAAATAAATTTCTATCAGGTGACCCCCTTATTTATTTGCAAGCTCAATTAGCCCTACGAAGCATATATCATTTCGGATTTTCCTAAAATACAATCATCCCTTAGCCGTCACTTGCAAGAGCGTTTAGCGGGACTTGTTTGATCTCATTTCATCCCTTTATAGATAACTCAACCGCCTGTTATGTGTGAACCACGGGTTTCATACGAGAAATGAGAAATATCAAGCACAAAGGACGTAAATTGGTATAAAATTGCTGCTTATGAGGACTTGTGGAATATTTGTGTTCGAGACTTTACATTTAAGACTATTAATTCTGTTTGCATACATAATGATTTCTTATGTTTATTTATTTTTTTATTAAAGCTTTGTACACATGGTATACAGTCGGACTTTAATGCCTTAGGCGTTTTTCCTAGTCGACCTTAGGGTGGTGGAGATCATGACTGAGGCAGGTGCATAATAAAATAAATAAAAATTTTAATATACTAAATAAATATTTAACTAAATAATTTCGCATATGAATACATATATAAAAACAATTACAAAATATAAATAAATAATATATATATAGATAAATATATAACATATACAGTAATATACACTAATATCTATGGTGAAGAATCTGCCACTTCAGCCAGCAATTATTTGGTACATACCTTTTTACACCTTCTCCTCTATTTCCCCCTTCTTTCATACTCTTCCTTCACACGCTTCGCTCTCACTTCAACCAAGCCATAACATAGTGACTCGCGCCATCCGCGGTGACTCTACGCTTTATATTTTTACACCACAAAAGCAAGTTTCAGTCGGATAATGGTTTTCAATGTTTGTTATGATTTCGGCAAGCCTTCCTATTGAAACACTCTAAAATTGGCACAATGAATAAGCAAATATCATTCTTAAAATAACAATGGTCTCAGAAACCCTTCGGAGGGTTGAATAAACGGAGGATTTATAGGGGATGAATAATCGATGTGCCCTTTGAGTTAAAGAGTGTTTTTTAAAAATCTATAACCTATGTGTAAGAAAATAAAAATATCGATTAAGTCGAGACGGACTCGTGCACACGCTTAATTTTTTTGTTTTTTCTTTTATTAGTTGCGAATCCAAACACAAATTCTGTGAACATAACAGCCAGCTACCTATTATGGTTCATAAGATATACTCCTTTAAATGTAGGACAGACAGACAGACGGCGCAGCGTAAGCTCTGCAATAAGGTTCTGGTCTCCCTTGGGTATGGTACCCTAAAACTAGGTCTTACGTACTTCCTGTGCGATGCATTTGAGTAGGTACCAAATTTTTTGGCAGTTTATTCGATTGGAATTTTAAGCCGGTAATGTCACAGGCGAGAATATTTTAAAATAAACAATGATATTAAAAATACTTTAACCTACACTCAAATAAACCACAAAGGAGATCATCACAATTTAAAAGAGAAACAAAATTGCGCGTGTCGATCAAAACTTCCAATTTATCCCGGCACTTGCAGCGGGTTTTATTTTAATAATATGCCAAATTAATTCAGGTAAAAGATTCTTTTCCATATGGAAAAGAATTTTGTAAAAATTGTAGTTTTTTTTAATCCGAGCACGACAAAGACAAACAACGAGTTTATCGGTGGTCACCAGAATCATGCCGGCCTGTATAAATGCTTCTTAGAAGCAAATCGATGGGCCTGCGACAAGACAGGCGGATGACTGATGCACAGGGATACAAGGGTGTACCCCTATACTCGCCCCAACTAACCATCAAGTCATGTCGCAAGCCTCTCGGGAGAACCGGATATACACTAGCTGATTCTGGAACGCGATCCACACACGATGTGTGGATCACAATGGCAGGTTTTAACACCATGTGTATGGTGGTTGCTATCCTATCAGCAAGGTTTCTGGCTTTAATGGCCAGACAGACAGATGGCATCTAATAACAGTGTTCCTTTAGCACCCTATGGATACAAAAGTTTATACAAACGAATTGAGAACCTCCGTCTTTTTTGAGGTCGGTTGAAAACAAAACTATCGCTAAGTATTCAATATATTCTGCCTTCGTCCCTTCATGATAGCGCAGTCATATCACGTAAACGGAGACATCGGCCGGTCGATAACTATTTCCCATTCGCAAATAGTTTGAAGGTATGTGACGAATAGTGTATTCAAATGATGTTTGTATTTGCGTGTTTGTTTATTTTCTAACATAATTCCATTGCTTGTTCCGATGGGAAATATTTCTGTAATATCGCAGCTTTAGTAAGATAAGGTATAACTGCCATATAAAACATTAACAAGTTATGCCCTTGGCTTCACAAAGGTACCTTATTCTTCTCTAAGTTTTAGAGCCACGCGTTAGACAGTTTTGTCTACAGCATGTCAAGCCCGACCGGTTAACACTGTCACGCAGAAAATCTATTTATTGTAGCTTGCTGTTGCGTTTCTTACGGTGAGTGAGTATCCTGTGGCCTAAATCCCCCTCCGTTTCCCAATACCTTAATTATACTTTTTCTTTATGGTCTGCAACGCGCCCATGATTATTCTGGTATTTTGGGCGTACATGGGCAGCATCAATACCATCTGGTGACCCACTTACTCGTTTATTTTAATTATTTGATTAAATAACGAGATGAGCAAGGCGCTCACTTGATGATAGTAAACAGACGCGACACCACTGAGAACTTTGGATTACAAAGCACTGCATGGCACTGAACTGCACTCGTTACCCCAAGACATAATGAAGTCTCAAAATGCCCAGTAATTTCACTGGCTTCAATGACATTCAAACCGAAACACAACAGTGCTTACACACTGTTATTTGGCGACAGAAATAGACAAAACGGTGGTACCAACCCAGACGGCCTCTCGCATACGAGGGACCTTTTCGTTTGCCGGCCTATGGTAAAAGGCTATTGAACAAAAAACCGTATCAAACTGGTCAATCCTAAAAACAATGCAAACGTACACCAACGTTGGATCCAAGACCATGGCACTAAGTAAGCGTATTGTTAATGACTGCGGTGAGGGGGGTCGGGGGACAAATGGGCCCCACGTTGTCGGCAACTGTTTGTCGTTTATTTACCCGCACCTTGAATTTTAACTCCGTCTTCGGCTAGTTAATGTCCTAAGCTATTTATTTAACTGGTTTAATTTATTTTACTGATCCGCATTCGCAATTACGAAGTTCTACTTGTTTTTTTTTTGCTTTGATTGAATGACGAGACGAGCAAGGCGCTCGCCTGAAACAACACCACACAGAACTTTGAATTACAAAGCACTCCATGGCACTGAACTGCTATTGAAACTATTGAAACGGCATTGTAATCTTCCCCCTCCCCGTGACTTTCGAAATGTCGGGATCAAAATTAAAAATAAATAAAAAAAAACGCGATAAAATCCGTTTAAATTAGTTTTGTTTCAATGTATAATATTCGCGTAAATGTAAGAAATCATTACGGCATTGTTACTTACTCTAAATGTAATTAACTCACGTAAATTGAAACATATGTCATATCTAAATTTCCTCCAATTCACACGCCACATATGAGCCACTTCTTCTTTCATTTGCCCATATCCCACTCGCAGTGGAATCTGCAACAAGTGAACGATTTGGATTGTAGTTTTTGCTTCCAGACGCCTTCTTGACATCACCCCCTCTAGGAGAAGAGACAAATATTTGTAGATCACACGAACATTTGTCTCGTTGTAGGAATCGAACTCTCTTCTCCTCTTTTCACAGCCGGCTACTCGCCCACACTTACGTGAGTAAATTTTACAAATGTAATTCAGGACTAAGCCGTAATAATATGCATAATATAAATACAAAATTATGTAAATAAACGACAATTATAACAATCTTTAACTACAGTTAAATATACTTCGCCAAATAAATTAAATTATAACTAATAATAGCCTGCGGGCCCCTAAACGGGCTTGTAATTACAATTTATGATTTATAAAATTGTTTTAAATTCGTTTGTTCATTGAAAAGTAATTTGTATTTGGAAACTTACAGCGTTTATTTTAAAGTACAAAACATTCTTTGCGGAATACGAGTAAACTCGTCATCCCCTTTTTAACACGCTTTTATTAGCTTCAGACGTATGTATGTTGGTATGTTTGTATGTTGTTAGGTTGGTAGGTTTGTCTGTAACTTGTCTTTGAACGTGATTTTGACCGCCTTTAAAACGTCGGATTAAATTGAAATTTGGCATACTTATCAAGGACCGATGACAATGCAATATTATATAAAAAAAAATAAAAGGTATTGCAAATTGTGATTAATAATTATAAATAATTGTTGTGTAGTTTAGTTTAGCGCCATCTACACGACGCATAAGAATGCGTTTTTTAGTTATTTTATTCATAGTAAAGACGGCTGGAGACGAGTTTACTCGTTCTGTTGCGCGAATTGGTAAAGCGCAGGAAAGGACATTGTTCGTCGTCCATACATAGTTGGCCTAAGAACCAACAGGGAGGTGAATTTACTTTTTGGATTTTAGATAATGTATATGTCGGAGCATAAAGAGTACAGACACTGAATTGAACTATTCAAATAACGTTATTCTACGTCAATTGTCGGTACCGCCACTCATATTGATAATTTGAGGGTGGTTTGCGTTGTTTACCCAGTAATTCTACTTTCGAAGTAGGGATAATGAAAATCCCTCTATATAAAGTGGCGTCTTGTCATTTCAACATCAGTTGAGTTCCGTCCGCGAGTCGTAACAGTCGGGAACTGCTAAAATTATGGCAGACTAGAGTCATTTGAGCACAGTGTCTATCTTAATAACTAGTTGACCGCAAATAACGTGATTTATAACCGCGAAGTGTTTCGGTTCAGTGTTAAAATATCCTCAGCACCGTAACGGGTGGTTTTTCTGTCGCCGGCTCTTTTTCCCACCTAAGATTGTACTTCCGAGCCGGTAGTAACTTAAAAGAGTGAATAAACGATAAAGTGATAACCCTGTGTCGTTATTATTGAGAGTTGTCATACGCCGTACACCTTGACCACATCAAGTGAAGAGTAAGGGTTGTAAAACCCTCCTCTCTGATACATCTACATGGAGCTCGCCGCGTCATCAGAAGTGGGATAAGTCCACAGCCTATCCATTGAACACGCCCGAGGAACTGCAACTGTCTACGAGTAATTTGGTGAATCTATTCCAATTTATTGGATTTTTGAGTAATATTGCCATGTGATGAGTTGGATCATCACGGCGATCCATGGTCCGGCAGTCCAGTGCCATACAGAAATTGATTCAGTGTAAAATCATTGCATTGCTGAATTTGATGGTGTTCAGAAATGTAAATGAATAATTATCTACCCCATATTTATCAACAATTCCAATATCTTGAAAGTTACAGATGTAAGTTTACTACCCATGGATACAAAAGTCCTTACATATGGTGCGGATGATTGAGTCCACACCTACAAAGTTAATAATCGTGTTCCAGTAATATTTATCACTTGTGGGTGACAGGCGTACGTCTTCCCCTTCATTTACATGTTCTTCTTATGTGTTTCATGTTCAAATCGATGCCTGTGATGTGGCACCGGCGCTGGAGTTCCCAATCGTTGAACCATAACGTGGTACCCACGGTGTGGCGGTTCACGCGTACGGCATACAAAGCTGCTTTGCGGGACGATTGTGATCGAACGCATTTACGAGTATTGAGTATACGTCGAGAAACTAACAAGGATTTGGTGAGATCTTTCCATTTTTATGTAAATCTTCGCTACAGTTCCTTTAGTTTGTCGAGAGTAGGAACGTGTTCCCGACACCGCCGTCGACCCAGATGTCGATGAGCCATTAAACCCACTCTCACCGTTGACGTACGAAGAAGTAAGCCAACTGGTCAGGTCACTCAAAAGACATAAAGCCCCCGATGGCGACTGTATTCCCACCCGCGTCTTTAAGATACTCCCCAGCCATCTGCTGGAAACCAAAACCAAACCAAGCCGGGTAAATCCACTACCGAACCGACATCTTACCCAAAGAGCTAGGAAGGCTAATGGGATGGTACGGGCGCATCGTCATCGATCGCTTAAAAGTAGTTATTAGGAATCACAACCTGCTCCTCGAGGAACAGTTTGGATTCAGAGTCCAACATAGTAGCGTACACCAGGTGCTCCGCTTCACGGTGCACATCTACGCAAAATTCTTTACTAAGACCCCCACCGGAGTCATATTTTTCGATGTCGAAAAAGCTTCTGACAAGGTGTGGCACAATGCCTTGCTTCACAAGCGATACACCATAAACGTGCCCAGTCATCTCGTGAAAGAAAGAAAGCTTCGCGGCTTCATATATCGCGTGGAGGGAAGCCTCTTTTCCCGACACACTATTACGGCTGGAGTCCCGCAAGGCTCCGTCCTATCTTCCCTTCTTTTCACGCTATATACTAGCGACATTCCCAAACCAAAGTACGCCCATCTGGCGCTCTTTGCCGACGATACCGCGATCTATGCATCGCGCAAACATCCGGTTTATGCGGTTCGCGTTAGCAAGTGGTGCCACAATTAGCGAATCACCATCAATCCAACTAAAAGCGCCGCGACCCACTTTGACCGATGTCCAGTTCGTCTTGCAGATTCAGTACATGTTTAACATGGGCATTCCCTGGACCAAAAACGGCTAAATATCTAGGAGTGAACCTCGACCGGAGGCTTGCTTTCGCTCCACATATAAATGCAGTACGTGCGCGAACTACACTCGCGTGCAGCTAGCTTTACTGGCTGCTTAATAATAAAAACGAACTCTTCATCCGCAACAAGATTAGGACATACACCACGTGCATTAGGCCGATCATAACGTACGCGTCGCCCGCGTCCGCTCATGTCCCCGAAGTCCGATATAGACGCTTGCAAACCCTGTAAAATCGTTTTCCGCGTAAGATTTCTGGGGTCCCGTGGTTTGTGAGAAATCACAATCTCCATGTGGACACACATCCGGCAGTTCATGAAAATGAACAGCAAGCCCTATTTCGATCGCACCGCTCACCATCCGAATACGTTTATCCGTAAAGCATCAATATATACTCCCTTTGACCGTGCAAAGTGGAGAAAAACCGCGTAGCGTCCTCACCGATCCGGACGATGCAACCACTCTAGCCATCCGAAGGAGGGAGGAATTCAGACAACAACAATACTCTACAAGACCGACATATCGTCCTAGCCGCCGAGGACCGCACCGCGTTCCCCGTAACTCCGACCCTAGTACCGGCCCGCGAGCCGATGATGATAACAAGTATAATCCTCCAAACCAATAATCGCAGATGCCTCTGCCCACAGCGTGGTCACTTAAAATTAAGGGTTGAGAGCGCTTAGAGCGCTCACCTGAAAGTCCGGTGAAGCTGTATATAGCCGACTAGCGTCAGGCTTACAGCAAGCGTCCAAACAAAACTTTTGTCGAAAAGATAAAAATATTAAGAAGTTCAGACACACACGAACCTGTCTTCCTTACCAACAGACCAATAGACAAATAGGGTAACCAGCCCCAAACTCACGATCTTCCTCTCCAACAAACCAATAGTCAGGAACGAGCCGAGCAATCGTGCAAGTCGACGTTGAAATAATCGGATCAGCTTTTTCCTACTTATTACTGTGCCGGGTCACTAGAAATTCTGATGAGTTTACCATATAATAACTGAACAATATGTTGAAATCATTTATGGTGACAGGCCAAAATGTTATTTGATTTCAGAACTCCGAGAAATCTACGAGAACCTCCGAGAAATCTACGAGAACCTCCGAGAACCTAAAATGTTATTTGTTTTCAGAACCTCCGAGAACCTTTTAGATATCTACGAGAACCTCCGAGAAATCTACGAGAACCTCCTATCCTTAACAACAATAACCCAAGTCTGAAGAGTAATACCTCTGAGCTATACCATGAGTTACCCTTGAGCAAACCACGGGTCCTTGATGTATCCACATGTGAACCCTGAGATACCGTGGGGAAGCCTTGTGGAACTATGGATAGACATGTATAACACCACAGATTCCAAATTAATAAGGCAGTGCACTTAGGATATCTTTGTGTACTGTTGTAACAACAATAACCCTATAAAAATAAGCAACATGGGTTGCTTACTACCATATACCAGATACCTACTTAAAAGGAGTTATTTCTCTTCTTTCAGGTCAACGAGAATCGACGAGATCCAACGAAAAACTACGAGAATCCACGACAGTCTACGCGAATCTATAACAATCTACGAGAAGCAATGAGGCAAGCGTAGAGCACGCGCTGCCCTACAGCATGGCCGTATCGGAGCAAGAAGAGTCAACGAGAATCGACGAGATCCAACGAAAAGCTACAACAATCCACAACAGTCTACGCGAATTTATAAATCTACGAGAAGCAATGAGGCAGGCGCAGAGCACGCGCTGCCCTACAGAATGGCCGTATCAGAGCATGAAGAGTCAATGAGAATCGACGAGATCCAACGAAAAGCTACGAGAATCCACAACAGTCTACGCGAATCTATAACACTCTACGAGAAGCAATGAGGCAGGCGCAGAGCACGCGCTGCCCTGCAGAATGGCCGTGTCGTGGCATGAAGAAGACGAGGCAGGCGCAGAGCACGCGCCGCCCTGCAGAATGGCCGTGTCGGAGCATAAAGAGTACAGACACTGAATTGAACTATTCAAATAACGTTATTCTACGTCAATTGTCGGTACCGCCACTCATATTGATAATTTGAGGGTGGTTTGCGTTGTTTACCCAGTAATTCTACTTTCGAAGTAGGGATAATGAAAATCCCTCTATATAAAGTGGCGTCTTGTCATTTCAACATCAGTTGAGTTCCGTCCGCGAGTCGTAACAGTCGGGAACTGCTAAAATTATGGCAGACTAGAGTCATTTGAGCACAGTGTCTATCTTAATAACTAGTTGACCGCAAATAACGTGATTTATAACCGCGAAGTGTTTCGGTTCAGTGTTAAAATATCCTCAGCACCGTAACGGGTGGTTTTTCTGTCGCCGGCTCTTTTTCCCACCTAAGATTGTACTTCCGAGCCGGTAGTAACTTAAAAGAGTGAATAAACGATAAAGTGATAACCCTGTGTCGTTATTATTGAGAGTTGTCATACGCCGTACACCTTGACCACATCAAGTGAAGAGTAAGGGTTGTAAAACCCTCCTCTCTGATACATCTACATGGAGCTCGCCGCGTCATATATATTTGATTGAAACTAAATTAAAACTACGGACACTTGAGAATTCCGAAAAATAAATCAAATACTTTCGGATTTTGAGGTTATAATTAGGCCAATAAATACTATCAAATGTCAAATGTTGTCATCTGTTAATTCATTTTGACGGAGTTTTGGCGGGAATTCTGACAGTGCGGTTCATCGCTGATTTTAATTTATTTCAAAAACTAGTTTAATGTTGTGTTTGTTGTATAAAAGTGGTGTGGATTTGTGCAATAAACATTTACGGCGATGAACAGTGTATGGAAATATTGAAATAAGTGAATTAAGTATCGTACTGAAAAAAAGAATGCACACCAAAACTCCAACAAGTCCTTGAAAACTTCCACACCGATATTTCATCGTTCTTGTGAAGACTTGAGAATAAATTACACTTGTCATTGGCGAAATGCATAACAATGCGAAGCCATAAATAAATAAAAAAAAAATCATTTTGACAAGCCGTATGGTTCCGCGACATCATATCGGACTGTTTGTGACTAAAAACCATAATCATGGTTAATAAAATAATGGTTTTTAATTACACAGACAAGCGTCAGTATTCTCAACAACTTAAGTTTTGAGAATACTGACGTTTGTCTGTGTCAAACTCTTATTAAGAGTGCTGTTACAAAGACTTGGCTGTATGAACTACAATACCTTTGCCTATTTAAAACCCGAATTTGAACCAAAAATTATAATACCGAGGACTATGACGGAAGTGAATACTTTTTAAATTGTTTTCGAAATTAAGAAGTGTCCGTTCTATTGAAATAAATATAATGTACATTATAAATAATAATAATAATTATAGTAAATGTTTCATGCGTGTTGATTCATAGGCCATTTTTGACAATGTCCTTTGTAAACAAGGGGCGCTAAACGGGTGGGGGGTCGTGCGTTATCTATTAGCGACGGTACCCGATCTATCTACCTGCCGATACATTGAGTTTGAGACTTGGCGGGTAAATGCCCGACATTTTCTACGTGGTAAAGCTAAAAGACTACTGTCTTGTAAAGTTAAAATCTACTCTCGCCTGCCCATAAATAGAAGCAATACTACACAGAACTTTGAAAAGCAAAGCACTGCATGACACTGGATTGCGCTCGTTACCCTGAGACATAAGATGTTAAGAGTCACAATGTGTGTTTCACTTCATTTTTTTATTAATTAAAATGTTATGTACAAAACATGTATAAAGGTGGACTTAATGCTAGAGGCATTTTGTCATTCTGTAACACTCAACCTACGGATGCAGAGACGATACAATGTGGGTGTATAAAAGATATAAAAGAAATTAATACTAAATCAGATATTAATACCTAAATGTACTGATTGAAATGTAGAAACTACAAATATGAGTAAATACATAACATATAAATAAATATATATACATACATGTGACATATTATTAAGCGATGAATCTGTTAAAGTTCGGCTTTTGATTTATCGCTTCACTTTCATTGTTTTCAATGTCCTTCAAACCGAAACAGGACAATGCTTACACACTGCTGCCTGCCGACAGAAATAGAGAAAGCGGCGGTACCAACCTATATAGTTTCTTGCATACGGTCTTCATGAATCTTGGGTGTTATTTATTTTAATATTGCAAACAAATCCATGTGTATTACGCAGGTAGTTAATTATTTAAACTCTAATTGGTCCACGCTGAGGGCCTTACTTTTTAACCCTTTGACCGTCCTAGCGAGAATTAATTTGCCTTTATGTGACTCATGTAATAAATTGAGTAAACGTTCTAATTAAAGGATTTAGCATAATTATTTCGAATGTTTTGTTGCTTCGGAAACTATTAGATTATTGTTTACGAAGTCGTGTGTTTGGTTCAATTGAATTTCAATAACCATCTTCTAATTCCAAATCTATTTTATTTTATTTTTATTGGATAAAAGGCATAAAACAGAAAACAATCAATTACAATTATTAATACTTAAATACTAAAAACTTAATGCTCTAGATCGTCTTCCTAGGTATATGCCCTAATAAAAGCACAATGCGGCAGTATACCGTAATCGTGGTGCGTTTTTCAGTTTCCCCATTCCCTCGTACTCCATCTTTAGATCTTATTCAATAATATTTTCACAAAAGATTGGGAGAGTTTTTAGATAGATAGATAGATAACTCTTTATTGCACACCAATAATTAAAATTATACAATAAGAACCTTACAACTAGATCAAGTACCAAAGGCGGTCTTATCGCTAAAAGCGATCTCTACCAGACAACCTTGAAAATGTTATGGATTATTGAAGGATAGCAAAAATGCAGGGGTGTAGAGTCACAACAGAAACTTATATATTGTAAAGAAATATATTTTTTTTAATAAACAGTTTTTAATAATTATTTACACTAACCTGAGCTCGCAGCACCTTACCTGGAATTTGCGATACATTGCGTCCGCGTTCTATGGTTGGATCGTTCTTCTGATGACAGCCACTAATCGACTATTCTAATGCAGTGATGTTAGGGTATTTCACATGTTTGCCAAGTCCCTCGAATTTGCTAATACCCACAATACAAGTGTTGTGGCTGAGTGTGTGGTTGGGATTATGTGTATGTGTGTGGGTGTTTCTACGTATTTATTTAAGTACCATACTTACTCTACGCGGTGATTAAATTTCTTAAGTTTAATGTATTTTCTCGAGACTGTTTTTGATACTCATTTACTCTTATTACCCTTATCCGGCGAGAGAAGTCAAACACAAGATCCAGGAGGACACTCTTGTATCGCCTTATATGGTCTCGTAGTATATATTCGTATTTTTTTTGAGTGGTAGAGCCACGCTGTAGACAGTTTTGTCTACAGCATGAATGGGCTGGCTCGACCGGGTCGTTACCACTGTCTCACAGAAAACCGACGTAAAGTAGCGGCTTGCTGCTGCGTTTCGTACGGTGAGTGAGATATCCGGAAGCCCAAATCCCCTCCCCTTCCCAATCCCTAATTATCCCTTTCCTTTAAGGTCGGCAACGCGCCCATTATTCTTCTGGTGGTGGGCGTACATGGGTGGTGGAGATCACTTACCATCAAGTGACTCACTTGCTCGTTTGCCGGCCTATGCTATAAAAAAATATATATTATCGTTCCCAATGTATGGAGTGGGCTTACAACTTACGCCATATCAGAAGCGATCAAGCGAAACAAATGACTGCTGACCCCAATTAAACAACGATGACGCGACAAAAACAACATGCGACGTTAGAACGGCATGCGCCTACCTTAGGTATGGTAACCATGGAAATGAATAAAAATATGTCAGAACTGAATGCTTTCTACTTGTATTTCATTTCAGTGGTAGCGCCTCACGGGCTTTTATCAACAACATGAATGGGCTGGCTCGATCGGGTAGTTACTATTATTGTCTCACAGAAAATCGACGTATACTAATAGCTTGCTGCTGCGTTCTGTACGGTGAGTGAAATATCTAAAAGGCCAAATCGTCCTCCCCTTCTCAATCAACGTAATTACAAGGTGCTTTACAAGATAGTAGGTCCCTCGTACGTCGTATGCGAGAGGCCGTCTGGGATGGTACTTCCGCTTTTTCTATTTTTGCCGCAAAGCAACAGTGTATAAGAACTGTTGTGTTATGGTGTGAAGGACATTGAAGCAAGTGAAATTACTGGGAATTATGAGACTTAACATCTTACGTCTCGGAGTGACGAGCGCAGTTCAGTGCCATGTAGTGCTTTAAAATTCAAAGTTCTGTGTGGTGTTCCTTCTGTTTATGGGCAGGCGTGGCGCACAACATCAGCCGAGCGCCTTGCTCGTCTCGTCATTCAATCAAATAAAAATATAAATAACCAAATCCTCTAATTATCCCTCTCTCCAAACGAGTCACTATAGCGGGTTTGGTTGTCTTCATGTGTATGGTGGTCGCTATCTAGTCGGGGTTCACCCTCCTACCAGCAAAATGTCCTCTCTGAGTATGTATTATTTTATTCTATGTAAAATGTCAGTCGAGCCGACTTATGTGGGGTTAGCTTGTACAATTAAGAGTTATTACGGGGATTTAAATTAAACGTTTATCTGTTTCTGTCACACTTTATGCTGTAAAACGAGATAGAAATAGCTTGAAATAATGCACACATTATTACGGACGGCTCCGTTGTGTAGAAGTTATTTCTCATAAAATTTTCGTATTGGAGTAAAAAGCAGCGATAGCTCAACGGCGAGTACGTACTGTAGAGACGATAGTCGCAGGTTCGAAACCAGCCCCAAGAGCATACACCTATGACTTTTCTAAGATAAGTGTATATTAATTGTTAAGTATCGCTTAATTTAACGGTGAAGGAAACATCGTGAGAAAACCTGCATACCTGAGAACTAGATAAGATTTTTCGAAGGTATGTGAAGTCTACCAACCCGCATTAGGCCAGCGTGGTGGACTAAGGCCTAATCCCTTTCATTCAGTAGAGGAAGCCCGTGCCCAGCAATGGGACTTATATAAAATTCAGGGCTAATATTATTATTATTATCAAAATATATTTTCATTCTTCAACAAAATCCAAGTTTAGATAAACGACTGTTTAAGACCACGCTTGATACATTGCTCGATTAACAACTAGATGCCGTCTATTTAGTGAAGTGTGGCACTTAGGGACGCTCGCAGTTGTTCAGCTGGAAGTGTGTAATGGATTAAATTGAACACAGTTCGTGTTTTGTGTGCGTTTATTTTAGTTTGTGTATTGTCACTAAGGAATTGTTCATGGATGAAGTTTTATTTAGTTGGAGAGAGCGTATCATACGACCAAGGCAAGAATTAAGTGTAAGCAAATCCACTGTATACTGTATTGTAACTCAGCTGAATTTTAGAATTAAATGCCTACAGCCGCGCGGTACGTAAACATGCGATAGGGCTGCCCGCCTCCAGCATTTTAATTACATTTGCCTACTTTGTGATTCCATTTAGTTTTGTGATTATAAAATACCATGTCATTACTTTGAATTATACAAACTAACAAAATAAAACACACATGCCCCGAGGTTTTAACACAAGCGTACCTACCGTATCATGATTCATGAACCGCCTATAACTACCTATTTAACTCGTGTCAATTACTTTCCTTTAATCTATTTACTTTATTTATTCATCCAGGCATTTATTTTCGGGAGATAAAAGGAAATACTTATGCATTAAAAAACACACACATTATGTACCTACCTACTAGTAAGTAAAATTATTTTATAGTCTTACCTTTCAGAGTTTCCAGGTAATCTAAAAAAGTTATCTCTGGATGCGTTATTGACGAATTCATGCAACCAAAAACAGCACAATATATCCTATTCATCATATTAAATATGTACTTGGTCTTAGATTTAGTGATTTTTTAAAAAAAAAAACAATACCGTTCGTGACTGCGGCACAGTCGCGACTGTCTGCGTGCCTCGCGCGTGCCTTGATCGAGGCGCGTAGGCATAGCTCGCGTTTCATCCATTTGTATGAAGATGAAATACTGTATTAGATAACTTTACTGTGGCAAATCTATCTGCAAATAGAATACCAATAGAGAACGGCTATTAATATATTTTATTTTTTTAGGCCTCGTTTGACGAAGGACATATCATATTTCAATTCAAGCCAGTTTCTCGATAACAATAACAACTACGCCGTTTGTAGTCACAAGTTAGGCGACTTCAAAGCGGCTAAAAACATTGACGTCGCCTCTAGCTGACACATGATGAAAAAGAGCTCAGCAAAATCGACAAATATTCCTAAAAAGCGGTTGGCTCGTCGTAAAATAATCCAAACTTTACGACACATTTTGTACAGAGGGATAATGGGATAAAAAATTACGTTGTAAACATACCTTTTACATCCATCTATACCAAACAAGTCATTAATAAAAACATAAAAAACGCTACATCGAGCCAACCTGGAATCGTCGGTATAAAACGCCACATTATTCAGTTATCCCATGAAATATACATGAAAGTGTGAAATTAGCCTGGCGCGCCTTGCAAATGACTACGCCGCGTCGCTTTGCATTTTTATTGCCGCGACACTTTTCTTTTGCATTTATTCCAACCAATTTTACGTTGACATTTGGATGCGATCTGCATTAGGTTTCAAGTTACTTTTTTATCCTGGCTCGGCAAAGTGTCTACGCTGCACGTGATGGTAAGTGTAGCACAATCCAGGAATAGTGTCGACCAACGACAAACAATGTGCCTATCATAGGTCGGCAAGATCATGCCGGCCTGCCTAACCCCTTCTTCACACTTCGTTTAAAGGATGCCATAAAAACAACCGGCAAACTATGCAGCTTTATGGTCCGGCAGAAGTAAGATTTAACGAACTATTTACTGATTTTTACTGCCCTTACTGCTGCACTGAGAGACGTCACTGAACTTTAGTTGTCATTAAGTAATTTCTTAGAACTCGATTATTTTTAGGGACATCAATTGGAAGTAGTTACGCAAACAGGAACCAACCCACATCAAGTTCAAATGGAGATACTGGTTTTTGCTGAAGTCATTAATTTAAATTGTTTTAATACTGTATTTTTATGCAAAATCGTACATGGCATATATTTAAGTCCGATTGTCCAAAAAAATACGAGATAATTATTTTCTTTATTCAAGGGACATAAAGTGTTAACCGGCTGTGGGTGTGGAAATAATGGAATTCTAAGAAATGGCTTAATGATAATTAAAATTTAGTGATTTCTGTGAGTGCAGCAGTTATTCATTCACTTGGTGGTAGTAACTGAGTGGTAGAGCCACGTACAGACGTATTGTAGCAGTTTGCTGCTGCGTTTTGTATGGTGAGTGAGATATCCGGAGCCCCTCCCCTTCCCAATCCGTAATTATCCCTTTCCTTTAAGGTCGGCAACGCGCCCATGATTCTTATGGTATTGTGGGCGTACATAGGCGGTGTAGATCAATTGCCATCAGGTGATCCACCTGCTCGTTTGCCATGTTATAAAAAAAGGGTTATTGACAAAATATAATGTGTACTACTTTACAAAATAAACAAGACATAACCAAATCAAGATCAAGTCAGATTTCTTCGAAGTTTAACCATCTTCAAATAAACTTCGCCACCTTATGGGCGTTCATAAATCAATTTCTTCCCCCCTACGTGACTTATGTAAAATGTATGTTCGTGACAAACTACTTTAGGGATCGCGCCTCTTTGACATTATCTGTACTGTTGTGTCATAAAGTTCGATTTGTTTCGCGTCGGATATTATATTTGCCATACATTTTCTGGCGTAGCGGTGGTGTATTTAATTTGATAAGTTTCCTTGTATTAAATTTTAAGATATTAAAGCTTTTTTAACACGCTTTTATTAGCTTCATACGTATGTCAGTATGTAACGGAAACGTTGAACATGATTTTGACCTCCTTCAAAACGTCGGATTAAATCGTTTGGCATACTTATCAAGGAACGATGACAATTCAATATTTAGAAAAATAAATAAAATAAAATATATATTTTCTAAAAAAATGCAAAATAAATAATAGTTTAAAAAAAACTAAACAACACACTTTTATAGAAAATGTAATTAAAAAACAGAATTTTTTTCTCGTCAATATTATTAAAATTTTAATAATATTAACGAAAAAAATGTATTTTATTTAAAAAAAAACGTGGGGCGCATTGTGTCAATAGTTATAAATATTTTATGGACAAGTAGTTACCATTTTGGTAATATCTTGATCTTTTGAATAAAATGCATTTTTTTCTACAAATTTATTTTCTATAAAAGCGTGTTTTTTTAGTTTTTTAACTATTATTTTTTATTTATAGTTACTACTACATCCTGGTTATTTAATATGAAAAAGATTCAGGTGACCCATCGTTGAATTTTAATGCAATTTCACTAACAACAGAGTGCAAAACCGGTACGTTTGCAGTTATACGTTGGAGTGTTTCCATTTTCTCTCGTACTCCGTCATCAGATCTTAAGCAATTTTATATGGGACATCCATCAGAGTAAGCCCTATCGCGTAAACCCAATGATATAATACTATTTATTGTCCGCGGCTCCACCCGCGTGAAGGTCACTTTTCCCTTTAAAATGTAAATTTCCAAAAGTCATTTATTTTTTTTATAGCATAGACCGGCAAACGAGCAAGTGGGTCACCTGATGATAAGTGATCTCCACCGCCATGTACGCGCACAATACCTGAAGAATCATGCGTTACAGACCTTAAAGGAAAAGGATAATTAGGATTAGGGGAGAGGATTTGGGCCTCCGGGTAATCCCTTAGGGATTCCTAAAAAAGTTATTTCCATCGTCCATGTACGCGCACAATACCAGAAGAATCATGGGAGCGTTGTCTACCTTAAAGGAAAGGCATATTTAGGACTGGGAGACCCTCTCCTTTTGGATTTGGATTTTTTAATTTGGGCCTCCGGAAATCTCACTCACCGTATGAAACGCAGCAGCAAGCCGCTCCTTGACTCCGGTTTTCTGTGAGACAGAATTGTTTACATAATTCCGAAGACTCAAACTTAAATGGTTATAGCCTTACGCCAGAACAGCCCTCGACGATAAAGTATCTCATGACAATAAATAGACTTTGGGGATCACGCTCCTTGGTTATAAATTTCAGAGCCATAAAACTCGAACCGAATTTACTACGAGTTCAAGGTTATTTAGTCGTATTCGATATTAACGTGTGTTTATTGACAGTAAAAGTCTATTTTATCACTGTTGATATTAGAGTGAAGAAAAAAGTAATACTAGCCCTGTATTATACACGACCCATTGCTGTGAAAGGGTTTACTCTACTGAATTAGATGAGTTTAGCGGTAGGCCTTAGTCCTAGTGGCGTAGCGTAGTGAAAATGGGGGCGTCCTTTTTAGGGATGGTAAAATTTTCTAGTAAATAATAATAGTACCTTGTATTCGATATATTTATTTTTGATTATTAATTGAACGACGAGACGAGCAAATCCCAAGACTGAAGGTAAGCGCCACGCCTGCACAAAAACAGAAGCAACATCACACAGTACTTTGAATTATAAAGCACTGCATGGATTATGTCATCACCCCGAGCCATTAGATGTTAAGTCTCGTAATGCCTAATAAATACAAATGATGTTCGTTGTATAATAGGATCATTTGAGAGCGGGTGGACCGATATAACTGTTTTATTTTTATTGTGCGTAATAACCCTAATAAGGTATTGAAATAAAAAATATTATCTTCAAAATATATTATACAGGGTTATTTTTAAAACACTGACAACCTCGCAGGGCCATATAGCTGACCCTATAAGGAACAACTTTTGTTCTACGAGTTTGGACATAACTCAATACTTAAGAAAAAAAATGATTTTACAAGTTTTTGTTATGTAGTGTTTGTGTTCGTACGTCTACGTGTAGGTATTATCGATCGAGACGGCGCGGCCGGTCATTGAACGGACGCGCGCGGCCGCGTGTATTACGTAATCTGCGCGTAGGTAAAATTCAAGACGGAAATTAAATTGATAATTATTTTCGTATGAGAATAAAATCTAACAAATTATGAAACGTCGTAGAAAAAAAGTAGTAGCAAATGACCTTAGGAATCTACTCCTGCGAGGTTGTCAGTGTTTTAAAAATAACCCTGTATATATTTGTGAAAAACTGGAAGATTCAAATCCACCTCCACTTCCCAATCCCTTAATCTCTTCCCTTTAAAGTCGGTAACGTGCTTATGTACCTAATAGCAAAAATAATACCTACGTACATTTATCGACTAAGGACAATTATGGATCGTTGAGAAAGCCAGCCCTAACCTATAAAAATGTAGTTTATTAACTTTCGTCATAACGTAAGTTGTGACAGTCTAAGTATATAATAGCGTCCGAAATGTCCGGTAAGTAGCTAATTTTATATGGGTAATAACTTGGACTATTATTTTTATATGACTCACTTTATGGACGTCCTAAAAGCAGTCCTATGATTATTACTTAAATCCAGCTCATCTCTATTATTCCCACGTCAACTCGGAATATCGCGTATAAAGCGCTTTTACGCGCGATATAAAGCGCATTTTGTGCTACAAAGTTACAAACAAACGCAAATGTACAGGGTGGTAATAAGGTCGGTCAGAAAGGTCGGTCGTTTATGCAATGCGCCCATGATTCTTCCGGTATTGTTTGTGTTTATGGACGGTGGACCATTACCATCAGGTGACCCACTTGCTCGTTTGCCAGCCTATGCTTTAATAAGGTGGTGGTGGTGAGATTGGCTTTGGGCCTAAGATGTTGGTGACCCAATTACAGTCTACTGAGAGACCTCATATTAACATACAATAATAATACTAGCCCTGTGTTATACACGTCCCACTGTTGGGCACGGGCCTCCTCTACTGAATGAGAGGGTTAGGCCTTAGTCCACCACACTGGCCTAATGCGGGTTGGCAGACGTCACATACCTTTGAAATTCCTGCATTCTAAGATATGCATGGTTCCTCACCATGTTTCCTTCACCGTTATTTTTTTTATAGCACGGACCGACAAGCGAGCAAGTGAGTCACCTGATGGTAAGTGATCCCTACCGCCCATGTACGTGTATAATATTAAAAGAATCATAGGCGCGTTGCCGACCTTAAAGGGAAGGGATAATTAAGGGATTGAAAGAAAGGGGGATTTGGGCTTCCCGATATCTCACTCACCGTACAAAATGCAACAGCAAGCCGCTACCTTACGTCGGTTTTATGTAATATATAATTTGTTTTAGTAGTCAGTTTTAGGCAAAAATATAATTTGCCAGAATCCACCCCTGACTTTCAAGCGTAAACAGGTTTATAGCTCGACATATCTGTTATAAAACATTTTACATCTTTTGATGTATTACATCTATACTAATATTATAAAGCTGTAGAGTTTGATTGTTTGTTTGTTTGTTTGAACGCGCTAATCTCAGGAACTACTGGTTCGACTTGAAAAAATCATTTTGTGTTGGATAGTCCATTTATCGAGGAAGGCTTTAGGCTATATAACATTACGCTGCGACCATTAGAAGCGAAGCATCAGTGAAAAATATTGCAAAAACGGGGAAAATTATTCATATTTGAAGGCTTCCGTTGCTAAGCTACCCAAATAATATTATTTGAAGGCTTCCGTTGGTAAGCTACCCAAATCTATACTAATATTATAAAGATGTAGAGTTTGATTGTTTGTTTGTTTGTTTGATCACGCGGGTGGCGCCGCGAGCAAAAGCTAGTACTTTATATTTACATGCGGACCGGTAAATTGTGTTTCCTTCGATATTCAATTCGACAAATTCAAAACACATTTTTGGCGCGAGATCAAAGGTGAAATCGTGTTAATGTGTAATAACTCGCTAATTAGTATCAAAATATATTTTGTTTTATGATATAATATTTTCATTTGATTTTCATATCATAAAGTATTTTGAAATGAAAATTTCTATTTATAATATTTGTATCGACATTAATGTTTGATTTCAAAAAACCTTGATGCATAGAGTGGTAGTGTTTTTTTTATTTCATTAAATGACGAAATAAGCAAGTCCCTCGGCGGATGGTAAGCGCCGCACCTGCCCATAAACAGAAGCAACACCACACAGAACTTGTGAAGAAGAAAATGTCCTCCAAACCGAAACACAAAGTCTACAGCATGAAAGGGTCAGACCAGCTCAATAGTAACTTTCTCAAAGAAACCGATGTAAAATGGCAGTTTGTTTTTGCGTTTCGTATGGAAAGTAAATGAAATTTTCCGAAAAAGGCCCTTTGGCCTTTAGCCTAAATCCGTCATATTTGTTATGTACAACCACAATACTAGAGTTACCGACATTATAGGGAAGGTATAATTAAAGTATTGTTATGTTTTAAATGTTTTATTTAAAAATGCAAGAAAAAAACCATTAAAATAAAGACCACTAAACAATACAAAAAAGTTACAATATTCAAAACCTAGAAATTCTTGCGTCTAATTACAAAGCAATAGGGCATTTTACGATACTCCTTTCATCAACAAAAAATAAACACTAAACATTATGGTTCATAAAATATAGCATCATAAACTGCTGTAGACATGAAAATCATGCAAAATGCTTTAATATGAAACCCATAACGTTTCGGGCACCCCGTGAATAATACATAGTGTTTAATTTTTTATATCGTCCGTCCTTGTGAAGGTTTAACCTTTTTATTTTTAACCTCGCTTGCCAAAAGGTTTATTTATTCACCATAAACAATCATTACATATACATCATCCCTTCAAAGACAAAGCAAAATATTTTTATTTTCAACCGACTTTAAAAGAGGAGGTTCTCGGCGCACCTGTATAATATATGTATTATATTAATAATAATAATACTAGCCCTGTATTATACACGTCCCATTGCTGGGTATGGGCCTCCTCTACTGAATGAGAGGGGATAGGCCTTAGTCTACCGCGCTGGCCTAATGCGGATTGTCAGACATTCACATACCTTCGAAATCCTCATGGAGAACATTTCAGACTTACAGGTTTCAGTATTGCTGAAAACTGCATTAAAATCCGTTGAATAGTTTAAAAGATCTAAGCGAACAGACAGCGGAAGTGACTTCATTTTATACTATGTAAAGATTTCATTGCCCAACCTACGACTTGGATCCAGGACTCAAGATTTAATAGCCTTAGTTTTGCCACAAAGCCAATGAGGCGGTAACATTGTCATTTTTAGACATAAAAAGCGTACAGCAGAATAATTTATCAAAAAAATATATAAACGTCGAGCGGTCTAGAAAACTCGAGGCTGTTAATATCGGGAACAGCAGGACACCGCACCCTGTGAGCGATGAAACGTCAAGTTTATTACAAAAGAGCATTATTTAACACCCCTACAGGAGGGTGAGATAGATTGCAAACTTTTCAGACGTCCGATTAGATAAAAAATGGTATTGATAAAGAATTACAGGTGATATTTTCGGCACTTAATATTAAAAAAAAGTCCTTTGTGACTTATATATGACTAGCGACCCGCGCCGGCTTCGCACGGGTAAAAATATGTTTGTTACATCACATTACAAATCTTTGAATTTTTCGGTGTTTCTGTATGTGTTATACATTTAAACCTTTTTCATGAATCACTCTATCTACTGCTGAAAACTGCATTAAAATCCATTGAACAGTTTAAAAGATCTAAGCGAACAGAATGCGGAAGCGACTTCATTTTATACTGTGTAAAGATAATGGTCGGGAAAGGTTTGGTGAGAAAAATGACTTTACTTGTAATAGTCATCATAATAGGTACTTAAATATTCCTACTATGTACAGTTAATCTTTCAATAAATTAAAAAAAATACACCCAACAGTCACCCACGTAGTCCTGACCCCACACTAGGTTATAACTACGACGGTCCTGCGGTCCCATAACACCCAGACGCGAAACCAACATTTGTGGATCACACAAACATTTGTCTCGGTGATCATTGTGTCATTATTTCAATGATGTACTTGTTACTTTCTGGTTATGACTGTAATAGGTAGGACGTCAAATAAAGGTTTTCTATCAATACGTAACATAGCTTAGGCCGACTTGCACGACGATCTTCGTATTTAATCGCTAAATAAGTATTTTTTTCTGGCTGGCATTATCCCAGCTTGATGCCAGAGTACGGCTTCCCACCGTCATTTGACCGTGCATTTGGTATTATGGGAGGCGAGTGTATCACATCGTCTTACCCCCACAACTCACAACTGAGGATAGTTGTTATTGGCTGCCTAATTCTTTTTTCTAAATTTAAGTTCAGTATGTAAAGAGCTGTTACTATTCCTGTACAATAAAAAAAAAAAAAACTCAAATACATTTTTATTCAATATCCAAACTAATAAAATACGAAGACCGATAAAAAAATCCGTATCAGCTAAAACGATGCTAAACTTGGCCGTATTTTCCAAGTAGAAAAGTTTATCTCGAGGTCCCGTGATTTGGTGATGCCCACTGAGCACTTTTGTAACTCAATTATATCGCGATAAATCTATACTAATATTACAAATGCGAAAGTGTATGTTTGTTCTTTTACGAAGCAATAAATCGGCATGATTTTTGTGTAGTATTGTATAGTCCCCTACTATTATTTTATCACAGACGGGTATTATTTTATCACAGAAATATGACGGACAAACTTTCACGCAGGCGGAGCCGCTGGATAAAGCTAGTGTATCATAATGCTATCACGTGTAAACCTACCTACTGTATTGAATTATCGCCCCTCTTTTTTCAATTGAACTTGTGCTGTTAGCCTATATGGCCTTTACAGCTTCACCTGACACTAAGGCTGGTGTTTAGGGCGCTGTAGCCAGAAATATTTATTATATCTAATTCGTGGCGATTAAGCACAGAGGTGCCTTTTAGAAGGTTCAGGGCTCAACTTGAACAATCGCTAGGGATAGCCGATTCAAATCTGTGTATCGAGGGCCAGTTTTGCGAGCTCTTCGGACTCGCAGACGAGATCGATGTCAGCGTCGCGTGTTTGAAGAGGTTTACATTATCACTGGGACTCAAACCAGAACTCGAACCCGTGGTCTCTCGTTTCATAACCGGTTCCTCACCTGTCCATTCTTGTTGTCTAAACCTAGTTATTACAAAGGATTACCGAATATAGCATAAAATCCGACATTCACTATATACAGCTGAGTAACTCTAAAACAAACGACCGCAAAGTGTAAAAACATTTAATACTAAAATCATAAAAACAAGAAGCACGACTCAAAATTCTTTTCAATTATAAAAACACATTTACTGCGACATCGATACAGCGCCCTATTAACGGACCCGTCGACATAATGGCTACAAACATTATCAGAATAAGTCCATTCAACAGATTTCTTTACTGTCAAGCCTAACGATTTTCAATCCAATAATCGAGGCTTATGAAAAAAATTACGAGATAAAGTGTATGGGATTTTCCTTTTGCGTTTGAACTCCAATATTCGGTCTTTATAATGAACCACTAATGGTGCGGTATCATTTTCCAGCGAGAATTATATTGGTATAATTATGTCGTTAACAAATGGTTTTGTTGATGAGTTTGAACGTTGCTCGTTATTCTTAAAATATAACATTTCTTTGTAGTCCTTTTTTAAATGAAACATCATAAAATTAGTGGCCTGTACAATTATAGCAGGGTAATGATGTGTTTGATTGATTTCTTAATATCAAACATGTATGGATTGGTATATTATTGTTAGACTAGTAATAAAGGTCATCTTGACTTGATCAGACGTATTTTATTATTGATTTACTCCCGTCCTTACAACATAAACCATTGCAGTAAACCGTCCGAAATCCCCTCGCTGTTAATAACTGCCTCAAAATTCCTGACATTACCTTTTACACGAAAAAACGGAATAAATTACGCCGACATAACTGGCTATAAAAAATACAATATTAAAATCCACCGTGGCCCCCACATGCTCCCCTAGTAATTAGCGTTTACGAACAATATAAGTCGATATTATACGTTTACCTGTACGGTAGGGAAGGAAGGGGAGGCCTGAATTGTCGTTTTTCCCTGTTACTCGCAGTCTGTCTCGGCAACAATAACTTTTCTTTTAATTAAAAAGACGGGTGCGATTCTTAGGATTCTAGATTTACCCTTCATTTCATTGAAATAAAGGCTTTGACTAACATTTAAATACAAAGTTGAAGTGAATTAAGAGATACTTAATATGATATCTCTCGGGATGAGGAACGTAGTACAGTGCCATGCAGCACATTGTTATTTAATGTACTGGGTGATGTCATTTCTTTTTATAGACAGCTGTGGTGGAAACATTGCCAATAGATCGATCGCTGAGTTTATGTCCGTCTTAAAAACTCAAACAATTTGTGATTGCCTGGTCTGGATTTTAATCCAGGACCTCGCGGTTTCTCAGCCCAAGTAGACTGTCACTAGACCAACGAGGTAATAATTCATAAGTCCAAAAATTGAAAGCATCGATTCAAAATTGATTACATTTAAAAGTATTCAATTAAAAATTAATATACACGTAACTTAGAAAAGTCAGAAGTGTATGATCTTGGGACTGTATTCGAACCTGCGACTGTCGTCTCGACAGTCCGTACCACTACCCGCTGAGGTATCGCTGTTTATATATTAATTGTTAATTATGGATTGCTTTAACGGTCAAGGAAACATCGTGAGGAAACCTGCATACCTGAGAACTCGATAAGCTTTTTCGAAGGTATGTGAAGTCTACCAACTCACATTAGGCCAGCGTGGTGGACTAAGGCCTAATCCCTCTCATACAGTAGAGGAGGCCCGTGCCCAGCAGTGGGACGTATATAATACCGGGCTAGTATTATTATTATTATTATATAAAGGTATTCGATTTCTCAATATTTTTCCACATTCTCACATACTTGGCAATTAATCGGAATATTCCACGCTTTTAGGAAGATTTTCCATTTTTGGCTCGACGGATTCAAGCGTCAGACATAACTCATTTTGGCTGCGTGCGATTGACATCAACTTTATGAACTTCCAGTGTGTTTGGGTTGAATTTCATCCTAACCGGATTAATAACTTAATTGTTTAACCGCGATGTCATTTAGAAAAATCCTGTCATTTCTAATCGGTAACACTATATCTCTTTAACTTATAGTTAATAACCATCGCTATCAAATAAAAAATACTGCATCAAAATCGGTCTACTCGTTTAGGCGCTACAATCCCACATACACGCACTTATTTTTAAGATCTATTAATAATTTAGTTTTAATACACACAGACCTAGGCCTACCCTAGCTAGGGTCTTACGAAAGGGGTCTTATGCACGCCTCTTTTTCGTCATCGATTCTTGAAGGAGTTCACGATGTCTTGAGTTAAACCGCGGTTGATAAAAAACCGCGATAAAATCCGTTTAAATTAGTTTTATTTCAATGTGAAACATTCGCGTAAATATAAGAAATCATTATAAATTCGTTATTAAATGTTATAATGTTCCTTATTGGCACTAATTATTGGTATAAAAATATTTTTATTAATGAATGTCACGGATATAATATTATTATAATCATTTAGATGACGCAAGAAACATATTATGCGCGAACAAAAAAGTACTAAACAAAAGTGACATAATAATATATTTGAGTCAAATGAAGAATTGTTGGTGTATCGCATGTTTTACGATACCCAATTAATCATTGCTACATTGCGCGCTTAATCCAACCTTTGTGTCACATACAATAATCCTGGCAATAAAAAACATGAAAATTCAAATTAGGAATACAGAGCGAAAACGTTACAAAAATGTATCTATTAACCAGACACATCCACCTGTCGCCGCGTAAATAACATTGTTGGGTTTGTAAAAATACCAGAGAATTTTTAGGCCGCGCTTTCCCCTCCCGTAGAACTTTGATGAAATCGTCAAGTGTAAATCATAATTTACGTTATACAATAAAATATGTGTACTTTTCTGTATATACTAAGTAAAATTGACGGGATTGAAAAATTGATTCGATTTGCAACCAGCGAAATGTATTTTCTTTAAACGTTACTACTGTCTTCTGATTTTGCGAATAATTTACAACTAGCAAATAATATATATTTTTTATTTAATTGAATGACGAGACGAGGAAGTTGCTTGTTTGATTGTTAGCGCCACGCCACTGACGATATATATTAACAAAAACAAAATACTAACCGAATTGAGTACCTCCTTTTTTGAATGGATAAAAAATCATTCGAATCGAGAACCTCATTTTTTTAAGTTGGTTAAAAGACTGTACCTACTACATCCAAACTAAGTACTAACACCTCACTCGAACTAAAAAACATTTAGAATATAAAATCAAAGCAATAAGACAGGCTTGAAATATTATTAAATCACGAGTTCAACAACAAATAAAGATCTAGGAACAATAAGCCAGTAAATTAAATCTTTGTTTAGCAAGAATCTACAAGACATAATTTACGCTGGCAATCCCTTCCTATAAATATCTGACGAACTGAAGGGCTCAGCAAAAGGACAAACTCCGGAGTAAATTGCCCATAAAGATTTACTAAAAAAAGACGACAGACTGAACATTTCCACTACATTATTCTTTTTGCTAAACCAACAACTTCAGTGTAAGTACTTCTTAGAAAAATCACTTAATGTTATAATAAAAAATATACAGAGTTTTATAATCTAAGTAGTTGAGAACTAAGAGATTTAAGTTTTTATCTAGCCAAGAGTCTTTCGGATAGATTATGATAGTATTATTTAATTTTTTAATAATAGTTTTACGGTACTTAAAACAATTTTAGAGGACCGATTCGTGGTGACATCAGTACTCGTCTTCACACTTGCAATGGTGTGACGCCGAATCAATCGATGATTTTAAAACAATTGTACATATTATCTATTGAAGTAAGTTTAATAGTATCTTCGAATTTAAATACTAATCTTTATCTACTGTGCTGTTTTTATACATCAGCATGGTAACATAATTTTAAGGTTAATATTAAATAAATATTTTTCTTCTTTCTATACATAAAAATCAATTGCCGTTCGTTAGTCTCGCAAAACTCCGTAACAGTTGGACCGATTTCGATGATTTTTTGTGTGTATTTGAGTAGGTCTCGGGATTGTTTAGATTCACAATTGAACCTGGTAGGTGGCGCTGCAATTGGTTGAACCTTTAATTATATGTTGCGGGTGAAACCAAACGGGACAGCTAGTTGGCAATAAATATTTCTATGAAGGATTATTACATAGTTGTTCATGGCATCCTGCTATCTTCGACTTCATAAGAATGAAAATCTTACTCAGGAAATAATAGTAGGTATATTAACGTTCCCACCGTCACGTATCCTATGATGGGTTCAATAAAGTTTTTCATATCCCACGTGACGTGTGACCGTCATTTTGTTACCCCACGATGTCTCTCAATGAATGTAATAACATGATATTTCTACTTTCATCTTTCTATTTCTTTCCGCTTTGTCTATTTCGCTAATATTATATTTTTTTACTAACTTGAATTACGAAATGAGCAGGTCATGCCTGATGGCCAGCGACATGCCTGCCTATGAACAGAAAATAACACATTTTAAATGTCTTTAAGATTATTATTTTAAAATAAAACAGACTCGCCGAACGCACACCGTGGAATATTTTCATAATTAGTTTTTAATGAGTAAAGTTCTCTTTTAACATCACCTTGCTTGGTGACCAGCGTTTTCGAGCTGCCATCGATGTTAATAGATTGTTTTTTTAATAAGTTTTCGGGTAAAATTTTACTCCAATGAGTTCGAGGTTTTCGCCAAAAAAGTTGGAAATATAATTAACTTTCGGAATAATGGGTTTATACAAATAGGGGTTTGATTAATGTTTTGAAAGCTTTTGTATTTTATTTCGCATTATGTAAATATTTGTGTAATGTCGGTTGCTTTTGGAATACGATAGGTACTGACATAAATTTTTACGTTTTTTTCTTTTTATAGCATAGGACGGCAACCGAGCAAGTAGGTCAGCTGATGGTAAGTGATCTCCACCGCCCATGTACGCCCACAATACCAGAAGAGTCATGGGCTTGTTGCCGAGGGGCCTGCCTTCCCAATCCTCTTAAAGTCAGCATATTTCACAAAGTGGTAGGTCCCTGGTATGCGAGAGGCCGTCTGGGTTGGTACCACCACTTTATCTACTTCTGCCGCCAAGCAACAGTGTGTAAGCACTGTTGTGTTTCGGTTTGAAGGATATTGAAGCCAATGATATTACTGGACATTATGAGACTTAACATCTTATGTCTCGGGATGACGAGCGCAGCTCAGTGCCATGCAGTTGTGATTCAAAGTTCTGTGTGGTGTTGCTTCTGGTTATGGGCAGGCGTGGCGCTTACCATAAGCGCCTAGCTATCTTGTCATTCAATAAATAAAAAGAATCCTTAGTGAAATATAAAACAAACGCGCTAAAGAAGTTATCTCAATGAAAGACGATCAGTATCAGCGTTATTACATCACCCGACTCGGATAGAACAGATTAATTTACCAGCGAAAACATGCCGGGCTCAACATGCCGACGGAAATTTATTACCGGCTCTCATTTTTTGGATATTTTTATGCCTGATTTCTGGACGAGATTTGATCTGGTTAAGTGAAAGAATGCGGCACAATCTTTTTGGAAACAATATTTTGTGGTAAGTTTTTATGGGTCGAGTATTTTTTATACTCAGTTTTTTAGTTTATTATGTAATGGATAACGTGAATGTATGTGTTAGTATTTTCTGTTCCATTTATTAGAAGCACTAAAGTTAGTAAGTCGAAATATTTTTTGGTATAAATGCAAATTAAGAAATGTTTTGTATAAACATAATCACCACAATAGTTTATAAACACACATTTTTATTTTATTTTTATGGTATAGGCTCGCTATCCCTTCATGACGCAGTGGGCGAATAGCCAGCTGTGAAGCAAGGAGGCCGCGGGTTCGATTCCTGTGTCGAGACAAAATGTTTCGCGTCTGGGTGTTTCTGCCCAGAAAGTTTGATGTCAGGTAGGCGGCCGGTTGTAAAAACTACAAGCCAAATCTTTTGTAACATGTGTTATAAAGGTTGTTGCGCTGACCCCACTGCGAGTGGGATAAGGGCAGGTGGAAGAAAGAAGGTTCGCTAACTACCAAGTGTATTAACCAATGGTAAGTGACATCTACTGCTTAAATCAAAGATTCAGGGGCGCGTTACCGACCTTATACTGATCAGATAAGGGATTAGAAAGCGTAGGGGGAATTTGGGCTTCCGAATATCTCACTCAACGTAAGAAACATAACAGCAGACTGCTACGTCCGTTTTTTGTTAGATATTTAGCTTTGTACAGTGATAACACGACTACCATTTACAAAAATTGTTTTAATACTGGCAGAATTATGATAAGGCAACACCGCAAAGGCCATACAAATAAAAACTGAACTGATGACAATAAACATTTTCTACATCTTGCACTGAAAATTAAACACAGAATAATTTGAAAGTCACCAGACCGCAAAACACTCTGCATTCCGTTGTAGCAAACCCTGGTATTAACTGTACCAGCCATATTTGTTCCCGACATGATATTATTTTACATCTCTTGCATTCGTATGAATACTCTTTTGTCTAAAGTCTGTATTAAACCTGCTGCCAACGTCAGCGCGGAAAACGGACTGCTGTCATGTTGGCCCTCCTGTTATACGCATAAACAATTTTTATTTTATGAGACGTATGTTGGATTGGACTTTAACGGGTCATTTCATTTTACCATAATATGTATATTGGTAAGTAATATAATTAGAGGTCTTTACCGGGTCGTTACCACTGAAAACCGACGTAAAGTAGTGGCTTCCTCTCCATCCCAATCCCCTAATTCTCCCCTTCTTTTAAAGGTTACAAGACCTCCATGATTCTTCTGGTATTGTAGACAAATCTTTCTGAAATATGTTATTATGTTAAAAAGCATCTTACGACCACACTGCGAGAGGATAAGGCAGGATGGAAAAATATAACTAGATGCATAGACTATGAATAGTTTTTATCGACATTTTACGTTTATTTAGATTTAAGAAAGTAGTCTAAGAAGCATCGTATTGAAAGGAATTAACACCAAAACTCCAACAAAACCTTGTAATCGGTCACATTTGTGTTTCACCGTTCTTAAATAAATAGCTTATGTCTTGGCAGCACGGTCTCTGACCTTAGTCGGTTCCTTAGGAACAAACCAAAAAAAATCTAAGTCTCTTATGTTATTTACCATGATTATCTCTTGATATTTAATTCTACAAGCATCTCTGATTATCAACGCATATGTTTTAAAGTGGGCTCATTTCCCTTTAACTGCAACTTCAGTCCACTGGCAGGTACTTAAGAATTTTCATCATAATCCCAAGATAAAACGAGGCTTTGAATTTTCTCCACTATTTTAATACTTAATCGTAAATGTTCGCAAAGTTGAAGAGGTTTACTTTGCCCATTTCGCTATGGCAAAGAAAGCAAATACTTATACCGTTCATTATACATGACGAAAGGAGTATGAATAAGAGTTATTAATTCATATTTAAATAAAGTCTAGAAAAGTTTAAGTTGTTCTTTAGTTCATAACTTCTATAATAATAAAACTTGAAATGTTAATGTTTTTTTTGTTTTACCCGAACGTAGACATAAGTAACATAGAGTTCATTTTAAAATACATTAATTATGATATCATTTTCTGAACCTCTACCATACACCCACAAAATACATTAAAACTTTTCACTTTTTTCCGACCCAATACTTATCTATATCGATAGTTTATTTCTTTCTATATTAAGATGAATATAAGTAAGTATTTGTCACAAAAGCGTTATCAGATTTGTGGTTGGCTCGAATCCAATTTCTGTGTAGAGAAGAGCTTGTGTCTGGCGTTGCATGAGAAAATTCGCCTTATACTTGTGATATACAGTTAAGATGAATGAATGGTAAGTTTACCAACATTTGAGAACAGGCTTAGCATATGCAATGATATATCTCGCGGGCGATAGAGTTAAATATCGACGACAAATATCTCGCGTAAAAGTACCCAGTCCAGTGCCATGGAGTGCTTTGTAATCCAAAGTTCTTTATGGTGTTACTTCTGGTATGGACGGACATACCATCAGGCGAGCGACCTGCTCGTTTCGCCATTCAGAATAATAAAAAACTTATGACGCCACTATATTTGTCGGAAGTTAAAAGAGTTTTAACATGACAACAATTTAAAGATATACAGTGTTATTTTGACACCCTGTTACTAAATGAAACCACATATTCGTCATCGCCTCTGCTTACCTTGTACAGACTGTTTAAAATTCATCTAATGTTAATGGCATTTAATTTGTTAGGAAATATTATTTTTTTATTTTGCTTTTAATAAGAAAGTGTCTTAGCTCAAAGTACTTATATTAACGAACACTACACATGGTTTCATTTAAGTATAGGGTGTCAAAATGACACTGTATACTTAAACATCCATTACTTTCGCAAATATGATTTTATATTTATGCTACATATCACATAAAATCCCGCCGCCCTCACAAAGCTACCTAATTCATTTCAAACACACTTGATTGATTTAATTCTCAAAGAACCGTTAGTCAACGTCCGAACACATAAGGGGACCTCCACGCCGATCCTTGGTAAAACATTGGCTCGTGGTGTAATTGATTTACTTTATCCACAGCAGAAACTTCTACATTAACTCGTTATTAACCGTCCAAATGACTAATTAGTTGATTTTAATTGGGTTTAGGAGTATAATATTACTTGGGTGGATCAAATATAAATTAGATTTCGCGTAAAATTTACGCGGCGTTTCGTGTACTTAGAATGGCGGGAAAATATTTACCTACTGTTGTACGCGGTGGACCAGAGTATAACTTAGTATATAATATAATCATAATCAATATAATATAATCATACTATAATCACTGTAAATACTGTGCTATAATCATTAGTTGGCATCATGGTATATTATAATCATAGGTTGGCAACATGCCATATTATAAACACTGAACCGCTAGTAGAATAGTGTTTTATTGTGCATTTTTCAGAGGATCTTGGCGTAAACAGCCAACAACATTCGCACTATGAGTTTGCACGGGAAACGAGTTCTGTCTTTAGAGATTTAAATAAATACATCCAACATTCACTTACATACCTATTCCTGACTTCATATTAGGTTAGCCGATACATTGTGGGTATATTTTTCGACACATTTTAAAAGGTAAGCATTATGTATGTTCATTTGTTTGCCGAACGTATTGTCAGTATGTCAGGAAACTTAAACATAATAATTCCACAGTAGTTTAATTGGGGAGTTTGGATACCAGATTTTAAAAGTAGATTACGTCATTGTATCTTGAGAACAATAGGCTGGATGAACTAAAATTTGGCTTCAATTCATAGTTCCTAGTTATTTTAATTGAAAATTAATAATAAAAGGAAATCTTAACGAAATATTCCACACAAACCCACAAAAGCCGGTAAAAAATGTTTCAAATTCAGATAACTACTAGTAACGTAAACTAAATATCCATCCAGTAATGCATGTATGATTACTTATAAAAGTATTTGCACAAGTCCCCGTCGTGCATTAGTCCAATTGGTGTGGACGTCGCGTCGGATCGCAACCGACGAGAAAACATGCACGCACTCGACCTTAATTTAATTAAAAATATTCCGCCGTGAGATTTCTTCGTAAACATTTTATTTTTTAAGTTGAGTTGAGTGGTACGCAGGTGTTCAGGGAAGTGAAATACAGTATTGCAATGTCGCTACATTTATGTTCTTGAATGCATTATGCAAATGTTGTCCTTATCCATTCATCTTATTGTACGCCTATGAAGCGCGAGTTTCAACCACAAGGGAATGGGGATCTTTTGTAATGTGAATATACGCGATTTAAGGATACAGATAGACTGCTTCAGGATATAAGGAATTGTCCACGAATATTACATGCTCGTGTTATGTACTATTGAGAGTTGATGTGAAATATTTGAAATGCTTACTTATTAGTTTTTCTACATGGTAGGTCAGGCAGATAAGAGGCCAAACTTTTACTAGATGGTAGGTCTCTCGTATGTGCGAAGGAGCAGTGTGGAAGCACTGTTCTGGTTTGACATTGAATTGAAAATTGCCAATGAAATTACTGGGCAATCATTATTATGAGACATCAGAATGTAAATGTTTGAATATAATTTATTCAACAGTTTTTTTAAATTCGATTTGCGAGTATTTTACAGTAACAATAAAAGAGGTACATTTTTGTGTTGAGGGATTTAAATGTTTAAGTTTTTATTCTTTAACAATAAGTTCTTCTTTATGACTCCCACTTTTTTATTCAAAAGGTCCCTTTATTACTAGTTCATTACCTACGAGAATAGCTCAGAGAGGCTCAAACAGGAATCGAATCTAATATTCATCGCGTTGGAGTACTATTACAATCATTATGACTACTTCTGAGAGTAGACAGAGACCTTCGTGAAAAATTCAGAGGAGTCTGTTACTGGATTTTATAATAGTAACAATATTACGGAAAGAGCAAGAGATACAGTTATTAAAAAAGAAATAAGATCACATTGGTCCAGTGGCTACTTAGGTTGAGAAACCGTAAGCTCCTGGGTTCAAATATGCCCAAACTGGGAGCAATCAAAATTTGTCTCAGGGTGTTAATTTCGAAAAAATCACTTATAAGCCTGAAATTGGAATATGTTTATATGCCCGCCTCCTATCACGTCTTACAACGTAGATGAAGCTCAGCGAATCAATATTCCACTGCTTGCACTTCTGCCTACGCCTTTGAGGATACAGGCGTGAACTGTGCTATGCAAAACTTTGGCGCCGTAGTTACAAGTTGCGGTTGCCTTTAACTAATTACGAGCAAAATGTGTTAGGAAAAGTTTATAGAATCCGCGCAGTTTGCGGTCCGGCCCTTTTCGTGTTTGTTGGTATAGACACAGGTCCTGTGAGGTTTGTCTAATTATTTGTGTGTGTATTAATTAATCTAAAGTTCGCAAAATCTTACTTCTGCTGCATCATAAAGGTTTGGAATAGTTTGCTGGCATACGTGTTCCCTCCTTCCTACAACATGGAATCCTTTAATGGGAGTCTGATACGTACGGTGAGTGAGATATCCGGGGGCCCAGATCCCCTCCCTTTTCCAACCCTTAATTATCCCTTCCTTTTAAGGCCGGCAACGCGCCTATGATTCTTCTAGTATTGTAGGCGTACATGGGCATTACCATCAGGTAACCCACATGCTCGTTTGCTGATTTATGCCGTAAAAAAACTGTTCATAGCGTGGTTTGACCACTTACCATACTTGAGGTATAACCTGACTGTAGCCAGTTTTAACTCGGCAAAAAAGGATAGAACGGGATAGAAGAACTCTCTCGCCGCGTGCCGATCTGTTTTATCAGTTTGTCACAGGTGTTTATAGCCTATGTACTGCCATCTTATTTATATGGAACTAAAATAGTCCATGGATCGGAATTTTCCTTACCTATTGTCCCTAAGTCCTTGTAAAATTTGCATCGTACGTATCTCCATGGTACCTACCTACCCACCTATCAACCGTATTTATATATACATCCCATGACGTGATAGTGGAAGAGTATATCGTTATACTGGATATCATATCTTCACATAGTAGATATAAAATGAAGTCGCTTCCGCTGTCTGTTCGCTTAGATCGTTTTAACTATTCAACGGATTTTAATGCAGTTTTAGTAACAGATGGAGTGATTTATGAGGAAGGTTTACATGTATAGGTAATACATACATATTATAATACAGAAAAGCCTAAAAATTCAAAGATTTGTAATGTGATGTAAAAAACATATTTTAACCGTGCGAAACCGGCGTAGGTAGCTGGTGTATTATAAAACAGGTACTAGTTATACCCCTGAAAGCCCTGAGTTCTCTCTCGATCGATAGCGTTAGGTACTGAATTGATAAGAATTTTGTAGAAACCACTTCGTTGTATAAATGGTATCATATGGTGCAGTGCAATATTTAGTAGAAAGCAACTTCCAATAGAGAAAATGTTATTTGCCTATTAAAATTTGGATTTCGTTTTACACTAGTTATCTCCTGTATTCATCATAAACGCTACTATGATTGTGGTGTCAGTATGCACGAACACATATTGACGATTGCTATTTACGTGACTGGTCCGTTTTTGCCGCCAAAGAAAACTTAAACAATTTACGCGTAGCAAGCAACTCATTAAAGTTTTGAAAAAGTTACAGTATTTTACGAAAACGGATCAATTCTGGCGCAGTGCGCCATCTAGCATTTATAGTATGAACTAAATAAGGAATAACACGACAAAGATTACCATTTACTTAAAGCTTTAATCAATAGATGGCGCTGATTCAAATAAAATTCGTTAATTTTATATATTTTTGAGAATAATATTCATAAACACTTCAGTTCACTCATGTACTTCTCTATGTGTACCTGAGCTTGTAAATGTGCGTTTTGTTGTGCGTGGCAATAACGAGTCAGCTGTAAAGCATACTGTCATGATCACATCACGCACATACAAAGATGTGCAAAAATGACTTATAGGAACTATATTATTACTTATACAATTAGTTTAAAAACTGCTTAAAATGTGTAAAATGTATATATTTTCATTAACAACTATGATTAAAAATATTTCTCGAGCGGTTCGCCGAGAATTTGCTCAAGTTTCCTGATAGCGTCCTTAGTGGATGATTCTATCTTCTGATCACCATCTTCTAGAAGCTCTGCGAGGAACGGAACGCTTTCAGCCAAAAGAGGCAACCAACTGCTTCCGAGTTGGGTTGCCATGGCTACTAGACAATCGAGGGCTGTCAACCTGTAGGCATAATGATGATTGTTTTATTAAAATAATTTACATGAGCTCCCTAAGATTTTAAAAAATAAGTTAAATATATGAACCAATCAAGCAAAAATATCATCATAAAAAAATACGAAAATGTTTGTAGTCACTCATTTTATCTACCTTATCTCTGCTTCATTATGCCTAGTTTTCAACAATATCTGATAATTCAATAGCTTCCACAGCGAGTCATCTGCGGTAGCCACAGCAAACTGTGATATACAAGGTATCAGATATTCCGAAGCTCTTGCCTTTAATCCACTCACACCACCTAAAATATTCTCCAATTGGTCCACCACTGGTTGCATTAACGTTTCAAATCGATTCTTGTTTAAGAAACTCTGGCTGTCATACAAGAATACTATGTGCAGTGTCTTTACAATGTATTTGACAAGAGTCAGACATTTATCTTCATTGTCGAAGTATAGATCCTCTGTTTTGCTGGTATTGCACGAGTCTAGCAATTCTGCAGCATTTTTGACGAAATGTCCAGCGAATAGGACGAACAATCCCTTTAGCTTGTCAGCGATAGCGCTGCTTAATCTAAAAAAAAAGAAAAACATTTTTCTTATAAATTTTATAATCATTGTTAACTTAGTAAAGAAAACAATAACAACACCTTACACTTATACAATCAAAGAGTTCTGAAACATATATAAAAGCAAAAAAAATATTTATAAGAAAAAAATATATAATAGATGCAAATACCCACCTATAGAAAGTGATAGCTCTGTCCTTGTGTCCTTCAACGTTAGTCCTTATCGCCCAATCGTATATTTTGAAGTACAAAGGCCTGAAACTGGTCTCCGATAATTTCAACACCAAACATACAAGGGCGTTGACCACTTCGTCTTCCGCTTTATCTATAACAGAGCTCTCAATATTCTTTTCTACGGCATCGCTGCGCAATTGCAGTGCTGTCAAAAAGAATGCTGTCAAATCATGCTGCAACGCTGTAAAATCAGCTGTAGTCACATTTGCGAAACTATCTGCTAGGACAGACATAACTGGCCCGATAGCATCGAAGTTTTCTTTCTCTAGCAGTAATTGATGGGTCTCATTTGCAACAGGGATCAAAACCCTTGGCGGTATCGATTCTGCGATCTTCCTCTTGATATTGGATAGTTTCGCAACGATTGCCGAAACTTTACTACATTCCTGATCACCACTTTGCCACTTGGCCAATAGAATTGCATATTCATATAAAATTTTCTGCAAATATGGACTTAAAAACAGCGGAAGACTTTCTACAATTTTTGCTATGGCAGTCACTGTACTTAAGAGGACTAATTCCGGTGTCTCTGCCTTTCTTTGCTTCTTCAGCACTTTTATAAGAGCTGGCATGAATCTTCGCAGACTAGCTAATGCGTGTGCTTTTAAATTGCTGCATAGTTCAGCTAAACATAGTACGATTGATGCCATGACATTTCCAGATACATTCAAATTGCAAGTGTAATTTGTAATGGTTTCCAAGACATCTTTAAAGGGTTCTGGATTCTCTGCTGCTAGCATACGAGTAAGAAGTTTTAGGGATAAAAGGGCTGTTTGTTGGTTGAGCTCCAGTTCTTGGGCTGCAATTTCAGTAGTGCTTTCATCTTTGTTTTCTATAGTTTTGATAATATCTAATAATGCTGGTAGTAAAGAGTAAAGAAGTTCTCTGTCAACATCTTCAAATATTTCTGGAGTAGTTTGAATCTTCGAGTTTAATAACTCCATCGATTTCCTTCTCACTGTTTGCAACGTGTGTTTCAATAAACCTTTAATAACACTTAAGAACATAGTAGGAGATAGCAGATTATTAGCGTGGTCTAACAAATCATAGCTATGATGTAACATGACTCGCCAATACTTTACTGTTTTTTCATCAGTTATCTTCGAAATAGCTTGTATAAAAGTCAGAATGTTTATAATGAAGGATTTAAAATGAATTTCCATCATTTTAGTATCAGTGGCTAGACTGCAATGTTGGATAAAGATTGAAGACGACAAACATGTATTCATAAAAGTAATTAAGACATACTTGTAGTGACGTAACTGTATTGCTGTATGTCCATTTACGCTGAAAATATCGCTAGGGTTAACATCGGTTTCCATCGAATTCTCTTCTTTTTGCAATGGGAGGGATTTAATATACACAATGAGTTTGACAAAATTATCCATGCCAACCTCAGGTGGGAACTCAAGAAGTATACTTTGCCCAAAATCAAGTCTGTTAATAGATGATTCTTGATCGGCCAACGTTCTAGAGTGGCTCGAATCTTTCTTCTTATTGTCATTAAAATGAGCAATATGGGTTTCTAAAAGTAACGCAAGGAAGACCCAAAGGAATTGAGATGGCCCTAAAGTTTCAATGAGCTTTTTGAAAAGCGGCAATCTTCTATGTTCCGGCACATGGAGTACAACATCGGCAAATATACGTAAGACTGGGACGACGCGATTATGCAAAAGCTGTAATTCTTTCTTATTATAGTCTTCAATAGGTTTGTCCATTTTTACCAAAATAGGTATTAGGTTTTCTATAATCTTCGTTATTATCTGGAAACTGTATGCATCGTCGTGTCTGAGAATTGAAGATCCCATAAAAGTGAAAATTTCCATGGTGTGATGTAGTACTTGATCTGGCAGCATGTACGCCGCATGAGATAAAAGTATCAAAGCATGATGATGTGTTTGAGGATTTTGAGTGCCTCGAATGCACTGGACTACTAACTCTACGTCAAACACAGACTTTAAAGACTTGATTTGTTCTCTATCCTGGTCGTCAACATACTTTTTGCAGTAGTACCACAATGAGGAGAGAATAAGTTGTTTTGTGTATTCCACATGCGATTGTTCCTCGAATCTCAAACATTTGTTTAGCAGTTGGAACAGAATTGACACAAATGAGTTATCTATGTTCATTTTCTTTTTGCTTTGAACGTGCTCGAGTAACGCAACTCCCAATCTCCATTCGTCAGTCTCCGTTAATTGATACGACAGCATCGACACAGTTGATTTCTTTTTCTTAGGCACATTCGCAGCAGGGTCTTCGGCATTTAACATCTCTTCTAGAATAGGCTTGAAATCGGCAAAACTCAATTGTATGTTCTTCATTACTTTAGAAGCGACGAGAGATATAGTCGGATTATTGCTTACGGCTCCAGCCGATGCGATTAGATAAACAAACGCTTTGCGTTTCTCTTCCGGCATTTTCATGAAAACATTCTCGTTTAATTGTCTCATTATAAGAACAGAAGGGCTAGAGAATGTCTGATCCTCTTTTAAAATACACTGTCTATATTCTTTCAAACCGATTTCAATTGATTTCCAGACCTGCTCCTTATTAAATGTTGTTATTGTCGATTCGTTGATATGGCTATAAACACTTCTGAACATATTGGATTCGTAAATATCGAATGTCAGTTTTTCATTCAGTTCATTGCATGTAAGAATTCTTTCTAACGGATTCAAACATGAAATAATGTAAGGGAAAGTGTTAGAATTGTCAAGTCTATAAAGTAATTTCAGAAACGCAGCCTTTATATGCGATGGTACATTTTCTCTTAGTATACCAGTCAATTTCAAAATAAAATTGCGTCTAAACAATTTATTTTGCAAATCTTTTGCTGTGAAAATTGTATGCAAGACTTGCGTGATTTGATCATGATCTAAAATCAGTTCGTCTTTGTGTGCCATTAATTCATTTAGCAGTTGCACGTAAACTAACTTTTTATCAGGTTCTTCCCTTAATATCTTACTGACAATATCGATTACACACTCTCTTATGATTGTAAGGGGATTGTTCAGATTGAAAAGTATTACCAATATTATAACATCAGAGTCATAAAGCCATTTGGCGTTTTCTTGTACTGCAATAAAGTTGGTTAGAAGTTTTAGACTCCTGAGTTGCAATTCAGGCGCGATTAAGTCTTTAGGATCTGTAGCGTACAAAATGTGACCACAAGCATAATTAGCTATGAACTCAATTTTTTCTTTCGGATTACCACAAAATTTATTTAGAAGTTTTTTGAGCAGTTTTACATAATTCTCGCCATAGCTAGGAATGGCGCATCCGGTAATGCAAATTTCGTACAATCTCCTAATTAAAACATTATCTGGTGTTTTGAGGACATTACACCAAGGCTTAGCTATAGTTTTTACATTAATATCTTCAATCACCCTACAGAATATGAATTCTATTACTTCAAATAACATTGTGTTTTTAGTTGCCAGTTTAATAAATTTTGGCATTATCGCTTCTGAAAATGTGGCGTCTTCAGAATCCTGTTCAATCAATCTATTCTCCACAGATTCTAGAAGTAAATTAAGTATGGAAGAGACTTCTTCAGCTGGAGCTTTAGTAAACGAGCAAGTCTTAAGTAGGATGTAAAAGCAAATATCAAGAGTATTATTTTTATCCAATTGATTGTCGTCCAGTAAACTATCAAAGTTAACTGATTTAAGTATAAATAGTTCATTAAACATGTTGGAACGCAATACTTTATGATTCCGTGAACCACCTAATTTATTGGTTATTTTCTTAGTCAATTCAAATTTTTGTCCCCATTTAGATTTAATTATTTGGTAAGCTAATTCTGCTGTTTTTTCGTCATAAGGGAAAAGCAGTGGGATTATTGCCAAAACGGTATCTTGATTAACTGACAAGATGTCTAAAGAACAAAATTTGATAATAGCTTTTTTAATTGTTGCCCTCCATTCTTTAGTCCTCCTCGATACAATAGCAGCAAATGTGTTTGTCACATCTATATCATTAAGTACTTCTTCAAGATGCTCATCCTCAATATCTAAGGCAGCATTAACAACATTAGGGTTATCATCTTTTAATCTATCAATAATAGATTCTTTCACAAACTCAGTATTTTGAATTTTTAGTGCATTAAATTCTTTATTAATGTACTTGACAGCTTCAATACGCAGATCTGGATTGACATGGATTAAGTTTTCAAAAAGATAAGTTCCACCTACTTTGTGTGCGATTGCTGGTTTGAAACTTAGCAATTTTGATATTTGACTTTGTCTCTTTGCTGATAGCTGACTAGCGGAACTCATTTCTGCTGTAATCACTTTGTCGAAGGCATCAGGATATTGCCGTTCAAAGTTTTTTAATAGAATTGCATACCAATTAAGGATTTTGGATGAAAAATCATCATCATCAATGATTTCTATATCACTCTCATCATCAACAGTATTATCATCTACGTCTTCTTTACTCGGACAGTAGGCATCAAGAATACACCTGCAATGTAAAAAATATAAATAAAAAAACTACATATTGCTAATAAATACAATGTAATTTTATTTTTATTCTTATTGGGGATGTCTGTGATTTGCACAAATGGGTGGTCAAGTCATGTTATTGGAACTATTTCAAACAATAAATACAATGTAATACTTTCTGGCATTAAAATTGTCATTCTGTATATTTTTGATGTCAAAGATATTCGAAAACATGATAAATAAGTATTACTTCTAATCAGGGACCAAAACCAGTATGACAAATACCTGTATTTCTCAGTTACAACTTATAATAATTTTACCAGTATTTTTAAAGGAAACCATAATTTATTTATTACTAGATGACCCGGTGAACTTCGTATCACCTACATATATTTGTGTAAAATGTGGTCAAAACTTAATACAAATGTTTCATTTACATTAAATGCAATTAAGTGAGGTACTGCACCATTGCACGTGAGGTAGCGCGTCGCACATTTAATTGACTTCGACAACCTAAGTCAGGTCGTCTTCCACCTCCCCCCGGTGGGACAGTCCTGTCCCTGTCCCTGCCTGTCCTGTCCTGTCCTGTCCTGTCCCTGCCCTGTCCCTGTCCCTGTCCTGTCCCTGTTCTGTCCCTGTCCCTGTCCTGTCCCTTTCCTGTCCCTGTCCTGTCCTGTCCTATCCTGTCCCTGTCCCTGTCCCTGTCCCTGTCCCTGTCATTGTCCCTGTCCCTGTCCCTGTCCCTGTCCTGTCCCTGTCCCTATCCTATCCTGTCCTGTGCCTGTCCTGTCCTGTCCTGTCGTGTCGTGTCCTGTCCTGTCCTGTCCCTGTTCCGTCCCTTTCCTGTCCTGCCCCTGTCCTGTCCCTGTCCTGTATTGTCCTATCCTGTTCTGTCCCTGTCCTGTCCCTGCCCTGTCCTGTCCTGTCCCTGTCCTATCCTGTCCCTGTCCTGTCCTGTCCCTTTCCTGTCCTGTCCCTGCCCTGTCCCTGTCCTGTTCTGTCCCTTCCCTTTCCCTGTCCTGTCCCTGCCCTGTCCTATCCTGTCCCTGTCCTGTCCCTGTCCCTATCCTGTCCTGTCCCTGTCCTGTCCTGTCCTGTCCTGTCCTGTCCTGTCCTGTCCCTGCCCTGTCCTGTCCTGTCCCTGTCCTGTCCCATCCTGTCCCTGTCCTGTCCCTTTCCTGTCCTGCCCCTGTCCTGTCCCTGTCCTGTATTGTCCTATCCTGTTCTGTCCCTGTCCTGTCCCTGCCCTGTCCCTGTCCTATCCTGTTCTGTCCCTGTCCTGTCCCTTTCCTGTCCTGCCCCTTTCCTGTCCTGCCCCTGTCCTGTCCTGTCCCTGCCCTGTCCTGTCCTATCCTATCCTGTCCCTGTCCCTGTCCCTGTCCTGTCCTGTCCTGTCCTCAAAAAGACATCAAGTGTTTCATACCCAGGAACAGTTTGTACTGGAAAATTAAGTTGTCGTTTTTAGTGTTTTCCTTATAATACCCAGGAACAGTTTGTACTGGAAAATTAAGTTGTCGTTTTTAGTGTTTTCCTTTACTTATTATTTATGTTACTCATTTTTTCTCACCGGGTAAACCTTCCCTGAACTTCCACAAATATTTCAAGATCAGAATTAGCCAAATCGGTACAGCCAGTCTCGAGTTTTGGCGAGACACACGCACAGCGATTCATTTTTATATATATAGATTATTAAATTTCTCACTATTTACCTCTAACCTAACCTAACCGGTTTAATACCAGTTACTGAAATATTCATTACCTTTATATTACATGTGCCTTCAGTATAAGATAAAGGATGGGCAATAGGTACCTCTGTGTGTTTTAAGGTCATTTTTAGGTTACCAAAATGGTAACCTAAAATAGTGGTAACATTTATTTATTTATTTAAACTTTATTGCACACAAGGAGTACAGGACATAACACTTAAATATAACTAAGCTGAAACACTTAAATATAACATGTTTATTTATCTTGGTTACCCAGATAGCCATAACCTAAATTTTAAAAATAACCCAAATTCTTCAATACCGGTACCATAATTTATAGGGGTTGTCGGTCCCTACTTCTAATGCACTTTAATAAGTAAAACTAATATTTGATTTGTAAAGCCATAAGAATTTACTTATATTATTTCTTATTCTAATGTTAAAATTATGAAAAATATCATCATTACTCACTTAATAATTTTCTCCGGGCCCTGAGTTTTCAAATCCACTTCATTAATTAATGTCTCAGGCAACGGGCTGAAGGTTTTAAACTCAGCTAAATTGCTTTGTATGTGAGGGAGTATCTTCCGTAAGAATGCCAAGACAAATGGTTGAATATTAATCTTTACTTCAACAAATTTCTTCAGGTATTTACAGATTATGTTCATAATATCCACAGATATATTCATTATCGCGTCTGACATTTTATGTACATGCACCTGATGTTTATACATCATTGTTATGAGTAGTACAACATCATATGACAAATCAAATTCTGTTGTTAGTAACTTTTCAAGTATTTGGTTCAAAGTTCCAACTTTTATACTTGTTTTGGTGAATAAGTACCCAAGAACCACATAGCATGAGGCTCTAAAATCTCCAATCGGAGACTCAATGCCTCTAATTAGAGTTGGTAGCAATGCAGTTATCACACCCTCAGATAACTTCTTAGCACTATCAATGACACCAACGGCCACTTGACAGAAGAAAGCATATACAGTATTCAATTGTGATCCTTTCTCTTTATATTCTTGTGCATATTTTATGATCATTTTTGATATGAATGTCAATGTTGATGGATTTGAAACACATTGGTTGTACAAAACTTGACTGGCTAATGGTATACCATTTTTTTGTATCGGTGACAGCCAGTTCCATCTATTCTGTTTGATTTCCATCAATTGCACGAATCGTACGAAAATTAATGTACCATGATATGGAAGTATCAAGGCCATTATTGCATCTTGATTGTACTGGTGTATATGGTACCGGTTTATAAGCCATTCAATGGCTTTGTGAGATGATTGGAGAAGAAAATATGGGGATAATTGGAGCAGAAACTTTTCAACTGTATTATCAAGATTTTGGTTAACCTCTTTAGACTGCACGGCCCTCTCGAAATCCTTTGATGAGAGACTGAATAATGTATCCTGGAATACTGCGAAATCAGGATTCAAAGCTATGAGTTCGTTGAGGCCGCTTATGCCTATTTCATAGAATGTATCACGATCTTTTAAAGCCGCTTCGGAAGGGTTAAAAAGCAACGAAACTTGCTTTTTGGAGTCTTTGTATACTTTTGTCTGCGGCGCCGATAGCTTTTGCAGCTGCTGAACAAGCGATGTACTTGCCATTATTTATGTAGTAAAGATACTGAAAAAAAAAAATGTGAGATGTAGGTAAGCACCGGTGATATTTTTTTACACGAGTTAATACTCTAATAATTTACTTACCTTGTTAGTCGAGCATGTGAGAAAAATATGGCTACTGCCGATAATCCCAAAGGAGGAAGCACTTCACTTAGTAAAGAGATATTTTTGAGATTATTATAGTTTCTTAACTCATTTGATTTTTCAGTTATATAATAATGTACTCTGTGTGTTCAACTGAGTTCAACTCTCAACACGTGTGTTTTTTAGTATCTTGTTTTGACTTTTGCTTGACATATGACAAATTCACATTTTGTTTCGGTTTTGGCGGGAATTCCGACAGTACGGTTCATCACTTATTTTAATTTATTCTTATTATTTTAATGTTTATTGCTCAAATCCACACCACTTTTATACCACAAACACAACTTTAAACTAGTTTTTGAAAAAAGCTATAAACCGCACTTTCAGAATTCCCCAATTATTAGCAATTTATTTAATTTAAAAAGCAAACAAACGATAGAATTCAATTTTATTGACGAAAATATCTATGAAATCGTATTGTATTATTATTTTGAGGGCTGCCAGGCTGTTTAATTGAGTATAAAAACTACATCAATTATTTTTGATTTTGTTCTCTTTGTATCACGAACGTAGAATCTCATGCGCGTAAATGGGTACATATGAATATGTAGTACCAGAGCAAAAAGAAACAACAACATGCACAAAAGTGATAAAATCAAACAAAAATGTGTTTGTGTCCTGAAGATCATTCATTTTATGTAACTTCTGGGCTCCACCGCCAAATTAAGTTGGATATACTGGCAACCCTGCATGTGTATTGTGTTGTGTTTAGTAGTGTATCTAGTTATGTAATTTGTCTCTAGTAGTGTGTGTGTCTGATGTGTTGGTCATATGTTTAGTGCTTTGTTTACAATTTGTATTTTGTTTATTTTATCTTAGTAATGACGATAAAAATGTCATTGAATATAATCAGCAGTATTTAGTTATTTTTAATTTTCGTGTACATACAGCCGAAGTATTATTGTTTGTCACAAAATACATCTGAAAACAAGTCCTTTGTTCTTTCACAATGGATTCAAAATTCATGATTTTGATTGTTCTTTTACTTGTAAGTCCCATACTAACTTACAAACCAGTGGTGTTAATTCATGGTGTTATGACTGGCAGTGGCAGTATGGAGATAATAAAAAATAGAATTGAAGAGGTGAGCATTTTTTCGCGGCCGTAATGTGAGACTTTGGTTAATGACGAAGATAGCTTATTGCGCACTTTTTAAAAGAAACGATATAAAGAAATAACTAGAACATTCTATCACAGCTTTTTATGTTATGAATTAGCCTTTGTTACACAAAGTTAAATTTTAGACATTACCTACAATATCAAATTATTAAAATAAAGACGGGAAAGAATAAACCTATTTTGATACTGTATAAAAATATACTGTATAAATATATCAAATTGGTTCCTATTTAATAGCACATTGTGAAATAGGTTCTTAGTGTTGTAAACTAAAGTTTTAATTTTTCTTTTGTTATTTTTAAGTCTCAGACCAATTTATGTAAAGTAATTTCACAGGATTAAATTTATTTCAAATTGGAACACAACATTTCTGCTTGGCAGCAGCAATAGACAAAGCAGTGGTGCCTACCTAGACAGTCTTGCATACTATACCACCTGTTTAGGTGTTGTGGGATTGTAAGTCCTACATGCTACAACAAGGCATGTGGGATTACGTGTGTGACTTTTGGTTGTATGTATCTATTTATTTTCAGAAACATCCGGGTACAAAAATATACAATGTGGACAGATTTGAGAGCTGGTCCAGCTTGGAAACAATGTGGCATCAAGTGCTGGAGATTGGGTTGGACGTTGCCAATATTTCTGCATCACATCCTGAAGGAATTAATTTATTAGGTACTTTGTTTTTCTGGTGATCTCCTGGGTTTGAAGCGAAGTTCAATCACCATTTATGTTGTTATAGTTAAAAAAAAATCACATTAATTGCCCAGGATGAAATGTATGCCCTGTGGGGGATAGGATCACCTCCTATCACATTATTGTTTGTATTATTTGTATTTGTACCTCTGCCTATATCGCTGAGTATATAGGCTTCAACTTATCTAGTATGTTTTTTGTTTAAACGAATATTGCATTGTTTCAGTTATATCTACACTGTTTGTATGTATGTACAAATGTATGGATACTCTTAAAGTCCAATTTACTAAGGAGTTTCATAATAATTTTGTCTATATTCTGATCTCTATTTTAAGTTACATATTGCTACTTAATACTCAACATTGAAAATCGATGAATCCATAATCTAAAATAAGAATAGCAATTAGAAGAAGTCTCATATTTGTTTTTGCTCTTTAAACAATAAAAATATGTGATAAGATTTCAACCCACTTTAATAAAAAATTGAGATATTAATTTTTTTTGCTAAATTCATTAACTTAAATTAATAAATTAAAGTTCTATTTTACATAATTGTAATTTGGGAATGTTTCATTTATGATTTTTAGAATAATTACATAAGTTTATTTACATACTTAAATTTGATGAATTTAACATAGTAAAATCAATATCTTAATTTCAACTTGATGTGTGTTGAAATTTTATTGCGTATTTGCATCCAACTATAATAAATTGTAATTAACTATGAATGTGATGTGACTCGAGTCTTTTTTTACTCGAGTGAAACTGCAAACAAATTCGAGTGAAATTAATTTTCACTTAAATACGAGTTTAACAAATTCCTACTCGAGTCGCATCTCTACCATGAACGCACATGTGATTTCGAAGTCAATGGTTTCGAACCCGCAACTTCTGCTTTAGTGGTCCATTCCACTCCCTGCTAGACTATCACTATTTATAACGTAAACCAATCCAAATCAAAACCAAACCAATCAAAAACCAATTGCTGTATGCATCTTTTATAAACTATCACGATTGTTACTTATGATGCAGCTATATATTTGTAAATTTAGTATTGTAAATGGACAAGTCCATGTGACGATTTTTATTGTAAATGTTGCTAAAAAAAAATACATTTTTAAAAGAAAAAAGGAAAAGTATGCAATATATAATTGATGGCGAAAAAAATAAGCCCGGAGTTTCTTTCTGCCTTTCTTCTTCGGGTCGTCATCAGTAGGCAGCTAGAGAAAGGTTGGTAGGTTAGCTAGGCTAGGGTTATTCCTGCCAGTAAGGTCCACGACACATCTCCTTACCTTTTAAACCCTTACAAAAGTTTTTGTAAACTTACCCTACTCCGTCTTACCCTATCCCAATTTCCATACCCTAGTCCGTGAATCCCTTCACTTAAGGATGCCCTCCCTTTTCCCATGCTTGTTGGTGTGCCTTTTCCTGCCAGCCTTTAGCGCGGCGGTTAGTCCTAAGTTCCCTTAATTCTAAGTTAGTCTTTTTAATGACAAATTTTCTGTACATGACCTGTCATAAGCGCTTTCTTAGCCTACGTGATTAATAAAGATTTTGATTTGATTTTGATCCATTAATAAATTGCAGGATATTCTCAAGGTGGTTTGATAGCACGAGGCATTGTCCAGACGTTCTCAAATGTCTCTGTCAGTACATTTATATCTCTGAGCTCACCACAAGCCGGACAATATGGAGGTAAATAATTAATATTTATGTTTAATAGCCTCTAATAATATAGGTAGGTAGGTATGATATGATATGAGGGATGTGTATGCAAATTAATTAATTGCCAACCATGGAGAGATGTTGCGACGAGACTGTCTGGTCGCCAGAATGACGCTCAAATGAAGTAACTGGATATTCACTGGCTGACCCTAGGTCATGACTTGCTGGCACACGCCACTATGTTTTCACCAAGTGTGCAGTGTAGTGCATGGTGAATGCTTGGTTTTTCGCATCCAGCGCTATAAATCATCTTATACAATGCGCACAGCCAAGGAGTGGAATTCCCTGCCTGTGTCTATCTTTCCAAGTGTGTGCAACCCGAAGCTCTTTAAGACTAGTGTGAATTGGCACTTTCTGGTCAAAAAAATTCTACAGTATGAATAAAGTACTCTCCATGAAACAGTCCCGAATGCTCTTAATGTAATATATTTGTTACAAAACATTACAAAATGTCAACTTTGTCATCATAATAATTATGTACTCTAATCGATTGACGCAAATGCTTATTGTCATCGCCTACGTAATCATTTTGCGCGCGCTTCTTTGTTTGCAAATTAGCCATTGTTCATTTGATACAATTTTATGTACAGTATATTGCTCTTATTTGAAATATATTATACACTAGTTAAAAATAATATGTGTAATAATATGTGTTAAAAATAATATGTGTCTCACAGCCTCTCACCAGCCAATGTGATGTTTAATGTTTATTTTAACATTTTCAGCTGGCTTCCTCCACTTAGTGTTCCCTGGGCTGCTCAAAGACACCGCGTATGAGCTGTTCTATTCCCGGGTAGGACAACACACGTCGGTCGGAAACTACTGGAACGATCCCTACCATCAAACCTTGTATGAAACTTACAGTGTTTTTCTACCATACCTCAACAATCATATCAAGTAAGTACTTTGACAGCCACACTCAGATCTGTCAATGAACTTTAAAATAAAATGGCTTAGTAACGGAGCCTAAAGCATTAGCAGGTTCAAGAACCTTCCAGAAAGTTAAATTGATTCGACAGGTTGTCAAAAATCAAAGTCCTGGTAGTTGAATGTTGATTTGATCAATTGAGATTTGCCTTTGGAAAACTAGGTCTAAAATTCTTAAAAATTATTAATTGACAATTAAAGTTATTTGATGTCTTTGAGTGCAGTGGTGAATATCAAACATCATACTGTGTACACATAGAGAAAAGCTCAGAAAAGCTCTTTATAGCGGTTCGGGCGATTAGTGTCCTGAGAACTATTGTTTATTATTAAACAATAGTTTTAAACAGTAGAGTAAGAATCTACATCAAATGTCACTTAGAAATATTGATTTGTATGATGTTCGTTTTTACCTATATTTAATATTATCGAGTTCATTAATAATATAATCTTCTATACCTATAATAAAAATGTAACGGATCGCTGTCTGTACATAGAAGATATATGAGTAAAAATATTATTGGGACCTTTATCAACGTAATAGCACCCCATACAATTATTGTTAGAATTTTTGTCTGTTTGTGCATTTGTGCACGCTAATCTCAGAAACGTCTTATACGATTAAGATGTAGTTAGTCACTTATACATTGTGGTAGGCTTCACTTAACATTTAGTCTTTCATGTCAATTGGTTCATAAATAAAAAAGTTATGCCAATTTAAAATATTGATAATACAACGGTGCAGAGTCGCACACGCGGGCGGAGTCGCGAACGAATGCTAGTATTGAACATTACTTTTTATTTAATAACATAAAGGTACATTTTACCAATTTCGACAATGTCTAGTATCGGTTCCATGGTGTAATGGTTAGCACTCTGGACTCTGAATCCAGCGATCCGAGTTCAAATCTCGGTGGAACCTGACATTTTGTTGTCGTATTTTTTAAAATTTTCAACATTATTTGATACGTTTATTTTTTTTACTATTTTTTAATATAAATAAATGATGAAAAAAATTACCGCATATGTTTTTTTTTCTTGATTTCGCAATGACAACCGATACTGGTGTAAAAAAATGAATTTAATAATGCAATCAAAATACTGTCGTAATTTTGCAAATATAGCAGTGTCAATGACATTGGCTTGTTAGCAACCTTGATCGGTTACCGTTTTTGTAAACAGGAAAACATCTTTAAACCATGCCAAGGTCTTTAAACATTGACACTATGACCTAGTATAAGATCATTTATGTGCTATGAATAACATAATATGTTTTTCTAGAGGTCCCATTGTTCATTGATATACTTATTTTGTTTATTATAATGATAGCAAAATACAGAAAATTTGTAAAGTAGGTATTTAAAAATATTTTGTATTAAATTATTTGTTCTGTTTTTTTTTTGTATTTTATAATGTTGATTGATTTTAATATAAACTATGAACTTACATGGATTTTCAGTTCGCCTATATTCCAATTAGTAGTCAGAAATTAGACGAAGGTTTATTAAAAAATATCTTTTTGGTTTTCCAGTTCGCCAAAATCCGACGAATTCAAGGCCAATATGCTTAGATTGAAGAGGCTGGTTCTGATCGGAGGCCCCGAGGATAATGTGATAACACCTTGGCAGAGCAGGTATTGGGAATTTAAATAATAATTTTGAAACATGCAGTTTACACTAAATAAAAAAAACTTCAGTTATTTCGTAATCACTTATTTATGAGTATGACATTGTCATCAAATAAAAAAAGAACTAAGATTTTTTATTTGACTTTTCTACGCTCACAATAATTTATTTATTGTATTGCTGATTTTTTTATTTTTTTTTCAATAACTATTTTTTTTTTAGTTTTTTGTTAACAATTCAAAAACTTTTCCAGTCAATTCAATAACTATTTTTTTTTAGTTTTTTTTGTTAACAATTCAATTTTTTTTCCAGTCAATTCGGTTACTACAGGGGCAACGAGACCGTGATAGAGTTATACAACCAACCAATATATAAAGACGATCTGATAGGTCTGCGTACATTGGACGAGACAGGTCGGTTACATCTCGTCACTGTGCCAGGAGTTAATCACTTCAACTGGCACATGAATGTGAGCATCGTTGACGACTGTCTACTGCCTTATTTGGATTAAATATGGCGAGTTATCGAGACAAACCAATTTCTGTGTTACTTTAAGTGCATGCAAATATGCAATAACATTTCAACCCAGATCAATTAAAAATTTAGATGTCAATTTTATTTTGCTAAATTCAATTAGTTTAATCAATTATTTAAAATTATATTCTGCATAATTGTACGTAAAAATGTCCATTTTATGTTTTTTTTTTGTATTATACGGAATTTTACCTACTTATATCTAATAAATTTAGCAAAATAAAATCAACATCTCAATTTTTACATCATGTAAATGTTTTATGTTATTGCATATTTTCATCCAAATAATATTCCTCTATTGACAAACATAATTCACGACGGTAACCAGTAGTGGTAAGCACTGTTGTGTTCTGGTTTGAAGAACATCGGAGCCAGTGAAATTTGAAAAAAAAATTGGACACGACAGACATCTCTAGATTTTTGTCACCCCGTTGTAGTCTACCTTCGGTCTGATTGAATTCATATTCTGAGTCATGGTTCTCAGATCATAAGCGGTTTTTTATCTAGGAAAACAGTTCCTAATCTGTATGTGTTTAAGAAATAAAAAAAACGCATTCAACCCTTTGTATAATATTCGCTCAAATTTTCAAATGTTCCGTAACTGATTATGATACTAAATAAAATTGTAGATTAAGTATAATATTTAATTAGCCAAATTTACATGTTTACGCTTAAATATTTATGTGATCATTTTATAATCTCAGTAGATTAGTTGTAAATGGTTTTAATTTTTTGGAAACCTTTTTTCCATAGTTCTGTAGAAGTTGGTGATTTGTATACTGCTTTATAAAGTGTAATCTTCAGCGTTGTACTAGAAATATGAACATAATCCACTTTTCAACTTAAACTGCCTCGGTGGCGCAGTTGTATTGCGCATGCGGACGTCTGCTATGCTGAGGTTTCGGGTTCGATCCCGGGGTCGGGTTAAATGTGAGATAGATACTGGTATTGAAGATACTGGTTACACCTCTGCCTACCCCTTCGGGAAGTCCGTGTACCCTTTCGTGAGTACGTATATGTATCTTTCATTTGACTTGTCAATTACAATAGAGATATTTAAAAAAAGACAATAGATATTTGTTTAGGTACATTTCTGGTACAATAGTTTGGTACAAACCTAAGAAATATCTGTGAAGAAATCTCAAAATTGTGTGATTAAAATTTTCTATAATTAATTATTGTTTAATATTTACATTCTTAGATATTAACATGATCTGCAATTGTTTTTTGTAAAAAAGTATTAAACAAAAATTATTATGTGCGGCTTGACACTTTCGTCTTAAGTCATAGTTTTTTAAGAATAAAATAGACAAAACACATAAAAAAATAAGGACCCATACAGTATGGTTTTTTAACTGAAATTCTACATTATGAAAATACAGGAAAACTTGAAAAAAGTTCTAGAAAATGGTTGATATTGTCGGACTTTTTATCTATCGACTAGGTTTCATGTTAGATTTAATTGTTTGTTAGAGAAAAAAACCTGGACAGCAGAAATAGGGGAACACCCAAATACTCCGAAATATTTTATTCCGAATTTCGATGTTCCGATGTTCAATAGTCCGAATTTCATAATACCGAAAAATTATAACGTCTATTATTCAAATTTACGAAAATTATTTTACCGAAACTTGTAAATACGATCTGTTTGTTTTCCGATTTTTATATTTTCGAAGAGTCAAATTCTCGGTGGATTCTCGGTCCGAAAAACGACGTTCCGATTTTCAATATTCCGAATAAATTACTAAAATTAGTATTTTGATTCAGTTAGCATAATCATTACATACATTTGGGTTAGGTTAGGTTAGAACTGTGACCATTAAAGCGCGAAGGCGAGCGAGCGAAGCGAGCGTGCCGCGGCAGCGGCCGCCGAGCGCCAGATCCTCTCTATTGTTGGTGAATCATTTGGGTTAGGTTAGAATTGTGACCAGCGAAAAAAATGTTTTTATTGGAAAGAAAATATTTTTAAAACGCATTTGACATTATGTTTTTAAGTCGTACCTCCTCATACTATTATACTTCTCTTTGACAAGCAAATTATTATGTGTTGATTTGTCTTTCTATTCAGTTTTACGTTTTTATTTCGGAATTTTAATTAATAGGTATTTTAATAATCGGAATTCGTATTTTTGATGTTTCGAATTATCATTAATTCGGACTTTTTGTTATTCGATCTATTGAAACTCGGTATTTTGAGAATCGTAATTATATACGTTAGGAATATTAAAATTTCGGAATTATAAAAATAGGATAAATGATACATCGGAGTTGTTATATTCGGAATTTTAAACCGTTCGGAATTATAAAAATCGGTATTTTGAAATTCGTATTTGTGACTGTCGGAATAAAGTTTGTCGTATTATTGTAGTGTACCCCAGAAATAGACCACATTTTATATAAAAAAAAACTGATGAAAAACTACACGAAGTGTATACCACATAAGAATTGTCAATATCATCCATTTTCATGGTCAATTTTACCCTGGCAATGATATATTATAAATGTCAATGTAACATTATTCCTGTATTTCAATGGTTTAGGATCCCCCCTTTCCCCCTATATTGACTCATTAAAAAACCATACTGCAGTATGTACTAAAATATTGTAATCAATCGACTTTCATGTCGTAATTCCTAGTGACTATAAAGTTGCTTTATATAGCTGTGATTAGTTATGTGTCATTATATGTGACAAGAAATTAGTATACTTATAAAAAATATCCACAATCCTGCCGGCTGTCGAAGGGCATTGCGTCCCTCGACATTATAATATGTGGACTGCACTGTAGTTAACTACCAGCCCGCTTAGCATAAGCCCACGAGATATTCCGGGCGCGCGAGGCAAAATTTTCGATATCGACTAGTTTTGTTTTTTATTGTTTTTACTGTAACAAGCACCCCACGATATACAGATATAGGGTGTTAGAGCTAACAGAAGAAAAGGAGACGATAACAGTTTTTCGTGGCGTATTAACGTCCTGGTATTAACTAGGACGATATATTTGCTTCGATTGATATGTAGGGATAGCACGAGAAAATGAGTCGACGAAATTATCTCGAAGCGTTATGTTAAACGTGTTGTGTAGTCAATTTATCGTGCCGTATCAGGATAAAAATACAAATTAAATATTTAACTCATACAGATGGCATTTAGTAACAATATTATATAGTAGACGTAGTAGACATTTCGTAGTTTGCTTCAATATTTGTAGGAAAAGAATAAACCACTTATGAAGCTAAGATTTTAATTTTAATGATATGTATGTAGTCTGTGATCTAATTATATAGTCTATGATCTGATCTTGCGATTCTAATTTTGAAATAAATACATCTCAGACAATGATGTTTATTTTGTCTATGAATGCAAAAAATAAATGCTAATGTATACTCTATAGTACATTCAAATCATTATGCTTATTTTATCTATTAATGCCAATAGAAAATATTGATTTATGCAAATATTTGCCAAACTACAATATGTTTGACATATCCATAATGATGTTTGCACTTCGGTCATTAAATTTACATTTTTTGATATTATTTGTTTTAACAATTCTGCTACTTACATATTATGTTTACATGGTTGTATTAGCAGCAATTGACGCGCAACATGTCTACAGACCATATTGAGCAACGACTGGGAAATGTTTATCAACATTATTGTCAATATTGTATTCATGATTTATCTAAAATTTAGTTTACGATTTTTCTAACATGACAGATTTTAGTTTTACAGGATTGACATAGATTGACTGGTCTAAAAATTACTAAATATAGCATTAGTCGTTGTCAACACAAATTATATTATTGTCTGTGCATACTAATGTAAATGTCTGGCAACATTGTAATAACGTTGCAAATAGCCTCAATAAATTGTCATCTAGTAACATTTAAGAAAATTCAGTGCTGTGTATAGTAATTTAATAACTCCAGTGTAATAAGTAGATTAATCTGATAGTGATAGTTTACATGAAATAAAATATTTAGTACTGCATATTTTGTTTTCTTTGTTTATGGTGAACAGTTTTTGTTTTACAGATGGTGTCTTGGCTAATCTTTGTAGGGTTGCGTACCCAATATCTATAATGTGCTTTAGTCACAATCAATGTCAATAGGACTGTACGATTCCTTGATGAATGATACACTATTTGTATGATAATTGAAATACTGTAAATATATTGATAAAATATACCTAGTCCAAAATTAATGAGAAGAGCTTCATACTTAATGATATGAAACACGAGCGCGCGTTGCCCTTGATGGCTAATTGCGAACAAAAATTTTGAAAATAACCATACACTGAATTAGGATAAAGATATTTTATATTTCGGCTTTATATTCCGGAAAAACACATACATGTGGGCGGAGCCGCGAGCATAAGCATAACTTTTGAGAAAGCCTAGCGACTAATAGAATCTTATTACTATAAAATCAATTAATTCATTTATATTACCTATCCGCAGGCATTTATTGCTAATTTATTCGGACTTTACCTATTATATACAAAAAGACACCAACGAGGTAACGTAAGCGCGGTTCTTTTGGTATTTTGTTAAGTAAAAAAGTGTGAAAAACAGTTATATGCGTTATATAAGGTTTACCGTTTGATACCAGCGTTGGCGGTAGTTACCCGTTGTTTTCTAGGTTTTTAGCTATGCGGGGTCAAGGCCCAATTGGTCTACTTTCCTTCCTCTTTCATACAAAGAGGTTGGAAGAGGTGATTGTAGAATATGTAGCGCCACTCTATTGTTTGATGTGTAGGATAAATAAACAAATAACACCCAACAGTCACACACATAGCCCTGATCCCACAGTAAGATACGAGTCTTGTGTCGTGGCTATCAAGAACTACGAGAGATTTTTTGGTCTCACAACACCCAGACCAGAAACAAATATTTGTGGATCAGACAAATATTTGCTCGGTGCGGGAATCGAACCCACAGCCTCACGTTTCACAGTCGGCTACTCGCCCACAGCGCCACGGAGGCTACAGAGGCTATAGTTCCTACACATCAAAGGGATCGGAGAGAGAAGAAGCAAATCGAGGTGCCTGCGACAGGACAGCTGGATGGCCGATGCAGGCTCAGTAATACAAAGATGTACCCCTATACCCGCACCAACCAACCATCAAGTCAAGGAGGAGGTACTCTCCCACCACCATCTGCGATTTCACGGCGTTGTCTATGACAGTAATTCTAACCCGATCGAGCCGGCCCTTCATTTTTTTTTACTAGCCCTGTATTATACATGCCCCACTGCTGGGCACGGGCCTCCACTACTGAATGAGAGGGGTTAGGCCTTAGTCCACCACGCCGGCCTAATGCGGGTTGGCAAACTTCACATGCCTTCGAAAAATCTTATCGAATTCTCAGGTATGCAGGTTTCCTCACGATGTTTCCTTCACCGTTAAAGTAAGCGATAATTAACAATTAATATACACGTGACGTAGAAAAGTCAGAGGTGTATGCTCTTGGGGCTGGTTTCGAACCTGCGACTTTCGTCTCGACAGTCCGTAACACTGCCCGCTGAGCTATCGCTGGCCCATTCATGCTATAGAGAAAATTGTCTATAGACAGAATTGCTCTATAAATTTTACAATGTATTACAGTCATTTTGATAACAGATAGACGTGTTATCATTATCCGTGTCATGTTCCAGGCAATCTTTAGTCTTTTATTTGGAAAGCTTAACAAGGAAAACACAATTAAATTCGTCATATATATCCATAAAAGGTGTTTTTCGTTGGCTCGAGCGCTATCAAAATACTGAGGTAAACAGTCTTTTGACTTGACGCACCTGCTATTCAATTTTCAGTCTTAATGCACGGATAATTGAGTGTTATGTGATATCGGGCGTTTTACCAGACATACAAATATTTCGACATGACTCATTCGTGCTTCTATTTACCTCCCCGTTATCTCATAACAATTATCAAGTTCCGTTTTTTTATCAGTGAATTCCTGTCTGTTTTATATAACTCCATGACGAGACGTGTAGGTCGCTGGCGGCAAGCGCCACACCTGCTCAGAAACAAGCCAAGAAACAGTGTGTAAACATTGTTGTGTTCCGGTTAGAAGGACATTGTAGCCAGTGCAGTGCTGGGCATTAAGAGACTTAACACCTTATGTCTCGGAGTGACGAGCGCAGTGCAGCGCCACATGGTGCTTAGTTATTATAAGTTCTGAGTGGTTTTGTTGCTGTGTATGGGCAGGCGTGGTGCTTGCCATCAGGCGATCACTCGCGCTTATAAAAAAAAAAACCACACAGCGTTAATGTAGGTACAAAGCACTGCATGATACCGCAGCCAGTTAAATTATTGAGTATTATGAGACTAACATCCAGCAGCAGTTTGTTATGGGCAGGCGCTTATCATAAGGCGAACGACCTGCTCGTCCCGTCAATATGGCGAATAAAAAACATATCTTCGATGAAGTACCAATGCCTCCTAACTGACAATTTAGTCCAAAATTACTTTTTTATTATAATAGGTGTAAACATAAACCACATATTCGTAATTAATAAAAAGGTAATGTATTGGAAACTATTTGACTATCAATAGTTGATCAAAATAAATAAAACATTATTTTAAACAGTTTTTGTAAAAAAAACCTTATTTTAAACAGTCTGGTGTAAAATTAGATTCTCAACACTTAGGAGGTATCGGTACTTCATCGACGATATGTATAAGCTCACGCCTTTATACGCGAAGGGATAGGCAGAGGTGCAACTAGTGCTGTACCTACGTTTCGCCGAGCTTACTTCCGACCCTTGATGTGATATCGCCATACCGGGCACAAAATCAAATTTCGAATCGTAAACTCGAATTCAAATTGTGATTGCCCGACCTGGGTTTTTTCTTTTCTTTTTCTGTTTTACAACAGTCACACACATAGTCCTGACCCCACAGTAAGATACGATTCTTGTGTCGTAGGAATCAGGAACTACGAGAGACTTTCGGTCTCACAACACCCAGACCCCGAAACAAATATTTGTGGATCACACAAACATTTGTCTCGGTGCGGGGATCGAACCCGCGGCCTCTCGCTTCACAGCCCGCTACTCGCCCGCGGCGCCATTGAGGCTGTCTTCTGTTTGAACCCAGGACTTCACAGTTCTCAGCCTTAGTACACCTACTTGCGCTTTTTTTGGCATTTAGCATAAAGGTACAAGTTGGAAGCGGACGACATGACGCAGCAGCAGACGACGTGTCGCAGCGACACTACTGGTTTCTATGTATTTCTATGAAATTATATCCGTAGTCAGCGACACGAAGCTAGCGACGCGTCGTCGAGCGGCAGACGCCAGTGTCGTCCGACCGCGGATCAGTAGTGCCGCTGACGACACGTCCAGCGAGTTTCTTTTCAAAATGAATTTCAAGATTCAAACGACAATACTGTCTGAATTCTTTAATATCGCTTTCTAAATGGTTTTTAATCAATATTGAATAGGTTCCCTCACTTGTTCTGCATTTAAACATAGGCCGTATGGCTTCTCGTATTTTTCTGTACAAGTACAACAAAAACAAGTCATCATAGTCTTCTTCCTCTTCTAATAAAAGATATAAAAAAATGCATCTTGTTTCACGGAACACTCGGTACCAACTGGATTTCATCTGCTGTTGCCGTCTGCAGTCGGGTTCGAAATCATGACTGCAGCGACACGTCGTAACGACGTGTCGTGACGACATGAAGCGACTACACGTCGTCTGCTGCTGCGTCATGTCGTCCGCTTCCAACTTCTACCTTTAAACAGACCTATCACATTATGGGACGGACACATGGTCGAAGGTACACCTTAGTACGCCCTTGAGTACTTCGCTAATATATCATTAGTGGAAAGACAAAAATACTAAAGCGCGCCAATACATGAACTATACAGTGAAGTATTAATGAATGCTATTTTTTTCACGAAAAAAAATTATTTAATAAAATATAAGTTTTATTGAAAATTATCCAGTAGGTAACTTTATATGAACTTTTATCGTAAAAACCTAGTTTAAAACGCGCCTTAGTATTGTTGCCTTTCCAGTGAAGATACGTACCTAGGCGTAAACTTATGTATATAGATAGGTACCTACATCAAAGAATAGGACATATTTTATTCATTGACATATAAGAGGGTTTGGAATGAATGACTATTATCTCATTTTAAGGCGCCTTAAAAATATATTATACCCACGACCCACACTTCAACTTTTGGCATTTTTGCTGAACGCAAAAAATCCCCGACGTTTTTAGAACCTACTGCGCGACCTTAGTCAGACGTTGTTTTTGGCAGGTAATTTTAAGTTGCAATATTAACCGGTTTGGAATTTGTTAGTTGAGTTGTAGGCACAGACAACTTTAAGTATACTTCAATTAAAATGAAGTATAAATAAAAATTGGTGTTATTAACATACCTACACTGAAAATAGAACCGATTTTAAACCACTATTTTTTAATTTGATTGAATGACGAGACGAGCAAGGCGCTTGCCTGATGGGAAGCCCCATGCCTGCCCATAAACAGAAGCAACACCATACATAACTTAGAATTACAAAGCATTGCATAAAATGCAAAAAAAATAATGCTCTACCAAGTTTGAATAGATGATAAAGCAGTCAATTATAGGATAAACAAAAAATACTTAGGTTAACTTTTTCCTTTTTAGTAGGTTTTATTTATGTTATAAAGTTTTTATTTTACTTCTTTTAGTGAAAGGATCATTCAATTTGTGCAGAAATGACAAATCTTTAGTCTATCATCTTCAATTCTACCCGTTTTGGGGATGGGATTTATTCTTAAATGGGACCAACCTTGAACTTTAACATATCGGACAAAGAAAGAATTATGATCAAAATGGGATCAGTGAGTGAAAAGATGTGCGTAAAAAAAAAACAATTATACGCGAGACTTTGCGAACTTCCTCCGCATTTTTTCATCGGTTAAAATACCCTCATTATTTATGCCAAACAAAGTTTCCGGGGATTCCTTGAACACTTCATATTACTGAACCACATCGTACAGGTAAAGTAAATAGCCTTTTCTTGTAAATAAATGAATGTTTAACGTCATTTATTAGGTCACATACTACTCTACAGATAAGAGCTATCATTCAATGTAGTGTGACGTAGAATGCAGTCAATAACTTTCTAGATATGCGTCAGATGCTCAAGTGTCAGTGCTTGTTCGTCAATTGTTTTGTTTATATGAAAAATAAGACGCCTAAGCAAGGTGAAGTGACCCTGATAAGCGCTACTGGTTGGCGATAAGTTCTATGGCAAATTACTCAAGTGCTTTACAGCTTAATATGTTTGTACAGGGTACCTGATATATATTTACATACTTCATAGCAATAGCCTTACACATTGTATGGTGGCAGGCATTTCTATCGAGGGATGCTATGTCTCTAATTTTACATATTACGAACTTTTGTCACAATGGTAATGGAATGGTAGTGGTATGGTTGTTATAAGTCATGTAAATTAGCAGATTTGGGCCTCCAGATGTGATGTAGTCGTGCCATGCCAGGATAACTTGATGTGTGGATTGCCTTCCAGGATCAGGTATATCCGGTTCTCTCAAGCGGCTTGCGGCATGACTTGATGATTGGTTGAGGCGGGTAACATCCTTGCATTCCTGTGCCTGCATCGGTATTCGGTCATCGGTATTGCGTCTGTCCTGTCTCAGGCCCCTAGATTTGCTTCTTCGGTCTTGGGAGTGTGAAGAAGCATTTATGCAGGCTAACATGATTCTAGTACCCACGGATCTTCTTATTGTTCAGTCGGTAGTCGCTGTTTTTTTTGGATTGCACTGCGCTTACTATCAGGTGTAGTAGTATTAGTAGTATTTAAGTCCCCTCGATAGGTCTCAGTATATACAAATGTACTCTGTGTTTATAGGTATCGAACGGGACTTACCTTATGACAACTTCCTTGGTGTTAATGAGTTTTATCTAACACACGTACATTCCCCTACAGTGCTAATTTCCTTCTTTTTTAAGTGGATATGAGTTATTCGAACATTAAATTATTAATTACATAATCGATTACTCATTTAATATTAGGTCCTTACATATGAAATTGGCGTTTTGTATGGGAGGAACAAAAAGTCGAATATTTTTTAATATAATGTATTTAATTAATCAAAGTATGAACCATTATTTTCTATGCACTTTTGCCATCTCATATGTAGTTCATTGTTCCCTTTTCTAAAAAAACCAGTCGGACGGGAATCAATAAAATCTTTGAAGGCGATTTGGACTGCCCCATCGGAGTTGAATTTTTTCCCTTGCAAGAAGTTATCCAAATTTCGAAAAAAATGGTAATCTGTTGGAGCAAGGTCCGGGGAGTACGGAGGATGTCTTAGACTTTCCAATTGAACCTCTTCTAATTTAGTAGCCGTCTGTTGCGCAGTGTGTGGTCTAGCGTTGTCGTGAAGCAGCAGTGGCGTGGAGCGATTGACCAGCCTAGGTTGTTTAGCCGCTAGCTTTTCCATCATGGTTTGCAATTGCTGACAATAGACATCAGCCGTAATAGTCTGGCCAGATTTGAGAAAACTGTAATGAACAATACCGGCACTAGTCTACCAAACGCTTACAAGTAACTTTTTTGGGGTTAATTTTCGCTTGGGGCAGGATTTGGCTGGCTGGCCAGGATCCAACCATTGCGCTGAGCGCTTCCGATTATCGTAAAGAACCCATTTTTCATCACAGGTAATGCAGCTAACTCGGACGTGGTTTGCGAAAGATCCGCTTCCACAATGGCCTTCAACTCTTCATTATCAACTTGAGTCTCAGGCCGTCCACGGGGCTTGTTCTGCAGGTCGAAATTTCCAGAACGAAAACGTTGGAACCAAAAACGAACTGTGTTTTCTTTTGCAACACGACCGCCATACACATCATTCACCCTTCGAGTTGTTTCCGCAGCACTAGTGCCACGGCGGAACTCGTACTCGTAAATAATGCGATATTTTAAGTTTTCCATTTTGTAAAATGAGTGACGCAAACAGAAAAAAACAGAAGAAAAAAAAACAAATGAATGACGATCATCGAAGCACAAATACATGAGTCTATAGCTGTACAAATTTGAATTTGGAATTCCTTACCAAAGAGGAGAAATTTGTGATTAAAGTGGCCAGTACGAAAAACGCCAATTTCATATGTAAGGACCTAATATAATTATTTATTTAATTAACTTTATATACACTTTTCCTTAACAGAACCACGCGTGCTGGCTTGCGGAGCCACAGCTTCGTGGTCTCCTCCATCTCGGCTCGAACTAACCAGTTCGTTAAATCTTACTTCTGCCGGACTATTAAGCTGTGGATTAGATTGCCGGCACACGTGTTCCTTCCTATAATATGGGATCCATTAAACGGAGTGTGAAGAAGCAGTTAGGCAGGCCGGTATGATCGTGCCGACCTACGAAAGATACATGTTTGTCGTTGGTCGACACTATTCCTGGATTGCGTTACACTTACCATCAGGTATAGCGTAGTCACTTTGCCGAGCCAGGATAAAAAAATATACAAATTACAAATGTATAAAGGCGCACTAAATGCTAGAGTAATTTTCTGCCTTTTAAATGGTGTCATCAGGTTACATATGACATCATATTACGAACTACACTGGACTTGATGATGAAGTACAGGGCAGTCCAAAAATAATAACGATTCTCAAAAGACATTGCATCTCTGATGGTTCCCAGAACTATGTCGGCCTGAACGACGAGCCACTATGACGGTTTTTTTACCATGTGTATCTTGTTCGTTATCCAGCCAGGCACAAACATATCAGGTACTCTCTCACGAGTTATCAGCTAAGTACCTCGGGTAATACCGCACTCGAAGAAACTTTAACACACCCAATATTCTGTCGCATTTTGTATCTACGATTTTGCATTTAGATTATTATTATTATTTTTTATTTCGAGCACGGCAAAATTACTGCACTACACCTGATGGTAAGCGTAGTGCAATCAAAAAAACCAGCGACCACCAACAAGCAATGAGTATATCGGTTGTCACCAGAGTCATGCCGGCCTGTATAAATGCTTCTTCCCTCTTGGAGAGACGAGATGACCGATGCAGGCACAGTATTACAAGGATGTACCCCTATACCCGCCCCAAACAATCAAGTCATGTCGCAAGCCCCTCGGGAGAACCCGATATACACCGGATTAAAATAATTAGTTAAATAAGGTGACGTTATATTGCATCCTTAGCCTAATAACCAACAAAAACAAACGTCAAACTAATAACACCCGTATTTTTGGCGGGGATTATTAAAGCATATAAAATCCTGTATTCTTTTCCCTGTATATTTAGTAGTAATCATTCGCAACCCGGGTATTTTCATTTACACTCACTCATCGCTTTCTGTAAAACAAGTGCCCTGATTTCATTAACATTATTCAATTCTGTCCGAACTATGACGTAATGTGCGAATTTGCGTTTCAAAGAAAGCGTTTAGTTGCTTCGCCCAAATATCGTCCAAAGGTAATTTTTCTTTCCAGTTTTTTTTTATATAGCATAGGCTGGCAAACGAGCAAGTGGGTCACCTGATGTTAAGTGATCTCCACCGCCCATGTACGCCCACCACCAGAAGATTCAAGGGCGCGTTGCCGACCTTAAAGGAAAGGGATAATTAGGAATTGGGAAGGGGAGGGGATTTGGGCTTCCGGATATCTCACTCACCGTACGAAACGCAGCAGCAAGCCGCTACTTTACGTCGGTTTTCTGTGAGACAGTGGTAATGACCCGTTTGAGCCAACCCATTCATGCTGTAGACATTATTCAATTTTGTCCGAACTATGACGTAATGTGCGAATTTGCGTTTCAACGAAAGTGTTATAAGTAGTTGCTTCGTCCAAATATCGTCCAAAGGTAATTTTTCTTTCCAGTTTGTATCAAAATACAGAGAATAAACAAGGAAAAACGAAGGAAAAATAATATGTGTTGAATGATTTATCGTTGTTAAAATTTACTATCAATTATTGATAGTAAATATTAAATTATCTTTTCAAAGTTTGTTTTTTTTATAATACCCTAGATAAGCGCAAAAAGCCCCGTGATTTTGCGTTATATTTTTTATTTTCATAATCAAAATAAAAATTATCTCTCGGCCCTGCCCATTTGTTTTGAATACGTAACTGTCTACATCATGCGTCTTCCTTTTTAGATACTATGCATTTAAAAAAATATAAAGTAAGGGTCATACAGTAAGGGTGATACAATGAGCGGTATTTTTGCAACCGGCGATTTCTTCCAGACAACCTTAGACATAAATATGAACCAAAATCACTTGCAAATAGGTCTATTCGTTTAAGCCCTATTATGTCACATACAGATCACATACCTTTAGGCCGATGTACACAACCACTGACAGCCAAAAGGGTAACATCTCTCATTTTGTTCTTTGGGTTAAAAATACGCGTCAAATGGGAGCTTCCTTTCTTACCTGGTCAAGAAGTGAGCATTCTTTCCGTATAAAACGATTCATATGTGTAACAGGTGATTGACATGATTCCATTTAGTCCAGTTTTTACTCCTCTGCATGATTCATATTATTCCATATTCTCACGGAGGTGCGGGCTAGACGGTCGGCAATCGGTATGCGCCCGCGCCGGGCTTGCTGCGTTCCTGTCTCGCTGCTGATTAAATAACACAGAAGCGCCTGTGACGCATGACTCACGGGATTTTCGCTCTTTGATTGTCAATTGGACGTAGTTACGCAGAAAGGATCCAACCCACATCAAGTTCAAATGGAGATACTGATTTTGTTGTGATAAATTCATTAATTTAAATTGATTCTAATATCGTATTTTTTGCAAAATCTTACATGGAATATGTTTCAGCCCGATTTTTCAAAAAAAACTACGAGATTAAAATAGTTTAAATTACTAAAACAAAATATGTATCTCCATTTGACCTTGATGTGGGGTGGATCTTTTCTGCGTAACTCCACGTAACTGCTACGTTTCTGCGTAACGTCCAATTAAGGAAGGGAATGATTTATTAAGGAACCTTTGTTAACTTACTACATAAAGTAGTAAATATATATATAGTGTAGTAGCGAGAGACACGCAGAAAGTCCGGCGCGGGCGCATGCATAGAGGTGTGAGTATACGAGGCGTGATAAGCTCACGCCTGTGCGTCAAGGGGTAGGCAGAGGCGGATCTTTCACACCAAAGATTCCGTTGAGCTCATTTCCGTCCCATGAGGCAAGAGTGGGCGTGCCTATCGCCATTCCGGGTAACTCATGAGTGATTTTTCGAAAACTCAAACGCAGATTGCAATTGCCTGACCTTTGAACACAGGATCTCGCTCTTACAGACCTTCAGCCCTAGTACGCTGCCACTAGACTAACGAAGCATTCTTTATTAATCAAAGTTTTATTGATTGAATTCTAAACAAAGAATAAGCTGCCTCAGCATATCTTCAAAACGACGAATCATCGTCAAATTTCACAATGGTATCGTCGAGTTTACGTGACATACGTCAGTAATATATTTTAATAATTTACTATGTGTGTTATACCAACTACAGATGTATCTATTTTGGGTTTTATCCCGATGTTTTCCTCCACAATTATTTAGTGATAAATATATTACGCTGAATTTCAAGGAAATGATACGTGTGGGGTTTGAACCTTTGCCAACAGATATACGTATTTCAGAATTTAGAATCAAATAATAATTAATTGGTATGCGAGAGGCCGTCGGGTAGATGCAATAGCTTTGTCTATTACAACTGCTAAACAGCAGACTGTAAATGTTGTTTTGTTTCGGTTGGAAGGACAGTAATGCTAGTTAAATTACTGACCATTATGAGATTTACTAAGTGGTAGAGCCACACTATAGACAGTTTTGTCTACAGGACAAATAGGCCGGCTCGAGCGGTTTACCATTGTGCCATAGGAAATTTACGTTAAGTAGCAGCTTGCTGTTGTGTTTTTTAACGTGATTGAGATATCCGGAGGATCAAATCCTCCTTGTCTTCCTAATCCCTTAATAATACCTTTCCTTAAAGATCAGTACTGTGGATTTTCATGATAGGTTGAGATCACTTGCCAGCAGGTGACCCATTGGCTCGTTTGACAGTTTCTGTTGTAAAAACGCGTTTATAATGACCCTGTTTATAAAAAAAATAAGAGATTTAGGTACATTTTTTTCCATCTCCAAGCAAAGGTTATTTATCAGATTTTTCCTCAACTCTTTCTATTTTTCCCTATTCAAAGATGCAATCGGGCAATTTTTATTAAAGTTGTCAAGATCATCGCGTCACCTCATTCCGGGCCTGTCCCGTCGCCTTCTACAATTTGAGACTAAGCGAAGATACAGATTACCTTTTTGGATGCGTACAGTTTACATGGCCCGTCCAGTCGCCCACAATACCCGAAAAATCGTTAACGCGTTGGCGACCTTAATGGAAAGGGATATTAAAATATTGGGAAGAGGAGGATTTGGGCCTCCGAATATCTACTCGTAACAGCGAGCTGTTACTTGTAAGCTTATACGTCATAGGTACGATACAGGCTGTGATGAGCGAGCCTATTGCCATACCGGGCACAATTCCAGACTTTGGGCTGATACTAAGCGTTTCGTGATTTAAAAACCCTATTCTTTTTACCCGACACGGGGATCGAACCCGAGACCTTAGCACAGCAGTCGTACCGCGTACGCAATACAGTTACGTCACCGAGGTAGCCTTATTTAGATTATTATTATATTCTTCCTTTACGTCAGTTTTCTGTGAGACAGTGGTATTGACTCGGCCAAGCCGGTCTTCTATGGCTCTAACTTTTATTTTATACTGGCTTGGCAAAGTGACTGCGCCACACCGGATGGTAAGCATATCGCAATCCAAGAATAGTGTCGACCAATGACAGACAATATATCTATTGTAGGTCGGCAGAATTATGCCGGCCTGTCTAATTGCTTCTTCACACTCCGTTTTTCCATGTTGTAGAAACGAGGGAACACGTGTGCCGGCAAACTATTCCACAGCTTAATGGTCCGGCAGAAGTAAGATTTTGCGAACTTCTCAGTTCGAGCCGAGATGGATACCACGAGGCTGTCTCTGACCACGGAGTCTTTTGAACATTGTGATTCATAATTTTCTTGCCTATCTGTTACTTTTAATCTGTGTTTACAAACCGCGTGAGTCACCGCGCCACCGATGGCATTTCATACGCTCCGATTACATCAATTTGGTAAGTAATGACGCATCCATCTTCGTAAACAGGGAAAGTATTACGAGAAGCAATTTAACGCAACAATGATTCAAAATTACTATTTCATGTAATGATTACTTGATCCAGATTAATATTTCGAGGTATTGTAAAAAAAATTGAAGGAAAATCGTGTTCCAATTTTAAAAAATAAGTCATTTGAAAGTCGACGCATATTATGCTGTATGATTTTGTCTAAACTCTACATAATGAATAGGACGGTTCGACCGGGTTAGTACCATTAAATTACAAAAACTGGAAACAGTAAACTGTTAAAAATAATTTAAACGGATTTTATCGCGGTTAAACTAGTATTATTACAATGTGTAATATTCACGTAAACATAAGAAATCATTACTGGATGTTAAATTGCAGCTAGCTGTTGAGTTTCGTACGGTGAGTAATATTTCCAGAGGTCCAAATCACCCACGCCTTCCTATTCAAATCTTTTCCTGTATGGTTCATAACTCATTCATGATTCTTCTGATATTGTAGGTGCTTATGGGCAGTGGAGATAATTTAATATCAGATGACCCTCTTGTGCGTTTGTCGGCTTCTGCTGTAATAAGGAAAGTATTAAGGTTTCCATGACGCAGTGGGCGTATAGCTGGCTGTGAAACGAAAGGCTGCGGGGTTCGATCCTCACACCGAGACAAATGTTTGTGATCCATAAACATTTATTTCCGGTTTGCGTGTTCTGAGACAACACACACAAGACACAAAGTGGTAGGTCCCTCGTATGCGAGAGGCCGTCTGGGTTGACACCACCGTTTTATCTATTACTGCCGCCAAGCAACAGTGTGTAAGCACTGTTGAGTTTCGGTTTAAAGGACATTGAAGCCAGGGAAATTACTGGGCTTAACATCTTATGTCTCGAGGTGACGAGCGCACTTCAGTGCCATGCAGTGCTTTGTAATTCAAAGTTCTGTGTGGTGTTGCATCTGTTTCTGGACAGGCGTGGCGCTGCTATTCAATTAAATAATTACGAAAGTCCTTTGTAGTTCCTGTTAAACACAATACAATACTCGTATCTTACCGTGGTTAATACATCTAACAGTCACTCATAGCCCTGAGGCTATGAGTGACTGTTAGATGTATTATTATTATTAAGGTTATCTAGTTGAGGTGCGGTTACTGTATAGTCCTTTCTATGATGATTTATGGAGCTTGTACTGTATGGCCTTTTCCTAGTCACGGATTAATTGCAAGTCTATAAAGGGATCTCGAGATTTCCTTATTAATCTCAACACTAAGGAAGTAAGATTTGCTACCATTGCGTACTTTTATTATTTAATTAAAAGTAAAAAAAAATGTTGGGAATCCTGATAGTATGTTCTGCCGCTTATTTTAATTTAATCGCTGCAATTTCAATTGACCGGCAGCGACAGGCACCGACTCCAACAAGACTTGTTTGAAGTCGGTTTTTAAACTTGATTAAATTAATTTTCTTTTTCAATTTTTTTTTTTTAATTATTTGAATTGAATGACGAGACAAGCCAAGCGCTCGCCTGATGGTAAGCGCCACACCTGCCCATAAAAAGAACCAACACCACACAGAACTTTGAATTACAAATCACTGCATGGTACTGAACTGCGTTCGTCACCCCGAGACATAGTCTCGTAGTGTCCAGTAATATCAATGTCCTTCAAACCGAAACACGCTGTTGCTTGGCGGCATAAAAATCTTTACCATAAACGAGCAAAAGCTAGTTTTAAAATATTTGAAATATTATCTGCCAGTACTACACAAATTCCGGTTTGTAGAGTTCTGTTCTGAAAAGAGGTCAGAACTTGTTATTCCACGCGTCGAATATTGAGGTCAGTGATCTCTGTAACTGTTCCAAATCAAACTTGTTTGTTAGGAATTAATATCTTTATGATTCTATTAAAATGCCTATCAAAAATGTTCCTTTCTTAATTATTAAAGTATTAAAGTTTGAGTCATTGGTCATCCTCCAAAAAACGATACCATAATTTCACTACTATTACCACCATTTAATATTTTGATTACACCGACCCCACTGCGAGTGGAATAAGGGTAAGTGGAAGAAGAAACAATGCAAGGTTTGTTTGTGTTTTTTCGGATCGAAAATTCAAACACCAAGTTACTGCTTAGCCTGGCCTTGAACTTAGATCCTCACGGTTTTCAATCTAACTTGGCTACCAAACTAATGAGGCAATAATTACAGCAATACCGAAGGGCCTCGACCAACATCTTCAGAGGCTCTCAATTGGTCGTTGGGTCAAAGCAAGATACAGAAAGCGGTATTATTGGACACGGCACGCATTGTGAGGAGGTTTCTCTCTCTTGGGTCCTAACCGCCGGTGGCTTGGGTCCTAGGCCTCGCCATTGGAGGGTAATGTTTTTTATAGTTTTAGATGTTTTGTTTTTTTTTGTTTGTAACTAATATTAAAAAAATGTAAAAAAATCCTTTTAAAATAAAGAGTACTGTACATACAGCAATGGATATTAAAATACACGAGCAAAGTTCATTATGATCGATATATCAGGTTAAAATGGCATTGACCGTCAACAACAAGGTAATTAATACAACAGGATAATAATATGCTGTGGGAAGTGGTCGGTGCGGAAATCATTGTCGGTTATTTTAATAACCTACGTACACTTATATAACATTTAGTAGGACATTCCCGTTAAAAAATTGTGTAAGACACATTCGGATGTAGCCTTCGGGTATCTTTGGGTCAAGCCACATCCTATTTGAGGTTTTGTTGCATCACTTTACAAGAGTACGAGATCATAAACTCGTATGATAAATTGTAAAATATATTTTTTTATGCACAGTGCAGTCTAAAAACCAGCGACAACCGACAAACAATGAGTTTATCGGTAGTCACTAGAATCATGCCGGCCTATATAAATGTTCTTTCACACTCCGAAGATGGAAGAAGCAAATCGAGGGGCCTTTGACAAGACAGGCAAATAATCAATGCAGACACAGAGATACAAGGATGTACCCTATACTCGCCCCAACCAAACATCAAGTCATGTCGCAAGCCGCTCGAGAGAACCGGGTATACATGGCTGACTATGGAATGCGATCCTCGCAAGGTGTGTGGGCCATTATGGCAAGTTGTAATATCATATTATGTGGTCGTTATTCAGGTAGATATGAATATCCTATCACCAGTAATGTATTAATAAATAGCAGAGGCCGAGTCGGAGAACATTTAAATGGGTTGCTTGATGGTATGTGATTTCCATGAACACATCACAAGCGTTCGATGTATTTTCAAATGTTGGTCGGTAGCCAAAATTAACATCAGTTAAAATGACAAGAAACTCTTATGAATGATGAACATCATGTCTGTTTAAACATCAGCCGATACTGACTCATCCCGAAACGTTCCTAAGAAGCGAATTCTTTCGACGGGTTTTCCAATGCCCGTTTATTCTTATCTATGGTCGCTCGATGTGTGGTACCTCGTATCCGCCAATATATTTTGAAGAAGTTAGCCATGATATTTCATTACGTAATCGATTTGTTCGTTTATAGTTTTTTTGTTATGATAAAAATAAAAATAAAGTATGTTTATGGCGGTATCTCACACTAATAATAGTAATGACTGAGTACCTACTACAATAATATAAATTTATGGCGATAAACAAAACACCAATAGCCTAGTAGGTATAATAGGCAGAGGGACCCCACTGAACAGTTATGAGAGGCCGTAAATGGTGACCATCTCGACTTAAAATGCTACAACGTGTAATGTGTTGCAGAGCTGGTTTTCAGATGGTAACCCATGGTTTTACCTTACCTTTAATCATCGCATTAAAAATAATGTGTTCTATGATATTCCATTTAAAGAAATAAAAACACCTTAATTTAAAAGATTCTTTAAGTCCCGTAGCTAAAAGAGGTATACCTACTAGATGAAAGTACATTCAATTATACCATTTGAGTCGATGTATAAAAGAATAATTTCGAAAATTTATATCTGAAAAAAATAGTTTTTTAATGCTTCTGTGACATAACTAATTAGACCATGACATATTGTTACCAGATACCAGGCATTGATATTTATACTCACGTCTGTATCCTCTAAGGGGTAGAGAGAAGAACAACTAGTACATTCACATACGGGGAGCATATTTCCGACTCATACTGAGGGGGCGAGCCTATCGCCACATCGGGCATTAATACCGGAGAATTAGTGAGCCCGTGGTTTATAAAAAATAAAATAATGTTACCAAATAATAAAAAGAACATCGGATGTTTTTAATTTTTTTTACGTGTTTTGAGTTACATAAACTTGATTTTAATGCGATGTTCGTGATTTCAGGTAAATTACCGCGCTGGTAAAACGAAATAAAAACTGCACATACGTTTGATATTAGTATGACCACGAAGAAATAAAAAAATATGGAGATTACTATTATTAACTTCCGGTCATTATTATTGCCAGGGTCAGATCTTTTTGTATCATAGACCATGTGTTGGTGTAACGAGCATGTGGGTCACCTGATATTGATCTCCAATGCCCATGTACGCCCACAATACTAGAAGAATTGTAGGCGCGTTGCCGACTTTAAAGGAACGGGATACATGCTTACACACTGTTGCTTGGCGGCAGAAATGGAAAAAGACCTGATACCAACCCCGACAGCCTCTCACATACGAGGGACTTACCACCTTGTAAATGTTGGGTTCATGAATGGTGAAGTTTACTCACCATGTGAACTGCACATTGCCGGCCACACCCAGAAATGTGGGTATAGTGGGATGATATCTATACTAATATTATAAAGCTGTAGAGTTTGATTATTTGTTTGTTTGTTTGTTTGAACGCGCTAATCTCAAGAACTACTGGTTCGAATTGAAAAAATCTTTTTGTGTTGGATAGTCCATTTATCGAGGAAGGCTTTAGGATATATAACATTACGCTGCAACCATTAGAAGCGAAGCATCAGTGAAAAATGTTGCACAAACGGGGAAAATTATTCATATTTGAAGGCTTCCGTTGCTAAGCTACCCAAATAATATTATTTGAAGGCTTCCGTTGCTAAGCTACCCAAATAATATTATTTGAAGGCTTCCGTTGCTAAGCTACCCAAATCTATACTAATATTATAAAGCTGTAGAGTTTGATTGTTTGTTTGTTTGTTTGATCACGCGGGCGGAGCCGCGAGCAAAAGCTAGTATTAGATAAACATGATTACAAGAAATCGTTCTGACCCTACCCACAAAATTAATCTGATTTCCCAAACAATAGTGACGACTCAGTTGTATCATGTACCGTGTTTTCCTCATTCAAATATGTCATTCAAAGAAATTTTAGTCAGGATTTCTTAGAGTTTATTGCTGTTCTCAATTGTATTCAATATTTCGAGGATATGCAATTTAGTTTTTAATCAAAATCAAAAAGTTTATTTTGCAAGTAAGCCACAAGGGGCTCTTACACGTCAATAATAGATACATTTCATTGGAATGTCTTCACCGGTGCTTCGGAAATGCCCACTGGTCTGAGAAGAAGTACCAAGAAGCTCAGCCGTAGGTCTTTTGCAGTACATTGTATTTTTGTCCTCATATTTATCATATCATTTTTATGTGTTTAGTTACATTCACAATCTTATCCATAACTTTAAAAATTCCTGACATCAATTAGAAAATGACTTATAATTTCCAAATGACAACAGATTTTCAACATCTTTATACATTGAAGAGGGGAAGTCACGCTCTGTTTATAGTTTTGTCTAAATCATGAAACGGCTCGACCGGGTTGGTACTAGTGTTGCGACTCGAGTCGTTTTTTACTTGAGTGACTGTCGCATCACTAACTCGAGTTGTAAGGAATGTTACTCGAGTGACTCGAAAACTCGAGTACAACTCGAGTGACGTAGTAATGTCTCTCGTGTGACTCGAGTCACAAATTCCTACTCGAGTCGCGTCTCTATCATTGGTAACAACCTGTAATAATTGATGATTGAGTCTTGTAATTAAAACATGATGTTGTTTGTTCTGAGTCCTTTATTAGAATGCTACACATCTTATTCCGAAAAACTTATTTATACATATTATAAAACTGACGTTGCTTAACCAATCTACTTTGGTGTAATTTCATCGAAGACATATTTAATCATAATTATTAAGAAGTCCCAAATACCATGGGCTGCTTATAATACAAATAATGCAATATTCGCGCAAGCTTGATTTTATTTACTTATTTCGTAATATTACATTACAACTCCCCCGAAAAAGGGCGTGCTACCCTTCCCCATTTAAGGAAAGAGAATTTTTTTAAGAAAAAATTCAAAACTATTACAAACTGTTACCAAGTTTAGAATTTAACTTCACATATTTTTGAGTAACAAAGATAACCAAACATTTATAAAACATACAATAAAGGTACTTAATATTAACTAAAATATCTCTTAGTATTATTCTTATGTATAACATATTCTTTATTATCCTTTAAAATCTTAACATTAGGAGAAACTTCCTCAATAACTTCGTAGGGGCCGTTATAGATATTTTCAAGTTTAGTTCCAGTTTGATTTTTTATAAGAATAAGGTCACCCTTTTTATAAGTTACGGAGTAAGTTTTCTTATCATACATTAATTTTCGTTTTAATTTACTTTGTAACAACTGTGCTTGACATCATACTGGGCTCGCCGTAAACGATAACGTTCAACCGCTGAGCTTGCAGTATTTGTTGTTACCATTGACTCTTTTACGAAGCGATTAGTCATTTTTATTATATTGCCATTGTTGGCATTTCTTAACGTAGTCGATTACATCATTCATACCTGGTATATATACCAGTAATCATATAATATGATTATTTTATCCTCGTGATCACTAATTCTTACAACATCGGTTGTAATTAGAATTTTAGGTACCTTTGTATACCTTTATATTTATAACCTTTATATATATGCAACTTTTCATATCACTTGCAAGTATTTTTATATTTGTTGCATTTTGCCTTCTTTATAGGTAATTAATATTTCATTAATATTTTCTTTTTCGCACATCAATCCTAAAACTCTCGCTAACTCCGTCGTGGTAGATTACGATCGAGTATTTAGGTAATAGTACAACTTGAAGGTACATACGTGCATTTCATTAATATTTTTTTTTTCGAACATCGATCCTAAAACTCTCGCTAACTCCGTCGTGGCAGATAACGATCGAGTATTTAGGTACATATAGTACTACGCGTACTACGCGTACTATAGTGATACGCGTACAGTATCCTCTATTCGAATAACGACAAATCACATTCTTAAAATCTTTGTCATTAATAAAAGTCAATTCTGTCACATCAGTCGGTTTTTCAGAAATTCTACAGTCTCAGGTTGATCAGACCTGCTACTGGTAGAAGTCTGTTTTGTCAAATCATTGTTATCCGTTATGTATATCTGAGATTTCACACGTTTAGTTTGTGCTCTCGTCAATACAGAAACTACTTGTTCTCCAATAGATTTTAAATCATCACACGTTATTGATACCGGGAGTCGGCTTAGTGCGTCTGCAGTTGCATTATTCCGACCCGGGATGTGCACGATCTCAAAATCATATTCTTCAATGTATAGTCGAAACTTAGTTAGTTTACTGGAGGGATTCTTTAAACTAAATAATTATGCTTATGGCTTATTATCTCTAAAGATTTTAAACTTTCTGCCATACAGATACGGTCTAAAATACCTTACTGCCCATACGATGGCTAGTAATTCTAAATCTATTATCGGAAATCTATAAATCTATAATATTCTAAATCTTTCTGCGGGCGATAAGTTACGGCTCGCATAAATAACTACGTGACCATTACTATTAGACAAAACCACGTCTAATCCTAAAATCCTAACCCTAATTTACAAACGTCGGTTCGCAATTGAAAAAAAAATCGTTCCCGAACATATAAGTATAAACTGTTTATAATAATTAGCGAAATTAGCAGTATCGCTTTACGTCATCCGAGTTCGATGACACTGGACACTGGCGTCTCGATTTTGCATTCATCATGAAAAATGCAATTCAATGTTATTCCATGACCTACATAAACCTTACATAATGTCTCACATAAAACTAACCAACAGCTTGCTGTTGTGTTTCGTATGGTGAGTTAGATAGGTGGCTTACAATCCCCTTCGATACCCCATAATTATCCCTTTTTTTTTTAAGCCCGGTAGCGCGTCTATAATTATTCAGGTATGATGTTAATGGGCAGTGGGGACTTACCATCAAGTGACCCACATGCTCATTAATCGTCTGCTATAAAAAACATAGCTAAGAGCCATTTGACTTCATCATCATCATAATCATTAGCCACAGGACGTCCACTGCTGAACATAGGCCTCCCCCAAAGATTTCCAGACCGACCTGTTGGAAGCGGCCTGCATCCAGCGACTTCCTGCGACCTTTATCAGGTTATTAGAGATGTGCCGATTATGACTTTGGCCGACTAGCCGACTAGCCGATTAGTCGTTTGTAAAGAGGCCGACTAGTCGGCCGACTATTCGGCCGAGCCGATTACCGTTTCGGGGATATCCGTGACGCTTCGTTTACAGCTGATCCGCGTGCAAGTTGCAACCGCCGCCTGCGAGTGTGTCGGAACCTATTTTATTTACGTCGCATTGTTTCTTGATTTTTGCTTCTGTATGGTCAGAGCGGTGTTATTGTGTAAAAAAAATATTTTTGTGTAAAGATAATACCGGTATTGTTTATTAAAGTGAAATAGCTCAATTAAAATTTTATCATGTCAAAAAGAAAGTCTCGTGTATGGATTTTTTAAGAATTGTAAGAAGTTGGATAGTCGGCGCTCTTTGCCGAATAGTCGCCGACTAGTCGCCGACTACAATAGTGACCGGATAGTCGGCTTTACCGAATAGTCGCCGACTAGTCGGCACATCTCTACAGGTTATCCTTTATCATTTGACTTATGAAGTTCAAATGTGGCAAAGTCAAGGTCAAGAGACATTGTTCGTAAACAACGATGATTAGAGTCATCCGAGCGATTCACGGTCATTAGGATCGCGGTGATGCCCCTCCGTTCTGTCATTAGATATTAGGTACCTACCTTTTTATATAAATATAAAAAACTCAAAGGTGACTGACTGACATAGTGATCTATCAACGCATAGCCCAAACCACTGGAGGGATCGGGCTGAAATTTGGCATGCAGGTAGATGTTATGACGTAGGCATCCGCTAAGAAAGGATTTTGATAAATTCTACCCCCAAGGGGATAAAATAGGGGATGAAAGTTTGTATGAAAATCACGCGGGCGGAGCCGCGAGCAAAAGCTAGTCATATAATAACATACTATACAACAGTGTGATTTGTGTGACCTAAGCTAGTTTTTATACTGGAAATATGACGGGAGACTTTCACTAGGGCGGAGCCGCGAACAATAACTAGTATTCGATATGTATTATGAAAGATGTGAAAATAAAAAAATAATATCTTCATTACATTTCAATGTCCTTATTTGTTTTTTTTTGCAGTCACTTTGCCGTGCTCGGATAAAAAATCAAATCTTCAACATCACGTCACTTTTCTATCAGCCAGGGGGTACGGTGGAGTCTATCCATTAATATGTGGACAACACTGACCACAGCTTGCCTAAAAACCAAAAGCGCCACGCCTGCCCATAAACAGAAGCAACACCACACAGAACTTTGAATTACAAAGCACCGCATGGCACTGAACTGCGCTCGTCACTCCGAGACATAGGATGTTAAGTCTCATAATACCCAGTAATTGGCTTCAATGTCCTTCAAACCGAAATGGTGCTGCCACACCGATGTTATAAAATCTTAACAAAAACATTTTCTAACATTTTCTAACATTTTTTAACATTTTCTAACATTTTATAACATTTGAAAACATGACATCGGCCCTTCTCTGACGGCTTCTTTGACGGCGCCGCTCTCAAAAGTACCGCCGCCCGCGGTTAAAAAATGTTAATAAATGTTAAAAAATGTTACAAAATGTTACAAATTGTTAAGAAATGTTTACTAAATTATGCTGCCACACCGGTGTTATAAAATGTTATATAAGATTTTATAACACACTATTGCTTGACGGCAGAAATAGACAAAGCGGTGGTACCAACCCAGACGGCCTCTCACATACGAGGGACCTACCACAATGTGTATTTCAAGTAAGAAAGTACGTTACACGTTATACTGTACGCAATTTGCGTAGTCAAAGTCGCGGGATGCCCCTGACAATGTCTTCGCTGTGATTAGATATTTTGTATCAGATTTCTTTATCGCTTGATTGCATTATCGTTAGATCGATTTCCTTATTACATAACATTAAACCATAGGTTTAAACATAAACAAATGTTATCTGGTTCGTCCTTATACAGGGTTATTTTTAAAACACCAGCAACCTCGCAGGGGTAGATTCCTAAGGTTATAAGCTACTACTTTTGTTCTACGATTTTTGATAATTTGTTAGATTTTATTTTCATACAAAAATAAGTATTCATTTAATTTCCGTCTTGAATATTAACAACGCGCATCGCAGATTACGTAAACAAATACGCGAAGCGTGGGGAACCGGGCTAGCGGCTTTGAAGGTCAACGCTCGAGCAGCTGACGGCCGCTTTGATGTCGTGCGCGCACGCCGCGCCGCGCCGCAGTCTACGAAGAAAAACACGACACAACAAAAACTTGTAAAATCATTTTTTTTTTAATATATTGAGTTATATCCAAACTCGTAGAACAAAAGTTGTTCCGTATGAGGTCAGCTATCTGGTCCTGCGAGGTTGCTGGTGTTTTAAAATTAACCCTGTATAGTATTATTGTTTCTGTATATTTTGCTAGCGTTTGCTCGAAGCTGTGCATGTTTGAATGTCTTCTTCCTTGATAAAAAGAAGCTCATATCGTAATTCATGTCATGGTCTAGTTTCATCAAAGCTACGGCGTAATTGAGAAACGTGTGAATTCTCAAACTTATATAAAGTACTTACGAACATACAAACTTTCACATATATTTTTTTTTGATTCTATACTATCCTCGGGGATGCAATCTTAAAAAACAATACCGACTTAGTGGTATCCCTTATACCAGGCACGTGCAATTCTTAGTTTCGGTTTGATCTTCTTATATCATCAGTATCAACACATTGACACTTTTTTTTATAAACACTATCAAAAACAAGACATCAAATTAACGAAAGAGGAAGTTTTGTATTAGAAAAGTTGTTCGTATTATTCAATATAAATAAATCCATAATCAAGTTAGATTATCGTGGCAATGACATCAAAACCATTAGCAGAGTTTTTTATCTATCGTTCATTATAATGGGGAAGAACTATACAACTGTACATCGAACAGATTGACACGGGCAGGTGATGCGAGTTCATTACTACAAAACAAATCTCGACCCACGTTCCGCGCCATCAATGAGTGACACATAGAGGGGAGTCCCTATCAGTCCGCGGGTGAAGACGCGTGCGCCGCCGCCGCATATAAATATGGATCAGATCCGCTACGAATCATTCGCTAACACACAGCGGTACAGAACAGTCATTTAAAATTCGAATTTAAAAATCGAATTTACATAAAATCCAATTCTATTTTCTTAAATCTAAATTACAAAAAGTTTATCTTTTATTTAAACTATATCCAATTCTATTTTCAAAAATGAAGAAATACTCCATCGTCGGCAACAAGAAAAAGGTCACCATGGAGACTAACGGATCTCTACTGAAGGTGGTCGGGAATCACTGCATCATACGAGTCGCCGTTAACCAGGGAGACATCGAAGTGATCGGAAATGATTGTAGCATCGAAGTTGTGAATAACTATGGTGTGATTAACCTAGTGGGCGGAAACGGAACAGTGAATATTAACAAGCGGTGGCGTGGAGACAGTGTGAACTTGCTTGGCCCCAGCTGCCACCTAATGGTCGCTGGCAAGGAGAAGTCTATGCCGAGCTACGAAGCTCAGCTATCACCCTTCAGCAAGGACCTGGATGACGTCATCGAGTCCATCTTCACATTCGTGATGCGGTGATCAGAGGTTGTGTAAAAAAGGACTTAGTTTTTGTGAAAGTTTGCGCAGTGCTTTGCGTTTTTGTGGCTTCAGGCCAGATTTGTGGACGGCGATGTAACAAGTTGTGTGATAATAAATGCTTTGAGATCAATATATTTTTTATTTGAGTTCAGAGATGCGGACGTGTCTATGTAATTCCCCGCACTAATAGAATGGTCATTTGTTCTTAGACATGCGGATATTTCCTCTTAGAAATAATTATTTAAATAAAGTCAATACTTGGAGGTGATAATAAGTATAATAAGTCAACTTTACATATTCATTCTGTTTTGTTAATCTATTATATTCGGATAACATTTTCTAATTGTGTTACCTATAGAAAAATGTATCAGTCGTAAAATTGACTATTCTTTAGAATTGAATGAATAAAAGCCTACATAGAATGTGTATCACGCAATATCTGTTAAAATTTCACCTAATTAAATACTAGGGTAAAATGTTCTTTTTTTGACAATTTTATAGACTATAAAATATGTGAATAGTTAAAACACATTACAGAATTCAAAATAAATGAAATTAACATATTAATTACCATTAATTTACATAATACGAAAAACATAAAAAAATAATAAAACATCTCCGCTTTGTAAACATTATTTTATACAATAGTTTTTAAGAACAAATACATCCAACAGTCACATACATAGTCCTGACCCCACAGGAAGATACGAGTTTTGGGTTGTAGGTATCAGGAACTACGAGAGACTTTCTCACAACACCCAGACCCTGAAACAAATATTTGTGGATCACATAAATGTTTGTACCAGAGATGCACTTCTGCTGCAGCAGCATATCTTCTCGCCGCATGACTCCAATACATAGAATATAAAAAAATCATAAAGCACAACGAAATTCCGCATTGTATCATGATTAAAATCTAGCAATTACCGTTAAACTCGAATTTTCCGCACTAGGTAGATAAGTTACGCGGGAGCGCCCGGAGGTTTTTAAAAAAAGACAAGTCTTCACAATGAAGCTTTATTGCGAACTAAACTACAATTGACAAATTTCCTTATTTATACCTGTTCATCTGTTGACAATGAATGCTTAGATCTACGCATTATGATCATAACAAGATCACCGTCTAGACGCTAGGCTAGCACTTTTTATGGTCAACATAATTTGATATTAAGAGCTTTAGACAAAACAAGAATATCATATTACAAATAGATAGAATTACATCTGAGTACCTGTGTCAGCAATTGTAATGTCCTTCATATAGTAAATAAGGTTACATCACATTAGCATGCGGTTATAATGTCATGAGCGGGAGCGGGGTGCATAACTCCTCCCCCCATAGCTTCGAAATTATCAGAGGGATGTATATTTCTCTGATTATTTCGACACACAATATATTTTAAAAAGTTATACTTATACCCTATACACACAAAAAGGAACAGAAATATGATTACATATAATAACAGAGTAGCTGCGCTAACACTTTTCACAAAAATGCCTTTTTCACGAATTTCCACTTCACTTTCACTGCTCTTCAACAATTCATTTAGATTCTGTAGATTTTTCAACTCAGCAGCATCCAAATTTATTGGTTTCCATCCTGTTTGTGGCTCTATAGTCGTTATTTCTGGAAGATCAATAATTGGCAGTTTTCTGAAGTCCATTATGCTAATTCCCGCATAGTGGGATTTCAGGGTAACGTTGTCTATTTTGGCGTCACAGTGATCGTCAAGTGTGAGGAGGTAAGTCCCTTTTATGCTTTCTTTTGTCATTTCATTATGACAGCTTTTTGTAAATATAGTTTCCGCTTTGCTGTAGAGAATCCATCTTCGTTTCTCTATTGGCTCTATTTTTATAGAGTTTATTTCAACTGGTATGGGTTGACAAAAACTGGTGTTGTGCGAAAATTTCATCAATGATGTTATACATGTGTCTTCTAATGGTAATTGAGTATCATCTTCATAACATAGGAACGTCGCCTCATAGAGTTCGCTGCACGGCTGGGAGAGCGAGACCATATTTGACCCTCTTACTAGGAGGTAGGGATATTTTGGGATTATGATAATTGTTTTACCAAAGGAATTGGTGATGGGTATTGGAATGATTTTGTAATAAATGTATATTTCATCTTTAATTATAGGTATGTCCAAAATGAATGTTATTTGACTTCCTTTTGAATAAACTTTTATCTTAATACATAATTCTAACTTAATTAAATTATCATAGTTTACTGGGTAAATGAGTTTATTAGATTTCTCTATTTCTTTTAACAAAATTAATAATTCGTCAGAATTTAAAAGTGACTGGTGTAAAGTTTTTAATTTACTAAAAGTAATACAAGTTTCAATCTCTTCCAACCGAATGTACAATAATTGGAAATTGTGCAAAAATAAATTATAAATATTAATAAAGTTATGAATTGTTATATTAACATTACTCTGGTTTATTAATTTTCTCATTTCCCATAATTCTTTATCAATGTTAATAAAATTATTCGTTGTTGAGTTATTTATTTTCAAAAGTGATTCAGACATTTCCGATATCAAAGTTACCTTTTTACTTAATGTATCTTGACGTGTTTGTACAGCCTTAATTAAATTTTCATATTTAATAGCGTCATCATAATCTAAATTGCCAGTAATAATTTTAATTATAGATCCTAAAGGATTCAGAATTCCACGTTTAATTCTAACTTGAGGAGCTAATTGCTTAAATTTTTCAATTGTAGAGTTCATTATATAATTTATTTGAAGCTTTATATTAAGTAATTGATGGTTAGGTGGTCTATTCTTAAAATATTTTCCAACATGATCATTTAAATTAGCATATCTATTGATGTTAATTTCTAATTCCTCTTTTGTGATACTTAAATCTATAGTCTTAATTATAGTCCATTTATCATAACTTACGCTAGCTTCGCCTTGCTTCACGACCAGCACCCCTGGATTTTTCTCAATCCTTTGAAGCTGAAGGGCGTGCGTACTGGTCATCAGCAGCACTAACTCGAGGAGGTACCTGTGAAGGTCGTTTTACGTCCTTAATAGGTACAGTTGTATCTCGATGTTTTATTTTAACAGGACATGTATTCCTGTTAATTTCACCAGTGATTTGTGCTTTTTGGAAGCGAGGTTTATCTTTACTTCGCCTCGTATTAACACCTTTTATGAAAACTGTGTCACCTTCTTGTATATCAAAGGAGGTTTCACCGCCGCGTTTATCTATCACCTTTTCTTTGTTAGCTATTAATTTGTCTGTTAGATATTTATAAAGATATTTTGTACGTTTCATGTGATCTGCTACTAATTGTTGGGTATACTGTCTGTTAAAGTCAACATCAAACATGCTGTTAGAATCAGTATGTCCGAATACAACTTCAAAAGGTGTAAGACCGGTTGCTGAGTGTATAGTCTGATTATAAGACATAACTGCGTATGTCATAATGTTTGCGGCATCTGTTATCTTATGTTCGTATTTCGCGATACGATATATTTCTAAAATGGTAGAATGAAAACGTTCAATTAAACCCATGGAGTTAGGGTTGTGCGGAGTACCTATGTGAAGATCTATCTTATAAAATTGTAATGTTTCTTTCAACAAAGTATTCTTGAATTCGGAACCAGGGTCAGTATTTATTTTAGATGGGACACCATAAAATGAAAAGAATTTAATCAATGCACGAACTACCTCAGGTGTAGAACGGTTGGGTACTTCAAATGCTTGACCTAATTTACTGAACGCATCCACTATAGTAAGGAAGTATTTCCCTTCTATAGAAAATAAATCCATAAATAATTCGGTAAAAGGTTTTGATTGGGTTTGAGTCAACTGTAATTGTGGCTTCAAAGGTTTACGGTCATATTTTAATGTTTTACAAGTTTCACAAGCATTAATAATGGTAGAGACTACTATATCCATATTTTTCCAATAGTAGTTGCGTTTCAGTTTCATTAGTGTTTCTTTTATACCACGATGGCATGTTGTACCATGGTGATACTTAAGTACAATCGAACGTTGTTCATCTTCATTTTCCACATATATTACCCTTTTAGTACATTCATAAAAATGAACAGTATCTTTTTTGAACAGTTTAATAACCGCATCTGTAAATTGGTTTCGGTGTATTTGGTCTTCGAAATAAAAGAAATATTTAACTTTCGGCTTAATATATTCTAAAAGGAATCGTTTAACAAGTTCGGGATTATTTGAAGGTAAGTGAACTTCTAAAACTTTCTGTTTATCACGTGACAAATCTTTTACTGATGTTTGATTTCTATTCCAAGTAAAAACAAGTATTTGGTTCGGTTTCGTATCTATGGCTTCATCAAGAATAGGAATACCGTTAGTGTCAATATCGTCAGCAGAGTGAACTGTTTCCGGTAATGAACTAGCTGTTATTGTACTAGATGAGGGAGAACGAACTGGATAACTCATAGTTTCTTCTGAAATTGAAGGAGCAGATAATGTTTCAGATGAGTCTGATATGACGATTGATTCAGTATCATCTATATTAACTTTCATTGATGTATTACCGCTTTTCTTGGTAAGTACATTCAATCTTATACGTGAAAGAGCATCTGCATTACTATTTTGTTTTCCGTTCTTGTATATAATGTCGAAATCAAATTCAGACAATTTTAATTTCCATCTAGTCAATTTGCTTCCAGGTTCTTTAAGTGAATTTAACCATGCTAAAGGTCGGTGGTCAGTATATATTTTAAACTTGCGTCCATATAAATAAGGACGGAAGTGCTTGACTGCCCACACTATGGCTAGTAATTCCTTTTCTGTTGTACTATAACGTGTCTCGGCATCGTTTAATGTACGACTTGCATATGCAATGGGTTTATCATTGCCAACTGTTCCTTGTGAAAGGACAGCACCTAAAGCGAAATTTGATGCATCAGTAGTCAGAATAAATTCTTTGGAAAAGTCCGGAAATTGAAGTATAGGGGAATTAACAAGTAATTCTTTGCATTTCTGAAAAGCATCAATGTATGTTTGAGTGATTTCTATTCTATTTTTCTTTTTAAGGTAAGATGTAAGAGGCTGTGTGACCTTGGAAAAATCTTTAATAAATTTTCGATAGTAACCGATCAAACCTAGAAAACTTTTAATTTCCGTGGAAGTTCGTGGAAGTGGGGAATCCAATACTGCTTTAATTTTATCGTCATTTGGTTCTAAACCGTTTTTGGTAATCTTGTGACCTAAGTATAAAACTTCTTTACGCAAAAATTCGCATTTGTCCAAAGTCATTTTGAGATTGGTCTGTCTGAGTCTGTCAAAAACTTTTCTAAGTTTCTCTATGTGTTCCTGTAAACTATTTGAATAAATTATTATGTCATCTAAGTAAACGAGACAATGTATTCCTTGCAATCCTCTCAACACGTTATCCATTGCGCGTTGAAATGTTGCAGGTGCAGTTTTAAGTCCAAAAGGCATGCGACTAAATTCGTAATGTCCAGCAGGTGTAGTGAAAGCTGTTTTGGGTCTATCATGTTCCTCTACTTCAATTTGATGATACCCACTTGCTAAATCCAATGTACTGAAGTAAGTTGATTTTCCTAACTTGTCAAATAAATCGTTAATGTTAGGCATTGGGTATCTATCGTCAGTAGTTAAGTCGTTCAAACGTCGGTAATCTATCACCATCCTAAATTTTTGTTCACCTGAAGCATCTAATTTTTTTGGGATAATATGCACGGGGGCACTCCATGGTGAAAACGATTCTTGAATGACGTTATCTTTTAATAATTTATCAACCTGTTTCTGTATTTCAATATTTTGTGATGGTGGAAGTCGATATGGTCGAACATAAATAGGATCTTCATTCCTTGTCCTAATTTGATGTTTAACTTGGTTACTAAATGAAAGGGGCAACTTGTCACAATAAAATATGTCCCTGTATTCGAAACAGAGCTTTTCTATAGCCTTTCGTTCCTCTGTATTTGCGTGATTCAAGCGTAATTTGGAAAGATTTTGTTTAAGTAATTCATCAATTTCGAAATTGCTTAAACTCTCATCAGATGTAAAATTTGTTTCGCAAATGTTGTTATTGAATGTAGTCGTAGGCAGTGGTTTGCAAAATTTTATTGTCACTCTATTTTGGGAGGCGTTTTGAATAATGGTAGTGGCATATGAATCTATGCATGTAACTATAGCACTGGGCATACGTACATTATCACCAAAATCTTTGAAGTTAATAATTGCATCACCATTTTTTACGCTGGTTGGTACTTTGATGCGTGTTTCAGTGCGGGGTTCTAATGTGACTTCGTATGGAGGACTGTATACTATTGGTATCTCTGTATCACGTGTATGCAATATCTGATTTTTCATATCAATTGTTGCGTCTAACATTTTTAATAAGTCCGATCCGATTAAACCATCGTAACGACTATCGACATCGTATACATAAAATTTATGTTGTTGAGTACTTCGGAAAGTTTTCAAAAGTGGTATAAAAATTATTTCATTATGTGAACTACGGGCATGAGTACTAATAACTTCAAACGGCTCGTAATATTTATAATTGGAAAAATATTTATCAGCTTTGGCTGGGCTAATAAAACTTCGAGTACTTCCAGTGTCTATCATTAAATTCGCGTCAATTTCGGGTATGTAGATATGAGGTAATTTATTAATTCTATTACAGTTAATCTGTATTATTTCGGATGGTCGGTCTTCGAGGCCACTATCCGAAAATTTTCGGATTCGTCTAAATGTTCCTCATCTGTGGGATTCATGTTTTCTAAATAAAAATTTTCGAAATCAATCTGTTCATTATTATCAGAAAAATTGACATTCGGGATATCATTGTTCTGATCATCGGAGTCCTGCATTATCTCAGCATAGTTATCTGAGTAAAATAAATTATTATGATCGTTATCCGAATCATGCGTGATCATATTTTGTCTTAGGGGACGGGCAGTACGCATAGATACATCAGTGTCTTGTATATTACGTTGAGGTAGGCTTTGATATGGAATACCAAACTTAAACTGTTGGTTTGGTGCATTGTTGAATGGTCTCATTTGAGTATTATTAAATTGTGGCCTATATCCCTGTTGGGGCACTATGCCAAACTTAAAATTGTTTTGGGGATAGTTGACATTTGGTCTAAACCCTTGTTGATTCGGTAAACCAAATTTAAAATTGCTTTGGGGCTGTGGATAATTCGGTTTGGAATTAAAACCCTGATTTGGAAGACCAAATTTAAATCCATTTGAATTAACAGGCCTGAAATTATTGGATAATTGATTTGGCATTCCAAATTTAAATTGTTGATTTAAATTATTTAAAGGGTTTGGTCTAAATGTCGGCTGGAAATGAGCTTTATTCACATCTGAATTAGTAGAGTTAGGTGGGTAAGAATGCTGAGGTGGCTTTACAGTACCTCTATTTTTATTTTTTGCATTGTATTGTATTTGGAAGTTTACTTCTTCCATTACAACACTAAGTGCGCTTTCAAGACTTGTGCAATCTTTCAATCTTACAATTCGAATTAAATCTTCTGTAAGGTTGTACATAAACACGTTCAGAGACAAATTATTATAAATTATCATTTTTGCTGCTTTAATATTGTCATCCAATAATAAGTTTATCTTAGAAAGAAGAGTGCTGCGTATTTGTTGGATACGATTGCAAAATTGCAAGTAGCTTTCGCCAGAATTGATTTTTAAATTTTCTAATTCAATGGCTATGCACTCTTCAGATCTAGGATCTCCAAAATGTTGGATAAGAACAGATCTGAGCTGTTCCCATGTGGTTATGTCTTCGCGTTCGCTTAATAAGCCTGCGGCTCTACCACACAATCTACTACTAATGCACTGAAAAACGTATGTGGATTGTACAGGATTATTTACTTCACCAAAATTTCTCAAAATATATTCACTTTTTCTTATGAATAAGTTTAATATACTTTGATCTCCATCGAATTTTGGAATTAAGCATATAAAGTCTTTGGGAATCATCTGAAATTCACCGTTGCGCGACATATTTTCACACGTATATATAACACACAGTAAATAAAATGAAAATAAAAATTAACACACAGTTATACACACAGTAAATTAAAAAAAATAAAATTAACACACAATTAAAACTTTGTAACAATAAATCTAAATTCAAATGTTTCAATCAAAAATTCAAATATTTCAATAAAAAATTCAAATATTTCAATCAAAAATTCTTATTTCTTAAAATTAGCCTGCCTATTTTTGTGCAGAAGTCAAATAACTTTCGACTATTTTAGTTCAAAAGTTACGGAGTTCACCTTTTTTTTAAAATTGTGTCGTACAAAATCAACCACAGGAAAAATAGCAAGGATGAGACAGGAAATGTAAAGAGGTCTACTTACAATCCGCTCGATCCCATGCCTTCTCGTAAAGCTGACTTCGTGGGCGACGATCTTCGGTTCCCGCCGTTTATCGTATTTGTTTGGTTCGAGGATACCCGGAGCTATGCCGCAAGACCGATGCTTGTGTACTCGCAGACAGAGCTTACAGTCGCGGATATCCTACCGGCTGCGCCAGATAAGTTACGCGGGAGCGCCCGGAGGTTTTTAAAAAAAGACAAGTCTTCACAATGAAGCTTTATTGCGAACTAAACTACAATTGACAAATTTCCTTATTTATACCTGTTCATCTGTTGACAATGAATGCTTAGATCTACGCATTATGATCATAACAAGATCACCGTCTAGACGCTAGGCTAGCACTTTTTATGGTCAACATAATTTGATATTAAGAGCTTTAGACAAAACAAGAATATCATATTACAAATAGATAGAATTACATCTGAGTACCTGTGTCAGCAATTGTAATGTCCTTCATATAGTAAATAAGGTTACATCACATTAGCATGCGGTTATAATGTCATGAGCGGGAGCGGGGTGCATAACTAGGTACATAACACAAACAACAACACAACAACACCTTTGCGTACAGAACCTTAAAAAAAGGGAGCACACAATAGGTGATAAGTCCTAAAAATATAAAAAGCATGTGCCAACAATAAAATATGCTAATATAGTCAAAATTTTACGCGGCTCTATGGTAGAGCACTGGCACCCATCTGGGTAGGGACAACCGTAAACATTTTGGAAAATAGGAACCTCGCACCTCAGTTAGGTCGTAAGCAGACAAGGCGATGCCTCTCTCCTGCTGCGATATAATTGATCAATCGAGTACATTTTATATCAATAGGACAGTTTAGTACATTTTAATGAGAACACGTGCGATCTTACTTTTTGTACAAGTGTTAATGACGAGACGGGCAGATCGCTCGCCTTATGATAAGCGCCATGTTTGCCCATAAACAGAATACAGAATTTTGATTTATGAAGCACTGCATAGCACTCGACTGCGCTTGTCACCTCGAAACAGGATGTTAAGACTCATAATATCAATAAAATAAATCAACTAAAGACCTACGAGCTTTGTTTCTTAGTTTCAGAAATAGACAAAGCAACGCTAGCTAGTCAGTGCGTCTCCACTACGACGGACCTACCACATCGATAAAGTAAATAAAGTATAAATGACACACCCCAATTTCTACGAGAAAATGTAAATTTTCCTCAATATGATACCCGGTTATTCGTCATAAGTACTTAGAAATAAGAATGAAATGCTCCTGTAAGTGTATTACCTGATAACTAGCATTTAGTCATTATGACTGCATATTTCATTGCTGTTACGTATAATTGATAGTAGAGATTACTAAAATGACCTCATTGCATTTGCATATTACTATATACAATAAAACGGTGCTTCTTATCATTAAATATACTTAATAAAAGTCTAAAAATAAAATTAATCAATCTTTAAATAGTCTATTTTTTTTATTAGGGTTTGTTTTGAACCTGCGACTTGCCTCTTGATCGTACCGACCAACGATAGACACATTGTTTGCCGTTGGTCGACACTATTACTGGATTGCGCTACACTCACCATTTGGTGCAGCGCAGTCACTTTGCCGAGCCAGGATAAAAAAAAACTTTCGTCTCTTCAGTCTGTACCACTCCCCTCTGAGCTATTGCTGCTCTATTAATTATGAGACATAACACACGATGTCTCCGGGTGACGAACGCAGTCTAACACCATGCAATGTTCTGTACTTCAAGGTTCTGTGTGCTGTTGCTTCTGTATATGGGCAGACGTGGCGCTTACCATCAGGCGAGTGACCTGCTTGTTTTGTCAATTCGCCTAATAGTAAAAACTATCCATTAATGAATATTTCCACTAATATTATATAAGTGCAAGTTTTGATTTTTGTAGGTTTATTATTACGTGTACGTGTTATATTTACGTGTTAATAAAAAAAACACATTCACTTGGACGGAACCGCGAAAACAACTACCTCATCTATAAATAAACTATCATCAAAATCATCAGCCAAAGGACGTCCACTGCTGAAAATAGGCCTCCCCGAAAGATTTCCAGACCGACCTGTTGGAAGCGGCCTGCATCCAGCTACTTCCTGCGACCTTTGTCAAGTCGTCTATCCACCTTGTAGGCGGACGTCCAACGTTGTGCTTACCAGTACGTGGCCTCCATTCCAGAAAACAAACTGTACTTATTAAAATGAACACAACATAAAACAGTTGTCTAAATCACCAGAAAATATGGAATAGTTACGAACCCTTATTAGAGATTGAGACATTACGTGACGAAGGGCAGTTACTGTTATCTAGTTAACACGTTCACTGTAATTAGAGTCAATTTTAACATTCATCCATAACGATATTATAGGGTGAGTATATTTCCATAGTAGAATTTGTAAACATTTTCTATATAATGTAATTTTTATAGTACAAGCTGGTAAACACGCATAGTTCGTACACATAACGAGCAATAACATAGCAAGCAAGAGCAGCAATAGCAATAACATAATCCGCGACAGCCGCAATGTTGCAGATGAGCAAGTTGGTCACCTGATGGTAAGTGATCTCCATCGCCCATAATACCAGAAGAACCATGGGTACATGGCTGACTTTAAAGGAAAGGGATAATTAGGAATTGGCCAGGGGAGGGGAATTTGGGCCACCGGATATCTCATTCACCGTAGGAAACGCAGCAGCGAGCCGCTATTTTACGTCGATTTTTTGTGAGACAATGGTAATGACCCGGTCAAGCAGGCCCATTTATGACGTAGACAAAACTGTCTACAGCGCGGCTCTACCACTCAGAAAAAAAAAAGACAGTGGTAATGACCCAGTCGAGCCGGCTCATTCATGCTGTAGATAAAACTGTTTACAGCGTGGCTCTATCACTCAATTTTTTTTAATGGTAGAGCCACTCATGGCATGAGGTATTTATTAAGTCGGGATAGTGACAAGCAGAAAGAAGGGGCTGACAAACGAGCTGGTGAAATATTAACAATACCAGAAGAATCGTCAATGCGTTGCTGACCTGATAGGACAAGGATAATTGTGAAGACGAGGAGGGTTTTGGGCCTCCGCATGTCTCATTCACTGCACGAAATGCAACAACTAGTTGCTACTGTACTACTACACGTTATTTTTCTGCGGGCTGTGGTGACAAACAAGTCGAGCCGACCCTTTCACGTGTGGGACATGTATCTGAAGCGTGGCTCTACCACTCGCACGGTTCTGTTATCGGTATTTTTGTTCTCATCATCATCATCATTTTTGTTCTAAGTAATTTGAAAATTAATTAATTAATTATTTTTTTATTTTTTATTTTGTGCTACCTATTGGTGGAAACTTTATTGGATTAAGAGATAAAAATATTACATGTACCTTAAGGCCATCCCCCCAGCAAAACGCCGCGCGATCGAGATTTTTAGAGGCTATCTAGTCATTAATTAAAATAAATAAAGATTAAAAAAATGTACAATATATTTCTACAATCTGTCAGCTTTACTTTGTTCGATTCAAATTCATGTTAATCTATACTAATAATGAAGCTGTAGAGTTTGATTGTTTGTTTGTTTGTTTGAACGCGCTAATCTCAGGAACTACTGGTTCGAATTGAAATTGTGTTGGATAGTCCATTTATCGAGGAAGGCTTTAGGATATATAACATTACGCTGCGACCATTAGAAGCGAAGCATCGCTGAAAAATGTTGCAAAAACGGGGAAAATTATTCATATTTGAAGGCTTCCGTTGCTAAGCCACCCGAATAATATTATTTGAAGGCTTCCGTTGCTAAGCTACCCAAATCTATACTAATATTATAAAGCTGTAGAGTTTGATTGTTTGTTTGTTTGTTTGATCACGTGGGCGGAGCCGCGAGCAAAAGCTAGTGCTGATATATATTTTTTAATTGTCGTTATAAATTAACCATAAAAATGAGAAAAATGCAAAGATTCCGTGCGTCTCCTTTTAAAGTACAGATTGTTTTCATATGAGATTAACATCACTAGATAGGCAATTTAATAACGAATATTTTGCCCGTTTTAATGTAATATTTATAGCACAAGCTGATAAACACAACTAGTTCGTACACATAACGAGCAATAACATAGCAAGCAAGAGCAGCAATAGCAGTAACATAATCCGCGACAGCCGCAATGTTGCAGATGAGCAAGTTGGTCACCTGATGGTTAATGATCTCCATCACCCATAATACCAGAAGAACCATGGGTACGTTGGCTGACTTTAAAAGGAAGAGATAATTAGGGATTGGGAAGGGGAGGGGAATTTGGGCCCCCAGATATCTCATTCACCGTACGGAACGCAGCAGCGAGCCGCTATTTTACGTCGATTTTCTGTGAGACAATAGTGATGACCCGGTCAAGCCGGCCTATTTAATATGTAGACAAAACTGTTTACAGCGTGGCTCTATCACTCAAAAAAAATTGAGTGATAGATCCACTCAAGACATGAGGTATTCATTAACCTGGGATAAGCAGAAAACAGAGGTTGACAAACGAGCTAGTGAAATATTTACAATACTACAAGAATCATGAAGGTATTGCTGACCTGATAGGACTAGGATAATTGTGAAGACGAGGAGGGTTTTGGGCCTCCGCATGTCTCATTCACTGCATGAAATGCAACAACTAGTTGCTACTGTACTACTACACGTTATTTTTCGGCAGGACAGTAGTAACAAACAAGTCGAGCCGACCCTTTCACGCGTGGGGCATGTATCTAAAGCGTGGCTCTACCACTCGTACGGTTCTGTTATCGGTATTTTTGTTCTCATCATCATCATCATTTTTATTCTAAGTAATTTGAAAATTAATTAATTAATTATTTGTTTTATTTTTTATTTTGTGCTACCTATTGGTGGAAACTTTATTGGATTAAGAGATAAAAATATTACATGTACCTTAAGGCCATCCCCCCAGCAAAATGCCGCGCGATCGAGATTTTTAGAGGCTATCTAGTCATTAATTAAAATAAATAAAGATTAAAAAAATGTACAATATATTTCTACAATCTGTCAGCTTTACTTTGTTCGATTCAAATTCATGTTAATCTATACTAATAATGAAGCTGTAGAGTTTGATTGTTTGTTTGTTTGTTTGAACGCGCTAATCTCAGGAACTACTGGTTCGAATTGAAATTGTGTTGGATAGTCCATTTATCGAGGAAGGCTTTAGGATATATAACATTACGCTGCGACCATTAGAAGCGAAGCATCACTGAAAAATGTTGCAAAAACGGGGAAAATTATTCATATTTGAAGGCTTCCGTTGCTAAGCTACCCGAATAATATTATTTGAAGGCTTCCGTTGCTAAGCTACCCAAATCTATACTAATATTATAAAGCTGTAGAGTTTGATTGTTTGTTTGTTTGTTTGATCACGTGGGCGGAGCCGCGAGCAAAAGCTAGTGCTGATATATATTTTTTAATTGTCGTTATAAATTAACCATAAAAATGAGAAAAATGCAAAGATTCCGTGCGTCTCCTTTTAAAGTACTGATTGTTTTCATATGAGATTAACATCACTAGATAGGCAATTTAATAACGAATATTTTGCCCGTTTTAAATTTTCGAAAAGACCAAAACCTGCTGTTTTAAATTAGTTATTCGCTAAATACGTGCATATTCTGCACAAAAACTCACACGCCAAGTACATGAGTTAGTATGGCGCGAGTCAGTCAAGGTCGTTTGCTCACGGAAGGCCCTTAAGTTATAATTATTCTGTATGTTTCCCAAATAAATAAATAAGTAATGTTTCTAATGACAACCTCCGTGGCGTAATTGGCGAGTCGGCTGTGAATTAGGAGTCCTTGACTTTGATTTCGAGTCTGGGTGTTTCTCCGCAAAGCGGTTGATGTCACGTAGTCCGGTCGTAAACTACAAGCTAAATCTTTATGTAAGATGTGATAAAAACCATGTTGCGCCGACCCCATTCCGAGTATAATAAGGTCAGGAAGATGTTCTAAGTAATGTTCATCGTTGGAAGATATTAGCTGTTCTGATTCAAAATTAATTATAATAAATACTAGCGACCCGCGCTGGCTTCGCACGGGTAAAAATATTTTTGTTACGACATCACATTACAAATCAATGATTTTTTCGGCTTTTCTGTACTATAATATGTATGTATTACCTATACATATAAACCTTCCTCGTGAGTCACTCTATGTATTGCTGAAAACTGCATTAATATCCGTTGAATGGTTTATAAGATCTAAGCGACTAGACAGCGGAAGCGACTTCATTTTATACTATGTGCAGATAAAGATTAGAATTAATGTAGTGCAAATATAAATCAGTTTTGAAAAGAGTCACGTTAGAATTTTTTGCCCGTTTTTCTCTAATGAAACGGTATTTCGAATTGGCGCCAGAGTTAAAATTTAGCAAAATCTAAATATGTACAGACCGACCTCTTGGAAGCGGCCTGCATCCAGCGACTTTCTGCGATCAGGTCGGTCTGGAAATCTTTGGGAGAGGCCTATGTTTAGCAGTGGACGTCTTGTGGCTGATGATGATGATGATGATGAAATAATATCATGAATATTTTGATTCCATTTATTATTTATGTATATAAATAACAATTTATTATCTAAGGCATTCCGGTTCTGGGTAATCGGTACCGCTTAGGGATTGCAATCCGGAAAACCGGATCCGGTAATCCGGCGGATCCGGCATCATTTTACGTCCACCAGATCCGGTACCAATATACCGGATCCGGCGACCGGATCCGGTGCTACAATTTTTAGATATTTAAATAGAGTTGTCGCATTATTAGGTACTTTATTATGCCAAAGAAAAAAGGCATACGATCAGAAATTACAAAAATCTTGGAAAGAGTTGTTCAAGATGATAACTCTAAAGAAAAATTTGGAAGAAATAGTAGAAGAGAACTTAGATTCACCCTCACTAAATAAATATTTGACATTACAGGAAGAATTACAATTACAAATCCAGCAAGAAACCATGTGTTATAGCTTACATACTAAACAAGAGAAAGATTTTCATAAAGTACTAAAAAAGTAAATGACTACATTTGAAAGGTCACGAAGTTTTGACGGAGTTCGAAGAGAATACTTGTCTGCTATTTATGACTATTTGCTGACAATAAAGCCGACAAGTGTAGAAACTGAGAGGGCCTTTTTGGCCGCAGGCTATATTTGCAGCTCTATTAAAAGTCGACTAGCAGATGACACAATTAACAATATTCTTTTTCTACGATCCTTTTTTCAAAATCAACATTGATTTAATGATTTCTTACGTTTACGCGAATGTTACTCATTGATTGATTTTCTATGTATAATGAATACTAAGACAATTATTACTTAAAATTCTACTGAAAATAATTATTTTTCGTAAGTTGATTAAACTAAAAAGTTGAAATTATAAGACAAACTCATTATTGTGATAATTGTGCCATTCATTACAAATATTCATCAAATCATGATGGTGCCTGTCATAAATATAAGACTTGTTTGTTGCAATAGTTAGCATTCTCAAATACTTTATTAATTATTGTGATCTCATTTCAATAAATTACGTAAGGTTAATTATATTCGATTTTATAATTTTATCGGTTGGATGTGTGTACATGGCGTGTGCGTGTGTCTGTGGCATCAAAAAGCCTAAACGAAAGGATTATTTGAATGCTTTTTTTGATTGCAAGCTTATTAATTAAGTTGATACTTAGATAGTTAGAATAACCGGTTCTCCTCAGGGGGCTTGCCCGCTTTCCCCTTTCCCCATCCCTTTTTGCTTCCCCTCCCCTTTGGCCCTTTGGCAGGCCGGCATGATCTTGCCGACCTACGATGGACACATTGTTTATCGTTGGTCGACACTATTCTTGGATTGCGCTACACTTACCATCAGGTGTAGCGTAGTCACTTTGCCGAGCCAGGATAAAAAAAAAGATGACATACGGGGCCGAGACGTGGACACTCACGGTTCGGCTAGTCCATAAATTCAAAGTCGCTCAGCAGGCTATGGAGAGAGCTATGCTCGGAATTTCGCTAAAGGATCCAATCAGAAATGAGGTGATCCGACAAAGAAATAAAGTGATCATAACTCACAGGATTAGCACGCTGAAGTGGCAGTGGGCTGGTCATACTAGCCGTAGAACCGACAACCGTTGGAGTAGAGACGTTCTTAAATGGAGACCACAACTCGAATGGAATCTGGAACGCCCTACAGCTAGATGGAGCGATGACATACGCAAGGTGGCCGGTAATAATTAGATGAGTAGAGCCGAAGATCGGACTCAATGGCGTGCTTTAAAAGAGGCCTATGTCCAGCAGTGGACTAACACTGGCTGATAATGATGACGATTATGATACTACTAGCTAGCTTTAGCCTCTAATGGATTGTATTGTTTCGAAACAGTTGTTAAAATATTTCGATTTTATTGTTGTCTGATCCGGCCGGATCCGGTCGGATCCGGCCGGATCAGTGGAAATCCGGTCGGATCCGGCCGGATTGAAAATGACGCCGGATTGCAATCCCTAGTACCGCTTCACCATTCCGTTTAGTTTATCTTGTTTCTACTTAAAATAAAAAATAAGCACAAAGAGTTCAAACTATCTTCTCGTTGATAAGGTTCTTATGAAGTCGAATATTTGTATATTCAAGTGGTAAAGTCTTAGCTGGAATCGAAAGAGCGTTTAAGAAATGGGAAGAAATTCGTTTGCAGACTTTCAACCTGAAAAGTTTGCCCGCACATGTGTTCTTTCCTAAAATATTGGATGCTTTAAACGTAGTAAAAAGAAGCAAGTAAGTAGGCCGGCTTAATTCCGCCGACCTACGATATATTCGACGTCTGTCGATTAAAAGGTTTATTAATACCCAATTGACACAGAATATTCCATACATCATTTTTTGTGTCATGCAATCTTTACACTTTCTTAATAATTGCTTTTACAGCAACTTTCTTATTGTTTGAATTTAAGGTCGAAAATAGTATGGCTATTTCCGAAGGTGGTTGAATCATAATAAAATTACCTTTCACCTTCAGGCGTTTCGGTGGAAAGAAGTAAATCCCCTCAGACGTTGTTGCGGTGACACCTTGGCATCGTTTTCAATGTTGTAATTACAATAATTGATGATTTAATATATGTGTTACTAGCTTTTGCTCGCGGCTTTGCCTGCGTGATCTGCTTTTCCCGGGATAAAAAGTAGCCTATGTGCTATTCTGATGTATAAGCTATATTATTATAAAGTTTCATTAAAATCCATTCAGTAGTTTTTACGTGAAAGAGTAACAAACATACATCCATCCATCCATACTTACAAACTTTCGCGTTTATAATATTAGTAGGATAGGATAGGATTGAGAGAGATATATGAGTCTTTACATTAGTAATATAGGACGTTGATTGTAATTTGTTCTTTTAAATATTGAAACAGAAATGGTGATGAATAAGTGATTTACGTCATAAATAATTTTGTCTACAGCATGAATGGACCGGCTCCACCGGGTTGGTACCACTGTTGAATAGAAAATAAGCAGCTTGCTTTCGTACAGTCAGTAAGATTTTTCCGGAGGCTCAAATCGCCCCAAGCATCCCTCGGCTCCTTAAATGACGCCAACGAATCCATGATTATCTTGGTATTGTGGGTGTTAATGGTCGGTGGAGATCACTTGACACCAGGTTATTAACTTGTTTGTTTGTTGGCCTATGTTAAATATGTGAAAAACATGACCCATTCACAAAAAATATTATATAGTTATGTTGGCTGTACCGCATATTCGTGTGCGCATGATTTAAAAATATATTAAAAAAGTCCTCAATGAAAATACGAAGGAAAACAATAACAATTGCGTCACACAAATTACTGGGAATAGTACGCACCCTGAATTAATTAAACTAAACAATGGCATAATGTACGCGTGTTTCTGTATTGATTTAAATAATTAAACTGACGATATACGGTACGATATACTGACTATATACGGTATCTCCGATATCCATAGAATATCCGAAATACCGTTCTATTATCCTCAAGAGCCACCCCAGTCCCCATACTACAGAGGATTTTACGCCGCCGAATTTCTGTCGGCCATGTTACGCGTTAAAGATTATGAGCCCACGGCATAAATGGACCGGCTCGACCGGGTTATTACTACCGTCTCCAAAAATTGACGTGAAGTGGCGGCTTGCTGCTGCGTTTGATATGGTGAATGATTTCCAGAGGCGCAAATCTCCGTCCCTTTCCCAATCCCTTAATAATCCCTTCCCTTTAAGGTCGGCCACGCGCCTATGATTCTTCTAGTATTGAAGCCGTACATGGGCGGTGGAGATCACTACCATTAGGTTACCAAGCCCATTGCTGGTCTATGGTATAAAAAGTTGAATTTTATTGATTTTCAATAAAATTTACATTTTTCCAGTAACATAAATTATCGCCATTTATCTTGCTATTAAAAACTTTGGTACATGATGAGGTATATATTTAATAAAACTAAACACTTTTTATAGTGGTAGAGCCACGCTGTAGACATTTTTGTCTACAGTATGAACGGACCTGCTCGACCGGGTCGTTACCATTGGCTTACAGATAACTAACGTAAAGTAGCAGCTAGCTGCTGTCTTTCGTACGGCGGGTGAGATATCCGGAGACCCAAATCCCCCTTCCCTCCCTGATCTCATACTTATCCCTTTCCTTTAAGATCTGAAACCCGCCCATGATTCTTCTGGTATTGTGAGCGTACATACGAGATCACTTACCATCGGATGACCCACTTACTTGTTATGCTATATAAACTATGTTATAAAAAAGTGTCGAGGAGACGATCAATTGACTTAGTCATTCGTTACGTGATTCATGTTGGAAATTGATCGTTAAGAACCCAATTGAAGCGATATGATTTATTCGCCTGAAGAACGAGACGGGAAGGTCAAGAGAGGTGAGCACCATCCCATAAACAGAAGCAATACCACACAAAACTATGATTACAAAGTCCTGCATTGTATTGAACATTTTAGAGAGAGCTAATTAGCACCTAAATAAGTCACATTTAATCTCCTGTTTTCAAACTGCAGACGGGGCGTGGGTTCAAGGCCTACCTCCATAGATTTAAGCTTAGTAAATCGGAATAATAGCTGGATGCAGACCGCTTTCAGGTCGGTCTGGAAATCTTTGGGGGAGGCCTGTGTTCAGCAATGGACGTCCTGTGAAATGAAAATCACGAAATCGGAATTACTCTTGCAGCTCCCATTAAAGAAGACTGTACCCCATCTATTGAATTGCCCGAGATTCGGTGCATGGCAACATGACGCAACTGGAATTGGGTTGCCAGATCAGTAGTAACAACTAAGCAGAAAGGGGTCGTGAGGGCAGCAGCCAGGGGGAATGGAAGTACTGAGGTGTAATTATATTAATAATAAGGTATATTAAGACATATTAAATAATAATAAAATATGGAAAACATTGCATTAGATGATAAATAGGTTTAAGAGAAAAATAATAACGGAAAATTAGTACGTAGGTTTTCAATGTTGCCACATAATTAATAATGGCAGGTGTAAACGACAAAAAAAATAAAACAATATATCTTCTGTTTGTGGTCGCCCTACACCGATAATAATTAGGTAAATGGCCCTTTATTCGGACGCCAACACACCATGCTTAGTGACACAAGCCTTGTATTAAAATGACATCAGTTTGGTATAATCGTCGACAGAAATATTAGAGATGTATGAGATGTATGCGGTCGTTCTGATTAGCCAGATTTTTGTTGAATTCGACAAGACAAAGACAAAGCCTCCAACCCAACCCAGACATCAAGACCAACCCAGACGGCCTCTCGCATACGAGGGACCTACCAACTTGTTTGTAATTGAGTTGTGTTATCTTATATAATTAATGATAACTTAATTCTCGGCTACTTGGTAATAAACAAACTTCTTTTTATGTTAACTTAATGATAACATTGAAGCAGCTGATATGGAATTATAAGATAAACTTTTGGCCTTCTGAGTTTATACTAGATAGATCACACGTAAACTGGTTGGTCTCGACGTTTCCAAAGCTTTTCAGTCTTCGTGGTCACGGGGTGGACTGAGGTGTAGGTTGTCCAAAAAAGATAATGTTAAATTGCCTACCTTCAGTTTACAATCGTTATTAAAATATACATCTACGCAGAAAGAGCTCGCAGTGTCTTGAGGTCTGGCAAATGGTCTTTTGGGTTCCGATTTAATTAAATCTATGATCAGATCCCAGACTTGTGTTAGCTTCCAACCATATTTTCTATTGAAATTTGGATGTTTTTTAATTTCAATAGCCTCGCGAATCATCCTAGGTAGGAATCGGTGTTCTTGCCAATGAACATTTTTGTAAGGCGCAACCGCACAAATCGTAGTCAGCAGTTATTATTAATGAAGAATGAATGAATGAACGACCATCTGGATACACGTTTATTACACGACCAAAATGTGAAGGCGCACGCGTCTGATTAAGTACGTAACTATTGTAAAATCCGCCAACTGAAATATAAATAATATGATAAATGTTGATAAAGATTTGTGTGGTTTGCACCGTACAAGTTTGTAAACGATAACTGCCTCCTCTTTTTTATGTTGGGGTAAAAGAGTTCGTAATAAAGAAAACACGAATATTATAGTCCTTTGTAAGTAATTAAATATTGTTGTCGACTATAAACAAGCCTTGATCTTGATACGCGAGCCATTTGTATATGAACTGCTATCTGATACCGACTGACGAAATTACACAATTGCTTAATCATTTTAACAACTGATAAGTGATGCGATACGCGCACTGTAAAACGATTATTGTATTACGGAATCATATGACGAGTTAGGGCTGAATTTATATAGAAACTTCTGGAATAGAACAAAAGGTTTATGAGTGGTAGAGCCGCGCTGTAGACTGTTTAGTCTACAGTATGAATGGGCTTTTAATTTATACCTTTAGTTGTCCATAAAATTGAAATAGCACTTGCTCAAAATGGCTTATTTTTATTGAAGTGAAACTTCTTTATCGGCGTTAGAAAAATAAAATCGTCACATTTTTCCGTTACGCGGCACGCGTCACGTTTTTTACTTTGACTGATTTTGACCAGACTTTCACTGCGCTTGACAGGACTTTCATCGGACTTCGACCAGATTTTGACCGGACGTTGACCCGACTTTGACCGGATATAGACCGGACTTTGACCCAAATTTGACCGGACATATACCGGACAAAGACCGGACAAAGACCGGACATAGACCGGACACAGACTGGACATAGAACGGACACAGACCGGGCTTTAACCGGACTTTAACCGGGCTTTGACCGGACTTTGACCCGACTTTGACCGGGCTTTGACCACACTCTGACCGGACTTTAACCGTGCTGACCGGACTTTGACCGGACGTTCACCCGACTTTGACCGGACTTTAACCGGGCTTTGACCAGACTCTGACCGGACTTTAACCGGGCTGACCGGACTTTGACCGGACGTTCACCCGACTATGACCGGACTTTAACCGGGCTTTGACCGGACTTTGACCGGGCGTTAACCGGGCTTTGACCGGACTTTGACCGGGCTTTAACCGGACTTTAACCGGGTTTTGACCTAACTTTGACCGGGCTTTGACCAGACTCTGACCGGACTCTAACCGGGCTGACCGGACTTTGACCGGACGTTCACCCGACTATGACCGGACTTTAACCGGGCTTTGACCGGACTTTGACCGGGCGTTAACCGGGCTTTGACCGGACTTTGACCGGGCTTTAACCGGACTTTAACCGGGTTTTGACCTAACTTTGACCGGGCTTTGACCAGACTCTGACCGGACTCTAACCGGGCTGACCGGACTTTGACCGGATGTTGACCCGACTTTTACCAGACAAAGACCGGGCTTTGAACGGATTTTGACCGGACTTTGACCGGACTTTGACCCGGCTTTGACCGGACTTTGACCGGGCTTTGACCAGACTCTGACCGGACTTTAACCGGGCTGACCGGACGTTAACCCGACTTTGACCGGACGTTGCCCCGACTTTGACCGGATGTAGACCGGGCTTTGACCGGATTTTGACCGGACTATGACCGGGCTTTGACCGGACTTTGACCCGACTTTGACCGGGCTTTGACCAGACTCTGACCGGACTTTAACCGTGCTGACCGGACTTTGACCAGACGTTGACCCGACTTTGACCGGACTTTAACCGGACTTTAATCGGGCTTTGACCGGACTTTGACCGGGCTTTAACCGGATTTTAACCGGGCTTTGACCTAACTTTGACCGGGATTTGACCAGACAATGACCGGACTTTAACCGGGCTGATCGGACTTTGACCGGACGTTGACCCAATTTTGACCGAACTTTAACTGGACGTTAACCGGGCTTTGACCGGACTTTGACCCGACTTTGACCGGGCTTTGACCAGACTATGACCGGACTTTAACCGGGCTGACCGGACTTTGACCGGACGTTGCCCCGACTTTGACCGGATATAGACCGGACTTTGACCGGATTTTGACGGGACTTTGACCGGGCTTTGACCGGACTTTGACCCGACTTTGACCTAGCTTTGACCAGACATAGACCGGACACAGACCGGACACAGACCGGACTTTGACCCGACTTTGACCGGGCTTTGACCGAACTTTGACCGGGCTTTGACCGGACTGCCGGACTTTGACAGGACTTTGACCCGACTTTGACCGGGCTTTGACCAGACTCTAACCGGACGTTGCCCCGACTTTGACCGGATATAGACCGGACTTTGACCGGATTTTGACCGGACTTTGACCAAACTTTGACCGGACTTTGATCGGACTTTGACCGGATTTTGACCGGACTTCTTCTGTCGAGCGTCCCGAGACGCACCCTTTTTTTTGTATTCATGTCTATGATAATAAAAGCCTTTTGTTTAAACTTTATCTAATTTAACTTTATTAGACCAATTTCTGTAAAGTTGCATAATATAGTAGATCATTTTTTTGAAAAATAAGGTCATAAAGAAGTTTCACTTCCTACGTGTGTACACTAGTACACGCACACATTTTTTTTTAGCTATAGTACTATACTAGTACATAATATGTACTAGTACTACTATAATATAGTAGTACTAAGGCGCAGACGTGACGTCACAGACTTCGGTGACTGCCACAATAAAAAGTTTGCCTTTACAGAATAAGTGTATTTGGAAATACTTGAAAAATATTCTCGAATAATATAACGGTACATAATGTTTTGACGTCGATACATCCACTTTGCTGCACGTGTTGTGTTCAATATGGTTACTGCCATGTGAATCTGTTAAAAAATTATTGCGCACATAAGTTTCCAGTAGCTGTTATTTAAAAATAGGATAGTATTATGTCACAAGGATTTATAAGATTTAAATAATGCGAAGTGTTATATTATTAAATCTTGCCATTTCTTAGTAGAGTGCACAGTGCTGCCAACCTTATTGCTAATAATAGTAATATAAGTACTTTATTCTAATCGATAATTTAATGTGTGTCGTAGAATTAATGCGTAGTGTATTTGTATCCGATTACAAGAAATTTTACGGTCTAGGATTCATGTAAATCTAATATAAATTAAAATTATCGGTTCTAAAAATGTTATCTTTGCCGTGGAACTAAGTACTACTACTAAAGACCTCTATATGTCCTAGCTTCATGCAGAACCAAAAACTTCAAATTATTATCAAGAGATGGCGCTTAAATAAATTTTAACTGCTCCTTGTAGAGTCTGAAGTACAATAAACATCAGTGATCATAAACTATAATTTATATGAACTTTTCTTTTATTTATTATAACGGTTAAATATATTTTTGTATTTAATGATGTGATATGACCAAATATTATAATTTCATCTATGTAAGCTCTAAGTGGGATTAGTAATTTTTTAGCATAAAAAGGATGATTAATTATTTAATATATTATTATTATATTATTGTGTCTTCTTTACATAACTACGACCAAAACTAAGACCGATAAGACGTTCAAAGATTCTTTATCCTTTATGTTATCATTCAGTTACTTGTGTTTTTGTTTTACGCAACATTTGTTAGATGTTTGACGTCATCTAAGTAATTACCTATGGATCCGGCAGATGATATATTTTTAAAAAACTGTAAACAAAGCGCCACCTGTTACAGATTGTTCTGAAATGACGCAAACTGTGGTTTATTGTTTAACAGGCAGTTATCAATCGTTATCGCGACTAGACGTAGTAGTTTACAACTATAAATGTAAAAAAAAATGAGTATGTAAACTTTATAGAGTGATTGAATATAAAAAAAAATTATCTAAAAGTATTAATTTAATCCACGTTTCTAGAATGAAACATTTTAAATCAATTCATTCATTTTCAGAAAGTCGTGAACAAATTTAAATTAATACAGTCGTCAAACACAAAATCTCCTTTTATGTCGGTTAAAAAGGAAGATCTGATACTAAGATATTTAATTGTTCAAATTATAATGAATGTGTGGCTGAGCCTGTTTGTATAAATGCGGTTTGATTTGTGTGGCAAAAACGCGTTAGGTAAAAAATCTTCTATACAAAAACACACATAATGTTTTTAAACATATCACACAAATAAGTTCGAATTATATCTTAAATTAGATACATTTGTAATACATATGCAACAAAGTAGCACGAAAGGCGTGCTGATTATAAATTTTAATTGGTTCCATATAAAAGATAACTAATTAGCGCAACGGTATTAATTGCTAGCACAACTAAAATTAACAATAAATATTTTAATCTAATTATTTTACTTTATAACGTTCCTCGTTGAGCTGCTTAAATTCAAATAAATAATATTTCAATGTAGTGCAAATATTGTAAATCAGTTTAGAAAAGAGCAACGTTAGAGTTTCTTTTCAGTTCTTCTTTAACGCAAAGCATTGCGAACTGGCGGTAGAGACACATTTTTATTGAATCTAAATGATGTTTGAAATTTTAAAGATTCAATAAATATTTGATTTTGGTTTTTAGCAGTCTAGACTGAACCGGAGTGTAAGTAGGCCACCAATATCTTAGGCCCAAAACCTGCCCGTGGTACACTCTGCTGATTAACTGACGAGGCGATGGCGAAACTTGATTCCCGTTGCGGGTTGTGAGGGTCAGATCGCCCCACATAATACCAAATTGATCGTCAAATCATGATGGCAGACCCTGGCATCAAGAACTAACGTCAGGTAAAAAGAAAAAAAATGTAGACAATAGCAATAACTATAAATAACAGAGCAATAACTTAGAGTTTTTTCAACTCAATTAAATAAATATACCCAAAAAGCAACACACACTTCTGACCCCAGAGTAAGCTATAAGTCTTGTTATGTTTAAGGGGTAGAGCCATGCCGCGCTGCAGACAGCAAGAATGGGCCGGCTAATGATTCCTCAGGTAATGTGAATGTTCATGGGCAGTGGACTCATTTACTATCAGGTGACCCACTTGCTCTTTGCTGGAAGCTGCCATAAAAAATGTCGAATGGTTTGTGTTAGTGGTTAGTGGCTAAATGGGTCAAAGGATTTAAGCCGCCCGAAAGCCTCCAAAGCACGGACACGCTTAGTTGAAACAACACTAAGCGGTCACCCATCCATAAACTAACAGCGCCAAGAGTTGATTAAGTCGCTAATCGTTTACTGATAAGTCAAGTGAACTGGCTATGAGCGAAGAAGAGCGCGTCGTAGATATAAAAAAAGGGTTAAAAATAAATGTAATTAACATAAAAACATCTCTTCAACATGGCATGTGAATTTCATTTAGTCCTTAAAAATATGTGCTTAGAACTTTGTTGATGAAGCTGAATACAGAGATACACACGCACTTACGCGTGTTATCCCAGAATGGGTAGGCAGACGTGTAACTAATACATCCGCTGGTGAATCTGAATAGCTGTGATTATTACTGCTATGCTGTCATTTAAATATCTCCATCAAATTTTTATACATAGAGTACGAAAGAACTAGATAAAAAGAAGAAGCATTTTCTTTCCCAGTATCTAGAAACAGAAGGCTTAAAATATACACATACAATAATTTTATTATTTATTGTCTTTCACTTAAAACTTATATTGAAAAATTAAAAATACAGATAGAAATAGATTAAATATAACTTTTTAAGTACCAAAAAGTCAGGTTCCACCGAGATTTGAACTCGGATCGCTGGATTCAGAGTCCAGAGTGCTAACCATTACACCATGGAACCAGCTGTCAGAGATGTCTACTTTCACCTCCACTATCTAAAATCAAGAGTTGAGACTTTGGTTCAGATATATCTATTTATAATATTTAGCATGCTACTAGTATGTGATGCACGTTTACAATATGCGATGTAGAGTAATATAAATTATGCGCTTCGGATATGTTTGGCTTTTACGAATTCGTAAGAACTACCAATATACGAACGCACGGCCACCCAGTTCTAGTCAATCACTCAAAAAAATAAATAAAAACATAATATAAGGGGCCTGTATTCGGCCATTATCATCACATGTTCATATTTTGAAATATCCGAAGAGTGCCGAAGCTCATAATTGCTGTGGTAGTGGTATAGGATTCATATCCGCCCGGATAGTGACCACCGTTCACATGGTGTTAAAACCTGCCATAGTAACCCATACACCTTGTGTAGATCGCGTACCAGGTTCAGCCAGTGTATATCCGGTTCACTCGAGATGCTTGCGACACGACTTGATAGTTGGTTGGGGCGAGTATAGGAGTACAACCCTATATTCCTGTACCCTGTAACCCTGCATCAGTCTTCCGTCTATCCTGTCGCAGGCCCCTCGATTTGTTTCTTTCTTCTCCGAAGAGGGAAGATGCATTTATACAGGCCGGTATGATTCTGGTGACCACTGATAAACTCATTGTTTGTCGGTGGTCGCTAGTTGTTTGGCTTGACTGCTCTATAATTACCATCAAGTGTAATGCAGTCACTTTGTCCTGCTCGGATAAAAAAAAGCATAATAATTGAGGTTATGATATAAAATTACTCTTTTATACAATTATAAAACACTATTTAAAATCGTATCCCAAAGGTACTTCAGTACTTTATCTTGGTAATAAATTCTATTATTTTATCGTCGGCGAGACTAATAAATACATCATTGATATACCTCAATATCTCAAGATTTACGTCATATCTTTAAATGAAAAAGCCTATAAAACAGTATTTAATTGTACTCGTTTTTATTACTGTCTCGTGTAGACAACTCATAAGGTGAAGTTTTATTTATTTGCTCGAATGACAAGACGAGCGGGTCACTGGCCTAATAGCAGTTACCTTAATCATAGTCTACGCTTTAAACCGACATTTAAGTTGATATTCGTATTTTTAACAGCATCTTTATATCTAAAAATTTCGTGTCACGTTGTTTGTTCGCGATGAACTCCTAAACTACTGAACCGATTTTAATCAAATTTTGCAAACTGTGTGCTAAGTTTGGTCCAACTTGAGAAATAGGATAGTTTATATCTCAATTTTTAGTCGGAATATATTTTTATTGCTAATTATTTGTTTATTATATGACAAAAAGTTATAATTATCAGTGAGTTCCGTAAGATTCTAGCAAATGGCGGTGTAAGGTAATTCATTGGCTGGATTGAGTAAGTATCCAATAGATGGCGCATATTGTATTGAATAGTTTACTACAGTATAATTTAACATATATCATACATATTAAATATTACATATACCTACCACAGCAACGTGTGACCGGGTGTGCTAGTTAAATTTAAATTATAAACTTTTTTCTTTAGTTGTACCGTATGTATAATACAAATATAATGTTACTGACCAGACAAGTGGCAGTCTCTACAATACTTGTTATTGTACTTTTATATTTATTCAATATGAAATATGTATTACGTAATTTATATATTGTAACGTATGTTTTAGTATATATTCGGTTTATTTTCTTACTTAATGTATTTTATATACACCTGCTTTTTGTTTCTTCTCTGCATTAACCAAGGCTGGTAGAGAATGCCTTTGGTATTAAGTCCGTCTGTATTTGTATATAAATTTGAATTAATAAATACAACTTTAGTCCATAAAATGGATGTAAGGGGCCACGGTACGTGGACTCTATTTACCCTAACCTGGCTGTTAAGGGTCTCAGTGACCAACAGACGAGGCAATAACAGTCCACCTGTCTACATTAGATCCATGTGTTGGGTTTTTTTTTTGGCTTGATTGAAACGAGCAGTTCAACTTGATGGTAAGCGATACGCCTGCCCATAAACAGAAACAAGTTGCTTAAGGTCTTAAACAAATTTATGTGTGTCCGTTCACTCTCGAGATATACTCTATCAAATATGAAAAGAATCATTAATATCGGTCCTCATGTTTTGGAAATATCGCATAAAATAAATAAAAAGATACTTATACGAATTGAGAACCTCCTTCTTTTTAAAGTTGGTGGGAAATAAGAAACTTATTTGAGTATTCGTAGCGCAGTGGGCGTGTAGTCGACTGCGAAACGAGAGGTCATGAGTTCGATTCCCGCCCTGACACTAATGTATATGATTCAAAAATATTTGTTTCGGGTCTGGGTGTTGAAGGGTCGTAAATTCCTCGTAGTTCCTGATGCTCACGATACAGATGTGGGGTCAGGACTATGTGTGTGACTGTTGAGTGTAATTATTTAATTTTATTACATATCGCATAATATATTATTCATATAGAATTAAAAATGCTATGCGATGTATTAAAAAAATTAATATTGCGCATATTGTATTTACACATACGGTGGGACACGAGCTGTTTGTCTACAGTTTAACACGTAATGTTAAATATTAGCACATGTGTGTTTACGTCATAAAAGAATAACAAGGGCCTAAATATACTGGACCATATAGAAAACCGAATGAATATGCAATTATCTAGACCTCTGGTAGTCTGTCTCCGATGGCTTGAAAGGCACATGTGGTATTTAGAGAAAGGTACCTACAGTCGCCTTTTTTTATTTTATTTTTTTTATCCTGGCTCGGCAAAGTCACTACGCTCTACACCTGATGGTAAGTGTAGCGCAATCCAAGAATAGTGTCGACCAACGATAAACAATGTGTCCATCGTAGGCCGGCAAGATCATGCCGGCCTGCCAAAGGGCCAAGGGGGAGGGGAAGGAAAAAGGGCTGGGAAAAGGGTTAGGATCAGGGGCAAGCTCCCTGGGGAGAACCAGATATACACTGGCTGACCCTGGAACGCGACCCACACAAGGCGGGCCACTATGGCAGGTTTTAGCACCAGTGTACGGTGGTCGCTATCCGGTCGGATACAAGTATCCTCCCACCAGCAAAACACGCCTTCAATAAACACGACATATGTCTATAATGATGTTATGTTAAGGAGCTCCACGTGGCGAAGGTGTTGCGATGGATGTACAACGTTATGTGGTTGGATTGCTTCCGTAACATCTGAGACAGCCTTGGTGGCCGTAAAGTCGCTTAAGGATGTTATCAGGTTTTACGGAAACCGCAAGAGGACGTCAGTCGCACTGTGCCAGAATACACAGTACAGAAGATACTAATGACTAGATGAAATAGAAGGTAAACCGTCACCGCTTTTAGCATATAGCATAGGACGGCTGAGTAAGAGGGTAACCTGATGGTAAGTGATCTCCACCGCCCATGTACCCCCACAAAACCATAAGAATCATAGGCGTGTTGCTGACCTTAAAGGAAAGGGATACTTAACTGGGGGACTGGCAAGAAGAGATTTGGGCCTCCGGTTATGTCACTCAATGTTCAAAATCCAACAGCAAGTTGGAACTTTACGTCAATTTTCTGTGTATCAACAACCCGGTTAAGCCGGCCCATTGATGATGTAGACAAAACTGCTTACAACGTGGCTCTATCACATACACTTATCTTTATTATCTTTTGGGTATCACGAAGGGTAGTGGTGATGACCCAATAAAAAGCAAATAACATTAAATTACGGTCCCCACGAGGTTTGTAAGCCCGGACATAATAATAATAATAAAAAATTGGTGTGTGTCGTGGGACACCAGGTAGGAACGAAGTTCCTTCGGCTAATGTAGAATCGACACAAATTACAAAAAATTCAAATTATCAACTAAAATAACAAAATATGTCTCTTTATTTTTGTTTGACAACATAAAATTACATAGAAATAGAATAGAAAAATAGAAATAAAAAAAAGACGTGTAGCACTCGGAGACTGCCGCGGTAAAGCTATTGTATAGCATTTTTTATCAACTTATGTAATTATAAATAAAAACTTATTAATTTAGACTTAGACTGGCTACTAAACGGTGGACGGCCGTGTTCTATAATCAAAAATTCAAATTCAAATTTCAAACCGCGTCTACATTTCCAAATGTCATAAGTTTCACACTGTTTTATTAACGGAATTTCGACTTTAACTTTGTGTGCTAGATATCAAATTAAGTTAAAAAAAAGTCTCATTTAACGGTTTTATTCCACGCATTTTTTCCACGCATTTTTTCCACGCATTTTTCTTACGGTTTTACTATCACATTTTTTTCAGTTCGGTCACGCAGCGAAATCCCTATCCCCTCCAAGCCTGCCGTAAGGAACTTCGTTCCAATAACACCCAACAGTCACATACATAGTCCTGACCCCACAGTAAGATACAAGTCTTGTGTCGAGGGTATCAGGAACTACGACAGACTTTTTGGTCTCACAACACCCAGACCCGAAACAAATATTTGTGGATCAGACAAATATTTGCTCGGTACGGGAATCGAACCCACGGCCTCACGTTTCACAGTCAGCTACTCGCCCACTGCGCCATGGAGGCTGTCATTATTTGCAAATTCGTAATAAATAGTAAAAAAACTAAAATTTCCGAAGTACTTGATCTTTATAGTAGTACTGTTAACTAAAGTTATTTATGAGACGAATTAAGTAATCGAATTTATTTCGAAGTTATCGAAAAAGTCAGGTTCCACCGAGATTTGAACTCGGATCGCTGGATTCAAAGTCCAGAGTGCTAACCATTACACCATGGAACCGGATGATATAAAGTTGAATTTATAGCATTAATTTTGGCATCAATAGTGGAAATAAAGGCTTTATACGAAGTACATGTATGTAGAGTGGTAGAGCCATACTGTAGACGGTTTTTTTTATATATGACCGTGCATTTTATTATATAGCGACTGATTTTCAACCTCCGCTATATCGAATAAGACCAGCGTAGCATCGACTGTCTTCCTTGAGATTTGTCTTTGAGATTAACCCAAAACTATTTTTGTCTACAGCATTAATTGGCTAGTTGGACCATTGTGTCACAGAAAGCTAATGTGAAGTGGTAGATTCCCGTTGCATTTCGTATGGTGTAAGATTTCCAGGGCCCCAATCCTCTCTCCCATCCTAATCCCCATTCCTGCCTTTCAGGGTCGGAAACGCATCCATAATCTCTGTGGTATTATGAAGGTTCGTGGATTGGAGATCTCTTACAAAAAGGTCTATCCGTATAAATAACGAGTCGAATAAGTCGCTAGCTTGATGATAAGCTTTGATATAGCTTTGATATTCCATTAGTTAAGCAATTATTTGGCATGTTATAACACTTAATCGTATACTTTGACCATTAAGTCATCCGGTTCCATGGTGTAATGGTTAGCACTCTGGACTTTGAATCCAGCGATCCGAGTTCAAATCTCGGTGGAACCTGATTTTTTAGAACATTTTAAAGCAATTATTAGTAAATTGCCTCATTGACCTAAGACCGTGACGTCCCGGATTGAAGTCCCAGATCGGACAATCAAAACTTGTGTTTGACTTTTCGATTCGAAAATCACACTAGAGTTGCCTGATATCTGTACTCGATAGGCTGTAGGCTAGTCCCCTATCACATCATGGGACGGAAATAAACGTAAATTACGTCTGTATGCCGGAATGGGTTCTTACCACGTCTTCTTTAAGGTGCAACTAATTCGTCCACGCGACGGTTCGTCGAGTTAATTGTTTATATGTATCCATTTTAAAGTAAATTAAGTAATTAAATGATTTTGATGAAGAGAGTATCTTGTAATTCATGTACTAGATAATAACAGAAAGCTGTTTTTTAACTACCATTAAAATATGACGACAAAAGCAGGTCGCTCGCCTGCTGGTAAGCACCTGCCCATAAACAAAAGCAACACCTAACAGAACTTTGGATTACAAAGTACTGCATGGTATTGTGCTGCGCACGTCACCCTGAGACATGATTGTTAATTGTTAAAAAAATCCCATCAATTTCACTATAAATAAATAAATACACCTAACACACATAGTCCTGACTATTAGGTTAACCTGTATCGTGGGTATCAGGAACTACGAGACTTGCGGTCCCACAATTTGTGGATCACACAAACATTTGTCTCAGTGCGAGAATTGAACCAACGGCATCTCGCTTCTTCTATCTTTACTTTCCTCCTTCTATTTTTTCTACTCACCCTATGCGCCACGGAGGCTGTCTTCGCTGATAATTCTTATAAAGCTCAACAATTTCATTGTCTTCACTGTCCTTTAAACCGAAACACAACCAAGCTTACTAGTGCTGCTTCATGGCAGAAACAGATAGTTTGGTGGCACCAAGCCAGACGGCCTCTCGCATACAAGGGACCTATCACATACAAATTGTAAAACGCTGTACAGTAATAGAAAATCCGATGAACCAAATTCTGCCGAATCATCATTATTTGCAATCGCCATGCCCATAAATGACTTAAAGGTATTAAGGTAGGTAATATTATAGGTATGTATTGTATTCATACAATAGCACGTCATGACTCAAGGGTCATTTGAAACGCAAGTTATTTAATTTTATTAAACTGAATGAAGAGACGAGCAAGACGCTCGTCTGATGGTAATCGCCACGCTTGCTCATAAACAGAAGCAAAACCACACAGAACTTTGAATTATAAAGCACGGCATGGAATGAACTGCGCTCGTCATCCCCAGACGTCAGATGTTAGTCGCATAATGACCAGTAAGTTCACTAGCTTCAATGTCCTTCAAACCAGAACACAACAGTGCTTACACTGCTGCTTGGTGGTAGAAATAGACAAAGCGGTGGTACCAAGCCAGACAGCCTCTCGCACAAGGGACCTGCCACCTTGTAAAATGATAAGATAGATATTAAATGGCTTTACCATACCATCACTATTGGTTAACCCGTCAAAGCACGGTACAAAACATATGACATGACGTCAGATCGTTCAGCCGTTCTTATTACGTCATTAGCGTGATTGTCGAAGGCGACCTAAATAAAATATTAAATATTTAACACAGCCGATACGCCCAACTAACCCGCCCACGCCACACGGGAACCGTTGGCTCTAATGAAAAAGCATCAAATTTCATAATTGATAGAAGCGTGACAGCGTTCTGTGCGCCGGTCCCGCGGGCCGTACAATTTATTAATCAGAAATAATAATTCACAGGTAATGTGTCTGACGCGTGAGCCGATAAACATCGGAAGGGTTGAGTGCGGCTGTATTGTTGATCGTTAGTTGGAGTTTAATCTACGGTTAACTGACGATGAGATATAGGAATTTCCGGAAGCCCAAATCCCTTCCCCTTCTCAATCTCTAATTATCCCTTTCCTTTATGGTTGGCAACGCGCCCATGATTCTTCTGGTGGTGGGCGTACATGGGCGGTGGAGATCACTTACCATCAGGTGACCCACTTGCTAGATTGCCGGCCTATGCTATAAAAAAAATGCGTGGATTAAACTTCTACTTTTAGTGTGATTTGTAGTTTCTTAAATTGGGCACAAAATGTTAGTGTGAGATAAGGTAATGTTGATCGCTAAGTGTATTTATATATATGCTGGTGGTAGGATATTCATATCCGCCCGGATAGCGACCACCGTACACATGGTGTTAAAACCTGCCATAGAACCCACCTTGTGTGAATCACGTTCCAGGATCAACCAGTGTATATTCGGTTCTACCGAGGGGCTTGCGACATGACTTGATAGTTGGTTGGGGCGGGTATAGGGGTGCATCCTTTGCCTGCATCGAACATCCGCTTGTCCTCCGAAGAAAAATAAAAAAAAATGTAAAATCAAAATTTCAATTAGAGTAATTCTCGGAATGTTTGTCGATACATAATGCACTACGTTTAGAGTAGGTACCTACTACTGAGGAAAATGGTATTATGCATTTTGACTTCTAAAACGGGGTAAACCGCGACAGTGAGTAGCAAGAATTATAAAAATACCCTGGGAAATCATTTTTAAAATTATATGGCGTGACTAACTGATTCATCAACGCTCAGACCATATCGCTGCACCTAGAGTGCAAAAAATTTGACAACGTCTTCCTTTAATAACATTAAGTTATTACCATGAAAGGTTTTTGATATTCCATCACTAGAACGGTGAAAGTATTCCAAATTTGCTAAGGATGTTTCTTTGGTCAAGTATACTTTTTTACTTGATTGAATGACGAGACGTGTAAGGCGCTCACCTAATGGTAAGCCTGTCCACACAGAACTTTGAATTACAAAGCACTGCATGGCACTGAACTGCGCGCGACACCCTGAGACATAAGATGTTAAGTCTCATAATTCCCAGTAATTTCACTGGCTTCAATGTCCTTCAAACCGAAACACAACAGTGCTTACATACTGTTACTTGGCGGCAGAAATAGTCATATTGGTGATATCAACCCAGATGGGCTCTCGTATACCAGGGACCTACCACCTTGCAAGACTTCTTTATGCTTTTAAAATAATCGATGAAACACGCATTTCAGCGTTTTCCAACATTCAACCCCAAACACATGGAATTGCAAGGGAATGTTTTTTATTATTATTATTACTAGCCCTGTATTATTTACGTCCCACTGCTGGGCACGGGCCTCCTCTACTGAACTAGAGGGATTAGGCCTTAGTCCACCACGCTGGCCTAATGCGGGTTGGCAGACTTCACATACCTTCGAAAATCTTATCAAGTTCTCAGGTATGCAGGTTTCCTCACGATGTTTCCTTTACCGTTAAAGCAAGCGATAATTAACAATTAATATACACGTAACTTAGAAAAGTCAATGGTGTATGCTCTTGGGGCTGGTTTCGAACCTGCGACTTTCGTCTCGACAGTCCATACCACTTCCCGCTGAGCTATCTCTGCTTGCTAGGGAATGTTTATATAGGAAAATTAGTTTTATTCCAGATTTTATGGGCGAAGTCACAAGCGAAAGCTAGTTATCAACAGTCAAAAATACAATATTTCAACGCTAAACTAACACGTTAAAAGTTAACACAATCGACCCATCCAGACGTAGATTTTTATTTTAATCCTCGCGTACACCCATGGGTCCCATGGCGGCAGGTACTAGAAAGAGTTAGCGTTTTTAATTAAACTAATCAGTTAATTCAGCGAGGCGCGGCCTTAGTTCGCCGTGTGCATATGATAATGGGTCTTTAGGCGATCGTCACACGCCGCGCTATAACGCAAGGTTTAGTGACTTTATTGCAGTAATTTGCTTTGTTGAAACGAGGTGGTGGCTTGAGAAGGTAACTTCGAAATACAGTGGTAGAGCCACGCTGTAGGCAGTTTTGTCTACAGCTTGAATGGGCTGGCTCAACCGGATCGTTACCACTGTCTCACAGAAAACCGACGTAAAGTAGCGGCTTGCTGCTGCGTTTCGTACGGTGAGTGAGATATCCGGAAGTCCAAATTCCCTACCCTTCCCAATCCCTAATTATCCCTTTCCTTTAAGGTCGGCAACGCGCCCATGATTCTTCTGGTGGTGGGCGTACATGGGCGGTGGAGATCACTTACCATCAGGTGACCCACTTGCTCGTTTGCTGGCCTATGCTATAAAAAAAAAGCTCCTCACTTTGGGCGAGACATGCTAAATTCAAGAGTGCGGAGAGCTTTCCTGTCTTGCTTCGCACGGTCTTGTAGCTATGTTCGTTATTTTAACTTCGCAGTTGGTCTCTCCGAGTCGTCGAGGTTTTGGTCAATGTATACAGTCCATGTGTGGGCATATCTTGTAATAAATTGTGTATCAGTAGCGTAATCCTACTAATATATAATAAATGTGAAAGTTTGTTTGTTTGGATGTTTGTCCGTCAACCACGCTGAAACTACTGAACGGATTTTGATGAAATTTGGTATACAGACAGGGTATGAGCTGACTTGGGTGATAGGCTACTTTTTATCTCGGAAAAAGCAGATCACGCGGGCGGAGCCGCGAGCAAAAGCTAGTGTTATATAAAATCAGTTGTTTGATTACTATTAACAGATAAAAATCGAGACTTCTTGTAGGATAATATGTATCTAACAGCAGGGACTGACTTTTTGGGTGCCCTCCGAACCACGGAGACGCTCAGTTGCAATACCTCTAAGCGGTCACCCATCCATAGACTGACCGCACCAAGAATTGCTTGACTCGCTAATCGTTTACCGAGTCAGTGCCATGAGCGTCTCATTGTATACATTTAGTTAAATTCTGAATAGCGGAGACAAAACTAGGCACTCTCTTCATCCGGTTCCATGGTGTAATGGTTAGCACTCTGGACTCTGAATCCAGCGATCCGAGTTCAAATCTCGGTGGAACCTGATATTTTGTAATTTCTGTCTCAAACTGTTTGTCTGTTTACTAAATAGGCGGAGAAATTGTTATAGAAAAAATACATAAATTTTTAATACCCGATATAAAAATACGGTTGTTATAAGTTTGATTACAAATTGGTCTATAGATTCGAATGCAGTTGTGTTTATAAGCATAACTCGAGATTAATTGAGTGGTAGAGCCATGCTGTAGATAGTTTTGTCTACAGCATTAATGGCCGGCTCGACCGAGTCGTTATCAATGTCTGATAGAGCACCGACGTAAAGTACTAACGGCTTGCTGCTACATTTCATATGGTGAGTGAGATATCCGCAGGCCTAAATTTCTCTCCCCTTCCAAATTCCTTAATTATTACTTTCTTTTAACTTCGGCAACGCACTCATGATTCTTAAAGTATTGGGAGTGTACATGGGCGGTGGAGATCGCTTACCATGATGTAACCCATTAATCGTAGCCGTCCTATGCTATTAAAATGGTTCCTAGCTATGTTTAAAGAATATATGTTCAGCAATATAGAAATAACACATCTTTTTCTAGTTTAAATATGAAAAGTTTTTTTAATAAGAAAATTGACTGCACTACACCTCATGGTAAGCGCAACCCAATTCAAAAAACCAGCCAGCACCGACAAACAATGAGTTTATCGGTGGTCAATATAATCATGTCAGCTCATATAAATGCTTCTTCAAACTCCGAAGAGGGAAGAAACAAATTGACGAGTCTGCGATAGGACAGGTAGATTACCGATGCAGACATAGGGATACATGTATATACCCCTATACTCGACCCAACCAACCATCAAGTCATGTCGCAAGCCCCTCGGGAGAACCGTATATACACTGCCTAATTCTGGGCGATCCACACAAGGTGTATGGATCACTATGGAAGGTTTAACACCATGTGTACAGTGGTCGCTATCTGAGCGGATATGATATCCTATCACCAGCAAAATGGCACATTATCAAGCTTCATTAAGGCTGTATTATTTCTTATTGCTTTATTACGTTTATAATTTGTTGGAACGAAGCAAAATGTAACCCCGACCTCTAGACAAAGTTAATTTATGACATTTATATAAATAACAATATAATATTATTTATATTCATAATGCTTAATTGATGACCTCTGTTAATGGACGAATAGCTGTCTGTAAAACATAGGGCCGTGGATTCAATCCCTGCACTGAGACAAAATATGTTTGTGTATATATAGAGCCACGATAGAGACAGTTCTGTTTACAGAATGATCGGCTCGACTGGGTCGTTACCAATGTCTCACAGAAAACAGACGCCAAGTATCAGCTTGCTGTTGGGTTTTGTACGGTGAGTGAGATATCCGAGGACCTGATCCTTTCTTTCCTTCCCGACCCCATAATTTTTCCTTCCCTTTAATGTCGGAAATAAGTCCATGATTCTTGTGATATGATGGGTGTCCATGGGCAGTGGATATCAAAGAAAGGAAGAACCTATTTGCTCGTTTGCCAGCTTATCCTATAACTATAACATTATCCACAACTAGCTTTTGCTCGCGGCTCCGCCCACGTGATCAAACAAACAAACAAACAATCAAACTCTACAGCTTTATAATATTAGTATAGATTTGGGTAGCTTAGCAACGGAAGCCTTCAAATAATATTATTTGGGTAGCTTAGCAACAGAAGCCTTCAAATATGAATAATTTTCCCCGTTTTTGCAACATTTTTCACTGATGCTTCGCTTCTAATGTTCGCAGCGTAATGTTATATATCCTAAAGCCTTCCTCGATAAATGGACTATCCAACACAAAAAGAATTTTTCAATTCGAACCAGTAGTTCCTGAGATTAGCGCGTTCAAACAAACAAACAAACAATCAAACTCTACAGCTTTATTATTAGTATAGATATTAATTTGCTTAGGGTCTGTGTGATATGAGATCGAAAAGCTCTCGTATTTCCTGATATCCACAACACAAGATAATCGTATCTATGGGGGTTAGGATTATCTGTGAGGATGATGATAAAAGTATAATTATAAAAAAGGAGACATGACTACAAATTGTTGCAATTTTTTTTAAGCATCAAAATATCAGGTTCCACCGAGATTTGAACTCGGATCGCTGGATTCAGAGTCCAGAGTGCTAACCATTACACCATGGAACCGAATGAATGAGGTGCCTGAATAGACAATTGGGAACAGAAGTGTAGTTACAAAAGTAAACTAAGTAATAAAATTGATTGTTGTTTTCTGCATGGACCACTCAATCTTTAGGGCAAAATTTTATATGCCAGATAACATACTAAATTAAGAAGTACTAATTTGATATAAAAATTTCTGTATATGTTGAAAGCGTGACAATTTTGTATTTCAGCGTCTTATATTTTCCCTGAAAAATAACGGTAAAATGAGTATTGAAAATTGGGTTGTTAAAAATTCTTTTAAACCCATTTCATAGTTTATTTAATGAGTAACTGATTCTTAAAAAAACACTGTTTTTAACGTTTTCCTCAATATAGTTTTTTGGCGTGTATCCAATTATCTAATTTCGTGATTCTTGATTTCAAACGAAGAACATCTTAACTAATGTCACCCAGCATTCGCAGAAAAAATAATTACAAAACTCTATGGTTTGCATAAAATCGTATGGTATATTCTAAAAGAACATTTTAATTATTCAAATTGAGAATGTCCTAGCCATAGATGATAATATTATGTCGATGGGTAGTAAGTTTTGGAAAACGAAGAGCGGTCCCGTGACGATATCCGTTTACCGAATGCATAGTATGCCCATAAATTTTACTGGCCTTTCGAGGAAATTTTATTAGATTTAGATAGTTGCAATTATTTAATTTATCATCTTAGAAAGTCTATTATTCGCAAAAATATTTATTAAAAACACTTTTTGAATGTTTTGACCCAATGCATGTAGTAAGAATTATTACGATAAATGTATTACGGATATTTTAACTATAAGGCTTTTTTATGAATCTTTGGATGGTGATAATATTTCTCAGACGGCTTGATGTCAGGTAGGCGGCCAGGCCGATCAAAAAAATTACAAGGCATTTCTTAAACATGACATTTGTTAAAAAGCATGTTGGGCCGATCTCACTGCGAGTGGGATAAAGGGCAAATGGAATAAGATTAATATGGTAAAAATTATTTGGAAATTATTTTAAACCAAAAATAAATAGTTATATTTAAGTCAGAATATAAATAGTTACATGAATATTTAAGTTTTACACAGAGTCTATGAATTAAGATATTTCCAAAGTGGAGATTAAATAAGTTTGTCCTAGGTCAAAAACATAATTTTAATTTTCTGTACAAATAATTTGATATGGCAGACATTTGACCTTCTATAAAAATGAACACTGGATGGTACACTGTCATTATCCAAGTCAAGGCACTTCATAAAAATGTAATTTTCTTTATTTTAAGGTAGTTTTATCCAATCATTATACAAAACATTTCTGTTAAATTTCAGCATTAAGTGTCCCACAGTAACGTGTGGCCATGTCGGCCATAAGATATTTATCGAAACATTCGGAAATAGGACACAGCGCGTGGCGGTTAGCCGAGATGGCCGTAATGCTCACGTCCGCCATTCTACATTTTTATTGTGTCAATATTTAATGCGATGCCCGCAAACATGTTATGCTAAACGCGTTACATGGGATATGGATTAGAATATTTAGGATTGAATAAGTTATTGAATGTCCAAGGAGATATGAGAGACCGTCTAGGTTGGTACCACCGCTTGGTCTATTGTTGCGGCCAAGCAACAGTGTGTAAGCACCGTTGTTTTTCGGTTTCAAGGACATTGAAGCCAGTAAAATTACTGGGCATTATAAGACTTAACATCTTATGTGTCGGCGTGACGAGCGCAGTTCAGTGCCATGCAGTGGTTTATAATTCAAAGTTCTGTGTGGTGTTGCTTCTGTTTATGGGCAGGCGTGACGCTTACCATCACGCGAGTGCCTTACTCGTTTCGTCATTCAATCAATAAAAAAAGAAATGTCCAATGCTCCCTTACATAATATTCATAATGGTTTTTTTAGTTTCATGATGGTTTCCAATGAGACAGTGGTACTAACACAATCGAGCCGGCCTAGTCATACTGTGAGCAAAACTGTTAACATTATCTCAAAGTGTACAAAAATAATAGTTTTAGTCAAAATATCCCGTGACTTGTCTTCGGTTATATCGGTTAAAAGGTTATATCGTGTGTAGACGGGTCTAAACGTCCACGAGCATACATTTGCGGGCGGGTGCTTAGCGGCCGGTATAAAATATTGTTTTTTGCCAATATCCGAAACGGGAATCCAACAACAACCTGTGTAGACCGGGAGATATGAACCTTTGTTTAAACCTTCTGAATATTATTTTTCATATTCTTTTTATACGACCGATAAAAAAGAGAGTTGTGTGTGTCTCTGTCTGTAGCATCGTATCGCCGCCACTAATGGACCGATTTGAATGGTTTTAAGTAGATAGATAACACTTTACTGAACACCAATTTAAGGAAAAATACATAAGAAACTTATAACTATAATAATGTCAACAGGCGGTCTTATCGCTAAAAGCGATCTCTACCAACTAGACAACTTTAGAATAACGGAATTGTTAAAAAAAAACGGGCTAAACAGTGGGGGTGTTTAGAAGAACGTGGTTTTTATTGTTTGAAAGACCTATTATTAGGTGGTCATCATATGGTCCATCACATGCGAGAGACCGTCTGGGTTGGTACCACCGCTTTGCCTATTCCTGCCGCCTAGTAGCAGCGTGGAAGCATTGTTGTGTTTCGGTTTGGAAGACCTTGAAACCATTGAAATTGCTGGGTCTTATGAGACAATTACTTATGACGAACGCAATCTAGTGCCATGCGTAACCCTACCATTTACTAAATGTGACCATTTAGAAAAGTCCAGATGTTTGTTATTCAAATGAATAGAAAAATATTTTTTCACACTCTATGCCGATTTGATATAATGTTAAAATTAAACTATGCATGCTAACGGGAGCCGAACTAACAAAGCGAAAAAAAACAACTAAAAAAAAACTACTCGCGTAAAAGACGTAGCGAGATTCCAAAAAAAAAAAAATTTTGACTAGTTACTACGAATAATGGCGTGCGGCGTCTTACACAAACTCCTCTTCGACAGTACCTCAACTCTAACTGAACCATAAAAATCTGTAATGTATGAACGACATAAAGGTAGAAGCAAAACTCCCGACTCCTAGACTACGTGAAATAGAGTCAAGTTGGTAATATGAAATATGTAAGCGCACCATCCGCGTCCCTCCGTCGCAACTCACAGTTTGACTGATCCATTCAATATTTAACGCTAACTCTTTTGTAAACGTTTCGGTTTGTATGGACGTATTGAAGATTGGTGTAACATAACGTTTTGGTGTATGTCGTAATTTATTTCGATTAATATTGGAGAAGATTCAGTGAATTTTTTGTAAAAACTTTTTTATGATGTTCGGTATTTTTGTCATATTATATTTTTTCTGTTTCATTAATGAAAGTCGTTCGTCTTAAGACGAGCGCAGTTCAGTGCCATGCTGTGCTTTGTAATTCAAAGTTCTGTGTGGTGTTGCTTCTGTTTATGTGCAGGCGTAGCGCTTACCATTAGACGAGCGCCTTGCTCTCTTTTGTCTCGTCAATTAATCAAATAAAAAATAATAATAATAAAGGCATTCATACGTAAGAACTGGTCATTCACCCACATTTTCAAGTGGAAGACCTGAAGATCAGAATAAAACCAGCAAAGCTAGTGGACTAATAACAATGTCTATGTGTAGCACGGAATCAATGTGGGCTGATAATAGTGTGATGATAAAGATATTAGTATGGCTTTGTGCAATGCTTAAATCAATAATTTCATTAGAGGTGTAATTAAAAAAAATCGTTTTAGAAACAGGTCAAACTGCTTTATATTGGTCGGTCAGTAAACAATTACAATTTACAATCGTTCTTCAGTCAGTATTACAAAATAAATGTGTAAAGTATTATTTTTCTAAAATTCAATGTACATTAATTTAAAGAATTTAATATGCTTTAAACGCTCCTGTCAACCCTACACAACTATACCATTTTTCATTAAAAACAAACACCGAAACAATTCCAACTTAACAGTTGACAAATCTCTTTTACAAGACTGAGAAACATTATTTTCTTTAGAGAAAAAAATCAGTCAAGGGTTGTCACGTGTACCGTCAGACACAATGACAAATACAGGGGACGCTCAAGTGCGGGATGAAAAAAGTTTTGCAACTACCCACTTTTCATTTAACGCAATCTACGGGCTCACGACAAATGAGTTTCGGACCTGACCGCGTCACGTTGTTACAACCATAACTTTTTCTCGAAGGTTTATTGTTTTTTTTGTGGATTTGTTTTAGGGGTTTCAGTGGCCAGAAATGTAAATAGGCTTTTTTATTTTATTTTGGACTTAATACTGTGATACATTACATAATGTTTCATACAAAAGTGGTAAATGTGGAAGGAAAGGAAGCCGACGCTAAATTCTGCAAGTCGCGGTGTATGTACATATACGTGTACATATATAAGTTTGATGTTTTTTTATATGGAAGTTGATAGATATCACAATTCACGTACGTCAGTAAAAAATATACATTTAGTATTTCCAATGGAGCCACTATTTGTTTAGTTTAAGATTATCACATTTGTTTATTCTTTCATTGTTTTTAATACCTAGTATCAGTGAAATATACTTATCGTGAACTGCAAGACAAATAATATTGGCAGTTTATGAATGATACTGATAAAATATTATGTATTTATTATACGCTTATATGTTATATGATAACATCGGGGTTACTGTTCAACGCATGCTGTGACACCTTAAAATATTTGCATTTAAATTTATGATTGTATTTATCCATTTTTAGAAGTAATAATGTAATAACTACTGGTTGTCCAAATAAATAAAAACCGGGTAAGCCAGATATCATATTTCAATTTTAGAATCAATATTTAATACAAGCGGTTTTAACTCTTCTCCTACGAGAACGATTTGTTCAGTTATCTCTGAGTAGAGGCGCTATATTGAATTACATCTTTGCATCATTGTCGTTGTGGATGAATTGCTCAGTCATTTTACCTCTACATAGCATTGGCCATGGACAAGCTCGCCAAGCCAAACCAGCCAGATATCCCAATTAAATTTTCGAATCTACATAAAATAGAAGCAGTTTCAACTCTTCTACGAGACATATACAGCGAAACGATTTGTTCAGTTGTCGCGGAGGCGCTATATTGAATTACATCTTTGCATTACTAGCGTTGTGGAATAATTGCACAATAATTTTACCTCTACATAGCATTGGCCATGGACAAGCTCGCCAAGCCAAACCAGCCAGATATCCCAATTCAATTTTCGAATCTACATAAAATAGAACCAGTTTGAACTCTTCTGCGAGACATATACAGCGAAACGATTTGTTCCGTTGTCGCGGAGGCGCTATATTGCGACACGAGAGCGATGGTGGCAACTCGCGCGACCGCCCTTTTAATAAAATATTCACAACCGGCGGATTGTGGCGCGGTTCTGAGTTGGTGCATGTTGAAAAATCGCCGAAATATTTTTTTTTTAAATACACCCAACAATCACACACATAGTCCTGGCCCCACAGTAAGATACGAGTCTTGTGTCGTAAGTATCAGGAATGACGAGGGACTTTCGGTCTTACAACACCCAGACTCCGATATAAATATTTGTGAATCACAAAAAACATTTTTCTCGGTGCGGGTATCGAACCCGCGGCCTCTCACTTCACAGCCGGCTACTCGCCTGCAATTAATGAAGGAGGAGAAGATACTAACATGCAACTACGGTCACTTCAATTTAGTCCTGTTTAGTACACTAGCACTTGAGTCGAGTAATTGTTAAGGGTTTGAGTATAAATCTCAGATCTAGCAATTACACATGATACGGGCAGGTTTGCATGATGGTAAGCCATAAACAGAAGCAACACCGGCAATGTTACTACATTGGACCTGACGTTAAGTGCAGTGTAGTCCAAACATAATGTCGATCGTCAAGAGATATTTGGTCCCTCGACGTCAGTAGAATCTTGCTGGCTTGAAGTTACTGGATATACTTTGGCCCTTCCTGGAACGTGATTCGCCTGAATGAGCCACTATAGCGAGTTTCACCATGTGTACGGTGGTCGCCATCCACTCGGTCATACATATATACACTCACGCCTGTTTCCTATAGAGGTAGGCAGAGACAACGGACTTCCACCTTTACGATCCTTACACGCCTCTTTGGCCTCTTTCACTCTCGTTATATTCTTCATGCATGCACGTCGTCGCATCAGTAATATTTTTCCAGTCGATCATTTTCAGCACAATATAAAATTAAATACGTATTTCTATCAAAGTATATCGTATATTACCTTACATAACTCGCCAATAGCACGTACAACCAAAGGGTGAAATGGAAATTTAAAAAAGCCAATACTCGCGCAGCTCTCGCATATAACCAATTTATCCCGGGGGAAATTCTCATATCAATATGGCCACATTTCCCTCCTGTCACTCGGCAAGATGAGGCCTTCCCATCCAATACATCCGCCGTACGAAATCTTAATCCAATACGGGGCGACAGTTACATGATTTATATACGCCGATAGGTTGATCAAAGCCGCTAAGAATGTGTTTTTTAACGAATTCTGAAATAGATCCGAGTTTGAGTGTGTTAATATGTACTTATGTGAAATAAACTTCTAATAAAAAATAGAACCGACATCAAATTAAAAAGGTAGAAATAATATTACATAATTTGAGTCGGCGACTGTAGTTTAATAGTAAATGATTTTACCAGCGACTCAAGATTTTTAAGCTTTTTAGTTTTTTGTCGGATAATAAGGAGACACTTCAAAGCTAGTCCTATTTAATATAAAAAAAAGGTTGTTAATGATTCATTCACGAAAAAAAATACCATAAACCTTTCCCATAAACAAAAAAATAATCGACTGTCAACATGTAAATCATGAGATCCTCGTATTTTTTACTTGTTTGTGCATATAGCTGCATAACGACGCGTAATTACTCATTCTTTTCAGTGGCGGTGACCAGCTCGTTTAAACTCATTTACCTTTTTTTGTTAGGCAAAGTGATTTTCATTGATGGCGATCTCTTTTTAGTCATTAATTGTAAATCAAGGTATGATAAAATAAACTATGACTACTTCAGAACAATGATTTTAAATTCCAATGCATCGTCTGGATAATGGAAAGTCCCGGGTAACTTTCCAGCAAACCTGATAAAAAAAAATACTCTCAGAATTCGCGCACTCAGGGTTCCATACCCATAAACTTTATTTTCATAAGTTTTTTGGTTACATATTTTTTTACTTTAAAAGCCTCAATGCCGAGACTAGCAGGTTGCTCGTCTAATGGAAAGCGCCACGCCTGCCCATAAACCGTGGTGCTGTATCACACGTGCTGCATGGACTTCGTTCTTTACCCCGAAAAATACTAAATACTAAATTTTTAAGTTTCCATATACGGCGTAATTTCATTTATTTCATTTACCATCAAACCACCACTGCTGCTTGGTGGCATAAATAGATAAAGCGGTGGTAACAATCCAGATGGCCCCAGGAGGGACCTACAAACTTATAATAATAAAAATTATGCGAAAATTTAGGTCGGCTATCTATTATAGTTCAGAAGATTGAGATTTTCAAATCTAGCACAGATAGACAGACAAACAAACAGACAGACAGACGGCGTAGGGTCTTCAATAGAGCTCTGTTGCTACCCTTTGCGTACGTACCCTAAAACTAATTATTTTCTATGTTACTAGTCGTCACTGATTATCCCCTACCAAAAAGTGCTCAACGCGGCTAAAGAAGTTTTCACTTCAATAATATTTTATAATCAATAATAAAAAAATTATAGCGTTTCGCTTTTATATATCTGTGTAGTAAAGGAAAATATACTATTTCGATTTATGTGAAGTTGATGACGAAGTATCCTCGCAGAGCTCCCAATGTATTCGTCACTGCGCGAAGTTTTAGCGGCCCGCCTCTGCAATACACTCAGCGTATACACCTGAGCGCAATCACATTATCCCGATCGCGATGCTGCGACGAAAGGATTTTTTGTTCTCACATCACTCTTCCATCGGTTTTAAACTGATTAGTCGAGAATGTTCCAAAGTTAGGTTGGAGAGAAAAATATTTATATAGAAACATATAAAATATTAGTCTTATCAAGTGGTAGCGCTGAAGACAATTTTGTGTACATAAATAGGTCGGCTCGACTGGATGGCCTGGCTCGGTTTTCTGTGTAAACCGTAGTGAAGTAGTTTACTGTTCGGTTTCTACAGTGAGTGAGATATCCAGAAGCCCAAATCCCATTCGCAATTCTTTAATTATCCAATCACTTTAAGGTTGGCAATGAGTCCATGATTTTTCTGCCATTGTGGGTGTTTATGGGCGGTGGAGACCACTTACCATCGAGAACCCACTTGCTTGTTTTCCGGCCTATGCTGGAAAAATCAGAACCAGGATTATAATTTACATATTCTTTGAAGGTTGGCAGTTACTTAGTTAGTATGAGCCTTATGAACTTTGGAACACATTTTTATCTCTATCATTGTTTAATATAAAATTTAATAAAAAAAATTGCCGTTTGTTAGTCTCGCAAAACTCCTAAACGGTTGGACCTATTTCGATGAAGTTTTTTGTGTGTGTTTGAATGGTTCCCGGGATGGTTGATATTCACAATTGGACCAAAGTGAAGGTAGCACCTTTAATTATATATTACGGGTGAAACCATGCTGCACAGCTAGTACATGATAAACATTCACATCATTATCAGATTTCCAATACTGAAATTATTAAAAATACGTATAACCAGAAACAAACTTCATTTGTTTTAGTAATGTCAGTACATTCAACAGCGGATCGTCCAACCATCCGATAAATGTAATCCGAGTTTAATCCATAGACAATAGTTGGACGATATTTTACGGGGCGTTCTATATTTGAAATATGGCCGGCGGCAAACTGGGAGTTCAATTAACGGAGTACCGTTATTAATGGCGCGTTCCCCGGCGTCCGATTAAATTCAATCTCCGGTAATCCGCGGCGCGGAGCCTGCCTCATCAGCTCTAGTTAAGTTTCAACTGTTTATTAATTGTCACGATTTATCACACTGATAAATTAATATTAGGAAAATAACAATAAAACGTACAAATAAAATTAACATCATACAACGCCTGTCTAAATTTCTGTAGCAAAAGTCAACACAGATATTTTGCTACAGTTTGCTGTAACGCAATAGTTTATGTTATTCTACGGTAAAGCACTTCACATACTTCAATAAGCTAAATCTAGAATTACACCTAGTTGACATTACGTGTTTCTTAACTTTTTCAATACATCGTTATTATCATTAAAACAGATTAAATATGAAGATAATAAACAATATAAAATTTTATTCTAACGAATCTTAATGTACTTTGATTTATTTTTTCACAATATAGTGCCGCTTACATCATATAACAGTCGAAATAAATTAATCTAAAGTTCACCATTTGATTAAAAACATGTCACATTGCACAATCATGCCGTGGCCCTTGTTACATCGGGTTGCGCGTGGAAGGCACGCACTAATTACCGAAGAGAATTCAATGCCATAAATCACGGGAATAATATAACTGCGAGAGGCAGTCGTCGCGTCGTTCAGGAATGCACGCCCCAAATCCATTGGGGTCGGCATGGACGGCCTTCCCAATTTGAATTTCGAATGTACGTTCCAAATTTGAATATGGTCACACTCGACTCGACGTTGCCAGTGTCTATGGTGCAATTCGAAAGCGACATTTCTAGTAAAGTAATTATTCTATACGAACTTTAAACCTAATAATATTTCGAATAAATTATCATTATTCACGAAGAAAATAAAAAGAAAACAATCCTGGTCCAATGTGAGTAGGTCTCGAGTAAAGTTCGGTGCTAACACTCCATAAAAATTGTAATTTTAGGGTTATAGTGACACAAAAGATACTTGGCGACCCTATAACAGAGACTACTACGTTTGTCTGTCTGTCCTATGTTTAAAAGGCTTGTATCTTTTGAATCGTAATAGAATAATCTGAAATTTTAACAGTTTACATAAATGTATCATGATTTTTTTATGTAATAATAAAAGTAGCGATAGTGCAGTGGGGATAGTACGGACTATCGATACGAAAGTAAAGAAAAACGAAAGAGCATTGGCCTCTTAATTTACGTGTGTATTAATTGATAATTATCGCTTGCATTAACAGTGAAGGACACATTTTGACACATGTATACCTGAGAAGATCTTCATAATAAATTCGAATGTATGCGAAGTCTGCTAACCTGCATTAGCCCAGCGTGGTGGACTAAGGCCTAACCCCTCTCTTCAGTAGGAGGCCCGTGCCCAGCAGTGGGACGTGTATAATACAGGGCTAGTATAAGTAATAATAAAAATATAAAAAAAAAATAATTGTAAGGAGTCACGGTTCGTGAGTCCAATTCGCACTTGACCGGTTTTTATTACTGTTATTTGATGATATTCGCCTTAGTAACATACCATGTGGAAATTTGAGTAGGCTTACATACTAAAAATAAAAAGGAGCCTTTTAAAAGACAGACAGATGGTGTAAGCCTAATAACAGATTTTCATTGGTACCTACCTTAAATCTGCAACACCGTAAAAAATATTTAATATGATAGTCATAATTATTGCGTTCAAGTGTTTGGTTTTGAAAAATCTGATATAAGTGGGACTAACTCACATCATGAGACGGAGGAAATAAGCTCGACGAAACTGTAGTAGGTGCATTAGTTGCACCTATATCTACCTCTTATCTATACTAATATCTATACTAATATAATAAAGCTGTAGAGTTTGATTGTTTGTTTGTTTGTTTGTTTGTTTGTTTGAACGCGCTAATCTCAGGAACTACTGGTTCGAATTGAAAAATTCTTTTTGTGTTGGATAGTCCATTTATCGAGGAAGGCTTTAGGCTATATAACATTACGCTGCGACCATTAGGAGCGAAGCATCAGTGAAAAATGTTGCAAAAACGGGGAAAATTATTCATATTTGAAGGCTTCCGTTGCTAAGCTACCCAAATAATATTATTGAAGTTATACTTCTTTAGGCGCGTTATGAAAAAATGATGAGAGTGAAATTTTAAGATGCGCGCGCACCTGTGACACAAAAAATTAACAGTATGAAGTTAGGCGCGTTATGAAAAAATGATGAGAGTGAAATAAAAAAATAAATAAATAAATATAAATAAATAAATATAAATATATATATATATATATAATTATATATAGATGCGGTTTTTATTTTATAATTTGGAACATGGTGCAGTAAAAAAAGTACCAGGTTCGCATAAACGCGAAGAGAGTAGAATGTCCATTTTACATGGCGAGTAGCCGTAATTAATAAACAAATGACGATTTGGACAAAGAAAAACTCTTTAGGTTTTTTCTTATTCGGAACATGTTGCCGTCAAAAGTACCAGGCTCGCATAAACGCGAAGAGAGTAGAATGTACTTCTATCATGTCGAGTGGATATGTTGATATAAATTAAAATACTTTTATTTAATATAATTAACACTAAATATTATTAAATTATTAATGTTAAATACTTATTATTGGTTATTTAATGATGCAAAAGAAGTATAACTTCTCACGCGCGTACATAAGTACTCGCACCCATTTTTTTTTTTGAAGGCTTCCGTTGCTAAGCTACCCAAATCTATACTAATATTATAAAGCTGTAGAGTTTGATTGTTTGTTTGTTTGTTTGATCACGTGGGCGGAGCCGCGAGCAAAAGCTAGTATATTATATAGGTATACAAACTTGTATATGTATATAAATCTAAATGTTAGATTAAATAAAATTATATAATTAAAATCTGAATATGTTTACATATCCGTTTTAAAAACATTAAATTCTAAATTTAAACTTCCATTTGGAAGCGTATGTGTTCGGCACATTTTCCGCGCATTTCTCCCTACGGGATATTTATGAACAGTCACTGAGCTATGTAATAATCTGAGGCGGGATTTAATTTGTCGGACTGATTTCACACTACCGCTAGAGAGAGATGGATTTATATTTCAAAACGTATGTTAGAAGAGTGTAGATAATGGGTTGTTGAAATCGTTAGCGGTTTCAGCAGACAGGCCGTAATGGAAAATCGGATGTGAATTTATTCTTTGGGTTCTTTTCTATTGAGTAAATAAAGTGAGATTTGTTTGTGTTGTGTAGAAAGCAAGGATTTTGTTACTTTACTTTTTTTATTCGCACTATTATGTTCGTCGCCAATAACAAATGTTTAAAATATTTTCAATGTTTCATGAAAATGATAAAATACGGTTGTCGCTTCCTTCCTGTACAATGCTTCCTAAACGATTTTTTCATGCAGATCAATACAAACAAAGTCGATCAGTCGATCTTTTCGAACGATAACATACTAAATTCATTTAGTTTATTTTTCCACGCACTATTCATAATTGTTATTTATTGCTCAGTTGCCCCCACTTTCATTAAAAAAAATCTGTTATACGTATTCGGGTATTTTTCAAAATTTAAATCCATATTAGATGATTTAGTTATTTCAGAAATGCAAAGCCGCGAGCAAAAACTAGTATTCTGTATCGCTTGCTTCTATCAAAAACATATATTATTGCTTATAGCGGTTACACACTTGAATCAACAGTAGCTGTACAGTTTTTGTTGCTCAATTCGATTGACTGTTCAGACGGTTCAAATAGAATGCGATTTAGCAGTTGACTACTTTCAATTAAAATGGAACCGTGTGATCCCGCTATTATAAAACATACATTACTAGAACAAACAAGCAAGCCTCCATAGGGATTCTGTTAAACCAAATACAATGTACTGTAATCCGACTGTCGCGAGCGATTTAGCCTGATTAATTAGCGTAGAACAATTGTGTACAACCGTTGTAACAAGACTTCTGTGTATTCATCAACAGTAGAACCATTTACGTATGTCCAGAGGTCTACATAAAATGGTCGTGATTGGAGTAGTAAGGGTAAGCGAAGGGACAATTAAGGTTGTTAATGAATCTACAAACACTCGAAGACATTGGAGTCGATTAACAGTCTTAAAGACTTAGAAAACGATGTTTTGTTGTAAAATTGCAATATACATATCGTTACTATATTTATATAAGAAATAACTGTATTTGTTTTGCCAAAAAATCTCAGACTTTCATTCTATATCGACATAAAAACATTTTGTAATACTGCCTATTAAGCAATTTTGTTAATAATATTGGCTCTGTTTTATATACTGTGAACTGTCGCCCTGCAGAGAACGACCCACCTCAGTTGAGAAGGTTAAGGCCTTAGTTCACTACGCTGCACTGGCCTAATGCAGTTTGGTAGACTTTGCATACCTTCGAAATTCTTGTGGGAACATTCGGCATGCAGGTTTCGTCAATATATTTTTCTTCACCGTTATAGCAAATTGAAAACAAGTGTTACCTGCACTCGCCATTTTTATCATGGGGCTCCGTTTTTGATACCCAGTTACGCTATAGCCAGTTTTACGTGATTATTTAATTTTATGAACCTGTGGTAAAGGTATAAATGTATCTCACGATAAAAAATTAAAATCAGTCCCTTTGGTTTCTTTTTTGTAGTCCTTTTGCAGTGTGGACTCCGTTGCTCTTGTCGTATCATCACTGGCTGCAAATAAAATAAAACAAAATTGAATTTGAAATTCGAACACCCCATTAGTGACGCGGCAGACCCGCGAGCACTTGTTTCACCACTCGTTAGTCCGACTCCATTTGTTTGCCGCAACGCGACCTAATCCCGGGATTGTACCGGGATAATCCGGGATCACGAATCATGACACTATTGTTGTAAGTGTGAAACCGACACAAATAGGCCTACGGCTTTCTGCGTCCCCTACATAACCGCCCGAGTATTTTGGGTCGCACGAATTTGTATCCTATGTTCGAATTTTGAAAGTTTTCTTTTATTTTGTCGAATTGATTGTTTATGAATCGCTTGGCAGGGTGTTGACAGAATGTTCTTTTTTTGAAATCTATGTGATATTTAAAATTGTACTCTATGGACCCAGTTTGACGGTTGTTGGAATAATCTTTGTTATTCTTATATATATTTCCAATGAGTATTTAGTTAATGATGAACGGTTCTTTTGCGTAAACTTTTACCCATAGCCGCACAATGTGCTGTGTTATTAACAAGATTATTATGTTCTATTTTACGTAGGGTGGTTTGTTCAAATAATGAGGAACGCAGTTAAATGAGGGTTGGAGTTGTTTTCTTTTTATCCTGGCTCGGCAAAGTGACTAAGCCACACCTGATGGTAAGTGTAGCGCAATCCAGGAATAGTGTCGACCAACGCCAAACAGTGTCTATCGTTGCTCGGCAAGATTATGCCGGCTTGCCTAACTGCTTCTTCACACTCCGTTGAAAGGACCCCATATTATAGGAAAGAGGGAACACGTGTGCCGGCAAACTACTCCACAGTTTAATGGTCCGGCACAAGTACGATTTAGCGAACTTTTTAGTTCGAGCCGAGATGGAGGAGACCACGGAGCTGTGGCTCCGAAAGGCAGCACGCGAGGTTCTGGTCTCGACATTCATTTAAATAAAAAAAAAGTTGTTTCCGTATATGAAATGGGGCTTCAGGGATATAAAAGTCGCCTATAGTGTACCGAACATAGTTTTGCCGATCGTATACCAGACATTGCAATTGCAACTAAATACACGATGGAATAATGAAACGATCGGTAAACGTTGTAGGCCGTAACGTTTATGGCCTATGACTTGCTAAAGACCTTTGTACGTTCGATGCGATGGTTCTATCCCAGAAGGACACGTGTACACATACATCTATGCTCTTTATAGCAAAGGCCTCCGTGGCGCAGCGGGCGAGTAGCCGGCTGTGAATCGAGTGGCCGCGGGTTCGATCCCCGCGCCAAGAAAAATGTTTGTGTGATCAACAAATCGAGCCTGTTATGGAAGAACATCGTAAGTGACATTTTGTAGGTATTTCACTCTTTTGGCGTAGCGTATAGCTAATATAATTGAAGGCCTAATGCAAAAATCCTTAGGCTCATATCTGTAGAAATGGCAAAATTATAACTGGAAATCAATTTTATCGTAAACGAAAAAAGTAAAAGTTTTAAAAAAATGAATAGTAAAAATTATCGTAACCTACAATATCCTACAATATAAAAGGTGTGGAAATAAAATGTGAAATGAATTATAGTCGTGAGAATAGGAGGAATATACATGAAATTTACTGGGGCTTAGGAAGTTCTATGAGACAGCGTGATTGGCTTCTAGTCGAGGAGACAAATGTTCGTCAACGAAAAGTGGTAGTAGGCGATCAGTCTCATATCGTCTTCTACTTTCGTTTTGTCTCCGTTTCCTTGGGGAGAAGGAAACAAAACGAAAGTATGTCAGCAATTTTTATTAAAAACATTAGGGATATCACAAATTACGTTAAGATATGCTCTTAAGAATCAACACCTATTAAGAGGAAATTAGTGATGATGAATGATTGTTTATAAGGGAAGTTGATAATTTAATAAGAATAAAAATTAATATCGATACCTCTGGGCTCAAAGGTCGTAAAGGACATTTGGGCGAAAATGAGTTATATATACAGTTTTGTTCAGAATTTTATTCTCTATGGATCTGTATATTCCATTCCTCGAAATTCTTAAAAAAAGTGCCTTTACGACCCAAAAAATTTGGTACATTTAGCAGAAATAACTGTGAAATTAGGACGTAAATATGATTTGAGTTTTAAACTTTAGATACTACGGTGGTAAGAAACATTAAACAAATTTTTTTTTGAGGTAAAATGCACATTTAGTACGTATTGTCCTTTACGACCTTACGTTTTAAGTTAAACATAAAAAGAAGTAGGTTGTAAAGGTCGTCATCTATAAGAATTGTCCTATAAATTCATTATAGTATATTCACAAATAAGACAGACGTACCATACGATTCAGTTTAATTTTGTGGTGTTCTTCTAAAAAGGGAGTAAACTTAAATAATGAAGTAAGTAGGTAATATAAACACAACTTCTAAACTGATTTTAATTTTATAATACTTTGGACTAGTGTTTAGTCAATATTAAATCACAAATGTCATAATACTAATAAAGTTTTGTTACGGTTCCGGCAACCGTCAGCCCCGTTTGCGCACCTTTACGTAGGAGCTACCTAAAATGTGGCTCTACTCCAGCCATCGCGTGTCGCGTGGCGCTTCGGTCGTAAAGAACTACATGCAAGTAAACCAGCGTACCTACTCACAAATGAAATCTAGACCCATTTTCACCATTATTAATAATAATTGTGTATCGGCTGCACTCTCATTACGCCCTACTTTTATATAACTACTATGCGTAAAATACCTTATTACAATAAAATGTCCTATAAAACCTAGCAAACGCATTTACATGTAAACCAAACTGTCCTTTACGACCCAACGCAATCCATATAAAAGTTAACTAATAATACAGAAATTAAAAAAAGAGAAACCAGTTAATAGCCGCAGAGTAAATAAAAAATTAAAAGACCAAGAAAAAATTATGAGAATAAAAAAGGAGAACTTGCATCCGAAAAAACAATGAAAATTAATCCATGTATCGAAGGCAAGTGTGCTAGGGGGTGCTATAATATATTACTGAAGAACGAAGAACTGCTTTAGTAGAAGGGATTGGATAGTGCACTGTGCTCGTAATACTTCAGTCAAGAGGAAAAAAACTAAAAATGATTTGAGCCGAAGAACTACTTACTACTTACCTTTGAATATTTTATCAACGACGCGACGGTGAAGGTTACAGGCAAGTATGTCCAATTTTTTTAATCAACACCGTCGACATTACACAAAAATTGATTGCGTACAACAATCGCACGTTAAGTAATTCTAAAGAAAAATGGCCCAAAAAGATTTGCGAAAACCAAACATATCGTCAGAAATCACTGAAGAAGCCAAAACATTTGCAAAAACTTATATTGAAAACCTTCCAGCAGTTCCGTCTCATTATAACAGAAAAAAATCTACAAAAACATATCTTCCTCAGGAAATGAAAAACATATTAAACCTCTATAGAATGTACCTGAAATATTGTCTTGAACAGAATCAGCAAGCATTAAGTGAGAACGCATTCCGATCAATTTTTAAGGAATATAATATAAGCTTCCATATACCAAAAAAAGATAAATGTGTAGTTTGTGTCAAAGCAGAAAATAATAAAGATGTAATGAATGAACAGGAAAAAGAACAACTTATGGCACATATTAAAGAAAAGAAAGCTACATACAAAAGATTTAAGATACATCAAACTATAAAGTCTCCTATCAATGAAAATTTGTACTACTCAAGAAAATATTCAGTTTTTAATTTTACGATATATGAAAGTGGCACACAGGATGTTTATTGTTTTACGTGGGGAGAATGCGATGCGAAAAGAGGGAGTAATGAAAGCGCTACCTGTTTGATAAAATATCTGGAAGAAAAAGACAGACAAGGTATAAAACATTTACTTATGTACTGTGACTCATATTGTGGACAGAATAAAAACAATAATGTTTTAGCGGCCGTAAACTATTTATTGAAGACTGCAAATAATTTAGAGGTAGTGCAACTTAATTACCTACTACCGGGGCATAAATACGTGCCTGTCGATACAATTCACGCAGTTATCAAAAGGGAAGTACTAAAAATTATTGTATGGAGTCCATCACAATGGCCTACATATTTTGAGTCAGCTCGCAAAAACCCAAGACCTTATAAAGTCATTGTGTTGGACCATTCTGAGTTCTTGAACTTTAATCAATTGGTCACAAATGTATTCACTCCGATGACATCAAAAAACATCCGATTCCGAGATATCAGAGTTGCTACTTTTAAAAAGAAGTATAGCGATCAAATATTTGTCAAATATTCTATGGAAGAAGATGCACAAACCCACACTTTAATTTTACGGGAGAAGACCTAAGAGAAAGGAAAAGGAAAAGGAAGAGGAAAAGGAAAAGGGAAGAGACGATCGATAAAAAATAAAGAACAGACAAACAACGAATCTTTGGTAGATATGGATATCGTAAAAAAGTTATACGATTGCAGAATACCAATTTCTGCTGCCAAATAAGAAGATCTTATAAATCTGTGTGAAAATGAGACTATACCTAAGAGATCCATGGTGAATATAGGGAACTTCCATGCAGCTCTAAGATTCCAGAGACTTTAAATGAAACCGACGAAGAGGATGAAATAAATAGCGACGAAGACGATAATTAGAAGGTATTTTATAGATGATTGATTACATAAATAATTAAAAATAAGATTAAGAAAGCAGCATATTTTTTATAATAAAGAAGTGTTTCTAGGCAAGGTTTGAAAGAATATGCTTTAATAATTATAAGTAAAAAGACTAAAAAGTGTCAAAAAGTACTGATTTTTGAGTTCCTGAAAGTAAAATAATAAGAAAAAATACCATTTTGTTACCTAATTACTCAAAAATAATGTTTTTAATAATTTTTTTTTTTATAAATAATAGTTGATTACACACTAGTTGTTTTATTTCATTCAAATACTTTCTCTTTACAACCATTTACAACCTAAATAAAAAAATACTTGTCTATTACTACCTTGTCTTTTACAGAAGTATGGATTTACGCCCTGAAGAGCTAACTAGGGTTGAATTTTTCAGGGGCGTAAAGGTCATTTTAGTGTAATTTTGTGGGCGTAAAGGAAATTTATCTCAGTAAATACAGCTCTAAACCAATTTAGCAATATTTATTATAAAAAATCTGGAAAATCTAAGTACTTTCTTCCTAGGAATCATCTAAATAGCTCAATAAACAAAAAAGTTATAGTCAGTTGAAATAAAAAAAAATCGTTTTTTGCTTCTCCTGAAAAGTCGTATTTTGTCCTTTACGACCTTTGAGCCCAGATGTATCGATATATTGATTGAGTTTTCGTTTTATTATAAAAGTTTGATATACATATAGGACTTACAGGAGAAAGAACAGAGTATATAGCATATATTTACATAAATATATAACCTGACTATTCTGATAAATCATATCGTAAGTGACAATTTTTGAAAATCATATGGAAATAGTAAACTAAAATTTTATTGTAAGTGACAAAAGTACTTATTGCTTAAGTTTTACTGCAATCATTTAATTGATAACACGAAAGTCATTATAAGTTATGCAACATATATAAAAACCGGGGACCTCTAACTAACATATAAAAAATAATCAATAAAAAACCTCTCCTGTAAAATTAGACAAATGTCACTTACGATGTTCTTCCATAACAGGCTCGAAATATTTGTTTCGGGGTCTGCGTGTTATGAGACCGAAAGTTTCTCGTAGTTCTTGATACCCACGACATAAGACTCGTATCTTACTGTGGGGTCAGGACTATGTGTGTGGCTGTTTAAAACAAAAAAAAAATCCGGCACACGAACAAATGGGTTACCTATTTATAACCATGTCATAACCATGGTAATAAACATATGGGGTCGCCAGTATCACGATAGCAGGGGCCCCCATACGTAATGTATTGATACCTTTCTAAACTATATTATTCGTTATAGTTACATGGTGGTAGGTCCCTCGTATGCGAGAGGCCGTCTGTGTTGGTACCACCGCTTTGTGTATTTCTGACGCCAAGCAACAGTGTGTAAGCATTGTTGTGTTTCGGTTTGAAGGACATTGAAGCCAATGAAATTACTGGGGATTATGAGACGAAACATCTTGTGACTCGGGATGTCGAGCGCAGTTTAGTGCCATGTAGTGCTTTGTAATGCAACGTTCTGCCTTGCTCGTCTCGTCATTGAATCAAAAAAAAATCGACTCAAAGTCGTCTCAGAGTCGTATCGTGTCTGTTAAAACTGAAACAAGATAGTTCGATATTAGAATGCTCGGTTACGACACCCCCGGGCGCCGTGCACGCGACGCACACGTCACGACGCAGACTAACCGCCGCGATAAATTCGATTTTATTTGTATCGACGCGTCGAATGCCTGTGGCCATTACGTGAATTGCTTTCGAGGTAAACGATGTATTAAATAGTTTGTAATGTAGGCTGAGCTAGGTGTTCTATGTTAGCGCTGGGTGTTGTTTTTGAATCCCGGCAAAGCGACCAGGTATTTTTTTTCGGACTCTACACAAAGGGTGTCATTGGAACACTACGCTGCTATGAATTGCTGAGCCTACGCCGTTAGTCAGTCTGTCCTACAATTAAAGAGCTCTATCTTTTGAAAATATGTAGTTGGATATAATTATATATTAATGCTGTAGACAAAACTGTCTACAGCTTTGCTCAACCACTCATACATTTATACATACTTTTACTTAATTACCGTCGTCAAGCCAATTATGACCGTGACGCTACTATACGATATACTTTGGCAGCCGGAATCAAACCTGCGACATCTATCTCTGCCGTGCCCGTTCCCCGATAAGCTATCGCCACCTTTAAGAAATATGCGTAAAAATTATGCTCTTGGATATAAAATATGTGATATGAAATAAATTGTCAAATATAAGTTTGCTGGTGGTAGGATATTCATATCCGCCCGGATAGCGACCACCATACACATGGTGTTAAAACTTGCCATAGTGACCCACACGCCTTGTGTGGATCGCAGTCCAGGATCGGTCAGTGTATATCCGGTGCTCGCGAGAGGCTTGCGACACGATTTGATGGTTGGTTGGGGCGAGTATAGGGTTACATCTCTGTATCCTGGTGACCACCGATACTCATTGGTTATTGGTGGTCACTGGTTATTTTTTTGGATTGCATTGCGCTTACCATCAGGTGTAGTGCAGTCACTTTGCCGTGCTCGAATAAAAAAAAAATGAATAAGAATCTTCTTCTTAATATATAAAATTCAAAGGTGATTGACTGACATAGTGATCTATCAACGCACAGCCCAGACCACTGGAGGGATCGGGCTGAAATTTGGCATGCAGGTAGATGTTATGACGTAGGCATCCGCTAAGAAAGGACTTTAATAAATTCTACCCGCAAGGGGATGAAAGTTTGTATGAAACTTTGTCAATTTTAATCGTTCACGCGGGCGGAGCCGCGAGCACAAGCTAGTTGAGCAATATGTCATTATCTAAATTAAATGAAGTTTGAGGATACCTAATAATATTATGTTAATTAAACTTTACTTTATAAAACCACTTGTTTTGTACGTATGTAGTACGTATATGATACATATGTGGTTAACATTATCAATATTGATTAGTCATACATAGTTTTGCGTACCTACCTACGATACGCGAGTAAGTGCGTAACAGAGGTCAATGAAAAAAACCCAATTAAACATAAACAATAAAATTTATCACAACGAACAAAAAACCCACAAAATACCAAGAATTACTAAAAATATAGGTACTTTAAATGACTAGCTAATTTACACTCAGTGGTTAAAGGTCGATGAATTTTATTAATATAATTACTGGAATGACATCTTTTTATAGCGCTAAGATTTTTTTTACCAGAGCACGGTGAAGTGACTGCACTACACCTGATGGTAAGCGCAGTGCAGTCCAAAAAGACCAGCTACCACCGACAAATAATGAGTTTATGGTCACCAGAAACATGCCGGCCTGTATAAGTGCTTCTTCACACTCCGAAGAGTGAAGACGCAAATTGAGAGGTCTGCGACATGACAGGCATATACACTGTTCATTGCCTTCAATGTTTACTGCATAAATCCACACCACATTTATATAACAACAAATTTAAACTAGTTTATAAATTATTTGAAATAAGAGATTAACCGCACTGTCAGAATTCCCGCCAAAACTCCTGTCCTTAAAACGGTATAAACATTTTACTTTCAAACGCGGTGGCAAAGGAACGTAAATTCATACAGCCGGTTGAATCACAAGTGGTCGGACGGACGATGAGTTGTGAGGGCTATATTTTTATTTTACAATATATTAAGCATAGCGATTAAAATATTTTGTTATGTTATTATGGATAATCGTGTATGAAGATCAATAAATGAATCTGTCTGCCATACATTTTGAGAATGACATTTCAATATGAAACAGTAGTCACATAACCACGTAAAGAGTTACGTATGCCAATATGAGAGAAATATGTAATGTACGAGCTCCCATGAAGAAATTGTGGTTTCAAATGGCATGACGTGGCCTTTTATGGAATACAAAAGCTGTTTACTTCGCAGTGTTGATATAATAAGGCTCCACGTATTATGAACGTATGTTGTGATGATCACGTGATTATTACGTGGTATTCGCACAGGTCCCAGTTGTTATGAATCATAGTGCCAAGTATTTAGCCAGATGAACGTATTTGACCTTGTTTACTTACAACATCGAGCTTTATTCACAAAACGGATACGCACGATAAGCCGACAGTCATTGTTGGACGTCGCAGTTGGCAGTATTGTGTGTCGTGTTTGGAACGTATTAATTAATGTAAATAATTTTACTTGGTTAAGTGCTGATGGAAATAGTAAACCGGTGATTTGGCAATTAAATAAATGGAATAAAAGGTATGATTTTTTCATAATAAATGGATATGGATGGATTCTATCTGGCTGTCGGCCAATTGCATGTGGTGCCTGACGGCGGGAAAATGACTAAGGAATATAGTGGTGAATGTCATAAAATAATAAAAAAAAATAGGGGGATTTACCTACCTTAATGATGCTCATCACTTCAGGCGTTCTATTTGTCGTTCGTGTTAATAAGTTAACATAAAATAAACTCACGCATCCTCGAAGGAGTAGGCAGAAGTGCAACTAGCGCTGCACCCACGTTTTACTGTGCGTTCCATCCTATGATGTGGTGGGAGGCGAGTTCATTGCCTACCGGGCACAAATGCCAATCCCGATAACCCGTGTGGTATTGCCCGGTCTGGGATTTAAACCCAGGACCTCACGCTTACTAAACCTTAAGGGTTGAGAGCGCCTAAAGCGCTCGCCCGAAAGTCCGCTGAAGCTGTAGAAAGCCGACTCGCCTCAAGCTAACAGCATAACGTCACTTCGGAAAAAAAGCTTCCTAAACCTAGACAATGATGCAATAAATATTGATATTAGATATAACTAGTTAGTTACTACTAGTTTAGAGTAATTAACTACTAGTTAGTTATATATAACTACCTAAATATCTAGATTTTGTTTGCAGAGTTGAGTTGTTATGACATGAAAAGTAATTGAAATTGGTTAATTACACACGTTACCGCAACATAATGACGATAATGGTCAGTCAATAAAAAAAGCAACGGAAGATACCAGATATGAACCACTGTATAGAAAACAAACATTTATTAATTGTGGAATAAATGCACTAACTTTAATTTTTATACATTTGAGACTCGGCCATCTTTGTAACGTGTTATGGAAAGGTGAGGTCATATTTAAGGCTGGATTGCACCATAATAGCAGTTATAGTTAAGGTTTACGTCAAATTTGACGATGACAGTAACGCTAACTTTAACATTGACTGAGAAATGTGTTGCACCACCGTATTATGATACTACTAGATTCCTCGATTCATTCTAGAAGCAGGGACATAATATTATTTTGGAGTACAGACGCCTTAGGAGATATATCGCGATGGAGGTTATAATTAAACTATCTGACAGATATTTAACTTAAACAATAGCTTTAACCAGCGAATCTTGGGCGGTTACGGTTAACAGCTAAAATTATGTCGTCATATATCTTTTTTCAAATGGTGCAACTCATTTTTTAATTAACTGATACTTTAACATGTTTGTCGGTGGTGCAACACCCACCCCTTAAGGATCGTTACATACACATGACAGTATGGGTTTATATTATCAGACCTTATCAAAATCCAGATATCCTTAAATTTTACGCTAATTTTAGTGCCTCGTTTATTTATCGAAAATATTGATCACATCTCTATAAATTAAGTGAAGTGCGTGAGCTAGTATATGTATATAAGTTGTAACACGTTGGATGAGGAAAAATAAATAAACAAATTCATTATAATATAAGACTGATACGTGTCCATTCGGAGAATTGTGCAGTAGCAGGAAACAAACAAACTAATTGTCATTATTATAATGTAAACATTGGTAGGTAATAAGCGTGCGTAGACCTGTCTACACAAGCAGCACCCGTTCACAAGTATGACGCATGTCCCAGCCATCGGCTTCCTCAACCATGTTACAGGGAAGTGACCGATCTAGCACACGACGCCACCGCACGCACAGACATTTAAGCGAGCAAATTGCATCCAAGTAAATAATAAAAGAGAGAAAATAATGGAGAGAGCTATGCTCGGTGTTTCTCTGCGTGATCAAATCAGAAATGAGGAGATCCGTAGAAGAACGAAAGTCACCGACATAGCTCAGCGGATTAGCAAGCTAAAGTGGCAGTGGGCAGGCCACATAGCTCGCAGAACCGATAACCGCTGGGACAGAAAGGTTCTGGAATGGAGGCCACGTACTGGCAAGCGCAGCGTTGGACGTCCACCTACAAGGTGGACAGACGACCTGATAAAGATCGCAGGAAGTCGCTGGATGGAGGCCGCTTCCAACAGGTCGGTCTGGAAATCTTTGGGAGAGGCCTATGTTCAGCAGTGGACGTCTTGTGGCTGAAGATGATGATGATGATGAAATAATAAAAGTACACAATAGCAATCAACGCAAGCCAAAACCAAGGCATCCAATGAAGGCTTCACGCACATCAATCAACATTCACAGATTTACAAATTAACATAAAATTAATTAAGTATACAATTAGGCAATGTCTGTGTTCAGCTAAGCGTTTTTAACATTTAAATATTCAGTTACGTTGTAGTTTGCCCTTTTCATTCAAGTCCTTTTAATTTACAACAAAGTATAGATAGAAAAAGTAGCAGCGATAGCTCAGCGGGGAGTGGTATGGACTATCGAGACGAAAGTCGCAGGTTCGAAACCAGCTCCAAGAGCATACACCACTGACTTTTCTAAGTTACGTGTATATTAATTGTTAATTATCGCTTGCTTTAACGGTGAAGAAAACATCGTGAGGAAACCTGCATACCTGAGAATTCGATAAGATTTTTCGAAGGTATGTGAAGTCTGCCAACCCGCATTAGGCCAGCGTGATGGATTAAGGCCTAATCCCTCTCATTCAGTAGAGGAGGCCCGTGCCCAACAGTGGGACGTATATAATAAAGGGCTAGTAAAAAAAAATAGATAAAAAAGGAAAAGGAACATTAATGACTTCGTAATAGCTGCCGCTATTTGACTCATAATGGTCATGCCCTTTTTGATAACCGGGCGCTTGATAAATCAGTTTCCGTCCGTAGTCCGATAAATATGAAATTAAATATACCGACTCACTGATTCACCAACTCGCAGAGCAAACCGTTAAATCTAGAAATTACATAAGTATTTTTGTTATATCCCATCCTTACAGTAAGCCTGCAGGAATGAGATAGGAAATTGGTAAAAAAAGTGGTAGCATATTCTTATCTACCCGGATAGCGACCACCGTACACATTGTGTTAAACCTGCCATAGTTATCCACACACCTTGGTGATCGCGTTCCAGAATCAGCCAGCGTATACTTGTTTCTCCTGAGGGGCTTGATGACATGATGAACATGACTTGATGGTTGGTTGGGGCGGGTCTAGGAGTAAGCCGCAAGCACAATTTAGTTTAATATAAAAATGCATTGACAGGCGCAGGCGTGATGTTATTCGTTTATTTAACTGTTTGATATCTCATTACTGGAATTTAACTTTAATTTTAGAAAATGATGGATAACGCGAAGATCTGCGTGGTTCAGTTTCTAGAACTGCCTTACAAGAACATCAGAAGATATATTTGTGTTCCGAACTCTTGGGTAAAAGTACGCAGTTCAAAGGATCGTAGAGTGTACGTCGCATATCCTATAGAAGATCCGGCAAAAACAAAGCAGCGAAGTGACAATAATGAAACACATGGAAAAGATTGGAAACGTTTTATGGCTATTAAATTATATGAATCAGGTATGTTGGTATTTATGATTAATTATTTTGATTATTTACCCGACGGAATGGAGGAGGTTATAAATTCGCATATTTTATCTATAATCGTGCTGACACCTCCCGGGCACAGTGGGCGAGTAGCCGGCTGCGAAGCGAAAGGCCGCATTTCCGCACCGAGACAAGTGTTTGTGTGATCCACACATGTTTTTCGGGTCTGGGTGTTGTAGGATAACTTACCTCGCAAATGTCTGATACACAAATTACAGTGCATATAAGTACTAATTATATTATTATTTATTATATATTTTCCGATGTAAAATCATAAAATAATTTGTAAAATCATTTTGATCTTGACGATTCTTTTCTGGCGATAGTCACGTTAAAGTACAATGGACAATTTGTATGGATTCAACACGAAGATTTTGGTGTGTACTTTATTTAATTCTATAAGAGGTGCGTTCGAAAGGAGAAAGGAGCTACGTTAAAAACAATTTATATTATATTTAGTACAAGCACGTTTGCATATATGACAAAACCTCCATACATGTCTGTATTTTAAATGTGCCAAAACATAATTTTTACACTTGATTCCAATCTAGCTTCCCTATAATGAAATAATATGTACATAAAAAGATTTATATACACCATAGATTTCATCACTATTGGAGCATGCCCTAGAGAATGAGAATGCCCGTATCCTTTCATTCTAAGACAAATTTGTAGTCCTGATCGGTTCAATAAAAGTTGTAAATGAAAAACTTTTCAAGTTAAATAAAACTGATTCAGAAAATTAGAAGCTAAAAATAAGCCTAATGTAACCAATTTTGATTCGCTGTTACTGCAGGTTTGGAAGAAAATGAATGATGGAAGCAGTTGCCACCGACTCAAAATTATTTGGATTGAATTAGGAGGGAGCAGTTTTCTAATTCTTTTTGAGTCGTTTTGTTTTTGATTTCAGGTAGAAAAAAACTAACATTAATATTATTTCCGCAGATGATTATGATGATGCATATTTTTGGATCGCAATGAAGAATGTTGACGAGTCTACGGATGATGAAATTAATGTAATTGATGATGATTGTGAGTATATAAAACTTTGAATCAATAAACTAGCAAAAAGCTCAGTTTTGTAGGTGCTCGCAAGATTTTGTTTACCTAGCAATCTTTTTAAGTATCCTAGTAATAATGGATTATTGATATAAACTTCTTTAAATAATTCATTACACAAATTTACAGACATTATTTTGTTTTGTAAAACATCATATTCCTCATAAGGATTTATTCTTTATTCTAGAACTCTGTGTCTATGAGTTTTTAATATTACTTAATCTATCACAAGGAAATCAGACTCAATCATAAATTAATTCAATCTTATTTAATATAAGATTTGCTCAGTTTGCACAACAATCCTCAACTGTATTAATCCACTAGACATGTTTAGTAATGTCAATGTTTTCATACTATTTGACGTTTCTTAAACATCTTTACCGACTAAATACGGCTTAAGAATCGTTGTGCATGTCGGTCATTTAAACCTAATTGTATTTTATTTTTACAAGGTCGTAGGTCCCTCGTATGCGCAAATAGGGTTGGTACCATCGCTTTGTCTATTTCTGTGTTTCTGTTTGAAGGACATTGGAGCCAGTGAAATGCCTTATGTCTCGGGGTGACGAGCGTAGTTCAGTGCCATGCAGTGCTTTGTAATTCAAAGTTCTGTGTGGTGTTGCTTCTGATTATAAGCAGGCGTGGTGCTTACCATCAGGCGAGCGCTTTGCTCGTCTCGTCACTCAATTAAATAAAAAATACAAGTAAATAATAATAATAAATATAACTTTATCAATATAATATAATACATACAAAAATTCCGTACAAAACAATTACATAATTGGAATTACCTTACTGTGTGCTTTAGTTTTAACTTTTTTCCTGCACAGCGTTTGGTCAATTTTACGCCGATATCTATTTTCCGTTTGGTATTACATTAAATGGAAGGAATATAATATTGTAATTAAACTGAACATAAAAATAATAAACTGGTTACAAGTTTGGGGTCACGTGGTATGAAGGAGCTTCTCATAGACATGGGTACAAGATTGAAACAAATCTATGTACCTGTCTTATATTATTTTTGGGGCAATAGACTAATGTTGATTGACTGATTGACTCCTAATGTCAATGAGTCAATTAAAATTGAGCTGGATATATTCCAGGGTGATAGACTGAGCCCTTTATGGGTTTGCCGACCGTAAATTCTCAGTACTCTGTTGTCAGATTTAGGATTAGGATATTGTTTTCGTGAAGAGAGATAAATCATAACCTACTTGATTTAATGAAATGCAATTTGCACCAAAAAAGACCAGATTTGGTCGAGTTAAATAATATTTTAGAACATTATGGTGGTATTTTTTCAGATTCAACCGATAACCCTGATATTGCAATGAAGCATAATAATGCGTCAAGTGGAAATGGATCTTCGAATACGGATACCAGAGGTGAACATTAACTTTCTACATTTATGTTAACTATGTTGTTAATATCTTTTCTTAAACTTCTATGTTTTTAATTTTGATAGGTAATCAATCAGAATCAGCTATGGAAGCACACAGCGCCAGGCACAATACTTCAATAAAACCTAACGGAAAACCACAAATGAAGGTAGCATCAGATATATATAATCAAAATATTGCAATAGATTTATCAACTAAACGACCATTATCGCCGAGATCTATGACAATGTTTTGTAAACAGCGGCAATCTTATGATACGATAGATAGGGAAAATAAGTCAATTAACGAGGCGTTAAGTCATTTAAATAATCCATTAGAAGTTTCAGGTAAAGAAATATTACTACCAAATTATAATAACCTTCTTCCAAGGGCACAAGAAATGATTCGGGGAAAATGCACCATGATGAATGATATTGGTGGAAAAGGTTCCTGGGTTACTAATACAAACGATAAGACTGTTGCTATGCCAACTTTTCTAAACCAGTCCCTTCAGTCATCCGAGAACTCACACCAACAACGTATAAGAGTAGTTTCTGATGACTTTTTACGTTACGGTTATGATAAACAAAGGGCAGTACCTGGAAAATTTATAGAAAATAATAATAATGATCAACGTACTCATGAAATGACACCTGCGACACAAACCCTGATAAACATAATGAAACGGCACCCACAGTTGTCTCAATCCATACATGACAGCACATCACTAAATGTATATGAAAACTATTTACACCAGGAGCAACGTAGATTAAAAATGATAGATAGACCTACTGAAATGAATTATATTGATCAAAGAACGTACCTCCAAAACGTCACCAAGAACAAATCACCTGCTGCAGAAAAATCTACTAATTCGACAAGGCTTTCGCGTCCGATATCTAAACGCTCTCAGAAAAAACAATATCCTCCAGTCTTCAAAGATGCTTTCACGCAAGACTCAGGTACAAACAATGTATCGAGGTTAATTGACGATGGAAAACCACGCCACACTAGCAAAATGAACGCAGCACCATTTGGTGTAAAAAAAATATCAGATGTAACGAACCAGTTTGGTAACTCACATGAAGAAAAATGTTCGCCAGCTTATAATATTCTTGTCCAACAAGATTCTCAGGTAAGGAAAATAATTATTACCAGATCTACGGACGGGGAGAGTAATGATCAAAGTATGACGCAGAGCACATCGTATGCAGAGCAGAATTTCTTAAACATCGCAAACCAGCTCTCTCAGATGAATGAACACTCAAGTGAAAAAGACTTTCCACTAGTGCTTGATGAACATATTATCCAACAGAATCCATGTGCAAATACGGTTGTTAGGAATACCGCAGAAAACCCAGTAAACCTATCAATTGCATCTCGATACGACGTAACAAGCGATTCTTCTACGCAATATTTTCCAAGAATAGAAAATCGCTTCAATCAGTTGTCCAAAGCTTCTAATGAAATTTATGCTTCAGCAGATTCACATAACGATGTTAGACAAGTTACGCGTACACCTAGATTGCTCGCTAGAGAATCCACTGCAGCAACTTATAATAATAAAAAACCTGGCCTTCGAGGTGTAATGCAGAATACACCATCTACGGTAACAAATCTTTCGAATTTTGTAAATCAGTCGCATCAAATTTCAGACAACTCGTATCAACGTATACCTATACCAGTTCTGAAAGGCTACATGTTTCATGATCCACGCACCACACCAATACAGGGGAGAAAAGCTGCAAAAGTAAAAGACGATAATCAAAGACCTTCTGTTGAATGTATAAATCATAATGTGTCACCCACTGAGCCAACTATTCCGATTTCAGCACACCAAATAGACCAGTGCTGTTACCATTCATATAATAAGCAAGAATCACTAGACTGTAGAGATATTGAGCTTCCAAATATGCATACGCAGCGAATGTCTCAACTAGAACCTTATGAAATGCATGGCGGTAATCAAAAAGCTTATCAAAGTACTCCGCAGAATATTCCATCTGTTGTAGAAAATCTTTCAAACTCCTCAACCCATTCTAATTCCTCATGCCAATACTCACTTAGAAGACAATTTTCATTAGTTACTCCCAGCCATTCTTTCCAAGAACCGCTTATCCAAGGTACGTGTATTTCTAGATCACCTGAAGGAAATTACGATAGACAAAGCATTTATTATGAAAATAAAACAGAGCAAAAATCAGTTGCTAAGCAAAACCCGACAAATCTAGCAACTTTTCAACAGTTGCCTACACAAGACCAAAGTAGTTACCTTCGAAGTAATGTAGAAAATAGACGATCTGCTCAACACTATCCACATTTAGCAAACCAATTATTTAAACACTCAACAGATAAACATTCACCAAAGAGTATAGATTGTTCAAGTAAAGCGATTTCTACTGAAAAAAAACCTGTCAATGAGTTCATTGATACGAACTCCATTGGACAAAGTAGTTATCTTGAAAACGATTTAAAGGATAAATCAATGGCTAGCCGAAGTTCGTCAAATGTAATCAACGGGTCAGAGAATGCTAGAGAGATTTTAATAAATAATCTCAAATTACTTTTCTTAAAATTGGATTCAAGTCTTTCTGTCCAATTTAAAGCACTCAATGATATACGTTATGCAAATATTGAGTTTAACGAATCGTTACAGAAATTAATGGATGAAATCACTACATATTGCAAATCGAGAATCAATGACGCCCTCGTCTCTAAAACGGAAAACGAGGCAAATATGAGATGCAAACAAAAAATAAGAAAAGAGTTTTCAAAACATAGTTACGATATTAATGATAATCATGATGATATTTATGAAGACGAAGATCAACATGACGATAATAGGGACGAATATTACAAACCTCCAAAGAAAATGGTTAGACATAAACGCTTGTTTGATTTGCCATCGGAATATAATCTAAACAACCAAGATGGACATTGAAGCAACGAAAAGTGGCGCCGGGAATTATTGAACTTTTGCCTCATAGTCTTGTGTATATTGATGCTTTAAAATTTAAGTATAGTAATAAGATAACAAGAAATTGTAAATCTATAACACGAATGTTATTGAAGGATTTTTTCTAGAAACGCATGTGAGTTTATTAACAGGTGCAAGAGCCAGAGCTTTTGATTGCGATGGCACGAACGTTAGACTCGAATTAGATGAGAATGCGAGAATTGTATTATTAACATGCGTTAAGGAGTATGTAAGGTCACGTAACTGGATATTTTACGATCCACAAACTATTTTAAATAATCTACGTAGTAAAATCCATCAAATAAGAACAAAACATAAAATATCAAAAAGGCAAATACTTACGGCAAATTTCCATAAGCGATCTCAATGCAAATCTCACATATTATATCTCAGAAATCAAATAAACAAACTAAGTGTTGAATATTTGAAGTGGATAATTTTGCCATCATTTTGATGGCGTAATTTTCTTGCATTAATACGGCTTACAAAACCATTAATGTTATATGAGGCACAACTTTGTAATTAATTGAAGAATTTAAATTATTTTAGTGATATAACATTTTATTATGTATGTTGTTTGAAGATTGTATTATTATGTAATAAAAATAACTAAAATATTATGTATTTTTTATTCATAATTAGCTGTCCCGCGTGGTTTGACCATCAACCTATAATTAGAAGGTAGGGGTTCAAATATTGCCGCTGATGTGTATAAAGGCGTATCCGCAGCCTCGACCGAACAAGAGCACTCGAAGGAACACCATTGGGTTTTAGTCGGTGGTAGTCGGACATAGCCGTCCAGATTGACCACGCGGTGTTCGAGTTTGATCCCCGGGTCCGGTTAAATTATATTAGGTTTTTCATGAAATGCACATTATCGGCCCGGAGTCTGGAATTGTGCCCAGTATGGCGATAGGCTCGCCCCTATCACATTATGGGACGGAAATATGCTCGGCGAAATTTGGGTGCACTGGTTACTCCTCTGTCTGCCTGATAAACGAATATAGAACCGATAATTGAAAAACTAAACTTTTCTTATAAACAGAACTTTTTTTAGTGGTAGTTTTTCGACAATCACTTCGGCAAAGGTCTTGTGTGCTACTGGCAATACCGAACGCCTTTATACCACAATTCCAACACGATTCTATCAGGGCTATTAACCATTGTGACTATAGTACATTACGAACCTTTGTCACAATGGTGATGGTATGGTAATGCCCAAATCTCCCTCCCCTTCCCAGTCTTTTAATTACCCCTTTCCCTTAATGTCGGCAAAGCGCCCATGATTAGTATTGTGGGCGTGAGCGGTGGAGATCATATACCATCAGGTGACCCATTTGCTCGTTTGCCGGCCTATGCTATAAACAATTCATAATGACAACTCATGTAAAATAGCAGAGTCAGGCCCCTGAGGTGCTACCCTACTTTGACACTAGAAGCGTATGACCAAAAAAAATTGACGACTACTGCAATAAGGTATACCTTAATTGATGCCATTTTAATTTCACCCCTTAAGGGTGGTAGCTTAAGGTGCTAGTTCAATAACGATTCATTGAGCTTAATTACATCCCAACATACCATGATGTGATAGATGCAGGCTGCTTCCAACAGGTCGGTCTGGAAATCTTTGGGGGAGGCCTATGTTCAGCAGAGGACGTCTTGTGGCTGATGATGATGATGATGATGATGATGTGATAGAAAGCGCGCCTAACGTCACATCGGGCACAAATTTGAACCGAAGAGTTCACGATTTCGCAGCCTAATAAACAAACGAGCCAGTAACAAATCAAGGTACCAAACAATGTAAGAAGCAGTAGCCTGTAATTTTAGCATTAAATCTTCGTTAGGTCCCACAAGATGGCGGTCGGCACGCAAAACCGCCATTCCGTTTGTAGGTTTTTAAACGGTACTCAACCAATTCGTAAGTAAAGATTTATTACCTAAATAAAATAAATATCTCTTTTATAGTTAATTATTTTGAAAATAATAATATTATCAACATCCATTAATTTGTAGTGCCTAAACATAGTGAATTAGCAATTACGTCGATTTTCAATGTTTTGTTTGACTTCGTTATTACTACAGTAAAATGTATAACAAGTTATTTTAAAAGATAGACTCATATTACAATTAAAGGTACCTATTCACTTCTGCAGTCTTCGTTTTTTTGTAGAATATGCAATGAATTTCCAGCCAATAGAGCGTAACCAGATTATGCATACAAATATATTATAAACTAGTTTTTCTTCGCGCCTCCGCCCGCGTGATCCGCTTTTTCCGGGATAAAAAGTAGCCACTGTTACTCAGTGATAATGTAGCTTTCTAACGGCAAAAGAATTTTTGAAATCGGTCGAGAAGTTTTTAAGTTTACATACAAAAATACAAATCTTTCCTGTTTATAATATTAGGTACTGTCGATTAGTGTAGATGCAATTTTTTGCATATAGAATGTCTATCAGAGTGACATAGTGACAGATAACATTTTGTTCCGGTAGCGGATGTGATTCTTGTGCTGGGAAAAATATGGGTTAAACTTATTTATTGAGCAAGGCACAATTCCTTAAGGTACCGTTAAACCTAATGACGCCCACGGCCCGGAAAATATATGAATTAATCATTTGACTAATTTCAATATTTTTAATTATTATTAAAATTATACCAGGTCAATGTGCTCTACCTAGTCCAGCCAAAGGAAGGAAAAATCGTAGCATGGTGTGTAACTAGGTGCATTTAAAATTTATATTTATATCTATATTTCATTTGAGTGGTAGAGCCACGCTGTAGACAGTTTTGTCTACAGCCTGAATGGGCTGGCTCGACCGGGTCGTTAACACTATCTCACAGAAAACCGACGTAAAGTAGCGGCTTGCTGCTGCGTTTCATCAGGTGACCCACTTGCTCGTTTGCCCGCCTATGCTATAAAAAAAAAGGTGCATAAATTGTTCAACAATAATTAAAATGTTCTCGAACGCGTTGCCACAATATCAATGGAGTTGAAATTTTCGTTATATGAACTTATAATATGTATTCACATATATGTATGTATATGTACTCATAATAATACCCAATATATTTCTTCTCATTTAAATCGTTGCATGCCAGCCAGCAATGCGTTGTTATCCCCTAGGACCTCATCTGCTCAATTATTCCTGTTAACTGCTTAGCTCTGGATGTGTTCATGCGCGCACATTATTTCCAATTTGCACTCAATAATGGCCAATAACATTAATTTTTAAATATGGAATTGTTTTTTTCTTAATTGGACTAAGTAAACTGGACAATAAAAATATTTAAGTAATTAACATGCCTCGCAACATACAGATGTGAAAAAAATACACAGTATAAACCAACACAGAACTAAAAAAATCGGATTCAAAAATTGTGAAAAGCAAAAAATATTAGCTGAGATATTGATTGTATTAGGAGCTGATTTTTCATTTAATTGAGTCGGTCCTAGTTGAGAATTTCAAAATAAATTCATCATAATTCGAATTTGGGTTCTCAAAGCACTCGATAGTAAGGTCCTTAAAAGATATTTCCTTAGATATGAAACTTATCCAGGTATCATGTAACGTCCCCACAGAATCATATTATTTTGCATAACCATTATAAAAAAATGGTAAGGAACGAGCCGGACTAGTGCAGTGACGGTTGCGTCACCTTTAATTTTTCACTTTTATTTTTTTTTATTTGCTGAGATATCTCCCATAGTAACATATATTCTTTAAAAAAACCTTTGGTACCAAAAGAAAAATAAAAGATAAACTGGATTGAACGCATCCAAAAGCGTATTCTGTGATTTCTCCAGTAAAAAGTTTCAAATGACCGTTACATGAACGCAGGCGTAAAGCAGACTTAATGAACCTTTTTAAAATAGCAAACTGTTATATATTTGGATTCTACTCTTTTCCACTTACCTTTATATTTCCGACTGCTGACAACATTTCATCATCCTTCCTCCGCTCTCATATCACTCCCCCAGTCTTTCATCCTTCGTCTCGCAAACACGCCATGCTTTCATACTGTCATAAATGTCAGTTTAATTAAATTTTTATTAAAATAAATAAATTTTCCAACTATTTCGAAATTTAATTTTTAAAAAGCGGATTTAAACCTTTATCCCAATAGCACGGTACTATTGATTGTCCAGAGATGCTTGACAACCTAGGTTTTTAACTAGAACCATACAGCTAAGAAACCTAGTCAACTACACAACCCCTGTGCGTTCCAGTAGGTGCGTATAGGACGTTTAATGAAGTAAAAAGTTTTTTTTCTAGCTCAGAGCGGCAAACGAGCAAGTGGGTCACCCAATGGTAAGTGATCTCCACCGCCCATGTACGCCCACAATACTAGAAGAATCATAGGCGTGTTGCCTACCTTAAAAGGAAGGGATTGGGAAGGGGAGGGGGATTTGGGCCTACGGATATCTCATTTACCGTACGAAACGCAGCAGCAAGCAACTTTACTTCGGTTTTTTGTGAGACAGTGATAACGACCCGGTTGAGCGGGCCAATTCATGCCATAGCGTCTTGAACTTAGCTCTACCAAGAAGGCACGGCGTAGGCTTAGTAATATTCTTCTATTAGCACCAATTATGTGCAGAACCCTAAAAACTTATCCTGAATATGAAATATGTACCTTGAATGATTGATATCGTGGGATCGTGTCACATAAAATATTGACGTCTTCCGTCATAAAAAAACCCTTCGGTGACCAGTGTTGCTCTTTGCATAATTTTCCACTGGATCGCATCTTGATTCTGCGGAGTGCTGGGTTATTGGTTTTTTATGGTTTCCAATCGTAAATATGTTTTTTTACGCGACACATTTGAAATTGATTGCTGTGGGCCCGTGATGTATGGCAGTTTGTGTTTTAAAAACGCTGTTTGAGTATTACGGATTTTTAATGGCATGATATTACACTAGACGGTACGTCGAGTACGACAGGACCATTGTTACCATTAGATACCATTGTTTTGTATATTTTTGTTGCCAAGTTACAGTGTGTAAGCGCTGTGAGTTTGCTGTTTGAAGGACATAAATATCATATGATTAGAAGAATCGGAATTAGTGCGCATTATGCGACTTAATATACCTACACTGATATTTTAAAAAGGAAAGATTTGTACTTTTGTATGTAACAAATAAACTTAAAAACTACTGGACCGATTTGAATCATACAGATCATTAGAATCTTACATTCTCCCTGATGAAGATAGGCTACTTTTTATCCCGGAAAAAGCAGATCACGCGGGCGGAGCTGCGAGGAAAAGCTAGTCATTCATACTAAGAACTGTAAGTAATGTAGGCAGGTATAATTTAAATGTATATCCATACACATAATCTCATTCAAATATACACAACTTGATGTCTCTTGACGCAAGAAGGATGAAATAAATTTAACGACCCTATCACTTACTGCGCATATTGGATGTCATAAATATCGCCAAGGTTTACTTTGTCGTATTTATGGCTATACATACTTACACATGCGACTCTGCTCATGTTAAATGAACGAAAATATACCGTACAGTCCTGACTCACACTATACCTGTATACATTGTGTATCAAGAACCACGAGCTACTTACGGTCCTACAACATTCAAACCGAAAGTATTTGCGCATCATAAAAACCCGATGAGGAATCGAATCTGAGGTCTCTCGCTTCACAGCCGGTTACACGGTCATTTTGCCATGGAGCATGTCAGTTATTGTTCTACGAGTTTCAGCTTTAGACTTCGTGAAAATAACTACGATCATACCAATGACATATCGGTGCACGAGAATTCGCTGCTTTCTCCTGTACATGCTACATTTAATGTGTGCTATAGGCATTAGAAACTACAGCAAACCTTTGGTCCAACAACGCTATGACCCGATGTGGTGTTGCTTCTGGTCATAACCATAGGCAGGCGTGGCCTTTACCATCAGGTGAGTGCCTTGCTCGTCTCGTCATTCAAAAAAAAAACACCGGAAACAGTGGCTGATGATTTTTGGGGAACTAAGTTGCCGACCTCAACACAAGATTCTTATCTTACTGTGGGTTTGGAACTATGTCTTACTATTTGGCGTGTATGATTTTGGTTAATATGCGTACAGACAAACATATCTTCATTAAATTGTGGTTTGAGATCATAATAAAAGTCAATAAGATGGTACATTTTATGGCAGTAATCACATTTCATTCATATTACGATAATATCCAGTTGATGTATTGAGTTTACGACATTGCTACTGAGTAAATCATTGTGCATACATCTAAACTGATCTATATACTTATATTATTTACAATGCTTTACAATTGATTGACTATCTCTCTCTACAGTAATGGCATAATATGGATAATAATATACATCAGAAGATATAGACAGAATTACATTGATAGATGGATGAAAATCAGCAACTTATTCTCGCAAGCGGCAGCACTAGAATCCCATTTTAAATTACTAAAATGTTCGCAGATTGTCATCAGGCTATGTACCCAGAAGAATGCGGACTTCAGATTGAAAGGTTTATAGCTTTCCATAAGGTAAAATGGTTATGATGAATAACAAGCACCAGAATATCAAGATTACAATAGTTTTAACCATCTAAATGTTTCTGAACTAGCTGCTAACATTTCGCTTCTTCCCTCCTACATCCGATAGTCTAAATCCTAACCACGCCCACGTAAAGCACCTCACGAAGACGTATCGTATAACACGTACATGAATATTGGCTCACATTCTATCACACGCATTCTTACAGAACAATTCTATCAACGGGCCCCTAAGGGGGTGTTATTTGAATGCTGAACTTGGCTGTAATTGATTCGTCGCTGCCGCGGTGCCGTTTGAATTTCAATTGGTACGTTTAAATTGATATAAGTGAGTCGCGGAGGTGCGACGTGACTATCTGAATCAAGTATCGGGAAGGAACTTGAAGGAAGTGTGTGTACTTGAATAGGTTGGAGTCTGTTGCGTGGAGGCAAATTTACCTACTGGCTTGATACTGTACCACGCACTCTAAAATATTATATTATAATGGGTTTGTGTTAAACCCAAAATAAATTATAAAGAAATAGTAATAAATACTACCTGTTGCAATTATACAGACGTCAATTAAAATTATTTTTATACTCAGCAACATACAGAGAATAAAACATTTTTTGTACTCAGTAACATACATATAGCAGAAACGTACTCTGAGTGTGAAAATAGTCTAATTCTAACTAGTCTATAATTTAAGTTAATTGACGTTTATGAGAGCGGCAGTAAGCCATTATTTGCCTTTAGAATCTTGACTAGTCTTTAGAGTTTTCCCTAAAGTTTCAGAGGTCTCCTAAATATAGCTATAGACTCAATGTTTAACAATTCAGTGTAACTCTTTTTTAACCACCTCAATACAGATTATAAATAAAGTTTCATCTAATTTGAAACTCCTCCTAATTCTGACACCTTTTATTATGTTTTAGGTGTTTATATTCGTTGTGGATATGTCAACCTTATTATGCCCAGCTTTAACATAATATACACTACTTAAGTCGGTAAAAATAAAATAAAACTAAATAAATAAATTACTGCTAAAGTACTGCAGCTAAAGGACATCATATTGAGGCTGCTTTAGACAATGGTGGTGAGAGAATTGGTTGCGCGACTCCCATATCTAATAAATTCAAGACTGACACATTCCCCGCAACAAACAAGACCGCATCCATTATGTAAATATCCAAAGATTAGGAACCTGTCGGCTGGCAATGGATATTATAATGGCGTCTGATGCCATTGGACCTGTACGAGACACGTAACTCAATACGCAAGTTGGACGTCCCTTGCGACTTAGAGATGAGACGAGTATCGATGACCTTGCAGTAAACGATGAGTTCATTTTAGTAACACTATGGAAAGAAAGAAAGAAAATACGTTTATTATGGTATCTCACACTAATTGTAATAATGACTGACTACTACAATAATATAAATATATGGCGACAAACAAAAAACAACAATAGCCTAGTAGATATAATAGGCAGAGGGTGCCCACTAATCAGTTGTGTGGCCTAAACGGTCCCATCTCAGCTTAAAATGCTACAGCGTGTAATGCGTCGCAGCGCTGGTTTTCAGATGGTAACCCATGGTACTGCACTATGGCGAAGTAACTCCACTGCATATGGTTGTAGGTATACTGGAGTTGAAATATCGACCAATAGGGGAGGCTTCGCCTCTTAACAGGTGCCAGGATTATACCTTCCTTAATTGGAGGGACATCGGCTGACTTAGGAACGCGATTAGCTGAAACAAGCAACTATAGCAGTTTTGTTTAGAAGAGTAATGATAACCCCCATACCTTAGGAAATGCAGTGGTGGCAAATGTTCGCAAAGGATATTATCTGCAACGTCAAATCAGATTCCTATGGTTGGTCCCAAGATGGGTACAAGTCTTAAATTGTATCTCTAAACTAAACCGCCCGTATCTAATAATAACCAGCCAAAATCGGTTGGTAGGGACTGATGGTAGCAAGGTATTTACACGAACAGCATCCTAATTTAGCACCACATTTTAATACTCAGACGTAAAGATACCACCATATTTCATTTGACTTACCTTTGACTAGAATCCGAAATGATTATTCTACAAAGGCAACCAATTAAATTACCATTCATACAATTGATAAAACCATGGCTACAAAATCCATAACAATTTTATATCCAGTTCTAAATTAAATTTACATCGCCGAACGTTTTTTGATTCCGATACGAAATCGATTTACCCCATCCCTCCTACAAACTCGAAAATTCTAAACGGATTCGACGTCTCAACTAAGCGACAGTTTTAAAGTGCCCTCGCTTTACTAACTCGATTCCGTACTTCTCAAACTTCACCGGTAGCTATCTTTATGTAAATTCTACGACAAAGTTATATTTGCGGGCGATCAAATTTGGAACTAAAGTACTCTGTATTTAATCCATATGTTGAATTCTTTAGAGTTTGTGTTTAAAAGAAATAAACATTGAAATAATACATTGCTTAATTAACCCTAGAGTAGACTCTATATTTTGGAGACCAAATCAATCAAATAAACTATCGCACATCATTCATGTACCAACCATGCAAACATGCACACAAATTTCTTTCGTCATATTAGAATTAAAAAAAACTTCTCCCTGGTCGTAAAAACTACAAGCCAAATGTTTCTTAAGCTTATTGTGATAAATAGCATGTTATGCCGAGCCCACAGCGAGCGGTATAAGGGAAGGTGGGAGAAAAAGTTTAGAATTTTGAAAACTATAATATAAATAAATATACATCACTTATATATACGATAGATACATTTTATGCTTTAATAATATTGTAAGAATAGTGGCGCCACCGTTGACTGTAACAGTAAGTTTGTAAACCGGTCCCCAGACGACTCATCTCATTGGTGCCGTGACGCGTTTTTGAATGTCGGAGATCCGTATGTAAGTTGATTTGTTAAGAAAATGTATGTAGAAATACTTTATTGTACAAGAAATGTTAATATTCGTGGACAAATTACTTCAAGCGGTTTCTGAGATGAACTTGGTCTGAAGTGCGTACTCTTTATTTCTTAAATGGATTTGTTTTTATTACTTAGCGAAATTATTGAATGTCATATCTTATGAACATTGCTTGTATATTTTACTATCATAAATTACTTATACTCTTTCGGCATTATTAAAATTTAGTACTTATAAAAGTGATATAATTATCATGGAGAATTCATTCAAAGAAACGCTACAACGACTTCTAGTCAGAATATTAAGAAATGTTTTAATAGTTGATTGGAAAATAACCAGCAAAAACGTATTATGAATGTATCTGAAAAGCTTTCTAAAACTACATCAAAACTCGAGACCGCAACACATATGAAACAACTGCAAAGTAAATTTACCAAATACTTTATTTGCTTTTTCTCCCCCAATTCTTTCTGCACCACAAATGTCTCAACAAAGACACCATCCGTTGGCTTTCAACGCCGCACAAAAGGCTTGCACAGACCATATTTCCATTCGCTTTCCTTTACGTATCCATTACATTCCAATTTAAACCGAAATCATTCAGAAATAAGGTACAAGATGCTACAGCACACAACAACGAAAGATAGTGAACCTCTGCTAAGAAGAAACGGATGTTATTTTGAATGGAATAAGAATTTCTATCCATACTCATATTGTGCCGGAATTGGAGATAGAGTTGTCGTTGGAATATGTGCTTTATAGATAAAAACGTAAGGTTTATTATTGTTCAGTTTTTATGTAAAGCAGGTAAGAGTACGGTGGTGACATAGCACAATTTGAATAAATTTGATCGCATCTCAGTAGAAGGGGGTTATCGGAAAATGATATTCGCGGATATTGGCTCCGACTTTGGATTATCAAACCATTGTTTGAGGTTGTTAGGCTGGGTAAGTTTAAATGACATACTTTTGCCGTGACAAAAATATCGAAATATATAGATGTTGGGCAAAAGCAGAGTTATGAATAATTAATAATAGGTACAAAATTACAAGGTGGTAGGTCCCTCGTATGCGAGAGGCCGTCTGGGTTGGTACCACCGCTTTGTCTATTTCTTCCATTTGAAGTGTGTGTTCCGTTTGTGTTTCTGTTTGAAGGACATTGAAGCCAGTGAAATTACTGGGCATTACCTTAACATCTTATGTCTCGGAGGGACGAGCGCAGTTCAGTGCCATACAGTGCTTTGTAATTCAAAGTTCTACCTGGTGTTGCTTCTGTTTATGGGCAGGCGTGGCGCTTACCATCAGGCGAGCGTTTGGCTCGTCTCGTCATTTAATGGAATACAAAAAACTTTAAAATGCTCTACCTCAAAATACACGTAACGGCATCATAGTATTTTTTCCTTTCCAGTGACGACATTATTATAAGGCTCCCAATAATAATTCTTACCGGAGTTTTGTCCTTACTTCGGCGATAGATGGCGCTATTACCTATACTCTATCAATTAGGAAAATAATTTTAATTTACAACCATAAATCAATGTATTATCGTTTTTATCTGCTATGTTATCACAACCGTATTAAAATAAATTTTTATATAAAGGTACATAAGTGAAGCAATAAATTATTTAAGTACGGAATTATTACATTTTTAATGCAAAAATATTGTTTTACAACGTGATACTAATTTATATTTATCACATAATTATGCAATTTAACACATTAATTAAATTGTATTAACACAAAAAGTCAGGTTCCACCGAGATTTGAACTCGGATCGCTGGATTCAAAGTCCAGAGTGCTAACCATTACACCATGGAACCGGTTGGTTGTCATTGCGAAATTACAACACGTTTATGATAGTAGGGGTCCACAGCGATAGCCTACTACGTCATACATGTATATAAGTTAAGTAAGTATAAGTATGTATGTATTGTTTTGATATTTCTTAATCGTAATTTTTATATAGATGTACTATACTACTGTAACCGTCCGTTTGTTATAGCATCAAGAAAAAACTACTTGACCGATTTTGATGAAGCTTTTGTATTTATAAGTTTATCTGTAGACATAAAAACTGATATACATTTTAAACCGATAGAGGGTTCGATTCTCGCGTGGGGTAAACTATTTATGGAGGTAAATGTTGGTTGAATTTATTTTGTACAGGGCATTGTTCCCTAACGTACAGATAGGCCTAATCTCGCAAGCGGAGTAGCGGGATAAAGCTAGTTTTATATAACCTCTGAGTTCAATAGATAAGTTGTCGAGCAATGACAGTAGCGAGTCGATGTCACTTGCGATAACTTACAATAGTGTTGTGACTTGTAACACACTAGTATAATTAGTGATGTCGCAGCGGGCGAGTTGGCTGTGAAACGAGAGACCACGGGTTTGATTTCTTAACCGATATAAATTTATTTATTTAATTGTTTGTGTGATTCAGAAATGTGTGTTTCGGGTCTGGGTGTTATGGGACCACAAGTCCCTCGTAGTTTATCCTATTGTGGGGTCAGGACTATGTGTGTGACTGTTGGGTGTGTACCCCTAGGTTTGATGCTTGGCACGACCATTGGAAGCCTGCCTTTAGGTTCCTTGGAGTACTAGGACAGACATAGTTTTTATTTATTATTTGATTGAATGACGAGGCTAGCAAGGCGCTTGCCTGATGGTAAGCCTGCCCATACACAGAAGCAAAACCACTCAGAACTTTGAATTACAAAGCACTGCATGGCACTGAACTGCGCTTGTCACCACGAGGCATAAGATGTCAAGTCTCATAATTACCAGTAATTTCCCTGGCTTCAATGTCCTTCAAACCGAAACACAACAGTGCTTATACTGTTGTTTGGAGGCAGAAATAGACGGCGCAGTGGTACCAACCCAGGCGGCATCTCGCATACGAGAGACCTACCACCTTGTAATTTGTCTTAACTAATAGAGATTAATTTTAAGTACTAGACTTTGTCCTCAGCTTCCACTACGAGCTACGAAGGACCTACCACCTTGTAAGTTAAGTATTCCATCACATTAACACCATCGTATAGAACGAAAATGACAATATAAATCCACCAATGCCGGCTCAAGGGCGGGGGTGAAATCTTAAAGCAATCTCGCGGGGCCGTACAATCATCGAGGTCCGCGCCGCATCAATTATTCACAATACTGATTGCGTCCGAAACGCACGTGGATGTTCTTGAATTATATATGATTGGCGATTCTGACTGAACTGGGATGTATTTGGGGGACAGGATATTTTATTTATTTCTATTTTTGGCCAGGTTCAAGTGGTAGAGCCACGCTGCAGACAGTTTTGTCTATAGCACGAATGGGCCGGCTCGACCGGGTCGTTACCACTGTCTCACAGAAAACCGACGTAAAGTAGCGGCTTGCTGCTGCGTTTCGTACAGTGAGTGAGATATCCGGAGGCCCAAATCGGGAAGGGGAGGGCCTTTCCCAATCCCAAATTATCCCTTGCTTTTAAGGTCGGCAACGCGCCCATGATTTCTCTGGTATTGTGAGCGTACATGGGCAGTGGAGATCACTTACCATCAGGTGACTCACTTGCTCGTTTGCCGGCCTATGTAATAGAAATAAGGCCATTGCCCATGCGGCTAGATTGAGGTCAAGAGCAAACCCATTTTTAATAAAAAAAAGGTTAGATAAATCTGCTGGTGGTAGGATATTCATATCCGCCCGCATAACGACCACCGTACCAATGGCGTTAAAACCTACCATAGTGACTCACTCACCTTGTGTGGATCGCGTTCCAGGATCAGCCAGTGTATATCCGGTTCTCTCGAGGGACTTGCGACATGACAAATAACTGGGCGTTATGAGACTTAACAACTTATGTTCCGGGGTGACAAACGCAGTTTAGTGCCATAAAGTGCATTGTAATTGCATGTGAACAAGTGGGTTACCTGATGGTAAGTGATCTCCACTGCCCATGCCATCATGAGCGCGTTGCCGACCTTAAAGGAAATGGATTAAGGGATTGGGAATTGGAAGGGTACTTGATCCTCCGGATATCTCACTCACAGTACGAAACGCAGCAGCATGCCGCTACTTTACGTCTTTTTTTGTGAGAAAGTGGTAACGACCCGGTCGAGTCGGCCCATTCATGCTGTAGACAAAACTGTCTACAACGTGGCTCTACCACACAGTCGCAATAGAAAAGTGAAGTGAAAGATTCCAGAAGCCTAAATCCCCTTTCGCTTCCTAATCCCTTAATCATCTCTTTAAGGTCGGCAACGTGCCCATGATTCAGGTATTGTGGATGATGCGTTGGACATAATTTACAATCAGGTGACCCAATTGCTCGTTTGCCGACTTTTGGTATCAAAAATAGTGACTTTACAGGTGTAATAATTGTGCCACTCTACGTAAAAATACTTTTGATATCACTACTGTCCTGTCTGTCAGTGCTAATTATATTGTGGTCTAAGCTATAATGTTATTTACGGGAATTTCATATTTTTGTATAAAATTACAGGTTCCACCGAGATTTGAACTCGGATCGCTGGATTCAAAGTCCAGAGTGCTAACCATTACACCATGGAACCGATATTGATATCATCGAAATTGCCCACGCTTTATTGATTTTATTTAGTTTATTAGCATATTAAAATTTATGGTGTTTATTCGCTGGGTGCGTAAGGCATAGTGGGGGACACAAAAGTGATGTCAGCGCTCGCTGCGGACAATACAGAACTACGGGTGGCTCTTTATTATCTATGACCATAACAATAACACGTGTGTCAGTTTAATTAAATAAATAAAATAAAATGGGTCATCAAAGTTGTTGTGTAGTCGATTGCAAAAATACTAGTAGGAATAGTAATTGTAAATTTTATAAGTTTCCGGTTGCCAAGTGGAAATTAAATCAGCGAAAAAAATGGATAACTGCTGTTAAAAGGCAAAAGTAAGTATTACTATAACCTACAACCGTATTCTATAGAATTATGTCATATACATGTGTATGTCGTGTAAGAAAACGGAGTAATAATTTAATTAATATTTTTTTGTAAAGTATTGATGGATCGTTATGGTCTCCAAAACCTATGGATGTTATATGCAGTGAACACTTCATTGGTGGTGAAAAATCAGATGTTGAATCAAGTCCTAATTACGCTCCAACTATTTTTCCATCAGTTTATAGAAGACGTAAAGTCAACGAATCCACAGTTTTGAGTAGGTACGTAAAAAAATAAGTTTTGATTAAAATATTTAGATTAATAGAAATAATCGACTAAAAAATGTAGACATATTATTTGATATAGTTAATGATTTAGCAATACCTGTTTTATTTAATTTAATTTTTATTTATATTATCGTAATTTATTTATTTAGACACAAACGCTTCATGGACAGGAGAATAATAAAAAAGTCAACGGCTGAGATAGATCCGGTGATGAATATTACAGAACCGTCTGAAATAACTGATCAATCTAATACATCCATGAATCAAACGATGGATCAAGCCTGTGAAGCGAATATATATTTTACCTCCAATGTATCATCAAAAACATTTATTTGTAATCGTTATGTAAGCAGTAACAAATGTGATGCTGAGACACAAACAGATATTCTAGAATCGTCGACGTCAAATATCATTACAAATAAAAAATTAGTTAACAAGGAGCTAGTATTGTGGCTGTCCGGGGACCGTGGAGATTGCTTACCATCAGTTGAACCACTTGCTCGTTTCCCATTGTCTCCAAAAGGAGGTAGAAATAATTTCCTTTTTTTATTTGATTGAATGACGAGATGAGTAAGCCGCTCGCCTGATGGTAACAGTCACACCTGCCCGCAAACAGAAGCAACACCACACATAACTTTGAATTACAAAGCACTGGCACTGGTATGGCACTGAACTGCGCTCGTCACCCCGAGACATAAGATGTTAAGTCTCATAATAATCAGTAATTTCACTGGCTTCAAAGTCCTTCAAACCGAAACACAAACAGTGCTTACACACTGTTGCTTGGCGACAGAAATAGACAAACCGATGGTACCAACCCAGACGGCCTCTCGCATACGAGGGTCCTACCACCTTCACCTACCTATCAATATCAAGAGCCTGTGCAACTAAAATTTATTTATTTATTCAACACTTCATATACATGGAGTATAAAGGAGGACTTAATAATATAAGTATTATCTCCCAGTCAACCTTAGGGTGATGCAGAGATGTACATGGCAGGTGTAAAAGTGGCGAAGAAAAATAAACACAAATGTAAATATGAAAAATAAAATCCTTGGTCTTTTAAAATAACATTTAAAAAACAATGTTAATATTTATAAAAACACAACGATTAGAACCCGGCCCCTGTCAAACAATAATAGACAATGGCCAGTCCGTCCCTGTAGTGCGTGCTAACAGGCGTTTAGCGTCCGTGGGCCCCCCGAGACGCGTCCGCTTACTTCCAAATCTAGATGTTTTGTACCCGGCCCGTAATCAAATAGACCCCGGTATTGTGAAAATATATCCCCTACGTCCGTCCCTTTGTATGAAAAAGTCATTTTTGAATGTGGATCTGGCACGCAGTTGAGGATGTAAGGTATAGTTGTGGTATTCTCTGACTCACGACTTGTCACAACTGGTGAATCAGCCCACCAGAATCCCAGATGTGGCAAGTCACACGCCTTCATTGCTGGACCTTCTGCTGACGACGTCATTGAGCTTAACCGGACCTTGGATCTCATTTCGGAATGGGGTGCAAGGAATCTGGTTGAGTTCAATGCCAAGAAAACACAGGTGTGCGCGTTCACGTGCAAGAAATCCCCGTTCTCTCCCCTCCCCAATCTTCGGGGTATCCCGCTCGCAATGCGGAATAGCCTTAATATCCTGGGTATGGATATTTGCTGCAATCTGAATCCAAGGAACCACATCGAGGGCGTAATATCCGCCACTTCACGCAGGGTCGGAATCCTGAACAGGGTGCGTCGGTTTTTTACTCCCGGTCAGCTTTACCGCTTATACAAAGCGCAAGCGCGGCCGGGTGTGGAGTACTGTTCGCACCTTTGGGACGGTTCCGCCCAATACTTACTCGATGCCTTGGACGGATTGCAGCGTCGGGCTGTCCGCATTGTGAATGATGCAGACGTTACAAGACACTTAGAACCGCTACAATTGCGGAGGGACATTGCCTCACTGAGCGTCTTGTACCGTCTGTATCACGGTGAATGCTCCGAAGAATTGTTTGACCTTATCCCATCCTCGCCTTTCCTTAACAGAACCACGCGTGCTGGCTTGCGGAGCCACAGCTTCGTGGTCTCCTCCATCTCGGCTCGAACTAAAAAGTTCGCAAATTCGTACTTCTGCCGGACCATTAAGCTGTGGAATAGTTTGCCGGCACACGTGTTCCCTCCTTCCTATAATATTGGGTCCTTTAAACGGAGTGTGAAGAAGCAGTTAGGCAGGCCGGCATAATCGTGCCGACCAACGATAGACACACTGTCTGCCTTTGGTCGACACTATTCCTGGATTGTGTTACACTTACCATCAGGTGTGGCGTAGTCATTTTGCCGAGACAGGATAAAAAAAAAAAAAAAAAAAAAAAAAAAATTTCATGTGATGATGTTTAGCCTGAGGAAACGTGAGTTCCCGGGTTTAAATCTCAGGTTGGGTAATCATATTTGAATTTGAGTTTTCGATATGGAAATTCACAAAAGTTTTCGGGATTTTATCTGATAGGCTCGCCTTCTGTCATATCATAGGACAAAAATAATCTCATTAAACCGTGAGTCCAGCACTAGTTGCAACTGTGCCTATCTCTTTGGGGGTAACATAGGCGTGAGCTGATGTATGTAAGTATGAAACTCTTGTTAAATACGCATGTAAGGTCCGATGATGGAGTACGATGGAAAATTTGAACTCCTTAATTGATAGCAGTAAATATCAGAAGCATCGTGGATACATTGGCGACCTCAAAGGGAAGCGATTGGGCAGGGGAGGAGGGATTTGGGCCTCCAGTTATCTTGCCGTACAAACGGCAAGGTGTTGCTTCGCGGTTTTTTGTGAGATAGTGGAGAATCACTCGGTAGAGCCGCCCTATTCATTTAGTAGACAAACTGTCTACAGCGTGGCTCTATCTCTCACAAATTAATATTGGTGCCACCTCGGTCATACCGATTCATGCATGCTCTTCTGAACTAGCTACAAAGTGGCTCTCATACTTCTAACTATTTGTTGAGTGGTAGAGCCAGAGCATGAATGAGCCTACTCGACCGGGTCATTACCACTATCTCACCGAAAACCGACGTAAAGTAGCAGCTTGCTGCTGCGTTTCTTACAGTGAGTGAGATATCAGAAGCCCCAAATTCCCCTCCCCTCTCCAATCCCTTAATTATCCCTTTACTTTAATGCCGGCAACGCGCCCATGATTCTTCTGGTATTGTGGACGTTCATGGTCGCTGAAGATCATTCAGCATTGATCCGCTTGCTCCTTTGCCTGCCAATGCTATATAAAAGAAACTAGAAACCTTGTGTCTTCTATATTTACAGACTCCTTATAATCCGTAAAAGCAATGTGTTCTGATGTCGTGTTATTTACATATCAACTTTATGGTAGGTCATTACCACAGGAGAAGACGTCTATATAGGTACCAGCGCTATGCCAATTGTATGTACCGTTGTTTTATTTATTTTTTATTTGATGAATGACGAGACCAGCAAGTCGCTCGGCTGGTGGTAAGCGTCACGCCTGCCCATAAACAAAAGCAACACCACACAGAACTTTGAATTACACAGCACTGCATGGCACTGAACTGCGATCACCCCGAGAAATAAGATGTTAAGTCTTATAACGCGCATTAAGTACACTGGCTTCGATATTCTTCAAACCGAAACACAACAGCGCTTATACACTGTTACTTGGCGCCAGAAATATATAAATCGGTGGTACCAGACCACCTCTCGCATAAGAGGGACCTACCTCCTTGTGAGCTTATGCTCCGGTTTGAAAAATATTGGAGCCAGTGAAAATGCAATTATGACACAACATCCAATGTGTCGGGGCCAGTCGAGTGCAGACATTTAGTTATTTTGTAAGTCAAACACTACTCAGCAGCGATAGCTCAGCGGGAAGTGGTATGGACTGTCGAGACGAAAGTCGCAGGTTCGAAACCAGCCCCAAGAGCATACACCACTGACTTTTCTAAGTCACGTCTATATTAATTGTTAATTATCGCTTGCTTTAACGGTGAAGGAAACATCGTGAGGAAACCTGCATGAGAACTCGATAAGATTTTTCGAAGGTATGTGAAGTCTGCCAACCCGCATTAGGCCAGCGTGGTGGAATAAGGCCTAATCCCTCTCATTCAATAGAGGAGGCCCGTGCCCAGCAGTGGGACGTAAAAATAGGGCTAGTAAAAAAAACACTACTCAGTATTGCTATCATTTACGGGCAGGCGTGGCGCTTATCAAGCGAGCTACGTTGGATGATCGTATGGTCAAGGAAAAAAATACGTCACATGCATTTCAATAATGAAATAACTATCGGCCATTAGGTTAATGATTGTCAATCGATCATAATAAAACAAACACACTAATGTAACCGAATCACGTTTTAGCAGATTAATATGGATTTTGTTGACATAAAAACTATCCAATACCCATGATTACAAGGTCTAATGTGTTTATTTAATGGGTATTTAAGGAACCATAGCTATCGCTTAGCTTAGATTAGTTAAAGTAAAAAGAGCCGCAAGAGCATGCACCTTTGGGATCTGTCATTTTTTTATTCGGCAAAATGACTACACCTGATGGTAAGCGTAGTGCAGTCAAAAAAACCAGCGACCACCGACAAACAATGAGTTTATCGGTCGTCACTAGTAAATTGAGAGGCCTGCGAAGTCATAGGCCCAGAAATATCACTGGCTTCAATGTCCTTCAAACGGAAACACAACAGTGCTCACACACTGTTGCTTGGCGGCAGAGATAGACGAAGTGGTGGTACCAACCCAGACGGCCTCTCGCATACGAGGGTCCTACCACCTCGTGAAACTAAACTAACTACGGAACCCGAAATTAATAGTTAAATTAAATTACGACATGCTTTGACAATATTTTCTTAGAAATAAACGATCCTACTTTATGTTAAAAATATTCCCATCGAGTTCGGTTTCTCAGAACACGATTAGAAGAGACACTGTGAAGTGTTTACTTTATTTCAAGAAACACAATATTACGCCCTCATTATGTTACTTTGTATTGCGAATGTAAATTTACTGGAAATGACATTGACGACTGCTGTGCTGAGGGCGATCATTGTGTTAGCGAGGTGTGAGGTTCGATCTCCAGGTTGAGTCAAATGATATTGGGTTTCTCTATCATGAAATGCTCAGTATCAGCCCGGAGCCTGGAATTGTGCCCGGTATGGTGATGGGCTCGCTCCCTATCACATCATGGGACGGTAATACGCTCGGCAAAATGTGGGTGTACTGGTTACACCTCTGCCTACCGCTTTGGGGATTACAGGCGTGAGTGCATATGTAAGGATGTATGACATATAATTATGGTAGGGTGCGACAATTAGTTGTTAGTAGCAAATTTTGGAAACATATAGAATACTTTGACATATTTTGTGTATGGTAGAGCCACACTGTAGACAGCTTATGTTTGTTAACCATAAAAAATGTACCCAACGAATTGAAATCCTTATACGATATACCCGTAAAATTGAGAACCTCTATTTTTAAAGAACCATGGACGCGTTGCCGATTTTTAAGGAAATGGATAATTAAGGGAATGAGAAGAGAATTAGGGCTTGTGGATATCTCACTTACCATTCGAAATGCAGCAGCAAGCCGCTATTTTACGTCGGTTTTCTGTGAACTAGTAGTAACAACAGCGAGCCGGCCCATTCATGCTGTATGAATATACATACATACATACATACATATATACATATATATACATATATATATATATATATATATATATATATATATATATATATATGTCCTGTACCTGTCTTATATGTGGCTCTACCACTCACAAATATAAAATCTTCATAGGATTTGACGTTTCGTAAACATATTTAGCAGTTTATCGTAATAATTATGGATCATGTTTGTTTTGATCATCATGTTTTTCGAGTGGTAAAGCCACGCTGTTTACAGTTTTTTTCTACAGCATGAATGGGCCGGCTTGACCGGGTCGTTACCCCTATCTCACAGAAAGCCGACGTTAGAGGCTTGCTGCTGCATTTCGTACGGTAAGTGAGATATCCGGACGCCGAAATTCCCCTCCTCTTCGCAATCCCTAATTATCCCTTTCCTTTAAGGTCGGCAACGCGTCCATGATTCTTCTGGTATTGTGGGCGTACATGGGCGGTGGAGATCACTTACAATCAGGTAACCCACGTGCTCACTTGCCGGCCTAAAAAAGTTAGCCTTAGTATAATATATTATTTCGTAGTCACTTTATTGTCGTTTCCAGGTACTTTACATCCGTGCCCATCCCAATGTAACCAGAGAACTGAGCAGGCAGATATTAAATCCTATCCACCCAGCCTCCTTACAGATAATGGCGGGATGAAATTAAGATCAACGTTACATTTCTGCGTTTATTTGCATAATTCGTATTAAAACGAAACTTCGAAACTCGTCCTATGAGGAGGGAGAGTTTAAGAGGAATTAGTTTTTGTTTAGGTTTGAATATCTATTATATAGGATGTTGTTAAAAGGTGGAATCAATAATAGCTTAGTTAGTAATTTATCAGAAAATTGGCTGACTTACGGAACCATAGATAGCTATTGAACGAAATAACGAGTAAAGATATTCGCAAAATGTTACCTCTTCTCAGAGTGACGAGCAGAATTCAGTGCCATGCAGTGCTTTGTAATTTAAAGTTCTGTATTGTGTTGCTTCTGTTTATGGGCAGGCGCTTACCATCAGGCGAGCGCCTTGCTCATGTCGTCATTCAATCAAATAAAAAAAAAAAACATTATGCTGTGGAACAGTTGGACGGTACGGTGTTCCTAGGCTGCCTACAATTTGTGGTCTTATATGCAGAGTATGAAGAAGTAATTAGACAGGCCAATATAATCCTGGCAACTTGCGATAGATGCATTGTCTTTCATTGGTCGGTACTATATTTGGATTGCACTTCACTTACCATAAACGATATTCTTATCCGCCTAGATTGCACCGCATACATGGTGTTAAAACCTGCCATAGTGAGCCAAACATCTTGTGTAGATCGCGTTCTAGGATCACCCAGTGTATATCCGGTTCTCGATTTGGCCCCTCTTTAAAGAGGGAAGAAACATTTATACAGGCCGGCATGACTCTGCTGACCACCGATAAACTCATTGTTTGTCGGCGGTCGCTGGTTTTTTGGACTGCACTACGCTTATCATCAGGTGTAGTGCAGTTACTTTGCAGTGCTTGGATAAAAAAAACTACGCTGGATAAGACATCTCCGTTGCAAAAATTATTCATATTATTGGGACTATCCCTTAAATATGCAAATTTCGTGAAAGTAAATAAAAATCAGTTATACATCATAATGTTTTATTGAAGTGACATATTCTTATAATTAATAATAATTCGTAATTACTACACAAGGATTGCACGTATGTCTTTGGATTCGATTACATTATCTATACAATATATACAGAGTGTTGCTATACGTTTAACATTAAAAATTACATTAATTTTTCGAGAATTTAAGTGATTAAATACATTATTTTATATACAATTATTAATAAAACAAATAATGAAAAAACGTTTATATTACATTATATAACAATGATTGTATAGTAAAAGAAATCATTGGAATGAAAATGTATGGTGGGTTTAAAAACTGTTTTGAAAACAATATTTGGTTGGAATGTTTTTAAAACAAATTATTTACATTTAAGCTACGTGTCTTTGGTTTAATGGATTTCACATAAATGATCGTATTAAATAGACTTATAACAATAATGCACATGTGCTCTATCAATATACAAAGGGTGTCACACAATACAAATGCAATATCAATTAACGTCAATGTCAATAAAAGTTGCCAGGATTATTAAATAAAAGAAAATTGCTCTCAGCTATTATTTCAAGGATTCCACAACTGCATACAATATTATTAGAGGTAACATGTGTATCAGAGCTACCTGAATTCTTAAATGCAGAAATTGTATTATACTTATTGGAATTATTTCTACAGTTATAGTAAAACAGACAACAGTTTTGTACATTAAATGAAACTTAACTACAATGTTATGAATATATTTTTGGAATATTTAATTATTTAAGGTCTACTTTGAGACAATAGTATTTTTTATGATCGCAGCAAATATTTCATATATTTTTACATAAACTGTTTCAATACTAGCCCAAAAGACTGATATGTATGTTTTATGTACACGCTATATTATATTATGATACACATCATAATTCATAACTATTAAATTGAAAAATTGTTTGAATGTAAGATAAAAAAAATGTCTTTTATATTTTGTAAGATTTAATGTATATTTGGAATGATTTAATAATATTTGTAACATCTTATTTAAATAAAATTGCAATAAATGAGGCCTTAGTTGAATTACTTTTCCCATCTATTGTACTATGTATGAAATGTCTCGTAAATACCCTATTTTTACACCTAACTGACATAAGAAATAAAATATTGTTTACAGAAATTTACTCTCAGTCATTTTATATTCAGAATGTGTAAGTGATGAAGAGTGGTCTAAATGTACATAAAAGGTATTTTTTTTGCGGAAAAAAGATAATAAAAACACGTTTTGGAATGATTCCATCAGTCCATTATACTTTACAATTATACACTAATACATGATCGTATGTGCTGTAACTTACATTGAGATCAAAAACTCACGATTACAAAGCGTTACACTTTTTTAAATTTTATTTATCTAAGTAAATGGTGGTAACGTATTTTTAAGTTTCATTTTTTAACATACTGTATAGTGCTTGTCTGACCTGGCCAAGTAGCATAATTAACAAAAAAATCCTCAAAAAATTGAAAAAATATTGTATGGTAGAATCTTGACCAATATTATTTTAATAATTTCTTTACTATACTGCAAACTTTTTAAAAGCTTATGTCATAATTTTTAACTATGTCAAAATTAAATTTATTTTAGTTCACAGTTTAACTAAAGTTCAATAAAAATTAATGACATGAGCCTCTACGAAAGAAACTTTACTATTGTATGCAAAAAATCCTATTTCAAATTTTTACTTTATCGGAGGCAAAAACATGATTTTATGACACAAAAACCATAATGTAAATTCAAAATACCTACGCTCGATTTTCTTAATACTTCTCAGACCAGTGAGCACTTTTGAAGCACTGTTAGAGTCACAAGTATAAATTTAATAAACGTTTAAATATTTCATTGTGGCTTACTTGCAAAATAATTTCAACAATAGTAAAGCGGTAAACTATTATCACTTAACCATGCCAGCAGCTAGGTGTATTTCTTTGGTAATGCCTTAGCGCCAGGAGCCGGGCGCGAAGGCGCTTGTCGTTCAGGAAGGCAGCGGCTGCAGCGATGAGACACCAGTGCTCATGTGAGGTCTGTACTCCTGGGGTCTCAGCTCGGGGTGCGGTGGGCGGAGATCTGTGGCGAGATTTTGGGTTAGATTTGGTATTTGGGGTATTTTTAAAAAGTGTGAAACGAGAAATTATACAGTATGTGTTTGCTGGTGGTGGGATTTATAGATGATGCTACCTGTATGTCTGTATGTTTATCTACCCGGACATACCGACATACATGTAGCATCATAAAAAATAAATAAAAAAAAACAGTGACTTTTAGCCAAGTGTACCTAGTATAATACTATAAGATGGTAGGTCCCTCGTATACCAGAGGCCGTCTGGGTAGGTACATCGCCTTTATCTATTTTTGCCGCCAAGCATCAGTGGGTAAGCACTGTTGTGTTCAGTTTGGAGGACATTGAAGCTAGTGAAATTACTGGGCATTGAGCGACTTAACAACGTATGTCTCGGGGTGACGAACGCAATCTAGTGCTATGCAATGCTTTGTAACTCAAAGTTCTTATGGTGTTAGTTCTGTTTATGGGCAAGGTCTTACCATCAGGCAAGCGACCTGCACGTTTCGTCATTGGCACTAGTTAAAAAAAAATAGCGGTTCCTCAAACAAAAATAATATCTTTGTATCAAACTCAAAGACAAAGCAAATCATAAATAACGTGCTTACCTATCCGATGGTCTGCAACATGCATATCATGCATAGCATGTACATCAGTATGCGGGGGTGGCATATGCTGCGGGGGCCTCAGGTCCGCATGCTGCGTCTCCTTATGCCGGCGCAAATCTACCTTCCGTTGAAATGCGCGACCGCATAACTCGCAAGCGAAGGGCTTGAATCCAGTGTGTTTCCGCGAGTGGGTGATCAGGTTCGAGCTCTGGCTGAATGCTTTTCCGCACACTTGACATTTGTGAGGTTTTTCGCCTGTTGACAAAGATTTTTACTCATTAATATCACCATAATCGTCACATTATCGTACTTTGTGCTTCTTTTTTTATCCTAGCACGGCAAAGTGACGGCACTACACCTGATGGTAAGCGTAGTGCAGTCCAAAAAACCAACGACCACCGACAAACAATGAGTTTATCGGTGGTCACCAGAGTCATGCCGGCTTGTATAAATGCTTCTTCCCTCTGCGGAGAGGGACGGTGATACATACGCACAAATGATCTAAATAGATGCAGTTAACCAGATAAAACCGTATTATTATATTATTAGTATAGTATAAAGATTCGAGGTTGTATGTGACGGAGTAAAGTTCGCAGCATCAACTATTGATCCGCTGTAACGCGAGGTGTGGACGACCTTCTGTCGACGAGTAGGGTTGTCACGTGCCCAACACTGAGTTTTTTGTACGTGACTCACTGTACTCATAAACGTTACTATAAGGCCTCATAGTGACCGCAAATGACGATTTCTATAAATATCATCGGTTAGTTTTGGCGCTAAATGAAAATAGACCAATCATGTACACAGAATTCGATATTTGGCAAAGAGTTGATTGAAAATAGGGTCTCAGTTGCTCAATCGCAGTCAGCAAAGAATAATTAACATTATTAATTCTACTAGTTTTAAACGTTGTGTACCAAAGTTGAACTACAGCTGAAAATCGCACACTCAATATAAACTAAAGATGGCATGTCAATTCCCAGGACGTTCTAAACTCATAAGCAAATTCATATTTCAAACTAGGAAAACTCAAAATATTTTAATTTGAAATTGGAACATCCACCCTAACTTTAGTATTGAACACCTATCATAACCAAATAAAGAAACTTCAAAATAATTTAATTTGAAATTGGAACATCGATAGCCTTAGTATTGAACACCTGTTATAACCACCACATTAGAAATCTATATTATCAATTATTTTTATCGCAACATATCCTTCGCGTCAAACCAAAACGTCCACATTGGTAACCCTACAGTTCCAAAGTGGCCAGCTACGTGCATCACGCGCCCATATTAATACACGTCCGCGTAATCTGTGCCCAGTCCGGCGCGCATTACGGATTCGACTCGCGGACCAGAACGCCGGACTCGCAATTTATAGCCGGATTCCTTGCGCTGATTCTATGCGAACTTTTATAGCTTATGCTTTATATTTTGACATTTGCTAGGGAATAAGTTAAAGATTTTTTACGTGTTCTTTCACATAGTGTTGGCAGCGATACGTGAAGTCTTGTCGTTGATAGGTATTTGATTTTTTTTTAATGTCATATTCCTTGAATGAAGAAACGACTAGGTCTGTTGACGGATGGTAAGCACTGCCTGTCCATAAACAGATACAACATTCGATTTTGATTTTTTTGATCCGAGCACGGTAAAATGACTGCACTACAATGGTAATCCCAATGCAGTAATAAAACAACGACGACCAACAAACAATGAGTTTATCGGTAGTTACCAGAATCATGCCGGCCTGTATAAATGTTTATTCACACTCCGATGAGGGAAGAAGGAAATCGAGGTGACTGCAACAGGACAGGCGAATGACCGATGCAGGCATACCTGCCTCAACCAACCATCAAGTCATCACACAAGCCCCTTTGGGAGAACCGGATATACATTGGCTGATCCTGGAACGCGATCCAAACAAGGTGTGTACCTCACACAGGCAGGTTTTAACACCATGTGTACGATGGTCGCTATCCGGGCGGATATGAATATCCTACCAGCAGAAGAATGGCATAAAAGGTTATTTTAAAGATACAAAACTAACTGCCATTAGCCACAGATTTGTTTTGAACAACTACAGAGATCTCACTACAGAGGATGCTTAAGATCGTGCTAAATGGAAGCGTTTAAGTAGGAAGGCATACCCTGGCACTTAGCCGGGATAATACCCGGCAGAAAGAAAAAACTACTGAGGTTGTAATAACTGGTTCCAAAGAAAAGAATTTAATAAAGCGCTTTGTGAAGAAGCCTTTATTGTGGGGCATTTTAGCACATTATAAGTACCGGGTTTTTATATACAATAAAGTTGGAGGGGTTTGCGGTTTTGTGCAGAGTAACGTGGCACGTTTGAATCTCGAAAGGGAATTAATCCTCCTCCTCCTTGCGTCGTATTCCTCAGTATTGAGGGTCGTGACCTCCCTTCTGCATCACTTTCTCTCGTATGATCTTCCTCCATTTGTTTCTGTCTCAGGCGGTGTGGAGGGCGTTGTAAATTGTTGAGTTAAGTGCGTTGCGGATCTGGTCAGACCAACGTATTGGGTTGCGTCCACGAGGCCTTTTCCCATAAATACACTCAACAGTCACACACAAAGTCCTGATCCCATACTAAGTTAACCTGTATCGTGGGTTGTTTAACCCACGGACTCTAGTTCCCAGACGACTACTCGCTCACTGTGCCACTGAGGCTATTTCTTCAATTGTAAATTGATTGCAATTATTAATTCATCGTCAATCATCATTACATTCGCTCGCGGCTCCGCCCGCGTGAAATTCTGCACCGTTATGTAATCGATATCGCCTATTTTCATCAGGGATAATGTAGGATTCTAACGGTGAAAGAATTTTTCAAATCGGTCCTGTAGTTTCAATGCAAACAAACAATCAAATCTTTCCTCTTTATAATATTAGTTTAAGATTAATTTATTTAAAACTATATTTTATATATTGTCATTTTTTGAGTCGAAATTATACATTACATGCATGTAAAGTAAGCGTAGAGCTCAATTAAGAAATACTCAGCTTTCACATTACATTGCCAACTACACAATCATTGTATACAAATGAAATAATCCATGTAAAATTCATTAAGTAGGCACGGTTGCAGACCGGCGACCAATGCGCCGCAACACGTAATTACTAACAAATCACAGCCCAGCATCGATACCTAACTTAGGTGTATCCGGAAAAAGGGCCGCCGAGTCCGTCACCGGCACCGGGGGGTCTGTACCGTGGACTGGCGACTTCATTAGAGCGAGGGGGACACGCCGTCCGTCCCGCTCGCGCACCAGTGTCGCGACGCGAGAGCAATTTATATCCGTCGTGCCATTGGGCCGTGATTGGAGCGGCTCCACCCTGCGTCGCGTAGCAACGGTAGGGGGGTCGCGGCCCCGCGCCCTCCCCACACAACCCATCCCACTTTATGGATCGCAATTTTCCTTTGAATTGGAAATCAGAACGGTTGCCGCGGGGCTCGCTCGTTAGCCGTCTCTCCATCTTCCCGGGCACTTGGTCTGCTACAGATTTTTACTGCCTTACGTAGAGAAAGATGTTTCCTTTATGAGATGTTCGCAATTTGCCGTATTTGCTTTTTGCCTCGTTCGGTTTTTTTTGTATTCGCAACGTTTTCGCATATGTGCTTATGTATTGGTGAAGATCGCCGGTTTTGTTATGATGTTTGTAGCGTTACATTCATATTTAAGACGCGCCTTATCCTCAAAGGGGTAGGCAGTATGCAACTGAAACTGCACCCGCGTTTTGCCAAGCGTATTACCATCCTATGGTACAACGTACGGTACAATGTTGGTACGGGACAATTCACGTGTAATTTTTCAAATGTCAAACAAAAACGATGATTGTCCGACCTGGGGATTGTATCCTGCACCTCATGGTTTTCAGGTTAGGCGATAATGTATAAACGTCATATATCGTTGGATGTTTTTTTAAATATCAAATAGTATTATGGACGGACCTAAAACCTACCTGCAAACAACATAAAATATCCTGAACCCCAAATCCCCATCCCTTCCCAATCGCTTATTTACCCATTTTATTCTAGGCCGGTGACGCGTCCATAATTCGTCAAGTTTTGTTCATGGGTGGTGGATAACTTACCACCAAGCAACCCACTTGCTCGTTTGGCACCCTGTGCTATAAAAATCATATTTTGAACCCAAACTCAAGACAACATGATCGGACGTTACCAAGAACTAATAACGCAGTCCCCAGTGCGTAAAATCCTCTCGGCACTCAACACTGTAATTACGGACAATACGGACGGAAGGGTCCACGGTTAATTGTTACTGAGGGTGAAGGCACTGAATCTATGCGAAGATTTATCTTACAGAAAGAATTTAGATTTGGACTCTCATGGCTAGTGAAGAAATGCTTACACCTTTTCATTTTAGAAATATGGCTTTTAACAAAAACTTTTTTGTTCCTTTATTTTATTTTATTTTTCTTTACGAGCAAGGCACTCGCCTGATGGTAAGCGCCACGCCTGCTCATAAACAGAACCAACACCACACAGACCTTTGAATTGCAATGCACTGCATGGTATTGAACTGCGCTCGTCACCCCGATACATAATATGTTAAGTCTCATAATGCCCAGTAATTTCACTAGCTTCAATGTCCTTCAAACTGAAACACAACAGTACTTACACACTGTTCCCTGGCGGCAGAAATAGACAAAGCGGTGATACCAACCCAGACGGCCTCTCGACATACGAGGGACCTACCACCTTGACCTATTTCGGCGTAATGCCAAGGTCCGCTTTCCCATCATAATTTGACAGTGGATTTCGTACTATGTGGGCGACCCACCGTCTGTTACCCACAACCCGCAACGGCAACCAAATTTCACCATTGCTCGTCCGTTAGTCAGCAGAGTGTACAACCATACCACATAAAACCCCATTATTGTAGATTAAAATACATCTTCAAACAAGTTAAAGGACCTTAATTGTTTCCGAGAGCGAGGAAATGGAATGAATTGCTAGAAGACCGCCATTGAATTATTGATTCGCCGCGAAGAGCTCGGGGATTGATTTATATCTCCACCGCTATAACTACGTAATTTTATTTCTATTGAGAGATCGGGCAGTTGTTTATAGTGGAATAGAAGGTTTGATTTCCTGTGTAAAAGTTACATAAGCATTGCTTGATTACAGTACGTTGGTTTTTATGATTTTATAGCCTTTGCTCGCGGCTCCGTCCATGTGAGCGGCCTATTGCGAGATAAAAAGCATTTACACAGGCCAGTATGACTCTGGTGACCACCTATAAACTCATTGTTTGTCGGCGGTCGCTTGTTTTTTGGACTGCACTACGCTTACCATCAGGTGTAATACAGCCAATTCGCCGTGCTCGGATAAAAAAAATCTATTTGGCGAAAATATCGTGTAATATGCATACAAAGGACGAATTGCGCACCTTCTTGTTTTAACGTTTTTTTATGGCATAGGCCGGCAAACGAGAAAGTGGTTCACCTGATGGTAAGTGATCTCCACCGCCCATGCACGCCCACCACCAGAAGAATCATGGGCGCGTGGCCGACCTTAAAGCAAAGGGATAATTAGGGATTGGGAAGGGGAGGGGGTTTGGGCTTCCGGATATCTCACTCACCGTTCGAATCGCAGCAGCAAGCCGCTATTTTACGTCAGTTTTCTGTGGGACAGTGGTAATGACCCGGTCGAGCCAGCCCATTCATGCTGCAGACAAAACTGTCTACAGCGTGGCTCTACCTCTCGTAAAAACTCGATTGGTAACAATGAAAGCCCAACAAAGCAGTATCGTCGAAAAATCCTTCATTAAAGTGTTTATGTGCGATCGTTTCATCCATACGGCGTACTCACCCGCCTTATGGATTGTAAACTATGGGTATTACTGAACAACGAGCGAGCGTTTTCACAGATTTTTATTATATACCGTAATCTTTGATCGCTTCTCCTTTTGATTACTTTGCGTTCTTGTATTATGAATCAGTGTTGAATTGCCCTACTAGCTGTACCCGGCAAGGACTTGCTGAATGAAAAAAAAGTGTATGGCAAAACTGTATGTTTGCAACGCATAGAGGTAATACTTAAAAATATTTTTTTTGTGCCAGAAACCTTCACGGGTGTATGCTGGACAACTAATGAAAATTTTACATTCATTCACAAAATTTCACAATCAGATGAATGGTGTATGAATGCATAGAGAGCAAGAATACAAAGGAACATATATTTGTATTTATTTACATGTATGACATATATTTTTAACCTCTGATAAAAAAGGTGTAACGGGACCATAAGACCCTCGTTGGTGACGTACGTGACACAGGACTATGTATTGCGTTTCTTGCGAGATATTTTCGGAGGTTCAATCCGCTTTATCCATCTGCCCTCAATTCCCAGTTTTATTCTTAAAGATCGGCCACTATAGGTGTTCAAAAGCATTGATGATCACGTAATATTAAGGTGGCTGAATGGCTCGTTTAAAAAAAAACTCACAATTTTACCATTATCAACACCATAACCGATAATTTAGTAGTATACAAGTTTGTGGGTAGGCAGCGATATGCACATTAAGTATTAAGTTCGGTTGTGATTGAACGCGTCCGGGTAAGCGATAACCGTAAATCCCGGATATACGGGATCCCGGATAACAGCGTGCAGGGGCGGAGGCAACACTATACATGTTTATTTGTTTGAAATGTACTTGACATATTGTAAATATGTATGATTATGCTAGTCTATATTGCTTGTCTAGGACAAAAGTTGCGGTATGCCTATGTATAACAACTTACAAAGGCACTTAATAATGTGAAATATGTGAACTCATGGCTATATAGATTAGTTACTTCTACCGAAACCATCTTGCAATACCGCAGACTAGTTTTCAAATTAACTAGGTTATTCCTATTTTGTTGAAATAAAACAAATTTAAACGGATTTTATCGCGCTCATTTTATTTTAATTCACCCTGTGACCACGAAGGCTGAAAAGCTTTCGAAAATTACTAAAATTAAAATAATTTAACCACGATAAAATCAGTTTAAATTAGTTTTATTTCAATGAGCAACATTCGCGTAAACTAAATTGACTAAATTGTAGTAATTTATTGAATACTAGTTTTTCCTCGCGGCTCCGCCCGCGTGATCTGCTTTTTCCGGGATAAAAGTAGCCTTTGTTCATCAGCAATAATGTAGGATTCTAATGGTGAAAGAATTTTTCAAATAGGTCCAGTAGTTTTTAAGTTTATTCGTTACATACAAAAATACCAATTTTTGTATGTAACGAATAAGATTCATGCAGTTCAGTCAATAAATGAAAATAAAACAGATATTTTGCTTATTATAAATGAACATTTGCAATTTATAACCACTGTGCACCAACCAAACAAGAAAATCAATACAAAACCAATCCACACAGATATAAAGCGGCGATAACAGGCGCAAAATCATTACCGCCCATTATCGGCCTACTAAACGCGAGATTCGCAATAAAACAGACATTATAACAATTAAATTATTGCCCGAATCCGGCCCTGGCGCGACTCATCTGCACAGTATCACACGGACGGATTTTTATGGGGACGTACTTCAGGCGTTCGTGAATTAAATATACTGCTCTTGCAACTTAAAAGTGCTTCTGGCAAGATTTTACGAAATATGGCGTAGGCTGTAGGCACAGGGGGGAGGGTAGGTTAGCGGTAATGGTGGATAACATTTTCGTATAATTTACGTATTAGTCAAATTTTGTTGTAAATAAATATTAATGTTTTATTGTTTGTTTATCGTTCAAATCGTGAGATATATATGGTCCTAAGTACATAAAAAAATCCTTAGAAAAAGGACTTTCAGTTTTTCACAAATTTTAAATTAAATCAGGACTCTTCCAATTTTTCTTTCCATAATAACGGTTCAGTCGTTCTCAAGTGATACAAACGAATAGCATTTTATTTATATAGATAGACTATCAGACCCGGCCACGCGTTGCTGTGGCTAAGGTATAAGTTAAATTATATTGTAGTAAACTATTTAATACAGTATACGCCATCTATTGGATACTTACTCAATCCAGTCGATAAATAACCTTTCACGGCCATCTGTTAGAAAAAATATTGCAAAAATAAATTGACATATAAACTATCCTATCTCTCAAGTTGGATCAAACTGCACCCACTTTGCAAAATTTGATTAGAATCAGTAGTTTAGGAGTTCATCGCGGACAAACAACGTGACACGAAATTTTTATATATTAAAATAATAACCATTATCATATCCCTACACCTTAAAATCCAAAACCAGAAAAGCGGCGTAACGGTAATCTAAGAGTCTACTCGCCGTGTGCTTTAATAATTTATAGGCGTATAAAAAACTCCCCGGCAAATTGGTGTGGGGAGGTCGGTGCTGCATTTACATGTTCGTTGATTATTCAGACGACTGTGGACCGAGGACACGTTGTCGACGACACGGTTTCCAGTTACTATAACGTAGTTTTCAGTTGTGGTTTTTTCGTAAATCTCGCAAGTGTGCGTTTGTGAAAGGATAAGACGATTTGGGCTATGTTTTTTGTCGTATCGTGTTGTCAAAACGAATTATGTAATATTACTCCTAATTTAGAAGATATTATTTTAGATAGTTTTTAACACTTTAAACAAAGGGGGAGGTCGTCGAGATTTTTTTTTATTTGATTGAATGACGAGATAAACAAGTCACTCGCCTGACGGTAAGCGCCACGCTTGCCGATAAACAGACAACACCATATACAATAAGTAACACCATAGTAGTAGTAACACTATATAGAACATTGAATTATAAAGCACTGCATGGCACTGAACTACGCTCGTCACCCCGAGATATGACTATACAAACATGATTATGAGCTTGAAAATTGTGTTAAATAAACAAAGATTACTGTGTGTGTCTCAGTTGGAAAACATTCAGCGTGTCCGAAGTTAAGGGATGCCGCTAGCTGGAAGGTGCACTTAACCGAAGCCAGGTGCAAGATTAAAAGAACACGCTTTAAGGAAACTATCGCGACTGACTTGCACACCTCATGCATACTGCATACATTATGGCATAAATATACCACCTACTTTAGGAATGAACGCTGCATATTTATTGCTATAAACTTGATAGACTTTTATATATTAGTATGCTTCCACTGATTCAAAGCGATTTCGTTTTATGGATGACCAATTTCAGCCCTAATTTTGACTTTAAAGTAAACATTTGTATGTAATACATATGACTGCCTCGACGGCGAAGTTGTGTTGCGTATGCGGTACAATTGCTGTGTTGACGTTTCGGATTCAATCCTCGGGTCGGGTAAAAGTGATATTGGATTTTTGGATGAGTTTATGACGAGCGCAGTTCAGTGTCATGCAGTGTTTTGTAATTAAAAGTTCTGTGTGGTGTTGGTTCTGTTTATAGGCAGGCGTGGCGCTTTGCATTAGGCCTTGCTCGTCTCGTCAATCAAAAAAACCTTCGGGGATTACAGGCATGAGTGCATATACACATATAACAAACCATGAGTTTACTCGACCTGAATAACACTACAAATAACGTATTGGATTTACCAACAACATACAACAGTATATTGAACGGCTCACAACATAACCGTGGATATAACGCTCAGCATAATATCTCAACAAATCCACACGCGCCGAGACGACGGCGTGATTACCGGGCTCGGTAGTGAAGTGAGGATTTTCCCAGGGAATCCCGGTTTACGATCCGCATGCCACGCCACCCCCGGGGGGGGGGGGGGGGTGGATGACCATGTCTACGTATAAACAGCGGAATTTGAAGTCTTGGCAATGTTTTGGTCGGTTGTGTTACGCACCACTCTGCAGTTTCTGAACGCGTTGATTTGTTTATAAGAATGGATACTGTGATTATGTATTCTGTACTAATTGAATTGACATCATTTTCTTCCTTACTATACGTTGGACTATCGCTTTAATATTACAGAGATTATTACACAAGTAAGTGTATCGTTGTAAAATGCGCAATTCTATGGGCCTGTTTTGAGCCTGTTTGGCCTGTTTTGTTACGCTGTCGGATACGAATATGTTTCAGGAGCCTTCCCAGCAACAAACCGTGTTGTGTATAAATGAGCTCACAGTTCTTTGTAGTTCAGTTATTTCGAACTTGTACCATTCATTCAACGGCAATAACCTAGCGGAGATAGATAGATAGAGTATTCTTTATTGCACACCAAATAAAGTAACTTAAAAGCAAGGATCATACGGTAACAGTGATACAACCGGCGATTTCTGCCAGACAACCTGAGATGTGGAGATTATCGAGACGGGTCACAGGCTTGAAACCACACACCCCTGTATTTTTTCATTTACATGTATATTTATTGTTAAAGTGGTGAAAGAGAAAATCGTGAAAATTCCTACATACTTGAGAATTATCCTAATAAATTTCGGAGGTATCTGAAGTCTGCGGAACCGCGGGGCGAGTGTGTTGGACTAAGGCCTAACCTCTCACATTAAATAGGGCTGGTATTATTATTATAATTTCCTAATTAGTCTACACACCAAGATTTATTTGGATCATCAACAAAGCTACAATACACACTTGTTCAACGTTCCCTTCCAATCACAAGGCGGTCTACATCTTTTGATTTGAAAGCACTGGTGTCAACAAAGATTCAATCTCTCGCCTGTCGTATGACAACACGCTGCTAATGGAAAATTGGAACGGCAACGCAATCTGCGGGCAAAGAGCTGGGCAAACACCGCCATCTTGAAATAACAACGTTTGCCCTAGTGGTTTACAGGTAATTGGCTGGAAAGTGTAGGAGCCTTATTGTAAAGGTCTACATAACTATAACAGGTTGATTGTATAGGAGAATATGGCGTTGAAAAATCAATCAAATATTTCAAAACATCGAATGAAGTAATTGTGCATTTTTTTTATATTGGTTAAATATTGATTGATTTTATATTTCGTAGGTTGTTTCGTGTCAATCACCTCATTAGTATAGTGGAAAAAATCTTAGGCTGTGAAACCGTAACGTCTTCGGTATAATTCGTTAAATGCCCATTTTTCGAGTTTACGATTCAAAATTTGCCCGTGATTGGAATATATATAACCGGTATTGGCTATCATATCACGGGTCGGAAAAAAGCATAGTTACACATTCCCTTCAGACATACAGCCATAACATAAGCGTTCCGCCATAAATGAAGCGTTACATCAGTCAATATACTGTCTTTGAACGTAGCTAAAGCAAACTCCTTTAAAACGTAATATTAGAAAGATTCTCAACTCTCCAATCCACCTTTTATCAAAGTATATTGTTACAATTTACAGCTTCGCAAAGCTCGGTCGAACTGGATGGCTCGCGTGCAAGACTTTTACGATTTGCTCCATTCTGAGAACAATATATGTGTATAAATGCCACTTACAAGGGAGATTTATTGTTACATAAGCTCTAGCTGCTTATTTATTTAACGTATTTTTTATGTATTTTTTAGCTTCATGAATAATGATGGATATTATGATATGAATGTCTTAGTCGTAAGGTGTAAATCATTCTTGCTGTATTGGCTGATGCGTGATTGTAACCCCGTGGCCCTACCACACCTTTGCTGGTGGTAGGATATTCATATCCATCCGGATAGCGACGACCGTACACATGGTGTTAAAACCTGCCATAGTGATTCACACGCTTTGTGTGGTGCGCGTTCCAGGATCAGCCAGTGTATATCCGGTTCTCCTGAGGGGCTTCCGACATGACTTGATGGTAGGTTGGGCGGGTATAGGGGTACATCTTTGTATTATTGTGCCTGCATCGGTCATCAGCTTGTCCTGTCGCAGGCCCATCGATTTGCTTCTTTCCTCTCCGAAGAGGGAAGAAGCATTTATAAAGGCCGGCATGACTCTCGTGACCACCGATAAACTCATTGTTTATCGGTGGTCGCTGGTTTATTTGGACTGCACTACGTTTACCATTAGGTGTAGTACAGTCACTTTGCCGTGCACGGATAAAAAAAAGCTGAATGTTCGTCTCACTCCGGTATTATTATTCTCGCTCACGCACTTCACTTAGTTTATAGGGATGAGATCAAATTATCGAACGTAATATACGAGTGATTAAAATTTACGTAAAATTTGAGCATGTCTAGATTTTGATAAGATGCCATACATAAACGCTCACTGTCTAGTGTATATAACGACCCTTAAATATGACAACACCTTTCCCTAACATCTTTACATAGTATAAAATGAAGTTGCTTCCGCTGTCTGTTCGTTTAGATCTTTTAAGTTATTCAACGGATTTTAATGCAGTTTTCAGCAATAGATAGAGTGATTCATGATGAAGGTTTATATGTATAATACATACATATTGTAGTACAGAAAAGCCGAAAAATTCGAAGATCTGTAATATGATGTCGTAACAAACATACTTTTGTGCTGTATAAAAGAAAATCTCACCATTTAACTATAGTTCTTCAAATAATTAATTCAAATTTTTAAATAAATTGTAACAGAAAGCTTCGAAGATAAATTATAATTACTGACTGTCATACTTAACACAATGGCCCCTTGGAAAAACTAATAAGGTCCTCTAAACGGTGACGTTTGACAAATTCGGTAATCCCGACCCTCCGAGGGTGGGATTGGGAAATTCGAACTGCCCGGCCACATGGGAAAACTTCTTTAGAGAGAATTAGCACATATCCTAAATGGTGTTTGTTAATAAATTTTCATGGCCTTAAAAGTATTGGTTACATATAAAATGTCCTTTTTTAAGGTTAAAAATTACAACTAATTTCGCATTAATACTGCAGTGTCATTTAGTAATGTAAGTGTTTAATTTTTTTTATTTGATTTAATGATGAGACGAGCAAGGCGCTCGCCTGATGGTAAGCGCTACGCCTGCCTATAAATAGAAGCAACACCACACAGAACTTTGAATTACAAAGCACTACATTCAATTCTTCAAATTTATAAAAAAAAATCAATTTTTAGTTGGATTTTCTTTAAAAGCGGATTTTTTTTTTAAAACTATTATTCATATTCCTAGAAAATATATTTTTTTTTTAAATATTGAATTGTCATGGGTCCTTGATAAGTATGCCAAATGTCGATTTAATCCGACGTTTTGAAGGAGGTCAAAATTATGTTCAAAGTTTCCGTTACATACTAACATACGTATGAAGCCAATAAAAGCGTGTTAAAAATAAAACTAGACGCTGTTTTTTGATATTGCATCAACGAACTCTATTTGTGATGGTCCATATTTTTCTCTAATTAAACCTGAAACAATACAAGTCAGTTCCCTGCTAACCGTGACATGATAGTGGTGGAATGCGGCAGATTGCCGGCCGGCCGGATTGCCGTCCATCCCGGAATGCCTGACTCACTTCACTTATTGCAATACATTTGCGAGACTGTCCCGCGCGGAATGCGGGATTTTCGGACAGCCCTGGCCAAAGATTAGACTGTAGAGGGGACATTTGAATTAATATATTATTTGACTGTTATATATCCATTGAGATTGTTCGTATTATTATCTAGTATAGGTTGCTTAAATACCGAAGAATTATGCCGGCAGAAAAATGAACGGTGAAAATCATCAGAGAGTGTTAGTCAGTCATAGACAGGGTTCTATATTGAAATACATATCATAAGAAGGTTAAAATAGGTTTTTTTTAATCAGAGCACGGCAAAGTGACTGCACTATGTCGCAAGCCCCTCGGGACAACCGGATATACACTGGCTGATCCTGGAACGCGATCCACACAAGGCGTATGGATCAATATGGCAGGTTTTAACACCATGTGTACGGTGGTTGCTATCCGGGCGTATATGAATATCCTTCCACCCGCAGCAGCAGGTTGTACTGCCTAGAGAGTATAGAGTGTTTTTTAAAAAGCTTTCACAACGTCCTCTACTGGAATACACGCTTACGCTCACGTCTATATCCCCAAAGGAGTAGGCAGTAGAGGTACAACTAGTAAACCAACGATCCAAGTTTATTTACATCCAACGATGTGATTCAACTAGGCGATCCTATTAAACCCGGAATGGACCAGGAACAAATTCCTAACCCGGGCTAAAGTGTGACTTTGAATTGAAAACTCAAACAAAAATTATATCTATTGGAGTATACTTGCTGTCTATGATTAGGGGTTTCATTGAATAGTTCAAACCCAATCCCATCACACTTGCCCGTGGTATATCGTGCTGACAGATGACCGAAGCTATATGTAAGCTGGATGTGTGATAGTTTATTGGTCGGAAAAAAGGAGTGCTAGTTTGGACATAACTGTATCATAAATTGCTTTTCTATTGTTATCTCCACTAAATTATAAAGAGGAAAGATTTGTATTTTTGTCTATCTGGCTGCCAAATTTCATCCAAATCTGTTACAAGATAGTAGGTCCTTCGTATGCGAGAGGCCGTCTGGGCTGGTACCACCGCTTAGTCTATTTCTGCCGTTAAGCAACATTGTGTAAGAACTGTTGAGTGCATATTTTATGTTTTTTTTTTTTTTTTTTTTTTTTTTTTTATCCTGGCTCGGCAAAATGACTACGCCACACCTGATGGTAAGTGTAACGCAATCCAGGAATAGTGTCGACCAAAGACAAACAGTGTGTCTATCGTTGGTCGGCACAATCATGCCGGCCTGCCTAACTGCTTCTTCACACTCCGTTTAAAGGACCCAATATTATAGGAAGGAGGGAATACGTGTGCCGGCAAACTATTCCACAGCTTAATGGTCCGGCAGAAGTACGAATTTGCGAACTTTTTAGTTCGAGCCGAGATGGAGGAGACCACGAAGCTGTGGCTCCGCAAGCCAGCACGCGTGGTTCTGTTAAGGAAAGGCGAGGATGGGATAAGGTCAAACAATTCTTCGGAGCATTCACCGTGATACAGACGGTACAAGACGCTCAGTGAGGCAATGTCCCTCCGCAATTGTAGCGGTTCTAAGTGTCTTGTAACGTCTGCATCATTCACAACGCGGACAGCCCGACGCTGCAATCCGTCCAAGGCATCGAGTAAGTATTGGGCGGAACCGTCCCAAAGGTGCGAACAGTACTCCACACCCGGCCGCGCTTGCGCTTTGTATAAGCGGTAAAGCTGACCGGGAGTAAAAAACCGACGCACCCTGTTCAGGATTCCGACCCTGCGTGAAGTGGCGGATATTACGCCCTCGATGTGGTTCCTTGGATTCAGATTGCAGCAAATATCCATACCAAGGATATTAAGGCTATTCCGCATTGCGAGCGGGATACCCCGAAGATTGGGGAGGGGAGAGAACGGGGATTTCTTGCACGTGAACGCGCACACCTGTGTTTTCTTGGCATTGAACTCAACCAGATTCCTTGCACCCCATTCCGAAATGAGATCCAAGGTCCGGTTAAGCTCAATGACGAGATTCTCTCGCTCGCTCTCAGTGACTTCCCGGCTACCTGGAGGCTTACTGCAGTAACGCCCATGCACTGTGCTGTCATCTGCATAGCAATGAATGTTACCGAGTGGTAACATATCATTGATATGCAGAATAAACAAGGTGGGCGAAAGCACAGAGCCTTGTGGGACTCCGGCATTAACTGTCATGAGCCGTGAAGCATGTCCTTCGACAAGGACACGCATTCTGCGCTCATGCAGAAAGCCGGAGATCCACGTGCACAGGTTGTCGGGGAGCCCATATGCCGGAAGCTTGGAGAGAAGACCACGGTGCCAGACCCTATCAAATGCCTTAGCAATGTCGAGACTTACGGCTAGAGCCTCGCCATGCTTATCAACCGCCTCACCCCAGCGATGTAGCATGTACGCTAAAAGATCACCCGTTGATCGTTTCGACCGAAAGCCGTATTGTCGGTCACTGATCAGCGAGTGATCCTCCAGGTAGCGGATCAACTGTGTATTTATGATCCGCTCCATTACTTTGCACATCACTGAGGTTATGGCGATTGGACGGTAGTTGTTAGGGTCCGACCGATCACCTTTTTTTGGGATCGGTTGCACATTGGCCTCTCTCCAAGATTGGGGCACAATACCCGAGAGGAAGGAAGAGCGGTATAGGCGCGTCAGCACAGGAGACAACTCGGCTGCGCACATTTTAAGGACCACCGCGGGGATACCATCCGGACCACTAGCCTTGCGGACGTCGAGGAACCGTAATTCACGCCGCACATCACAATGCCTGATACGAACATCCGGCATGGAGTGTCCGCAATCAGGCATTGTGGGCGGCGGTGCATCACCATCCTCGAGCCGCGAATTAGCCGCAAAGAGTTCCGCTAATAGAGTGGCTTTCTCTTGCGGCCTGTGGGCCAGAGATCCATCCGGATATCTCAGCGGTGGCAACGAGGGGCGACAGAAATTAGATTGGACGGCTTTGGCAAGACTCCAATAAGCACGACTGCTCGTCGGATGATCCGCCAAAGCCCGTCCAATCCTGTTGATGCGCTGGGCATCCGCTCTGACGTACGCCTTCTTGCAGGCCTTGGTGGCTTGGTTATAGGCCGCTTTGAGAGAACTTATGTTGGGATCCTTCATAGCGCGACCCCTAATCCAATCGCGATACGCAGCCTGTTTCTCACTAACAGCATCTGCGCATTCGCGATTGAACCAGGAGCGTCCGCGACCACCACCGACGACCTCCGAGGAAGGAATGTAATATTCCATTCCTAACCGGATCTCGTCGGCAATAGCGTCGGCACTCGCGGAAGGATCGTTACCCTCAAAGCAGCGCTGCCCCCAAGGGATGAATGCGAAATACTCTCGCATACCATCCCAATCTGCAGACGAGTAGTGCCAGATTCTGCGCCTGACTTTAACTGGCGAAGGAGGCGCAGAACGAGGCACTGTGGATCCAACCAGGCAATGATCGGAGGTACCCAATGGGGCGCCCACCGTCACACTGTACCCGGCTGGATGACTCGTCAGCAGAAGGTCCAGCAATGAAGGCGTGTGACTTGCCACATCTGGGATTCTGGTGGGCTGATTCACCAGTTGTGACAAGTCGTGAGTCAGAGCAAATGCATGAGCAGTACGTCCAGCATGGTCAGTCTTGGAGGAGCCCAACCACAGCTCATGGTGCGCGTTGAAGTCCCCCAAGACCACCAGTTCCGCTGTCGGATACTGCTCCAGCACATCGTCTGTCGCCTGGCTGATATAGTTAAACAGCCGAGTTGTCTCGTCATCCCCGTTATGGGATCTGTAAAGGCACACATAGATCCGGCTCTGGGAGCCAAGATCCACGTGTACCCACAGTGTGGAAAAGGAAGGGTCCTCCATGCAGTGCAGACGGCGACAGCTGACGTCCGACCGGACATACAAACATACCCCGGCCCTTGGCTTGAAGCTCTCTTCAAGCAAGTAGCCGGGATAGTGCAAATATGCCATATCGGTCGGACGGCAGATCTGCGTTTCCGTCAAGAAGAGCATTGCAGGCCGGGCCGTCTCAAGATGGTGGTGGACGGCACTAAGGTTCGAATGGAGTCCACGGATGTTAGTGAACCCCATTGTGAACGCGGTGGTGGGGCTGTGCACCGCTGTAGGACCTGCTCTCTTTAATGGCACTGTCATGGTGGGTAATGGGGAAGGAAGAAGGAAGAAGCAGCTTGAGGGACCTGCAACATGACAGATGGATGACCGTGACATGCACATAGTTACCAGGCTGCCGAACGGAGACAGACTGAACCGCCGGACGGAAGGGCCCCCGTACCCTCCCGGGATAGGCCGCCGGGACCCCACATCCGGTCACCAATCGGCACGACGGACCTACCCAAGATTATGCGTGGCATGGTGGGGCAGCCTCTCGAGGTGGTTAGTCTCGATTGGGCCCCTGTACTGTACCACGGGCGGCCAGCGGGACAACCGTTTCTACGGGTCTCCCTGGCCGGCAGTTCAATCCATCTCCATCCGACAATGAACCGATATACATGACTCTGCCAGCCATCATGTCACGCTGCAGGCCCCCCAAGAACCGGATGTACACAGGCTGATCCTGGAACGCGACCCACACAATATGTGAGTCACTATGGCAGGTTTTTCACCACGTGTACGGTGGTCGCTATCCGGCCGGATGTAAACATCCTACCACCAGCTGAGCGGATGTTGGCTCAAAGATCCCTCGGTCGCCTCTTACGACCCCCTCGGGAAAGATAAGGGGAAGCGGTTTGTATTCTCAAGCCGCCGCTCCACGGCCTAGCCGCCGCTCCACGGTCAAGGTGACGAGCGCAGTTCAGTGCCTTGTGATTCAAAGTTCTGTGTGGTTTGCTTCTGTTTATGGGCAGGCGTGGCGCTTACCATCAGGCGAGCGCCTTGCTCGTCTCGTCGTTGTATCAAATAAAAAAAAACTTTGTGACTGATTAACAAACATCCAAATTCACAAACATCTAAACTTTGACATTAATGAATCTATCTTTAGACTAACGGAGATAGGAAGTGTTGGAAATACCTGTTTAATTGTGTAAATTCCTCTGTGACGAACATGGTATTTCCATAGATAAAATATATTATGAATAAAATGAAACCTATTTCCTGTGTAGGTGAACATTTAATCTAAAACAAACATATTTGTTGTTGGCAGCATGACCTGTTAGCTATACGTGCACCAGTGAATTAGCGAGGTAAGATAATATTTTTAGGTCCCTCGTATGTGAGACGCCATCTGAGTTGGCACCGCAGTCTTGTCTATTTCGGCTGCTAAGCAACAGTGTGTAAGCACTGTTGTATACCGGTTTGAAGGATATTGAAGCCATTGAAATTACTAACTGCTACTCTGAACTGGTCCATTCATGTCATGAACTAAGCTGTCTATAGCAAGGTTTTAGCACTTTACACTTTGTGTGACTTTGTTTTGCTATTTTTTTTATAGCATAGGCCGGCAAACGAGCAAGTAGGTCACCTGATTGTAAGTGATCTCCGACGCCCACAATACCAGAATAATCAACGGGCGCGTTGCCGATCTTAAAGGAAAGGGATAATTAGGGATTGGGAAAGGGAGGGGGATTTAGGCCTCCGGATATCTCACTCACCGTACGAAACGCAGCAGCAAGCCGCTACTTTGTCAGATTTCTGTGAGGCAGTGGTAACAACCCGGTCGAGCCAGCCCATTCATGCTGTAGACAAAACTATGCACAGCGTGACTCTACCACTCGAATTTTACAAATTTACAACCCCATTGTTTTTTCAAAACGCTCTGTGTGTGTATAAAATGGCGTCCAAAACACTCTATATAAAATCAGTCTCGTCTGCCCTGCCTTATTTCGACGAGTGTCCGAGGAATGCGACAGTCACCACGTTTATTGCTCGGTGACAATTGATGTTTCTACCTACTCGTAGTTTAGGGACGATCCTTTGTTGCGAGAGTCAATCTGAATTAAGTTTCAACATCGTTGAATTCCAAAAAAGGAAAAGTTGCATATTTAGGTCACGTGCTGAGACATGACAGGTATGAGATCCTTAAACTCAAAATGGTGGGAAAAGCAGCTGGCAAAGAAAAGCTGGTCGAAGAAAAATGTGAAGGCTGCGGAATATCCGAGACAAGGATAAAAGACAGAATGCTGAGCTGACTGTCAACCTTCACTAGTTGGAGAGGCACTACAAGAAGAAGAAAGAAATCGTTGAATATTGTGAAAGTGGGTACTGGAATTGAACCCTATTTATATCTATAAACTTTATAGCTTCACACAGATTCAGGAAACTCTAGTTTCGGAGGCCGCGTCGTAGTTTGAAAAAATCGTTTGACGCTTTTTGCTTTTTTAAATATCCTCGCTTATGTCGTACTAGAAATTTTCTCCATCCCAATGAGTCTTTTGTTTCTAAAATATCGTGACTCGAAAGTTTAGATTCTTTTGTCTCGGGGTGAAGAGTGCATTCAGATGCAATGGAGTGTTTTGTAATTCAAAGATATCTGTGGTAGTGCTTCTATTTATTGGCAGGCGTAGCGCTTACCACCAGGCAAACTTTAATTTTCGTAATTTAGGCTATTAAAAATTGTTTTTGTTGGAATAGAATATAATTAGGTATTTTTAATCATAGAAAAAACCCGTAACACGGAAAACCCAATAATAACCTTTCTGTTTTTTTCACTTTGACCGGCACGTGCAGAGATTAGCGTTATTGACTCTTTCCTCTTTCAACATAGTTTTCCGCCTGACTGCTAGTGAGCTACCATCGAATAATCCCATTGATTTACATAATACGCGCAGCCACGACGTCACTGCCACTCATTATGCCACCATCGCAATTTTGGCTTTAGTCAATACAATTTTGAGTGTGGGCAATGCACACTGCACATCCACAATTGGCTTGAATAAACTGACAGGGAACATCAAGTAGATACTCATGTGGAGAGGACCGTAATCATAACACTGTAAAATAATTACCTTACTGTATGTCTACTCGTTGGGTTATAAGGTGTATATTAAAAACGTATGAAAAATATTTCTATAAACAAAACTTAAAAAAATTACACTGAAAAATCAAAAATATCAATTTCTCTAGGTCCCTTTGGAGTTAGTGCTGTGTCGCTGCCGGTCAACTGTAACTGCCCAAACTCCAAAGAGACTAATAGAAATTATTATTTTTGTCTTATGACTTTTGGAGCCGGGTCGGGTATAAGTAATATTAGGTTTTTCTATCACGAAATGCTTGGTATCAACCCGGAATTCTAGAATGGTGTCCGGTATGGCAATAGGCTTGCCTCCCATCACATCATGGGACGGAAATACGCTTGGCGAAATGTGTGTGCTGGCTCACTCCTGACTACCCCTTTGGGGATTACAGGCGTGAGTGCGTATGTATGTTGTATGTACATATTATAGTTACATAAAAAAAGATATATACATACCTACATGTGATATGAAATTATCTTTACAAAGTATAAAACGAAGTCGCTTCCACAGTTTGTTCGCTTAGATCTTTTAACTAATTAAACGGATTTTAATGCAGTTTTCTGCTATAGATAGAATTATTTATGAGGAAGGTTTATATGTATATCACGTTATGACCCTCATTTCGCAAAACCAACAAGTTGGTATCGCGACAACTCTAAATACTACACTATACATCGCGGACTATATGAATCATCTCACTAACAACAAACTAATGGACAACTGCCACTGTTCTAACAGACATAACCAGACACCACATAATCCATATTACATCGGATCCAATATAATAATGATAAATAAATTGCCACTCAACTGCCAATGGACAATACGATGAAGGGTTGGGCAGTCGTTTTGTCGGATTATACGTCAATAAGTTTTACAACCCACGACAAATTGATAGCGTCACTCGTGGAAGTAATAAAAATGTGAATGCACTTATTCTATGTAATTGAAATTTATATTTTTTTTTATCCTTGCACAGCAAAGTAACTACTTTAGATTTGAAGGCCAGTTGAAGTTGCGAATTAATTTTAACCTAAGTAGGATTAGATTGCGATTTAACTGAAAAATTTTATTCCACTTAGTCATAGAAATAAATAAAAATCTGTCTTCAATAGTTGATGTATGACGTTATTTGGTTCAATTAATAATTTCATTTCGATCGCCAAGAAATCTCAGCCACCATAGAAAAAAAGAAAAAAAAAATAGAGCAGATGATATATCTAATAATGTTGCCAGCAGACAAAATATATTTGCATTGTCAGTAATTTTATCGTTTGGAATATGATAAAATAGTTAGAACTCTAATAAGTGATTACATAATTTGATTCATTGATTTTATAACTTTATCATTATAAATGTCAGTCAGAGACGAACAAATCGATCGTCTGGTTACTTACGTTGTCGTGTCGTCAACTGACAAACTTTTCCTCCTTACATTACAAATCAAACACGACAGTCGGAGGGTCGTGGTTACACCGAAACTCACAGGCTTTGCATAATTTTGTATCGTGACGTGTGAAACGACGGATCAGAGTGATTTCGACGATGTATACCGTATTAAATTTGGATTAGAGCCATTAAAATGTAAGAGATTTTGGGCGGTGGTTTCTATTTCAAGATTTTATTGAAGGGGTTGTAAATTAGGCGTAAGGGATGTTAAAAATAGTTATGTCGGAAATTAATATAGATTTCCAGTAATATAAGCATGCTTTAGATAATTGTATCTACAGGGTGAATATACAGCAGTTACTTAATATTTTTAATATAGATTTTCTCACTATATTATTATTAAACATGTTTTAACCTCTTTATAAACATTGTCAATCTAACAGCCTGCGCATTTGCCCCCAAAACGATTTCGTGTTATTGCAACAAATGCATTCGCATTTGGCTCTATTATTTTTGCACTTGAATTGCACCGGTTCACATCCAACAACCCATTACACACCCTCATTCCAACCACGCGATTTTAGACCTTAACGCGTTGATATAACTTTAGAAATGCGTTAATCTACAAAATATTTTCTTGGTGCTTGCAAACGGTCGGTTTGTTAAAACACTTCGCCAGCTGACGTCACTGTGGCACCGTCAAATCAAAACACTTGAAGGTGCGCCAACCGAGCGCTGGCCAATGGAAACAAGCATAATTTGATTATGAAAAACATGGTTGGTTTTGAAAATGGAACGGTAAATGTGTTTATTTTTTTATATTTTACAGATATTTTTTTAATCCGGTTTGTAAAACTTTGTGGCCAGCGCTATACATTTAACATTAAGCTAATGATACTACTTGATAGTAATTAAAATTGTTTTTATTTCAGCTCTATATTTTACATGTCATTGACTAACAGAGTTACCAATATCGGATCTTCAGTAGCTGTATCGATATTTTTTTTTCAATAGCATAAAATAAAAAATTAAATAACTTTCTAATTATACCTGTCTACTTTTTTACCACAATAATTATAGGATTCTTGGAATAAAAGCCTGAGTGTCACTAGTCTCTCCATACCTTATACCCGAGTACCAATGAGCGAATTGCACCAATTAATGATCGCGCGAATTAATAATGTGCATCCTGCAGTTATGTTTTATAATCAAATTAATATATTTTTTTACACTCAAATGTCACACATAATCCTCAAACCAGACTCAACAGTACAATACGATTATCTTGTGTCGTGATTTGTTACTTGTATTTGTGACACCCGGTCTTACAATACGATATGTTACAAATATATTATATGGATCACACAAACATTTGTTTGTGACATAACACTTTTATTTATTGGACACCACAGACATTAAAAATTATTATCGCCTGGTAGCTCGATGGTAACTATAGCGACCTATATATGATGAAAAATCCACTGTAGTGGTCCGGGGTCAGTAGGTTTAACATAATATACAGTTACTACAAGCCGGAATAATTATGCGACTGTTGAGAGACGTAACTTTTATCCGCGATCTGCATAATATTTAGACTATACTATACTTTTATAATTAGGTGTTTTGTAGTCATTTTGAATATTGTAGAAGTCTTTTTACCAATTTAATAATACATTATTTTATCTAATAAAAAACCCTTTTTCGGTTGATTTTTGGGAGTTCTTAAACATGTTATAAGATACAAAGCTCCATCCTACCATAACCGTAAATTTAAACTATTTTTTACATTAAAGTTGGTACATTATTGTTGCACCGCAATTTAGTGATTGAATTATCAAACAGACAGTGCTATTCAAACCAATTTACAATTAAATTTATTGTTTAAATAATGACATCCTGTTGCGCATGCGTCTAGCACGTGCCTTCAAATGTATTAATGTAATCGTCCAATCAAAGTTGACCCCCAATCCGATACATCACTTAAAAATGGAGAGGTCATTTTAAATTGTCACTTGTATCACCACTACACTGATATCCACATTGTATTATGAACTTTAGAGCGAAATATTTAAGGTCTATTATTAATAAATTAAAGGCTTGCTTGAAATTGTCCTAGTTGGAAACAATTCATGAAAGTAACATTTGAATTTGATCTCAAATGCTTACAGAATACAGTCCATGGTTATTGCAGGGGTGTGTATGATAAGTTTTTAATAGGGGTGCCACAAAAATCTTTATTAATGTCTTTTTGGTAGCATTCGGTTTCCAATGAGTGGTTTTAATGTTGTGTACAGTAGTAATAAATTACTTTATTATATTAATGATATTGAATGGGAAGGATGTGTGTTGTTGATACGCAACACTGTCTTTATCTGCTGACTGTAGTTACTAAGTTATTACACTCGGTCATTCATTATTCTTTCATTCTTTGATATATATATTCTGTAATTATTTCAACCGGCTACATATTGCAGTTCAAAAGAGATTAATTTAAAAGTAGAATAAAAACGTTTTAAGCTTAGTAATAGGGTAGCGTTGGCAACATTTGAGTACGAAACCCTAAAATTAATTATAGAATGAATTGTCGAGTGACCAGTAGTGGAGGCTGAAACACACGCATTCGCGTAAGACAGACAAATGATAATAGCACAATAATAGTATGAAATCTTCACTCAGAGTCTACGGTAAAATGTAATAAACTCCTTTAGTAGAAGCTGCTCCGTGTTTAATAATATATTTGCTCTATCATCCAACCGTTATCAGAACATAATTTGAATAAAGAATCCAAAACCCGAAAGCGCGCGGAACCTGACGACCACTCCTTTGAAGGCGATCGGGTGTCGTCGGAAGTTTTCGGATCGCTTCGACGCCGCGGGGGAGCTCGGGCTAATCGTGATAATGTTTTTATTGAATTAGGTGGCGCGTGCGTCTGCCACGCGGCGGCCAGCGCACATGGGCTTCGATGCTAAGTGATATAGCTCGTTAGAGGGTGACAGATGGAGGTGTGACGGCCATGATTTTGATTTAGACCTCAATTCAAAATTAGAACTGGCTGTTTGGTATTGGTAAAAAATTTAATTGAATTTCGAAAAGTGATGGCATAGATTGTAAAAGATATATAAAATTGTATAAAGATTCGAAAATTAGACAGAGGTTGCTCGTGATTGGACTGTACCCGAAATGGCTATGCCCTCGCTACCTATAATAAATAGTATGGGCGAAAATAAGCTTAGCCAATGTTTATGAATGATTCTATTTTACAAACACACTAAAATTTAACAGCATCAGCGCTGAAAATACAAACAGTATTGCTCATAAAATGGCAAAAAATATATTTAGTCAAATGTCCAACGTACTTACTACTATGAGAATTTTTTTCAATGAAACTTCATCAATATTGTTACTATTTTCCATTCATTTTGCTCCGAAAAAATGACAAAACTACACGATTCCAAACTATGCAGGTGTCGGGTTACTGGCAACGAAGCGCGGGGCCAAAGAGGGCTGAGGACATTAATTTAATTATCCCTCTCTCTTGGGAACGTCTAATATTATACGGGAGTGAGGCGGACGACCTCCGAGCATACAAATTCGAGTATCATTTTTTTCGCGTGAGAAAAAAATCTCACATTTGATTTTTGTGTTGGTATCCCCAGCGAGATCGGATTACAACAAAAAATGTACATAATATAAATCTGGATTTGTCGTGCCCTATTTTTCTGACATAAAGATTTTCTTGAAGCATTTTTATGTGAATACCACTGTCCCTTGCGGTTTCGCTCGCGTGCGTGTTACTGCTCCGCTCCCGTGGGTCGTGGCGTGATGTTATATAGCTATAAAACATTGTTATCAAATATATTGCGTAAATATGACATAACTTGATCAAGTCGTATAAATGTCACACGATAATAAACAGACGCACCAAAGATTTAAAATTATATGAAGTCAAGATTACAAGCAAGCAACAAGCTGAAAGCAAGCAGTACATAACTTATTTCCATGAAACATCTGATCTCTCTAACCATTGCACTGTCAGAGAATATTACATATTGCTACGAAACGGCTGGTTTGAAATTGCAATGTTCTAAAACACTAAAATATAGTTATAAATAGAAGATCCTTTAAACCACTAAAAAAAGATATTAGACTTAAAACCTGTTTCAAGTGCGGCCCTAAACTAGCTGGCTTGACATATTAATGGTGTGTTAGGCATAAGAGACAATTGTATTACTATGGATGATTCTCAAGGTGGACCCTGGTACCTATCCGCAATAACACCAGGCAGAAAAAAGATAAATTAAGGTTAATAATAAATTTACACGTTTCCTTAATAAAAAAATATTTGTTCTTTACGTAATCAATCGTTACTCAACATAATAGATCAAATTGTAATTATTGAAGTTCACAAAATTAACTCTTTAATTTTTACTAACTCAAGTTAATTTAAATCATGACGTCATTATACATTATTATAATTCAAAAACCTTGTCTATCCCATAATTCCTCAACACTTAATAGGCCAACTTTAAAGAAGAATTAAAATAAAAAGCCACTGAAATCGAAGCTATTCCAAGCTCTTCGAAGTCTTTAATTAAACTCGAGGCACGTAGCACTCCTTGATTCAGTCCCCCACGCTCCCTCCCACCGCCTCCACCTTATGGACCGCTTAGATTTGCTCCCCCCAGGCTGTGGACTGAATACTTTCAAGTCTGGAATCTTGTACGAAGAATTGGTTTCGAGGGAAATGGTCTGCTAGTTTTATCGTTATTATTTTTGTTGGATGGCGAGGTATTTTGGTTAGGTAGTAGTAGTTTAGGGTAAATGGATTTGCACCCAGTTTCGGTTAAATATGATTTTATTTCTAATCAAAATATTGGCTTCACTCTATTCACCTAAATGACAAGACTAGCAGGTCGTTCGTCTAAAAGTAAGCGCTATTGCTCATATATAGAAGACACCACTCAGAACTTTGAATTACAAAGCATTACATGCCACTGCATCGACCACGAAACGTAAGATGTTAAGTCTAACAATGCCCAGTAATTTCACTGGCTTCAGTGTCCTTTAAACTGATACAGAATAAACCTTAGACATTGTTGTTTGCTGGCAGAATTATTGGAGACACAAATAAGCGATAGTGACAGTTTTGTTTATGGTTTGTAAAATGGTTGAGAATTCAATTAACTTTACTAAATTCCAAAGAGTTGACTTAATTTTTACTCAGTTTTAAACGTGGTAGAGCTACATTGTCGGCAGTTTTGTCTAAGTTGTCAGGTCATCTGTATGAATCGGATGACTCGACAGGGTTGTTTTCACTTTCTCACGGAAAACCGGCGTCAAATAAAAGCTTGCTATTATGTTTTATAATATGGGTTCCCCTTTCCCAATATCATACTTATATTTGCTCCTTAAGGTCGGCAGCGTGTTCATGATTCTTAGATGAGTACAAGGGCAGTTGCGTACCATCTGGTGACACACTTGCTAGTTTTCCAGCCTATCTTCTTCTTCTACCTGCCCTTTCCCACACACAATGAGGTCGATCGAATGTATTTAACACAAGTTACAGAAAGATTGGGCCTATAGCTTTTACAACTGGTCATCTTCCTGACGTTATTCCCTCCGAGGAGAACTCGTTTCCCTGGCTTTGCTATAAAAATACTTAGTAATATACGTAATAATTTAGTGGACTCCAAAAAAAGAAAAACTGATATTATTTTCCGGTGTACTCCCACATTCGCATCCAATTAACACAAAACCTTTTCCTTTGAAGAAATTCGAAAACAACGAACTGAAATCCCGATTTTCCTGCTCATTATCATAATACGAAATTTTGACTCGAAATTGCGCTCCACATCCCAAATTACACAATTGTGAGCATACTTGTGAAGTCGCTGGATGTCTCTGCCGTTTTTAAGTGTAAAAACCTTTTAAAAAGTAATCAGGGGCCGTGAAAGGAAAGGAGCACCGTTTGGACCGGGCAAGGCAATTATCAACTGTTTTATATCTTTTAATTTTGTTCTTTGCAATCTTGATGAGAATGTTTGAAAGAAAAATTTCACGATATAAAAAAATAACACGGCGAGGGCCTAGAAAGGTAGGCAACGAGATATTTTCTCTTTAAAACTTGTACCAAAGATCAGTGCTGCATACAATACCACTAGAAAATCAAAATGAGACTACCAACTTAAGGAAAATCATTTATGAGCAATATTCTGCTTATTAAAATAATTAACCTATTAAAAATACCGTAAGGGAATCAGAAAAGCTACTTGTACTAAGATTAGAAAAAATATAATACACCCAAGCACCAAAAACTAAACAAAATCAATTATGCAGTAACCTGAGACATTTTTTTTAAAGCACCATCACATTGCAAGCTAATTTCGCAAATGCCTTTTAAATTCTTCACCGCAGGCCGCAATGGACGTGCAAAAGAAAAACAAACAAGAAAGCACCGTAACAGCCTCCATGTAATTATACAGAAAGCTAATGTGCCGCTTGCTTATTCCCTGACTAATTAAGAGAAGGAAGAGTTTTAAAAAATACTTTAACTGCCACGTTTGAGGGAATCAAACATTCATGAGACGGTTGAAGTATGACTCGGGTAATTGCGTTATATTTTTTTTGTGGCCATTCTTTGGTTAATTTGAGGGTTGTAAAAAATCAAGATTTAAATTTTTGTTATGGAAATTTATACAACATATATTTACACGTATTTCCCGGGCTTATTTTCGCTGGCAACACATGTATATTTTATTTAAATCGATTTTTACAACGCAAAATGGTATTTATTGCCTGAACTATGAAGTTTACAGAAGCATAATAATTATTCATAGTCAGCATCAAAGGGCCTAGACACGGTAACTTCTTTCAACTAATGAATAACTCCTACTAAAATTACCCCAAACTAGTAACTAGCGTGCAAAATTACCCCAACAGGTACCCGAAACTTCCGCGCTCTATTATCGAGCAATTAAACAGACTAGGTGACAAATCGCGGGCGGTCCTCAGGCCCGACATTGAATAATACCCCATTTAATTCGCTCGGAGTAATTATAAATAAAATTTCACCTATAAATTTGCGTTTGGGGTACATTAATCAAGAAGTTGGGACACTGATTAAAATACTGTTACGTTGAACTATTCGCTAAGTTGATATCGTTAATAATTTACACGTCGGAGATGGGATTAGGGCGAGATCAGGTGTGGTTTAATTTATTTGCTTTCAGTGTGTTTGTATAGGTTCGTGTAATGGGGTACGGATAGTGTTGGTCTTGATTTTAGATCTTAAAGTGTGTTTTGTGGCTAAACTTGTTTTGAATACATTTAATAGTGATCGTATTAAGCCAGTGATTTCATTAACAGTGTGCAGTTTTTAAATAGATATTGAGGAAGATATTTAATATACGGGTACGTTCTAAGATGATCTATTACTATGGATCTTACTTTCTACCCTAAAACTACATAAGATAATGTATTTATTCAAATAATAAAAGAAATTATATGGACTGTATATAGTGTATATGTACAGTGCTAGCATTTTTACATCTTTACAAACAAATTTAAAAATATTTTGAAATAATTTTTGCGACCCATAGATTCATCGTCTGTCATTGTCGATACTATTCTAGGATAGTGCTGCAGCATCAGGTGCAGCGTAGTCACTTTGAAGAACGAGGATAAAAAGAAAAAACAAATGCATACGATGTTCAAAATTCAACTACATTTTTCCATCCCTCTAACTGGTTCTCGATTTTAAATAAGAATGTATTCACTATCTATACCACCCCTTGGATTGTAAAGAGCATGTCGTCTATAACTAACCTAACCCTTCTGTATCTGTCTCTTTCACACTCGTTATTATGCCTCGTTCTGTTCCTCTTGCACACACTGTTAAGGCAATGAAAACGACGAATCTATGCGTCGGAATCACGGAACTCCCCCACCCTCATCTTAAAATAAATTGGGGTGGGTACTAGGTATTTTAGTAAGTATATCGGTTAGGTCTTAGAGTATAATGGAAACTGGAAGTAAAGATTCAGATTAAACCAGAGTTTATTGTAGTGTAGCCAATGAGAAATGGGGTAAGTATAGAACCGCCACATATGCAACACAAAATAAATGTTTATTTCCATTACCATCAGTTACTAACATAATTGACGTTCCAATATTTGAAAACAAGAATAATCGTATAAATCCAGCTTTAGAAATGGCAGCATTACACAATGATATTATAATTTTCTCGAAAAATGTGTTTATTAGCCGTAAACGCCAAAATTAAATACCCTACTACAATTAATGCTTAAGCAAGCTTCGTTTCTTACGATCAAGAACGCATTTGCAATCGATCTTCAGACACGTTGAGAATATGACATATTAACCACTTGCCGCAAAATACTAGGTGTTATTTCATATAAAAAAACCATTGCCTGAGTATACTATAAAAAATAACGGCAAAGGTCTGCATCGTAATTAGTGTAGATCCATGATTCGCAGAGCTTACTTCCGTCCCATGATGGATGACGAGTCTATCATCACATTGGGCTAAAATTCCAGCTCAGGAAACCTACTATTAAATTTTTCAAATCGAATAGGCTTCCTCTATACTATTACGGCTCAGCTCTACCTCTAAACAAATACACCACACATATGATTACACACAAAACTGTTTACCTCAGGCAAACTTCTAAATAATGTAATCCAGCCATTGTCCATTCAATCTAAACCGGGACCTTTGTGTGGTGCAAAACTGTTGAGAATCATGATAGCGGTCGGAGCGTACTGGAGAATCTTACGGCTAAGTGCTGCAGACGAAGACCGCACCATCTTATATTCATGGCGGGATGCGCGGTACACACTGCCTGCGAGTTTGGACAACTAGCAGATGGTTGATTATTTTACATATTACAACAGAAATTCTTTCATGAATACAAGTATTTTAAGTTTAATGATTGCCATATGCTAAAGGATTGAAGATGATGGCTAGTCCGTTCAGATTTAAGAAGATAGTAAAACATAGCTCGTTTAATTCTTAACAGCAAGTGACAGGAATACTGTATCCTCAATTAAATTTTTCTAAAGGAAAACCATCATAAGTTAAATACAGTTAAAAGCATAGACGAAACTATATCACAATTTCAGACCGATTGTAATTATTGCCAATGTATAATTAGAGCCATTTAATAAAAGTACCGTCAATCCAACATATAGTGATATTTCACAGAACGTGAATTAAGGGTTGAGAGCGCCTAAAGCGCTCGCCAGAAAGTCCGGTGAAGCTGTAAAAAGCCGACTCGCGTCAGACTAACAGCATAACGTCAAACAGCAAAAAAAGAGCGTAAATAATATTGATTTCGGTTCAAAATCTCGTGTAACTCTCGACGGATTATTTATTAATGATGGGATACTTATGAGTATAAGTTTCGAATTAAATTAAATGAATGATGAATATTAATGAATATTAGGAAATATCCCTGATCGATATAAGGTTGGTTAATTGTTCTCACATAATCTTTCTATTTCTTTCCAAAGAGGTATAGCAAGTCATTCCTTATGTGTACACCAAATATGCCGCGGAATTGATTTCCAACATGTTCGACGAACAGTTCTCTATCCGTTGTGTCGGTCTGTACGTGTAACCCAATCGCCTCTATAATGTAACCGCGAGTGTCTCGTCTACATCACTTCTGTTACGCGATTATTATAAAAGATCCACCGAGGTGTTAATGTGCATTAAGGGGCTCAGTTGGGGGCTTGTGGCTTAGTTATGAAGACATGCTTTTGTGTTTGATGTATGTGGATCTTTGATAGGGTAAAAATCTAAAACCAGGAATGCGATAAAAGGGATCAGTTTTAAATCCAAATTCACCTCGTCCGAACTACTAGGGAAGTATCATAGTGTCATCGAAAGGAAAGTAAAGGGAATTGTAAGGGATAGATCTTATATTTTATAACAGCAACACATAAAATGGTCTCTACCATGCCTTTACAGTGATAACACATAAGACCGTATATCAAACCAAAAATTGCTTCCTGATTAGAATTAACTATAACCCCTATTAATATAGTACTAAATTGATATATGAGGACTGTAAAAGTTTGTTTCATTAGCCGTCGCTGGAGCATCGTTATTAAGATCTAGTAGTTTATTGCAGCTCTAAAATAATAGTGTTATGAATAAAATTAATCATGTCTATATTACATGTATATTTCTCTAATTCCCTTTATTTATGTAAGAAAACTAATTATTCGATACAAACAAAATAAACTCAGCTTTTACCATAACCGCTAATGTTTTGCTTTTGGTGGTACCAATTTGCATAATCTATTTATCTATACTATTTTTAAAATGACTAACATCAGCCTGCTTAAATCCATTTATTCTGCAAAGGTTAGCAAGCCCTAAAATTTACATGTCTCACCCATAAGATATGACCTTAAAGCAACACTTACCTGTATGTATATACGTGTGCTTCTTCATGTCAGATTTTTGGTGGAACCGCTTCCCACAGTACTGGCAGGGGTATGGCCTGGTATCAGAGTGGATGAGCAGGTGTGTTGACAACGTGCTTGATCGCTTGAAGGTCTTTCCACATTGCTTGCACTCGAAAACTTTCTCCACGCTATGGACGGCCCTGTGAGAAAAGGGCAGATAGTTGTAAAAATGTGTCGAAGAAAATCTTATCCAGTGATACTGTTTAATAACAAATTAATTGATGAAATGATTAATTGAAATCTAAAAGAACTAAAAAGGTTTGAGTCTAGTCGCTAGTACTCGTTAAGGAATTGAAGAATGATATTTAAACAAAGAAGTTCAAAGTAATTTTGATTAACCAGAAACTACCATCCACGTTAATTAATTACTACATTATTATAATCAGTAAGAAGATAAAATGTAGCTCACCTATGTTGACTAAGGCTGATCTCATGTCCAAATGTCTTACTACACAATTCACAAGCAAACGGTCTCTTTCCATTATGCGACCTCCTTGCATGCACTTCCAAGCCATGGGGTGTGCTAAACATCTTCTCGCACTTCACACAAGAATACACGTCTCCAATTGGTAAAGGCCTGGATAAAGGTCCTGGTGCTCCTAAGACAGCTGCCCGTAATCTCAGCAATTCCGGCCCAGCAGCCTGCACAGCGTGAAGATATAGGTTACTGTAACCTCCCCATCCTGGTAAGCCTAGGCTGCCTGCATCTCTTAAAAACTCCGCGAATGGCAATGGTGGATATAGAAATGGTCTCTGAGGCTGCACTCTTGGCGCGTCAGGTCGAAGTAAAGCGCTAACGGAGAATGCTTCTGATCTTTTCGGTGGTGGCGATGAATCGGGTAATCTTCTTGGAGAGGAAGGTGGGGAGTCCACTTCAAGTTCAGGGGAGCTGGAGCGGACTGATCTTGGTGATTGTGGTGACGGAGCCCAGCACGGACTGCCACATCTAGATGCTGGTGATGCTTGTTCAGGTCTATTCTCATTGTGAATAGGTTCTTCTTCTTCCTCTTCTGTTCTTTCACCGACTAGACGGTTGATGCCAAACTTGATTTTATCTGAGGACAATGACTTGAAATGAGTTCAAAACTTGTAAGGTGTACCCAATAATGCCCCTTTTCTACTTAAATATTATAATATTTCAATACAGACTTTGAATAGCAAACATTATAGGTAACCCTAATAATACATTTAAATAACGCTATCGACTATCGACACCACAATAGAAATCCAAATTGTTTGCATGATCACAAAGGCCATTGAGGTCCCTCAGGCCCCCAGGGTTGAACAGCGCAGGTGCGACACTTGTCGCTCCCGATGAAATGGGCCGTATCATGTCGCTGCAGCAAATTGACTTTCATCTGCACCCAACCCTCGGGTCCAACCCCCGTAATTAACACATCGGGTCGAAGGGACCCCAATCTTTTTTTACAATTCACTAATCCGCGGGCGCGACTAAACGCAACTGTAGTGCGATGTACCCTTCGCATTGTTTGCTTTAGTTCTTGACGTATAGTTTGTTTCTGCTTATTTGATTTTTCAATTTATTTAAGAGTTAATGAGGTTGTTATATATTTCGTACAAATTTAGTATTTATCTGAAATTAATTATATAATTTGTCACTCACACCTTTTTAGAGTGGTAGAGCCACGCTGTAGACAGTTTTGTCTACAGCATGAATGGGCCGGCTCGACCGGGTCGTTACCACCGACTCATGGATAACCTACGAGAAGTAGCAGCTTATTGTTTCGTGTCGTATGTTGAGTGAGATATCCGTAAACCCATATTCTATACTCCGAATCATTTTTCTTTTGATATATTTAATTGCATACTTCGTATTACCGAGACCATCTGGGTTGTTGCCACCGCTTCGCCTATTTCTGCCGCCAAGCAGCTGTAAGTGAGTACTATTGTATTACATTTTGAAGGAAATTGAAGCCAGTGAAATTACTTGGTTTTAGGAGACTAATATCACATTTACGGGGTTAACGAGGGGAATGCAATATCATACAGTGCCTTGTAATTTTTCTGTATGGTGTTGCTTCTGTTTATGGACCAGGATAGACGTGGCTCTTATCAGGTGTGAGCGACCTGTGAATTACCTCATCCAGGGACCAAATTTAAATTTAAGTTGCTCTATATTTCATTAATAGCGTATGATGAGACTACAAAAATAAAATGAATCACCTTTATGGTTGGTAACGCGTCAATTTAAGAGACAATATAACCGCGATAAATATTACATTTATGATAAGCGTCAAAAAAACTTCATACATCATCAAATGACCATCAGCACAATACTCACGCTGTCCAAAAACAAACATCCATCTCGGGCAGAGACAAGTTACACTAATGAACAGCGACCCCTATGTCTGAAATGCAGCAGCTGTCGGCATTTGGAGCAGAACCAATCGGCGAGCCTCGGCAAAACTCGGCGATGACTTCGTCCCCTCAGCACATTTCACGATCGGGCCTCTTTTGACAATGGGCAGCGTTTAAGGGTTGCTCAGTACACTTGTTTGTTTGTTCCCCACGCGACACGGTTTTATTACACTATAGTATTTATTACATATTAATGGTTATTTAGATTCATTGTTCCGTTCCGACAGTATGCTCGAATTTATGGCTTTGCACACTATTGAATAGGTCCCCGTGTGGGGCAGTGCAATGCAAAGAATGGGTAATGTTCAGCTTCATTGTGCTTCTGTAATTAGATCATATAATTTAAGTTTTTGATTTACACTTTGCTATTTGGTGCCAATGTAAATATTACTTATGAAATATGGTGACAAATGTGTCAAAGCGTTACAAAAGAATTTTTAATAGGTAATGACATTATTTTTGTCAATTACATTATTTTATATGCACACAAGTACAGTTCTTATACCATTTATATAAATTCTTATGACTACCAGGTATACCAGGAGGTATGCAGATTTCCTCACGATGTTTCTTTAAGCGTTAAAGCAAGTGATAATTAAAAATTAATATACATTATATACGTAACTTAGAAGTCAGAGGTGCATGCTCTGGGGCTGGTTTCGAACCTGCGATTTTGCGTCTCGACATTCCGTACCATTCTCCGCTGAGCTATTGCTGCCATGTAATAATTCATATAAATAAATCACTAATTTCTAATTAATTATAAAAAAAAAACAAACAAAGTAAATCCTACATTCTAAAACAGACACTGAAATTCCACATAAAATTAGGCAAGCTATGTTAACTGTAGAGCCATTCGTCTATTTCGTGTTCAAAACAGAAGCAAACATTCTCAAAACTGCAACCGCACAACGCGAACGAATTAAGGTATTTTAAAATGGCAAATTGGATTACATACCGTCAGTCTGTATTTTTTCTAGACAAACAGTGCATTAGCGCCATTACCGTCCGCCTATTGCGCGCTTAATGCAATTTTAATTATAAAAGGAGCGGCCCAGCGAATTGCGCTATGCATTCAGATTGTTATTTTTCTGAGAGCTTTTAACAAATTAAAAATTCGCGTTCTGCGGTCGGTGCGGCCCGGCCGGTGCGGCGCGGCGGTTGAGAATTTACATTTTGGTCGATCGTACCCGCGCGGTTTGACTGTTGGTGCAAAATCGGCGTTTCAATTCGACGGGTTGATGTTAATTTATTATTTGGTATCACTATAATAATCCGTGATGACTCACTGAAAACCCTCGTGAATTGATAGCGTTTTGTATAGTGAGTGAGATTTCCGGACGCCTAATTGCCTCCTTCCCTTCCAGATCCCATTTTCCTTCCAGATTCCTTTTCCATAAGGTCGGGAACCCCCTACGATTCCTCTGATATTTTGAGAGTTCAAGGATAATTGTGATCACTTCTCATCATGTGAAAAATAAATAAAAAAATATATATACCAAAAATGCGGCTTCTGTCATAACTTATAAGTACCTTCCTAATTGACTGATACTGGTTCTGATTTCATAAGCCAACTCCAATGGAATGACATGAACAATATGGAAAAAAATTAGTGGTGTCGTGGGACACCAGGTAGGAACGAAGTTCCTTCGGCTAATGTAGAATCGACACAAATTGCAAAAAATTCAAATTATCATCTAAAATAACAAAATATGTCTCTTTATTTTTGTTTGACAACATAAAATTACATAGAAATAGAATAGAAAAATAGAAATAAAAAAAAGACGTGTGGCACTCGGAGACTGTCGCGGTAAAGCGTAATTATAAATAATAACGAAATAGCGTAATCTTTTAAAAATCGAAGGAGTATTTTTATATACTTCAACTACATATAACTGGCTGAATGAATTCCATTTTAAAAAAGGAACTAACGCTGGCTGGTTATGCGACTGTCGCGCATGCGCACTTCTCATTTAACGCTTTTATTCCACGCATTTTTTCCATGCATTTTTCTTACGGTTTTACTATCACATTTTTTTCAGTTCGGTCACGCAGCGAAATCCCTATCCCCTCCAAGCCTGCCATAAGGAACTTCGTTCCAATATACTTTTACATAAACTAAAAACCGCTATAGAATAATAAAGATATAAAAGTCAAACCATCGCTCTGCCAATCACAAATCGTATCTGATTAGATATTATTTTATTGATGTTTTATGTTAAGAATCGGAATCAGAAATGTCAAATGTTAATAATTCATTGGATGATGCATACCGAAATAAAACAATGATATCGTCAATCTGGTTGTGGAAAAACCTTAAAAAGTAAAAAGTTGCGTAATCAAAATCAGTAGTGATCAAGCTAAGAATTGAATGACAAAGGTGTCTATCTCATTTGATGTATATCTAGTAAATTCTAATCAAGCGGGATATATACCGGTGTCATACATTTCTAGTATCTAGTAACTTCAGGCCGGCATAATAATGACGACCGTCGCGGTTCTCGATGTCTCTTGACGGTCGACATTATGTTCTTTTGACCGCGGCTCAGCACCGGGAATTTTTAATTTTTTTAAATATATTTTATGGTACCTTATTTATTTTACTTAAGAAAAATATTTATAATTTCGGAAAAATCTAGTTTTTCGTGGTTCCCGGTTAAAAGACTCTTTACCCTAGATCCCTAAGTAAATTACTGTACATTTTTGTATATGGTGTACAATAGTTTCACATCAAATTTTATCAACACCAATGGTACTACACACTCAATAAATATAACCGAATAATTCAAAATTAATGACGATTAAAATATTTGTATGAAATAATGCAAAATCACGTATCAGTCGTTTATCAAGATTACAACGTCTAATAAAGTGTTGAGCCGATACGGGGAGCGTGACGGATTTTATAAATTTTAATATCGAGGGCCCGTGCGACCTGCCCGTGGCGTTTGAGGGTTGTCTTTTGACATTTAATAATATGGCCATAGTGATTTATTTCTAAATTATCGAATACTTCGGTAAATGTGAAAAGGTAAGATCCTAAAGCCTGTGTTGACAAATAACACTTATGTAAGGTCTTTGTTAAGTGTCGCATTCTATGTACATGATTGGTCTGTTTTTATTTAGCGCCAAAAACTAACCAATAATGTTTAGCAAAATCGTCACTATGCGTTGGCAATCACTATCATACTTCATATCGTAGTGTGAATACGATGGTCAGACTTTTAGGGTTACGTAACCAAAATATGTCAAGGGAACCCTATTACTAAGCCTACCAAATCCCCTTCCCCATTCCAAACCCTGTATTATCCTTTTCTTTTGCGATCGACAACGCGTCCATGATTCTTCTGGTATTGTGGTCGAACATGGGCGGTGGAGATCACTTACCACCAGGTGACTCATTTTTACAGAATATTTATTGTTGCTATGCTATATGCCCTAATAAAATAAAAGGGAAACATTTAAGACATACGGAACTTGTCTTGTGGGAGTTCGACATGCACTTAGCTGGTTTTTTATCACAGTTCAGCAAAGAAGTTATATTGCATGATAGTAACGGGGTAGTCAAAATAATATCAACATAGACGCTGCATCTCTCGGTCGCTAGAAATATTCATAAAGAGACCGCAATTTTTCACAACTGTCAAAAATATTCGCTCGCTGTGTATAAATCAAACATTATCAGTCGAATTTAATACCCTTTATCGATAGTTGTAATACAAATTAATCCACGTTTATCTTGTAAGATTACACAAATCGTCGATTGTAAACGGCGCGTTCGTGAATTTTTCGATTCACTCACACGAATAAATAAATCGTTTTGATTGGTCCTTCTTCGGTAAAGCTATTTAATCCGAATGAAAGAATCGAATTGTGAATCAATATTTTATAATCAATAAATTATTAGGTTCAGACAGCCTCTTCAGCTCTATGCGTGGTCAGCGAGCAGTCAGATGTGAAACAAGAGGCTTTGAGGTTGTTCCTTACATGAGCACAAACATTTGCGTGATCTGTAAATATTTGCTTCGGTCTAGGTGCTGCGAGACCTTCGACCTTCTCCTAGTTCCTGATACTTGCGACATAAGATCTTTTAGTATCATATCATATCATCATCATCATCAGCCACAAGACGTCCACTGCTGAACATAGGCCTCCCCCAAAGATTTCCAGACCGACCTGTTGGAAGCGGCCTGCATCCAGCGACTTCCTGCGATCTTTATCTTTATGTTTATTTAGTATCATAATTAAGTGACAATAGTGGAAATCATAAATTGTGTTTCAATTACGATCGGATAAAATAACGTCTGTATTGCCAGGGATTAGAATGTGTCCGGTATGGCGATAGGCTTGTCACGTATCATGTTATGCCGTGGATATACCAGTTACACTTCTGCCTACCCCATCGTGGATACAGATAGCTGTTGTGTTACAGCATAAAAAAAATTATAAAATTTATAAAATATAATCAACTCTCCTTTAGTGGGGTGCCATTATTCAATAAAATCGATAAACCTCGGGCATAATCGCGCTGGATTTATTCTTAACTAATCCTTTACTGGTTGGATTACATTAATCAAAGTTGTTATTCGAAGGTCTTAGACGTCGGTTACGTGTACATCGAATTATTGATTTGCTATTCGCTATCTTTATTGCTATGTTTGTCACGTTTTCGGTTTTCACATATAGCTTCGATCAATATTTGTAAAAATCTATTGCGTTTTGGATAAGGATTTATGGACGTGATTTTAGACTGGTTTTCACTAATAATTTTTTCAAATGACGGTTTTCATCTTATTTGTGACGTCAGCTGTCACATGTCTTATTATCAGTATTATTTAATGCAGTGGATTTCAAATGGCGCACGGCCCAACTCGATCTGATGACGAAAATGCGTAGAGAATTATTAGGGGCGAAAAGTTATTATAGCATAGACCAGCAAACGAGCAAGTGGACACTTGATGGTAGGTGATCTCCACCCTCATGTATACCCTCAATACAAGAAGAATCATAGGCGCGTTGCCAACCTTAAAAGAAGGCGATAATTAAAAGATCGGGAAGGGGAATGGGATTTAGGCCTCCGAATATTTCTTACCGTACAAAACGCAGCAAGCCGCTACTTTACGTCGACTTTATGTGAGACAGTGGTAACGACTAATTCGAATCGGTCCATTCATGCTGTAAATAAAATTGTCTACAGCGTGGCGTTTCGTACGGTGAGTGAGATATCCGGAAACCTAAATCCCCTCCACCTCCCAATCCCCGAATTATTTTTCGTTTCTTTTAAAGTCAGCAATGCGCCCATGATGTTTTTGATATTGTGGCCGTAAATGGGTGGTGGCGATCACTTCCCATCAGGTGATCCACTTGCTTATTTGCTATGCTATAACAAAACAAACTTCTCCTTCTTAAAGTTGCTTAAAATAGTAACTGAAATTGATTAATATATTAGTGAAAATTATTATGAAACCACTCATAATAACTGCATTATAAAGAAGATGCATAAACATTAAAGTACTTCATATGAGCTTATCTTTTTTTTCATATCTATTATATAATTTCCAGGTATTCATTTACGTCATTCAGTACTAACAACTTACCTATTACTCATAAAATTCATATAAATCTGAAACCACTTGTATAAAGCCCTTTTTACACGCAGTGAGTTTCTTGTCCGATGTAGACGAAAAAAATTCATATGAATAAATCTGTTTTCACTTGTATAAAGCCCCATTTGCACGGAGAGAGTTTCTTGTCCGATGTAGACGAAAATATGAAAGAATATAAAATATAAATATATCTGTCATTGCGTCTTCCCGCAAACACCTGGACCGTGTTCAAGGATCAGTCAGTGTATATCCGGTCCTCCCGAGGGGCTTACGACAGAACTTGATGTTTGGTTTGGGCGGGTATCCTCGGTACATCCTTGTATCCCTGTGCCTGCATCGGTCATCCATCTCTCCTATAGCAGGCCCTTGGATTTGCTTCTTTCCTCTCCGTAGAGGGAAGAAGCATTTATACTGGCCGGCATGATTCCGATGACCACCGATAAACTCATTGTTTGTTAGTGGTCGCTGGTTTTTTGGACTGCACTACGCTTTACATCAGGTGTAGCGCCGTCGCTTTGCCGTGCTCGGATAAAAGAAAAAAAAAGTACTCAATAACATATATCAAACTCCACAATCAGAATAAGTACAATCGCGTGTAATCTACATTTCATAATATCCGCATCATGGCAGCATTACTGTGTCAGCGTGGACCAGATAAGTGATAAATCAAGGCTTAGGCGGCGAGATCTGAGAGTTGAAGTGTTAGGTTTAACCACGCCTAGATAACGACGTCATGAGATATTTAGCTGCGTCATGTTTTTTTGCGTGAACGATGAGACGAGCAGGTTGTTCGTCTGACTGTAAATATGCATATACATATATGCACACACACCTGTATAGGTGTACACTATTATGCATTTCGCCAAAGACAAGTATAATTTATTCTCAAGCTTATAGTTTGTGAGGCAATGGTAAAAACTTGGTCGAGCCGGCCCATTCACGCTGTAGACAAAACTGTCTACAACGTGGCTCTACCACTCAGACAAATATGTTCCACTATAATCATATCCCACTTTCTGTCGTTATTAGCACACATGTTAATATAAATAGCGATATTCCTAGAACCAAGTGACTTCGAATAAATGTTTTTAATAATTTTTCGTCGTTTATCGAGGACGCAATGACCCCACACTATCAAGGCGGCGCCTTTGTATGCACGCCCCGATTTCTCTCAATGTTTCCACGAATTATTTGCTGAAACAAAACAGTTCATGTTTGTGTCTTTAATCAAATTTGACTTTATTTACACGCGACAAGTACGCTTAAGTCAAGGGCGTAAGGATGATTATCGTTGAAAAGCTGCTCCGGTACGATAGCATAAATTTTGTCAGTCCATAAAGAGAGGCGCGCGGCATCTTTGAGATTATGTCGTTTGATAATGAGAGACAAACCGTCTAGATTTGTAATTAGCGGCAAATTAACGGGGTTTGTTTTATAATGACTCTTGTGATTGAGGTTGCTCGACTTTGTGTTTGATGGGCAAACTTATTTTGAATTATGTGTTAATTTTGCGTGTACTGTTAATATAGTATATGAAAGATGTATTTTTGCATTGTATAGATATTTCCTTGTACTTTTCATTATCCTTGTACTTCTATATCACAACCGCGTCAAGCAAGTCAACTTAAATACCATTTTCATTATTCAGTATCCCAATATAATTTATATCAACATAATACATATAATACAAAGTCGCTATTTGTGTCCATCTGTTTGTCCCCTTATTTCTCCTAAACTATGCAACTATACCGTTATCACTATCATTTAGAGAATGTATTCGAGAAAGTTTCAGCTAGTAAATATTAAACTATATCTTAGTAGTATAGTATATCTTCGATAAAATAAGCAAATGTTTGCCAAATGATGCAAAACATGGGGCATGTAATGAAGTTCCAAAAAAAAACAAATAACTTCATAAATTTTAGTCGATACACCAATTACTAAACTGCATCGACGCATCCTAGGTACACTAGTTGCACTTCTTCAAACCACTTCGACGCAGGCGTGAGCTTGCAAAACCTTATAACAAAACTACGATTCGCAATTCAGTAATTTGTTTGCGAAGGGCGCCCACAGTTCAGACGTACACAAAAACATTGTATAATTCACAAAAGGGACAACATTCAGTTCAATTGTCATGCTTGGCAGTCACGCAAACTTTAAACATGAAGTTATCGAATGACTCCATAACGGGGATGCATCAAGGATTACATTAGGGGGATATTATAAGATTTAAAAATATAAATTGATTATATGTCTATTTAACACTGATGATCACGTATACAGGTCGATATATAGATTTATAATTTTAATATGCTGTACTAGCTCTGTTTATTCACGACAACAAAGTAATTATTGATTTTTTATGAGTTGCGAACATTGCCCATAAATTCTCATTTTATATAAATCACACAATCTGTCCATAGATGGACATTATTGAATAATATTATTTAAAAGATATTTTATTAACTCGCTTCTTCCACCTGTGCTTATCCCACTTGCAGTGAGGTAAAATAAGAAAATTAAATAATAATAAATACACCCAACAGTCACATACATAGTCCTGACCCCACAGTAAGATATGAGTCTTGTGTCGTGGGTATCAGGAACTACGAGAGACTTTCAGTCTCACAACACCCAGACCCCGAAACAATTGTTATCACACAAACATTTTGTCTCAGTGCGGGGATCGAACCCGCGGCCTGTCGCTTCACAGCCGCTGCGCCACGGAGGCTGCCATAAGGTCGGCGTAACATGCTTTGTAACACTTGGTACATAAAGATTTAACTTGTAATTTTTACGACTGGACGCCTCCCTGCGTTAATCCCCCTGAGGAATATAATTTTAAACTATATAATTATTATTGTCTTTAATAAATAAATGATGAATACCGGGCAATTTGAGGCATATTCGCAACCGACATTACCATACACCAAGTAGCAGAAAATATAAGCGGACATCGCCCCATATCTGCCTAGATCCGCTCCTGAGCAACCGTGTTTGGCCAGACTTGGCCGGACTTGGCCAAACATCGTCGTGAATAATAGGGTAAACAGGGCATGTCGTGACGGTCCGGCTACTCGGCAAATATTTACGTTCGGACCCAGCACGAGTGTACCCTTTGATTGATCGAGCCTTGTGGTTACCCTAAACTTAGTTTTGAAATGTCTTGCGTTTGTGATTTCTTCAGAATAGTTTTGTTTCGGGTTTTCTTAAAGAAAGGCTGGCGATTGAGCTTGTGGTCAACCTGCTGGTAAGTGATCTCTATTTTTCATGTACGTCCATAATATCAGAAGATACCATGGATGCGTTGCGCCATTAAAGGAAAAGGATTGTAGGTATTATGATGGTGTGGACGGCTTTAGGCCTGCGGATTTCTCACACATAGTAAACTTCGGTTTTCTGTGAGATAGTGGTAGAAACCTGGTCGAGCGACCTGTTTATGCCTTTGACAAAACTGTCGACAGCGTTGCTCTACCACTCAGTGAGGTTTAAGAAGATGACTTGTATTGACCAGGTTGTTGGTTTCTGATAAGCGAGCCCATGTTTAGGTAAATAGCGCAAGCAAGCAGCAGTATGGAAGTACCATTGTATTCTATAAAATAGTAATGTTACTGGTTATTATGAAACTTAACATTTTGTGCATCGGGGTAACAAAAACTGTTTCTTGTATGGTTATATTATAGGTTCAGGTTAGACTACGACACAGAATATACCTTCATTCCCGAGTTCTGTGGACTACGCCGACGATGTCTAATTTTAAAAAAAGTCATTGTAGTACTTATCAATATTATTAATTTTGATAATATTACATCATCGGTGTCCAATACGCCGTTGCTTAAGGGACACTTAGGATTAACCGTATCACCTGAAACCGTTAAATTCTAGCGTGAACTTTATATTCATATGACACAAAATCTTACCTCAGTTAAAACGTATAAGTACTATTTTCGTCAAACCGAGTTCTACAATCCTTACAGCCCAAACAGGCGGACCACAAAACGTTATCTCCCGTACTAATGTTTGCCTACAAGGGTACACATGTCCAAATCGGATTTACAACTTTGAGACAAGCGCTTTGGACGGTTTGCACAAAAATATTTTATAAAATATTAAATTAGTTTTTGGTTTACCTTGGGGGGTCTGGCCTTAGTGTATTAATGCGAGTTTGGTTCTGTTGTTTCATTTTGTGTATTAGATTTATTTATGTTCGAAATTCAGAAGATACTTATAGTGTTTTTTATTAGTATTGATATGCAATTACTAGTGACTTGGACACCTGATACATATTTGTACCTGACTGGATCACGACTATCGTATAATGTAACGATGACGTACATGGTGAAAATCCCCCAATTGCAGCCCTTTCCGACACAGTGGCGTTCCGGTTCTAGGGTCAGCCAATATATATTCAGTTACTAGAGTTCGGAATAATTCTGGCGACCGTTGAAACATAATATTTCGCGAATGACGACAATATATTCATTATATTTGGACCGCTCTGTGCTTACCATCAAGTGCAGTGCAGTCACATGACCGTGACAGGATGTAAAATAATATAAATATTTGACAGCTATGCATGAAGTCCATGTGTACTCTGAAGCATGGTGCACTCCCAAGGTGACCACTGAAAATTAGCGCTGTGTTATAGTACCCGATAAAGCACAGAAGTACGCTGAGTGGCCACCTCCCTGTCACAGTTGCGACGCTATCTTAATCTATCAATCTTCTTTTAATATTAATTGTGAAGTATATAATTGTACTGGTATACTTAAATGAGAGACAGACGATAAAGGTCGCAGGAAGTCGCTGGATGCAGGCCGCTTCCAACAGGTTGGTTTGGAAATCTTTGGGGGAGGCCTATTTTCAGCAGTGGATGTCTTGTGGCTGATGATGATGATACATAAATGAGCCCTGTCAGTTGTACAAATGAATTGTTTTTCAACAATTTCTGTTGCGTAAACTCAGGATGAAATATGATAGAAAAACAATATTAACGTAATTTATACCCACCCACCAAATTTTAATATAACATCAAAGCACAATAAAGCCCTGCACTCGACAAAATGTAATAGCCGGTCATAAATAAAGCTTCGCTGCTATCCATACGCTGTTATCTATATCGAAAAATATGTACGACACAAAAATTACAACCATCATAACATGCGCGTTTCAACTGTCGATACTTTATATTATCGATAAACTTATCGGCGTACCTTTGTCGATGCCGCCGGCAAATCAAAGTTGTAAAACAAACGTAATTTTAGGCGTGCGATACGCGCTGACGGGCGTTCAGATAAGATATGTCAGCGAAAATCTGAAGCCGTGGGATTTGGCGGAACCCGATGTTATTGGAATATTGATACGTACGTATGTACCCGTGTTGGATATTATTTTGTGGAAAATTTCACGAAACGTCAGGATTTGTTGTGACGCGATCGGGGGCTCGCGAGTAGAGTATGATGAATTACAAAAAAAGAATTACAAAGAAAACTACCGCTCTTGTCACCTTGACATATAGGGTGTTAAGTCCTACAATGCCTAGGAATAAATAGGATTGGATTCAATTCCTTTCAAACTGGAACACAACAGTGCTTACACTGCGTTTTTTGAGGAAAGAAACAGACAAAGAAGAAGAAGTCTACACAGACGGCCTCTCGCATAATTTGACCTACCATTTAGTAAATTTGGACCTTTGCTTTGACCTGGGATACTAGCGTGAACTTATGTTAGTATATAAAAATTTCGTGTCACTTTGTTTATCCGCGATGAACTCCTAAACTAATGAACCGATTTTAATCAAATTTTGCAAACTGTGTGCTTTGTTGAGTTTGAACTAACATAGATAGTTAGCAGGAGAGGATGGTTTTTATCTCAATTTATAGTCGCAATATTTTTTTATTGCAAATTATAATGACAGAGAGTTATAATTATTTGTGAGTTCCATAAGACTCTAACAGATGGCGGTGTAAGGTAGTTTATCGACTAGATTGAGTAAGTATCCAATAGATGGCGCATACTGTATTTTTTTTTATTGAATAGTTTACTATAATAGAATTTAACATATACCTTAGCCACAGCAACGCGTGGCCAGGTCCCCTAGTAGTATTACATGTTTAAAATTATTTTGTAATTTTATGTATATTGATGTAAATAAGGCAATAAAGTATAATTGCGAATTCAAAGTGTAAAATCGATAGCGGCGATTAGCCATGCTAGCTACCTTGTTGAGATATCTTTTCTTAAAGGTACCGAATCCGGAAAAGATTATCAAACAATATTACAGTCTTAATCATGACGCGGAAGAATTGGAATCAGCTTTTAGATATTTTTCAGCGAAAAATAGTAATAAAAAACTACGTTTATATGTGTTCTTTATCTTAGCAAAACTAAACAATTGTGACTGAACATTATCACATCGATAAGTGTGTTCGATGATAAACTTGAATTTTATTAGGGATGAATAATAAATACACTCAGAAAACATTAAGGATATCTCCATATCATGTAACAGCATGAGTCATATTTTTGATTTTAAATAATTTTTATGGATAAAAGTATTAAATTGTAATACTCAAAGAGCCTTTGAACCTTATTTATTAGTAATATTTATGTAATTTGCAAATATCACATAAATTCCTTTTCCTTGCGATCGGCCCATGATTATGGTCATTTTGTAGTGCTGAACTAAATATTTTTTAATTTAGTTAAAGGTTCAAATCGCGATTTACTAATAGTTTAAGATAACACGATGAAATATTATAGGAATGGAAGAGAGAGAGAAATTACAGAATAAAGGATACTGCTGCTTGGCGGCAAAAATAGACAATGCGGTGGTACGAACCCAGACGGCCTCTCGCATACGAGGGACCTACCACCTTGTACTTCATTACATAACATAGCGTCTCGGCTTCCCCTTTGCTGCTGTTGCCGCGTAGTCGCTCATTTGGACTTAAAAACCTAAGTAAACAGAAGGAACCGCTTACCTCTCGCTGGGTAGGCATCATGCAGTGGTGGTGGGGAGGCCAGCCTTGGCTCCGGTCTACTCGCAGAAGCACCCCACAGGGACTGACAGAGACTATTTCGCAGAGCCTCACTCGCTGAAACTCCTGTAAACAAGGAATTTAAAAATAAAGTATGTTTTCTACGTAAATAGACACTGACAAAGATGGAGGGTTTTACTGGTAGACTTCTGCAGACTTTTTGGGAGGTTAGAAATGAGAGTTATTTATTTGTTATTTGAAGGTATTTTGATGCATTTTAGTAATTTGCGTAACTATTATTGGAATTTTATTCAACATTTTGGTCTAAAAGATTAAACCAAAATGTTATAATAAGCGACTTTAAAAATAACACATAAATGTGGTTGTTTTTGCCTTTTATCACTGTTTTTTTTTAAAGTGGTTGAGTTTTATTTAAACTTTACTGAATTTAAAAAAAATTGTGCTAGAATGGACAGTTATGGCATTTAAATGTTAATGCATAACACAACCGCAAGAAGTGTGATGTACTTTAAGATTTTTTTTTACTCCAAACTCCGTCATCAGGTTATAATCAGATGTATTGGACATACACAATTTCCACAAATTTGATCCACAATTGGCGAAGAAATTTATATACATGGGTATATACAATATACATAAATAACTAATAAAATACCTAAAAACGCAAATATAACCTCGCTGATTTGAGAGTCTACTCGTTTTTTGACGTCGGTTAAAAATATAAATATTACAAAAAACATATTTTTCCATGTTCTAAATATTCCCAATTCCCATAACCGGAATGTGAGGGTGAGGTCGGCTCACTCACTAGGCCACTTCCTCATTACTATTCCGCTGTACAATTATACACGGTGACTCATCAGTCATCAGTCATCGTGCATCTGTCCACTTAGATTTCAAGATTATCCATTGCGTTTTTTTATAGCAAAGGACGGCAAGCGAGTAAATGAACAACTGGGTTGTAAGTGAGCTTCACTTATTGCAACGGATTTTTATTAATTTTGATCCCGATGTTTCGAAAGCTTTTCAGCCTTTGTGGTCACGGGGTGGACTGACCACCTCTTCCCCGTTTAGTCCGTTTAAATTAGTTTTATTTCAATGTGTAATATTCGCGTAAACATAAGAAATCATTGTGAGCTCCACTATACATGAATTTCTATGGATGCTTTTCTGATCTTGCAGCAATGAATCAAGGATTGGGAGGGAGGATCTTTTTGTTCCTTATTTATTAACTGGAGGGGTGGGGTTTGGACATCATCATTTACATACAAAAACGTTGGTAGTAAGTATAGTTTAATCACGAAATATACCTACTAATATCAAGTTTGTTTACTACAAAAGGTAGTGAGACAACCTACAAGCACAAATTGAAAATAAGCATTATGTGACTTAACACCTCGAGACGACGAGGTGTTAAGTCGACGACGGTGACGAGACATAAGATGTTAAGTCGAGTGCCATGCAGTGCTTTTGTAATTCAAAGTACTTTACGGTGTTGCTTCTGCTTATGGATAGGAGTGGCGCTTAACATCAGGCGAGCATCCTACTCGTCTCCTCTTTCTTACAAGCTAATTAAAAAAAACAGACATTAGTTCACTTTTTTTTAATTTGATTTAATGACGAGACGAGTAAAGCGCTCGCCTGCCTATAAACATGGTGTGGTGACACAGAACTTTGTATTACAAAGCACTGAACTGCGCTCGTCACCCCGCGACATAAGATGTTAAGTCTCATAATGCCCAGTAATTTCACTGGCTTCAATATCCTTCGAACCGAAACACAACAGCGCTTACACACTGTTGCTTGGCGACAGAAATAATAACTCTAAATACTTCCATGTGAAACTAAAATAAGTCGCAGAGCTATTATTAACTAGACCACAAGTAATTAAAACTATGAATTTGTAACGTTTGTTTATAATTAAAGCTCGGAAGAGGTAAATGATTATATTTATATTATTTTAAGGAAAACCACGATGTTGGTATTAGTATAACATCTACATAAACGTTTTACAAGGCAAGTTAATAATGACCCAGTTAATGACGATTAGAAACATATCAGAAACTATCGGTGGATATGTTATTAGATATAGGTTATCATTACGGTTGTACGGGACGTCATTATGAGTGGTAGAGCCACGCTGTAGAGAGTTTTGTCTACAGCATGAATGGGCTGGCTCGACCGGGTCGTTACTACGGTACTAATGAGGTGTTGGGCCTTAATACGCTGGCCGAATGCGGGTTGGCAGACTTTATATACCTTCGAAGGTCTTAGCAAGGAAGCAAGCGGTACTCGACAGTGTTTTTTTTATCCTGGTACGGTAAAGTGACTACACTACACAACACAGTGTCGACCGCCAAGAGACACTGAGTCGCTCAACAGTCGGCAGATTTATGCCGGCCTGATATAATACCCATTTAGGTTAGAAAATACCTCTGGGGGTTGGAAGCCGTGACGTCCGCCCCGGTAGTACATTCCAGATCCCGCTCGCTAGGCTATTACCACCTCTAAAATCCATCGCCTAGTGTCGAGGGTGAAAATAGTCAAAAAGTGAAACCGATGTTAATTAAATTCTGTTTACTATTAATCCTTGTTTTTATTTGGCAAGTATGCAAATATAAGCCAATAGAAATCGAATTATATGAATTCTATGAAACCAACCCCAGAGTAAGAAAGTGGTACGGTCGATCCAATCCATTCATACTGTTGACAAAATTCTCTACAGAGTGGCTCTATCAATTGAATAGAGCAAGCGACATTTCTGTACAGTTCTAACGCCAGACAACTTAAACTGTGGGCACCGATGTCGGCCTCTAATAACTAAGTGAATGCTTAAAGCGCTGCATGTGTTTAAAGAAAATATGCAATAGGAAAACTAGAAGATGCTACATCAAAAGAAACTTTAAAATAAAACAGTTGTAAGTCCCACTCGCGTGCCATCTTACTTACTGCGACCCTGCAACTTCGCGATTTCACAGACGCCGAGGAGATTTCGAACATTAGGTGGCTTCCAAGCCCCAAAGAGGAGACAAAGGCAGAACGCAGGGGCGGTACCAACAGTAAACAGTAAAAGGTACATGAGAATCCTCCGGAGGCATCCTAATTGAGTCAAAGGAGACTGGGGTTTTTAAGTAGCATACAAGCGCGGCGTAGGAAATTTCAATATGATCCCGATGTAGTCAGCAGTCACTCTGGAGTGTCTGAAGGCTGAGGAATTCGACATGACCATCGCTCTGCCCTCGTGATGACAAGGTGTTCATAAGATGAATTTTGGAAAAGAAAGAGAATCTATACCACCACACCATTAAACTACTTTTTTATTATTTGGTAAGATCTTCGTCATAATAAGACAAGTTTCAGCCAGTTATAGTTCAAAAGATGAATGCAGAGCAGACGGCGTAAGCATAGTAAAAGGGTTCAATGGGCACCTTTTGGGTACGGAACCTTAAAAAATGTCCTATTGCTTGTTATAAAATCATCATCGCGCTGATTGAATGACTTACAGATGATGATCAGTGCCTGATGATGGTCGGGTGCTTTGACGGTAAAGATAATTTAAATTTGGAATTAAATTTTAAAATTGAAAAATAAGCCAAAAAGCAACATTTTAGAGGCACAGTTAACCAGACCAATTGAATGTTTGTCTTATCAATGTAATGGTCCGTCATGATTTGCCCGGCGCTTGCCCTCGAGTGGCTCGAGTTAGGGCCCGATGCCCGACAGTCACTCGTCGCGCGCGTGCTCTGTCACAAGACAGTGTCAATTTGTTATTGTTTAATGTCTTTATTGTTCCACTCACTTTTCAATGCTTGTGTTGGCTTGTTTGAATTTCGAATACTATTGGATGAAACTATATGGCCAGTAAAATAGCGTGTAAATGTGAAATGAGTTTGGTCCATACTTTCCATAGATTAACTGGGTTAGAGCGTGAAAAATAATAATTATCGTGTGTCAAAGTACATGATATATATTACGTACTCAAGTCTGTAATCCCGAAGGGGTATGCAGAGGTGTAACCAGTACACCCACATTTCGATAACGTATTTCTGTCCCATGATGTGATAGGGGCGAGCCCATGGCCATACCGGACACAATTTCATTTTTTTTTATTTTTCGAACGATCTCGACGCCGCACGCCTTAGTTTAGTCTTAGTTTTAGAAAACATCAGTTGCATGTAACACCATCTAAGGCGATTAAACTTCGCAATAAGTAAATTTATCTGTTGCTAATCAAATTTTGCAAGGCGCAGTTTTTTCTTCGTCCTTTAACGTTCTCTTTCGTAGATAGGTAAGGTCACGCCTATATTCCCGAGGGATAGGCAGACGTACAATTACTGCACCCACTATGTTATAAGGGGCCAGCCTATCGACATATCGGGCAAAAATTACAATCCCGGGCAACTCACTCGGGCTTGTGAATAAAAAATATACTATTTATTTATTTATTATTTACAAATAAATAGCTTACTTACCAAATATATGACACACATAATTTCCAATATCAGGCATTGTATTGAAAATATAATTTATTAATTAAACTAAAAAAATCAGCTGATTGCAATTTGAAATGTCCAAATAATTAGTTAATAATGAAAACAATTGAAGTGGAAACATTTTTAAAACGGATTTAATGATAAAAATTATCAAAACACATGTATTTAGGTAATCACAGCCACTGTTTCAAGATATTAATGATTATTGATTACGTTAATGCCATGTTACGAACGATAAGCGAAATCGTGAAGTAATCGTTTATTTTAACATTTTAATACTGTTCATGTATTCGAATGTACGACTTTTTAATTAATGCGATTATATCTTGCCTACTTCGAATATGGAAGCGGGCGAATAGCTGGCTAAAAAATAAAAGTCTTGTCGTCATTTTATTTTATTTTTTAAATATTTTTGTGTTCATTCAAAACCTCGTTTTGCTTGATAATTATGTAATATTAATATAAAGTCTAATACAACATAATCCTTATAAATATAACTATAATGCTCATAGCGACACTCGTCAAAAGTACATTGGCAACAAGGGCAATCAGTGCCGCGTCCTAAAGGAAGAGAGCGATTCGTTGGCGCCAGGAAGCCGACCAGAACTCCTGTCAAGTGATATGTGCGCCAGGATGCGTCCATTTTTCTAAAAACCATTATGTAACATCTATGAGTCAACATTGGGAGTTTTGGCGGGAATTCTGACAATGCAGTTCATCGCTTATTTTAATTTATTTCATAAACTAGTTTAGAGTTGTGTTTGTTGTATGAAAGTGGTGTGGATTTCTTCAATAAACATTGACGGTGATGAACAGTGTATGGAAACATTGAGATAAGTGAATTAAGCATCGTACTGAAAGGAGTTAACTCCGGCAAGACCTTGAAATCGACCGCACCCGTGTTTCATCGTTCTTGTAAAAATAACTTGAGAATAAATTATACTTGACACTGGCTAAATGCTTAATAATGCGGAAGCCATGAACAAAAAAGAAGAAGAAGAGACAACATTGTATAGAAATTCAAATTTCGAATATTCTTTTTAAATGAATCTAGGTCTAGTTCTATTTTTAATTAATAACGATGTCGAAAATTAATGAATTAATTTATTTATATAGAATAGAAGCACCGATAGCTCAGCTGCGAGCGGACGGACTGTTGAGACTGAAGGTACAGGTTCGAAACCAGCCCCATATCCATGCACCTCTGACTTTTCTAAGACAAGTGCTTATTAATTGTTAACTATGGCATGATTTAATGGCGAAGGAAATATCTAGAGGAAACCTGCAAACCTGAAAATTTCTTCACTTAATTTCGAAGGTATGTGAAGTCTGTCAACCCGTATTAGGCTAGCTTGGTGGACTAAGGCCTAACCCCTCTCATTCAGTAGAGGAGGCCCGTACCCAGCAATGGAACGTGTATAATACAGCGCTAGTATTATTATGTAAAACTAGTTAATAGTACTATTTTACGTAATCAAAATATTTTTCAAATACGTAATGGGTCATTAGTAGCTAGGATTGTTCGTATCGCTGAATTTGCGATAATATAACAAGTATTTGTAACTATGAGCGTTGTATTTAATTACTGTTTGTTGAAATTTATAATCAAATTAGTATTTATCAAAATCATATTTTCCTCATAATTAGCTATTTGTTTTGAATTTGTTTAATTAATCTATTTTAAAACTTCATCGGCCTTAATAAAAACGTTGTTCACCTTTATGATGTGTTTATAAAAACCAGTTAATAGTAACTGTAGTTTTAGTTACCCACATAAACCGACTGATATAAACCTAGTTTAAAGTTAACCGATATTTTATAATAAGGCAGCATAAGTATGTATAATAAATAAATAAATAATAAATACATCCAAAAATCACACATATAGAACTGACGACCCTGACAACACTAGGTTAAACCTGTATCGTGGGTTTCAGGACCCACGAGAGGACTTGCGGTCCCACAACACCCAGACCCGAAACCAACATTTGTGGATCACACAATTGTCTCGGTACGGGAATCGCATCCACGGCAAATGTTTGATTCACAAATGTTACCCGAAGATAGTATTTAGGACATGAGCACACTAGAGACACGACAAAGTGTCCTAATTAGATACACTGCATCCACATTCAATTGCCATCTCAATTGCTATAAATAGAATATAGCAGTTTCTATCTATTTTTAAATAGTGTGGTGAGTCAGTAATGTTAAAAAACAAAAGGCGGGCCGAATGGCGCCAACGCTGCTCAGGAATCAATGACCGTCGTCCGGGCGCGGGATAATCATTGAATTGACGCTGACAAAGGCAATTGCCACATTGCTTCCTGTGTTGCGTTGGAGAGCAAGGGACAGACCTTTCGCGGCCCGCCTGTGGTGATAGAGGATTCAAGATTGTAAGAAAGACAATGATGACAAAATTACGTCGTGTTTTTACGTGGTAGAGCCACGCTAAAGATAGTTTTGTTTCCAGGCTTGTTAGGGTGGTAATATTCTCTGACAGAAAATCGGCCGAATAGCATGATATGAATAGCAGCTTGTTGCGTTTCTGAGATCTTGCTACACAACGCCTTCACCTTTCTTTTTCTATAAGGATCCTCGACGCATTCAGGATTATTCTGGTGTTCATAAGCGTTTTTTATCCGGGCACAGATAAGTGATTGCACGACACCTGATGGTAAGCGCAGTGCAGTCCAAAAAATCAACGACAAACAATGAGTTTATCGGTGATCACCAGAATCTCACCAGTTTGTATAAATTCTTCTTCACACTCCGAAGAGGGATAAAGCAAATCTAAGGACCTGCGACAGGCGGATGACCGATGCAGGCACGAGAATACAATCATGTACATCTATACCCGCCCCAAAAAACCATCAAGTCAAAGTCCAAGCCCTTCAAAAGAACCGGATATACACTGGCTGATCCTGGAACACGATCCACACAAGGTGTGGCACGGTGGTCGCTATCCGGGCGGATTTGTATATCCTACCATTAGCCACTTACTATCAGATGCCTTATAGCTAGTAGTTTGCGGGCATCTGCTATAAAATAAATAAGTACTTATGGTCATGATCACTCATCAGTTTGTTCGCGAACCGCTACCGCCTCTGCCTCGGACATCCAGATAAATGTCGCGTGCTGATTCTTTAGTGTCGAAATTCAACCGGGATTTATCTCCCGTTGCATTAGTATGAATATCAGACGTTCAACTGATTTAAAAATATTTGTTGTTTATGACAAAATTGATCTCGCACTGAACTTTTTATCTTGTCTCTGCAATTTTAAAGGAGACTGGGCGTTATGGACTGTGGAGTAATATTGAGTGGAGTTGTTATTATTTATTATTTTCTTTTAGCATAGGCCGTCAAACGAGCAAATGGGTCATCTGATGGTAAGTGATCTCCACTGCCCATGAACGGTCACATTATCAGAAGAATCATGGACCCGTTGCCGACCTGCAAGGGAATAGATATATAAGGGGCTGGGAATGTGAGGGCTGATATGGGCCTGTGGAATTAATTTTGGGGAAAACGTTTTTTAAGTTTCAATGTAAAATTTAAAAACCTTACATGATCATCGGCATTTAGACAAACAAGTTTCGATTTTCCATAATAAAAATACGCACCCAATTTTTCCTGAATTCCTTTCAGTGAACCTCCGCCTTTTTGAAGTCGATTAAAAACGCAATAAAACCCTTATATCCGCCACAAAGATGAGTTGCAATAAAAAATCTCGTAAAAGTGATCAGCAAGCAGACGCCGGGCGCCGGCGATGACGCGGGCGCCCTACTCAAATAACGTATGTCCGGCACTCCCATACTATCGAGTATCCGATGCATCCATCCAATAATTCATTGCTCAATCATTCATACTCATCGTTGTCCATCGTATCAGTGGTATACACCACGGATGACCCAAAAAGAATTGGCTTGATATAGAGGGAGATATGAATGCCAATGGTCTACGAAGGATACTCGAGATCGAGCGAGGTGGAAGTCTCTAACCAACGGTGCCAATAAACGATCTTAGTTTGATTCTCCGGATTTGCACTAAGCAATAAAGCAGGAAAAACACAATATGTTAAACATCTTTATTGTGTAACATACGAAAATTAATCATGAATGGAATTGCAACTGAATCACAGTCCCTGCTATAGATAATTCTATATAGATTTGATATGAAAACTGCGCAAGGGATTATATCCTTTAATTTCAATACTATATGGATGGCTATCGAACAAAGTTGGGCTGTAGTATACAAACGATTTTATAATCTCTTCTCATACCATCAATCACAGCAGGATTTGTAGTGGCCGGGTTAGTGTCAACTCCTATCAAAGTTATTAACAAACACGATTGTTTCTGTGTTAGTTGAGGTTGAGTAAGTAAATAAATTAAAATTATTTAATACATAATTAATAGAAATAGGGAAGACATTTACTATGTTTTGTCAATGATAGATACAATTCAACAAGAGGAAACCGCTTCATAGCGTCTTTTCGGCAGGAGAGTATACTTGATGCTTTTACAATAGGTTAAGCAAGAATTCGTAAAATAATCAGCTTTTTTATTTAAATGGCAGTAGCTGAGTATGACGTATAAAGTACTTGAATCTTCTGATTATCAGAATAATAAAAAAGTAATAAATTGGGGTTATTACTGAACATGGTATAAATTCTAAATTCAACTCATGAGACACGACATGAAATTCTTCATTACGAGATATGTCAGTGAATTATGATGCAATCTTTGAATCTTAATCATTTGGTTTAGCCTATTGTGACTTCTTGACTCAAAGAACTATATCGCAAATGTGACCCGATTCAAATGAATGAAACACAAGTTCTACAGGATCTTACCACCAGCGTGGATGTTATCTAGATAAAAGGGCACCGCGGCACATCAATTAGAGCCAGTTGTCATAAGAAAACGAGCCGTTTATCGTTCATCAATGGATCGGAACGTTCATTCATCGGTCGGTATTATTAGCGAATGATGCATCAAATCATTCGAAAATATTTGCACAATAATGGTGTGGAGTAGACCGTTGTATAAGTATACAGATATACTGTTATAATGTAATATCATGGATAAGTACTTCTGTGTTTTATCCTCGCATGGAAAATTGAATACTCTGCAGTTTATGGTTTGTAACAGTACTTATATCGTATGACCTCACGCCTATAATACCCGGAAGGGTAGACAGCAGTGTTACCAATACACCCGAGCTTGTTCCATCCCGTGATTTGATATAGGGCGAACCTATCCCCAAACGGGGCACAATTTCAGACTTCCTAACCTAACTTTAATAGAAAAAAAATCGATAACACTTCGGCAGTCAGCAGTTTGTAACAGGCCAGTTTATAATTATTATATCAAACGTCGAAATATGGTTACTAAAGATATGTCATGGTTGCCTGAAGTGATTGGAAATACACCACCTGACACCGGCGCGACACGCTGGAACGAGGCTTCATGGCGGGATTTTTCACCTCTGATTACTGATTAATTCATTGGCTGAGATTTAGAAATAGTTAAATTTCTCATATTTCTTTATTCCTTTCCATCTATTTTACTAACTACATTACATGCAATTGTAATTCTATTTTCTTCAATCTGAATTTCAATTGCTCTATTCTGCTTATTAAATGTAGGTTCTACTTTTACTTTTTTTTTGAATAATAAAGGAAGTTTATTAAATGTCATCTCTAAAGATTTCCATTATAATCCGGGTGTTGCATTACGTTGTGCATGGGTGGTCGTCGTCCAGTTATTATAATTGCTCACAGACGAACCACACACGACCTACAATACGAACGGAAGCCAAACGCTTATGGATAATCGCGATTTTGATGCTGTCCAGATATGATTTTGCGTCCTTTCTTTTTTATGAATATCATTTGCTTATTTGATGTCTTAATTCAACTTCGCAATCGGGTTCTACAGTTCATTTTGCTTTTGGTTTATTACAGTCTTCCAACCTTGATTTTTTGGCAATGTAACTATACTACACCTGTCCTGGTGTACAGCGCATTTCAAATATACACCGGTCATCGAGTTGCAGTGCATGATGTGTTCCTTGACCATCGCTAGAATTATGCTAGCCTGAAGTTACTGGATAAGCTGGCTGATCTCGAAACGCGATAAGTCGAAACCAACAACTGTGGTGGATGTACTTGCGTAATCAATTAAGCTTTTATACACTATGCAAAGGTACAATAAGTAACATGTATTGAGTTTGACAAAGCTGATTTTTAACTCCCGACGAAAAGAGGGCCCGTGTTATAAATTTGACCCGTCTGTCTGATTGTGGGGGTGTCTACGGCGTCGTTGTAGATTTTTTTGTATATTAGGTATGTGTGAAAATATATTCAGCCGTTCTAGTCACAGATGTTATTCTAACGATGTTGGCAGTTTTTCACAGAGTAGCAAACAAGATTCCAAATCAATCTTAGATTTTGACTATGATAGCCTAAGTAATTTTCATTTAGAGTTCAACAGTCCCACATAACTTAAAATAAATAGTGATGATACGAAGAATGTTAAGAAGCAGGCTCGTGTCTTTCAAAGCGCACAAGCAGACGTTCATTGTGTTATCGGTGACAGGCAGTCTGCTAGTATCCCGTTATCTTCAAACACTGTACCATTGTGCCCTAGGCATAAAGAATCTTTTATTTTTAACCATGGCGCGGGGTCGACCGGGGTCGCGGTTTCCTGGCCACAGATTATTAGCGAAACCATTATTTTTTTAACGATAACAATGTTTAATTAAGTCGCTGTGTTCTAGGAAAGTTAATGAAGGAAACTAATCATTTACTGTTGAAGTGTGTATGTTAATCTTAAAGTTCGAGTTCTGGGAATATGGTAGGTATATTAAATATGTTTACTTCTGAGTAACATTTAAACAAATATTATAAATTATTATTACACATTGAAATAAAACTAATTGAAACGGATTTTATCGCGATTTTTTTATTTAATTTTGGTCGACGTTTCGCTTTTCAGCCTTCGTGGTCACGGGATGAAAAAACCGCGATGAGTCACCTGATAAAAAGCGATCACAATTGTCTGAAACATCCACAATACCAGACATCGTGAAATCGTCAACATGTGGTTACAGCTCTGCCTACTCCTTCGGGGATTACATACGTAAAATTCGTATGTATATACTAAAAAAATAAAAATCTTCGACTAGACTTCACGCAGCGCTTCCAAGACTGTACAGAGGAACACGTAATTCGGTAGTTCAGCATAATGCCTCAACTAATCACAGTATGATTCACTGTTCATCGCAGGCCGGTTCCCACGGCCAGATTACTGTCCGCCCACTGCCTCCGTTTCCACGGTGTCCGTGAAATCCAATCGACGGGTTTCCTCAATTCCACGTCACGTGAGACTATCGGAAATCTTGATTAATGCTGTTTGTTTATCTGGTGTGTGGTTCGTTTTTTGATGATAGTGATGTATTTTTTTAGCAGACTTCAAAAAAGGTTGTTCTGAAGTCTACGTGTTATTTTGCTTATTTTTGTGTAGGTACATCGATTCCTATATCAAATGTGGACTGAAATTGAAAAATTGATGGCTATAGCCGCGGTTTGATCTCATATAGTTGATATGATGACGTACGAGTACGAGTAGGAAATACAAATATTTAACTCTACGATAACATTATTGTTTTGGAATTTATATTCCATAACTAGTAAATTTTAAAATAAATTACTTTAAACAACTAAAAATCCAACTAAAAGAAATTAGATGTTTTTCGAAGTCGGTGCAATTTCAGTTGACCTACAGCCAGTGTTGGGCAAAATGTAATCTAACTACTGATTACTAACTACGATTACATAAAGTAGTTAGTAATCATAACTAATAACTACATAAAAAAATCAAAAATGTAGTTAAAAATTTTGATTACTAACTACTAATTGTAGTTGCAATCATGATTACTTGATTACTTTTTATAACTACATATTTAAAATGACTTTGCGTCATTAAAAAAGAAAACAACGCGCGATAGTCGTTCATGTAAATACATTAAATTAATTAAATTAAATCTATATATAAAAAATGAATCGCTGTGCGTGGAAAAAATAAAAATCGTCTCATTTTTCGGTTACGTCAGATTTTTCGGTTATGCGTCAGATTTTTCTGTTACGCGTCAAAATACACTGGACTTGATTGATTGAATTTGATTTTAACTGGACTTTGACTGGATTTTGTCAAGACTTTGACCGGACTTTACAGGACTTTGACTGAAATTTGACCAGACTTTGACCCGACTTTGACAGGACCTTGACAGGACTTTGAAGGGACTTTGACAGGACTTTGACGGACTTTGAAAGGACTTTGACCGGACTTTGATGGACTTTGATCGGACTTTGACAGGACTTTGAGAAGGCTTTAACCGGACTTTGACAGGACTTTGACGGACTTTGACAGGACTTTGACAGGATTTTGACGGACTTTGATGGACTTTGATGGACTTTGACCGGACTTTGACAGGACTTTGAGAAGGCTTTAACCGGACTTTGAGAGGACTTTGACAGGACTTTGACGGACTTTGACAGGACTTTGACAGGATTTTGACGGACTTTGATGGACTTTTACCGGACTTTGACAGGACTTTGAGAAGGCTTTAACCGGACTTTGACCGGACTTTGACGGACTTTGATGGACTTTGACGGTCTTTGACAGGACTTTGACGGACTTTGACAGGACTTTGACGGACTTTGACAGGATTTTGACGGACTTTGACCGGACTTTGACAGGACTTTGATGGACTTTGACCGGACTTTGACAGGACTTTGACGGACTTTGATGGACTTTTACCGTCTTTGACAGGACTTTGAGAAGGCTTTAACCGGACTTTGACCGGACTTTGACGGACTTTGATGGACTTTGACGGACTTTGACAGGACTTTGACGGACTTTGACAGGACTTTGACGGACTTTGACAGGATATTGATGGACTTTGACCGGACTTTGAGAAGGCTTTAACCGGACTTTGACAGGACTTTGACGGACTTTGATGGACTTTGACCGGACTTTGACAGGACTTTGAGAAGGCTTTAACCGGACTTTGACAGGACGTTGACGGACTTTGACAGGACTTTGACAGGATTTTGACGGACTTTGATGGACTTTGACCGGACTTTGACAGGACTTTGACAGGACTTTGAGAAGGCTTTAACCGGACTTTGACCGGACTTTGACGGACTTTGATGGACTTTGACGGACTTTGACGGACTTTGACAGGATTTTGACGGACTTTGACCGGACTTTGACAGGACTTTGAGAAGGCTTTAACCGGACTTTGACAGGACTTTGACGGACTTTGATGGACATTGACCGGACTTTGACAGGACTTTGAGAAGGCTTTAACCGGACTTTGACAGGACTTTGACGGACTTTGACGGACTTTGACTGGACTTTGACGGACTTTGTGGACTTTGACCGGACTTTGAGAAGGCTTTAACCGGACTTTGACCGGACTTTGACAGGACTTTGACGGACTTTGACAGGACATTGACAGGAGTTTGACGGACTTTGACAGGATTTTGACGGACTTTGATGGACTTTGACCGGACTTTGACAGGACTTTGAGAAGGCTTTAACCGGACTTTGACAGGATTTTGACGGACTTTGATGGACTTTGACGGACTTTAACAGGACTTTGAGAAGGCTTTAACCGGACTTTACAGGACTTTGACGGATTTTGACAGGACTTTGACCGGACTTTGACAGGATTTTGACGGACTTTGATGGACTTTGACCGGACTTTGACAGGACTTTGAGAAGGCTTTAACCGGACTTTACAGGGACTTTGACGGATTTTGTCAGGACTTTGACCGGACTTTGACAGGACTTTGACCGGACTTTGACAGGACTTTGAGAGGACTTTGACAGGACTTTGACGGACTTTGACCGGACTTTGATGGACTTTGACCGGACTTTGACAGGACTTTGAGAAGGCTTTAACCGGACTTTGACAGGACTTTGACGGACTTTGACGGACTTTGACCGGACTTTGACGGACTTTGATGGACTTTGACCGGACTTTGAGAAGGCTTTAACCGGACTTTGACGGACTTTGTCCGGACTTTGACCGGACTTTGGCAGGACTTTGAGAAGGCTTTAACCGGACTTTGACAGGATTTTGACGGACTTTGATGGGCTTTGACCGGACTTTGAGAGGACTTTGACAGGACTTTGACAGACTTTGATGGACTTTGACAGGACTTTGAGAAGGCTTTAACCGGACTTTGATGGACTTTGACCGGACTTTGAGAAGGCTTTAATCGGACTTTGACAGGACTTTGACACGACTTTGACGGACTTTGACAGGACTTTGACCGGACTTTGACAGGACTTTGACGGACTTTGATGGGCTTTGACCGGACTTTGACAGGACTTTGAGAACGCTTTAACCGGACTTTGACAGGATTTTGACGGACTTTGATGGACTTTGACGGACTTTGACCGGACTTTGATGGACTTTGACCGGACTTTGACAGGACTTTGAGAAGGCTTTAACCGGACTTTACAGGACTTTGACGGATTTTGACAGGACTTTGACCGGACTTTGACAGAATTTTGACGGACTTTGATGGACTTTGACCGGACTTTGACAGGACTTTGACAGGACTTTGACCGGACTTTGACAGGATTTTGACGGACTTTGATGGACTTTGACCGGACTTTGACAGGACTTTGAGAAGGCTTTAACCGGACTTTGACAGGATTTTGACGGACTTTGATGGACTTTGACGGACTTTGACCGGACTTTGACAGACTTTGAGAAGGCTTTAACCGGACTTTACAGGACTTTGACGGATTTTGACAGGACTTTGACCGGACTTTGACAGGATTTTGACGGACTTTGATGGACTTTGACCGGACTTTGACAGGACTTTGAGAAGGCTTTAACCGGACTTTACAGGGACTTTGACGGATTTTGTCAGGACTTTGACCGGACTTTGACAGGATTTTGACGGACTTTGATGGACTTTGACCGGACTTTGACAGGACTTTGAGAGGGCTTTAACCGGACTTTGACAGGACTTTGAGAGGACTTTGACAGGACTTTGAGAGGACTTTGACAGGACTTTGACGGACTTTGACAGGACTTTGACCGGACTTTGACGGACTTTGAGAGGCATGTGCAATAAACTGATTTTTTTAAGCAGCCATATACCAAAACATATGTTACTACACTTTACGTGTTTATTTAATTGCAAAATATAAGTTCATAAAACTTAAATAATCAGTAGTTATAACTACTAGATTGCAGCAATCAAATTAATAACTACTTCATGTAGTTTGATTACTGTAGTTAAGTTACATGTAATCATAACTACATGTAGTTAACTACTTTTAATCGAAATTAGTAATCAGATTACAAAATGTAGTTAACTACGCCCTACACTGCCTACAGCACGGCACCGACTCCAAAGAGACCTCTAGAAAATATTATTTTTGACTTTTCTTTTTTTTACCACTATAAAAAAAGGGGTATTTGAATAGATCGATTTGGATACATGCTTGTTTATATTTTATATAAGGTATATAAGTATAGATAAGTATAGGTTTGTATAGATAAGGTTGTAAAGGAAGAAATGGTTCATTCACCCAGTGTTTTGCGGCAGGAAATAGTTACTGAAAAATAAAATATTACTGACATATCTGTAATATGTGTATGTTTCTATAATATATATGTGTATGGACTAAGGCTTAACCCCTCTCATTCAGTAGAGGAGGCCCGTGCCCAACAGTGGGACGTGTATAATACAGGGCTAGTATTATTATTATATTAATATATTTGTATTAATATAATTCGAAATATGTTTCTTTCTGTCTTTTTTTGTCATCTTTACATCTGCCATGTACATCTCTGCATCAACCTAAGGTTCACTGGTAGAGAATGCTTATAGGATATAAATCCGCCTTTATACTCCATGTATGTGAAGTGTTAAATAAATAAATAACATACAGTGTGGTTTCTTTCCTTATTTACATTCTTATCAATGTTTACCAGATATATTGTACGTATGTACTAAAATAATATATAGGTCATATAATCATGGAAGCCGTGTTGCGAATTGCGACCCATGGCTGATCAATTTTGCATTAATAAGAAAACATTTTTAACTTAATTATATTTTTAGAAGTGCATTACGTCAAATAATTAAAACGCAAAGTAAATAAATACACCCAACAGTCACACATAGCCCTGACCCTACACGAGGTAGACCTGTATCGTGTATATCAGGAACTACGAGGGATTGGCGGTCCACGGTGACTACACATGACCTAATGTTGTTTTTTTATATTTGGTTGAATGACAAAATGAGCAAGGCGCTCGCTTGATGGTAAGCGCCATGCCTGGTCATAAACAGAAGCAACACCGCACAGAATTTTGAATTACGAACCACTGCATGGGAATGAACGTCACGCCGAGACATAACATGTTAAGTCTCATAATGCCCAGAAATTTCACTGGCTTCAACGTTCTCCAAACTGAAACACAACAGTGCATACACACTGTTGCTCGGCGACAGAAATAGACGGCACGGTGGTACCAACCCAGACGGCCTCTCGCATACGAGGGACCTACCACCACCTTTCATGATTCTTCTGGTGGTGGACGTACATGGGCGGTTGAGATCACTTACTATCAGGTGACCCACTTGCTCGTTTGCCGGCCTATGGTATAAAAAAAAAAAAAATGGTGTGTGTCGTGGGACACCAGGTAGGAACGAAGTTCCTTCGGCTAATGTAGAATCGACACAAATTGCAAAAAATTCAAATTATCAACTGAAATAACAAAATAGGTCTCTTTATTTTTGTTTGACAACATAAAATTACATAGAAATAGAATAGAAAAATAGAAATAAAAAAAAGACGTGTGGCACTCGGAGACTGCCGCGGTAAAGCTATTGTATAGCATTTTTTATCAACTTAAAAATAACGGACGGCCGTGTTCTATAATCAAAAATTCAAATTCAAATTTCAAACCGCGTCTACATTTCCAAATGTCATAAGTTTCACGTTTCACCATCTGTTTTATTAACGGAATTTCGACTTTAACTTTGTGTGCTAGATATCAAATTAAGTTTAAAAAAAGTCTCATTTAACGGTTTTTATTCCACGCATTTTTCTTACGGTTTTACCATCACATTTTTTTCATTTCGGTCACGCAGCAAAATCCCTATCCCCTCCAAGCCTGCCGTAAGGAACTTCGTTCCAAAAAAGACGTGTGGCACTCGGAGACTGCCGCGGTAAAGCTATTGTATAGCATTTTTTATCAACTTAAAAATAACGGACGGCCGTGTTCTATAATCAAAAATTCAAATTCAAATTTCAAACCGCGTCTACATTTCCAAATGTCATAAGTTTCACAACCATCTGTTTTATTAACGGAATTTCGACTTTAACTTTGTGTGCTAGATATCAAATTAAGTCAAAACAGGGAGGTCAGCTAACGCTGGCTGTTAGGTTTTTTCGTTACGAAATTTCTGGATTCGGTCTCGCCGCAAGGCCCGCGATAAAATCTATACAATAGCTTAAAAACACCTTGTAAATAGGCCTTCCAATCAGATTATTAACAATCAATTTTAATGTTATTATTTTAACTATTTTAATAGTCTAGCGATCGTCTAAAGACGTTCTAATGTTACAGTATCTAGGCCGGTTCCCACGGCACCACGACTCCTACGCATGGCTCTTACTCATCTCCAGTGTTTGTCATCTGTTAGTTTAATTGATCCAGCGAGTCGTAAATTAAATCGTGGTTCATCAGTACACGCCGCTTCGTGAATATATTCACGATAGAATCGACCTTGGATGACTAATGTGTAAAATAATGCACGTTTGTATAATGCATTGATTTTATTGTAACAGGAAAGGTGAATTGCGGTTAGAGACCAGATTTTTTATTATAATAATTTAGTGCATAATTAGTTGGTCTTTTTGCAATTTTTTTTTTTGTTTTTTTTTTATAAGCTAAAGTTTGACTATTTTTATGTACTAATAATATTATGAAACAATTATGCTACAAATCTGGAAAAACGTAAAGTAGCGGCTTGCTGCTGCGTTTCTTACGGTGAGTGAGATATCCGGAAGCCCAAATCCCCTCCCCTTCCCAATCCCCAATTATCCCTTTCCTTTAAGGTCGGCAACGCGCCGATGATTCTTCTGGTGGTGGGCGTACATGGGCGGTGGAGATCACTTACCATCAGGTGACCCACTTGCTCGAAAGCCGGCCTATGCTATAAAAAAAGACATCAAGAGTTACATGGTAAATGTTACAACTAAGATCACAAACAACCCCAAAACGTTTCTCAAATCGCCCTAGTTTACTAAACTTCAAATTCAAAAGATAAACCGGGCAATTTAAAAAGCACATCATATCTATGTACTTGCAACGTAAAAACTACGATTAAATTGTACACTAGTGGCATAGTGGTGATTGTCGTGCGAACGTCGGATCGGGTTAAGAGGTGTTAATTGTGAGAGATTGAATGTTTTCTCAGGGCAGAATTTCAATTGAACGCAATTGCCTGCTTGCTTTTTATAAAACTGGACGGTTTTAAGTAAATAAATGGTGTTGATCTAGTTTTTATTTGTCTAGACGAGTACAACACTCATATCAGGGTGGGGAAGTCAGAACTAAGATCGGCATGTATAACAAATTGACATTATGGCCTATTCTGCCTACTCCTTCTTATGTATCATAGCCTTTTTTATGTAGCAGAGGCCAGCAAACGAGCAAGTGGGACATTTGATGGTAAGAGATCTACCCCCTATGAATATCCACAGTACACGAAGAATTAATTAAAGGTAAGCAACCGCAAGCTGCACTTTACATCGATTTTCTGTGAAACAGTGGTAAAAACCCGGTCAAACCGGCCCATTCATGCTGTAAACAGAACCGTCTACAGCATGGCTCTACCGCTTAACGTGGGGAAACTCACGGATTCCCAACCTAATTAGGCTACTATAATACTAATGGGGCGAGATCTACAAAATTTGTTTTTTTTTTAGCAAAGGCCGGCAAACAAGCCAGTAACAGCAGGCCCAATCGTACTCTAGAATAAAATGTCTACACTGTGGCATGTAATTACTTATTTGTGTTCGAAATAAAATTATGAGGATTATCAACTTATATTTCGGGGTGACGAGCGATGTGCGCTGGTCTCGTTACTGAGGTAATAAAAATTAAACCATTCAAATCTAGCAATTATTGTTATTATAACTTTTCGAATTGCCACAGTTTTCACATATTATGAGTTTTGTTGTGTGTTGCCGATATATTGATATTTGTAAAAACTTCAGTTTGTGAAAAAACATGTCGAATTTTTGGCGTTGCAAACATATTCCAAAATTATTTCGACGTTTTGTTGTATATAAAAAAAATATGAAGAGTTTTAACCTTTCTTTTAATTTTGATTTATACATTAATTTTGCAAATTGTAGGTTATAAAAACGTTTAAAGTTCATGATTAAATATAATTTTACCAAATAACATCCCTCTTTTGTAAAGGCTTAACACAATTTAAAGTAAATTAATAAAATTATGTAATAAAATTAATGTTACATTAACTAAATACTCGTAAGCGATACCCGTGGGACCTATTTTAAGGTCACACCGAAATTGGTGTCAAAGTCACGGGGCCATTTTAAGCACACTTGCACTGTGCTGGAAACATCGTGTTCCATTTACATGGTGGTAGGTCCCTCGTATGCGAGAGGCCGTCTGGGTTGGTTCCACCGCTTTGTCTATTTCTGCCGCCAAGCAACAGCGTGTAAGCACTGTTGTTTTTCTGTTTGAAGGACATTGAAGCCAGTGTCATTACTGGGCATTATGAGACTTAACATCTTATGTCTCGGGGTGACGAGCTCAGTTCAGTGACATGCAGTGCTTTGTGATTCAGGTTACTGAGTGGTGTTGCTTCTGTTTATGGGCATGTAAATGGGGACTCGATTTGAAAAATTCTTTCACCATTAGAATCCTACATTATCCCTGATGAACATAGGCGATAGAACATTTTCAAAAAAGTTAGGGATCCATATGAAAACTTCGATAATATAATCCAACGTGTGAAAAAAATACCAAAAAATTAATTACATCGCGTGACGCAAAAAGACGGGTGTGTGTATATGTTAAAATTTATAATTATTGGAATTTTTGTTACATACCCGTGCAAAGCCGCTATTTATCTATTTATTTTATTTTATTATTTTATTTTTAGGAAACAAAGTGGTAATAGATAAAAAAGTAACTAAATAAATGACTAAAACTGCACATTTACATGTCTTCACAAGGTGCATAACTAAGCGTAACACAATACAGCTTGCTTGTGGTAGAAGAAGGAGTAAATAATAATAATACATGTCTTTTTTAAGTATGTTCACGCATAACTCCGCCAAATGTGGACTGATCTTGATGATTGATGATTTTTGATGATGATGAAAACATGCAATTGTTAAACCAGTCTACTACAACGACAACATCAATCTATTCTCATGATTCACTCATTGGAGTGGTTAGAGGCAGGCCGCGTGACTTTTGATGTGGCCCGACCGTTTCACAAGCCAATTGGAAGAGGAAGTTTTAATGAGGTTAAGATTTAAAGCTTGGGTCAATCGGGACCTACTGCGGAGTGATTCGGCTTTGTCTAGGGATTTTCGGTCTCAAATTACTCGAACGACTTGTGAGTCTAACTAGATTTTTATCCTGGCACGATTGTGACTACACTGCATCTGGTGGTAAGTACAGTAATTCAGGTGGTGTATTTTGCTTTCATGATGAGCCTTTCTGAAGAATAATTTATCGTATTTGAATTTTTCACTAGCACATTTAAAAATAGAACATTGCTGCACATTCAATACAGTGCAGCAATTGTAGCATGCCACAAGTCTAACAGGTTCAACAGAAGTATTAGCGGTCTTCTAATATCACACAATAATGAATCTGTACTGCTAAATATTCAATTTCAAAAAGAGAAGAGTCTCTTACCACTGGCTGAAGTGGTAAGACACCTACGCTATAAAAAATAAATAAGGAACCAATAGTTATAAAAGAGGTTGGATTTTTATTATTAAACTCCGTTTAACGATTGTTGTAATCGACTGGTGTCGTATAAAGTAGGACATTAGGACTGATGTTTAAATTCAATTGCATCCAATGATCGCCTGGTTGATAAAACAATATGGTTTTCAGAATAACTTTTATGAAAAATACTTTAAAAGAAAACATACACTGAACTGAAATCAAAGAGTTCGACGATTCTTCATCAACCACCTTTAAAACTGTGTCGGCAATCAACTAATCATCTCGTCGTCGACCCAACCGCTCCAAAGGGTCATTAATTATGAATTCGGCCAGTAAATCGTCCTTTATACGACGAAGGGATTTGGCAAATTCGCCGCGAACTGCCACGTGTGCCCCATTAGCCTAATGGGAGGCTGAATCTTTCTCGACGTTTAACGCTAATTTTACAATCAAATAAATTTTCCGAACTGCGGTAAGGGACAATGGGTATTTGTGTGATTTTTGTCGCTGCTCGGTAATATATTGCGTGGAGTCTATTTGATGGTTCGGAACTTCTATCTCGCCATGTTGTACATTTTCCATTCCTGAATGCTATGTTGCTTTATGCACTTTGTTTATGCCTTAGTGTAAGAACCATTAGAATTTAAATAATTATAGTGTTGGTCTCTGTTGAGGGTTGCGGGGTTCGACGGTAGGACGCCCCACATCAAAATCATGATGGAAAGACGGAAACTGGCCTTAAGCCGTGACAATGTCAGGCAAAAAGAAATTATCCTAGACATCTTTATTTACGACTCAATTAGTTGTTGCCGAAGATGATAGCAATTGGAGAAAGACTATTAACAGAGCCCTTGCACGGAGTTACGTTCCTTAACAATGAGGAAATGATAAAGGAGGAGTTGTTGCAGATTTGGTTCTGTCAGACACAGACATAGCTCATCAGTATTTTTATAAGCTGTTATTTAATATCACCTGGTAAGTGTAAACCTTTTCTCTTGCAATTTCAAACTAGTTTCACCCAGCCGATTGGCAAGTAATTTTGCATTCTCTTTTAGTGCTGGTGAAAACACAATATAGTATGTTTAGATAAGTATTTTTAAAGCCCCTCCAAGAATTATCATCACCGTCGTAAAAAGTCGTAAGTTGCTACAAATAATCAAACTCATTTTAAGCCCACGAAAATATTAGGAACTTTTCAAATCGACGTGGATTATTGCATAATATATAGTTCACATTACGTGCCAACATATATGGCAATTAATAGCTGTGAGAATCGGATGCGGATGTTGTGAAGGACGTTCGTTTTAATTGTTTTGTCGCAACTCGCAACACATACGAACTTGCGAGACGACCGACATGTGCGCGACGGTGTCGATTGCTCGTTTTTCTCAAGCGAACTTAATCCTTTGCTTTAGATACGATCATTAGTTTCATGGGATTTAATTTTAAGCGATTAGTTTTGATGAATGATGTAGTAGTAGGCTGAAAAAAACTATAGCGGAAGCCGGCGGATGAACAAGTTGGTAACGCTCAGACCTTAAAGGAAAGGAATCCATATTGAGAAGTTGAGGGAAATTTAAGAAATCTCACTCATAGTATAACATGCAAACAGTAAGTTGCCATTTCTCATTGGTTTTTGTGAGATAATGGCACGCTTCGATTGAACCGAATCATGATGAAGGCAAAACTGTCTACAGCGTGGTTCTACTGTTAACAGAAATTATTGTGGTCGATTTTCTCAACAGAATAAACTTTGATATGATACGTAATTTTTTTTTGTGGGGCTGCAGTCATGAAGAAGTGTTAACTATGTAGTTTCTTATGCTAGTGAGACGAAATCTTTATTTGTAATTAGTGCTATGAACGTGACTGTCGTTTAAAATGATTGTAACGTTATAGTGGGAATATTTTAACATTCAGTTTCATAAAATAGGATGCGACATCCGTATTGGTTATAAAAAATATCATAGTAATGATCGACATGATACGGGTTTTTTTTGGTAAAAACTAAATTACTAAGTATTCAATAAGTAGTGACATTTAGATACTAGAACTTCTATTCATCATGTTAATGAAACTAAAAGGATCATAATATTTTAGCTGAAACGATATTAAGAACAAATACCAAAGCTAAGAAAAGGAAAAATCAAGACTAGAAGATAACGAAGTTACCGCAGCTACTAAGGCACCAGAAACCGTATAGAGTAACAATAGTAGAAATAAATCATACATACATGTAACAGTGGCGAGTCGTGACGGTAATTCATTTAGGGAGGACGCACGGTGCCAAATGCGGACAAATTAGATTTCCATCTGGGATGATGGATCGACGCGGTGCGGAGAGCGCAAATCAGAGGTCTACGGTGCTTCGACATCTGTATTGACCTAGGTGCTAGTGAGAATATACCTATAGGTTTTTAGAAGTATATACATATTTGGAAAGTCATTGAAGAGACTAGTTAGTTTTGTTGAAATGGTTTGATGAGGTAATTTCCAAAATTTGTTGCCGTATGTCATAAAACATACAATAAGTAGTAAATTGACTCGTTTGTTAATGATTCTAGAAGTTTTTATTATGAACTGAAATAAAAAAATGGATTATGCAATAAAACTTTAGAATATTATTACTCTTCGATAATCTGGGGAGGAATTTATACGCAAACTTATGTTATCAACTTTGAAACATACACCGTTTAGATTAATTACGATTGGAATTTTTTCGAAAACATACATGACAATTATCAAATTCTAGTTTTAAAGGTTAGGTCTACTAAATAACACTTCCAAATAGTAAAATAGCGAACGCAATCTCATTAAAATCAATGTCTCTAGAATGTTGCCCGTCGTACGAAAATAATGGCAAACTCAATAAAGACCTGTGTTCGATCAGCCAAATCCGATTATGCCTGGGATCAGATGTCTCGACTGCGAACGCAGAAATTATTGCCAATCCGGCTTATAACCTCTCTGATATTAATTGTTTTCTGTAATCTGTTGAGAGAGATTTGTCTGGAACGATAATTTTATTTTCTACTTGTTTATTAACTTTAAGTACCACTATTTTTTATTTTAGACAGACGGTGTAGGCTTAGTAATAGGGTTCCATAAACATATCCGCGTCGAATTGAGAACCTACTCCGTTTTTTTTCGTTGGGATAATAATGGATTCAACTCTGACATGGCAGTTAATAGAAAAATACTATTAGCCTAAGGAGACTAAAATGATTGTTGCGGTATTTTAGTCTTTAATAAGAGAAGATAGGGTTTAAAAGCGAATTCCTATAACTATTTGATTGATGAAGAACTGTGATCTGATATTGAGATGGTGGAATATTTTTATATGTTTCATGCAGAGCAAAAATTTCATCAAAATTCAGGAATAAATATTTTAAAGTCTTTTTCTAATTTCTTTACAGAAATATTTACACTGCATCAGTAGGTTAAAAGACCATTATTAACCAGTCAAAGCCGCTAAGAAATTCAAAAAAAGAATCTTCATTATGTTTTTATTCAAAAATACTTTTTAAAATGAAAAAAGACAACGGAATAAATTATTAAATAATTTAAAATTACGTAATCCTCGACTAAAGCGTAGTAATTCGACGATTGCACTTTGAACAGTCGGGAAGGGTCAGGCCGGCGCGTGGCGGGTCGGAGGGACCGTGCGGATTACTGTTATGGTGTTATTGTCTCGAGTGTGCACTGCGGTGTTAGATGGGGTACTTTTGGCCCTTTTTGTTTTTTGGTACCGGGTTAATTGGAGTTTCTATTTGGGGAATAGGATGTAATTTTTTATTATTGAAATTATTATGGAATTTTAAAAAACGATTGTACATTACATGAAATCTTTTGAGATGATTTTACATTTTTAATTCTTTAGATTACAAAATGGCTCTTTACCACAACAACGTCAAAGTTTGCGTCGTCTGTACTTGACAATTAATGCTGCCTCTATCAGATTCGAATGTCTTCTAATATTTTTTAAAGGACGGATTAACGAAATTCTCTCTGCAATAGGTCATGGGTAACACAACTTATTGATACAAATAAAAAAACGTTGCGTCTCGGGACGCTCGACAGAAGTGATAACTTAAACTAATGTGGGTTAAAGTGAGAGAGGAGCAGCCTGCCTACTGCTGCCGTATGTGTGAGAGAAAGGGAAGCCAGACAGAATGGCGCCGTAACGCGTTACGTTACGAAGCGGTTTACCCTCCCATAAGAAGTTATCACTTCAATAAAAAAACAAGACATCGACACTATTATGCCGGCCTGTAGTTACTATATATACACCATCTGACCCCGGCATGCCACTTTTTTTTATCATGTGTACGGTGATCATTAACCAGTCGGTTAATAATATGGAATAATATCAGAAACACTCCTATCAGCTTATATTAAAAACACAATTTCTTAAGCTGAATTGCACCAACTTAATTTAGCAATGAAAAACATGATAAAGTACCGGTTAAGCAAAACATGTGTTACACCATTTGACAAATGCTAGCTGACGTCATAAATTTTGCTGTTAACAGTAACCGTCAAAGATTCGCTAGTTAAAGCTATTGATTAAGTTAGATAGCTGTCAGATTGTTCAGTTCTAACCTAACTAACCTTCACACTGATATATCTCCTAAAGCGTCTGTGCTCCAAAATAATATCATGTCCCTGTTCTAGAATTAATCGAGGAGGCTAGTAGTATTGGAATACGATGGTGCAACACATTTCGCAGTCAATGTTAAAGTCAGCGTTACTGTTATCGTCAAATTTGACATAAACCATAACTGTAATATGGTGCAATACAGTCTTAATCAACTACGCGTTATTATGAACTGACTAATTAATTTTGTTACTTATTTATACAACGTATTACAGAAAGATGTAATCAAATTTAGGCAAAGTATAGTGTACGATATAAATATTATACTTATATCGTACACTATACTTTGCCTAAATATACTTGATATACTTGTATCCGCCCGGATAGCGACCACCGTACACTGGTGCTAAAACCTGCCATAGTGCCCCACCTTGTGTGGGTCGCGTTCCAGGGTCAGCCAGTGTATATCCGGTTCTCCCCAGGGGGCTTGCCCCCTGATCCTAACCCTTTTCCCATCCCTTTTTCCTTCCCCTCCCCTTTGGCCATTTAACATGCCGGCATGATCTTGCCCACCTACGATAGACACATTGTTTATCGTTGGTCGACACTATTCTTGGATTGCGCTACACTTACCATCAGGTGTAGCGTAGTCACTTTACCGAGCCAGGATAAAAAAAAAATCTTTTTTATCGAATGAGTTGATCGATATTCGACTTGCAACTTTGAACAACACTAATGATTAACAGCTTATATGAATGAAGCCGTTACTAGGCGGTCAGAGTTAATGCAAATGTAGTAATGTAATCGATGTTATTGATCTTAATAAATGAGTTATTAAAATTAGCGTAAAATGTTAGGGTGTCCAGATTTTTATAATCCGTTAACTATTTATATACACCCAACAGTCACCAACATAGCCCTGACCCCACAGTTATATATGTACATACAAGTCGAGGGTATCAAGAACTACAAGAGAGTTTTGGTCCCACAACACTCAGACCCAATTCAAATATTAGTGGATCGCACTAAAAATTGTGTCGGTGCGGGGATAGAACTCAAGACCTCTCGTTTCACAGCCGCCTACTCGCCCGCTGCGCCACGGAGGCTGTCAATATTATTTGGTAATAATCTTTCTGTAACATGTTATGTAGATTTTGAAGTGAAAACTTCTTTAGCCGCGTTGAGCACTTTTTGGCAGAGGATAAACTTGTGGTTTCGCGTCACTGAAATGCTAAGGTTAATTCAGTCTATATACGTATAACACATCGTATATACCTGACCGTGTGCTGTTTGCGTTAGACGCTTTTTGGATGTGTGAAATCTTGTAAGCTCACTCAGTCAGTCAGTCGGTCGGGTCAAGTTGAGTTTTGAGTTGAGTTGAGAGTGAGTACTATATAAATATACTTAAGCTAAAAGTTTTCACTCCTATCGGCAGTCCTTAGGACTGCCAATTTTTTTTTATGTATAAATGATTATGTTTTCGAACTAAAGCGGAAAATAACAACGTTTATTGCTGTTTACTATCGTTTACCGTATTTAATTTATTGTAATAATCAAAACTAACATTTATAACGAATCGTTTATGAAAATAATATCCGTAATGCTATATGCAGTTGTTTATCAATTATTTCATAAATCATTTGAGTTTTTCCTTCCTAATGGATGTTTATAATCTTTACATAGTATAAAATGAAGTCGCTTCCGCTGTCTGTTCGCTTAGATCTTTTAAACTATTCAAAGGATTTTTATGCAGTTTTTTTAGATAGAGTGATTCATGAGGCAGGTTTATATGTATAATACATTCATATTATAGTACAGAAAAGCCGAAAAATTCAAAGATTTGTAATGTAATGTCGTAACAAACATATTTTACTCGTGCAAAGCCGGCACGGGTCACTATATTGATAAAGGAAATGAAATTTATTATTCGTTAGATAGTAAAAAATGCTTTAGCCACTTTGTTATCCTGGTAGGGTAAAGACACTTTTTTTTATTTGATTGAATCACTAGACGAGCAAGGCGCTCGCCTGATGGTAAGCGCCACGCCTGCACATAAACAGAACACCACACAGAACTTTGAATTAAAAAGCACTGCATGGCACTGAACTGCGCTCGTCACCCCGAGACATAAGAAGTCTCATAATGCCCAGTAATTTCACTGGCTTTAATGTCCTTCAAACCGAAATGCAACAGTGCTTAATGTTGCTTGGCGGCAGGAACAGACAAAGCGGTGGTACCAACCCAGACGGCCTTTCGTGTACGAGAGATCAACCACCTTATTGTAACTAAGTACATCTATAAATCTGTACAAACGTACATAATGCCAAACAACTCTAAACAGATCCATAAGGCTGTAGTTACATGATTAATGTACTCAAAATAAACTTCAGAAAAAATACAAAATATACCCAAAGTAGAGTAGGTACGTTTTCCATATCCCCCCATTATCCCCTTCAAAGACAGAGGGCGATAGAAAAAAGTACATAATAACCTCTCATCAGGGAACGGAGATGGAAATTGCATTATAAATATTTCAAAAGCATTTGCCCACGATCCTCTGTGCCACGTATGTCGATATCCTTTGACCAATCAGTATTAAAATTACACTAGCCGACTTCATTTAAGCCTTTAAAGTACTAGTTAAGGCTTGTAAAATTGCCAAATTGTCTTTTTCAAATCGATATCTTATCAATATAATTATGTTTTTATTTCATTAATTTTTATGCATTAATTTAAAAATGACTCTACCATTATATCAATAGAAAATATTTTCCTATTTCTACTTATGCTTATAATAGATATTACTTGATTTAAGCTTTATAAACGATTATATTTTAGACCAATCATAATATTAGGTTTTTCTAATCACACTAATATTATAAAGAGGAAAAATTTGTATTTTGTATGTAACAAATAAACTTAAAAACTACTGGACCGATTAGATTTTTTTTTACCATTAGAATTCTACATTATCCCTGATGAACATAGGCTACTTCTTATCCCGGAAAAAGCAGATCACGCGGGCGGAGCCGCGAGGAAAAACTAGTTAAAACATAATTTCATCGCTAAGTGTAACGGATATGTTTTTAGAGTCTTTCATAGTAATTAAATTAAGCCAAACTTCTCTCAATATCTTTGTAGTGACAGTTTTGGTATCTTTAAATATTCACAGATTTTTTTTCTTTTCCGTTACCTTTGGAACTGACAAAATAAGCAGTATATATGAAACATTTTTTTTTATATATTTTACAAAAAATGGATTAAATCTAAATGATTTCCTTCGTAAATATATTTAATTCTACTCATAGTTTTTTTGTAGCACACACGACGGCAGACGGCAAACGGTTATGTGGTCCATCTGATGGTAAGTGATCTTCATCACCAATTAACGCTCACAATACCAAAAGAATTATGGATGCGTTACCGACCTTAAAGGTAAGGGATATCTAAGGGATTGGGGTGGGAAGGGGGATTTGGGCCTGCAGACATTTCTCTCACCGGCAGCAAGTCAGTACCTAATGCACGCGATAACTCTGAGACAGTGGTAACAATCCGGTGAGCCAACCATTCATACTGTAGACAAAACTCACAACAGTGTGGCTTTACTACTCAATAAATAAAAATGCCAAGTTACATCAATTTATTGTACACCGCTGTCTACTTCTCTTTTTGTTAATTGTTTCCATACTATGGTTGTCTACAAGAGATTGCTTCTAGCAAAAAGACCACCCATTGTCTTCTATAGGTTTACACCAGCTTTTTAATTTTAGTTACTTGCATTGTAAATGGTTTTCAATAAAGAGTTTTGTATTGTATTGTACATCAATCCTTCCCACATATTTGCACACTAATGTGTGAAAATTTAAAGCGGATGTTGGGGTAAATTTTAGACTGAAATATGCCGTAACAATAGATTATTGTAGTCATTATTCCAATAGGAAAGCATAAATAGTTATTTTCATACCGGCCTTCGGTAGTTTATTCAAAGTTTTAACCAGAAAAAAAGTGAAAATAATGCATAAATAGATGTTTATTCTACATAAAAAATAGAATGTAATAAATAGAAACAGCAATTACTTAGTTATTTCCACTATAATTTATCCAGTAAAACTGCTATAACATACCTAATTGGAAAAGTAAAAACAAAATAATTGTGCCATGCACACATTTATTCGTAATTTTTTAAACAATAATACTGCTATTTTCCGCGATTTTAAGCAGAAAATTTGCTAGTATATTTATAGCTTTTCTTTCAAACTTTAGTTTTAATTTATTGTATTGGACTTTCTGTTTACAATTAAGACAACATCTTGAAAAAAATATTTGTTTGTGTTTTGTGAAGAAGAGGATAAATAAATTTGTGTACTACAAATCGTGTTGAATTAACCTTTTGGATGATTAATCTACTTTTTTTCATTTGTTATGTATCATAAAAACACACATAAAATGCAAATAATTATTTCTATCAAGATTTTTAGATAGTTTTCTTCTAAGAGGGTGTAAGTACTAACCTTTCGGAGTAACAACACGAAACGCGCTGTTGGACACCGGCCTCTGAGACTCCTCTCTCATGGCGCCTCCAGGAGAGTCACTCCCGCTCCTCACCATAGAAAAGTCCAAAGGCATCGGGGGCATCGCACTTACTTCCATTTTTAAACAAACTTAACGCATAACCGATGGCACGAAAAAAACTCAAAATAGTATAACGTTCGAAATACAAAATTTGGAAATGTCGCGATGCGTGCGACCGCCTCGGGCCGCGAGTGTGTTTTAAGGCCGGCACACACTTCGCTCCGGCACGGTCGGCTTTCGGTGCCGTAAAGCCGAAAATCACTAGAATCTCCATAGAGATTCCGACCTTATCGTTCGCGAAGTTTATCTGTGGGCGTGGTGTGGGAAGCCCCGCCTCAGGCGTCCGTGGCGCCGCCATGTGCCTCGAGTGACAATCACTTTGTATAGGTAACACAATAATATGATTCGTGATGGATTTTATTGTGCTTACCGATGCATTTATTCGTGAGCTATTTGAGAATATTTTTTGCGTTTCGTTCGATTATAGATTAGTTTCTTAATCAACATAAAATAACGATCGATTTGTGAGAAATATGATATCTTAAATTTAAAAATTATTATAATTTTCTTGGCCGTGTAAATTAATAACTTAAATAATATAAAAAGATCTTTATAAGTACCTTCTTATTAACATAGTATCTATTATAGTGTATATATTTTTATAGTAAATTAAATTTTATTTGTTTCAATAATCAACATTTTAAATCATCAGTCAATCCGTTAGGCCGGTGATTTTCCAATTTGAAACATAAATAAATTATAGTAGAATCAAACCCATTGTAAAAGGAAGAGAATACAACAAAATTGATAGGAAAAATAAATTAACGGCGATCTGAGGTCGGGAAGTGGGAAGGGGGGGGCTTTTAAGGGAAAAAAATGGTTTATCTCGATTTCCGGAAAAACTACAAGTCCTATGGAAAAAAGTTAAATCGCAAAGTTGTAGGTAATAAAAAGATCTACAACTTTTGTATACACACTTTCTTCACATAACCTCAAAATATATGTGAAAAATTCAAATAACCAAGTTTTTTGTTTTTATTTTTATCTATTATAATAAATCATTTTTTTTCATGAAATTTGGTGAAAACTTACCTTTTTGTATCCCAAATACACTGTAATTTTTTTTATTTAAAATATTTATTTTTGCACCTTATTTTGACTTAATATCGAAAAAGCAGCCTAATTTTCAAACGAAAATTCTCACGTCAAAATATGAGCTTTTTTAAAAAAGTCTGTTGGTTTCTTGTTCATTGAATTCTCTACTTTCTGATGGTGTAAAAAAATATATACATTACTATGGTAAATGTGCTCAGAAAATGCAAAGAAACGAACTACTAAATAACAGGTAGTAAGGCCCATACCACCTAGCCCCTTCCCCACTTCTTTATGATGGGCTAAAATTTTCCGTAGATCACTCAGGTATATAAGTTATATTAAAATAACAATAAAGAGGCATCTACGCATATAATTTAAAGAAGATTCTACAACTTTCTCAAAATATTGTAGATATGTCTTATTAAATATTAACTTATAACTTTACATTTTCTGAGCACATTTACCATAGTAATGTATATATTTTTTTACACCATCAGAAAGTAGAGAATTCAATGAACAAGAAGCCAACATACTTTTTAAAAAAGCTCATATTTTGACGTGAGAATTTTCGTTTGAAAATTAGGCTGCTTTTTCGATATTAAGTCAAAATAAGGTGCAAAAATAAATATTTTAAATCAAATAAATTACAGTGTATTTGGGATACAAAAAGGTAAGTTTTCACCAAATTTCATGAAACGTAAATGATTTATTATAATAGATAAAAATAAAAACAAAAAACTTGGTTATTTGAATTTTTCACATATATTTTGAGGTTATGTGAAGAAAGTGTGTATACAAAAGTTGTAGATCTTTTTATTACCTACAACTTTGCGATTTAACTTTTTTCCATAGGACTTGTAGTTTTTCCGGAAATCGAGATAAACCGTTTTTTACCCTTAAAAGCCCCCCCCTTCCCACTTCCCGACCTCAGATCGCCGTTAATTTATTTTTCCTATGAATTTTGTTGTATTCTCTTCCTTTTACAATGGGTTTGATTCTACTATAAATTTGTTTCTATTTTTACCATTTTCAAGCGGATAATCACCAGTCTACGTATAAAATTCCATAAAACAAAATAATAAAAAAATATGAGACAATTATGTGGGAGGTCGGACGAATGAAAGCCGCGGGTCGCGCGCGTCACGTACCGACATTTAAAACAATGAAAGCTTCAATTTTTCACAGTCGGGCCGGTCCCCGAAACGACGCGAATACGCCCTGCTAATCCGACCCCCACGCGGCGGAGGTATTCTGATATATTTTTTTTTTACTAGCCCTGTATTATATACGTTCCACTGCTGGGCACTGGCCTCCTCTACTGCATGAGAGGGATTACGCCTTAGTCCACCACGCTGACTTTAATGCGGGTTGGCAGACTTTACATACCTTCGAAAAATTTTATCAATTTCTCAGTTATGCAGGTTTCCTCACGATGTTTCCTTCACCGTTAAAGCAAGCGATAATTAACAATTAATATACACATAACTTGGAAAAGTCAGTGGTGTATGCTCTTGGGGCTGGTGTTTCAAACCTGTGACTTTCGTCTCGACTTTTTGACATATAACCGTGTTTTTTTTATATTTTTGCAGATATTATGCTATAGTTGATTGATTTTTGCGTATTTATTTTGAACAGTTTGTTATCTGTGATAATCTAATTCATTTTAAAGAAACTAATAAATTGTATTAATTTTAATTTCCATAATAAAACATTTTTAACAATAACAATTCAATGTTTTAAGGTGGAATCTGGATTTACGATGTACACTATAATTAGCATTAACCTATTTATATAACAAATAGTAAAATAAAGGTGTTTCACACAAATAATACACGCCGACTGCGAGACTATAGAGATCGAATTTCAACCACTACGTGAACACTAGTATAATTAAAATCATCAAGCCAATTCATTGAAACGAATAAGAGATATTTGCCATAATGGCTAATTATCTTCTATGGAGGGTATTTACTTCTACTTTTTTTGTTATGGAAGGTATATATGTCAGGCGCGTAGACGTGATAGCATACTAGAGAAGAGAAGGATGGGAAATGGTCCAGTTCAGAGTACAATCAGTTGTCTTGTAACAGATATGGCGTAGAAACGTTGTTCCGTAGAGTATTGGTGGCTAATTATTATTACACTAAAATGTAAAATAATTAAATCGTGCTGATAATAAAGAGTCTAAACATGACGGCATCAAGTTTTATTTCTGTCCAACCTTATACGAAATATATTTATGAAGCACTAGCTGTCCCTCGAGTTTTCACCTGCATGTTACTGTCTTGCTCCCATGGGTCATAGCGTGATATACATATAAACCTTCCTAATGAATCACTCTATCTATTGCTGAAAACTGCATTAAAATCCGTTGAATAATTTAAAAGATCTAAGCGAACAGACAGCGGAAGCGACTTCATTTTATACTATGTAAAGATTACGTCGAATATTTTCTCTCGCACCAGAATAGGGCGTCGGGGCTTGCTTTGCGAAAACTAATTACACCTTCACATCGCAATGATAAAGCAAAGCCGTCGTATGGTATATTTTTATTCGGGACAAAATGAAATTCCCCTACAGCAACCCTCCAATCAACTTCCAACCTTACCAGCAGGGTTTAAGATTTATTTCTCCTCGCTCCAGAAGCGTTGAAGAATTTTTTTACTATGTACTCAGTGTAAAATAATCCAGGCATAATCTCGCCGGGCAAATCCCATTATTCCGCTCATCCCTCGATTGTGGAGGCCGAAATAGACTCCGCGCTTTGCCCAAGTATTGTGAGGTATGGAAATCGTTACGGCCTTCGGACGTTTGATTTTCGGGGATTTACTCGTAAATGTTCACGCGAACGGAATTTATTATGTAAAAGGTTTCAAGATTTTTTTTATTTAAGATTTACTCTGTATATGAAACCTTTTTAACGTATGCTTTTAGGTTCTCAGAGTTTTAAGGTATGATTCCAAACTCGGTGGCTGACTTCAACGACACTAGTTTTGAATATTTTCTAAATCTTACTTAAGCACTTTGCACTGTAATTCATAAGTCTTTTATCCGACTTTAAATAGCGAGGAGGTTTTAATTAATTGTATTTTATGTATGCTTATACCTTAAGCACGGTTTCGTTAGCCTTAAAAGCGAAATTTGGGAAAATCATCCATTGGAAAGTTTCTAAATACCAAAACATCGCAATTCGGTTTTTGTATGGGAGGATACGTGCAGTAGTTATTCTTCACATTCGTTATTTTTATTTTGCAATCGTCTCGGCCAAGCTTATCCGAGATTCCCGAACCAGGAAATGTCTCCCCATCTCACTCCTGGGACGACTAACATGGCGCTTCCCTACTTTGGTCAACATGCGGTCGCGTGGCAGCCTCTCGTTGGCAGGCGAAGTCGTCTGGCCATGTATCCTGCCCAACTTTATTGCAATAAGGCAACTGTAATGATTTCTTACGCGAATGTTACTCATTGAAATAAAACTAATTTAAACGGATTTTATTGCGGTTTTTTTTTATTTGGGTCCCGACTTTTCCGAAGCGTCGGGATAAATAAAATAAAAAAAGCTATTGCTATTTATGATTCAATTTGCAGAACATGTTTGGGTAGACAAATACAACGGTTATTTATATAACATCGTTAAAATAATCGTCTATTTTTTTTAGAAATTTAACGCTAGTAAAAATCAGCTGATGACACCGGCCGTTAGTCATGCCCGAGCTGTGATCGAGGGGCCTGCGACAGGACAGGCGGATGACTGTGCAGGTGAAGGGATATAAGGAAATCACTGTTGTGTTTCGGTTTGAAGGGTATTGAAAGCAGTGAAATTACTGGGCCTTATGAGACTTAACATCTTATGTCTCGGGGTGACGAGCGCAGTTCAGTCCCATGCAGTGCTTTGTAATTCAAAGTTCTGTGTGTTCTTCTGTTTATGGGCAGGCATGGCGCTTACCACCAGGCGAGCGTCTTGCAGGTCTCGTCAATCAATCAATTAAAAAAACTTGATAGGTGTCAAGGGACACCCGGATGGAACGAAGTTCCTTTCGATTAATTAGTGAAGGAATTTTAATAAAATTTTATTTGTCTATCTATTGTAGTTTCTGAGATATTTGAATTTTTAGAGATATTTTTACAGATCTTTCTTACTGGGGGGTCGAAATTTATTTTTATTGGGGCCAAAGTGTCGGGCTCAATAAGCCGATTGCGACAAGCCGTCGCACGACCCTCTAGCCTCAAAAATTACCGATTTAGGCCGAGGGGGGGTGAGGACAAATTGGGTGGGGGTAGGGGGAACGGGTTTGAACACCTGGTACTTCCATAATTCTCGAAGCTCCAGGGAGGTCGGCTAGCGTTGGCTGGTCAATCGGCGCGCGTGACGTCACCCGGAAGGTTCTCGATTTCTCTCGAACCTTCCGTTGATCGATGGACTGCTCGCGCTTGACCACCTCTCGGGCTTGACTAAAATGATCTCGATCTCGGGGGGGACGGAGGGTCCGAAGGGAGCACACCGGCTGCTACGTCGCCCAGCCCGTAAATCGGCGAGCACCGGCCGGTCTTACAGTCTACGTGACGTCACACCGAACGTTCTAGAGAGTTCCAGAACATTCGATGTGAGTCGTAATATTAAACAGTCATCCCGTAGACTATATATTAGACACTGTATAATCTGGAAGCAGCCAACATTCAAATATTTTATGATAGGTAATTTGGTGACTGGCTACTAAGGGCGCATTTATATGACAAGGAATCCCACCGCGTTGTGGCCGCGCGGCGGCCGCGCGGCCGCCGCGCTCGAATCACTCGAAAAACTAATGTAAACTCTATTGACTAAGCCATAATGTTTAATACTTCGCAACGCTCCAACCACGCGGCGACTGCGCGATCGTGTAAACGGCCGCACGAAATTTTTCGCGTCGTCTAAACGCAGCCTAAACGGTGGACCGCCGCGCCGTGTTCGATAATCAAAAATTCAAATTTCAAACCACGTCTACATTTCCATATGTCATAAGTTTTACTTTTATTAACGGAATTTCGACTTTAACTTTGTGTGCTAGATATCAAATTAATATTATATTTATTCTTGGTCGGAGAATTATGTCGTGACAAAAATTTCGTGCCAACTTTTCGTACCAATTTTTTCCGTCTAGCCCCCTTTCGCAACGCGCGATAAGGAACTACGTTCCAAAAAAGATTTATTTCTTGATTTTTTAGATGTATCATTTCCGTAATCACCAGCACTACCTCCTGCCTCAGTTTCAGGAAGCGTTTCCCTTACACCCAGTATTAAATTAAAATAAAGATTTTTATTATCCCCAATTTAATTTGATCGCCACGATTCAGTGCGTAAAATAATAAAGAGTCCGTGCCTCAATCCTTCATTTAAATGCCGTTTAAAATTCAACAGATCAAAGGTCATTTACACGCAAACGGGCAGTCAAAAATGAGTGTCGGATACATTGAGCAATTTTGTACGTGGCAGTAAAGGCGGAATGATTATTAACCCCAGGTTTGGAGAGTACGGTCTGTGTTTTCCAACAACGCTTTCGATGCACTGTGCACAGTTCTTAGCACTTTGTTGCTAGCATTTGTGTTTTAATTATTTTATCTGTGAATGTTAGTGTTTTTAACTTTAAAAGAGTTATGACCAAGAACTGAAAATTGTAGTCATCATTGTCAAAAATGATTGAAAATTTAATTCAATTATCTTAAATTATCTTGGATGGATCAAATCAATCGTATTTACTCTCGATTGTTAGATTTCTTTATTTTATATTATATTTTATTTATTTGTTTGGGAAACATACAGAATAATAATAACTTAGGTACTTACAGGTAATATTTTTAGCTGTTAATCCAAAAAAGAAATTAATAAATAAATTAATTTTTAATTTGTTAAACCCATATTTTGATCAAATTTTTTAGTAGTTCCTACCTAGATTATATATAGATTTCTTAATAAATATAAAGTATTTTATTCTACAAATAAAGCCTAGATAAAGAACATAGAGTTTTGAAGCAACACAATAAAGTTTACGAGTTGGAAATAATTTTTATACACACGATAAACACTGTGTCCATTCAGAAACAGCGTGTCGGTGTCAAAAAACAACGAACGCTCAGGTCAGCACAGTGTTTCGCACACCACTTTAATTATACGGAGTTAATTAATACAAAACATTACGAGTGGGGCCGCTACGTAGGCGATTTTGCATTAGAACTTTTAGTTTTATGTTTTCCAAGTTTTATATTACAAGATAATTATGATTATCGATATCGACTCTTGATATTTTGATATATTATCTTTTTGTGTTGCCATAGCCTTAGCAAAGGTTCTTTGACACTAATCAAAATGCCATTGACTTTTCTAGAATAAAGTTTTATTATTAAGCCTATTTTTCAGTTGTCTTGAGTAATATTTGGATTTCAGCCGAGTCACTACACAATCCTTACATAGATAAAATCCTACCGACTTCCACTGTTTCACATAAGTAAATATTCTTCTTCAGATCACAAAAACATTTTCTCGGTGTGGGAATCGAACCCGCACCCTTTCACTTTACAGTCAGCTGCTCGCACATTGCGCGATGGAGGTATGTCAACCTTTTCACATAAATATTATAAAATGTTTAGGTGTGGCAAAACAATGTAATTTTTTTCAATCTGATCTTTAAATTATGGTTCTAAGCATACATAACTAAAGTGCATTTTTATATACTACACTATTGGTTAAAGTCATACCATATCTTCAAGGATTATTCTGACACTATCCTGAAAACTCTTTAATATTTTGCAATCTCTACTGGGTACAATAACGCCACGCCAGTACAATGGCCACACATTTACCCCAAAAGCTTAAACACAAGCAGGTAGTTCGCTCTCAAAAATCATTTGTTCTTTGCCTCCGAGAGGCGTTTTACAGAATTACCCCGCACTTGATGTTTACTTTTAATTCACAGTCAAAATTTTATTTGAACCTTTCACCTTTGAAGCGATGGCAGCGCTGTGAAGCGAGTGTAGATGCTGTTTAATTTTCTTGATTGAAAAGGCACATTGGAACAACATTAATTTGGGCATGTTATAGGTCTAGAGGTCTTTGAAGTCTTTTTATGCTTACTAAAAATGACTAAGGACCGATTTTTTTATCTTCGATTCAACGTTATTTATAATATAGAATATAATATGGTAAAATTATAACGGTGTCAATTCCTACGGAGAATAGTATGTGCGTTATTTGGGGGGGTACAATTTATTCAGACATTAAGAAATCGGCTGCAAGATGATTAATGTTTATTCTTGAAATTGCTAACCCACGTATATCTGGGCATTTTTTATTATTTTATCAGATTTAAATACGATGCTTCCTATAATATAATTATTACCCTTTCATCACTGAGATGGTTAGTCGAATTTCTTGTACAACCCTCTTACAAAATTCTTTTACAATTAATCAATACGTAACGAGTTGAGCTGTTTTTTGTAATTCTAACATAATATATCTTGTAGAAAATAAACATATAGCATTCGCCATGAAATTGGGAGGATGGGGCTTTATATCTTGTTGAGGATATTTTTAGATAGTCTGCTACCAAGTAAATGGAGCAATCTCTCAGTGGCCACGCAAAGAATTTGAACTACAATAGCGGTAATACTCCAAAAACCACCAGAAGAGAAGCATCAGTTCTGAGAGGAATGACAATCGATTGTTAGATTAACAGGAACCCGGAACTTCGTCCACGACCACACTCCCAAAAATAGCAACTAATACAAAGAATCAACCAATAAAAAAATTATCTTCCGTTATAAAATACAATGTACATACTTTCAAACCCAACTAAGCGCAAAAGGACCTGACAAAAACCCCTTATTTTCTATTCTAAACATTTTCACGAAACGTAAACTTTTAGTGCCGTAACAACTAAGATAAATTAAGTTTCCTTACACTGACAACTTACTAAGAGACACTCAAACGCCGAATTACCCCGTCTGTCATTTTTTTACCCCAAAAAGTATAACAAGGAAAGCGTGGAAGCGCTTGAAAGGGCAACCCTTGCGGTATTTACCGGCGAACAAATTAGAGTTAAAATAAATACCGGGGTGGGGAGCAATTTGCATCTTGATGTGACATTAGAGAGGCTATTTTATCTTTTTGCCGGTCTGTAGGTGACCGCCGCAAATTACAGATACAAAGAAAAAGTTGCGGGACATTTAGTTCTGTGGAAATTAGCTGTGCGGAAACGTTAAGTGCCTTCGTTGTTTTTTTATAGTTAATAGTAGCCGCAGTACTTTCTGGCGATTAGTGCGTCGTATCGTAATGAATAGGGGAAACGTCCCATTAATAATCTGCAAGGTTTGCTTGTCATCATCGAGAAGGATTGGAGGATAACATTCCGTATGATGAGGTATGGTAAAACTCCACCCTTTATTTATCCGAGCACGGTAAAGAGACTGCACTACCTATATCTGATGGTAAGTGCAGTCCAGGAAAACCAGTGACCACCGATAAACTATAAGTTTATGCCGGCCTGTATAAATGCTTCTTTACTCCGAAAAGGGATGAAGTAATTCTAGGGGCCTGTGACAGAGCAGGCGGATGACCAATGCATGCATAGGGATTCAAGATAGATTGGGGCTATACCCGCCCCAACCAACCATCAAGTCATATCGCAAGCTCCTCGGGAGAATCGACTATACACTGGCTGATTCTGGAACGCGATCCACATAAGGTGTGTGTCACTATGGCAGGTTTTAACACCATGTGTAGAGTGGTCGCCATGTTGGCGGATATGAATGTCCTACCACTAGCACGTCTGTTTGATATTTTGGACTATGCGTCGTTTGCGAGTTTTTTGATAGCTCTGACGTCATAGGTACATATTTCCGAAAATGAGTACGAAAATCTAAAACAATGGTAATGAAAACGTGTTAACTTCACACATATTTTTAAATATTGTTATGAGCAATGGTGGGTGCGTAGTGGGATCCGATGCGTAGTGGGTGGATGAAATCTCACTATGTCTCTCGTACACGTGAACCTTAATGGCGGGACCTATCTTGTGACGTAACACGATATGTCGTGCATTGTTTTTACGTCATTTGACTGTTACTTTTTCCGGTAGACTTAAATGACTTGTAACTGATTTATTTTTTACTTCATTTATACAAGACTTACAGTAATAACTTTCGGAGGAAGTTATTTATTTATTGAATTAATAAAAATAATTGAGTCGTATAACCTTCGGATTTATATTCTTATTTATTCGAAAACGACACTTTTGTCTCTCCGTTTCTATCTATATCTTTCTCTTTTTCTCTTGCATCACTTTATATACGTTCCATTCCATTCATATTCTTTAACGTTCCGTTTCACACATAAGACGGTCACAATCCAGACGTCGCCCGAGATTAAAAAAGGAAAGATTTAAAAGCATCGTAAGCAGATGTTAATTAACTCTAGAAGACCTAGTGTCGCGGGGTGGGGTGAACGGCCTGACATCACATGTCTAACAGACTTCCTGTGCCTTACCACTTTATACCATGTGCGATTTTAATCTTATGGAATTGATATTATAATTACTTTAATTTTTATTAGATGGAGGATTTCACAGATATATTTTGTTTATTGTGTTGTTTTCTAAGAATTTTGAAGTTATTGATAGTAGCGACCACCGTACACATGGTGTTAAAACCTTATGTGGATTGCGTTCCAGGATCAGCTTATATCCGATGCTCCTGATGGGCTTGCGATATCACTTGATGGTTGGTTGGGGCGAGTATAGGTGTAGTATCATTGTGCCTGCATCGGTCTTCCGCCTGTCCTGTCGCAGGCTCCTCGATTTGCTTCTTCCCTCTCGGAAGAGGGAAGAAGCATTTATACAGGCCGCCATGATTCTGGTGACAACCGATAAACTCATTGTTTGTCGGTGGTCGCTGGTTCTTTGGACTACACTAAGCTTACCATCAGGTGTAGTGCAGTCAATTATTTTACCAGCTACATTTACCAGCTACATTGCATACTAGCAGTTGCTCACGGCTCCACCCACGTGAAATTCTGCACCGTCATATTTCCGGCATACTTCCATTCCACTGTTCCTTCTTATTTTACCCCCTTATGATTGAAATTTCTGAAAATCCATCCATAACAGATGCTTACAATGTAAAAGGAATCAACTGCCAAAATTTTAATTTTGTAGCCCCTGCGGTTTAGGCTCTACATTTATGAATCAGTCAGTCAGTCAGGACAAGTAATTATACATGTATAGATAGTGCAAACGAAATACCAAAAGATATGACGCAATATACTGTACTTTGAAGCACAGTAGTATATCATAGATGGAAGCAGCGATAGCTCAGCGGGGACTGTCGAGACGAAAGTCGCAGGTTCGAAACAAGCCCCAAGACCATACACCTCAGACTTTTCTAAATTACGTGTATATTTGTTGTTAATTATCACTTGCTTTATCGGTGTTTATTCGGTGAAGGAAACATCGTGAGGAAACCTGCATACCTGAAAACCCGATAAGATTTTTCGAAGGTATGTGAAGTCTGTCAACCCACATTAGGTCAGCGTGGTGGACTAATTGCTGGTTTTGCTGGTGGGAGGATACTTGTATCCAACCGGATAGCGACCACCGTACACTGGTGCTAAAACCTGCCTGGCCCACCTTGTGTGGGTCGCGTTCCAGGGTCAGTCATTGTATATCAGGTTCTCCCCAGGGGGCTTGCCCCCTGATCCTAACCCTTTTCCCATCCCTTTTCTCTTCCCCTCCCCCTTGGCCTTTAGGCAGGCCGGCATGATCTTGCCGACCTACGATGGACACATTGTTTATCGTTGGTCGACACTATTCTTGGATTGCGCTACATTTACCATCAGGTTTAGCGTAGTCACTTTGCCGAGCCAGGATAAAAAAAATCTAAGGCCTAATACCTCTTATTCAGTAGAGGAGGCCCGTGCCCAGCAGTGAGACGTGTATAATACAGGGCTAGTATTATTATTATAGCATAATCTGAACTGTGCTCCAACATTATAGCATAGTCCAGTTGTCACATTACATAAGTGCAGGATTCGCGCCCGTCTGTCTGTGTGTCTCGATAACTCCGCACATGTTGTCTTAATGATCTCGGACGACAAATGTTCCACACTCTAGTTTTATGGAGACTATAATAACAGATAGAATTGAATATTATGTCATTAACGGTTATCTACATTATTTTTACTTATTTTCAACCGATATTAAAAGAATATAATTAATAATGTAATTCAGTGCTTTGTAATTCAAAGTTCTCTATGTTGTTACTTCTGTTTATGGGCAGGTGTAGAGCCTACCATTAGGCGAGCGCCTTGCTCGTCTCGTCATTCAATCAAATAAAAAAGCAGTTTTTTTTTCATTCCAATTTTTAAGGTATGTTATGTTTCTACCAAATTTACACACAATTTTGATGATGAATTGTATTTGTTAAGCTTTACTCCGAGTGTGACTTAATAAATAAAATATAAATTTGGCAAAAATTTAATGAAGGGTATAATTTTTAAAACAACTCCTTATCCTGATCACAGTCAACGCAGTTACTTACAGTCAGATTTTTTGACATTCTGGTAGAATTTACAAATTACACGCGTTAATATAATGCCGACTCCTTGGTGAAAGTATTTCATAAGCATTCTACCGATATCTCTTAGTAATAAGACTTATAGTGTTTGCGTCTGACGCGAGCGTCAGCGACGTCGCTAACCCCCTATTCACTAGTATAACTATGTGAGACGATTCGACGATAGCGTCGCTGCACGGCGTGGCGTCACTGGAGCCTTTACTGATGCTCGCGTCTGACTCTTGACACGACCATCGGAAATCACTTAAGTCAAAGAAGTGTTTATACAAGGTGGTAGGTCCCTCGTATGCGAGAGACCGGCTGGGTTGGTACCACCACTTTGTCTATTTCTGCCGCCAAGCAACAGTGAGTAAGCACTGTTGTATTTCGGTTTGAAGGACATTGAAGCCAGTGAAGTTACTGGGCATTATGAGACTTAACATCTTATATCTCAGGGTGACGAGAGCAGTTCAGTGCCATGCAGTGCTTTGTAATTCAAAGTTCTGTGTGGTGTTGCTTCTGTTTATGAGCAAGCGTGGCGCTTACCATCAGGCGAGCGTCTTGCTTGTCTCGTCATTCCATGAAATTTTTAAAAAAATATTATATTCATATTGCGGCCTCTAAAACTAACCATATCTATGGCATTGTCATTAAAAAGAAGCTTATGAATGAACAGCAAAATATATATAAACACGTTTCCACAGAATAGTCTCGTCGTGGCCGGCAATGAACTATTTTTGTCAATGACTGTGTGAGAAACTTAGTTTATTACGTGACCATACAGATATTGTTTTGTAAGTCTTACTGCAATGTACGACTTGAAATCTGGCGTCGTATGAACTAATTCTTAAAATGATTTTTTTTATGGAATAAGGGGGCAGGAGGCTCACCTGATGGAAAGTGATCACCGCCGCCCATGAACACCTGCAACACCAGAGGGCTTGCAAATGCGTTGCCGGCCTTTAAGGAAAAAATACGCTCTTTTCTTGAAGATTCCCAATTCTATTAATATTTTTCAATTCTTAAAATTTTAAAATATCTAGTAATGTGTTTGTATTTTTTTATGCGAGCATGGCGCTACACCTGATGGAAAGCGTAGTGCAGTCCAAAAAATCAGAGACCACTGACATATAATGAGTTTATCGGTGGTCACCAGAGCCATGCCAGCCTGTTTAAATGCTTCTTCTCTCTTCGGAGAGAGAAGAAGCAAATCGAGGGGGCTGCGATAGGTCTTAAATGCTTGTGTTGCGTCTCAGTTTCAGGTTATAGTCGGTTCACACGGTCCTATTTCAGTTGATCGTTGCATAATAGCATGCCATTTGTACTGTCCAAACAGATTTTCGAACAAATTGATCAACAAAACCCGTTCAGCTTTTATTGATTCGAGTTAACTAAAATTTAACAGTATGAACCCGCTATCAAAGGCAATAACAGAAACCCTTACAATATTAGCGGGGGTCTACACGACCAACACTTCTTTTAACTTATCACAACACGTTCACAAATCATCCGCCGGATGTAATATGGTGTAAAAAAAAAAACAAATGGCATAATCGCGACGACCACGACCGGAAGTCAATCATTGTGCTCCGTCACCGACATGTGCGTCTCATACACAAATTAATATGATTTCATTCATTAAAACTTATTATTATCAATGTACTGTATGGTGACGGAAACTGTAATTAATTCTTGTTTATACTAGCGACCCGCGCCAGCTTCGCACGGGTAAAAATATGTTTATTACATCACATTACGAATCTTTGAATTTTTCGGCTTTTCTGTACTATCATATGTATGCATTGTACATATAAATCTTCCTCATGAATCACTCTATCTATTGCTGAAAATGTATCGTACGGTGAGTGAGATATCCGGAGGCCCGAATCCATTTCCCTTCCTAATCTTTTTTATCCGAGCTTGGTATGGTGACTGCACTACTGATAAGCGCAGTGCAGTCCAAAAAAAACAGTGACCACCTACAAACAATGACATTATCGGTAGTCACCAGAATCATACCGGCCTATATAAATGCTTTTTCACACTCCGAAGAGGGAAGAAGCAAATCGAGGGGCTTCCAACAGGACAGGCGGGTGACTGATGCACGCACAGGAATACAATACCCCTATACCCGGATATACACTGACCGATCTAGGAACGCGATCCGCATAAGATTTGTGGGTCACTATAGCAGGATTTAACAGTATGTACGGTGGTCGCTATCCGGGCGAATATGGATATCCTACCACCAGCAAATGATGGGCTATGGAGATCACTGCTCGTTTTCCATCTTCTATAAAAAAGACAGGTCTTAATACAATACCCTTACAATAAACTCAAATAATTCCCAAAGCACCTTCCCTCTTCATTTCTCACATTAAAAAGCGTGAATTATACAAAAACAACTGGAAGTGTATTTAGAAAACGCTCAAGCAATGGATTATTGTCGTAAAGAGAGGTAAATGCGGCACGCCGCCAGTTTCCCTATAAAGTTTCAGTTTATTGTACTTCTTGTACGCACCGTCGAGTTCGCGTTTATAAACTCTGTTTTATGTACCTCTGAGGATATTTAGTCTGTGTTAGGTTTACATCGTCTTTTGAGTTTGTTAATGTTTAGATTACTGTGTAAGTGAGATGTAATTTGAGAAGTATTGAGTTATATTTTTATTGTTCCTAGTCCTTGTTTCTGCCGATGTGTATATTTTATGGTTTTAGAATAATTTATCTTGAATGAAGAGACGAGCAAGTCGCTGGTTCAAAGGTAAAAACACTCGAACAATTAAGTAAAAAGTATTACACAGCACGGGACTGCGCTCATCCCAAGATGTTAAGCCTCGTAATGTCCAGAAATTTCACTGGCTTCAATGTCATTCAAACCAGAATAAATATGTGCTTTTAGTGAGCTATATGTAGATAAAGCGATGATATCTATTCTGACGGCCTCTTGAACCCATTAAAAGGTGTTGGGTTGGGCAATCACTATGTGGTTGTCTTTTGGATTCAAAGATCACAGGAATTACCTGGAATTAAAATTATCTCGCCATATTATCACGTCAGGACTGGGTTTCAACCCGCGTCATCCGTATCGACAGTCAGTTCCACACCCCGCTAAACCATCCCACTTTAAACACATAGGTACACACTTCTCAATAAAAATAAATTCGAAATTTAAACGATCCGTGCAACTGCCAAAACCGCAATTCTTCACCCGTCATTTAACCCTCAAACTTGATCAAATCATGTGAACACCGATTTCTGTTGCAACAGATCAAAGAGACCATAACAAAGAAACCCTAAAAACATAATGAGACGGCGATGAACGCAAGTGCTGCTGTTCGCATGGTCCCGTAGCAATTTTAGGATCTCATAAATATGTATAAGGCGGTACTCTTTTCCTTTACTTATCAATTATGGGCTCGTTTAGGCGACACGCGGGATCGGGGATGCGCGGTGTAAGGGTTAATAGTCCTGTTTCTTTGAAGACTTCACAAAATTTAAGCGTGTTTCGGTATCGTTTTGGTTTGAATTTTACGTATAAATGGTTTTTGGATGTACAATAATATAAACGTTGTTACAATAATATTTCGTTCGTATATTAATTTTCGAAACTTGTTTTTATTTCACGTTAATAATATTCAGTTGAAATTGTAATTTGAATTTTAAGTGGCCTTTTTAGGGGTAAAAAGATTTAAAAAGGTTTTTTTGGGGTATGTCCTAATCCAGATTATAGTCTACTTGTGTCCAAAATTTCATCCAAAACCGTTCAGCCGTTACGCGTGATTGACTTACAAACATCCACATTCATAAACTCAGAAACAACCAAACTTTCACATTTTTAATAGTAGTAAGATTAATATTGAGCTTAATAACTCTCGAATACTGGAAAACTACTCAATGATCGACTGACTATCGGCTACTCATTTTCATACACTGTAATGGATAAGGGCGTCTTAACAAGATAAAGACGATCTCAAATGCTTGATTTACATTTTAGTAATGGCTTAAGCTTCTTAAACAACAAATGAGTATAATACTTAACGCAATGATAAATTATTATTTACATTATTTTGTTCCATTTTCTTACGTCAAAATTGTAATTATTTTATGCGTAAAAGTTATTTTTTAAATATATGCTAATTACCCCATCGAAATCTATATTTACATTCAAATCATTCACTCGTATAAAACGAAATGTAGTTTATTTTGATTATCATTACGCCTACCCAACATTAGGACGAGCGTAATCCTCACTTACGACTCAGAAACCATCAGTAGAGGGCGCTTTCAACCCTTAACCGCCTCGGGTATAAACGACCCCATACTTTAAAGCAAGGGAGCAATTTTATTGCAAAAAATACGCGGCAATTTTACGCGACGCACAATACAGGCCCCGATGTCCCCGAGGTAGTTTCGACTCAGACTCGATTATGTTTAGGGTTAAACGTCATTGATATTGCCGATCGGCGCCCACTGGAGGGTTATTGAATTTTTTCCTGCCTCTAATTTGTACGGTCCGCATGGTTAGGGTTGAATTGAGACGGTATCATTGTTTATTGATGGTTATTTAATTAAATTTCGTTATATTTGTCGACTGTTTTAGGGTTGAGATACCTAATTTAGTTGTGCCATACGACCAGAATATGAGCGGTGAGAGGCTAGTGGGATCACAGGTTCAAACCCAGCGACAAATACTTCTGACTTTTCGAAGTTATGTGTGTATTCATGGTCCACTATCGCTCGCAACAGTGAAGGAAAACCATCGTAATGAAAAACGTTTACCTGAGAATTCTACAAAATAAAAAATTTGTGGTGTCGTGGGACACCAGGTAGGAACGAAGTTCCTTCGGCTAATGAAGAATCGACACAAATTGCAAAAAAAGTCGTGCTCAATTTTATGTAGGTTTTCTTGATTTTTCTCTTAAATTTTGCTTATTAGTTTTTATTTAAGTACAAGAAAGTATTTAGGAAATTCAGTATTTTAGGAAATAATAAATTACTTAAAATAAAAAAAACATCGTAATTCAAATTATCAACTAAAATAACAAAATATGTCTCTTTATTTTTGTTTGACAACATAAAATTACATAGAAATAGAAATACGTGGTGTCCCACGACACCACTAATTTTTATTCAGTAATATTTCATCCCAAAACACTACCGAAGTGTAACAACTCTAATTAAAAACTTATTAATTTAGACTTAGACTGGCTACTAAACGGTGGACGGCCGTGTTCTATAATCAAAAATTCAAATTCAAATTTCAAACCGCGTCTACATTTCCAAATGTCATAAGTTTCACACCCATCTGTTTTATTAACGGAATTTCGACTTTAACTGTGTGTGCTAGATATCAAACTGGTTATGCGACTGTCGCGCCTGCGCACGTCTCATTTAACGGTTTTATTCCACGCATTTTTTCCACGCATTTTTTCCACGCATTTTTCTTACGGTTTTACTATCACATTTTTTTCAGTTCGGTCACGCAGCGAAATCCCTATCCCCTCCAAGCCTGCCTTAAGGAACTTCGTTCCAAAAATAGAAATAAAAAAAAGACGTGTGGCACTCGGAGACTGCCGCGGTAAAGCTATTGTATAGCATTTTTTATCAACTTATGTAATAATCTTTTAAAAATCGAAGGAGATATAAAAATACTTCAATAACTGGCTGAATGAATTTCATTTTAAAAAAGGAACATGTCTCATTTAACGCTTTTATTCCACGCATTTTTTCCACGCATTTTTTCCACGCGGGGCATGGAGTCACTCGCGTCCGTAGGATTTACCCCCTTTTCCTAGGCCCACCCTACACGTGTCCCCCGGGTGGTGCAAAACGAGTGACCACATAGGGAAGAAAACCCTAAATTAAAAAAATTACAAATATCATGGATAAAGCAAGACTTAAAGAAAATCTACCCCAGGAGGGTACCGGTGGAGAATCCGCCGGAGAATCCCTCTCCGAGCATTGCTCGGGCTGCCCCACGTATTCTGGGGGGGGCAAAGGATTCCTAACGAAGGAAACCAACCCGGACAAACCAAAGAAAACGTTGACACAACAATTATTCCACCCAGGCATGTTTAATCGCCAAAGATCTGCTTCACTCTGTGATGTTGTCGACATTCCAACTAACCCAAATGCACCTTGGCAAAGAATGCCAACTCAAAAACGTAACCGTTCCCCGGATGATTATGCAAAAATTAACCAATCCAAAAGAACTCAAACAAGAAATCAACTTGTTGAAGCACGCAGAGGGCTTAATAACCAGGTATCCAATTCTTCCAATATCGAAACAAGTAACAGATTCTCTCTACTCGGGATAGCAGATGAAGAGAACAAAATAAAACAACCACCAAAACCACCACCTATAATACTTTATGGTGTCGATGACTTAACTAAACTTACTCAACTTATAGAAGAAGTATTGGAAAAACAGGAATTTACCTATAAAGTAGTGTCAAAAAATCAGCTTATCATATCAACATATTCTGTGGATAAATATAAGACAATGATAGAACTAATACGAAGCAAGGGACTGATTGGGTATACATTTACACGCAAAGACCAAAAATGTATGAGGATTGTGATTAAGCATCTTCATTTCAGCACACCCAAAGATGAAATTATAGCCATAGAGAAAACGGGAAACTTTGTACAAGGAGAAATAGTAACAGCACGAAAACCAGGAACTAAGGAACCACTTAATACATTCTTTGTGAATATAGTCCCTCATGAAAATAATAAACTGGTTAAGGACATTAAAGTTATTTTCCACCAAAAAGTAATTATAGAAGATCCAAAACGTAAAAACTCAGTGGTACAATGCAAACGGTGTCAACAATATGGTCACAGCAAAAATAACTGCATGAGGCCCTACAGATGTGTAAAGTGCGCTGGGTCTCATGAAACCACCATGTGTACTGTGGACAAAAATACCCCTGCTAAATGTATACTCTGTTTGGGAAGCCACCCTGCCAGTTATAAAGGATGCCAGGTGTATAAAGAAATCCTCGCAAGAAGAGTAAGTACAAATAAATATAGAAAGGCAAATACAAACGAAGACCAAAATACAGCACATCTAAATAAAAACATTAAACCACCAGTTGTCACTTTAAATTTACCTGATATGACTGACAAAGAAAAGCCTTTGGAAAATCGTCAATTATACAGCACAAGCGTGAAGAATGGAAAACCTACACAACAAAAGCCAATTATAAATGAAAACATCAGAGACCTCACAGCAACCCATAACCAAAAACAGAACCAGTGGGAAAACACAGATTACAAGAAGCTACTGAGAACACAAAATACAACCTTGACGACCGATGACAACACACAGTCACAGAGAACATATACTAGAAATGATATTGAAATCCAAAACTACCAAGAACAAAAATTAAACATAGAAGCACTACTAATAACACAAATGCAAAAAATCGACGCGCTGATCACGCAGCTAGGCACAATGATGAACCTTATCGTCACTCTCATCAGTAAACTTCTATAATGGCCTCCTTAAGAATCGCCGCCTGGAATATAAATGGCCTAGCACCTAATAAACAAGAACTTGCAATAATGTTGAACATTAACAAAATAGACATAGCTCTAATATCAGAAACTCACCTAAATGATAGAAAAAGTTTCAAGATGGACAACTATAGCGTATATTGTACGAATCACCCGGATACCACGTCGCATGGTGGGGCCGCAATATTAGTAAGAAATAACATCAAACATTACCTTCATAGTGGATTCCAAGAGGACTGGATGCAAGCCACTACAATAACTATTCATGAAAAATTAGGCCCTGTTAATGTCAGTGCCATATATTGTCCACCAAAACATAATCCAAAACAACACATGTTTGAACGCTACTTTACCAGCCTGGGAAACCGATTTATCTGTGGCGGAGACTGGAACTGCAAGCATACCCATTGGGGATCAAGGCTAACTACTACGAAAGGGCGAGAATTAAAGAAAAGTATTGATAGTTATAAATTAATAGCATTGTCAACAAGCGAACCTACGTACTGGCCGACGGACATAAACAAAACCCCAGACCTCGTGGATTTCTTTATTGTTAAAGGGATATCACATATGTACTTTAAAATAGAGTCGTCACTCGACGCAGTATCAGATCATACACCAATAATAGCAACACTTAGCATCTCAATAATAAACAAACCACATACCTTTACGTTATACAATCGAAAAACGGACTGGGAGTCATTTGCTAGATATATTGAAAGAGAAGTGGATCTGAAAGTCAATCTCAAAACACCAGAGGACATAGATAGTGCTACATTTTATATTACAAATCTTATTCAAGTCGCTGCATGGCGGGCCACCCCTGCTCTAAACTATAGCTCTACGAGTTTTAATGTTCCATTGGAAATTCGCAAGAAACTGGCGGAAAAGCGAAAACTGCGAAGGCAGCTACATCTAAGCCAATCCCGTACAGATAGGTCACGGTATAATAGGGCATCTAGAGAACTTAAAGAACTAATTAAAGAGAGCCAGAATGAAACGTTCCAGAATAAACTTTCAACACTTTCTACCTATAAAAAAGACAACTACTCACTGTGGAAAATAACAAAGAATTTTAAAAGACCACAAAATCATACACCGCCACTAAGAAAAAACCCCAACGAACCATGGGCTAGAAGCGCAAAGGAGAAGGCCGAACTATTTGCTCAACACCTAAGTGACGTGTTCACTCCGAACGAATCTTCCATGACGGAATTCGAAGAAATGGTGGACATGACAATCTCCAGTGATCAACAGTTAACCCCGCCCTTACCGCTGGTTACTCCTACAGAATTGAAAAGAAAAATCAACAAACTCGAGAACAAAAAAGCACCTGGTTTTGACCTCATAACAGCAGAAGGCCTAAAGAACCTCCCCAAAAAAACAATTGTATTTCAGACCATGCTCTTTAATTCAATACTCAGAGTATTCCACTATCCAAAACTATGGAAGATTTCTTAGATATGTATGATAGCAAAACAAGGGAAACCACCCAGCGAACCCAGCTCATATCGGCCAATAAGCCTGCTCCCTATTATATCAAAGCTGTTCGAAAAGGTACTCTTAACCAGACTGAAACCTTTTTTGGAAGAGAACAAGTGTATACCTGACCAGCAATTCGGATTTAGGGAAAAACACGCTACAGTAGAACAAGTACACAGAGTAGTCCAAAAAATTAGACAATCTCTCGAGAAAAAAGAATACTGCTCTGCTGTGTTTATAGACATACAACAAGCGTTTGATAGAGTCTGGCATAAAGGGCTGCTATATAAACTCAAAACTTTACTACCTAACCCATTCTTTATGATTAAAAAATCATACCTAGAGCAAAGGAGATTCCAAGTGAAGTTCGAGGAAGACTTCTCTGATCTATACCACATTAAGGCGTCAGTACCACAAGGATCAGTGTTAGGACCAGTACTATACACTTTATACACTGCCGACCTACCTGAAACTCAAGGCGTTGTGACAGCAACTTATGCAGATGACACAGCTTGTCTAACAAGTGACAAAGACCCTAATAATGCATCCACACTACTACAGGTCCAGCTAGATAAAATTGATGAGTGGCTTAAGACATGGAGAATTAAACCAAGCGTAAGTAAATCCATACAAGTAACCTTCACTCTCCGGAAAGGGGACTGTGCACCAGTGACTATGGATGGAAAAACTTTACCACCCAACAACACGGTGAAATACCTTGGTTTGCACCTGGATAGACGACTAACTTGGGCAAATCATATTAAAGCCAAAAGAACTGAAGCAAATATGCAACTTAGAAGCTTATCCTGGCTCCTGGGACGTCAATCTCGTTTATCACTATGCAATAAACTACTTGTGTATAAAGCTCTGATAAAACCAATTTGGACCTACGGCATTGAACTCTGGGGATCTTCCAGTAACTCCAACTTGAAAATACTCCAAAGGTTTCAGAACATAGCACTAAGGACCATCACATGTGCACACTGGTTTGTCAGAAACACCGAAATCCATAATTTTTTAAAAATACCTACTGTAAAAGAGGAAGTTACCAACTATAGCACAAAATATAAAAATAGACTACACAAACACAGTAATGAACTAGCAAAAGACCTGCTGAATAATAAGGAGGATAATATAAAACGCCTGAAACGATGGAGCATTCTCGAATTGGATCAAAGAAAATAAAACACAAACCATTCTAGTATGGCATTACTCAATGGAGTAATGCCCTAACCACAACACCTAAATATTATGAAAACATCTGATTAAGGCTGACGAGCCGATTGCAGATTAAAAGGACAACAAAAAAAAAAAAAAAAAATCCACGCATTTTTCTTACGGTTTTACTATCACATTTTTTTCAGTTCGGTCACGCAGCGAAATCCCTATCCCCTCCAAGCCTGCCGTAAGGAACTTCGTTCCAAAAATAAAGCTTACCAAGTCGCACCTCCCTACTCTTTTTAGTAACGCGCCCAGCAGTGACAGACCATTTCACTATTATTTTATTCAATTTTAGACGTGTTTTTTGACAAAACTTTAAAAAGTCTTCAATAATTTAATTTCTGTATATAATTTCTCAAAGGTATTTTTTTGTCGGAGCGCCATAACTTCCATAATTCTTCATCAAATATATTGATTCAACCACCATCTTAAAACTTATGTTCGCCACTATTGACGAAAAATAGACAAATGATATAAAATTATAGCTTTTGCCTAAAAGATGAATAATTAGCTGAGCCAACTGTTGACAGTAAAAGCAACTAATTGGTAAATTACGTAAATGACCACTATTGGTGCAAGTATTCGCACGGGTCACCTATTTATTGATAATATATTTTTATAAAATTCTCAATAATTCGGTGACCGCCCGCTCATTTACCTATCAATCCAGTCCATCCAAAGGTTGCCTGGAAGAAATTGCCGTTAGCGATAAGGCCGCCAATTGTACTTCTATATGTTATATTAAATTGTATGTTATGTGTTTTCAATACGTTTTGTGTGATGTACAATAAAGTTATAAATAAATAAATAAATAACTCAAATATAATTCAATAATTACCACCATTTACCAGCATACGTTCATCACCTATACCCACATATCACCTGAAGATATATCTAAATAATAACCGCAAAAAATAACATTAATAAAGAAAAAAAAAACCAGCAGCCCGCATTAAAAAGAGCAATCTACCAATCTTTAAAACAGAATCGTAAACGTGTCTGTGGAATCAGAATTAACAGTTTTAGCAATTTACGGTTAAATTTACTTGAGGGTGTTTTTTACCAATTATCCGCTGACGCGAGATTGGCTGATAAACTGTTGTGGGGCCCGCATGTGCGCACACGCAACTGACGGGCATAGAATAACGAGTATAGAGGAGACAGCAGAAATACACGCTGTTAAAACCTACATTGTACGAAAACAAACATTATGAGGTTTTTAAATGGTGGTAGGTTCTGTTAAGTAGGAGTCTATCTGGTGAGATAATACAGTACTGTGTAAGCACTTGTGTTAGAGTTTGAAGGCAGTGGAACCTATCAGTAGCTAGACAAAACTGTCTGTAGTGCTGATAAACTCCTAACACCCTTTTGCGCTGTCCTACTTGATTGTCAAAAAAAATACTGTTTCAGCTATATACAATTTGTTACACATTTCAAAATAACACCAAAACGTAACTTTGTCAGAAGTGGGATTCGAACCCACGCCCACAGAAGTGGACTGCGACCTGAACGCAGCGCCTTAGACCGCTCGGCCATCCTGACTTGTTAATGTTACAGTAAAATAGAAACTGTAAAAGATCCCAACACCTTTGCATATTAATTTGTAATTTATTTATATTATAACAGTTAAAAAATTACTTTAATTTTTTTTATAGAAATATTAAGAACATATCAATGTTGTTTAGATATTAAATGAACAAAAAAAACGTATTTTGAAACCTCCATACATACTTATATACATCATACATACACACATATTATATAGGAAGTTAAAACTCTTCCTTGCTTCGCCGTAATCGGTTAAAAAAAATGAAAATGTATTATTAGACCCCATTAATGCTATTTGGTTTGAAGATTATGAAATTCACCTATAAATTATACATAGTATAAAGCTCCAAAAGATAAATCTAATGACACAACATATTATTTTAGTATTTTCCACGTCATATGCTGCAGTTGGATATCAAATGAACAAACTATCCTATCTATTCTTAGTTGATTAATCATTGGCCCGCAGGAACACACTGGCTCACAAAGTAATTAACAAATCGTCAGCGGATCTGTATTGTTTCAATATGGCGCGGACGACTTTACGTTATTGGGAAAAGTATACATTATGATTGATGACGTGACATTTATCGAGGGAAGGATATTGGGATATTTGATGATATAATAGTAAATTAAATAAGTACTTAATACTTATCGGTTATGCTGGTTTCGGTTTAGGACAACCTTGTATTTTCCTAATTTAAAATCGGTAATGTAGTCTTCTGATGGTTATGATCATGGGCGTCAGTGACACCGCGTCTGCATATTAATATGCACACGTTTTGACGGTAGCGTGACTAGCTCGCGGTCAAGCTTATATTATTTTGCTGGTGGCAGGATATCATATCTGTCCGGATAACGACCACCGTACACATGGTGTTAAAACCTGCCATAGTGATCCACACGCCTTATGTAGATCGCGTTCCAGGATCCGCCAGTGTATATCCGGTTCTCCCGAGGGGCTTGCGACATGACTTGACGGTTGGTTGGAGCGGGTATAGAGGTACATACTTGTATCACTGTGCCTGTATCGGTCATGCGCCTGTCCTGTCGCAGGCCCCTCGATTTGCTGTTTTCTTCTCCGAAAAGGGAAGAATAAAGATAAACTCATTGTTTGTCGGTGGTTGCTGGTTTTTTAGAAGTAAACTAAAAATATTTAACTTACTTTGATTCAGTGCTCGCACAGTGCAGTCGTTTGATTTAGCAAAAATTAAGTAATGTTAATTTTTTTGGTTTTTAGTTTTTTCACACGGCTTCATCAAAATTCGCGCATAAATGAGAGACCATTTAAGTCGTCTGTCATTGGTCGATACTATCCTTGGATTACTACTAGGCTGTACTTACCATCAGGTTTTGTGCAAAAAATACCAAACTAGGATAAATAATAATAAATAGTCCGCAGCTATGATTGAATACGCCTATCCCATTTTGTGAAGATGGCTTAAAAGTACGGCTCGAATTGACATCCTACTTCGCTTCTTTTGTCGGTTGAAAATGACATCTGCCTTTTCAAATGTGCTGCATCGCCCATATTCAGTCACCGTCGTAAAGCCATATTAAGGGGAGACATAAATAAATAGAGTCTTCATTGACTCTCTTAACTTTCTCTTCACTCAAGCGTCCAAAGTTAGACAGATAGATTGTCTCATCAAACTTTTAATAATTGGTTAATAAGCAATCTGATGCGTCACAATAATTAATGTTGTAATCAGTTTTAAGTGATAACGACATGCGGGCGTCACTCATTGCGTCGTCTGTCTGTTTGTTTTTTGTTAACCGTGCGTTCACCCCTTTACGTGGGGTTTCATGTATTTAAGTAATTAAATTTAAATTAACACAATGTGAACGGTCGTTTTAAAAAAAAAAAATCTCGGATCCAAGATCGAACCATACTGTGTTGGCAGCCGTTGCGCAGCAGGCGAGTAGCCGGCTGTGAAGCGAGCGGCCGCGGGTTCGATCCCCGAGGCAAACTTTTGTGTGATACACAAATATTTGTCTCGGGGTCTGGGTGTTTTGAGACCGAAAGTCCACGGCACAAGACTCGTATCTTACTGTGGGGTCAGGACTATGTGTGTGACTGTTGGGTGTATACCATACGAAGCGAATGTGTAGCTGTCCTCCCAGCCATGGACCTAAAACGTACCTTACAGTAAAGGGTGTGCCAATAATAAAGCGAGCGAGTGTAGCTAAAAATCAAAGAAAAAAGTTGTCAGAAGTGGGATTCGAACCCACGCCCACAGAAGTGGACTGCGACCTGAACGCAGCGCCTTAGACCGCTCGGCCATCCTGACTTATCACTGCTGGTTAGAAATACTGTACTAAGCTCTCAATATTTTCAATAATTTGATTATTATTGGATTAGGTGGTATTGGTGGAGAAATAATTGCTTTGTTCAAAAATAATACTTTCAATAAGAAAAAATAAAATCAAATTTTGCATCCAAATTAATTGAGATATTCTTACATTTTCATTTAGCAGTTTAAGGGGAAAATTAGACAACCGTCATCGAATAATCAGTAGATTTATTTAGACAACTAGTATAATACTGGAAAGTTAGAAGATTATAAAAGGTGGTAGGTCCTTCGTATACGAGAGACCGTCTGAGTTGGTGCCACCGCTTTGTCTATTCTGCCGCCAAGCAGCAATGTATAAGCACTGTTGTGTATCTGTTTCTACGAATGTCCAAAATTCTACCATCTATATAAATTTTTTATAGCATAGAACGAGCAAGAGATGACCATCTCATGGTAAGTGATATCCACCGCGCATGTCTCACAATACCAGAAGAATCATGAGCGCGTTGCCGACCTTACAGGGATGAGTAAGGATCTGGAAGGGGAGGGGAATTTGGGCCTTCGGATATCTCACTCACTGTATGAAACGCAGCAGCAAGCCGCTAATTTACGCCGGTTCCTGTGACAGTGGTAACGACGCGGTCGAGACAGCCCATTCATGCCACACACAAAACTGTCTACAGCTTGGCTCTACCACTCATGATGCTTCAATAGTCATCCGTTTATTGTTTAGGTAAGTTAGACAGGAAATTAAATGACCAAGCAATGTCCTACGTTGACACAGGATCATCTAGTAAACTAGTCAAAGGGCCGCCGACTAGGGAACGCACCCGGCTCCGGTACAGATCAACTAATTACATGTTATTCTCACTGATTAAAGCACAGCTTGGGTCTAATGAGTGAGTCAGACGGTCATCGGTTCAATTTCGTCGTTTATAACTTACGATTTATCGTATCCGATATATTCAATACCTGATAATACAGTGCTGTTTAAATACGAACCGTCACAGACATTGCATCCGTCGACAGTCGGCAGAAGTATCCCGACGTGTAGTTACAGAATATTATATGCACTGACTGACCTCGGAAAGGGACATACTCACGTAAAAAATCTTTTTTTATCTATTTCAATGACGAGACCAGCAAGTCACTCGCCAGATGTTAAGCGCCATGCCTGCCTATAAACAGAAGCAACACCACACAGAACGTTGAATTACAAAGTACTGTAGGGCAATGAACTGCGCTCATCACCTAGAGACATAAGATGTTAAGTCTCATAATGCCTAGTAATTTCACTGGCTTTAATGTCCATCAAATAGAAACACAACAGTGCTTACACACTGTTGCTTTGCGGCAGAAATAGACAAAGCGGTGGTACCAACCCAGACCACCACCTTGTTGTATGTCACTGAGGCAGGTTTTTCACCATCTTTACCGTGATCGCTATCGATAAAAAAATCGATAACTTTACTCTTCGTGTGCTTGAGTTTCCTATAATTTATTAAAATCGGTTTTCTCCAAAAACAACTCCGGGCTTTAGATTGCATTAAATATATCACCACATTTTATAATAGTTTCGAGCTTGAATAAAAATAGAACTGAACAACTAATGAGTCTACGATATTATTATCGTAACATATAAATAACCGTCGGTAATCTGGCTTAGAATACGTTCTCACAGACGCGATCATCTTTCTCAATCAACGAGACATCGGTGCCGACGATTTTTATTGTTTTCGACCCAATTGCTGTGCCCAGTAAGCTTTAAAGTACACGAAAACGATTGGATAATTAATTTTACAGCATCTTTATTAAGTTTAACTGTTACATCTAAAATCGCCTATTGTGCCACAGTTTTATTTTTACGGTTTATCGTCTGTTTTTTATTGCGAATAGATTGGGTTTTGTGGTCATTGCTAGTGTCGTTCATTTGTTATTATTTTTTAAATCAATCAAGGAACCCTTTGTTAATGTAAATCGTAAAGTTGATTTACTTCTTCCTGTTTTGTGGATTATAAAAGTGTTTGTTGTAATGTAAGGAATACTAATTACATTTATGATATGGGCTTGTAAGATTATTTGTGTAGATTATCAAGCGTATATACTATCACATCATTTTAACTGCATCTTATTGTTTTAGCATAGGCCGGCAAGAAAGTAGGTTATAATCACGAATGCTCATGAACGCCCATAAACAAAAGATTTTTTTTCTTATAATAACACCCAACAGTCACATAGTCCTGACCCCACACTACACACACTACCTTTTGCTCGCAGCTCCGCTTATGTGATAAGGTCCAATGGTGTAGAAGACTTTATCTCACATCTTAGTACCATTATAAATGTAAAAGTTTGGATGTTTGCGAGTTTGTGATTTTGGATGTTTGTTAGCCAACCACGCCTTAACAGCTGAACGGTTTTGGATAAAATTTGGCACTGATGTAGATCATGACTGGGATCAGGACATAGGATACTTTTTATCCTGCAAAAAGCTGCTCACGCGGGCGTAGCATCTACATAAAGACTACAAGCTTGATCGTCAAATCTTTACTCCTAGTAGGACGTAGCATTTAGCAAAGGCCACATTTCGTGTGCATAGGGTCGTGTCATAGCACTGCGACCGCAAATCGTGTGGTAGCGAGCTAGAAAATTTTTCTTTATCGGTTAAGGCCCTTCCGTGAGCAAATGACCTTGACTGACTCGCGGCATACTGACTCGTGTACTCGGCGTGTGAGTTTTGGTGCAGAATATGCACGTATTTAGCGAATAATTGTTTTAAAAAATCATGTATGGTCTTTTCGAAAATTTAAAAATATTCGTTATTAAATTGCCTATCTAGTGATGTTAATCTCAATTGAAACCAATTTGTACTTTAAAAGGAGACGCACGGAATCTTGCATTTTTCTCATTTTTATAATTCATTTATATCGACAATATAAAAAAATAAATCAACATTAACATGAATTTGAAATATATTGTATATTTTTTTAATCAATGTTTATTTTAAATGATGACTAGATAGTCTCTATAAACTCCAAAAAATCTCGATCGCGCGGCGTTTTGCGGGGGGTATGGCCTTAATGTACATGTTGAATGTGTACGAGTATGTATAGGTATTTAACGTGCACCACTCGAGAGGGTGTTTATAGAGATAGCACGAGAAGACACCATTTTCTTATGGCGTGATTACAGTACCGACATGTCTTTGGTGGACATATAGATATAGAACCAGAAAGCCAGTCGAACAAATTTTCTTGAGACGCTATGTAAACTGCGTTGAGCTCGCCTCCATAGCACGGCGAACCGTAGTGGGGCACAAGTTGCACCTTTGCCTACACCTTCGGTATCAATCTTGAGCTTATATTCATGAGCTTAAGTTTAGGCCCTAATAATTATCTACAATCATATTATAAACAGGAAAGATTTGCATTTTGTATTAACGGATTAGCAAGCTCAAGTGACAGTGGGCAGGCCATATAGCTCGCAGAACTGATAACCGATGGGGCAGAAAGGTTCTGGAATGGAGGCCAAGTACTGGCAAGCCCAGCGTTGGACGTCCGCCTACAAGGTGGACAGACGACCTGATAAAGGTCGCAGGAAGTCGCTGGATGCAGGCCGCTTCCAACAGGTCGGTCTGGAAATCTGAAAAAATCTAGGGGAGGCCTATCTTCAGCAGTGGACGTCCTGTGGCTGATGATGATGATGATGATATAACAAATAAACTTAAAAACTACCGGACCGCTTTGAAAAATTCTTTCACCGTTTGAATCCTACATTATTCCCGTTGAACATCGGCTACTTTTTATCCCGTAAAAAGCAGATCACGCGGGCGAAGCCGCGAGGAAAAGCTAGTCATTAATAATCCGCCAAACCTTAATCAAGTCAATCCTTATTCCAGAAATATTAATTTATATCAACTGAGGTTGTCAATATCCATTGTAAAGGCAGGTCGAACTCCAAGTTTGAAATATTAGCCACGCCAACGGGGTCCCTGAGGCCCGTCACTCAACCGTTCCGTCACAGGGTTAATAAAAACAATGTTTTTAGTTGCGTCGCGTTGAATTCCCATTAGAACGCTAATGAAGTATGTTTTTTGTCAGTCGGCGACGACTCGTGCATAATAACGCGGGTTTTATTTTTACAGAACGTAATTAGTTGTGACGTAAGCTGTTTAGGGTTGTAAAGTCCAGCTTTTTACAGCCGCAGTATCTGAATTATTGAAAACCTATAATAAAAATATTAGTATTATTATATTTTGCCCTGTATTATACACGTCCAACTGTCGGGCACGGGCCTCCTCTACTGAATGAGAGGGGTTAGGCTTTAGTTGACCACGCTGGCCTAATACGGGTTGGCAGACTTCACATATCTTCGAAAAATCTTATCTAGTTCTCAGGTATACAGGTTTTCTCACGACGTTTCCTTCACCGGTAAAGCAAGCGATAATTAACAATTATTATACACGTAACTAAGAAAAGTCAGAGGTGTATGCTCTTGGGGCTGGTTTCAAACCTGCGACTTTCGTCTCGACAGCCCGTACCACTACCCACTGAGCTATCACTGCTTTACTTAGAAAACCTATAATTACATGTAATTAAATAATTACAAACACAGATTTTGATATTTTTCCGTATTCTTTTTTTTTTTTTTTATCCTGGCTCGGCAAAATTACTACGCCACACCTGATGGTAAGTGTAACGCAATCCAGGAATAGTGTCGACCAAAGACAAACAGTGTGTCTATCGTTGGTCGGCACAATCATGCCGGCCTGCCAAATTCATTCATGCTATTGACAAAACTGTCTACAGCGTGGCTCTACCACTCAAAGTACATTGCCAGTAGTATTTTAATATACAGGGTTATTTTTAAAACACCAGCAACCTCGAAGGGGTAGATTCCTAAGGTTATAAGCTACTACTTTTGTTCTACGACTTTGATAATTTATTAGATTTTATTTTCATACAACAATAAGTATTCATTTAATTTCCGTCTTGAATGTTAAATACAACGCGCATCGCAGATTACGTAAACAAACACGCAAAGCGTGGGGAACCGGGCTAGCGCCTACGACCTTGACCGCTGAGCAGCTGACCGCCCTTTGATGTCGCGCGCGCACGCCGCGCCGCGCCGCAATCTACGAAGAAAAACACGACACAACAAAAACTTGTAAAATCATTTTTTTTTAATATATTGAGTTATATCCAAACTCGTAGAACAAAAGTTGTTCCGTATGGGGTCAGCTATCTGGTCCTGCGAGGTTGCTGGTGTTTTAAAATTAACCCTGTATAGTAGTAATGGTGCTGCCACACCGGTGTTATAAAATGTTAACAAACATTTTCTAATATTAAACATTACTAACATTATCTAACATTGTCATAAAATGTATCAAATTTTTGTTAACAAATGTTTAATGTAAACATTTTATAACATTTTATAACAGCGGTGTGGCAGCACCATAAGAGCAACACGCAAGTTGGGTGGAATTTGGAGCCCTTTAATTACTCATTTAAAACTGGAGAGGAAGATAAATATGTGGCGACATCTATCGGATATAAACGTCAACCGATCCTAAAGAGCGCTAGCAAAATTTGTGCGACTAATTACAATTATAGTGTGTTATGAGAAAATAAAAATTTTGCTATATTGCCACTGACAATAATTAAAACTGAATTTGAGTTTCAAATGCAATGGGATACAACAATGTTCAACTACTTTTGACAGTCCGATGTTTAGCGAATTTTGACTTTTTTTAACCTGATGGTAAGTGATCTCCGCCGCCCATGTACGCCTACCACCAGAAGAACCATGGGCGCGTTGCCGAGCTTAAAGGAAAGGGATAATTAGGCATTGGGAAAGGGCGGGGATTTGGGCTTCCGGATATCTCACTCACCGTATAAACGCAGCAGCAAGCCGCTACTTTACGTCGATTTTCTGTGAGACAGTGGTATCGACCCGGTCGAGCCAGCCCATTCATGCTGTAGACAAAACTGTCTACCACCACCACTGAAACGCTCACCTTATATGATGATCATCCAATCTTGGCACTAGTCTTGTTAAGCGACTTAAGTATCCTATCCCCAGATTTCAATTAGGTAATCAATATTGGGTTTGACCAAAGAATTAAAAATTAAATAAAAAGAACCGCGATAAAATCCGTTTAAATTAGTTTTATTTCAATATAGCATAATTCCTTTCTCATCAACATTACTTATCAATATTACAATTATTATCTACGAATGATAGACAATTTCGCCCTAAAATTACCTACGAATAATTGCCTAAAAAGTTAAGGGTGGGTCATGTCATACATATAATGTAATAAAGCCATTACAGGACAAACAAGTAATCAGTGTTAGTTTAATTAATATCACCGCACCGCACTCAAATGGATTTCGGATACGAAATACCACTGATATGTAGATTGCGTGTTATACAAGTTGATTAAATAGACAGCGTGATGAACAGTGTCTCGATGGAAAGGGTCTTGGAGAAGATGAACTAAAAAATGTAAAGGAATGGAAGAAGGAAGGAACTAAAAAAAAAGGAACACAAAGAGGAGGCAATTAGACGTATCTTTTTTGTATTTTTTTTTTTAACGACTATATTACAGCGACAGCTCAGCGGGGAGTGGTATGGACTGTCGAGACGAAAGTCGCAGGTTCGAAACCAGCCCCAAGAGCATACACCACTGACTTTTCTAAGTTACGTGTATATTAATTGTTAATTATCGCTTGCTTTAACGGTGAAGGAAACATCGTGAGGAAACCTGCATACCTGAGAATTCGATAAGATTTTTCGATGGTATGTGAAGTCTGCCAACTCGCATTAGGCCAGCGTGGTGGTCTAAGGCCTAATCCCTCTCATTCAGTAGAGGAGGCCCGTGCCCAGCAGTGGGACGTATATAATACAGGGCTACTAAAAAAATTTACAGACGGACTATCGCGTATGAGAAACTAACTAACTACAAAGCATTCACAATAACGATTAACCATTTAGTAATGTTTCATAACGTAAGCTTTCACATCGAGTGACGCGTGACCGTGTTCCCTGTAACCATAGGACGGGCAAATAAAAATTTATACCCGACTAGCAAACAAGGGTGAAAATGCCCTTTTTTACAATATTTTGATATATTGCCGGTAATAACAGGCGCGACCGACGTTGGTTGATGTAAAAAATCGGACTCAAATGTGTTTGCCGTCTGAGGAAAAGCGGCTTTTGTGTTTAGTAACGATGTTTATTTATTGTGGTTGGTACTAACTGAACTCGAATGGAATTCGTCCATCTTTTTATTAGATACTAGCTTTTCCTCGCGGCTCCGCCCGCATGATCGGCTTTTCCGGGATAAAAAGTAGCCTATGTTATTCAGTGATAATGTAGCTTTCTAACGGCACAACAATTGTTGAAATTGGTCCATCTTGGTCATTCTTAATTTTTTTGTGCTGTTTCTGCATTTTTAAATTGCCTATTAGTAATTAATATCTGTTTATATGCTACTACTGTTTTTTACTATATTTTCAAATGTATTTCTTTTGAGTTTCAAGATAACTTGCAACTGTATAAGTCTGGAAAAGCGTCATTATTCAGGACCAATCCATTATCCTTTTTACCCCAATAAAAATCAAGCGTATAATAAATAAAATACAAATCCATAGTTTCCTAAAACGATTACAGATCGAGTGAAACAAATAGTACGAGCGGGTCAGTTTAAAATTTTAAACGATTACCCCATTTAGTGTTTCCATTGTTATTACTTATTAAAACATAACGATTGTTTAGTTTCGCGACACACGACCATTTTATGGCCATTTTTACTAAATTACTGATGTGGGTGAATTGGTTGCAATCGTTTTAATACTTACGTTTAATCAATACAGGTACCTATATCACACTAATATTATAAACTAGCTTTTGCTCGCGGCTCCACCCACGTGATCAAACAAACAAACAAACAATCAAACTCTACAGCTTTATAATATTAGTATAGATTTGGGTAGCTTAGCAACGGAAGCCTTCAAATAATATTATTTTGGTAGCTTAGCAACGGAAGCCTTCAAATATGAATAATTTTCCCCGTTTTTGCAACATTTTTCACTGATGCTTCGCTTCTAATGGTCGCAGCGTAATGTTATATATCCTAAAGCCTTCCTCGATAAATGGACTATCCAACACAAAAATATTTTTTCAATTCGAACCAGTAGTTCCTGAGATTAGCGCGGTCAAACAAACAAACAAACAAACAATCAAACTCTACAGCTTTATTATTAGTATAGATATGAAAGTTTGTTTGTTTGGATGTTTGTCCGTCAATCACGCTGAAACTACTGAACGGATTTTGATGAAATTTGGGTATGAGGTGACTTGGTTGATAGGATACGTTTTATCCCGGAAAAAGCAGATCATGCGGGCGGACCCGCGAGCAAAAGCTAGTACATAATAATGACATGGTAATCTATACTAATATTATAAAGCTGTAGAGTTTGATTGTTTGTTTGTTTGTTTGTTTGTTTGAACGCTCTAATCTCAGGAACTACTGGTTCGAATTGAAAAATTCTTTTTGTGTTGGAAAGTCCATTTATCGAGGAAGGCTTTAGGCTATATAACATTACGCTGCGACCATTAGAAGCGAAGCATCAGTGAAAAATGTTGCAAAAACGGGGAAAATTATTCATATTTGAAGGCTTCCGTTGCTAAGCTACCCAAATAATATTATTTGAAGGCTTCCGTTGCTAAGCTACCCAAATCTATACTAATATTATAAAGCTGTAGAGTTTGATTGTTTGTTTGTTTGTTTGATCACGCGGGCGGAGCCGCGAGCAAAAGCTAGTTACTAATAATAATCATAATTAATATAAGTTAATAAGCAGTTTGCGTGTGTCATGCTCGCTAAAATGTCTATGCTTGCGGCGGCGTCGTGTGCTGGGTCGGTCACTTCCCTGTCAACATGATTGAGGAGGCCAATGGATGGTACATGCATCATCCTCGTGAACGACTCTGCTCACATTGATATTGCTTGTTATAGCTAATTTATTCGTAGTGATAAAGGTCGCAGGAAGTCGCTGGATGCAGACCGCTTCCAACAGGTCGGTCTGGAAATCTTTGGGGTAGGCCTATGTTCAGCAGTGGACGTCCTGTGGCTGATGAGGATGAAGATGATGATGATCCTTAAGAGTTTGAGGATCTTGCACAAAAAATATTATAATTGGATGCAAACATGAAATAACATTACAACCCCATCGATATAGATTTTATTTTTCTATAATCTAATTTAAGTAGGTTAAATTCCTTATCTTCTTAAAAAATCATATTATGAAACATTTCCCATGTACGATTATGCAAAATAGAACTTCTAATTGTTAATTTAAGTTAATGAATTTAGCAAAATAAAATTAATATCTCAATTTATACTTGAGGTGGATTGAAATATTATTGCGTGTTAGCATACAATTTCATTATTTTACTTATAATGTTCCTCATTAGCATAAATTGGGCTACTCTGATTTCAAACAATATTTTCATGCAGTGCAAATGTTGTAAATCAGTTTAGAAAAGATCAAAGTTAAAGTTTCTTGCCCGTTTTTCTTACACGAAACAGCATACCTAACTGACGATTGAGACAAAATCTGACTGAATCTAATATATGTTTAACATATTAAAGATTCATTAAATGTTTTATTTTATTTAATTGAATGACGAGACGAGCAGGCGCCACGTCTGCCTATAAACAGAAGCAACACCGCGCAGAATTTTGAATTATAAAACACTGCATGGCACTGAACTGCGCTCGTCATCCCGAGACATAAGATAATAAGTCTCATAATGCCCAGTAATTTCACTGGCTTCAATGACCTTCAAACCGAAATACAACAGTGCTTATACACTGCTGCTTGGTGTCAGAAATAAACAAAGAGGCCAACCAACCCAGACGGCCTCTCGCATACAAGACACCAACCACCATGTTAAAAGTCCACCTTGAAGTCATGGGTATAAACTATTAATCTAGTAAATTTTTGGACCCATGGATTTCCCCACGAGAAACCTATAGCTACGCCTATGGGCTTAATATTGATTAGATTATTTGAAATTTATTTTAATTTATTTTTTTCCACTTTAAACAACGTACATATCAACATTATCAAACACTTATTATTTTATATTTCTCAGTGAAAAGCCACGTATCCAATACGAATGACATAAATGTAACAAGGACACAAACTGATGAATATTAATATTTAAAAGTCTTTATAACAGCATGAAAAGAGTATAATAAACTCGCGACGCGATAATAGCTCATCATAAAAACTTGACGCACCACCCCTTGTGTTAGTTAATGCCCCGATGACTCTATTAACCCCCCTAAATAATGTTTACCTAATAGAATAATCACCTATAATAAATTGGTAGATTTTCATACTCGATACGCTCGCGTTCATTTTAATATAAAGGAGTGCGTTGGGAAATTTTAGTTTGATAGATTCGATATTCGAAAATGGAATTTATGAAATTATTATTTTCTTTTTAAATAAGTATTTTTGTTATGTGGATGCTTGTCTTTTAAGCCAATTATAATATTCATTTGACTTTTTAGTTATTACGGCATTAAGACGATAGTAAATTGTTTTATCTTATAAGTACTAACTAGACCACAAATAATAGGAGATTGAAGACTCGTTAATGTCATACATATATTAGACTATAAATATCATCCGTATTTAAGATTTTATATCTGCTACCATGCATAAATAATATTAAAATAAATAAAACTTAAACTATAATTTAATATCGATAAGTTAACACATCACTACCCCAAACAATAGGACAAGCGAACTATGTCATTTCGTTACGATACAAATTACATAATGATTGCTTTTGTGCTAGTCAATTAAATTATACGTATAAAAAAATGTCTAGGATATATATTTTTTGAATCATTGAAGCCAGTGAAATTACTCGGCATTATGAGACATCTTGTGTCTCGGGGTGACGAGCGCAGTTCAGTGCCATGTAGTGCTATGGAATTCAAAGTGCCGTGTGGTGTTGCTTCTGTTTATGGGTAGGCGTGGCGCTTACCATCAGGCGAGCGCTTGGCTCGTCTCGTCATTTAATAAAATACAAAAATAAAATAAAATATATCAAAAATCAGTATTCATCCGGCATAATTCATTAGACTTCATCTTGCTTTCATCATCTGTATTTGATTATAATAATATTCATAACAATAAACCACTGATGCGAAAAAAAACCTTTTAAAATAAAGAGTAATGTACAAACCATGATGTCAACAGTCAATCTGTTTACGAGTCGCTTACTTAGGTCGTACTGCAACATTAAGCTGAATGAGAGGTACCTTTGCTGGCATTTATTTAACTTAAATTTAGTTTTAGTTAAATAATTAATTATAGGAGAAATTTTTATGTTAGTTATTGTTATGCCAGCAATAAATGTTTTCTTTCATTCTTTCTTAGACCTTTATGCTGTAGACACTCAGCATAAAGGTCTAAGCTTAGACTTAGCTACTTAGAAAATCTTAAATTTTATTAATTCTACATACAATGCGCAATATAAGGGCTGTTAACTCGCAGTAGATTTTTATTATTTTACACTATCGGGCGTGGCGATATAAAAGTTTTACTGTGTAATGAATTAATTTCCCGTTTATTACATACATTCCATAATGTTGTATCTACATTTTAGTTGTTTACCGTGATATGTTTAAATATGAACATACCTAATGCATATTCATTAGGGAATGATATATCGACACTGAAAAGGAAAAAAATATATAATTATATCGGGAAATTATATTTATTTCCTAATTATATTTAGTTTTACTGAAAATTATACAGTAGGTAAATTTTTATGTATTTTTGTCGTAAAAAATAACTTAAAACTTATTTTTTACGACAAAAAACTTTTTAACATTTAATTGAATGATGAGACGAGCAAAGCGCTCGCCTGATGGAAAGCACCACGCCTGCCCATAAACAGAACAACACAGAACTTTGAGTTACAAAGCGCTGCATGACACTGAACTGCGCTCATCACTCCGAGAAATAAGATGTTAAGTCTCATAATGCCCAGTAATTTGCCCAACAATGAGGAAACGAAAAGGAGGAGTTTAGCATCATGCGAGCGACATACAAATCAAAAAAAGGCTCATCCCTTTAAAATTACTTGACAAAACTTTGCACCAGTTATATCTCAGCCTACCCCTTCGGAGATACAAGCGTAAGCTTATATTCTATAGTTTATTTTGGTTCGCAGTAAATAAATGCAACCGAAAAAACATTTAATTTCGCACACAGCACGGCGCAGTTTCTACTAAATTGAACTTAATTTTAAAACTGGCCACACAGTGTTTCTGTTTTGTATGCCTCAGAACGTGACAAAACACAAGCAAATAATTTGTACGATTTAACACGTGTTCGAAAATAAAACGTCATTAAAAATAATTATTTTTGTACTGCCAAACGGATTCAATTTGCGGTTAATTGTATGCTCTAGCATTCATATAAAAGCGCTTATCATAAAAACGAATGTCTATAATTATTTTTAAATTATCATTATTTGATAAGTGCTACTTATAAGTGATACTATAAATCATGGCTGATAATATTATTACATTATAAGTGAACTAGGTGACCCGTGTGAATACTTCGCACTAATAGTGGTCAGTTACGTAATATAATAAAGTAGAAATAAGTAAATACAATACAACAAATTAGTTGATTATACCGTCAACAGATGGCTCTGTTCATTTTTCATATTTTAGGACAAACCTATAATTTTAAAACATTTGTTTATTTTTTGTCAATATCGGCAAACATAAGCTTTAAAATGGTGTTTGTATTATTACATTTAATGAAGAATTATGGAAGTTATGGCACTGTAGTAATGGCGTTCCGTCAAAAAAATACTGGGAGGTATATTATAGATAACATTTAATTACACGTGATTACATAATGACCGACGGAATCTCAATGCATTTGAAAAATTCGAATGGATTCTATTGAATATCATTCGAATGAATTCAGTTATACTTGTATAATAATAGGTTATTACCTCCGGAGCTAAAAAACGCTATTTTTCCAGTTAAATAAAACGTCGCGTTTTGCTTCAAAAGAAGGACCGTATGTACCCATTCTGACGTAGCGTAATTCAATTTAGGGGTAAAGCGCGTTATTTGTTGTAACAGAAACTCTGCTCTGTCTCATTTCTCGTCCACTTAACCGGGCTTCGAAGTATTATTCGGGTAATTGGAGCTTTTGATGCGAGCGTTTCATAGTTTTTTGAGTCTTTAACATGGACCGAGTCGTTACTACACACAGAAATTTGACGTACAGTGGTAGCTTACTATTGCGTTTCGTACGGTGAGTGAGATATCTGGAGGCCCTTCCCTTCCCAATCCCCTAATTATTCTTTACCTTTAACGTCGGCAACGGGTCCATGATTCTTCTGGTTTTGTGGGCGGTGAAAATCACGTACCATCAGGTGACTTGTTTGATCGTCTGCCTGGCTAGGCAATAAAAAGATGCAACTGGTGTACCCATTGTTTGCCGAGGTTGTTTGCGTCTAATAATGTGATGAGAAGCAAGCCATGTACCGTGCCATGCACATATTCCGATACAGAGTACCTCATGTGTGATTTTTTTAATCAAAACCTCAAATAAATTGCGATTGCCCGATTTGGAGTTTGAACTAAGGACCTCAGGATTTCTCAGCTTAAGCAGGCTACTTCTGGACCAATAAAGGGAAATTAAAGTATATTAACATTTTTTTATTTTTTTATTTTGGCACGTTAAAGTGATGACAATGGGCCTCTTAAGTGGTCAGTGCAGTTCAAATAAAACGTCGGCCGACATTGCGTTCCTTGGCAGTCGGTGGAATTATGCCGGTCTGAAGATACTAGCTTAACACTGGCTGATCCCAGAACGCCACTCGCCTGAACGACTATGGAGGTTTATCACCATGTGTAGGGTGGTTCCTATCCCGACCACCAATAACAACATATCAAAACCGTTTAGTAGGGGAAAGGTGTACGAGATGATTCCCTTAACGGAAAACGCTCGTAATATCAAAGATATTTAACATAATTATGATCTGAAAGCGTTTACTACTAGCATATTTATCTGTCTTACTTTGGGCGTATGTTAAATCATTTAATTAATTAAAATTGAAATAAAAAAAATCGTTTTTTAAAACCTTGCGAAAGGATCATCTTGTACACCCCGGTGTTCAAGATGATCCCTACGATATGGACAAGATGATCCTCGGACCATCATCAATAAACAACATACTTATTACATAATTTAAGTATTCTATAGTCATTTTTAAATCACATAATATAATTTGTGAAATCAAAAATCATACATTACATAGTTACGGGCTGATTCTTCAATCAAAATTCACGACAGTTATTCTTTTGATAGGCGATTGAAAAATCATTCCTAAGTAGAACAATTAGAATAGATTAGAATCTTCTTGACAATAATTAACACTGTTAGTCAAAATCAACAATATAAAAGCTTCGTAACGTGGTATACTTTTTTTGAGTGGTAGAGCCACGCTGTAGACAGTTTTGTCTACAGCATGAATGGGCTGGCTCGACCGGATCGTTACCACTGTCTCACAGAAAGCCGATGTAAAGTAGCGGCTTGCTGCTGCGTTTCGTACGGTGAGTGAGATAACCGGAAGCCCAAATCCCCTCCCCTTCCCAATCCCTAATTATCCCTTTCCTTTAAGGTCGGCAACGCGCCCATGACTCTTCTGGTGGTGGGCGTACATGAGCGGTGGAGATCACTTACCATCAGGTGACCCACTTGCTCGTTTGCCGGCCTATGTTATAAAAAAAAAAAAAAAACGTACGAATTAAAAAAGTCAATAAGCTGACTTAATCTGTTTTTAGAATTCTAAACGCTTTTTAGCCGGCGACATGATACACATATCACAAATAAATTCATCGGGATCATCACTACTTATCCCTGCACAAGCTTCATGTTCCCATTTTTGACATTTTATCCATCCTTCACCCATCTTATCTTTGGAAAATGTTTCCGTGCAGAAAAGGCATTCAGGTATTATTGTAGGTATTATTGGCAGGTATTATTGTCAGATGATTCGGACTCTGAGACATACAAAGTTTTTTTCTTTTTATTTGATACTCCTTTTCCTACTCCCTTCCCTTTCTGTTTATTTTTAGTTATATATTTTTTGACTGTGTGCTCTTTTCGTAACTTCCTATTTTCTTTTCCAGTTTTTTGCTTGTTTCTTCTTCTAAGTATTTTTTGTATGGTGTGCTGGTTAAAATTGACGTATCCACCTTTTTTCTCTTTATGTTGCTCCTTTTGCCTACAATTTTTGGGTAAGGTTTTATCTTGGCCGGTGAAACAACAAAATTTACAAAATTACTTTTGTCAAGGAGTGACGGTGAATCATTTCGGTTCAACGCATAACTTGTAGATGGCAACGATGACAAAGGAATTCGAATAGAAAGCGATTCTTCTAGATGATCCCTAGGGACCATCTTGTACACTTAAAAGGTGATCATCTTGCCCCAACCTTAAGTTTTTCATTTATTACTCTGTAACATAACCTCTAAGTATTCTACTGTTACCATACTATCAAAAAAACTAAATTGATCATATTAGGAAGCTACAAGCACAACAATGACTGTAACTGACAGTATACAATAAGACTTACATGAGTTTAAAGTCAGCGTTACCTTAGATCAACAGCCCACAATTTTAATATTTTCCCATCAAAACAAGTGCGTCGGTCGCTTCGCCATCACGAATGGACTAACGCGGGGGATGGCCGGGGGCCACACATTTTCGAAGAATATGACTAGATAGCATTTACACTTTAGTCGCAATTGAAAGTGATCATCTTACCTTAAGGGATCATCTTGTACACCTTTCCCCTATGTGACAATTGAATGTTGGATTTATTTATCAATCTTCGTTAAATCCACATCAAATAACAATAAACATAGAATCTTCAATACACTCTATCACTACAATGTTCCAAATTTCTATCAAACCCAAACTTGCTCTTTTTAACGGAATTGCAGCATCAGGTGTGCGGCGTAAACTCCTGATTTGAACCAATCAATGGATTGAGTTGAGGAAGCAATTTCTTAGTGACAGCACATGTGGCATTTCGTACAGTTAAGCCAATTTACCCAATGTACTCGAAGGCCTTGGAGTTCCGGGTTGTAAAAATGTGGCACTTGATTATGTTCGTTTCTATGTTTTTTTTTATTGATTCAGGAGGCTTTTGTTCACGGATATGATAGTCAAGCACAAATTATTTAGTGTGGCATGTCTACAACTCAATCAATGTCTGGATATTAAAAGAGGCCATAACCCATGAGTTTGTTTCGGCATTTCTTCTCATGGTTAGCCACAAATGCCGATAAAAGATAAAAATAAAAAAAGTAATCTAGTATACAAACAAATATTGACATCTAAAAGTGATATTTAAGATCCAATTTACAGAATATATGATTTGATTACAGTAGATAAATCGTATACGTAGTGAGAGGGATAAGGGTAGGTGGAAGAAGTCTGTCATGAAACTATTTTAAGTCGTTCCAAGTGACATCATATGCCGTTTTGGTGCTACACTAAATATCACACGCCCAGTAAGTTTCTTGTATGCGACAATCCGCCTAGGTAGGTAGTGGTACCTAAATTTACCTGCTTTGTATATGTCTTGCGCCAAAAAGAAGTAGTAGCTGAGTCAAAATTAAAGAATATTGAAGCCAGTGAAATTACTGGAGATTAAAAGAATTCAAGTCTTGTCTCAGGTTGACGAACGCAGTCCAGTGTTCTGTTTATGGCATCAAGCAAAATAAGGATTGGGTTACCCTAATTAGGGCTGCAATTGTAAACAGAGAATTTCAAATTGGCAACACAAACGCGGATCAAACAAAAACCCAATAAAGCAGGATAATGTTAGTGTGACGTCACTAGCAGTTGTTAATGAGGAAGGAACGAACCTCGACCGGGATGCGATCAATTAGCGGATCATAACAAATCCCCGGGAAGCGGTATAATCAGGACGCGACCGCAACCGACAGCAATTATAATTGTGCATCGTTGTGACGGAGCCAGGCGCGTTCGATTTTAAATAGCCTAGGTACCTACCTATTATGATTAAGGTTATAAGCATCGGCAACCATCGTTTTTCACGAGTTGCTACGATTGGTGCTACGGTTGATGGTGGTAGGATATCCATATCCGCCCGGATAGCGACCACCATACACATGATCTTTAAACCTGCCACACGCCTTGTGTAGATCGCGTTCCAGGATCAGCTAGTGTATATCCGGTTCTCCCGAAGGACTTGCAACATTACTTGATGGTTGATTGGGGCGGGTATAGGGGTACATCCTTTTATTACTGTGTCTGCATCGGTCATCCGCCTGTCCGGTCGCAGGCCCCTCGATTTGCTTCTTTCCTCCGAAGAGGGAAGAAGCATTTATACAGGCCGGCATGACTCTGGTGACCACCGATAAAGTCATTGTTTGTTGGTAGTCACTGGTTTTTTGGATTGCACTACGTTTACCATTAGGTGTAGTGCAGTCACTTTGCCGTGCTCGGATAAAAATAAAAAAAATACTAAGTGGTCGGTCCCTCGTATGCGACAGGCCGTGGTTAGTACCACCGCTTTGGCTAAGCAGCCAGTGTGTGAGCACTGTTGTGTTTCGGTTTGAAGAACAATGAAGACAGTAAAATTACTGGGCATTATTTCTTAAAAACATACTCGTATGTCTCGGGGTGACGAACCCAGTCCAATACCATGCTGTGCTTTATAATATGTTCTGTTTAGTCTAGCTTCTGTTTTTGGGCAGGTGTTGCGCTTACACTCAGGCGAGCGATCTGCTCCTCATGTTATTCAAAAAAATAAAAAACATACAACCATTTTACGGTTGTCCGCACTTCTGTCCAAAAATCTGGCCAAATAAAGTAATTTTCTTTCTTTCTTCCTTTAATGTACCAGGTACTTTTATTGCAGTGGCTGGAAAACGAACTAGTGATTTACTACTGCCTATTACACTCATAATACCGGAAGAACCATAGGTGCATTGCCGACTTTCAAGGGAAGTCGGGATTGGGAAGAAGTGGGTATTTGGGCGACTGAAAATCTGACTCAGCGTACGAAACGCAAAAGCAAATTGGGATTTCACGTCGGTTTTCTATGAGACAATGTGACAACCTGGTCGTGCCGCCTCATTCATGCTGTAGACAAAACTATTTACAGCGTGGATTACAAATTTTATATGCCTCAACTATGATTTTTTCACATTCACTGAGCATTTCACGAAATTGTGAAGAGCTAAGCGAACAATTCCTAACGTGCCGTATTGAGTGCTTATGGTGTAGGTACGAATAGCGTGGCAGATTGACTAGCTAATACATAAAGATGATGTTTCAAAGGATATCAGAATTCAATATAGCGTATAAAGGGGTGTAGTATGGTACAGGGCACGGGCGAATGTATTGGCGGAGCGACACGAGCGGTATGACGTATCTTGTTATGTAAAGACCCGATATATGGCACAGAGTGCCAAATGGCATTGTACGGAAAGGCCTGCCGATGGTCGCGTCAAGCGTCATAACGTCAGTGTAGCTCTAGGCGTCAACGCGTTAATACTACGCATTTCCTACTATTCTATTCTAGTTTCTACCAATCGTAATTCATACTATCCTTCTTCCTACTATTTACATACTATATGTGCTCGGAATGCGTTGCTCTATTTCTTTGTATATGGATACACTTATTATTTATTTTATTTTTAAATTTTTTCACACAAACCTTCCATATATCATGCGTAACAACTAACCAAAGCGTGCTTATAATATTCATCAGTCATCATAATAAGAAGTAACGGCTTGCTGGTGCCTTTTGTACGGTGAGTGAGATATCTAGAGGCCCAAACCCATGAAAGGTACGGAACAAGCCCGCGTGCGGTTGTGTCTTGTACCAAAACAAGTGGCCTGAAGCGCTGCGGTGCTTAAATTTGAAATCTTTGAGATTCAAATCGCCACAAATGTTGTTTAAACGGTAGTCTGTACGATTTTAAAGTAAGGATCTGATATTAACATAAATATCGTATATATCGTACATATAATAAATTACATGTTAAACATTTAACTTTCATTATTCGAATAATGATTATTCATTACAATACTTAAAAATCAACTTCAAAATAAAATTGAGAGGTCAAAAGTAACAATTTCTAGATGCCTTTTTGGAGACGTTGCAATTCCTTTTGGTTGGCAGCAGCTCCGGCACCGAATCCAAAAAGACCCCTAGGAATTATTAATATTTACTTATTAGTGTAAATTATTGAACTCCGTTATTACGTATTGTATAAACATTTAATATTCCATGACTAATGAAGTTTCGCGCATACACACTTTTTAACGTAAATTGTTTTGTAGGGCAACGGTGTTTCTGGGATTATTTTATTGGGCAACTTTATGTCAGATTTATGACAGATCCTCTGTCAAATAAATAATTATATTCTTTGATCTGGGTCACCTTATAAACTAGTATTCCGTCAATATAGTTAAATACACAAGCCACTTATTCCTATGAGCTAGTGTTTATCACTTAATTCATAATTTAACATTAACTGAAGCAATCTATTCAACGATCTCTAGTGACTTCTACAGACAAAGAAGCTAAACTCCACCACCTTAATTTTCTGGAAAGCCAGGAACATTATAATTATTTATTTGAAAAATCATTATTCAGTCGGAAATCTCGCGTGTGTTATAAAGCGTGTGGCACATTGTACACATTTCATAAAAATAAACACTTAGGTAATGGAAAACGCACGCGCCAGTACGCTGTGCCGTATAATGTGAAAAAGTAAAGCGGGCGCACAACGACACCCGCGGGGCCGAGAATCGGTTATTTGCTCGTGGATTGTTTTGAATACGGCATTGTTATGGAACTGAGCAACACTGGATCAGTCGAAATCAAAGTTATCTATACTTATAAAATAACATGTCCTGACTGACTGACTGATTCATCATCGCCGAGCGCAAACTATCGAGGCTACAAGCATGAAATTCGGACTGTATATTCATTTTGTTATGTAGGCACCCACTAAGAAAGGATTTTAGAAAATTCCACCCCAAAGGGGTCAAAATAGGGGATGATAATATGTATGAAAGTCCGTCATTTTGAAAGTTACTTAAACAAAATTTTGTATTTCGGTTATTGACGTAAAACAAATAAATACGTGTTTCAGGAATTTTGGAAATTTTATTTTATAAGGGATGAAAAAGGGGGTGAAAGTAAATGCGAAAGTGAGTTTGTTTGTTACGCTTTCACGTCTAAATCACTGAACCGATTTTTATGAATTTATCTACAGAGAATCGGGATTCTGGAGACGGTTACAGGCTACTTTTATCCCGGAAAATGCTGTTCACGCGGGCGGAGCCGCGAGCAAAAGCTAGTGGATTATAAACTTTTAATATGATGCCTCCGTAGCGCAGTGGGCGAGTAGCCTACTGTGAAACGAGAGGCCGTGACTTCGATTTTCGCACCGCAATAAATGTTCGTGTGATTCCCAATAATGTTTGTTGTAGATCTGGGTTTTTTCTCCCCGAATGGGTTGACGTCAAGTAGGCGGCCGATCGTAAAAACTACAAGCCAAATCTTTCTGTAACATGTGTTAAAACTTATGTTGTGTCGATTTACTGCCAGTGAGATCAGGTCAGGTGGAGAATAAGAAAAACAATTAGAACATGAGATGGTTAGATACGAATCTAATTCCATAATAGGCAACAAGGGTTGGTGCATAATATATAAATTATTAATAATGTATTTATTTTCGTTTTATTCCTAATCATAATCACAACACAAATCATACATATTGACATAGATAAAATTATCACATTCAACAAAAAATATAATTTATCAAAAATAGTAATTCAAATAATTCAATGACAAAAACAATATTTCGTAAGAAAACAACTGTGCAACGATATTTTGAAACCCTTATCCATATTTCTGCAACTCCAGAACTCACGCAATCGGCGTACTCGTGGTCTAGAGTCCATATTTAATTCATACTAAAACGCACGACTACGCACTAACCGAGCGATACGCTGTTTAGCCTGCGTGTGTACCTCGCTTTAACTTATGTTGGGAAAACAAACCTACTTTTAATATAATATGTAACGAATGAAACATTTTTGTTGACTTTCCGGTAGATTCTTTTTAGTATGAATGTCATACCGAGCAGGTTGCTTGTATGACACAAGGTGGTAGGTCCCTCGTATGCGAGAGGCCGTCTGGGCTGGTATCACCGCTTTGTCAATTTCTACCGCTGAGCAACAGTGTATTATCAAGCCAGTGAAATTACTGGACATTATGAAACTTAACATTTTATGTTTCGGGATGACGAGCGCAGTTCAGTGCCATGCAGTGCTTTGTAATTCAAAGTTCTGTGTGGTGCTGCTACTGTTTATGGGCAGGCGTGGTGCTTACCATCAGGCGAGCGCCTTGCTCGTCTCGTCACTCAATCAAATCTAAATCTAAATTTTTACTTGACGTGGGTTGAAATGTTTTTGCATATTTGCATTCATATATAATTATGTTCATCGTATTATTTATCATAAACATACGCTGTAATCTCACATATTAGCATACTACATACAATGGCGGATTACTTCTCGTATACGAATAAATTTACCATAAAATTTCTGTACCCAAACAATTCAGAACGCGATTTGTTGAGAAGATTAAACCGGGCCCGTATTATCATACGCTTCTTTATTTATTGCTATGGGATCGTTTATCCATACATTTTCCCCGTTTCTCATGTGAAAATTTCGATTTTAGAACTGTAGAACAGTAAACACACAGCACTCAGCAACCATTGTAGGTAAATTTGTCGCAAGTCAAATAGTTGTACTTAGTTTTTGACAGCCTACGTGGCGCAACGGGTTCGATCCCCGCACCGAGACAAATGTTTGTGTCATCCACAAATATTTGTTTCGGGGTCTGGATGTTGTGAGACCGAAAGTTTCACGTAATTCCTGATACCCACGGTACAAGACTCGTATCTTAATGAGGGGTCAGGACTATGTATGTGACTGTTGGTTGTATTTATTTATTTTTTTGGATTGAGAAATTATTTTTTGTCCTGAACTGTACCTACTATAACTTAACCACAGACTTTAAACAATAAAGCACTGCATGACTGCATGGGCTGCTTTCGTCACCCTGAGACATAATACTCGTTACTTCTCTTAATCTTTTGCTGGTGGTAGGATATTCATATCCGCCCGGATAGCGACCACCGTACATATGGTGTTAAAACTTGCCATAGTGATTCACACGCCTTGTGTGGATCGCGTACAACTGCGCCATAGAGGCAGATGTAGCCTAATAGTAGTAATTTCACTGGTTTCAAACATATCTGTGCTTACACACCTCCGGCGCTCTCACCCACTGCACATAACGTAACAGTGAACTGCGAATTGACCGCTTTCACAGTTTTCTGTGAGACAGTGACTGGGAATAACTCTGTCGAGCCGGCCAGTCATGGTGAGGCAAATTATCTACAGCGTTCCTTTACCACTTACCTTCTAAAATTCAGTTTAGATATAATTTGACCGAGAAAAAATGCCGAACTCTAATTGCACTTCTCTCTTACATCCAAAACCGCCAACCAAAAAAAAGCAATGTCATAGACAAACAAAGCTAATTTTCCTTATGGTTTTAATTAAGAGTCCTGACCGGGCACTAACCTGCCGCCATTTTTGCACTCCCGCACCGCTCGTGCAGATTGATTAAAAGTCTATGGTCCATGCTTTATAGCCTGTTTCCATTGTTGTACGAGTTTTTGGGCCTTTTTTGACGTATCGTTTTAATTTATGACAAAAGAAAGGTCTGTATTTGTCTGTACAGAATCTATAGAATCTAAAGTATATGTTCTGTTAATCAATTCGGTTGATTGTCCATTCAGGCGGTTCAAATCGATTTGATTAACTAAAATCCAAACGCGTCAACCCGCTTTTGGAACGACATAAGCTGCATCAAATACTATTTAATTATTTTAGGTAATTATATTCCATGATGCAGGGGACGTGCTTATGGCAAAATAAAGAATAATAAAAAGTTACATAAACAAACATACATAAGCTCTCACATTTGTATCCCGGAATAATGGGGTTTGTGTATAATTAAATACCAAATTTGGAATTTTTCGGACATTGTATTGGAGTCTTATTTACTGTCTCAACTGAAAAATACAATGAAAAAGAAAAAACGATAATTCATTCGAAATTCAAACCCATCAGGGTACAATGGACCCGTGACCACTCCATGTAGCGTTCAAGCATCATCTAATTTATGGTCGAGGTGGGCACCCGGACCGATAGTTACGGCCGGTCAGTAATTCGGACGGACACGGAGTTTGTTGCGTTATCTCCACAGCCACATTTGAAGGGTTAACTTGTTAATTAGCAGTGAACTATGCTTGTATGATTTCGGGATAGAACGTGGGCATTGGAGGGTTATGAGATTTGAATATTCAAGCAAACAAAATGTGGTAGAAGTCGGTGTGAATTAGACAAGGAATAAATTATTACGACGCACGTAATTAACTGATTTTATTAATTAAATAAGCAGTGATAGCTAACCAAGGAGTGTTACCGACTGCCGCGAAAATGTACCAGGTTCGAAACCAGGCCCCCAAGAGCATGCACCTCATACTTATTTAAAATTACGTATATATTCATTGCTAATTATTATCAGTCAGTTTTATAGCGAAGAAACATCGTGAGGAAACTTTCATACCTGAAAATTATCCATAACACAATTATGTGAAGTCTGTGAGCTATTGATGAGACGTATTTATTAGAGCAGTTCCGAGCATCTATTCCATTTTGACATTACTTAGTCCATCTAATCCACCAACTCGTCGAAATTAAACAAAAAAATAATCTAAGCGCCTACTATACTGGTCAGTCATGGCCTCTTAGCAGAATGGTTTTTTTTTCTTTACCGTTTATTTTGAAGTGATAACTTCTTATGGGAGGGTGAACCGAAACGTTCCGTAACGCGAGCGGTCCATCGACCAGCCAGCGTTAGCCGACCTCCCTGGAACATCGATTATTTCGAAGTCCCAGGTGGCGTCACAAAGTGACCAGTCAGCTTGGACCGGACTTTGACCGGATTTCGACTGGACTTTGACCGGACTTCAACCGGACTTTGACCGGATTTTACCCGGATTTTGACCGGGCTATGACCGGAGTTTGACCGGACTTTGACAGGTCTTTGGCCGGACTTAGACCGCACTTTGACCGGACTTAGACCGGACTTTGACCGGTGTTTGACCGGACTTCGACCGGACTTTGACCGGACTTTGACCGGACTTTGACCGGACTTCGACCGGACTTCGACCGGACTTTGACAGGACTTTGACCGGGCTTTGACCGGATTTTGACAAGACTTTGACTGGACTTTAACCGGATTTTGGCAGGACTTTGACCGGACCTTGACCGGATTTTGACAGGACTTTAACCGGACTTTGACAGGACTTTGACCGGGCTTTAACCGGGCTTTGACCGGATTTTGACAAAACTTTGACTGGACTTTAACCGGATTTTGGCAGGTCTTTGACCGGACCTTGACCGGATTTTGACAGGACTTTGACCGGTATTTGACCGGACTTCGATCGGATTTTGACCGGACTTTAACCGGACTTTGATAGGGCTTTGACCGGATTTTGACAAACTTTGACAGGACTTTGACCGGATTTTGACCGGTATTTGACCGCATTTCGACTGGACTTTAACCGGACTTCGACCGGACTTTGACCGGATTTTGACTAGACTGACATTACTTTGACTGGACTTTAATCGGATTTTGACATGACTTTGACCGGCATTGGACCGGACTTTGACCGGATTTTGACAGGACTTTGACCTGTATTTGACCGGTCTTCGACCGGATTTTGACCGGACTTTAACCGGACTTTAATAGGGCTTTGACCGGATTTTGACAAACTTTGACAGGACTTTGACCGGATTTTGACCGGTATTTGACCGGATTTCGACTGGACTTTAACCGGACTTCGACCGGACTTTGACCGGGCTTTGACCGGATTTTGACAAAACTGACATTACTTTGACTGGACTTTAACCGGATTTTGGCATGACTTTGACCGGTATTGGACCGGACTTTGACCGGTATTTGACCGGATTTTGACTGGACTTTAACCGGACTTCGACCGGACTTTGATAGGACTTTAACCAGGCTTTGACCGAATTTTGACAAGAATGACATTTTTTGACTGGACTTTAACCCGATTTTGGCAGGACTTTGACCGGTATTTGACAGGAATTTGACCGGATTTTGACAGGTTTTGACCGGGCTTTGACCGGATTTTGACAAGACACATTACTTTGACTGGACTTTGGCCGGATTTTGACCGGATTTCGACTGGGCTTTAACCGGACTTCGACCGGACTTTGACCGGGCTTTGACCGGATTTTGACAAGACTGACATTACTTTGACTGGACTTTAATTGGATTTTGGCAGGACTTTGACCGGTATTTGACCGGACTTTGACCGGTATTTGACCGGATTTCGTCTGAACTGTAACCGGACTTCGAACGGACTTTGATAGGACTTTGACCGGGCTTTGACCAGATTTTGACAAGACTGACATTAATTTGACTGGACTTTAACCGGATTTTGGCAGGACTCTTTCTCTCACGCATAAGGTAGCAGTAGGCAAGCTCCTCCGCTCTCACTTTAACCCACATTAGTTTAAGTTATCACTTCTGTCGAGCGTCCCGAGACGTACACTTTTTTTATTAAAACAGGCATATTTATTTCAGTAACTAGCTTTTATTTTATTAAAATATGCATATTTATTTCAGTAACTAGCTTTTGCTCATTGCTTTGCTCGCGTAATGTCTTTTCCAGGATGAAAATGTTTATGTACTGTTTCAGATTATGATCTACATGTGTGCCCAATTTGCCATTATGTGATTGGTTAACTTCCTTGCTGCCTTCCTTGTTAGCCCAGTTTAATGCCAGGGTCCGTCTTTCCATCATGATGTGTCAGCGGATTGGGTATTTTAGGCGACTAGCCATTTGACCCCCAAAATCCGAAAATAAAACGAAGTTTCGCTATTACCTCGTTTGTTCGACAGAGTGTACAACGTGCAAGTCAGGTTGGCTTTAGGCCTAAGATGTTAGCGGCCCACTTACACTCCAAACTAACAAACTTTCAATTTCAAATATATTGCTGTTGATCCTTGCCCTTAATTAAGTTGCATGTATTTAAATATAAGAGCGCCTCCTTCGCCAATAAACTGTGTGCACAGTTTGGCGATTTTGTATTAAATTTAACTGTGGTCATTTACAAAATAAACTAAAAAAAAAAATATAGTCATCCGTTCACTATTATTATTAGTAGCTTATAGGGTAACACTATGGTAAAGTATGTACCTAGATTATTCCGTATTGTGTGGAAACTGTAAACACATGTAGAGAATTCTGTTCTTTCTCATAGTGATAAGGATTGACGATGACGAAACCCGCAGAGAAGGCAACGCTAATATCACTAGTTTTTCATTAGGGTTTCGTGGTTTTTCTTTCAGGCTGTATGGCCACTAAACATGAAAAATACTCACTAGAAGATTTTGAACACCTGACCTGAAAAGATGGTGATGGTGTTAAAAGTTTAACCCCTTTGTCTGTCTGTGTGTAATATATCTGTGGAATTGTAGTGTCTAAGCGTATTGGTTTTTACATACATGCGCAACCACACCTGTACGTTGTGTTGTGGAGACGTTGTGTTGTTCAACAGTCGCTAGAATTATGTCGGCCTCAAATAACGGAATAAACATACACTAACCAACACCGAACACGACTTGCTGGAAAGTACTATAGTGGGTTTTTCGTCATGTGTCTGGTGGTCGCTATCCATATTTTTTTTTTTTTTTTTTTTTTTATCCTGGCTCGGCAAAATGACTACGCCACACCTGATGGTAAGTGTAGCGCAATCCAGGAATAGTGTCGACCAACGACAAACAGTGTGTCTATCGTTGGTCGGCACGATCATGCCGGCCTGCCTAACTGTATACTACTTATCGTGGGATAATATCCTAGGTTATCCCACGAGCAAAGCTCCCACCAATCGATCTTTAGATTCCCATGCCGCTAGTCTTATAGCCGTACATAAAGACGCCATCATACACTACTATTAAGGTGCCAGTTCATTTGTCACATGTCACACGCTTTCTGTTGATCGTTCACAGACGGACGCGAATATTATTACATTTTGGGAGGCAATTGAAACGATGGACAGTTTGTGGTTGTATAAAGATGAGATGGAGAGTGTTTTTTTACTTAATTAGGTAAAGAAAACACAGCCTAATGGTGAATGATCGCTGTTGTTTATGAACACCAGTACGAGAGGAATCCTATTTTACTTTGCCGGCATTTGCAGTAAGAATAGGTTATTGCCTTGAAGGTTCTGAAGTCGGTGAGGTCCAAATATACTGCAAGCGAAAGTTGTGACGTTAACAAGTAATAAGATAGCTTCAAAACTGAGCCTGCAATTATAATTTTAAATATTGGTATGTGTAAATTAGGGAGTATTCAGGAAAGCCACACAATCTGCCGGTTACAAATTATTCAATGCGCGCTGAAGTTGACCACTAAACGAAAATAACATTCCATTCGCGACCAAATCAACAAAGAATAGTATATTTTGACTGGTAGAGCCACGCTGTAGATAGTTTTGTCTACAGCACGAATGGGCTGGCTCGACCCGGCCTTTACCACTGTCTCACAGGAAACCGACGTAAAGTAGCGGCTTGCTGCTGCGTTTCGTATGGTGAGTGAGATATCCGGAGGCCCAAATCCACCGCCCCTTCCCAATCCCTTAATTATAATCACCCAAATATCCCAGTTTCGATGCACATCTAGCCTAACTTTATTATACACAATTAAATCGCAATTTTCAACAGCAAGCCAAATAGGCAATCAAGCTTTATGTACTCCATTTCTAAAACAATATCGGGGTTGAGGTCATTATCAGTCTGACTGGCGGAACCCAATTTTCCTGTTCCACTGGAAAACAATAGGCAATCAACGTCCGGACATTTTGGTTCATAAATCAGTCGCGAAAGAATCTCGCAGTGGGAACCTTCGCAGATGCTGTGACGAGGCATTATAGCTTTGTAGCTTGTTTTTATACTTGCATATTAGCATTATTGCATAGTCAGTATCTAATAGCTGTGGAAGATTGAGATACGCAGATATTAAGGTTTCTGTAGACTCGAATCAATTAGTTTTTTTCTTTAGTGGTAGAGCCACATCATAGACAGATTTCTTGAACATGAATGGGCCGATTCGACAGTTTGTAAGTATGCCGAGCCCAATTAATCCTCTTTTCCCCAATACCTCTTCCTTTCCTAATTGCTTAAATCAGCAATGTACATACTTTTTATTCCTTTAATATTGTGAGAAAGTGATTACTTACAGTCAGGTGAGCCACCTGTTCTTATAATTATACCTGGTATAGTATACTGGTATGAAGGAAGCTTCAACTCTGAAAATTGATGTCGGGAGTTTTCCTTTAACATAGCCTAGAGCGTCCGTTCTGTTCGTCAAACGGAACGACCCTATTTGGAATATCTAATTTGCTTTTGCTAGAGGTTGTTGTTTCTGAGGTTTAGCATTCTTTGTCCGACAAACGATACATCGTCACAGGTCACAAATTGATTCTTTATGTTGTTGTATTCTTATGTGTGTAGCGCCATCTAGTTGAACTTCAGAGCACAACAAGAAAGCGTTGCAGAATTTATATTCGATGATTATCCTTGTTCATTGCTGAAAAAAAAAATATACCTGCAGTTTGTTATTTTTTAATATTACAGTTTTCATATTAAATCAAGTTCATGTTTCTTTTTTAAATCAAGTAACAAGGGGAAAATAACTTTTTTTATACGACAATTTAAAAGCTACTAAGAAAATTAAATAAAAATTGCCCCAAGATTGACATTTAATTTAAATTGGTGTTTGTTAAAGTTTCAGTTTTTCCAAACCCTTTTTGATGTAAATAACCCTCAATAGATGGGACTACCTGTCATCAAAGATTCCTCCCGTGTTTTTAAAATAAACAAGTCGACCTCGCAAATTTCACTTTTCGTTTGATTGTGTTTTCAAATCATTTCGATTTAGATCAAAGATAAAAGCGAATTTAAATATTATGTTTAGAATAAATTGAACCGGTTATTCCATGAGCTGTCTGCAAAAAGCTTTGGCATTAATATAACCATTTGATTCAATAGTAATGAATAATAAATAGCATTATTGCTATTCCTGTTTCAGAGTTAATATAGTACCGACCTTACTCGGAGAAAAATTAAAAAATATATCAGAAATTTCTTATTCTTTTTTTTTATAATATGCTTGCTTTTTTAATATGTTATCTTATATAATGTGCTTTTTTCAAATGACAGAAAAAGTGTAAGTAATTTAGTTTTCAATTCAACGACATTACTTAAATCCTAACGCTGTACGTAGGGCCGCCAAATTGCTCTATCTACTCGAAATTATTAATGAAGTATTTATTATTTTTGATTTAGTTATTATTTATTTATTGATTTATGTATATATTGATTACGGGGCTGGTAATGGTATTATAAGGGTCATTCCACATTAAATCGTCTGAAACGAAAAAAAAAAATCCCGACTAATTTTAGATTTTGGTGTAACTTTGAGAAACTCTACTCTAGGGTCCCAAAGAACAAAATTTACACGAGTTTGATTTTTACAAGCCTTGTTTCCGACTATTTAAATATAGACGTTTTTAATTCTCACAGTTAAAACGCTAGAGTCAATTAAAATTCACGAAAAATGACTAAAAAACACTCATTTTCAGCATGCTGCTATTATTCAAAGGGATCGTTCGAGCCAATTCTCCTCATTTACACTTAAACTACTATCTTTCCGACTGTAAATTCCGTCTTGATCATGCAGATAGCTTCAAACAGAAAAAAATCACAGCAAAAGTTGATAAGGTTTAAAAATATAGATTTTTAAAAGTCTATATTTAAACAAGCAGAAACAAGCGCTTGTAAAAATCAAACTCGTGTAAATTTTTTTTTCGTTTCAGACGATTTTATATGGAATGACCCATAAGTAAATACTTATAATACCATTGACAGTACAGTCAACCTGGGTAATTTTGGCTCACTTTAGAGGTAATTTATAGTAGTACGGATTTACTTTTATTGTTATTTGTCATAAATTAGTGTTTCTAGTGGAATATTGACCTTTATAATCTAAATTCCTGTGTTATTTATCAAAACGATAAATACAAGACCCTTAAATTACCAAAAATTTGGTGAGCCAAAGTTACACTGACATTTGGGTAACATTAATAAGTATGAGGAGTTGATAAAGAAAATCTCTAATTTATGTAGTTTTTTTTACTCCTCGGTAAGATTAGCTTGTCATATTGATACATTTCGTTTAAATCACTATCTCCCTTTTAGTGGCAACGTAGGGTTGCCATATTAATACAATATTAAACTGCCTGGTTTATCGAAATCAACTTCTATTTTATGGACCTCTTAAATCAAGTTATTATTGTATTAATCAGGTTTTGATGTACTTATAATCATTGCAACGCCTAAAAAAAGCAATGCCTAAAATAATAAAACAAACTCAATCACATATAAAAAAGAAACATAATATCGGCTCTCAATTCCCCCATACCATGTATAGAAATTGATCATCAATCGCATAAGAATCGCCTCGTTTTGTGATTTTAGATCCTCCAAATCGACTAACTATATTTCGGGGGTGACAATTAAATATGTCAAGCTTTGATGGCCACTTCCACCCTTCAAAACTTTTTTGCATAATTTAAATTTTCACGCATTGTCTGTCCTCGCCCCGAGCTAATGTTACCCCAAATGGTCTGAAAATGAAACGGATCGAAGATTAATTAAAGATTTTTTAAAAAATCTATCAATATCGCGGGATATTTCAGTGTTATTACATAAAAAACATATGATTCTTCAACATAAAACTGAACTCGCCTTCTGTAGTTCTTCTGTAGTAACTGCTATACACAACTTTTTAGCAAGTTTATTTTTAACTCTATTTACCGCCAAAATTTTGAATGATGAGAAAGAAATATATATTTGATAAATGTCAATTGTCACTGCTGGTTTCGTTTAAAAACACTTTTTACTTTCATAAATTAAACAACTTTTCATTATACAGAGATTCAGTAAGAAGAGAAAAAATTAAACGTTCAAATACAAGTTAGTGAGTCAATGTTACATTGAAAGCTACAGTTATCCAGGTTGACTGTATAACCAGTAACATTTTAAAATGGCGCCAATGTCAATTAGCCGACAGCCGTGTCGCTTGACGTTTTTGTTCCGTCCAACGTATATATTTGTTTAGAGCGTTAATAATCCTCCAATATTATACTCGTAAATACATATTATATGTATACATATGTACATACTTCTCCTGCATAATGAAATGTTTTTCAATTTTAGTATTCCATAAAATTCTCTGTATGACGGAACATCCAACGTTTGACATTTTGTATGTTTTGACAGTTGAGTGTTGACCGATTGTTGCATGGGTTATAACCTAAAACCGTCGGTGTTATTGCAAAAATCGTTTATTGTGATTGTTTTAAACTGAATAAACATTAAAAAATACTTTTTCTGTGTGAATTATCTACCACAGCCCTTGTGGCTCAGGTCTTTTTGTGGAATTGTTGTGATTTGCGATAGTACAAGAGAGTTAAATTCTATACTAGTAGTTGCAGTTTTGTTAATATTTATTTTTGCAGTTAATTCATAAAGAAATACAGTTGTAATTAATTCCGAAAATATTTAAGTGTGTTGTATTCTGTGAGAATAAACATTTGCTAATAAATGATAAATTTATCAAATATAATCAATTATAGTAGGGTTCATTCTTTTTATAGAACTTGTTTTGCAAAAAAATTACATTACCGATATAACGTGATGGCCACGCAGTGTTCCAAAACTGTGAGTGATTTAAATTTGGAAGAATTGCCGGCTAAGAAAATGAAACTGGCCAGTGATTCCAATGTGGTGATCCATAAAAGAAGTGTTGCTACAATGTGCGGTGCTTGGCGTCCAGAGGAAGAAGACGGTGGACTAATACTAGTGTTTCCGAAAAGAGATTTGTGCATCAGTCCGGATCCAACGGATGAAAAGAATTTTCCGGAGAATGTCAAAGATATTTGGGAGGAGGATGAGCAGAGCTCTGCTGAAATACAGGTAATATTAGCTGTTTAATGGTCGTATTTAATTATCAGTATGATAAACCTTGTGTAAGACAGACAGTTGCATTCTTACATTATTTTATAACATATTAAAAACATTAAATAATGTTAAAACAACAAAAATTACTTAAACATTTTTTATACTAAATATGTAGTCGTAGGTACTTCAACAATTTATGCTTGAAAGACAAGACTTAGCTTTACAAACACCTATCAAAGTTCTATGACCTATTACAGTCCAGTAAATTGTGAAACAAAAATACGAAATTGTTTAATATTTTTATTATTTACCATTTGTATTCATTAATGTTTTTGTAATGAAGGAAATAATAAAATGCATTTTTAAAATGTAAATTTTTTCATGTAATATGTTGAAGTAATTTGTCATGATCCATCTATCCTTGACCACCGTGAATTTAACTGGAAAATTTAGACACAAAAATGTCCTGTTTTATAGTGATATTACAGCCATTTATTTTATTTCCGTTTTGTAAACAATGTCCAAGGAATGGTGGATGTCAAATGGGCAGACAGTTTTATTAAATCTGCATAATGCTAAGAGCAAGTTACTTACCTGATGGTAAGCATTATGCGTGCCCATAAACAGAAATGACACCACACAGAATTTAGTATTACAAAGAACTGCATGGCACTGGGCTGCGCTTGTTACCCCAAACATAGACGTCTGATAATGCCTAGTAAATTCACTGGGTTTTAAGTCTTTTAATCGGAAACACTACAGTGCTTATATACAGCTGCATGGTGGCAGAAAAAGACAAAGCGCTGATACTAACCCAGACGGCATCTCGCATACTTGAGACCTATCACCTAGTAAAAATTTGATTAGGATTTTTCACTCATTTCACTCCATTTGAGTACCGCCATTAATATTAAAAAATAATATTATGGACGAATTTTATTTATTTATTTATAATTCTTTATTGTACAGTGGAAATAAAAATACATGTAACGTAACAGTCAACGAAATCAAAGTACAGTAATTTTACTGGTTATACAACGCCATCTTATAAAAATTTGTTGAACTAAATGGTATCTAACCTTACTAAATAGTAGCTAACGTTTTTTAGAATATTATGATACAGATTACAGAATGAAAAACATTTTTTATACGTTAATCTGATAATAAGTAATTTAATTCCAATGTTTATAATCTTGCAGCCTCTTTAGGCATTGTAAGTACATTGGCACATGGTATTTTTTGTTTAGCATACGTAATCCAGCGCTATCTATTGAAAGTGTACCAAACTATTACAAGAAGCTTCTCAATCTACGGTTTGAGTTGCTGGTTATGTAATGCGATACTAGATGGCGTTGTTGTTAAATTTTGTAACATTTCGTTGGCAACATCTCATTCTCTATTGTAAATGAAATGCTAAAAGCCCGCTGTGCAGCCTTTGCGTATCCATTTTGATTATCCTGCTAATGGATATACCGCTGAGACTTAAATGGATTTCGACGTGTTAGCATTAGACGTACATGGGTAAATCTTACGTAGACTGTAGTACCACCTAGCGCTTATAGTTATTTTCGTTTGTTTTTTTTTTCGTATTGTTACCACAGTATGAGCAATGTAGAAGTAGGTTGAAATAAGTAGATATATATATAACTTCGTTGCTTTGAAACATTTTGATGGATGGAGTCGTGTGGTTCGAATTCTGGGAATGACATGGATGGCCGGGCATTTATTACAGAATCGTATTAATTCGTAAATGGGGAAGATTGCCGGACCGGATAGCTTTAATCGAAGGACTATACTTTTGAGTAAGTTTCATGCACATTGGACGGAATTTGAAATAAAATCCGGAGTGGTTTCCGAGTTACCAGAGAAGGTAAGTCCACTTAGTTATGAATAATTTTAAACAGAAGCAACTATTCTCTATGTTCGCGTTGTCGTTCAGTGCCGCGTCTACAGCATTCCTTAATAGCCTTTATTCTAGACTCGAGCTGACGAGAATAAGGTTTGACGGCGCCTTCAAAGTGATTCTAAATGTTCCTGAAGTTGTTTAAGCCGATATTACTTTTTAATGCGTGATAAAAGTGGAACGTTTGGAACATTCCGCAAAGTTTCTCATAAAGGCACGGTTTGAGATACGCGAATACCTGAAATCGTACTTAAACAATAGGGTAGTTTCCCATGTCGAATATTATACATTATTTTATACCCACCAGAAAATAATACGAAAAAGAAACCCTTTTGTTAAAACACTGTCAAAATTGGTTCAAAAATTAGCCTACAATTATGATATTGGTATGAACAAAGGTAGGCGCGTAGTGGGGACATCTCACTATCTCGCTCGCACGCATGCACCCGGCACCGTAATGGCCATTTTACGCAGTGACGTCAAAGTTTGCGTCGTCTGTTATTTGACAAGTGCCCTAATATTAAATTTGAATGGTTTCTAATTTATTTATTTTATGGACGGATTAATGAAATTCTTTCTGCAATAGGTTTTGGAAAAACATAACTTATTCATTAAAATAATAACAAAAACAAGGCAACTATCCTACCACACAAAGCGGTCGTGCCCCTGTCGTCTTTTGTCGCAGTCTTATGTCTTGGTCGCGTACCTCAATACGTGCCTTCACCTTACCGTGGCTTCATTTTACAGCTGACACTTTGAGTTTGACATTTTATGTACAGTACTTTACTGACTCTAATATCTGGATTAGGGTAAATCGTAAGGTCAATTTAGATTGAGTGATTTGGTAAATGTTGTTTTGTGCTATGTTTCCCTTTACGGCATATAGGTTGTCAAACTTATTTCGCCTACTGCCCACTTTGAGAATTCAATATTTAATTTTTCTAGTGCCCTACCAAATTACTTTATTTTAAATATTTTAGATATTTACCTAGTAATTACATCGATCTCCTCCTCCAAATCACTACATTGCCCATCAATTTCCTCTAGACCTTTTACCGCTCAACTGAAAGCCTCCTGTGCCCTCCTCATCGCCCACTTTGTCTAAGACTGATTTACGATACGATTGTTTCAACCAGCAACCCAATACCAGAATAATCACGTGTTACCGATTTAAAGAAAAGTGGATTGCGAACGGGAGGTGGGTTTTGGATCTCCGCACATCTCACACACCGTACTAAGCGTAAAGCAAGCTACCATATCACATTGTTTTCTGTGAGACAGTTAACCCGATGGAGCAGGACCATTGATGCTGAAGATAAAAGTGTGTATAGCATAGCTCTACCTACATCGTGGCTCAATGTGTTTGCTTCTTGTCAATATAAAATCATTTATTCGAAGCATGAAGAAGCAATTAAGCAACATAGTAACGAGTTACAGAGTGCAGATCACGTGCCTGCTGATGTAGTTCAGGGGGTTCAGACAGACGACCTGTGGAAGGTTGTTGGCCGTAAATTAGCTGTAGGTACTCTGTTTTAAAACAAATCTCAAAATAGAATAAGAACACAATCATGTAACAATGAAAATATATATAAGGCACTAATAAATAAGACCTAGAAGGTGAGATATAAAACTGGAAGTACTAATTTAATACAGAATAAGATAGCAGTTGTAAACCCAAATAATAGACATAAGTAGCATAAGAATGAGAGAATATCAATAAAGAAGGAGGATAGGAAATCCAAATGGGTTAAGATCTCATATCAGACAAAGATAAATGTAAATATATCAAAAGATTTTTTACGTTTACGTGAATGTTACACATTAATATAAAACTAATTTAAACAGATTTTATCGCTGTTTTTATTTTAATTTTGGTCCCGTCGCGTCGCGTCGTTCCGAAAGCTTTTCAGCCGTCGTGGTCACGGGTTTGTGTTTATTATCGCTTGCTTTAATGGCGAAAGAAACATCGTATGAAAACCTGTATACTTGAGACGTTTTCCTTAAGTAGGTATCTGAAGTCTGCCAACCCGTATTAGGCCAGCGTAGTGGACTAAGGCGTAACCCATCTCATTTAGTAGAGGAAGTCTGTGCCCAGCATTGGAATGTATGTTCCATCAAGATTGGCAACGTTTCCAGGATTCTGGCATTCAAGGTGTCTATGGATTGTGGACATCACTTACCATCAGGTGACCCACTTACCCAAGACCCACATACTCTATATACAGTTGATAATTCTCAACAAAAACTTACACAGCTCCTACTAATAGTTATGAGACAAATGTCTCTGCAAATGCGTACTGCGAAAGTTAAATCAGATAGTAATTTATGAAAATAAAAGTCTGAATGCATTTCAACGTGGCGACGCGACGACGTGAAAATCACAGATCTGACTAACGAGTTCGAACTTGCCGCCATTGACATTTGAAAGCGGTGGCAACTTTGCCAGTGTGCTCTATTTGATTCGTTCTTTATTATGTTTCTTTTGAACCGCTTGTGCATTGAAGGATTCATATTCCTTCAAATATTATGATTCATAATCGTCATTTTTATTTGAAAGGGGTAAGCAAACTTGAATCTTGTTTTCTTTTTTGTTTAATTTGATGCATTAATATTTCATGTCTGTCATTGTTATTTGCAATTACTACTTTAGTGTTTTGAATTTTGCCTCGTTATATTATGTTTCTTAAATCAGAATCAGCTGACTTTAGAAAAATGAATGATTTAAATCATCACTTTTAATTTTGTTTGTGAGTTCTGTTGAAATAACTAGATATCAGCTACCGTCTGCTTTGGAATACATAGAAGCCCAGGGACGGCGTTCTTAAAACAAATAAACGGTAGGAAATAAAACAAAAGCGTAAGAAAAAATAAAAAAATAAGTTGATGCCGTTGTAATTTTGAATTTGTGGTTGTTTAGCATCGACTCAAAATAGGTTCGATAATATTAAATCGACTCAAACAAACTAATAAGATAAAAATAGATTAACCAATTCTGAGTCGGTTCTATTGCAGTTTAATATCGATGACCGATACAACAGGCTCAAAATTGACAAATTTTATTTTAATCTTAGTTTTTGTTACTGGCTTTTATTTAAAAAAAAACTATTTTTTTGTGAGAGAGTGTAATGTGCGTAAACATATAGTACTACAACATTAAATTAATAATTCTTTGTTTGCAGTTTACTGTCACATAAATTTTATTTAATAAATGTCAGCGACATGAATTAGTTCGTTGGCCAGAACTATAAACACGGATCGATTCAACAGTTCATTCGCTCAGTAGTCCCTCCCTAGTATTTTCAATAAACCATTGTCAGGGGATTTGAAATGAAAATTCTATTATAACAGATGTTTTATGAACGGGCCGTGAATAAGAAATATTGACGCTCGCTTTTGGTTTCAGAGATTTTATTTCTTTGTCAGTTTTGAATACTGAATTTACGTGATTTGCATTAATATTTTTTTGTTTCAAATAATATTTGTCTGTTTTCATCCAATTTAATAGACAGTTAGACAGGTAGAATTGGAATTTTTGGTGTCTAGCACCTTGATTTTATCATCTGCGATGCTGTTTGTAAATGAATATATCTTAGATCTACTACTTATCTGGTAGGTATTCGTACCTTGTATTCGATAACTTCGTGTCATTTTTTCTCTTCCGTTTATTCGTCACATTGTATTGTGTATTATCTATTATGAATGAAATGATGTAAAGTATTGTTTACATATAAACAGACTAATTTGTGAAATCTATGAATTAAAGTACTCAAGTTTGTGTCTTTAATTTAAATGTGCAATTTAGGAGTAAATGAATTAAAATCTACATGGACATTGTTGATTTAGGTACATATTGATTTCACTACGCTGAAAAGTCTTCGAAACGTCGGGACCAAAATTAATAAAAAACCGCGATAAAATCCGTTTATATTAGTTTTATTTCAATTAGGTACATATTAGTAAAGTTGATGCTAGAATATTGTCCAAAATATTTAATTTACTGCACATTCTATTCAAAACTTATCACCACGGTTTTGGTCGTTTGCGGCTTATGCAACCGCTTCAGCTCAGCATCACATTTCATTTGCCGGCATGTGAGTCACGTAGCTTATCTTGTTAGAAAAGATTAGCACATATATGCCCGGACTTATACAAACCGTACCCACAACATAATAATTAATTTATCAAACAAAAATGACATACAGTAAATGTAAGCTTTATTTACCATATAAGAACATCCAGGAATATAAATAAATCCCCATTAATGTCATATCCAACGAATCACAAATTCACATGGCTTCCGCGGGCCCATTTATTATGGGCACGCTAAGCCGGCTTAAGGATCTTTACAGATTGTCCACCTCCAAATCTGGTTCGTAGGAAGTTGAGATCTTCTAATCTAAAATAACGAGCGCTGCCACAGAATTTTGAATCTTGCTGCACAGGAAATTAATGATGCGATGCTCGTTGAAACGCTTCATTTCTGAATAAAAAGAGAATATATTTGGTTTCGATATGAACAACTACTACTACGAGATACGTACAACTTTAGCAGTTCTACTTGATGTTAAGGAAATAAGGGTGGTTGGTATATCTATTGAGGAGATACAAACTGTTGTTGGCTGTTTTATGGTTGATGTGGATAGTGTTATTTTTATTAAAGTAAGACTGTTACGTCATACCTAGGCAGCATTGATTTTTTTACATTAGTCCTTTTTAGCTCTTGCTTCAAGTTGTATAGTATCTGGTTCAGAGGCACATAAAGCATGCTGAACACCGTGTCATGACAAACACATATTTATGTTAAAACTATATCATATTGTCATACTTTTTTGAAATTTTATTAGTATGTGATTAGTTAATGACGAGATCTGAAAGTCGCTTGACTGATGATATACGTCATGCCTGCCCATAGATAGAAGCAAAACAATCGGAACCTCATCTTATAGCACTGCATGTCACTGGACTGTGTTCGTCACCACGAGACATAAGATGTAGTCTCATACTGCCCAGTGATTTTACTGGTTTTAATGACCTTCAAACCGCAACACAACAGTGCTTACACATTGGTAATTCGCGGTAGAAATTGATAATGCGGTGAGACCAACCAACATCTCGCATACGAGGGATCCTTGTAAAAGTTTTTTTATATTCCAAGATCTATTATCTAGCTAGGCAATCGTTCATTACATTTAAATGCATTGCTGTTACATATTTTCTTTTGTATAAGGATAACACATATTTTCTAGACAAAAAAATATTGGATGACAAAAATCTGGTACATATTACTCGATAGAAATCCGCACACGGACCTAACGTTCGAGGTCTATAAATATACTCGGTTATCTGCCTAACGTCCGAAAAGTAATTAATCCATTGAAATGTTACATTTGGGGTTGCGTTTCTTAGAGGAGTCAATTTTATTTTTTTGATGTGTAGGGGGGGTAAGTGTAAAGCTAAAATCAAGTTTGTGGGGTCGCCACCCTTGTCCCACGGCCGCCATCTTGAAAATAGGGGTTGAAACGGTTTTTACGATATATCTCTTAAACTATTTATCTGATAAAAAAAATTGTTAACGTTTTTTGTTGCTAATTAAATTCTCTATAACTTTGGTCCAGTAACTTTTTGTCGTAAAACTATAAATAAAAAAGTTATAAGTGAAAATGTAATAAAGAAAAAAATAAAGATGATAATTCTCTTGACAGCCTAAGATACAAACAATTCGCCAAGGCAGTGACAAAAAGTACATTTAATTTATCTTCACTTCCTCCAACACAAGACACAGCTCGCTTTCATACTTTCCGAGTCTACCATCAGGTCCAGTCGTGGCTTGGTAATAATAATGATCCTGAAGACTGGGGCTGGAAAAAATGTGGAAAATTATTGATGCCAGTGCAGAGCTCTAAACCTCCAGCACCCCCTGAGCTTCTTAAATTGATCTTTTGTAAATGCAAAGGAAACTGTGGAGCGATGTGTGGATGTCGAAAAGCAGGGCTAAAATGTTCCGCAGTGTGCTTCCATTGTTCTGGAGAACTGTGTTCTGTGTCTTGTGTTGGAGGAAGTACTTTTTGTCACTGCCTTGGCGAATTGTTTGTATCTTAGGCTGTCAAGAGAATTATCATCTTTATTTTTTTCTTTATTACATTTTCACTTATAACTTTTTTATTTATAGTTTTACGACAAAAAGTTACTGGACCAAAGTTATAGAGAATTTAATTAGCAACAAAAAACGTTAACAATTTTTTTTATCAGATAAATAGTTTAAGAGATATATCGTAAAAACCGTTTCAACCCCTATTTTCAAGATGGCGGCCGTGGGACAAGGGTGGCGAGTTTGTGGCGACCCCACAAACTTGATTTTAGCTTTACACTACACATCAAAACAATAAAATTGACTCCTCTAAGAAACGCAAGGTGAGGCCTAAAAAATGTAACATTTCAATGGAGTAAATACAGATTTGATTACATTGCGATAATATGTGTGTCGGGGCTAATATTGACTTGCGTAGTGTGGACAAAAGAATATGACAACAATATGATTCTAATTTCATATTGTGCCGATGTGGGCGAACTGAGAGTACTTTTATCCGTTTATGTATTTCATTAAGTTGTTTAATTTAATTTGATTAATCAATTACTGTATAAAGTGGTAAGTGTCTCGTATTTTAGAGTCTACCGCTCTACGTGCTACGTCTACGTTGCTCTTCTGAAAACTAGTTTACAATTACTGATGATATCATAAGGTTTTTAGGTAAATATCATAGTTGTATATATACTAGTTGAAATTAGATATATATTCGTTCACCGCTCACCGCCCCATTAAAAGCAGTTTTGTACAGTCGTTATAACTCGGTTAGAACAACTGTAGACCAATTATAGGATTGAAAGCTGTATTAGTGGGTTTTAAAGGTACAGCAGGTTTATATCCGATTATAAAAGCGCTGTAGCGCTTATTTACGGCGCTTTGTTTATTATTTACGGCGCTTTCTATATTAAATGCATCTGACCGTCTACTATAAAGCTTCTTATAGAGCTTGTATATGTAAATTATATCTATCCAAAAAATCATATTATAAAGATGCTTTAAAAGTGAACAAACTTTCGTCGCTCCGAAACTTAACAAGGTTTCTGTTGTTCGCGAGAAGCCCTTGATCTAAAAAGCTTTTACTTTTCTTTATTAAATATGTCTGTAGGTCTTCAGTTTCATAAATTTACGTTTAATGTGACTCCTGTAAATATGAAATATCAGAATAAATTAATATATTAATAATAATATAAAAAAAAAAAGTGTGCGTCCCGGGACGCTCGACAGAAGTGATAACTTAAACTAATGTGGGTTAAAGTGAGAGCGGAGGAGCCTAACACAGTCGTGTCAAAGTCGTGTCAAAGTAGTGTCAAAGTCGTGTCAAAGTCGTGTCAAAGTCGTTTCAAAGTCGTGTCAAAGTCGTGGCAAAGTCGTGTCAAAGTCCGGTCGAAATCCGGTTAAAGTCCTGTCAAAGTATTGTGAAAGTCCGGTCAAAGTCCGGTCCAAGCCGACTAGTCACTGTGTGACGCAACCTGGGACTTCGAAATTATTGATGTTCCAGGGAGGTCGGCTAACGCTGGCTGGTCGATGGACCGCTCGCGTTACGGAACGTTTCGGTTCACCCTCCCATAAGAAGTTATCACTTCAATAAATAATGGAATAAATTATCCCAGGGTGTTTTCCGTGAAATTGTAATAACAAAACCAAGGCTTCTCTAATTTGATTGTTGAATGTTGTGTATGAGTACATGGAGTATAGTTCGCGAAGAATACCACCGTTTTGTGATCCTGCCATGATCTCAAATTCCGTGTGTTGTCACTTGTCACCGAAAAACCAAGACCGCAAGATGTATTTAAACCATTTAAGTTAGTCTGACTAAAATTAGCTGTAGGATATTCGTATCCGCCTAGATAGCGACCAAAGTACACAAGGTATAAAAACCTGCCAAAGCTACCTCGTGTGTATCGCATTCTAGGATCAGCCACTATATATCTGGCTCTCCCGAGGGGCTTGCGACATGACGTGATGGTTGGTTAGGGCGGTTATAGAAGTACACCCTTGTATCCCTGTGCCTGCATCGGTTATCCGCCTGTCCTATCGCGGACCCCTTGATGATCTCATTGTTTTTGGTTTTTTTTTGGACTACACTGCGAACACCATCAGGTGTAGTGTGTGTAAGTCACTTTGGCGTTCTAGGATAAACAAAAAAATTTACGAGCTACTTTAGAAATTGTGCAAGCTATATATACGTTCAACGTTCCCAGCTCAACAAAAATGAAATAGAATCAGCGTGTTACAAATCGTTGGTGACATTGGCACAATATGCCGAAAACTAGGCTATCGTTCGAGCCGTGTTGCCAGTCAATTCCATAAATCTACTGTCGTTTTGCACAGCCACTAGTCTAGTCAGACCGATCACCTGGCATCAATCATCCGGCCAATCTCTGTCAGCCGCTGCAATCTCCTCCAGTTTGCCAATAACACGTTGAATGTCAAATTCGGAGTCAGTATCTTGTCAAGTCAAGTACCTTAAACCAACTTGGTGTTGAGCAACGAAGCTGACTTTCATGTGAATGGGCGTTTGCGTGAATTGTGACAAAATTGTAAGGTTTTCATCAGTATTGCAGGGTGTTGAAAAAAAAAAACATATCATTCTAGTAAAATAAGTGCGACTTAAGTTTTTGTAGAATTATTTTGCCTTTGACTTTATTTATAGCGTTTCCATAAAATTCATTCACATTAGCCATTAAAATTGTTTTAAAAAGGTAACAAGTTCATATCAACCGTATTACTTCAACTTTATAACGTTGCGAATTAAGCCTTGGTTTCATCAAGTTCTTGGTTTGAGCCGACTTCCTAGGCTCTTAAGATTTTATTGTTGTTTTGATGAAGGAAACTTTTCCCTACGTAAAACTCCTAGACTCTGGTCTGGCTTATGAATGACTTTGTTTTGAGTATACTTACAGATTTAAATTTTGCAAAGTTTTGAATCTGCTGTAATTTCGTTTGGAATTGCGAACATCTATTAACACACAGCATTTACCTAATATTATTACAAATTAAAATATAAAGACATTTAATGGTTAAACAGGTAGACAATTGAACGGACAGAACAGGCGTAGGCATATTATTAAGGTTTTATTGGCTCCCTCTTGGGTTTGAATCTAAAAATAACCAGTCTTCGAAACTACTGTAGCACTGAACAAAAAATATGTAATATAAAATACAAATTCCCTGCAATCCCCGATTGTCGTCATGTTTAATAAATCTAATCGCATCCTATCAACTTTTTTATCCATATGATCTGGCCTATTTCGGAAGCCGGTATTCCACTCATATCTCCACAGTTATTATCATCATCGTGACGCTAACTAATACTGAAATGTTTCATATCTCTAGTGTTATGATGTAACCGATCCCCAATCTCGAGTAAATCGAATTCATCTGGGACTGGTAGAAATACCGTTACTTAGTGCGGAATTATATCATCCACTAACTTGCCACATAAATATTAATGTCGTTAGACGTACCGGGAGTCTGACATCCAAATCCCAAGAGCGGTATAAAGATAGAAAAACTTGGGTACTCCCCGGGCCGGGATGCGTGGCTCATAATTTACTTAGAGTCGACCCCGCTGCGAGCTTAAACGTTTTCCGAAATTCTAATTTGGTTTCGGTTTGAATTTATTCCTGTTGAAACAATTGGCTTTCATGGATTCCGGGAACGATTTGTATAATTAACCTCGTTAAATCTTTAGGTGTGCTTAAGTTTTCCTCTCTTTGTGCATTTTAATGTTCTAAGAACTTGCTACCTATTAAATAGTGTTTGGTGGATAGGTTGCGATTGGGCGCAACAATATTCAGTAGGTCTAGCGCGAATTACAAATACGTTCATAATTTTCGAATTTGAATAAAATTAACACTCGTGATTAAAACTGTAAATGTAAAGAAAAGAAAATCGCTCAGATGTATCCTTATACCCGCCCCAACCAACCATCAAGTCATGTCGCAAGCCCCCCGGGAGAACCGCATATACATTGGCTGATCCTGGAACGCGATCCCGACAAGGTGTGTGGGTCACTATGGCAGGTTTTAACACCATGTGTACCGGTGGTCGCTATCTGGGCAGATATAAATCTTCGACCAGCATACATTAATCATACTATCAATTTTAATTCATCACAGTTCCTACTAGTGGCTACTGGTACTTGTTGCATGGAGAGTAACGAAAACTCTCATTGTTTTAGAAACCTATCAAAAGTTGTACTAGGCTTACAGAACATAACAAAAGAAAATTATCATTTAATGTACATAATGTTTTTGTGGTTTTTGTATTTAGATATTTTGTAAAGTTGTTGAACATTTTGGTAATTATGACTTAGTGTTTCTCATAAACAAAAAAATACCCGTATGATTGAAAAATGTTTTTGTTGCACTAGGTGCGTTATTAATTTAATCTTTTAAACTTATCGATACTGTATAATTATTACTGCGTCATACGAAATTCTACCCAATTCATAATACTGTCTGTATTAAAAAATCTGGAATCCAAAGCGGCATAGCTATCATTTGTTAAGAAACGACATGTCTGTAAACCTAATTTTTTTTTTAATGCTAACACAGATTAACCTATTTCCGCAGGCGGTGTCAAGGATGAATATTATTAAAAGACGAGCGAAATTTTCCAGCGTATTGATATTTTGACATTGATATATATCCCGACCAAGTTGGGCACATCGTGAATAATTAAAATTCTTCAAGGGTAACTTTGCCTGGCAAAAAAGGTCCCGTTCTCAAGTAAATTTATAAGCAAATTGACCTTAGCTAAACTTGTGTTTCTGTGTTGTTGGTATTCATTTTAGTGAAGTTGGCGTTTTGGGAAGTTTTTCACGTAAAAATGTAATTCCTTTATAAATGTTTGCTCGAGAGGCAACAGTTGAACGGATCTTTTTTGTATTTAATTGAATGACGAGATCAGCAAGTCGCCTGCCCATAAACAGAAGTAACAACACACATAACTTTGAATTACAACGCACTGCATGACACTGAACTGTACCCAGAGACATAAGATGTTAACTCTCATAATGCCCAGTAACTTCACTAGCTTCAATTCTAAAACTGTCTTTTTTGTAAACTAATTTCGTATTGTTTAGAACAGGAAACGTAAGAACAATATGGTATACATATTTTATCGCCTAATTGGTCTAATGACTAGTGATAACGTACTAAGGCTAAGAACTGTAAGGTCCTGGATTCATTTCCCAGGTCGGACAGTCACAATCTGTGATAATTTTGATTGGAAGAATCACAAATTGCCCAATATTTAGTTAGTTAGTGTTAAAATAACATCTCGCGTAACCCTACAGCTATTGGGATAAGAGCAGGTGGAAGAAGAAGATAATGAAATTGGATAAGCTCAAAGAGATGTATTTTGGAAGGATTTTAGCAAGTAGAAATATTCTCCCTGCCTACTCTTATAGGAAACAGGCGTGAATCTATGTATGTATGTATCAAGTTGAAATTGATTACCTCACCTACATTAATAACTTTGTCGTCCAGCGATTTTCCTTTCAGTGTAAATAAATCTGTCCGTATAAATTACAGTTTGGTGTTTGTTTTCCTAGTAATGTTCTCGTGAAATCGATTTGGAGCGTTTTACAGTTGCCATGAATGATTTTCCGGGTACTGGCGAAGCTTTTGTTTCTAATAATAAAATAGTTAGCGATTTAGTAATTCTATTTATACTTGTATATTCTACGGTATCTATCGATGTAGATGTAGACCTAGGAGACTAAGTCTAGTTTAGTAGAAAATAATATATGTCTCGGAAACAAGTTCATTATTCACAGCCGTGAAAGGGCTTATGTATCCCGCTCCGATCGCCAAATATATTCAGGATGCACTGCACAATGATAGTTTCAATAATTACAATACAGGAGTTTTATAATAATAATACTAACCCTCCAGGTCTTAGTCCACCACGCTGGCCTAATGCAGGTTAGCAGATTTCACATACCTTCGAAATTCTAGTGGAGATAAGCAAAACATGAATGAAAATTATAAATGCTTTTGCTTGTCAATATTTATATGACTAAACCTTCGGTAACATCAATGATTAGGTACAAAATAGTAGAAACAAAACAAAATAACTAGTAAGTGGTAGTCATGCTGAAGATAGTGTATATTGTACAGCATGAATGTGTCGGTTCGACCGGCTTGTTACCAATGTTTCATAGAAAAGTTACGTGAAGTGTGCTATTTATTGCGTTTCATGCGGTGAGTGAATCCGAAGGCACAAATCACCCTTCTCATCCTTAATAATCCCGATCCTTTATGGTCAACAACGTGTCTACGACTTTTAGTATTGTTGGCGGTCGTGGGCTGTTGAAATCAGTTACCATCAGGTGACCCACTTGCTCGTTTGCTCTTTGTAATAAAAAAAGGTCTATGGTGAAGATTACGATACTTAAAATCATTAAACACGAAATCCGTTTTTAACCTTCTACACTTATGTGTTCATATCTTTCGATTACAAAATGCATTTCCAAACGAGCATGCATACTCATTAATCTTTGCTGAACAGTGAAAAAAAGAATGCAAATTAATATCGACGCTCCAGATTTGCAGCACTTACAACCAGATATCAGATCGCACTGACAGAGACAAATGGGACACCAATATCGGACGTTAATCCATCTGTCTGTACGGAAATGCCGTCGTACTATTTAGAAGAATGCATTAACGCGTCCCCGACGACTGCAATATCAGAGACAGATGCTCTCAACTGTTCAAGTTTTGTACAATTATCGGATTTCACAGCGGCGGACTAATTTAACTTAGCTTCTTCAGTGTGCTGTTGGATGATTTCTAGTCAGCGCTTTTCATTTGCTGGGGGTTTTTAATTGAACCTTTCCAAAAGGTTTTTAAAGATGATTTTATCATGGATATATTGTCAAGTTTGTTGTACTTTACATCTATTTACACTATTTAGTGTGCAGTGTGTGTGTAGTGTATTTTCACTATTGATGTGAAATAACATAGTGTGAGTATTAGCAGGATCATATTTGTTTATTTCCAAAATAAAAAAGGTTTAATTAAAAAAATTATTGATTTTCACATTAGTTGTTTCATTAATAGTACATTTAGTGTAAATAGATATAAAATATGTATCACACTTACCATTTTTTAAGAATAAGATGGCCAAATTAAACTGAACCATTTTTAAATCATAGTTGAATTTGGGAGAACATAACTACATTAATCTTATGCAACAATGAAAATAGATGTTATATAAAAATTTCAAGTTCAGTATCGCATTCATCGTTGTCAGAAGAGATTGAATGATGTTGAAAAGCCCGCAATTTGTTATTGTAAGTAAGAAATGAATGTCAAATACAACTATCCAATCCATTTCAATGCGTCAATGTATTGATTAGAGACATTTTTGGCATTGTGTATTTGCGCAAATATGGCCTTAATTACAAACGTTACTTAAGCATTGCTTAGTTAAACATTTGTTTGTCTTTCTAAGAAAGTTTATAAATGAGGCCGATAATCTATACCCCAACCCTTCTTAAGCTAACATTAATGATTGGTTTTAAATATAGTGTACTTTAGTTATCCTATTTTTTACTACATCTAATCGACTAAACAAATCAGTTTATAATTGAATAGAAAATAAGCAGATTGCTAAGATTTCATCAAGTATCCACTCATTTATGAAGATAAACAAAACATATCAAATTAAACACAAAAAAATATATAAAATTACTTGGCAGATTTAGTATAATATTGACTCTTTATTAGTTACAAATAAAAGAAAATACTGATCTTGTCTAAACTAGCTACAATAGGACTATATCCCAAATTGGACCCAAGTTCGTCTATAATAATGATTCCAACCTACCCATCTCACACGTGAAACAATCCCATCGGTTTGAATTTGCGTAATGGCCAACATTTATTTCGGATTGATGGATCCAATTCACTTTACATGCGATCCTTTTGAGGTGATTTTTCAAGCGTCGGAAGTGAGGAAGCTCTTAATATTCTTAACAATGTTTTTGTTAGGGTTCTTTGTTACCTCATCTAGCGTGATCCTCGAGTGAAGCATCCTTGGGGCCTGTTGCATGTGTCTTTGAAGTGAGCGTTTGTACCTCAATTCCAACGTTTAACAAGTTCATTTCAACAGATTTTAAGTTTAAATAGACAGTATTAATGTTGATTATCTCAGCTAGTTTCTTTACTTTAAAGTTGCTACGTATTAAGTTTATTACCTTCAAAGTAAATTAAAATGTAGTATACCGGGTATTAGGAGACCATTTTCGTAGTGGAAATGGTAATAAAACACTACTCTTACATAAACGCAAAACGCTATTCTACTAATGCTAAACGCGGGGTCAATGATCCGCGCGCCTAACTCATGGTACATCGTGCCATGCGTAGTGCTGCACAGGTTGACTTTTTTCTTGGCTTTACATTACGTTATTAAGACAAATAGTAGACAAAAGTATTAGTAACAATATTAATCTTTTTTTTATTAGCGCTACTCACGAGAACAGCAGGTCGCTCACTTGATGGTAAGCGCCACGCCAACCCATAAACAGAAGCCACACAAATCAGAACTTCGAATTATGAAGTACTGCATGGAATTGGACTGCGTTTGTCATAAGATGCTAAGTCTCATAATGCCCAGTAATTTCACTAGTTTCAATGTCCTTCAATCCGAAACACAACAGTTCTTACACACTATTGCTTGGTAGCAGAAGAAGACAAAGCGGTAGTACCTACTCAGTCAGCCTCTCGTGTACAAGGAACCTATCACCTATTAAATCTCTGTCATATAGTTTATCTGATTTCATATCGCACAGAACTTCAATATATTCATTTTCTAAGTAAACACAAACAACAATTGTTCAATTAAATACTGCATTAAATTATACAGCATACTATTAAATTAATATTCAATGGGCATTTGAAGATCTCGCAGCGCGTAAAGGCGTTTACGACGCGATCGTTTGTTCTGTACGGTCGGTCGCCATTTTGTAAGTCCGGCTAAATCATTTTACGCCCTCTTTAACTTGTCTATGGAAGTTTTTGATGGCGTTTATATTTTACGGTCTTGTACGATTATGGGTGCTTTTACGTATTTAGGGCACTAGTGTGTGTTGTGCAGAAGATTTACACCCGGTTTCTCCAAGGGTTTGATTTTGACAGCGTTGTTATATCAATCCGAGTTTCTGAAACGTTATTTAGTGAAAAATTTATTATTTTCGGATGTAATGTTAAATGTAATGTTAAAATTGTTCAACAATCGCTCGTTGGTAATGATACACCATTCGACGACAGAACTAACTATGAATCTTCCAGAAACCTAAAATACCATTAGACATACCAACTTTTCATATTAGTTAGAAAGCAGTGTTAACTAACAACTATGTAACAGGTAATTAGTTAATGTCGACATTGATCAGCCTTTCAAAAACCGGGCGTAATTTATTGAAGCATCACTGGTTTTGAAAGAGTTATTTATCTATTAAAATTCTAGTATCATTATTAAATTTAATAGTGTTAAGACATACTATTTCATTTGTTTCATAAAAATGAATTTGCGAAATCTTAACTTCTACAAATAATTCAATGACACTAAAACATCTCTATTAATACTTGCGTATTAAGTGGCGAAAAACACAAAGTCTAGACCCCTTAGGTCTCCTAATGAAACGTGATTGTATCAGGTGTATACCGCAGATAGCTCGCTAATGAGTGCCTGAGTTGACATTACTTAGGGTCTGCCGCCACCACTAATTATTGAAACAAAGCTGCTGAAAATGAATAGCGAAATATGATGGGTTTATAAGCCTATGGGACTTCTGTAGAAGTGTCGATGATCGAAATTATTGTTATTTTTCGGCGTCTGGGTAGTGAAAAGAATTTTTATAGCACAGGCCGGCAAACGAGCAAGTGGGTCACCTGATCGTAAGTGATTTCCACAGTCCGTGAACGCCTATAATACCAGAAGAATCATAGACATGCTGCCGACTGTAAACATAAGAGATAATTAAGGGGCAGTGTTTAGGTGAACTAGCGGGGAATTTGGGCCTCCAGATATCATATTTATCGTACGAAACGCAATAGCCGCTATATATAATAAGCCGATATTTTCCATCGGCTTTCTGTGACAGTGGTAACGATCCGGTCGAGCTGGACCATTCATTGTTAGACAAAACTGTTTACAGCGTGGTTATTCCACTCAAAAGCTTTTGGGGACTGGAATCCATAGTATTAACAGTACTAGCCCTATGCTGTTATTCATCAGGTGACCTACATGCTTGTTTGTCAACCTTCAGCTGTAGAAAAGAAAACGAAATGTCAGTGTTTTCTTTAAGAATATACCAGTAAGTTCTTAATTTCAGTTTACCTAGTGCAGTCACCTACTATTAGACTAAAGGAATCTCTGTAGCTATGTTTACCTAAACGTGATCTTCATTTATTTTACCAATATGGACTTACGGGAAAGTATATAAAAATGTAACATTCAATTTCAATACAAAACGTTGGTGTTCAAAAATGAATATGATAAAGAGTTTTCACCCAGTCGTGGCGTAGATTGATCGTCGACGGGAGCCGGTTCATTGCATATTTATCGAACCGTTTAACTCCGACCGCTGCGATGGCTGTGGATCGCCTTATATTTGAATTGTATGCGTCGATTCCACCCTATCCGGTAATGAGGTATCGGCTTTATTCTCACCTAGCTGTTGCTGTGGTAATGAAAACGAGCAGTTCAGTTTAGCGAAGTGGAACGCAGCTACAAATGGGTTAATTGGTTGAAATAAAACTAATTTAGACGGATATTATCGCGATTTTTATTCACGGGTGGACCACCCCGTGACCACGAAAGCTGAAAAACTTTCGAGGCGTCTGGATCATAATTAAAATAAAATCCGTTTAAATTAATTTTACTCCGATGAGTAACATTCGAGTAAACGTAAAGAATCATTATGGGTTAATTCGATTTATATTTTCAAAGATATGCTCTAACTAATGGATTGGGGGAAATAATCGATGGTGAGATTTATAATAAAGGTAAATAAATGTATAGTTTAAAAACAAAAAATACTGCTTTTTTAAATATATAAAATACAAAAGAGTTGAATGAGGCCAAAAAAGTGAGCGCGAATCAGAACAAGTGGATATCTGATCCGATAAATAAGCGGGTGTCTCCATCATCTTCGTCTCATAAGGGAAACAGGGGTATTTATATACGTATGTAGGTATGTATAAAATGTATTGTTCCAAACGCAAAAAGCACTTAAAGTGCAAATAAGTCAATAAGTGTTGGCTTATGTGTCTATCTACCTTTTCAAAGAATCGTGATAATATTAACCACTTATTTAGTGTATCTTTAAATTGAAGGTAAATAACTGATCTATAAGACAAATCCTCAATATCATGCCCAATCGGCAATAGCCGACGATTTCTTTCAGATAATCTACGAAGCCAATCAAATCCTCGCATCGTATTAGTGCGTCCAAATAGAAAAACGAACGGGACACGTCAATAGTCTATTGTAAATATTAATACATCTTTGATTCCCTCCTAATATGTGCCGGATAGATTCTGCCACGTTTCTGTTAAAGCAATACCGTTTGATGACGTGGCTTTTTTCCTCAATTGTCCATGTGTTTTGCGAACTTATTTTCGTCGATCACCTAGGGGTAAATCTTTAGGCCGCTTTAGCGATTGGGACTTCAAAGTCATGAGACATGAATCTAGTATATATTTCGGATTTTAAACCAAGCCAAGCAATAATGTGTTTTTCAGTTCGAAGGGTATTGAAGCTAGTACATTTTAACATAACTAGGAATTATGAGACTAATGTCTCGCCACGGAGTGCTGTGCATGGATCAAATTTCTAAGTGGTATTGCTTCTGTTATATAGGTAGAGCGGGCGGGCGAGCGATTTGCTCGTTTCGTCATTCAGAAGCTTAAAAATTATATCAAATCAAATCAAATCATTTATTGAATTAGTAAAATGTCAAACATCATTTAGATTCAGTCAAATTTTAACTCTACCGCCAGTTCGGAATGCTGATTCGTTAAAGAAGAACGGGCAAGAAACTCTAACGTTGCTCTTTTCTAAACTTATTACAATATATATTAGCACTACATACATTGAAGTATTATTTATTTGAGTTAGAGCAGCTCAATTTATGCCATAATTATGCAATAATAATATATTGTCGAGTATAGGTAAAAGTTTATTAAAAACGCATTAATAAACCTAAGACTACCCTATTATAATCAATGTGTCCTTCACATAGTGCAGCAATATTATTTTCTACGTAAATCGATTGATGCGTCTCCCATACATCTTGATACTTTGACCCTCGAAAATTCGTCAGCGAAACGCTCAACTTTCGCCGCGTGTTGCCAATAATAGCGGAGTAATATGGACATTTGTTATTATGGACTGCAACTATAACGACGGGTCACGTTTCGATGTGATTTATACGGGTGTTGGTTACTGGGGGCTAACCGAATGCTTACAACACATTTTTTTGTTATAAACACGTAATTTATAGTGTATAAGAGCAAATTTTTGAGTGGTAGAGCCACGCTGTAGACAGTTTTGTCTACAGCATGAATGGGCTGGCTCGTCCGGATCGTTACCACTGTCTCACAGAAAACCGACGTAAAGTAGCGGCTTGCTGCAGCGTTTCGTACGGTGAGTGAGATAACCGGAAGCCCAAATCCCCTCCCCTTCCCAATCCCTAATTATCCCTTTCCTTTAAGGTCGGCAACGCGCCCATGACTCTTCTGGTGGTGGGCGTACATGGGCGGTGGAGATCACTTACCATCAGGTGACCCACTTGCTCGTTTGCCGGCCTATGCTATAAAAAAAAAAAAAAAAAAAAAAAAAAATATATGGGGCATTTCACGTCAAGCGGACAACGAAAAAAAAGTGAGGTCGTGAATTTTGTTTATACTCTGGTCAGTTATACTTCTAGTAGACATGGATGTGTACACACAATTTTTTTTTCGTATGAAGCTTTATTGCCGAGTTATGAGCTTTTAAAAATTTACTAAGTATGAAGTCATGAATTTTTGGATGCTTATTATCTGTATCAATTAATTAGTAAAAAAAACTACAAAGTATTGTTTCTTATAGTTCAAAAGTTGTTTGTCGAATTCTAAATTTAAATTTTTTTACGTATAGTAAACCGGAAGAGAAAATTGAATGGGGCAAGTCATCATTAACTGAGACTTCTATTTACTACTGCTCGAAGGAAGGTATTGAACAAGAGTGAGATTTGCTACGAGTCTGTTTTGCTTACGCTATCACTGTTCTAGGAACTAAAAAACTGCATGCTTTTCTTCCAACCAACGAGGGCTTATGTGTAAAGAGAATTAATGCTAGAGCAAATAGTAAAATTGTAAAAATTAAAATACAAATCTCTCTATCTTAATGAATACTGTTTCAATCTCAATAAATGAAATCGCTCTAAGTCTTAATTTTTTTTTTGTGTTCACGTTTTAATTTTTTTATGAAGAATTAAAGAAATCGTTTATTTTTATATTTTTGCATGTTAGAATAAAGGAATAAAATATTAATAGCGCAGTATTTGACCATAAACGCGATTGCTCAGAAAGAGCTCATAGCTATGTGTATGCACTCTATATGCTGTAAGTCTTAAACTATTGGCTGTCCCATTTTAATTTTTTTGGTGAATAATTAGTACATTTAAGGCTTTAATTCAAGGTTAAAATATTTAAAAAAAAAACATGTCGAAGTTACTCAAATATCGATTTGAAATTTTCACTTCCGGTTTACTATACGTAAAAAAATTAAATTTAGGATTCGACAAAAAAATTAAAAACTTCAACTTTTGAACTATAAGAAACAATACTTTGTAGTTTTTTTTACTAATTAATTGATACAGATAATAAGCATCCAAAAATTCATGACTTCATACTTAGTAAATTTTTAAAAGCTCATAACTCAGCAATAAACCTTCATACGAAAAAAATAATGTGTGTACACATCCATGTCTACTAGAAGTATAACTGACCAGAGTATAAACAAAATTCACGACCTCACTTTTTTTTCGTTGTCCGCTTGACGTGAAATGCCCCATATGTTACTTAAATATGTACTAGATTTGCAAACTTTCGTCCGATTTCTGAAAGGCTGATAAAAGTAAAAATTAACTAATCATCTGTCAAACCATCTGTCAATTGACAGCCTCCGTGGCGCAGCGGGCGAGTAGCCGGCTGTGAAGCGAGAGGCCGCGGGTTTAATCCCCACACCGAGACAAATGTTTGTGTGATCCACAAATATTTGTTTCGGGGTCTGGGTGTTGTGAGACCGAAAGTCTCGTAGTTCCTTGTATCCACGACACAAGACTCGTATCTTTCTGTGGGGTCAGGACTATGTGTGTGACTGTTGGGTGTATTTATTTATTTATCTCATGTCAAGTCAAAAAAGAGTTCCTAGAAGCGTAGTCAACGCTATTGATTAGACTCACCTGTTAGTTAATAAGGCTTTCAAACTAATATGAAAAATAGTATGTCAAACGCTAATTTGAGAGTCTGGAAGATTCATAGATATTTCTATCGTCAAACGGTGTGTCAATAACCAACAAACGATTGTTCGCAAATTAGCTACATAAAGATTACTCTTAAAAATATATGATCGTTATTGTTAAGTTTCAATTATAAAAAAGCTAAGTTAAAAAAGTTTGAATTGGAAATTGTTTAGAAATTTTATAATGCGAAAGATGTAAAATAATTGGCGAAGATTTTGCTATTTTCTTGTCTCGAGGCGACGTTTTACCGGATAATGGTCGAGAGCGTATTAAATTGCATAGTAGGTAGTTGTTCAAGAGATTTTCATCGTAGAATGCTTAGATCAAGAATAAGTAAAGGCTTCGTCAAACAGAAAGCGTACTTAGCGCGCGTCAGAGCGCTAACCTGACGTCGCGCTATGACGCCGAGTTGTGTTGTACTATTATAGTAATATACCGTCAAACAGAGCGCCAGCGCTAGCAGTACGTGACGCTCTGTCGCGGCGTTAGGACGCTTTGACGTCAGGCGTTGTATTTTTATACAAATTTTATTTTAGCGTCCGAGTGAATGTGCATAATGACTGAAAAATTGATTGAATTAGTACGAAAAAACCCATGTTTGTACAATATAAAGGATTATTGTTATAAAAATATAACAATTAAATTGAAATATCCCACAATTTCAATTTAATTGTTATATTTTTAAATCAGAAATCAGATAAATCAAACGGGTAAGACCGCGATAGAGCATATAAAAGTAACAATTCTTCCACATCTGAATCACTCGACATCTTATCAATAGACACTGTGCTTTGGCGAATGCTACGTTGCGTTAAGGAGCGTTGGGCTCTAGTCAAGTGTGACATGAAAAGAGCGCGACGTTAAAACGCGGCGCTTTAACGCTATTACGCAGCGCTAAGAACGCGTCCTGTTTGGTGAAGCCTTAAATGATATTAAAATATTTTTTTAAACAAGCTTTTATCGACCATATTGAAGTTAGTGCGACATCACTCGGTTTATTTTGTTTTACTCCTCGAACTTTTTCATTTCATATAATGAAAGTTTATTAAAATTATGAAGTTAGCTACAAAGATAGAATTAGCATCAAAATTCACAAACTGAGAAACTTACAAATATCCAGAGTCAACAAATATTAAAACTTTCACATTTATAATAATAGGGAGTAGGATGCATACTATGATTACGCACACTGATACTACATCTAGGGCTAGGACAGGACCCTCGTATGCGAGACATCCTCTGAGTAGGTAGGTACCGCCGCTTTGCCTATTGCTGTTACGTTTAGTACGAGATCTAAATGGGGAAACAACACCACAGGCAACTTGGAATTACAAAGCACTGCATGGCACTGCACTATGCTCCTCACCCCGAGACATAAGATGGTAAGACTTATAATGCCCAGTATTTCACTGGATTCAATGTCCTTCAAACCGAAACAACAGTGCTTACACACTGTTGCTTGGCGGCAGTAAATAGACAAAGCGGTGAAACCAACCCTGACGGCCTCTCGCAAACGAGGGACCGACCACCTTGTAAATTAATACTTTTTTACCCATTCATCAGCAGAAACGATGCAGGCAAAAACTTCTCATAGTTTTTTTGCGCTAAAACGTAGAGCCTGTAGCACTCAGCGGGCTGCAAAAGAAAGATTCAGGCGTCCATATCATTCGGCTCACGTGTCGAGCGGTTGATATTAATTTCTCGGAAATTCACACGAAATGGAAGCCCGCGATGTGTAAGGATGGTACGTGCGGCAGGCGTGTATTATATGATGACGTTTTTTCACGGTTTATGTTTCGGTTTTTGTAGTGCATGTTTTTGCGTGTTTTTTATAGCTGGCACGTCATTCGTATACCAGAGATGTTAATGTAAAAGTGAAGACGTATCCGATACAATGTCCATGAGAAGGACACTTTACATGTCTGCTTAGATATTTTCAATTTAGATTGGGAATTTAATTAAAAATAACTCGATAAACAAATTATTATGGTATAAACATCAGATGTAATGCATCAGAAACAATTATAAACTGTCGCTATTATCTAGATTTTGCTTTGAATACTAGAAGTTTCGTTTCAGAGGACTTATAACTAGTTGTAGATTAATTAATTTTGTTATTATTTATACGGTGTGCGTTATGGTTATATGCAAACATTTGATTAAGCAAATGATTTTCAATAAACACAAGCTGCGTGAAAACGTTTCCATGTAGTTCCAGCTTAAAAGCAGATCGTGACGTATGACGATATTTTAGCGAAGGCAAATGAGTTTATACGGTGGCGAGCTATTTTTGGAGTTGATGAAGTTGCGTTATTTGATCATAATATTTAACATGATTAATGTTGCTCGGTTTCAGTTCAATTAAACATGTATGAAATTAAATGTATTCTGATTTTACTGGTGGTTTTTATTTGACTTCGAACTGATTTGGTAACACTGTAACATATATCGCAAGACGATAGTAGACAGTTTATCTGGAAACGGGAAATGACAGAAGAAAACAAATCAGCTTTTTTTATTTCCCCGAATGGCGTGATGACTGGTCGCTTGCTGGATGGCATACGTCTAGCTTACTCGTTAACAGTAGCAACCACTCAGAAGTTTGAATTATTTTATAGCACCGCACTGCGCTCTTCACCCCGAAACGCAGATGTTAAGTTTCATAATGTCTAGTAATTTCACTGGCTTCATGTCTTTCAAACCGAAACATAACAAAGCTTACATACTGCAAGTAGTAAGCACAAGTAGGTAAGTAGTAAGTTACAAGAATTTCGCGTACGAAAGTCCTACCGCCTAGTGAAAATACTTGCGATATACTTTTATATACAATCATTTTTATTAATTAAATGGCAGAAACATTTATTAAGTAGTTTGTTGTCAATAACACAATGTGTTTGTTAATCGCTCTTTCTGTCAGGCGTTATGCCTTATTAATGCCAGGGCCCATCGTGATATTTTCTTTTTCAGTTTTTTCGCTTCAGTAAATTACGCTTCAGGTGTAGTGCAGTCACTTTGCCGTGCTCTGATAAAAAAAGAAACAAAACAAAAGACTAGATTGATGAAGATAGATTGGAAACTTTCAATTTCGATTACTTTCTAAATTTGATTTTAAATTCTTAATACATTTTTGAGTTAACATAAACGCCAACAGCATGCACATGTTCTACACTAATATAGTGAAGCATTTTGTGATGTTTTTCTAATCGGGAGAAGCTATTAACCGATGTCACCGGCTGAATAGGGCAACCGCCTCGGGCCGCTCCTCACATCATGCTCAACCCACCTTCGCAGCCTTTTCGTTTCTAGTTTGACATTTTCTAAACACACGCAAGAATAAAACCGTCCATGATTGCCTCACATTGTCTATTTACCATTCATGTTTTATCTAAAAACTTTTCATTCAAATAAAAATATGTTATCCGATATATTTTGCATTGTGTGGGCTTGTTGTTCACACTGCGTTTGACATCAAAAACTGGGTGCCACCATTCCGTTTGCTCCGAGTCCCTTATTAAAAAGGTTCTATTCGTAAAATACGCGATGTACACCGTTTTATGTTTTTGATTAAAAAGCTGCCATGCTCAATCTCTTTACAACAGGAATATAAGGGTTTGTGTATATTGAAGAACGTTTTTAGCTTTTTTAGTTTTAACTTATGATAGTATTAGATCATTAACTACTGATAACCGTCCACAATATTTTATACAGTGCGCCGTGAAAAAAATCCGCTTATAGCCAGTTGGAGTGTGAAGACGCGATTAGGCAGGTCGGCATGATCTTGCTGACCTACGATAGACACTGTTTGTCGTTGGTCGACACTATTCCTGGATTGCGCTACACTTATGATCAGGTGTAGCGTAGTCACTTTGCCGAGCCAGGATAAAAAATGTTATACTCACTGATTGGTAAACAATTAGCGAGTTGAGCAACCTTTGGCGCGGTCAATTTATATGAGTGACCACTTAGTTGTCTTTCAACTGAGCGTCTCCGTGCTTCGGAGCGCACGTAAAAAGTCGATGCCGGCTGTCATCAACTGACAGCAATCTTTAAGCCAAGTCGGAAGTCTTCGGGCGGCTTGAAAAACTTTTACACTATGTTGGCCACTAACTATTCGATAAAGAAAATAATCATTCTGATATTTATTCGCATCTCGTTGACCGTCGTTAATTTTAAACCCACTTTGGTTGCAGTCAATTGTTATTCGTGGAAATAAATAAAAAGGAAGAATTAAAATGCGTTTGAAATGGATAAATTGCCTCATTCGAATTAAAGAAAAGTGGAAACAGTACTGATGAAACAAATGGATTTACTTCCCTCCGGAGCACTATTCGTTTATTGCCGATAAGCGTCGTATGTTGGACCCGCTCCAACATTTTACAACGCTGTTCACTTAGTCTTGTAATTTTCTGTTTACTTGCTGTTTTAATTGATGTGGCTACTTGCCCTTTTAATCTATGGTAATATGAAAAAGGTTTATTTGTATTAGTAACATATTATATAAGATACCTACATGATGATTTGAATTCGCAAACAGGTATACATTGTGTAAGCACTATTGTGTTTTGGTTTGAAGGACATTGTAGCCAGTGACTGGGCATTATGAGACTTAACATCCTATGTCTCGGTGTGAAGAGCGCAGTTCAGTGCCATGCAGTGCTTTGTAATTCAAAGTTCTATGTGGTGTTGTTTCTGTTTTTTTTTTTAATTTATTTTATGACACTGTACAAATATTTACCCCACAAAATAGCTTACGCCGTTTGTCTGTGGAAACTTTTACCGTTACTTTTATGTTAATGGGCAGGCGTGGCTCTTACCATCAGGCGAGCGCCTTGCTCGTCTCGTCATTCACTCAAATAAAAAAAAATGCATGCAACGAATGCTTCGATATTTTGCCATTGATAATATAATTGTCAGAGACGGAGCGAGCCACGATTATTACTCTTTATAAAAATATGACTCCACTATTCTCCTGTGCTTGAATAATAAATCGTATAAACAAATAATGGGATCGCAAAATAAACGTGTGTTACTGTGGCAGCGGTTCTCGCGAGATGAAAATTAAGTTGAATCTGTTACGTAATGAACAGTTTAAATTTTGCGCTTGAAATTAATATCTCGCCTTAAGCTGTATTCCGCACGAAATTTTCATTCACAACGCCATTTCGCAGTTAAACTGTGGAATTGAGTTAAGACTGTATTAGCGGCGTAAATGTCTTTGTTGGACTTATTTTGGGTGAAAATTATTTTAAATAACAGTAAGATGGAACGGTGTATAAAGGTAAGCAATGTTATAAAATGATTTCCTTATTGGTGTCATTAGTGTGAATTTGTGTTATTAAATATCAGGATTGTTGTATTAAATGTTACGCCTTTTATTGTATTTAAATAAACCTTGGAATTTTAAAGACATGTTAATGTGTCTTAGGATTATTCTGATTTTGTGTGTAATATACAAGTTTTCTTTTTAAACCTACTTTAAAATAATGGAAGTTTCGGGGAGCTACCGAGAGCTTTTTAAAAACTAATTAATTAAAATACGTGTTCACTCGACAGTTTTGTCTACTGCATAATTTGACCGGGTCGTTACCACTGTCTCTTTTTTTTTTTATTGCCTTGATAGGCAGACGAGCAAGCGGCCCGCCTGATGGTAAGCGGTCACCGCCGCTCATGGACATCGGCAATGCCAGGGGCACAGCCAAGCCGCTGCCTACCACTGTAATGGTATGTCATGTCTCACAGAAATCCGACGTAAAGTAGCGGCTTGCTGCTGCGTTTCGTACCGTGAGTGAGATATACGTGGCCCAAATCCCCCTCTCCTTCAATACGAAACAAAATATACTTTTTTTTAACAATAATGCTAGTACCACAAATTAGGAAGCAACGTGTGTTGTTTACGTGCAGGTGAATAAGAAAATTCATATTAGCCTAGATCATATACAAAGTATAATAATTTATTAATAGATACGCTTTATTTTTAGTTCGTCTATACTATGCCTTAATATTTATAAATCAGTGTTGCTAAAGGCTTACCTCAAAATGATATTACTTCGACCTTGTTTATTAGATTTTAATTAAGTTTCCTTACTCAGTCTAGATCGCTAATTACCCTTGAGAATAGACATTTAAGCTCCACGGACTGATAGTCAGATTTAAATATCCTCGTGGAGAGAAAAGGTTGGCGGGATTAAGGCTGTGGTGGAAAATTTTCAATTAGGACTCGGTCGATCATTTTGCTTGATGTTAGGTGACATGTTACTGTCCTACTTAGTCATAAGTCTTATTATGAAGTCCTATAGTGCGTACGAGTGCATAAGTGTGTTTTCTCTATATATAATTAATTGGACTAATCGCATATACAGGTATCTACGCACAGCAAAAAGATCACTGATAAGTGTTGCTTTTTTGTATTATTTTTATAGCATAGATCGGCAAACTAGCAAGTGGGTCACCTGATGATAAGTGATCTCAACCGCCCATGTATGCACACAATACTAGAAGAATGATAGGCGCGTTGCCGACCTTAAAGGGAAGGGATAATTAAGGGATTGGGAAAGTGATGGGGATCTGGGCTTCCGGATATCCCGAGCACCGAAGGAAACGCAGCACACTAAAATACACTAAAACAAATAATTTGTCTCGGTGCGGAAATAGGACCCGCGGCCTCATGCTTCGCAGCCGGCTACTCGCCTGCTGCGCTACGGGAGCTGTCGATTGATTGGAGGTTGATTTATACCGGATGACCTCGGAACAAGGCACTGTTGGTTTTTCGCTATTCGTTCGGTGGTCGTTATCCCGTATCCCTCCCCCCGCCAGTCAATGGGCTGGATATCAATAGGATATAACTTGGCCTGAAGTATTTATGTCGAACTTTTATAACACAACTATAATCAATCAAATACAAGATGACATTGAAGAGACAAATAAAACATTTCACTCATATTTGTGGACGATTTCGTTGTTTTTTTACGACGTTGTATACAATAATTTATACAGTCGCGGAAATGATAATTTATGGTCTATGAAACGTGCAGTAAAACGTTTTATTGACCATATCGACCGGCTGAGTACCGCAACAGGGCTGGAACTAGGGATTACAAGAATTGGATAAATAGGTAAATAATAGGTTCTGCAAAGGAGGCCACGTGCTGGCAAGCGCAGCGTTGGACATCCTACAAGGTGTACGCAGGCCGCTTCCAACAGGTCAGTCTGGAAATCTTTGGGGGAGGCCTATATTCAGCAGTGGACGTCCTGTGACTGATGATGATGATAAATATACACTTCAGTCAACGCCCTACGATTCCCTAAGGAATTGCTTTGATTTAATTTTAAACCTATGTACGGATCTGTATCGCTTGTACCAGATCGAATGCATATTCATGCACAGAATAATCCTTTCAGTTTTTATCGATGTCCACCCGGTTAAGCCGTTTGGATTGAATCGCTTCAAGCGCACTCGTATCCAATCGTATGCGTCTTGGTTTGAGTCTATGAAATCCACGCAGTGTATGGATTTCTATATCAGTTTAGATGGATATAGAGTTATTTACCTGTTAATTGATTAAAATATTAATAATCTACCTGTTAAAACCTTCTAAGGCAATCAGAAAAAGTAACAGATTCCTAATCAATTAAACCAAATTTCGACAAAAGAATCTTATTGTATCGGTCCACTCGTTTAGACACTCCGATGCCACAGACACCGACAGATAGACAGATAAACAGACAAAAGGGTCAAATTTGTGACCCAAACCAATCCCTTTTTTGTCGGGAGGCTAAAAACTGATCACCATGTAGTGCCCAACCTAATTTATTGATCCGGCTCTGTTTTCCAATGACGTGTAGATATATATAGTGACGTGTAGATATAGATACAACATCTTCATAGGTACATCTAAATGAATCCGTCTATAAGTACTTAGGTCCTTTGGGTAGCTCACGAGTTTTCATTGTTTACATCAGAGCCGAGCCTAATCTGAACTCAGCAGGTCTTGTTTCGAAAGTATTTGTTGGTTTAGGGCTTGTTTAATGGCTGGGTGGGAATTTAGAATTTCCTAGCCCTTATATTTTACGCATAACATACTGCGATGCCTGGGAATAGAGGTACTTTGTAACCAAATATTATTATTTCCACACCATGACATGATTGATATCTATTTTAGACAACCATACCGTTATCACTGTATTCACGCGACCACGAAGCCGATTGCCTCGGTGGTGCAATTGTTGTGCGGTGCGTCTGCTGTGCTGAGGTTTCGTGTTCGAACACTGGGTCGGAAGAAAATTATATTGGGTTTTTCAGCCCGGAGTCTGGAATTGTGCCTGGTATGGCGATGGGCTCGGCCCCTATCACATCATGGGACGGAGGTAAGCTCAGCGAAGTGTGGGTGTTCTGGTTTCATCTCTGCCTACGCCTTTAGGGGTAACAGACGTGAATGCGTATGTTACATACATATGTTTGTATGTACTAAGCTATTGACCATGTTTTGTAATTCTGATCTAACTACTGTATTTTTGGTAATGTAAATAATTAAACTACTTTTCTCCGTAATATTAATATCTGCCCTATATTAAATACGTCCCACTGCTGGGCACGAGCCTCCGGTACTAATTAGGAAGGATTAGGCACTAGGCCCGAAATATTGTAAAACATTATTTAGTACACGATAATATCACGCTGGATCATCTTTCCATGAACTGTGACCTTTATAATTATCTTTTCATGTTGCCACAAAGTAATTTATTTTTGGAACGTTCCATGTTTTTCTCAGTGTTTTGATTAAAAACCTTCGGTGAACCAAGGAGTCTCAATAATAAATAATAATCTTTATTTCTATAAAAAATGTGTTTTTATGTATTGTGGCAAATAAATGTATGGAAGTGTAGAATGTGCTTGTGTTCTGTAAACCATTGAATTGTGAACGATGCTTTTATCTACTTTAGTGATGGGATATTCGCGAAATATTTCATTCGCTTACCGAAAGCGAATTAAAATTGGAATGTATCCAAACATGGAGATTCTATTAATAATATATACTTAAAAAAATACTTCTATCATAAAATTAACAAGATCACGACGTTTTCATTATACTATTGCCTATATTTTGACTTACATTTCCCATAATTATGATATGAATAAAATATATTATGATATTAATATGGCTAATTTGTTCGTCTCTATTTTTATTTAAAATATAATAGTCCATTAGGTTCTTATTAAGAAATCTATGTGTAGTAAGAAAACTTTATTCATTCGTATTTGTGTTCTTAATCGATATAAGTCTTCGAATTTTCATTCGCAAAAATTGTACCATCTCTAATCTGCTCTTTGTATAAGTTTAAAGTTGTTCGTGTCTGAGTAACTTTCACTTTGATGCCTAATTACTCGCAAAAGTTAACTTTGTAGTTTCCCTCGAAGATTATTACAATGTCGATATGAAATTACTTGGGCAAATGTTGCTAACTGTGAACTTAGCATGTATACATCGATACATCAATTTTATCTGCAGTATGAATGGGCCGGCTCGACCGGGTCGTTACTACTGTCTCAATTCTGTGTAAAGTAGCGGCTTGCTGCTGCGTTTAGTACGGTGTGAGATATCCGGAGGCCCAAATCCCGCTCCCCTTCCCAATCGCTAATTATCCCTTTCCTTTAAGGTTTGCGCCCATGATTCTTCTGGTATTGTGGTCGTTGAGATCATCATGGGCTGTTGAGATCACTTACCATCAGGTGACCCACTTGCTTAATTGCCGGTCTATGCTATAAAAAACATGTATGTAAGAATACAGGTGGTAGGTTCCTTATATGCGAGTGGCCGTCTGAGTTGGTACCACTTTGGCATTGTATATTTCTGCTGCCATGCAGCAGTGTGTGAGCACTGTTATGTTTGGGTCTGAAAGACATTGAAGCCAGTGAAATTCAAGGGCATTATGAGACTTAAGATCGTAGACCTTGAGGTGACGAGCGCAGTCCAGTGCCATGCAGTGCTTTGTAATTCAAGGCTCTGTGTGGTATTGCTTTTGTTTATGGGCAGGCGTGACGCTTGCCATCAGGCGGACGTTCTGCTCCTTTCGTTATTCCGGTTAATAAAACAACGGGTATATAATAATCAGGTAAAGTTTGTGAGTATATTTATGGCGTACACTGATTCGATTCTGTTTTTTACACCATTAGGGATACTGAAGCGTCCATTACTCCTGAGTCTTTTTTTTCAATCTAATACAAGCGAGTTTTCAGTAATAATTAGCAGCTTGCTGTTACGGTTCGTATCACGAGTGACATCCGGAGACCCAAACCCTCCGCCCCCTTCCCAATATCCAATTTTTCCCTTGCCGTTAAGTTCGACAACGCAGCCATGGTTCTTCTCATATAAGAATTTATTATAAGAACACCCATTGGTGTTGCAGTTTCTTACTCTTTTGCGTTTAAACGATCCAATAATCATATTACTGCGATGGGTACAATATACTCGTTGGTACGATGGTTTCGCCAAAACAAAACAAAGCCCAAAGTTTCCGCCTATTTATACTGAAATTATTTCCTCCTCCCCCAATATCTTACTCGTATACTTTCAAAAGGTGAGTTCGCCATTTGTGCTTTTAATATAGCGTCGACGTTATCGGCTTATTAACGTGGCGACGCCTACAATTTTAATAACTCGGCGACGTCGCGACGTCGCGAAATTTTGACAGCCACGTTTAGGGGAGTGTTGAAATATGAGCACCCTGTATAATGTGAAATAAAAAGTAACGACGTGGACGCGGTGCTGGAAATTGTGGAATTTTCTTAAATTATCATGAAAGTATACTCGTCATTTTATCAAATCGACAAATTTTAAAGAAATAATATAAATATTGCTTTTGCGTTCCAAGTCTCAAGTACGGAAAATAATAGATAGACTAAAGGGATAGTAACTCTATATTGTGGACACAGACACTAAAAGAAAATAGACAAGGATAAACACTTTCTCTAGTGCCGGACTATGCTATATAAAAAACAGCAAATAAATGTATCACAAATGGCGGCTTTATCACTGAAAGCGGAATCTTCCAGGCTATAATTTCCCCCTAAAAATTAATATTGAATAGAGATATTATTTCTTATTTTTTGACCACTACCTAAAATTTATTAAACGGACGGTAGATAAAGTGACCCACTTGCTCGTTTGCGGGCCGTAGCCATAAAAATGAGTAGTGGGGAGTGTTATAAAATTAAACAATCTTAATTATGTTTTCTTGGAATGGGCACGCTAAAGATTGCTTTGTTCTACGATACCCACATTCAAATTACACCGTGTTTGCGGAAGCCTATCGGTACCAACTGTCCAAACATTCGTGCAACATTAATGTTATTTCGCGGTATAAGTTACTACACCGTTGTTTGAGCTCTGCCGTGCCGTGACTTGGCAACCGTTGCCTTTTCACCGCCGCTGTTGGCGATTACACGGAGCGCTGGCCGAACTCAACAGGCTACTGAATTTAATACGTGTATGTTTCAGTTAATTAACTTTTGTTAATGACTGTAAATCTGATGAGGTCATCGTGGTTCGGAAATTGTCGGAAGAATCGATCGCACACGCTACGAAGCATATATTGCATAGGCCGGCAAACGAGCAAGTGGGTCTACTGATGGTATGTGTTCTCCACCGCCCATGTACCCACAGTACCAGAAGAATCATGGGCGCGTTGCATACCTTAAAGGAAAGTGAAATTAGCGATTAGGAAGGGGAAGGGGATTTGGGCGTTCGCATATTGCATGTAACGAATTCTGAGGAATGCTTATAGCGCAACGTACCTAATGCAATATCGTAAGTGTGAAAAATATGAAACCGAATGATAACTTACAGAGCATACAGCAAAAGCATTTAAATGCACCCTGGTTTTATACGCCTACGTCAAAATAAGGTACAAATAGAAGACGAAAGGGCACAAGTCTAGACAACGTCTACTGACGCTTGAATTAGCGCACATATGAAACGTATTGTTACTGGGACCTGTCCGAAAAGCTTTTTAAAAAAATATTTTTATAATACACAAATTATTTTTTTAATACGAATATGGTGAGATCCGAAGGCACATTAATGCGAAATAAGTTTTGATGCAGACCGGCAGGGCTGTGCTCCGCCGGTGTTTTCGCTGACCGGTGACAGCATTAGGGCTGTCACATCGATACATTAAATAATCTAACGAATCGAATAACATCATATTATACATTATAGTGTTGGTTTATTATATTTGAATTGCAAAAATTAATGAACCTCTTTATTATAATACTGTATGGTTCGCTTATGATTTTAAAATAAGTATTTGTCACCACTGCTTTTTGTTTTCCTCTCTGTTCTTGTTTCGAACTAGGTGTCAGACGCATTGCTTCCTTGTAATAAGAAAGTCTAATATATAATTTTAAATTCTTATAATCTGCTTTTCATTGCCCACACATTCATATAATTCAATAGGTTATGGGCCCAGTGTTCGCTATTTAAAGATATTTGCATTTTTCATAATTGAAAAGTCTAGAGTAAAACGTAACGTAAATCCTTTCGATGGCGAAAAATATAGCGTGTAGAAGTTTAGAATACGTGTTTTGCTAAACGAAATGGACGTGATAAATGTAATTGACGAAGATCCGTTGGTTGATGGTTGCGAAGTTTGGGAGAAAAATAACCGGATTGCAAAAGGCATTATCGTCGAGTACTTAACTGATTCCTATCTTTATTTAGCAAAAGAAGATATTTCAGCGAAAGACATTTTAAAAAGTTTAGATGCGCTGTATGAACGTAAGAGTATTGCAACGCAATTAGCATCACGAAAAAAAATGTTGGGACTAAAACTACAAAGTGATGTTGCACTTATAAAACATTTTTCTATATTTGATGACCTCATATCGGAATTATTTGCTGCTGGAGCAAAGTTAGAAGAAATGGACAAAGTGGCCCATCTATTGCTCACTTTACCCACAACGTACGACGGAGTGATAACTGCCATCGAGACTTTATCGGAAGATAATTTGACGTTAGCTTTCGTAAAAACACGACTTCTAGATCATGAAGTGAAATTGAAAAACGAATCAAGTGATACCAGCTTAAAAGTGTTGCAAGTAGAAATGTCTTATGATATTTCAAAGAAAAGAAAATTTAATAAGTATCAACATTATAATAAAAATATTCAGAATAATAAACAAAGGATGAAAAATTTACAGTTTTTAAGATGTCATTATTGTGGACGCAAGGGACATAAAAAGAATGACTGTTACTATTATAAGACAGCTAATCGGTATAATACAAAAAGGACAAGAACAGTTCAAGCAATTGAGATTAATTCGGAAAAACCATTGACATCAAATCTTGCATCTGGATTTGCCTTTTTGACCGGAGATTACCAACAAAAAGACAAAAATAATAAAATAACATTTCTGTTGGACTCTGGTGCCTCAGAACATATTACAAACAGAGAAGATTTATTTATAAAATTTATTACTTTACCTACACCACTAAAAATTTCAGTTGCTAAAAATGGTGAATTTATTTCAGCTACGAAAAAGGGTTCTTTAGAGGTGATCAGCAATTTGGGCGTTCGAGGCGTTTTAGAGGATGTGCTGTTTTGCCCTGATGTTCCCTACAATTTATCGTCGGTTTCCAAGATGCAGCGCGCCGGATATATAATTATTTTCAATGAATATGGCGCTCACGTATATAAAAACGGTAAAAACATAATTCGAGGTAAGCTCACTAATAATCATTTATTTGCTGTAGATTTTATAACTGCTGTAAACTACACACCCCCTGTTTCCCAATCATGCAGTAGTGAGAATAAATACAAACTATGGCATCAACGTTTGGGACATATTAGCAAAAGTAAATTTTTAGAAGTAAAACAGAATAAATTGTTTAATGACATGATTGAGATCGATTCAGTAGTACCAGATGATGATTTATGTGAAGCTTGCATTAATGGGAAACAGAGTCGATTGCCATTTAATAAAGTCAAAAATAAAACTCATATTAACCGACCATTATTGGTTATCCATTCCGATGTCTGTGGACCTATCACTCGATCTACTATTGATAATAAGAACTATTTTGTGATTTTTATTGATCAATACACTCATTACTGTGTTACATACCTATTATCTTACAAGTCAGATGTATTCACTGCATTCAAAGACTTTGTTGCTAAAAGTGAGGTACACTTTAATACAAAAGTGGTTAACTTATATTGTGATAATGGTGGAGAGTACTTATCTACAGAGATAAAAAACTTCTGTACTGAAAAGGGAATCACTTATCATTTAACAGTTCCGAAGACTCCACAGCAAAATGGCGTTTCTGAACGAATGATAAGAACTATTACTGAAAAAGCTCGTGCTATGATAAACGGTGCTCAATTAGATAAAGTTTTCTGGGGTCAAGCAGTCTTGACTGCTGTATATTTGATAAATTTGACACCGACTAGGTCCCTGAAACTTTCACAAACACCATTCGAGCTGTGGCATAAAATAAAACCACAAATAAAATATTTAAAGGTTTTTGGCTCAACAGTGTACGTGCATAACAAAACTGCTAAAGCGAAATTTGATGATAAATCATGGAAAGGTATTCTTATGGGTTATGAACCAAACGGTTATAAAGTTTGGAATCCTAATTGCGAGAAATTTCTAGTAGTCAGAGATGTTATTGTGAACGAGACTAATTTTCTTCAGTCCAGGCCGTCTTTAAAGCCTGAAGAGATTAGTAAAAAACTCAGGACAAAACTGATAATGACTATACTTTGAAATCAGTGTCCAAGTCTCGGAACTCTGACGGGACTAAATCAGATATTGATAAATCTGATGGACAAGGTGAATGTCCGGTTAAAGCTCGCAAAGTAAACCATGATATCGCTGTTGAGTCAGACCAAATACATTTAAAGGATTCTTTGCAAACTAAAAACACAGATAAAAGTACTGAATTTAGAAGGAGTGATAGGATCAAAGATCGTGCCCCAGTATCTTATAGTGAAATTGATGATTGTGATGATTATTTAATGTGTGCTCAGTCTATTGTATGCGAAGTACCAAAGTCGTTTATTGAAATTAAAACTCGAGACGATAGAGCTCAGTGGGAAAGCGCAATAAGGGATGAACTCCATTCATTACATAAAAATAAAACATGGGTATTAGTACCGCGACCAGCAAATAAAAATATTGTAGACTGTAAGTGGATTTTTAAGGTTAAATATGATGAATTTGGAAATCCTCAAAGATTCAAGGCGCGTCTGGTTGCCAGAGGTTTTAGCCAAGAATATTTGACTGACTATAATGAAACATTTGCACCTGTCGCCAGGATAGCTAGTTTCAGGTTCATAATTAGTTTCGCGAATCAATTTAATTTGTTGGTTCATCATTTAGACGTTAAAACAGCCTTTTTAAATGGCAAATTAAAAGAAGAGATCTATATGAAGGTTCCTGATGAAGTTATAAGTAAAGAGGGCTATGTTTGTAAATTACAAAGATCATTGTATGGGCTAAAACAAGCGGCCAGATGCTGGTTTGAAGTATTTGAAAAATCACTTAAAGCAAAAGGATTTCAAAATTCACCAGTTGATAGATGTATTTACATGCTAGATAATGGAGATATGCGTAAAAATATATATGTGGTACTATATGTTGACGATTTAGTAATAGCATGTGCTGAGCTCGAAATGATGAATAATTTCAAAAGATATTTAATGACTAAATTTGAAATGACTGATTTAAATGAAATAAAAATGTTTCTCGGTATTAAAGTCACTAGAGATGGTGATCAAATGACTTTAGATCAAAGTGTATACATACAAGCAGTTCTGACTAAATTTAATATGCACGACTGTAAACCGGTCACTACCCCTTTAGAAAAGAAAGTAGATTATGACGCTTTGAACTCTGAGGTGTCGTATAATGCTCCGCGCCGAAACGTTATATGCTGTTTGATGTATATCATGCTATGTACTCGACCTGACTTAAGCGTCAGTGTAAACATTCTGAGTAGGTACACAAACAAAAATAACAAAGAACTATGGCAATGTCTTAAACGTGTACTTAGGTACTTAAAAGGCACAGTTGATTTGAAATTATGTTATGCAAGGAGCAACTACGATGATATATTGTGTGGGTACGTAGACTCAGATTGGGGCGGTAGTGATACAAGAGACAGAAAGAGTACAACCGGGTATTTATTTAAACTTTTTGAGCAATGTACAATCACCTGGAGTACTCTAAAACAAATGTCAGTAGCAGCTTCGTCCACCGAGGCTGAATACATGGCGTTGTATGAATCAGTCAGGGAAGCATTGTGGTTAAAGTCTTTAGCAAACAGTATAAAATTAAGCATAGATAAACCTATAATAATTTATGAAGACAACAATGGCTGCATTAGCATTGCTAATAATCCGACGAGTCATAAGCGGTCAAAACATATGGATATTAAGTATCATTTCTCTAGGGAACAAATAGAGAAAAATGTAATAAAATTGAATTACATTCCCACAGGTGAACAGCTGGCCGATGTTCTGACGAAACCGCTGCCTGAAATAACCTTTATAACTATGAGACAGAAAATGGGTCTAAAATAACAGTACTTTTTACCTAATGATTTTAATGCAATGTATTTAAATTAATTGATTATTGAAATGAAATGGTCTGATTAGGTTTTTCTGGGTTTTCCCTAATCCATGCAACGAATGTTGGACCATTATTGTATTCTCCCAGCAAATACTTGGAAGTCAATGTGTTCTGTTTTGTTATTTGAAATATGTATTACATTTGTATAATTATTGATTAATTTTTGAGGGGGCGTGTTGGTTTATTATATTTGAATTGCAAAAATTAATGAACCTCTTTATTATAATACTGTATGGTTCGCTTATGATTTTAAAATAAGTATTTGTCACCACTGCTTTTTGTTTTCCTCTCTGTTCTTGTTTCGAACTAGGTGTCAGACGCATTGCTTCCTTGTAATAAGAAAGTCTAATATATAATTTTAAATTCTTATAATCTGCTTTTCATTGCCCACACATTCATATAATTCAATATATAGTGCATGCAGAACAAATGAACAGCGAAAGGTACTCGTCAACGACTTAATTTAAAAATGAAAGGGCACGTCTGTGTACATCTTAGAAAGGTGTAGTTACTGTACAGCATTAATGGGCCGGTTAGACCGGATCACTACCATTGGCTTAAAAAACCATGAAGTGGAATCTTTCGTACAGTCAGTTAAATGTTTGATTTTATAATGATGTTGATTTTAACAATAACAGTACCATCATACCGTAGATCACATTAAAATGTATTTCCACTTCAGTTTATACCCAGCTGTACTTCTTTATTATATTCACATGTTGTAAGCGTAGCTTTATATTCCACTTAGTAACACGTGTAAGGAAGCGAAAACTACAGCGGGGATTAAATTAAGCTGATGTTAAATCCGCGGTGGCTTTGTCTTGACGAAATCTTTGAACACGAGTGTATTATACTTTAAGAAGTATGTGTGTGTGTTGTATTGAGGTTTCAATGACATTGTGGTAGTACCTAGTACTTAAATACTTTATGAACTTATTTTTATATCATTAATTACACTAAAGAGTGGCGTTATTTCTTTTATGGTCGAAGATGAATTAAGATATTTTATTGGATGCGAAAAATAATTCGACCGAAATAATAGATATTTTTACAGTTGGGAATATTTCAAACAAATACGAGTTACGATCTACCAATCAATCGATCAATAAGCCCTTTATCCTGAACTTAAATCGTTGTGGAAAATATGTTTCTCCTGTTTAGAGGATATCTCTAAGTTCAGTGTGCCTTTTGGCAAAGGCCTCCTCCAACAATTTCCATTGAGTTCTGTCTCTGGCTACCCTTCTCCAAAAAGGGCCTGCTGTTAGTTTTAACAAGTCCTCCCATCTCTTGGGTTGCCTTCCCCTTTTCCTTTTCCCATCTCTAGGGTACCAATCTGTTACAATTTTACTCCACTTTTCCTGGGTGCTCCTTAGCATATGGCCTGTCCATCTCCATTTCAGTTGGTCTATCTTAGTAAGTACATCTATAACTTTCGTTTTGGCTCTTATAAAGGTGTTTAGTTTTCTTTCTTGTTTTTTGATACCTGTCATGCTTCTCTCCATCGCTCTTTGGCATCCTTGCAGCATGCACGATCTACCAACATTTCTACAAATAAATAGGGACACCGAAGGTGTGTGACCACACACATAGTCCCGATGGTTATGGTCCCACACTTAGTTAAACCGGTATCGAGGGACTTGCGGTTGCACAATACTCGAGACACGAGACAAATATTTTTGTATCACACAAACATTTGCCTAGGTTGTAGGATATTCATATCTGCCCGGATAGCGACCCCCGGACACATGATGTTAAAACCAGCCTTAGTGATCCAGACACCTTGTGTGGATCGCGTTCCAGGATCAGTCAGTGTATATCCGGTTCTCCCGAGGGTCTTTTGACATGACTTGATGGTTGGTTAAGGCGGGTATAGGGGTACATCCTTGTGTCACTGTGCCTGCATCGGTCATCCGCCTGTCCTGTCGCACCCCTCGATTTGCTTCTTCCCTCTCTCAAAAGGGAAGAAGCATTTACACAGGCCGGCATGATTATGGTAGCTACCGATAAACTCATTGTTTGTCGGTGGTCGCTAGTTTTTTGGATTACTACGCTTACCATCAGGTGTATGCAGTCAATTTGCCGTGCATCGGATAAAAAAAAAACGAATCGAAGTCGGCTACTCGCCCACTACTCTACAGAGGATGTCTAAATATATTTATTTTCTGTGTATAATTTTACGTAGGTATTTTTTAATACACAAATGAAACTTCAATGAGTAATTTACATACACGTTTTACTTACTGAACATTTTTACGATTACGATTGTTAATGATTTCTTACGTTTAAGCGAATTTTAAACGTTGAAATAAAACCAATTAAGTTAAAATTAAATGAAGGTAGATAATGTAACATTAATTTTTCGGGACAACCTTCGTCCACTCCGTGATCACGAAGGCTGAAAGCTTTCTAAACGTCGGGACCAAAATTAAAATAAAAAACCGCGATAAAATCCGTTTAAATTAGTTTTATTTTGTTACAATTGTTTTCTAACAAGTCCTCTGAGCGGCAGGTAAAATAATCTCAAATATTCTATAACAACGTTAATATAAATATTAAGTACATTTTTCTTCAGAAACACTTGGAGCTCATCTCATTTGTCGGGAAGTGGGGCGGTTTTCGCAATTTGTTGGTGGCAGCAGGTACCCCAAGTCGTAAGCCATGTACTTATCATTAAAATCTCGTGTGCGTAAGCTCAGAGCTTCTTTTCCGTGTAAATTATAAGAGATGTGTGGTAAAGAACAGATTTAATCCTCATCTTCCACCTGCCAAGCCAGTGAAACTTCTAGAGATTAAAAGAACTAACACCTCAGGTGTTAAAGTGACGAGCGTAGTGCATTGTCTTGCAGTACCTACATTTCTGAGTGGTGTTTTTATTGGCATGCATGGCGCTTAGCATCCTTAAAAGCAAGAGATAATTAAGGGATTGGGAAGGTGAGGGGTTTTGTGCCTCCGGATATCTCACTCACCGTACATAACGCAGCAGTTAGCTGCTTTACGTCAGTTTTGTGTGACACAGTGGTAACCACTCTGACGACCATCCATTCATGCGGTAGACAAAAATATCTACAGCGTGGCTCTACCACTCAAAATCATATCCCGGAATTCATTAAATATCTTTAAACGCTGTCATCTCATGCATTGTACCACGATTCACCTTATAATGTGAGTTCTGTTTATTACTCGGTCATAACCGAAAAAGAAAATAGTCTCGCATTAGAAGTAAATGAGAAAATTGTGGCCCTTAGAAACGGCTCAAACGTCTGTAAACGTGTGTTAATGTGTACGTACATATTGATAGTTCTGTATGAACATCTTTTACTCGGAAATACCTCTTTGACGTTATATGGGTAATTTACCCTATTTGTATCCATTATCTATGTTTTTGGATGCAGTAAGTCAGTATCTTTGGGGGAGGCCTATGTTCAGCAGTGGACGTCCTATGGCTGATGATGATGATGATGATCATCATTGAGAAAGGATTCAGTATCCCGTATGCTATATTGATTAAATTGTTTTCTATAAATGAATGAATACTAAAAAACTAAAAACTTTTTAGTAAAATAAAATCTAAAAGCCTAAATAAAACTAAACAACGATTATGAGTCGATGTGGTGCTGTAGTTTAATATTCAGTGACTAAAAGCACTAACTTAAAATTGTTTAGTTTTTTTTAAGTCGGTTTTATTTTGTGTTAAATAGACTTTTTTGTGAAACAATCACCAACATTTGTGCATGAATGATGAATTTTTAGTTTTTTATCCCCTATTTCATCCCCTTAGAAGTGGAATATGGGCTTTTTGTCGGCAAGGGCATCGAAAGTACCAGATTTATATAGTCTTGGAGATGGCAATAATTTTAAAGACATACAAAATCAAATAAGACTTAAATTTCTTGAAATATTTTTGCTTTAGAATACAGCTAGCAGCATTTACAAAAACGAAGACATTGTCGGTCTCAGGAACGCCAATTAATTTAAATTTCCATCGTTATTTCTTGTGATTCAATTATTTCTCAGTAAATTAAGATTATTTCTATAACCAGTAATAAGCATACAGTATTTTGTGTATTCAGTAACAGAATATAGAACAATAACTGGCTCCGAGTGTGAAAATAATCTAATTCGAAGAAATAATACATACGCACTCACGCCTTTAAGCAGTAGGCAGAAGTGTAACAGTATACTCAAAATTCGTTGAGAGTATCTCCGTCCCATGATGTGATAGGGGGCAAGCTTATCGGCATATCGGGCACATATCCAGACTGCTTATATCAGTATGCTCAGGCATTTCGTGATAGAAAATCCCAATATCAATTTTACCCGACCCGGCGATCGAACCCGAGACCTCAGCGTAGCAATCGTACCGCATGCACAATACAACTGCGCCACCGAGCCAGTCTAAGAAATAACTTAAAGACAATTAAAGTTATTTAAGACGAGTGCGGCAATAAGTATCTTTACATAGTATAAAATGAAGTCGCTTCCGCTGTCTTTAAAACTATTCAACGGATTTTAATGCAGTTTTCAGCAATAGATAGAGTGATTTATGAGAAAGGTTTATATGTATATCACGCTATAACACATAAGCAGGGTAGTAATATGCAGGTGAAACCGCGAGGGACAGCTAGTAAAATCTAAATAAACTGATTGATTAATTTTAAAAATAATGTGGACATATTTAAGTTTAATTTATGTAATTAATCTATGTTATTAAAATTTAAAAATAAACTCGGATATCACGCGGCAGTTTTATACAAATTTGTAAATGGCGTGAGCAACGTCACGCAAGTTTTAATCTGATGATTGGCTGGCATTGTGTTCAACTTCCTTTGCCTATACAAATAAAACTGTGTGTAAATCGCTATTTTAATTAAATTAAAAACATGCTGTATTTTCCTGTCAGGTGATGACGTGGTCATTTTTTTTATTGAATGACGAGTCGCGCAAGGCGCTTGCCTGATGGTAAGCGTCACGCCTGCCCATAAACAAAAGCAACACCACATAGAGACATGATGTTAAGTCTCATAATATCAGTAATATCACTGGCTTCAATGTTCTTCAAACCGAAATTGTGTTTCGGTGCTTAGAAATTGTTGCTTGGCGGCAGTAATAGACAAAGCGGTGGTACCAATCTCCGTATACGAGGGACCTACCACCTTGAAAACGTCTCATTCTGAGGCTGGCCGGTGTATATAGTTACTACAGGCCGACATAATCCCAGTGACCGAGGTGACCCACTTGCAAGTTTGCTATAATAATATAAAGAACTAAATCGGATGTCGGATTATAAAAACGCTTTCAAAGAACACTCAAGAACTTATTAATAATCTGCGAAGCGCTTTCTTTCATTCACATCTATGATTTTCTCAGTATTATAAATTGCTATTCGTCAAAAAAATTACGGACTCCGTGAAAAAAATATTCAAGAAACCGTCCGCAGTAGTACAACGCCCTTGGATCGTTTCACTCTCCATTACTTTACCTAAACTACTTTTAGAATAAGCACTTCAATGTGACTTGGGCTTCGTGATTCCCATATTTTAATCATATTTCTTCGTCGTCTTGTAAATTTATATTTATAGCCACTCGCTTTTACTCGCAGCTCCGCCCATGTAAAAGTTGCGGTTACCCCTTTTGGCTATAAAATGATTAGTCTTTTAGCTATCTTCTTCTTTTTTATTCTTCTACCTATGTCTTCTTCTCCATCTTCTTTATATATAAAAATCAATTGCTCTTCGTTAGTCTCGCAAAAAACTGCTAAATGGTTGGACCGATTTCGATGAAGTTTTTTGTTTGTGTTCGTAAATCCCTGGGTGATTTATGTTTACCATTGGACCCTGTAGTTTATTTTCTGTACTAAAAAAGAGTAAAATTAAGTGTATTTATGTCTATAGACTGATGCGTTATCGGAAATACTCGAATGGCCCCGTTCCTTCACTATAAAGCTCGACATTGTACCCACGATATGGCCTTGAGGTCTATAAGCACTTACTCTTACTTAATATCTGGTAACCAAGCTGCTTAAGTCTTCGGCTATAAAAAACAATAACAGTTTTTGACTTGGAAATACTGCGACGTAAGTAATTTTTAGGAGTCAATGTAATAATATTTAGTTACTAATATATTTTTACTACATGTATGGCGATGTGTTTTCTCTCCAGAGGGGTTGACGTCAGATAGGCCGTAAATAGGTCGTAAAAACTACAAGCCAAATCTTTCTGTAATATTGCTATAAAGCAAGTTTGCGATCCTACTGCGATTGGGACAAGGACAGGTGGAAGAAGATGTAGTATGGCAATAGGCTCGCCCACTACTTCGAAGTTAAACTTGGTGAACTGTACGTGCACTTGTTGCACCTCTGCCTACTTCTTCAGGAATATAGGCGTGAGCTTATGTATGTTATTTAGTTATTGTGCAGGCTGATGAGATACCTAGTAGTATTGTATTATTATCATGGCAAGACTTTTACACGCATGTCCGCGGCACAAGTTAAAAAATCTTGCTTTTCGTCGATTTTTTTTGCCATTGTAAGTACGGGACCATAAGAACCATATTAAGTTAATTCCATTAAGTAGGAATTTCATTTCATTTGAGTGTGCCGAATCAAAAGTTTCCGAGAGTCACGATTTTTCCTTATACATGTTTTTATAAGGTCGTCGCGGGAATTCATGGAAGCCAAAATTTTTGTCGTATCTTCCGTACTTTACTGTAATATTTTATCAATTCTTTTAGCCCAATTGTATTGGATTTTTATCAGATTTTATCTTTATATGTTTTGATTAAAAATATATTCATTAAGTTTCTGTATTGGTCCCATCAGCCCGAGGCTCGTGTGTGCCCATAGTACCAATGATTTGAGAAAATAAAATGCAGTTTTTAATTGTTAATCGCTTTTTCGGATTTCGGTCAATTGTGACTGAAAAAATATGGGTTAATTTATTGTGGTGATGGGTCATCCAGGCTCAAAGTATTAACATACAGAGCAGTAAAATTATTAATAAAAAATAAGACCCATTGTTATTGTTTCGTGATTTTTTTTTATTGTTGTCCTCCATTTTTTATTGCAGCGTTTTTAAAGGACTGTGTTAACGTATGCAAGTAAGATACGTAAGCAATTTACAATTAACTGTTTATTAATATAACCGTATTAATATTAATATACATTAAATATATAATAAATAAATTTTAATTAAATAGTTAAAAGACAACCCATCTCGTAATAAATAATATACAAACGAGAAATTGGCAATATTTAATGTACAAGTCATTCTTTTCGAGAATAGTGTAAACGGACAAAAAAACAAGCCCACTGAGTTTGATTCGTCAGGTCTTCTCAAGATGGGTCGTTTTGGTTCCGGTAGTAGTTTTATAACACGTGCTCTCACGGTAATGTCTATGGTCCATATCGACCCCCAAAATATTTAACAGTTCTGGATATTTCCAATAGATAATACATTTAGTGCAATTGGCTACTGTGTTTTTATAATGCTATGTATACATTGGTTGATATTGATTTCTATACATATTACATTCCTTATATTTTTGTACTGATTTGTCATAAGCCCTATTTTAATTGCCTAAATGATTCATATACGCTTAATTTCATCTATTTTAATTAATGAATTGTACGGAAACCAGAACTAAAGCCAATTAATAGTTGGCCGGATGGCATTCTCGTCGGGTTATTTGCTGTTTGATGCATTAGTGTTACCTATACATTACACTTGATCAATTCGGCAGTACACACAAATACACAAGGCTAACTCTAATATAAGTATGTAAGTCTTTATTCAGTACCTAGAGGAGGCCCGTGCCCAGCAGTGGTACGAATATAATATATAGGGTTATTAAAATTAATAAATAAGTCTTTATGAGTGGTAGAGCCTTGCTGTAGACAGTTTTGTCTACAACATGAATCGGCCGGCTCTACCGGACCACTCGCTACCATCTCGTACGGTGAGTGATATATCCGTAGGCCGTCAATTATCTCTTACCTTTAAAGTCGGCAATGATTCTTCCAGTATTGTGTATGTGCGTGCCCATGTATGCAGACAGTGGTAATGATCCGGTTGAACCGGCCCAATTGTGCTGTAGACAAGACTGTCTACAGTGTGGCTCTACCACTCACTCACTTTAATTACTAATTTAAAGTTATATTTTTTTTATAAAATGATTTCTTACGTTTACCCGAATGTTACTCATTGAAATAAAACTAATTTAAACAATAGAGAATAAATAGAGAAGAATATATAGATGGTTGGAAGCTAGCACAAGCCTGGGATCCGATTATACGTTTAATTAAATCGGAACCCAAAAGACCAATTGCCAAACCTCAAGGCACTGTGAGCTCTTTCTACGTAGATCGGACCACTAACAAAAACAAAAAAAAAAAAAAAAACATCAATAATTGTAAACTGAAAGCATGACACTTTAACATTAACTTTTCTGGACAACCTACACTTCAGTCCACCCCATGACCACGAAGGCTGAAAAGCTTTCGTAACGTCGGGACCAAAATTGAAATAAAAACCGCGATAAAATCCGTTTACATTAGTTTTATTTCAATTATATTTTTTTTACAATCGTACGTGGGGAATATTTCATTTATGACTTAAAAAGTGACGGCATTTAATCTGCTTAAATCTAAAGACTTTAGAAAAATAAAACCAATATCTAAATTTTAACTTGATGCTAGTTGAAATGTTATTGCGTATTTTCATCCACATATGGTTGAAAATAACAATTGTGTCGTTCATTATACTACCCGTTGCCCACTGACATGACACGGAATTAGTTTAGCGGTGGACAACGTGATGTGGGATTGTGATAGATGGAGCGATGCGGTTTTAGAATTCCGAATTGTTTGCCTACTGCGTGCGAACTAATTTACAATTATTAACACAGCTAATTTAGGTGTACCGCCGGTGTAAACAAATTAGAGTGAAGCATCGCATATGATGTAAACAATAATCGATCAGTTAAATATCCCTTAAAAATATTATTTATTCAATTCATTCATACTACAAGTAATCGATGTTTTACTGCTCAATTTTATATTTGTATAGTACAATGGTTAATTCAAATCAGTTCAACATCAGATGAAACATACAAAATTATTATACTGAAAAAATACCGATAGATTTTCAGCCAATAAAAGAGATGCTTGGTATGATTTCGTACAATTAGTGTTAAAAGCGAATGTATGTTTATATCTGAATTGGCTCGTAGTAGCTCTTACTTCGCTAATGTCTCGCGCAGATTTCTATTATATATTTACGTAGGTGAAGTAAGATAGACAGTTCGGTAATGGATCGCGTCGAACGCACGTCCTGCCCCCGTATAAGAGAGATTACGCCCGCATCATTTATGCGAGCCTAGTATCTAGGAAGGAGTGTGTTGATAAGTTTCTTGATTATGGTATATTCTATTTTAGGCCATCTCTGCATATAGCTATAAAATGCTAATTTGACCAGCCTTGGCGATGGCTCTCTTACTTATCATGCCATCATCATCATCAGCCACAAGACGTCCACTGCTGAACATAGGCCTCTCCCAAAGATTTCCAGACCGACATGCCATCATGACATCATGCCTTAGTTCCATTTATTTCTTGAAAATCCTTGGATCTTCGCCCTTTTGGGATAAACTATTTCTCCATCTGTAGCATGGAAAGATTTTTGTTTATTTTTATTAAGAAAAATATTTTGCTGTTTTTAGTGACAGAATCATGAAAATCGGCGTAAATAACGAAGATTTTATCCTCGATTCCAACCCCTTACGATTGATTTTTTTTCATGAGACAAATTATGAGCTATATTAGTCCAGTCATTTTAGCTTAAATTAGGTAAGAATCTCGGAATTCGAGATACCCGGCTGTAACTCTGTAAATACTTGTGTATTGACACCCTAAAAGTTGTCTCAAAACCTACATATGGTAGGGTGTGCGCAACTATTAAATTTCAAGGTCAAAGGTCACAAAAATCGCTTTTTTCGTAAATATCTCATTTCCTATGGGTTTTTTGCTATTTGTATCTACTATCAATATTGTAGAATACAAAATTCTCTACAAATTTTGTTTAAAACTTTTTTTCATACGGTGAACCGTTTTCGAGATAGAGGGCGGAGAGCGCGCGGTCACAGGATCACTTCAGGTCAAACGGTGCCTCCGGTCGAAAACGCGCCATATATAGTTGATGAACTATCCATAAATATATGATTATAAATATTTGACAATTTTTATTAACTATTATGTTATACTAGCTTTTGCTCGCGGCTCCGCCCGCGTGAACAGCATTTTCCGGGATAAAAGTAGCCTGTAACCGTCTGCAGGGCTCCATCTGTCTCTGCAGATAAATTCATCAAAATCGGTTTAGTGATTTAGGCGTGAAAGCGTGAAAACTTTCACCCCCTTTTTCATCCCTTAATAAATAAAATTTCCAAAATTCCTGAAACAAGTATTTATTTATTTTACGTCAATAACCGAAATACAAAATTTCGTTTATGTAACTTTCAAAATGACGGACTTGTGACCGCGCGCTCTCCGCCCTCTATCTCGAAAACGGTTCACCGTATGAAAAAAAGTTTTAAACAAAATTTGTAGAGAATTTTGTATTCTACAATATTGATAATGGATATAAATAGCAAAAAACCCATAGGAAATGAGATATTTACAAAAAAAGCGTTTTTTGTGACCTTTGACCTTGAAATTTAATAGTTGCGCACACCCTACCATATGTAGGTTTTGAGACAACTTTTAGGGTGTCAATACACAAGTATTTACAGAGTTACAGCCGGGTATCTCGAATTCCGAGGTGAACCTACTAAAATGACTGGAGTATATATACTTTTTCAAATGAAAAAGAATCATCCAAATCATTTGACCGAATTATGCATTTTTTACATCCAATAAAAGCGCCGAATTGAGAACCTCCTTCGTTTTTTTTTCATCGTTTAATAACCACGATTTTGATGCACATTGAGCAGTCTCCGTAATTCAAACCGTGAGAAGGTTTATCTTACATTCAGTGATTCGGGACACGATTAAGTCCAAAGGATTACACATAATTTCGAACGCAAAGCTGATTACAATCCGTGAACACGTGCGGGGATTTGTACTACATTCATAAACGCTTCTGCGACTGGGAGTTGAGACGCACCGGTGACTCGTTGTTTCAACTGATGAGATTGTGGATAATCTTGTTTCATGACGTATGGGTAGTGAAACGAACTCGGTTTGCCTTTTCTGCGGCTTTGAATATGAATATGAATGGATGGGATTTTGAAGGTGAGCCCTTTTTTGTTTGAGCCGGGAAACGATTTATCGCTACCCGCCCCGGAAGGAGACGAGGTGGTTTTATTGGACTCACCGGTGTTACGACCCAATGTTGAGCAACCTGGAAATGATGTAATCATCCAGGCGACCGATGTCGGAAACTTGAACAGTGTTTTACTCCGGCAGTACAACCTTAACCCTAAATATTTGCAAATCTATATAAATAAAAGTGAAATGCTGTTTGTTGGTAACGGTATCACTTGAAAACGGCTGGTCTGATTTTCCTATTTCTTTTGAATGTCTGTAATAATTAGAATAAGTACCTATTATAAGGGAAAAAATTGGAAAAATTCCCTTGAAAATATTTTTACTTCGTGAAAATTTTGACGTGCTTTCTGTTAGGGGTTTTTGTATGAAATCAATATATACTAATAATTCCGGTATGCTTAATTCTTTTTTCACAATAATAATTCAACGGAAGATTAAAAAATGCTTCAATTTTAAGTCACTGTGCATCCGATTGTGAACTTTTAAACAATTTGAATGACTTATGCCATAATTTACAGCTTATATTTTATAGCTTTTCGAGACGATAGGTCATAGCTATATATCATCAGCCTATGACCTAGGGGAGCGGAGCACGTCGTCAGTGAAACCACGAGGGACATCTAGTTGAAAATTAATACATAATAATATTGACTTTTGTGGTCAACACACATCTACCTGACCTCACACTAGGTTAACCTGTATCGTCGGTATCAGGAACTACTAGGGACTACAGTTCCACAACACTCACAAACGAAACAAATGTTTGTGGATCACAAAAATATTTGTCTCGGTGCGGGAATCGAAGCTACCTCCAACACGAAGGCTATCACTAAATAAACAAATTTTTATTGCCCGCCGCCTGGCGGGCGCTACAAAGGATTATGTCAGTCCTTTATAGCGTTATACTCGCCAAGCCCTTTAATTGTTTATTATTGCTGAGGTTAGCAAACGAGTCAGACTGATCAACTAATGGTATGTGATCTCCACAGCCTATGATCGTCCAAAACTCCAGAAGAATCATGGACGTTGTAGTATACAACTAGTTTTAGTTAGATATCTATACTATGTAAAATAAATATGAAACAGTTACCAATACTCTTCCAACTGTCCTTATTCCACTCGCAATGTTGTCTGTCAAATCTATATGGTCTATAGTTCTTACGACTTGCATGATGTCTACCCTATGAAACAACTGTTTCATTATTGGTAACACCCAAAAATACGCAGCTGAGCATAGATTGTCATGATTATCAAACTCACCCCCGATTTCTCCAGGGTTATGGGTGATTATGGGCGATGGTGATCATTTGTCATCACTTGTGAAGTGATCCACCTGCTCGATGTCCTCCTCTTTGACAAAAGAAATTTCTATCGGAAAGATAAAAAGGTGGTGAATGTCTTCAAAACGTTTAATGTAAAGGTCTTTTTAAATTTTATCGCTTCCTTAAATCTTCGATTTTCAACCGTCTAGCTAACAAAGATGCATGAGATCCCCACAACGGGTCGACGCGACCCATTTTTACTCTTATGCAGTTAACGCCAATTTCGTACCATTTTTACGAGCAAACTTACTGTGTCAAGGTTCTTGAAGACTTATTTCTGAATGGTAAAAGTTTGTCTCGTATCTAGTCCGGCGGTATTTTTGGCATCTGTTGTGGAATGTGGTCTGTGTCGCGAGACTGACCAAACTGATATCCCATGAGTTCCAATCTCGGAATAGAACAGTGTAGATGCGGATATTGTTAATGTGGATTAAGACGTGGTTTCAAAATGGACAGTAATTAAGTCGTAGCTCTCGATAAATGCATCATGTCGAGACTAGCCGATGTAGATACATTTAGCAGAACCAGTAATGTTCGAAATTTGCGTCTGATGCTTTCGTAACTTCCGTCAAAGATTTTCGAAGTAGAGCCATGATGTAGACACATTTATCCGCAGTATAATTAGGCCGGCTCGACAGGGATATGACTACTGTCTCACAGAAAACCAACGTGAAATGGTAGATTGCTGTTGCGGTTCGTATGTTGAGATTTCCGAATGCACAACCCGTTTCCTCATGCTTTAAACGCCATTGATGCCCTTTAAGCTGGGCGGGCGACTCAGCCATAAGTAGTTTGGCTTTAATGTTCAAGGGCGGTGTAGAACACTTATCATCAAATAACTTGTTTGCTATTTTACCAGTCTCTTCTAAAAATACTTATACCTCTATTAACGTATACCTGAATATAGTTAATCCGGAGAAACAATGTCAATACTCCTATTATTGATATCAAAAATGATCCTTGCGTGCAAAGGTAATTCCCGAAGTGACAGAAGCCTGGGGGCGTGTTTACCACTCATTATTATGTTGCTGCATTGCTAATTTCATTGGTGGCAGCACAAAGCTGCCTGTTAATATGACGTGTAACTAATTGAATTGCTGAAACGGCACGCTACCGTCCCTTTGTGGTCCATCTATTGCGAAAAACTTTATAATCCTCCGCATGAAATTTGTTCCAAAAACTTTTTGCGGTCAACTGGAATTAAACCAATTTGTGACGGTAAATGTTATAAATGACCTAGTATTACCTGTTTTGTATTGAATACGAGTGTGGATAATCTAGATCCGATGTAAATACATTTAACAGAACCAGTACATAATGTTCGAAAGAGAAATTCCCGCTCGTCGTCTATTGCTTTATCATATGGTGGCATGATTGCAGATATCATGTTAGATCAAAATGCTAGACTTCTTTTAACGAAGATACTTCTTTTGCTAAGTCAAACGCTAAAAGGCAAAAAAATTAACACAGACGTTCATATTAATATTAAGACGCTGTGAAACGATGACAAAAAGACTTCTTCAGTCTTTCAACCATCGTTATCAACTTTGTTTTTTAGCATGTAACTGGTATATATTATCTCATTTTACACGTCACATTGTGCTGCTGGTCGCGAGCCAAGCGTGCCATACGTATTTCGCCGTATTACACTCCATTATGTTTTATTATTAGATATCGCTGTTTTGGCGCATATCGTTTCAGATATACACATTAGCAAGCATTTTATTCCATTTTATTCCACCGTACAGTTTCTGAACGTTGAATATTTAACTTACTTCAAAGAACAAATAACTAGCTGCGATCAGTTTCTTAATCCTATTAAAATAAAAGTTAGCAAGACTACTTAAGGATAACACTGGTCTACAGTGGTTTTGTTGCCCTAGATATGAAAATGATTTTGGGTCTATTTATGCACACAAATCATGAAATCATCAATGATTTTTTAAGATTTGCTCAGATTTTTTTTAAAATCTTTATTTTCATTTTACGTTATAAAAATCAATAACCAGAAACAAATTAACAGATATATTTATAATGTCTTGATATATTTATATTGTTTAGAGAAATTAGGATATATCGAAGTAAATAAAGAGGAAAATGTCGAAAATATATTTTACATTTCCATAAAACGCCTTTTATGAGCTTTTCTATTACAATTTTTCAAGGGACAATGACTTTTCAAAGTTGATACTGCTCATCTTCCATAATGTGACCATCGACCCTGATACCTTTCCTCCATCACTTTTAGATCTTAGGGGACCCGCTCTCCCTGTTCCTCACTATAATTTCCTAAATTATCCGAAAATTTATCTAGATGATTGCGGAGATAGTTAATACCCATATTTGCTCCTACTGTATGAAGATTTGTCAGCATATTTTGCACAATTTCTTCATAATTTGCTGCTTTATGGTTACCTAGGAAATTTTCGACAACCAACACAAAACTTCTCCAAGCTTTATTTTCCGGAACAGTCATAACTTTGATAAAATCTGAGTCTTTCATTAATTGCCGTATTTAAGGACCATAAAATATTCCACCTTTCAATTTTTTCCATACTAAGCTTCGGAAATTTGTAAGGGGTCTGAGAGTGGGGATAACGTGATGTTTGTATGCGCGAAAAAGTTGCGCAGAAGCCTAATCAGGACTGGAAAAATTAATTTTATTTTTAACAAGCCGATAATTGTTCAAAATATAAGATATGCAAAAATCATGAAAATACGAGCACATTGAGAACTTTCATGAATATATTCGTAATCTGGGCACTTGAAAACGTAAAAATTTGCGATCACATCCAGGGCAACAAAAAAAAAAATTGTTTTGTAGAGCTGTGTAATTTTTTATCGTACTTTTTAAGTCTTCGCTTTAATCCGAGGGGCGTGTACTATTTTTGGTTAAGTGGTGATTTAAATTAAGACGTTGCTAATATTGAGTAATTGTGAGTAAATTAACTTCTCTCAATACACAACATGTAAAATAATTATGACTTAAATATTGAACTAAATTTTAATGTTCCTACAACAATACAAACATAGCTATAATGTAACTAGATTTCAAATCATGTGGCACTTGTGAGACTATTTGTAAATTTGTAGATACTCGATACTTGGAACTCGATAGTTGATAGTGCTAAGAAAGTTTGTAAGTAAGCCCGATGATTATTGTATATTTAAATAAACATTATTAATAATACTAGCCCCGTATTATACACGTCCAACTGCTGGACACGGGTCTCCTATACTGAATGATAGAGGTTAGTCCTTAGTCCACCACGTTTGTCTAGAGCGGGTTGACAGATATGCCATACTTCGATATTTATGTTTACTATGTAGTAAACATTGCCTAGTTTTAATTTCTTTGATGAAAAAGTGTCTACACACATCACAATGGTACTGTTATAAATGGTAATAGCTTACAAACATTTTATTTAATCTACGCAAAGCTATGAGGAGTTTTTGCGAACACAAGCACTATTAGCATAGAGACGGCGTGTAATGAGTTACAGACAATTTAAATGTGAAAAAATAACAACCCTAGCGCTTAGTCACGTATTTCGCATTTCGTACAAATATTTTACAAGGACGAGTCACGAGACACACAATTTGCAAAAATTGCCTAATTGTTTTTTTAAGCTAGGGTTGTTACGGGATTGCAATTTTGATTCCAAGAATATGGATGACTGGTTCGCATGTTTAATATCTCTATGCTATTTTGATGATATACCTAGATAGATGACTTGATAGGGATGAGTGGAAGAAAGATAGGGAGGCCTTTGCACTGAAGTGGGGCATATCAGGCTTATAAAAAAACTAGATAGTAATTGTTATTGAATCTATAATAAGCTATGCAGTAACAATGCGTTCCCACTGTAACCTATTGCAATTATATTATAAACAAAATATAACTACACCAACATGAATTTAAAATTCAATATCAATATCAAGCGATTATAGAATAACTAGCTGTTCCTTGCGATTTAGTAATTAGCTTTTGCGTTGAAATGACTTTAAATTCAAAAGTTTCGGATATTTTTACTACTCTCCTCAGTCTTTTCACAACAATATAACGTAATACACACTTTTAACACAGCCTCTAGCCGAGCTGACTGTTCCTATCTACATTTTAACTAATTCTTAAAAAACTGGACTGTTTTATTTTATTCAGGTTCCTTTTTTGTCCTATTTAATGAAATTGTCTAATTGGGTGGTTTGTAAGTTGTCTGAAGATCTATTAAAGATTATTTTAAATTTGAAAGGCAACATTTTCCATTGCGGTATTTGTAATGATTGTTAATTCTTTCTTTCGTTTAATGTTAAGTAATGGATACTTATAACAGGCACTTCTATCTGCGATGTAGTGAAGTGGATTTCAGAAGGTATATGTAGGTGTGACGTCAACTCAAAATATTGATTGAGTGAGTAAATTATTTATGCATGTAGCGGTGTAAGTACCTGCGTACATAATGTATTAATTTATAGGCAGTAATAAATAATCTTTTGAACATTACATACCTTTAATATTGTACGCATAGGTTCAATATTATATTGCGACCCTCCCATATGGATCTTATTCTTTGGCGACTACTGTTTATAACATTTTGTAGGGTAGAGTCACGCTGCAGTGTTTTGTCTACACTAAGAATGGGCCGGCTCGACCGGGTCTTTACGGCTTGTTGTTGCGTTTCATACGATGAGTGTATCCGGAGACCTAAATCCCCCTTCCTAATCCCTCAACTATCCCTTTCCTTTAAGGTCGGCAACACCCTCATGATTCTTTTAGTATTGTGCGGTGGATATCACTTAACATTACGTCACCCATTTGCTCGTTTGCCGACCTAGACAAAGCGGTGCTACCACTAACCAGATGGCCTCTCCCATACGAGGAACCTACCACCTTGTGAAAGTAGGATGTATGTCCAAAAAACTTTTGGGTTTTTAAATTTATTAATCAATTGCGTCTTAACGAATACACGGATTTAGTTACACACAGAGATACCATGACCTGGATTGGGACATGGGCTACCTTTTCTCCCATAAAAAAACAATCACGAGGGTCGAACTGCGAACAAAAGTCAGTAAGAAATAAAACGCCAACTTCCACAGAAAATTCTACGCTATCGCATGACCACAGCTATAGCTTGATCGGACCATTACAGTTTTGCGTTACAATATTACAGTTTTATAACATTAATATATCGCCGAAGTTGGTTTTTCCTATAGCAATAACTCTTGTGTGCCGTTCAAAGTGAACTCAAACATTTTCTTCAAAGGTTGAGTTACATGGAATTTTAAACTTGTTGTTTTGCTCGTTTATTTACGAAAGCCGCATTTTAAATTAGTTCTGACTGTGCCTTTACAATCTGTTGTCACGGAAACACTTCATCGGTGCCAGCAATGTCTGTTGTATTGCTTGTTTTCATAGATTAAGTATTGTGTTGGCTAACAGAAGGATTAATGTATATTTCATATTATTATACGGCGATATTAAATGTATACTTAGAACGCGAGCGGAGCCGTGAAGAAAAGCTAGCAGACATATAAACCATCCGGAAAAAATGTCTTAATGCTAGTGAAAACCTCACCAAAAGCAGTTGCGTTTAGAAGAACGAAGCAGAAAAACAGACAGACGCGGATAATGATTTTGTTTTAAACATTATCCTTCCACTAAATATTTTATTAGCTACACACCTCTTTCGATGGAAATCCATAAAAAATACAATTTCTTATAACGTTGTGGCAGTACTTTGAATACATAACGGAGATAATATCTCTATGGAATTTTTTATTTTCCGAGACAACGATGATTTGTCACATTTACGTGACATAACTGGATACGCGCTTGTAAGGAAAAATACGCTTCGTCGACTACAATCTTTGGCTGATATGAATCGCTTATTCGATGGAGATTTTCGCGAATAAAAAGGTTACATCTCGCCGTTAATGTAATTTTATGTAAATCTAACGATACAATAGTCTCTCTTTTTTAATCTAAGGCAGATAATAATAATCTTGGTATATCCATATTCATCCAATAACAAACTTTTGACACTTGATTGACTTAAATCACGGATACAATTTCAGGAGAGGTAGAACCTTTTCAAATCTTCATTCCTTTCCTATAAGTCAGCAACGCACGCACGAGACTTCGGGTATTGGAGAAGGGGGCGTAGAGACCACTTAAAATTAGGTGACCTGCATGCTTGTATACCGGATTTCTGCAATACATTTTACTACAAAGATATTTGCAGCGTCGATTTAGTCTTAATTATATTTTAATATACGTAATGCTCACATAGCTCGCAGAACCGATAACCGATGGGACAGAAAGGTTCTGGAATGGAGGCCACGTACTGGCAAGCGCAGTGTTGGACCGCTTACAAGGTGGACAGACGATAAAGATCGCAGGATGTCGCTGGATGCAGGCCGCTTCCAACAGGTCGGTCTGGAAATCTATGGGGGAGGCCTATGTTCAGCAGTGGACGTCTTGTGGCTGATGATGATGATGGTGATAATACGTAATGGCTGCAAAGACAAAGGATCCTTATTCAAGACAATAAATAATGGAGTTGATATTCTTTTACTAAAAGAAAACTTACTACCTGGAACTGTCCGCGGTGTAATGTAACATTATGCTCTCGGGAATCTGACTGAATGCAAGATCTAATTACTCCAGAATGTTGTAAGGCAATTTAATTCTTTAGTGTAAGTAATTTCTCGTTTCTTTTAAATTTTAGAGATAACTAAAACACTGGTATTAAATTATAAATCGTCTGTTACTGCTTTAGATTGGTTTTAAGATATGCTATATGTGGTTTAAAATACCAAAAATATTTCATTGTCTTCTTTAATCCAAAATTTAGTCGTAAATGGTGGATGATAACAACGAGGATGAGATACTGCAGGAGTGCCAGTATCCCATTATCAGGGACCCCTGCAGTTTATCGCAAAGAGTTAAATAAAACTATTCTAGTATCAATTCGTTTCTTTGAAATAAAATGTAATATTCTTTGACTCGCGGGCCGAAGTTCGCAAACGACTATGGATTATTTTCCTACTGTATTACCATTTACCAGCAGTCGTTTCGTGTTCGACGCAATAGTTCGGCTCCAACTGAAATTGCTCTATCCATATCGATTTTCCAGGAACAACTTTAATTGGTACTTTAATTACCTTTATTACGTGTGTGAGGAAAGAATGTATGTGGCTGCTATTGAGAAAGTAAAATACTATTTTTATGTCTGTTACTTTCTCGATTTAATGAATGTACTCAACATTTTAATAGATTTTTTTTTTACTGTCATATACTTAGACAGCCTCAATGGTGCAGAAAGGGACAGCATTCGATCCCTGCACCAAAAGTTTGTGTGATCTACAATTTTTTGTTTCTGGTCTGGGTTTTGTTTGAGTCTTTGTTTGGTAAATCCCTCGTAGTTTCTGATACGCACGATACAGGTTAATCTATTAGGGTTAGGGCTGTGTGTGATGTTGAGAGTATTTATTTATAATAGTTGTCAATAATTATCAGTCCCTAGAGGGATTAACGTCGGGCAGGCGGCCGCGCCGGTCGAAAAACTACAAGGCAAATCTTTCTGTAGTATGTGTTAAAGCATGTTGCCACTGCGAGTGGAATGAGGGCAGGTGGAAAAAAAGAAGTTATCAATTTAGATTTAATAGCAATTTACTCCGCCGTCCTTTTTTGTTGACTTCATAGAACTAAATTATGATGAAGTACGCGTGAAAATACCTTCAAATACTGAATAATGGTGATGAAATCTCTACGCAGCGTATTTTATTTATTATAACACCGCATGAGCTACGAAATGACTCGAATAACTTACGGGTGGAATTTAGACTTTAAGGGCCTATTTCGCAATGTTCGAGTAAAATTTAAACACCAAATAACGTATAAGACAGCAATTTTTTTTAAGTATTTATTAAAAATAAAAACTTTTTATTTGTATACCTATAGAATGTTATCTGATATACATTATTAATACAATCCTGAGGGCTGTCTTTGACTACTTGTCGTAAATGCTTGGGCCAAGAGCAAGCCATGAGCTATTCTGATTTGGTTTAGTTATTATTATATCATTATATAAGGTCACGCCTATATCCCCGAAGAGGTATGCAGAGTTGCAACTAGTGCATTTACGCTTGGCCGAGCTTATTTCCGTCCCATGATTGTAATAGGCCCGATTACCATATTGATCACAAAATCCAATCGAAGGCACTTCATGGCATGGCAATCAGGTATGATTTTTCGATATGAAAAGTTATATTATATCACACAATAAATGTGATTGACCGCTTTGGCAATTGAACACAAGACTCGACTGTTCTCAGCCTATTTAGGTACTATATTGTTATAATGATTCATTTATCATGTTTGATTTAGTCTTTCTTATTGTTCCAGGTACATAGCAATGCAGTTGATGGAAGAAAAACTTCAGTTATTTAATTTAATTTGATGAAGTATGTAAAGGATATGTCAGCGATGTTTACAATGTTTTACAAGCTACAAGTCACTGCTTTTATATGAAATTATTAGAAACAAATAAGACACAAGGTACCAATTACAAGGTGGTAAATCCCTCGTAAGCGATAGGCCGTCTGGGTTGGTACCACCGCCTTGTCTATTTTTGCCGCCAAGCAACAGTGTGTAAGCACTGTTGTGTTTCAGTTTGAAGGACATTGAAGCCAGTAAAATTACTGTGCATCATGAGACTTAACATCGTATGTCTCAGGCTGACGAGCGCAATTCAGTGCCATGCAGTGCTTTGTAATTTAAAGTTCTGTGTGGTGTGACTTCTGATTATGAGCAGGCGTGATAATTACCATGAGGCGATCGCCTTGCTCGTCTCGTCATTCAATGAAAGAAAAAATAAAAAAAAAGGCTTCTAGCTTCACAGCCGGCTACTCGACCACTACGCCACAGAGGCTGTCAAAGACAAAACTAGAAACAATTCATGAAAATTCAAAAGAAACGATCATAGAATCAAAAGCTACTAACGGAGCGTATTAAAATTTGTAATAAAAATGAAACCATCAGGTTTTTAATTGAAAACCTAAAATAAACAACGGAAGTATTTATTAGGAGCAATTGACCGTTCGGACGGAATCGCCATTTTCTTTGTTCTCTCGTATTGGAATTGTTCTGCCGGCTTGTTTAATTACTGTTCGAAATTGTTTAAACTGCGGGTAGGTTCTTTGCTTGGCGCGTCATTGCGGACGCATTTTGTGTTTGTCGGGTTATTACCGTGGGAGTGTATGTGAGATGTGAGTGGGAAGCGTGTGGGATTTTTTGATACTATTTAGTATTAGTAGTGATATTTGTTGATTAAAAAAGATGAACACCAGTAGAGAGAAAATCCTTTTCTATTAATATTCTAAACTTGAAAGTTTGCATGTTTGCGAGTTTGTGAGTTTGGATGTACCCTGACCTGGATTAGGACATAGGCTTCTTTTGCCGTACCTTATTAAAAAATGGAAAGAAAAGATATCTAAATGAAGCTTTAAAAATGGCCCCAGCATTCGTCGCTCAGCGCTCGTGAATGGTGCCAAATAATTACATGATACGGCATGGCGTTACTAATGAAACAAATGCACAACACAAATCACGTTTAACTTAATGAAATTATGTGATATTACGTGTGCTTTATAGTGGTATCGTAGATCAACTGTTTCACTGTTTTTATGCCTTAATTTCCTAGGTTTAATTCCGTACTTTTGACTGCGGGAAGACTCAGGCAATGCGCACAAGAAAACAATCACGACCGTTACGTACTAAGTTTTAATGCAGAACTGACTTGCCGGCACATCTATTGATCACCCTCAATTATACTATAATCTACCTACACCATAATTTTATTGAGAAAATATTAAATCGTTCTATTGCGAACGTGAGAGTTAAAACGGTCTATAAAATATTTTATTTAGTAGATTTTATCTTGAACAAAAAACTGTTTTTGTACATGCAAAGTGGCCTGTGTTTGTAAAGATAACATGAAAAATAAACTGATATAAAAAAAACTTAAAACTAAATAAACCATTTGCTAACTAATAACTTTTCTTTGAAGGTCTCATTAAATCATGTTTACACATGGCCGTTCATGACCTCAAGGCGTCAATTTGTCACCTGACGTGAGAACTGCCGGGTTAAAGTTCAAAATACACGCAATGGAACTAGTTACCTTAATAATAAATTTTAAATGTTCTTGCTGAGTTTAACAAATTATTTTAGCAGAATTTATTTATGGTATAAACCGGTCAATGTACGTAGGTATTCGTTTGGTTTCGAAACCGATGGTTTTATGTCCGCTATACACTTTATTATATATTAATATCTTAGTGATTTATCTTTTGATAGCGATCTGCCCAAGAAATTCGCAACGAAATATTGTTATGTGTGTAGCTTAGCTTAACTTGCGACAATTGACTGGTAAAACAAACAGTCTTGTGTTGTGGCTTGTATGGAAAGGACTTCCCTTTCACCCTTTTTAACCGAAGCAAAAATGGAGGTGCTCAATTAGATGGCATGCCCTTTTGTTATTTTATGTATAATCACAAGAATCATCTCAGAGTGATTTGATTTTGATGATTTATTATTTATTCGATACGATATATTTCAAATTTCGTTAAGGAATTAATGTCATTTTTTATTCTTTGAGTTTAAGTATCACTTTAAGTTCATTTCAAGCGTATTATATCGTGAAGTGGAGCTCAAAGTTTTTTTCTGGGCATCTAGTCACATTATAGTCGTGATGGGTTTTACGTTAAGGCAAAATTAATAAGAAATATCAGTACCCAAAGTGTTCCTTAGAAAAGAATCTTCTGCACATATTTCCTACAATATCCGCCACAACAAACAATCCGCTACAGTCTTCTGTCCCGGTAACAGTATATTTTATCCTAATAACGGTAATATGGTAATAAATAGGTACTATGAATATGCACATAATTTCCGCTGTACGACGGGACTTTGTACACAGAAGTTTCGCTTGCCAGGTATTAAGTTGCGACTAAGTGAGGTTGTAACTTGACTGTTTATGAACTTGTGTCAATGTACGAGAATGAAATAAACTCAACTGTTAATGGTAACTGTGATTAATTGTTAATATCAAGATTTTTTACGGTATCACTTATTGATATGCAAGTTCCATCAAAGATTATTTGCGGTAGGGGAAACCAGTCAATCCTGGATATCATTCTCGAACTGCCTATAACAATTGCTTGGGTTTTCAACAACACTGAGCCCATATGACTTAGTCCAATTGGCAATTCTACATAAATCGGAGTTAGTAGTTTTGATGGCCTCAGGTAAGCTCTCCAATGAAGACTGAGTATATAATACAGTATTTAGACTGAGTATAAAATATATTGTCTCTGTGGCGTAGTTGTATTACGCACGCGGATGACTGCTATGCTGTGGTCTCGGGTTCGATCTCCGGGTATTATATTGGGCTTTTCTATTACGAAATGCATAGTATCATGCCAGAGAATCGTGCCCGATATTGCAAGACGCCCTCATCCCATCATAGTACGGAGATACGCTCAGCGAAATGTGGGTATATTGGCTACACCTCTGCCTACCGCTTCGGGGATTACAGGCGTGGGTGTGTATACGAATAGAATTGTACCTCCGTATTTTTTTAGTCGGTAAAAAAGTATACTCTCCGCATTAAGCAGATTATCACTATCGCTCGCGCCAGTCCTTTACGAAAACCCTTTCGCAAGACAATAGCGAGTTTCATCATAATAAAACGCACGGAGCGAAGCGAAAGCGGGAATTTAATTTTTATATAAAAAAAAAGTATCTCAAAGAATGTACACAAATGTTCGTCCGCCGCCGCCTCGGGGGAATTTTAATAATGTTTACATACACTTTTAGGGGATGGCAGTACATTCGGGCCATTTTTCACAGTGACATTGCCCCGGCGGTGACGTCGACGCTTTGCTTCAACGGCGTGGGCCACCGTTTAATGAAATGAAATCGGTGCATGCATTTTTGAAGTGCAATCGTTTTACATGTATTTTTTTTAGTTGTAACCTGACCGACTTTTGTATGACGAGATATGTTTAGGTTAGGTGGTGGGTCCTTCGTATACGCTCTGTCTATTTCTGCCGCCAGTACAGCATACGTTTACCAGATGGTAAATGATATCCATCGTCCGTAAACGCCCACAATACCAGAAGAATCATAGACGCGTTGCCGACCTTAAAAGAAAAGAATTTGGGCCTCCGGACATCTCGCTCACCTTAAGAAACGCAACAGCAAGCCGTTACTTAAGTAGGTCTTCTGTAAGACAGTGGTAACAGCCCGGTTGAGTCAGCCTAATCATGCTGTAAACTGAACTGTCAAGTGCGGCTGTACTACTCAAACAAACGTTCCGGTTTGAAAGACAATGAAGATTGTGAAATTACTAGGCATTATGAGCCACCAATTTATGTCTCGCGGTGAAGAAAGCAGTCCAGTGCCACGTTGTGATTTGTAATTCCGAGTTTATTGTGTGTTGTGTCTGTTTATGGGTTGGCGTGCCACTTGCCGTCAGGTGACCGACCTGCTTGTTTTATAATTCAAGCTAATAAAGTAAATTTAAAAAGTTTTTATTATGAGTTCGAGGAACGGGCCACGGATAATGAATTGCTAGGGATTGCATACGTACAGCGCGTTAAAAAACGTGCGGATAGGATCTTATATGGCTAGCCACGAAATGCCGGTAAAGGATTAAAATAAAAGTAATCTAGTATAAAAAATATTGACATGTAAACATGATATTTATGATCCAATTTTTAGAATAAATGATTTGAATATACAGTATTTTTAAGTACACCCATTTTTTTATCACCGTTTTATGTACAGGTTGATCCGATTTTTTATTAAAAGTACACTTTATACAAGATATTTTGTAAGATATTATTTATTTATTTATTTTATTTGATTTGAGATAGAGTAAGAAATAGAGAGGTAATAAAGAGGCGTGGTGTGAGAGATCAAGTGACGAATATTGAGAAAGGAATACTGAGATGGTCTGGGCATGTAGAGAGGATGGATGAAAGAAGATTGACGAAACAAATATACATGGCGAGTGTGAATGGTACAGTTGGGAGAGGAAGGTCTCGGCGAACGTTCTTAGATCAAGTTGGAGATATTCTCGAGAAACGTCAGGTCAGAAGTACCCTAAACCGACGTGCATGCATGAAGAATATATTGAGATGATGAGTGGTAGAGCCACGCTTTAGACAGTTTTGTCTACAGCATGATTGGGCCGGCTCAACCGGGTCATTACCACTATCTCACAGAAAACCGACATAAAGTAGCGGCTTGCTGTTGCGTTTCGTACGGTGAGTGAGATATCCGGAAGCCTAAATACCCCTCCCCTTCCCAATCCCTAATTATCCCCTTCCCTTAAGGTCGGCAACGCGCCCATGATTCTTCTGATATTGTGGGCGTGCATGGGCTGTGGAGATTACTTACCATCAGGTGACCCACTTGCTCGTTTGCCGATCTGTGCTATAAAAAAAAAGAGTGGAAGCGGCCAAAGAGGTGTGTAAGGATCGTAGCAGATGGAAGTCCGTTGTCTCTGCCTACCCCTATGGGAAACAGGCGTGAGTCTATGTATGTAAGATATTTGTTCATAAAAACCTAATACAATATTTCATAGTCGTACAAAAAATTAATTCCACCCGCGGTTACCCCATAAATATACTCAGTTATGATATACGACGTATTTGGTTAAAAACCGCGAAATAAATATACTGCCCGGTCTCACGCCATGCAGTTAAAATATACACTTAAAGTGCGTATTGCATGTAATAAAGATTTTTGGTGCATAGGGACATTAGTGTAAATGAGTAAAGGAGGCCTTAACCCATGAGTTTGTTTCGGCATTTCTGCTCATGGGTTGCCACGAAATGCCAATCTTTATATATATAATTCTTCTGTGAGTGTGTATGTCACTGAACTTCTCTTAAACGACTGGACCGATTTTGATGAAATTTTTTGTGTGTGTTCAAGGGGATCTGAGAATGGTTTAGATTCACAATTTTGTCCGCTGGACAATGTTTTTTTAATTAATTTTTAATTTATTAGTAGTTGTTGAGTTGTCGTTGCGAAGCTTGCCGTGATGACGGGTCGTATAGCGTCTAGACTGGACAGGGACAGGACAGGGACAGGACAGTGAGACAGGACAGGGACAGGACAGTGAGACAGGACAGTGAGACAGGAAAGTGAGACAGGACAGTGAGACAGGACAGTGAGACAGGACAGTGAGACAGGACAGTGAGACAGGACAGTGAGACAGGACAGTGAGACAGGACAGTGAGACAGGACAGTGAAACAGGACAGAGAGACATGACAGAGAGACAGGACAGTGAGACAGGACGGTGAGACAGGACAGTGAGACAGGACAGTGAGACAGGACAGTGAGACAGGACAGTGAGACAGGACAGTGAGACAGGACAGTGAGAGGACAGTGAGACAGGACAGTGAGACCGGACAGTGAGACAGGACAGTGAGACAGGACAGTGAGACAGGACATTGAGACAGGACAGTGAGACAGGACAGTGAGACAGGACAGTGAGACAGGCCAGTGAGACAGGATAGTGAGACAGGACAGTGAGACAGGACAGTGAGACAGGACAGTGAGACAGGACAGAGAGACATGACAGAGAGACATGACAGAGAGACAGGACAGTGAGACAGGACAGTGAGACAGGACAGTGAGACAGGACAGGACAGGGACAGGACAAGACGGGGACAGGACGGGGACGGGACGGGACGGGGACAGGACGGGGACGGGACGCGGACAGGACGGGGACAGGACGGGGACGGGACGGGGACAGGACTGTCCAACCGGAGGGAGGTGGGAGACGACCTGACTTAGGTCGTCGAAGTCAATTAAATGTGCGACGGGCTACCTCACGTGCAATGGCGCAGTACCTCACTTAATTGCATTTAATGTAAATGAAACATTTGTATTAAGTTTTGACCACATTTTACACAAATATATTATGTAGGTGATACGAAGTTCACCGGGTCATCTAGTAAAAATATAAACTAGTTTAAAAAATATTGACATGTAAAAGTGATGTTTATCATCCAATTTACAGAATAAATAATTTGATTTGAAAAAAACACAGATATTTGAATTACAAAGCACTGCATTGCACTGAACTGCGTTCGTCACCCTGAGACATAAGTTATTAATGGTCCGGGTTCCCTGGGCCAGCTGATCCACTTGATTACTATCAAGCTGATTTTTTTGTTTTTACTTAGTTAATATTTATATAATTTAACAGTCATATTGTCCTACAAATAAAATAATACATTTTTGAGTATCATCAAATCGAAATATTCTATCCTTGCTACCTCTGTTAGCTACCACAATAGAGAATTTTCGCATAGGGAATTGTTGGGCGTCTCATCGAAACGAAGCTACTCACGGAAAATTAGCTTGATAGTAATCAAGTGGATCAGCTGGCCCAGGGAACCCGGACCATAACTCTAATAATGCCCAGAAATTCACTGCCTTTCGTGTCCTTCGAAACACAACAGTGTTTGTGCGAAAGGCAGTCGTCGTATCACCGCTCTATTTATTTCTACCACCAAGCAGCAGCATGTTAGTACTATTGCGTTTCGATTTCAAGGTGAAATCACTGAAATTACTGCGTGCCATATGACTTACATCGTATGTCTTTGGAAGACAAGTGCGGTCCAACGCCGTGCAGTTTTTTATGATGCTTCTGTTTATGGGTAGATATGGGGGTATGCCATCAGGCGAGCGACCAGTAGGCTTAGTACAAGTTTTGAAAGTTTCTTAAAATTATATCAGTTTCGTTTACATCAAAAAAGCCACTGTAGAAAAAATCTTTGTCGCGTTCTACCAGACAGCATTAGGAATGTGGGTGGATATTCGAACACCCACGGCTCAAGTTTTCAGACGTCTTATATATTTACGTTATCCATCACGAACCCAGCCAGTCTTTACCATTTGTTCGTGCGTCTTTGCGAGTGACAAATGAGAGGCCTCGGTTAGGCCCTGACCGACCGTCTTAAGGCAACGTTTTGTTACGTAATCGTCGAATATTTGGACGTCGAGAAGTTTAACGCCAAGTTAATGGCTCCACTATTGGATGTGAATGAATTACGAATTAATTGAGCATTATAATATCATCCATCCATCCATCCATCAGCCTAGATTCGTCCACTGCTGGACATAGGCCTTTCCAAGTTCGCGCCACTCTTGACGGTCCTCCGCCTTCCTCATCCAGCCGCTTCCCGCTATTTCTTTGAGGTCGTCGGTCCAGCGGGCTCGAGGTCGGCCTACACTGCGCTTGGATAGGCGTGGTCTCCACTCTAACACCTTTCGGCCCCAACGGCCATCGTTGCGGCGACAAATATGGCCTGCCCACTGCCACTTCAACTTACTAACTCGGCGGGCTATGTCGGTTACTTTAGTTCTCCGACGGATCTCCGCATTCCGGATTTTATCCGTCAGAGAGACTCCAAGCATAACCCGCTCTAATATAGTATCTAGAATTTTAATACTATAGAGTTTTGAGTGTGTGGGTTGCACCGTCCATCCGTTAAACTTATTGTCAAAGGTGATGGCTGACAATATTACAGAATTTGACATTTCGATAACACTGAAAATAAGTTAAACAACTTTAAAATACACAATTTAACTTTTATATAGAAAAACACGCCTTGCGTGGATCGCGTTCCGGGATCAGCCAGTTTATAACCGTTCCTTCCGAGGGGCTTGCGACATGACTTGATGGTTGATTGGGGCGGGTATAGGGGCACATCCTTGTATTGCTGCATCGGTCCTTGATGCCTGCATCGGTCATCCGCCTGTCCTGTCGCAGGCCCCTCGATTTGCTTCTTCCCTTTCCGAAGAGGGAAGAAGCATTTACACAAGCCGGCGTGACTCTGGTGACCACCGATAAACTCATTGTTTTTCGGTGGTCGCTGGTTTTTTGGACTGCACTACGCTTATCATCAGGTGTAGTGCAGTCACTTTGCCGAGCTCGGATAAAAAAATAACAAGAACCATTGCTCGTTACAATTACCATAATTTTAATTGACTGATATTGCGATCCACAGTTAATCTTAACCAAAAATATATAAATTACTAAGATACTTGCTGGTGGGAGGATATCCGGCCAGATAGCGACCACCGTACACTGGTGCTAAAACCTGCCATAGTGGCCCACCTTGTGTGGGTTGCGTTCCAGGGTCAGCCAGTGTATATCCGGATTTCCCCAGGGGGCTTGCCCCCTGATCCTAACCCTTTTCCCATCCCTTTTCCTTCCCCTCCCCCTTGGCCCTTTGGCAGGCCGGCATGATCTTGCCGACCTACGATGGACACATTGTTTATCGTCGGTCGACACTATTATTGGATTGCGCTACACTTACCATCAGTTGTAGCGTAGTCACTTTGCCAAGCTAGGATAAAAAAAAAAGACGAACACTAAGTCCCAACCCCATAGTAAATGCAATTATCATCTTTAAAGATTATTAAGCACTACACTCAAGTAGTTGTGGTCCTCATGATCATGACCTCCAGACCCCTCAGATATTAAAGAAGGCGAGGACGACCTCAGCGTCTCCGGCAGCAACTAGGCCGACCACCTGCGCTGCCGTCCACTTTGTGTATTGTACAAAATTATTGAAAAGACGCCCTTGACTTCCGATGGCTCTGATAGTCAAAATCAAATCAAAATCAAAATCTTTATTAATCATTTAGGCTAGGAAAGCGCTTATGACAGGTCAAGTACAGAACATTTGTCATTAATAAGACTAATTAAAATTAAGAGAACTTTGGAAAAACCGCCGCGCTATAGGCTGGCAGGAAAAGGCACACCAACACGCATGGGAAAAGGCATACTTAAATGAAGGGATTCACGGACTAGGAGGGTATGGAAATCGGGACAAGGGCAAGCAGAAGAAGAGTCGCAGAAGTCGAAGAAGTCGCCTCTTATGACACCGGGTTGGATTGTTCGCGATCCTTCTCAGCACTCTCCTGCGAGATTTCTTCGTTGAAGGGGCCAATCGCACGCCAGGAACTCCCACTGTTGACCATGGTTTGCACCACGGTCAGCAGTGTGACATCTTCGACGACGGCTATGATGGCGCTGCATTCGTCGTCCCACACTGGGTGTACTTCCAAAGTGTCCTGAACCGTCTTCTTCGGACAGTTGTGACGGTGGTTACTCACGGCCGACTTTTCCCACAATAACGGAAGAATTATGAGCTCCTGGCTGACCTTAAAGGAAAGGGATTATTAAGGATTGGGAAGGGGAGGGGGATTTTGGCCTCCGGATGTCTCCTCACCGCACGAAATGCAGCAGCAAGCGGTTAATTATGGTATACTTACTTTCGGTTTTCTATGAGATAGTGGTAACGACCCGGTCGAGCTGGCATATTCATGCTGTAGAATAAACTGTCTACAGCGTGGCTCTAACACTAATAAAACATTATATTTCTCTTTATCTATTTGCACTTACTATGCTAGTCACTTTGCCGTGCCTAGATAAAAAATAAAGAGGTACAATTTGTTTGTTTGAATGTAGAGAGTTATTTCCGGAATTTATAAAACGCTTATAAAATTTCGGCCAGTGATAAAAAGCTATACTATCTTTGAGTAACATAAGCTAGTTAAGCTACTTAAAGTATTTTTACGTGAAGTCACAGGCAAAAGATAGTCTTATTAGAACAAAATTTCCTCCGACCGTGTCCATTAAAGAAACACTCTACTAGAATGCTGAAAGCTCATTATTGATATGACCCAAATATACGTCCTTTGGCAACCGACGCGACCTGAAGCTTTTGGGATTGACAAACGACTTTGTTACCGACAAGGGACAGCGTCAAATGATTGTTTGAATCTGTGTCGGGAAATTATAATTTTAAACAACTAGCAAGGAATACTCATTATATAAAAAAAATATTGTATTTATGCTTGAACATCTAACAAATTTAGTTCCTTTTTAATTAAAGTATCAATAACGATTAAATAACAAGAATAAATCTTTTAACGTAACTTAAAACATGAGTTAGCAAGTTACTGTTGACGCAAGTAAAATAAAGTAAACACATATTTATTATCTATACATGATTTTTCAATACAAAGTTGTTTAACCAATCAAATAAAACCATTTTATTGCCATATGAGTTGAACAATTTAATGAACATGTTTGTACCAAAAAAATATTCGAACAAAATTTTTGATAAAAACAAGAACTGTAATTTGTAGACATTATAACTAAGAAAATGGCATTTCGTGGTTTTCAATGGTTCCAGAATACAGTTTGTACACTTTATAATAAATTTCATCTTATATAAATAAAATTCTCGTGTCACAATGTTAGTTACCTTACTCCTCCGAAACGGCTTTACTGATTTTTACCAAATTTTATATGCATATCCAGTAGGTCTGAGAATCGGCTACTATCTATTTTTCATACCTCTAAGTGATAAGGGGTGAACAACACCCTTAACATTTTTTTAAAATTTTTGGACAACTTTTTTTGTTTTTATTTTTTTATAATGTGGCATAAAAAAATACGTACAACCCTAAATTTTTACCCTTTTATCACCAACCCCTATTTTAATTATAAAATAGGGGTTGGTGATAATATATGGCGAATATATGGTTTTAGTAATTTAATCATTTTTCTAGAATCATAAACTATGCATTTGATCATGTGATAATCTTTAGCAAAGTTGTTGTGCATGAGCCCACGAAGGTTTTTGAGTTGGTACGAGCAATTTTTGACAGATGGCGCCACTGTTAGGCTACTTTTATCCCGGAAAAAGCAGATCACGCGGGCGGAGCAGCTAGTAATATCTAAAAATCAACAGAATGAGCTAAATCTGTTATATTGATTTATTGTTATAAAAATTCTGAGTTATTGTCTATTTATCTCGCATAACCCTGCCTTAAGCTTTCGTATTCCCCCAAAGGTCAGTACCATCACCGGTCCTGGAACACCGCCCTGCAATAATTTGTTTCGGCGCTGTCTTCAGGTCATATGCCCAGCCGATCCACGCGAAAAAGTCTATAAATATTGCAGTGAAATTCAGCATATTGTTACCTAGCTCAGCAGTTCTATAGTCCGTTGGGAACACGTGATGATAGTTGTGGAAACCTTCTCCCATGGCAATCGCAGACACTAAACGATTCTCTCTTGGTGCAATGTGTTTGTCGTAAGGTCTGTAGCCGTAGGAATGTGCTAAGCTGTTCACCAGACTGGCGCTATTGAAGGTGATGGTGTATCTGAGGATGTTCAGGTGCCACGCGATGCAGATGCTCTCGTTCCAGAAGTAGACGGGTATTATTGTTGGGAGAATATAGCAAGCAGTCCCAAGCACCATCAGCGCGTTTCTGGAATTTTATTTATGGTTTTTTCTTGTTTAATGCGGTTAATGCTTGCCAAGGAAGTCCGGGCATAGCGAAATGATCAAGCAAAGCGAATACCCTTTGCTGTTTCAAAATTACGCGTCCCAGCACGTCTATCGCATGACACAAAGAACGGCCCCTATTTATATAATATTTTTTCTGTATTTTGTTTAGGTTAGGTTAGGCAAAGCGAACACGGGTAAAGTGGAAAATATATCTAATTTGACCAGTAGAATCCGGTTTACCTAATAAACAATCGAGTTTATCGATGGTCTCCGGAATCTTGCTGGCCTGTATAAATGCTTCTTCACTCTCCGAAAAGGGAAGAAACATATCGAGGGGCCTGCGACAGGACACACGGATGACCGATGCAGGCACAGGGATACAAGTATGTACCCCTTTACGCACCCCAACCAACCATCAAGTCATGTCGCAAGCCCCTCGAGAGACTGACTGACTGATCCTAGAACGCGATCCATACAAGGTGTGTGGATCACTATGGCAGTTTTTAATACCATATGTACAATGGTCGCTATCCGGCCGGATATGAATATCCTACCACCAGTGATTACCAGCGATATACAACCTATTTACTTTTGTCAGGTCTAGTACCAGAATTTAAAGCCTCTTTCAAGTTATGACGCTTTTGCCTTCACCTATGATATATTAGAATTCATCTGATTCAGTGCGAGATTAATAAATATGTAGTTGCAACATGCAAAATTCACTTATCGAAATAAAACTAATTTAAACGGATTTTAAAATTAGTTTTATTTCAATGAGTAATATTCGCGTAAACATAAGAAATCACATGTAAAACTCACTTATGCTGGAACTTGAGTAGAGGATTACTGTATAAATCGGACATGTCTATGAACTTGACGCGTTTCTTGAACTCTGTGTGCTTTTTGACCAATAGCCATCCAATATGGGAGTAGAACAGACCTCTAGTCGCATTATAGGGGTCCGCATCTGTATCACTATATTTGTGGTGCATGCGGTGATCTCGTACCCATTTGATAGCAGAGTATTGGGCGGATATCGAGTTGAAGATGACCAATATAATCTGTAGAGGCAGTTTCGCTTTGTAGCTCTTGTGTGTCCACAGACGATGAGCTCCGGCTGTGATGCCCAGGTTAGATGCCATGAGCACTATGAAAACTGAAAAAGAACCACTAATTTTATATGCCAATAGTAGAATGATTACAAAAATTTCAAGATTTATTTACAGCAAGACCTCTTTATAGTAAAAAAAAAACTTACAGTACACTAAAGTAGGCCACGATGCTGATGGCAGACAGAACCACAAACCATAGGCTGCGGCTGTGAAGATGTACGTAAAGAATAAAATGTTTGGGTGAATAAGCTCATAGGTTCTGGGTGCCGCTTGCGGAGCGACCAACTTTCCTAATTTTTCATCTTCATATTCAATCAAAACTGGTCTTTCTTTTAGCGCACATTCTATTACCATACCGTTCGCCATTTTTTCCGATTTTGCTAGTCACAGGTTAATATCACAAGACGATGCGGAAGCAAATGTACTGGCAAGAATCGATTGAATAGGCAATTGTGTTGACATGGATGGCCCTTTTACACAAATCATCATAAATGTTTTCCATTATAATAATAAAGCTGATTAGTTTAAAAAAAAGAGCGTGCCAGCTCCTACGCATGACTGGAGTTTACTCCTTACGATAAAAGTTTCAAACGGTTACAATTTTTATAAGGGAAGTAATTTTTTTTATATTACAGGTTTTTTTTTTTTTTTGTGGGGCTCTATGCCCCACTCTCGTCCCTCTGATATTATTTTTCAGAGATGTTACCCAGCTAGAAAAATTCTCAACATCTTTTAATATAAAAACCCCGTAATATATTACAGGTATGCATATTTTTCTTATTATTAGAATGTAATAATTAATCTAACTTTTTATTTGAGGGAAAAAGTCAATATTTGGGCGGGGCCAAGGTGTCGGCCTCGTTTCAACGAGAAAAATGAGCCCTCACTCGACTCTTTAGCTCCAAAGATTAAAGCGCCATAAAGACCCAGGCATCAGCCAGTGTATATCCGGTTCTCCCGAGGGGCTTGTGACATGACTTGATGGTTGGTTAGGGTATAGGGGTACATCCTTGTACCCCTGTGCCTGCATCGGTCATCCGCTTGTTCTGTCGCAGGCCCGTCTATACAGGCCGGCATGATAGACTCATTGTTTGTCGGTGGTCGCTAGTTTTTTTGGACTGCACTACGCTTACCATCAGGTTTAGTGCAGTCACTTTGCCGTGCTCGGAAAAAAAAAGATTACTGATTTAACCCGACATTTAGGCATTCCCAGAGAGTTCCCGAGCTTCATTGCTCGGTATTAACAAAAATGCGTGCCAATGTTGATCCTGATGCACAGGAGTTACAGTGGTGGGTGTGTGGGCGGGATAATCTCTGATTTAACCAGAGGGGGGCAGGTTGCGGGTGGTGGGTCTGGGAAGGTAGTGTGTCGCGGGGCCGGGGGGGGGGATTGTGATGGTTGGGTTACGCGGGGTGATGGTTGAGGGAGGAGGATATAAGGTACATATACGCATATATACATGCTGCAAGTGTTGCCATGCAGCCGAGAGTACTCTGAGCTTGGAGCTGCGCAACATAAGTTGCGCACGAACATAACGCATAACGATAGGAGAAAGTTTGATTAAACTCCTCATAAATTTTCATACTCTGGGCTTATATATGAAAATCGATTCTTAAGGAGTTAACTCCAAAAATATATATTTATGAATGCGTGTTACGGATTAGCAAGCTCAAGTGGCAGTGGGCAGGCCACATAGCTCGCAGAATCGATAACCGATGTGGCAGAAAGGTTCTGGAATGGAGGCCACATACTGGCAAGGGCAGCGTTGAACGTCCACCTACAAGGTGGGCAGACGACCTGATAAAGGTCGCAGGAAGTCGCTGAATGCAGGCCGCTTCGGTCGGTCTGGAAATCTTTGGGGGAGGCCTATGTTCAGCAGTGGACGTCTTGTGGCTGATGATGATGATGAATGCGTGTTGCATGTTTATAACAATGGAGTGTAATAGGGCCACAACCACAACTTAGCCAACTTCACCTGCAAGGGATACACGTCGCTGGTTAACGGAGGAAATCGACAACACGGCACAGGTAAATGGTTTTTTCTACCGTCGCTCTGTCTAAAAGTGTCGCTAATTCTATTTTATTAAGCGAAACTGGAAATATGGAACAGAAAAATGTAAAATATTTCCAGACGCCGCGCCGGCTGTTCAGTTCTGTTGCTCAATAACTTTGTGAAACGTTTGAAGTTGGAACAAAATATATAGATAGATAGATAGATAAAAGTTTTATTTCGGCTTATGTAACACATCACACAAAGAATATAAGGAAAATAGAAAATAACATGATACAAATAGATCTGTGGTACATTTCGCCGAAATCAGGCCCCAGCTCAGCAATGTACTTTGCTTATATGTTATCTATTTGTTTTTTATTTCCTCTTGTACCTCAATATGTGGTTAATTATATTCACAGTTCAAATATTGGTATCCATTGTGATATTACGTATGCATTTATTCAATAAAGTAACAAAGTCACTTTAAAATAAAAATATTCATGACGATATATTTGACATTTCTATTCATAGGGTTAATTCAACTACCGGAAAAATTCCATCGATCAGGGAATTTCCCCGTTATAGTATACATGTTTTGCTAGCATTTGCTCGTGGCTCCACCCGTGTGTTTGTTTTTTTTTTCCGGGAAAAAGGAGCTTATGTGTTAATCCAGACTATGTTCTAGGTGCCTGCGTGCTAAATTACATCCAAATCCATTCAGCCGTTGAGGCGTGATTGATCAATAAACAATTTAAACTCACAAACATCCAAACTAACATTTATCGAAGTAGGAGAGGATTATGCAGTTGTTCCCATGCAATGCTCACTTTAATGCAAACGAAGGCGCGTGTAAATGCTATAGATTATCCCACCCACACACGCACCACTATAACTCATGTAAACCAAGTACAACAGCAGTGATACTCTCTGGAAATTCTTGTCCCGCAACGATATTAATTACAATGATAAGGGAGGGTTCCGAAATATAAATTGTCCAGTTTCGTCCAAACCAAAATGTGAGACAAATAAAATTAATGGACTAAGAAAGTATCAAACACATTTACAACCTGAGATGCCGAATGTAAAGTGCCACGGGAAAAACTAGTCGAAATTAAAGGGTATCGAAAACGATGGTGTGATAAATAGCTCCTTACGATGGGCACTCGTATCACATGGCAAATAGGTCAGCCTGAAGGCAATACCTTCTCAAGTAAAGATTCATAAAGCCATGCCTCAAAGAAATGGCTCATACATTTAGCTTACGGTCATCAAAGAGGACTGCCGGTCTAAGTTAATGGCTTTCAAACTTTCATAATACCAGTTCACTTAACGGCCACTGGAAGGGTTTATGACTGGAAATAACAACAAAATTCCGTAGGAAAGCAATTAGGCTATAATTAGAGGGTCGCTAGGGTCTATGCGATACTAGGTTTTAGGTCTCTCGTATATCAACCGAACACTTGGAATTCTCCAAAAGGATATCGAAGAGATGTGAATGTTACGAACCCGCATTAGACCAGCGTGGTAGACGAACAGCCTAACCCGACTCACTAAATTGAAAAGGCCAGTGACAGCATAATAATATAGGGCTGATATTATCGTCTTTTTGATCTAGTGGTAGCGTACAAAGGGTTTAATTCCCAGATCAGGCAATCACAATTTGTGTTTTTGATTTTAATTCGAAATATAACACTTGTCCGGGATTGGAAGTAAAGTTCAAATGCTAATAATCTAACATTCTATGACATGTAAGGATTTACATTAAAAAAAGTGTGTGTCTGCAATGCCGTATGGCAGAAGGAACTACTTCAAGAAACTTCAGAATAATTATAATAAATTAATTATCCAACGAATTTTAATACGCAAATGCAAAAAAAAATAAAACACATGAATGATACACCATGTTGTTTAGGACATTTTCCGAAGGCTTCGTTGTACACAGGCGCAAAGACACGTGATAGCATACGTACAAACATATATACGTAGAGCGCTTGGGCCGCAGCAAGTATTAGGCATATACGACGCCTTTGTAAGACGATGAGGCTGTATAATATGCAGTCCTTTGCCTTCCCCATAAAGAAAAAAAAGAAAGAAGTGACGAAGATTACAGAAAACACTGTATACTTGTAATCTATCTCATTCTCTCGCAGGCTAAATCCTATTTATGAATATGTTTGTCTCTTTTTACTGTCGCTTTTTCGTTTCATAGAATTTTCAAATCACAACGGTGCTAAAGATATTTCACTTCAATATAACAATATCAACACTCCACCACCGTAGAGGATGAATTCTATGAACAACAATATGAGTTCCGATATCAAGTGTGAGTTTATAAATAAACATTCATTCAGGACTGTACTCATTTTGGCTTCCTTTTTTATTAACTTTATTCCAAGCGTTGTGGATTTCATTTGAAATAAAGCAAAACTTTCTTATTAAAATTAGATGGAAAACGTTAACGAAATACGTTTTTTTATAGTTGTTTGATGCTCCTTCGGTGCTATATTAAAATTGTGGCCTAGTTGAACGTTCATTTCATTTTTTAATCCTGACTCTGCAAAGTGATTTCACACCGCGTCTGGTGATTACGAGAGTGCTGTTAAATCAATTCAAAATTTATTCTGTTTTACAATTAATGATGTATGTTTATACCAAATGTAAGTTATAATAAATAGTAGTTTAAAAAAAAATGTTTTAAAGCGTGGGCTGCTTTTTAAAATATTATCTTACTAAATGATAATCCTTCTACTCATATTCTGTCAATAAAATATCTATAACTATTGACATCATGAACCCCGCTTTTTTTACAATAAAATATTTTTTTCTGCAAATTTATTTTCTATTTTTTAGTTAGATTTTCTATAAAAGTGTGCTTTTTAGTTTTTTTAAACTACTATATATTTTTTCGTTTTTTAGAAAAATTTAAATACATATATTGTAGTCGGTTGAGGTTCTTCACAAATGATATATTATGTATTGATACAATGTTCAAAACGTACATATTTAATAGATGGCGCTTTTTTTATGTGTTGACGCTTGCTGTAAGCCTGACACTAGTCGGCTGTATACAGCTTCACCGGACTTTCGGGTGAGCGCTTTAGGCGCTCTCAACCCTTACATTTAAGTGACCACACTAAGGGCACCCCCTTTGGGGTACGAACCTCGGCTCAGGCCGGCCACTGGGGGAGGGCAGAGACGTCTGCGATTATTGGTTTAGGGGTATAGATGGCGCCACCGTATATAGTAAATATAGTCGCCGTAAACCATAACGCGATCTAACTCTACGCTGGCGTCATCTATTGACGTATAAGGTAAACTTTACACTCATCACAATTCATAATTAATCACAATTTACTTTTATTATTATTTTTTAAAATAATGCATTGTCATCGGTCCTTGATAAGTATGTTTTGAAGGAGGTCAAAATGATGTTCAAAGATTCTGTTACATACAAACCTACTAACATACAAACATACGTCTGAAGCTAATAAAAGCGTGTGATAAAGAAATCAAAATACCTACAGCTGAGTTTTTTGGTGCTTCCTCCCAGACCTATGTGATACATTTCCGAAGCACTGGTAAATAATAATAATAGATAATAAATACACCCAACAGTCACATACATAGTCCTGACCCCACAGTAAGATACGAGTCTTGTGTCGTGGGTATCCGGAACTACGAGAGACTTTCGGTCTCACAAAACGCAGACCCTGAAACAAATATTTGTGGATCACACAAACACATGTCTCGGTACGGGAATCGAACCCGCGGCCTCTCGTTTCCCAGCCGGCTACTCGCCCGCCGCGCCACGGAGGCTAAATAAAATAAAATTCTAGGTACTAAATATACCGGTAGTATTATAGACGTATAACAATGCCCTTCTCCGCGTAATTACTTAATAAATGATTTAATTTGATTTGATTTAAATAATAATGACTGCCGAGTGAATCGAGTCGCAATTCTCCAAGGTTGTCATTATTATTCCGACCTAAAGTAACTAAATCAACTGACTACGAATCGCAACTCACCGTAACGGGCTACTATGTGTACTCGGTGGTAAAGCCGCGGTGCAGACAGTTTTGCTACAATACAAAAAGAACGACTCGCCCGGGGTAGTGCCATTATCTTACAGAAAGCCGACTTGAAGTGGCATTTTGCTGTTGACTTTCGTACTGTGAGTAAAATTGCCGGCGGCCCCAATCAACTTCTCCGTCCCAATCCCGATTCAATTCCTTTAAAGTCGGCAACGCATCTTTGATTTTTCTGGTAATGTAGGCATTTACGGGTGGTGGACAGTAAAGTGACCCAGTTGCTCGTTTGCCGGTCTCTGATATAAAAGAATGTGTACCACTATTCTCGGCACTTAATATGACACAATCAAGTGCAAGTCAATCGCTGTCATTCGATGCAGTGTCACCAATTTTTTATAATTTGTTATTTGCATGAACGTGGACATTGTTTTCAATATTTCTAACCTTGCTTCAACGGTGAAGGAAACATCGTGAGGAAACCTGCATACCTGAGAACTCTATAAGATTTTTCGAAGGTATGTGAAGTCTGCCAACCCGCATTAGGCCAGCGTGGTAGACTAACGCCTAATCGCTCTCATTCAGTGGAGGAGACCCGTGCCCAGCAGTGGGACGTATATAATACAGGGCTAGTAAAAAAAAAATCCTAACCCTTAAATCCTTTGCCAATGTTATTAACATCCCATCCTGTCATCAGGCCATAAGGCGATCCGATCGAACCAATCTAGGAATCCGTCTGGGCGGTTCAATTTATTGTTTCCTAGTCCCGTAGATAATCTAAAGCAGTTGTGGCAGTTGTGTAAAACGTTCAAGGTGATTAGAGTACTATTAACGCTGGAGTTTCTTGTCCGTTCTTCTCTAGCAAAACGGCCTTCCGAACGAGCGTGGTGGAGTTATGAACAGAATCTTAATGTTGTATAACATTTTATGATACAAATGTCAAAGTTTTAAGTTAGGCTGATCAAGAATCTTTCAAATATTCGTGCATGTTAAAGATAATGCCCTACTACAGATCATTGCTTTCTTTTCTTGCAGCAATAGTACGACGGGGATTAGTAGGGACTGCAGAGACGAAGGTGCAGGTTCGAAACCAGCCCCAGACGCATGCACTTCTGATATTTCTAAAATACATGTGATGGAAATTTACAAACTTGAGAAGTTCTCCATAAGAATTTCGAAAGTATATCGTCGATGAAGTACCAATACCTCCTAGATGACAATTTAGTCCAAAATTACTTTTTTATTACAATAGACGTAAACATAAACCACATCCCTTAGTAACTAATAAAAAGGTAATGTATTGGAAACTATATACTATCAATAGTTGATCAAAATAAATAAAACCTTATTTTAAACAGTTTTTGTAAAATAAAACCTTATTTTAAACAGTCTGGTGTAAAATTAGACTCTCAACACTTAGGAGGTATTGGTACTTCATCGACGATATGCAATCTGACGACCTGCATTGGACCAACCCCTCTCATTCAGTAGATCACGTCCCTGCCCAGCAGTAGGATGTATACAGTGCTTATATACAGGTTGCAATACAGGCCTCATATTGTTATTATAACTTATTTTTATTCTGTGTGACTGGCCGGAACCGGATGGAAGGGCAGGCATTCATTCGTAAATAACGAACATTATCGAAGCGCATAATTTATGTCGACGTACTGTACTTTGTTAATTTTATTTATACACATATATAACATATATTATGTGTATAAATAAAATATATCAATATAACAAAATAATCATTACCATCTTACACGTGCCGTCGGCATAAGATTTAAGGACGGGCAAAATACACCTGTGTGTATTAAGTTCACTAAGTACAGTGGGAACATGTTTTTTTTTTATCTTGGTTATCCAGATAGCGGTGATCTAAATCTTAAAAATAGGCCAAATTCTTCGATGCCGGTGCGGTAATTTATAGGCGTTTTCCATCTCTGAGACGAATAAAACCAATATTTTTTTTATGCTTAAGGAACAAGGGATGGGAAAAGGGTTAGGATCAGGGGGCAAGCCCCCTGGGGAGAACCGGATATACACTAGCTGACCCTGGAACGCGACCCACACAAGGTGGGCCACTATGGCAGGTTTTAGTACCAGTGTACGGTGGTCGCTATCCGGTCGGATACAAGTATTCTCCCAACAGCAAATCACCAGCAATTCACACATTACATTAAAAAAAATTGGTGTGTGTCGTGGGACACCAGGTAGGAACGAAGTTCCTTCGGCTAATGTAGAATCGACACAAATTGTAAAAAATACAAATTATCAACTAAAATAACAAAATATGTCTCTTTATTTTTGTTTGACAACATAAAATTACATAGAAATAGAATAGAAAAATAGAAATAAAAAAAAGACGTGTAGCACTCGGAGACTGCCGCGGTAAAGCTATTGTATAGCATTTTTTATCAACTTATGTAATCTATACTAATATAATAAAGCTGTAGAGTTTGATTGTTTGTTTGTTTGTTTGAACGCGCTAATCTCAGGAACTACTGGTTCGAATTGAAAAATTCTTTTTGTGTTGGATAGTCCATTTATCGAGGAAGGCTTTAGGCTATATAACATTACGCTGCGACCATTAGAAGCGAAGCCTCAGTGAAAAATATTGCAAAAACGGGGAAAATTATTCATATTTGAAGGCTTCCGTTGCTAAGCTACCAAAATAATATTATTTGAAGGCTTCCGTTGTCAAATCAAAATCAAATCTATACTAATATTATAAAGCTGTAGAGTTTGATTGTTTGTTTGTTTATTTGATCACGTGGGCGGAGCCGCGAGCAAAAGCTAGTTATAAATAAAAACTTATTAATTTAGACTTAGACTGGCTACTAAATGGTGGACGGCCGTGTTCTATAATCAAAAATTCAAATTCAAATTTCAAACCGCGTCTACATTTCCAAATGTCATAAGTTATCTATCTGTTTTATTAACGGAATTTCGACTTTAACTTTGTGTGCTAGATATCAAATTAAGTTTAAAAAAAGTCTCATTTAACGGTTTTATTCCACGCATTTTTTCCACGCATTTTTTCCACGCATATTTCTTACGGTTTTACTATCACATTTTTTTCAGTTCGGTCACGCAGCGAAATCCCTATCCCCTCCAAGCCTGCCGTAAGGAACTTCGTTCCAAAAATTAAATAAAAGAGGCAAAAATACACCGGCATCGAGCCGGGGGTCGCAGGGCGTAATTTAATTAAGCCCTACGCAAAACACTTTCAGGACGTCGCTTACTGGCGAAGGTATTGCAAAAATTATTATTGCACAGTATACGGTGCGTTGATTAAATGCGCATACGTAGGGAGTGCGGGTAGAGTGTTCTCGCATGAATTATTCCGATGAGATTTACGCAGAAATTCTGTTATATGAATAAAAATTGTTCGCTGTTATTCGAGAAAATATTGATGTTGATACGGTTTGCACTCAACAAACAATATCAATCCAAATCCATAGATAGCGTCCGCTTTCTCCCTAGTTTAGGTGTGGTTTTTCCCCAGAGGAGTTGATGTTAGGCAGGCGGCCGTTCATAAAAACTACACGCCAAATCTTACTGTAAGATGTGTTAAAAACACAAAATTACAAAAATATATAATAACGATAACAATGATAATAATAATTATATTACAATTAATGAAATGCTGTTATAGTCTTAGTAGCAATAAGGTAAAATGAAATAATTGTTTTATTTGTATTCATGTCTATGACATTAAAAGCCTTTTGTTTAAACTTTATCTAATTTAACTTTATTTAACCAATTTCTGTAAAGTTGCATATTATTATAGTAGATAATTTTTCGAAAAATAAGGTCACTAAAGACAAATAAGTGTCACTTCTTACGTGTGTACACTAGTACACGCACACATTTTTTTATAGCATAGGCTGACAAATGAGCAAGTGGGTCACCTGATGCTAAGAGATATTCACCGCCCATGTACACCCACGTATATTTTAACTTCCAAATCCCGACGCAAAACGAAGTACCTTATAAAGTCATTATCTTTCTATGTGTTCATGAGTTTCTGTTTAATATCTTTGAGTGGTAGAGCCACGCTGTAGACAGTTTTGTCTACAGCATGAATGGGCTGGCTCGACCGGGTCGTTACCACTGTCTCACAGAAAACCGACGTAAAGTAGCGGCTTGCTGTTGCGTTTCGTACGGTGAGTGAGATATCCGGAAGCCCAAAACCCCTCCCCTTCCCAATCCCTTATTATCCCTTTCCTTTAAGGTCGGCAACGCACCCATGATTCTTCTGGTTGTGGGTGTACATGGGCGGTGGAGATCACTTACCATCAGGTGACCCACTTGCTCGTTTGCCGGCCTATGCTATAAAAAAAAAAAAAAAATATCTTAAAATTGGTTAGTTTTTATTAATTTGTCAATTTAATTTTTTATAAAAATGTTTTTTTTTTTACTTTACTGTAAATTTAATTATCGGACTAATAGACCTACAATTGCCTTAAAGCTATATTTGAAGACTCATTCTCTACCAACAAGAAAAGTAAGGCGTACACTCATAACACTTTCTGTAGGTTAGTTAAATATATACGGAACAAGATTTCTTTTTATTATTACGTCAGGAACCACTCATGTCGTAAATGAATTCCTAATGTTCAGCACGACTTTACTGTTCTTGGTGAATATTAATAAGTCACAAATGAATGTTGGGTCATTAATTGGTGTAAGAATGGTGCCATTGGGTCGCGACTCGAGTTGGACGGTTGTAGAATTGTCTCGCTCATTATCGTTTCGCAATATTCGAGTATCCATCGAGTATTTTCAATCCGAGAAACTATATATGTGAATTATCATTTTATTCAGTAATAGGTGCATTTCTTAGCTCTAGTTCGCGTTTTATTTATTCGTAAAATCATTCCGGACATACATTTCATACATAAGCATTTGATTAAATAAGGCGAAAAATGCGGTTTGCGAACTGTAGTCACATACGATTTGCATCAATTAATTACCATTCGGTTCAAAAAATGACAATTAAAGAATTTCATCATCATCATCATCAGCCACAATACGTCCACTGCTGAACATAGGCCTCCCCCAAAGACTTCCAGACCGACCTGTTGGAAGCGGCCTGCATCCAGCGACATCCTGTGACCTTTATCAGGTCGTCTGAAAGAAAATAAAATTCGTCAATTAAAGAATTTAGCATAACAAAATTAGTATCTCCATTTGAACTTGCTTTGGGTTGGTTCCTGTTTGCGTAAGTAGGTCCACTCGAACGCCTTGTTAACCTAGTAGTCTTTCGACACAAGTCAGAATACCAAGACCAGGCGAAGTGAAAGAACAGCGCATCACCTATACTTCCACCAAGCACGACAGTAGCAAAACAAAAATCCATTCTAACCCTGTCTCTTAAACACTCGAACACCCTCAGTTCAGTTAATGGAGTCGCCCTTGATGTTCCTTTCAAATTGTGATCCTGTAAAACTTTGATGAGGGCGTGAACCGTCCTGCAGATTGCTGTTATAAAATTGTACTGTACATTCGGTTAAGTGGTGCTCGCGACATAATGGCCCGTAGACACAGGCTTATCGGCGGCGTGGTGGTTTCTGCAATTTTTCCGCTGCAGACTCACAATAATTGACACCGAAATTGCTTTCTTAAAGCGTTGCTTCGATTAGCTTTTTGTTTGCTCTTTGAGTCATTAAATTTTATTTGTTGTATTTTTATTTTTGAAGTGATAACTTCTTATGGGAGGGTGAACCGAAACGTTCCGTAACGCGAGCGGCGGCGAGCGGAAGGTTCCAGAATATTCGAGAACACTCCGTGAGAGGTCACGCGGTCCAGTTGACCAGCCAGCGCTAGCCGACTTCCCTGGAACTTCGATAATTTCGAAGTCCCAGGTGGCGTCACACAGTGACCAGTCGGATTGGACCGGACTTTCACAGGACTTTGACCGGACTGTGTTCGTTTTTTTATGGTGAATACATAATGTTACCGTAATTTTGTTTTTGATATTGATAATAATAAAATAACGATATTTTACTTATTTTATAATTTGGAACATGGTGCCGTAAAAAAAGTACCAGGTTCGCATAAACACGAAGAGAGTAGAATGTCCATTTTTCATGGCGAGTAGCCGTAATTAATAAACAAATGACGATTTGGACAAAGAAAAACTTTTTAGGTTTTTTCTTATTTGGAACATGTTACCGTAAAAAGTACCAGGCTCGCATAAACGCGAAGAGAGTAGAATGTACTTTTATCATGTCGAGTGGACATGTTGCCGTAATTTTGTATTATCGCATCTTGTTTGGTAAGTTTTCACTTCTGTCGGCACTCCCGGAGTGCAACCCATATTTTTTTTTTGTTTCTTTTTGTTTTATTTGCCTATTATTTTGATATGTACTTATATTGTTAAACTTTTACCACCCAATGGTTGCCAATAAATATTTCTTTCTTTCTTTTCCTTTCTTTAATAAAAAAAGCAAGGAAAAAAGCTTTCATAATTGTAATCTCCAAAATAATTATGATCACCTTATCCCTCCGACTGGCTCTCTTCCTCTTAGGCATCTCTAGATCCAGATTGTTGACAAAAGTCTCCGGCTCACAGTGTTCCGGCTCAGAGTGTACCGGCTCGTAATGGTCCCGTTCACACTGCTCCGTCTCACTCTTCACTTCCACCTCCTGAATCTCGGGGTCGGCCTTCGCTTCTGATTTCACACTGCACTCGGGGTATGCTATGCTCAACACTTCTTGTATTTGGAGTCGGGGTTTTAGGGGTTGGAGGGAGGTCTGAAATTAAATGGTGGGTTTAATATTATAGTAGGAGATCCCACCTAACATCGACCTTCACCCATCTGTTTACCGGATGAAACATATATTTTCGGGTATAAAATGTGTTGCTGATCACATTCCAAAAGGGTTGCCTAAAAGAATATGGTCAAGGATATGATTAATTAAAATTTGAAAAAAATATTTTGAAGTGATAACTTCTTATGGGAGGGTGAACCGAAACGTTCCGTAACGCGAGCGGTCCATCGACCAGCCAGCGTTAGCCGACCTCCCTGGAACATCGATCATTTCGAAGTCCCAGGTGGCGACCAGTCAGCTTGGACCGGTCTTTGACCGGACTTCAAACGTACTTTGACCGGACTTCAACCGGACTTTAACCGGACTTTGACCGGACTTTAACCGGACTTTAACCGGACTTTGACCGGGCTATGACCGGAGTCTGACCGGACTTTGACAGGTCTTTGGCCGGACTTAGACCGGACTTTGACCGGACTTAGACCGGACTTTGACCGGACTTAGACCGGACTTTGACCGGACTTCGACCGGACTTTAACCGGACTTCGACGGGACTTTGACAGGACTTTGATAGGGCTTTGACCGGATTATGACAAACTTCGACAGGTTTTTAACCGGACTTCGACCGGACTTTGACCGGGCTTTGACCGGATTTTGACAAGACTTTGACTGGACTTTAACCGGATTTTGTCAGAATTTTGACTGGTATTTGACCGGATTTTGACAGGACTTTGACCGGTATTTGACCGGATTTCGACTGGACTTTAACCGGACTTTGATAGGACTTTGACCGGGCTTTCACCGGATTTTGACAAGACTGACATTACTTTGACTGGACTTTAACCGGATTTTGGCAGGACTTTGACCGATATTTAACCGGATTTTGGCAGGACTTTGACCGGACTTTGACCGGTATTTGACCGGATTTCGACTGGACTTTAACCGGACTTCGACCGGACTTTGATAGGACTTTGACCGGGCTTTCACCGGATTTTGACAAGACTGACATTACTTTGACTGGACTTTAACCGGATTTTGGCAGGACTTTGACCGATATTTGACCGGAATTTGACAGGGCTTTGACTGGATTTTGACAGGACTTTGACTGGTATTTGACCGGTATTTGACCGGACTTCGACCGGACTTTGACGGGACTTAGACTGGACTTTAACCGGACTTCGACCGGACTTTGATAGGGCTTTGACCGGATTTTGACAGGACTTTGACTGCACTTTGACCGGACTTTGACCGGATTTTGACCGGACTTTGACAGGACTTTGACAGGACTTCGACCGAACTTTGACCGGAATTTGACCGAACTTTGACAGGACTTTGACAGGGCTTTGACATGACTTTGACCGGACTTCGTAACGTAACGCGTTACGGCGCCACTCTGGCTTCCCTTTCTCTCACGCATACGGTAGCAGTAGGCAAGCTCCTGCGCTCTCACTTTAACCCACATTAGTTTAAGTTATCACTTCTGTCGAGCGTCCCGAGACGCACACTTTTTTTATTTTATTCTTCGTACTTTTTTTTACGGCCGTGTAACCTGCTTGTATTTTAAGATTCTTAATGAAGCAGATCTCTCGCGTGGTGGTAAGCGCCATGCCTGCCTATAAACAGAAGAAATACTACATAGGAACATCACTTATAAAGCACGGATGGTATTGGACAGCGGTAGTCACCTCGACACATTTTAAGACTCGTAATGCTACTGGCATCGATAAAATATTGGTAGATTTATTTTAGTAGTATTATGTCCGTAATCATCAGAACTGTCTAACCACCTGTCTTACTATTTGGAAGCGTTTCCGTCACATCCTTTATATTTCATTCAACAATACAGTTCTGAGGTCGCCTTAGTTACTAAATGACACCGATTTGCTAGTCTGATTGCATCCGCATCTTCATCCGCAGTTTTGATGGATGTTGCACAAAATGAGGATGTGTTGTATGCAAATGCAAACAATACAATATGCTATCTAATGTTTTCCACCCGCGAAATAAACCCTATCGAATACAAAAAGGAATCATCATAATCGGTCGATATTTGGCAGAGATGTCGCGTAAAATATAAAAGTTACTGACGAATGGAGGACCACCTCCTCCTTTTTGAAGTCGGTTGATAAATTGCAATCAAATGGAAACCTTTTAGTATTATTCCTATACTCGTGTTATATGTGACACATAACAGAATATAACTTAAACACCAACAATATATAATAACCGACAAGAAGCAACGTCTACGTGACCGCATCCTGGGATGCGCCGGGGTCCGGATAGACACTCCGGGATTCCCGGGATTTCACCCGGAGATGACGTGTATCCTTATTTATAGTTACCGCAGAAAATGGAAAAAGGATTTCTATATTCACGTCTCATAAAATTCAGTTTGTTCAAGTTTCTTGATACTTTACAATACTTTCGAAAATTTCTACTACTGTATAACGTCGTTTTTCTTTTTATTGGAGCTCGTCAAAGTGATTGCACTACACCTGACGGTAAGCGCAGTGCAGTCCAAAAAACCAGCGATCACCGACAAACAATGAGTTTATCGATGGTCATCAGAATCATACCGGCCTGTATAAATGCTTCTTCACACTCCGAAGAGGGAAGAAGCAAATCGATAAAATATCAGTATGAACAAAAGTGGTAGTGGGGTCATTCACTTTCTCGCTCGTACGCGCGCACCGACGTGACTATTTTAGATGCTGACGTCAAGGTTTGCGTCGTTGATCATTTCACAAGCACCCCTTTCATTTTGAGTCAGCAAGAAGCTACAGTAACAATTATTTTCTGCATATTTACAATACTGACACAAATACCTAATATTCTCATCAAATCATATCCGAGAGTGTAAAATACAGGAATACTGTTAAATGCATGACGATAACCGAGAATCACAAGGCAATAACAACAACTATCTCGAAACGATCAATGTGTATAGTAGAATCACTTCGCCCTACTTAACATGGCGAGTCACGGAAAACATTCAAGGAATCCAAACGGCAACCTCGCACATTCCGAAGATCGTTTGGAGAGTCAAACGGGGTCGCTAATTGTTTTAGTGGCAGGCGAGTCAAGCCCTCGCAAGGGCCAGAGGGCCATTGTTCCAGTAATGAATGGGAAATCGGCGCGCCAAACCTCTTCATTAATGCCAAGGGCGAACACAATATTTCAGACGACACTCGAGCTGCTTTTAAAGAACGTTAAATGTTTTCACAAACTATACACTGACGTTGGGAAATTAATTGAATTTTACTTTTGATGTGAAAATTAGTAGTCGTCGAAGCCATAAATTTCTTAGAAATGCAATGTCAGTAAATTTTAAACATCAATCATAACTAATATCTATCTCAATAAAACCAGCTTTAAAAAAATAACTATTCGTTTATGCGCTACGATGTCATATACTAATAAACTAGTACAACACTCGTTTTTGTCAGAGGTTAAGTTTTAGTGGTAAAGCCACGCTATAGACAGTTTTGTCTACAGCATGAATGGGTCGGCTCGCCCTGGTTTTACCACATTCTTACAGAAAACCGACGTAAAGTAGCGAGTTACTGCTGCATTTCGTACGGTGAGTGAGATATCCGGAGGCCCAAATCCCCTCCCCTCCCCTCCCAATCCTTTTATTATCCTTATCTGACTGTGTATATGCATCAGCTCTCACAGATTGCAATCTCCCTTAATCACTTTCGACCCCTGAATCACTTTCTACCCCTAAATCACGACACATTGTCTTATCCTCGACTTTGAACAATACAGCGTGTTGTTTGTTGTGTCAAACTTATCACAAAGTTTCATAGTCGATATAATACATTGTTAATCATGCCTTCACGAAGTTACAAACTAGTGATTAAGTTAGTAGACCTAACTCGATTACCTATTGCGAAGTAACCATGATATATTGCTATCGAGTTGCTATGAGAGTATTTACTTCGTAATACCAAATACCAATTCCACATTTCCTCTACAGTAGTTGTGCATTTAGTACTGCTGCGACCAGTTTTTTTGCGGATCGCGTTCTGTTATTTTTTCGTTTTAGCGAACGTTGGGGAACTCTTTTTAGAATTTATTACCACTGTCTCACTGACTGCCAGGTTGAATATCGTGCGGTGCCTGAGATTACCCACTACCTATCTCTGATCGCCATTCCTTTTCTTTGTTTTAAGACCTAACGCCCTCATGATTATTTTTATCCTGGCACTACAAAATGGCTTAACTGCACCTGTTGGTTAGTACAGTGCAGTCTAAATTAAGGGATATTGCGTTATTACACGGTAGGAGGAAGTATTTGTATTATCGGCCTGAAGGTTTTGTTGGTTTCATTGGCTGATCCCGGAACGCGGCGCGAAAGAATGAGCCAATATGGCGGGTTTTGTACTATCTGCACAGTGGTCGCTATACATTCACTCACCGGCTGGTTTGCTAGCCAATGCTATAAAATGTGACTATTCTAAATAAAATCTATACACCGTGACTATTCTACTATCGTGATTACACTGAGTTTCATGAAGTTTCGTTATGAATTTTTGGGTAGACGTGATTTGAATAGAGCATTAAATTTAATCCAATGTACAGAAAAGCCATAGTTATTTTCACACACACTACACACTAACTCATGATACTGTTTCTAGCACCGATTACGATGTATTGCAATTTAAACTCGACTATTTACTGTTGTTTACTATTTTTCTCGGAAAAAGATTACGCAGACCGTTTAGAACAAATGAACATCGTCTGTCTGTCTGTCTCCAATTTGTATATAACGTCTACATACAGCATACAATGTGCATTTTGCATTCCTCACGACTAGACATTTTGTTTAGAAACAATCAGTGGATATCGAGTTTTAATGAGAGGTACGATTGTGCTTTTAATAATGAATTGCCTTTTTCTTCGCATTTCCGTGTTTATTCTATGATTAATGTACTATGAACTGTAAGGCAGTTTGCATCTTTGGACGAACTGTTATTGCAATATGACGGACTGCTAGCGATCACGTGGTACTATTTGACCAATAAGATGAACAGATAGGCTGAAATTTAGTTTCCGAGTGTACATTAACGTTTATTATTGACTACTGTAAATTTCAGTGCTGAAGAGTAGTTTCTGACTCTTGAAAATGGATGCCCTAGGATTCAAATATAATTTCCAACTTTCTATTAAATAAATCAATAACTGCGAGCTAATTTCCTTTCTAATAAATTTCTGTCGGGCACACGCTCTTTTATTAATAAGCTTACAGTTTAAGCCAGTTGGGGGAGAAGGAGCCTGATTGCTAACTTTCCAATCTGTATGCTAATGCTAGTTATAAGTGGGGGAACTCGCAAGAGGACGGAGTGGCTGACGGAGATGCGGGGGGGGGGGACGCTGACTAATTAATTAGGCCAATAGTTTCTATGGATTTTATTATAGGAGTATGGGATTTATGAACGGAAAGCTACTTAAACGTCTTTCATTCGGATGCTTTTAGTTTTATGTTAGCCATTTATGCATACGGCTTTAGATATTTATTCTGCACTGATGTTATTGTTGGGACGATTTATTTCTTTATGATTCAGCATAATGATACTATATTACTTACCATACTTTTTTGTGATGATCACTACTTTTCATTTGGAGCAAGCGACCGGCTGAAAAAAGCCTGTAAATCTGATTCCTGTATTTGAACATAGATTCGCTTATGTCTTTAATGTTTTGATACCAAAGATCTTTATTGTCTCTGACGAAAGGTTCGAGACTTGGGGTTATATGGCAGTGCTTAAATATAATTAATACCACTAGAAAATTACTTCAGTACCCTGCTTTTGAGACTTCGGTTATCACATTGTATGTACAAATATAACCCCGTGATGCCAAATTCACAATGTTAAACAGCGAACTCCCCGCTCAAGACAAAAGCTGATGGTTAGATATTATGAATATTAGCCTTAACTTCTTTCTTAACCATGCGACTTTTCTCAAATGTTAGTTTTTAAGTAACCTGTTTTTCTTAATCAACCCTTGAATGAGTTAAATCAAATTTGCTAAATAATGGACGAAAAACAATGAAATTATTATTCTCATTTGTCATAATCGTCATAATGCCTTTACTAATAACAATTTATAATTGTGTAATGTGAATCAGTGAAAACCCATCCACTTGTTTAGTGATGCAACTGCTACGTACATGCACTCGGCTCGCGTGTATCACGCTACTTTTCGCTCCATCACCGACTTGACTTCAACACTATCCGCGAAGAAACACAAATAAAACTTAAATTTAAAGGCATAAGGTATAATTCTCTTTAAATTTCACCAGGCAGTAATGACGTTTTGTCCATTTTCGTAAGTCTTATCGAATAGCTCGTAGTTTAGCAAGTCGAGATGGTGATTTAAACCCGTTGGTGAATCACCCAATACAAATATCTATGTGCAATATTTATCATTCTTAGTTCTATTTTATGGTAATTAACTGCATCATAAATATTCTTAGGCTCATGTCTGTAAAGAGATTAATATAGTAATAAGTCAGAGGTGCATGCTGTTAGGGCTGCTTTCCTCTCGCTGATCTGTAGTACCACTCCCCGCTGAGCCATCGCTGCTTTTTTCAAGAAATAGCTAATGAATATTAAACTTAATAACGTCACTGATTACGGCAGAAAAGTACCATAAATTAATAGCAAACTGTTCAAATTGCCTACGTCACAAGCAACCAATATTAATTTAACATTTGTAGTGTCACGGGACACATAAATTTCAATCGGCACCGCACACTTCCTGTTGATCAAATATTAAATTTAATTTTCTAATGCCAGATACTCATACATAGTACATGCTGTCATGTTGTCAGTCAGATCAAAATTGTTTGTGGTTGTGCTTTATTCGATATTGTAGCAATAAGACAGGGCTTACTAACTCCCACGTATGCGAAAGGATTCTAGCTTGGTACTATCGATTTGTATATTTCCGCCAATCAACTATGTGTAGGCGCTGCTGTGTATCGGTTTGAAGGTTATTGAAGCCAGTGAAATTACTGGATCTTATGATACTTAACATTGTATGTCTTATATATACTATTTTATATATACTTTTTTACTATTGCATTATTACGGGGTTTTTATAATAAAACATGTTGAGAATTCTATGGATGGGTAAAAACTCTGAAAAATAATATCAGAGGGACGAGAGTGGGGCATAGAGCCCCACACTAAAATAAAAAAAAAAAAAAAACATTGTATGTCTCGGGGTGACGAGCGCAGTCCAGTGCCGGGCAGTGATTTGTAATTCGCGCTGACTATTGAATTAATTTATTGTAGACACTTATATTTGTATGTTATAATTGTTGAAATCTTTTCGTCGCTCGCCACACTTTGACCTCCGTTCCATTAATTTACGCTAATAAGCTGAAATACGAAGCAATTTCTTGGGATCCATTTAATAAATTAGGTTCGGATTAACGGCACGACCAAATTGAGTTTTTTTTTTTTTTTTTTTTTTTTTTTTTTTTTTATCCTGGCTCGCCAAAATGACTACGCCACACCTGATGTTAAGTGTAGCGCAATCCAAGAATAGTGTCGACCAACGATAAACAGTGTGTCTATCGTTGGTCGGCACGATCATGACGGCCTGCAAAGGGCCAAAGGGGAGGGGAAGGAAAAAGGGATGGGTAAAGGGTTAGGATCAGGGGGCAAGCCCCCTGGGGGGAACCGGATATACACTGGCTGACCCTGGAACGCGACCCACACAAGGTGAGCCACTATGGCAGGTTTTAGCACCAGTGTACGGTGGTCGCTATCCGGTCGGATACAAGTATCCTCCCACCAGCGTGTTGTAGGAATAATGAAAACATGACCTTTGCCAGATTGTATTTTTAATATCAAAAGCAAAATTATTATCATTGAGTTTAATTTCTTAATTTTATTAAGAGTTCAGCGTTTCTTTTGAGGGAGAAATATATTAACGAACGATGTGCTATTAAAACGAATTAGGTTTAACTAATTTACAGTGTGGAAGAAATAGTAATTTCTCAAGAATTATTGGAACGAAGTTCCTTACGGCAGGCTTGGAGGGGATAGGGATTTTGCTGCGTGACCGAACTGAAAAAAATGTGATAGTAAAAGCGTAAGAAAACAGCGTAAGAAAAAAGCGTTAAAAGCGCCGCATAACCAGCCAGCGTTAGTTCCTTTTTGCCTGCACCAAAATTGTGTGCGAATTTCAGCTCAATCAGTTTTTAAAATGAAATTCATTCAGCCAGTTATACTTGAAGTATTTTTATATCTCCTTCGATTTTTAAAAGATTACGCTAGCTCGTTATTATTTATAATTACACTAGATGACCCGGTGAACTTCGTATCACCTACATATATTTTTGTAAACTGTGGTTAAAACTTAATACAAATGTTTCATTTACATTAAATGCAATTAAGTGAGGAAATGCACCATTGCACGAGAGGTAGCCCGTCGCACATTTAATTGACTATGACGGCCTAAGTCAGGTTGTCTTCCACCTCCCCCCCCCCATGGGACAGTCCTGTCCCTGCGCTGTCGCTGTCGCTGTCCTGTCCCTGTCCCTGCCCTGTCCCTGCCCTGTCCCTGTCCCTGTCCCTGTCCCTTTCCCTGTCCTGTCCTGTCCTGTCCCTTCCCTGTCCTGTCCCTGTCCTGCCCCTGTCCTGACCTGTCCCTATCCTGTCCTATCCTATCCCTGTCCAGTCCTGTCCTGTGCCGGTCCTGTCCCTGTCCCTGTCCCTGTCCCTGTCCCTGTCCCTGTCCCTGTCCCTGTCCCTGTCCCTGTCCCTGTCCCTGTCCCCGTCCCCGTCCCCGTCCACGTCCCCGTCCCCGTCCCCGTCCCCGTCCCCGTCCCTGTCCCTGTCCCCGTCCCCGTCCCCGTCCACGTCCCCGTCCCCGTCCCCGTCCCCGTCCCCGTCCCCGTCCCCGTCCCCGTCCCCGTCCCCGTCCCCGTCCCCGTCCCCGTCCCCGTCCCCGTCCCCGTCCCCGTCCCCGTCCCCGTCCCCGTCCCCGTCCCCGTCCCCGTCCCCGTCCCCGTCCCCGTCCCCGTCCCCGTCCCCGTCCCCGTCCCCGTCCCCGTCCCCGTCCCCGTCCCCGTCCCCGTCCCCGTCCCCGTCCCTGTCCCTGTCCCTGTCCCTGTCCTGTCCTGTCCCTGTCCTGTCCCGTCACCACTGCAAGCTTCGCAACGCCAACAATCCGGTTTATACCTGCGCTTATAGATGTTTCACATCAAAAAGATGTCAAATGTTTCATACCCAGGAACAGTTTGTATGGTAAAATTAAGTTGTCGTTTTTAGTGTTTTCCGTTACTTATTATTTATGTTACTCATTTTTTCTCACCGGGTAAACCTTCCCTGAACTTCCACAAATATTTCAAGATCAGAATTAGCCAAATCGGTACAGCCAGTCTCGAGTTTTTGCGAGACACACGCACAGCGATTCATTTTTATATATATAGATAAGTTGATAAAAAATGCTATACAATAGCTTTACCGCGGCAGTCTCCGAGTGCTACACGTCTTTTTGAAGTGATAACTTCTTATGGGAGGGTGAACCGAAACGTTCCGTAACGCGAGCGGTCCATCGACCAGCCAGCGTTAGCTGACCTTCCCTGGAACATCGATAATTTCGAATTTCGAAGTCCCAGGTGGCGCCACACAGTGACCAGTCGGCTTGGAGCGAACTTTCACAAGACTTTGACCGGACTTTGAAACGACTTTTACCGGACTTTTACCGGACTTTGACACGACTTTGACACGACTTTGACACGACTTTGACACGACTTTGACACGACTTTGACACGGCTTTGACACGGCTTTGACACGACTTTGACACGGCTTTGACACGACTTTGACACGGCTTTCATTTAATTGTTTAATAGTCTCGTCTTTTTCTCCCAAAAAATACCAATTATATCATCCCGTTTCCAGCTACTCATTACATACTCACTCAGCTCATCTACTATAGTATATAATTTTTTCACTCAAACATTTCATAATAAGAATAATAAAACATCCATGGTGACGAAGTATGCTAACTTTATATTAGTTTCGTCCTCGTCAACATTTTTTTACCCTCAAAGGGTTCAAGTTTTGGAACTCTTCCCTCCTGTTCCTTTTTGTAAAACCCTCCGACATTAATACTCCCCGCTAATCGAATTGCAAATGTTCGGAGGACTGTCGAGTCTTTTTTTTTACATGAATATTGTAAAAGTTACGTTTCGACGTTTACCAACGCAATTAGAATTTTAAATTGGTATTTACAGAAAGATTTTAAACAAAGTTTATTTTCAACGAAATTCGCGTATTCAATCGTAGATTTTGTTTCAATAGTATGATAATTGGACCTACTTACGTAAATTTAAATTATAGAATTTAGCAAAACAAAATCAGTATCTCCATTTGAACTCGCTGTGGGTTGATTCCTGTTTGCGTAAGTAGGTCCAATTGTTCACAAGGTATAATTTTCTAAACATAAGGTACATCATACAGACCCTTGAATAACAGAGTACTTAATGACATTGGACTTTGATCGTTACGTCAAAGTCGTTACGTTAAGTCTCATAATGCGCAGTAATTGCATTGGTTTCAACGTTCCGATGAACGTGACTGATTGTGACCTGAAACACAACAGTGCTTGCACTGCTACTTGTTGGCAGAAATCTGCAAATGGTTGGCAGAAATAGACAAAACAGTAAGACCAACCCAGACGACTTATCGCGTATGCGGGACCTACGACATTTCAAAAAATAACACAGAAGTCAAAAATAATAATTGCTTGAGGTCTTTTTGCAAGTCGATGCAATTTTGGTTGATCGGCAGCAGCATCGGCACCAACTAGAAATCGACAATTTAGACCTTTCAGTGTTATTAAAACAAATAACGATTGAAAAGTATTTGTAAACTGTAGAATTGACGTAGCATTTAAAACCTCTACGAGCATGGTTACGATCGTAGCAACGGATTAAGAATGCGGCTTCGTAGGCCATTGACTTCCGTAGCCATTCGTAGTCCATAGTAAACTGTTTCAAATTTTATTTCGTCTAAATATACATAATACATACAATCTATGTTTAGTGTACGCAAGCCTATTATGAATTAAAAATATATATATTTATATAATCGGAAATGGCTTTGGTTATAAGAAATTAGTTAGGCAATAACGGTCGTCGATGATCGGAAGCCAGCGATAGTTCCTGTTTCACAAAATTAAAATAAAATATTTATAAACTTTCATTTAATAATGCTATCAATCACCTACTTTTACAAGCCTTCAATGCTAATTTTGCGCTTTTAGGATATTTAGTCATTTTTGCCATTAGTGTTGTTGAGCGATTCATATATCCTACAATTGTCTATGAATTTTGAAAGTTGTTCAGTTATTGGCGTTGACTGCACCATTTGTTTTAAGAGCGATATAAAACTAAACAGATTTAAACTAAATTAGAGAAGTTACAAACTGAAAATAAAATTTTGACCCAAAGCAACAGAATAAGTGATTTATTAACTTCGCAAAATAACATTAATTTGATGAATTACGTGTTAAACCAAAGTTGAATACTTTGCAATGCAGCAAACTATTTTAATAGGTTGTAAAAAACATCTAAAATTCGAATCAACAATGACATTTATTTTGTCAGAGTTATACTCCGAAAATAGTCACGCCAGATCTCTTTTTATCCTGCCAAAGAATATTTATTTAGTTAAGTTGTACAGTTCTATAATTAAATATACATTTTATGTCTTGTAATTAAGACTGGATATTGGTTATTAAAATAAAATAAATAACTAGGAGGGAGTTGCGGTCCCTCAACTCCCCAACCCGAAATAAACATTTGTGAATCCAACAAACCTAAATTCAACATAAATACTTAAATTCGCAAACACTCACTTATAATTCCAAGAATATTTGTAATATTATAATGATTTATATGTGCATAATAAGATTCTTAATATTAACTTACCGATTTTCAACAGTTTGGCATGTTTTTCATCATTTCAATTGTATTACATCGGTTGAGTGTCATGATATACACCTGAGTTATGCCAAATTAAACCAGCTTGGCATCGACTGGCTTCCACGAGGAGATTGATCCCCAATTGATTTCTGGCTTATATTCTCCATCTGCTGTACGCCTGTACTTCCTTTCTTTAATGACCTTGGTTCCGAACAAATTCCTTTACACATGTAGGATCATAAATGCTTCTCGCAACCCTCTTATGCATTTGATCTTTGTGCGACATAAAATCAAAATGGCGGAGGAAAGAGTGAAATATTCCCGCATAAGAAGACAATGGCCACGCTAAGCCGAGCAGACTTATCTAGTACAGCAGCGGGGCGTTTTGACGATGGATGTTGAACTCGTAAAACTGTTTTATATGTTAGAGACCACAAGTCTTAAGTATGTACGTTCATACATGTTGTGTTCGATGCTGCCGGTTATATGTTTTGTTCTAAGCGTAATATTTTTTCTTGAATGGAAGTGATTAGCGTATTGTTATAACGTTCAGGACGATTGAATACGAAAATCCAGTGAAATATTTTAATTACCGCCACTTTGATTCGCTCCGCCACTCTGTTTTTTTAGACTTTACTGCGCTTACTATCAAGTGTATCATCATCATCATCATCAGCCACAAGACGTCAACTGCTGAACATATGCCTCCCCCAAAGATTTCCAGACCGAACTGTTGGAAGCAGCCTGCATCCAGCGACATCCTGCGACCTTTATCAGGTCGTCTGTCCACCTTGTAGGTGGACGTCCAACGCTGCGCTTGTTGTGGCCTCCATTCCAGAACCTTTCTGCCCCATCCGTTATCGGTTGTGCGAGCTATGTGGCCTCCCCACTGCCACTTCAGCTTGCTAATCCGCTGAGCTATGTCGGTGACTTTCGTTCTTCTACGGATCTCCTCATTTCTGATTTGATCACGTAGAGAAACACCGAGCATAGATCTCTCCATAGCTCGCTGAGTGACTGTGAGCCGTCTTATACGGCCCATATTCAGAGGCTACGTCTCAGTGCCGTATGTCATCACTGGTAACACACATTGATCGAAGACTTTGGTATGGCAAATAAAATTGTGACTACACACGGTCAGAGCCTTCTCGTCAAGAATCGACTAGAAAAAAAACATATTTTGATATTCCGACTTAAAGACTGAGTTAAGGATCTCATCGTGTCTCAGCCTCTAATTCATTTGTCGTTTTTTATTTACCTATATTATCCGTCTATTGAGCAGATATAAAAAAAATAAGATTAAATAAATTTTCATGCTTCCTAGTACCATTTTGAATTGAGTTTATTATTATTTTATTCACGTAAGAATCTCAACGGACAGCAATGCACCGCGGTCGCCCAGGCCTAACCGTCGCAGGGTTGTACTGACATTTTTTAAGTTTAAAATTTATACAATCTAATTTTTTTTCTGAAGTCCACCCCATCATCATTGGTGCAGTAGCAGCCTACACGGGTTATAGGGCCCTGCCTAGAACCTTCCTAGGTTCTAAGCTTGATTTTCAGTTACGACAACATTTTGTCGGTTAATCATATTCAAATGATAGACTTTGAAAGTCATCAGATATTACTAAAACTCTTAAAGGCATTCCACCGAAACAGAAATTATCACAAAATATGTATATTTTTCGCTCGAATACACAATTAACGATGTACTCAAATGCGCTCACAGTTAAATTGAATGTCAAACAAGATTTTCACTTTGAAAAGCGCCTCTTTGTAAATTGAATGCACAGTGAGAGAGTCCTCGCGCCAACCCTAATGAAGTTGAATGACCTTCGGCTGGACTACTTTATTTCTAGTTTGAAATACTTCAACTAGTATGATGATTAGCAGGGCTGCCAGACTGTATGTTTGGATACAAAAACTGTATAAATGGATTGGAGACGATCTAAGTAACTCTCCTACAACAAAAAAGCTCAGGTATATACAGCTTGCAAGTCACCAAACCCGCACTATATGGTCGCACTATTGAATTATGATGGAAGGGGTAGCTGTCAAATGACGGAAAAAGGATGCACGACATGCTGTGTTACGTCACAAGACAGTTTACGCCATTACAGTGCACGCGTTCGAAAGAGATAGATTTTACCTTTGCTTACTCCAATATTTAAAATATGACCTCCGGCTTCATTTTTAACACAATTTTAATTCTGTTTTCGCAAACCATTTTTTAAGCTATTGCTAGCATAGATTTTATCGCGGGCCTTGAGCGGCGAGACCGAATACAGAAATTCCGTAACGAAAAAACCTAACACACCCCACTCCGACCAGCCAGCGTTAGCTGACCTCCCTGGAAAATCAATAATTTCGAAGTCCCAGGTGGCGTCACGCAGTGACCAGTCAGCTTGGACCGGACTTTCACAAGACTTTGACCGGACTTTGAGCCGACTTTGACCCCGACCTTGACCCGAACTTGTACCGACGTTGACTCGACTTTGACCGCGGCAGTCTCCGAGTGCCACACGTCTTTTTTTTTGTTATTGTCGATTGCATATAAAATAATACGTATATAAAATGAGACATAGTCAAATACCTTATTGTTAGTAAATTCGATTCCCGCGAAGTAGGCCACGGCGGACTATCTCCTAGTTCGGTACATAAAAGCTGGGCAGTTCGGCGACACATTCGCTTGGTTTACGGCCCTTTTACTGCTAACTGAAAGTCTACGTGAGTCTCCAGGCGGTATCGGAACACGTTTTAAACTCAAGGATTTAATCTGCCGTAGTACTCAACAGTTTGGTGGATTTTGACGATTATTTAGACGTGTATTAGGCTTCATGCAGCGATAGCTCAGCGGGAAGTGTTACAGACTTCTAGACTAAAGTCGCAACTTACTTATAGCATTTTTATAACTTGAGTCGGCAAATGAGCAAGTGCGTCACCTAATGGTAAGTGATCTCCACCGCGCATGTTCGTACACAATACTAGAAGAATAAAGGGCGCGTTGCCGACCCTAAAAGAAAAAGATATTTAAGTGATTGGGAAGGGGAGGGGAATTTCGGCCTCCGAATATCTCACTCACCGTACGAAATATAGCAGCAAGCCGTTACTCTATACGCCGGTTTTATGTGAGACAGTGGTAACGGCCTGGTCCAGACAGCCCATTCATGTTGTAAATAAGACTGTCTACAGCGTGGCTCTACCACACAAAATTTGACATACAAACCAGAACAAAGATGCTTACTAGGTAGGCTTTCAAAAATAGCTGTCTTATATACCTACTAATTGTCTTATATAAATCTTACTCGAGTATTAATAAGCCTTTAAAGTAATCACAGCACGAATGAACCTGCTACATTCACACCATATTTTCGAATAACATTACGAAACTAGTTCGAACAGACCGTAATAACAAATTTCGCCAAAATTAAATTGAAACAATTAAAGCTATAATATTTGAGGCTATAAATTAATTCGGCTGTAACTCGGTTTTACTGCGCGAGTGTTATTTCACTAAGAGGCCTTTTCGTGCTAATTGAAGCGTATTGTCTTCGTTGTTATTTTATTGCTCACTTAGTTTTTCGACGACTGGTTTGGACGCGTCTGTCCAATTACAACAATTAATATGAGTTTTTTTGTTTGTTGAACAACCGCCTCCGACAGTCCGTGACGCAGTGGACAAATAGCTGCGAAGCGAGAGTCCATGGGTTCGATATGTCAATATGATGATGACGAAAAACAGCGTCCGGAAAATAGTAACCAGTGATAAATGTTGTATACGCTTTATCAATTACATCTACGAAGTTGTACTATTTCTGTAAACACGGCGCGTTAACTTCATGCAAATCGTAATTTTTACCGTTTCGATGGCGAAGGCACACGAATGTTCGTGACTAATTCGATATTTTGTTGAATGGCCCTTCGTTTCCTTTTGGTATGAAATTCTCTACGAAATTTTTCCGCCGTGTAAATGGTTTACGGTTGTAGAAACATACGTTCGTAAATTTCGTGTTCGGTTGCGGCGATTTTTTTATGAATTTTCTTTTTTAATATTATTGTTTCACGTGATTTATATTTCTGCAGGTTAGGCATAATCCATTTTTAATGTTGAAAATCTTAATGTCCCACTAACTTTGGCTCATTCTGACGTCCAGGTCGGATGATACGATACGATGATACATTTGTCTCGGTGCGGGAATCAAATCCGCCGTCTCTCGCTTCGATAAAAACTATTATAAATTAACAAAAATATTATGAAAGCTACAACACACATATTTTGTGAAAAATAATTGTTGATAATCTATTAAGAATATTTTTGGTCAGTAATCCACAAAAATGTTTTAGAAGACGTTTACCGGGGGACGGTGAGGTTCACAGATAGGAAATTACATCTCACCACGATCTTTAGCGCGTTACATCTCCCGTGTGTCGCCACCTCAAATAAAATAAAGCTCGACGTGAGATATTCTGTTTTCGAAGGAAACTAACTGGCCCAAGTAAATGAATTCATCGACATAATGTATCTCCCGCCCATTCACCTAAACCCTGAGTTTGATGCTGTTGATCATTAATAGTGTTTCCGACCGATTCATCGTTAGTCCAAAGCCAAGACTTGCTGTGGCCAGGTTTTGTAGGTGACCATCGACAAACAATAAGTTTATCGTCACCAATCATCGTCACTAGAATAGTGCTAGTACAGTTATTATTTCTAATTGATATCGGGATTTTTAACGGTTTGCTTCTAGTTTATTGGGCCACAGTGAATGTATATTAAAATTCACAGCAATGTACCGATATAATGGGCGCTCCATAAATTCGCATTAGGCGGCAATAAGTTGCAACGGCGAACACGAGTGGCAATAAACGCTGCTACCATCGCGCCGCTCTACATAATCGGTCGGCTGTGTGTTGTGCATTATACAAATTGCACCCAAATATGCTTTATTTATACGTTTTACTTGTGGTGTTTCATATCATCATTTTATAATTATCCTCTTGCCCTTATTCCAGTTTAATTTCGGTCGGTGTGGTATTCTAAATAAAATTTTAAGAAGTATTTGTAATCGTCTAAACTAAAATCACATCTAATAATTTTCAATTTGGTCCTTCTAGCCGGATGTTTCAAAGAATGTTAGTAATTTCGATGTTTCTTACGACTGCTGTAATTGAAAATTTCCTTTGAAGCACCTTATGAATTTGAAATAAATACTAAGTTCAGATGAGCCGGCAGTTTCTATGAAATTAGTTGCAAAGAGGCGTGTCTTTCGTTTGCAGATGGCCGGTACGCGTTGAGTAGCCTCGAACACGGATCTAGAGATGTACTAGACATTAATAAAAATATATAAATAATATGACATCATATTTATAACGATTTCTCGGCCATTTTCTCGCCCGATTTACCATAGTTGCTCAATAAATTGTGCCCAAGAATCATATCCATAGTCCTGATCCCAATACAAGCCTTGGATAATCTGTATGGGCTACTACGAGTGTCTTGTGGTCTCACAACTAGACCGGAAACAAATATACAAGTATTGGTTAGGTGACCACTGAAAATCATCTCTATGTACTCGCCAAACACAGCAGTACACTGAGATGTCATCTACATGTCACAGTCACGACGCGGAATTAACAGCTGTTTTTTAAATCACTTAGTAAAATAATATCTTTCGTCCGCTATACATATGTCAGAGTTTGATTTTTGTATTTGATCGTATCATATTTTATTTAGTTAGTAGCATTTACTCAGAGATGGTAAAACAGGCGCTAAATCACTTCGAAATCAGCTATATTACAAAAGCAGCTTCTTACAATGCTGAGTAAATAAAAAATACCTATCCACTTTCTAACAACCAACCGAATTAAAGATAAAGGTTTTAAAGTAACTTATAATTAATCGCAAACATTTAACGAGGCGAGACCGCATTTTTTGCTTTTGTTGGTAATTTTCCCCTTTTATACTTTCTGTAATTAGTTATTTAAAATCGCTTTCGTAGCATCTCATTCACCTTGAGATAATTTGACTTCACAAAGAATATTAATATATTTGATTTGTTAGTAAATGTTTTGATCATCTTTTTATAAAATTGCGATTTGACTGTTTATTTTTACTTTTTTCTCTAACTAATAAGACCTACTTACTTGCGGTACGTCTTTTCAGTACCCTTGCCGGTGCCCATGAACTAAAATTGTACAAAAAAATACTCCACTCTACTATCACATCTAGAGACATCCTTTCCGTAGCTATCATATTCGCTTTCTCGTTTACTCAGTGCTGCAGCTGTGTAGTAATTAAAATACTTGCGTGTGTGTGCGTCAAGTTATATGCCGTCGTGTTATTTGAGCCGAGGCCCGAGGTAGTACCGTGGTTGCTTATATTCGCCGGTTTTGCCTTTTGCTACAGTGTGTTTATAGCATAAGTGTTGTATGCTCTTGGAGACCACGACTCCTGTTTCTGTTTATGTTGTTTCTAAAGTTATGATGCTATACTCGGAATTTAAATACGAAGCAGTTTTATTAAAAAAACTAGCTTTTGCTCGCGGCTCCGCCCACGTGATCAAACAAACAAACAAACAATCAAACTCTACAGCTTTATAATTTTAGTATAGATTTGGGTAGCTTAGCAACGGAAGCCTTCAAATAATATTATTTGGGTAGCTTAGCAACGGAAGCCTTTAAATATGAATAATTTTCCCCGTTTTTGCAACATTTTTCACTGATGCTTCGCTTCTAATGGTCGCAGCGTAATTTTATATATCCTAAAGCCTTCCTCGATAAATGGACTATCCAACACAAAAATAATTTTTCAATTCGAACCATTAGTTCCTGAGATTAGCGCGTTCAAACAAACAAACAAACAAATAATCAAACAATCAAACTCTACGGCTTTATTATTAGTATAGATATTAGATGGTTGTGTGTGTGATAATAAAAAAGCAGCGATATTTCAACGAGGCATGGAACGGGCTGCCGAGACGATAGTTCGAAAAGTATTAATAGTTAATAAACCGCTTGTTTTATTGGCGAAGGAAAATTTCTTAGCAATAAATTAGGAAATCTGCATACGTGAGAAGTTTGCATATGAATTTCGAAGGTATTTGAAATCTGCCAACCCACACCAGGCCATCTAGGTGGACTAAGGCCTAACTCATCTTATTCGTGGAGGAAGCTGGTATTAATATTAATAGACTTGCATTGATAAATAACAATTCATATTTGTTTGTATAAAGTTTATTTTTTTATCAAATTCTTAAAATCTAGCAACTGAGCATATTACCCGTATGTTAATATCTAATGCTGAATAAATAGCGCATTCTAATATTACTTTTATTATATATATTTTCATTTTTATTTTGCTTCTAAAACAACTGACAGAGACTTTATGTACAACAGTTGTAAATTATTAGATCCTACACATTATTATAGTAAATTAATGTTCAATGATTTTTAATAGAAAATTTTATTACAACTGGTTAAGATCGAAAAGCTTCTAAATGTAAATTCAATTACGAACAAAAAAAGGAATGCAACCACAACTGGACGGTGCAATGGAAAACAGATTAACATTGCAATTGGCGATGGGCAAGTAGCTTAGAAAATACTCGATGCACTCGAAAAACGTTCGCTTCAGTTCTCGAAAATTAAACTTCACTCATTTCGAAATGAAACTTGGCGCTGACTTGTTGCTTTACTATGGGTTCACGAATAAAAAGTGGAAAACTGTTCGATGTTTACGCGAACTGGATCTCGTCTTCCATAGATGCGAATTTTGCGGTGTTTTTATTGAGATTAAATATTTTTTTACTACAACTGAGTATTTGAAATTTACATTACTTTTCAAATTATTTTCACTTCACACGGATACTTGTTATCCGGCGCCGGCCCATATCTATAGCCGTGCGAGTCTTTTCGAAAACTATCATAGTATTCGTATACAAGAAACAAATATGAATCTAAGCAAATAAGTTAATACATTTCCAATATATTACACGATACGCTAAAGGTGCTGTATGAATTTGCATACATATTTTCCTAAATACCGATGACGTGACTCCTAATTAATAACTCACTGAAACTTGCACCACGTGCACTGTTCACGATGGGACAACACAGCAATACAATTACGATTGGATGCAGACAATCAGGCCTTTGAAACCTGATAAAGTAATTACGCCCGCCGGCGTATACGTAGTGATTACATACGCACACATTCACTCTCTGATCTGTTGGTGGCTGTCCAGTTTACATGAGTAGACCCTAACTTTAGTCAGTTTTGTCTGCAGCGGAAATTCTGACTCGAAGGTTCCGTACTACTGTCTCACAGGAAATGACAAATTGACAGGTTTTCTGTTGCGTATAGAGTGCTGTATTGAGATTGATGGTGGTCTATAATCTGATTACTTACCCGTACAGGAGAAAGTTAAAGAAATAAATAGTCCTTTCTTCAATAGTTAGTCACATGATTTTTCTGGTATAGCAGTTAAACTTAGCAGTTGATAAAGGATCGCGGCCTAATAAGGTGACCTACGTGCTTGTTTAACAAAATAAATAAAAACAAGGCAATACATCGTTGTTTACAACCCATACTAGCCAATGTGTCTTCGAGACAAAAATTACTAACCCACAGCTGCGTAAAAATGATACCTAACGATATAAACATGCCGATGTATCACCGTTGACAGCACGCAGACCGTGTATTTAGTATTTTTCCAATGTCCCTTTGATGTGCGGAACAGATGCTGTACGTAATAGGCGTTCAGCCGAAACAGGCGCGGGAGGAGTGATGAGATTGTACCGAATCAGGTCAGCTTTATTGCGACGAGGGTTAAAATTAGTGTCGAGTTACGAGCCCCGAAATAGATGCGCCAGGTCTCTTAGAAACTTTATATGTAAGCCTTCGGGTCATGTTTTGATTTTCTTAGTGTGATATGTTTGCAGATTTTGACTGATTCGGATGAGAGCTGGTCTTTTTATTTATTTTCGAAGGCAGATGAGCTGATGGCCTACCTGATGGTAAGTAGTTGCTATCTTTCATGGACATCATCAGCATTTTCAGGGTACATGAAAGCCGCTGCCTAATAGGGAATATATTTTTATACCTCGTTTGAAGAAAGACACATCATAACTGTGTGTAAATTCCATAGAAGGTATTTCATTTCAGTCTACAAGTGCGAAATGCCCTCTGGCAACGCAATGTACTGTACACTGATTCCGAGAACGCATGAGCTTTTCTCCAATGTTGCGTTGTGCGATGATAAAAAGGAAGCGATTCCTGTCAGTTGCTCAAAACACTTTCCATGAAACCGACGGTTTACCGCACAGAGAGAGACCCCGTGTCGCTCCGTATATTTCACCGATACCACGTAGTATGACACCGGATATAATCACAATTTCAACAGATAAGCTTATATATAAATAGTACTGATTTAATTATCCTTTGTATTAAGGCCTGCTCATTGTCTCGCTCAAGGCATGATAACTTAGACTGCCTTGACCGCCAAGCTGCTAAACCTTCGGATTTAGTTTACATCACGATCAACTCTGTACAATATATTAATCTTATACGGAATCTAGTGTGCTAGAATAGTGTTTCAGCGAAATTTCTAATTAATTTAACATAACGTATGCGTACCATAAGTGGTTTAGTAACTTCAGATTCCAATATGAAGGGTCCAACAACCAACTTTTCTAGTGTAAAATAAATTTGAATAAACTTCTTACCATCAATATGGATGACTTAATTATTCAAATAAGCTGTTAATAGAAGTGAAGAAGGCAAAGGAATGCCACGGAGTACTTTGTAAACTATAGTTCAGGGTGGTATTGTTACTGTTTATGCCCATAGTAGTTTTAGTACCATCAGCCAAGTGTGATCCTTATTTCGTCATTCAAGCTAATAAAAAAATTAAGAATGTTATGAAAGTAAAGAAAGATAAAAAGAGGTGTATAAGGATCGGAGCAAGTTGGAAATTTGTTGTCATTCCTGTGTGTGTCAAAATGATTCTATGTATGTAAGAAAATATCGATACCGCTTCTATCCACATACCATGCCAATATGATGTTTCCATAACGTAACCTACTTACTCGTTCCTGACAGAGATTGATTCAAAAACGTGAATGAGCTCAGAACAGACATATCGGTACGCTTCAAAATTGATTCAAGTAATTGACCAAACGTTTGACGTAGCAAAGTGGTCGTTATCTTTGATTCATTCCTCCAACATTGGCAGTTTCTGTTACTCTCTTATCATAAGCATACAAGTATTTAGTTCGACTTGAGTTTGATAGGAAGTAAAAAATAGATACAAATATTACTAATTCAGATTAAATATTATATTCAACTCGATGGACTTATTAATATCTTCTCAGGACGATTTTATTGCATGGTGAGACATATGGCGGTATATCCACTGTTTATTTCATAAAGAGCTCATCAAGATCTAGCTTTATAAAAAACTAGCTTTTGCTCGCGGCTCCGCCCGCGTGAACAGCATTTTCCGGGATAAAATTAGCCTGTAACCATCTCCAGGGTCCATCTATCCCTGTAGATAAATTTATAAAAATCGGTTCAGTGATTTAGGCGTGAAAGCGTAACAAACGAACTCACTTTCGCACCCCTTTCCATCTCTTATTAACGAAAATTTTCTAAATTCCTGAAACACATGTTTATTTGTTTTACGTCAATAACCGAAATACAAAATTTTGTTTATGTAACTTTCAAAATGACGGACTTTCATACATATTATCATCCCCTATTTTGAACCCTTTAGGGTGGAATTTTCTAAAATCCGAATTTCATGCTTGTAGCCTTGATAGTTTGCGCTTGGCGATGATGAATCAGTCAGTCAGTCAGGACATGTTATTTTATACGTATAGATGTAGCAGTAATTAATGAAAATGACGTATTATAAATTGCAACGTATTTTGATTTGAACCTAGATTACTAATAAAAGATCCGAAGCTCTCTAAAAAGATCCGGCACTAGACACAATTTTCATAATGACACCTAGTGCATTTAGCAAGGAAGGGCGGAGTTATCCGGTTTATTGAGGATCATCCTTCACTGTGAGTTATTGCACCTGCGGTTGGCGATATTGCCTCCCCGAAGCTTGCTTCAATTCAAAATATGAATGTAAACGAAACTGGGAAGCTTGATACTATATTAGAAACGACTGAGAAATCAAAGTCTTAAACTGGAGTGTTTTTTATATTTGTGTAGGAAAACACAGTGAGGAAGACTGCATAGTTATCGAATTATGTGTAAGAAATTGAAAGGTACGAGAGGTATGTGTTTCCGGATCAACCAGTGTATATCCGTTTCTCCCGAGGGGCTTGCGACATGACTTGATGGTTAGTTGAGGTGGGTATAGGGGTACATCCTTGTATCCCTGTGCTCGCATCGGCCATCCGCCTGTCCCATCGCAAGACCCTCGATTTGCTTCTTCATCTTCGTGTGAAGAAGTATTTATTCAGGCTCGAATGATTCTGGTGACCACCGATAATCTCATTATTTGTCGGTGGTCGCTGGTTTTTCCGATTGCACTACGCTTACCATCAGGTATAATTTGACAGCCTCCGTAGCGCAGTGGGCGAGTAGCCGGTTTTGAAGTGAGAGGCCGTGTGTTCGATCCCCGCACAGAGACAAATGTTTGTGTGATCCACAAATATTTGTTGTGAGACCGAAAGTCTCTCATAGTTCCTGATACCCACGATACAAGACTCGTATCTTACTGTGGGGTCAGGACTATGTATGTGACTGTTGGGTGTTTTTTTTTATTATTATTATAGTGTGACTGCACTTTGCCGTGCTCGGATAAGAAACAAAAAAAGTGTGAGAAAATGGAAACATATAGTCCACGCAGCCACGATTTATTATTCATAGAAATTGGCTGTTACACCTCACAAAGGGCATCGGGGCCTTCACGTCTTGCCTCGACGTGTTTTATGCTTTTATTTGCTTTATCTTATATTGTTGTCATCACGGAACACTGAATTAAATAAACCTTATTAAGATACGACCTTTTGCACCCGGCTTTGTCTCCGTAAAAGTTTTTTCCTGGGGTAAGAAGACTTCGAAGGTGTAATTATCACCGATTTATCAAAATTCCAAACATATTCATTAAGATAACTATCATGTCACATATTTTTCTTAGATAGCTCTACAGACAGACATCAATAGCGCCATTAAAAAATAAGCTGACGTCGCGTCGCATAACTTTATAACTTAACTAAAGTTAAACATGGGTTGATCAAAATGGTTACTGATTAATATTTATTTTTAACCGAGCACGGCAAAGTGACTGCACTACACCTGATGGTAAGAGTATTGCAGTCAAAAAAATAGAGAAGAAGCAAATCGAGGGTTCTGCGACAGGACAGGCAGATGACTTATGTAGGAACAGGTATACAAGGATGTACCCTTATACCCGCCCAAACCAACCATCAAGTCATGTCGCAAGTCCCTCGGGAGAACCAGATATACACGGGCTGATCCTGGAACGCGATCCACACAAGTATGTGGGTCACTATGGCAGATTTTAACAGCATGTGAACGGTGGTCGCTGTCCGGGTGGATATGAATATCCTACAGCTACCAGCAAAATTATATTAGTTCTAATCAATGGAATTCGTTTTAAATGTTTATTTATTTCTTTAGTCATGTTTTAACAACTTTTTTTTGTTACCAGGTACGTTATCAAGTGACTTGAAGTAATACTAAATGGTATGTAAATATGAAAATACAACCGAATCAAAAAAACTAAAAATGTAAAAATAACATTAATTAATTTTAAGTCGGTGTTATCACAATGCAATGATAAATTATATTATTGCTCGAAAGCACAGATTCAAATGAATTATTATTATTTTAAGCTTTCAAAAAACAAATATACGCGTTGAATATAGAGTCTTCTCGGTTTCTCTATTCGTTACAAATTAAGCCCACTTAACCGTAGTCGTTAGTGTGATGCCAGCAATAGTATTTACACAACACTAATGCTAAACAACACTTATGTAATTGAAATAAAACTAATTTAAACGGATTTTATCGTGGCTTTTTTATTAATTTTGATCCCGACGTTTAAAAAGCTTTTCAGCCTACGTGGTCACGTGGTGGACTGAGGTGTAGGTTGTCCAGAAAAGTTAATGTTACAGCGTCTACCTAATATCCGTTTAAATTAATTTTGTTTCAATGAGTAATATCATTAATATTATATTCTGGAAATCTTTGGGGGAGGCCTATGTTCAGCAGTGGACGTCTTGTGGCTGATGATGATGAGTAATATTCGCGTAAACATAAGAAATCATTGTAACACTTATGTAAGCTCTTTGCCAAGTGTCGAATTCTGTGTCCATGATTGGTCCGATTTTATTTAGCGCTAAAAATTAACCAATAACGTTTAGAGAAATCATCACTAAGCGTTCGCGCTCACTATAAGGCCTCATAGCAACGTTTATGAATACGGGGGTGAGACTCCGTAATAAATACGTCTTTTTTTAATTGATTGAGTAAGGAGACGAGCAAGGTGCTCGCCTCATGGTGAGCGCCATGCCTGCCCATATACAGAAGCAACACCACACAGAACTTGGAATTACAAAGCACTGCATGGCACTGTACTGCGCTCGTCACCCCGAGACATAAGATGTGAAGTCTCATAATGCCCAGTAATTTCACTGGCTTCAATGTCCTTCAAGCCGAAACACAACAGTGCTTACACACTGTTGCGTGGCGGCAGAAATAGACAAAGCGTTGGTACCAGCCCAGACGGCCCCTCGCATACGAGGGACCTACCACCTTGTAACGTCTAGAATGTTGCATGTAATTTTGATGTGTACATTAATTCCAATTAAATCGAACAATTCAGGATATTAATTCACATGAGATAGCTGGTTTACGGGCACGTATGCACATCAAAGCCGGCACAGCTTGGCGTAGCGTGGTTTGATTAATTAATACTCAACTGTCTGTCCGCTCTGCCATACGGGTTCCTATGTCTTAACCCCGCCGAGATTTGGCATAATGCCTTAATTGTTTAGTGGTACAGGCACACTGTAGACAGTTTTGTCTACAGCATAAATGGGCCTGCTTGACCGGATTGTAACTACTGTCTCACAGAAAGTCGACGATAAATATCAGCATTTTGTTGCGTTTCGTAGGGTGAGTGAGATATCCGGAGGCTCAAATTCCCCTCTCATACCTAATCTTTAAATCTCTTTCAATTATGCCTTGTTGTTAAAGCATGCAACACATCTATGTTCTCTCAGTTATTGTAGATGTTCAGGAATGACATATTATCATTTTTTTTTACAAGCCCTGTATTATATACTTCCCACTGCTGGGCACGGGCTCCTCTACTGCATGAGATTATCATGCGACGCCTTTATACGTTTGTCGGCCTCTGCTATTAAAAAAGTCTTTACTTTTTGGGAAATGCCATCAGATATTTATGGTTCGGTACCTGATGGGTTCCAATTACCAACGGAATTCTATTACAGACCCTATGTATGTCATGTATGTCAATCTTTTGAACATTAATAATAAGTCGGCTGACCGACACCTTCAGAGGCTTTCGATTGGTCGTTGGGTCAAAAGCCAGATTCAGAAAGCGCTGTTATTGCATACGGCACGCATTGTGAGGAGGTTCCTCACTGCGGGGTCCTAACCACCGGTGGCTTGATATTTTTCTTATATTTTTAAATGTTTTAATTTTTACAAATGTTATATTTAAGGATGTAAGAAAAACACCTATTGTATATTTATTTCATCAGTACTCTTGTACTGAACATATAGTTGGCTGATCTTCTCTTAGTACTAATGTGTTATTTTAACTGATATCGTATCAATAAAAAAGAAAATTTTAAAAATATAAGAGCGCAGAGAAATAAAGGTGAAAAGTGGGCCAGGACTGTTACTCAATGGGTTTCCGAAGACGGTAGACGGCGAGGGGAGGCCCCGAAAGAGGTCGAGCGACGACCTTGACCACTTCGATAAAGACTGGCCGACAACAGCCAAAAATAATAAATAGGGAACGTTGGAAGGAGATAAGGGAGACCTTTGCCCAGCAGTGGGACAATATAGGTTAATAAAAAAAGAAGGGTGTAGAGCTACGGAACCCTTGGTGCGCGAAACGGCTTGTACTTGACCGATTTCTTTTTTACAACTTAACGGCCAGACAAGCAATTCGCTCGCCTGATGGTATGCCACACCTGCTCATAACTCAATGCAATAACTCTAATCAGTGTTATAAATCTACTGATAAAGCCCTCCGACATCATTTAGCAATGGTTCTGTAATTTATTAATTGCTAAAAACTTTTTTTTAAACATACATAACGTCCACTTCGATCAAATCAATTTTCACTAAAAAAAGTTTTCAATTCAATAATTAATTTAGGCGTAAAGATACCACAGACAAATGCACGGATGGGCAAGTGAAACTTATAATACACGTCCTTTTGCCAGTGGCCAAATTACAAATAACATAGGTGAGAGGTTTCGAGCAGCTGAGCGATTTTCAGCGAAGCAAATGTTGTTTATTGATTTTCGAAAATAAATTGAATTTCACATTCACAGATGCGAACCTCAGCTTTTACAATTTATACATGACGATCCACGTTTACTCCAGATATGTATCCTATCAGTAACATTGTTACGTACACCGCTTTGTCTCTTTCTACCGCCAAGCAATAGTGTGTAAGCACTGTTGTGTTTCGGTTTGAAGGACATTGAAACCAGTGAAATTACTGGGTATTAAGAGACTTAACATTTTATGTCTCGGGGTGACGAGCGCAGTTCAGTGCCATGCATTTGTTTGTAATTCAAAATTCTGTGTGGTGTTGCTTCTGTTTATGGGCAGCGTGGTGCTTACCATCAGACAAGTGCCTTGATCGTCTCGTCATTCAATCAAATAATAAAAGGTTTCATTTTATACTCATTTAAATAATGTACACTGTCTCTCTTTTAAAAATTAGTACCTACTATGATTATCCTACTAATCCCACTTCCTACTAATATTATAAACGCGAAAGTTTGTAAGTATGGATGTATGTTTGTTACTCTTTCACGTAAAAACTACTGAATGGATTTTAATGAAACTTTACTATTGTAAAGTTTCTATACTATATTTCTACTATTCCACGATAAAAAGTAGCCTATGTCTTATTCTGATGTATAAGCTATATTATTATATAGCTTATAACTTATGCTAGTAATATAATAATCTGACTCGTTAATGTGTAACGTACGCGTCTCGCGAAGGGACGCTTCATTAAAAAAAATCCATATGCTTTTCCAGCCGTGAACACGTCACTGCACGTTCATTTAATTAAACAGACACACGTTCTCCCGGAGGACAATCGAAACTCCTGTTAAGAGTGGCTACAGACAGACGTACCGCCGCGCCGGCTTGCATATGCACTGTAATTAATTTGTCATTCGGCGCAGAATCTGCACACAATTCTATATTTAATATCTATTTTAACCATATAGCCAGCAAATTTTGTTTTTTCTTGTATGCACTCACGCCTGTAATCCCCGAAGGGATAGGCAGAGGTGTAACCAGTACACCCACAATTCGCCAAGGGTATCTCCGTTCTATGATGTGATAGGGGGCGAACCTATTGCCATGTCGGGCATGATTCCATACTCCGGTCTGATATTAAGCGTTTCGTGATAGAAAACCCCCATTACCACTTTTACCCGACCCGGGGATCGAACTTGAGACCTAAGCACAGCAGTCGTACCGCGTACGCAATAGCACTGCGCCACCGAGGTAGTATTGTTATCGGTGCTGTAATAATAATTGTTATCGATGCCCTCCAATTGGTCTAGTGCCGGTACACTGGCTGAGAAGCCAATGAATCAGGATTCAAATGCCAAGTTTTTGGAACGAAGTTCCTTACGGCAGGCTTGGAGGGGATAGGGATTTTGCTGCGTGACCGAACTGAAAAAAATGTGATAGTAAAACCGTAAGAAAAAATTGGTGTGTGTCGTGGGACACCAGGTAGAAACGAAGTTCCTTCGGCTAATGTACAATCGACACAAATAGCAAAAAATTCAAATTATCAACTAAAATAACAAAATTTGTCTCTTTATTTTTGTTTGACAGCATAAAATTACATAGAAATAGAATAGAAAAATAGAAATAAAAAAAAGACGTGTGGCGCTCGGAGACTGCCGCGGTAAAGCTATTGTATAGCATTTTTTATCATCTTATGTAATAACGAGCAAGTTGGTCTCCTGATGGTAAGTGATCTCCACAGCCCATGTACGCCCACAACACTAGAAGAATCATAGGCACGTTGCCGACCTTAGAGGGAAGGGTTAATGAAGGGATTCGGAAAGGGAGGAGGATTTAGGCCTCCGGATAGCTCACTCACCGTACGAAATGCAGCAGTAAATCGCTACTTTACTTTTCTATGAGACAGTGGTAACGACCCGGTCGAGCCGGCCCATTCATGCTGTAGACAAAACTGTTCACGGCGTAGCTCTACTACTTAAAGTCCCACAATTCAGACCATGAACAATTATTTGTCGACATTATTATTGTCTTTCCTAAAAACCAGTTCACAAAACAATATTTGAATGAAGTAGTTCTCTTTTATCGCTTCGCCAATCTAAATTACCATTTAAAACAATGTCGTAAAGACAGCCAATTATCTCTCAAATATTCCACGATAACCACCAAGCTTATACAATTACAGTTGCATATATTAAATAGTAACGAGACACAAACGATTAAATAGAGCAATAACAAACAATTACATAATATAAAACGCCAATGATCTGCAACAATTTGCACGGTACCGTTGCGGTTTAATTCTAACGCGAATTACACACGAGATATTCGGTTCGATAATAAATTGAATTGTGAGCGCGGGCCGTGCCAAGATCTAATTATATTAGCCTTTGTTGTATAGCAGACGGACGATGTGTATCGGTGCACATTAATAAAAGCTTTCGAATGACGCGACAACTCGAGTGATGCGTTTAGCGTAGGTACACTTCTTCGAATGCTCTGTACGCATATTCAGTTTTACTCGATTGAGCCTTACCTTATCGAGTAATTTCAATGGACCATATTTATCGGTACAAATGTTTGTATGATCCGCTATTATTTGTATCGGCGTCTTTTTTTATTATTAAAAAAAAGTTAACGAATAGCTTTCCAAACGTTGGAGCCAAAATAAAATAAAAAGCCGCGATAAAAACCGTTTAAATTAGTTTTATTTCAACGTGTAACATTACAACAACTTAAGAAATATATTGACTTCATCCATACTGGTATAATGCGAAAGTAACTCTACATGTCTGCTACGTTTCGCGGCTAAACGGCTGAACGGATTTTATTATAGATATGTTATATCCTGAGGAAGGATTACTCTTGGTTTCGAAAAAAAAACACACTCGGGGCAAAGGTTCGTACATATAACATTATACTTAATATACATTAACTTACAAGCATAGGCCTTTAGTACTTGTAAGCGGTGGTTGTTCTAATTATTTATCATGCAGATTGATGCCAGACGGCGCCGATACAAACAAGTCTAGATTTAGATCCCAGGAAGTACTACGACTAGTAATGCTTGTTTTAGACCGTCGCGGTATTTGTTCTCAACACTGACGCATAACTCATGTCTATAACATTTTGACAATAAGTAACAAACAATCACCGTTCTGGTCTAGTGGCAGCCCACTTAGACTAACAAGTCGTGAGATCTAGGGTTCAAATCATATTTTCTGTTTGAGTACTTTATTTAAAAAAAATGAGAATACATTTTGCACCCGGTATGGCGATAGGCTCGCACCCTGTCACATTATGCGATGGAAATAAGATCGACGAAATTTGGGTGCACTGGTTACACCTCTGCCTATCCCTTGGGGGATTATAGGCGTGAGTGCGAGTGTGTGTGACTACAGAGACAGGAAACACGAGTTTGATCTCGGCTCCAGGAAAGGCTCTGACTACGACGAATTTATTTATGTAATCCTTATTTAACAGTAGTTTTAGCCGTGAACGAAAAGTTTGTGAGGAAACTTAAGAATTCAAGGCCACCAACCCGCATTAGGTCAGGAGGTACAGGTATGGTTTATATCATTACTAGCGACCCGCGCCGGCTTCGCACGGGTAAAAATATGTTTGTTAGGAGATCTCACTACAAATCTTTGAATTTTTCAGTTTTTGTGTACTATAATATGTACTTATTATACATATAAACCTTCCTTGTAAATTACTCTATCTATTGAAAACTGCATTAAAATCCGTTAAATAGTTTAAAAGATCTAAGCGAACAAACAGCGGAAGCGACTTCATTTTATACTATGTAAAGATGTCATGTCCAGTTCGTATTATTATAAAAAAAGAGCAAATTGTAGAGGGAATTTAAATATACAAACAAACCGATGTGACGTCGCGAGTCGTAGACCAAGATAATCCCCGACTCTCAGTTACTTAAAAAAAAAGTGTATTATGAGAGAGATAGGATTACAAAATGCCTTGGTAATTTCAATGGAAGAATGATATAATCGGGAAAGGGGATAAAACCTTTTTTTCGGGACCGAGTCGGAATGTAACGCTTCGGTTGGCGTTTGGGGTTTTCTCAGATAAGCCACGTTCAACGTGTATTTAAAGACATTTATGTATAAAATATATAAATACTAGCTATCCCTTGCGGTTTCACCTTCCCATTACTGCCTTGCTCCCATGGGTTATAGCGTGATATGCATATAAACCTTTGCCATGAATCACTGTATATATTGCTGAAAACTGCATTCAAATCCACGTTACAGATGTACAGACAGCGGAAGAGACTTCATTTTATACTATGTAAAGATACCAATATTGCGAATGATACAATTTTATTCGTCTGACATTAACCAGGCTTAAATAAGGTTTTGTTGCCTTACTTATAATAATAATACTAGCCCTGTATTATAGACGTCCCACTGCTGGGCACGTGCCTCTCTAATGAATGACAGGGGCCTAGTAGTTAGGCCTTAGTCCACCACGCTGGCCTAATGCGGGTTGGTAGACATTCACTACACTAATGGCCATTACCTATATTATATTTAAAGATAGATTTGCTTACTAGCATTAATGTTTTGACAGATCTATACAAAATAATATATCAAAATTGACTGTCAGTAAGCAAATCTGTCTGTAAACAGAACATAGGGAAGGGCCCTTAATCAATTAGGGGGAAAAATCTTAAGTTTGCAAGTTCCCGATGTTTTCTGTTCACCGTTAAAGCTATAAAGTTTCGTCAAAAGTGCTACCACCCTAATCCTTGATACCTATAAAACAGTCAACTAATATAACCACGTTAGAAATCAACTAATATATTTATAATCTATATCTTAGTAATACAGACGAAACTACCCACCGGTCAAGATTACTCAAGATACGAAGATATCCGAATCATTAAATTCAATCCCAAAAGGGTACGCAGTCGGTAGTCGAGATCAATTCGGCGATACGACGCCATAATTTCAATAAATGTCTATTGCACTCGCCCCAAGCCGTTCGTGTTCCTTACGTATCTGATAAGATTCTCTGAAGTTCAGAGAAGCGTGTATTTCAGTGGCTCGGTGTTGCATTATGAACGCAATATCATCGGGTCTTGAAATGTGTTTGAAATTGGTCAGACAAATAGCTATAGCTAGCTAGACGAAAGTTACGCTGGAGCGTCAGGAGGTTTTTAAATGAAAAATGTAGAGTCGGACTCTTCTCGATGAAGATTTATTAGAGACTAAATTAAAATTAACCATTATCCTTATTTATACTCTTAACTTATTTAGAAAGCGTATTCAGTTCTAGGAATTTTGATCATAACAAGGCCACCTTCCAAACAATGGTCAGCACATTTATAGTCAACATGTTTTCATTTAGTTCCAAGAACCTTTAGTCAACACAAGAACACCTGCAAAATTCATTGGTCGGCGAAAAATTATCATGTTTTCAACGGATAGAGTTACATAAAGTCCTTACGTTCACAAAAACCTTATTCGAATGGTCAGCAAATTTTTATCGTTCATGAACTGGTGCAGGATGCATAACTAGCTAGCTAACACAACAGTGCTTACATACTACTACTTGGCGGTAGAAATATACAAAGTGGTGTTACCTACTCAGACGGCCTCTCGTATAACAGGGACTTATCACCTAGTACATAGAAATCATCACCAAAGAATCATTCTCGAATGTTTCTATAATAAACATGAAGAAAACCTTTGCGAAACGGTCGTCTAACAAATCAATGAGAAATTTAATTCTTACGGATTCCGAAGCGAGACTCGAACTCGGAAACTTTGTTACCTTTTACCCCTCATTTCCTTGGAATTTGTGGAAAAGAATGTGAAAATCGTACAGTTTCGTTTTATTGGTTCTTAGTTTACCAATATTGGGATACTAAACTCCTGCTATTTAAAGCTACATCGCAGCTGTGTCTTCAAATTGTGATTTCCTCTGACGCTTTTTTATTCTTGAATTCAGATGTATCCGGTTCTCTCGGGGGGATTGCGACAGGACTTGATGGTTGCTTGGAACTAGTATATGGATACATTCTTGCATCCCTGTGCCTGCATCGGTCGTCCGTTTCCTGAAATTTGTATATACACTGGCTGATCCCGGAACGCGACTTGCTTGAACTGGTCTAAGATCCCCATCTGTTTACCGGATGAAAATGATAATTTAGGGTATAAAAGGTGTTGCTGAACACATACAAATAGGGTTGCCTAAAAGAATATGGTCAAGGATAGGTTTTGCCAATTTAAAAAAAAAAAAAGAAGATATTATTTCACTGACTTGCTCACCAAATAAATGAACCTCCAATGAAAACCTACAATGTATACTACCTGCAAAAGCTAGGAGCTAGATGAGCGCAATGACCATTTTTTAGTTACCTGTTTGCACACGGCAACCAGGTAGTAGTAGCCAGAAAAAGGTAGGCAACCTATTTTTTACAGATAGTATACATTGTACACTTTTCATTGAAGGTTAAATTTTTTTGGTAAGTAAGTCAGGGAAATTATAAAAAAAATTTTTTTTTTTTAAATGTTAATTAATCATATCCTTGACCATATTTTTTTAGGCAACCCTATTGGTATGTGTTCAGCAACACATTTTATACCCTAAAATGTTAGTTTGATCCGGTAAACAGATGGGTGAAGGTCAATGTTCCCCGGGATCTTGTACTAAACGAGCCACTGTGGCGGGTTCTTTACCATGTGTACATGTGTATGTGTATAGCTATCCAGACGGGTACAAATATATCAGGTACCCTCCCACCAGCAAAAAAAATATCACTTTGCATACATATTATTTGTATTAATTCCTAAAAAAATTAACCGCATAATTCAAATCGTAGCACTGTCCCTATAGTTTTCCTTTGATTGAAATAACGGTCAACCCTAGTGTCGATATTCAGAAAAGTAACAAAATATACATTACTTAGTTTTTTTATGTCCGTAACAACTATGTATTGATTAACGTATTATTAAAGTTGTTTTCCCGAACGTTCTCCGATATAGTTCACGAATAGGTATCCTACGTAGTAACGTGTTTACCTAGGTTACGTTGGATTTAGACTCCAGACAATCCCCCGGGTGTAGTAAGGCTGAAATCTCGATTACCCATATTAAGTCGCGTCTACGGAGATCGAGTAAAAGATAAAAATTTATAAATATTTTAAATGTTATGTGAACTTTCATAAACAGATATCATAACAGATATGTTCTGGTTTATTTTTATGTTTTTTAATTTTGTTTTTTGTTTTGTAGTGGGCACTGAAGCAATAGTTTTATAAGTTTTGATATTAACAATTAAATGAAAATGGTTAAAATGTAAAAATCAATTTGTTTTTTTTCAATAATCGACTATACTACCGAATTTGAACCTCCTCTGTAATTTTATCATTAGAAAAAATACCCGGTACTATTTCACCGTTTGTTTGTAAGCCAATATGGACGCTGCTTTAGCTGAGATCTCATATACTTATTATTGAACAGCAACCGACGTGTGCCCGAATGGAATCAAATGATAATTTTAAAAGGACAAACATAATGTTTGCAATGATAATAACAACGTTGTCGCTTTTTGAGCGAGGTTTGTTTAGTTAAAGGGTGAATCTGTAAATGGCAGAACAGTTTTTTTTTACACCATGAATCGACTGGTTCGACCAGCCCAATCATGTTGGAGGCAAAACTGTCTACAGCGTGGCTCTACCACTCAAAAACCTGAAGAGGTTGCTTGCTGTTGCGTTTAATACGATGTTTAAAGTATCCTAAGACACAATTGCCTCTTCTCTTTTCAATTCCATACCTTTCTTTTGATTATTCTGTTTTCGTGGGTGTTCATCAGGAATATCAGCCGAAACACTTACTTTTTTTCCCACTTCTGCTTTAAAAATATTTCTATTACTAATGTTCATATTATCATCTCCATTGAAATTGTTTAAGGTTGATGTTTACGTACTACGGATTAGTATACTACGGTATATGGTACTATCCGTGCGTCAAATTAAATCCAAATCTGTTCAGCTGTTAATGTGTGATTGATTAACAAACCCCCAAATTCACAAGCATCCAAACTTACACATTTAAAATAGCAGAAGGAAGTAGGATGATGGTTGCCTGTCACCTCTCGTACCAACGGGCGTGATCATACAATCCACATCAGAAAGAGGCGGCCTATAATAAAACCGCAAGTGGTGTTCATCCATCAATTTTTATTACCGACTCGCGTGCGATATTAGTTATCGGGCTTGTGTTAGGTGGGTGAAGTCAACCGCCCGCGCTTATATTACCGCCTCATTCAGGCTAGCCTCGCCCCCTATCACATCATGGGACGGCATTAAACCCATGTAAGCCATGAGTGCGTCGGTTGCACCTCTCACTACCACTTTCATGTTACTTGAGCTTATGTTATGCATATGCATATGAGTGGTAGAGCCATGTTGTAGACAGTTTTGTCTACAGCATGAATGGTCCGGTTCGACCGGGCTGTTACCACTGTCTCACAAGAAATCGACGTGAAAGCAGCTTGCTACTGCGTTTCTTTCGGTGAGTGAGATATCCGGAGGCCCAAATCCCCGTCCCCTTCCCAATCCCTAATTATCCCTTTCCTTTAAGGTCGGCAACGCGCCCATGATTCTTCTGGTATTGTGGGCGTACATGGGCGGTGGAGATCACTTACCATTATATGACCCATTTGCTAGTTTGCCGGCCTACGCTATAAAAAAAAACATAACCCTGTTGATATAACCACTGCTTTATCTATTTCTGCCGTCAAGCAATAGTGTGTAAGCACTATTGGAAAGATAGACGAAGTGGTCAAACGTATAGCTCGCCTTTTTTGTCGGAGGTTAAATCGTACAAACAGGAATTATTTAAAAATCGGCTACGAACAGCAGAAGTTTACAATGTTTTTTTTTTATTTTATAATCCAGCACCTATTTATTTTTACACGTAATAACAACTAATATATCCAATTACAGGATTGCACAATATAATGTTATGAAAATGTAGTGTTAAAATATAATGTACAGTTAAATTGTAAATCCGATCGCGTAACTGTTTTGATAGCTGCTATAGCAACGACTAATAAAGGTTTACATCCATGTTTACCGAGATTGTAAAACTACATTGTATAAAGCTCCTAGACAGTTAATGTCGTAAAATAAAAATACATGTACAGTTCAACGATTATAAATATGTGCGAAGCGATCTTCGTCTGTTTTGAAATATTAACGCATGATGATGATGATAAGAACCGCTTACAAACTTACTGAAGTACTCAGAAATTTCATGTTATTTTATTGTCATTAAGTAATTTTTTACAACTTTTACAAGGTGGTAGGTCCCTCGTACCCGAGAGGCCGTCTGGGTTGGTACCACCGCTTGCGTATGTAAGCACTGTTGTGTTTCGGTTTGAAGGACATTAAAGCCAGTGAAATTACTGGACATTATGAGACTTAACATCTCATGTCTCGAGGTGATGAGCGCAGTTCAGTGCCATGCAGTGCTTTGTAATACAACGTTCTGTGTAGTGTTGTATCTGTATATGGGCAGGCGTGGCGCTTACCATCAGGCGAGCGACTTGCTCGTCTCGTCATTCAATGAAATAAAAAAAAATATGTGCGATGGGATCTTCGTCTGTTTTAGATAGGAAATACGAACGCATGATGATGATAATAAGAACCGTTTACAAACTTACTGACGCACTCAGAAATGTCATGTTCTTTTATTGTGATTAACTAATTTCTTAGAATTCGATTACAGTGAAACCTGGATAAGTGGGATCTGAAGGGACCTGCATTTTTTTATCACTTATAGAAAGAAGCGTATCAGTTACCCAGTTTCCCAAATATGCAGGTTAACATGACAGTTGTCTTATTTATAGAGGGAATCCGGAGAAGTCGAAATCAACAAATAAAAAGTCTAATTCCTTCTCAAAACAAACGCGTCATAACTTGTCTACACTTGATGAATTGGCCCACTTATACGGGCTATTGAGCTACAAAGTTCCAATCATAGAGGTAAACGTAATAAAATCTAAGAAATCATGTGTCAGATACAAAGGTTTTAAAATTCCCAGTAACAAAAGTATCTGAATGCATAAGTATCGGGACCTCATTGTAATTATAAATAGGAAAGGTTTCGCCACTTATACAGGATTCGTTGTATTAATACACGCTCAGAGCCAATTAACGCTTTATGATCCCTAACTTTGTACATAAGGAGGTTGTCAAATGTTACCATCGTGTAAAACCGCTAACAGCAACAACGGGTATAAGGGTACATCCTTGTATTACTGTGCCTGCATCGGTCAGCCGCCTATCGTATCCCAGGTCCCTCGCTTTGTTTCTTTCCTCTCCAAAGAGGAAAGAAGCATTTATACAGGCGGGCATGACTCTGGTGAGCACGGATAAACTCATTGTTTGTCGGTGGTCGCTGGTTTTTTGGATTGCACCACGCTTACCATCAGGTGTAGTGCAGTCACTTTGCCGTGCTCTAATATAAAAATAAACTTCCCCGTCCGCGTAACGCCCGCAAATCCGTGATAACTTCATCAACAGATTTCTCGTAAGGCTCGTGAGCGTCCGCCCCGCGTCACGCCCGCCCGCCCTACGGTACAGTCGGCGTCACGCCGCCGTGAAGCCCGCACGCCTGTCCCGCTGCCGTGTCTAGTGACGTGACTTACGTGTTTGTGTGTTTGACGTGTTCTCACCACGGATCTATTACGGTGAGTTGCATATATTGGATAAGTCAAGTTCAGTACACGCTGTAATTGATATCATAATTTTTGTTTCTGTTTTCTTGTGATTGTGGGGAATGGATTTGTAACCGCGGATAAATTTTATAAAACTGTTGTATACATTAAAGCATAAAACTTGGTGCTTTGTTGTGTGCAGTTTTATGAAATTATTTTATGGTTAAGTTACAACGTTTTGGAGATGTACCGTGTAAATATATTGTATGCATGTGTTGAATAATGCGTGTTTAATATTTGTTTACATTAAATAACAAGTTTAAGTACACTTGGTTTAAGTAATATATTAAGGACTAGCTTTTGCTCTCGGCTCCGCCCGCGTGATCTGCTTTTTCCGGGATAAGAAGTAGCCTATGTCCTATTCTGATGTATAAGCTATATTATTGTAAAGTTTCATTTAAATCCATTCAGTAGTTTTTACGTGAAAGAGTAACAAACATACATCCATCCATACTTACAAACTTTCGCGTTTATAATATTAGTAGGATTTCCTTGTTAATCTAGGAACGGTGTATGATCTCTTTCTGAAAATAAATACAATAGTATATATTTCTAGATTTTATTTTTTGATACTGTTTACATTGCACTTTGAGTATAGAATTGGACTGAGTTGACACCGACTGCAATTGATGAATACAATAGATTCATTAACACATATTACCAAAAGACCGGCTTTTCCCTACAAAGCGCGAAAACTATATAACTATATGAGTGGTAAAGCCATACTGAAGACAGTTTTGTACAGCATGAATTAGCTCAACCGGGTCGTAACCACCGTCTCACAGAAAACCGAAGTAAAGTAGCTTGCAGCTGCGTTTCGTACGGTGGGTGAGATATTCGGAGGCCCAAATCCCCTTCCCATTCCCAATCCCTTAATTATCCCTTCCCTTTAAGGTTGGCAATACGCCTATGATTCTTCTAGTATTGTAGGCTTACATGGGCGGTCGAGATTATTTACCATCACGTGACCCACTTGCTCGTTAGCCGGTCTATATAAAAAGAAAAAAACTATCCAGCATTGAATAAATTTTATGTTTTGATACAGTTCTTAGAGAGCTTTCGTGGCACAGCGTATGAGGAGCGGGCTGTAAAGCGGGAGATTGTTCGATCCCTGTACTGAGAAAAACCGACAAAAAACGGACAAACCTAATATGAGCATTGAATCACAAACATTTGTCTCGGCGCGAGAATCGACCCACGGCCTCTCATTTCGCAGCCGGCTGCTCGCCCACAGTATCCACGATTCGCCGAGCTAATTTCTGGATAGGTGGTGAGTCTAGACCCATTGCCATATAAGGCACAAATTGCAATCTAATTGCGTCTAATTTTTCGAATCGAAAAATGCCCAGCCTACGTTTTGTGCCCAGTACCTAACATCCAAGACGCATGCTGCCACTAGAGCAATGACTGATCGTTAATATTCGGTTATTTATCCATCGTGCCATGAAGATCGTAAACATACCTACGTAGCTATATTTTATACAATGTTATAGTTTATTACGCCAGACAGGCATGCATGAATAAATAATGAATTACAAGATATATTCTGAGAATAGGCTTACGAAAATCTAGACTATTATTAGTATGTATTTTCTGCCGCCAAGCAACAGTGTGTAAGCACTGTTGTGTTTTGGTTATTGAAGTAATTTCACTAAAATTACTGGGCATCATGAGACTTAACATTTTATGTCTCGTGGTGACGAGCGCCGTTCAGTGCCGTGCAGTGCTTTATAATTCAAAGTTTGGTGTGGTGTTGCTTATGTTTATGGTCAAGCGTGGCGCTTACCATCAGGCGAGCGCATTGCTCGTCTCGTCACTCAATCAAATAAAAACATAAAACAGTCTCCGTGGCGAAGTTTCGGGTCCTTCGTAGTTCTTGTCACAGGTTAGCCTAGGGTTCTTAAACAATTGCATTCACTTATCGGTAAACGATTAGCGAGTTAAGTAACCATTGGTGCGGTTTGAGCCTCTCCGTTCTTCGGAGGGCACGTAAAAAATCGGTCCCGGATCTTATCAGCTCACAGCAACCGTGAAGTCAAGTGGCAGTCCTTCGGGCATCTTGAAAACTTTGACTACATAACCACTAGCGATATATTTTCTTTTTATAGCATAGGCCCGTAAACGAGCAAGTGGTCACCTGATGGAAAGTGATCTCCACCACCCAAGTACGCCTACAATACCAGAAGAATCATGGGCGTGTTGCCGACCTTAAAGAAAAGGGATAATTAGGGGTTGGAAAGAGGGGGGATTTGGTCCTCTGGATATCTCACCCACCGTACGAAACACAGCAGCAAGCCGCTACTTTACGTAAGTTTTCTGTGAGACAGTGGTAATGACCCGGACTAGCCGGCCCATTCGCGCTGTAGACAAAACTGTCTACAGCGTCGCTCTACCACTCGAACTGGAGTAAGGATATAAAAACGATATAGATACGATGTATGGGGTCAGGACTGTATATGTGACTGTTGAGTGTATTAATTATTATTTTCAGCGTTATAATAATTATTTTAGAAGCCTTTTGCTCCCAATTAATTCACGTAAGCTACACAAATTAGAGTGAAATATAATCGGCGAATGGGGGGTGGGTATCAATTTGAAACTTTGGTTACGTCGTATCGCTTTAAGGTACAGAAATAAATTTCGGAAAACTTTATAATTGCGAATTATTTTCAGTAAACAGAGATTCTGTGTAAAATTTTGAGATTCAAATATTCTACTCTTACTTTAGCCCGCGGGTTGTATCGTAATCGTAATCCTACTAATATTATAAACGCAAAAGTTTGTAAGTATGGATGGATGGATGGATGTTTGTTACTCTTTCATGTAAAAACTACTGAATGGATTTTAATGAAACTTTACAATAATATATAGCTTATACATCAGAATAAGACATAGGCTACTATGTTTTTCAAAAATCAACCCCTGAAGGGTTTAAAAAGGGGATGAAAGTTTGTATGGAAAACCTAAACCGCTGAATTGATTTCAATGAATTGCACAAATATAGTTGATGACCCAGGGTTAAACATAGGGTATTTTTTTCTTTAAATTTCAACCCCTAAAGGGCCCAAATAGGGGATGAAAGTTTGTATGAAAGCTTTTTTGATGGCGAAACGAAGTTCGCGGGCACAGCTAGTGTAACAATAAAATGCTAATGACTTGGGTCTAAAATTCTTCTTTTTCTTTCTTTTTCCACCTTCCACTCACAGTGGGGTCGGTGCAACATGCTTTTTAACACATGTTACAGAAATATTTGTCTTGTAGTTCTTACGACCAGCCGCCTGCCTGACGTCAATCCCTACATTATATAAGCTCACGCCTGTTTCCCATAGGGTAAGCAGAGACAACGGACTTCCACCTGCTACGATCCCTACACACCTCTTTTGTATGTTACCGGATATACACTGGCTAACCACTAAACGCGACTCGTCAAATCGAGCCACTGTGGCGGGTTTTTTTTTGTGTACGGTGGTCGCTATCTAGTCGCGCACAAAATATCAGGTAACCTCCCACCTGCAAAATTGTAACTCATTTATTCTATGAATGTCTAATCTAACTAATCCTAGCTCAAAGAGATTACAGTTAAAGATTGTTTCGAGTGTAAATAAAACTCCGAAGAACCTGGGGTGAATGCACCTTGTAGTAAATTGAAATCTTTTGAAAATGAGTGTTTGCATTGCACAATAGATCTTTTGTATTTGATTCCAAGGCAGGGTAACACTTTGATGAGAAGTTAATCATTTTCTCTAGACTTATTGGTCTACTGGCAGCGTATTAAGGCTGCTTCAGTTTATTACAACGTGCATTACTGAGTGAATTTATTTATTTATTATTTACACAACTTAGTCAACAATTTACTTTTTAATCAATAAAAAACCAAGCTTGAATGTACTACAAACGGGAAGAGTGCAACAAGATTGTTTACACCTTGTTGCTTGGCAGTAGAAAGGGAGAAAGTGGTGGTAGTTACCCAAACGGACCCTGTATATAAGATATCCTACCACTCAGTTACGTAGTGCTCTAATTATCTGCAACATGTACAAAAAAAAGCATTTTAACTGTAGATTGTTATTCTTTATACGAAAATAGGTTTGATGAACTCTTACTTACTTATCTGTAACACCATCTACAATTATACAGTCTGTCAAAACGTTTGATATTATAGAAAACGAGGAAGGTGACATTGTTGTTACAAAGAACCCGTGTGCGTAACGCCTGCGTCTCATCATTTTTATAGTGGCGCCGACAAACGAGCAATAGATTTCCTGATGGAAAGTGATCACCGCCAATTATAGACACCCATAATACCAGAAAAATCATGGAGGCGTTGCGGACCTTTAATTAAAGTAATAAGAACTTGATATTTGGCAACATTATTGCACTTACCGTACTAAATGCAAAAGTAAGCTGCTTCGCCATGAGACTGTAGTGCTGACCTGGTATACAGTGTGGCTCTGCCACTTATCTGTCACTCGTGCCTTGTAGACGCCTTCGTTGACAGTTTTCATTATTTTTAAATTGTGCCAGCTATACTAACCACCTGTTCACCAGAGTTCGTTGACATTTGAGACAACTTTCTCATTTTTTGTTGCAATAACGACTGCTGATAAAAAAATTACCTTTCTAGACAGGAAATTAAAAACTATTCCACTCATTGTACCTGTAGTATGAGTTTAGTCTGGAATAAGCAGAATATTATAAGGAATAAAATACTGATTGTTTTACAGTAATATAATAAAAAAACTAAAACACTGAAAATAAAATTGAACCATTTTGTTGTAGTATCATTCGTTAACCGTGTTAAACTAACTACAATAACACCGGCACAGATTTTTAAAATTTTATTCTTATTCGACAGCTTCCGTGGCGTAGCGGGCGAGTAGTCGGCTATGAAACGAGAGGCCACTCGTTCGATTTCCGAACCGAGACAAATGTTTGTGTAATCCACAAATATTAGTTTCGGGGTCTGGGTGTTGTGAGACCGAAAGTCTCTCATAGTTCCTGATACCCACGACACAAGACTCGTATCTTACTGTGGGGTCAGGACTATGTGTGTGACTGTTGGGTGTAATTACTTATTTATTGTTAGCTTCTTAGTAGGTATTTATTAATCTTTTTTCGTTTTTTATTACAGTGCTAAGCTTATCATAACAAAAAATCTCTTTCATACAGTCTTTCATCACATCAGAAAGGAATGATAAATCAAATACAATTTATATGAAAGTTGCGCGCCTACAAAAAGTTTACTAGTCTGCAATATTTATACGAGCGCGAAAAAAGTTGCAACTATTTCGAAATTACATTTTTTGTATATACTCTGTGTGTTGTATTGATTTTATATGAAAATTGTTTGATGACACTCCAGCCCTGATGTGGTATTGAACGACGGAATGGAACAGACGTCGCTGATCTTCCATTTTTAAATATATGTATGGGAAAATGTTAAAGCTTTGAGACTGGTAAAAGAGCAAGTAGGTCACCTGAAGGTAAGTGATCTCCACCGTCCAATGAACGCTCATAAATCCAGTGCAATCATGGATGAGTCGCCGACTTTTAAAGGTATGGGAAATGCGAAGTTGAGGGTGGATTTGGGCCTCCGGATATCTTACTGAGCGTACAAACTCAAACAAACAATCAAGATTAAATTAGGAGATAATTTGACTTATGATATTTTAAGTATATCTTTACATAGTATAATATAGAGTCGCTTCCGCTTTCTGTTCGCTTAGATCTTTCAAACTATTCAACGGGTTTTAATGCAGTTTTCAGAAATAGATACAGTGATTCATGAGAAGTTTTATACGCATATGTATGACCCATGGGAGCAGGGTAAGTAATATGCAAGTGAAACCGCGAGGAACAACTAGTTTTTTTATAACATTTCTTAGTGTTGAGATCCAAACTTGAATGACGCGGTCCTTCGTTTCACGTTAAAGATCTCGGCTAAAATAATATTAAGTCAAATAACTTATATAACTAGAAATATTTTGTTGTGTACTTGTATATTGAAATAAAACTAATTTAAACGCAGTTTAAATTTTGGTCCCGTCGTTTCGAAAGCTTCTCAGCCTTCGTGTGAGTTAAATGAGTTTTATTTTAATGTGTAACATACATGGAAACGTAATAAATCATTATAAATAATAATAAATACACCCAACAGACACATACATAGTCCTGACCCCACAGTAAGATACGAGTCTTGTGTCGTAGGAATCAGGAACTACGAGAGACTTTCGGCCTCACAACACCCAGACCCCGAAACAAATATTTGTGGATCACATAAACATTTGTCTCGGTGCGGAGATCGAACCCACGGCCTCTCGCTTCCCAGCCGGCTACTCGCCTGCTGCGCCACGTCGGCTGTACATATTGTAGTTATACGAAAGAATCTCTAAAATAAAAAATGCCGACTCATTCAACAAACCAAGCGAATAAATATTTCACTCAAAGCCAACAAAGAAAATCCATTTACACTTTTTCTGTACTTAGTACCTAACAGCTTCTAGATTTAGTGCTGTTACATTACCTATGAGTGAATACAATGTTGGTTTTTATCTCAATATAGTTTTGGACCATTATCTTGTTTTTTTTATCCTGCCACAAAGTAACAATACTGGATCTGACGTTAACCATAGTGCAGTCTAAATATAATCATGAACAAGGTATAATTTACAAGGTGGTGGGCCCCTGCGAGAGGCCGTCTGGGTTGGTACCACTGCTTTGTCTATTTCCGCCGCCAAGCAACAGTGTGTAAGCACTGTATTTTTTGGTTTCAAGGACATTGAAGCCAGTGAAATTACTGGGCATTATGAGACTTAGCGGCTTATGTCTCGGGGTGATGAGCGCAGTTCAGTGCCATGTGGTGCTTTATAACTCAAAGTTCTGTGTGGTGTTGCTTCTGTTTATGAGCAGGCGTGACGCTTACCATCAAGCAAAAGAACTGCTTGTCTCGTATTCATTCAGAATAAAGAAAAATGCTTCGGCGGAGTATAAAAAACTATGCCCATGAATTTACCCGAAGTTCAACGAACGAAAAGGATATTCTGTTTTTTCATCGACCCTGAACGACCAGACAAAGTCCGACATAACAGACCGCCATTACAGTCGTAACTTGGCTCGCTCGTGTATCACTTACGGATACGATAGGCCGGACCGGACCCGGGACGCGACAGGGTTGAAATAATTACATTCTAACATTTAATGAGTGAATTACGAGAGTTAAAACATAATAAAATAAACTGTGTTGGATTGAGGGATAAGTGATGGGTTTGTTTAATTGCGTACAGGCGACGGTCGCTATGTTATGTTTAGTTTTAAAATGGGAGGAGATCGAATTTCGGCTAAGAATCTACTGATAATTAATAAAAATAAAAATGACCGAGCAAAAAACATAGTTAAAGTGACTGCACTACACCTGATCGTAAGCGTAGTGCAGTCAAAACAAAAACCAGCGACCACCGACAAATAACGAGTTTATCGGTGGTCACCAGACTCATGGCGGCCTGTATAAATGCTTCTTCACACCGAAGAGGGAAAAAGCAAAACGAGGGGTCTCTCTCTCTCTGCTAATTTAATATAGAGTCAAAAACTTATATAACTAAAAATAATTTAATGATTTCTTATGTTTACGCGAATATTACTCATTGAAATAGAACTAATTTAAACGGATTTTATCGCGGTTTTTTATTAATTTTGAAAAAATCATTAAGTTTTGTTTGTTATCCGTTATTTCCATCCCCTTAGGAGTGGTATTTTTTATTCTAATTGTGAAAGGTTGAACAAGAGCTTGTTTTGTATTCCGTACAAACACTGCTGCCATTGATTTTGTATTTGTGACTACAACTTTAAGTATACGTATTTGTCTAAGAGTAACGCCCGACTCCACTGAGACAGCGTTCATTTTAAAATGCAGGGCAGGTCGCCAGTGAAAATAAGTGTCACCGACCTTTATAACATTAACGACCAAGTAACGTGGAGATATAACATGTTGTAGAGTATTTTTCATTGTTAATTCAATAATGCTGCCTCGGTGGCGCAGTTGTTATGCGTACGCGGTACGATTGCTGTGCTGAAGTCGATAGGGTTCGATCGCTGGGTCGGGTAAAAGTGATATTGGGTTTTTCTATCATGAAATACTCAGTATCAGTCCAGTGTATATGTATCAGTCTAATGCCCTATGGGAATTACAAGCGTAAGTGCGTATGTATGTATGTAATTCAAGAATGAAATTTGCTTTATTTAGTGACTTTGGGCTGATGCTGAGAAACCGGTGAAGTCCGGGGTTCAAATCCGAGGTCCGGCAACCAAAAGTGTTTAGTTTTTTCGCTTAAAAGTCTTTGTTATTTATAGTTTTTTTATTGACTTTATAGGCAGACGAGCAAGCGGCCCGCCAGATGGACATCGGCAATGCCAGGGGCACGGCCAAGCCGCTGCCTCCCGCTGATATGCCTATAGTTTCTTATTATCATTAGTAGACTATTCCCAATAACTTCATGTTTGGCGTAACCAATGTAGCCATCTACATGCGTCGTACCCTCACGCAGCACAATTCCGTGACGACAAAGTTCCACGTGTCGTATGTCGGTATTGTTGAAATGAACTTTCTGACAATTTTCGGACCCCAAACTTGGCCCGGTTCGGTTCGACCAACGCCACATTAGGCAATCCGTGTCGAACTTTCCTAATCGTTAAGTGATGAGGTGAAGAATTTATCGTTTCGGGGGCCGCTAGTTTAGTTTGTTCTGCTATTGTTTAGTTGTAGTTATGGATTTGATTTATGGGTCTTCGGGAATGTTTATTAATAGAAATCCATTCTACTTGGAATCCGGTACATCCAGTACAGGGAGATTAGGTATCTCTATAATTGTTATGTTGTTCCATTGGAAGTGTTCTGAAGAAATGGTGCTGGTGATTTGAACAACTTCTTTGTGCCATCGCATCAATCATTACCGGATTAAGGTCATTCCTTCTACCTGAAACCACATACCTCTAGTATAGTGCGTTACCAGAGGTCAAGGTCAAGATTAGTATTTCGACTTCAATAAGAGGAAGGTTTTCAATTAGTTTGTATTGTTTTTGTTATTGATAGAGTATCCCGAGGATAGTCTTATAAAGACCATACGATGGAGTATGAGAAAAATGGAAACCTCTTCGACGGATTACAACAAATATTCCGGGATTCGAATTTCTAAGTAGATTTTTAATGTTTTTACATGAATGAATGAATGAATGTTTGTCGTACAAAATCGTTAACAACCAAACACCAGCTTACCGAAATGCCGACAATACAACTGTACGATTAATTAAAGCAAACCCTGATCATGTTTCATTCCGGCAAAGTCGCCCCACCCGCTTTCAGTTTCCGACACGATGCCGGCGGCAGCCGACTATTTGCCATTCCACTTGTGTTTTTCTAGAAGTGTTTCTTAACTAACATATATTAATTAGTTAAGTTGCCACACACAGGTCGTATTTTGTTGTAACAATGTGTACTTAGGTTGTGAATTAATGGTTTGGTCAAACAGCGAATGCGGCGGGACGGCAACGCGACGCTAACGGGACGTGAGCAGTTGTAATGATAATAATTTCAATATAGAAAATGTCACACAGAATCGTCGCGCTCGACGCTCGACTATCTATACGCAGACCCGTCAGCGTCGCGTTGCCGTCCCACCCCGTCCGCTGTTTGACGAAACCTTAAGGCCGCGGACTCGAAGTCAGCGGCAAGCAGCGGCGGCGCGGGTGCGGCGCGTTCAAATGCATAGATTTAAATGGCCCCGGTCTCGAAAGCAGCGGCGCGGCGCGGGCGCGAGGAGCGACGTACGAGCGGCGAGCGCCAGTCGAGCGGCAACTGCGCCTGCATTGACGTAGTGCTGTGTATTTTCAAAAATGCCCGCCGACGTAGTGGAGCAAATTATTTCAATGATTTTTTATATGGAACATCATATTCACATCAATTTCGTTCGCGAACAGACACTCATTTCTCATAGTACAACACTACGCCGCTCTAGTGTCGCGCGATCTGCCCGCTGACTTCGAGACCGGGTGTCCGTCGCTGCCGCGCCGCCGCCGCTTGCCGCTGACTTCGAGTCCGCGGCCTGGGTTCTATGTTCTACGCCCAGACCGAGATATCAAATTTTGCTATATTTTCATTCTAAACACACTATGTGAGTTGCTCGGGCTCGGAATTTCTTCTCGATATAATAATTGGATTGCTATTAAATAATAGGATAATGCTTAGCGTACCGCTGAGAGTCGATAGAGATGATTGAATTATGAATGAGACTAGACTTTTAATTGGATTTTATCTTTTTTATTCCAATAGAATTAAGTTGAGCAAGAGAGGTATAAAACAATTATAAAACGGTTCTAGATAAAGGGGTAATTGTATAACATTGGTAAGACATAAAAATTTGTCAAGTGAGGATCGAACTCACACACCGTGGGTTTCCTACCCACGCCCTTTTTCCTAGACAAGCGTGCTTCATCTTAGACCGAATCATCGCTCACCATCAGGCGAATAACTAACCAAACGCAAGCCTATTACGAATAAATAAACGCCCTTAATTTCAGTTTTTTTTTTATACGTTTATTAAGAACACATCCGCCATAATAATATTTATTCTGTGATAATTTCTGATCATTACATATAACAGTGCAAAACAGAGACAGAGCTCTTTAAATGTAGCTCCGACAGACAGACTATGATATATAACTGGGTTCTGTTGGTATCCTTTGTTAGTACAGAATCCTAAAAAGTAATATTTAAGTTAGCATTACATCTGCATTATAAATACAAGTGAATTTGCTACGTCCAGTCTACTGTCAAGATCGAATGCAAATATTTGAATACCTTTACAAACATTTGCTTAGATTCCCGGTTGAATATACGAACTACCCATGCTATATTTATTCTGAATTGACTATTATAAGTCATTATATACTATCTGAAAGAAAGAAAGGAAAAAAGACGTGTAGCACTCGGAGACTGCCGCGGTAAAGCTATTGTATAGCATTTTTTATCAACTTATGTAATTATAATTATTTATTTATTTTATTTATGCAGTATTTTTTTTCGATTTTCGAGAGTCGCCGCAGAGTCGCTTCAGAGTCGCGTCAGAGTCGCGTCAGAGTCGCGTCAGAGTCGCGTCAGAGTCGCGTCAGAGTCGCGTCAGAGTCGTGTCAGAGTCGTGTCAAAGTTCGGTCCAAGCTGACTGGTCACTGTGTGACACCACCTGGGACTTCGAAATTATCGATGTTCCAGGGAGGTCAGCTAACGCTGGCTGGTCGGAGGGGGGTGTAAGGTTTTTTCGTAATTTCTGGATTCGGTCTCAAGGCCCGCGATAAAATCTATACAATAGCTTAAAAACACGCTTTTATAGAAATCCAACTAAAAAATAGAATTTTTAATAAATTTGAAGAAAAATAATTATTTTATTGTAGTTGATATTGGACAAACGATGTGTAGTGATTACTATCACGATAGAGGGAATTAACTATGTATTTAGTTTCACTGGCTCACTACTACAACAGCTCCGAGCGCAGGCGCACATCCAACCCGCACCGCGTCTAGCGGTAGATTGACGGCTACCCCCTCTACTGGTGTACATGAGACAATGTATTATATCTAATGTTTAGATACAAACACTACATCCCTTCCTTTTCAACAAATTGTATTTATTGTAGCTATAATCAATGTTCATAATAATCATATTTATTTATATCCATATTTTACTTATACAATCAATCAGTTTTGATAATGACTTAAATGTTAATTTATATAGTTTTATTTTCTTTGATTGTCTGATCCTCATTTCCGTTGCTGTCATCTTCTACTGATTTCCATTGTCCTTCCACACGCTTTAGATGAATTACATTCCTTCGTAGTTTTTGCCCAGTTACTTCATTCCTTACTGTAATATCCCCTCCAACTGAGTGTTCCACTACATGGGGTGTAGGGTTGAAAGTAGTTGAAAGCTTATTGGTCTTTTCCATTTCTTTTACGTACACCTTATCACCTTCTATTAGTTCTGGGTTTTCCGCTCTTCTTTTCCGGTCCCCATACTCCCTTCCTTTTTCTTTTTGTATCTTGTCTCGGTCTCTGACATCAGTGTCATTATTCGTCTCATTTATATCTTTCAACATGGGAATTTTATCCCTGTTCATTCTTTTGAAAAACAGTTCGGATGGCGTCTTTCCGGTAACTGAATGAGGAGTAGAGTTGTACATCATTAGGTACTCGTATAGCGTATCTCTCATATCCCGTTTTTCACTTGAGCTTATTTTGAGTCGTTTTACAATGTCTTTGTTTTGACGTTCTACTTCTCCGTTCATTTGTGGCCAATATGGCACAGTATTAAAAAGTTTAATATTGCAATCACGACAAAAATCCTTAAATTCCTCACTGACGAATTGCCGACCATTATCGGCAGTAATCGTTAGTGGATAGCCCAATCGGCTAAAGAGCTCCTTTAGTAGTTTAATAATTTGTAAGCTCGTTATGGTCCTGGTAATTTTAATTTCTTTATAGCGACTATAGTAGTCGATAATTACTAGGATATAGTCATTATTCGGCAATGGACCCAAAAGATCCATTGCAATATCAATCCAAGGTTCAGATGGAAGTTCTCGACGCTTCATTGGAGCTGGGGGATTTGGTAAGCTTACCAGAGTGCATCCTTTGCAGCTCTTTACTACCAATTCGACGTCCTTGTCTATTCTAGGCCACCAGACCTTAGAACGAAGGCGACTCTTCATGGCAACAATTCCTGGGTGGCCCTCATGGGCTGCTAGTAAAACCTGCTTTCTAAGGTTCTGCGGAATAACTATCCTATTTCCCCTCAAAAGGATATTTTCATAAAAACACAATTCATCTGAAAATATTTTATATAATTTCACAGACTCATCCCATTGGTGATTATAAATGCCTTTCTTAACATTGTTGATTTCCTGATCGGAATCCGATTCCTTTATTATTTGCTGCATTGACGTTGCACAGGGTCTTGCAAGTTCAACTATCTGATAAACGTGATTGTCTCCTGATGACTGAATTGGCCGATCTGAGTATTCACATAGCCGCGATAGTGGGTCTGCAATGTTGGTTTTTCCCGGTTTATATTTTACGTTATAGCGATATGCCTGAAGTCGCAAAACCCATCTTTCGACACGGGCACATGGTTTTGATTTTGGACTGAACAGAAATTCCAATGGTTTATGATCTGTTATTAAATCGAATTCTTTACCAAAAAGGAATGTGTTAAAGTGTTCGATAGCCCATACCAGAGCAAGGGCCTCTTTTTCAGTTTGGCTATATTTTCTTTCACATTGACTGAGTGTTCTATTTCCGTATGCAATAATTCTTGGCCCTGTACTATCAATCTGCACTAAGACTGCTCCTAGTCCTACAGGACTTGCATCTGCTATAACTTGTGTTTTATCTTTGATATCGTAATAACCCAATGTTTTTATTTTAGATAACTCCTCCTTTAACGTTCTAAATGCTTTATTGTGATCGTCTCTCCAGTATTCTTCTATGTTTGCTTTTCTTCCTAGTTTCTGTCTAAGTATTTGTTTTAGAGGTTCTGTTGTCGTAGCCAAATTCGGGATCCATTTATTTATGTAATTTACTAAACCTAAAAAGCTTTGTAACTCTTCTATTGTTTTTGGTAGTCTAAATTCATTTATGCTGTTTATATATTTAGGCAATGGTTTTACTCCTTCCGGTTTTAATTCGTGTCCTAAAAAGTGTATTGTCTGTACTTTGTAGATACATTTCTCTTGATTTAACAAAACGTTATTTTGCCTCAACACCTCCATCACTCTGGAAAGTCGCAAGTCGTGTTCTGTCTCATTACTCCCCCAGATCAATATGTCATCGATAAAATTTGTAGTTCCTAAACACTTTATTAGCATTTTTTCCATAATTTTTTGAAAGAGTTCTGGAGCACATGTGACTCCGAACATAAGCCTCTTATATCTGTATAGGCCATTAGATGTAATAAAAGTGGTCAAATATCTTGAATTCGGATGAAGTTCTACTTGGTGAAATGCATTTTTTATATCAAGTTTAGAAAAATATTGGGCCTTCTTTATTTTTGGTAGTAGGTTTTCCATGCAGGGTAATGGGTGGTTTTCTCTTAAAATGGCTGCGTTGGCTCGTCGCATATCAACGCATAATCGTACATCACCATTATCCTTAATAATAGGAACTATAGGAGAAACCCACGGAGAGGGTTCATGAACCTCTTCTATTATATCTAAATCTAATAACTCTTTAATTTTCTTGTTTATCTTTTCCTCTAGTGGTATTGGTATTCTCCGGTAGGGTTGCATAACTGGTTTAACTGATGAATCAATAGGAATCTCAATTAAAGTATCTTTGAATTTTGGGAAAGGTTTATCTGGCTCCTGCTCAACTTGATTTATGTCCACACCTAACTTCAGAACACCCAGTCGCATTGCAGTGTCTTTACCAAGTAGGTTCCGTGATCCGTCTTCAATAACGTAAATAGTGGCGCGCTCCATTTTCCCGTTTGCTCTTATTACTGCTTCAAAAGAACCTTTGATTTCTAAAGGTGTCTTACCTCCATATGCTAATAATATTTTGTTTGGTTCTTTCACTTGGTTGTTACAGTTTATCTTGTTTTTCTTTAAATACTCCCAGGTTTTATAAGATATAAGATTTAATTTGCATCCTGAATCAATCAACATTTCTAAATGTACCCCTCCTATTTCGCATTTAATTGTCGCGTCGTCGTTCAAATTAAATATATATTGTACTTCTCCGTTTTCCAAAGAATTTACTGTAGTTTCCTTCCGTTGTCGCTTGTTGTGGACTTTATCACTTTCTGGATAATACGCCAGTCTACGTTTATGTAGATATGATTTTGTTTTGCAACATTTTTGATAATGGCCTAATTTACCACAGCCATTACATTTTTTGTCTTTCGCAGGGCAGGGAAGACCTTGAGCGACATGTGCAAAAGTTCCACACCTAGTACACTTTGACATCCTTTTCTCTTCATTAGATTCTTTTCCTTGTTTAGTCCATCTCGAATAATCATTGTTTCTACTTTTTATCGCATTGATTTCATTTGTCTTATTCTTTCCTTTCTGTTCGTAACTGTCTAGTTGGTAGTTAACTATTTCTAAGGTATTGGCTACAGTAATAACTTTGTCTAAAGTTATTTCTTCACCCATTGTTAGCATTTTTTTCCTTAACTCTGAGGACAAAGATTTTTCTAATATTTGATCAATTATGTGATCATCAGGTTTTTCAAACTTGCATTTTGCTGCCTGGTCTCTCAGTTTAATGAGAAATTTTTCAAAACTTTCACCTTCATCTTGCTTGATTTGCCGGAAAATGTGCCGTTCAAAAGTCTTGTTTTGTTTAGGAAGGAAATAGTCATCTAGTTTACTAATTGCTACTCTAAAAACATCAATATTCTCCCCAGGTTCCACGTTTGCAGTAGGTATATTATAAAATATTTCCTGCAGTGCACCTCCACCTAGAACTAGCAATGTAGCTCTCTTTTTAGCTGGTAACGTGATATCGGCAGCTTCAAGATAGATTTGGAGGGACCGTTTCCATTTCTCCCACCTCAACCCAACGGATGTACTGTCACCGTCAAGGTCCAATTTTTCAGGTGGTGGTAGTTGATTTGCCATGATTGATCCTATTGGGGCGACCTGAAAATACACCCAATTGAATGGACGTCTAATTAACTTCAATTTAATGAAAGTCTCTTACGTATAGTATAATTAAGTACCGACGCACTTAGTACCTCTTATTTAAAAGAAGTCCAACGTGTTATAAATTCAATTTAATGAATTTCTTATTGTCATGACATACTTCCAATTGAATGGAAGTCGAAATTTAGAGTTTAATTCCAATTAAATGGAAATCTTATTTACTGTGGGTATTTCCAATTGAATGGAAATCCAAACTTAGAATTTATTTCCAATTAAATGGAAATCTAAAATTATTTTATTTATTGTGGATATTTCTAATTTAATGGAAATCAAATTTTAAAGTTATATAAAACCAATAAAAATATAATACGTATTAGATCTTTAACCGATGTTAATTGTATAAACCTATAATTAGTACACCATTATTGCACAATATTGTATTCAATATGTACATACAAACATTCTACGACAATGAATAAAAGTATAAGTAGGTCACCAGGGGAATATTGTTTATTGCAGTCGTATGGTTCTATTTTCAATGACTATACGCCCAAAAGACATTGACTACTTATTTATATTCCATGATAAATATTTACGTTAATATTATTACATTGTTGGCGAAACATAATGTACTATCACGATATTGACAATACCTTGTTAACCAGGTTGTACAGCAAAATAAATATGTATTACTATTTCTATTGACTACTTGTGGTACTAATCCGACGATTTGAGCGAAATTAAATAAATGACTCATTGGGATAATTCACGTAAACAACATTCAATAATAATCTAACAGAATGATTTTATAATATTGGTTCCTACTAGGTGATATGATATAATATGAAATGTAAAAATATCAAAGTAGAATTACCTAATCATAACCATATTCTCTCTTCCTTTCTTTTTAAATAGATAATGTATTTTATTTACTGACCTTTATCCTCGTCGCCACTTGTAGTGATTACTATCACGATAGAGGGAATTAACTATGTATTTAGTTTCACTGGCTCACTACTACAACAGCTCCGAGCGCAGGCGCACATCCAACCCGCACCGCGTCTAGCGGTAGATTGACGGCTACCCCCTCTACTGGTGTACATGAGACAATGTATTATATCTAATGTTTAGATACAAACACTACACGATGGAACCTAACACTTAGATTAAACCACCTAGACCAAAACGAAGCTTGCTGAAGCAGATAACTTAAATAAATAAAGAAAGGAAGCATTTATTGGCATCTGTTAGGTGATTCATTTATAATTTATGTATAAACATTTTTATTAGTAGTAAATTGTAATACTTTCGTCTGATTTGGTATTAAACAAATATTAACACCGTCCATCTGTAAAGAAACGAGCGTGCAAACGTACCTGATGACTAACCCTTAATGGATAAAGTTTTCACGCAAATCCTCGCTCGGCCGACGGCCACGCACTTAACTCTTCGACGGTGCGTGGGACAAGTTACTAACTTTATCAGTTTATTTGTCAACTTAACACTTAAATAAATTAGTGAGTGAGCTAGGACAAAAGTTCATATGAAGGTAATCTTGATTTTGTAAAGGTTTTTTTTTTATCTTAGCACGGCAAAGTGACTGCACTTCAATGATGGTAAGCGTAGTGGAGTCCAAAAAACTAGCGACTACCGACAAACAATGAGTTTATCGGTAGTTCCCAGAATCTGCCGGCCTGTATAAATACTTCTTCCCCCTTCGTAGACAAATGTTTTGGTGATCTGCAGATATTTGTTTCGGGTCTGGGTGTTGTGAGACCAAAAGTCTGTCGTAGTTTTGATACCAATGACACAAGACTCGTATGCCGGGTCGGTCACTTTTCTGTAACATGATTGAGAAGTCCGATGGCTGGCACTATGCTGCTTGTGAGGACTGGTCTATCCGGACAGTTTTTATTTATTTAAACTCTTATCCTAGTCTTAATTTGTTCTTGGTACCTATGGAAATCGGGCATGCTAAGCTAATCCGTAGTTATCATGTGTATGATTATTTAATATTCAATGAATGACATAAATTTAGCTGTTCTACTTTCAGTCAAATGTGGTCGGTCAACCCTTTACGCTATCATAATTATAAATTCGTATTTATAAAAGCAATGTTAGAGTTTCTTACTTGTTCTTCTCTTACGAAATAGTTTTCCGAACGGACCGTAGAGTTTTAAAATTTACAACATTTTATGGATTCAATAAATACATTGATTTGATTCGTATCTCAACATTGTGCTATAAATATTGCACATATCTAGCCAATTGGCTAGCACTCGCTTAAACCGGACACCGTTTTGTAGTAAAACCTAACATCAGCTCAGACACCAGTGTCAGTCAATTTCCGAACGCGTTCTAAAAATATTATAAATATCTTCTGTGACTTGGGTCGCCTCCCGATTCCACCCAGAGGTCGCTGTAACACTATGTTTATACAGGTTGTGTTCGGTTTTGGCATCTAAGGGCCGGCGCTCACTGACGGCATGGCACGGCATGGCACGGCAGGTCATGCTGCGGCATCCCGCGGCGTCCCGTGGCATGCCGGAGCATCTCGCGGCTTGCCGGGGCATCCCGTGGCATGCCGTGGCATCCTGCTGAATGCCCAGCCACTCTCTCTCTCTCGCGCACCGCGGCAATCCGTGGAATGAAACGGCATGACACGTCTGGCCGGAGCATCCCGCGGCGCGTCGCGTCATGCCATAGCATCCCGCGGCGCGTCGCGTCATGCCATAGCATCCCGCGTCATTTCGAGGCACTGTGGTATTGAAATGAAGTAAGAATAAGATTCAAAATAACTTGTTTAGTAATAAAATCCTTTGCCATGCCATGCCGTGCCATGCCGTCAGTGAGCGCCGGCCCTAATCCGTACATACGATACGTTGCCATGGCGACGCGACGCGACGGTCACTTTGAACGCCACGCCGCCCCGCCGAATGCGTGATTAACAGGGCTATATGTCTCGAACGGCTTAGAATAATAAATCCTTCATCGATTGGATTGCCTAATTTTGATGTATGAATATGTAATTAACACAAAGCCCTTAATAGCCTCGTTGACCTAGTGGCAACGTTTCGGTGTTGTGGGACCGTAAGTCCCTCGTAGTTCTTTATACCCACGGTGTAGGTTAACCTAGTGTGGAATCGGGACTATGTGTGTGACTGTTGAGTGTATTTATTAATTTTATAATGAGACGAAAACGAGCGTAGAAATTCATAGGTGAACTAGTTGTACCACCGCCTACTCCTTCGCTAAAACAGTTTTTTTTTATAAAACGACAGGTCGCTCGCCTCATAGTAGCGCCATGCCTGCCCATCAACAGTAGCAACACCACACAGAACTTTGAATTACAAAGCACTGAATGGCAATGATTTGCGCTCGTCGTCCCCGACACAGAAGATGATCACTGGCTTCAATGTCCTTCAAACCGAGACACAACAGTGCATACACACTGTTGCTAGGCGGCATAAATAGACAAAACGGTGGTACCAACCCAGACGGCCTCTCGCATACGCCTTGGCCAATCCGCATTAGGCCAGTAGCATCCCCTCTCATTCAGTTGAAGCCCGTGCCTGGGCACTGCTGGCAGTGGGACGTGTATAATACATCGCTAGTATTATTATTATTAAATGTGCGATACAGATATTTCAAGGCGTCAGGTTGCACCCGGTCGATAAAAAGCTATGGATTTACGAACATAGGTAAAATGTACATTCAGTGCAAATGTATTCCCAAATTCAATAACTAGACACGCGCCAGGCTTTCATCTCGGTTATCCGTCCCTTTGCCTGGATTTATCGCGAGAGCTCCGAATGCATTTCATAACCACGCTTTGAAGCTGCGCGACCACTGAACTTGTGGATATTTTGAGATATTTTTTATACTTGTTCGATTGAATTTGATGGTGAGTTCAATACAGCTATGTATGATAGAGATAGCCGCTACTGTAACTTCTGTAAGCCAGGATCGATAGTGGCACGCATATTTTAACACCGTGTAATGAAATAAAACTAATTTAAACGGATTTTATTGAACTTGCAGCACTTCGTCACAGTCTATTATTGCGCCAAAGAGGCTGTCAACAATGTAATAGTGTATATGAAATGACGTCAATTCAGTCCAGTTTATTGGACGATATTACCTGCTATCAATTTTATTGGCCTTTTATTGTACGTATGATGTTCCTTTTAATATTATTGTTATCCATAAGGAGGTTATACATCATGTGATATCCATGCCATAATTTATGCACATGGTCATGAAGCGTACAAGATAATTCGCTTCATGCTTGTGACACAACTTTTAGTGTACAACTGGTTTTAAATTATACAACAGCGTCATTCCATAGATATACAGTTTCATTAAAATTAATGATACAATTTAAATCTCATTTTAGCTCATCCAATAATTGTTTGATTCAATTTTATTGATATTTACGTGTAAGTTAATTATACGTGTTATTTTGAAAATCCATTTTTGTTTAATTCTATACGAGTAAGTGGATCACCTGATGGTATCTCAACCACTCATGAAAACCCACAACACCAAAAGAATCATAGACGCGTTGCCAACCTTAATGGGAAGGAGTAATTAAGGGGTGGTGAAGGGCTTGCCCTTCCGATATATGAATATGCCCTTCCGAAGTGATCGCCTGCGATATCTCGGTATCCGGGTATCTCACTCACTGTATGAAACGCAACAGCGAGTGAAACTGTGGTAACAACCCGGCAGAATCGACCCATTCATCCTGTGGACAAGATAGTAGGGATCTATTATGCGAGAGGCTGTCCGGTTTGGGACCACCGTTTTGTCTATTTCTGCCGTCAAGCAACAATGTGTAAGCACTGTTGTGTTTCTGTTTGAAGGACATTGAAGCCGGTGAAATTACTGCGCATTATGAAACTTAACATCTTATGTCTAAATGTGACGTGCGCATTTCAGTGCCATGCAGTGCTTGTACTTGTTGCTTGAACGTTCTGTTTGGTGATGCTCCTGTTTATGAGCAGGCATGGCACTTACCATCGGGCGAGCGACTAGCTCGTCTCGTCATACAGTTAAACAAAAAAGTAAAAAAAACTCAAGTGCTAACCGCTATTACTTTTTTATATAACAAATTAAAATGGGCTTTATACTAATAAATTTGAATGTTAGCAACACTAACAAATTAACTGGAATATTTAACGTTACAATTGTTGCCACAAATTAGTGTTCCGTGCTGAAGTCGAGCGGAGAATTTGTGTTTACCTCGCAATTAATTAAAACTACACAATATTAAAGTAAACAGTTGTCGAGTTGGTAGTAATGTTTGAGTTGGCTCTGCGAGTGTTAGCACGAATGAGATTTGGCAATCTGGCGTGCGAGGTTAATCCGTACATAAAAGGTGTAAGGGAAGCGGTGCCGGAAACTAAGACAAGTGATAGTGTGAGTGATTACGGACATGATACAACTAAAAAAAAAAGTGTGTGTGTGCAATTCACACACGGTAGACGTGAAACTTAAGAAAAGTAGCCTACAAGAGAATGAGATAAAAATATAGTATCAGTGGTATTAGGATAATTAAAAGGTTTATTATTTTTATAATACTTTTACCAAGCTTAAAAATTATTTAAAATTTTAATGCGAAATATTACATTTCATATTATTATATTTACATACTTAAGATCTTGTTTCTTTCCAACCTCTTTAGTGACACCTTTTTCGCTTCATCAAATTTTCAAATCACAACGATTCTAAAGAAGTTTCACTTCAAAAATGGCTAACTATATCTATCTTTTCTTTTTGAGACCATGCGCATGCGCCCCCCGCGCAAGCCTAATGGCTAACGTTAGCATTAGCTGTTTTTATACTGGCATTACAATATCTCACCCACCGTACGAAATACAACAGCAAGCTGCTACTTCACGTCTATTTTCTGTAAGAAATTGGTAACAACCCGATCGAGCCGGCCCATTCATGCTGTAGACAAAACTGTCTACAGCGTGGCTATACCACATTTTATATTCATTTTACTCATGGTCAGAAACGCAAAGGTGATTATTTCGGTTAACACAAAGATGTTTTCGTGGGTTCCCAATAAATCTAGTGCACTAAACGTCTGCGTAACTCTGAACCGGCGCAATGGGAGCATTGTGACATGACAAGAGCGTTTGTGGCGTGGACATATTGAGAGACGGAGCGGGAATTTATTTATAAAGTAACTAGCAGACCCGGCCACGCGTTGCTGTGGCTAAGGGCCATTGTGCCCCCCCGTCCAGCTGTTATCAGTGTTTCTCTACTATATTATGCATGTATTATACATATAAACCTTCCTCTTGAATCACTCTATGTATTAAAAAAACCGCATCAAAATCCGTTCCGTAGTTTTAAAGATATAAGCATATATAGGGACAGATAGACAGACAGTGGGAAGCGACTTTGTTTTATACTATGTATTGATAAGGTACCATTACATAATGACTCCGAAGCGAGAGGCCGTGAATTTGATTCCCGGACCGACACAAATGTTTGTGTGATCTAAAACGTACCTGATCATTTTTGTACCCAACTGGATAGGGAGTATCGTACACATGGCGAAAAACCGCCATAGGGGCTCATTTTTGCTTGGCAGCATATGTTTATTTTTCACAAAAGTTCTCATCGTGAATTTCACAAGGAATAAGGAAAGTTATTGTGAAATGCAACTCCTAAAGGGGAAAAATGAGGGTTCAAAGTTTGTACGGAGAAACAATTTTAAATAGACATTTAATTTTAGACTCACAACGCCGTAGGAGTACTAGTACAAAAAACAAATAAGCAAATAGGTATTTCGTGATTTTCTAAAATCATTCTCTTAGTGGGTGAGATTTTTTATGGGGGCGGGGGTAAATACATTCACGCGGGCGGAGCCGCGAATAAAAGCTAATTGTATTAAAATAATTGTTATTCTTTTATATTTGTATATTTTTGGTTTAGTTTGCATTTCCACTTGTTTTTTGTCTAATTAGTCTTTGTGTTTGTGCTGAATAAATGTTTCTTTCTTTCTTTCTTTCTTTTCTTTTCTTTCTTTATTTTCTTTCTTTCTTTCGTTCTTTTCTTTTCTTTCTTTATTTTCTTTCTTTCCTTTCTTTCTTTCTTTTCTTTTTTCTTTCTAAATTCTTTATTGTAAAATTTCTTATTGTCATGTTGAATCGTCAGGTCAGGTCATGTAAGCCGAATACATCCGGAAAGGTGGGCCAGGACTGTTACTCAATGGGTTCTCGAAGATGGTAGACGGCGACGGGGCAGACCCCGAAAGAGGTGGCGCGACGACCTTGACCACTTCGATAAAGACTGGCCGACAACAGTCACAAACAGGGAACGTTGGAAGGAGTTAAGGGAGACCTTTGCCCTGCAGTGGGACAATAAAGGTTAACAAAAAAAAAGAAAATGTTGAATCGGCGTTTATCAGTTAATGTGTCCGCACCTCGAGTATCCCAAGATATTTGGCACCGTCCAATAGACTAAATTCAGAACTACTCGCGAATGAGATAAATGAGAATTAGTTCGGCGTTCTTACACTAACCGCTCTGCGTTACTCGTTTAAATAATTTGAGATTGGGACCGCCCCTTAATTAATCGGGTATGTTACGTGACCATGTGTCCCGCTTTGAACAGGAATAACCCGTTTTCATTTTATATGTGCCATTGTCCCGGAAAATCATTTTACTTTCGTTAAACGTATAATTCTTTGATGATTTTAATGTGCTTTATTATCTACAACTTTTTAGAACTCCGCGAAAATGATACCAAAGGAATCTTTTTACCGCGTCTACGCCGTCTGTCTGTCTGTCTTTATGTTTATCCTGCCTTTAAAGGGCTCTATTATACCGTATTAGATATTCGGCTGAAAATGTTCATAGAATGTGTATTTTATTACGGATATCGTAAAAATTATAAAAAGTTAAAATTTTGGGACAGAACCTTCCATTCGCGATTCCGATTCGCTCTTGACCGATTTTACATTACCTAATGTATTGAAACAAAAACATCGTGGCGCCAAAAGTGGTCTCCAAAACACAAGAAAAATAATATTAAATGAAAAAATAACGTCAGTTACTTTGAAGCGCATTGAAAATATTATCAATGAAAATAAAACGCAACTCCGACATCCATGGAATCGAGCGACACGTGATGACAAACTGCATCCGGCGTGAGCACAGACATAGATCTACTAGATGCGGCAAGCAATTGAAACGAAATCCTAGCAAAATATTAGGCACGCGCATTTTGATTGAGATTGCATTCGAAGTTACCTCAGTAAGTGGTGGAAACCCTCCCACCATATATACCCGGTATACCCATACCTGATCACTTTTCTACCCGAGATGATAGCTTTTACTGAACACATGGTAATGAATCCGCCGTAGCGACTCGTTCTGGCAAGATCAGGCCGGCAAAATTTTGCCGACTGTCGAAAGATGCTATATCTCTTGACGGTTCGACACTGTATTTAGACTGCACCGTACTTCCAGTGCAGTCGAGCCAGGACTAAAAACATCAGTTGGACACAAAAATATCTCTTAGTGCCGTAAAGTATTATAAAAAAATCATCCAATTCAAAGGAGTTTCCATCAATAAATAGCACTTGTGATATCAGCATAGTAAAAAATATAGCATGCTTGGTAACATATAGATTAAAGTTATTGTGGCATCTATTTAGATTTGTGTCTACAGGGCTGTGACTACCGAGTATATGGAGTTGTTACGTAACGTAAATACTGGAGAGCGCATCACGTTATGACAGATTAGACACCGTCCATTATTATCAACCACACAATGTCAAACAAATTTTTCTATTGCATTAGTCGGTAAACAAACACGTTTATCACGTGATGGTAAGTGATTTCCACCGCCCATGACCGCCCACAATACCAGCAGAATCAAGCACGCATTGCCGATCTTATAGGAAAAGGACAATTAATGGCGTAAAAACTTCGGGTAAGAAACGCAAGTTTGCTACTTCAAGTCAGTATAACTTAAATTTAAATTTCATGTTAAACAACCCAGTCGAGCTGGTCCATTCATACTGCAGATAAAACTGTGCTCAGTCTGGCCCTACCACATTAAAAATAGCTCGTCCCATTCAAATACTGACTGAAGAGAGGTCGCGCGATTCACATACAAACATTTTATAATTGAATTCCGTTGGTGTCTATTGCGTCATAGTATGGCGAGTCTTAAAAGGTTATTAGTTCATCTTGCGTCATTGTTATATTAGTACTGGTATCATGATAGTGCTTTTAGCAACAGTCCAGAATCTAGTTTTTTTTTATATATCATAGATCGTTTTGTAAAACATTGTGTAAAATATAAAACTTAAGAACTATCCAATCAAATGACACTTTTAGTAAGGCGACAGGAATGAGACGCGGATGGAACTTTTCTTTCGAGATATTCACGGTCTTGGCAGAGGGCTGATTGAACGTTTTCGCGCGGATTTTTCTACTGATCATTCGTTTAAATCTAAAAAAAGGAATGAAATACTCGTAATCGTTTGTAGTGAAGGTTAGCGTATGCTCGTGAAATTGTTTTCTTGCGCATATTGTCCTCTCGGAACAGGGAAGAAACATTTATATTGCTGGCCTAATTCTGTTGACTACCGATTAACTCTTTGTTTACCGGTGGTCGCTGGTTTTTTGGACTGCAACACGCTTACCATCAAGTGTAGTGCAGTCACTTTGCCGCGCAAGGATAAAAAAACATTGCGTTTATAAAATTTTACATTACCTTATAGAACACCAATAAATGCCGATTTCATGAAGTAAACGTAACGTGCTCGTCTTAAAATAACGCAGGCACGTTACAATCACACCTTCATCCTACTAATATTATAAACGCGAAAGTTTGTAAGTATGGATGGATGGATGTATGTTTATTACTCTTTCACGTAAAAACTACTGAATGGATTTTAATGAAACTTTACAATAATATAGCTTATACATCAGAATAAGACATAGGCTACTAGGTTTTTCAAAAATCAACCCCTGAAGGGGTTAAAAAGTGGATGAAAGTGTGTGTGTATCTAAAATAAACAAAAAAAATAAAAATGTAAAAATCTAAACCGCTGAACCGATTTCAATGAATATTGGCACAAATATAGTTGATAACCCAGGGTTAAACATGGTGTATTTTTTTCTTTAAATTTCAACCCTTAAAGGGCCCAAATAGGGGATGAAAGTTTGTATGAAAACTTTTTGATGGCGAAACGAAGCTCGCGGGCACAGCTAGTAAATAATAAAGCCCCTGTGCTAACCTTAAGTCCTTAACTCTTCCACACAAAATACTGAACTTGAATATCTGTACTAAAAATTTCCAACGGAAATTTGTCGGAATACCTCCACATCCAAGACAGTTGGCGAGGTCAAAATGTCTGCTAACACTTGGAGCCTACATGAAGCTCGTAATTACGGTATAAAACGTTCGCGGCAATTGACACGAGTAATTTCGTGCGCGAAGGATTCTTGAGGAACATATTTTTTTTTCATTCACCCCCATATTTCGCTGTAAAGTTACTTCCGTCAGGCTTGATCAAATTACTTTTATATTTGCGAAATTTTTTTACGTTTGCAAGCGCGACGAGAAGAAATAGAGTCTCACACTCTTTTGATGGCAAGACATAAATAATAAATAAATACACCCAACAGTCACACACATAGTCATGACCCCACAGTAAGATACGAGTCTTGTGTCCAGAGTATCAGGAACTACGAGAATACTATCTATTACTCTATCCCACATATTTTTATAGACACTTCTAATTACGGCTTAATTCAAATAGTTTCAACACAGTGTAATCCAAAGCCAGAAAATAAGCAAGATCACGGCTCAAAGTGGACGGTGAGACGGAGCGCGTCGAATCGGACCCGGTACATAAAGGATGATAGCATTGCGATACGAACCCCCGCAGCCATCTCATTAACTTAACTATGTAGCACGTTGGCAGCACTATGTTAAGATTTTTTTAAATTTAATTGAATGACGAGACGAAAGTCGCTCGGCTGATGGTAAGTGCCACGCCTGACCATAAACATAAGCAACACCACACAGAACTTTGAATTACCAAGCACTGCATGGCACTGAACTGCGCTCGTCACCCCGAGACATATGATGTTAAGTTTTATAATGCCCAGTAATTTCACTGGCATCAATGTCCTTTACCGAAACACAACAGTGCTTACACACTGTAGCTTGGCGGCAGAAATAGATAAAGTGTTAATACCAACCCAGACGGCCTCTCGTATACGAGGGACCTGCTACCTTGTATACCTTGCAACATGGTCGTGGGTAGTCCTTATAATTTAAAAAACATTCATTCTGAAGAATATCCTACGCTTGTGTCTGGAATCTATTTATATTCAGTACCAATAATAGGAGATTTGATCAGTACCAACCTACATACGAATCAATAATTTGTAGACACCAGACTACTTTACAGGTATCTCCCCACTTTTACGAAATTTCAAGTTACACTCAAAATAAATTTACTATCCAAATTTTGTTTGCTGGTAACATATTATCATTGCACGTGTTACGCCTTGTGGCAAACTGTCTTGTAGGCAACGAATTTTGGTGAGGTCAAACGTCGATTATCGTGTTTGTAAAATTGTTTGCCACGGAGGTTGTGATGGCATTCACTAATATATTACACTAATGCTGGATTGCACCAACTAACTTTAGCAATGACAAACACGTTATTAGATTAGGGTCATTCCATGTAAAATCGTCTTATGGAAAAGGAATTTTTCCCGACTCATTTTAGATTTTGGTGTAACTTTGAGAAACTCTACTCTAGGGTCCCAAAGAACAAAATTTACTCGAGTTTAATTTTTACAAGCGCTTGTTTCCGCCTATTTAAACATAAAATTTTAAAAATCGATATTTTTAAACCTTATCAACATTTGCTGTGAAATTTTTCTGTTTGAAGCTATCTGCATGATCCATACGGAATTCACAGTGGGAAAGATAGTAGTTTAAGTGTAAATGAGGAGAATTGGCTAGGACGATCCCTTTGAATAATAGCACTATGCTGAAAATGAGTGTTTTTTAGTCATTTTTCGTGAATTTTAATCGACTCTAGCGTCTTAACTGTTGAGAATTAAAAACTCATGCTCCGCGGGAATTAAGTATACATATCATAGACAAAATTCAGCCACAAGTTGACTTGAGCAGCCCACTCTTCATAGAAAAAAACTTTGCTTCAAATAATGGAATTTTAAAAAATCCCAATTTTCAGGTTATGAAACGAACGTGTTGACTGCGAGATAAAAATCTGATACTCACAAAATCTACTGTTTTTACCTTCAACTTAAAATTACTCTATCACTTGTTTTGTTATTTTAATGTTTAGTGCATGTACGAGCCGTTTTTTTTTTCACAGCAAACATCTGGACGTTTTTACTAATGGATTAAAACTAAAAAAAGGAAAAATAAAAAAAAAAACAAAAAATTAAAAAAAAAATAAAAAAAAACTACTAGGTATTTAAAAAAAAATTGAGTAAACATGAAAATAACAAAACAAGTGATGTAGTCATTTTAAGTTGAAGGTAAAAACAGTAGATTCTGTGAGTATCAGATTTTTATCTCGCAGTCAACACGTTCGTTTCATAGCCTGAAAATTGGGAATTTTTAAAATTCCAAAATTTGAAGCAAAGTTTTTTTCTATGAAGAGTGGGCTGCTCAAGTCAACTTGTGGCTGAATTTTGTCTATGATATGTATACTTAATTCCCGCGGAGCATGAGTTTTTAATTCTCAACAGTTAAGACGCTAGAGTCGATTAAAATTCACGAAAAATGACTAAAAAACACTCATTTTCAGCATGGTGCTATTATTCAAAGGGATCGTCCGAGCCAATTCTCCTCATTTACACTTAAACTACTATCTTTCCCACTGTGAATTCCGTCTTGATCATGCAGATAGCTTCAAACAGAAAAATTTCACAGCAAATGTTGATAAAGTTTAAAAATATCGATTTTTAAAATTTTATGTTTAAATAGGCGGAAACAAGCGCTTGTAAAAATCAAACTCGAGTAAATTTTGTTCTTTGGGACCCTAGAGTAGAGTTTCTCAAAGTTACACCAAAATCTAAAATGAGTCGGGAAAAATTCCTTTTCCATAAGACGATTTTACATGGAATGACCCATTAAGCAAAACATGAGTTGCGCCATTTGACAAATGTCAGATGACGTCATAACTTTATCTGTTAACCGTAACCGTCCAAGATTCGTTAGGTTATTATATTATTACTAGCTGTCCCTCGATGCATTTTTAATACAATAGAAAAAAAATGTTGTCCAAAAATAAAAAATAAAATGTTAAGAGTGAACAACCCTTATCACTTAGGGGTATGAAAAATAGATAGTAGATTCTCAGACCTACTGAATATGCATATAAAATTTGGTAAAAATCAGTAAAACCGTTTCGGAGGAGTAAGGTAACTAACATTATGACACGAGAACTTTATTTATAAGATATAATTTCTATATTCTGAAAAAACTAAAGTTTGATTACACACCTGTTATAACACTAGATTATGTACTTATTCTTCACTTGTGTGTCTGACCGGACACAGATGGCCGCGTATTCATTACATATTAGTAACAATTCGTGAAAACCAATCATCGCCGAAGCGTATGATTTATATCGTAGGTACTATAAGTCTATGCATACACAATATTAAATCAGTGTAAAGGCACGTTTTGAGTTAAGCGACCGAAATAGACACCTAGCGACGATTATAGCGACACGTCTGCTTTGTTTGCAATGATATAGAGACATTTTTATATGTGCGACGATGACAGGACACCGTGTAGTGCGAACGTTTTATAAATTTCATACAATGTAGACGTGTCGCTGTCGCGTTGCCCCTGCCTCGGTTGTGTATCTCAAAACATGACTTTACTTGTGACCTTTTCATACTAGCACAAAAAAACCTGTAGACATTTGCTAATATTTTATGAACGAATAATTTATAAAACAGTTACTCAAAGTGAATGAAAGGTTACCTTAATTGGGGAGGCCTCTAATTCAATTTTGTTCCAATTGAAATATAAAGGAACGTTCACCTTTGGAAGATCTAAAATTAGAATTACGTTGCTTTGTGAATATCATTTAAAAATGCTAATTTGGAAAGGGAAAAATCAATAATCTAGTTATTTTATTTTAATCCGGGATCTAAAAACAACTATAGCGACTATATCTAATGGTGGTATGTTCAGTGTTATCTTTTTAATAGCAAAAGCCAGCAAACGGGCAAGTAAGTCACCTGATCACCTACATAAAATAATAGTCATCTATTACGAAAAGGTGAAATGCAATAGCATGCAGCAAACTGTTATTTGATATCATTTTTATTACTTAATTTATCTAAATTATATTAGTTATATTTTATAAATTAGGGTAATTGAGGGATTAGGAAGGGGACGGGGATTATTGCCTACGGATATCTCACTCACTCACCGTACGAAACATAGCAGCAAGCCGTTACTTTACGTTGATTTTCTGTAAGACAGTGGTAACTACCCGGACGGACCGGCTCATCAATGCTGTACACTAAATTATCTCTACCACTCAATAACTTTTACGATGGACGTTATCAATGAAAATCCAAACCTAGTCGCTCGCTCAGAACCTCCTCGTTATGACATAATCTCCGTAGACTGAAATTACAATCTGAAATTACAAGCCATATGACAACCAGAACTCTTGATATGAGCTTTCAACAAGAAGTTTATGCGTCACCAAGAAACGTGGCTCCGTCTAACGAACTCCTTTACGTTTTCGTATGTAATAATTCAACAAACGAACAACATCTTTCCATATTGTTTTGAATAATGAGATTCCCCCGGGAGCTAATTTGAATTGTGTTACGCCCTCGTGCGGTATTTGGGGTAATTTAAATACATATACTATACTATGGATTTGGGGTAAACGTGGTTTTTGTCTTGATTAAAAAAAAAGAATCACGTCGAATTGAGAACCTCCTCCGTTTTTTCTTGTTGGTTAATCAAATTCAGTAAGCAAGCAGCTATAGCTCAGCTGGGGGTAGTATGGACTTTCGAGACGAAAGTCGCAGGTTCGAAGCCTACCCCAAGAGCATGCACCTCTGACTTTGCTAAGTTACTTGTATATTAATTGTTAATTATCGCTTGCTTTAACTGTGAAGGAAACATCGTGAGGAAACCTGCATATCTGAGAAGTTCTGCATTAGAATTTCGAGAGAAGGTATGTAAAGTCTGCTAACCCCCATTAGACCAGCGTGGTGGACTAAAACCTAGCCCCTCTCATTCAGTAGAGGAGACCCCTGCCCAGCAGTGGGACGTTTGTATTACAGGGCTTTTATTATTATAATGAAATTCAGATAATTTTTAGCTTAGTTAATAATCTACTGCTGTAGCTTTAATATCTGATTTGAATGAATTGAATTGATCCCTTGACCGATATTTTTTCGCAGAATTTTATTTTGTTCGTCAAAGGCTCCGTAGCGTAGCCGCAGTAGGCGAGTAGCCGACTGTGAAACGAGAGACTGTGGGTTCGTATCCCGTACCAATACAAATGTTTCATCAATCATAGATCAGTAGCTAAATATAGTCCTAACTAATAGCCCAAATAAAGTCTAAATTTCACTACTTTTGTGTAGCGGGTCATAGAATACCATCCAAATTTCATCTATATACTGCTAATAATATCCGAGTAAATTGTCCATGACGTAATTATGTGTAAAAGTTTTGTTTATTCGATACTCATTTTCATTATAACCTACATACATGTATGAGAGAAAAGTAAATACACAATAATTCACTCACAGTACATCACTTGAGTATTAGAAAACTACTTTCCCATAATAAATCCGACAGCGTGACCTAGTCTCAAATAATACAAACAAATACTTAGTGTTGTAAGTATGATTAAATTTCTCATAATAAAAGCACGCACAGTAAACAACAGCTCGTATAGTTATAGATGTGTGATATGTCTGCGCCGCGTTCTAATTTAACGTACAAACAATGGTCGATCAGGCTTCAACTTTGAGATCGACTTCAGTATATCTGTGTATGGAGATCTCTTTTTAACACCTGACAAAATTCCCGCACCGAAACAAATGTTTGTGTGATCAACAAATATTGGTTTCGGGTCTGGGTGTTGTGGGACCGCAAGTCCCTCATAGTTCCTGATAGCCACGATACAGGTTTAATCTAGTGTGGGGTCAAAACTATTTTTGTAACTGTTGGGTGTGAATTTATTAAAAAGATAAATTAATGGTACCTATTCTAGACAGCTTACTTACGATATCCGACGCCCACATTTTGTTATGACGTGACGTCATCAATTTTTATGTATGTATTCATTAGGTCTCTTTGATCGGTGTAATCTAACGTCCAAACAATATTCGGGCGTGCTTCGACTCTGAGGTCATGCGTGACTCATGTCTGTCTACACCCTTATCCCTACGGACCTCGTATACATTTCGCATAATTAGTTTATGATTAATTTTTATTTGGATTAAGGTGGGCTGTTTTTTATTAAATTTAATAATATTTATTGATGACACACTTGAATAGTCTTTTATAACCTTCTGTTGATTATATTACCCATAATAAAGTGGCAGCACAGTGGCTGAAGAGCCAGCTGCGAAGCGAGAGGCCGCAGATTTTATTTCCATACCGCGACAAATGTTTATGTGATCCGTTAATATTTGTTTCGGGTCTGGGTGTTTTGGGACCGTAAGTCCCTCGTAGTTCCTGATACCAACGATACAGGTTTAACGTAGAGTGGGTTCAGGACTGTGCCTCGCCATTGGATGTAAAAAAAAGTTATATACCGGTGGTGAAAAATTCAAACACTTTTTATGATGAACTGCAAACTTTTTATGATTTACCTTTTGTGATAAACTGCAAGGGTCCCTGCTAATGGGATACTGGTGACCCCTGCAGTGTCTCATTCCAGGGTGAAAAGATTTGTGAAAGGTAAGGTAAAGGAAAAGGGTGCAAGCCCCTCGAGAGAATCGGATATACACTGGCTGCTCCTGAAATGTAATCCATACAAGGTCACTGTGGCAGGTTTTAACACCATGTGTACGGTAGTCGCTATCCAGGCGGATATGAATATCACTACAAGCAAAGTTACAAAAGAGACCGAGTTATAAAAACGAGTTTACCGTGATTGTCGTGATGTAATCTGAAAGTTGTCGGGGTCAAGTGAGTTGGCCAGGTAATATCTCCACGGCGAGAATACTTGCGAAACGAGAAATGAGATCCCACAAATGGCGCACATTTGCGTTTGTAAGTTTCACACAGTCTGCGCATTTGTTGATATTAGAACTTTGATTCAAAACATTGTCTGGGTTAGTTTGTTATTTTATTGAATGGTTTGGGGATTAAGGGGTTTCCCGAGCGCTATGATATGTCCTTCTTTAAACGAGGCTTAAAAAGAGTATCCCTTCAACGGTAGACAGCGGCTTGGCTGTGCCCCTGGCATTGCCGATGTCCATGAGCGGCGATGACCGCTTACCATCAGTCGGACCGCTTGCTCGTCTGCCTATCAAGGCAATAAAAATATTAAAAAAAACGCGGTTCGATATTGATTGGTGAACTATTAATTCGCATGCGTTTTTTTTTTTTTTTTTTTTTTATGGAATAAGGGGCAAACGGGCAGGAGGCTCACCTGATGGAAAGTGATCACCGCCGCCCATGAACATCTGCAACACCGGGGGGCTTGCAAATGCGTTGCCGTTTTATCCGTCTGGGCAGACTTACAATAAAATTAATCAATCAAAATTTACATAATGTGTGGATTCAAGTTAATTCAACAGATCAACTAAGATGGAACCGTTAGAACACGCTATAACTACGTATAAATATACATAGACACGCATTTACGTCTGTAATCCCCGAACAGGGATTTAGAATAAAACAATTATAAATATTATAATCTTAAACAATTTATACGGTTTAATATTGTGTGACGTAGCTGAAACGTTGTGAGTGTAGCATATTAATCGTAGGTTGTAGCACTAAGTTACGTAGACAGCCAGTGCTACGCGGTCGTAGCGCTTTTGCTACGAACGGCACTTGACATTATTTCGTTACCGTCATAATATGAAAACGTGCTTTTAAACTTACCCCACTCGCAGTGATCTTGATGCAACATGCTATTTTTATCACAAGCTACAGAAAAAATTGGCTTGTAGTTTTTACGACCGACCACGGCCGCCTGCCTGACATCAACCCCTCTAATTTGGTCATATGATGATAAACGAAAATGTATTATTGATGTAATGCAACCCTGGTTGGCTGGCCGCTTTTGGCTGGTTGGCTTATGATCATTTTAATAAACGGTCTTAATTATCAGGTTTATTCCTGGATATCAACTAATCAAACTAGGTAATTTATACGTGTAACCTTGAAACTGTGTTCTGGTTCGCGCATTTGTGCGGTCTATCCGAAGAATTAAGCTTAGATCGCTTATTAAAAATGTTCGCAAGTGTACGTAAACTTCGTAATTTTATTTCACCCAAATGTTCAGAACTTATTGCGGCTTTGTCCGGCAACAACAGATTAGGTGATATCCAAACCCAGGTAGGCCTAACTTGCTCCATTTCAATTTTTTTAAAGATATCATCTCCACTTAACACACGACCCCAAATAAATAAAAGAAGGAGTGTTTATTCTACTTTGGTCATCCTAAATACAGTGGACCTTTATATAGATCCTCTCACGCCATGCATGTTTTGTACAAATGTTGGCGTATTTTTTTTTTTAAACGAATACATCATCCGATTCTAAATAAATTATTTTTCATCGGATACACGTCCCTACGTGTGAATATAGTTATTCGGGAGTCTTCGGAGGCTCGTTGGAGGATAATTTAAACGCTGCCCGGCCCAAAGCCCTTTTGTTATTCAGGGTTTTAGGGTTCCCTGATAAAAGAGTAATAACTTAAACCCATATAATTCGATTTCAATATGTCAAGTAGGATATAAGTGATTTCTAATTCATCTGCCTTTTTCTACCCTATAGATTCCCACTCCCCCGTTCCTTCCACTGACGTGAGCTTTTTCTTATCACAAACTTATCCTACTAAGGCGCTACTTTACATCGGTTTTCTGTTGGACAGTGGCAACGACCCGGTCGAGCCGGCCCATTCATGCTGTAGACAAAACTGTCTACAGCGTGGCTCTACCACTTTTAAAATTATATATTCTATTTATAAATATTCTATATTTACTATCAGAAGTATTTTGACAGATCTTCCATACAAAATAGGTCAAAAATTTACTGACAGTATGTATCATCTGTCGGTAAACAAAATATGGGGAACGGTCATTAACTCACGCAACAATGACTGTACGAATAAAATTTGACATATAGGAATACTATGTGGATTAGTGTACAGGTTATTTTTTATCTAGGAAAACAGCATTCACTGAGCCATGAGGAAAAACTGGTACTTATATAAAAAGTAGATAACCCAGCTGTTAGCATGCAATTTTTGGTAGTACACTTTTGTTTTCGGGGTTCAAGTTATTAAATAATTCAAAGAGCACGTTAAGCGACCACTCCCGTTTCGAGAGTCAAAAATATTTTATTCGTGTTGAGTTCACTGTTTTACGGTATATTAGTAGTAATAAAGATACATACATACACGTAGGTGTATCCACACCACACCGCCAGAGACAGAAACAGATGGAGGAAGATCCTACGGGAGAACGTGATGCAGAAGGGAGGTCACGACCCTCAATGCTGAGGAATACGACGCAAGGCGGAGGAAGACTAGGTGTATGTTCAAGAGTTTTCAACATTAGAACGCACAAATGATTTCAATTTAAATCTTGAGAGATGTAACTGCTGTTTACAGAACCCACGTCCGGAAAGTTCTAATCACACTTGTCGCTTTTTGCGTCCTCCGTTTCTCGTTTACAATACGAAAGTTTTCTCCGGGAGGGCCGTGTTTTGTTCCAAACGTGACGTCACTACGGGCCTACACGATGGCTGTTTGTATGATTCACTTTGTTCTCAGTTGAAATTGAATGTTTTAAATATTTGCACAAAGTTTATGATTTATTGCGGTCTCTTTACATTTAAGGCTTTTGGGTAATGGTTTCAGTGTAAAGTGTTACGAGCAAATTTCTGCCTGAAATTATTTATTCCATAAATAAACGATGAGTGACGAATTTAGAAACTTACAGTACAATGCTTCCTTTTAAGCTTCGGAAATCTCCGTCTTTATCGGAAATAATAACGCGTGATAATGTAATAGACGATGATGTAATGGGGTAACATTATGTATTTATCTTCAATTGACTCCCCACCCTCTCTCTATCTAGCTCCTTTCCTCGCCCTCTCCCTCTATTTTTCTCTTCCCTCGCTTTTCACTCTCTCTCTTTCTCTCTTCCTAGCATTAATCACACATGGTGAGAGCGTCCCCTTTCCTCGCTCTTAGGTCTTCCTTTAAATCTCCTCTCGAAAAGATTATTATTAATACTAGATTTCGCTGAGACTATTTCCATCCAATGATGTAATACGGGTGAGTCTATCGCCATACCGGGCACAATTCTAGACTGAGTGGCTGATACGGAGCATTTCGTGATATAAAAACCCAAAGACACTTTTACCCTAATCCGAGGATCGAAACCCGAGTAGGTACCTCCATAAATCTATCAGTGTTGTCTTCATCATATTTTCCAAGGTGAATCTAGATAGCTAACATAAACCTTTGTTCCGTTACATTAACCGCAGGGTTCAGGAACGTCTGTGTACGCACTAGATCTTACTTAGGCGTGTTTTAGTCTAGCCTCGTGAATAATAGAAAGGGAAGGGACCCAGACGTCAACAAAACTATGTAACAAGATTGGTAGTTACGTAAGGGTGGATTATACGGTATGTGCTCCGTATGTTTTTGTTGTTAGTCTATTATGGATGATTTCAACTATGTTTTGTTTTTATTTATAGTATAGACCGACAAACGAGCAAGTGGGTCACGTGATAGTAAGTGATCTCCGGTCATGTACGCTCATAATACCTGAAGAATCAAGGACGCATTGCCAACCTTAAAAAAGGGATCATGAAGGGGAGAGGGATTTCTGTCTCGGGATATGTCACTCAACGTATGAAACGCAACAGCAAGCCGCTATTTTGCGGTGGTTTTTTTTGACAGAGTGGTCGAGCCGGTACGTTCATGCTGTAGACAAAACTGTCTACATCGTGGCTTAATCACTTCAAATAAACCGTGTGCGGCGTCGTGTATTCGAGGGGATGCGACCCGTCCCTGACTCGGCTCGCGTTAGCTCAAACCGTTACCGGAACACTATGAAGATAGGACTAATGAATTTTTACTGTTGAATGTAATATGTTATTGAGGATTGAAAGTTGACCAGTCGTATGAACCCTACTTCACAAAAGTATCCTACTCCTACTATAATATTACAAACGCGAAAGTGTGTAAGTACGGATGGATGGATGTATGTTTGTTACTCTTTCACGTAAAGACTACTGAATGGATTTTAATGAAACTTGACAATAATATAGCTTATACATCAGAATAAGACATAGGCTACTTTTTACCCCGGGAAAAGCAAATCACGCGGGCGGAGCCGCGAGCAAAAGCTAGTCAACAATGAATTATACCCGACCAAACCTTCGTTGTTTCTGAGATATGCCATACGTGTCCTTAATCCGCTTACGGATAGTTGACCGACGAACAATAGCCTCCGGCTTTCGTCTGGACAATCACCACGGACAACTCTTTTATAGTCGAGGCAAGTTATTGTTGCTCAGGCTTAGTGACGCTGCCGAGAAAATTGACTTTGCCGGCCTTATTTTACGGAGTTTTGATATTTGGTTTTCTTTGTTAGTAATGTTTTTGTTAATAAATTTCACAATGGAATTTTAGGGTCTAGTTAAGTCTAATGCAAATGCATTTCTAACAATTTAAAAATTATTCCGCTTCGTGTAACTTCCTTAATAAGGCGAGAGAGAGAGAGAGAGAGTGCAGTCCCAAAAACAAATGGATGAGTTTGCACTGTGCCATAACTGTGGCAACTACCGCGAGAACATGGGCCGCACTGAAATGGAACATACTTTTGAAGAGTGTCTAGTATGGGATAAAGAACGCAGCCCTCCCAGAACAATCGCCGGTCTTGCCAGCCGTGGTAGCAGCTGCCATGGTTGGCAAATGGAAGTTGTGGCATGTAATGACATTCTAAAATCGAGTCATGACGAGCATTTTAGAATGTCATTACATGCAGAAGAGCACTTAACGGGATTGAGAACGAACCGCTCCCGCTCGCCGACAAAGAAAATGGAGGCGCCGGGTGAACAACGAACCAGCGCCTAGTGCCCTGAGAACTGGAGGCATTTGTAGAATTCCACTACGGTATCCTCTGCTTCTCGTAAGAGGCCACTAATTGGGGCTAACGGGAGTCACGACCACACAGCGGGGAACACGCAGCCTTTGTACGTAATGTAAATTTTACTATACGACCTTGAGTTGGAGGGCAGCATGAAAACATCTTACTGAGGCAAAGGCGTCATTATTGTGAGGGACTTCTGAGTCCCTAAGAGACGGGCCGCAAAGCAACATAGCCCAAAGGTGGTTCCGACAGCAATCCAATGTAAATTTAATATCTCCTGGGATCATCGCAATTGCCATAAAGGAGGCCACACGTAAATTCTATCAAACCTCACTAGGTTAGCGTAGCAAGCGCGATAAGTGTATCCTTTATTAATCGTAGAAGTAGCCCGTAGCCATTACTGGGTCGATTTGGTTATTTGGTAATATTTATATACAAATTGGGGGCCTGGTTCTTTTCTGTCCTATCATTTGAGATGTTTTTTTTCAATTGCTGGATGCAGGCCGCTTCCAACAGGTCAGTCTGGAAATCTTTGGGGGAGGCCTATGTTCAGCAGTGGACGTCTTGTGGCTGATGTTCATGATGATATACAAATTAATTAATGGTCTTTAACCCACATTAACGATTCGATTCGTCGTCGTGGGTATCCGGAACTATTAGAAATTGCGATCTCACGACACACAGACTTGAAATGCAAACATCTGTGCGAGGATAAAACTTGCGGTCCCTTGTTTTAACAATCGGATACTCGCCTACTGTGCCAGAAGCTGTTTTTAGTAAATTATTTCTTTAGAGCAAGTATATGCAGCCCATCGGACGCATTAAATGTGCAGGAATCATGACATCAATGCACGTCAAATTCCGACATTTAATGCCAAAACGATTCGATTCAAAGCCGTTGTGACAGAACTGTTAACAAGGTTCTTGTGAACGTATCAAATGTTGTTCCGGAGCGGTCGGTCCCCATCATCGACGGATAACGTCGGTGCAACAGGTGAGCTGGCCTGTAGCCAGGTGCTTGCTTGCACTGTCAACGGACATGCGATATCATAATCATTGTTGCTATTGTATCGTAGTGTTGTGATCTTGGTTTATAATTTTTAAAATACTTGATCAAAGAATTTTAATAGATTTCGGAAAAACATAATGCAATATTCGACAGCCTCCGTGGCGCAGCGGGCGCGTTGCCTGCTAAGAAGCGAGAGGCCGCGGGTTCGATCCCCGTACCGAGACATATGTTTGATTTATTTAAAAAATCTTTTCTATCGTATTAAACCTAATACGTAATTCTTCATGAGTGGAAAGTCCATGCCCAATGATTAGACTATAGGAGCTCTACGCACCAGTGGGACCCAAATCCTGTGGATGATAATGACGGCTTATAAAAATATTTTACTCCATCATGAAAGGGCGTAATTCCCTGAGATAGAAATCTACCCAATAAGGTGCTTGACTCAATCACCATTGACTTCTAAAGCGATATCACATTCTGATATCTTTAAACACTGTGAAATTCGCTAGTAAGTGGAAACCAATGACACTCGAGAGTATCAGGTGGACATTTTTTGACTCGTCAAACCACTAGACTGTATCGTCTGGAATTATGCCAACGGGTTCTTTTTGTATGAACGAAGATGAGATATGCTATGCGATATTGCGTTTTGTCAATATGAAATTGGGCATAAAAGCGTACAATTATTGGTTTATTTGAGTGTATTTATATTCTTTATGAGTAAAAATTATAATGCATATTTTATTACGGAACAATTTATTTATCTACTATCTACTTAATTTATCATTTGTGTAAGTTCAAGTATTTATATAAAAATACGAAACGTTATACTATTTTATTTGGTTACCAATAATTAGTTTAAAATATTTGAGTTACATTACTACTCGTATTACTATAATTTTATCGTAAAACCGTCCGTGTATGCGTTACAATGCCTTTTCATCTTTCCAAGTAAATGATATATTATGTGATATTTATATATTTTTTTTGAGCCGCCATAAAAAAGGGAAGTGGTTCTCATTTTGACGAGGTTCTAAATTATATTTGTTATTTTTATCACGAACCCTCACGGGCGTGTGCTCAACAACATCCGTAAGATTCATCGCAATCGGATGAATTTTATAAGAACGCACAAACAAAAAACATTTTTGTAGAATGCAGATGATGTCATAAATTATGACCTATAATATAGTATCGCATAGCATCAACCGCGTGGCGTACCGCCTAACCTGTCGCCTAGCAACGGTAGTAAAGTTTTGTAGGCGGGTCGAGCGCCACAACATACAGTGGGCGTAGTATTGTTCGGCCAATCAATGCGAACTAATTAGTTACGACACTGCGCGTACGCTACTCTGAAACCGTAATCCGTAAATAGATCCAGGCAGCCACCAACCAAATATAAATTAAAATTGTTTGTGAAATGTATCAATTGATTTTTTTGTAAAATGGTCTCAATAGCTATGTTTTTTTTATTTTATTTGATTGAATGACTCTGAACTCTGAACTTTGAATTACAAAGCACTGCATGGCACTGAACTGAGCTCGTCACCCCGAGGCATAAGATGTTAAGTCTCATAATGCGCAGTAAATTCACTGGCTTCAATGTCTTTCAAACCGAAACACAACAGTGCTTACACATTGTTCCTTGGCGGCAGAAATAAACAAAGCGGTGGTACCAACCCAGACGGTCTCTCGCATACGAGGGACCTACCTAACTTGTAAATGCTTTTAAAATAAATAAATGCTTTTCTTGCAAGTACTTAGTCGATTCATTCAAATATTTTACTTTCAATATAGTACGTCTCAATATTATTTCACAACACTCGCGTAACTTCGTCTGGAGTGTTCAAAATGTTTCATATATTTTCATTGAAATGTGACAGTCTTGTTTCTGACAGGCGTGAGAGTTCTATATAAATCGTACGATACTTTCATTTATTGCAAAGTAAAACTCTTTGATTGTCATGTCAATGCTGTAATTTCGTTTCCAAGATGGAGGTAACTATTTAAATGAGATAAATGTATATTTTATGTATAATACATAAGTATTATTATAACTTTGGTATATTCCATGATCCTTTTCCTTGCGTGCGTGCATGTGTACGTGAGCACGTGTGGACGTGCATGTTTTTTTATAGCATAGGCCGGCAAACGAGCAAGTGGGTCACCTAATGGTAAGTGATCTCCAACGCCCATGTACGCCCACCACCAGAAGAATCATGGGCGCGTTGCCGACCTTAAAGGAAAGGGATAATTAGGGATTGGGAAGGGGAGGGGATTTGGGCTTCCGGATATCTCACTCACCGTACGAAACGCAGCAGCAAGCCGTTGCTTTACGTCGGTTTTCTGTGAGACAGTGGTAACGACCCGGTCAAGCCAGCCCATTCATGCTGTAGACAAAACTGTGTGCGCATACATGCATGTGTGCGTGCGTGCTTGTATTTATATTGTACGTCTTTAATTTGGTAACAAACTTATTGTATTATTAGGTAAAATAAGAAACAGAAGTCGCTTATGATTGTTATAATCAAGATTAAAATGTGTTTTTCCTTTTTCAGGTAAGTTCCATAAGAAAAAATAATAAAGAAATAAATAAATCATCGTAAGTGATAAGTTTGGTAAGCATTTTTTTATAATGCGTACATTATGGTTTTAGAAATAAATACTTACAATTTTTTTGCACACGTTTATGGGATAAGTCATAAAAGAAAAGAGATTATTGTAATATTGTGTTATTTATACGAATATATGTTATTTTGGGAGGTGGACTAATGTAATAAAAGTTAATATACTTCGTTATAGACTTAACACCTATTATATTTTACAAATCAAATACTTCCTTAGCCTCTTCCACGCTGATTTCAAACGTTTCGCTTACCATCAGGCAAGCGCCTTGTTTGTCTCGTCATTCAATGAAATTAAAAAAAATACTCATTTGCGACCGTTCTGTACAATTTCTTACAAAGAGAATATTTCGTTGTCACCTGACTTGCGTCACGCATCACGGTCTTTTATCTCGGTAACGTACCGCAAAACTCATGTTAAAAGGTCAAAAACAGCGCAGCATAACTTTTGTTTAACAATATAACAAAAACCGCTTCCGCCTATGTAACCGCTCCCGCTCGTAACTCTTGCCATACGATCGAATCGTTACGAAGCCGTTTTTACGCTAACTCCTTATCTCGAGAAGAGAATGTAGCAGCAATAAGCGACGGAATGATAAAGTAATTAATTCGTCTGGAGACATTGATGTGTTCGCATTGTGGCCGAGAGTTACGGCCGGCAGCTGTTGCCGTCAATCTCCGCTGTTCCGATGGTTTTATGGCCCCGACGAAATTCATTGTTACTTTATTTTTCTATTTTCACTGGAGATTTTTGGTTATGATAATGGATTGGTAATTTTGTAGCGTTGGTGAAATCTTGCAATATTTTAAAGTTGATGATGTTCCATTTTCATCTATGGGAAAAATTTGAATTGATTCGGAAATAGAACGTTGTCGGCGTTTAATGCTAGCAAGCTAAGCAACGGGCAATATTATTACTACAATGTATAACTGCAATTTTTTTTTATTACTTGAACGACGAGACGAGCAAATCACTAGCCTGATGGTAAGCATCACACCTGCCCATAAACAAGCAACACTACACAGAACTTTATATTACAAAGCACTGCATGGCACTGGACTACTTTATCTTACTGTGGAGTCAGGACTATGTGTGTGATTGTTGGGTATATTTATTTTACTGTAAAATGCTTATCCATACATACATACAGAGTTAAAGACACCACGATATTCCGTAGCAATATCTCTCAGCAATAAAATAATTGCTGACACTCTCGCCGACCACTTTGAACTAATAATTCAACGCAACACATAAACGCATACGTTGGAAATGTGATAAACACCGACAGACAATTAATCCGTTTGGATTATATTCTAATAGTTAGACGAGATGTTTGGCGATACAAAGAAATATCGTGGCCAGCTGCGCCCGACCCAATTGCAAATGTAAGACAATAAAATGTCACGATTGTTGAGTATCTCGATTACTACCTCTGCTTATAACGTAATCGATTAATGTATTGAGTTTATTTCAAGCCATAGAGATAGGGCGACGCTGCAGACGGTTTTGTTTTAAGCGCCACGCATGCCAATGAACAGAAGCAACACCTTCTGTTTTGTTTGAGTGGTAGAGCCACGCTGTAGACAGTTTAGTCTACAGCATGAATGGGCTGGCTCAACCGGGTCATTACCACTGCCTCACAGAAAACCGACGTAAAGTAGCGGCTTGCTGCTGCGTTTCGTACGGTGAGTGAGATATCCGGAAGCCCAAATCTCCTCCCCTTCCCAATCCTTAATTATTCCTTTGCTTTAAGGTCGGCAACGCGCCCATGATTATTGTGGTGGTGGGCGTACATGGGCGGTGGAGATCACTTACCATCAGGTGACCCACTTGCTCGTTTGCCGGCCGGTGCTAAAATAATCCTAAAACTTAATACTATAGGCCAGCTAGTAACAATATACAGGGCTTAGCTCACAAATCGAGTTAGACAAAATATATAAATAATATCCGTGACAGTTTTATTGTTACTCGATTCTGCAAAACCCCCGTTAGTTGTGTAGTTACACGTGGCTTACAGACTTTAGTAACATAAATAAAATATCACTGGGTAACAGTGTTATGTTCACATCCCCATTATAGTGAAAATATTTATTTATTTATGACTTTATTGTACATCACACAAAAAGTATTGAAAAAACTCAACAGACGACAAAAAAATAATAAAGACTAGTACAAATTATCATCAAATTCGGCGCATGAATGTCAAAGTTGTAATCTTTCATGACCTTTGCTTAAAAAGTCCTGATCGACTGATAATCGCTGAGCGCAAGAAGAGGACAAGAGATTTTATATTATAGGCATCGTTTAAGAAGGGATTAATTGCAATTCACCCCCTACAGAGAGAAAGGGGATTGAAAAACACTATGTATTAATATAAGTATACAATCAGCTGCTGTTATATTTATACGTTTTTGAAATGGTCACGTCCGCGTCCGCAATGCATTGATCGAATAACGCACTCGCTCGCGTCCCTTCGTAAATTCCATGGCACGTGGCGGTGCATTCACTATTGGTTCCTTTGCAATCGACAAATTGTTTGTTTGTCCAATAATAGTTGCGTGTGTGATGAAAAATTGGAAGGTAATTCGATTCACACAGTGTTGATTTACAATAATTTTCAGTGGTAGCGTTTGTAGTAGTTCTGTTATGTATTAAAATACTTAAACACTGCAATGTTTATTACATCATTTTATTGTATAAGTTAATTTTGACGTATATGGTGGTATATGCTGGTGGGAGGATACTTGTATCCGACCGGATAGCGACCACCGTACACTGGTGCTAAAACCTGCCATAGTGGCCCACCTAGCGTGGGTCGCGTTCCAGGGTCAGCCAGTGTATATCCGGTTCTCCCCAGGGGCTTGCCCCCTGATCCTCACCCTTTTCCCATCCCTTTTTCCTTCCCCCCTCCTTGGCCCTTTGGCAGGCCGGCATGATCTTGCCGACCAACGATGGACACATTGTTTATCGTTGGTCGACAATATTCTTGGATTGCGCTACACTTACCATCAGGTGTAGCGTAGTCACTTTGCCGAGCCAGGATAAAAAAAAAAAAAAAAAAAAAAAAGCATTTCTTCAAAAATGAAAGTTGTGAAAACCGACATGCTTGCATGTTTTGCCGTGCCGTACAATATAATTAGCGACATCTATCGGAATTTATCTGAATTTATTTTATTCGAAATTTAATTCTATAATTTCTAGGCTAATTTATAAGCAGAGCATATACCATTTACAAAATAACACAGTCGCTTCACAAGATAGGTTCCTCACATGAAAACATTGTATCGTCATATACAATCGCACAGAGCAGCCCAGAGATCGGACCAGTTACCCGAACGAGGATAATCAGCGTCCAAACAAATGAGCAATGTTAAATAACGCGGTACACGTAAAACCGTTGTTTTGCCTTTTTTGTTACGTCAACAGATGGTCTGGCCACTGGCCAAAACGTATCGATCATTTGGCACTCGGCCAATACTGAAAGTTAAGAAATGGGAATAAATCTATTCTGTGACTATTATGACACTGGAGTTCGTTGCGTGCGGTGCAACGGTCAGTTTAGTTGTAATTAGATCGGGGGAGACTTGGTGAGATTTATAGGAACAATGCGCTGGAATAATTGGTGCAAATAGAACAGTGATGCTTAAAATGACATATATCGACGAGGTCCTGGTCTCGATTTTCACTCAGGTCGAGAAATCAAAATCAAGACAACGTGTTATGTCTTGAATTTAAGACATCACACGTGGTCTTGGTGATTACAACTTTTCTGCAATCTGGCGATGAATGGTTTGCCTCTTTTCACATCATGGAACAGAATAGATTTGACAAAATGTAGGTGAGCTAGGCACATTTCAACCATTCGTTCCTTCCTTATATTCGTTCCTTCCTCCTTAATCATTAATGAGTAACGTATCAAGCCTTTAACAAATTCAGTTCCAAATCGAATGGTTAGTGGCCAACCTAGTATCATAGTCTTTCAAACCGTCCGAAGGCCTTAAACTTGGCTCAACAGCTGCTATCAATTGATAACAGCCGGGAACGACTTTTTTGCGTGCCCTCTGAAGCATGGAGACGCTCAGTTGAAATAATACTAAACGGTCACCCATCCATAGACTAACAGCACCTAACATTGCTAAACTCGCTAATAGTTTACCGATCAGTGAGTATTACTGGGCATTATGAGACTCATCATCTTATGTCTCGGGGTGACGAGCGCAGTTCAGTGCCATGCAGTGCTTTGTAATTCAAAGTTCTGTGTGGTGTTGTTTCTGTTAATGCGCAGGCGTGCCCTTGGCCTTACTATCAGGCGAACGCCTTGCTCGTCTCGTCATTCATCAAATAACAAAAAAAAAATACGGGTTGCACTCCGGGAGTGCCGACAGAAGTGAAAACTTACCAAACAACATGCGAGAATACAAAATTACGGCAACATGTCCACTCGACATGATAAAAGTACATTCTACTCTCTTAAGGTTTATGCGAGCCTGGTACTTTTTACGGCAACATGTTCCAAATAACAAAAAACCTAAAAAGTTTTTCTTTGTCCAAATCGTCATTTGTTTATTAATTACGGCTACTCGCCATGAAAAATGGACATTCTACGCTCTTCGCGTTTATGCGAACCTGGTACTTTTTTTCCAAATTATAAAATAAGTAAAATATCGTCATTTTATTATCAATATCAAAAACAAAATTACGGTAACATGTCTATTCGCCATAAAAAAAACGAACACAGTCCGGTCAAAGTCCTGTGAAAGTCCGGTCAAAATCCGGTCCAATCCAACTGGTCACTGTGTGACGCCACCTGGGACTTCGAAATTATCGAAGTTCCAGGGAAGTCGGCTAGCGCTGGCTGGTCAACTGGCCCGCGTGACGTCTCACGGAAGGTTCTCGAATATTCTGGAACCTTCCGCTCGCCGCCGCTCGCGTTACGGAACGTTTTGGTTCACCCTCCCATAAGAAGTTATCACTTCAAAAATAGAGAAAATATTTGGATTTCATCTAGTATTGGTACCCACTTAATTTTTAATTGAATTTATGACATCCGCGAGCCAATATTTCATGGGCAGCATATATTTTCCTAACAACCAGCCCGAGTCGTTAAATATTATGAATAGACTTCTCATATTGATACTTTTTCAAATTCTTAATATTTAAGTGATTGTGTCTTGATTTTTTTTATAGTATAGGCCGGCAAACGAGCAAGTGGGTCATCTGATGGTAAGTGATCTGCACCGCTCATGTACGCCCACAAAACCAGATTTAATTTTAAATAGAATGTAACCGTAACAATGTTCATAACCAACATTAGCTCACGCAGTCTACTAATTTTACATTTGTTAAATTTAAAGCAGCTTTATGTTGCGTTACATACGATGAGTGAGATTTCCGGAGGCTCAAATCAAATCTCAATTTTTATCGTAAAAACAACTACTTTAACATACTCTACAGTAAAGTAGAAACGTATTGGCGCTTTAGTATGTTTGCCTTTCCAGTGACGATATTTTATAGAAATGTATATTGTATTTGTTTTTATTCCTAATTAGTATGCAATTCTCACGTACTCTTAAACTGCCCTCTCTTATCCCATCCTTTTCACCATCCAATGGTTGCCAGTAAGAGATTGCCCAGAGCGACAAAAGCATTATAAATAAATTTAAAAACATAATCTATTACAGTCACCGCTGCCATTTAACTGTTCAGTAATCCGTACATAACAATTCTATACATGCCATCGCAGACCGCAACACGTCACCTGTCACGGGACCTTTCAAAATTGAAATTCGTGTTGATATATAAAAGAAAAGCGGTGGTGCTTTTTGGCCATGTGCCACGGGTTAATATCGAGCCGGTACAGGCGTAATTTATAATGTTCTATTAGATGCAACGTTGGATCAAGTGACCTGGCCTACCTATGTGATGGATTGACGTGCATACGTCAGCCAGTCAATTTACAATTTGTTGATTGATAATAATAATACACCCAACAGTCACACATGGCTCTGACTCGGCAATAGGTAAAACTTGTATCGTGGGTATCAGAGACTACGAGGGACTTGCGGCGAAACAAATGTTCGTGGATCACACAAATATTTTACTCGATGCAGGAATCGAACCCACGGCCTCTCGTTTCGCAGCCGGCTACTCGCCCACTATGCCACGGGTTTGAAAGTAATAATAGCAAGATTATAAAATAAATAAATTATTTTTTACAGGCCGGCAAACGAGCAAATACTTGGAATTATTGACTTTAAAAATGGAATCCACTAAGTCTCCATATCATAAGACATACACGCATCAGCTCAATCAACTGCTGGTGTGATTCATACATATAATAATAATTGAGACTTGACATCTTATGCTTGCTGCTGCTGCATTTCATAAGATGAACGAGATATCCGGACGACCAAGTTCACTTCCCAATCGCTTAAATATGCTTTTCTTTTAAGGGTGGCAACGCGTCCAAGGTTTTTCTGGTACTGTGGGCGTTCATGGACAGTGGAAGTCATTTACCATCAGGTGACCTACTTGCTCGTTTGCTGGCCCACGCTTTAAAAAAAATAAACAATATTACAATTTAGAAATATTCTAACACAAATAAAAATCTACACCATTGATTGAAACCTTCATTTTTCTCATTATAAATATACCATCTGATAATCCAAAAGAACCAGACGTACAATCATAGAATTCGCGACTGAATCTCGCATTGAATCGAACATCCAATCGTTCAAAACGTATAGCAGGATCAACAAGTGCGAGGGGGACAAAAAACGCCCTACGAAAGATGAGGAAGGGAGATCACAATGAAGCTCTAACGCAAACACCGACGTAGCAAAAACGTCCTGAACGATTGTCGATTGTTGAGAATGTGAACAAATAACGTGGGGTGTAGACAATGCCGTGGGCCGGGTGGCGGGAATTTTCGTAGGAGGTGGGAGTGCTGGGAATATTGAATGGTGTTTAAAATAGGTATTCAGAGAGGGTAGGGACGGGGTAGCGGTAGGCAGAGGTGTAACTAGTACAGAAACCGCCGTATCGTAGTCTCATGATGTGATGGGCGAGCCTATCGCCATACCAGACACAATTCCATACTCCGGGCTGATATTGAGCATTTCGTGGTAGAAAAACCTAATATCACTTTTACCCGACCCGGGGATCGAATCCGAGACCTCAGCATAGCAGTCATACCGCGTCCGCAATACAACTGCGCTACCGAGGCAGTCAGTTTTAAATGTGGTGATAAATATTGTGTATGGTTATTAATATAGTGTTTATGGATCTCTATGTCTCAGTTGTACGCTAAAGTGGATTTAGAAGTTAGTATCCGAGACAGATAACCGCGACACGCGACAGTTTCGAAACAATTTCATACAAAGTAGACGTATCGCTATCACATGTATTATGATACGCGTTATGGAATCAATTAGGAGTTGTGAATAAAAAAGAACTTCCATAATCGGATCACTCTGGGAAAAACTATGCGTGCAAATACATATACAAAAAAAAAATTGCAGTCATAGGGACTGCCGATAGAAGTGAAAACTTATAACTTAAGTATATTTTTGGAACGAAGTTCCTTACGGCAGGCTTGGAGGGGATAGGGATTTCGCTGCGTGACCGAACTGAAAAAAATGTGATAGTAAAACCGTAAGAAAAATGCGTGGAAAAAATGCGTGGAATAAAACCGTTAAATGAGACTTTTTTTAAACTTAATTTGATATCTAGCACACAAAGTTAAAGTCGAAATTCCGTTAATAAAACAGATAGATAACTTATGACATTTGGAAATGTAGACGCGGTTTGAAATTTGAATTTGAATTTTTGATTATAGAACACGGCCGTCCACCGTTTAGTAGCCAGTCTAAGTCTAAATTAATAAGTTTTTATTTATAATTACATAAGTTGATAAAAAATGCTATACAATAGCTTTACCGCGGCAGTCTCCGAGTGCTACACGTCTTTTTTTTATTTCTATTTTTCTATTCTATTTCTATGTAATTTTATGTTGTCAAACAAAAATAAAGAGACATATTTTGTTATTTTAGTTGATAATTTGTATTTTTTACAATTTGTGTCGATTCTACATTAGCCGAAGGAACTTCGTTCCTACCTGGTGTCCCACGACACACACCAATTTTTTATTTAGTACTCACTCTCGACTCGAATCGGACTCGGACCGACCGAGCTCACAAGATTTCACTCTTTCAAAAAGCGTTTAACGCTCACAGAACACGGTCAGGTACATACGATGTGTTATACGTGTATAGTCTGATTCAACATTAGAATGAATATTAGAGAGAATAAGAGAGAGATATTAGAGAATTAGAAACCACAAGTTTACCCTCTACCAAAAAGTGATCAACGCGGCTAAAGAAGTTTTCACTTCAAAAAAGGAAAAACACCTCGAATTGAAAAGCTCTTCCGTTTTTCTTTTCGTCTGTTAAAAGTGAATTATCCCATGTAATTGTTTTACACAAAATGTGACACCCGGAGATCTTCACAAACTACTAAAATGCATCTTATAATGAGACTTTAACACGACACATACCTTACTTACAGAGGCCAACGTATAGCGCATCAAATTTTCAACCGAGTTAGCACCACTTGCAGAACGAGCGTGCATAAGTTACTCTGTGTGTGGATTAATCTAACTTCGGCCGGCCATGTCTGGGCTTACTCGGCTCTGTCTTTGAAACTAGTGTCTAGCGTTTGGTGTGCGGATTCAATAACGTGGCAGGGTAAATTCTGGTCGGTTTGTTGTGTCTGGTAAAGTCTCCATAAATATAAATAATAATAATACTAGCCCTGAAATTATACACGGCCCACTACTGGGCAACACAACTACTGAATAAGAGGGGTTAGGCATTACGCTGGCCTAATACGGGTTAGCAGACTTCACATACCATCAAAATTCTTAAGGAGAATTTTCAGGTATGCAGGTTTTCTCACAATATTTCCTTCACCGTTATAGCAAATGATAAACGAAACAAAGTTTGTAACCTCCTTGTTTAGGGTCGTCAAGTTTGGCCAGTGATGCGAAGTTTTGTTAAATGTGAACTCTAAGGATGTAATAGAAATGTACATTACCAGAAAATTTATATCACATGCATACAGCGCCTCAAAACCGCCTTAAAACCTTAAGGGGCTTGATAGGGAATACTCGGTGCGCGAGTTTAGCTCATGCTTTTTTTATTTGATTGAATGACGAGACGAGCGAAGCGCTCGCCTGATGGTATGCGCCACGCCTGCCTATAAACAGAAGCAACACCACACAGAACTTTGAATCATAAAGCACTGCATGGCACTGAACTGCGCTCGTCACCATGACACATAAGATATTGTCTCATAATGTCGAGTAATTTCACTGGTTTCAATGTCCTTCAAACCGAAACACAACAGTGCTTACACACTGTTGCTTGGCAGCAGAAATAGACAAAGCGGTGGTACCAACCCAGACGGCCTCTCGCATACGAGGGACCTGCCACCTTAACGGATGTTTTACGATATTATGTCATCTCTCATTCTATTCATCCAAACCGGGACGAACAAAGTTAAAATAGTATCCGTTAAAATAATTTCAATGTATTTATGTGCGACGTCTGTTTTTTATAGCTCAACGGTTCTTTGGACGATATCATCGGGAGCCGCTTCAACTGGAGTGGAAAGTGCATAAAAATTAAACACAGTTTCACTACTTCCTTCCGTCTGTGTTGAATGACTCTTGATTTTTAAGTATACTGATAAAAAATAATTCACCAGCTGTTCTTTTTTATATAATAAATACACCCAACAGTCACATACATAGTCCTGACCCCACAGTAAGATACGAGTCTTGTGTCGTGGGTATCAGGAACTACGAGAGACTTTCGGTCTCACAACACCCACACCCCGAAACAAATATTTGTAGATCACACAAACTTTGTCTCGGTGCGGGGAACGAAGCCGCGGCCTCTCGCTTCACAGCCGGCTACTCGCCACGGAGGCTGTCAATAATAATAATAGACCGGCAAATGAGCAAGTGAGTCGCCTCGGGCACGAATTCCAATACCGGGCAGCTCATGAGAATTTTTGGCATCGAAAACAAACACAAATTGTGATTTCCCTGCCTCAGATTTGAACCGAGGACCATAGGCCATTTTATTGTAACAGTATTTTTACTGTTTTATTAAAGCCATAGTGAAATCATAAACGGCGATCGCGCTCGGCGAAATGGATTTACAATCCGTATAACGTGGAAGTGAGTACAATAAACCTTTATTTTCTCCTTAGTTACTTTGGCCAGTAGTTGCAATAACAATAAAAAAAATCACGCATTTTCCTTTCGATGGCGAAGGTAACAAGGCCAGACACGTTTTCCAACAAAAAATTACTCAACTGGGAATCGGAAGGGCCTTACGCGTTCACTACCTTTCAAAGATAAATAGTCCTGTAATACGCCACGACCACGAGCGAGTTTGAAGTTTACCATTATTAAGGTGGTTTTCTTGAAGACAGCGACCAGCGTGATGGTTTATTATCACTAACAAATAAATAAACTCACCCGACAGTCACGCACACAGTCCTGACCCCCCACTAGGTTAACCTGAACATTTTTCTCACTGCGGGAAGCGAATCCACGGCCTCTCGCTTCGCTGCCGGTTATATCTTCACCCACCACGGTGGCTGTCCAGGTGTCGATTCACATTTTCCGTTCATCTTTTAAAGCTGTAGCCCACGCCATTGGTCTTGAAAATAAACGATATTATATAATAACCAGCGCGGTGAAAGTGTTTTAATGTTTTTTTTGTTTTTGTCGCATTCGTACAAATTTTACTTCGACAGCAAGTTCTGTAATGAAGCAACAATACACGTACCTATATACAGTAATTGAGTCAACAGAATTCTGAGAATTTTGTCGTAAACGAAGTATATTTTTACGATTTAGCTTTAGCTACACCCTTAAGGTACAAGTTGGAAGCGGACGACATGACGCAGCAGCAGACGACGTGTAGTCGCTTCATGTCGTCACGACACGTCGTTACGACGTGTCGCTGCAGTCATGATTTCGAACCCGACTGCAGACGGCAACAGCAGATGAAATCCAGTTGGTACCGAGTGTTCCGTGAAACAAGATGCATTTTTTTATATCTTTTATTAGAAGAGGAAGAAGACTATGATGACTTGTTTTTGTTGTACTTGTACAGAAAAAGACGAGAAGCCATACGGCCTATGTTTAAATGCAGAACAAGTGAGGGAACCTATTCAATATTGATTAAAAACCATTTAGAAAGCGATATTAAAGAATTCAGACAGTATTGTCGTTTGAATCTTGAAATTCATTTTGAAAGAAACTCGCTGGACGTGTCGTCAGCGGCACTACTGATCCGCGGTCGGACGACACTGGCGTCTGCCGCTCGACGACGCGTCGCTAGCTTCGTGTCGCTGACTACGGATGTAATTTCATAGAAATACATAGAAACCAGTAGTGTCGCTGCGACACGTCGTCTGCTGCTGCGTCATGTCGTCCGCTTCCAACTTGTACCTTTAAACACGAAACGTGGCATTATATTGAAATAAAACTAATTTAAACGGATTTTATCGCGGTGGCGTGGCATTTTAACTGAACTATGATTGTCATGTTGGATCTTGTTGTTCGTAGAGCGATCCAAAGATTGTCTGAGGTTGGAACTTTGTCATATTTACATTGTAGAGAGTTTGCGCCCGTCTTGTTGCTAACCTTGTTAATAATGTGCGAAAGTTTGTGTAGTCTGCGACTAATTTTCATCATTTTGCATGTATTTGCCGGTGCCATGTTTGGTTCGTGATTGCTTTTGTCTTTACTGTTAAATGGATGTTTAATGAAGAAGAGGTTGTAGGTTGTTGTATTTATCTTTACGTAGTATATAAAAGGAGTCGCTTCTGCTGTCTGTTCGCTTAGACCTTTTAAAATATTCAACGTATTTTAATGCAATTTTCAGCAATAGATAGAGTGATTCATGAGGAACGTTTAGAGTTATATATACATATTATTACAAAAAAAGCCGAAAAATTCAAAGATGTGTAATAAGATGTACAAATATATTTTACCCATGCATCAACAAATATCGCATAGGTATACGTGATTTATAGTCGGACTTAAAACAATAGACATTCTTTACCAGTCAGTATTCTAGTTGTTAAGACATCGCTGGTAAAAAAGACCATGGTGGACACCACGACCGGCTGTGAAAGATTTCCTCCGAGCCTTCATTTTACTTGCTCGTTTGCTTAAATTTCGATTGTACATCTACACAGCAGCTGTACAGCTTAACACATTATTATTAATTACTTTTTATTTTATTTAATTATTACCATAAAAAACACGTTCACATATTGGTGCTTTAGTATTTTTACCTACCAGTTACGATATATAAATTTAATACGATTCGCTAGGGGCTATGTGACAGTTATCAAAAACACTTGCACAGAATCACTATAAAAAGCAACACGCCCGTGTAAAAGCCATTGAAAAATCACGTTCAGACGTTTAATATTATTGATGTAATGTAGAAACCACTCACAATCCAATCCAATCGTTCCCCGCCACTCGAGTCCGAATGTCTCATATTTATCAAAGCGTAAGAATCAATTTACTTACAAAAGACGCCGTCGCTTTGTCCTTTCGCCTTGCAACGGGATTTGTACTGAAAGAAATAGTCGTTCACCGCTGGCAACACTTCCGATTACACTCGCACATCGATCCAATTGACTTTTAACTTTCGAATAAAGAGAGTAAAGTCGAGAATGGACTAACAACAGAACAAGAAAAATGTAACAGCATTAACATAAAATTGAGTGAAATGCACAAAATGACAGTTTTTATTGTTGATATGAGAAATGATTTAACGTTTATAAAATGTATTCACATTTCATTGTTGTCAAATGAAGACGCGTATCGTGAAACAATTTATGGTATGTAGCGTTTATACCGACTGTATTTCAAGGAAAATTTTATTTTATTGAGAAATTCTTGAAGGTGTTTAAGATGGTATATTATTTCCATTGATAACTAAAGGCCTGTTTTAAGGTGTACGACCGAGACAAAAGACCTCATCACACGACGACAGCGACAAGTTCGTATTGTATGCAACTGTATTGGCAAGTTTAGAGATATGCGACTCGCAATCTGTTTCATACAATTTCATATAAAGCGGACCTGTGATTATCTCCTCTTGAGATTCGAAACACGCGTCGCGGTCTCCCTGTCACAGTCACACAACAAACATTAAGCTCTTAGTGCGACATTGTGTAACTACAATAAACAATTATATATTACTAAATTAACTCTTTGACAGGAAAAGAGCTGCCATATTTATTTATTAGTATAATGATGATAATTATTTTATCGGTTAATTAAATAACGATTGCTTACAGATTGAAAACTTGGCTCTTAATGATTTTCCAAGTTTAATTATAAAAAGTCTACATGTATGATCGTAACTGCCTTAAAAAGGACGATCTATATTTAATTCAAGGTTCCACCGCTTATTTCCCCAAGATATAGATTGTTCTCAATTGGATCTCATTGACTTTTATATTTTTCTCAGCAAAAAGATAGAATGTGGATAAACTGGGTACATATTTTATTTGTGGAAAGTGTGGGTGAGGCCGAACACCATTTGCGTTTACGATAGAGGAGAGACGAAATCGACTATTCATATCGATGTTATTCATATCTAAGTGTTATTCGATGTACAAGGGTTGGTAGCTTTGCTCAATATTTTGAAGCAGAAAAATGTTTTTAAAGAAGGGGCAAAGGAGTAAGTTATAGAAAGCTATCTGCACCGCCTATGATACTCACAATGCAAAATCAATCATCTATGTAACTGGTATTTGAAGAAAAAGACTATCAATGTATAAAGTACATTTATAACTTTGCAGGAAGTTTAATGACTGTCATATTTGTGTGGAGTTCATTTATGTCTGTATTGAGTAAAATCATTCTATTCAACTCTTTCCTAAGTGTAAATTTCTTTGTACCAGATAAGTCCTATTTTTTGCACTATGACAGCCCATAGTAATGTTTATGAATACGGGAGTAAATCACTGTATTTTTATATGTTTACCCTTTTTGGAAACTCAAAAACAGACAACAATTTCTACATCGTTTCTTTTTCTTACCCCGTCTAAACTGCTGTTATTATGCGATTCACTACATCTTTTGCACATTCTTTGTCTGTTAAAATAATTACATGTAAATTATCAATACTGCCTTTATTACTTTCCTTGCTATGCCAGCGCCTCAGCATTTCCTGCCTATACACTACTGGACCATAATTTTCTCGCGGTGAGACCTACATAAATTTATTTATCAGTTATTTTATTTACGTTACATCGGACAGCCCTATCGCATCCGAATTACTCTCCAAAGCCTACACGGCCTAGTAAACCGGATGGAACATCAGTTTCATAGTAGTTTGAACCGTACAGTAAAGGCCAAATGTACTGAACAGTATGTTACACAATTCGACGTGAAAATTTTAAAAAATTTACGAGTAAATATCAAAACGGACGGCTGTGTAAAATATTTTTCATCGTCACGAATCCGGAACTCGACTAAAAAGGCACAGAGAGTTCATAAAGGCATTCCATTTATATTGGCCGGTTTGTACTTATTCTATTATATAAAAATAAGTCGGGTTTTCCTTCCTGACGATATAACTCCAGAACGCACGAACCGATTTCCACGGTTTTGCATTCGTTGGAAAGGTCTCGGGCTCCGTGAGGTTTATAGCAACGAAAATCTAGGAAAAATTTCAATAGAAAAGCGGGAAAATAGGGAAAATCATTTTTTAAATACAGCGCCATCTCTGATACATAGCATGTACTACAAACCAATATTTTAAGTAGATGGCGTCGGTGCGTGACACATTGCTGACAGATGGCGCCACTGTTAGGCTACTTTTATCCCGGAAAATACAGATCACGCGGGCGGAGCCGCGCGGGACAGCTAGTACATTATATGGATGGCAATTATTGATGTTTGAGCTCTTTGTAATATTCGTTTCGGATTGCTGTTTTTTAATGAACACAACGCTGGAGAGCATTATTAAAACATTCTACGTATATGCGCCGTTGTGTGTGTTATGGTATAGGTTTACTGAAAGCCTAGGTATAAGCTCGCTTTATGGGAGTGGCTTTAATTCATAGTTTACAAAACTTCGACCCAATTCGAAATGTATATACAGAATACCTAGATGGTAAGTTCCTCGTATACGAGAGGCCGTCTGGATAGGTAACACAATTTTATCTATTTCAAGCTGTTAAACTGCAGTGTGTAAGTTCTGCTGTGTTTCGGTTTGAACGACATTGCAACCAGTGCACTAGACATTATGAGACATAAAATATTACGTCTTGAGGTGACAAGCGCAGCCTAGTGGCATTCAGTGTTATTTTTCAATCCAAAGCACTCTGTGGCATTGCTGATGTTTCTGGGCAAGTGTGACGCTTATCAACAAGCGATCGACCAGTTATTTAAGAGTAGGACAATAAATACTGAGAGGCCTTACTTACTTGAGACTTAAATTTGTACGCGGAACTCGATAAGTTCGCCATCTATTAACATCATAGACAACGAAATAAATTGCGCGAGCAGTGGGAGCACTAGCTGCATTTCTGCCTACTACTTCGGAGGTACAAGAGTAAACTTATGCTTAAGTATTGTTTTTATATAGCATCGAGCTGTAAACGAGCAATTGGGTCACCTGATGGTAACTGAGCACCACCGTCAATGAACATCTTAAATACATAATATCAGGTGAGCCTTCTGCGCGTTTGCCCCCTTTTTCCATAAAAAAAACACTATTAAAATCATGGACGCTCTGTCGATATTCAAGGGTAGGTGAGGATTTGGGCCTATGGGTACAACACCTACCATACAAAACGGATGAGCAAGCTGATACGTTGGTTTTCTGTGAGACAGAGATAACCCGGTCGAGCCGACTCGTTAATGCTGTACACAATACTGTTAACAGCTCTCTACCATTCTCAACGGCTGTATGTAATGGTTATGCCGCGTTTATTTGCAAAGCAATAAGTATAATTACAAGAGTTATCTCACTAGAATGTTAATAAAATAATCGTAAAGCGGATTTAATTTGCTCATCAAATAATTAACACTTGAGGTTTGCAATCTTTTATCCAGCGTGTATAATACTGTTTTTTTGTTATTTGCCTGAATGACGAAACGAGCAATTCGCTCGGCTGATGATAAGCATCACGCCTGCCCATGAACAGACACAACACCACACAGAAATTTCAATTACAAGCATTGCGTTCATCACTCTGAGATATAAGATGTTAAATCTCATAATGCCTTCATTTCACTGGCTTCAATATCCTCCAAACCAAAATAAATCAATGCTTTCACACTGTTACTTGGTAGTAATAGACAAATCGGTGGCACCAACCCAGACGACCCCTCGCATGTGAGGGACGGACCTTGTTAAAATATTAAAATTAAAATAAGCCACAAAATATTACTCAAAGGTAATAAATACCCTTGCCTTTGTCAGTTTTTCCAAAAAACATTTTTTTGTTTTTGTTTTATGACACTCTCCTTGCCGATGGCCGATATATACATACCTATCTTATACTCCAGAGAATCAACAATAAACAGGACGGGTCACGTTTCATTCCGATACACCGGATTCAGATCATTTCTGCGAGGTCACTCTCTTCAAATATGCTACAACTAAGGAAGCAACTGGTATTTCTTTGGATATTCTGAATATGCTTCGGAAAGTTGACAAGGTATTTTCATTTTATTTGTTTTATTCAAATAATAGTCTCGGGTCGAATGAAGTTCGCTCAGAGCAAAAGAATCCGAGCGTGTTATGTATTGTGAGATGCGATATTGAAATTGTGCTGTGCTTTAGTAGATTTCTTGCATTTTGAAGTGATGAAATATTATTTACATTCACGCGAGAATTGCTCCCACTAATGGGATAAAAAGTGTATTTCTTAACATTTGAGTGGTAGAGCCACGCTGTAGATAGTTTTGTCTACAGCACGAATGAGCTGGCTCGACCCGGTCTTTACCACTGTCTCACAGAAAACCGATCGAAAGTACTGGCTTGCTGCTGCGTTTTGTACGCCCATGATTGATCCTCATATTTACCAATCGTGTTGATATTTGCTGTTGCGACAATGGCATAGTTTAATTGTAATATAATGATGTTGCATTATTTTTTTGCGGTTCAAAGGTCCATAAATAGGCGAATGACATTCAACAATGGGTATTTTTGTCTAAACAACAAAAATCGTTTACATTTTCTTCAGTGGCTTCTTTAAGTAAAAAACCGTGAATTCGACAAAAAAATTATCTGTAAATTTTTATTCAGAACGCCTGAACAGACGCCACGATGACACAGACTTACAAAGCCACTGACAAAAAGGGATCAATCTCATCAAGGATCAATCTTTTTATCACTGGTTAAAAACAGCTTATTTAAATATTTAATAATTTCTAGGATTGTATTCATAATCCGTCGTTGAAGGAAAAACGTTTCATTCAACGACATTATGCATGAGGGTGAAACACAACGATTTTATTAAGATATACATTATGACATAACCTACATTTGCGGTAGGGTTTATGCAAATAAATTCAATAATAAATTTTATAGATATGTTTGTTTCACCCGCACAATAACTCGCCGTGTCTCGATCCGGGATCGTTCAATTTACTTCCCTTTCCACCTGCTTTTGAAATAAACTTTGTAATAAAAATACTTCATTTATGTAACGTTTTGTTTGTGTCGTACATTTGTATAAGAAATTGGTAATGATTTCTTACGTTTACGCGAATGTTACTCAATAAGTTGAATGTTTTATTTCAATAAGAAATTGGTATTTAGGTGGTTTTTTTTTTTTATTAACCTATATTGTCCCACTGCTGGGCAAAGGTCTCCCTTAACTTCTTCCAACATTCCCTATTTACGGCTGTTGTCGGCCAGTTTTTTGCGAAGTGGTCAAGGTCGTCGCGCCACCTCTTTCGGGGTCTGCCCCGTCGCCGTCTGCCATCTTCAGGAACCCAATGGGTGACAGTCCTAGCCCACCTCTCCGGACCCATCCGGCTTACGTGGCCCAGTCCCATTTCAACATGGACAATTTGTATCCTACATCGGTTATTTTAGTTATTTTATTTTATTTAGGTGGTTAACTGAATTTTATTTTACATTTGATGTAAATTTATTAATTAATTATGATGGTATACTGGTATACTAAACAAAAGCCATCATAAAATGAATCGTAAAAAAAAATGATTTTCATGATCAATAATAATTCTGTTAATGGAACATGATCGTTTCTGCCCTCATTCCTAAGCGTGATCCAGGAAAACCTATATTTTTAACTATCCTTCGTTAAATAAAACTAGATTTTTGGTAATATTCTAGAAAATATTACAGCATCGGTAAAGGGTTAAATGAAACAATATATATTTTTTGGTATTTCGGTTTAATATTTTGGTTAATTTATGATATGGTTATGGAGGCATTTACTTTTAAATACACTGTAAGTACTTATTAACATCAAATCTAATTTAGTCTTTTCACCAAGCCATTAAAAAAGCAACTGCCAACATTATTTGCAAAAATTTTCGATACACCTCGAAAATATGACGAAGCAAATATTTTTTTAAAATTCCATCATGAAGCCTTTGAAAAAGTTAATGCAAAAAGCGCATCTTCCTTGAATAAGGACATAATTTTTTAAAATTCAGTCTCCCCGTTTTCACCACGTCTGGCAAGATCAAAGTGCACAAATCTTGCTGAAACCTTTTTAAGTCAACCAAAGTACACTTTTAACTTTGAATCATTAAAACGCCTATCCTTTGTACGCAACGCTTTATATGAGGGTCCTTTGGTCTATGGTCTGAGTGAGAGAAAAGAGCGTGTCTGATTTTCATATGTAGAAAGAAAGAAAGAAAATTTATTTGCAACAAACACAAATTACACAAGAATAAGATAAAAACACTTAAATTAAATTTGTTACAAAAAAGCTCCAACTCAGCAATAAGCTGGCAGTATAGCCAGCGCTGGTCTTCCGTTGGGCCTTTTGTGTATGTATGTATTTGTTTATGGAATATTGTGTGTTGTAGACTTAGTGGCACTTTTTAGTACTTAAAATGGCACTATCATATCGCTGTTTTTTATTTTGTTTTTGTACTGACTTACTGATGGATTCATCAACGCGGAGCCTACCCCGCTGGGGCTACAAACTTGTAATGTTGGCAGTTGATGTCTTTTATGTTGTAAAGTTAGGATTTTTGGAAATTTCATCCCTAACGGGGGTAAACTAAGGGATGAGCGATTGTATAGAAGTATAACGGAAATATAACGTTGCAGAATATCACACAGGCGGAGCCGCGAACCAATGCCAATATTTAATATGGTCGCACCACATAATACCAAATCCACCGTCAAATCATGGTGATAAGGCGGACCCTGGCAATAAGCCGGGATAACACCAGGCGGAAAGAAAGAATTTATTATTTTTAGCTCATAAAAATAATCGTTGGAGTCTTTAAACGGTTGAGTCTACAAACATAATTATGCAAGAACATTACTCGCTCCGCTTGTAGCTTTGTCCCATAATTCTCACCTAGCCCTAATAGACCATTCAGCTAGCATCAGCAAACGCTTCAGCGCTTAAAGTTAACGAGCCAGATTTTCTTCTATAAATATCTCACATATAATTTTCTAGGCTCAGAAATAGTGAATTTATTGAACCTTTTAACTTAGTAAACACACCGCTATTTGTGGATTTAAACTTTAATAGAAACATTTAGGGTGGATTGAACCAACCGTCGCGTCGCGTCGCTTCGGTTAAAATTATTCAATGGCAGCTAATGGATTGTTACAAAAACAATCCATTAGCTGTCATTGATTGAGCTATTGCTCACGTTTATGTTATACTATTAATTGATAGCCTCCGTAGCGCAGAGAGTGAGAAAAGAGAAGCCGTGGGTTCGATTCCCGCACCGAGACAATTTTTTGTGAGATTCACTTCGGGTCGGTTAAAAATAGACCTCCGCTATCCACTAACATACCTATACACTCTACTATTGAAAACACACCACAACCATCTAAATGAGTTAAAAAAAAACGCTGTCAAACCATCAACAACTAACGAAGCAATAACTCTACATCGTTACACAAAAAAAATATGTTTTAAAAAAAGCAAAAAAAGGCAACAATGCAGCTAGGTTGGTTAGCGTAATATTTTTGCTTTCCCTCCACGTTGAAGAGGGCCTCGACTTTGCCCTCCCGCAAAAGCCCGGGTTAATGAGACCGCTTGCGCTATTTCAGCTCGTTTTTTTTCACTCGCAAACAAAACATTACCATTTGGAGTGAGACGCCTAGTATTCCAGTAATTTTAAGAACCGCCGTACCGACTATGTAATGTCAAGGAAATTGAAATGTTAAGTCTGTTGGGAATCGTTTTGAACCGCCGATAATAAAGACGGGTGTTATAATTTTGACCACTTTGTCTGTCGATAGTAAATAAATACACCCAACAGTCACACACATAGTCTTGGCCCCACTCTAGGTATCAGGAACTATGAGAGACTTGTACACAATATCCACATCGGAAATAAATATTTGTAGATCACACAAACATTTGTCTCGATCATTGCTTAAACTGGACCGATTTGAATGCGGATTTTTCATCGGAAAGTTGTTTTGATAGTTCTTACTTGTGTATGAAGAAATATTTCCAACTCCTTCCTAACTTTTTATTTGATTAATTTCGTTGGCGGGACCAAATCAATGTAGCATTCCCAGAGACTCACCGAGCTTCACTGCTCAGTGTCAACATAAATGCCTGCCACTGTCAATCCTGGTGTACAGGACGGTGCAGTGGTGGGTGTGTGGGCGAGATAGTCTCGTTGTCTGAGTATTTTATCGATTAAGGTATTCAAGTTGAATGGTTGGGAAGCTTCTGATTTTTTTTTTATAGCATAGGCCGGCAAACGAGCAAGTGAGTCACTTGATGGTAAGTGATCTCCACCGCCCATGTACGCCCACAACCAGAAGAATCATGGGCGCGTTGCCGACCATAAGGAAAGGGATAATTAGGGATTGGGAAGGGGAGAGGATTTGGGCTTTCGGATATCTCACTCACCGTACGAAACGCAGCAGCATGCCGGTACTTTACGTCGGTTTTCTGTGAGATAGTGGTAACGACCCGTTCGAGCCAGCCCATTTATGCTGTAGACAAAACAGATAATCAGTGGTAACAGTTATGATATCTGATCATATAAAATTTGCTGATGATTTTTTACGTATTATTACTTTTAATAGACTTTAATTTTCAGTAATGTGTTTTTACATTTCTTGTATAAGAAATGGATTATTTTAAAAGATGTTTTTTGCTTATTCATTTTGTAACTTGTGAATAAATAAGGAGTATGAAATGATCATTGCATATTTTTGTAAATTAAATGCTCCACAAAAATGGTTTGTTATACTTAGTCGATTAAATTAAGCTTTTAAAAAATATTCATCATCAAGCTTTAATGCATACCGATCTTAACAGTTTTTGATAGTTAATTCGGATGATTTCAATTTAATTTACAAGTTTTGAGGAAATTTATACAAATTTAAATTGTTACTAACAGAGAAATGCTTCAAAGTGTATTTCGGTCGCCCACAACAAACAGTTTTTAAGACTGTTTACGCACTACATTCAATCCGAATACGAGAAATCTCAATCCGTAGTTGCTGTAGTTATTTTGATGATGCGGTATGAGGGTGGTAAATCATTGATTACTACACAGGGGGTTAACGACCCTACCTCTGTACCCAGACGGCTCTCAAAACGCAAGTGGCGTAACTAACCGAATTAATATGTGTTTTTCACTGTGCGTATACTGGTCGCCAGCGAAGCGGAGGCAAGTACAGTGCAGCCGAGAATTTTGTGCAAGGTTTTTTTTTTACTAGCCTATAATGTGTCCCACTGCTGGGCACCCTCCCCTTTACTCTTCCACTGAGTTCGATCTTCTGTCAGCTTCTCCCAATTTGTTTCGAATGCGTCCAATCGTCTTTCCACCTTTTTTTCGGTTGTCCGCGTTTTCTTTGACAATTCTTGTCCAGTTTGTCACCAGTTTGGCCCAAATTAAATATGAATAAATATCAGCCCTGTACTATACTGTCTCACTCCTGATCATGGGCCTCCTTTCATGAGGGGACCTTAGTCTGCCACGCTGGCCTAATGCGACTTGATAGACTTCACACACCTTCAAAGTTCTCATGGAGAATTCTCAGATATGCAGGTTTACTCACGATGTTTCCATCACCGTTATATCAAGCGATAATTGAAAATGAATATACACATAACTGAGAAAATTTTGTGTTGCACGGTCTTGGTGATGGTTTAAAACTGCGACCTTCGTCTCGTTAGTCCGCTCCACATTCCGCTGAGATATCGCGGATCTAATTACCAATTTTGAGTCGGTGCTTTAGCAATTTAATTGTCGAATATTGGTAAAAGGCGCTGACTCAAAATAATTACAAGGTCCCTCGTATGCGAGAGGCCCGCTGGGTTAATACCACCGCCTTGTCTATTTCTGCCGCCAAGCAACAGTATGTAAGCGCTGTTGTGTTTCGGTTTGAATGACATTGATACCAGTGAAATTAATGGGCATTATGAGACTTAACATCTTATGTTTCGTGGTGACGAGCGCAGTTCAGTGCCATTCAGTGCTTTGTAATACAAAATTCTGTGTGGTGTTGCTTCTGTTTATAGGCAAGCGTGGTGCTTACCATCAGGCGAGCGACTTGCTCGTCGCGTCATTCAACAACAAAAAAAAAGCTATTTGGGGACCATGTGTGTGACTGACTGTTCAGTGTGTTATTTATTTATTATTTCGAATGAAAAAGTATCATAACCAGAGGCATCCTGTAAAGTTATTCGTGAATGGTTAAACATGTAAAATCCATATATAGGCCGCCGAATCTCCGCCGTAGTTATTCGTCCTCTAAAAAAACATTTGCCACCCGTATCGCTCGGCTAAAAGTTAACTTATTAAAATGACGAGGTCTCATCAAAATAACAACATTGTCTGCAACCCTAATGACTGTCGGCGTGCGGTACGTTAAACTTTGTCAAATGAAATATTTACGGAGTACTTTCTGGTGGCATTTTAAATCTTACTTCGACGGCATATTGTTGCTGTTCATTTTGTAACGTTAAAAGTCATTTACATGTAATGCTTTTTCTTTTGTTTATGGTAATGCGTTTGTAAGCGAACGTCGGAATTTTATGATGTTATTTTATTGTGTTAGTTTTTTTCTGCGACTATAAGGAAGTTGTTTTTGCTGTAAACATATTGCGGGTGATATGTTTTATATCATAACTATCTGCCTTCGCGGTTTTATCGCAGGTACTGCCTTGCTCCCATGGATCATAATGTGAAATAAACCTTCCGATATAAATTATCTAAATGACAGTGAAAACGGCATCTAAATCCATTGCACAGTTTTGGGAGAAATAAACGGACGGAGTATTATTATCATTTATATCAAAACTTAAAAGCCGACTTCACAAGAATAACACTAAAAGTAAAAAAAAAAACAATTTCAGGCTTTTTTTTATTTAATTGCATGACGAAACGAGCAAGGCGCTCGCTTTAGAAAATTCTCAGTACCAGTATACTAGGCCTACTAGTATTAAAACTTTAGATGCTAGAAGACAAATAAAATCGAATCTCGGTCACAATAACGTACTGTACGCCTACGCGTCCTGCGTCGTACGCTTCCTTGCGTAATATAAAAAGGATTCCTCCATTTGGTTGACAGTTTTATTGAGTGCGTACCTCACTGAGTTCCCGATTGATCCTCCCAGATGTCATCCGAAGTGACATTACAGCTGTCTCTTACGCTGAGAGTTGGCTTAATATCACAAAAAGGCTTTTGTTGTCTATTTTTTCTACCTTCGCGACCTTCGAATGTGAGTAGTCAGTGATATTTTGAGCCGTACGTGTAATGTGTTTGTGAAATTCACGCATCGTGTTGCTGGTGGGAGGCTGTTTTTTTATAGCATAGGCCGGCAAACGAGCAAGTAGGTCACCTGATGTTAAGTGATCTCCACCGCCCATGTACGGCTACAATGCTAGAAGAATCATAGGCACGTTGCCGACCTTAAAAGAAAAGGGATAATTAAGGGATTGGGAAAGGAGAGGGATTTGGGACTCCGGATATCCCATTCATGCTGTAGATAAAACTGTCTACAGCGTGGCTCTAACACTTTTAAAAGTCCCTATGGAAACTATTAATTTTAATCAAGAAAATGGCGAATTTTCAAATATACAGGTGTCCTCACGATGTTTTTCTTAACCGTAAAGCTTTATATAAATCCAGCTTTTCATGAACATTCTCTGTATGCGAGCTTATGTTAAAAATGCACATTTTTATTTACATCCGCGTACATTTACTTAATGCTTGGGTTCAACATAATCCACGTCATTATAGCAGCAATTTGGAGCCCAGATTTGGGTCCATTATTGGCAAGACAAATTTGTTCATTATGTTACCCTACACGTCCAGTATACCATGACCCCGCCTTTACATCCTTCCGTGAAGATTTTGAACGCTACGTTATTGATAGGAGAGATCTATTTATAATGGACATTTGGTACCCCACTCGCCAAAGGTGTTTTGTTTCGTATAAAATTACTATAATCCCAAGTTGAGTTTAAGATTCAAGTAGTAACAGTTAACCTACTTTTGTTTATGCGTTTTCGACTTACTTTGAAGAGGGTAACTTTGTACAGAAGGTACTATATGTTTACGTAAATTAATATAGTCGTTTGTTTTAGACGTTGGTTATTGTGACTTAAAAAAAGTCTCAATGAAATCTGAATCTAGAATCATGAACAATCTAATTCTACAGTCATTTGTTTTACACAAATGACTATAGAATATACACGTAATTTAGAAAAGTTGAGGTGCATTCTCTTGGGGCTGGACTCAAACTTGTGGCTTTGGTTTCGGCAGTCCGTACCATTCCCCGCTGATTTCTAACTGTTAAACGGCTGCGTGGAAAGTTCTGAAAAAATCAAGCTAAGACAGCCTACGAGGCGCAGTGTGCGGATAGCCGACTGTGAAGAGAGAGGCCGTGAGTTCAATTCTCGCATCGAGACAAATATTTGTGTGATCCACGAATATTTGTTTCGGGTCTGGGTATTGTAGGACCGCAAGTCCCTTATAGTTCCTGATACTCCTGACACAGGTTAACCTAGTGTGGAGTCAGGACTATATGTATGTATGTCGGATGTATTTTATTAATTTATCATAGCTTTTATATTGTAACTCTTCACTGCGTGGTCCTACACGCACATGAACGGCTTTTCATTGCATATTCGTGAAATACGACGATTGCCGCGCTGCATAACTTATAGCATTATATACGCCCCTAGTCCCCACAATACCCATTAAACCGTGTAGCATTTAAAAGTTCACCCCCAAGGTAGGCATCGAGGTTAAAACGCAACTCCCTCTAGATTTACGTGCGCTAAAATTATCCCCATTGAGCTTGAAACACGTGCGGGAACCTCGTTACATGTTAGAAAAGCCGGTTTTAATATGTTATACGAGATTTGGATTACGTGACATGATCTGACTTGATGGTACGGTGGCAAAACACGTTTCATTACTAACGTTTAAGTGGTAGGTACTTCTTGTGAGAAGGGCTGCTTGTGTAGGTCCCTCCGCTTGTATTTGTTTGTTACGAATTTTGAGACTATCCCGGCCACACACCCGACACTGTAACTCCTGTGCACCAGGATCAACAGTGGCACGCACTTTTGTCGACACCGAGCAGTTAAGCTCGGCGAGTATCTGTCCCGCAACGAAATTAATCATATAGAAGGTTAGGGAGGAGTTGGAAATATTAATTGTCCACTTCCCTTCATAGCAAAGCGGGAGACAAAATAATGAATTGAGGAGATATTAACCTCAGGTGTAACGACATTTACAACTGGAGAAGCCAGATGTAAAGCACCACGGATGTCATTAAGTTGGTCCTATCACACGAGATCTTACACTTGATTCCAATAATAGGTATGACAAAAACGCCGGAAAGCACGGAAATTCTTTCTAGTCTACATACAGTTCTAGTATACAGCTCGTCGTACAGTATTTGCATACTGTCTAACATAATGTTGCGCCCGTGTTGCCAGAGACTACACTCCCAAAGAATATGATGTGCAGATTGCTTTGCTGGGCTTTGTCACGAATTACTGTTGTCTTCTTATTTAAAGGGCATTTCAGCTGCAACTCGGTATTTTAATACTCAACACGTAATGATGACGATTCTGACATGATCGGTCTAAATTATGATCCTTTTTTTGTAGCATAGACCGGCACACGAGCAAGCACTTATGGTAAGTGATTTCTACAGCCCATGTACGCCCACAATACTAGAAGACTCATAGGCCCTTTGCCGATCTCAAAGGGAAGGGATAATTAAAAGATTCCTCCGGATGCCTCCGGATATTTCACTCACCGTACAAAACGCAGCAGCAAGCCGCTACTTTACGTCGGTTTTCTGTGAGACAGTGGTGACAACCCGGTCAAGCCAGCCCGTTAATGTTATAGACTGTCTACAGCGTAACTCTACCATTCAAAAACTACTTTAAAACTTTCTACTTGAAACATTTTCAAACTTTCCGCCAATACTGTTACGTAATAACCCGAAATATTTGGACGTACCTAAGTAAGATCTTCGAAGTAATGGTTGCCGAAAAGTCTTCATAAGTTTTCTGTCATTTTCTTTAGTATGGCTGCATTTTCAGCATACTTGGAACATATTAGCAAAAGTACCGGAAACATAATTTCGGAAAGCATTAAATAACACCTATATTTAGTTAAACTCAGTTCACCTCAGTATATTTGTCTTAATGCCCCTTTTGCGACACTTCTACGAAACTATAAAGCCGTGTAACAATGTACGATCTAGTTTTCCGAAGAACCTTATGAATAGACTATAGTGTAAGTTTACTGTTTAGTGAGTGAGGCAGGACACTGGGCTATTACACCAGGGACGTAACATTTTCTTTTTTTATATATCATGGGTTTTGCCCAAACTCAATGCAAGCCGCTTCCAGCAGGCCGGTCTGGAAATCTTTGGGGAGGCCTATGTTCAGTAGTGGACTTCCTGAGGCCGATAATGATGATGATGACAAGACAATATGCGCAAATTAACTTGGATGGCATGAAGTTACCCAAGAACGGCTTGACGTAACAACTGTTGTTTTCAAAGACAAAACGGTGAAGGAAGGCGTAGACGGCGGTAGAAATTAGCAAGAAAGAAAGAAAGAAACATTTATTACTGGCACTATACATATGTAAACTTATAACAAACAAACAATGACAAATAAAAAAGAAAATAAAAATCACTTATAATTAATTTTTAACTAAAATTTAAATTAAATACATGCCAGCAAAGGTACCTCTCATTCAGCATGATAATTATTTACTTCAGCCGGACAAATTTTTGCGCGTATGTTATACGATTGAATACGTTACTAATCTTTTGAGTTTCGAATGGTGCACTAAAATCATTAATGTGCAGCAACGCGGGTATTAATTTATGCGTGTCACCGGGAATTGAGTTAGTTGTGTTCGGAATAGTTCTATTTTAGTTCTATTGTAACTATGTAGTCTCGGTTGTGTCGCGGATTATTGCTTCATTTACTGAAATTAGGCTATTGACTTACGATACTTTAGGCATTTTTTGGCGGTTGTGCTTTTTAATACAAATTTGTTGTTTAGTCATTAATTATTTAGCCATGAGCCAGTTATTGGAATTGTATTAAAAGATAGTTGTAAAATAAATATTATATTTTCCCTTTTTTGTTGTACGTTGCAACTTTAAGTATCCATTATCAAACTTCTAAAGAAAGAATCTATACATCACTATGTTCAAGTAAAGTTAAGTAATTCAATCCTGTCAATTCAATCAAGTCAAATCCAGCAATCAATCTTAAAAGACATTATTTTCCCACCGGAACCGATACCGGAGATTAAGCTGCACTCCCGACCTTTCGTCAATCGACTTTCTTGTTTACATCCCTAGTCGTAACGCAAACAAATTAGGTCGCTCGCACGCACGCGATTCATTGTTCGTTTTTTTTAATGATATTGTAAATGTCGTCGTAGGATCCCCGTTTATTCTCAAATTAAAGTACGACCTCGGCTTCCTTCTGTTTGTATTGTTTTGGCCGGATTCAGATGATGGATATATTCTTTTTTTGACAAATATTATTTGGGTAAACAGCGGTTTAATTAGAAATTTTCTATCTACGAAACAAATTTTTTTGACAAGTTGTGCTTGTAAATTCAATTATCAGGCTTGTTAATTTTTCTTTTGAGGAAACCAAAAAATTACTTTGAAGGCAAATTACTATGATGGATTGTACCAAGGGTGCGTAACGAAAATGCGCTAGCTTGGCGTATTAGAATGAGCCTTGACAGCCAATGGTTTCTCCACGGATGATCTTCAAAACCGGAAGAAGTAGAACCGTCTACGTATGAAGGCGGACCTTGACAATTAGCCGGGATAACACCCCGCAGAAAAAAACAATTAGCTTAGGCGGGCAAACGAGCAAGTCACCTAGTGGCAAGTAATCTCCACCGACCGTGTACCAATAATACCAAAAGAATCATGGGGGCATTGCCAGCCTTAAAAGAAAGGTATTGGGAAAGGAAGGGGGATTTGGGCCTCAGGATAAACGAAATGAAACGAACTTCACTTCGATTTTCGATGAGATAGTAGTAAGGCCACAAAACGACCTTAAGTTTTTCATTGACGTTAATGTTACGCTATCCTGGATACATACATTCATATAACTGAATTATTGACACACCTACTAAGGACGAACAGACAGTTGTGTGCTTTTCATATGAAAATAAATCCTGCCAAGCCGGCGGAGGTTTTACTTCAAATAAAGACCGGGATATACGCGACACCTAAATATTTACACTAACCTACATTAAGTACAGTCGCCAACATTGTTACTGCAACCGGTGAAACAAAGCGCACCATTATAATCTTTAACGATCGGGAAATAATGTTTATATTCGCATGAGTTATGGAGGAAATATAAATAAATATTAGTGCGCTTTTGTATCGGAACATTTGTTACGAATGACGAGCGACACGTTTATATGTGCGACGTTAATTTTGACACACATATATTAATATGAATGTTGTTTTATGATCGTGTATCAATCGTCGGTTCGCCGAAGCGTTACAAAGTGTGTATTTTGTTGTGTATGTTATAATGGTAATAAGGAATTGGAACACACTTTTTGACTTTGTTTGATTATTATTATTATTTCGACTAATAATAATATTTTTTTATTCATATTTTTTCTTTAGAGAACTTCTTGAAAACTCAAACACATGATTGCCCGACCTGGGATTTAAATCCAGCACCTCATCGGTTTCTCAGTCTAAGTACGCCATCGCTAGACCAAAAAGACTAATTTTCTTATGCATTGTGTTAACGACTGTACGTACGTAAGCAAATAATGTCGAAACACAGAAATCAATACAAAAGCTTTCTCTGATGCAATCTTAAATAAGTACCAAAGGTCTTAAAAAGGTTTTTATTGACTTTCATTGTTTTCTTGCGGTAAATATTGCAATATTTGTAATGGTATGTACACATCCACTGTATTGCCAATATCCATTATGACTGCTCATTTTTCTTTTTTTTTAAAGCATAGGCCAGCAAACTAGTAAGTGGGTCACTTGAAGATAAGTGAGTTCCACCGTACATGGGATGTACGCCCACAATACATTAACACTGACGAATTGTCACCTAAACGATATTATATCACGAATTATCTTTGATTCAATAGCAAACATACAACTGTATATTGTGTAAGGAGCTGTTTATTGTAATTGTGGCTACCCTAATGCAACGTAACTTATGACTATACAGTTTCTTTCGGACTGCACTGAATAATCACAAATGAATACATTCCGCTGTTGTGTGGATCACGTATGAAATGAAATTATTTTAATTAAAATTTATAATTCTGGCCAGTGCTTTAAAATCATGACGGCCACCGATTCGCTTTTGGACTGCATTTTATTTACTACCAACTGCGGTTTAATTACTTCACTGCTCCGTTTAAAATAAACCTCCCATTTGAAAGCATATTGGTTTGTACAAGTATTTATTTTGTCGTGTCATTTTTTCGAGCAACTTAGTAAAATACTTGCGTATTTTTGAAGTGATTCTTTAGAATCGTTGTGATTTGAAAAATTTATGAAACGAAAAAGGCGTCACTAAAGAGGTTGGAAAGAAACAATACCTTAAGTATGTAAATATATGAAATGTAATATTTCTTTCTTTCTTTCTTCTATGTGGTAGTAATCTTAAGGCCCACAGTGTAACACGCATTTTATAAATACCTCCAAGAAAGAAACGACTCAAAAAATGCAATACCCCTTAACATACGGCGCTCATTTCGTTCACAATTACTTTGTACACTGTCGGTTACGCGTCTCGTAATGGCCTGCTCTTTTCTTTGAAACTCGTAGTAATCGTAAACTCTGCGCGCGCGTGGGTAGTCATAAATCGCTGCGGTCGTAGACGGGATGCGCGCACGTGTGTACACACTTTCTGATTATTTTCTTAAAGATTCGCCTTTGAGCGTTTAAGTGGTTTTTACTATTTCATTCAGGTGTTCGTTTGTAGTTGTTTATTTGGGTAAAACAGGTGTAAGTGCAAAAAATTGTTTTTTTTTTGTATACACTTCTGACCCGTTTCGTCTACAAAATCTTATTATTAAACAAGAAATGTATATTTAAATAATAAATAAGTATATTTAAAATTGCTTTGGAGCAAAATCTCTGCGTTAAAATCATATTTCCACTAACTGTCGTAAAATCAATTTTCTGCGAGCCAATATGTAAATACTAAATACTCGCTGCACCGCTGGTGCTCGTTTGTAACACCGAGTAAGTCATGTTTACGATTTAATCGTATTTATGACTGGCACCGAAGAGTAATGGCATGCGAGATGATCCAGCTCTCTGTCTGTTATTTATAATATTGTTTAGTACTATTTTATAACTAGATACTACTATGTTTTCAACTAAATACGAGTGTTTATTGTCGAGGCATGAGTAGTTGAGAACACACATTCCGATGACATATTAATGTAGACCGGTTTACAAGTCAAGAGTATTCATAAACGGTGGTCATTTACCATCAGCTGATTAATTTGCTGCTATGCCCCTTATCCCTGTTCTTATACAAAGAGATTACAGTCTTAAGCCTTACTAATATAAATGCGAAAGTGAGTTTGTTTGTTACGCTTTCACGCCTAAATTGCTTAACATATTTTCACGATTTTTGGTACAGATAGATGGGACCATGGAGACGGTTATAATAGGGTAATTTTATCCTGGAAAAGGTGGTTCACGCGAACGGAGCTGAGAGCAAAAGCTAGTGTATAATGCTAAAAAAATGCATTTTAACCGTAACACTTTTGTTAAACTTTCATATAATATTACAAACAAATATAATAAAGAGATTAAAACAAGAGCTGCCCGAAATTACGGAACTTAAAATTGAATTTTCTAACTTACACCATTTAACCACCGGGCCGACGATTAGTTAAAAACGTTTGCGGCTCGCAACAAGTTACACGACACGACACGAGTAACAATGATCCTTTGTTCACTCCTTGAGTATTCTTGTAGATGCGGACAGGATATTATGTTGAAAGTGTTGCGAGAAATTATCGTGCAAATTGAGATTTAACAACTTATGTGTCGGGGTGACGAGCGCGGTCCAGCGTCATGTAGCGATTTGTAATCCAAGGTTTACAAGGTGGAAGGTCCCTCGTAGGCGAGAGGCCGTCTGGGTTGGTACCACCGCGCCGTCTATTTCTGCCGCCAAGCAACAGTGTTTAAGCACTGTTGTGTTTCCGTTTGAAGGACATTGAAGCCAGTGAAATTACTGGGAATTATGAGACTTAACATCTTATGTCTCGGGGTGATAAGCGCAGTTCAATGGCATGCAGTACTTTTTGATTCAAAGTTCTGTGTGGTGTTGTTTCGCTTACCATCAGGCGAGCGACTTGCTTGTGTCGTCATTCAATTAAATAATAAAAAAAATAACATGCCAAATTTCATAATACACAACACAACACTGCTGCTTGGAGGCAGATATAGACAAATCGGTTCTACCAAACCAGACGGCCTCTCGCATCCGAGGGACCTACCAACTAATGACAGTTTAGTATTACACAATGATCGGTATTTCATGGCATCAATGCTTCACGAATCTTGAAATTTCCCGGATGGCAAAATCCGTGTACTCGGTAAATTTTAAAATCACATATGCAAAATATAAATGTTATTGTGGGAAATTCACGTGGTGACGTTTCTTCCGGGCCGGTGTACGACACATTTTCACATTTCCCGAGGCGGAAAATGTGTTGCGCGCGGATCGCTGAAATTTCCACTAAATGCGGGGAACCGTCGTAGCCGCCGACCTTTATCCCATCGCTAAGTTATTTTGGATATTAAGCTTAGCTGTAGGCAGTTTTTTTTTATCCGAGCACGACACGTGGATCACTATGGCAGGTTTTAACACCATGTGTGCGGTGGTCGATATGCGGGCGGATGAATATTCTACCACCATGATAATTGAGATTGTTTTTTTTTGTATGCCATGCCGTAGACAAAGCTATTGACAGTTCTGTCTACAGCTTGCCATGGTACTTTAAAGTGGTAAAATAAATACTTAAAAAAAAGCAAGTCCAAAGAACAAAAGAAAAAATCCGCCTCATCAAACCTTTGAGTCGGTTCTATTAAAATTGTAATTTTTTAAAATTTTACTCATTTTGTTGCAGGTAAAGAAACAAGTGGTTTTTATTTATTGTGGCAGAGAGGAATCTACAGAGTTTAAGGAATATATCGGTAAGCCATTTAGTTACATAGAAAAAAGCACCTACAGTCACACGAATGACGAATAGCTTAGACTCCACACTCGGATTAAAGATAAAGTTTTTGTGTTGTATTATTCAGGAACCACAAAAACTTTCGGTCTCGCAACACCCATACCTGAGACATACTATGAGATAGCATTAGCTGAGCAAATGGTGTTCACAGGCACTAGAGATCACTTACCATGAGCTGACCCACTTGCTCGTTTACCGACCTCTGATATAATAAACATAAATGTAACAAAAACATATAGTGGTCTCTTTTCTTGGACGTAAACAGGCCTTTAGAAATAACCCTATAATGCAATGCACCCTAATTTAATAGTTCAATAGCACATTTAAATAAGAAATATTTCTGACTATCCGTTCTTTCTGCCTAGCATGTTCCCGGCTTAATACAAAAATCCGCTTTTCCGATTTGTCAACGGATTTGGTATTATGTTACTCGCCGTCTCACCTCCATAACCTGCAACAGGAACCGGATAACGACCACCGAACACTGGTGTTAAAACCTGCCATAGTGACCCATCTTATGTGGGTCGCATTCCAGGGTCAGCCAGTGTATATACGGTTCTCCCCAGGGGGTTTGCTCCCTAATCCTATCCTTTTCCCATACATTTATTCTTTCCCTCCCCTTCGACCCTGGGATGAGATACTGCATGGGTCGACTGTATCCCATTAGCAGGGTCCTGTAGTTCATCCCAAGGGTAAAAAAACCAACAAGCAACAAGAACCAAGTTTCGCCATCGCATCGTCTGTTAATCAGCAAAGTGTAACAGGTGCAGGCGAAGTTCACTTTGGGTGTAAGATAGAAAGAAATGAAATATATTTACTCATAAGTTAAGAGCATGTAAAAATTATATCTATGTACTAACAAATTAAAAGCTATAAAAAACTGTACAAAAAATAATAATAGGGATTTAATATTAATAAAAAGGACATACTAGCTTGTCGACAGAACTATGGGAAGTTGATCGTCCCCTTACCGTCCAAAAAACATTTCTGGCTAGTAAACAAAATTAAGCATATCCTATCCTGTATAAACAAGATGTTCAATCAAACATAATTACTCATAAAATATAAATTCGGAACATAAACAGCGGGTTTCAGCCGAAATCCTGTTAGGTGCGTCGCCACGTCACGATTAAGTAATACGTGATCAAAACAGCGTCGGCTAATCAAACGTTATAGTACGGATGATTAGCTGAGATACACTGGTGTATGTTTTTTGCACGTGATTTGAACTACATATAACGACCAGCTTTTGCTCGCGGCTCCGCCCGCGTGAACTGCATTTAAATATTATCATCCCCTATTTGGACCCCTTTGGGGTAGAATTTATCAAAATCCTTCTTAGCGGATGCCTACGTCATAACATCTAGCTGCATGCCAAATTTCAGTCCGATCCCTCCAGTGGTTTGGGCTGTGCGTTGATAGATCACTATGTCAGTCAGTCAGTCAGTCACCTTTGAGTTATTTAGATAATGTACGAGTTCTGTTTGTTACAATTGGCTCAGCTAGCATTTTTTATTTTATTTGATTGAATGACGAGACGAGCAAGGCGCTCACCTGTTAGAAGCGCTACGTCTGCCCATAAACAGAAGCAATACCTCACAGAACTTTGAAGTACATACCACTGCATAGAACTGCGCTCGTCACCCTGATACATAAGATGTTAAGTCTCTTCATAACCAGAAATTTCACTGGTATCAATGTTCTTCAAACCGAAACACAAGAGTGCTTACACGCTGTTGTTTGGCGGAAGAAATAGACAAAGCGATGGCACCAACCCAGCAATATTCAAAAGTTTATAATTCCTACCATTAGTCAATAGTCTGAAGAACTTTCTCGAACAATACATCAACAAAAAGCGATTCACAAACTATAAACAAAAAATATCACGAGCCCCCGATCCTCATCAACGCTCTGATATAATGGAGTTTCCACAGTTCGCTCGTTGTGTTTAAATTTATTGCGCTTAAGACATTTCTACGTAGAGAACTTAAACGTAACTCGAAACATTTTGCACCAGCGCGGAACGCGGACAACGTCACTGGCGCGAACTATTCTATTTAAAAAGTGTTTTGCAGGTTTTTTTTTAAAGCAAACGAAGAAGCAGGTGGGTAGACGAGATGATCCAAGCGCTCGCCTGATGGTAATCGCCACGCTTGCCTTTAAACAAAAGCAACACCACACAGAACTTTGAATTACAAAGCACGGCATGGCACTGAACTGTGCTCGTCATCCCGAGACATAAGATGTTAAGTATCATAATACCCAATAATATCACTGTCTTCAATGTCCTAATATTCAAACGGAAACAAAACAGTGCTTAGACAATGTTGCTTGGCGGCAGAAATAGACAAAACTGGTGGTACTAACCCAGACGGCCTCTCGCACACCTGGGATCTGCTAAGTCTATAAATATATAAATAAATACACCCAACAGTCACATATATAGTCCTGACCCCACAGTAAGATATGAGTCTTGTGTCGTAGGTATCAGGAACTACAGAGACTTTCGGCCTCACTGCACCCAAATCCTGAAACAAATATTTGTGGAGCACACAAGCATTTGTCTCGGTGCGGGGATCGAACCCGCGGCCTCTCGCTTCACAGCCGGCTACTCGCCCGCTGCGCCACGGGGGCTGTCAATTGTCTCTTCATTTTACTATCATTTAAATTATCTATTCGTTGACTTATAGAGTGTTACAATCTTCTGTGGTCAAAGGAAACACCTGTCAGAGCCTACAAGTATCTCCTCATTACCATAACTATACCAGTTTTCTTACTTGTTTTTTTTGCCTGTATGATTTGTGATCTGAGAGAAACGCAGCACATTTTCAGTTTAAATAAATATTGTCTTTAAATCTGTTTAAATAACCTTGTCTTATTCAAACAGACCAAGGCTGCGTCTCATGCTTTTTGTGTGTTTATATATTTTAATATCCTATGTCTCGGAATGACGAGCGCAGTTAGTGCCATGCAGTGCTTTGTAATTCAAAGTTCTGTGTGGTGTTGCATTTGTTTATGGGCAGCCAGTTCGTCTCGTCATTCGCCCATGAACACCTAGAATACCAAAAGAATCGTGGACGCATTGCCAACCTTAAACGAAAGAAATGGGGCACCCAATTATATTATACTATTCCATCAATCCATTTAGTTCAAGAACAAATTTGGCTAGCTAAAATTTCCTGATCCATTTTACGAATAGACCCTGATTCGAATCAATTTGTATACCAATCGTCCGAACCGGTAGTAGATTATCTAGCAGTTGAACGAAAATAGTCCGAATATTGTTTATTCGGCTGCGTTCAGAATTCGGCCCAGGTTGAAATTCAAACGTAAAAAATAACAACAACATTCGACGTGAATTTATGATAATTATCATTGATTCAAGGTCGATGTGTATTAGATGAACAGTTATTTATTTTTACTGTGATTTATATCAAAGCGATTTTTTTGCACTGATTGTGATTGGACTGAAAGAGCCCAAATAGATGTCAGTTGCAAGTGGAAAACCTTTGTCTGCCTAACCAAATGGGAAATAGGCGTGAATCTTTATAAAAAGCAACGATAGCTCAACTGGGAGTGGTACGGACTACGGAGATGGAAGTTGCAGATTCGAAACCGCCCCCAGAGATGCATCTCTGACTTTTATAAAGTTACGTGTATATTCATTGTTAATTATCGCTTCCTTTACGTTGAAGGAAACATCCTGACGAAACCTGCATACCTGAATTTGCCATAAGAATTTCGGAGCAATGTAAAATATACCAACCCGCATACGGCCACGGTGATGGACTAAGGCCTCTCATTCGTGGAGGATGCCCGTGCCTGCTAGAACACGGTATAATACAGTTTTTTTTAAATTCAATGACGAGACGAGCAAATCGCTGGCCTGATGGTAAGCGCTACGCCTGCTCATAAACAGAAGCAACACCACACAAGACTTTGAATTTAAAGCACTGCATGGCACTCGACTGCGCTCGTCACCCTGAGACATATTACATTACTTGGTAAATATTAAATCAAACGATTATGTACTCATTATCCCATTCATTTTAATTACAACCATCCTATTATTTTATTAGATACTTCACCTCTCCTCTACCAAATTTTACTCACCGTACTTCACTTAAAACTCTGCACTAACAGCCCAAAGAGAGTTTTATGGTCCTTCGAGCCGGATAAGATTTTACAGCGAACATTTAGTTTCAACAACGTAAATTATAATGAAGTTTAATTAGAGTACGCATCAATTTTTACTTGGTTCTAGTTATGCGTTCCGGTAATCTTCGTCAATATCAAAAATACACATGCGTATAGAGACCGTTTACTATGTCAGATTATATACTCATTATTGTCTTGAGTGTCTTATCAAGTGTGGATGAGCGGAAATGTAAAGTTTTCTAATTTTTGAATTTCCCAAAACCACATGGCTTCCGCGTATTATACATTACATTATTAGAGTCAGGCTAAGTCAGTTGTGCTGTTTCTGCAGTAAAAATCTTCATTCCTAAACAGGTCACGTAGAGAGATGTCGAGAATACTTCCCTGCACATAACGTTGACTGTTCTTGTAATATATCTTTACTACCCACTTAGTCCAGTTAGGTTCCATAAATCCAGGTTTAACGAGAGTTGAATTTTGAAGCTTTGTTTAAAAATGTATGCTGCTAATATAATTTTATATATCAATATACAATTGGATACAATTTTTATCCTGACTCGGCAAAGTGACTACGCTACACCTGATGGTAAGTGTAGCGCAATCCAAGAATAGTGTCGACCAACTATAAACAATGTGTCCATCGTAGGTCGGCAAGATCATGCCGGCCTGCCAAAGGGTCAAGGGGGAGGGGAAGGAAAAAGGGATGGGAAAAGGGTTAGGATCAGGAGGCAAACCCCCCGGGGAGAACCGGATATACACAGGCTGACCCTGGAACGCGACCCACACAAGGTGGGCCACTATGGCAGGTTTTAGAACCAGTGTACGGTGGTCGCTATCCGGTCGGATACAAGTATCCTCCCACCAGCCCAGCCCCAGTTGTCTCGGTCGCGCATGTTAAAACAGGCCTTTATTACCACGGACGAGCAAAAACTGGGCCTATTTTTATTCTGGCAGAGCGCGCAGCTTTCGCGCGTGGCCGATGGCCATTAAGGTTAAATATCAGCTGATATTTTACTTGCGTTATATTGCCCTTTTCAAAAGAATATTGAAATTATTATTTTAATCTATGTATATAAAAATGAATCGCTGTTCGTTTGTCTCGCTAAAACTCGGGAATCTCGCGCACCGAAGGAGAAGACGACCTTAGTTAGGTCGTCGAAATCAATCAAATGTGCGACGGGCTACCTCACGTGCAATGGTGCACGTACCTCACTTTATCCCAAAATGTAGTCACCAGCACTACCAGTCCAGCACTATCATATCTGTGTTAGTTTTCTAAAGCGTTTCCCTTACATAAGTATATACATTCTATTCTGGGTAAATCATGAGTTTTAATCCAAAAGCCCGCATGATTATTTCCCAACGTGAGAATAGAGATGATTTTTATTTTATTCTTTCTGTATAATAAATAACTTTCATGCGTGATCATTTCCACGCGCATACGTTACGGATGTTATTGTTATAGCTTACTTAGAGTTCCGTAATGTAGAAATAGCACATTATCGAGAGAACGTAGGCGTCTGAGTTGGTACCACCGCTTTGTTTATTTCTGCCGGCAAGCAACAGTGTCTAAGCACTGTTGTGTTTCGGTTTGAAGAATAACGAATCCAGTGATATAACTAGGCTTTATGAGACGTGGTGTCTCAGGGTGACGAACGCAGTTCAGTGTCATGCAGTACTTTGTAATTCAAAGTTCTGTGTGGCATTGCTTCTGTTTACGGGTAGGCATGGCGCTTACTATCAAGCGAGGGCCTTGCTGGTCTCGTCAGTCAATCAAATGGAAAAAACCTTTGTAAATTTATGTATATTATGTCAAATTTTGTGCTTCAGGTAAGAACTTTTGTTGACTTAATAGTAAAGTTCAATAAGTTTTATCCCAATTCAATAACCTAGAGCTGTGATTCCCAAAGACGTCGATATATAATAAAAACCGCTTTTTTATTGGTAAGTATTTTGTATCCATAGAAAAAAAACAAGAGATATGATTTTTAAAGTAATTTGGTTAAGGAGGTCTGAGTTATTAGTTCATTTTAGTAAAGGGGTCTCTTGCCCAAAAAAGTTTGGGAATTCCTGAGTTTAATTTTACTCCAAAAGAGATAAATGTTGAAATGGGATTAAACAACACATGATTAATAACACTCAAAGTCTCCCATTAAACACACCACGTTATACAGGGTTAATTTTAAAACACCAGCAACCTTGCAGGACCAGATAGCTGACCCCATACGGAACAACTTTTGTTCTACGAGTTTGTATATAACTTAATATATTTAAAAAAAAATGATTTTACAAGTTTTTGTTGTGTCGTATTTTTCTTCGTAGCGTTCGGCGTACGCGCGCGACTCAAAGGCGCCGCTCAGCTGGCTCGGGCGATGACCTTCAACGCTAGCCCGGTTCCCCACGCTTCGCGTGTTTGCTTACGTAATCTGCGATGCGTGTAGGTAACATTCAAGACGGAAATTAAATGAATACTTATTTTTGTATGAAAATAAAATCTAACAAATTATCAAAAGTCGTAGAACAAAAGTAGTAGCTTATAACCTTAGGTATCTACCCCTGCGAGGTTGCTGGTGTTTTAAAAATAACCCTGTATATACCAGTGTATATTCCCAAATTAAAATTATGTATACGGAATCATTGGTGTGCTCGTTCCATTCACACTTGGCCGACGTTTCGTCTGATAGACGTGAACTCTGTATTTAGACTTCAAACAAAATAAACACGATTTGAATTAATGCGATTTCACGGATCAATTTACACGAAACCCGGATTTGTTTTAATTTCGTCTAAGAAACACGAATCGCGTTGGTTTAATCGGTTTTATTTACACGCGAACGGATATTGATTAATTTAACCGGCAAAAAGGTGAAGTTGAAAATAGTTTGTTGAGTTTCTATCCATACATAAGTAATGTTAATATATACATACGCACTCAAGCCTGTAATCCTCGAAGGGTTAGGCAGAGGTGTAACCAGTCCACCCATATTTCGCCGAGCGTATCTCAGTAAAGGGGGCGAGCCTATCGCCATACCAGGCACAATTCCAGACTCCGAGCTGATACTGAGCATTCCGTGATAGAAAATCCCAATATCACTTTTACCTGACTCGGGATCGAACCCGAGACTTCAGCACAGCAGTCGTACCGTGTGCGCAATACAACTGCACCACCGCGGCAGTCTAGTAATGTTAATAATGCACAAATACACGGGTGAACAGTCTCCGGCGAATTCTGCTATTTTATAATCAATGGTCATTTATCGCTTATAAAGTTGTAAATAATAAATAAAGTAAAATAAAGCAGTCTTGTGAAATCATGAAACCTTGTAAACGTGGAAATAACTTACTTTTCTTTGTTATTAATATTTGCAACCTACAGGCCATCAGGATTTTTTAAAGTTGAGCAGTGTTGTGAAATCATAAAGTCTTGTAAGCGTGTTGTGTTTCGGTTTGAAGGACATTGAAGCCAGTGAAATTCCTGGGCATTATGAGACTTAACATCTTATGTCTCGGGGTGACGAGCGCAGTTCAGTGCCATGCAGTGCTTTGTAATTCAAAGTTCTGTGTGGTGTTTCTTCTGTTTATAGGCGGGCGTGGCGCTTACCATCAGGCGAGCGCCATGCTCGTCTCGTCATTCAATCAAATAAATAAAAAAAATATTAATAAATGCAGCATGGGTGTATACCAATCCTTTTTCGAAGTACACTGCAAGTCAACATGAATACAAGTAATATCCGACTTTCGCTATAATCAAGTAACTTCGTAGCTCCGTCCAAACATCTGATGTTATGAAATCTTCCATTAAAGTGCTCCGAATGAAAACAGCCATATTATGTAGAACAACAAAACCCACATACAAAATAATCGCACGTCTCAACATTTCATTCGCACAATAAAGCAAATGAAGTGTCGTGTCGTGCAAACAACCACGGCAACAAAGCGACGTCACACATCTCGTATACATCCCAACGACACGAGACGCGAGGACGCGAGACGATAGGTGCTGACGACTACCTCATTAGTTGCCGCAAGCATCGATGGCTCGACTCGTCTAATACAGTTTATTGTATTTAGGGTGGATGCAAACGAGCGAATAGTCGCGAACGGAAATTGAAAGACTGGAATATATGCAGCTACTGTGGCCAAATTATATATAGGCTGACGCCGGTATCCACAAAAGGGTTGGCAGAGTCATTATGCCACCACGGTTTACCGAGCTTATTTATATTTATATCAAGCACAAATACCAATCCCGAATAGTTCATATTGTATAATAATTTTAACGGATCGAGAACTGAAATATAAATCACGAGATTTGTATCCAAGACCTCGCTATTAAAAATGCCACTAGACCAATGAGGCATGACAAATATATTTCCACGTATATTTTCATTCTATAATATAAGACGTAAAATCAGTCTAAGCTATAGGACAATTTTAGGCTGAAATACTAATAACAGATAGATTTAGGAATCGATCCCAGGAATTTGGATTTGTTGACGCATTGCTATTATTCCAGTAGTCTATAAATAAAGATTAATATAGTTGTTTTTAACATGTTCGTTACGTTTAATTTCATTTGTGTATCATGCGTTGGATACAAACAAAATCTGGCCTAACTATATATCATAGTTAATTGCTTGTTGTTGCAGATATATGCTTTTCAATATTGATAATTCGATTTATTTTCAAAATATGCTGCTCTGGGTACTTGTGAATGTAGACCTAAATGTGTTTTTTTTTTTAATTAATCATGGATTACTTGAACAACAATGTTTAAACAACGGTTATATATGATTAAGGATCATCGTGCAAGTCGGCCCTAATGTTCAAAACATAAATTAATAAGACAAACATTGTAGGATCTTAGTTAATTTCTTAGTGCTGCTTTTAATACTTTTGAGCATTTTTTTATAGCACAGGCCAACAAACGAGCAAGTGCACTTACATACTGCTGCTTGGCGGGAGAAATAGACAAAGCGTTGAGACCAACCCAGACGGCCTGTCGCATACGAGGGACCTACTACATTGTGAATGTCGAAATATTATGGCACTAAATGCCGATACCCTTGAAATGCCCGCAGGCATGTTAACCAAGAGAAACTTGCATAGTATTTCACCAAGATGGCGGTCGAGACGAAACACTATTCGCTTAGCAACACAAACTATTGTCTAACTTCGACGTACCAGGCCCTTTCCTAAGTTTGCTCTGTCATTATTAAGTACACATGCACGTACCGCCCTCTGTCTGAACGCGAATTACCTCGGGAAAGTACGGCGTTGCGGTTTGTGCTTTGATGAATTTAATGGTTGCCTTGCCGAGCGTCGCGTAACTTCTTATTGTCTGGAATGGTGACTGCGGATTTGTTGAGCGATTTTTTGTCGCAAGTGCATTTAATGGCACGTCACTCGTATGCGAGTTGTCGTTTGGATATTTACCACCGCTTTGTCTATTTCTTCTGAAGTATTATTTAAGCATTGGTGCGTTGGTTTGAAGATCATTAAAATTAATGTGTACTATGAAACTTAATATCGGAGGCTTCGGGGTGACGGGCGCAGTGCAGTGGCATGCAGTATTTTGTATGTTTTTTTATTTGATTGAATGACGAGACGAGCAAGGCGCTCGCCGGATGCTAAGCGCCACGCCTGCCCATAAAAAGAAGCAACACCACAAAGAACTTTGAATTACAAAGCACTGCATGACACTGAACTGCGCTCGTCACCCCGAGACATAAGATGTTAAGTCCCATAATGAGTAATTTCACTCGCTTCAATGTTCTTCAAACCGGAACACAACAATGCTTACACACTGTTGCTTCGCGGCAGAAATAGACAAAGCGGTGGCACCAACCTAGAGGGCCTCGCATACGAGGGACGTACCACCCTACCAAGTACTAAACGATACGTTCTGTATTATAGTCTGCCCATAATTTACAGTTTGCAGCCAGCTTTATATCTGAGATATTCAACTCGCTGGCGCGTTGAAAGCCACCCCACACACGTATAATAATAATATCGACAATGAGACAGGCGTGAATCGCGAGCTTAATGCGTACAAACACTGTTTCATTTGTTCAAATAGTATTCTGTGAACACCGCGCTATATGGAGTCACGGAGTCACATTATTTACAACTACGTGGTTTATGACACGAATAATTTATTCAAATTAACAGTGAGGTACGTAGATTTGATTTTACACTGAAGTTTTCTTCGTAGTTGATGAGAAAACGAGATGTCTGGCGAGCGATGGATTATTATTCTCGACAATATTCAGGTTTAATAGAATTTTTATGTTAGAAGCGTTGATTTCGAGCAACTTTCGACTTTTTCAAATTTACTTATTAAGTTTTCATTGTACATCCTAACTACACTACTACTGATGGTAAGCGTAGTACAGTCCAAAAAACCAGCGACCACCGACAAACAATGAGTTTATCGGTGGTCACCAGAGTCATGCCTGTATAAATGTTTCTTCCCTCTTTGGAAAGGGAAGAAATAAATCGAGGGGCATGCGACAGGACAGGCGGATGACCGTGCAGGCACAGGGATATAAGAATGTATCCCTATACCCGCCGCAACCAACCATCAAATCATGTCGCAAGCCCCTCGGGAGAACCGTATATACACTGGCTGATCCTGGAACGCGATCCACACAAGGCGTGTCGATCACTATGGCAGGTTTTAACACCATGTGTACGGTGGTCGCCATCGGGGCGGATATGAATATCCTACCACCAGCAAAAAGTTCTAAGTTCCATAATGCTCAGTAACTTCACTGGCTTCAATATTTGTTAAAACCGAAACACAACATTTCTTATACACTGCTACTTGGCAGCAGTAATAGATAAAGCGGTGGTATATATAATTCATTGGTCTAGATAAAATGTTTCTGTGTAAACCCCATTTTCATGTCTATGTCGTTGAAGTGCTACGACTCGTCGGAACTAGGTCCTTAAGGGGGAGGTTCGAATGGAATATTTCAACCGGACAACGTCCTGAGGGGGGAGTTCTAGTGGAATATTTACGTTAATATAGGGCCCAGTTCGTACAAACGATGAATTCCGGCCGGACGTTGTTCAAACGATGTCGTGGATAGTTAGGGTGACTATGTTCTTTACGGACAATATATTTTATTTTCCATGAATCGCGATCCATGGAAGGATCTTGGAGAGGCTTTTGGCCAACATTGGGGAAGCACAGTCTAATTCGATACGATTAATATAGTATCGTTTCTAAATACTTAAATTTTACATCATTTTATTAATTAAAAAGAAACAGTCATAAACTTCATAATTTTTAAACATGGGTATTTTCGAAACGTCACGTGTTTTTTAACTGCCACTGGATCCAAGCGCAGCCTTCTCTGAGAATACCCGGCAATCTCATAATAGCCAGACCCGAAACAAATATTTATAGACTTACAAAAATATATCTTGGTGCGGATATCAATCCCGCAGCCTCTAGTTTCACAGTTACTTCTCCATTGCGCCATCATTACTTGCTTCAATATTATTCTTTGTTGCCCATATTCAAGAACATTATATAAACGGTTGTTGCTTATTGTAGGTTTCTGAAAATGAACCAATCGCTCGTATGGGATAGCTCACGCTATAAGATCTGCTAGTAAGATTTATGTACGAGGAATTATCCCACCTCACCGGCAACCGATGGTGACCGTAGTATAAAAGCAGTTAGTGCCAACAGTCCGTAGCGAGTCGGAATCACTTGAAGAAATACCTTCTGGGGCCGTTTGCGATAGCCTCCCGAATGTGACGTGGTTACTTTTGTACGATTAGTCAATATATAATACTTTTTTGTTATTATTATTATTTTGTAATCAGGCAGGCAGTTTTTACAACTGATATGCTTGTATCCTGGAGCCCACCACTGCGGTCATTTTATTCTTTTATAGTATTTTTTTATCCGAGCACGGTAAAGTGACTGCACTACACCGGTAAGCATAGTGAATTGCAAAAAAACGACCACCGTCAAACAATGAGTTTATCGGTGGTCACTAGAATCATGCCGGCGTACATTAAAGCTTCTTCACACTCCGAAAAGGGAGAAGCAAATCGATGGGCTTCGAATAGTGCGGTCAGATGACCGATGCAGATACAGATATAGATATACAAGGATGAACCCCTATACCCGCCCCAGCCAACGATCATGTCTTGTCGCAATATCTCTCATGCCCTCGGGAGAATCGATTACACACTGGCTGATTCTAGAACGCGATCCACACAAGGTGTGTGGGTCATTATAGCAAGTTTTAAAAAATCTACCACCCATAAATAGTGGTAGATAATGAGTGGTAGAGCCAAGCTGTAGACAGATTTGTCTACAGCATGAATGGGCCGGCTTGACTGGGTCGTTACCACTGTCTCACAGAAAACCGACGCAAAGTAGCGACTTGCTGAGCAAAAAACGAAATTAAATAGTAAGTAGTAAAGTAAAAACAAAAATTAAGTGCATTAGGTATGATCCTTTCATTTTAATATAAATTACTAATTCAAAGGTCATAAAAGCCTAGTGTAGGGACTAAGCACATTCTGTTGCACTCGTTAACTCTAGTTTAGTGCTTAATTAAAATGAAACATCAAGTCTGAATGGCTAAAGTAACTTTTAATACGCGTAGTTACGTTGTGACTGGTATAAATTTGATTTAATTGTGAAGCAGAATTTTAAAATATAGACGTAGCTATAGCTACTTTTCTGTGCGTATTTTTTTTTTATTATTTGATTGAATTACGAGACGAGCAAGGTGCTTGCCAGGTGGTAAGCGCCACGCCTGCCCATAAACAGAAGCAACACCGCACAGAGCGTTTAATTATAAAGTACTGCGTGGCACTGAACTGCACTCGTTACCCCGAGACATAAGATGCTAAGTCTCATAATGCCCAGTAATTTCACTGGCTTTAACGTCCTTCTACCCGAAACACACAGTGCTTACACACTGTTGCTAGGCGGCAGAAATAGACAAAACGGTTGTACCAACCCAGACGGCCTCCCGCATACGAGTGACCCACTACCTTTAGACACCAAGTTCCTGTAATCCGTCCCACTACCCGCCGCTTTCACCTATTCTGCGATAAACATAAATATAAAACATAGACGTTCCAATTGACACACGAAAATCGGTTCACACACGAGAGCTAAGCCGAAGAGTCACATTTCGCATTCAAATCTATTCAGCCAGGAATATTCCATTAGGTGCGTATTGTGGTGGTTTTTTTTCGCACCCAGCTCACGGCCCGCTCTGGCACAATCCCATCGATTTTCGCATGACTGTGAATGTCATGTTTTAATGCGGTTACAGACTATTGTAGTAGATAAGATAAAAATAAACTTCTTCAAACACACACATCATTGAGAACCTACAAGGTAGGTGCCTCGTATGCGAGAGGCCGTCTGGGTTGGTACCACCGCTTTGTATATTTCTGCTGGCAAGCAACAGTGTGTAAGCACTGTTGTGTTTCGGTTTGAAGGACATTGAAGCCAGTGAGTTTACTGGGCATTATGTGACTTAACATCTTAATATGTCTCGGGGTGACGAGCGCAGTTCAGTGTCATGCAGTGCTTTGTAATTCTAAGTTCTGTGTGGTGTTGCTTCTGTTTATGGGCAGGCGTAGCGCTTACCATCAGGCGAGCGCCTTGGTCGTCTTGGTATTCAATCAAATCTATGAAATGATGGTGTAAACCATTCCTTATATCAGTTTATTCCGCGACGGCATTATGATTGACATTTGCTTTCATTTATATTTCACTAAATGATTTTGTATACACAGGTGACATTCGCAGCATTTTACAAATGACGGTTTCGTGTGCATGATTAATGATAAAAAAATATTTGCGGTGACATACATATTTTGTTTACGGATTCTAAAGCATCAAAGTTGGTTGGTTAGTTTTTTTTATAGCGCAGGCCGGCAAACGAGCAAATCGGTCATCTGATGGTAAGTGATCTCCACCACTCATTTACACCCACGATACCAGAAGAATCATGGGCGCGTTGCCGACCTTAAAGGAAAGTGGTAATTAGGGTCTGGAAAGGGGAAGGCGAATTGGGCCTCCGGATATCTCACTCACCGTAATAAACGCAGCAGCAAGCTGTTACTTTACCTCGGTTTTCTATGAGACAGTGATAACGACCCGATCGAGCCCACGCACTCATGATGTAGACAAAACTGTCTACAGCTTGGCTCTACCACTCATAAACAAAATATAAAAAAGCGGTAAGCTTTGGCACTAAATTTATTTTTAGCTGTTTAGTTCTTTCGCCATATTTTTTTAAAGGTTTTCCCTTAATAAAGATTCACAGTTTACTTAGCTACTTTTTCATAACACCGCGACTATCACCTGAACTAAGTGAATTTAGAATATAGATCTTAAAGAAGTCGTTATTTTTTTTATAAAATAATTTTAATTTGTGTACGTATCCACAGATTTATTTCAGCGGTCGAGTCGTTCAAACGAGCGGGAACCCAGCCAACAGTACTACAATAAATTCGGACACAATTTATGAAAAGTGATTTTTCATTTGTGTTATTAAACAAATTTCATAATCTACTTTTCTCTTACAGTTTAATTATACCCGCGCTATAGAAACGTGTCGATATATTTAAGTTTCTCCGACCCAAATTTTTGCAGTTTGCTACTATGAGAAAATTGGTGGTAGGATATTCATATACACCCGGATAGCGACCACCGTACATACGGTGTAAAAACCTGCCATAGTGACTCACACACGACAAAAAGAAAGTTTCTAATCTAGTTAGTATACCACCGCTTTGTTTATTTCTGTCGCCAAGCACATCTGTATAAGCACTTTTATACTTCAGTTACAATGACATTGAAGACAATGAAATCACTGAGCATTATGAAACTTAACATCTTATATCTCGGGATAACGAACGCAGTTTAATGCGTGTGTTATGTGACATAACTGTCCGTAATGTCATTCAGGCTATTAAAATAATATTATATTTCTAAGTTACATACCCGCTGTAAACAAATAATAATAATAATTCACACAAAATTGCGTAACACACAAAAATAAAATAGCCATTAACACCATCGAATCTATTTGTATTGTAGCAATGGGGAAAAAGGAATTATATGTAACGGAAATGGATTGGGTCCTATCGCTATGGGGTGTAGATTGAATGGATGGTGTCTTGTCCACTGGCTATAAATTATATACATCGAATATAGGTCAGAATGTGGAACAGTTCTGTAGACGATTTTGTCTTTTTGAAGTTATACTTCTTTAGGCGCGTTATGAAAAAATGATGAGAGTGAAATTTTAAGATGCGCGCGCACCTGTGACACAAAAAATTAACAGTATGAAGTTAGGCGCGTTAAGAAAAAATGATGAGAGTGAAAGTAGCCGTAATTAATAAACAAATGACGATTTAGACAAAGAAAAACTCTTTAGGTTTTTTCTTATTCGGAACATGTTGCCGTAAAAAGTACCAGGCTCGCATAAACGCGAAGAGAGTAGAATGTACTTCTATCATGTCGAGTGGATATGTTGATATAAATTAAAATACTTTTATTTAATATAATTAACACTAAATATTATTAAATTATTAATGTTACGATATTTCATCGTTGTTGTGAAGACTTGAGAATAAATTACACTTGTCTTTGGCGAAATGCATAACAATGCGAAGCTTAAGAGTGTTGTTACAAAGACTTGGCTGTATGAGCTACAATACCTTTGCCTATTAAAAACCCGAATTTGAACCAAAAATTATAATACCGAGGACTATGACGGAAGTGAATACTTTTTAAATTGTTTTCGAAATTAATAAGTGTCCGTTCTATTGAAACTATGAATCAACACGCATGAAACATTTACTATAATAATAATTATAATGTACATTATAAATAATAATTATTATTATAGTAAATGTTTCATGCGTGTTGATTCATAGGCCATTTTTGACAATGTTCTTTATAATTTATATATGTGCTAATAAATTATATTCAGTAGTGATTTAAATTGAATATTTTGATTGATATTACTTACTATTTGTGAATATTAGTGAAAAAAATTGTGCTTATATACTTTTTCAAGTGCTCCAATATAATTGAGGTTAACTATCCGTATGTATTATTTATTTATTTATATTTTGATTGATATTACTTACTATTTGTGAATATTAGTGAAAAAAATTGTGCTTATATACTTTTTCAAGTGCTCCAATATAATTGAGGTTAACTATCCGTATGTATTATTTATTGATATAAATTAAAATACTTTTATCTACTATATAAAAATAAGTCGGGTTTTCCTTCCTGACGATATAACTCCAGAACGCACGAACCGATTTCCACGGTTTTGCATTCGTTGGAAAGGTCTCGGGCTCCGTGAGGTTTATAGCAACGAAAATCTAGGAAAAATTTCAATAGAAAAGCGGGAAAATAGGGAAAATCATTTTTTAAATACAGCGCCATCTCTGATACATAGCATGTACTACAAACCAATATTTTAAGTAGATGGCGTCGGTGCGTGTCACATTGCTGACAGATGGCGCCACTGTTAGGCTACTTTTATCCCGGAAAATACAGATCACGCGGGCGGAGCCGCGCGGGACAGCTAGTTTAATATAATTAACACTAAATATTATTAAATTATTAATGTTAAATACTTATTATTGGTTATTTAATATTCACAAAATAAAGAAATAAATTTAAAAAACATTTAATAAAAAGTTTGTGATAAAAATTAAAATTGAACATCAAATAATAATATTAATTTTTAATATTTGCTATTAAATTGAATAAATAACAAAGAAGTATAACTTCTCACGCGCGTACATAAGTACACGCACCCATTTTTTTTTTTTTTTTATTTGATTGAATGACGAGTCGAGCAAGGCGCTCGCCTGATGGTAAACGCCACGCCTGCTCATAAACAGAAGCAACAGATAACATCTTAAAAAGCACCCAAGCTTATTTTTACAATAAAATACATTTTTTCTTCAAATTTATCAAAAAATATTTTCTAATTTTTAGTTACATTTTCTATAAAAGCGTGTTCTTTAGTTTTTTTTAACTACTATTTATTTACAGTTTAAATTACGTGTTTGACATTTCGCCAATAGAAATTTTATACGAATTCGAAAACTGTGAACGTATTTGTAACTTGTACTAGACCTACTTACTGTTCTCTCTGTTTTATAAATTAAGACCACTTACAAAATTATAATCGCGAACAACAATTTCAGTTACAATAAATTTACATAAAAATACTGTAACATCACAATCTTAAATCTCGTAGCAATTGTATCCAGTTGTGGATTGTTTCGCTTAATGTATGGAGAAAGTTAAGATCGAAACTTGCTTCAGAATCATTCTGTTAATTAAAAAGTTGGGATTTCTTTTAACGCTGTTATTATGAGTCGATGTTAAAGCGGCGGATTATGTTTCCAACAAAGAAAATATTCTTCGTTCAACGTTCCCGGAGATTATTTCTGTGGTTATTGTGTTGGATAAAGTCATGGTCGACTTGATATTGTACAATGGTAATATATTTTTAGAAGTATATTCAGTAGTAGTTTCTATAAAAAATAATTATGTTAAAATGGCTTCAGTTTATTTGGATAAGCTATACGTTAGGGAGAAGTTGTACTGGATCACAAGTATGTACTTATTGTAATGGGATACAATATATTATCTTTAATACAATTAGCTGCTAATACATTTAATTCCAAAACTAGTAACTACCGGTCCTCGATACGACTGCTGTGCTGAGATCTCGGGTTCGATCCCTGGGTCGGGTAAAAGTGATATTGGGTTTTTCCATCACGAAATACTCGGTATCAGCATGGCGATAGGCTCCTCCTATCACATAATTGGAAGGAAATACGCTCGATGTAATGTACTGGTATACCTCTATACCTCTGCCTTCGACTTTGTATGTATATGTAATTCCAAAATTATTTTTGTTTTTTAAAATCTCTCTCATTGTCACTTCACCAATAAAACTTTTTTTCATCCTGGCTCGGCAAAGTGACTACGCCACACCTGATGGTAATTGTAGCGCAAACCAAGAAGTTTGTTCATATAGTTAGAAAATAAGTCTAATTAAAAAAAACGTATATTTTTTCCAGAAGATATTTTATCTCTTCAAATAAAATACGTCCTATTAATTTCCCCTATTTAATTTAATAAATAAATAACACCCAACAGTCACACACATAGCCCTGACCCCACAGTAAGATACGAGTCTTGTGTCGTGGGTATCAGGAACTACGAGAGACTTTTTGGTCTCACAACACCCAGACCCGAAACAAATATTTGTGGATCAGAAAATATTTGCTTGGTATTTATTGGTGGTAATCTCGAACCCACGGCCTCACAGTCAGCTACTCGCCCACTGCGCCACGGAGGCTGTCAAAATTTGTCATTACACAGATTTGACACAAAAACAATAAATCTCTCGATTTATTCATGAATTGTGTACACCAAACTCGTTACCGTATCTTTCTAATTTTGAACATCAACATCATAAAAAGCGGGTCAGGGTGTAAACTGAATCTCCATGCCCCGCCCTGTCGGCCTATGAGATAATGCTGTAAGAAAATTATTTAAATTTTCACCCCACTCTGGCAAGCTTGATATCTGTTGCACACTGACGTTTTTTATGTCTTGACTGTCGACTTTTAATAAAGTCGCGTACTTTTATTAGGAAAGTTTTGATGTGATACTAAACTGGTCAACTAAAAGGGGATTTTGTTTTAACCGACAAAAATGGAGGAGGTTCTCAATTTGACACGTATAATTGACCGTTAAATTGCCATAGCACCGACTCAAAATTGTTTATTTTTTTTATTCGGTTTTATTTTTGTTATAGTTCATTAAATAGAATGTTTAATATACCTTCATATGCAGTTTTTGTACCTTTCATCGATTAGTCGTTCAATTTAAGGCAAATGCAATATAATTATGTTATAATATATGTCAAGCACGACAACTTCACATCAGTGAGTACTCAAAGAGAAAATAGTATGTAGGCAAAAACTTTGAATACAAACAATTACTGGGTCTAGGTTCGTACAAACGCTTTGTCTATCTTTGCCACCAAGCCGTAGTGTATAATCATTGTTGTGGTCCGATTTAGTTTAGTTCTGTGTAGTTTGGTTACTGTATATGGGCAGGTATAGTTCCATCAGGCGAGCGACCTGCTCGTCATTCGGATTATTAAATAAATGAATCGAAAATCGTATTGTCGCGCGATTTATTGTCGTCCGTCTACTCCCGAGTTAATACGGTCACAGAGGAAAAAAAGAGGTAAATAAAACGTACTCTGAATAAGAATGAGTGTCTGTCAACGATTTGAGCTAACGCGGCGGGCGTCTCCCGTGACGCGGGTAGTAATTTTTTTCAACATCGTTGTATATTTGTGTGTTATGGAAATGATCATTGCCGGAAATTTATATGCTGCGGGTCTTCGAGCTATTGTGTTAATGCAGTATTTTTGTTTGCGTTTTTATTTATTTACTTAAATGTGGAAGTGAGGTGGTCGCTCGTCTGATCGAGGTACTGATGAACTGACACTGAAATTTAAACGACAATGTACTACATGAGCATAATTATGTTCTAGTCATAAGATGTTATGTCATGTCATATAAGTCTCAAAATGCCCTGTAATTTCATCGCCTTCAGTATCCCTCAAACTGGAACATAACAGCGCTTATCCACTGAAAGCAGTAGAGATTTTTTTGGATATAATGTTAGCAGAACTTACATCGGCATTTTGTGGCTAACCATGAGAAGAAACGCCCAAACTCATGGGCTATTGCCTCTTTTAATGCAAAACATAGATGCACTGACTGTAATCTACAGAAATTCCTGGATTGGCCTTTTGAGGAATTAGCCATGAGTATACCCGACATACATGGCACTCGCACTCACGTTAAAAAAATAATTATAAAAAATTGGTGTGTGTCGTGGGACACCAGGTAGGAACGAAGTTCCTTCGGCTAATGTAGAATCGACACAAATTGCAAAAATTCAAATTATCAACTAAAATAACAAAATATGTCTCTTTATTTTTGTTTGACAACATAAAATTACATAGAAATAGGATAGAAAAATAGAAATAAAAAAAAGATGTGTGGCGCTCGGAGACTGCCGCGGTAAAGCTATTGTATAGCATTTTTTATCAACTTATGATTATAAATAATAACGAGCTAGCGTAATCTTTTAAAAATCGAAGGAGTATTTTTATATACTTCAATTATAACTGGCTGAATGAATTTCATTTTAAATATGTCTCTTTATTTTTGTTTGACAACATAAAATTACATAGAAATGACTGACATTTCTTTATTTTTGTTTGACAACATAAAATTACATAGAAATGACTGACATTAAGCATTGACTGTCGCGCCTGCGCACGTCTCATTTAACGCATTTTTTCCACGCATTTTTCTTACGGGTTTACTATCACTTTTTTTTCAGTTCGGTCACGCAGCGAAATCCCTATCCCCTCCAAGCCTGCCGTAAGGAACTTCGTTCCAATAAAATATTAAAAGTTACAATATTCGTATAACTACTAATAATTTATGGGGAATTTATTCCGATTCTTATTCTTTCCCTTTAAAGTCGGCAGCGCACACACGATTCTACTGCCATTGATAATGCTGGCCAGTTACTTTTCGTGCAGTCATCTGCTATAAAATATCAAAATTAAAAATATAATAAAGTAGCTTTTGCTCGCGGCTCCGCCCACGTGATCAAACAAACAAACAAACAATCAAACTCTACAGCTTTATAATAGTAGTATAGATTTGGGTAGCTTAGCAACGGAAGCCTTCAAATAATATTATTTCGGTAGCTTAGCAACGGAAGCCTTCAAATAATATTATTTCGGTAGCTTAGCAACGGAAGCCTTCAAATATGAATAATTGTCCCCGTTTTTCCAACATTTTTCACTGATGCTTCGCTTCTAATGGTCGCAGCGTAATGTTATATATTCTAAAGCCTTCCTCGATAAATGGACTATCCAACACAAAAAAATGGGTGCGTGTACTTATGTACGCGCGTGAGAAGTTATACTTCTTTGGCATCATTAAATATTTAGTGTTAATTATATTAAATAAAAGTATTTTAATTTATATCAATAAATAATACATACGGATAGTTAACCTCAATTATATTGGAGCACTTGAAAAAGTATATAAGCACAATTTTTTTCACTAATATTCACAAATAGTAAGTAATATCAATCAAAATATTCAATTTAAATCACTACTGAATATAATTTATTAGCACATATATAATTCGCACTTGTATGAAACTCAAACACGTGTTGTGAATGTATAAACTAGAGACATGTTGATAAATATTATAAATATGAAAACAGTGATCAGAGGTGACGAGCGTACCAACATGCGCGACTAATATCGAGGTTCAATTCCTATTTTGTTGGTAGCTTTTTTTTCGAGACTTAATGAGCGGTTAAGCAGACGGCTTCATACTGTTAATTTTGTGTCACAGGTGCGCGCGCATCTTAAAATTTCACTCTCATCATTTTTTCATAACGCGCCTAAAGAAGTATAACTTCAAAAAGAATTTTTCAATTCGAACCAGTAGTTCCTGAGATTAGCGCGTTCAAACAAACAAACAAACAAACAAACAATCAAACTCTACAGCTTTATTATTAGTATAGATAGGTATGTACGTATTGTCTATAGAAATTATGAAAGCAGTCAAAATATGAAATGTTAATTAATTGAAAGTAGTCGCGGACACGAGCCGAAGTGTCAAAACTCTTGTACAATTATTCGTCACAAAGGATCGCCTTCACAAAGAATAATTTCGACACGAACTCTACAAGCGAGAATTAATTTAAAACGCTAGTTGGACGCGTCGGGCGTTGGTTTTTTTTTCGTCGATGTCCGTGAATGGGGAAAGGTGATGGACAGGAAAATTGGTCGTGTAAACTTTTTTACTGAAATACTTGCTTTCGCAAATTAGTATATTATTTTGAGCAAAATATAAGTAAAACTGAACCGATTATTCGTATATCCGTATAATCATTTGCCTCTATCAATGAGAATAAAATGGCTAATGAGTGATTTTTTCAAAATATATTCTATTTGTCAGTCAAAACGAAAGACATTTGCTTAAATTAACTTTGCGTATAATTTTTTGTATCAGAAAAACACTATTGATCATCTAAAAACTTCGTAAGGCGTCCTGCATTACCTGAGATTTTTCCAGTTATATTAAATCTACCAATATGCGTTAGGCCAGCTTGGTGAAGGAAAAGTCTAACCCCGTATTGGTAGAACATCCACGTTCCCAGTAATCGATTAGTACTAAATACGGGACTTTATGTTTTTTTTTTATTGAATGACAAGACGAGCAAGTCGCTCGCCTGATGATAAGCGCAACGCCAGCTCATATACAGAAGCAACACCACACAGAACTATGAACTATAAAACACTGCATAGCACGGAACTGCGCTCGTCACCCCGAAACATAAGATGTTAAGTCTCATAATGCCCAGTAGTTTCACTGGCATCATTGTCCTTCCAAACCGAAACACAACAGTGTTTACACACTGTTGTTTGGTGTCAGAAATCGACAAAGCGGTCGTACCAACCCAGACGGCCTCTCGCATTCGAGGTACCTACCAACTTGTAAAACTAATATTATTACAGTTATTTAACTGTGAAACAATCGAAGGTAACTTATTAATAAATGTAATACGTCATACCGCATGAGCTCATGTGGGGTGGATTGAGTGGCGCAGAGTTTGCGCTTGGTCAATAGAGATCTGCACTCCTGTATTGGATACACTTTCAATGGAACGTAATTGCTGGAAGATACAGGTTTGTGCGTTTATACCGGCGAGGTTGATTTACCTACTGGCTTTTATTTGTAAAACGTATTATCTTCTGTGTTTTTATTGCGTAATGGGCAGTGGTGGTTGGTGTTTTTTTTATCCGAGCCCAGCCAAAGTGACTGTACTACACCTGATAGTAAGCGTAGTGCAGTCGAAAAAACTAGCGACCACCGACAAATAATAAGTTTATCGGTGGTCACCAGAATCATGCCAGCCGGTATAAATGCTTCTTTCCTCTTCGGAGAGGGAAGAATCAAATCGAGGAGCCTGCGACAGTACAGGCGGATGACCGATGCAGGCACAGTGATACAAGGATGTGCTCCTATACCCGCCCTAACCAACCATCAAGTTATGTCGCAAGCCCCTCGGGAAAACCGGTCACTTCTATTCATGGACTTCACCCATGCCAAGCCAAGCCGCCGCACTGTTTGGAGGAAAAATCTTTATATGTCTACGAAACATTAAATTGTATATAGCATCTTTTTATTATTTTTTATATTTATTATTTATAGCAGTGATAGCTCCGCGGGGAGTGGTATGGACTGTCGAGACGAAAGTCGCAGGTTCGAATCCAGCCCCAAGAGCATACATCACTGACTTTTCTAAGTTATGTGTATATTAATTGTTAATTATCGCTTGCTTTAACGGTGAAGGAAACATCGTGAGGAAACCTGCATACCTGAGAACTCGATAAGATTTTTCGAAGGTATGTGAAGTTTACCAACCCGCATTAGGCCAGCGTGGTGGACTAACCTAACCCCTCTCATTCAGTAGAGAAGGCCCGTGCCCAGTGGGACGTATATAATACAGGGCTAGTTAAAAAAATATCTTTTTATTAATACATTCTATCTTTCTTTTTGCTTTCTTCTAATCTAATCGACGACTGCTTTTATTTCTTTCTAACTGTTATTCTAGTACATTACGCGTTCTCACGTACATTCTGACATTGTTTGGCATAGAACTTTCCAGAAACTTGTGCGAAAAATACCGTGGAATTTTAACTAAACACGCTCCGTTCGAAAACAAAGGCTATACATTTAAAACAAACGGTGCTGGTACATAAATCTACCTGATTGGTACTATATTTGCCCGTGTTCGGCGCAAACATGCCGTAATACGGAGCGCCGCGCCGGCAAACAACTATCACTGAGTTGCGCGTCGTCTTCACTTTGCACCTTGTTTTTGACTCGCTCCTTATAATGTGGACTCATAAATTTAGTTTGCGATGTAAACATGCTACTGAAATTTAATTTTGCTTACGTTCATTGTTCAGAGGTCATTTCGATCGAATTTAAGAATAATTTATATTTTAATGCATTAGCGACAGGTAAACTAAAGCAACTAACTAAATAGAAAAGAAAAGAAATCTACTGATATTTTATTTTATTTTATTCGGAAAACTTACAGCTAGCATAAATACAATGTTACAGAAATATGAGTAGGTTTGAGAAGGCCATTTAACAGTTTTCACAGATAGAAAATCAGATAGAATAATAGATATCGTAGATCATATCGTATCATAGTTTTTGTTTGCACTCTGTGAGATTCTTGTTTGTTTCTTCATTATTTTTGGTTAGAATTTTGAGGCTTTAAAGTTTCAATAAATTAAATGGAGTGTTCCCCGAAATATTTGATTCCCAAAATTGGTTTTAAAATTTAGATATTCTATAAAAGACGATATTAGTCAAAACACTACAATGCGACGTAAAACACCGAAGTAATTACCACCTAAAAACTATCGTTATAGATCATCTTCAACATCAAATATATTTTATTAAATTTCATCTAAAATGCGACTGTATGAAAAGTCCATGAAAAACTGAATATCTGAACGTTTCACGGTTGGAATACTTCCAATACGAAAGTTTGTAATAAAATGTGAGCTATTGGAAAACGCACATCCATCTTTGTAGGGAAAACTGCGAGTCATGTATCGCGCAACACACCGAAAAATGCTTCGGACTTAACGAAGAGAAATCGTTTTCCATATCATAAATCAAAGCATATTGAATTAGCGGACCGGACGCTCGTACCACGGACTCTGTGTAGATAAAAAGAATAAAAAATAATATAAGCCCCGTATAGACTGTCTTTGTTGGGCGCAGACATTTTTCGGTAGTACTGTCCTCTCATAAGGATACGGTTTTATAATCTTCAATATTTCTGTACACATGGTGTTAAAACCTGCCATAGTGACCCACACATCTTGTGTGGATCGCGTTCCAAATTCAGCCAGTGTATATCCGGTTCCCCCGCGGGGCTTGCAGCCTTTTCCTCTACCTTTCTCTTCCCTAAATCCCTCCCTTCCCGAATCCCTTAAGCCTGGAAGGTCTGGTCACGCTATGACCTATGGAAGCAGGGCAGTAACATGCAAGTGAAACTGCGAGGGACAACTTGTAAAATATAAAATTGGAAAATGGCAAAATAAAAAAGATATTTTTTTTTCGAAGATGCTGGCAAACGTGCAATTGTGTCACCTAATGTTTATTGTTTTTCACGGCGTACAGTGTAACCCTCCAAAAGAATTATGGGTGCGTAGCCAACCTTAAAGGAAAGGAATGCGAATTGGGAACGTGGGGTAAATTTTACTTTTTAAATTATATTAATGTTTAAACTGCTTTGAGGCTCTAATTGATTTTTTTCTTTAGCTCGCTAAAGGAGTTATCCTTCTGTAATATCTTTCAGATAAGTGATATAATGGTACTATGGTTACGACCTAATCCAGTTTTCTTACTAATCTGGCGGATTATTCTGACTGTCTCCGTGGCGCAGTGGTATTGCGTACGCGGTACAACTGCTGAGCTGAGGTCTCGGTTTCGATCCCCGTGTCAGGTATATTGGGTTTTTCTTTCACGAAATGCTCAGTATCAGCCCGGAGTTTGGAATTGTGCCCAGTATGGTGATAGGCTCGCCCTCTATCACATCGTGGGACGGAAATACGCTCGGGGAAATGTGTACTGGTTACATCTCTGCCTACCCCTTCTGCCTACCCCATTACAGGCGTGAGTGGGTATGTATATATGTATCTAGCGGGTTACCACGTAGAAAACTATCATCTCGAACGAATCTATCAATCGAGAACCCATGGTAAACAAAGGACCGTCAATATATGAGACGTCGTTCGTCCAAACATTTCCAATATTGTATTTCATTGTATCGTCCCGATGGCCAGCACTTACTTGGCGTCCATTGTTTCTCACACAAAGCGAAAACTCGTCTGCTTTATTAACCCATTAATATCGATCAATTGAATAGGGCTGGTCCTACAACCCAGCTTCTGTTACAAGTAATCCTTTTAAATTTGTTTAATGTACCGTATTGTATTCCAAAACGATGTATTTACATATAAAAATAAAGCATCCTCACTGCAAGTGGAATGAGGGCAGGTGGGACGAAGACTTGCTACCGGAAAAAACCGAAGTCGCGGGTTCGAAACCAGCACCAGGGCCTAGGTGTTTTCAACGTATCATCTATCAGCCACAGGAAGTCCACTGCTGAACATAGGCCTCCCCCAAAGATTTCCAGACCGACCTGTTGAAAGCGGTCTGCATCCAGCGATTTCCTGGAAAAAAAAACATTTACGTGATTTAATGATTAATGATCGTGCCGAAAAAAAAATTTATTATTAATCGCTGAAGGAGAATTTGGTGAGGAAACCTATATCTAAGAATTAAAATTAGGAATTCCGAATGTATGTAAAGTGTTTTAATCGGCATTAAACCAGCGTGGTCGTATTTATTTGTCCCACCTGCCCTTATCCCACTCTCAGTGGGGTCGGCGCAACATACTTTTTAACACATGTTACAGAAATAGGTAGTTGGTTTGTAATTTTTACGACCGACCACCTGCTTGACGTCAACCCCTCTGGGGAGAAACACACAGACCCGACTCCAATATTTGTGGATACAAACATTTTTGACGCGGTGCGGGAATCGAACCCATGGTCTCTAGCTACACAGTCGGCTATTCGCTTCCCGGTGGTGTTGTATAAAAAAAATCGTCCAAACATGTGGCGACTATCAAAACTCTTCAATAGCGGAAACATTACGAACTCCCACTAAACCATTGCGTACAGCCCACCGCTAAACGAACCGTAAAATTCATCTTGAGATTTAATGACTTGCTGCTTTAAAAATATCAATATTTTGCGGAGAATATGTGTATAGTGCAAGTGGGGCATGATAATGTAGCAATAAATATTATTAATGTACCGTAGCGTCGTAACGTGTAGTTCTGTACTACATTAGCTATGCCTATGTTCATGTCTGGTTGGGAAACCACCTTGATCATAATATACTTACTATACTTTTTTTATTTGATTGAATGACGAGACTAGCAAGGCGCTCGCCTGATGGTAAGCGCCACGCCTGCCCGTAAACAGAAGCAATACCACGCAGAACTTTGAATTACAAAGCACTGCATGCCACTGAACTGCGCTCGTCGCCCTGAGAGAGTCGTCGTATCTTACTGTGGGGTCAGGACTATGTATGTGACTGTTGGGTATATTTATTTATTTATTTAATTGTAAAGGTCAGTTTTGAGGTATGATCAGACAGGGCACTACAACGCGCGTCCGTTTCCATACAAAGCCGCCGTGTTGGTATCGCCTGACTCACGTCACGCGTCGCGGTCTCCTTGTCTCGGTCGCATACCTCTAAACAGTCCTTTAGACTGACAATTCTAGAGACTATCATTTCTTGAGGCTTACTGCCATACTTATACACATCATTAAAATGTTATTTGTTAAGTTGTCATTTTTTAGAATTTGTTTTTTCCATACTTAGAAGCAGTGAATTCTTAATCCGTTACTGAGTGTGGTGTTCCGTATTTTTAGTGTATCTACCTTGCCTCCATAGTAGTGTCGGTAATATATTTGTACACCCAATATCTGTAAACCATACTGAGAACAGAAGATGCTGCGTAACTGAACTGCGTAAAGAAATAATATTATAAATTCAAAAAAATGTGTATAATTTTCCATTAAATTAAAAATTTCATAAAATCTACCCGCCGCGCCGTTAAGCCTATTACAGGTTTATTGCCCTTAAGAGACTATAAAACATTCTTTATTACATTTGATGGGCATAGACAATTTTATTCCTGTTTTCAAAATCAACATTTTTTACAACTGATACAGATGTTGCCAGTTCAAAAACAATCCGGTAACTCGCCCTTGCAAATTGCGAGCTGAGGCCGGCGGGCTGGCCTTTTTTAAAATTTAAATTTAGAACTGTGTGTTTTAATTTTAAAATGTTCCAAATTCAAATAAATCCCCCAAAGCCGGGCTCTCCGGCGCGGTTTAAACGTGGCCTGTCAGACCGTGTTGTTGGCTCGGCTTTGATTGTTCCCATATTAGCGGACTGTATTATATTATTATTATTATCTGTGTCCACTAGTACGCTTGAAGTTGAAATTTTTTATTGTATTTTTGTTTAAATTCCGAGTTCACGTGTATGTACAAGTACTGTGTTTGGTCTGGCAACTTTTGAGTCGTGTGGCATTGCAACCGTTGGATTAATGTATTAAAGAGCACTTTATTTGAAATCTAAATATATAAAACTCAAAGGTGACTGACTGACATAGTGATCTATCAACGCACAGCCCAAACCACTGGAGGGATCGGGCTGAAATTTGGCATGCAGGTAGATGTTATGACGTAGGCATCCGCTGAGAAAGGATTTTGATAAATCAAAGGGGTCAAAATAGGGGATGATAATATTTAAATGTTGTTCACGCGGGTGAAGCCGCGAGCAAAAGCTAGTTAATGAATAAAAGACTACACCAAAGTGAATATTTTATAAAGCAAATGAAGAAACTTCACAGAAAGTAGTTCAGTAACCAAATATTCTATACTGGTCTAATTCAAAAGTAACTGAATGAAAAAAGAAACAAATCAAAGAATCTACTCTTTAAGAATCCCTATCGTACTGAAAAGATTTTCTAAACAAGCCCACTGAACACAAATCCTATCTTCATCGACACTAACCAACAAACAGCCGGAATGTCACAGAAGTAAATAACATTTCACGCGTCGTGTGATCTCAAAAAGATCGTCCATTCAATATGGAATATCGAGTTTGACATCGAATAATAGACGAAAAATAGTCCACAGACAGTTTCGTGAAATCTGTTGGTACGAAGGGTTGAGGGCAAAGGAAAGGGCTTAATATCTTAAAAGGGATGACGCGACCTTTAACAAGCCACTGCTGCGAAGTTTGCAAAGGTCCGAGGGCCCGGAGATTTGTTAAAGAAATACTAAAGAAGCTTGCTTTACTTCAAGTTGTTGAGACTTGGGTAATGTTCACAGTTGTTGGATTTGAATTTTAGCAGTTGTGTTTGCATGCGTCTTTGCCTCTTATTTTGTTAGTAGTTAATACTATAATTTTATATCAAGTCAAACTACATCTCATCTGATTGTAAATACAGTGAAATCTGAATATAATGACGACCGTCATGCAATGTTGAATCCCTCGACGGTCACCACAATTAGGTATGTGTCTGATGTTACTGAATATACACTGGCAAACTCCAGAACGTGCCTTATTTTTATTTGATTGAATGACGAGACGAGCAAGGCGCTCGTCTGTTGGTAAGCGCCAGTCCTGCCCATAAACAGAAGCAACACAGACACAGAACTTTGAATTACAAAGCACTGCATGGTACTAAACTGCACTCGTCTCCCCGAGACATAAGACGTTAAGTCTCATAATGCCCTGCAATTTCACTGGCTTCAATGTCCTTCAAACCGAAACAACAGTGCTTACACACTGTTGCTTGACGGCAGAAATAGACAGTGGTAACAACACAGCCGGCCTCTCGCATATGAGGAACCTGCCACCTTGTAAGCAAGCCTCAATACCCACCTCGCAAAAGAAGCCACTAAATCGCATTTTTACCATGAGTACGGTGGTCACTATTCATTAAGATACCAATGTATCAGGTATCCTAACTGTTATTGAAGAATCACAAGATTCTTCAATTCAAGATTCTGTAACAATACTACAGTATAAAATAAAATGTTACATTTATTCACTAACTAATGTTCCAACAGCACTTGAGCTTTTTCACCTCATGATTTCAAAACTAATTCTCAGAAACCAATAAGTAATTAAATAAGATATAAACTTAAAAAGAAGAGTCATTTTTCCAGCTCTAAACATTAAAACTCGCTATAGTAAAAAAATCGTAAAAGAATTCCAACTTTCTAATTAAGGCAAAAGCCACTTAACCAATTTTAGATCATCTTCAATAAAAACCTAAGTCTCTAATTCGATCAAATGAAATTCGGGTTAATAAAGATTCCGTGTACTAAAATACTAAGAGAATCATTGGGACAGACAAAGAATATTCAGAGGAGCGGGCTAACAGAAATCGTATGCTTAATGAAGAATTTGTAGTTTGAGTGGTAGAACCACGCTCTTGTAGACTGTTTTGTCTATAGCATGAATAGGGCTGGCTCGACCAGGTCGTTACCTGTACTGTTGTTACTGTTTAACATAAATCCGACGTGAATTAGCGGCTTGTTTCTGCATTTCGTACGGTGGGTGTGATATTCAGAGTTACAAAACCCCCTCCCCTTCCATTAGGAAAAAGGCCGTCCTTAAAGGTAATTATACCTTTAAGGACGGCAGTACGTTCTTGATTCTTCTGATATTGTGAGCGCACGCGGTGAAATGATTTATCATCAGGCGACCCACTTGCTTGTTTGTCTGTTTATGCTATATCAAAAGTATATAGTTCATAAGATAGTAAGTTTAATCTGTAAATATCGAAAACAGCCGTTATTGACGGTTATGGGCATTATGAAACTTGAGTGACATAAATAATAGATTCCAGTCCAAGTCATGATATGAATGAACTCGTAAGAGATTATTCTAAATTTAAACCTATCACATCATGGGACGGCCATACGTTAGCCGAAATGTGGGTTTACTGTTACACCTCTGCCTATCCCTTAGGGGATCACAGGCGTGGGATCGTATGTATTTATTGAAACCAAATCCATCAATATTGAACACTCAAATGGACTTATATTAAAAAAGAAACTTGCCACAAAAATAGCTTACTTTTAAGTAAAATTGAAAACATGTAAAAATAACTTATCTGCGCGAAAGTTGTTTACTCCAGGCTTGTTTGATAAAGTTAAAAATAATTTATAGCTTCGAACATTCGTCTTAGAACATTGAAAATTAGGGGAATAAAGTATTTCTACTACAAATAAAATTTATATCTTTGATACATGATTACTAGCTATGTACTCCTCTACTTAGATTAGGCCTTAGCCCACCACGCTCGCCTAAAGTGGGTTCACATACCTTTGAAATTCTTATAAATAACTTCCAGCTGTCTATGTATTTCTATGTTTCCGTCGCCGTCAAATTAAGCAACAATGAATAGACAAGTGACTCTTGAAAATTCAGAGGTGCATCCTCTTGGGGCTGGCTTCGAATCTGCCACTTTCGTCTGAGTCCGTATCGCTCTGTTTTTTTCCATGAAGCCGCGGTTTCGACGCTCTCAGACATGGATTGTTCTAATACGTACTTAATTCTAATATTAAAACTCATTTTTTCAGCCAACTGAACCACACATAGTCCTAACCGGGGACTACAAGAGGCTTCTAGCCTCCCAATACTTTTGCTCTTCTATTTTCTTATTTCATAAATTTTGCTACATTGACATTGATTGTTAATATTAGAGGGAGACATGAGAGCGCTGGTCAAAGGATGTTCAAGATCTGGTAAAATGAAAGCGTCTAAGTAACAAGGTGAACCTTAACACTAAGTGTGACGAACGTCTCAGTTAAAGAAAAGACACTGAATGGCAGAGTCTTAGCTGCTGTCCTGAATTAGCGGTCGCCAATGTTCATTGCGTAGCGGTGATTACTTACCATCAGGTGGACCGTCAACTCGTCTATCATTATCTACTTTTATAGTCCTTGTTGCGCTTATGGTGCCTTCGTTTACCCTTCTTAGTAATCGAATCTTGGATAAATCATTCAGATCAAGCCTAGCTTATGTGCTGGTAGACAATACGAAAATGAAGAAGCACGTCTGTCTTCGGAGGTTATACAAAAATTCAGATTGAATTCATCAGACCTCTATTGTAGGTGGGTAAACTAAGCTGATCGGACTTCGCATAGCGACGGAACGTATTGTGTCCAACGTTTAATGCCAACAAGCCTCTGTATAGGTTCTCCTATTGAAAAGCCGCTGGGATTAACGGGGCTTAAAAGGGTAGGGGTGGGCCGTACTTAGAATTTGTAGTGGGTGATCAAATGATGATTAATATGTTGAATGTTCTACGAGGATTTACATAGTTAATGGCAAGCGTAAGCCTGGTGACATAAGATCCTGGCTTAGTTATTTACGGATCAGACCATTATTTTCCTCTAAGACATGTTGAGCCTGCAACCTCTTGTTCGTAGCTATGTCATTTGCTATGGAGATCATCATCATTTTCTTTTAATATATAGTCTGACTCACCTCCAATATTAGGTGGTTAATTGGGTAAAGTCATAGTTCTTTTAATCGATGTAAATTTCGAAATGTTAGAAGACTAACGTGACATGATGAAAGCCTTTTAAAGTGGTACATTCAAACTGTAGATAAATTTATCTAAAGCATGAATGGACCAGCTCGATCAGTTTTTTACCACTGTATCACAACAAAACTCACCTGAAGTAGCAGCTCGCTGTTGCGTTTCATACGGAGAGTGAGATATTAAGACGCCTAGCTCAGCCATCCCTTTCAAAACCTTATTCCTTTCCTTTATATTCAGCATAACATCACATACATCTACAATTCGGAACAGTAAGCCATCAAAGTACGTACTTACGGTCGTGTTGGCCCGTCTACGCTGTAAACAAAACTGACAGCTTCTATGGTTTAAACGCTATGATTGTTTTGATTATTGAAATTGCGATTGTTCATGTAAGTTAATTTCATAACATAGGACAGAGCCCCCTCCTAAACCTCCAAATCCGGCCACATTGGGATTTACTCATTTCGACCTACATATCGCGCTGTACGGCGAACGGGTTGGCCGTGGTTTTTAGGTGACAAATTTTCTGCTAAGCTACAATTACCATTATAATTAGTCGTATTTTGCATTAAATTTGACTTAAATATTAAATCATTTGCTATGTAAATTAAAATGCCATTTTGATTAAAAACAATCTTTCAACGTCTTTGGCTATGAAAAAAGATGGAAGGTCGTTAAAAGCAATGGCAGATATGTGAAAGAGACTGGACAAAATACTTGTCGACGGACCAGTAACCCATCGTTGGTCAGATTAGGTTAAAATGTGTTAATAAGCCTGTTACGCCATCCTCACTGCGAGTGGGATAACGGCAAGTGGAAGGAAGGACGACGAGTAATATGATGAGAAAGATTATCAGGATTCAATTTGATAGTATAAAAGTTGCTTTAGTTTATTCGATATTTAAATTCGTATTATTTAGGCATTATACAAATATACAAAACTTCGCTGTTCAATCCAAAAATACTCTTGCAAGAAATATTGTTAGTTGTAGTAAAAGTAGGCGTGCAGACGATCAATCTACTACTAGCCTATCTATATCCTACGACTAAAACTAGCGCATGAACCGAAATTTATTATGTTTAGATATAAAACACAAGGTCGGGACTACCACGTGCAGTAATACGAAAATGAATTATATTACAAAATATTACAGAATTACTATCGATGTATAAACGAAAGTGTACAGTCAATTTCATGAAAACGAATACTTATCCTTAATTTGATATGTTTATGAAACAAGCGCTAGACAGATGAAATATTGTGTTTTATATCTTACAGAGATAGATATTTATGATACAAACAAAGAAAATAGAACCAACTCAACAAAAACTAAAAAGCTTTTAGCTTTTATTCGGTGTACTTTAATTCGGTGCTTTCTATCATATTAATGAACCATTAAGTTGCAATAGCGCCATTTCAGAATTGGTTGGTTATTTTTAGCTCTTTAATTGTTTTTGTTAAAGAATTTTTATATAATTATTTTTAGTGAAGGAATCATCAAAATCGGTGCATAAATGACGAATTGATCATAATGACGAATCGGTGCATAAATTTTAGTCCCTTATGTCTTTAGAGAGGATTTTTTTCTTTAAATTGACCCAACTTTGAGCCCTTTTGAACAGACAAAGAATTATCAACATCGGGTCACTCTGTGAAAAGTTATGCGTATACATACAAAAAATATACATACGCGTCAAAGAAATCCTTTTTTTTTTTTCGGTTAAAAAAAGGGAAATGGGATAAAGGACAGTGCGTAGCGCGAGCATTTTCATCAATACCATGGACGTGTTACGACTTACGCTAAACAAACGTATAGAGATCGTAAAGTATATTTTTATATATAAAAAGTTTATGAACGCATAAGCTTGCTCTATATTTTCTCTTAACACTGTTACTCGAATGGTTTTTGATAGTGTTTCATGCACGAACATTTTCTGAGTGAAATTTGTAGTACATTTTCTGATCAAATTCCGAATTTTTAAATCCTATTTATCTGGTTAGCACTAAGATTTTTTTTTCATTTGTTTAGCGGTAAAAACGGATTAATTATGTATACGGAAATCGCTTATGTATTCGCGTGTACTGATGATGATACCTTATAAAATTGATGTATTTGCTGTATGTAGTCTATTATTGTATTCTGTTTTTTATGTGCGTGTCTACAATAAAGAGTTACTATCTATCTATCTAACAAGGTTCGTGAATCGGAACGTAGGAAAATTTCATTGCAAAATTCTTTGTTTTGAAATCGAGAACATACAGTACCGGCTCGGCGCGGCCGGCTGAATGGAACAGCGACGTCACAGGCCGCGCGGCCGAGCTGATTTATGATGTTTTAAAAAGATTTTTTTTGTTCCCGCCAATGGCCCACATCCAGAACGGTGTGTTTTTTCACTCACATGACGTACACGGGCTCATCACGCGAACGCATCATGGCCGTATATATCACGTGCTACTACGTGACGTGTATAGGATTGTCGCTTGGGGAGTCGACGGGTTTTTTGTTTTGGAAGATGTGTTGTTCGGATTTTGGATTTGTTGGTGTTAAGATTGTTATGAAAGAGTAAAAAGTAAAGTAGAGTCGATAGTTAAAATAAAAAATAAATAAATACACGCAATATTCACACACATAGTATTGACCCCATACTAGGTTAACCTGTATTGTGGATATTAGGAACTACGAGGGTCCGGTTCCACAACACTTCTAGGTGTTGTGACCAAAACAAGTATGATAAGAGCTCCTTGATGATGCTTACGTGCCATGAGAATAGGGTGCCTCAGTAGTATGTACTGAATGTCGTAACCCAGCATCTACCCAGGTATTCACAGCGGTCCCTGAAATTACTTTCATACTCCGGTGGGTGCATTTAGTACATGAAAGTACGTGAAAACGAAAATTGTGGTCTCCTGTTAATTGAACTTAGGACCCCTCAGTTAGTATCAGAGCCTTAGTATGCTGCCATTGATCAAGAACATCATTTTCTCAGAGATAAAACACATATCTTTACATAAAATAAAATGAAGTCGCTTTCGCTGTCTATTCGCTTAGATCTTTTATACTATTCAATGGATTGTAATGCAGTTTTCAGCAATAGATAGAGTGATTCATGAGGAAGGTTTATATGCAGATCATGCTATGACTCATGGGAGCAGGGTAATATGCAGGTGAAACCGCGAGTGACAGCCAGTATTGAAATAAAAGAAAGATAAAGAAGTTGACATTCCGTATAACACACACGTAAACTGATACAAAGAACTTATACTTTGAGACGGAAAATTGAAAAATCTACATACACATCACATCCGAATCCGACGATCCAACGACAGACCTTGCAGCAAAACGCTGGAATTCAATCTACCTGAGATGTCGGTCGATTGATAAACAGACAACTCGATATTTGATCAAAGAAGCGTCACCGCTGACGGAACGGATTCGAAACATCTTTAGATAAAATATGTGTCGCGAGAATCAAATATCGGAAATGTGGAACAACGTTTATTTTTGAATGTAGTTCCTGTTTTATGTCATAACTAATATATTATACTACAATCAACTACATATATACTTATATGACTAGAGACTAATCCGTACACACAGCCTTAGTAAGTTCTGTAAGTCACAAGTCTACAAGGTGGTAGGTCCATTGTATGCGAGAGGCCGTCTGGGTTGGTACCACCGCTTTGTTTATTTCTGCCGTCACGCATGGTGTTTGTGTCAAAACACAATAGAGCTTCTGTTGTGTTTTGTTGATGAGATGTTAAGTCTCATAATGCCCATTAATTTCGCTGGCTTCAATGCCCTTTAAACTGAAACACAACAATGCTTACAGAAATAGACATAGTGGTGGTACCAACCCAGACGGCCTCTCGCATACGAGGGACCTACCACCTTGTACTACTACTACAACCCTGCCGTTTCATTAATTTACTAACTGTGCCTCCGTGCTATCTCCCGCGTGCATATTTTTGCCTAGCTTCCGTAGGTCGTAACCTGATGTTATTTATATAGAACCATCATCTTGACAATAATAAACGGCACGAATATGACCTCAATCAAGTCGTTCAAAAGTTACGCGATCACAAATAGACGCAACGAAATTTTTATGTATATAGATTAGTTTCTCCCCAGAACCGTCAGTAATAGTTTAAAAAAACGTACGTAACAGATCACGTACGACAGCACGTCTCGCGGATAGACGGACCGACACGAAACAGACAACCGGACGTTAGACAATAGCGTTTTGTTAATTTTAGACTTGTACATGTATCCTACGTCGCGGTGATGGCTTTTAACGTTTTATCATAACTGGGACAGTGTGTAGCACTTCGTTTTTTTCTTTTGTTTTTCTTTTTTAATTAGCGCTGGCTGAATGACAATCTTCAGTTTTGCTTATTAAAAAAAATAATTAAGCGTAGGTGATTTTTGTCATTTAATTAAATTTTTGTCTAATTTTATCCAGATTAATTTGAAAGTACATTTTTGCGATATCTTTGGTTTAAAGAATATATTCTATTACTTGTTTATATGTAAGGCTTGCTAGCAATTTTCAACTTTTACATTGTATTTCTGAAGCTTGCCTTCGATAAAAAAAAAATTGTAGTCTAGTTTTTATAAAATCTATTAGTCTCAAATGGTATTTGAACCCCGACGAGTGCATTGCTATAGACAATAGTGTTTTATGCTACGATGGCTGCAAAGGGAAAATCCATGAAATTTCCAATAATCAACAACAAGGATCACTTTTTTCCACTTTTTTCTGAGCATTGAAATTGGAGAGCGTTTGACTGACCAGTCATCGGTCGGAGAGGAAAAAGTTTATCGACTATATTGGGAACATTTTGACTCTGCAAAGTCTAATTCTGTCTTCATTTCTTTCGTGTGCCTTGTAGCAATTATGATGGTAGTATTTAAGCTTTTAGTTTCTGTCTTCAAATGACAATTGTTGCTTTTTGGAACGAAGTTCCTTACGGCAGGCTTGGAGGGGATAGGGATTTCGCTGCGTGACCGAACTGAAAAAAATGTGATAGTAAAACCGTAAGAAAAATGCGTGGAAAAAATGCGTGGAATAAAAACCGTTAAATGAGACTTTTTTTAACTTAATTTGATATCTAGCACACAAAGTTAAAGTCGAAATTCCGTTAATAAAACAGATGGGTATGAAACTTATGACATTTGGAAATGTAGACGCGGTTTGAAATTTGAATTTGAATTTTTGATTATAGAACACGGCCGTCCACCGTTTAGTAGCCAGTCTAAGTCTAAATTAATAAGTTTTTATTTCTATTTTTCTATTCTATTTCTATGTAATTTTATGTTGTCAAACAAAAATAAAGAGACATATTTTGTTATTTTAGTTGATAATTTGATTTTTTTGCAATTTGTGTCGATTCTACATTAGCCGAAGGAACTTCGTTCCTACCTGGTGTCCCACGACACACACCAATTTTTTGTTATATACAATAAAAAATTAGATCGTCAGGATTTACTGTTGGAATTAATTCCAATGATAGAAAACCCCTATTCATTATTATTTTTTATAATCTGTATAGAAAATGAGGCGCTTTGTGAACTTTGCCAAATAAAACCTGAGAACAATTTTTAGATAGAATTTTCAAAATTTTCAAAAATCCAAAACTTCACTGCGAGAAAAAATCAAAAAATATCCTTAGATTTTATTAGATATATCAGTTACGATTTTGATATTTTGACTTTCAAAGGGGAATCCTAATCCTACAAAGATAGCTCTTAATACAAGTTCCGATAAAATATTTTTGGAACGAAGTTCCTTACGGCAGGCTTGGAGGGGATAGGGATTTCGCTGCGTGACCGAACTGAAAAAAATGTGATAGTAAAACCGTAAGAAAAATGCGTAGAAAAAATGCGTGGAAAAAATGCGTGGAATAAAAGCGTTAAATGAGAAGTGCGCAGGCGCGACAGTCGCATAATCAGCCAGTTAGTTCCTTTTTTAAAATGAAATTCATTCAGCCAGTTATTGAAGTATTTTTATATCTCCTTCGATTTTTAAAAGATTATTACATAAGTTGATAAAAAATGCTATACAATAGCTTTACCGCGGCAGTCTCCGAGTGCCACACGTCTTTTTTTAATTTCTATTTTTCTATTCTATTTCTATGTAATTTTATGTTGTCAAACAAAAATAAAGAGACATATTTTGTTATTTTAGTTGATAATTTGAATTTTTTGCAATTTGTGTCGATTCTACATTAGCCGCAGGAACTTCGTTCCTACCTGGTGTCCCACGACACACACCAATTTTTTTTTATTACTCGATCACGTATCAAATTAAGATATTACTCGTATTGAAAAACTTGAGGGTAAACGTAGTTATGTAGGAATAGGATTCATGAAGCCAACAAAGCCCGCCGGTACTAAAATGTAGTTCACATTGTTCATTCGCTAGAGACTTACATTTTTTATCTCAATGTTCTGATGGAATTTTAAATAATTTTACTCGCAGATAGGCTTTAAAATATGCACTTCCCAAATTTATGATCTAAGTTTCCATCTGACTTATACTGCTATCTAGTTTTCATCAAAATAATAATTTACCCCACTTTTGGATCAAAGAGCCAAGGGGGAGTAGAGGGAAAAAGGGATGGGAAAAGGGTTAGGATCACGGGGCAAGCCCCCCTGGGAGAACCAGATATACAATGGCTGACCCTGAAACGCGACCCACACAAGGGGGGCCACTATGGCAGGATTTAGCACCAGTATACGGTGGTCGCTATCCGGTCGGATACAAGTTGCAGCAGTTGTTGAGCTGTTTGTAAAATAAATAAATATTGACAACCAAAAAGCAAATCTGCAAGTAGTTTAGGATGGTGCCAATACCTACACAGTTATTCTGATATAGATGGAAAATTAGAAAGCATCTCAATGAGTTATGCAGCCTCTTTCCATAAACCTCTTTGATGCATAATTGAAGACGACAAAGCGAACGGAACAAAATGCATTAGTCAGAAATGTAAGCCACAAAGCGTTGAAAAATTCCAAAGCCAACAAACAAAGTTACCAATCTCTTAATGCAAATGGTTACAAAGCAGAAGTATAGCGAATATCGTTTATTTTTACAAAAAGGCCTCGCGGTATGCGCGGTACTTTCTTCGAGTAGGAAATACCAAACAACGAATGACTATTTATTTGAAACTATGAGTGTTGGGAAATTATCTTGTGGTAAATTTCCAGAATTACATTCATGTTGTTTTCTTTGCAAGTTATAAATAAAGTCGTTATCAACTAATTCAATGGTAACTAAAAGAGGCAACTTACCGCTTGCGTGACGTCAAATTTCCTGAAAAATACCTCTATGATTGATGCAAAACGGCTTTCATAAAATTAGAAGGGGACATTAAGTATTCTTTTCTTTCTTTCGTTCTAATACATACATTACATTTGAGTAGGGGTAGTCAGAGCATCACTAGACGGTGTGTCAAGCTTATTTCCTTCTTATAATGATGGCGAGCCTATCGCTATATCGGACACAAATTCCAATCCCTAGCAATTTATATGTGATGTTGTCGAATCGAAAACTCAGAAACTGTTGTAAATGTCTGTCTTCGGACTTAACCCAGAACTTCATCCAATTCTCAGCTTTGGAACGCTGAAGGCGAATGAGCAGCAACTTACTTTCGACTCTTATTAAATTTTCAAATTATGTCACTCATTTTTTACAATTGCAATTTGTTTGCCTTATTAAATATCCTGGTAGAGGACTTTTCACCAACAAGTAATCCTACAGGGGATTTATATAAGCAAGATGACTAGTCCGAAAGTCATGAACATTGTTGTACTGACTCCAAGTGATGTCAAAAGGGTAGGAACATGACAATGAAGCTTGCATGTCACGTACGTTTCATGTATTCATAACATATTTGATGTGGTGCTGGCTTATTTCAGTAAATCAACAAACATACGGACGGACACGTGTGTTGTAAACAAAATGATTAGCGATTACAATCACTGACTGCCGTCGTCATACGTACCGGCTGAATGTAAATATTATGACATGTTAAATTACTGTTGCGATACGTTTTGTGACGTCGGTTATGCCTTTAAAAAATATTTAAGAAGTTTTCTTATATATATCAGAAGCTGGCAAACAAGCAAGTGGCTTACCTGATGATAAGTAATCTTCACCGCTCATAAAAAACTAGATACTAGAAGAATAATAAATACGTTCCCGACCTTGAAAGGAGAGGAATACAGACTACGAAGGAGAGACTTTGGGCTTCGATAAATCTACCAGCTACTTCACGCCGGTTTTCTATGAGACAGTGGCTGATGATAAAACCGTTTTGAGACTACCTTTTGCAAATTGTTATTCTGTTGAAATTTAACCATGATATCACATATACATATACATCTCACAGTTACACACATAGTCCTCACCCCACATTAGGTTAACCTGTATCGTGGGTATCAAGAACTACTAAGGACTTGCGGTCCCACAACACCCAAATCCGATACAAATATCTGTGGATCACACAAACATTCGTCTCGGTGCGGAAATCGAACCCACGTCCTCTCGCTTCGTAGCCGGCTACTGCGCCACGGAGGCTGATGACAGGTGATGCTGCTTATTAGGATTTCGATATAGTTTAATCTACTTAGTCAGTGTGTACTTCTTTTAAATTTTAGCCATCTTTACCACCTGCTACCGTTTTTTAGTATCGACCAGATGTTACACAGATATTGCGCTGTGTGTACCTACATCAGTTTCAAACTATTTTCAGCTATTTTATACTTTTGTTGCTGCTGTTACAAGTATATTAAAAATGTTTATGATCAAGTTGTCAGCTTTCGTGTAATGATCTGTATGAATCGAGCATTTTATGTTTAACTTTGGTGTATTCATGTCGAAGTTAACTACGCAGTCACTTTCTACATTACTTAAGACGGGTTTATAAATCGCAGCCTTCAGTGGTACGAGTCTTTTGAAAACATTTTCAATTTTTTTTATTTGATGGAATGACGAGACGAGCAAGGCGCTCGCCTGATGGTGAGCGGCACGCCTGCCCATAAACAAGCAATACCACACAGAACTTTGAATTACAAAGCACTGTATGGCACCGAACTGTGCTTGTCACCCCGAGACATACGATGTTAAGTCTCATAATTCCCAGTAATTTCACTGGCGTCAAAGTCTTTCAAACCGAAATACAACAGTGCTAACAGACTATTGCTTGGCGGCAGAAATAGACAAAGAAAAAAAAATATTCTGGCCTGTACGAGATATACTCCGGCTAAACCTTGGAACATGACTCGTCTGAACGACCCGCTATGGCAAGTTTTTTACCATGTGTATGGTTCTCGCTAGCCAGTCGGGTACAAATATTAATTATATCAGGTACCCTCTCACCAACTACCATCAGTGAATCAAGCAGTACTGTCGATGAACGATAGTTAAACTCAAGTGGACACGTGTAGTGCACGCCTAACTATATGTGCATAAGCTTGTATATATATATGAGTATTTTTGTGTAGTAGTAACACTTCAGCAGTCGTCAAATCAGCCAGTGTATATCCGGTTCTCCCTGGGGGCTTGCGATATGACTTGATGGTTGATTGGGGTGGGTATAGGGGTATGTACATCCTTGTATCACTGTGCCTGCATCGGTCATCCGCCTGTCCTGTCGGTGGCCCCTCGATTTGCTTCTTCCCTCTCCGATAAACTCATTGTTTGTCGGTGGTCGCTGTTTTTTGGACTGCACTACGCTTACCATCAGGTGTAATGCAGTCACTTTGCCGTGCTTGGCCATATTTGTTGGGTTTATCCAAACATATCACGCATACATAGTACCTCGCGAATATATGTGTTACAGTATCTACACACCGCATGTTATGTGTTTTAACTTCGTGCGAAACAGAAGATTTCCAGAACCATTCTTGTTTCTATGTGGAAATAAGATAAATTCCTCATCCCGGCGATATATGATCGTTTGGACGTTACGTACAAACAAATATGCACAATTTATGTTCTGCGTGCGAGTAATAAAACGAGACTTGAGGCGACAGATCTGTATGTAACACAAACATGGAACGAGCATTACAATACTTTTAGGGTAAAGGGCCGTGGTTAATTAAGTATATATTGACGTGGATTAAAGTGATGTAATTAAAACAAACCTTGTGTCTAGTGCAACTTTTAATCCGAAGAAAAGAGGAGTTTATCTCCCTGCGTGCGTACATACGTGCGTGCTGGCGTGCTTGCGTGTGTGCGTGAGCGAGAAAGAAAGAAAATATTTATTTGCCTGTCTTGTCGCAGGCCCCTCAATTTGCTTCTCTGAAGAGGGAAGAAGCATTTATACAGGCCAGTATGACCCCCAATAAACTAATTGTGGTCGCTGCTTTTTTGGATTGCACTACGCTTACCATCAGGTGTAGTGCAGTCTCTTCGCAGTGCTCGGGTAAAAATAAATTGACAGCAATTATTTAAAAAAAAAACTTGAGAGGTGTCAAGGGACACCCGGATGGAACGAAGTTCCTTTCGATTAATTAGTGAAGGAATTTTAATAAAATTTTATTTGTCTATCTATTGTAGTTTCTGAGATATTTGAATTTTTAGAGATATTTTTACAGATCTTTCTTACTGGGGGGTCGAAATTTATTTTTATTGGGGCCAAAGTGTCGGGCTCAATAAGCCGATTGCGACAAGCCGTCGCACGACCCTCTAGCCTCAAAAATTACCGATTTAGGCCGAGGGGGGGTGAGGACAAATTGGGTGGGGGTAGGGGGAACGGGTTTGAACACCTGGTACTTCCATAATTCTCGAAGCTCCAGGGAGGTCGGCTAGCGTTGGCTGGTCAATCGGCGCGCGTGACGTCACCCGGAAGGTTCTCGATTTCTCTCGAACCTTCCGTTGATCGATGGACTGCTCGCGCTTGACCACCTCTCGGGCTTGACTAAAATGATCTCGATCTCGGGGGGGACGGAGGGTCCGAAGGGAGCACACCGGCTGCTACGTCGCCCAGCCCGTAAATCGGCGAGCATCGGCCGGTCTTACAGTCTACGTGACGTCACACCGAACGTTCTAGAGAGTTCCAGAACATTCGATGTGAGTCGTAATATTAAACAGTCATCCCGTAGACTATATATTAGACACTGTATAATCTGGAAGCAGCCAACATTCAAATATTTTATGATAGGTAATTTGGTGACTGGCTACTAAGGGCGCATTTATATGACAAGGAATCCCACCGCGTTGTGGCCGCGCGGCGGCCGCGCGGCCGCCGCGCTCGAATCACTCGAAAAACTAATGTAAACTCTATTGACTAAGCCATAATGTTTAATACTTCGCAACGCTCCAACCACGCGGCGACTGCGCGATCGTGTAAACGGCCGCACGAAATTTTTCGCGTCGTCTAAACGCAGCCTAAACGGTGGACCGCCGCGCCGTGTTCGATAATCAAAAATTCAAATTTCAAACCACGTCTACATTTCCATATGTCATAAGTTTTACTTTTATTAACGGAATTTCGACTTTAACTTTGTGTGCTAGATATCAAATTAATATTATATTTATTCTTGGTCGGAGAATTATGTCGTGCCAACTTTTCGTACCAATTTTTTCCGTCTAGCCCCCTTTCTCAACGCGCGATAAGGAACTACGTTCCAAAAGCAGCGTTAGCTCAGCGGGGAGTGGTATGGACTGTCGAGACGAAAGTCGCAAGTTCGACACCAGCCCCAAGAGCATACACCAGTGACTTTTCTAAGTAACGTGTATATTAATTGTTCATTATTATCGCTTGCTTTAACGGTGAACGCAACATCGTGAGGAAATTTGCATACCTGAGAACTCGATAAGATTTTCCGAAGCTATGTGAACTCTGTCAACCCGAATTAGGCCAGCGTGGTGGACTATGGCCAATCCCTCTCATTCAGTAGCGGAGGCCTGTGCCCAGCAGTGGGACGTATATAATACAGGGTTAGTATTACTATTAATTAATAACCTTAAAGGTGCAGGTAGAGTAACTACTGCAACTAGTGCAAACAAAATTCTCCGAACTTATTTCCGTCTGATGATGTGATGATGCGAGCGTTTCAATTTCAAGCAAATCAAATTTCAATCTCGACAACTCGTGTGTGATATTGGAAATCGAAACTCAAACATGTGATTGCCTGACCTCGGATTTGGTCCAAATCTGGCTTGACTGCGGCTCTACCACTTACAAAGGACCTAACAAACACAAACTTTATCCAATAGCATGAGGTTAGCAGTTAATTTTCGTAATCTCTATTAATCTTTTTCAACCCAACTCATGAATGTACTCGTATGTACACAAACGCGACAGCTTAATAATTAAAATTTACCCTCATTTTCGTAATTTGATTCGGTGGACGTTTCACAAGTGTATATTTTGTCCTTGTCTAACACGTTCGGTTTTGTACCTCCCGTCTCGTACCCACTGTGATCACGCTACATATAATTCTGTTGGTAAAGATATCATTCATGCTTCGGTAACTTTGTCATCAAATTGATGTTCATGTGCCTTTAACCGCCAAAAATATGGAGGAGGTACTCAATTTGAACTGCTCATTTTGTTTTTTTATATATATATACCACACATAGCTCCGCCAAATGCGGACCGATTTGGAAAATTATTTTTTCATTCTTTCAAATATAGCTCAAAGTTGGTCCCATTTTAATTTTTTTTGACGCCAAAAAGGGCGAAATTGGGGATGAAAGACTCTAAAGTTCGTTATTTATGAACACCACCCAGAACTTTGAATTATATATTGCTGCATATTACTGCCATACTGTCGTCACCAGAGACACTAATGGTCTCATAATTTGATCTCAGATTTAGTACCTCCAGATATCTCACTCACCGAAACGCAGCAGCAAGCCGCTACATTATGTCGGTTTTCTATGAGACAGTCGTAACGTCCTGATCGAGCCGGCCCATTCATGCTATAGATAAAACTGTCTACAGCGTGGCTCTACCACTCAAGGAATCGCCTCATTCATCTAGTGGCAACGTACTAAGGCTGAGAACCGTTAATTTCCGGGTTCAATTCCCAAGTCAGGCAATCAGAGCTTTTGTTTTAACTCTCGATATGAAAAGCCACAAATACAGGTTCAATCTATTCCTGGCGATACGCTCGCCCCTTATCACATAATCGAAATAAACCCTATGAAACATGGGTCCATCATTAGATTACTTTTATCTTTACTTCTACCTACCCCTTCGTGGATAAAGCTTATGTGTTTATGTTAGATTCTTAGAATAACTGCATTTTCCTCATGGAAAACCACAATAATGTTTTATACGTGTTATCAATATGCCAGAGAATATGCCAATAGAGCAGAAATTGGATAATTAGAAGGATATCTGACTATATCATATTTTCCTAGAAACTTCCTGGTCTATACGGAAATTAAACAAACATACTATCTGATTTATTTCTATGTATTCTATGTGTCTTTTGAGTGGTAGAGCCATTTTACTATAGCATTGGCAACCGAGCAATTGGGTCACTTGACGATAAGTGTCCTTCGCCGCCCATAATACTAGAAGCGTCGTGACCGCGTTGCCGATCTTAATGGTAAGGTATTATACCTTACCATTATTTCAGGGATTGGAAAGAAGAAATACTGAGATTTGGGAATCCGAATATCGCATTTCCCGTACAAAACTCAGCAGCAATGTTTTGATATTTACTAATAGGATGGGTATAAATGTACAAGTAAGGTCAAATGTAAAGGTCACCAATTATATATAACAAATAGGTGTGTTCGTTTAGGACGACTAATAAATCCTTGCGGTTGGAACCCATATCAAAGTCTACGTGTGAATTTAGCTACAAGCAACTTGCAAAGTTGCGTCTCCGTCAAGCTAAATTTGACAATGTTTGTGATGCTAATGCTACTTTTTTTTATTTAATTGAATGAAAGACGAGCAAGTCGCTCGCCTGGTGGTAAGTGCAAGCGCAAGACGACGTTGTGACGCAAGCGTCACGTAACTCCTAACACAATCATTAAGAGAATTAATTTCGGAAGGTTTATAGTATCATGCTATGACCCATGGGAGCAGGGCAGTAACATGCCTGCGGTAAAACCGCGAGGGCCACCTACATAGTAAAATATAAAGTTAATTCAAAAATGCTATTCGACAATCGCATGTCTAGCACGAAGCGTGTAATTAAACTTTTGGTGTTTAAAAGTTGAAATCCAAACAAAAAGTCGGGGGTATGGAGGTAGGAGGGAGGTATTGATGTACAAGTTTTAATTGAATACAGTTACCTTGCACGTCTACGGGCGAACTTCTTTAATAATTACTGTCTGATGGATATACAATGTATAGTCTGTAACAAAACTAATAGCGTGACTATTTCGGTCGTTTTCGTTCGAGGTGAAAAGATTTTTAATAAGGAAGCCGGCAAACGCGCAAGCCTGTCACCTGTAAGTGTTGTATACTCATAAAGACAACGGTATTGTTGTGGTGTATCATACGAATTATGGATTCGTTGCCAACTTTAAAGGAGAGGGAAGAAAGAGAAAATGTTTATTCGGGGGATTTCAGGCTCTGGAAATATCAATCACAGCACGAAACGTAACCAGTAAATGGTAGAGCCACTCTGTAGACGGTTTGTCTACAGCATGAATGGAACGACTCGACCGCGTCGTTACCAATGTCTCACAGAAAACAGCAGACACAGATGACGTAAGGTAGCGGCTTGCTGCTGCGTTTCGTACGGTGAGTGAAATATTCAAATGCCCTAACCCCCTTCCACCCAATCCCTTAATTATCCCTTTCCTTTAAGGTCGGCAACGCGGCCATGATTCTTCTGGTATTGTGGGCGTACATGGACGGTGAAGATCACTTACCATCAGGTGATCTACTTGCTCGTTTGCCGGCCTATGCTATAAGAAAAGAACTATAACCCATTATTATTAAACATTTAAAGATAAACGCGCCGGATGCCATTAAATTCATATAGCGTTAAAAGAGTTATTGAATAGATCAATAACATTTTTATAATTTAAAGCATCCTCGTGGTATTTTTTTTTTTTACTAGCCCTGTATTATATACGTCCCACTGCTGGGCACGGGCCTCCTCTACTGAATGAGAGGGATCAGGCCTTAGGCCGTGGTGGACACCACGCCGGCCTAATGCGGGTTGGCAGACTTCACATACCTTCGAAAAATCTTATCCGTTTCTCAGGTATGCAGGTTTCCTCACGATGTTTCCTTCACCGTTAAAGCAAGCGATAATTAACAATTAATATACACATAACTTAGAAAAGTTAGTGGTGTATGCTCTTGGGGGCTGGTTTCGAACCTGCGACTTTCGTCTCATACCACTCCCCGCTGAGCTATCGCTGCTACCTATTAATATGGAATGTGTTAATATGAAAAACCTAAAATATATGTTCTAGTTTAGTGCCTTCTAGACAATAAATCAAAGACGTCAATAATTAAAAAAGAACATCTGTAATTTTTGAGTAACTGAACAGATTCTCTTCCAGCATAAAAACTCGTTCAATGAATCTAACAGCGACTCAAAATAGTTTTTTTTTGAGCCGATATCATTTTTCAGTAAATAATATTAATTTTACTATTTTTAGTGAAATAATCATCAAAATTGGTGATTAAATTAATTTCATCCCCGATTTCATCCCCTTAGATATGAAATTTCTCATTTAAATTAAATTGAGACCATCTTTGAGCTATATTTGTTCGAATAAAAAAATCATACAAACCGGTCTACATTTTTATAGCATAGACCGGCAAACTAGCAAGTGGGTCATCTGATAGCAAGTGATCTCCACCGCCCATGTACGCTTATAATACTAGAAGAATAATAGAAACTAGAGTTATGCCTTTATATACAGGGTTACTTTTAAAACACCAACAACCTCGCAGGACTAGATAGCTAACCTCATATGGAACAACTATTGTTCTACGAGTTCGGACATAACTCAAAACATAACACATGTAAAAAAATTACAGTTGACAAAAATGTTACGCTAGATAAATGGGTCAAGTTCAAAGGCGTTTAGCCCTGCACCCCCTTCCCGACGCTTCGCAGGGGTTTGTTTACGTAATCTTTGCGATACGCGTAGAGTTATATATATTTAAGCTGGAAATTAAATTAATACTTATTTCTGTATGAAAATAAAATCTAACAAATTATCAAAAGTCGTGGAACAAAAGTTGTTCCTTATAGGGTCAGCTATCTAGTCCTGCGAGGTTGTTGGTGTTTTAAAAGTAACCCTGTATATACAAAAAAAAAGTGGTTGAGAGTTGACATCAACCAGCTTCTTAACCAATAAGCCTCAATTCCACCACAACTTATGTCGTTAAGGCGAAGAAACACACTTTGGAAGAGCGAACGTCCTCGGACTAATCATGTAGCATTCAAACATCGGGCTTTGAGCTATCGGCCGTCTGTTTTATGATAATCAGGGCTCTGTTCCCTTCACTTGCTCGTTAGGTGCCTGTCTTGTCGTCAGGCGAAATTACAGGCTGCCGTTTGAGGATTGGTTATAGGTATCTTAGAGTTTCCTTGTGGTTTTGGTTGATATATTAATTGTGTCAGCTGTTGAAGTCTTGTGCGGGATATAGAAGTCGATTTACAAGTGGATCGCGATAAGGCTAAGGGTTCCTTTGAGGTGAGACGCGACTCAGGCGTAAACGACGCGACTAACCACTTTGTATAAAATTGCATGGAAACGTTTGCTCTAGTCGCAGTGGCATACCTCAACACGTACATATATAATTGCATACAGAGTGCGCTATTGTCGTGCGTCGCGGTCTTTGTCTCAGTCCCGTATCTCAAAATGCACCCCATTTACTAAATAAAGGCTGACCAAAATGCCACATCGTAATGCATATACTGATGTGCTAATTGGGCAGTTTTTCATGAGATCGCGGGGAACACTCGCCGTGACAAATGTGTATGTGATCCAGAAATTTTTGTTTCGGGTCTGGATGTTGTGAGACCGAAAGTCTCTCGTAGTTCCTGATAGCCATGACACAAGACTCTGTATTTTACTGTGGATAATGTATGTGACTGTTGGGTGTATTTATTTATTATGACTGACTGCGAGGCGGAAGACCGTGTGTTCGATACCCGTACCGAGACAAATATTCGTTTTACACACGGATGTTTGTTTCGGGTCCGCGTGTTGTGGGACCGAGATCTCTCGCGGTTCCTGATGCCCTCGAATCACGGTACAGGTTATTTATTCAATATCAACATTAAGCAGTATCTCATCTTGCTCAGATCAGATCATCAGATTAGGTTTATATTTTGTTATTCCGCTCGTACAGACTGTTTCAGATTGTTGTAAAACTAAGGATAGTTGTTATTGACTGCCTAATTCATTTCTCTAAATTCAAACTCAATATGTAAAGAGCTGTTACTATTCCAACACTAAAAAACAAAATTATATTTTTATTTGGCTCTTAGGTGTTTGTATTAGAACATCATTATTAAACCAGTATGTATTTTGTTACAGGTTAGTATCAGTTTATGGTGAAACAATATCAGCAAGAGCAGTGGGTGAGTTTAATAATACACATTCACACACATCCCACACTCAGTTAACCTGTATCGTATCAGAAGCTACGAGGGACACACTTCACAGCCTGTCACTCGCGCACAACGCCACGGAGCCCTATGTTATATATTACAATAGAAACCAGGGCTTAGACGTTATAAAGCTAAAATATACAAATAAAATACGCATAGTATTACTTATTTGGTCGGTCTGAAAAAACCTTGTGACATTAATTACATGATTTAAGTGGTAGAGCCATGCTGTACACAGTCTTGCCCACAGCATGAATGGGCTGACTCGACTTGGTTGCTTCCATTGTCTCACAGGAAACCGACGTGAAGTAGGTACTTAGTAGCTTGTTGCATTAGTATGATCAAGATATCCAGAGGCCTAAATGCCCTTCCCCTTTCCAATCATAATCGTAATGATACTTTAGGTATTATGCATGTTCATGAGCGGTGGAGATCACTTACCATCAGGGGAGCTGCTTGCTCGTTTGCTAGAGCATTTGCTATAAAAAAACTTTTTTTGACGTGATAACGTCTTATAATTCGATAGAGCCGGCTGCACGCACGAAAAAACATGACTCATGCGTCGTTACCTCGCTAGATGTCACGTTCCATTTAAGGCTTGAAGTGCAAGCGAGAGCGCGGAACGAGCGACAAAGAAGCACAATCGGCCTTTGCGTTCGGCAGCGTTCGAGATTTAAAAAAATTAAAACATAAATATTAAATCTTCCACATATCACAACAACGTGTCTGAAATGACAGGTTAGACCAGCCATCCGTCAAAGGGAACATTTTCTCCTATATCAAACACATTGAGGCGGGCTTTTTAAAAACTAGATTTACGAAAAGGACATTGTTCGTCGTCCATACATAGTTGGCCTAAGAACCAAAAGGTAGGTGAATTTACTTTTTGGGTTTTAGATAATGTATATATTTGATTGAAACTATATTAAAACTACGGACACTTGAGAATTCCGAAAAATAAATAAAATACTTTCGGATTTTGAGGTTATAATTAGGCCAATAAATACTATCAAATATTAAACAAATGAAATTAAAATTTTCTTTTGAAAAATGCTACCATTCCATCAGTATTTTCTTAAGACGTTATCACGTTCAACTATCGTCAGTAAACCGACTTTACAGACAACCGATTTTTTTTTATTTGATTGAATGACGAGACCAGCATGGCGCTCGCCTGATGGTAAGTGCCACGCCTACCCATAAATAGAAATAACACCACACAGAACTTTGAATTATAAAGTACTGCATGACACTAAACTGCGCTCTTCACCCTGACACATAAGATGTTAAGTCTCATAATGCCAGCAATTTCACTGGCTTCAAGGTCCTTCAAACCGCAACGCAACAGTGTTTTATGTTGTTCTTAGGTATAATTAGAAAATATTATAATAGCAACACTGTTTATCTTAGTGCTCCATTGATAAAAATTTACATTTCGAAATATGTAATGCATGCAATTTGCGTGTATAGCAACAAATATACCCAATGCAATGCCCTTCGTCGTATCATGCCATAAATATTGTTCTATATCTAATTGAATAACATTGAAAGTAAACTAGTGCTATTTAGATAATGCAGATAAAATTTATATTATGTAGTTATTTAATATCGCACTTGGTACGAAGTAATGATATGAAGATTAACATTACAGTTATATAAAGTGGATGTAAATACTTAATAACATTTAAACCCCTATGAAGTAAAAATTGAGTATTAATTTTATTTTGCTAAATTTATTAACTTAAATCATTCATTTGAAGTTCTATTTTGTATTTTCATGACTCATATGACACACTAGGTATAATTTCAAATAAAGTAATTATAAAGAGGAAGCAGCGATAGATCAGCGGGGAGTGATATGGACTGTCGAGACGAAAGTCGCAGGTTCGAAACCAACCCCAAGAGCATACACCACTGACTTTTCTAAGTTATGTGTATATTAATTGTTAATTATCGCTTGCTTTAACGGTGAAGCATCGTGAGGAAACCTACATACCTGAGAAATCGATAAGATTTTTCGAAGGTATGTGAAGTCTTCCAACCCGCATTAGGCCAGCGTGGTGGACTAATCCCTCTCATTCAGTAGTGGAGGCCCGTGCCCAGCAGTGGGACGTATATAATACAGGGCTAGTAAAAAAAAAAGAGAAAAGATTTGTATGTAACGTATAAACTTAAAAACTATAGAAAAATTCTTTCACCATTAGAATCCTACATTATCCCTGTTGAACATAGGCTAATTTTTTTCCCGGAAAAAAACAAATCACACGGGTGGAGCCGTGAGGACAAGCTAGTCTCAAATAAAGTAATATCAGGGGGCTCTAGAAAGTAATTGATTCTTTCTAAAAGTGGTCAGTAGACGAAATAAGGAAAAATTTTAAAAATGTTAAATTCAATATTATAGTACATAATTTTACGTTTTATGATCGTAGGTTTAGGATCCTGTTATGAAATAGGGGGCGGGCCACATAAACCACAAATCATCATCATCATCAGCCACAGGACGTCCACTGCTGAACATAGGCCTCCCCCAAAGATTTCCAGACCGACCTGTTGGAAGCGGCCTGCATTCAGCGACTTCCTGCGACCAGGTCGATTGTCCACCTTGTAGGCGGACGTCCAACGCGATAAACCACAAATGCTATGCTAAAAATATACAATCGATTTTTCAAAAATGTATTTCGTAACTCGGAGATCGAACGCGGAAGATCTCGTTTACGTAACGAACTTATTAAAAAAAACTAAGCAAAAAGTAATATACACGTGCAAAGACAACACAACATGTAATGTGGCGTATAATGAAGGTTAACAAAGAACTATAATGTATAACTGTAATTGCTTCCCCGAGTAACAAACAGTGGTTTTAATAGACGTTCTATGTGAATCCGTGTTTAACAATGCAAGGTCGCCGTTTGAGGTCTTCTAATTGCTGTAAAATTAAGTGTGCCGCACTGAATGTAATACTGCTTTTGACTCTGTTTAATCGTTCTTTAAGAATGTCTGTAGGAAATTTCATTACTTGCGAGCCCTTGGTCGCGGCTCTGGCAAACTTTTAATACTCCATTCTGTTGTGAGGTAAAAATGGGACTCTTCTTTACATAGTATAAAATGAAGTCGCTTCCGCTCTCTGTTCGCTTATATCTTTTAAACTATTCAACGAATTTTAATGCAGTTTTCAGCAATAGATAGAGTCATTCGTGAGAAAGGTTGATATGTATAATACATACATACTATAGTACAGAAAAGCCGAAAAATTAAAAGATTTGTAATGTGATGTGGTAACAAACATATTTTTACCCGTGCTAAGCCGGCGCGGGTCGCTAGTTAAAGATAAAATAGATAGACAGGCTTTAGTAATAGGCCTGAGAGGTGAGACATCCAAAAACGACTCAATAAAAAATACTATGCCCATGGCTATGGATACGCCATCTATTATGGGATGGAAATAAGCTCTTTGAATTGTAGGCGCATTAGCTACACAGCTGCTTACCCCTTCAGGGATAGGATTATATATTTTGTAAGTTATAGAAAACAAAATAATACAAAAAATATTTAAAGATATAAAATCACCCTCCAATGGCGAGGCCTAAGGCCCAAGCCACTGGCGGTTAGGACTCCATAGAGAGAAACCTCACAATGCGAGCCGTGTCCAATAACACCGGTTTCAGCATCTGCTCTTGACGCAACGATCAATTGAGAGCCTCTGAAGATGTTGGTCGAGGCGCTTCGGGATCATCCTATGGGCAGAGACGACTATTAATATTATTGTAGCTTGACAGCCTCCGTGGCGCAGCGGGCGAATAGCCGGCTGTGAAGCAAGCGGCCGCGGGTTCGATCCCCGCACCAAGACAAATGTTTGTGTAATCCACAAATATTTGTTTAGGGGTCTGGTCGGGACTATGTGTGTGACTGTTGGGTGTATTTATTTATTGTTATAATTATTGTCGGCCGAAGCAATGGACCTATACTAGTGTAGCAGATATTTAAATATAAATCGTTTATTAATGATTCCGAGTGGCTCGGTCCGTGGGCCGCTCACCGGATTTCAATTCCGGTGCGCGGTTATTATTTATCAAAATGTTTTACAAAGTTTTTAAAGCGTGCAAATGCTAAGAGATATTACGGTTGCGATGAATTATTCAAATCAATGTTCCGCTAAAATAGATTTTACAAGGTGGTAGGTCCCTCATTTGTGAGAGGTCATCTGGGTTGGTAACACCGCTTGCTGCGCACCGCTCAGTGCTTATAACACAACAACACAACAGTGCTTACAGCACTGTTGTGTTTCGGTTTGACGGACATTGAAGCCAGTGAAATTACTGGGCATTATGAGACTTAACATATTATTATGTCTCGGGGTGACGATCGCAATTCAGTGCCATGTAGTGCTTTGTAATTCAAAGTTCTGTGTGGTGTTGCTTCTGTTTACGGGCAGGCGTGGCACTCACCATCAGGCGAGCGCCTTGCTCGTCTCGTCATTCAATCAAATAAAAAAAGATGAAACTTTATTTGAACAAAGTCGACTCAATGTTCTACCCGCCCCAACCAACGATCAAATCATGTCGCAAGCCCCTCGGGAGGACCGGATATACACTGGCTGATCCTGGAACGCGATCCACACAAGGTGTGTGGATCACTATGGCAGGCTTTAACACCACGTGTACGGTGGTAGTTATCCGGGCGGATATGAATGCCCTACCACCAGCATAACATGCAAGGTGTGAAAACTAGATAAATTGTGTAAAGACTACGATGATATGTGTTCAGAGTCAAAGCATGGCTTCACATCGGTCTAGATTTATTATTTAATCTGAATTCAGTCTTAATTGAACTTAAACAACTGCGCGTAGATATTTGAGTGCACATACACTCCATTCACACTTTGAATTAATCATTTTATATGAAATAATTCAATTTTGTTACAAAACATAAATTTGTCAGAGGCGGAACGTTTAAGCGCCAAATATTATCTTTTACGACAGATATAAACACTGATAAAAGGCAATATAAAGCGGGTCTTAAACATTTACGAATTTTGTGTATAAATCATTTGGTATCAAAGCGTCTCCCGCCGCGATATCATATTGTAAAATGTGTAATTTGTGTTTTGTGGAACGAAATAATGGAGTATCAAAACATTGTTGTATTGTTTGTCCTACCATCCTATTTGCTATTAACGTTATAAAGGAGAAGATTTCGATAATTGTGAGTTTGTTTTGGATCCAATATAGTATGCAGATGGAGCATGTCCTGAATTGTTATATAGGGTGCTTTTTATCCTAAAAAAAGATTTTTAGGCGAGCGGAGCCGCGAGAAAAATATATAATATAAGGGGTCCTGAATCAGTTCACATAAACACGGATGCGTTAATATTATTCTATTTTGCTTCAACCGGCCTAGGTTACATACACTCTGCTTAAACATAATTATAGGCGTAAAGTCGAATCAAACGTGCATTTTCGGTAGGCAGCAGTTAATTTCCGTGTTTATGTGGGCTTACTTTTAGGTGTAAAATTTAAGTAATTTGGGTGGAGCGCCTGTCCCCGTTTGGCCGCTACCTTAAATAAAAAAAATATTTATTTTGAAAACCATAAGTGCAACAAAAGTTACATTTAGGGCACTTTTATAGGCACTGTTATTTCTATGTAACATCTATAGTAAAATGTACTTAATATAATTAACGATGTTTAAAAAATATATACATAAATATAAATATATTTGAGTGGTAGAGCCACGCTGTAAACTGTTTTGTCTACAGCATGAATGGGCTGGCTCGACCGGGTCGTTACCACTGTCTCACAGAAAACCGACGTAAAGTAGCGGCTTGCTGCTGCGTTTCGTACGGTGACTGAGATATCCGGTAGCCTAAATCCCCTCCCCTTCCCAATCCTTAATTATCCCTTTCCTTTAAGGTCGCAAACGGGCCCACGATTCTTGTGGTATTGTAGGCGTACATGGGCGGTGGAGATCACTTACCATCAGGTGACCCACTTGCTCGTTTGCCGGCCTATGCTATAAAAAAAAAACCCTGCAAATTCAGCCTGATTGAAGAGTTTTTGTTACTATCAAAGATTTTCTGATTATTTCACACAATTGTAGCTAGATGACGGTAACCGCATAACGTAAACAAACAACTACAACTACCCTATTTATTGAACTTAAAAAAGGAACACGCGACCACGCAATAGGCGATCGTAACGACGTGACGCGGTAACAAATCACCTGTCACCGGTTCGAATCCGCATAATATCCATACATTCGCCGGCCAGCACGAAAACAGCCGAAAATTGTGAAGGCACACGGTCGAAATTTTCCGCCGTCGCACTTCCGGCCCCTGACCCCTAGGTCGACATTAGCATAATGCCACCATTAATCCGTGCCACGGTTTTTTTTTCGTCGGAGTGCCAGCTAATTTTTCGCACCATGTGTCGGCTCACGCGTCTCCCTAGTTTATTTAGCGAAGTTGATTAATTACTTATTGTTATTGAGTCGGCGGATTTAATTTTCTAACCGACTTTGAAGCGCATGATGCAATGGTTTTAACTTTTTTTATTGGAATAATATTGTATTTATAACTATGCTATTGCGTGCCAGTTTGAAAGACAATGAGGCCGGTGAATTACTGCAATGAGACTTGGAATTTCATTTCATAAGTTTCATAGCGACGAGCGCAGTTCAGTTCTATACGGTATGTAAGCACTGATGTGTTTTTTTTTTTTTTTTTTATCCTGGCTCGGCAAAATGACTATGCCACACCTGATGGTAAGTGTAGCGCAATCCAGGAATAGTGTCGACCAACGACAAACAGTGTGTCTATCGTTGGTCGGCACGATCATGCCGGCCTGCCTAACTGCTTCTTCACACTCCGTTTAAAGGACCCCATATTATAGGAAGGAGGGAACACGTGCGCCGGCAAACTGTTCCACAGCTTAATGGTCCGGCAGAAGTAAGATTTAGCGAACTTTTTAGTTCGAGCCGAGATGGAGGAGACCACGAAGCTGTGGCTCCGCAAGCCAGCACGCGTGGTTCTGTTAAGGAAGGGTGAGGATGGGATGATGATGATGTGTTTCGGTTTGAAGGACATTGAAGCCAGTGAAATTACTGGGCATGATCAGACTTAACATCTTATGTCTCGGGGTGACGAGCGCAGTTCAGCGCCATGCAGTGCTTTGTAATTCAAAGTTCTGTGTGGTGTTGCTTCTGTTTATGGGCAAGCGTGGCGCTCACCAACAGGAGAGCGACTTGTTCGTCTCTTCATTCAATCAAATAAAAAATGCCTTTACGACATCTGATGGTACATGTACCGTGCAGTCCAATATAATATTGAATGTCGAGACACGTTGCATCGCACGATGGTCAATAGACAGAAATGCCAGGTTTCCGGTTTTTTTTATAAATAAATACAGCCAATAGCCACACACATAGTCCTAACCCCACATTAGGCTAAAAAAGAAGGTCATCGTCATCATCAGCCACAGGACGTCCACTGCTGAACATAGGCCTCCCCTAAACATTTTCAGACCGACCTGTTGGATGCGGCCTGCATCCAGCGACTTCCTAAAAAAAGAAGGTGCCAGGAAACAAAAAACAATATACTTGCAAAAAGTCTCTACAATTACACACCATAAAATTGCAATATCAATAAATAGCCGAACATAATTTCTGTGTTTGTGTTAATACAATACATCGTGAGTCGTGACCCATTTAGATGTGTAACTGGATAAGCGCCGAATCCATGGTGTTATGTGACTAACAGTAAAATAAAACAACGCGCAGAAATTGAGGGACTTTTATTATGGGCCACTTACCGTTAGTCCATCATACTGGTCTGATGCGGGGTTTTTTATAGCATAGACCGAAAAAAGAGCAAGTGGGTCACCTGATGGTAAGTGATCTCCACCGCCTATGTACGCCCACAATATTAGAAGAATCATAGGCGCGTTGCCGATCTTAAAGGGAAGGGATTGGGAAGGAAGGAATTTGGGCCTCCGGATATCTCACTCACCATACGAAACGCAGCAGCAAGCCGCTACTTTACGTCGGTTTGATGTAAGATAGTGGTAACAACCCGGTTAAGCCGGCCCATTCATGCTGAAGATAAAACAGTCTACAGCGTGACTCTACTACTCTTACACTCATCAGGTGGGAGACTTCTCGTACCTTCGAGATTCATATGGAGAGTTTTCCAAGTAAGTATGCAAGTATTGTCAGGATGCATTTATCCATATATGTAAACGGTAATAATTAACACTTAATACACACGTAACTTCAAAAAGTGCGAGTGTTAGTTCTCTCGTTTAAGAAGCCGTCTGGGTTAAAGAGAGAGAGAGAGAGAGAGATGAGAACTGACCGCAAACTGCTTGACTTTCATTGACCAGATTTTTGTTTCATACAATATATGTGTTTTCGATGCCTAAAGCCCCTTATGTTCTTATTGATCGACTTCGACGTTTTCATTTTGATATTTTTTTTTTATTGTGATCATTTAATACGTTCAGACATCCTAAAGCTATAATCGTCTTTATATTTGTTTCAACAAAATATAACTGCATTAATTTAAAATTCCATCCAAACAATGGCTGTATAATGTCATGCAAATTGTATGCTGTGATATTTCGGGTATTTAATTTGCCACGTCCTTGAACGCTAAGATGGCATGTCATGGCGGAACATCGGGTTTTTCACCTTGACCCTTCTGCGGTGTAATTTTAAAACTTCTTTATGATGGCCTATTGTGTACTAAATACGTGGTAGGTCTCTAGTCATGCGAGAGACCGTCTGTATCTGGGTAGGTAGTTAGGTACCACCGTTTTGTCTTTTTCTGCCACCACGCAATTCTGTGTACGGACTGTTGTTTTGCTATTTGAAGGGCCTTGAAACCTGTTCAATTACTCGACACAAGATTTATATCATATCACTCGGTGTGATGACCACGATGCATTGTTGTGGAGTATCTTGAAATTCCAAGTTTTTTTTTTCATTTATGGCTTCGCATTATCATGCATTTCGCCAATGACAATAATTTATTCTCAAGCCTCATAAGTACGATGAAATATCGGTGTGGACGTTTTCAAGGTCTCGTTGGAGTTTTGGCGTGAATTCCTTCAAGTACGATGCTCAATTCACTTATATCAATGTTTCCATACACTGTTCATCACCATCAATGTTTATTGCACAAATCCACACCACTTTTACACAACAAACATAACTTTTAACGAGTTTTTGAAATAAATTAAAATAAGCGATGAACCGCACTGTCAGAATTCCCGCCAAAATTCCGAATTCAAAGTTGTGAGTGGTGTTGTTTCTTTTTATGGGTACACTAGCTTTTGCTCGCGGCTCCGCCCGCGTGATCAAACAAACAATCAAACTCTACAGTTTTATAATATTAGTATAGATTTGGGTAGCTTAGCAACGGAAGCCTTCAAATAATATTATTTGGGTAGCTTAGCAACGGAAGCCTTCAAATATGAATAATTTTCCCCGTTTTTGCAATATTTTTCACTGATGCTTCGCTTCTAATGGTCGCAGCGTAATGTTATATAGACTAAAGCCTTCCTCGATAAATGGACTATCCAACACAAAAAGATTTTTTCAATTCGAACCGATAGTTCCTGAGATTAGCGCGTTCAAACAAACAAACAATCAAACTCTACAGCTTTACAATATTAGTATAGATGTGGCGGTTACTATATACGAAGAAAGCGACCTGCACGTCTCGTCATTCCAGCTAATATATAAAGAACACAGGTGATTTTCCAACGAGATAAGTTATTTCAACTAAGATTAATGTCTTTAGTACATAATAAGGTCTAGACTGCCTCGGTGGTGTAGTTGTGTTGTACGCGGTACGACTGTTGAGCTGAGGTCTTGGGTTCGATCTCCGGGTCGGGTATCATCCCCGAATCTGGAATTGTGCCCGGTATGGTGATGGCTTCGCCCCATATCACATCATGGGACGGAAATACGCTCGGAGATAGGTAGGTGTACTAGTTACACCTCTGCCTACACCCCTTCGGGGATTACAGGAACTTTCTTAGAGTCTGTTAGTAAGAAAACACGTTGTTCATGTTTTGTTTACAAAGTTCTATACTATCTTCTAAAGGGTTTTACAATAAGTAAATTTAAAAGTCTAATCTGAAATTAAGTTATTTTTAAATAAGTATTCCACATTTAAATTCCTTTCTTTAGTTTGTGGCCTCATTGATATAAGATAAAAAAAAATTAACAAAACATAAAACCGGTACCCGTGGTATTGTAGTTTAATTAATCAATGATTAATACCGTCGATTCAAAATTGTTTAGTTTTATATTAGATTTTTTTGAGACTTTATATTAGAGTATTTTTAGTGAAAAAATCCTTTAAATCGCTGCACAAAGATGCTTTAGTATTTCATCCCTGATTTCACCCTCTTGGCGGTGGAATTATTTCCCTAGATTTAAATGGGGCCATAAACCTTATGGAATACAAAAACAATCATCCAAATCTGTCCACATTTGGCGGGGTTTTGCGTGATCATACATAAAATAATATATACGAATAACATCTACATTCGTATATAATATTATATAGCTGTTACCTGCCACTTCGTCCGCGTGGTTATTGTTCAATTCGCAGAGTTTACTTTTAAGTTTATTTTTTTTTCGTGTGATCCATTTTTTTTTCTAAAACTATTTTATTTTTTCTAAAATAAATGTCTCCTACGTTACTCCTTGTTATATCAGCTATCTGCCAGTGAAAGTCCCGTCAAAATCGGTCCAGCCATTTCAGAGGTTAGCCGAAACAAACAGACAGACAGACAATTTTTTTTTTAAATGTTGTTTTGGTATATGTACCGTGTATACATCCAAATGTAAAAAACGATAGTAAAAAGCGATTATTTTAATATTACAAACAGACATTCCAATTTTATTTATTTGTAGTATTGTATAGACTGATAACCCGTTCTTTTTTGGGTCGGTTAAAAATACATTCCAAATAGAAGTTTATCAGGCGTGTAAAGTGGTGTGCCATGTAATATACATATAATGTAAATTGACGACATTTACATCATGTGAACGAATAAAAACCGGTCGAATGTGACTCGATCTCGCGCACCGAGGGTTCTGTGCCCTGATCATTGTGTTTTATTTTATTTTTATTATTTATATTTATTTTATGCTGTTCTTTTTATTATTAAGGTATCCGAACCAATTATGCATATTCTGCGAAATTTTCAGCCAATTTCCTACCATGGTACAAGAGATATATGTAAATATATAAATATATTCCTTTAAATATAGGAAGGGCAGACAGACTAGACGCCGTAGGCTTAGCGGAATCAATGAGCACTCTTTGGGTATGGAACCCTAATATACCCTAATAACATGAAAGATCGCTTCATTGATCTAGATGCTGCGTTATAAGGCTGACAACTGTAAGGTGCCGTATACAATTCCCAAGTCGGGCAATCAATTGAAATACTTATATTGTACACTACACGTTGCTCACAGTTGAACACACCTTTCCGTAACACGATGCAGATTAATCTGGCTTCAACCTACACAATCTACATGATCTTTTCCTCAACTTTAACAGTATAACCGCCGAAATTCATCCGCCATTCAGCCCGTACCTTTATTACAACGTACGAGCCCTTTAACATCAAAGCGACGCTCGCAGACTGTGCGTAACCACAAAACCACCGCCCCATCAGAGATGGAACAATGGGGTATAGGTGAGTACGTCGAAATCGAAACAAAGCGACGAAGGTCGTATTTAATACAATAGCATAGAATATTTTGAATATAAATCATTTCTTCATAATGTTTTTTTATTACCATGGTGTGACGCAGCACGTCGCTCGCCTGATGGTAAGTGCGAACTCCCATAAACAGAATCAACGCCACACAACTGGAGAACTAGAGGTAGGCAGCGGCTTGGCCGTGCCCCTAGCATTGCTGATGTCCATGAGCGGCGGTAACCGCTTACCATCAGGCGGACTGCTTACTCGTCAGCCTATCAAGGCAACAAAAAAAACAACACTGAATTACAAAGAATGAATGAATTACTACACGGCACTGGACCACGCTCGTCACCCCAAGACATAAGATGATAAGTTTCATTAATGACCAGTAATTTCACTGGCTTCAATGCTCTTCAAATCAAAGCATAACAGTGCTTACATACTATTGCTTGGCGACAGAAATAGATAAATTTGTACCAACAGACGACATCGTACAAACGAGGTACCTATCATCTAGTAAAATTTTGAAGGTTTGTGAAGTTCACTAACCCGCATTAGATTAGCGTAATGTACTAAGCCTTACCCCTTTCATCACCAAAAGATCTAATTGAAATTCACTGAATCATAACAAGTCGGAAATCCCAAAAACCCTTGACTTTATATTAAATAAATAAATACATAAATACACACAACGGTCACACACATAGTCCTAACCTCACAATAAGATACGAGTCTTGTATCGTGAGTATTAGGAACTACGAAAGACTATCGGTACAACACACAGAGCAGAAACAAATATTTATGGATCACACAAATATTTGAAAGGCCGTCTCTCGTTTCACAGCCGGCTGCGCCAATATATTCATATATTAGCTTCACAATCCATAGTCTTTTCTATTTGGCCTGTTATTTTCCCGACTTGGTGCTAGGGTCCGCTTTCTTAATCTCTTCTGTTTCACGTTGCCAGCACTCTTATCCTCTGGAGTGAAACAATTTATTCTCTATGACGAAGAGCCAGGGTTTTTTATGTAACAATAATGAACAACGACTAGGTCGTTTGCCTGATAGTAAACGCAACGCCTACTTGTGAATAGAACGAAATTGAACTACGCTCGTCACCTCAAGAATAATAATATTACGTCTCATAATATCCGGTACTATCTGAAGTCAATGAAATACCCTTCATAAGGAACATAGCAATGCTGACACACTGTTGTTTATCGACAGAAATAGGCAAACCGGTGATACCTACCTAGACGACCTCTCGCATACATACATACCACATTTACCTTTTATGACCTTCCATGGTAAGACACCTAGTAGGGAAAAAATGTTAATTGTATAGAAACACTAATCTGAAATCTATCGTAATTAATTTAATAATCTGGAAATAAGATCCAAAATAATTTCTTCGTTGTGTTAAAAAAAAACGATTCTAATTATAGATATCACAGTGAAATCCCGACGCCGGTTGCACGAGTCGGTTTAGCAACTAAAATAGAACATAGCACAGACAACGCAGCGGAAACAATATTAGATTGCGTATGTAATTAATGTGTCACTCATTTGTCTTTTGTTCCGGGTTCGAGTTCTGACCGATTTAGTTATATTTGTAGTGATGATCATCATCATCATCATAAGTACACGCATGTATACGGGAAGAGTTAGCAGATTTGCAAGTCACAATATCATGATTAATATTTCGAATAGAAAACTCAAACACAAATTGTGGTTGCCTTTCAGCTAGGAACTCGTTGAACCGTACTCATCTTCAGACTTTGACCATAGATATCATTATTTACGGTTTTTTTTTATAAGCCTTTTATGTCCCACCGCAGGACAAAGGCCTCTCTATCCTTCTTCCATTCATCCCTATCGAGTGATTTTATGGGCCAATCTATTATATAGGCTATTATTATCTACGGAATACTTAGCTTTTTTATAGCAGCTTGGCATTGCATTTCTTACGACGAATGATATATCCGGGGGCCCAATACCCTCCCCTTCTCAATCCCTTATCTTTCAACTCGCTGATCTATACTCATCTTACTCTACTCAAGTACTCAAGATTATGACACACTAGCTTTTGCTCGCGGCTCCGCCCGCGTGATCTGCTTTTTCCGGGATAAAAAGTAGCCTATGTCCTATTCTGATGTATAAGCTATATTATTGTAAAGTTTCATTAAAATCCATTCAGTAGATTTTACGTGAAAGAGTAACAAACATACATCCATCCATACATACAAACTTTCGCGTTTATAATATTAGTAGGATAGATAGCATTGTCAAATACTTAAGTTTTTTTATAGCAAAGGCCGGCAACCAGCAAATAGGTCACCTGATGGTGAGTGATCAAGGACGAGTCTCTGAGAATCTGAGAATCAAGGACGCGTTACCAACCTTGAAGAAATTCGTTGATAAATTTTAATTAACGTGTGTGGCCGACTTTAAATCGCGACACGATTGTTTTATTGTTCAAAGTGCAACCGTCCTATAATCGTTCGATTTAATTAGACTATCATAGCGATGGTGAGCGAATGCTAATCTGTAATTAGTTGAGGAGTGATCGTATTAACTTTGAGAGACAGTTGATGTATTTATTTCATCGGTTGGCTAGTATTGTTACGTATCAAGGAACAGAGGAATGGATGTTGTTAGACCAAAGGTCTCTCGTAGTTCCTGATACCCACGATACAAGACTCGTATCTTACTGTGGGTTCAGGGCTATGTGTGTGACTGTTGGGTGTATTTATTTATTTATATTATTTATTTATTATTGACAATTGACCTATCCTAACCCTTACAGCCGTCTGCTCTTTGTTCAACCTCCTTTCTTTACTGAAATGTGCCTCGCAGGTCGACGATCCATTTGGCCGAGATCCATCTATTTTTAATTACTGTGCGTTAGCTAATTAGATATTAATAATCATGCCAACTATGCATATGCAAAGAAAGATATGCGGAGTTTAATTTTTCATGCCCGATTTCACCACGTTTTGGGGTAGAATTTCATGTTAAATAGGACCAACTTTGATAAGTGCCTGATTAATAAAAGGAGCGCAAAAATCGGATCACGCTGTGTAAAGATATGCATGGATATACATAAAAAAACAAATGTACGTGTTTTTTATAGCATAGGCCGGCAAACGAGCAAGTGGGTTACCTGATGGTAAATGATCTCCGCCGCCCATGTACGACCACAATACCAAAAGATACATGGACTCGTTGCCGATATTAAAGGAAAGGGATAATTAGGGACTGGGAAGGGGAAGGGGATTTGGGCCTCCGGATATCTCACTCACCGTACAGAACGTAAGCAAGCCCCTACTTTATGTTGGTTTTCTGTGAAACACAGAAGGTAACGACCCGGTCGAGACGGGCCATTCATGCTATAGACAAAACTGTCTACAGCAGTGTTTCGCAACGTGGGGCTCACGCCTCACAGGGGGGCAATTTGATAGTTAAGGGGGGCAATTTAATAATGGACTCGACACGACTTTAACCCTTTCGCTTTGGGTTATTCAAATGCAATGCTAGATATCGGTGACAAATTTAACAAAAAATGTTTAGGTGGGGCATGGCCTAAAAAAGGTTGGGAAACACTGGTCTACAGCGTGGCTCTACCACTCATGAATATATTGAGGGCAACGAAATATGTTTAGGGGTTAAATACGATTCAAGGATTGTAGACCAAGTCGCCATGAATGACGACACCAGGCTCACCTCATGGTAAGCGACACGTCTGCCTGTGAGCAGTTGCAATATGATCTAGAATTTTGAATTACAAAGCATTATGAGAAAACGCACTCCGCTCGTCATACTAACACATACGATTTTAATGCTCATAGTGCCCAGTAATCACACTGGCTACGAAGTCCGTCAAATCAGAACCCAACAGTGTTTGTATACTGCTGCTTGGGGGCCGATAGTGGTGAAGCATGACCAGACAGTGCGATGGTAGGATAGGCGGATTGTATTACGAGAACTCTACACTAGTATTTTTCGTTTATGGAAATATGGTGCAAACGGTCAGGAGGCTCACCTGATGGAAAGTGATCACCGCCGCCCATGAACACCTGCAACACCGGAGGGCTTGCAAATGCGTTGCCGGCCTTCCAGGAAAGAATATGCTCTCGTCTTGAAGGTTCCCAAGTCCTAAATATATGGCTCCTCATAAACCGTCGACAATATAGTAAGTACAAAGCAATATTATGATGTCGAAGTTTAAAAATGTATAAAATTATATTCCGTCGCGTCTGTAACGATATTGGAGAGGATACTGAAGTCTGAAGCATCCTGTTTCCAACTAGTAACTACATTTAATATTGTACGTCGCCGAGCTCACTTCACTTCACTTCACTCAGCTATCAAATTCTTGAGTATCCGCCTCGATCCTGAACCGTTCTTTATTTAAGTTAATTTTCACTATACACCCGACTGAACATTCTAAAAAATCATACAAATTAACGTAATAACTTCAGAAACGTTTGTTATAATTAAGACTGTTTTTTCAACCTTGTAAAATCCACTTCTTGCTCGTGATACTTTTTAATCAACTGAAAAGCTGCATATTATGATTTATGTAAGCCGCGTCTGGCAACAAAAGAGTCCCACTGTCACATTAGCGTCACAAGGGCGCGGTTCATTAGCGAAATAAGATAGGGCCGGAACGTCGCGTCGAGTTTCCCTATCCAACAAAGGCCGTGAGCATTGTTCCCTGTTTTCATGATGCAAAATGTATAGACATTTATTCCCAGCTTTGTAACGCGCCCTTTTCCTGAAGACTGCTTCATCCTCAAGGTGGGTGAGCACGTGTATGTCTAGCTTTCTCTCTCTTACACATACAGCTTTGTGTAAGGTTGTCCTTATCCAATCAGCGCACGCATTGCAGGTGATCCCGCCGACCGTCTGACCGCTCGCACGGATCAGTCGTGTTCGGACCGCTGCGTAGGTGGTACGTTGACGCGCGCTCGACATTTCCCGCGAAAATTTACGTTACGCTTTTTTATTTCACCCGTCGTGGAATTTTCACTAATTTATAAAACCGTCTCTAGTACAGTTATTGTATATGTTATGTTATCGTGTGACGTTTATTAATTATATCTTGCGGCATATGTGTTGAAGAAAATATTGAGTGATTTCCACTAACTGAAGATTTTACTGACGCGGATTGAGTTTTCATCTCAGATCATATAAAGTAAGTCAGTACTTATATTTACGTTGTAGATTAGTTTCAATTTGCCAGCCGCCATGTTATTTATTCATTGTCGTGTTCGATTTATAAACTTGTGTTTTTGAATGTCACTCGAAATTTAAATTTATTCGACGCGTTCCAAACGGGTTCTTCAACGATCCTTGTATAAGTTTATGCTGACGATTCGTGTATAATTATGTATAACCTATTTTTTTATTAAACTTCAGTGAAACATGCAAATGATTGTGATAAGGCTGTATGATAGCGACGTCAAAGGAATATTAATCATTCTGCCCAAAAGTTGTGCTTAAAACATTATACTTTGTCGCTTGTTAGCTGAGTGGATTTATCTTCCCTTTATGGTACTCTACTAGGATGAAGGGGTGCAAAATTTGCAGCAAAAGCAGACAGTTGAATGATTCTTTTTAAAATCAGTGTACTTTAAATTTTTAATCATAAAAAGCACCTAATAGTCACATTCCTGATCCTATAGTAAAATAGGATTATCTTGTGACACAGGTTTTTTTTCCGGGCACGTGCATTTTTACTATGTTGTAGATATTTTTAAAAAATATATTTTCCGTATATTCGCGATTCGTAAAGGAATCCTCGGATTGTCTTTGCCTATCATTTGATTAGTGAATGTCTAATACAAATGGTACGATACTAATATCATTATTATTAACACGATCTCCAGAATATGATTCCGCTTGACATAAACATCAAAAACTTGCACGTTTGGTTCATCTTTCATAGAGAAAACTACAAGTCTTTATTTGCAATTAAATATTAATTTTGTATTATTACATAATAAATTCTATTAATTATGACTTTATATACCACAAAATAATTATATTGAAGTATTTAAATTTACACGAAAAATCTAATGATATGCTTGATCCGTTTCGATAAAATGTACAATAGTTTATTTGTAATGTATGTTTTTTTTAATATAACTAATATGGCATATAAATATATTTAATCCTATTATAAATTTATTTGAGCTTCAAATTTATTTAAGTTGATAGAGAATAATGATTTTTCCTATTTTTCTTATTTTTTTATGAAGTGATACGAAAAATTATATAAAATAAAAAAATCCTAGCTTAAAATAAATTAATATAATACGTCTATCACATTTAATGGTTATCGGTGATAAGTGATGTAATGAAAAGCTAAGTAAAGTATAAAAACTATTACTGATGTAGGTAGTCCAAATTTATAAGTAAATAAAATATTAAATTAATACCAGGAATAATATTTTGAGAATTTATTATCATATTTCAACGGTACTTAGAAAAATTATGAAAAATTTATCATCATCATCAATCAACAGTCGAACGTTTAAATTGTTTCCAAGTTTCTTTGTCCGGCATATTAAACCGGCTTTTATGTAGATGGGGCATTGTTTTTTTATAGCATAGGCCGGCAAACGAGCAAGTGGGTCACCTGATGGTGAGTGATCTCCACCATTGGAATCTCCACGATTGGGCTCATTCGTGCTGTAGACAAAACTGGCTATAGCTTGGCTCTAGCACTCCTTATATACAATAATAATATCATATAATTAACCTTTTTATGGTGTTAATGTATTTTATATCAACATCTTTGGTCAAAAAGGTATGATATCCATATTTTTTGTTTAAATGATAAATGGATATTGCTGAATGATTTATTTTTATCGCGTGGCATTACCCCATTATTTTCCTGCTTATTATTGCTGAAAAAAGAAAAGTACCTACCCGTTTGACTAGTAGTTATTATCATTTGACTCTACAACCGATAAAAAAAATAAGCAGTGGAGCGTTGCCGCGGGAAACAATAGGTCGTAATGTACAAGGCGAAAGTAAAACTTATAATACAAAAAATAAGTAATATTTACTTGACATGATACGTTTTATGTTAAAATAGCTCGTAATTCATAGTTAATTTATAATTGATTGTGATAAGGCCGTATGATAGCGACGTCAAAGGAATATTAATCATTGTGCCCAAAAGTTGAATTTAAAACATTATACTTCGGGCTAGTTAGCTGTGTGGGTTTATCTTCCCTGTATAGTTAGTCTATGTGGATTGAGGGGTGCAAAATTTGATAAAAATAATAATAATCGATAAACTTGTCTGGGAATCGAAACTAAAGGTGCTTATAGCAAATATCCTAACACAGGTATTCGATACTTAAAAAGTATCACCGAAACCAAACACCGAAGCAAACTAATTAATGCAATTAAATTAAGGTAGAGCCAAATAAATTATATTAAAAAAAACACTACGACTATTAAGATGAAATTATCCATCGGTATTCACTAATCATACTTTGGTCTTTGGTCTTGCGCGTGAATGCATAGAAGCGATTGCTGTACACGTGACTGGTCGGTTTTTAACATTGAAACAAAAACTAACTAATCATGTATACAGAAAAGAACACTTAGCAATGACCTCACTTAAGCATTGCTTTTTAATAAGAGCATTAATCAACACAATATTTAATAATATGTTAATATCATAGTATTTCTTATTCAATCCACCATTATTATGAACTTGACTTTGAAAACTCGTTGTGCAAGAATATGTTATACAGGTTTATAATTATGAATTTATATTTGCATCAACAATAAATTTCGAATTTTATTGCAATAAAACTAATATACAAACCAAGCTTAATGTTATAACTCGAAAAACTACTACGAACTAATAAAATAATGTAATAATTACTGTTGTGACATGAATTCTAAACATAAAAAATATTGTTTATACAGACAGTACATTTTATCGTATTGAAGAAACGACGCCAATCGCTTGAAATATTTTAAAACAAGAAGAAATCCAGCCATAAAAACATAAATGCGGATAAACTTGAAGGTATCTAGCAATCAAATAAGAATAAAATAAACTCAAATAGTGTCATTGCCAGACAGTATAAGACGCCAGACAGTATGCATCTACGTGTAGAAATTATTATATCCGTGATTAAACGAGACGCCTCATTTGTCGAATTCCATAATGTTTCGGGTGATCCGGAGTCCGGACGTCGACATAACGGCAGATATCATAGTGATGGTGCCGAAATCCGAATTACAAAATTTATTTTGAATGTCTGTTGCCCGGTTTAGTACAAACACTTTAAAATGTGATGTTTTGACTTGTTGTTAGCTTATCTGTCATTTCGTGACAATCAGGACTGTTGAAATAAACCAGTATTTAATGATTTAATTCTTTTTGAGAATTTTCGTACTTTAGCTACTACCAATTTCTAATGGTTTAATGTATTTTACTTTTAGAATTTCTGTATTTACTTTGCTATGTATGACACTTGTTAAATAAATATCGTCATCAGATTTTAAGGGTCTTAAAACCAACATAGTTCATCTGTGGTTTTGTATAATAATATTTCTAACTCCTCAGAATATAGGTTAAAGCGACATCACCAAAGCCCTATAATTACAATTACAAGCTTGTTTGCCTTGAAGTATTGCGAGCTGGTTCCGTTCACTTTCATTCGTTCTTATTTCACTCTCATTTATTTCTTACTTTACTTTCATTTATTCTGGAATGCCCCCAGGTACCATCCACAGGTTAGAACAAGCGGCTGATACATGACTGTCGATTATCGGACATTTACGTGTTAATAACTATAATGTGTTATTTTTGAGTGATGGCTGTGATGGTTGTTGGACGTAAATAAATGATTTCAAAGGCTTGTTGGTAATGTTTAGTTCTTTTTTGGTGCGTGAAGTAGCACTGCATTCTTTAGAAATGCTAATGTGCAATATATCGTTGATGTTAAAAATAGTATTTGTAAATACTTCAAAAATACCTTAATCGTAGTTGTCTGGATATAATGTGTTAATAAGTGCATTTAAAATTTGATTGCAATCTGCTAAATTACTGCTGTAATATTATGAAACAACAGTCTATTAAGAATTTACTCATACTATGAATACTCACACTTTTTAAATTATTTGTTAAATTGTAAACTCAAACTTTAATAATTGTCAACTACCCCTACTTGATTTGGTATTTATTTTAATAGTATAACATTAGAATTTTATTTAACATTAGAAATTTTATAATATTAAAATTGAAGAATATTAATTTTAATATGCCAAACTTTAAAATCCCACGAGATAAAAAAATGTTGATATACTGAAATAGCAGCAAATGATTATGATAAAATCTTATGTAAGTGAAGAAAATATTGAACCCGCAAATGTAAGCGCGTAAAAAGAAATAGTGTTCAACATAATTAAATAAAAAATTACCGTCGATGTTCCAAGTGGAAATAACTTTTAAAGAATATAATTTTAAAAGAACGTGAAATTTTCTCATACCTCAGTAATTTGAAAGAAATAAAGTGCTCCTTGGTTATGAGAAGTAAACTAGGTATTTGATTTTACACGCTGAATACATTTTAATAAATCTTCTAAACGACTTAAATAAACTAAGAAACTCTCAATTCTGCGCGTTTTTTTTATTTACATATATTTATGTATCTGTCAATAAGATAGTTTTTTATGTTGAATATTATTAATTAAAAAAATCAAGTAATCTGCTCTATTGTCGAGCGATATTGTTGAAAATATTTTTTTTAGTTTAGCTGCGATGTAGTCCCATATATTTTTTTGTTTACATACGGCTAGTATATATATTCTCTTTGCGATGTCATTGGAAAAATGTCTAGTCCTCGGATTCAAAATATATTTCGGTGATTACCAGCCGCGATATTTATATTCGAACTTTAAAAAATTATAATGACGAGACCAGACAAAGACGTTCCGAAACAAAACTCGCTAACGATTGTACCATCGATGTGTACGGACTAAAAACATTTGCTATTTTAAACACATTCGAACGGGCCGCGACAGATAGTTGGCCGACAAACTGCCTTTCCGTATTTTATTTTCATAAAAAAAAACTGTACATACAACTCGTAACTTTTGTTTCAACAGATATATGATTTAGTGCGTTAGTTTGTTTATACTGCTATCAACGAAGTAGCAAAGTAAAGCCCCATTTCGATAGTTTATGACATGGCACACATGAGAATATAAAATAAAAAACTCTTGTTCCTGAGGCCTTGTGATACAGCATGAGAAAAAATTCGTATGAAGCGATCTCGTAAATTACAATTATATCATTATATATATACTCGCCTATGTTGTACGAAAAACTCTCCATATAATTGGGGTTAGGCAGGTCATATTTTCCTTAAAAAATAAATAGGAGAACCACGCTGTAGAGTTCTGTATGTAGCATGAACGGATCATCTCGACGTGAAGTAGCAGCTTGCTGCGTTTCGTACGGTGAGTGAGATATCTGGAGCCCAAAATCTCCTCACGAATCCTTTAGCCATCCCATTCCTTAAAGGTCAGCAGCACGTCCATAATTCTTATTTATTTATTTATTTATTTAGGATCATCAACGTAACGTACACTATTCAAAACTAATATTAAGGCATTTTACAATTTTAAGGCTAAATGTCGTTACAATTATAGACGATCACAGCATGCACACTTAGTGACTGATTAAAAATGTACTATAATAATAATAAATATGTCTTATAATATTACTAAATACAAATTAATTTTCTGAAAAAAAAAATAATTAAATTAACTAATTTAATTAATTTTACAAATTAATTAAATTAATTTCAAATATTGTGGATGATTATGGGCGCTTGAGATCCACTTACCATTGTTGCCCTCCTGTGCTATAAAAAACAACTCTTTTAAATGATGCTACGTGAGCGAATTCACATTCAACAATAGCCATAGCGATATAAAAATACGTTGCGCTTGCCAACAACGTGGCAATCTCGAATTGTTTCCAAGTCGATTTATTGTGTTCTTTAATTTGTGATGGGACCAGCTGCCGGCATTATTGTAGTGATGTAGTGATAATGGGCTGTATCTTTGATAATGGTATGCTAATTAACAACGCACGGTTCGGTTGCGAAGAAATTAGTTATAAAATCAAAAACATCTTCAACGTTTGAGCCGAGGTCGTCTGAGGGTTTTAGGGTTCCGTATCAAAAGTGTGCCAAATAACCGTATTTATATGCCATCTCTATTTATTATATCTAACAGGCCTTTATCTTTTGGAAAGCAATAGGTAACCGGCTGAGACTCACAGAATATGTACCTAATATTAGGTCACCCGTGCGAATAATACAATAAATTAGTTGTTTATTCTGTCAACAGATGGCACTGTTATTTTTTTTTGCAAAACCTGTAATTTAAAACATTTGTCTATTTTTCATCATTATCGGCAAATGTATGGCTTAAAATGGTGTTTGAATTTAAATTGATGAAGAATTTATGGACGTTATGACGTTTCGACAAAAAATACCTTTGAGAAATAATATATAGAGATTATGGCGGATATTCAAAAAAGAATAATAAAACATAATAAAATTTTGGGGATATCCCAATACAAAGCATCTGTTTTTTTACTATATCAAAAAACATACAAACTTTAAAATTGGAGTGATTATAGTATACGTTTTAAAATGTAACCAAAAATAATGCGGTGGTAAATGTGCGGTGAAATGGAACCCTCGATGCGTGAATCCGACTCGCACTTGACCGGTTTTTATGGCTCAGCTACTATATTAACGTCCAACATCCTTAATAGAGGACAAATTTATTAATAACATAAAGGAGGAAACGGTTTTTGATGTTTGTTTATTCTTTTGAACCGTTTGACCTGATTATATACAAAATTTTTTTGGAATGGACTTTTCATTATCGTGTGGGGAATGCGGTGAATGGATTTTAAGAACTCCATCCAAACATTAAAAAAAAAATTGGGGTATTTTGTTTTAAAAACCTTTCAACTTTTCACTATGTTATATTTCGTTTTCTATTCGTTTTCTGTATCTATAATAATAAACTCGTTATTTATCGGTAGAGAAAAAACACAAATTTTGATTGTCCAGTCTGGGAATTGAACCCAAGGTCACACGGTTCTTAGTGTCTCAGGTAACATATCAATTGTCATCTGTCCTTGATAAGTATTCCAAATTTCGATTTAATCCGACGTTTTGAGGGAGGTCAAAATCATGTTCAAAGATTCCGTTACATACTAACATACGTCTGAAGCTAATAAAAGCGTGTTAAAAAGGAAAGAATCGCTCGAAGAATATTCGTATTCCACTAATAGGATCTAAATCTAATCATATTAACAATTCATAGTTCCCACTAGTGACTACTGCTACCACTGTATGGCCATTAATCGAAAATTGTCCTCGTTTTAGACAAGTATCATAACTTGTACTAAGCCTACAAATAACCTCTCATCAGCGTGTAGTCCCATAAGTCTATCTTACTTGGCAACCTTATTAAAATCAGCAAACGGGTTTGCGTAACATTTTACAGTACCGGTGAATCCAGTTACGTCTGCACCTTTTATATGCATAATGTAATCATACTTGTGCGGTTGCTTAATCAGAATTCAAGAGCTACATTTTTATACACAAGTCTTTGATATTTATGTTCTGTTTAAATTAACACTTCATTCGCATTAACAAGGTAGAGGTGTCATTCGCGTGTGATTTATCTCATGGATAACTGAAATTTTGATGGCCCGATTTGGGATTTGTGCTAGGCACCTCACGGGTTTGTCAGACTATATTCAATTACACAAGATGCATATTTAACCGACGAATAAAAACGGAGGTGAATTCTGAATTCATCGCGTTTAGTTCTTTTGTTTTGTACATATAACTTTCTATAGAGTGCTTCGTTGATGATGATTCTGCCACATTTAAATTTCAAGAAGCAATCCTACCCCTAAGTGGATGAAATCGGGGATGAAAGAATAAAATTTCCGTCATTTATCCACCGGAATATTCTTTATCTAAGAAATAAATTAGCTTTTTAACAAAAAATAAATGAGCTTTTATTTTAATAACCAACGACGGTGCTTTCTACCAATAATTGACCATTAAATTGCTAGAGCACCGACTGAAAACTAGTGATTTTTATTTTTAGTTTTTTTTGAGTCGGGTTTTTTTTATTATTACGACTGCTTGTCTTTCTTGTTATTATCGCCGTAAGCGCTCGCATGAATGGCCAAATCACTCAGTCGGTACAGCTAAAAAACAAATAAACATCTGAATGTGAAATGACTTTGCATGTATTTGTACATTACTTATACTGTGTACATTATTCAGGTATTATGCCGCCGTGAGGATGGCAAGTAATAACAATATGGTAAAAATGAAAGAGCTATTGTTTTTCGTAGCGTGGGCCCTACGTTGGGAAACACTGGTCTACAGCGTGACTCTACCACTCAAAGATTCCTCATACATTTTTCTCGTTACTCGATAGCATTATCAAAAAACAGCCATAGTAACACATTCAGTAGCGATACGGGGTCAGCCAGTATATATCCAGCAAATTCAGGTCGGCATAATTCTGGCGACTTAACACGTAACGTATATTGAGATTCGAGATTAAATTTGGACTGCACTATACTTGCCATCAGTCACTTTTCCGTGCCAGGACAAAAAAATATAATGGTAATCAATATTTCGCTGCCTCAAGCAAATGAAGTTGTAAAGTATAGTTTTTTATTTTTTTTATTTGATTGAATGACTAGCAGAGCAAGGCGCTCGCCTGATGGTAGGCGCCACGCCTCTCCGTAAGCAGAAGCAACACCACACAGAACTTTGAATTACAGAGCACTGCATGGCACTGATCTGCGCTCGTGAGCCCGAGACATAAGATGTTAAGTCTTACAATGTTCAGTAATTTCACTGACTTCAATGTCCAGTTGTATTAATAAATACACTTATAAATATCATCTGGGCGTCTTCAAGTCGCGAGTGAATCGATTTTGGCTAGGCAAGCGTGCTCCATCTTTCGCATCATCGCTCACCATCAGGCGAGATAGTGGCCTCACATAAGCCTATGACGAAAAAGAAACTCAACAGTCACACTCATACCCTTCACACTAAGATACAACTCCTGGGTCGTGGCTATCAGGAATTTTGAGGGACTTTCGGTCCCACAACACCTAAATCCGACAAATATTGTCGATTGACATTCGAACCTACGACTACTAATTCCATAGCCGGCTACGTGTGCTATAATGGATTTTTCAAGGTAGGTAGTAGGTCCCTCGTGTGCGAGGGGCCATTTGGGTTGTCTATTTGCTTACAACCGCTTTGTCTATTTCTGCCGCCAATCAGCAATGTGCAAGCACTTTCTTGTTTAAATTTGAAGGAAATTTAAGCTAGTTAAATTAGTAGTAGTAGTAGTGCTTTGTGATTCAAAGGTCTATGGTCTATATACCTTGTAAATTTTATTGTATTATCTTTGACTAGTAACTTTTGCTTTGTCATTTAAACCCACGTAATATATATTTTGTCAATATATTGTAGTTATGTGGAGTTTTGAAACTAGCAACATTCTGCAAGATTAAAAAGTACTATCGGTTGCAAAGACCATTCGTTGCAGACCGTACGAACAGCTGGCGCACATTATGGCAACGCCGAGTAAGGTCAGGACATTTGTCGCGCAGTTTGCACTTTTCTATTCACTTTGTTATTGACGCTTGCATTTGCTCGCGGCTTCGCCCTGGCCAGTTTTTTCAGGGATAAAAGTAGCCTATAACCATCTCCAGGGTCCCATATATCTGTGTACCAAAATTCAACAAATTCGGTTCAATTTAAGCGTGAAAGCCTAACAGACAAACTCACTTTCGGATTTATAGTATATGTTAGGATACCAAGTAATTATTGTTTGGGGTCTGTTTCACAATGTTCGAGTATGATATAACAATCAATTACCTTAAGGGAAATGTATAGATAAGGGATTGGGAAGGGGGTCTTGGGTCTCCGGATATCTCACTCGCCGTACGTAGCGCAGCAGCAAGCTGCTACTTTACGTCGGCTTTCTGTGAGACAGTGGTAACGACTGCATTGAGCCGGCCCATTCATGCTATAGACATAACTGTCTATAGCGTGGCTCTACCACTCATGTGTCGATGTTATAATAACATGTTTACTGGATGGGGGAATTACACGGATTTACACATAAACGCAGATATATAAAAAACTTTTCCTCATTACAGTTTGCTCGTTCGTCTCAATAGAGAAGCGACCTTGGTACATTAGTCACAAGAGGATGTGTATAATTGACGTTCTTATATCGCATGGCGGATGCACGATGCCATCTATCGCAAATTATATCATTATCTTTATATCTTTATATATAACAATTTCGTGTCACGTTGATTGTCCGCGATGAACTACTGAACCGATGTTAAACAAATTTTGCAAACTGTGTGATCCAACTTGAGAGATCGGATTTATATCTCAATGTAGTCACAATATTTTTTATCGCAAATAATTTTTTTTATTATATAGGAAGAGTTATAAATATCTGTGAGTTGCATAAGATTCTAACAGATGAGGGTGTATGGTAATATATCGGCTGGATTGAGTAGGTATCCATTAGATGGCGCATACTGTAACATATACCTTAGACACAGCAACGCGTGGCCGGGTCTGCTAAGTTATAATATGTTTCACTATTGTATTAAAGCCTTCAAGCTTGTTTATATCATTTCATGGTAGTAGAAAAACTGGCCAACCGCCGTACTCAGAGATGCCAATTAAACTTAAAGTTTAAGTGCTTTTTAGCCATTTTTAAACTTGGATTGTTACCCTAAATTGTCTGCCGCCAAGCACCAGTGTGTAAGCACTGTTATGTTTTGGTTTGACGGACATTGCAGCCAATAAAATTACTGGGCATTATGAGACTTAACATTATATGCCTCGGGGTGACGAGCGCAGTTCTGTGCCGTGCAGTGCTTTATAATTCAAAGTTCTGCGTGGTATTGCTTCTGTTTATGGGCAGGCGTGGCGCTTACGGTCAAGCGAGCAACTGTCTCTTCATTCAATTAAATTGCCTTAATAACCATCAATGCCATTAAATGCTGCTCTTTAAGTTAGAGTAAGGGAAATACCTCATGCTTAATTACTCGTCCACGACACAAAGCCTGAAAAATGGCGCATTGGTATGTAATAAACGTGTACATTGGTAAAAGCATTGATTAATATCGCCTTGAGCAATCGCTTTGATTGTCCCGAGGGATTCCTATAACCTTTGCCTCTAATGTGAGTTTTTTTTTCTAATTTATTATCGTGTACCATCATCAGTCTACCCTACTGATCGATTGGCTTTCCCTTCAATACGGTATTTGCCTTGATTATTTTTTTAATTTCGCCAAAATCTATTAACTGAAGAATTATTTAAATCAAATAAAATATAAATAAGCTAGAAGCCATTGATTGCAATGGGAAGGGGTAGATGTTAAATGACGGAAAAAGGATGCACGACATGTATTGTTACGTCTCAAGACACGTCACGCCATTACAGGGCACGTATGCGAGGGAGATAGTGAGATTTTCCCACTAAGCGTCGCCTTTGCTCACACTAATATGAACTACGGTCTCATTTCCCCCCCTTTTTTAATACTGTTTTCGCAGAACAATATCTTTTTCGTATTTTTGTTGATTCTAATTTGATTCACAAGCATCAATGTACAAATAGACATATTTAATATAATTTATCAATTTTATCTCTCAGTTGAAGACACTATTTTTTATAGCATATGACAGCAAACAAGCAAGTGAGTCACTTGATGGTAAGTGATCCCACCACCCATGACCGTCCACAATACCAGAAGAATCATGGATGAGTTGCCGATCTTGAAAGAAAGGAGATGCAAGGTGATGTGGATTTGGGTCACCGGACATACCGTCGTACAAAACGCAACAGCAAACCACTACTTTACGTTGGTTTTCTGTGAGACAGTGGTAACAACTCGGTCGAGCCGGCTCAGTCTTGTAGACAAAACTAACTACAGCGTGGCTCTACCACGTTAAAAATTATATTTGGAAGTCATGTTTCGAAATCCAAGTACAGTACGAAGGTTGCTAACATAATTATTTTCAATGTTAATGCAATACTAAAACAAAATTTAAGGTAAGAGTAACCTTGTCACGCTTCTGAAATGAACCATGTCATAGATAACTTTCCAACGATCAAAGAAAAAGCAGAATAAACTTGATCGGAAACCGCAGTCATTATTATACTCTCTAATCCTATCACAATTTATCTGTAAAAAGCAGAGCTTTACTACAATACGGATATCTTACTGGAATATTTAAAATACTCTGACTTTTGAATAATAGAAATATTCACAGCCTATTAGAATCTATTACGTACTTTTAACCAGAATGTTTTCAATACATTTCACACGGCGGCCATTTATTCTCTATAGCCTTTTAAAAACGAGACAGTCATTAAATAACGCAAGAAAAATCCTCGCAGTCCAAGACGTAGACATACGACGTTTGTATAAAACATATTTAGAATTTAAACACAAAAGTATTCTAATAGCTCGCGAACGGTTAATGTGGAAACTTATAACATTCTTGAAGGCCCGTTTCGAACGGCTAATTGGTTGGGCTTCATTCCGATGGGTATCATTTGATCGGGTTTGAGGACATTCTTGCTTTCGGAAATTTAAATTATATCTATAGATAATTATAACGACGCAGTTTATTATTTTATTTTTTTGGGAAACTTACAGCTTATTTTACAAATTACGTTAATAAATTATATATATGCCAATTGCAAGCTACCACATGTGGGAAGAAACAATAGCAAAACATCATTAAACTTAATTCAAGTAAACAGTCATGACAATATTGATACTACTAGCTCATAAAATATTTTTTTTACTTTACCCGTGTTACCCCATAATATGAATGATATGTTTGTGAATTAGGAATTTTTGTCGTTTCAGATCTCTCATTTATATTCTTTGAAATGATTACTCAAAATGGACTAGATTTGAATTCCCTTAGAATGATTGACATATTTAATTTAATTTAGTAGAGTTTAGTTAGAACATCGCAGGCCCTCGATTTGCTTCTTCCCTCTTCGAATAACCACCACTGTCTCTAGTAACCACCGATAAACTCATTGTTTATTGGTGGTTGCTGGTTTTTTGGACTGCACTACGCTTACCATCAGGTGACTCTTAAAGGAAAAATCCCGTCCTCCAAAGAGTCCATGGCGCACCCACTCATTCCGCGCGTCAAGGGGAGTATACTAGGTGTCGGACCTACAATGGCACCCGATAAATCGCAAGGTGCATCGAAGCGACGCGTTTGCATAGATACCGATCGTACGACCGTTGAAAAATTTAGATTTTATCGTATCTGCCGCCATTTTGTATCGGTTTTTTTTTATCGCCGACTAATGGATGAGCTTTTGTTATACTAATGAGGTGTTTAATATTACTTTGATATTCCCGAATTTTATTCAACCTTTAGTTAATGTTACTGGACATTATGAGACTTAACATCTTATGTCTCAGCGTGACGAGCGCCATGTGCCATGCAGTGCTTTATAATTCAAAGTTCTGTTGGATTTGCTTCTGTTTATGGGCAGGCGTGGCGCTTACCATCCCATCTCTCTGCCTTCCCCTCCCAACTGTTCACACTCGCCATGTATATTTGTTTCGTCAGTATTATTTTACCCATCCTCTCTAAATGCCCGAACCATCTCAGTATTCCTTTCTCAATCTTCGTCACTACATTTTCTCTCACACCGCCACCTCTTTCTTACCTCCCTATTTCTTACTCTATCTCTGTATCTCTATTAAACAACATAATTGGTGAATAATATCGCATCGTGGAAGACAAATGAAAATACGAAACTCATTAAGTTAAAATATGTTGTCTCGGGGATAAGGGGTGCTTGTTTAATACAAAACTTGATATAATCATAAAGATCGACGATTAATCTCCGTTTTACAATATTATAAGCCCGTTTAAATAAAATTAATATCTCTATGCGGGAGCTATAAAGAAATGTCCCTATAATTAATTGCACAAACGTTTGTGCATTTAATCATTTATATTTAATCCGATTAATTTTGCATACAAGGTGTCCCAAAAAAATGTTGTATTTATTACATGACTACCATATAAGATATGCATTTCAGCAAATTTCATGTAAGGACGATGAACGAAATGACTGCCTCGGTGGCGTAGTTGCATTACATACATGGTGTGACTACTTTGCTGAGTTCTCGGGTTCAATCCCCGGGTCGGGTAAAACACATGTTGGGTTTTTCTATCACGAAATACTTAGTATGAGCAAGGAGTCTGAAATTGTTTCCGGTCGGCGATAGGCTCGACCCCTGTCACATAATGGGACGGAGATACGGTCGACGATATGTGGGTGAATTGGTTACACCCTTTAGAAAAAAAAATCTGTATCTCCATTTGAACTTGCTGAGGTCTGGTTCCTTTTTGCGTAAGTAGGTCCAAATATATAAATTTAGGTTCAAAGCGTCAGTCACCCAGTCGGCTAGCTGCTAGCCTACAAACGAATGTAAACAGAACGCTCGCTATAATTATATTGACGGTTAGAAACAGGCCTGTGAAGTATTCCAATTGAATTAGCATTTCTTACTAGAATATGCGACGAGCGACTAGCGACGCATCTATTTTAATTATACGGTAAACAGATGCGCGCCGGTTGCTTTCAAACGACCATCGTTGTTTAGGGATAGGACAGCAGTAATAAAGTCGTTTCGAAACATTCACCCTTGCAACATTCATCGCGAAATTACAGGGTCTATAAAAAATATAGGACAAAAATGGCATAGGCATGTGCTTCGGCAATGTTCGGGTTTTACGAATTTGTACGAATATGGATTAAATGCCTCGCTATCCGTGTGCGATCAGTAATTATTAAAAAAAAATAAGTGCATAATATATTTTTGTATCATTATAAATTCGAAACGAAGCAACAAAGTTCTTTGAATTTTTCTACCACGAAGTGCTTAGTGTCGCCCGGAGTCTGTCTGAGTCAGGTTCCGTATCACATCATGGGACGAAGAATACGGAAATATGGGTGTACTGGCTACACCTCTGCCTACCTCTTCGGGGAGTACAGGCATGAGTGCGTATGTACACACATAACTACGAAAAGACCGAAATGTATGGTTTGGGTTCAGATCCGTGATATTCATCTGGGCAGTACATCATTTTACAAAGTGGTAGGTTCCTCGAATGCGAGAGGCCGTCTGGGTTGGTACCACCGCTATGTCTATTTCTGTCGCCAAGCAACAGTGTGTAAGCATTGTTGTTTTTCGATTTGAAGGGCATTGATGCCAGTGAAATTACTGGGCATTATGAGACTTAACATCTTATGTCTCGGGGTGACGAATGCAGTTCAGTGCCGAGCAGTGCTTTGTAATTCTAAGTTCTGTGTGGTGTAGCTTCTGTTTATGGGCAGGCGTAGTGCTTACCATCAGGCGAGCGCCTTGCTCGTCTCGTCATTCAGTCAAATAAAAAAAAAATATCCTACTCCCCGCTATTCTATCGCCGTCTTTCAGTATTCATGGAATATTTACATGTAGGACAGCTGTAATTCATAGAAAACATGTGTTTTAAATGAATACGCGCACCGTACTAACGTCATTGCGGACCGTACGATCGTTTTACAGTCACTGCAACTTGCAACTGTGTAGATAGGACGTTATATCCGGTATTTGATACTAGGGTTAATATTGTCTATTATTCTGCGTTAATTTTTAGAGCTTTCTTATTTGGAATTAAAATTATGTTTCAGTCCTGAATAGTCTTAAAATATTTGTTTTATTAATTTAAGCTAAAAAACGGTGAACGAATATATTATTATAATACAATGAGAATATGGATAAAAGGGAAATTAATATTTTTTTTTATATCAAAGGCCGGCAAACGAGCAAGTGGGTCTGATGGTAAGTGATCTCTATCGCCCATGTACGCGCATAATACCAGAAGAATCATGGGCGCGTCGCCGACCTTAAAGGAAAGCGATAATTAGGGATTGGGAAGGGGAGGGGATTTGGGCTTCCGGATATCTCACTCACCGTACAAAACGCAGCAGCAAGCCGCTACTTTACGTCGGTTTTCTGTGAGACAGTGGTAACGACCCGGTCGAGCCAGCCCATTCAGACAAAACTGTCTACAGCGTGGCTCTACCACTCAAAAAATCAGTTATCATCAATCCACTTATCATCAGTTAACCTACTTGTTCGATTGCCTTCGCTACAGAAAAAAAGATTTACCTTGACCATAAACTCGGTCGGTACACAGCACAAAACCGACGCACACCGTGACCGGCCCGTGTTTATTTTAATCATTACGTGTATCAAAGCGACAGCGTCGTTAATTAAAAAATGTACAGCACCCTAGCGAAGACATTTACACAACCTACGCGATGGTGCACGTTTGAGCAAAATAATAAAAACGCAGTCACGCGGTAATAAACACTGATTAATCAGCCATTTTGTGCGTTGGGATTTTATGTTGTACGCTCTGTAACCTAGAGGCCGTCCTCGATAGGCCGTCGGGATGGTACTACCGCTCTGTCTATTTCTATCACCAGTGCGTATTCTTTTTTTATAAATACAGCAAAGACTCAGAGCTATAGTCCTGACCCCACAGTAAATTACGATTCTTGTGTCGTAAGTATCAGGAACTATGAGTATCTTTCGATCTCACAAAACCCAGACCCCGAAACAAATATTTGTGGATCACATAAACATTTGTCTCGTTGCGGGGATCGAATTCAACACGCAGCAGAATAATCGTAGTTGCATTGCTTTAATGAAAAAGAACGGCGATTATCGAAGATGCTGCTATGATTTCTTCTATATTTTGTGGATGAATGTATTGTTTACCAATAATTATTGTAAACTTAACCCCTAATCCACCAGTTATTGTAGAAAATTTAGGTTGGCAACACTGATGGGCAAGGCGACAAGGCGCATCTTTATGGAATACACTAAGTATAATCTGGAAGTTATTTTATTACAGAATAAAGTATATAAAAACCAATGCGTTTTATAAACCATCTTATCAGGGCTGCTCTATCTTTGTAATTGTCCTGACTTATAAATAAAATCTGATATCTAAATCTGAAATCTAAAAAGCATGTGTCATTTTAAAGTACACTTTATTTTATTGTCTAAAGTGCTGTAGATTTTTATTTATCTTGGAATAAGAATATTAAGGACATAACATTTCCTGTATAGCAAAAAGAAAATACAAGTATTATTTTACAAGCATTATTCTGCGGCTTTGTCCGCGCTAAATTCATTAACCAAACAACACACATTACATTATCTTCTCGGAATTTGAGCAGCTTCGCAAATGTTATCTAAATTGGTTTAGTACATAATATAACAAATAGTTACTGTCACACATAATATAAACTTATTGTAATACGGTTACTATGTACTTTCTACTACATGTTTTTTATAAAATAGATCATCAAACGAGCAACTAGGTTACCTGATGGTAAGTGATCCCCACCACCCATGTACGCTCACGATTCTAGAAGAATCATGGATGCGTTGCCAACCTTAAAGGAAATGAATAATTACGGGATTGGGAAGGGGAAGGGGAAGGGGATTTGGGCCTCTAGATAACACTCACCATACGAAACGCAACAAGTAAACCGCTACTTTACGTCGGTTTTCTGTGAGACAGTGGCAACGACCCTGTCGAGCTGGCCCTACTATACACAAAACTGTCTACAGCGTGGCTCTACCACTCAAATTCTATAAATGTATACTAACAATGTTGCGAAATAATATCTCCAGATTAAATGCGCTATCCGAAATACAACAATAGAATTATTAGTCAACACGCAGATTAAGCCATTATTTAAAAGTGTTGAGTCGACGATGGTCGGTTGCGTTATTGTCATCATTTAACTCGGCTCCCCGATTCTCTAATAATCCTGTTGGCTCGGTTTCGTATTGTCTTAAAGAAATAAATTAAATTAAATGGTGTTTTAGAACTATATAAATTCCAACCATTTTGATGTCCTCGATGTGTTTATTATCGAAAAATCGAAACAACTGTGCGAGATTTATATATGTCACGATGTTAAATAAAAGAATTCAAATTGATTTGTATGACTCTACACGTGTAAACTTTTATAGATCCTACACAATAGGAACGCGGCGCGGTTGGTGTTTTTTTCTCGCGTATATTTTTAATTTAATTAAACGTATTTCACAGTCCACTCGAGCAGTAATTTCGGGAGATCGAGGCGATATTTAAAAATACGCGAATTAAAATTCTAATTAAATTAATGGCTGATAATTATTAATACACCCAACAGTCACACACATAGTCCTGACCCCACACTACGATAACCTGTATGTAGGTATCAGGAACTACGTGGAACATGCGGTCCCACAACGCCCAGACCAAACAACAATCTGGCGTCGGTGGATATCAAACATATGCTATTCTTTCTTATTTGACTGAATGACGAGACGAGCAAGGCGCTCGCCCGATGGTAATGGCCGCGCGTACCCATAAACAGAATCAACGCCACACAGAACTTTGAATTACAAAGCACTGCATGGCAGTGAACTGCGCTCGTCACCCCGAGACATAAGATGTTAAGTCTCATAATGCCCAGCAATTTCACTGGCTTTAATGTCCTTCAAACCGAAACACAGCAGTGCTTACACACTGTTGCTTGGCGGCAAAAATAGACAAAGCTGTGGTACCACAGTACATACAGTACAGATACATATTATACAGTAGTGTAAATTATACATCTATAGTCGGTTTATTGTGATTATGCGTCAAAGAACTTTATATAACTTTCTTAATAGAATGCTTGTCCTAGAAAATTTATTAACCTATTAACCGATGGCTTCCTGCGGCCTACTGTGTTCGTCGGTGGAATGTCTACGTTTTTTCCCCCTCAAGCCATAAATGGCTGGATCTAGTCAACCTATCAATGATTTTTTTCTTATGTTCCAGGTAAGTGCGCCGACAACTAGACTGACTGGATTGCCAGCTGCCTCGCAACATAAGGTTTCATTAAACATGTTTCTCATACGAATCAATATCTAAAAATGAATATATTTGTGTACATTTTAATAGTATAATTTTAATTGCTCGGCGTGTACGGTGCGGGTTTATGTGCAATATGTTTACGAAACGGGTAAATTGTATATATTCATAGGTACATGTGAGTGCGAAAATTTTATTACTTTACGATATCAGTTATGTTTAAAAGTGAATACTGCGCCACTTTTAAGGCTTGTTTTGAAGTTGCGCGACCGAGACAGGGAGACACGCCGCGTGACCCTAGTCAAACGATAGCGACACGTCGGATTTGTATAAAATTTTATGAAAACTGTCGCTCGTCACGGTGTAGGGCCCCTATGCTATAAATCCGCAACAAAGTTCGGAACAAACACAGAGTTAAGTAGGTATGGAATAGCCATTACAATAATAATATTTTTGATATAAATTATCACAACTAAGATGAATTGAAAATTAAAGCATACGTGAAAAATTATTGATTATTCCTATTTACTGTGGTTTCTAGTATATTTATGACAAAGTGACAAAAACATTAAAAAAGCGTACATATACATATACTCCAATATAACACGTTGTAATAATAAAAAATATTCCTCTTTTTTATACACGCTTTGTATTTTATATTACAAATATTTCATTGTGTTGGATATCCTACGTTACATTATTTCTACGTCTTTGAACTTCATCGTTTCGCATCGTTTTATAGCATAGGGGCTCTGTTTCGCTCGCATACTTCTAAAAGTACGTATGTCCAGTGAACACGATGTCTCTTATTTCACGCGTCGCTTTCTCCTTCCACGATTGCGAGCCTCAAAATACACCTTTAGTTAAGGTGGACTTTGATGTACGCAACCTAGGCCGGACTGATAGCGATACATTTACTTTGTATGCAAAAGTTAAGAATACAATTTAATTAAAACTGTCATATAAATTCATCAAAATTGTAAAGGATATAAAATGACTTGACTCGGAGTCAGGCTAAGGCTGAGATCAATTTTGACCATATATGTTTTAAATGCTACTTATAAATGAACTAACGAGAGTAAATATTTAAATAAATCTACAAAAGTACGAGCTATCCTTGAACTGATGTCACTGTGAGTCGAACTTCACAAGGCGATCGCGTCATCGTATTTTAAATTCAGATATAAATAAGTTATTTTCATGCAAAATGACTTAGAATATGTCGAAGTTTGCTTTAAAGATCTCAACCTTACACTAAGTAGAAGATCGCTTAAAATATCTCGACCTAGATCCGCTTCTGTCTAGGATACACGTTTATCCTAGGAATAATAGGTTACCGGCGAGCCTTGGAATTTATCGCTCATATTGTTTGGTTCCTTCAATATTGACTCAATATGTCGGACATGGTTAATGACGTCATAAATGGGCAGTGATAAATCTATTCCAATGTAGGGCTGTCGCTGCATATGATTTGTGTATTAATTTATTTACATTTATGTGGTGACTGGAACATCGAATATTATAAGTATGTACATATTGGTAAATATATGATTATATCACTTGTTTTTGAATAATTTACAAGCGCAATAGAATTTCACCATTAATCTAAAAGGCAAAAAAACCTAAATAATAAGAGAATAACACTATTGACTTAGTACTTAATTTATAAACTATCGACAATATTTGACTATTTTCCTTTACGAAATATAACTTACTTTAAGTCAAACTGTTATATTTTGTAGCCCTAATGTCGCTAATGTGTAAACATCTTTTTTATACGACCAACTAACTACTTACGCTTATACCTCCTTCTATTATTTTCTTTTCAATAACTCGATTCCGCGTACGCGACAGCCCTATCCGAACACTGTATTCTAATTCAATAACAGTGCGTTAACGTATAAATCAACTATATAAACAGTACATGTGTTGGTTTATAGATTAAGGAGAGGCAATTGCACCTGAGTTCACCCCCATCCCTCTTACCCACATCCGCCCTCTGCTCTCCTCCCTTTCTCTTTGAAGAGCCTGTATATAAAAATATGATTTGAATAACAAGGTTATTCTACTTGTATTATAATATTTAGGGTTGTGTTAATAACCATTTTGGGAGAGTAATATTAAGCGTTTTAGGGTTCCGTACCTTGGGACCCTAAAACGCTTACGTCACGCCTATGCCTATGTATTAATAAGCTGTATGTATTTTCTTTATGGATCATTTCCATTGATCGATATCTCGGTCGATATACAGCATGCGGATATTCCCCGCAAGTGGCGTAACGACCAATAAAATTCATCGGTCGGGATTAAAGCATGCGGGATGGGGAAGTCGGGAACCAGTGTTGCCAAGTTAGCCATTTTTTTAGCTACACTTGGCTACATTTATCGTATAGCTAAATATGTCATATAGCCACAATTTTAGCAACTTTTTATGTAATGACTACATAATACTATTATAATATAGCAAAATGAAATTAATTCCATTCATCGCTCATCTTAAACCGAAGGTCGGCCAGCCAGATAATAATGACCCTTAGTATTCTGTCGGTAGATTTAACTTTGAATGGGAAATAAATTATGTTGAACATACATTAATATCTTTGAGGTTGCCCCTAATTTTAATTAAATTTTTCAGTAAATATCACACACAAAACTTCTACATCTCCCCGCATGCGGACCCCATCGACTAATGAAAACGGTTTCCGCATGCGGGCCTTATGGCAAGCGTAAACAAAACATTTCCCGCACCCTGCATGCGTAGTCTAATGAGTAATGAAAACGGTACCCGAATACCTATGGCAAAACCAGTAAAATTACTGGGCATTATGAAACTTAATATATCAGGGTGACGAGTACAGTGCCATGCTGTGATTTGTAATTCAAAGTTCTGTGTGTTTCTGTGTATGAGCCGACGGATGCACGTGGCGCTTACCATCAGGCGAGCGACTTATTGGTAATAAAAAATTAGTTTTAATATTAGTGGTGTGTAACCTATACTGATCAAAGTCTGGTTAATTGCCGCTGATGAAGTTTTTATGTGGCGGTGCGCTAAATTTGTTCCGATGATATCGCGGTCAAGGCGTGTTGGTTGTGTCGTAATAATCCGTGTGTGCTCGAACCATGGAGGTTTCACTTTCGAATTTTTGACGGGACCGATAATGTGTAGTTTTGAGTTTGAAAAAAGTTGAAAAATATTCTTTTTTTTATATAGCATATGGCAGGAAACGAGCCAGTGGGGCACCTGGTGGATATACGCTCATAATACCAGAAGAATCATGGCCGCGTTGCCGACCTTAAACGAAAGGAATAATTAGGTATTGGATAGAGGAGGGGGATTTGGGAGTCCGGATATCGCACTTACAGTACGAAACGCAGCTGCAAGCCTTTACAACGGCTTACTGTGAGACAGTAGTAACGATCCGGTCGAGCCTAGGTCTACTAGTCACACATCTGCTTACCACTTCAGGGATTACAGCCTGAGTGCGTATATTTATGTATTATTCTGAGTATTAAATATACTCTAAATAAGACTGTTGGACCTAAAGGCAACGACATGCGATCATGCAGCCAATGATTCTTACATATAAATTATAGGGGTAGATAGAATTATTAGAAACAATTGAGCTACATTTTGCTAGAGTTCAGATAGTACACATACGAGGTTCATAATGCCCTACTGGCTATTTTACTCAACAATAATTTGATGAATATTTCACCCATTGAACCTAAAGAATCTAAGTATCTTACAATGATAATAAAACGTAGTTAACTCCAGACACGCAAATAAAAATGTAGTCGATAGAAAAATTATACATAAATACCTAATACCACTTAATACACGTAATTGCACCGCTGTAACCCCCAGTTCATCGGGTAATTCCAACGTAATTATAAGAAAAACAAGTCTTAAACGCAATCAACGAGCTAGAATACAGGTTGATTAAATAAATATGTGCATTGTTAGTACTATTACGTTGGAATCACGGCGATGCAATTAACTTGTGCCAAATAGGCTGGCACGCGACTGCCCGATGGGCATTTCAGCTCGCTGCCTCATTACTAATTGATAGAGTTTTGATATGTCAGTAATTGGCCTTTCGAGATTTGCTGCGTCAATGTCAATTGATTGTTAATAGAAAGGTTTATCCGTTTTACATACATAAATAATATCAAGCTTGTATACAAGGACAGACGACCTGATAAAGGTCGCAGGAAGTCGCTGGATGCAGGCCGCTTCCAACAGGTCGGTCGGGAAATCTTTGGGGGAGGCCTATGTTCAGCAGTGGACGTCCTGTGGCTGATGATGATGATGATGAACTCGTAGAAGGATTTCCGCTTTACATAGTCACGCCAAGAATGTTATTTTTAATTCTTTGTAGGTATATATAAGAATGTTATTTTTAATTCTTTGTAGGTCATAAAAAACAATCACAAAATCCATAAAATCCATCAGATTTCCAGTTTACTTCCCTTTACCAACTACTGTCAGTACAGATTTATGCGATACAAGATAATTTCGTAGTAAAATACGGTCCTCTTGGCATCGAATCCATGTAACAGAAACCACGACGACGAATATATTTTAATTTCATATATTTCAGTTTAATATAACGTGTATTTTTATAATGAAATATGTTAGGTGATTAGATGGATCGTGTAATGGAAGTATAATAAAGTAAATCTTTTTTTTCTGTCTGTAATTTATCTAGTTTTAGTTATTATACATACCGCAGAATAATTTATTGTATACGTATTTTCATGAACTTGTGACTATATAATCTTACACTAGTATAGTTGATAATAGCAGCGACAGCTCAGCCGGGAGGGTCATGGACTGTCTAGATCAGTGTTTCCTAACGTGGGGCCCACGCCCCACAGGGGGGCAATTTGATAGTTAAGGGGGGGGGGGGGGGCAATTTAAAAATGGACTTGACACGACTTTAACCCTTTCGCTTTGGGTTATTTAAACGCAATGCTAGATATCGCTTAAAAAAATTAAGATGGGGCATGGCCTAAAAAGGTTGGGAAACACTGGTCTAGACTAAAATCGCCGGTTCGAATACCAGCCCCAAAAGTCTTCACTCTTACTTTCTGAATTATGAATGTATTAATATTGTTAATTATCGCTTGGTTTGACGGTGAAAGAAATATCATGCGAAAACTAGCGGAACTACTTGAGCAATTCTCCATAAGAACTTAGAAGGTATGTAAAATCTGCCAATACATACACCGGCACCCAGCGTGGTGGACTAAGTTCTGATCCCTCTCATTAAGTAGAGGAGACCCGTGCCCAGCAGTGGGACTTGTATAACATACTAGATAATATACTTAGTACAAGTGCACAAGTTAAATCTCTATAAACATTATAAATGTAAAAATGTCTTTCACAACATGCATATAAACATTCGCCGTGGCCTTGAACCGACGTAATACTTGTATCTGTATCGTACGCCGGCACAAGCTTACGTCAACGGCTCGTAAGAATTGCATATATCTGTAGCACAGCGTCAGAAATCACCTGACTTTGCGATGAGGTTCTGTTTACATTTATTTTAAACAAGATTCTGCTCGCTGCTTTGCCCGCGTTGATGTCTTTTCTGGGAAGTTTTTTTTTTATCAAACAAAAACATTCCCACCCTTTATTTCCCCTTAGGGGTTGAATTTAGACAAAACTCCAAATTGCTTATTTCGTTAATTGTGATTAACACTAAGATTTAAGTAAAGTTGACCAGAACATTTCCATAGGGATTTTTACGTCCATATGCGTTGCTGAACTTAGAGGAAAGGAATTTTATTTATTTAATTGGCAGCTACCGTGGCGGAAACCGCAAGTTCAACTCCCTCAGCTAGACAAAATGTTTGTGTGATCCATAAATATATGTTTCGGGTTTGGGTGTTTCTCCCCAGAGGAGTTGACGTCAGGAAGACGGCCTCCGGATATCTCACTCATTCTAAGAAACACAACAGTAAAACGCTTCTTTTCATCAGTTTTCTGTGATATAGTGGTAACGACCCGAGCGAGCCGCCCCATACACGCAGTAGGCAAAGGTGTTAAAACTGTGACTCTGCCACCAAAAAATATACAAATTTCTCATAAGTAAACATGGCCCCCCAAATGCGCTCAAAGCTTATAGACATATAGTGTATTAACCTGGAAATGTTCACAACAGTGGTAGAGCCACGCTGTAGACAATTTTGTCTACAGTATGAAGGGGCCGGCTCAACCGGGGCGTTAACACTGTCTAACAGAAAAGCGACTTAAAGTAGCGTAGCGTAAGAATTCCTTAATTATCCCCTCCCTTTAAGGTCGGCAACGCGTCTATAACTCTTCTGGTATTGTGGGTGTGCATGGGCGATGGAGATCACTTACCATAATGTGACCCACCTGCTCGCTGTAAAAAAAAAACAAATTTACAGCTACAAAAGCTGGAAATCACTGAATGTTTTGCATGAATATTTTGTGTTTCGCTTAATATATTCCTGATTACAGTGTATTGAATATTTCAATGAATATACCGTTATTGATGTATTGATAAATAATTCAGATTTCCATTTAACGGCTATAGAATGCGGTAAATTAACGTTTACGCTTGGGGTAATATTGTGTAATATGAATTCAGGCAGTTTTTACTACAAAAAATATTTAGCGTCTGTCTCGGTTTTAGTACAATATGAAAATCTACGTAATCCACTGAATTTCGAACTTCTACAACAAGCCCTTTTTAAAAACATCCGTTAACTTTCGGCGTTTGTGCAACCTTGATTGTACTTGTGATTTCTTATTTTTTACAACTCAGTACAGAATCTTCGCTCCACTCGGGTCCGTTGTTTTCAGTCCTTGCGTGATATTTTCCACCGTTACTACTACTAGAGAGCTAGGTTGACTGGAAGTGAAGGACTGCGTTTCATTTGTGGGACTGAATTTTATGAATTTAGTCCTTTTTCCCGGTTTTTTGTACCGATTGGTACAAGTGTTTTTCACGGCATCATTTATTCATTAATTCTTAGTTAATTTTTAAAATACCTTACAAAACAAATGCATTAAAATTAAATGAAAACGTGATACTGAAATCAGCGTACTTGTATATACAAATTATCATCAGGAATAATCATTTAATGCCAGTTTTCACCAGTCTCAAAATACCCATTTTCCAAAATGGACTACCTTACCTCAAAATCCCATAGCCAAATTACTTTAAAAATCCATCTCTAGTTTTTTCCTATTGATACAAAATACTTACCAATTCAAAAACTTTGCGGTTTTCGTTTATGTCGACTCCTGGAACCCCTTTGGGAATCACTGACCTAAGCTATGTGACGTCGCAATGTGTCGAGTGGCCATCAATTAGTGGAAGTGTGGTGAAATCGAGCACAAATAAAAAATCTGTGTGTTATAGTTTCCAATTCAAATTTTCATTAGCATATACATTATTCGTAAGCGGCGTAATAAGCGTCCAGCGTCCCACTTAAGTGGATACCAAAAAATGTTACTCAATGAATTTTTCAAACAACATTAAAAAACTTTATAATAATTCGTAATGAAGGTCAGTGTAGGATTACTGGCGCAGGCTAATTAACTAATACACAAACTAAATGAATGGTAGAATATAATCCAACTTTGTTAACTTTGGTACACAAATGTTTCATATTGGAAACGTTTGAATAGAAGTTGCTAGTCAGCAAATATTTGAAATGTAAAACTGAAACGTAAAGCCGATTTTTTAAGTAATTAAAACGTGAACGTGTGAGAAAAAAGGGGACGAGGTTGTTAAATCGACACGTTTTTTCTGTTTTTATTACACTTTACAGCCTAGACATTGATTTTTTTTTTATTTGATTGATTGACGAGACGAGCAAGGCGCATGATGGTAAGCTCCACGCCTGCCCATAAACAGAAGCGACACCACACAGAACTTTGAATTATAAAGCACTGCATGGCACTGAACTGCGCTCGTCACTCCGAGACATAAGATGTTAAGTCTCATAATGCCCAGTAATTTCTCTAACTTCAGTGCCCTTCAAGCCGAAGCCAAGCCGAAACAGCAGTGCTTACACACTGTGGCAGAAATAGACAAAGCGGTGGTATCAACCCAGACGGCCTCTCGCATACGAGGGACCTACCACCTTGTAAAAAATTCTGTAACCCTTTCTAGTTGTCTCACATCTCTGCCGTGGCCATTTTGCGATATTGTCCTGCTATTTAGGTCAGTGGCTCAGTGACGCTGATGACACGGCTGCGTTTTATTGTACACCTAGCTTATTCAACACACCTTGGCGCAGACGGTGTGCTGTTTTCGGGCGCCCGGTTTTTGTGATGCAGGCAATGTATAGCGAGATTTTGTTTTTCCATCTCTATTTGTTTTACCTAACACGGAATATTGTAAAGTTCTCGTCAAACTAACCTAGCTCTGAGGTTAGCCACTTTATCCACTGTCCACATATATTGTTGCTTTAGAGTCTCTCGAAAACAGTAATAGCTAGGTTGCTCGTGACCAACTTCAGTGCGGTCATAAAAATTTACGAAAAATAGACCTGATGTTAGCTACAGGTCGAACAAGTGGGTCATTTGATGGTAGGTGATTTCCACCATTAATGAACAGCCACAATACCAGAAGAATCTTCGTTGCCGACCTTAAAGGAGGGGATAATTAATTGGGCCTCTGGATATCACACTCACTGTATGAAACGCAACAGCAAGCTACTACTCTACGTCGGTTTCCTATGAGACAGTGGTAACAACCCGGTTGAACCGACCAATTCATGCTTTAGACAAAACTGTCTGCCACATAGACTTAAATATTATGGAAATGACCTATTAAACGTTGTTATGCAGTCGAAGATTAATAAAGCAGCATCTGGTGAAACACAGGCGAATAATTATTTGCTGACGGAACTTTGTAAATACCTATTAATTTCTTCACTTGCAACGTACCGTGTGCTACCGAATAACCATAACTCATAAACGTTAAAGTTTTAGCACAATACATCATCATAATCAAAACAAAAATGCAGCCCAATCTCGATGAAAAATCGCAAATAAATCATAAAATCTAAGCTTGTTTAGTTTTTTAGCAAAAATATTTTCTACGTCTGAGTTTACAAAGTGTTTCCTTGCACACCGTAGATGCTATAAAGATTGAACCGAATGGCTATGTTAAACATGAAAGAGCTTCTTTAAACAAGACTGTGGTTTTATCTTGCCAAGATAGTGTTGCTAGGAAATTGTATGTGAAATCCCATACAATGTTCGGATACTATACAGTGTGTGAAATTGTGATAATACAGTGAAAATTGGATACGTGGGATCTGAAGGGACCTAAATTTTTATCACTTATAAAGGCTAATGGTTTCTTGATTAATTTGTGATATTATGTCCGATAGAACTAAAGCATCTCAACATAGCTTATAGGAAGATAAGTGGCAGTGTGGTGATCCCATAAGCAGGGTACGACAATAAATATATAACGCAGTCTTGAGTGGACACCACGCCATGGAAATCCAAAAAATCGGTTCGAAAATATCGATTGAAATAAATCTAATTTAAACGGATTTTATCGCGGTTTTTTATTAATTTTGATCCCGACGTTTTTAGCTCTCATGGTGATGGGGTGGACTAAATTAAAATTAATTAAAAACCGCGATAAAATTCGTTTAATTTATTTTATTTCAATGTGTAATATTAGCGTAAACATAAGAAATCACTATGAAAATATCTATGTTTATGGTATTAAAATCGTTTCTCCACCACGTCTCTTCAGATATTATTAAATGACGAGTATTATTCTGTATTCGCATTATTTATTCAATTTGTTTGCTCACTCGACCTTGTAGCTGTGATATAAACATTTCGAACTCACTAAGCACCGTATCAAACCATTTCAACTGTATTTCTTGTATTCGTGGTTCTATATGTTGTTATTATAATAATATAGCTATATTATTTTAGACAGATATCAATAGGTTCATTCGGATTTGATATTCCTATAACTTATTGGAATCTAACTCTAGCTAGCCGTATGCTGAGTCACGATGTCTACGCTTACGTCTACAAAAGTCCATGTAGAAAATATCGATTTAATTAATGGAAAACACGGAGCAGAAAGTAAACATTATTATCATCATATTAAACAGTAAATAATGGGACATTAAAGTAAGTATGTAATAAATGGTATGATACAAGATAAATTGGTAAGACTTTTGTATTCATCTTTTAATAAAATAAATATCTATTTATATTTTTCCATTGAGTAATTATTATTACACTATTACAGATATAAAGCCGCGCTATAAGGCAAACCTTAATTAAATAACCAAATTTCAGGAAGTCAGACGTACCACATAAAAATCTCGCCTATCGAAAACCACGGGCATAAAATGTTCAATATATTATGAACTGAATTTTTATCCGTAATTATTATTGGTGTAAATCCGTCGACGATCCCTTACAAAGACATAGGCTGGATTTTAATTAAAAGCGACGTAATTGCGCTGTTCCCAATTAATCTCGTGTTACTCGGCATGTGAAAATAAATATGGCTCATACAAGACGGGGTGCGCTTGAAAACATTCGATGTGTTTGATTGTTTTACATTTTGTGTTTGTTTGGGACATTGTGATTTTGTTGCGATATCGTTTCGATGGTTTGATTTTGTGTTAAAATATCGAAATGACATCCCAATGATTTTATGTGTTATCGGTAGTTAGTAACTAGGGCTGCTCCCTGAGACGGATGGCATTTTTTTTTAAATTAAAGATGGGTTTGCTCTTGACCTCAATCTAGCCGCATGGACAAAGATTAGGTCGACGATGGAGCGAGCGCACGCAGAAGGTGCCGATTCACACTATTCTTAAAGAGCTTCGGGTTGTACGCACTCGGAAAGACAGACGCAGGCAGGGAATTCCACTCCTTAGCTGTGCGCATTATAAAATATGATTTATAGCATTAGGTGCGAATATGAGGATTATCAACCAAGTAGTGATGATATCCTGCAGTGCGTCTGGTGTTCCGATAGAAGAAGGGAGAAGGCGGGATGAGCTGATGTAGCTCTAGTGCACACTACGAAAACCGACAAGCAGGCAACCCTACGGCGGTGATCCAGGCTGTGAAGCCTAGTCTTCACCAGCTTTTCATCGCGATTAACGCTGAAATAATCCTGATTGCGAAAGGACTTCCAATCCCCAAGAGATGGGCCATAAAGTCAGAGCGCAGGTGTTGTATCTCTTTCATTTACTTATTCATCAAGCTCTTGTTAACATAACTGATGAATCGACCTTCCTTTGTCATTCTTCTTGGATTCGACGGAGGTTTGACGCAATTGAAATTTTTGCAACCAGGACAAAAATAAACAATTACGATATATTCTTTAGTAGCCGGTACTATTAAACCATTTGTTTTGCTCATAAATCCATATCTGCAAACAATTTATGCAAACCATACCTCATGTGACAATGTATGTACACGTAATATATATAAAATTACTCGTAAATGCAGGTAAACTTCATGGCCGTAAGGTCCTCGACATACTGTGGTGGAACAATCGCCTTTGATGTTCCATTTTCGAATTATTTTATTTTAGTACGGATGCGATTTTCCGCCAAATATTTACATCTACGCCTGTAATCCCCAAACGGATAGGCAGAGGTGAAACCAGTACGCCTACATTTTGTCGAGCATATTATCTCCGTCCTATGATGTGATAGGGGGTGAGCCTAACGCCATACCGGGCACAATTCCAGACTCCGTATTTTATGATAGAAAAACCCAATATCACTTTTACCGGATCCGGGAATCGAATCCGAGGTCTCAGCATAGCAATCGCACCTCGTGGACATTACAACTGCGCTACAGAGGCAGTCAAATACTAATCTAAGTTCACTGGTGTTAAAACCTAACCCACCTTGTGTGGGCTGCTTTCAAGGATCAGCCAATCTATATCCGGTTCTCCCGAGGCAGCTTGCCCCCTCTTCCTATCTCTTCTTTTAATCCTTCCCCTCCCCTTTGGCCCTGGAATGAAATACTGCAGGGGTCGCCAGTATCACATTAAGAGGGACCCCTGTGGTTCATCCTAAGGGTCGAAAAAATATTAACCTAAAACCTTTCTTATGAAATAATGCTACTAACTGATGTACGGCGGTATCTGATCCATCGTAGTGTGTCGCGGCCCTCGTAACAAATAACTAATGTCAACAAGTGACATTTATATCCATTTAAATATTATTTCCATCGCTTCACATATTTATGTTTGCCTGTACGTGTGTTGGTTTAAAGCAGCGTTAAGGAAACAAATTTATTACTCTGTTATGTTTGTTGAATTCAAGGTCGTTTGTGTAATTGTAAAAAAGTACGAATAATGAGTGCACAGATCGACTTCGACCGATGTCTTTATGTTTATCTGCAACATAATGTGTTGAATAGGTTAGTTTCCCTTGCTTTTTTCTTCTTTGTGGGGCTCTATGCCCCACACTCGTTCCCCTACCGTAGTTAGAGCTCTTTTCTTTCTGTCTCTATATTTCATACTAACCTCCTAACTATTTCCTTCTTAGGGAAGTCCTACTTATCGCCTGATTCCTTCATCGGGAATTCTTACCTAGTATTCTATCTAATTTTCTTAATCTAGTGAAACGATTCATTTGTCTTCTTTATTTACATACAGAGTGTTACTAATTGTGTTTCCTATGTTGAATATTATACATTATTTTATATGCAACAGAAAGTAATACGAAAAAGAAACATTTTAGTTAAAACACAATCAAAATCAATTCAATATGTAATGAGCCCGCAATTAAAATATTTTAAATATCGCAAACATCTCGCTATCTCACTCGCACGTGTGCACCGGAATGACTTTTGCTATGGTGACGTCAAAGTTTTTAGTCGTCTGTTATTTGACAAGAACATTTCTATCAGATTTGAATGACTTATAATTTATGTTTTTGCGGACGGATTTATGAAATTCTTCCTGCAATAGCCTTTGGGTAACGTATCTAATTAAGATAATAAAAAAATGCAAGTCATTCTTTCAAATTCCATATACATATATTGACAGTAATTCCTGATCATTTTGTATTAAGACGTTTTATATTTTTGTCTCACTGCTTTAACTAAACCCTGTTGTCTCTTTCTAATTACTTTATAAATCGCGTTGACAGAGAAAGACAAAAGAGTGTTTAACCAATGCGTAAGTAACATTTCTATGTATAAGTTGAAAAGCCTTGCTATTGTCACCAATTAATGTGATCTGTGAACCAAGAGTTCCGGGATTCGATTCCCAGGCCGGTCGATACTCTTAATGCAAACCAACCAAAGAGTTAATACTATTAATCATTTACTTATAAACCTGGAATGGAACTTAAATTATATAAGAGAAATAAATTTATTTTTTGTTTCAAATTTTTGTTTAGTCTGGCATTTCCAAGTTTTTACACTTGATAAGCCAACCCAAGTAATTATTATCGCCATTATAAATACAGTCGTCGTAACAGATATAAGATGATACAAAGCATTCTAAAATGGCCATTGTTTGGTCCGATCACGCGATTCGCCTATTATGTGATGAGTAAGCAAACACTGACTCAATTCGATATTGAATTGTTGTATTTTAACACGCTTGTGTTAGCTTCACTTGAAATGAAATGTAATAGTTTATTAATCATGTAGGCAATTAAAATAGCGCTTAGGGCAAGTCAGTACAAAAATAAAAGGATCTACAATGAAAGAATTTACAAGTTGGTAGGTCACTGGTATGCGAGAGGCCGTCTGGGTTGGTACCACCGCTTTATGTATTTCTGCCGCCAAGCAACAGTGTGTAAGCACCATTGTGTTTCGGCTTGACGGACATTGAAGCCAGTGAAATTACTGGGCATTTTGAGACTTAACATCTTATGTCTCGGGATGACGAGCGCAGTTCAGTGCTATGCAGTGCTTTTTAATTCAAAGTTCTGTGTGGTGTTGCTTCTGTCCATGGGCAGGTGTGGCGCTTACCATCAGGCGAGCGCCTTGCTCGTCTCGTCATTCAATGTTATAAAAAAAAAACATTTACAGTCTTGATCTTGTTGTTATTGCATTCTCGTGTGTGTTTGTGTGTGTATTGAAATAAATCTTTTCTTTTTTTTTGTGGATCACACAAACATTTGTCTCGGAGCGGGAATCGAACCCACGGCCTCACGTTTCGCAGTCGGCTACTCGCCCACTGCACCATGGAGGCTGTCAAATGAATCTGAGTCAAAATACCAAATGACTCAAAATACCACTTTTTGTAAAGCCCATTGCTAAAACTAACGATTAGTATCAGCTTCTATATAAATGGTCATGGATTTTTAATACCACTTTAAAATTCTTAATTTTTTTGTCTACCATCAATCATATTTCTCGACTATTCACTATCGTGATTAAGATAAATCTAAATCACAATGATTTTTCTTCGGGAACATTAATCGTTTGATATATTTTAACGTGGGGTCGATGCACCCGCTGGCAAAAAGCTTTTCACGATATTGATATTTTGACCATCTGTCTATTCGATTGTTAAAAGTTGTTACAAAAAGTTAGATTATATTCAAGTAAAATATCGAATCGAGTCGTATCGAATGGCTACGACTGACCTGCTGCCGTTCAAAAATTGTGATCTTTAGCAAAATAACGTTGAGGCGATATTATTCTATTATCCGTCACACCTGTTACAGGTACTTCCCCTGGGTTCTTTCGGGTACTATATCTGGAGGCCCAAATCCCCTTCCCAATCCCTTAAGCATCATTCCCTTTAATGTTAGCAACGTGTTCCTGATTCTTCAGGTATTGTAGATGTTGATGGGTGGTAGAGATCACTTATCATCAGGGGAGCCACTTTGTCGTTTGCTGTCCTTTGCTATAAAAAAGCAACTTAGTCGTTTCACACAACAAGGTGCATATGGACCGAGTATCCTTTTTGAATATGATATTTTTGACCACTATATTGTTGTATAATAAGAATAATCTCCAAAAAAATATATAAAAAGGAATCTCTGGGAAAACTCAGTTTTCGTTCTTTTTTTGGTATAATATTTGCCGTGGCCATTAATTTCATGCATGCCATTAATTTCCTTTCAATATTTTATCTAAAAAAAGCATCGATAATACATTAAATAATGGCTTCTGATATTGCGACATGATTAATATCATCCGTAAATAAATATAAAACCAAATGCGAGCAGAACACCGTCGACCGAATTCATCGTAATTAAGATAAGTTCAAGTGTGCAAAACGAAAGTTCAAAGACTAAATTGGCCGTTTAAAAAGAATTCATTAGGTATATTAACAAACGCAGGCACTCGAGACTCATCTCGATCGTGAGGTAGGGTTGCCAACTTGGACAGAAATATAGAAGATAAATATCAATATCGAATGAAGATGCTTTATTAATATAGGGTTTTGAAAAAAGGTAAACTATTCGTTGGATTGGTTCTGATGTTATTATATTTTTAACAAGCTTAAAAAGGAGGAGCTTTTCAATTGATTTGTATTTTTTCTGATAGTTGCGCAATATCTCGAATCATCAAATAAATCGCGGTTTAGATTTTAAGTGTTGATCTTTTGAAATTATTTATATGTTATAGTAAAACTTATCACATTACATATTAAAATAAGAAGTACGCACCGTTCCACTCTCGTTTAGCCATGACTAAAGGCTTAAAAACTTTATTTTATAGTCGCTGTTACAGATATACTGATACCACTTTTGTGAGTTGTAGAGCCACGCTGTAGACAGTTTTGTCTACAGCATGAAGGGGCTGGCTCGACCGGATCGTTACCACTGTCTCACAGAAAACCGACGTAAAGTAGCGGCTTGCTGCTGCGTTTCGTACGGTGAGTGAGATAACCGGAAGCCCAAATCCCTTCCCCTTCCCAATCCCTAATTATCCCTTTCCTTTAAGGTCGGCAACGCGCCCATGACTTTTCTGGTGGTGGGCGTACATGGGCGGTGGAGATCACTTACCATCAGGTGACCCACTTGCTCGTTTGCCGGCCTATGCTTTAAAAAAAAACCTTACCTTGACCAAAAATGAATTGAAGTCCATATAGAAATCTCTAGATTGACAACCCTATACGCATTCTTTCATTCATTCCCTAGACAGGCCATTAAATAAATTGATATTCTGGGGGGCAAATCTAATCTTAGAACCCTACTGTATATGCCATTGTCAGATTACATGAGAATGGCGGTCCTAATGCCTTGTTGACTGGTCAAGGCATTAATTTAAACATTCTGAGGGCAAAATGTGCAATTTGACAACCCTATATCCATAATCGCCGGTTGCAAGGCAACCTTGGTCCGTCATTTTGATGTGCGCCACAAGTGGCACATCAAATCGTTTTATGAGCGACGCAAATAGTCCTACGCTTCGGGATGTACCGTGCGAACGTTTTTTACGGGTCTTTTTTGGTTGTATAATTTTCCGGTGATTTTGAAATATGTTGTTTATGTTACGGAACAATGGAAAAGCGATATAAAAATATCAGTGTTTATTGAGTACTGGAGGCAGACATATCGTTTGCTATCTATTATCTTGAAGATTTTATTTCTATTTTTTATTCAGCCCTATATTATACACTGCCCCACTATTGGGCTGGACCGCTCCTCTACTAATGATAATTAGTATACACAATATATTTGCAAGTAGTAGAGATGCGCAGAGAGACTGGCTGTTATTCAATGTTTGTTTTTTTTTTTAAGTTGATAATTCTAGGTTTAAGAATTCAAACTCAAACTATACTACTCCGTTATATTTAAATATTCGTCTGCTTTAAACATGTTTTCTAATAAGTGGGTGGAAGATAAGCGTTGTCTTACCAGTTGAAGTGGCTTGCACGAGAGCTCTGGGAACAAAGTCCTTTGGTTTCTTGGCTCGCCGCTTGATGCTTCTGCTTACATCTTTAAATTATTCAAATTGTTTATATTATATCTCATAACTGTCTCCGTGGCGCAGTAGGCGAGTATCCGGCTCTGAAGCGAGAGGCCGTCGCTTCGATCACCGCACCGAAACAATTGTGTGATCCACAAATATTTGTTTGGGGTCTAGGTATGTTTTCTTCTCAAAGTGGTTGACGTCATGCAGGAGGTCAGTCGTAAAAACTACAAGCCAATCTTTCAGTAATATGTGTTAAAAAGCATGTTGCGCCGATCCTAGTGGATATCCGAGTGGGATAGGGTCAAGTAGAAGAAGAAAGATATTATAATTTAGACACATTCTTACGTTATTTTTATGAAAAGATTATCGAATAATTTTGCTCAACCTCTCTTCTATTATTGCGTTCGACCTGAATGCCATTCAATCTTCTAATTAGTGGAGAATAACCGGGTCCGTAAGATGTCATATGCGTTGGACATTTTAATACAAAGTTGACGTTATGAATAAGATTTAATCCAATACGCTACTACCGGACCAATTAGACGAAAACTACTGCGATTGCCTTGTATAATTACATACCTACGTTTGGATAATTACATTTTCCAACACATCTTTTTGATTACTTACCGACATGCATCTTTTATTTGTATTCACGATCACCTTGGACTATGTACCGCTAATGTGTTTGTAATTCGTGTTTTTCTTTAACTTTAATGTTTTCAATGTCTAATATTTCCATTAGTTTAATGACGTATTGTTCATAATTATGGTAATGAGATGCGATTTTCCGCTGAGGATGTTTGCATCAAGGCCGATTTAATAATTTAATTCGAGATGTTGCGATTTCATGCTCGTTCCACGTGCATGCATTTGAATCACTTACATTTGAAACATTTGTTTTTTCTAGCCTAATGACGAAACTAGCAGGTCGTTTGATGGTAAGCGTCACGCCTGCCCATAAACAGAAGCAACACCACACAGAAATTTTAATGACGAAGCACTGCATGGCACTTGACGTCATTCATTATCTCGAGATATGACTTGTTAAGTCTCATAATGCCCAATAATTTCAGTGCGATAAAAATTATCTTCAATAAATCAGCTACTATGTACAATTCTAGTTAGAGTTTTTACGCACTGCATCCGATACGAATCCGAATATTGTCGGTACGAATTAGCTGTACCTATTACTATTGTGAGGTGTTAGTTGTTACCCGCTAGTTCGTAATTTCGTTATCCGAAGTCGAAAAGGCCGCTTCCAACAGGTTGGTCTGGAAATCTTTGGGGGAGGCCTATGTTCAGCAGTGGACGTCTTGTGGCTGATGATGATGATGATGATGAAGTCGAAAATATCCCCAGATCGAATCGTAATCTTACGATTCAGATTCAGCAGTGCGTACATTAACACTGACACATTTACATACCACATTAAAAGAGAATATTACAAGGCAAATACTCGTAAAATATTATTATGTACCTTACGAAAGTTAAAATATTCTGATCGAGCAGACGTTACAAGCTCTTTGAAGTTTACAACCATTCCAAATCGGCAATTACACTTTTAATGGTCCATGCTATTTTTCCGATATGCGGAGTATGAAGTTTCAATGCAATTCGGATAATTTGTTCATAAAATTAGATACAAAATACAAGAAATTATCGTCTCATTACTTCAATGGTTGTAGCTAAAAATGATGAATTCCTGGGTTAAACCGAGCAATCAAAAGTATTTGGGAAATAGTGAATGGACTGAAAGCTCCCGATTTGATAATTTGCTCGGCCTATCACATAATGGGACGGAAATAAGATTGGTGAATCCTGGATGTACTAGTTACACCTTCGGGGATATAGGCGCACGTTGTTAAAATATGGTATGTAGAGCAAAAACACTTCATTTATCTATGAAATATTTCACATCATTTGCAACCACATTAAACAACATGTATTCACAAATAATACTTAATACATCTTGTGTACATGATTGGTCTGTTTTAATTTAGCGCCAAAAACTCCACCATGCGTTCGCGCACACTATCGGACCTCATAGTAACACTTATGAATACGAGAGTTAGTGTATGAGTAAACATTCCTTACGATAAGTATTCCTTAATTATCTAGCAATTCATGTCCCAGTCATTTTCATTTGAAAATAAATAATGATTTAAATAATGATTTATAACTACATAAATAAAAGTCAACAAACCATATCAAACAAAGAAATAACTCTACCATTAAAATTCAAGGTTAATGCTGAATTAAATTTATAATTCATTATGCATCTAAAATAAATAATCTAAGTAAGAATATCAATATACTGCTAACCTAGTTACCTGCAGTCAATGTCATTCTCAGTTGTGATGCCAGGTTTTGAATTATACGAGAAATCTGTTTTTTTTTGTCGAATACAACACTCATCTATCATAAGACTTTCTTTTATAAGAGAGGCTGATATGCAAGCATTACCATCAGGCGAGCGCCTAGCTCGTCTTCTCATTTAATCAAATAAAAAAAGAATACTTATAGTTACAAATTTTGGGCGCGTCGCCGACCTTAAAATTATTGAATAATTGAGAAGGGGATAGGTATTTGAGCTTCATAATCTTACTCATTGTACAGTAAGCTTAGATCTATTTGCGTCAAAAAAGTTCTTAAATGTGGGCTAAATAGAAATATAGATGCTTATAATAATCATAAACTTAATTGAAACTTAAGAACCGAATTTATTTTTTGTTATTCGTTGAACAGTTTCCAATTACTTACTCCATCATGTGATCTTTACCTAATTAATATGGGTGGAACCTTAATTAAACTTAAACTTGACTAGAAAAAGAATCGTCAAAATTGGTCCACATTTGGTAGAGATGATTTTTAAACATAAAACGAATTGAAAACCTCCTTGTTTAGAGTCGGTTAAAATATTATAAATATCTTCTGCGAGACCCGTTAGTAAATATGTTCCAGTACCGACTAAAGTACCGATTGCAACTAAGTAGAATTCATCTAACGAATAGAACATCTAAACCCTTAAATACCACACAAACCGTATAACCATAAAATTGTTTTTAGTTGAATTTTAATAATACTAATAAAAAAATTAATTTCCCGACATTTAGTACTTATATCTGGCAACACTGGTATTACGAGACTATTGCGCAACGGTTGCGCGTACGCACGCGGTGCATCCCGCCCCCCCCCCCTCTAACGTATTCACCGCGCCCCTCTCTCTCAGCCAACCGCGACCTTGACGCCACTAACTACTTTCGCTGAATTTTAATACACAAGTTATAGAATACTGGATGTGTCATGAATAGAGTGATGATTGAGAAGGTGGAATCGAACAATAATTGAGAAGGGGGTGGCGGTATTTTTTTTATTTTTTTTATCCGGACACTGCAAAGTGACTGTACTACACCTCATGGGAAGCATGGTGCAGTCCAAAAAACCAGCGACCACCAACAAAAAATGAATTTATCGGTGGTTACTAGAGTCATATCAGCCTATAATGCTTCTTCCCTCTTCAAATCGAGGGGCCTGCGACAGGACAGACGAATAACCGATGCAGGAACAGATTAATACAGGAATATACCCCTACACCCGCCCCAACCAACCATCAATACATGCCGCATGCCCCTTGGGAGGACCGGATAAATACTGGCTGATCCTGGAACGCGACTGACAATAGGTATGTGGGTCACTATGGTAGGTTTTAACACCATGTGTACAGTAGTCGCTATCCGGGTGGATATGAACATCCTACCACTAGCAAAATTTAAACAGTCCTACACACATCTGACCACTTATCTTATGAAAATAGATTATCTCAATTGCAATATAATACTACCTACACTACACGCTCGCACAAGTTGCACGAAATTCAGTTTGAAATCGCATTAAACACGAATTTCGAGCTTTTGATTTATTACCCTGTGCTAAAACAGACCACTGGTTGTTTGATCTACGTGTTAAATTCTATTATTGTATGTTTGCACAGGGTTTAAATAGTTTATAATGAATTTAATTTTCCCGATATTTGATTTATTATTATTTGGACAAGGTGGTAGGTCTCTCGTATGCGAGAGGCCGTCTGGGTTGGTATTACCGTTTGTGTATTTATGCTGCCAAGCAACAGTGTGTAAGTGTTTGAAGGACATTAAAGCCAGTAAAATTACTGGGTATTATGAGACTTAACTCTCGGGGTGACAAGCACACTTCAGTACCTTGTAGTACTTTATAAGTTTTGTGTGTTGTTGCTTCTGTTTATGGGCAGGCGTAGCGCTTACTATCAGGCGAGCGACTAGCTCGTCTTGTCATTCTATCGATAAAAAAAAAATCCAAGTATTTCATAATAATCGTAGATCGTTTTATTTACACTACCTGTGAGTTGACTTGAAAAAAAATCCTAGGCATTTTATCCAGCCTGTATACAAATTCATACAGTAAATTCTGCATTTTATAGCAAAGCATTTTACACGGCTAAATATAAGTCTAAGGAATTCTTCAGAGGGATTAAAGCAAGGCACGTCAAAAGCCTTTCACGTAAGAAGAGGCTCATGTGTGTATTGAACGAGTGCAAAACACGGTCTTAGGGTGTATGCATACAACGTCTTCTATACATGTATTATAAAAGGTGTTTTAATACTGAGATTTTTCGAATTCGAAGGGAATTATTTGCATTTGTTCAAGTAATTTATTTATGAGTGGTAGAGCTACGCTGTAGACAGTTTTGTCTACAGCATGAATGGGCCGGCTCGACCGGGTCGTTACCATTGTTTCACAGAAAACCGATGTAAAGTAACGGTTTGCTGCTACGTTACGTACGGTGAAGGTTATCCGGTGGCCCAAATCTTCCTCCCCTTCAGCAGGCCGCTACTTTACGTCGGTTTTTTGTAAGACAGTGGTAACGACCCGGTCGAGACAGCCCATTCATACTGTAGACAAAACTATCTGCAGCGTGGCAAATGTATCTTGATTTTGATGCTTTTTTATTCTGCCACGGCGAATGACGTCATTGGACCTAATGTTAAGTACAATGTAATGTCGATCATCAAAAGAGAGTCTGTCGACAGTCGACAGAATTATGGCAACATACACTGGCTGATTCCGGATCACGACTCACTTGAACAAGCGACTATGGCGGGCTTTCACCATATAGTCGCTATCCAGGCGACTACAGAAATATCAGGTAGCGCTCCCACGTACATTGCGTCGTCTGTATAATGAACGTTGTGTACACACGCCCTTAGAAATGTCTGAAAAGCCAACGGCGCAGTCCTCATGAATGGCTCGTTTAAAACACATTAAGGGTGTACCATCCATAAGTTTCAAAATAGTTCTTTGTGATGATGACTAGGTGCGCTTTTTTATTGTAGTTTATGAAAAAGGAAGTACTGTGAGGCGCAGATTTTGTGTGTTTAAATAACGGTTGTGACTTTTTTTATTCGTGACTTGTTTTATTGGAAATAATTAAAATATAACTGGACTGCAACAAATATTATAATAATAATACTAGTTCTGTATTAAACGCGTCCCACTGCTGGGCATGGACCTCCTGAATGAGAGGGGTTAAGAAATATGAATTTAAACGAAATAATTTTATTTGTGCATTTCATTTAAAATTTTCAGCCAATAAATAAATACGATACAATTTTTCTTTTACAAAGCAATACTTAATATTATACAGGTAATGCAGAATTATAACTATTATAATATACTAGCTGTCCCTCGCGGCTCCGCCCGCGTGATCTGTATTTTCCGGGATAAAAGTAGCCTAACAGTGGCGCCATCTGTCAGCAATGTGTCACGCACCGACGCCATCTACTTAAAATATTGGTTTGTAGTACATGCTATGTATCAGAGATGGCGCTGTATTTAAAAAATGATTTTCCCTATTTTCCCGCTTTTCTATTGAAATTTTTCCTAGATTTTCGTTGCTATTAACCTCACGGAGCCCGAGACCTTTCCAACGAATGCAAAACCGTGGAAATCGGTTCGTGCGTTCTGGAGTTATATCGTCAGGAAGGAAAACCCGACTTATTTTTATATAGTAGATGTATAGTTGGATGCAAGAACGCAATAGTATTTCAACCCATATCATGTAAAAATTTAGATATTGATTTTATTTTGCTATATTCAAATTTAGAGATTTTAGATTTAAGTAAGTTAAATTCAGTAATAAATAATAAAAAAAATAATTCATAAATTGAACATTTCCCACGCAAAATATAACTTTAAATTGTAGATTTACCTTAATCAATTTAGCAAAATAAAATTAATATTAAATTTTTTCCTTGATGTGAGTTAAAATATTATTGCATCTAGTTATAGCTGCACCATGAATGGGCCGGCTTGTCTGGGTTATTACTATTGTCTTACATAAAACTGTCGTGAAATTGGGAGATTATCGGAGGCCAAAGTCGGAGGATTCGGGTCTCTGATAATAATTTCCTTCGTATAATCTTTTCTCAATCTTTCTGGTATTTTGCGTGTTCATGAGCAGAATAAATCCATCAGGTGTTCCACTTGTCTGCTGACCTTTGCTATAAATATAATAATAAGTATATTTCTAAATAAAATTCAACTTAAATTAACTTCCACCCAAGTACTAATTGAGGAAAATAACCATGCCTATTTGATTTAATCCTCCAATGATTGATGGTAGAAATAACTAGATTCGAGTATATAGGCGAGTCCATTTTTCACGCTTACCACAACCCCAATTATGGTAATACATATTTTGTGGTTGATAATGGTTGGGTACGTTCATTCATCTATTTTATATGATTTGTGGGACGAATTGTGTCAAGATTTATAAAGACTGATGTAGATTTTCTGACTGGTCCTAGTCGCGTGTGCAGGCTACAAACACGCAGGTTTTCAAAAGATTTCGGGTATTTCTTGTTGGATAAATTTTATTTACGTCCGAATTTCTGTCAGCTAAGATCCCAGCATTGACATAAATGTTTTTGTTCTCCACAAATATTTTTTTCGGGGTCTGGGTATTGTGAGACCAAAAGTCTCTCGTAGTTCCTGATACCCACGACACAAGACTCGTATCTTACTCAGGTTAGGACTATGTGTATGACTGTTGGGTGTATTTATTTATTACACACTAGCTTTTCCTCGCAGCACCGCCTGCGTGATCTGCTTTTTCCGGGATAAAAAGTAGCCTATGTTCATCAGTGACAATATAGCTTTCTATCTGCAAATATTTTTTGAAATCGGTCCAATAGTTTTTAAGTTTATTCGTTACATACAAAAATACAAATCTTTCCTTTCTATAATATTAGTTTAGATTAGACAAACAAAAACTAAGCCACATCTAGCGTCTTTATTTCCGTAGCACTGTAACCGGGCACTTGTCTAGCGAGTGGTCTGGCGCAAGCCACCGGGTCAAGAGAAATGTGTCAAACGTTCACTATTACTTTGTTGCTAGTTGCCACTTGCCAGCGAGTAGCGTGTGTGGTCGGTTCAGTGCGGTTTGTATGCGGTTGTGTATAGTATACGTTGATTAATTGATAAACGTTTGGCATTAAGATGCATTGTTGATGTTTTGTTTTTTTTTATTGCCTTAATAGGCAGACGAACAAGCGGTCCCACCTGATGGTAAGCGGTCACCGCCGCTCATGGACATCGGCAATGCCAGGGGCACAGCCAAGCCGCCGCCTACCGTTGAAGGAATACTCTTTTAAAGCCTCGTTTAAAGATGTCATAGCGCTCGGGAAATAAAAACACTGTGTGTTTTGTGTTTTCAATGGTGTTTAAAATAGAAGTGCCCGTAGTATAAGATTTTGTGACACATTTGATAGCGGTCACCTTATAAGCCCGAGAAATTCTTACAAGGTGGTAGGTCCCTCGTATGCGAGAGGCCGTCTAAGTTGGTATCAACGCGTTGTCTATTTTTGCCGCCAAGCAACAGTGTGTAAGCACTGTTGTGTTTCGGTTCTGGGCATTATCAGACTTAACATCTTATGTCTCGGCTTGATGAGCGCAATTCAGTGCCATGTAGTGCTTTCAAGGTCCGTGTGGTATTGCTTCTGTTTATGGACAGGCGTGACGTCATTCAATCAAATAAAAAAAGATTGAAGACTGAATATACTTTTATGCGGTTGCGTTTAGGCATTATCAATGTGTTTACAATGAAACAGTAATTCCCCAGTGACAGGCCTATTGATTCATCATAGCATCAAACAAGGAAAAATCACGACATTTTCCTATACATGAGTATTTTCAATGGAGGCGAATGTTTTGAATAACCGTCACGTATGTTAACATATCTTAATAATATGTATTTATATAGACTGAAAACAATGTCCACCAAAGTTGTTTAGTCAAACAAACCTTGGCTTAATAACCCAGCATATGGAAGAAGTTTTAAAACTTACATATAATAATACAGCCTCCGTGGCGCAGCGGGCGAGTAGCCGGCTGTGAAGCGAAAGGCCGCGGGTTCGATCCCCGCACCGAGATAAATGTTTGTGTGATCCACAAATATTTGTTTCGGGGTCTGGGTGTTGTGAGACCGAAAGTCTCTCGTAGTTTCAGATACCCACGACACAAGACTTGTATCTTACTGTGGGGTCAGGACTATGTATGTGACTGTTGGGTGTATTATTATTGTAATAATTCTAATAATCTTTGTAACATATTAGTTCTTGCTCCGTTAATAAATAAATAAACCCAACTGTCACACACATAGTCCTGACCCGACACTAGGTTAACCTGTATTTAGGGTATCAGGAACTATAAGGAACCTGCGGTTCCGCAACACCCAGACCTAAAGCTGACAATTATAGATTACAAAAACATTTGTCTCGGTGAGGGAATCGAATCCACGGCCTCTAGCTTCGTAGCCGGCTACTCGCCTTAAACCTTTCTATTTTTTTCGTTCTTTTTAATATGTAGCTTATAAACTGAACATATTTTCTTCAAGCCTAATTAAAACATCGATATTAAACCAGATTTCTATAAATTCAAAACCACATTCAAACCTTCGTAAAGAAGCCGTTTTGCTGTTGAAATTAGAACATTTAGTTTAACAAAGGCCCGAAGAGTCCCCTACCCAGGTCCCCATTCCTTATCGTAAAGCTCCAATGCTTCATCGAGTAAGGGTTGAGAGCGCCTAAAGCGCTCGCCCGAAAGTCCGGTGAAGCTGTAGAAAGCCGACTCGCGTCAGGCTAACAGCACAACGCCAAACAGCAAAAAAAAAAAAGCTTCATCGATTCCTCTGACAGTACATTACATTACTCATGATACTCATTACATACTCTGTGGTCATTTAAAAAAGAACTACTATGAAATACATAAAGGAAACAAATATTTGATATCTCGTATAACAGCATATGCATACACAAGATTTTGTCTTGTCTCGATTGGTGTCAAAACTCGTTTAAAAAGGTCAACAGTATTTTGTGCATTTGCACTTCGAACAGTTTCGTTGTTGAACATGCACGAGAATTGGCAAAAGTAAATCGAATAATGTATTTTAATTCGATTGTAAATATATCCAACTGTGCGATTATCGCGTGTTTGATTGTTTACAAGCCATAGGCTATGAGCGATTAATGTGGTTTATATGTCATTCACATTATTCATTCATTTTTTATTTAACAGGTCGGTCTGGAAATCTTTGGGAGAGGCCTATGTTCAGCAGTGGACGTCTTGTGGCTGATGATGATGATGATGATGATATGTCATTCAGAGTAAACGATATTGTACATTTAATTTAAAATTAGACATGGGAAGTGTCTACATTGCAAATAACGATATAGCCTAAAGAGAATGTCGCATGATAAGCTGAGAACTTCTTCACGGTGATCATTAAATCAGCTTGTTTAATACACAAAGAACTTAATTCATATACTCAAATACGTAATATGTGCCATTTACAATGTGCGCTTTGACAACCTTATTTCTGTCTGGGTGTTTATACTGATTTTACAAATTAGTAGGTACAAATTTTCATTCGATTTATGGCTAACCAGGCCTCAGTCAGTAATGAGACAATAAGCTCATTATCTAATTTCATGTCATATTCGTATCATCATTCCGCTTGCATATTTCCGAGAAAGACGGAGATTGCCACATAACTTTAATTGTAGAAAATTTTCATTACATTTCTTTTTACCTTACAAACGTTTCTTACTTAAGGCATACCCCACAATAATTTACAACATAAACTCGATCGGGTTTGGCATCGCGAAACATCTTTCTGCGCTATTACGCCATTATTAGCACCGCAATGCACCCTTCGACGGTCGTTTGATCAAACATGCGTATATTCCAATAACTTTGGGCAAATGTTTGTTCAAAGTTGATGTCCAACTAATTACATCGTCGTGACTGTTGGCTTATTACAGAAGAATTGACTCTTTGTCGTGAATTAGAATAAGCGTTCGCTGAAAGAAATTCGTGCAACACTCCTCATTGTTAAACGGTTAAACTTATTATTCGACAGTGTGAAGAATTAGCAATATTAATCTATTTGTGAGACCATGGCCATCTATGACAATGTTGTTAGATCACCTTTAAATGAGTTCAGTACTTCTTGATCAATTAAGAATACCCTTGATCTTGAAATTAATTAGTTTATTCAACGAAAAATAATAACCTTTTCAAGGGCATATCATAATATGGTCTTTTTAAATGGTAGTATATTTTATATCCGCCCGTATAACGACCACTGTATACATGGTATTAAAACCTACCATAGTGATCCACACGCCCTGAGTGGATCGCGTTCCAGGATCAGCCAGTTTATATCCGGTTCTCCCGAGGGGCTAGCGATTCGACATGACTTGATGGTTGATTGGGGCAGGTATAGGGGTACATCTTTGAACCCCTATGCTTGCATCGATCATTCGCCTGTGTTGTCAATTTGCTTCTTTCCTCTCCTTAGAGGGAAGAAGCATTTATATCAGGCCGGCATGATTCTGGTGTCCACCGATAAACTCATTGTTTATATAGCACTACGCTTACCATCAGGTGTTATAGTGCAGTCACTTTGCCGTGCTCGGATATAAAAAACAACCGTAAACATTTATTTATCAATGGTTTCATGTATATGAAGCTATATGACAGTTATATTTGCCTTTATGCAGGCAGCACAAAGGAGTCTTAGTAACACATATAATGCACTCGCTTATGGGATCTGCTCTTAAAGCCCCAGCTTGCATTACAAACTCAGCTCGCTTTACACGTTCACGAATGTAGGAGCATATTTTGAGCTTTTAGATTATTTTTATGGCGCATTACATAGAATTTTGTCAAAAAATTACCCCACCACGGGTAACCACAGGTAATCATGAAAATTAGTCCACCCCGTGACCACGAAGGCTGAAAAGCTTTCAAAACGTCGGGATCAAAAATTAATAAAAAACTGCGATAAAATCTGTTTAAATTAGTTTTATTTCAATTATCATGACAATATAATAAAACACGCCATATTCCGAATTTCCTCTTGTTTAATGTCGGTTAATGAGCCAGGAGTTGAAAATAAATTAATAGTTTAGAAAAAAAGCCAAAAAAAAACCCTGAAACACCTTATAAATACTTCTAAGAAGCACTAATGAGCCTAAACTTGATGATTAAGAATGATGAGTTATATACTATAAATATGTTTCGATAAACAAAACTATAGATCCAAATCCCTCGTTTCTGAATATTCAATCACTACAAAGTAACCAATGAAGCCAATTAGTCACATTTGTAATACACACGTGTTCGCAATAAAGTTTTATTTTATAATCACAAAGGAATCGAAGGCCGACATCCTCTCCGTTTGTGTTTACACATCACATATTCGTGTTGTCTTCTGTCCCTTTCCCACCACCTATTTTCACTCTCCCCGTCTCGTCTTTGATCAATCATGTTACGGCTTCGCGTGCCGTTTATGGCGATACAGTTACTGCCGAAATGTCTGTCAGTAAGCCAATGTAGCTTAATAAAGCATTGCGACATGCCGGGATCTGTGTTTTATGGCCCGAAAAGACTTAAAAACTTGTACCATTTCAAAAGCAACTTCAGTTTGCTCGCTGACGAGTTCCCTCGTACTTATTACATTTGCTTCTTTAATTGGTGTTTGAAGAAGCAATTAGGCAGGCCGGCATAATTCTGGCGATAGGCGTATTGTCTATCAGTGTTTGCTATTATTCTTGCACATACCATCAGGTGTAGCGGAATCTCTTAAACGTGGTAAGATAAAAAAAAATCTTATGAGTGTTCTTATTGTTTTATTATGTTGCTCATAAAAATTGCTTCTTCATTTAAAAGTACCCAGATCTTGTACAACTCTTTAAATCGTTCGCAGTTGCGAGAAGTTAGAAGATGGATAAACATAGCCTGGTAATGGATCACCATTATCCGTTTTGAGCTTGTATACGAGCAAGATCAGTTTTGTTCTGGAAGATTTGCGAATTTTTAGTTCGAGCTGAGATGGAGACCACGAAGCCTTGGTGCTGCAAGCCAGCATGCGTGTTCTGTTAAAGAAAGGTGATGATATAAATAAATACACCCAACAGTCACATACATAGTCCTGACCCCACAGTAAGATACGAGTCTTGTGTCGTGGGTATCAGGAACTACGAGAGACTTTCGGTTTCACAACACCCAGACCCCGAACAAATATTTGTGGATCACACAAACATATATAAAGTCAAACAATTCTTCTTTTGACGACATCTACAGATTTTGACGTATTGATAGTACTGAAAGCAAATGATACAATCTTTAAATTACGTAAGCCATTGCTTTTTACAATAACTTTAACTTTAACAAACACTTAGTGTAATTCACACTTGGTATTTCTATCTTAAGCTTAAGTACGCGTATATTCTCCCATTTATATATAAATATATGTATAAATTTATAAATACGACAAGTTACTAACCGGATCTTGTTTATTAATATTTCTAACGTTCTCCCGTAAGCATTTCTCAGGATGTGCTACACAAATAAAATAATATGTCTGCTTTAAGTTATTTGTTATTGACTCTACACCATTACATTAATGAAAAGTGGGCATGTGTGTCTCTTATCTTGGTGTTCAGGGACGTACCCAGGGCGCGGGACGGGTGACATTAACGTCGCTTCTGCAGATAGTGGTAAAATATGCGTCTGATACGATAATATTTATTATACTTCCCAAGGTTTAATAGTCGTTGTATAATATGAAGCCCATAAATATATGAAGGAGTTAAATTGTCTCTCATATAACATTTGAATCGAAGTTTACCGTTCTAGCGGAGTTGGTGAAAGAATAATAATACTCTAATATATTGTACATTGTGATAATATAATAAATTATTATTATACTTGACCTTATGCCCTATTGGCGCATTACTAGTATTTAAGTTATGTAACGTTGATATTTTTAATATTTTTTAAGAAAAATATTAATTTTAAAATTGTTAATTTTTATACTTCTGGAAAGTCAATGTCTGGACATTAAAAGAGGCCATAACCCATGAGTTTGTTTCGGCATTTCTTCTCATGGCGAGCCACGAAATGCCGATAAAAGATAAAAATAAAACTAATCGAGTATAAAGAATATTGACATGTAAAAGTGATATTTATGATCCAATTTGCAGAATAAATGATTTTAATTTGAATAGCATTTATGTGGAGATATGGAAATTCTAGTAAGACTTAAGAGTAATTATATTAATTATAATGTCTGAAAGCTATCGCTGGTTGCGATAACACGGCCCATTATATCACCCTTACTGTATGATACTTAGTTTTAAGTTACTTTATTTGGTGTCTTATAAAGAATATTCTTTATATCCATCTAACTTATTCTAGTAAAACTGTAACACTACTTGACGTGTACAATAAGGTTGTGATAGACACAAGCATGATACGATATTCGGCATGAGTATCTACTATAAAAAGTTGAAACTACTATAATTTATCTGGTGATATATTTTAAGCTGTTGTGTAGTGACATCTTTGTATCAATAACTTGACCGTTAAAAATCGTTGACGCCAATTCAAAAAATAATTAAATCTAAACGACTAAACAGATTTTATTAAAACTATTTTTAGGTAACATCTCAACTAAACCAGCAACAGACTAAAAATCTTACTCAAATCGATTCATTTATACTGGATCCAAACTAATAACATGCCACATTTTTGTTGAGATTTAAAAAAATGCACACTTTTTGACACGTTCATAAGGTTGTCAGTACTTAGACCCCACTCATCCCCCACCGAATACGCTCCCATCAAACAATCCTTGGGAAACCAGTTGTGATTTGAAACCGAGAATCTGTGTTGCGTGCCGAACTGCACACCATATATAAGCTGATAAGCGTCGTTCAGTCGACACAGCGTCGACCGCAAGCGTCGATCAGTTGATTGATAATGCGAATAACAACAGTTTAATGCTGATTTATTTGTGGCAACACCTGCATGCGATTGGTTGAAATCTGATGTGTGATTTTTCAATTTCATTGAATGAAGATACAAAAAAGGCGCTCGCCTGATGGTAAGCGCCATAAACAAAGGAAACTTTAAACTACAAAGCACTGCATAGCACTGAACTGCGCTCATCATACCGAGACATAAGATCTTAGTCTTACAATACCCATTGATTTCGCTAGCTTAGGTGTCGTTCAAACAAAAACACAATAGGTGATGCTTGGTGGTAGAAAGAGAAAAAGCGTGGTACCTACCTAAACGAATTGTAGCACTAGAGGGATCTCTCACCTATTCCTATTTTAATTATGGCGGGTTTAGTAACAATTAATAAAAAGCCAAAAATAACTGTCGATGCGTGAATCAAACTCGCACTTTGCCAGTATGTACACTGGAAACGACTGCATGAAAATACAGAGTTATGTTTAACCAGCATTTGTTCGCGGTTCCGCCCGCGTGAAGTTCTGCACGCTCATATTTCCGGCATAATTCTATAAAACCGTTCATCCCTTATTTACCCCCTAAGGGTGAAATTGCTAAAAATCCTTCCTTACAACATAAAAGGCATTAATTGCTAAAATTTCATTAATCAGCCCCAAATTAACCCCAGCGGTTTAGGCTCTGCGCTCATTAATCCGTCAGTCCAAGCAATTATATATTTATGGATAATATAGTTTACCATATAACTATTGTATGGATTTACTGACCTTCGAAATATCAGACCATTAAACAATTTCAATACGTTAAAACATGCGCAAATACCGATTTTTAAGAAAATTTGCGATTAGGTTAAATTTGAAATATATTTGTTTTTTTTTTTGTAATTTAGATATTTTGAAACGTATCCTGGTAGGTACTAAACCTTATGTTAAGTTTAAAATGATAAAAGCCTTATTAAAAACCAGTCCCAAACATAAAATTAAATAAATAAAACTGTTCAATTACCGCATCCGCCTGGGTATTATTTTAAAGTAAATTTGATATGCACATACTTTATTGGCATTACGATAATATTATTAACGATATGTGTCATCGCGACACTGCACCGACACCTTTAACTAGGGTTGCCAGCCTGTACCGTCATAATTACTTGTTGATTAATACTTAGAAAATATTTTGCCTATGGTATATTGTAAGTAACTGGAAAACGTTTAAACGACGGCGATCTTTAATACTATAAAACTCACCAAGTCGACTTTAAATTAAAAATTATGTTTCATCTTGTTACTAATTTTGTGTTGCTGTTTTATTTCAAACGCTAATAACTTTTTTCATAAGATATTATGGAAATAAAGTATTTTCATTTTAAGTTAAAAATACAATCAAATTAAAATTGTTGTTCATCAAAATATTAAAGGTATTTTAAATTAAGATAGAAAGAAAAAGATATATTGAAATAATAATATCTTAAAACTAGTATCATCGTAAATCGAACTCACAGACTCAACTCACAGACTTATTGACTCGGACTTGAACCGAGTTGAAATTCACTTTATAAGTCTCAGGCCGAGACCGAGATCGAATTTGAGCGGGACCATGTTGCTAGAAAACTTTTTATTTCCGCTATAATCGATCGTAATCTTCAAACCTTTTAGGAAAATTACTATTTAAAACTTGTCAACCCTAGAGGCTTAACCCTATCAAAGGCGCAGTAGAATATTTCTTGCACAATTTCTCGCGTTTGCATGCAAATCGATAAATTAGTGATTGTTTATTTCCGTGATACATGCTCAAACCACACTCAACATCGCTATGGCCAATTTGATCCTATGATTGTCGTTTAGTGTCAGGGTGTGGTCTACCTCGTCGGTTTTCTTTGTTTGTCGCGTCTGAACGTTTAACCTGTCAAAGGCCGTCGCCGTTCTTTTTATTTAATAAGCAGTATTATGTGTAATTGCTCGATTTTTTTTTATTCTGTTAACTTCAATATTTGGAAGAGAATGCGAAGTGATTTTTAAAGTATCTGCATATTTGATTTTCTTTTAAATCGTTTTTGCTCTTAGATTTTAATAGAGCATTAATTGCTGATATGTTTCAGATATGTGACACATTTAAAAAAATTGTGTTAATAATGTCACTTTGAACTAGCGATAAAAAGTGTGATGTTATTAGTATGTAGTTTTTGTCGGTGTATTTATAGCATCTTAGTTTCAAATTAAAACTCTACCTACCCCATCGAGGACTCAAGCATGGCTTACGATGTCTATTCAGAATAACTCACAGAGGTAAAACAGCTTATCAAGATTTGTTTTTGTGAACTCCACCTTCGTATATTCAGAATTATACAAAATGCTTTTACTCAAGCCGATTCGGTATTCTTTTCACATTTTAGTATGCAGCACCACAACTGAATAGCTCACAACGAGATTTATTAACCCAATAACGGACGGCTTGGCTCACTGTGTTAGTTACTGGTCAGGTTTTTTTCCACCACCTTAAAAGGCTAGAAACTAGTATCGCTTATCGACGATTTTTTCTTATGTTTCAGGTAAGTGCGACTGGCTTGACGGGACGTCTGCGAAACGAGTTACCATCGTTGGGTATGAATTTATTTGTAGTGTGTGAGAAATTTGTTTTTTATTGTGGAATTATAAATAAACACTCATACATGTATTCATGGTTGTGTAGAGTTTTAGATGACCATGGATTCAGTGAGACAGATAAATTTTATTTAAGGGTTGGTAAATAAATAAATACACCCAACAGTCACACGCATAGTCCTGATCCCACAGTAAGATACGAGTCTTGTATCGTGGGTATCAGGAACTACGAGAGACTTTCGGTCTCACAACACCCAGACCCCGATACAAATATTTGTGGATCACATAAACATTTGTCTCGGTGCGGGAATCGAACCCGCGGCCTCTTGCTTCACAGCCGGCTACTCGCCCGCTTCGTCACAGAGGCTGCCAAAGTAGTTAGTAGTAGACATTTTCTACTAGACGCTCCTAGCTTAAAACTTAAATAAGCTCAAAGGTTTAGGCTAGCGCAAGATGAATCATTAAGCTACAATACATCACAGTCTGGCAGTAACCTTAGATATTAATTGAGACGCAGATGTCCGAAAATACAAGTGATTTTTTGACAGTCCCTGTTTCGCAGTCAAACTCGCTCAATTCACTTGCTGGTTGGAAAACGACTGGTCGCAGTTTCGATCCCCGCATCAAGATTAGTTTTTGTGTCTGGGTGTTGCGACTCAATTGTGAGACCGAAAATCTCTCGTAGTTCATGATACCAACAACACAAGATCGATCGAAGATCTATCTTATTGTGGGGTCAGGACTATGTGACTGGTAGGTTTATTAATCCCACATCTCGAACGGTGCAACTCTATGGCTTACAGAACTGGAAATCATATCGATAATTTCTTAGCTACACGCCTGCCATGTAGATTGTCTAGAACATAAATATTTATACCTGTACTAACCGTCTTGTACCTTTTGAAGTATCCGATACATAGAGATAATAAAAAGACATTTATAATATGTAAGTAAAAACTAAGCAACGAAACAAATGTTTTTACTATTTGCGGCCAGTGTATGGCCAATTATGGTCATGAAGACCGGTCCTCGATTGATTTATTCTTTCACTTAACTGGTCAACATAAGACTTTATATGGGGACGCGATTTTAAAGGCACTGTCTCAGCTTCATCGATAACCTACGCGATCGATTAATATTTTTTCTAGTCTAAGGACGTAATGTCTTCCCACATTATATGTGGACTGCACTGTATTGACAAGCAGGTATAAAAGTATTCAATTTGTCAAGAAGTGCCAGGATATAAAAATTATAAAGTTAAATAAGAAATTCATGAAACATAGAGCTCTCGGTATTAAGGAATGACTGACGTCAAGAACTTTTATGATTTACATAAATAGCATAATGGATTGTGTTTGAATAAATCAAAATAAACATTTATAAAACACGCGTGTTTGAATAAATATTATTGTTAATGCACATTAATTCTGTATTTACTATTTAAATATTTACTATGAACCATATAAAACAACTGTGTAAACAAAATAGAATTATTATATTTTTACAATCCATCGAGTAGGTTAAGGGCAGGTGGAAGAAGAATAAGGTAGAATAACCTGATATTGAAAGTAAAGCTAACGTGCCATGATAATAAATCTTTCAATGCCTTCTCACGAATCGCTCTTATTTTACTGCTCCCTCAACGCCTCACACCATCCGCTAGCACCCAACCGAGTCGACTTAACTCACAATTAGATTTCAAAGCGGTAATTAATTTTACGTCATCAATTAAAAGCCCGATTGTGCCCGTAATGGACACTTTCCTTAGTAAATGTTTCTGAGTTTAGCCAAGTTTAATTGACATCTAGATAAATTATATCGGCAATTCAGAATCGATTCGGTGCCCTTTCTAGACTTTATTTATGATCTAATTGTATTATTTGTTGTAGATCTTGAATTTGGATTTAGATAAAAATTGTTAAACGTTCGATTGATTTGTTCAGATGTATTTAAGAAAGTTTTCTTTTACTTTAGTTTGATTTTGTTGTGTTCTAAATGCCTAGACTTTCATCAACTTGTAACTTTGGTAGATCATAAATAACCACAGTAACTTTTTATAGACACAGTAAATTTAGTCGAAGTTTTGTGTTATGTATTTATCGGAACGTGAGATCAAATAAATTCTAAAAGTTTTGATAATGAGATACTATTATGATAAAATATTAATACAGTATCATTTATATCAAATATATTGTATTGCTATTGTACATTTAATATAAAATACGATTATGATCCAAAACTTAGATTGCCTCATAATTCTAATGAACACGAATAAAGTACAACAGATGTAAATAATCTTAAAAAGTTCCAACAGCAATAAATTCTCGAAAAACTTAATAAAACAACGTGTATTTATGGGATGAGGTAATCAAACTTCGCCTTTTGCTGCATAAATAAATATCTTACAACTTTTAATTATAGATTTTGGGATTAATAAACTTTCGTTTCCGGTTACACTGGTCACTAGCGTGAAACTTTGAGGTTTACTAGTATTTTTAGTTCATGTTAATAACCTCAAATAAGAAATTGACTGATCGCAATAGTTGATAGGCAATAGGCTGGTGGTAGGATATTAGCCTAGATAGCGACCACCGTACACATGGTGTCACCTGATGGTAAGTGATCTCCACCGCCCATGTACGCCCACCACCAGAAGAGTCATGGGTGCGTTGCCGACCTTAAAGGAAAGGGATAATTAGGAATTGGGAAGGGGAGGGGATTTGGGCTTCCGGTTATCTCACTCACCGTACGAAACGCAGCAGCAGGCCGCTACTTTACGTCGGTTTTCTGGGAGACAGTGGTAACGATCCGGTCGAGCCAGCCCATTCATGCTGTAGACAAAACTTTCTACAGCGTGGCTCTACCACTCAAAAAATCCAAATGTCTTGTGTGGATCGCGTTCCAGGATCAGCCATTGTATATCCGCTTTTCCCGAGGGGCTTGCGACATGACTTGATGGTTGTTTGGGGCGGTTACAGGGGTACATCCTTGTATCCCTGTGCCTGCATCAGTCACCCCCCTCGATTTGCTTCTTCCGTCTATGGAGTATGAAGAAGCATTTATATAGGCCGGTATAATTCTGGTCACCACTGAAAAACTCATTGATTGTTGGTGGTCACTGGTTTTTGGACTGCACTGCGCTTACCATCAGGTGTAGTGCAGTTACTTTGCCGTGCCCGGGAAAAAAGAAAAGAAAATCAAATTAGATTTTTTATTTATCTCGTAATGCATTGTTCTCAGTTAAGAGTACTCCTTATCTATCTTTTATTTAAGATGTCGCCAATTTAGCTAACATACGATGCAGATACTAATGTTGATTCATACACGTAATTGGCGATAAGTTAAAACGCTTTTCTCGTTTGGTCCTAACGCTGAGACCAAAATGACTCAAAATAAAGGTAAAGAATTTATTGAGTCATGATAATTTAAGTTACATTGACTTCTTCAAAACATGTTTCCTGTTTAGTAATGGTAATAAACTTGCAGTATAATTATAAATTTAGAAATAAATCTTACGATTTCGTATAAAAAACTGTTTTGACGGAGCAGTCGTTTGATCAAGACTAGTTCTTTAATAAACTTCAAATGATTTAAATTAATTACTATGCTATGTTCTTATGGTGCTGCCACACCGGTGTTATAAAACATTTTCTAACATTAAACATTTACTAACATTATCTAACATTGTGATAAAATGTATCAAATTGTTGTTAACAAATGTTTAATAATGTTTTGTAAACATTTTATAACATTTTATAACAGCGGTGTCGCAGCACCATTATGTATCTTACAATCCACACAAGGTGTGTGGGTCACTATGACAGGTTTTAACACCATGTGTACGGTGGTCGCTATCCGGGCGGATATGAATATTCTACCACCATTAAGTAGAACCATCAGATCACCTGCATTCGGAAGCCAATAAACATACATACGACATCTATTATACTATCTGTAATCTGTTTTTTTACCGTTTGATATTCAGAATCCGGTTGTGCAATGAAGGTCGTTTGTGTGTCCGCATATAAGTGCCTATTAACGATTATTATTAGCTATGTTTGAAACGTATTATTTGTGACTGAGTTAGACGAAATGTTTTTTTTATAGCATAGCCGGCGAGGAATTGGGTGATGGTATGGGGATTGAATGACCGGGATGGTTGGCGCTTACTTGGGTGGGTTACGTCCAACAGTGGACGGCAATAAGCTGAGATGATGATTATGGGGATTAGGAAAGGAGAGGGGCGGGATTGGGCCTACGGAAACCTCACTCACCGTACGCTAATGCAATCTGCTATTATACGTCTCGATATTCGAACAGAAAATGGTACTCCGGTCGAACCAGCCCAATTATTCTGTAAATAAATGTCTTCAGTGAGGTCTTGGGTTCGATTCCCAGAGCGGGCGTTTGCAATTTGTTTGAGTTGTAATTTGGACAAATCGTAAATGAATTGCTCAGGAATGGAATAGTGCACGGAATAGCAATAGTCTCGGCGAAATGTGGCTGCGCTAGGTGCACCTCTGCCCTATCCCTTCGGGGATATACGCGTGAGCTTATGTCATGTAAATATCATGTAGGACAAATCGTAAATTAAACGCTCGGGAATGGAATACTGCACAGTATGGCAATAGGCTCAGCGAAATGTGGGTGCATTAGTTGCACCTCTGCCCTACCCCTTCGGGTGTATACGCGTGAGCTTATGTTGTGTAAATATCGTGTAAATTGTAAATACAAAGCAAAACGCACATAACAATAAACATGTATACACATGAGAGTCAGAATGTTAACTCCGTTGCAATTGTACGTAACGTAACGTCTGTAAGCGATCCGGCCTTGAGTGCAAACTGCGCCTTAATGGCCCGCCCGTGGCGTCGTATGTGTTCAAATTGCCCCTAATAACAACGCGGAACGTTTGCTTCGTATTTGTAATGTCGGTGGTCCCGAAATGCGATATTCGTGTATACTGCCTTATAATTATTTTTTATAATTTTTACCCTGTCTCCCCTAAAGGGTGGAGTGGGGATCTTTAAAATGGGCGTAATATAATAAATTATGGTTACATTATGTCAACGCGTAAACAACTGTCTAGGCTACGTTCAGTTCATATTCATAGTAAATCATGGCACATATTGTATAATTCAATCATTTTTTTAGATTTATTCATTTTACATTAAAATAAAACTAATTGAAACGGAAATTTATATTTAACTCGCGACCCGCGCCGGTTCCGCACGCGAAGAAATTTGTTTGTTACATCACATTACAAATCTTTAGGCTTTGCTGTACTATAATATATATGTATTATATATGTATATAAACTTTCTTCATGAATCACTCTATCTATTGCTGAAAACTGCAATAAAATCCGCTGAATAGTTTAAAAGATCTAAGCGATCAGCGGAAGCGACCATCATTTTATACCTACTATGTAAAGATTTTCACCGCGACGCGACGCGACGTTTCGAAAACTTTTCAACCTTCGTCGTCACGGTGTAGACTGCGACATATGTACATAGGTTGTCCCGAAAGGTTAATGTTACATTGCCTACCTTCAGTTTAAAATTATTGTTGGATAATTTTAAAAGATAAAATCCGTTTATTTAAATTAATTTCAATGTGTACAATTAGCGTAAACATAAGAAATCAAATTATTATTCATTTTAGTTATTATAGGTCAAAAGACGAAGGCATAGTACAAAACTTCGTGACTGGGTCCTCATCAAAACATACGTATAAGTAACACGTTAGTTATTTATGTACGGCGCGGGTCACGGACGCATGATAGAATGTATTGTATGCATATATCATTATAACGTATTATAGTATGGAAAAAAGCAGGTATAACAATTATTAACTAAATAAAATATATTTTTTATTTGATTGAATGACGAGACAAAAGCAAGGCGCTCGCCAGATGGTAAGCGCCACGCCTGCTCATAAACAGAAGCAACACCACACAGAATTTTGAATTACAAAGATTGGCACTGAACTGCGTTCGTCACCCTGAGACATAATATGTTAAGTATCATAATGCCCATTAATTTCACAGGCTTCAATGTCCTTCAAACCGAAACACAACAGTGCTTACACACGGTTGCTTGGCGGCAGAAATAGACAAAGCGGTGGTACCAACCCAGACGGCCTCTCGCATACGAGGGAACTACCACCTTGTAGAGCTTAAACTCTGCTCAATCGATAAGAGGTCATAATATGAAATGTAAAGTACACAAGCATTGTGTAATTTAAAATATTTGATGTCTCTACACGCTTCATTATTGTATGACCAGACTATTGTCTTGCTAATGTTATTAAATATGGTATGATGTATGTGATATAAACAACGCTTCACAATGGGGCTCACAATTAGAACAAAACCCTTATTATTGTAATTATTACTTGCACCAGTAACCGTCTTACCAAAACTGATGTAGGGTTGTGTCATTCGCTAAATCGATTATATTAAAGTTAAAAAAAATTAATAAATAATACTGGCGATTTATTGGCGTTAATGATGAGACGAGAAGAATGGTCGTCTGAGGGTAAGCGTCACTCCTGCCAATAAACAGACGCAATACTAATCAGAATTTCGAACTATGGAGTACTGCATGTCACTGGACTGCGCTTATTACTCCGAGACATATAAAAGAAGATTGATACGATAGAAGATTGTTCATATAAAGAGCTATAGTTCTGTCTATCATCTAAACCCAATATATGTGGGACTACCATCCAAGTTAACTCTATCTAATACAAAAAGATTGATTCATGTTGATCTACCTTAGGTGGAGTTAAAAACGGCGGCGTAAATATATACTACTACTTATATACTGATAAATAGAGAATCTTGAAATAAAACGGATTTTATCGCGTTTTTTTTCGGTTTCGGCCGTGGATGGACATCCACGGCCGAAACATCGTGTAATATTCGCTTAATTATAAGAAATCATTAAATAGAGAATTTCTTCCTTTTGAAGTCTTCTTTTTTGGTAACGGAGCAAGTTATTCCATGCATCTGAGATGCCCTTGAGCTACTTGTTTATACTGTTATTCTCTCGGGAACGTCTTAACAACTCACCCACCTGTCTGAAAATGCCATAAAATCCGTCTGCATAACATGATAAATAATAACACAATTCTCCATACATTAAAAGCCTTAGTAGTCGTCTATGAAGATACTTTGAAATAGAGATTTAATTAATTTTGAGAATTCATTTGGAAATTTGTAAAATAAGCCTCCTCTTTTTCTAAATAAATAAATTTGTTTGATGATCGATTGTATCCAGGTAAACATAGTTGGTAGTCTTCGGTAGGAAAGATGAAGCGAATACTTAAAAGAACTTGAGTTCTGTGTCGTTCTATATTTAAATCCGAAAACGAATTTCGAAAACCCTTTCAGATGCAGCAACATCAGCATCATCAACCGCCGTTGATGACGAATGGTTCGTTACAAATATATCAATATCTCGCCAAATCGATGCAGTGACATCCCTGCACACTGAACTTAACAACGCATTTATACGCCGACGTAATTGTGACGTTCATTATTCTCAGTGTGCGTACCTCCTAATTATCGTAGGTACAAATTACACACACAACTCAAAACGACCGACGTGTGATAATGAAATTTTTCGTTCTTGTAATAAGTTAACTGATTGCTTCGTGCTCTTGTATGATTATGATGGGAAAAAAATCGAATATCTCGGTCTCGATGATACGAAATGTGCGATTCGATATATGGAAACCAAATTCTTGATTACTTTTTCTTGATCTAACACACATTTCTTAAATTATCCAGATGCGCGTCGATGCATTTTTTGCATGTAGTGAGTAATCGATTACCTAGTTTTAGTATCTCTACTGGTACTGGTGAAATAATAACCCTCTTTATTCTAAACAGCGTTAGTACATACTTCGTTTCCCACAATTTATTGATAAGTCGCTAGTTACTCCTATTAAAGAAAAGATATTCAGCTTAGAATCACCATTGTCACTGTAAACTTTATTTACACTAAATTAGCTTAATAACTATCTTTATTTAATAACTGAAAATAACTCACATCATACAAATCTTATATATATTACGCTATATCCGAACTTCATTTTAAACAAATAGGGGCAGGAGCTCAAATGCGCTCGTTACTGCCAAAGCTGCTCTTTTAGTGAACAGGTCAAGGATATCGACCCCAGTATTTGCCTCTGTTTCACTCAATTTAGCATCATTACATTACGTTTTACCGAGCCTGTATCGCGTGATTTAATGATATTTCTGTTGGCTCCCTTTTGTTGTTTATTATCATTCGGTTATGTATGTTGCCTGTTGGTGACTTGGGTGTTTCTTTTGTTGCGTTTTTAGGGTTTATTTATACGTGTGAAATTTATGAGTTTGATATTCCTTATATTGGAGGTATAGATTCGGTATTTGGACCCCACATAAGAATTATTGTTTAGTGGAAAAAATCAGTTATTACGTCAGTTTATCCATTTACTTATACTTATTATTTTTAAGGGAATTCCATGCTAAAACGTCACAAAATCAAACAATCAAACATCATCCACATCGTGGAATTACTTTGGATCCAAGCAAGTATCGAAATGCAATCGAATTAAAACTTTATATTAAAAAATGTTCAAACATTGTTAATCGCTAATGGACAAGGTAGTGCCACAGACAATACCTTATTCTATCAAAACAAAAAATAATATTGTAATAGATCACATTTTTCTACCGGTCGAACATCTTTTGCTGCATAATCATAAAGTTGCTGCCATTATTAGTTTCCCGACAACCGGTCCGCCGGTCCGATAGTTCGTGAAAAACTACTTGTTTAGGTAAACTATCGGAGGATCGATCTTATGATAATAGACCTTTTTGTTGGCAACATTGTGCTTGTTGTGTCTACATGATCCGGGTGTTTTTGCTTGTTTACTTTAACTTATTAATGTTTTTTTAAGCTGTCATAAAATACATTCTACAGCGATGATTTTGATAAATGGATTCCTAACGATTATTCATCAATGTATTTATTTATACTGGTTATGGTGTACGACCATAAGAGCAATACAGAATTTATAAATAAAACTATTCTAGAAATACTTGCTGTAATGTTGATAAAATCAAAATTGGAACGAAATTTATTTGATAAAGAGTTATATATAGGCCTCATTGTAGTATACGCCATTATACTCTACGAGGGTCAACTTATGATGGTCATCATCTAAAGAACATTTGTAACTTTTGATATCGCGGTCAGTATCTATTTAAAAATAAATTAATTTAATTAAAGCCTAGCTAATCGTAACGTAGGACACTACGATCTGAAATATATTTAAATTAGTGTAAGTTAAATGTTTATCAGTTCGAGGCTTGTTAAGTGCACCTATTAAATAGATAGCCTTATTTAAAACGGACTTTAGTCGTAATGTTATTTTAATTTAATTTATTTATCGCATACAATGAATGCTAATAATAGTCTCTTTGCCACACTAAATTATTTTAGTTCATTTAACAGATTCCATAAGGAATAAACAGTACGCCTAGTACAATATTTTGACAGGTTCTAATTTTGGGAACCAATAACCTAACATTAGCCACTAGTGAAAACTATGAATAAATAAATAACTAAATTGTAATATGATTCGTTTTATTTCACATTATTTAATTACGAAATTATTTCTAAACTCCTTAGTCGCTTGGACAGATACATTCAAATTACAATCGCATCGTCTACACTGTAGACTCTGCATAACCTCTTTTTTAAGTCGATTTCTAAAATATGGTAAAAGTTTATTTTAGCGTACGCGACTGAAACAGGAGACACCGCGACACACGACGACTGCGACACGTCTGCTTTGTATGATGAATTGTATAAGTATGTTTTGAGATGTGCGACGGAGTTAGGATACTGCGACACGCGACCGATTCCATACAATTTCATACAAACTGTATTTGTCGCCATCGTTTGACTCATGTTACGTGTCTCCCTGTGTTGCTAGTGTACCTCAAACAAGCCTTTAATATTTACATAATGAAGTCTCACCGCGCGCCGCACCGATATGGCTTCCTTCATTGATAATGGAAATGATTTCGGGGGATCCTCTGGGATCGGGAACGACTGAAGTGACCATATTTTTCGGACTTAATAATACACGTTTGTAGGTAAATCGTTTTACGTCAAAATAACGGATACAAAGGGAAGACGATCTGCTTTTCTTCTTAGCTGATTCTTTAGTTGTCTGTCTGATTCTTAGTGTGCGTTGTTCCTAATTAAACTCATCCATTTCCCTCGATCTTGAGCATCCTTTATAGTGAAATATATAACTATAATGCGTCAAGCCAGTTCTTTTAAGGCCATTCGTTGCAGTTACCCGTGGTTCAGCAAAATCAGCAATCATTATGAATGCTAACCAATTACGTATAGGCTGTTAAATTAATGTATTAGGATAGTAGAAAAATTACAGACTAAGACCAAAATAATACAACATGGCGACATATGACATTTGGAGTTGTAATATATTATAATCCACTTCAAAATAATGAAGTAATCGACGAGTATATTTTTGACTATTTTAGATTTTAAAAAATTAAGTCACTATTGTCATAATTTTGTATTGTTTGCGTATTTAATTGCAAAATCCAACAAACGATTAAGTGAGTCTCCAGCGATAAACCGTCCATCAATACACACAATGCCAGAGGAATCGTGGCTGCGTTGCCGATTGCTATTCCGAATATAAATTGTCAAACTCATATAAAAATGAGCGGGAATGTGAAAACGAGATAGATGTATCTCCACAAATGTGTGACAGATAGAGAGAATATAGGAGAGTCTTGTTCGAAACGGGACGTGCTGTCACTGCAGCGATGCGTCACGTTTGTCAGCCACGGTGTACGGTTTATACGTGGACGAAATGCTTTATACCTGGTTACTACGCAAACGTATGATTGTTTCGGAAGTATTGGTTTGTAAATAAATAAACACGATCCTTTTGCCTTGTTTATATTTGGATCGTATCACAAGTTAGAAACATGTTGATTCGTTTTTTTTTTTTCGAAAAAAAAACTTCTTTTTTATAGTATGACAAGCGAGCCAGTGGGTCACCTGACTGCTTACCATAAGGAGATCACTTATGGAAGTGATCAAGCATGAACGCCCATATTACCAGACATATACCAGAGATATACCACGCACAGGGATACAAGACTCTTCTTAGGCAGGCATGGCACTTACTTTACTGCTCTTCTCTTTATTCATAAATAAAAAAAATAATTACCAGACCTACCGCAACGACCGACGCACTTTATTAATAACAATTAATATTCTTTCGTGACGCGCCGGCCGATCGATCGTATCGTGATTCGTGCATACAAACCTCATTATTAATGTCGACGTGTTAAAACAAAAGTGATTATCATATCATCACGGCGCCGGCTTAAGAGCTGCGGCAGACATTTATTGGACATTTATATTCCTGTTGTTTCATTTGATGGAATCGGTTTGCCTTTTCGAGGGCAATGATTAAAGTTTCATGAAACTTTTCCCGTTGTTATATTTTAACAGCTTATACTCTGAAATTACTTGGCATTATTAGACTCAACACCTTATGTCTCGAAGTGACAAACGCAGTCCAGTAACATTCAGTGCTGTGTAATTCAAAGTTCTGTGTGGTGTTATTTCTATTTATGGGCAGGCATGGCGCTTACCATCAGGCGAGCGTCTTGCTCGTTACGTCATTTAAGCAAATTAAAAAAATTAGATATGTGATTAGATATATTTTGAAACTATTTATTTATACTTCATTATTTATAAACCTCAATAGTATTGCATATTTCTTAATAAAGTTTAATAAAATAAAGCCCAAATTGCCTTTAATAAGTCCATGAATATGGGCTTAAGGCTTTCAACAACAAAACTAGTAACCAGTTGTATTCCAAACAGGATCTAATTATTTAACAATGTTCGATTAACATTAAGTCAACTATATATAGACACTATATTTTTGCTCGGCACCACATTTTTTTTGCATCCTTTATAAAATTAATTGCATAAACTTGCTAATGAGTCCATACCATCACCTGTGGTAGACTGCAGTTGTTTTTTCTTGCAGTACACCGGTTCGAAACTTTGCAATTATAATTCTGTTAGGGTATCTACCTAGTCTGTCCTTGAGAATATCGACGCCTGCATAAGCTGTCTGTGTTTAAAATTGTAATGCTCCATATTTAAGAAATGGTTAATTATTATTATTACTAGTCTGTTGGATTGAATGACGAGATGGGCGAGACGCTCGCCTGATGGTAAACGCCACGCCTGCCCATAAACAGAAGCAACACCAATTATTACTAGTCTGTTGGATTGAATGACGAGATGGGCGAGACGCTCGCCTGATGGTAAACGCCACGCCTGCCCATAAACAGAAGCAACACCACACCTGCATGGCACTGAACTGCTCTCGTCACCCCGTGACATAAGATGTTAAGTCTCATAATGCCCAATAATTTCACTTCAGTGCCATCCAGTGATTTGTGATTCAAAGTTCTATGTGGTGTTGCTTCTGTTTATGGGCAGGTGTGACGCTTACCATCAGGCGAGCGCCTTGCTCGTCTCGTCATTCAATGAAAAAAAAACAGATATATATTCATTAATATAAATCTGACATTACGTTTTCCACTCTGTAAATCCCTCATAAAAAATTTAAACCTAAGAAGCGTAACAATATGAGTTAAAAACTTAACTTAATGTTGCCATGTTGTTGTATTTTTTGTCACTTCTTCACGGTACACCGGACGTCGCGAAAAAAAAAATTACGCAAAAACGTCACACAAACATCAGTGGCATTAAAATCCACTCCCGTATTTATCACACATACATGTTTAACTACCCGCATCGTTCTACCAAAAAAAACACGTAATGGCAAAATTTTATAAACAGCATTGTTATTGGTTTTGCCGACGATACGTTTGTATATTCTATTCTGTACTAGCTGTCCCTTGCGGTTTCACACCAGACATATTAGCGTTATATACATAAAAACTTCCGGATTTTTTTTATCGTGGCTCGGCAAAGTGACTACGCTTCACCTGATGGTAAGTGTAGCGCAATCCAAGAATAATGTCGACCAACGATAAACAGTGTGTCCATCGGAGGTCGGCAAGATCATGCCGGCCTGTCAAAGGGCCAAGGGGGAGAGGAAGGAAAAAGGGATGGGAAAAGGGTTAGGATCAGGGGGCGCCCCCTGGGGAGAACCGGATATAATTAAAACCTGATTAAAACCGAATAAATTCTTTAAATGATAGTGAAAACAGCATCTAAATCTGCTACATAGTACTTATTTCTACACATTTTTTTCTACACATAGTCCTGACCCAACACTAGGTTAACCTGTAGCGTGGGTATCAGGAATCACGAGGAACTTACGGTCGTACAAACCCCAAACCCGAATTAAATATTTGTGGATCATACAAACATTTGTTTCGGTGTGGGAATCGAGTTCACGTCTTCTATTTTACAATTAGCTTCTCGCCGCTGTATCAAGGAGGCCGTCAACTTTGTTCATTTCTGCATCACCCTAAGTTTGACTCCTTTAGCATTAAGTCCGCCTTTATACATTGTATGTAAAGTATAAATAAATTATTAAAAATTATGGCTAGATATTGTTCTATTATTTTTATAATATTTTATATTTAAAAGAAACTAATTTTTTCATTTACATGATATGATCTATATAACATTCTGTAGTATTCAAGATAATTCCTCTCAAATATGAGACGTATTTTTTTATTTATCTAATGTCTTTATGGTAGTAATATACATTTGAAACACCAGACAAGTACAATTGGTGATCTCATCGCATAAACTATATCTTACAAACATTCATAGGATGGAAATAAGAGAAAGAGAGAGAGAGAAACTTTATAAAGTCATAATTTAACTCCCCAGATCGACATGAGTTGATGGGCTGCCTCCTGCCCGATAAGAGTAAATATCAATGCTCCCATTCCATAGCTTTATATGTGAAGCATTGCTTGATTTATAATATAATGAACTGCCTCGCTTTCCAAAGTAATTTTAGATTCCATCACACATCCGACCAACGAAATTAATTTCTTAAAATATTATGATCAGCACGCGCCAGTCGAAACATCAGATCGTCCACTTGTACTAAATCGGGGCACACTGGAAGGAGTCATTGGTTCTGATTGGGCAATTGAAAGCGCGTGCACTTTGAACAATAATACCACAGTCTAAAAATCATACGGTCTGTCAACGCGTTTGATGTTGACGAAAACCCGGCATAGTCTCTAGGTATGGTCAGTCTGGCTGCTTTATATTGTGTGCTTTTCTCCGACGTACATATGTTAAAGCATGTAGTATGCGCTGTTAAATGCGATTTTAATCAATATATAGTTTTAACGCTGTGACATACCAGAAACGGGCGGTAATCAGACATATATTTTTCTTCGCCAAACAAAAAATTAGACGGCATTGTTTAAGCACTGTGGTGTTACGGTTTGAAGAACATTGAAGCCAGTGAAATCACTGGATGTTATGAAACTCGACATTTTGTCTCAGGATGACGAGCACAATACCACGAGTATTATATCATGCAGTAAAATAAAAAAAGTGAGTAGTACTTGGTACTCATCCGTGTAACATTTTTACAAAGTGACTCAGGCCACATAGCTCGCAGAATCGATAACCGATGGGGCGGAAAGGTTCTGGAATGGAGGCCACGTACTGGCAAGCGCAGCGTTGGACGTCCACCTACAAGGTGGACAAACGACCTGATAAAGGTCGCAGGATGTCGCTGGATGCAGGCCGCTTCCAACAGGTCGGTCTGGAAATCTTTGGGGGAGGCCTATGTTCAGCAGTGGACGTCTTGTGGCTGATGATGATGATGATGATGACTCAGGACCGTACCGCCCGCAATTTACTCCAACCGATTGCTCCGTCTGAACGAACGCCTTCGTATACAGACTATATGATTTTAAAACTGTGATAAAACTATGTCGGTGTCAGTTATGATTGGGGTCAGACAGAATAAATAGAATGATTTTCATACAATGGTTTGTGACGTACGTGATGGCGATAGCAATGTGTTTGTGTGATGCTTGATCTGATATTGAAGATAGAATTGTTTTGTATTGTGCAGTAATATATTACAAGATATACTTTTAAAATTATATATCGTCATTGTTTCATACTAATCAATGACCATGCGCTATAGAATATTAAGTAGCCAAGATCATCATTTGGACGGAATTTGAGATGATATTACTGAGTAGTGGACGAAACATGTCACGGATCCTAAACCTACAGGGTACGAACCTCTGTAATTTTGAATTTATGTATATATTCATTATTAGTTTAGTATCGTTCGAATGACGTGTAACGTATCTGCCTAAGTTTTGGGATACTGCTAATTCTGGTGACCTCGATGGATGGTCTTCAATGATCGTCTATCGTCGATCAAACTATTCTCGCGCACTTAACATGAACCTAAGAGATATCTTACGCACGTTAGTAAGAAAACATAGTCGATATCCACTATTATGTCGCAACGTGCACTTCACAATATACAGAGAGTGATAGTGAAAACAAAAGAATAAGATTCCCCGTGGCGTGAATACCGGGCTGGCATGTTAAGACCTGTTTTGAGGTACTTAATCGAAACAGGGAGACCCCAACGAGCGACGTAGTGCAGGTGGTAGCAACAAGTCTACTTAGTCTGAAATCACGTGTCGCAGTCGGTTGTGTCGGTCGCGTATCTCAAAAGAGGCCTTTAGTGTCGACATGTAGCGATAACACGAGAAAACCAGTGGACAAAAATTTCTTGAAGCATTATGTAAGGCGCCCAGGACTGCACTACACTAAGCATCAGATTTAGTAATCCTTTTGTGCCAGGATAAAAATAGACATAAGTTCAGCCCTCTGTGGATCTACATTGAGTTTAAAATCATATACAATTACAGTGTTTTTTGTCGTGTAAAAACGAATAAATTTCAACCCAAATTTATGCAATAACGCTTGTTTATGAGTAAAAATCACCAATTAATCCAAGTAATTTATATATTTTCCTCAATTAAAATCATAATAAGTTTAAGCATTTTTTGTCGGTTTCAGTTTACCTATTTTTAGATGACGCAATCGTTCCAATTAATGCCTCGTGGAAAAATCCAGATTTCAATCAAAAGTTTGTTCCCCTTTTTTGTACTGATAAAGTTTAATTGCTTCAATTAATGACTTCTTATTGTTACCTCTTCTTATATTCGGCTCAACCGGATCACTATATGAGGTCGCAGCTTGCCGTAACATTTCATACGTAATGGTATGAATGGTTTCAGGAGGCCCAATTAACCCAATTTTTTTCCAATAATAATCATCTTTCTTTAACGTTGGTAGCGCATTCACGATTCTTCTAGAATTGTGGGGGTTCATGGGCAGTGGAGATAATTTACAATCAGCCAACCCACTTGCTCATTTGTTGGCGTCTACTATAATAAAGACTCTTGCCCAAGACTACGCTCGTTTGAAATTAATCATATGTCCTTGAAAAATGGAGAATTTTGGGGACGTTAATTTACAACCCACTCCAGACTTATTACAACATGACGTTTTAGTCGAATTTAGAAAATATTTATGAGTTATTTTTGGAGTCCGAAATAGTAACAAACAAACAGACCGACTAACCAACTTTCGCTTTTCTGGGAGTTCAGATTAGATCAGCGAAAAAAACTACTACACACATTAAACAGATTCTCTTTCATCTATGTCGTAGGTGGATCGTAAAAATCAGTTAGTTCGTAAAATGACCAGCTTGTTTAATAAACAATGGCATTTTAGTTAGATACATTACAATCTTGGAATCTTGATGAAATGCTTTTATATTTAGAAATAATAGCATTCAAAGCAGCATGTGCTCATTTTATATCATTTACTTTGAATTTGTTTATTAATGATGACTTGATGAGTTTATTGAGAATAATGTTTTTTACAATAATGTAAATAGTATAATTGGACTATCTCTATGGTAGAGCGTTTTAATTAGCTTAGGCACGAACGGCCTCGGGTTCTTTTCCTCAATGAGTGATCTTGAAATCATTACTTTTGTTTTGAAAATCAAATGCAGCTTAAGCAAACACAACCTAATGTGAAACAACTTGCATGTCAAAAGGTTAATAATGTACTTTAGGAAATATCAGCATTTTGTGAACCACCTTGACATTTCGTAAAATATCTTCTCTTGCAATTTGTACTTACTTAAATATAATCTTTATTCGCTCCGATAATATCTTAATGCAAAATAAATTATTTTCCTTAAAGTAACAAGCTGTTGATTGATAAAATCAAAAATTGTAATATTTACATATTATAATCATCGTAAAATATGCCTTTTGCCTCAGGATTTACGCGCGTGCCTCTTGTCTTATGACTCAAACAACGTCAAAGGGATCGGCCGTATACCTAATGGGTTATCAGGCAGATGATCACAAGTAGGTATAATGAACATAACAAAAATCATTGCAAAATTAAACCAAGATCGAAATAGATTACAATGGGATTTACTTATGCTCCTTTATCATATGAAATTATAAATTTAAATGTCTCCGTATAACCTTGTAATATGAAAATCTTATTGTTTTGCGAGAATCAAGCGCATGCATCGCTGAGTTCACTGTAATAATGCTGCTTAAAGCCGATATGCATCTAATGACGTATTTATGTGGTTGGTTTCAAGGCTTTTGGTTTTTGCCTTCAGCCCGCACGGATGTCGGGAGTTACATTAAAACATGCTAATGTTAGGATTAAAAGTTTCCGTTTTCTTTGTCTGTATGTTTTTTTCTTGTTTTTTCTTGTTATTGTTACCGTGGATTGTTTTATGCAAGACCTTTGTGGTACGCAAAGTAATGTTTTGCTTTGAGCTTACCTTCTTTTGTTTGGTACATATCTATGCGAAACATCGTGTGCGTTTCGTGTTATTTAGTAACTTGTACTGTTGATACAATGCAATGTTTATGACAATGTATATTTTTCAGGTCGCTTGTCTAGTTGTTAGCCCCTTATGGCATTGCTCTACGCTCGCCACCCCGTGATATTAAATCTAATAATTCTGAATAATTAAACTAGAATCAATGTTTATTAAGCCGAAACACAACAGTGCCGTAATAGCTCCTTCATGCTTGGCAACATGAGGGACCTACTGTCTAGATATCAATAAAGTATTTTTAGCGGCTATCTATCTATATAGCAGATACTTCGAATCGTTGTCAGTTCTGTAGATAATTAGTTGCTGTTCTATTGGGAACTTTAAATACGTAAAAATTTGAAACGGCCATTCAAACCATAAGCATTTTACAACTTAAACATGACTATGTTGTCTAAAATATTTCCTAAGCAGTTACTGGTTAAAGGAATAAAGCAGAATCGATGTTTACCAAAAGAATCTCACGTTTCCCGCAGCCTACGTCGCCGAGCTAAAGTGTCGGCATACAGATCTGTCAGCGTTCGGACGAGCTGGGTAGTCGCCAGCTGGCAAAAAAAATCGTAATCATCCGCTGTTAATGAACTATGTGTAGTTAGTTAAAATATTCCATTAAAATACTTCGGTGTGTTCAGTGATTGGGTGGTAATGTCTGATGGAATTCTTTTATATTGCTGGATGCTTATATCTCCTTTGCATACCTCGCAAAAAGCATAGTCTTTTCCCACAGGACGATGTAGCAGATTGCTGTTTCGTTTTGTATGATGAATTACAAACTTACCCAAACACCCTCTCGCATACGTGGGACCTATCATTCTCTTCTCTTAATCTCCATGACTCTTTTGATTTCTGTTTTGTGGGTGTTCATGAACGGCGATGACCATTACCATCGAATGACACACTTTCTCATTTGCTCCCGTTTCATAAAATATCTCTTTGACTCCAAGGCACTTCTGGCATTGTGGGCTTTCAAGGCCAGCGGTGAAATCTTATCCTCAGATGTCTCACTTGCGTATTTGTTACAACGAAGTATTGGTCCTTAGATATCGCATCTAATTCATTTATCTACATTAATCTTTTTTTTTTTTTTTTTTTTTTTATCCTGGCTCGGCAAAGTGACTACGCTACACCTGATGGTAAGTGTAGCGCAATCCAAGAATATTGTCGACCAACGATAAACAATGTGTCCATCGTTGGTCGGCAAGATCATGCCGGCCTGCCAAAGGGCCAATAGGGACGGGAAGGAAAAAGGGATGGGAAAAGGGTGAGGATCAGGGGGCAAGCCCCCTGGGGAGAACCGGATATACACTGGCTGACCCTGGAACGCGACCCACATAAGGTGGGCCACTATGGCAGGTTTTAGCACCAGTGTGTAAGGTGGTCGCTATCCGGTCGGATACAAGTATCCTCCCACCAGCAAATCTTGTAATACATCTTGTTGGTTCGGTTTATATTTGACCTTTGTCAACTTTTTGCGACATATTCTAATTTTGGTTGTTGTGTCATGTGTCAGTCAAATATGAAGCAGTACTCATCACTCATACTGGTATGGTTATTAAAGAATAATTTTCTTTAAATAAACGCTATTATAACATGGTAAAATACAAAATTATGACGAACTGTCAACACTTCTACATATAAGTGTATAACTAATTGGTACTTTCTAAAGTGACTGTTTAATTCGTCATCTGGCAGATCAGATCTATTCAGATATTGAAAATCCAGTCCTTATTGAAATGAAGCTTATCATCAAATCTCTAATTAGTTTGTCTTATTACGTAGTAAGATCATTTGTAGTTATCATTGAAATTAATTTTATATTACCAGCATCACTCGTGTCCAGCAGGCTTATAAATGCGACGTATTTTATAAGTCATAACGTATGATTTTGATTGACCTATTTGTAAATTACGTCCGTATATTGAAGCACTATTTATACAACACACCAGGGCTTTAAAATAATGAAGGGCGCTAGTTCCAGAACAGCGAGACTCGAGACAAAATTTTGCCTAATTATATCTGCATTTGTTACATTCAGGGAATCCTCATCGTATACTTTTTCAAAATCCTGTTTAGTTGGTATCGCATAAATACTTCTTAGCTCAATCAGGAAAAGCAGACCTAAATTCTTAATAACATTAATATTTTTTACGCGCCCAAATATAGACTTTCTAAGAAGCGTAAACATCTCGAAATAGCAAACGTATGTCCAGTTTTTTGCCCGTTCTATGTACAGCGATGCGCAAATTGAACGTTAGTCGGTCGGACGAATGTAAGCCAATGTCATTAGCCATAGTTACTTACGTAATGTACGTATGGAATCTTATGTTTTATACGGACGCGGTCTTCTACGCGATGCCAATATTGATAGGGCTGAATCAAAAATTAGAAACGTTTTAAAAAAACTGACAACAGATAAATATTTACCAATTTCAAATCCTTCACCTTGCAAGGCCAAGACACGTCTTCAAAGAAGGAACTTTATTATTAATCATAAAGTTAAAGAGTACATCGAGTAAAGACGTATTCTATAGGTCTTCTATATCAACATAGACCTTTTCTCGCGGCTACGCCCACGTGATCTGCTTTTTCGGGATGAAAGTAGTCTATGTTATTCAGTGATAATGTAGCTTTCTAAGGGAAAAAGAATTTTTGAAGTCGGTCCAGTAGTTTTTATAATGATTTCTTACGTTTACGCGAATGTTACTCATTGAAATAAAACTAATTTAAACGGATTTTATCGCGGTTTTTTATTAATTTTGATCCCGACGTTTCGAAGACTTTTCAGCCTTCGTGGTCACGGGGAGGACTGAGGTGTAGGTTATCCAAAAATGTTAATGTTACAGTATCTACCTTCAATTTACAATTACAAAAAATCTTTATGGTTTGGTCCGATCTACGCAGAAGGAGCTCACAGTGTCTTGAGGTCTGGCAATTGGTCTTTTGGGTTCCGATTTAATTAAATGTATAACCGGATCCCAGGCTTGTGCTAGCTTCCAACCATCTTCTCTATTGAAATTTGGATGTTTTTTGATTTCAATAGCCTCACGAATCATCCTAGGTAGGAATCGGTGTTCTTTAGCAAGGATTTGTGGTTTGTCGAATCTAAGATAATGATTGGAGCCTTCCTCAGAATGTTCAGCAACTGCAGACTTCGTAGAGCGTCGGTGTTTAACATCAGCTATGTGTTCTTTTACGCGGGTCCCTATGTTTCTTTTGGTTTGACCGATATAGGAGAGGCCACAGTCACAGTCGATTTTGTATACTCCCTGTTCCTGTAGAGGTATATGGCACTTGACAGGTGGTAAAAATTGACTAATCTTCTTGGGCGGCTTGAAGTAAGTTTTAATTGAAGCACGCTTCAGTATGTAGCCAATCTTGTCTGTGACTCCTCTTACAAAAGGTAACACAACAGGTACACGTTCAACTGTGGCTGGTTTCACTCGGTTTCTGTGACGGCGGCGTGGAATTTGGAGCTTGTTGTCTCGCAGTACTTGCTTGACATGTTGCAGCTCGGCAGCCAGATGTTCCTCGTCACAGATTCCTTGTGCTCTCTGAAACAAAGATTTACCCACGGTAGCTAACTGTTTTGGATGGTGGTGAGATTGACCATTCAGGTATTTATCTGTATGGGTCATTTTCCTGTATACAGTATGGCCTAAAGACTGATCAGGATTACGAATAACTAAAACATCTAAGAAAGGAAGAGATTTATTTTGTTCTAACTCCACAGTGAATTGTATTTTATTGTTGATGGAGTTAAGATGATCTAAAAATGCAGATACTTTGTCAGATGGTAAAATTGTGAATGTATCATCTACGTACCGTTTGTAAAACCTGGGAGTGACGGGGGCTGTGCTTAGGGCTGTCTCCTCGAAGTCCTCCATGAAAATGTCGGCGACTACTGGAGACACAGGTGAGCCCATAGCTACTCCATCCACTTGTACATAAAATTGATTCATCCACAACATATAGCCAGATGTGAGGCAATGTTTGAGTAATTCTGCATATTCTATGGGCATGTTATTATCTGCTAACTTCTTAGATACAATTTCGATGCAGTCTTGTACGGGTAAGCTTGTGAATAGAGACTGGACATCAAAACTAACCATGGTTTCATTGTCAGCTAATTGTAAGTGTTTAATATCACTGACAAATTGGTATGAATCCTTCACAGATGCTCTAGTGTTTCCTCTTAGTGGTGAAAGCACTTTTGCTACGTGCTGAGCCAGTCTGTAGGTTGGTGTGTCGACCTGACTCACGATGGGACGTAGTGGAGCATTTGGCTTGTGTATTTTTGGTAACCCATACAGTTTAGGAGCTTTTGCACACGAAGGGACAAGTAAGTTTACGTCAAGATTTAATGTGTCGGAGTAACAGTTTATTAGAGAGCTAGTCGCCTTTAAAACTTTATTAGTTGGGTCTGTTCTAACCTGCTTGTATGTATTTCCATCCGACAGAAGTTGTTCTATTTTATTATTATAATCTGACGTATCCATTACTACTGTCGCATTATCTTTATCGGCACGGAGAATAATTATGTCCTTCATTGATCGCAAGTTCTTTAAAGCGATATATTGTTGTTTAGGAAGATTTGGTTTCGGCGCTGTCTTTTGACGTAATATAGACGAAATGTCTTGACGTATCGCCTCCGAATCCTCCTTTTTCAAATTATTTTTGAAGAGACTATTCTCAACGTTACAGATAATATCTTCATATGGTATCCTTCGTGGTGTTACGGCAAAATTTAATCCTTTCGATAATACCTGAACTGTGTTATCATCCAATACTTGTTTTGACAGATTAATGACAGCGCGTTGTTCGTCTGCGCGTGAGTGATGTTTATCTATGGTAGCGTGCGTTCCGTTTTTGCATTCGGTGCTACTAAGATTTTCGCCATTTGATTTTGATCTTAATTTTTCAAACTTTATAATTTGTTTATTCTTGCATTCGTTAAATTTTGATGTTTCACGTTTGTTTAAAGTATCGATGCAATTTTTAAAATCAAATGCTGATAGTACTGTCTTCAACTCATTGGATTTAATCTCAACACAATTATTTATGTAGTGTAGGTCGGATCTCATTTCACGAATGGTAGATCGTAACAGTTTTGTACTCGCCTGGTTGAGAATTTTAGCGCTCCCTCGTATGTTTTTCCTAGGAGAAATCTTGACACACGTAGGGATGAGATTATGATCACGGCATCTCTTCAAGAAATTTAATGATGTCACAAATCTTGCGCGCTTGGTTTTCAAATCCTCCAACCGACGTATTTTATTTGCAATATCCAGTCCGTACTGGTTTACATAATGATTTCTTACGTTTACGCGAATGTTACTCATTGAAATAAAACTAATTTAAACGGATTTTATCGCGGTTTTTTATTAATTTTGATCCCGACGTTTCGAAGACTTTTCAGCCTTCGTGGTCACGGGGAGGACTGAGGTGTAGGTTATCCAAAAATGTTAATGTTACAGTATCTACCTTCAATTTACAATTACAAAAAATCTTTATGGTTTGGTCCGATCTACGCAGAAGGAGCTCACAGTGTCTTGAGGTCTGGCAATTGGTCTTTTGGGTTCCGATTTAATTAAATGTATAACCGGATCCCAGGCTTGTGCTAGCTTCCAACCATCTTCTCTATTGAAATTTGGATGTTTTTTGATTTCAATAGCCTCACGAATCATCCTAGGTAGGAATCGGTGTTCTTTAGCAAGGATTTGTGGTTTGTCGAATCTAAGATAATGATTGGAGCCTTCCTCAGAATGTTCAGCAACTGCAGACTTCGTAGAGCGTCGGTGTTTAACATCAGCTATGTGTTCTTTTACGCGGGTCCCTATGTTTCTTTTGGTTTGACCGATATAGGAGAGGCCACAGTCACAGTCGATTTTGTATACTCCCTGTTCCTGTAGAGGTATATGGCACTTGACAGGTGGTAAAAATTGACTAATCTTCTTGGGCGGCTTGAAGTAAGTTTTAATTGAAGCACGCTTCAGTATGTAGCCAATCTTGTCTGTGACTCCTCTTACAAAAGGTAACACAACAGGTACACGTTCAACTGTGGCTGGTTTCACTCGGTTTCTGTGACGGCGGCGTGGAATTTGGAGCTTGTTGTCTCGCAGTACTTGCTTGACATGTTGCAGCTCGGCAGCCAGATGTTCCTCGTCACAGATTCCTTGTGCTCTCTGAAACAAAGATTTACCCACGGTAGCTAACTGTTTTGGATGGTGGTGAGATTGACCATTCAGGTATTTATCTGTATGGGTCATTTTCCTGTATACAGTATGGCCTAAAGACTGATCAGGATTACGAATAACTAAAACATCTAAGAAAGGAAGAGATTTATTTTGTTCTAACTCCACAGTGAATTGTATTTTATTGTTGATGGAGTTAAGATGATCTAAAAATGCAGATACTTTGTCAGATGGTAAAATTGTGAATGTATCATCTACGTACCGTTTGTAAAACCTGGGAGTGACGGGGGCTGTGCTTAGGGCTGTCTCCTCGAAGTCCTCCATGAAAATGTCGGCGACTACTGGAGACACAGGTGAGCCCATAGCTACTCCATCCACTTGTACATAAAATTGATTCATCCACAACATATAGCCAGATGTGAGGCAATGTTTGAGTAATTCTGCATATTCTATGGGCATGTTATTATCTGCTAACTTCTTAGATACAATTTCGATGCAGTCTTGTACGGGTAAGCTTGTGAATAGAGACTGGACATCAAAACTAACCATGGTTTCATTGTCAGCTAATTGTAAGTGTTTAATATCACTGACAAATTGGTATGAATCCTTCACAGATGCTCTAGTGTTTCCTCTTAGTGGTGAAAGCACTTTTGCTACGTGCTGAGCCAGTCTGTAGGTTGGTGTGTCGACCTGACTCACGATGGGACGTAGTGGAGCATTTGGCTTGTGTATTTTTGGTTTAAATTTTGCCGTAACACCACGAAGGATACCATATGAAGATATTATCTGTAACGTTGAGAATAGTCTCTTCAAAAATAATTTGAAAAAGGAGGATTCGGAGGCGATACGTCAAGACATTTCGTCTATATTACGTCAAAAGACAGCGCCGAAACCAAATCTTCCTAAACAACAATATATCGCTTTAAAGAACTTGCGATCAATGAAGGACATAATTATTCTCCGTGCCGATAAAGATAATGCGACAGTAGTACATAATGGATACGTCAGATTATAATAATAAAATAGAACAACTTCTGTCGGATGGAAATACATACAAGCAGGTTAGAACAGACCCAACTAATAAAGTTTTAAAGGCGACTAGCTCTCTAATAAACTGTTACTCCGACACATTAAATCTTGACGTAAACTTACTTGTCCCTTCGTGTGCAAAAGCTCCTAAACTGTATGGGTTACCAAAAATACACAAGCCAAATGCTCCACTACGTCCCATCGTGAGTCAGGTCGACACACCAACCTACAGACTGGCTCAGCACGTAGCAAAAGTGCTTTCACCACTAAGAGGAAACACTAGAGCATCTGTGAAGGATTCATACCAATTTGTCAGTGATATTAAACACTTACAATTAGCTGACAATGAAACCATGGTTAGTTTTGATGTCCAGTCTCTATTCACAAGCTTACCCGTACAAGACTGCATCGAAATTGTATCTAAGAAGTTAGCAGATAATAACATGCCCATAGAATATGCAGAATTACTCAAACATTGCCTCACATCTGGCTATATGTTGTGGATGAATCAATTTTATGTACAAGTGGATGGAGTAGCTATGGGCTCACCTGTGTCTCCAGTAGTCGCCGACATTTTCATGGAGGACTTCGAGGAGACAGCCCTAAGCACAGCCCCCGTCACTCCCAGGTTTTACAAACGGTACGTAGATGATACATTCACAATTTTACCATCTGACAAAGTATCTGCATTTTTAGATCATCTTAACTCCATCAACAATAAAATACAATTCACTGTGGAGTTAGAACAAAATAAATCTCTTCCTTTCTTAGATGTTTTAGTTATTCGTAATCCTGATCAGTCTTTAGGCCATACTGTATACAGGAAAATGACCCATACAGATAAATACCTGAATGGTCAATCTCACCACCATCCAAAACAGTTAGCTACCGTGGGTAAATCTTTGTTTCAGAGAGCACAAGGAATCTGTGACGAGGAACATCTGGCTGCCGAGCTGCAACATGTCAAGCAAGTACTGCGAGACAACAAGCTCCAAATTCCACGCCGCCGTCACAGAAACCGAGTGAAACCAGCCACAGTTGAACGTGTACCTGTTGTGTTACCTTTTGTAAGAGGAGTCACAGACAAGATTGGCTACATACTGAAGCGTGCTTCAATTAAAACTTACTTCAAGCCGCCCAAGAAGATTAGTCAATTTTTACCACCTGTCAAGTGCCATATACCTCTACAGGAACAGGGAGTATACAAAATCGACTGTGACTGTGGCCTCTCCTATATCGGTCAAACCAAAAGAAACATAGGGACCCGCGTAAAAGAACACATAGCTGATGTTAAACACCGACGCTCTACGAAGTCTGCAGTTGCTGAACATTCTGAGGAAGGCTCCAATCATTATCTTAGATTCGACAAACCACAAATCCTTGCTAAAGAACACCGATTCCTACCTAGGATGATTCGTGAGGCTATTGAAATCAAAAAACATCCAAATTTCAATAGAGAAGATGGTTGGAAGCTAGCACAAGCCTGGGATCCGGTTATACATTTAATTAAATCGGAACCCAAAAGACCAATTGCCAGACCTCAAGACACTGTGAGCTCCTTCTGCGTAGATCGGACCAAACCATAAAGATTTTTTGTAATTGTAAATTGAAGGTAGATACTGTAACATTAACATTTTTGGATAACCTACACCTCAGTCCTCCCCGTGACCACGAAGGCTGAAAAGTCTTCGAAACGTCGGGATCAAAATTAATAAAAAACCGCGATAAAATCCGTTTAAATTAGTTTTATTTCAATCAGTAGTTTTTATGTTTATTCGTTTTATACAAAAATTTAAATCTTTCCTCTTTATAATATTAGTGTCGATGACGAATTTTCATTGAATATTTATTTATAAATATTCAACGCTATCGATGGTATTCAAAGGTTGATAGGTTGTGTTGGAACATGTCATTTGCATAGTGACGTATGATAATGAAAGCATTGATAATCACTCGTTAACTGTGCAACGTGGGTATGAAAAGCCAATAGTGATCGCAAATGCTAATTATTTACGCTTTAAGGGTTTTAATGTGAAATAACGGATGTTTATTTGAATAATAATGTAATGTGTCTATTTAAGGACTTCGTAATTATGATTTCGTACAAAGTACAACTCTATTAATGTAAATTATAAATTGAAGAAATTATTGACGTTGATGACAAAAATGATCCTTTACTAGTCTCTGCAGATAGATTTTTTGAGTGGTAGACCAACGCTGTAGGCAGTTTTGCATAAAATAGGAATGGAATCTGAAAATTGAATATAGGCAACGGCCCTAAATTGCCATATAATGACAGCCTAGTACCTAGTTAGAAATACTTTGGCATGACACAATTTTTTTATAAAAATTCCATTGAGAAGAGGTCTTCTACGTTATGGAATTAGATTAGATGAGATAAGGATTATCAAATATCAACATGGATTTCAACAGAAAGACTATTTGTGTTCTAGTTTCTCTAATACATGAAACTTCTAATAGGGAAACTATTTCATACTGGGAATATGTAAAGTATTATTGGATTAAGGCATGTTTAACAGGCATCACTATGCAATAGGCAAGAACTATGCCCTAGTTACTACGATAGTCATACGCTTCGACGATTACTGAGCTAGGTGTAACACGTCCACCTTTTGTTCTTTCATTATGCTTAATAATAACTACATTAAAATGTTCATGTGCTATAAGTACATTAGTATTTGTGTGAAAATATAGTACCTATTATTTAGTCTCATTACATAATGAAAATCTTTAAATAAAGTGAAATCAGTTAACTTGAAAATAAGTGATCAAATCAACGAAATGAATTTGTTATTCTGGAATCGATTGCCTTCAGCACACTATTTTACTTACTGACGCTGGTCATTGTCGGAATTAAATCAAGTCAGATTCAATTTCGACGATTCAAGTCGATTTCCGGATAGTCATCCCAAAACTTCAGTCAGAAGTTAATTGATCAAACCGATTTTACTTTACTACAGTAAGCTTTGATTTCTCAATAAACGAATAAATGCTGTCTGTCAGCTAATTATTGCTGCATACGAAAGCTATTTCAGTAAGTGCTAATACGCTTCTCTATATGTTATATTGACACAGTGATAATGTTGTATTTCGCCATCTTGTATTTCGTTTCTTCGGAGATTGAAAAATTGGCCCTAAGTTTTATTACTCTTGTAGCGTGTCGTGCTGTTATTAAAATGACAAAAAAGCTTATATCCATACATTATTCATGTTGTTGCTAACCCTGACACACGATCGCTATTAATACCATATCATGACGAACAATGGGTCGCGCAAAAAATAAAGAGCTTAGTTAGTTGATAATTTACGCAGTCATCGAACGAGTGTTACGCCCACCGACTTGCACGATTGTTTCTTTTTTGTATACCATACCGTTTTTTTGTTTTATTTCGACCACTTTCTGGTCAGTTGTGGAATTGCGTTTTCCTTCTTCTATGTTTGATTAAATGATGTTTGATAAAGATTCGTTAGCACATTTATAACTTAGTCAATTGGATGCTCAAAATGCATTTAAAGTAAGTTTACAAGTAAAATATTGTTCTTCCAGTGTTATGAAGGTGAAGAATTTGCGCTGGCGTTATTACGTGCTGGCACAATTCAAAACTATGCTTGAAATTTGATGCAATTCTCGAACGCATAAATAACGCAGCTATTGCATCTTGGCGCAGTCTAATCATACGAAAGTCGACTGCTTATCGCCGCGCCTGAATACTGAATTTTACATATACTTACCACCATTACGAGTAGTTTAGTTATACCTCTTTTGATAAGTGCTTCAAAATGATTTTAATCTTTTCCCGCATTATTTTCATTATCATAACCAAAGTTTGATTGACTAGATTCAAATGGCCATTGCATTGCTACAAAATATAGCCTAGGTATTTCTATTGCCACTGACTACTGCCTCGTTATTAGCAGATCTTGACTTGCATGCCAAATTGGACGCAAATAGATTTTACATTTCATTAGGTTTTTTACAATCACACGAAATAATAAGTCTAATGTACATACTATACACATGTAATTAGTTTTTTATAGTAAACAATGTGTTAATTTGTTTGTGCAATTTTGATCTTTGTGCCTTTTATGATAATGTTGAGAATTCTGGGTACTTATTTATAGGAGTTTTTTGCTTTAATTTTTTCCTTTACAGAAACATGGTTGTCCATATTCTATGATGGTATCATAGTTAATTTGATTTCGACTATTTATTATATGATTAAAAAATACAAATGCTATTAAATGTTGTTCGTTCTTGAAAAGTGTTTTTTACCATACCCAGCTGTGGATAAATAGATATTGGTCAATAGAATAATTCAGTTTTTTATGTCAATGACGTAAATGTTATATTGTGATAGAGAACAGTCCCCAATTCATGTTCGACTACTTTGACCCGTTTCAGATTGGTGGAAATGATAAGAACATCTCGATCAAAAGAATAGTTCAGTTTTTATGTTAACAATATCAAACACCAGTATTGGGATTCTAATAAAATTCTTAACGACTATTTTGAACATACACTTGTCTCAGTGCACTGCCTCTCACAGCCGGCTAGCCCACTGTGGGACGGAAGCCGTCAAATCTACTTCAGAACCATTTACAATTACAGATATCTAAACGGTAGGTCTCTCGTGTGTACTCACTTCTGTCTTCACGGTTTGAAGGACATTGAAGCCAGTAACATTCCTATAAATTACGAGTTGTCTCGGCATGACGGGAGCAGTACAGTGTCATAAAGTACTTTGTAACTTAATGTGTCGAGAGGTGTTAACTGTTTAAAGACAAGCGTCTTTACCATCAGGCGATCGAGCACGTCTTTTCTTTCAGCCTTATAAAAAATACTACATCAACAAAAGGTTTTACAATAATGTATCCCGTACAAACAATCGGATGCGTGGAAGTGTTCATTTTATTCTCTCAACATTACAACCAGTACGCTAAGTGAACCGACCTTGCTCCTTTGTGCTCTTACAATGTGCTACTTTGATGATTTACATTGATGGCCTCGGCGTGGTGTGAAAGACGATTGCTTGTGAGCGAGATTAGAGTTCATCATAAGCTCGAGCATGTATAACCAAAGGTTTAGGCAGTCGTACAACAAATGCTACACCCACGTATCGCCGATTGCTGTCATATGATATGTGTGATAGGGAGCGAGCCGATCGCCATACCGGGAACAAATTCAAATTCAGGGCAACTCATGTGTTATTTTTCGAGTCGAAGAGTCAAAAAAATCAGTGAACTTCATATATCACTTGTATGCAGTCCTGGTAATCTACTATCAAAAATATTAAAATACTGATATCAATTCTATTCATTCAATCATTCTTGTGACAGTGTACTAAAAATCTAACGAAGTCCTGGAGTCAAATACTACATTGGAGAATCACAAATCGTATTTGTGTTTTCTGTTCTAAAAATCACATGTGAATTCCCCTGGTTGAAATGTATGCACGGTGATGGGATAGGTTCGCCACCTATCATGGGACGGATAAATTAGCTTGGTGATCTGTGGGTGTACTGGTTATATCTTTGCTTACCCCTACGGGGAATACAAGCGAGAGTTTATGTCATGATGAGTTATGAACCTCAACTTCTATTTAGGATATTTCATTTTTCCCAAAACCTTTTTTCTTTGTCTTGACTCACGTGCTTACCGACGCAGTGCTATTTCGTAAACATATTATTATATATCGCAATTAAAATGTGTAGGTAACCATTTGTAGTCAATTTTACTTCTCCAATAAACGCTACTGCAATGATGAAATAATATTTTTATGGCCGACAACACTACATACCTGTTTATATTCAAACAGTTGTACATATTTCGCGCCATAAACGAAGTAGTAATAAAAGATATCTTAACATTTAATAGACATTTTATAATGTTTTTATCTTTTCCGATCAAAGATACGTGCACTTTTAAGTATGTATTATAAAAGAAACTCCTATCTTAGGTTTTTAGGGATTAATACGTATTAAATTAAATATAGATTTTATCGTTTTTATTCCTGTGTGTTTCATTTGAATTTATTTCAAAAAGAGGTTTAATGATGCCGTAAAATTTAATAAATGTCGGTTGTAAATGCTGAAATAATTTTTAATACAGGCATTGAGTTATCGTAATGGCAGAAATGTAATATTTATATTTTCATAGTTACTAGTAAAACAATTACAGTGCGGTTACTTTTAAATTCATTTTATGCTGCATATGTTTTTATTAGGTACATAGATATTCGGATATAGGTAATAAAAGTGAAATGTTATCCGTTGGTAATGTATTACTTGAGAACGGCTTGACCGATTTGGATTATTCGTTTTAATCCCAGGTATTAACTAGTCTGAATAGGGTTTGTATTAAAAGAACACTTGGAAAAATGGGGGAGGGATAGTGGAGTGTGTAGTGGTGCCAGGAGTGCCTGGCATAATTCTGGTGACCATCGATAAACTCATTGTTTGTCGGTGATCGCTGGCTTTTTGGACTGCACTGCGCTTACCATCAGATGTGCAGTCACTTGTCCGTGATCGGATAAAAAAACAGTCTATTATTCAAGTTAATAAAATAAAAATAATAATAAATCCCATTAAAGATGTCAATAACTGCATAATATTTTAAAACATTATCTCTAATAATGTAAATGTTTAAAGAACCATATAAATGCAAAATGTATAGAGTCATGCGATCTTTATTTGATTGTAATTTGATCACTAAAGTGAAGTATAAAATATCATGCAATAAAATTAATATGTGGTAGCTAAAGTTGAAAATTATGATAATCTTAGTATTGCCTAGGATATACAGAATAGTAATAATTAAATGTCGCTGGATGCAGGCCGCTTCCAGTCCTGGTCGGTCTGGAAATCTTTGGGGGAGGCCTATGTTCAGCAGTGGACGTCCTGTGGCTGATGATGTTTATGTTCTGAATATTTAAATGAACTGCTAATGTTCTGTGAAAAATGCAAATAAGTTGTGGAATCTATATCGTCGGGGATAGTGCAAATCCGCGTATCTAGCATTGGATAATTCCGCGTATCTGCATTAGATCAAATGTTACATGGGAAGGTTAAAATTTTTTATATTTTCTTATTTTAAGGGCAATTGGACTCATTTTTACATAGAGAGTAATAATTGATGGGTTCTATGTATTCTTAATGTAGATTATCCGTTAAATTAATTAAATAAATGTGAATTGCCCGCAAAATTCAAAATTGGCTACATTTGTCAGATACGCGGAATTATCCAATGCTAGATACGCGGATTTGCACTATCCCCGACGTTATATATATTTTTTTTTTATCCTGGTTCGGCAAAGTGACTACGCTACACCTGATGGTAAGTGTAGCGCAATCCAAGAATAGTGTCGACCAACGATAAACAATGTGTCCATCGTAGGTCGGCAAGATCATGCCGGCCTGCTAAAGGGCCAAGGGGGAGGGGAAGGAAAAGGGATGGGAAAAGGGTTAGGATCAGGGGACAAGCCCCCTGGGGAGAACCGGATATACACTGGCTGACCCTGGAACGCGACCCACACAAGGTGGGCCACTATGGCAAGTTTTAGCACCAGTGTACGGTGGTCGCTATCCGGTCGGATACAAGTATCCTCCCACCAGCTACAAAACTGCGTTTAATATAAAAACCGAAAGTACAAATTATCGACGGTTCATGTCTTGAGTGACGCCGCGCATCGCCGAACGAGCCACGAATGATCCCGATGATAGCCGAGTGTGAAGAACGACGACTCGACCACAGCAACAACGGAGCTAGCGCAGATTCGTCGCAGAACGTGGAGTTTTTGAACAACCCCTCTCGCTCTCTCTCTATCAACTGTCAATCTCCCGCGTAAGGTGACACAAATTTATTTCTAAACAGCCCGTATAAATACTACTAAGTATACATTGAAGGCTTTGTTTGTTCGTACATTTTTCTATCTAAACTGCACAGTCATGCCTATGCGTGGTTTTTTGTATTATGCATTTAATAATTGAATAATAATTAAGTAGTGACTCGGCTAGAATTTTTATCGCTACTTTTACTATAATTGAATTTATACAATATCTAATAATGGTTTCTTTTGTATTACATCAATAAAAAACTAATACGCATTTAAAATTTACTCAAATAGCGTATAAACTTTTTATCACAAAAGCGTCATAGCATAGCGTCATCACAAGTATGCGGACTTATTTATTTGTGAGAAATTGCGTGGATATTAATATCACCTTATTTGCCGATCGTCCTCTACACACATTCTACACACGACGACACGTGATAGCTCGAGCCGAGCGACGGACGAAGCGCAACTTATTTAATTTATTATAATCAAAATTAAATTCTGGAATGGAGGCCACGTACTGGCAAGCGCAGCGTTGGACGGCCACCTACAAGGTGGACAGACGACCTGATAAAGGTCGCAGGAAATCGCTGGATGCAGGCCGCTTCCAGCAGGTCGGTCTGGAAATTTTTGGGGGAGGCCTATGTTCAGCAGTGGACGTCTTGTGGCTGATGATGATGATTATGAATCAAAATAAGTTCAAAAAATTAACCCGCAATTATGATTTTAAATATTGGCATAAGCAAGGGGCGCGCAGTGCTCACTATCTCGCTCGCACGCGTATACCGTAATGACAATAATTTTCACGGTGACGTTTGCGTTGTCAATCGTTTGTTAAAGCGACACGTCCGCTTCATATGCAAGAGGATTCTTGCCTATGTCTAATTTTATACATTAATTAATATGCAACCAACAATAGTAATAAAAAAAACTGCAAAAACAGAATTTATAATTGGGCATAAAATTAGGTCGCAGTTCATGTTTTAAATATTGGTACGAGTTAAGGTGACCGCGTAGTGGGAAAATCTCATTATCTCTCTCACACGCGTGCACCGACCGTGACCTGTCTTGTGACGCAACATGTCATATCGTGCATCTTTTTCCGTCATTTGACAGCTACCCCCTCCAGCAGATTTAAATGGCTTCTTACTTATTGATTTTTGACTTGATTAGTATAATTCTTTCGATAATTTTGGGGAATGTAGCTTACTGATTAAAATAATAAAAAGTTAAAGCTAAAGTTAGTACCTTATATTAGAACGATGTTAATTTCTACTAGTCAGTAGTAATCATTATTTTGTTTATAACTAATATGATATACCATTTTTTCCTATTCTGGTTAAACAAGTTTACATAAAAACTTTATTGTATCTAATTGCGCGTCATAAAGATGACCAAGAACCAAAACATATCGAAGTTTGGTGTAATTATAAAAATATTAGTTCATTAGACTTCAACTCCTAATTACTTCGAAACTAATTAACTTCTTTTCATCCTCCCGACACTAAACGGGACTCGTTTTCGTTATTGCCAAGCTTTAAGATAATATTACAAAAGCCAATGGACTCTGAAAAGTATGAGCTTCGATGATAAAAAGCTAAATAAAGATAAGGAAAGATGATCACATACATTTTTAGTAAAGAAATTTAGGGTTGTCACAAAACAATTTTAAAATAATAGAATCTCTTTAAATTATTTCTGAAAGGTGTTTTTTTTTTAATTTAATGACCCACACACCATTTTAAAGCTTATATTTGCTGCCATTGACGAAAGATATTTGTCAATTGATAAATGATTTAAAATTATAGGTTTTTCCAAGATATATGAAAATTAACACGGTCGTCTGTTGAAAGTATATTCAGCTACTTTGTTGTATTGTCATCAGGTGACTCACTTATCAGATTGCCCGCCTCTACTTTAAAAACAAATAAGTACATCTGATTGTAAAGTCAGAGAGTTGTGACCTCTTTTCCGTGGCTCGCTCTTTAGTTATTCGCTATGCTGGTATAATTCTGATATACCTAATCCTAACATACTCAAAATTTATTCGTAGTTTATTAGTTTCCCAACTTTATACTATCAACAACTTCTAGAACTTTCAACTCGATATCCTAAGTAAACGAGAAACTAATCTTTACTGTCTGCCTAGGTAAGTTGATCTTTGCAAGGACTTGTGCCTATAGTTACATACATAGACTCACGGCTATTTCCCATAGGGGTAGGTAGAGACAATGGATTTCCACTTGCCACGATGCTAATGCTCCGGTGCCAGACAATAGACGTATGTTTATCGAATCGAAATACTCGTTTTTTGAATTGAGGACTCCTATTTGTCTGAGTGATGCAGAGTTCAAGCCCAAGTCACCACCACAGTCACCGGTTTTACTGACTAAGTCACTGCCAGCCAATATTAACAACACTTAATGAACTAATATTACACGCTCATACAATTTTGTGTGAATATTTTTCCCCGTTTAGTTCCATTCGCTTTATTTTCGCTTTACTTTATGATTGAGGAAAATACTACACCGGGCATGTCTATAACATATTAAAATATATACTAGGAGACACGCAACACTATTCATTATACTCCAAGAGCTACAAACATTTTAGTTTACAAGTATTTAAGACTATTACGCATTCGGATCTCTCTAGCTGACTTTTGAAGTAAGATTAATTTCTTAGCTTAAGTCCTTATGCTATTTGTATAAGGTTATCCTCTTTGAGTGCCATCTCCTATCGGAGGTCGGCGATCAAACAGGCTATCTTAATTTTGGAAGCTGCTGCTCGGAACAATCTTGTGCTCATGTTGAACTATTGGCAAAGATTTTTAAGCCATAATATCGTCCTACGACCTGGCCTCCTCCTGTCCTTTATTTTCCCTTGAGGGATTAGTTTATCAGCCCCATTTAAATATACGGTTAAATGGCGAACTTACTGTTATTAAATATTAATATTTTTCAAATATTCTTTTAAAATCCCAATACAAGCCTATTATCACTACATCAGTGATCTGCAAAAACGTTTAGACGTTTCCATGAAAAAGTACTCCAAGATTAATCTCGAATTCGATCTGTATTGTTTAATTCGAGATTGCTAGCCTCGTGTCTACGGCAGGGTTGCGATGACTTCATTGCAAGCAAACGTTCCCATGATCGCGTCATCGTTAACATTGAATCTGTATCCATTAATGATTCCTACAGTAGTAATAAATATAAGTTGATTTTATCCATCTATTACTGCTTCGTGATGCATAAACGTGAGTTGTTGAACGCAATTTTATATGCTAAAACAATGTTGTCACCTAACAAGTAAATATTAGCTGTATTATCTTCTGCTGATCACGGGTGTCCTCAATTAATGAGAGGTGGGAGGATACTTGTATCCGACCGGATAGCGACCACCGTACACTGGTGCTAAAACCTGCCATAGTGGCCCACCTTGTGTGGATCGCGTTCCAGGGTCAGTCAGTGTATATCCGGTCCTCCCCAGGGCGCTTGCCCCCTGATCCTAACCCTTTTCCCATCCCTTTTTCCTTGACCCTGGGATGTGATACTGCGGGGTCGCCAGTATTCCTTTGGCAGGAACCCTGTAGTTCATCCCGGGAACTTTGGCAGGCCGGCATGATCTTGCCGACCTATGATAGACACATTGTTTGTCGTTGGTCGACACTATTCCTCGATTGCGCTACACTTACCATAAGGTGTGGCGTAGTCACTTTGCCGAGCCAGGATAAAAAAAAGGTGTTAGGCTTAAAGTTGTTCACTCTTTGGGCACGGGTGTAGGAGCGGTGGCGATGCGAATCCGTTATCCCTTCCCTTTAAGGTCGGCAACGCGCCTATGATGCTTCTAGTACTGTGGGCGTACATGGGCGGTGGAGTTTTTTTATTTGATTCAATGATGAGACCAACAAGGCGCTCGCTTACTGATGGTAAGCGCCACGCCAATCCATAAACAGAAGCAACGCCGCCGCAGAGAACGTTGAATTACAAAGCACTGCATGGCATAGAACTACGCTCGTCACCCTGAGACAAAAGATGTTATGTCTCATAATGCCCCATTTCACTGGCATCAATGCCCTTCAAACCGAAACACAACATTGCTTATACACTGCTACTTGGCGGCAGAAATAGACAAAGCGGTGGTACCAACCCAACCGGCCTCTCGCATACGAGGGACCTACCACCTTGTAAATCATTTACCATCAGGTGACCCACTAGCACGTTTGCCGATATGCTATAAAAAAAAGAAAAAACCCCTTTTGACTCTTACCATATATGTTATCTTCATAACTGTCTACAGCGTGAATCTACCACTTTTTTTTAAATGAGCGAGCAGTGTTAAGGATCAAATAGTCTCTTAGAACCCATGTAATGTAAAATATGATGTTCCTATATTTCCTGTATAATATCTTATGTCTAACGGAATATAATTAACTAATAGATAAAATCAATATGAAAAATTGAAAGCCTCGGTTTGATGAAACGCGTAGTTTATCATCATTAAGACGATAATTATTTATGCTGGCTAAGTAATTGCAACCGGCATTGCGTATATATTAAAGGTTGACAAGGAAACTAGTGTCTGATGCATGTGATCATCTCTGAACGGTAATGCATGTGGTGTCATGGGCTGATGATCACGCAGCCTTGAGTCTGTCGGTCAGTGGTATTCAATGTATCGCCCCTTTCTTATTGCAGTTTGTAACACAAATGCTGACTGAAGATTACTTTTCATTAGGGATCGATTCCATTTTCTTTTTGTGACAATTTTCGTAAGTAGTCGAAATAATAACCACATTTAATACATAAAATATTGTTAAAGGACCTCACGGGTTGAACATTATTGGAGTATCCTAGAGATATATCCAAATTACTATTAAGTCACGGTATGCTTATGATTCGTTTGGTAAAAGATATAAGCATTGCTTTTTAGTACTTTGTGTTAATCATAAGACTTTTTCGTGGTTTCCATCAATATCACAGATTGGTATCTTTGCTTGCAGTCTTTCCCCGGAACAATAAGAAATTCTTAGCAGCGTTGCAATTTTATAAAATGCATCTAAGCCGTGTATCTCATAAAGATTTCGTGAATTTTGTGGTTGCAATTATTGGGAACCTTTGGATGAGGTAACACCGGACGCGTTGCCACAAATCGGAAACGTCGGTGTGTGACAATATCTGGCGCCGCCTCCGCCATTAGTGTAACGACAGCTTCGATGATATGCGCTAATGGTTCGTGTACTGTAATTATTTGTTTTGATATGACGAAGTGTCTGAATGGTGGTGAAATAGGAGTCTTGTTATTGGGGATAATTTTGATAATAATATTCAAAGTGATGATTTTATTTAGATAAACATCTTCTTGTAATCTGTCTACTACTACTACTACCACTACTTGGAAAATATACGTAAATTTTTGTACCACTATCATGAGCTCCTTCATTCAACTTATCATCTACAATATTAGTAATTTATAATCCATAGTATGAAATTATTCTTCATCTTCATTTACAAATTATATCTCTGCTGGGGTCAGCAGATATGACACTACGCCTATGATTCGACGATCATATTGCCGTCTCATAAAGTGATAGGAGATTAACCTATCACCATATTAGCTACAAATAAAAAATCACGAAATACGTGTATTTTTTAAATCTAAAAAAATTTAATTACCAAACCATCGGGACCGGTGACCAGTTTCATAGCCTAATTCCCTGCCACTAGACTCGTGAAGCGATATGATGCTCCACTATTCATCTAAATATAATTATCTCTTCAATATTTCTACTAAATAAATTTCAATTTAAACACCACCCTTCACCTCACTTCATCACATCGACAAAATCATTAACCGTCGTAACAACAACATCAAAGAGCAAGTCAATAAACTCATCCGCACCCCAATAAATTGACGTCCAATTGCTGATTGCCCCTTGTATCATTCTCCCATGACTAAGGGTCAGCGCGGAAGGACAGAGCGGCGGTGAAGCGACTAAATTCTATGACAGTTGGAAAGTCAACCTTATGTCTTTACTTGTACAGCTGATGTTAGTATGGCTAAAACAGTTCAAGCCTATCTGTGTGTGTTTATGGATCAATTATGTGTTTCTGTTAAGGTTCATAGAATTCATTTGAAAATATTAATAAGAATAACATTCCAGAATGTTTATAACAAAATCAAAGTACATGAATCCTTATTATAATTTTTGGCGCTTCGAGCCATTCGGTGTATTTTGTTTTTGTTATACCTATATTATATTAGTCGTATGCGAAATTTTACTTGTCCAGTGGTCTCGTTATACAAGGACCGACATAATATGACTGATGTAACATTATTCATTGACTTGATATTTCATCATTTTTATGAGTGGTAGAGTCACACTGTAGACCGTTTTATGTACAGCATGAATGGGCCGCCTTGACTCATTACCACTGGCTCTCAAAACCGACGTAAAGTAGCGCCTTGCTGCTGCGTTTCGTACGGTGAGTGAGATAACTGGAGGTTCTTTATAGAACTTTGCCTTATAATTTTAATTGTGAACGTTTTACGATCGTTCCCTGTATTCTGTTTACAAATAGATTTGCTTACTATCAATAGTGTTTTGACATATCTTCCATAAATAATGTTTCAAAAATTTACTGCCAGTAAGCAAATCTGTTGCTGAACAACTTATTGGAAATGGTCAGAAGTTGTCAGTCGCCGCTATTATGGGCACTATGTGATAGCACCATTGTCCTATTTAAGCTTAAGATGATGATTAACCAGCGGCCTAACCATTGGGCTTGCCGGTAAAGTGCACATATGTATCATTGTGAAAACCGACGCGTCAATAACCTCACAAGCTCAAATTCTAGTGTGTTTGGCTCGCTAGTGAATCAACAGCAGTCACTATGAATTAAACTATGTTTATTTTTAACTTTGGTTTTATTTCATATTTAAATTCATAAGGTTGCAAATCAGTTGTTATCAAGTTTTCTCGCTCGGATACTCTGCCTGCGCTGGCCTTATTAACTTCGTTTATACAAAGAGCTCGTTTATTCATTCTGTTATCCTCATTGCGATTAGATCATCGTATATATCGTGAAGTAATTTGTATTTAAAGACATAAAGCTTCTTTATCAATTGCTTCGGTAATTGCTAATTGAAAGGGACTACAGTCTTTATTCAGGTCAGGGTTGGCAACTGATAATAATATTGAAATTTAATGAAAGACATTTTTTATATTGAGCGCTTTAAAGTATTATTAATTTTAGATAATGATTATAGTAATGACAAGACATTATTCAGAGTTAACAGCCTCCGTTACGCAATGGTTAAGACACGAGAGGCCACGAGTCCGACCCTTGAGCCGAGACGGCTCATTGTGTGATCGACGAAACACCTGGGTGTTGCGGGACCGTGAGTTTCTCGTAGTTCCTGATACTCACACTTTAAAACTTATATCTTAGTGTTGGGTCAAGAGTTCATAAGTCTGTATGGCTATTGCCTGTAGTAAAATTAGCCATAATTTTAAATTAACGAGACTCTTGATGATAGAGTAAGCAATAGAGGGATTCAAAAAGCCGATATCTCACGTAACTCTATAAATACCAAATTTATAAAAAAATGCTAAGTTATTAAAATTAAAGAGAGAACAGAACCATTACCTCTTGAAAACGTAAGAACCTTCTATAGTGGAACAGGTAAAATTGACTCCCAAATTAATCTAGCTCTAACCGAACCCAAGTATTGATGTTACGTCGGTCTTATCGAACTTCAATTTAGGAAATTTCGCGTTACTAAAGCCACTTATCGTGACATTGGTAATTTTATAGCACGGAGTAAGTACTTTAATATTTTGATTACACACCCAATAAACTAGTGATACCGATTCGGACGTACGATCAGAAATCAACCCCATTCCACGGCAATAGAGTCCATCTTAATATAAATGTGATAAAATAGTCGATGAACACAGATATGTTTCATTTTACGATCATTTTACAGCGAACGATATTTTAGCACCATTAAACAAGTTATGTTTTGTCCCAAAATCATTATGGTTTTCGAATGGACAGTAATAAATAATAAAGTAGCTTTGATCTTAAGAAATATTAGGAATTGAGAGTTGGAAGTGCTTTGGATTTATTATTCATGTGCTCAACGGCCTGTGCCCTGCAGAAGACCAAGTAAATCATAAAACGGTAGTGTCAAGTAATATTGAATTATATTTAGGTGCTTGCTGCTTATTTTGAATCCCGACAAAAACGTTCTTTCCACTTGAAACCCCCTTTGAAGATCCTGGGAGGTTCACGAAAACGCACTTTTACATTTGGCCCCCAACATGGGTAATAAGATTTATATTTCCGTTGAATCCCCAGAGTCAGAAATGCAACAACGAGTATTCTAAATTTCAATTATCCTCCAAAATAGCATGTATTTCACAAATGTACTAATATTTAGCTCAAAAATAATAGCATAACACTTAACTCCTTGATGTCGACTTCAAAGAATTTATGGTCTGTGGGTCTAAGAGTAACACCGAGTGTTCCTAATGATTTTTTACGTTTACGCGAATGTTACTCATTGAAATAAAACTAATTACACCGATTAACTAATACTTATTATTTACCGAGTATTCCTCTAAAACCTAGACCCCCTAGGGAGTCCAAGTATAATAGTAAGTATTCGTGGACGCCTCAGAAAGTTTATAAAGAGGATTCAACTGAGTTCAAATAAGAGACAAAAAATCCGTGTTATAAGTTTAACTACTCTGTCTATCTTATCTATCGCTGTGTTCTTGGCTATGCTTGAAGAAATTATGTTTTCTTTTTAGTCATTTTCAGATAGTTTTCTAATTGAGGTCGAAGGTTTTCATAAGTATGGGCTATTTCCGACCAATAGTATCAGCGAGATGGTCTCATTGCATAATTGAGTGCATTTTTTTCTAGCACTTACGATGGTTCATATTGCTTCAACCTTAAAAATCAATCCTATGATACTGTGCAGTACTAAAATTCCGCGAAAGCAATATCCATTTTCACCACTCTGCTTTACTTTAGTTGACACCTGACGTTTGACAAAAACTCCATATCTAAGCGGTGCGAATTCTGCCTGTTTTTACGTTGCATTGTCGATGATGTGTGATAGACGTTAGAGATCAATTAGAGTTAATTATGAGTCAATAAAAACGAGCATTCAATGCAGTATCGTATGCTTAAAAATCTACAAAGCCAAGTGTCTCAGTATTAACATCATTATGGTTTTAAAATTGCGTGCAATAAATAACACTAAAGCACTACATTCGTTGCCAGACCGCAAAAACCTCCTCTGAATATTAAATGCATGATATATTATAGTGTATTTTTACTGCGGACCGCACGGTCGACAAAAAACAACCACCAGCATGTCTCCATCACGAGAGTTCCGAATTTATGTTCACCTAATCGGAATACCATTGGGGATAAAGGAGGTTATAGACTAACCCGAGTTAGCTGCGTTTTGTTATTTGATATTTCAAATACAATTGCCAATAATTATAATCGTAACTTAATATTATAAATGCGAATGTGAGATTGTGTGTTTGTTTGTTACGCTTTCACGCCTAAATAGCTAATCTATTATGATTAATTTTGGTACTGATATAGATGGGACTCTGGACACGGTTATCTGGGAAAAGGCAGTCGGTGTCGCGAGCAAAAGCTAGTAGTTCAATAAAATGTATATAGGCTATGTAGATAAGATAGTGTATAGTCTTGTAGCAGAGTACTTCACTACTACTACAGAGACTGAGGAATCGTTAAATCCTAGGTTCATCTCAAGTTGAGCATTCACAAATTTTGTTTTAAGTTTTTCAATTCGAAATATAGCAAATGAGTTTTCCCAGCTTGGAATTTGTATATGACGATAAGACCTATCATATCATGGACGGAAATAACGTCAGTGAACTTTAAATGTCCTAGTTAGACATCTACTTATCCTCTCAGGTATGTAGGCGTGAGCTTATTTATCCAGAATTTTTATCAGACATTCGAATCCTTCCTTCCATTAAAGTCAATTATTTTTATAGGGTAAAAAATATTATTGCTTTAACATAATTAAACTAAAGACAAAGAAATCGAATCAAAAGTAATCTCCAAAGGAATGTTACCAGTTAATACGTGCAAAACCAAACGCCAAATAAATTTATTGCAAAATTATCATGTTTCTTCAATTAGCATATGCTTTTAAATTGCAACTTTGTTCTATTAAATATATGTCAATTAATGAGAAGCCGGTCTGGAAGGAGCGGAAAACAAGTCGGAATTTTTGCGAATAAAGATTGGCTCACACGATAATAATCTTTACTACTGTATGGCTTAAAAGACATTCATTCACTAATACGTTTAACTTCTATGTGTTGAGAAAATTAGTGTCTGTAGTGTTAATAGTCTTACTGTCTGTACTGATTATGCCTTATTCATGCGTAATGCAACTGGCATTACGCATAGATAAGGCAAATAAGTTGTGATTTATATCAATAATGGCCTTATTGGTGTCATTACACCTATAAGGCCTACAGCCTACATAGGCTGAGAAACCGCGAGGTTTGGCCTTCTAATCCCAAATCGGCCGATCTATGTGTTTGAATTTTTGATTCGAAAAATCACCCATTAGATGTTTGGAATTTGAATTTATGGCCCGTGTTGTAAACTTCTCAAATAGCCCTATCACATTATGAGACCGGAATAAACTCGACAAATCGTGGGTGAAGCAGTAATTGTACATCTGCCCACGCTTTTGGGAATACAGACGTATACCTATGTATTAATTACACGTAGTATTTTAATACATACATTTTTTTTTACTAGCCCTTTATTATATATGTCCCACTGCTGAGCACGGGCCTCCTCTACTGAATGAGAGGGGTTAGGCCTTAGTCCACCACGCTGGCCTAATGCGGGTTGGCAGACTTCACATACCTTCGAAAAAAAACATACATATATAGTATTTTTTTTATTTGATTACATGACGAGACTCACGCCTGTTTCCTAAACGGGTAGGCAGAGACAACGGACTTCCACCTGCTACGATCCCTACACACCTCTTTGGCCTCTTTCACTCTCATTATATTCTTCATGCATGCACGTCGGCTTAGGGTACTTCTGACCTAATTAATGAACTAGTATTTTAATGAATATTAATAATGCCTATATTCCATCAAAAGGAACTGTCACTAGAAAGGATATAGAAGAATAGTAGTCCAATAGCATAATGATAATGTGTGTGTCCACCTTTATTCTAGATGGTTGAGCGCACCTGCACATTTTATGTATCGGGTGACATTCAAGCAGGTTTTTTTACTTTTGCTTTACTAATAAAACCACATTGATTACCCGTAGTGCGTAGTAATTAAATTGGTGTGATGTTTTTACGGCTTTTTATGCGTGTGTATGGTTATTTTTTGTTTTGGAATTCATGGTAAGTAGTTTTTTGTTCAAATAACTGCCGATTTGTATGAGCGGTTTTCCACACACTTTACTATGACTATACACGCGAGTGATGACTTTTATACAGATTATTTTACTTTGAATTCTTACTGGTTTATGAATTTAGCATAGTTACGTCTTATAGCGGGTTCACATGGTACCGTTTTACTTGACAGACTGACTTGAATTAACAAAAACTATAGAAGTTTTGTTGATTAATATCTCTGATCTAATCTGAGAACGTTCTCCGAGGTCTTTCCCTGCCAGCTGTCCCATTTTCACAATGTATATATATTTTTCGTTAATCTTCTTCCATCCATCTTCTCTACATTTTTTTTCATCCGAGCTTGGCAAAGTGAGTGCACTACACCTGATGGTAAGCGCAGAGCAATCCAAAAAAACCAGCGACCACCGACAACCCGACAAGATAGCATGATTTTGGAGACCACCGAAGACAATGAGTTTATCGGTAATCACCAGAATCATGCCGGCCTGTATAAATGCTTTTTCACTCTGAAGAGGGAAGAAGCAAATCGAGGGGCCTGCGACAGGGCAAGCGGATAACCGATGCAGGCACAGGGATACAAGCATGTACCCCTATACTCACCCCAACCAACCATCAAGACATGTCGCAAGCCCCTCGGCAGAACCAAATATACATGCACAAATCTCAGTGTGTTTTGATCGTAGACCGCAGCTAGCCAGCGACTAATGTATCACCTCCATAACGGAAAACAAAAACCGCAAATATCAAACATCGAAATTTATTCGCAAAAGTATCTCATTGTAATTTATTGTGTACTGAAATACATTTTTAAGTAAAAAAACCTGTCTCGACGGACGCAATTTACAAGTATCATAACAAAGTACCTGTGACTGTGCTTTGTTATTTATTACTGACTGTATTTTTAAACCTCTTGTTGTGTTCGTTAATAAAATTTGGACGAAGGGTCTTATGATTAACTTTTGAGAAACCCACCTCATCGCTAAAATTAATCTTTTAAAGGTTATCAAAATATCGTGTTATATATATCACGTAAAATAAATGCCGCTCTTTAAAAGAGGATATAATTGGTTGATCGTAAACAATCATTAACGACTTTAAACAAAGTATTTTAAAGTTCTTTTATATAAAAGAACTTGATATGAATATTCATATCACAGAAAACCGATGCCTTCTGGAGGCCTATGTTCCACCATTCATTTCCGAATCCTTATTTTGGGTTCGACACCGATATTGAGGGTGTCCATGGGTGCATATGATGACCAGCTTGCTCGTTTGCCAGCCTTTGCCATAAAAAAGTATGTGTAATCTACCAACTCGCATTATACCAGTGTGCTGGAATAGGGTCTAACCCCTTCATTAATAAAAGAGACCCGTGCCCAGCAGTGGGACAATAACATAGAGCCGTTAAAAATACTGATGCTCATATCTGTGACATTGAAATGTCAATATTCATACTAATTCGCGACTGCAATCAGCAATCAAAGAATTCACTTATAACACATTAAATTGTAAATCTTATTTACAAAGTGGTGGGACCCTCGTTTGCGAGAGGCCGTCTGGGTTAGTACCACCTCTTTGTCTATTTCTGCCGCTAAGCAACAATGTCTAAGCACTGTTGTGTTTCGATTTGAAGGACATTGAAGCCAGTGAAGTTATTGGGCATTATGAGACTTAACATTTCAGTGCCATGCAGTGCTTTGTAATTCAACGTTCTGTGTGGTGTTGCTTATGTTTATGGGCAGGTGTGGCGCTTACCATCAGGCGAGCGTCTTGCTCGTCTCTTAATTCAATCCAATAAAAAAAATACGCGCAATCAACTCAATATAGTGGGTCAATAAGACACATAAACGTGGGCACACGTCATTTTAGATTAGAACACCTACGTGCAGATATTCGATAATAAAATCGGTTTTACAATAAGATTTTTAAAACGTGTACGATTTACTAATGTCGGTAAACGTGGCGCGAATTGTAAATGATCGCAATTCTATGTTTTATGGTGTTTGCCGATATAAACATTAGATTATTATGGATTAGATATGGATGTGTATTAAAAATATTCTTATCATAACCTACATTGCATATAATAAATGTATTTCTGATCCTTCGTCGTATAAATAGTAGTATAAACAAAGTCGCTGTTCGCGTCTGTCTGGTTACCAACTATGTTCTTGTAACCACGCAGAAGATTTTTATCGACTTCGGTTTTCACTTCCATTTAGACAATTTCTTCCGAAAGGTTTATGTACAATACATTAAAAAATAATTTAGAAACAGTTGAGAATTGTCAATGATTTTTAATTATGTTGTAAAAAATAGCGATTTTCAGATGCTTTTGTCTCGGAAATATGGCAGGAGAGAATGAGCCGTGAGCAAAAGCTAATCTTTACATAGTATAAAATGAAGTCGCTTCCGCTGTCTGTTCGCTTAGATCTTTAAACTATTCAACGGATTTTAAGGCAGTTTTTAGCAATAGATAGAGTGATTCATGAGGAAGGTTTTTATGTGTGGGTATTACGCTATAACCCATGAGAGCAGGGCAGTAACATGCAGTAACCGCGAGGGACAGCTAGTTTCCATATAAAGTCAAGTATCCAGATGTCAATGCATTGCATACGTTAGGTACGTGGATTCAATCTGTCTCTAGTTTTATTGGACGGTAAATTATATGTAAAAAATACGAATTTCCTTTTTTAAAGTGATTCAATAATAAAAGTTCATGGGACAAATTCACTTTTTAATATTCCATCAATATATAATGTTCCATGTACGGACATAATTTGCGAATAATTTTCTTATGTGCATATATATTTTTGGTTAAAGCATTATTCTTGACACATTTTATGTTATTCCTAGCATGTACAATTTAGGTGTTGTTTTTTTATCCAGTCGTGTGACGACTAGACGCCGTATGATTGTGGAATTAGAATCAGTCACTGGATAATGACCCGATGAGCATTTTTTTAAATAAGTTTTAATTTTTTAAAATTATTAGTGAAATAATAACCACAGTATCGTTATCGCAAGACTAATAAAGTAATAACATAAGCTCATGCCTGTATCTCCGTAGGTATAGGCAGATGTGTAACTAGCGTACCGATTCACTGAGCATCCTAAACTTAACTTTCACTTTCCTAGGGTTTGAACTCAAAGACTCACGGTCACCTACCTTCTAACCTAAGTACACCACCACTGGTCCAATGAGGTGATTCAATAATAATACTAGCCCTATATTATACACGTCCCACTGCTGGGCACAGGCCTCCTCTACTGAATGAGACGGGTTAGGCCTTAGTCTACCACGCTGGTCTAATGAGGTTATTGGGCTTCTAATAAATTATAAATTTATTACTCTTCGAATTAATGGCACCCTATTCCCATGCGGCTTAATGACTCCAGAACTAGAATATTCCATTACCCTATCTATCTTTCATGCAATAATATGAACGGAATGTGAAACGCGATAAGAAATAGGGTTAGAATAAAAAAAAATATCACCTGCTCATCGCTTACATATTAAGCTGCCTTAAGTACGGGGTTCATTAATGGAGTAAAATATTTTATGGATCTTAAGGATTATAAGCTAGAGTGCAATTATGAATTCATTGGAGTTAACTGACAAGTGCTTATGTCACTTTATAAAATTTGTTTATAAAATAACTAGCTTTTGCTCGCGGCTCCGCCCGCGTGATCTGCTTTTTCCGGGATAAAAAGCAGCCTATGTCTTATTCTGATGTATACGCTATATTATTGTAAAGTTTCATTAAAATCCATTCACTAGTTTTTACGTGAAAGAGTAACAAACATCCATACAAACTTTCATCCCCTATTTTATCCCCTTAGGGGTGGAATTTATCAAAATCCTTTCTTAAGGGATACCTTCGTCATAGTAGCTATATGCATGCAAAGTCTCAGCCCGATTGGTTTAAAATTGACAAAGTTTCATACAAACTTTCATCCCCTATTTATCCACTTGGGGGTAGAATTTATCAAAATCCTTTATTAGCGGATGCCTACGTCATAACATCTAACTGCATGTCAAATTTCAGCCTGATCCCTCTAGTGGTTTGGGCTGTGCGTTGATAGATCACTATGTCAGTCACCTTTGAGTTTTATATATTTAGATGTTGCCATATTAATTATTGTAGTAGTGATGGTTTACTTCAACGTACAAAGTTAGTGAGAACATACATATCTAATTGTTTTTCAAAGATGTATTTTGTTGGAGCATCATAACTTCCATAATCTGACGCGCTCAGGGCCAATTAAACACACTAATCGGTAAACGATTAGCAACTGAAGCAACCCTTAGCGCGGTCAATCTGTGGATGGGTGACCGCTTAGTCGTGATTCAAATTAGCGCCTCCATGCTTCAGAGAGCACGTAAATACTCGATCCTTTTATATCATAGACCGGCAAACGAGCAAATGGGTCACCTGATGGTAAGTGATCTCCACCGCCCATATACACCCACAATACTAAAAGAATTATATGCGTTGCCGACCTTAAAGGGTAAGGGATAATTAAAGGATTGAGAAGAAGGGGGATTTGGGCCTCTGGATCTCGGCAGTTATCAAGCAGGATCTGTGCGAATAGCCAGTGGTGTTTAAAAAAAAAATATCAATATAATGATAGACATTTAAGGATTAACAATTTATTTACGCTAATGTAAAGGTCTAATTAGTGAAACCCTCGTCTCCACGTTTCATCGTGGCCAGCGAAAATAAAACAGAAAAAGAAAGTGGAAAAATCGATAAGAATAAAATTTAGACACACTGACCCATAAACGGGTTAATGGGCCGTATTCCCACGAATGTTAATTACAGGACCGTCCGCTGTTGGCCATTGTTGTGCCGTGGGAGGGTTATGTCCGACAGCAATAAATACCGCACGTATAATCGGCCCGCTTTGGAATCGATTAGTCGAAATCTCTAATCGATAATTGTCGTGAATCGACTTAGGGCGTTGCGTCTTTTTATTAACGATTTATGGAAAACAATATAACTGACGGCTGGTATTTTTAAATTTTACTTTTGGAGATGTATTGTAAAATGTTAGGTTTTTTATAAGAGGCCGGCAAACGAACAAGTGGGTCACGTGGTGGTCGATGATCTCCACTGTCTGTGAACACCCACAATACCAAGAGAATCATGTGTGCTGTGCTGTGTTATAAAAAGGAATGGGCTTAGAAAAAGGATTGGGATTTGAGCCTCCGGAAATCTCACTTACTGTACGAAACGCATTATTCGTATGCTGCACTTCACGTTGGTTTTTTATGGGACTGGACAGACAAACCGGTTCATACATATATGCAATAACATTTTAACCCCTTCAAAGTAAAAATTTATGTTATTTAATAAATTCCGTAGTTAAAAAAAAACATAAATGAAACATTCCCCATGACCGATTAAGTATGTAAAATACAACTTTATATTATTGATTTGAGTTAATGAATTTATCAAAATAAAATTAATATCTCAATTTTTACTTGATGTGAGTTTAAATGTTATTGCTTATTTGCATTCATATATTATATTATGTAGACAAAACTGCCTTAGGTTAGGTTTTATGAAAATGCAATAAAACTGTTATTTACTTGCCTTTTCATAATCCTATATTTACAATAAAATAAGGTTAAAACGACAATAAACCTACAGTCCTATATTACACACACACAGGCAAATATCATCAAATGATAGCAAAACAAGATATTAACTCGAAGTAAACATCGTAATCCTCAAGGCATTATTTCATATCTCTTTATGATACCTCAAGATGTGGCATGTAATAAATTATGTAATTACCATCATTAGGTGTACTTCTCTTACATACATAGGTAAGCAACGGGTGTGAGTGGGACAGATACAACGCTCCTATTTCTTGTCACTGAATCAGGTTTAACCGGGATTATAGTTAATGTCGATGATATATTGTCAGTATAGTGACAATGTCGTCTATACAACATAACATTGGATCCAATGTTGGTAGTGGATTTGTATAAATGTACAAACGTTTGGCGCATATTTTTTTACCCCGCAACGGCGCAATGGTTACACTAGAACTGATGATAAGTAGGTGCAAACCACAAACAATGACTATCATCGAGGGACGCTATGTCTATAGTCGCTAAAATAAAATAAGTTTTAAGAAAACTTAAAAACAGTATTAAAAAAAATAATGTCTATTGGCCCTTTTGGAGTCCGGTGCCTGTTTTGCTCCGGTCAGCTGAAGTTGCATTTTTAAGTCTGTTTTGAATATAAATTCCAACACAATAACACAATTGCGACGAGTATGCTGGTGGCCGTTTTAGAGTTTTATTTTTTATTCCGTACTGCATCATTAGATCTTAATCAAATTTATGTGGGACCACGTCTTAGCCAAAAGCTATCATTTTTTTTTAAAAAGACATCGGTCCATAATTGGCAGAGAAATCGATGTATATAAAAAAACAAACAAAAAAATTAAAAAACTTTCGCAAATGAGAACCTCTTCCTTTTTGAATTTGATGAATAATGTTAGCTTGGAGCAACCGCCTTTGGATCGTGATCTTCACCATATGTATGGTCTACATACGGTACATTATGTATAGACTTCTATGTGAAACTATCCCTAAACAAAATCGAATAACGTCACGCTACATATATTTTACAACACATTCAAAAACTGATTTGGTTAAAAACACAATGACACGCTCGCATGCTCATAATGCTCATCAACTAATGTTGTACAACTCATCGATACATCGATAAACAACGGAATATCGATTCGAATATCCGAAACAATGCGGTTATGTCGACACGTTTGAATTTAGCGCAGCCCAATCAAAGGAGCCAATTACGTGAACGTATAGCAATAATTGTGGTCTGTTTAGGTTAGTTCTGATTGGAGGTTTGTTTGTACAACGTGTGCTGGTTGTTTATCGTAGTTTTTTGTTGATTGCGGATTGCAATAGCTGATTTGCTGTATTCTTGCTGCATTGTGGCCAATGTATTTCGCATCCCTTGTTACTCGTTTGGTTGATTGTGCTAATATTAAGGGTTAATAATATATCCATATAAAGCAAAATTTGTTGTGGTATTTAACAAAAATAATCAAAATTAGTGAGGTTTTATGCTATGAATTGGAATCCGACCATAAGGCTATGCATTTTTTTCGCACGATCCAGACAATTAAGGCAACACCATTATCAGGTAAAGCTAAATTGCTTTATTACTTGGCTGCTTTGTGAGATTGACAAATGCTTAAAGTTCTAGCGAGCCGCGCTGGCTTCGCACGGGTAAAAATATGTTGGTTAGTTAGGTTAAAAATTAGTTATAAATAGCAGAAAAGATTTGTACTTAATGCAATATAAACCCAGAAAATCGCCAAAAATCGTTAATTATTTACATCGAATCATCCGACCGCAAGTCACATCCCTACGATTTCGATTTTGACGTTGTGTCCAACGGCCGAATAAATCCACCATTGTGTTGTTAATTGCCGATCGATATGTTAACTGAACTATGACCGACGTTGTGGGATCGGTCGGTTGTTCCGCTCTTTTCGTTCGGTCCCATTTTTTTCGGCACAGCTTTTGTTACGTCCCTATATTGTGGCATTCATTAGACCTCTATTATTGTGATTTGAATTGTTGTCTGTGGGTGTGTAAGGGCTTGTGGTTAACGATACAATTGTAACAGGCTTGTTAAACTTATGATGGATGATTGTATGTTAAAAATGCATCCTGCTTTGTAGGATGGAAGACCTAAAGGATGTCAAAGGTACTCTAATTTTTATAGTATATACCGGCAGATGAGTGAGTCACCTGATTGTAAGTGATCTTCACCGCCCGTGTACGCCCACAATACCAGAAGAATCATGGGCGTTGCCGACCTTAAGGGATATAATAAAGAGATTGGGAAGCAGAAAGGGATTTGGGCCTCCGTATATCTCATTCACCATGCGGAATGCAGCAGCAAGCGGCTACTTTATGTCTGTTTTCTGTGAGACAGTGGTGACGATCGAACCGATCGAACTTACCTTAACCTAATTGTGAAAATCCACTTAGATACAAATTTATAATTTGTCACTGTAAAGATAATCTTCAAACCATCGCGATTAATCCAACTTAAAAAAAAACACATACAAACTGGTACATTCGTTTAGGCACTATGCATAGATACACACAAACAAACGCGTGCTCAAATTTATAACACCGCTCGTTGTTGTCGGGTGTTAAAATGTATACAGGTTACATTTCAGTTACAGAGAACTTGTAAAAAATAATTGTACCAATTTACAAAAAAAAAATACTTTACAAGTCCAACATTCGGGCGTACAAGCACAGTTACTGTAACACTTTCGTTGTTATTCAAATGGCCACCTAATCTAATTTCACCGAGAACCACCCCGTTCACCCCGAGGTAGGGTTGCTAACCTATACATGAGTCGTTAGGGAATGCTGAAAAAATTGTACCTTTAGTTTTTTCGATATAATATAATGTATCGATAGTTTTTTGCGATATATATATTTTTTTTTTATTTATTGTGGGGCTCTATGCCCCACTCTCGTGCCTCTGATACTATTTTTCAGAGTGTTTTTGGTAACACCTAAAAATGCACATACCTTTATTTAAAAATTGTATACACTTAAAAACTCTGGTAAAAATCTCTGACTTATAAAATAAGTTTGTCATAATCAAAATACATACATATGCGATTTATAAAAAGAAGACTTGTCATAACAGTTTTTTTATACAAAGTACCGATAGAAATTATGTCATAAACAATATGTTTATAATAGGATTCTATAATGGGTCGTCCAAATATCAAGTCGATATTGCGATATATCTATATCGATATATCAACATCTATACTTTTTGAAAATCGTAACATGATAAATATTGGTTATGACTTTTTGCATTTCCGACATAAATATATGTTTAATCAATGTTTACATATCTTTAAAAAAACTTTGAAATCGCTTATTTTTTAATACTGTACCTGGCAGAGGGTCGCGTAAAGGTAAATTATCACTATAACCACATAACAATCATTGAGGAAAGAAGAGGGAAGTTTGGGGCTAGTTGGGCTTCCGGTAATATTTTATTTTTCTCTATTTATAATAAATGCTAGCCTATGCTAAAATATTATACGCAAAAATATTATTCTTAAGAATAAAGCTACCAACCCTACATGCTCGCAGAGATAAAAAAACGCCCGTCCTTATTTAAAGGTGTGTGCTCTTTTTCGATGGAGTTACGGCCCGTTTTACTTTAACCGTCCTATTTTATCTACGCCGACATGGCGAGTTTTTATTTTATGTTCAAACCTATTTTTTTTTCTTCACACGAACGATGTACTGGAAAATGCGGTTAGCTAAACATATTTTTTTAATGGTGAAAATATTTTCTCCGTATTTTTTGTGGTTAAATATTAAGGGCCTGTTAAAAAGTCGGTGATTAACTCGACTCACTCTTAGTCTCAAATCAATTTACAAGGTGGTAGGTCCCGCGTATGCGAGAGGCCGTCTGGGATAGTACCACCGCTTCGTTTATTTTTGCCGCCAAGCAACAGTGTGTAAGCACTGTTATGTTTCGGTTTGAAGGACATTGAAGCAAGATAATAACAATAAAATAACTTTGATTTTATTTTTTTTTACTAGTCCTGTATTATTTACGTCCCACTGCTGGGCACGGACCTCCTCTACTGAATGAGAGGGATTAGGCCTTAGTCCACCACGCTGGCCTAATGCGGGTTGGCAGACAACTTCGAAATTGAAACCATAAAAAAATCTCATTTTTTTCTAGGTCACCGGTCTTCATGATCCGATATCAAGATGTCTTTTTTTTAGTATATTTCTTTTGTTCAACAACTTGGAAGTTTTTCAAAACATCAATCTAGTTATGTGAGCGTTTTAAATATAACACGGTTACACAAGGCGTTGACAATGAGCGGAGCATTTTAACTGGAAACTAAAATTAAACTGTTCTATTTTGATGCCATTGTTTTTTAGTAGATTAAAATCTTTTATAAGTAATGGATATATAAATAAAAAAATACAGATGTGTTAAATAATTAACATGAATTAATTAACCAACGAATTTTAATACGCAAATGCAAAAAATATTACCGAAGGCTTCGTTGTACGTAGGGGCAGACACATGATACCATATCTCATTCTCTCGCAGGCTAACTACTATTTATGAATATGTTTGTCGCTTTATACTGTCGCTTTTTCGTTTTATCGAATTTTGAAATCATAAATGTGCTAAAGAAGTTTCACTTCATACGCACTCGCTCCTATCACAATATATATTTTTTGCATTACCTCTACGCCCTTAGTAACGGCTTCATTCGTATCAGCAGTTTATCAAGTGTTGTCCAGAGTTACAAATCGAATATCGACATGGAATATACAAGGTGGTAGGTCCCTCGTATGCGAAAGGCCTCACTAATGAAAATCCGAGCTCAGAATTTCTTTCCAAATTATGAATTCCCGCCGGGTTGGTTATTAAGACGAGGCATTAACTCCGCCAGCGCCAGGAAGTCAGGCTTAACCGCTAATTAATAAGGAAACTGACTAAATATTGTGGGTATATTTCACTATAAAATGTTGATATAGTTACATTTTGAGGAACATCTTTTATTCTTTGTCTATTTCTGCCGCCAGGCAACAAGGTGTAAGCACTGTTGCGTTTCGGTTTGCAGGACATTGAAGCCAGTAAAATTACTGAAATTATGAGACTTAACATCTTAGGTCTCAGAGTGGCGAACGCAGTTTAGTGCCAGACAGTGCTTTGTAATTCAAAGTTCTGTGTGGTGTAGCTTCTGTTTATGGGTAGTCGTGGCGCTAACCATCAGGCGAGAGCATTGCTCGTCTTGTCATTCAATTGAATACAAAGAAAGTGACTCATTGAATAAAAAAAAATGTGTCCTAGCAATGCAATCGTAATTAGTACTATGGGTGGTGAAATACCTATATTGCACTCTATACGTAGCTTAAATTACATCACAGCTTTCTGTAACACGTTGCAGATATATAAAAAAAACAATGTGACAACTAATAAAAATAACAATTTTACGCCTCTAAAGCTTGTAACACTAAATAAATTTCACACCGTGCGTCAGTTTTCCGCTCAAGTAGCGCGTTGCGTTTGATCTTTTTTAAACTGTCAGGATGTGACTATCCGTTAATACGACGCCTCGTGGATACGGTAATGTTAATCTTTGGTAAGACAATATTATTTTTCTGACCTTGTGCCAATGATGTCACGTACTTTTTTTTGGCTATAGCGAAATGGAGATCGTAGTTCAGTTCATTAGTTTCGTCGTACTGAAAAAAATCACTTATAACTGGAATCATAACTTATGATTAGTATACAATCAAATTAGCTATCTCTAGACTATAAGATCATATTAGGTTAAAAAAATTGTTTTGAAGCCCTAAGTAGAATGATCCCTTATGAGATGCTCCCAAGTATACTCAAAAAAAAATAAAAATTCTGAATATAATTTTGTTAAAAAAATATATTTTAAATACCTTATTGTTCTTAAGCTATTTCAGTCACGTACAAAATCTGTCTCTTAAGTTAACAGAATGATTTTTACAAAGGCTGTCATTTTTAGGTCGAATTCTTGAGATGTTTAATAGTTCTACATTTTAGACTCGACCAAGATTTCGCCGAAATTTTAAAACGGCGATTTGTTACGCGCTGACTGTTATTTTTAAATGTTCCCAATGTTTGTTATTATAATTGTCCGAGGTGCCAATCACGTGCAAACTTAGACAGATCGTGTTCCTTCAGTTTTCTGCTCCGATTGGCTTTGAAGGCGGTTTGTTTTTTTTCTTTGATGTAGCACAACGTAACTGGATCGACGTGTTCAAGTTCTTAGAAAAGGTTAAATTATATTTTAGTAAAACTTTTAAAAAAAGTGTGTGTGTGCATTTAACACTCGGCAGAAGTGTTCAGAATTATTAAAATAAATTAATTAACCAACGAATTTTATTACGCAAACGCATAAAACTAAAACTCGTGAACCTACAAGTTGGTAGGTCCCTCGTATGCGAGAAGCCGTCTGGGTTGATGCCATCGCTTTGTCTATTTCTGCTGCCAAGCAACAGTGTGTCTGTTGCGGTTTGAAGGGCATTAAAGCCAGTAAAATTACTGGGCATTATGAGACTTAACATCTTATGTCTCGAGGTGACGAGCACACTTCAGTGCCATGCAGTACTTTGTAATTCAAAGTTCTGTGTGGTGTTGCTTCTGTTTATAGGCAGGCGTCTGCTCGACACGTCATTCAATCATATAATTAAAAAAAAAACAAAAGTATGAAACCAAAGAATTCCCTGTTTCTACTAACGAAAACCTCTCTCTTGTCCACAGGTACAGTGCAGTGTTATCTATGTACGCCAGCAGGCGGTAACGGTGTGTGTGTGTGAATGTGGCAAGACAGCTGATCGCGCTGGCGTGGTACGGGACCGGCGGTGGCGCGATGCAGGCGGGCGGCGGGTGGTTTGTGCCTTGGACTATGGGGGTGCAAAAGTTCGCCGTAGCGCTGCCGATGGGCGGGGTGGTGCCGCTGGTACCGCCTCTGCTGGCAGCGCTCCCGCCAGCGCCGCCGCCACTCAGGCTGATAGCGCCGCCCATGCAGCATCAGGCGCCTGGAAGAAAGGTATGATGGAGACATTAATAAATACACCCAACAGTCACACACATAGTCCTGACCCCACAGTAACATACGAGTCTTGTGTCGTGGGTATCAGGAACTACGAGAGACTTTCGGTCTCACCACACCCAGACCCCGAAACAAATATTTGTGGATCACACAAACATTTGTCTCGGTGCGGAGATCGAACCCGCGGCCTCTCGCTTCACAGCCGGCTACTCGCCCGCTGCGCCACGGAGGCTGTCATTAATGCATTGCACATTGCAGCATTGATGTTTATGATAAACAAGCTGGTTAGCTGATGTTAATCCACCACCGCTGAAAATCCTGGGCAGAGAAATCAAATTTTTGTTCTTCGATAATCTGACTGGCCGTATGAAAGCTAATTTTTTTCTTCAACTCCGTCTTTTTTTTATATTGCATAGACCGGTAAATGAGCAAGTGGGTCACCTGACGGTAATTGATCTCCACCGCCCATGTACAATTCTTGAAGAATCATAGGCGCGGTACCGACATTAAAGGGAAGGGATGATTAAGGGATTGGAAAGGGGAGAGGGATTCAGGCCACCGATTATCACACTCACTCTTCGGAGAGAAAAGAATCAAATCGAGGGGCCTGCGACAGGACAGGCTGATGACTGATCCAGGCACAACGATGGACCCCTATACCCGCCCCAATCTACCATCAAGTCACGTCGCAAGCTTCTCAGAAGTGCCGGATATATACTGGCTGATTCTAGAACGCGATCCACACAAGGCGTGTGGATCACTATGGCAGACTTTAACACCATGTGTACGGTGACCATCCGGGCGGATATGAATATCCTATCACCAGCAAAATAAAAAAATATATAAAACCAAATCTGCCAATACCTTTACAAGCTTTGTGTATTTCTGATACGTCATTATATTGTTCACTATTAAAACGTTTTATTGAAGTGAAATCTCGTATTACATTAAGGGTCGGTCGGTTCAAATGACGTAGGGTGAAACTGGGTCATACGAACATGCTGTTTAATGCCATTTATAACCGACTCCAAAAAGGAGGAAGTTTTATATTTGTCTGTATTTTTTTAATGTATGTTACGCACTATCTTCTTCAAATGTAAACAGATTTGGATAATTTTTGTATTCTGATAATGACTGCCTCGGTGGCATAGTACGCCTGTAATGAGTGGTAGAGTGAAACTGTAACAGTTTTGTCTATAGCATGCATGAGCCGGCTCGACCACCACTGTCTCACAGAAAACCGACGTAAAGTAGCGGCTTGCTGCTGCGTTCGTACGGTGAGTGAGATATCCGGAGGCCCAAATCCCCCTTCCCAGTCCCGAATTAATCCTTTCCTTTAAGGTCGGCAACGCACCCATGATTCTTCTGGTATTGTGGACGTATATGGCCGGTGGAGATCACTTAACATCAGGTGACCCACTTGCTCGTTTGCCGGCCTATGCTATATTAAAAATAAACCCGATGGGGTAGGCAGAGGTGTAACCAGTACACCCACATTTAGCCGAACGTATTTCCATCCCATGATGTGATAGGGCGAGCCTATTTCCGTACTGGGCACAATTCCAGACTCCGAGACTGAGTATTTCGTGATAGATAAACCTAATACCATTTTTACCTGATCCGGGAATCGAACCCTCAGCATAGCAGTCGTACCGCGTAGGTACGCAATACAACTGCGCTGCCGCGGCAGTACCTTTATTTGTACCTAGTATAAATCTGTACACACAACAAATGTATCTTTTCCGCTAACGTAAGCAGATACAATGTACCTCACATACATGGTATAACAAACACTAACTTTTCCTCGCGGCTGCGCCCGCGTGATCTGCTTTTTCCGGGATAAAAAGTAGCCTATGTTACTCGTGATAAAGTAGCTTTCTAACGGCAAAAGAATTTTTGAAATCGGTCCAGTAGTTTTTAAGTTTATTCGTTACATATAAAAATACAAATCTTTCCTCTTTATAATATTAGTGTGGATTGGGATTAAAAAATTCCAAAGCTAAACACTTGAGATGGGGTCCCGAGATAAAATAAAATTTTACATCGTTTCATTTAATATTTTGATGACGCTAGCATCCGCATACAGTCAACAAAGCTCTTTTAACCTACTTAAAATTGAGGTTTTGTATTTAAGTCTTATTTTTAACATCTTACCGTTTCCTACACAATCTTCAAATGTTTATTATCGATTAAAATATGAATACCAAAATAATAAAAGCGCATACGTGCTTACACACTGTTGCTTTTCGGCAGAAATAGACAAATCGGTAGTACCAACCCAGACGGCCTCTCATTACGAGGGACATACCACCTTGTGAAGCATATCCAACAAGTTCAATAAACATATAAATATAACATGTGAACAAAATGAAATGAATTTTACGAAAATAAATATACTAATACATATATTCAATTTGCATTTAGTGGGTATTGGTGGGTTAACGTGTATTATACGACAATATTATAATGTTCAAACTACCGCACTCGTCTTGTATGTAATATCATTTTCTACCCCATCGGTGTGTCACAAAATACCCCATCTCGTGGCCTCATTGCGCCCCTTCATCATCCATCTCAGTACCGGCCGACTATAAATCACGCGTATATCTCGCGGTTGCCTTTTCTCATTAGACCGTATGGCCCCAAATCACCCGACTTATTCTCATAGTCCATCGGCTCGAAAGGACCTGTACCGTAGTATTTTACGCTTTGTGCCCGCACAAAACAATTTTGACCATTGTCTGGGGGGTATAAAAATGGAGTAATAGAAAAGGACTGACGAGGGTCGACTATCTATTTCTGAAGGTAATTCTGTTCGCGGCTCTCATTCGGACCGGAGAGACCCCGATGTCGTTCGGGGTATTGAATTTCATAACAAGATTGTTATTTGTAATGCTGCCGAATTAGGGCTTATTTGTACGTATTGTATTGAAAATTGTAAGGTAAATAAACAGTGGGCCGCGTATTTTCATAAGTGGCTTTGCGTTCGGCCACCTGAGAGTATTGGCAATTTGTTACTTGAACAAAAACAATTGAATGTCTCATTGCGATACCCCAATAGCATTTCTTGTATTTTTGTTTTAGAAACAATGCTATTTATTTAAATATTTAGTGATTAATGTAATAGAAATATATTGCCGAAAATATTACAAATGAGATGAATAAAAAAGAAAAATAAGGGCATTTGATAACAAACGAGGAAGTGAATTACTGGCTGGTACGTGATCTTCACCGTTCATAAAATACCCACAATACTAGAAGATTACTGATTTATCAGAAAACGGTTGAAGATTGTCATGGGGATTGGGCGCCTGGAAACTTACCACCTCACTCACCTACCATACGCATCAGTCACCTATGAGACAGTGGCACTCCCAGTAAATCACCGCAGGCGCTTTGCACTTAAATTATACTATCGGCGATGTCCACACAATTTTATACGACACCCATTACCTACTAATTATGATTACTCCATTGACATACCTTCAACAAGATCCCGGTATCTTCATTCCATATCTACATACGCGGTAACTAATATGCTGAAGATATCACGTGGTGCCCCCCGCCCCGCTTACCCCATTCCTCGCCTAGTGTCAAGCTTGCTATTATTAACTTACTATCTAAAAGACTAGTTTAACTAGTACGGATTTTTGTGTGGCTTAAGGCAGGGCCGATAGCGTCGTAAAAGGCACGCGGTGTCTGTAGCAATGTAATAAAGACATAAATTATTTTAGTGTTCAAGTGCAATTAAATTGCGCCTATGAAATGTCAGCAAAATACAAAAAGCTAGATATAATAAAGTATTGATATAAAACTAATTTAAACGGATTTTATCGCGGTTTTTTATTAATTTTGACGTCACACGGTGGACTGAACTGGCCACGAAGGCTAAAAAGTCTTCGAAAGTAAAAAAACGCGATAAAATCCGTTTAAATTAGTTTTATTCCAATGAGTAATACCTACTCGCGTAAATCAAATTATGCATGAATGCAAATTTACAGTATTATGCATGATCGGTCGACGATATAAAAAAGACTTTGGGCTGGATGTGGTTTAGATTGGCGTAAGATAGGGACGAATGGCAACAACAAAGAGAGGACTATGTCCAGAAGTAGGTCGACACGGGCTGATAATGATGATGATGTATGAATGCAGTTTTATATAGGAGGCAAAAACTAAAATAATATTTCTCAAAGAATATCAAATGTACCTATATAAAGTTTACCAACCCATATTAGTTCTGTGTGGCAGACTAAGGCCTAGCTTCACTTATTAACGGAGGCATGTGCACAACACTGATGCAGTGAAAGGCAAGGGTGTGAGAAATATTTCAGGATTAGCCAGGCCTAAAATGACTGCTACCAGTGACGAAATATAGATATAGATAAAGGCACCTGGTAACCAAGCTAACAGGAGTTTGATGGAGGCGATCCTCACCTAGTCTTCACATTGCTACGCTCACGAATAAAGTGATGATATTCTTATTAAAAGAAAAGATTCTGGAATGGAGGCCACGTACTGGTAAGCGCAGCATTGGACGTCCGCATACAAGGTGGACAGACGACCTGATAAAGGTCGCAGGAAGTCGCTGGATGCAGGCCGCTTCCAACAGGTCGGTCTGGAAATCTTTGGAAGAGGCCTATCATCAGTAGTGGACGTCCTGTGGCTGATGATGATGCTGATGATGATGATTCTTATTATTCTTTAAACATAATCGCCACAACTCTCACCGCGTCCCACACACCTTGTACCTAATTGGTTCGCAATGCGAGGCGTTTAATAATCCTCGGAACATGTCATCGACTTAATTTCTATCCACCTCGGCCCGGCTAAATATTTCAATTGTGACTGACATTGGCTATGAAATACGCTATGGTATGTTTTCTGGTTTATTATTTACTATAAATTATGTATTTAATAATCTTCACCTCCAGTAAAACAAGGGCATCATTCAATTTACACTAACATTATAAAGCGGAAAGATTTGTATTTTTGTATGTAATGAATAAACTTAAAAATTATTGGACCGATTTCAAAATTATTTTGCCGTTAGAAAGCTACATTATCACTGAGTAATATAGGCTATTTTTTTTATCCCGGAAAGCAGATCACGCGGGCGGAGCCGCGAGGAAAACCTAGTATTTTATAAAATGAGTTATATATGCCAAACTGCTCCAAAAACACCCACTAATCTGAGGAACAAATGCGTATTTTTTTTTCAAAAAACGCTTTTTTAAAAATCCTTGCTTAAAGAAAGTACAAATAGTCATAATTACAAAATTAGGTTTTATAAAACATATTACATGTTTTATAAAATATTGTATAAAATGATACAAAGTGCTTATCCAATTGTGTTAATACATAATAACGCTTAAAAGGCAAAAATATCTAAGCAACATTGATTAAACTTTACGGGAGAGTGAATTTCTAGAGAAAAAAAAATATTGGTTGTCTGTAAAGTCGGTTTACTGACGATAGTTGAACGTGACAACGTCTTAAGAAAATACTGATGGAATAGTAGAATTTTTCAAAAGAAAATTTTAATTTCATTTGTTTAATATTTCGATTGAATAGTAAAGCCATCGATTTTTTACTGAAATAGTTCTGTTAACTTATTGTTTTAATTTTGTCAATTATAGCATAACCTACAATCGCTGCACTAGCGGACTGATGCTATTCATTTTAATGATGAAAGCACGAATATTCGACAATATATCACTGAATATATAATTAATATCGAAAGAATCATTACCTTTATCGCTGTAATTATCGTTGCTATAAACAATTGACACCACATTCATTTTTCACTGCACTTGATACTCGATCAAAACATGTAAATGTACTATAGTATAGCAGCTGTCCATGCAGACGCATCGCTCACTGAAGTAGGAGAGAGACGGATGTCGAACGCTGCCGAACGCAAAGGCCGATTGTGCTTCTTTGTCGCTCGTTACGTGCTCTCGCTTGCACTTCAAGCCTTACGTAGAACGCCTCAGAGCGAGGTAACGCCGCATGAGTCATGTTTTTTCGTGCGTGCAGCCGGCTCTATCGAATTATAAGACGTTGTCACGTCAAAAATCATAAAAGTTATCAAATTGTCGAATTTCAAAGATATATTACTTTTATTATTGTTTTTCTAGAAATTTCAACTTTAAATCACTCTCCTGTAAAGTTTAGATATTTTCGGCCTTTCAAGCGTCTATAAAATCAATAGAATTGATTGCCGACCCACGTCACCTGCGCCTGAATCCGCTAGTGTTTATTTTGTATTCGTCTGTTGAACCCCATTCCACTAGCTTATACTGATCATTCGCTAATTAATTGCATGTAATTTTGTTTTCTTACAATTTGACATGTGTATAATATTGTTTTATTTTCGCACTCAAGTGTTAATTAAGTTGATGGTAATTGCATCAATTTATTTAATATGGGTCCAGGATTTACCATAATTGTGCTAAGTATGGGGTTAATTATTTTTTTATTCTGGCTCGGCAAAGTGAATATCCTGAACCTAATAAGTAAAGTGCAGTGCAAATATTAAACATATACACCCAACAGTCACATACATAGTCGTGACCCCACAGTAAGATACGATTCTTGTGTCGTGGGTATCAGGAACTACGAGAGACTTTCGGTCTCACAACACCCAGACCCCGAAACAAATATTTGTGGATCACACAAACATTTGTCTCGGTTCGGGGATCGAACGCGCGGCCACTCGCTTCACAGCCGGCTACTCGCCCACAGCGCCACGGAGGCTGTCAAAATATTATGTCAACCTTTAAGTAACATTGCGTCTCTCGACGATGGGAAGGATTATGCCAGCCTGAAGTTACTGGATATGAACTGGCAGACCCCGGAATGCGACTCGCCTTAATGAGCCACAATGGTTTTTAACCATGTGTACGATGCTCGCTATCCAGTCGGCCACCAGAATACCTGATATTTATTAACCAGCAGAAAAAATATTATAATATCTTCAAAAATAAAAAATACCAAAGTCGTAACAATCTGTTCTTACATAAGATTCCCGCGATTCCCGTCGGTTTTCTGTGAGACAGTGCTAACAAGCCGGCCCGTTCATGCTGTAGACAAAACTGTCTACAGCGTGACTCTACCAATCAGAAAAACTTAGCACTTAGCACATAGAGACGATGACGCTACAAAGTAACGCGACTCTAACTCGGGGCCCCGTGACCCCCACGAATCGAATCCAAATCCGTCTACACACGCCCAAAGCATCAATTAGCGTGCGAGTTAGATATTGACCGCAGACCAGTCCCATGGCGGTAATTACCCCATGATTTATAGCGAAAACACCCACCATTATACCATGGTGTATGGTAACATGTTAATTTTAGCCCTCCAAATAACCACTGTTATCTTGTCGTGTGCCCTTGTTAAGATAATATATTTTAGGGGTACATAATCAAATTGTTTGGGATTGGATGTGGCTAATTGTGATTATATAGATTTTTTGTTTTCATACCTATATGTTCTAAAATCATATATACGCTATCACGTCTGTAATCCGTGAAAGGGTAGGCAGAGGGCTTACCAGTTCACGCACATTTTGCTGAGCTTATTTTCGTCCCATGATGTGATAAGGGGCGAGCCTATCGCACGAACCGGGCATAAATTCTAGACTCCCAAAAACTCTAGAAAAACCCAATAGAATTTTACCCGACCCGGGGATTGAATCCGAGACCTCAGCACCTCAGTCGTACCGCGTACGCAATACAACTGCGCAATCAAGGCAGTCTCAGTTCAGTTGTTAAACAATATTCGATGTATTAGGCCAATATTAAACAGTATCCAACTGCTGGGCACTGGCCTCATCTACTACTGACATGGGTTAATCGTCAGTCCATATCGGCGTAATGCAGACTGCACCTAGGTTCGAATTTCTTATGGGAATTTTCAGATTAATTAGTTACCCGCCACTTTATATACAAATTTGGTACTAACGTATCTTTCTAAAAACAACTTTTATTTTTTTCCCTATCCGAAGAGGGAAGAAGCATTTATATAGGCCGGCATGATTCAGATGACCACCGATGAACTCATTGTTTGTGGGTGGTCGCTAGTTTTTTGGACTGCACTACGCTTACCATCAGGTGCAGTGCAGTCACTTTGCCGTGCTCGAATAATTAAAAAAACAAGTCATATACTCGTATACCGTGATTATTATGATGGTAATTTAAATTATCGCATCAATTTATCTTCACCTTCATTATGCATATAAAAAGATATGTTAAAAATGTACTGGATGAATAAAATTGCTATGTTACAAAAATAAAACGTGCCCTACAGGTGACCTTTACAATAATACATTATTATTTATCACACAATCAACAAATCACACGTTGGACCTTGCGACAACGGTAAATGTCAAAACGCGATCGACAAAATATACCGATTATCGATTCAATCATAATATAATCGATTAATCTATAATTTTATCGCTGCTCGTATCAGGTAGCCAATAAAACGAAAAGCATTTATAACCTATCAACATGAGCAATAAACGGTTAAACAACATTGTGCCACACCCACAAATGCACTAAAGGATTATTTTAACCCTCCAGATTAAGCACCTGTTAAAGGCGATCACTATGTAATTATTTTCTTGGTGTTATCTCGAGAAAACGCTACTCCGTGCAACGCGCTGCGGGTCCTAAAGACCCCGAGTCTAATAACTGACTCCCTATTAATCGGAATATCGAGTGAACGCGATCACGCGTTAATTTCTCTTGTATGATCAGGCTGTGTTTAGACGACGCGAAAAATTTCGCGCGGCGGCCGCGCGGCGGCTGCACGAAATTTTTCAGTCATAGCAAATGTATGTCTTATTAACTAGGACTTAACGTTGTAATTCTTTGTGAGTAACCAACCAACTTGTTGACTAAGCCATAATGTTTAATACTTCGCAACGCTCCAACCACGCGGCGACTGCGCGATCGTGCAAACGGGAGCGCGGCCGCCGAAAAATTTCGTGCAGCCGCCGCGTGGTTTTTTCGCGTCGTCTAAACGCAGCCTCATAGTTGTGTGTAGAGTAAAAACCACAAGTGGAATGGGAGTGTTACATTTAACGATTCGATTTATAGCACATTTTAGGGTTGATATTTTATTGATTTTCATTGGGCGTGTTTTTGTGTACAAAAAGTTTAGGTTGCTAAGTTAGACACTCAGCAAAAAGGTCTAAGCGAGTCGTAAAGTCAGTTTGACTAATGACATATTATTGCTTTATAATTACTAATACAGATAGTACTATGCGCCTGTATCACCACCTTTGAGTAAATGCTACTTACCAAATTAAATATTACATGTTCAAATACAAATCACACTTTGACTTAACTATATACTGTCAGAAAGACCTATGGATGGATGGAAAGGTGGGCACTTGAATTAACGCCAGGCTGAAAGAAAAAAAATATACTTCGAAAAAAAGTGTGCGTATTTTAAACATAATAATATACTCAAACATGTAGAGATATATAAAACCAATAGTCTAATTAAAACTGTCGCATCGTTGAATATAATTTCTTTTGATCATTCAACAATACGATGCAGCTAATAAAAACTATTTTCATTTGGTGCCTCGTTAAAATATATAAATTGAAAGATCAAAAGATTTCATTAGTTCGAAATTTACTTAGAAATAATTTTAATGTTAGGTGTATTTTCGATTCGTCAATATAATCTGGGGCGCGTTGGAAGAAACTCAAAACTTGGCAGAAATCTACTGTGCCGACTCCCGGTTTTAACTGAAACTAGAACTCATCAAAGTCGACTTTGCAAAGTCAACTTAAAAACAGTAACTATCTATCAATATTTTTTGTGTTACTATTATAAGTCGAAAATATCTTTATTATAAACTAGCTTTTCTTCTCGGCTCCGCCCGCGTGATCTGCCTTTTCCGGGATAAAGAGAAGCCTATGTTACTCAGTGATAATGTAGCTTTCTAACGGCAAAGAATTTTTGAAATCGGTCCAGTAGTTTTTAAGTTTATTCGTTACATACAAAAATACAAATCTTTCCTCTTTATAATATTAGTGTAAATAAGTTAGATAGATAGATAAAATAGATGCAAATACGCAATAAAATTTAAATCCACATCAAGTAAAAATGTTGATATTGTTTTTATTTTTCTAAATTCATTAACTTAAATCAATAATTTAACGTTCTATTTTCACCTTCGGTCTTATCGCAACCGGCGATTTCATCCAGACAATCTTAAAATAGTTATCGAACAATAAAAACAATCCGCTTAGTGTTTTTAAGTCTATCGATTTTTCCACCTACAATGTCACCTTGCTTCGTACTTTGAACCTGTCCTATTGACATTTTGTTGATATTAATGTCTAAGGAATTCATTTTATGCAGTCTGTGACGCACTTTCTAGATAAAAGGTTTGTAATAAAAATCCAATTGATATAATAATATTTTATAACAAGGTGACCCTTGCGAATACTTCACACCGATAGTGGTCAGTTACGTATTTTTTTTTATTTGATTGAATGACGAGACGAGCAAGGCGCTCGCCTGGTGGTAAGCGCCACACCTGCCCATAAACAGATGCAACACCACACGGAACTGAATTACAAAGCACTGCAAGGCACTGGGCTGCGCTCGTCATCATGAGCCATAAGATGTTAAGTCTCATAATGCCCAGTAATTTCACTGGCTTCAATGTCCTTCAAACCGAAACACAACAGTGCTTACACTCTGTTGCTCGGCGGCAGAAATAGACAAAGCGGCGGTACCAACCCAGACGGCCTCTCGCATACGAGGGACCTACCACCTTGTATCTAATTCTCTTGAAGAACTTTGTATTGTATATAATAATAAAGTGGTCGTAAATTAACAATACAACAAATTACCATGACCATCGTACCAAATGGTGTTAAAACCTGCCATAATGACCTTACACACCTCGTGTGGGTCCGAGGATCAGCCAGTGTATATCCGGTACTCCCGAGGGGCTTGCGACATGAAATGATAGTTGGTTATTCCTGAGTCTTACTTTCGTCGATACATCCGTGAATTATGCTTATGTTATGGAAACGTTACCCATAATCAATGGCGTAGCTAGCACGGATGGCACCTACGGGGGATTTGATTTTTTCTATAGCATGGGCCGGCAAACGAGCAAGTGGGTCACGTAATGGTAAGTCATCTCTACCGCCCATGCCCACAATACCAGAAGAATCATGGGCGCGTTACCGAGCTTAAAGGAAAGAGATAATTAGGGATTGGGAAGGGGAGGAGGATTTGGGCTTCCGGATACTTCACTCACCACACGAAACGCAGTAACAAGCCGCTACTTTACGTCAGTTTCCTGTGAGACAGTGGTAACGACCCGGTCGAGCCGACCCATTGGTGCTGTAGATAAAACTGTCTACAGCGTGGCTCTACAGCTTGAAATTATTTTGGGTGTAATCCATAGAATAAAAATTTTAAATGATATTTTTAATGTATTTTAACCGATTTCAACAAAGGCGGAGGTTTTCAAAGCTATTGACTGAGACTTTGCGTGATAAACAGAGATATGTTAGCGTGTTCGCGCCATTTTTGTCACGATGGTGTATCTAGGTAATGAATTACGACTCCGTGGCTGTGATGTATATCTCCAAGGAACTTTTTATCAAGATACCCGACTTTCCTTAACGATTCAAACACATTGAGTGGGTAGAAGCTGTCAAAAAAAGATGGCAGAGGAGATAATATAAAAATGGTATTTTATATTATAAAATTACTAAAATAGTAAAGTAATCATTAATTTGAGGTTATTTTATATAAGTACCTACAACGCCGATTAGACCGTCCTTTTTAACCGACTGTAAAAAACAAAGAGGTTCTGTTTTGTCTGTATATTTTTTGTTATTTTTAATGTCGCCAATTTTAATGTTTGCCGCCAAGCAACAGTGTGTAAGCACTGTTGTGTTTCGGTTTGAAGGATATTGAAGCCAGTTAAATTACCGGGCATTATGAGACTTAACATCTTATGGCTCAGGGTGACGAGCGCATACGATGCAACGATTGCAACCGCCGTACACATGGTGTTAAAACCATTTTTAAAATTAAAACCATTATGTCTCGGGGTGACGAGCGCAGTTCAGTGCCATGTAGTGCTTTGTAATTCAAAGTTCTGTGTGGTGTTGCTTTTGTTTATGGGCAGGCGAGGCGCTTACCATCAGGCTAGCGCCTTGCACGTCTCGTCATACAATCAAATTAAGACGACTACTTGATTGATTGACGACATAATGGTTTTAATTATAAAAATGGTTTTAACACCATGTGCACGGTGGTCTCTATCCGGACTGATATGAATATCCTGGGCTGCCACTAGAATAAGGACATTGTACGAGAAAAAATATTCAGTACGAATCACAAATCGCACATTACTGCTGTGTTATGGAGCGACATCCATCCCGACATTGTAATATTCATAATTTTAATAACATAAATACTTGACAATAAGACAAGATGTAGGCAAGCCGCGTGTCCAGTTAGATGCATCAACCACAAGATAAATGCAAGTTATAAGTACATAATTAGCGTGAGTCTCGTTCTATTTATTTTTAAATAGCAATCCTATGTGTGCTGACCGCTTAATCTGACTGGACGTATTGAAAAAAAAAACATAGCAGAACCATCTCACAGTGGCCGCTGTCATACTTTTTCATATTTTTTCTACTAAACAAGATATTATCACGTCAATTACAATGTCAACTTTATATCAGTGTGTTAAAGTTGATATTGGAATGGATAATTTATGGCCTATTTTGCATTTTTTCATTCGGCTCAGATGTGCGTGGTTAATATTGCAAGCATATATCTATACTAGCTTTTCCTCGCGGCTCCGCCCGAGTGATCTGCTTTTATAGGAATAAAAAGTAGCCTATGTTCATCAGGGATAATGTAGGATTCTAATGGTAAAGAATCTTTGAAATCTGTCCAGTAGTTTTATGTTTATTCGTTACATACAAAAATACAAATCTTTCCTCTTTATAGATGTAGATATAGGGTTGAGCCTTCGTGTGTGAATTACCAACTGCATCATTGATTTTCTGTTTTTTCTTTGCCATCGGTATTCGCATAAAATTCTTTTTAAATTTAACCGGAGTATTAACTTTGTTATTTATATAAAATATATTTTATCCCTTTCTGGTTTTACGATCTTTACACAACGTTCATGACTATTAGTTCTTTTATTTTAATGTGGTTTAAGACAACCGTGTTATCGTTCCTTGAGATGTAATAAAAATAGATAATGAATCCGGAATGTGAATTGCTACTGATGAATCAATGCTTTCGTTGATGGTATGCTGGATTTTGTATAGCAAAGCTCTTTAGTACTTTCTCTTCTAGAACAATCCTAGCGGCATTATTGCCTTTGGGCATAGGAATAGCGGGTATGGGAGGTTTGAACTTTAGGCACTGTAATGGGTGGTGGAGCTCTTCTTTTTTTATATATAGCATAGGCCGGCAAACGAGCAAGTGGGTCACCTAATGGGAAGTGATCTCCACGTTTCTAGTTTATTATATTTCGTATTATAAGCATTTGGCTAAGACTGTCCCACTTTAACGCCTCGCAACGTTTAAGTAGGTCACCTATTTAAAATTGTAAGTGTAAGATCTCCACTGACCATAAACGCCCATAATACCAAAAGAAACATGGGCGCGTTGTCGGCTTAAAGGAAAGAGATAATTAGGCATAGAGAATAGAAGGGGGATTTGGGCCTTCGGATATCTCACTCACCGTACGAAACGCAGCAGCAAACCGCTACTTTACGTCAGTTTTCTGTGAGACAGTGGTAACGACCCGGTCGACCCGACCCATTCATGCTGTAGACTAAAACTGTCTACAGCTTGGCTCTACCACTAATATAATAACGAATGTTCAAATGGTTTTGTAACATCATCCAAAAATTACATGTATGAGTTTTGAAGTAGGGATGAAAGTGCTTCATTCTAATGTATACTCGATAAGTATGGGTTTGTGATAAAAACAAAAACTGTTCTTAAGTTAGATGTCATTATCCAAAGAACGTCTGGTTAACATTCGAAACTCGTTCAATTGAACGCAATAAAAACTTGTTTGTGCTATACATGGTTGAAGCTATGATACACTTTGCTAAGATACATATACGACCACGGCAAAGTCCCAGTAGATGCACGATAAGGACGGTCGAAAACGCGGTGGCGAGACAAGCTTTACACCCTATACTATTGGTATATCGTTACCCACATACTCGTTGCTACTTCTAAGAATGGAACAACCTTAACCAAATGCTTATGATACGAAATATAATAAACTGTTAATAAGTGCCTTCGTTGTCTCTTGGGATAGTTTTAATCAAGTCATTATTTTTAATACCTTTATTTACGGACAATATCAATATCTCAAACGGAACCGGTTTAACCCGCAAAATACAGATCGATCTTTAAAATAAACCAATAAAATTATGCCATTTAAAGGTTTGATGGCATTCAAACATTATTCGATAATTGGGTCATTTGTGGGTATTGTGATCAAAATTTGTATTGAAATTGGTTGCTAATGAAAATGTTAGTTTATCCAAACACAGCATAGCTTCGTTCGTATAGGTCACATAGCTTATCTCGTCGCGTACTATCGCGTGGGAATAATATGTCGAAACGGGTTTGTATCGATAATCGTTAATCGCTCGTATCGATTGATATGCGACGTTCGATTTGCATGGGATCGCGTGTAATGCGCGTTTGATCGTAACGAATGTGTCATGTTTGTGTTTTGTTATGGGTTTTTGAACGCTTTTGTTGATGGTAGAGTCTAGACGGTGGGTTAGAAATGGTCACGTGGTTTTATTATTAATAACTACATAGTATAAAACTAAGTCGCTTCTCGCTGTCTGTCTGTCCCTATGTGTGCTTAGATCTTTAAAACTACGCAACGGAATTTGATGCGGTTTTTTTAATTGATAGAGTGATTCAAGAGGATGGTTTATGTGTATATATAATACATATGCATAACATAGTAGAGAAACACTGATAATTTTAGAGGTTTCTAATGTGATGTCGCAATAAACCCCGTGCCTCCGTGCGTACCCGTGTGAAGCCGGCGCGGGTTGCTATTTGTACAAACATACGTAAGCTCACGCTTTTATTTCCGAAATGGTAGGCAGAGGTGCAACTAGTGCTGGACACACGTTTCGCCGAGCTTATTTCCGTCCTATAATCTGATAAGGGGTGAATTGGGGGTGGATCATTTTGGTAGTGGTAAACTGTCGGTTCAAATTGTAAAAATAAGGTGTGCTCTTATATACCGACTTAAAATAGGAGGAAGTTCTCAATGCGGTGCGTATTGTTCTTGCTTTGGAATTAATTATCAACATTCTAGACAATTTAAAGTATTTATATGTCTGATATTAAGGCTCTTTAGTTGTTCCACAAAGGGTCAATTGATTTTAATAATGGATAAAGCAGTCTGGAGATCAAAATTTTCATTTGTTTAGAAACCTAGGTATACTATCATCATCATCAGCCACAAGACGTCCACTGCTGAACATAGGCCTCCCCCAAAGATTTCCAGACCGACCTGTTGGAAACGGCCTGCATCCAGCGACTTCCTGCGTCCTTTATCAGGTCGTCGTTTCAGGTATACTATATTAAACACTAAATAACAAACAAAATAATATTAGTAAATGTTAATTCAGAAAAACACGAAGAATTCGTAAATTCACAGCACGTATTCAAAAATGTTCGAATCTTTCACAACACGACGCATTTGAAGGCGTTCATAATCTCGAATTACTCGCCGCAAATGTGAAATTCCTTTTAAGGTAAGCATAATGTTATGATAAAACATAAATACATCATAATATATGATGGTTACATTTACACGTGTAAGTAATCTTGTTCTCAGGAGAAAATGCATTTTTTACATCGCTGCACATAACTCATGATGGTTGGCACACACGTTTGTAATGCGAGTGTCTTGTTTGTAAGTCGCAAATGGCGGCATAATCGCGAGGTTCCTTTGCCCGACATTTTTTTCCTTTTTATCGACAGCCGGTGGTGTAGGTTTTAGAAGGTGGCAGGGCCCTCGTATGCGGGAGGCCGTCTGGGTTAGCACCACCGATTTGTCTATTTCTGCCGCCAGAGACTAAGCACTGTTGTGTTTCGGTTTGAAGGACATTGATGCCAGTGAAATTACAGGGAATTATGAGACTTATGACTTATGGGAATTATGAGACATATTATTTCTCGGGGTGACGAGCGCAGTTCAGTGCCATGCAGTACTGGCGTGCAGGGCTGGCGTGGCGCTTACCATCAGGCGAGCGTTTCGCTCGTCTCGTCATTCAATCAAATAAAAAAAGCAATTCGAAATATTCCACTTTCTCGGAATCGAACGCAAGACTTCGCAAACGACATACGCTACCACTGAACCGATGAGGCGACAACTACAACAAGATAACAACGTCTGTACACATTACACATAACACTTTGAAGTACTCGTAATTAATACATAGCATTTATCTCCGCGTCGAAAGCTATTAATAATATAAACGATACCGGCTTTCCGCGTCCACTATTTGTTATTTATAGTCTGTGGCCGTTGTAGTGATGCTACGAATTTTAATGCGAATCTGTATAGTACAGAACTGAATGGTATTTTATACACAATTGAATCAAGATTTGGAAAATAATGTAACATTTGTTTCGGCCGTGTTTATATATATTATTTTTATTTGATTGAATGACGAGACGAGCAAGGCGCTCGCCTGATGGTAAGCGCCACGCCCGCCCATAAACAGAAGCAGTGCTTACACACTGTTGCTTGGCGGCAGAAATAGACAAAACGGTGGTACCCACCCAGACAACCTCCCGCATACGAGGATCCATACAAGGATGTAGATCACTATGGCAGGCTTTAACACCATGTGTACGGTGGTCGTCATCCCTGTGGATGTGAATATCCTACTACCAGCAAACACATAGTTTTAATACTACAATAAACATTCAATGGAAAACGATAATAACAAAAACGCTGAACACAGCTGGTGGGAGGACACTTGTATCCGACCGGGTAGCGACCACCGTACACTGGTGCTAAAACCTGCCATAGTGTCCCACCTTGTGTGGGTCGCGTTCCAAGGTCAGCCAGTGTATATCCGGTTCTCCCCAGGGGACTTGCCCCTGATCCTAACCCTTTTCCCATCCCTTTTCCTTCCCCTCCCCCTTGGCCCTTTGGCAGGGCATTATCTTGCCGACCTACAATGTACACTTTGTTTATAGTTGGTCGACACTATTCAGGATTGCGCTACACTTACCATCAGGTTTTTTTTTTTTTATAGCATAGGCCGGCAAACGAGCAAGTGGGTCACCTGATGGTAAGTGATCTCCACCGCCCATGTACGCCCACCACCAGAAGAGTCATGGGCGCGTTGCCGACCTTAAAGGAAAGGGATAATTAGGGATTGGGAAGGGGAGGGGATTTGGGCTTCCGGTTATCTCACTCACCGTACGAAACGCAGCAGCAAGCCGCTACTTTACGTCGGTTTTCTGTTAGACAGTGGTAACGATCCGGACGAGCCAGCCCATTCATGCTGTAGACAAAACTGTCTACAGCGTGGCTCTACCACTCAAGTAAGTAGTCACTTTGCCGAGCCAGTATAAAAAAAAAAACACACCCCGCCGCAATCTCCACCACTCAATAACTGTATATATGCGCAGAAATCCACGTCTCATAAACGCTTTGGTTCACTGTCAGTGTTCAAATGGTCCTGATTTTCGCCCCACACTAAGCTCCACGTCCGCTCCATGTTCGCACGAATGAGTCATTACCGTGTTTTGGTGTTAGAATTTTAACCTCGCTACACTTAAACACAAAAAATAAGTACTGTGGATGAGTAAAAAAATCGATTTATCCCTGTCATAATATAATGCTCCTTAAATCCAAAGATAAATTGATCTTTGCTTATTTAACTAAGTAATGATTAGAACAGAGCAACGTTGAAGTTTCTTGCCCATTTTTCTCCAGCAAAACAACTTTCCGAAGTGGCAGTAGAGTAAAAAAAATTACAGATTCTAAATGATGTATAATACTTTATGTACATATTCAATGAATATTTAGATTTTTATTCGTTACCAATATCGAATATAAAATATGAATAGAACTGCAGAGTGAATGTTCGCAAACAAACTTATCGGCCACATCACTATTCCGTCGCAGTAAATCAATGAATATAAAATGTGTTTGAGTTTACGATATTGTAACGAATTTAAATATTTTAGAGTCGATCGAAACGTTATTAACAAGAGTACATACACCTTCATGGCTATTAAATGAGATGTTAAATAAGTGTAGCAAAGGCTTAAGACTTATGACTCTTTTGTTGATTTAAAATAGAACAAATATTAAAGACCCACAGGAACTTCTGATTCTAACAATCTAATACCAACTGCGTTCAATAGCAGATCGATAGAATCCTATTCGATATACTTGAGTTTCAATCAATTGACGTCACGACATCATTTCTCGATATTACTCGCGCCTGATGGGAGATATTTTTCAATAAAATACCATGTAATATGTCATTATACCTTTGAATACTGGCCCTACCCATTTTACGTCCAGTTGACAAAATTAGATTTGCAGTACAATAAATCTACCATCATGATAAGTAACTGTATGTCTAAGGTAATAGGGTTGAAAGTAAATTGGAGTTTCAGTATTGGAGGTAATGCTATCGTTGCAGTTGGTTACAAATCACAGGAAGCGCTTGCAGGAGTCGTGTGCTCGGGAATCAATTTCCTGTAGCCTTTCATATTGAAATGTAAGTGGGCGCCCTCCGTCAAGGCGCCGGTTTTATTTGAGACTCCTTTTTTTGAGTTTGCACGGGAAGTTGTTTACTTGAGCATTTTATAATACTTTGAAGTAATAAATGTGTTATTTTTAATGTTGGATAGACGTTTTGCAAATACAACAATTTGCAAATACGACGTTTTGTTAAACATATATTTCATCTTATGACCAGTGGAGTATTTCAAAGGACAGTAACGTGTAATATGAGATCAATTTAATTGCTTATTATATAATTAAATAAACAATACACTCAATTATTTAGATAAATTAACAAAAATGTTAACAATCCCTTAAAACTCTCGGCTTACTAAAATTTGCCAGTGTATATCCGGTTCTCCTGAGGGGCTTGCGACATTAGTTGATGGTTGGTTGGGGCGGGTATAGGGGTGTACATCCTTGTATCCCTGTGCCTGCATCAGTCATCCGCCTGTCCTGTCACAGGCCCCTCGATTTGCTTCTTCCCTCTCCGGAAAGAAGCATTGATACAGGCCGGCATGATTTTGGTGACTATCGATAAACTCATTGTTTGTCGGTGGTCGCTAGTTTTTTGGACTGCACTACGCTTACTATCAGGTGTAGTGCAGACACTTTGCCGTGCTCGGATAAAAAAAAAACAATGAGTTCAAATCTTCTTATATGACGGACAGTGAGTCTATGGCCATTGAAATGTTACTAAGGTACATTTCCTTTTATTGAATTTCCACGGACACAAGAAATTCCTAATTTAACATCTAACATTTTAAAGACTTTTAGCCGGACGATTAAAGGCCTTTCAAAGTTGTAGGATTTACAACAAATCCCGGGAAATTTCAATGAATAGCAACCAAGTAAGGCCCAATACGCCACCCGCCAGCCGACAACCCACCTGCCAATTTGTTTCTTTTGATCATCGAATCCAGTCAAATGAGACCTATTTTCCTTTATGAATTAAATCAATGCTTCGTAAATGTTGATCATAAATATTTTCTTTCCTTCGTTTAGGTTGTTTGTAAATTGGACGTAGGTATGCAAACAGGAATTAACTCAGCAGCAAGTTCAAATAGATATACTGATTTTGTTTTGCTAAATTCATTATTTTAAATTGACTTTAATACCCAATTTTTTTGCAAAATCGTACATGGAATATACATCAAGCCCGATTTTTTTCCAAAAAACTACGAGATAAAATTAGTTTCAATTATTAAATTTAGTAAAACAAAATCAGTATCACCATTTCAACTTGCTGTGGGTTGGGTCCTGTTTGCGTAACTAGGTCCAATTATATTTGGAAATGACGCAAAGTACCGTACAGTTTTGTAATCATATTAATGTAGTTAATAAATCTAAAATGATTGTTAGGTTTTGGTATGGATTGGCACAGACTTTGGTCACCGTCAGATGTAATTATGAGAATTTCAATTGAAAGATATATAAAGGCATCATTTAAATTTTATAGTGTCTGCTAGACTTTCTAATTTCGTTAATTGGGACCTTACTTATAAACTTTATAAGCACTGCTTAGTTAGAATACTATTTTCGTCTCTTTTTTCCACTTTATAAATCGATTTGACAGGGTAAAACAAATGATTGTTTAACTGATCAATGCTTTAAGTAACGTTTATAAGGCTCTCAGTTATCATTCTGAATCAATATAAGTAGAAATACAATTTTTGGTAACAATGATTATTAAATAGTGTCTTTTAAGTTTAAATGTGTGATAAAAGAAGATTTATTTTCTGCTGACACCAATAAGGATATTATTACCGGCAATATAATGTTACTAATATTCCTACAAATTTCTTTTCACATTTCAATTATTTAAGTATTCGACTTTTTAATTTCAATTGTCGAAAATACTGCCTTTCTTTAAAATAAATAATATTTTGAAATGAACAATGTTGTTATATCTTTAAAGAGTTTTAAGTTTTTTGCCCACCTACACGGAGACGTGGTAAGTGCAATCTGAGACTTAACCACGTCCTTTTCAACACATTAACAAAGCCCTCATGTTTTTATTTTATTTAGTTGAAAATACATACGCACGCACGCCTGTTATCCTCGAAGGGGTAAGCAAAGGTGTAAACTAGCACACCCACATTGCGCAGAGCTTATCTGCGTTCCAGGATGTGATAGGGTGCGAGCCCATCGCCATACTGGGCACAATTCCATACTCCGGGCTGATACTAAGCATTTCTTAAAAAACTCAATATCACTTTTACCCGAACCAGGGATCGAACCCGAGACCTTAGCTCAGCACCACTTAGTACCACGTTGGTATACAACCACGCTACCGAGGCACGCGGTTGGTAGAAAATATAGCTACAAAAATACCCGTAATACCCGTAATACCTTATGTTGTTGAAGATATAAGACTTACAATCGTTGTGGGTATCAGGAAATACGAGGGACTTGCTTTCCTACAACACCCAGACCCGTAATTAATATTTGTGAACCACACAAACGGTGTTGTTACGGTGCGGGAATCGAACCCACGGCCTCACGCTTCGCAGCCGGCTACTGCGCCACGGACAAAAAAAACGCGTTTAGACAAAACAAGTTGTTAAATCTAAGCACATGAAATGATTCGCGACTATGGATGACTGCTGTTAACCGTAACATAATATTTAAAGCAACGTATCACATGACATCAGCCTCTTCCTAGAATCCCAGCTCTCCAGAGTTGTGTCTAAAAATAACACAAATCGACAACAATGTCGCGATGACCGATCTCCACACAGGGTCAAAGCGCCCTTTGGTTTTAGGGTCCAATGATCACAAAAAACCTCTCACGAAACCAACTCTCGGGAAAGATTAAATGCGTGTAAAAAGTTTTCGTTGAGTAACAAGATTTGTTTTTGCCGTGTTCAGATTCTGGATCTTCGGTTTGATGTTGAATGTAATTTCGTTCAAAAATATTTCCATTTCTTTCAGATAAGAGCAATTGTTTTCATTTTCACTATCCTCCAGCTGTTTTGAAGAATATTTGACTTGGTTACATAAATATTACTCAGTAGTCGATATTAAAGCCTTCTCTAGTAATTTGTTTTTCTTTAAAGATATGTCTTCTTTGTTCACGAGCCGTGCATTGTACTTGTTAATTAAATCATAATGGTATGTTAATATTCACAATTAAGAGTGTATATCCTTACATCAGACGGCCATACACGTCGAAAAAATTTGCAAACAATGTCGAATGAATTTAAAGAATCTTACAAATGAAGGAATCTGTTCCACCCGGACTTCATCTCTCATTTTCCAAGAATACGAGTCGCTTCAAAACGATTGTCTTCAGAACCGACCGCTATGTTACCTTTATCTACAAAATGGCGTCTGTAAAAAGTTTACGCGCGAATTTCGCCCGGTGTCCCTTTGAAATTCAATTAATATTGGTTTTTGATCGAATTTAGTCAGAATCGAACGTTCCAATGACGTTCGAATTGTATTAGCAAATATTTTTATAAAATCAATTAATTATATTTGAGCGGTTGATTCGATTCGAAATACCATTTCGATACCGAGAAATCCAATTAATTACATGATAGCGTTTAGTGGCGGGATTCAAACTGGATTTGAAGAAACCTTTGAGGTCCTAAATACTTTAATTATGGAATAATTGAGAACATTATTTCGCCCTCATTTATTGTAATAATATTTGTTATTACCGAGTTCGATAAAATATCCATATCGGTGAAGCTTTTTCAATACGTAGACGCAACATTTTTAAAAATCCCATTGCGCAGAATATTTTTAATAGTTTTAGTGAAGAATATAATATTTAGCTCTTCTCTTCTCTCTCTTCTTATAATATTAAGCTCTTTATACTAGTAGTACAAGATGTTAGTTTGTAGATAGGTTAGCAGTTAGGCAGGCCGGCATAATCTTGCCGACCTACGATAGACACACTATTTATCGTTGGTCGACACTATTCCTGGATTGCGCTACACTTACCATCAGGTATGGCGTAGTCACTTTGCCGAGCCAGTTTAAAAAACGTGTTATATAGAGACACAATATTAAACATATCAGAAGCATTAATTTTCTTTTGTCTGTAGTACAGTAAAGAATGCACTAAAGAAATATTTGGTCTTATCCAATCTTCACCCTTCCTTAACAAACCTAGCGTACTTGCGAAACCGCAGCTTTGTGGTCGGTTCCATCTCGGCTCGGACTAGGTAATTTCAAGTATGATCTTATTTCAGCCGTATCATTAAGCCGGGAACTGTTTGCCGGCACACGTGTTCTATCCTCCTTCCTATAATATGGGATCATTTGTTTGAGTATGAAGGATCCACTAGGCAGGCCGGCATAATTTTGATGACGATGTTTTATCGTTAGTTGATATTTTTGGATTAACAAGCTAGGATAAATAAAAATAAAGTATCCACATCTATCGTATTCATTCGATTAAAAAACCAATGCTTTGGTTTTTTAATCAAAACAAGTTTCAGTTCATCAAAGTGCTTTGGTCCTAATCCCTACTCCCTATAAACATTTAAAATAAAAGCCAAACGTATTGCAAAGTTGATTAATGAAAAGAAGAACAATCCAAATAAAATTAATCTCTCAAATACGTAAATCAAACAAATAAGAGAAAGCGTTAACGACGTACTAATACTTAACTTGACATATAGCAATAAAATACTCTTGTAAATATACAGCCTTACCACACACATGCAAACAACGATAATGTAACTCATCAATTTAAATCACTGAGCGATATAATATGCTCCATATCCAGTATAATTTACTTTTAAAAGCAGTTAGAAAGATTTTAAAAATAAAAGAGTAAAAACTCTCGACGTGCGGACGCGGCCACCATTCCCGGTATCGCTCTGTAATAATTCGATTAATTTGTCTCCCGCCAATTAGTCGGTTCACGTTTTCGATTTTCGATGGTGGATTTTTTTCGCTACGTCGACTCGGTCGCAAATCGTTACGTGACGATTTTGAACATTACATTTGATGCAATGAAATTAGCGGCAATACGGGTTTAAAAGAATGTGTATTGTATAAAAAGTTACGGGGTTTAGGCGAAGCATTTGCGTGTTTTTTTTTTTTTTTTTTTTTTATAGCATAGGCCGCAAACGAGCAAGTGGGTCACCTGATGGTAAGTGATCTCCACCGCCCATGTACGCCCACCACCAGAAGAGTCATGGGCGCGTTGCCGACCTTAAAGGAAATGGATAATTAGGGATTAGGAAGGGGAGGGGATTAGGCTTCCGGTTATCTCACTCACCGTGCGAAACACAGTAGCAAGCCACTACTTTGCGTCGGTTTTCTGTGAGACAGTGGTAACGATCCGGTCGAGCCAGCCCATTCATGCTGTAGACAAAACTGTCTACAGCGTGGCTCTACCACTCTAAATTCGTTTAATTCGTTGCGCGTGTAATTCGTTTCTGTTTTTGCGCGTTGCCGTTTGGAATGGTCTGTTACAAGCTATGTGGTCAGGTCTTAAGGCTATAATTTTATAGCAACGATTGAAGATTTTTATATCACTAAGCGTGTGTAGAACTGTATTTAGATAGTCTCATCCGATACATCAGAGACCAAGCTAATATACACCATGGATGAGTTCAGGCCCTCCCACAATATTTCCGCAATTGAACATCGATTGATCATCGATTTTTTGGAACGAAGTTCCTTACGGCAGGCTTGGAGGGGATAGGGATTTCGCTGCGTGACCGAACTGAAAAAAATGTGATAGTAAAACCGTAAGAAAAATGCGTGGAATAAAAACCGTTAAATGAGACTTTTTGGAACGAAGTTCCTTACGGCAGGCTTGGAGGGGATAGGGATTTCGCTGCGTGACCGAACTGAAAAAAATGTGATAGTAAAACCGTAAGAAAAAACCGTAAGAAAAAAAGCGTTAAATGAGACGTGCGCATGCGCGACAGTCGCATAACCAGCCAGCGTTAGTTCCTTTTTTAAAATGAAATTCATTCAGCCAGTTATTGAAGTATTTTTATATCTCCTTCGATTTTTAAAAGATTACGCTAGCTCGTTATTATTTATAATTACATAAGTTGATAAAAAATGCTATAAAATAGCTTTACCGCGGCAGTATCCGAGTGCCACACGTCTTTTTTTTATTTCTATTTTTTTAGTTGATAATTTGAATTACGATGTTTTTTTATTTTAAATAATTTATTATTTCCTAAAATACTGAATTTCCTAAATACTTTCTTGTACTTAAATAAAAACTAATCAGCAAAATTTAAGAGAAAAATCAAGAAAACCTACATAAAATTGAGCAAGACTTTTTTTGCAATTTGTGTCGATTCTACATTAGCCGAAGGAACTTCGTTCCTACCTGGTGTCCCACGACACACACCAATTTTTTTTTTAACTTAATTTGATATCTAGCACACAAAGTTAAAGTCGAAATTCCGTTAATAAAACAGATGGTTGGGAAACTTATGACATTTGGAAATGTAGACGCGGTTTGAAATTTGAATTTGAATTTTTGATTATAGAACACGGCCGTCCACCGTTTAGTAGCCAGTCTAAGTCTAAGTTTTTAATTAGAGTTGTTACACTTCGGTAGTGTTTTGGGATGAAATATTACTGAATAAAAGTTTATTGGAACGAAGTTCCTTACGGCAGGCTTGGAGGGGATAGGGATTTCGCTGCGTGACCGAACTGAAAAAAATGTGATAGTAAAACCGTAAGAAAAATGCGTGGAATAAAACCGTTAAATGAGACGTGCGCAGGCGAGACAGTCGCATACACAGAATTGAGCACGACTTTTTTTGCAATTTGTGTCGATTCTACATTAGCCGAAGGAACTTCGTTCCTACCTGGTGTCCCACGACACCACTAATTTTATCTTATTTTATATTAATATATTCTATATAACTATGTTCGAACTCAATCTCTTGTTGAAACCACTCGATTGTTTATTACATATTAATTTAATACAAAACGACGACGATTTATCACCAACCTATCAGATGTAACCCTCGCGAAACGTAAAACTTTTAACCCTTTAAAAGTGTATAAAAACATCGATAAAATAAATTACAAATAATGTCGCTAACGGGGAAAACTTGGCTACTTCCTAGCGAAGTTAAACAGAAAGTAGCGATGCAAACAAGCGTGTAAGGAGCGGGGTCGTTGGTGCCGCGTGAGCCGTGACCTGAACGACCGTATTACCGTGTCTTCGCTAAATTGTTATCGCTAACTTTAATTGTTGTTTTGTGAATTTTTCAGCGAGATTCTTTTTTAGATTAGATGGTGCTGGCGATAGGTATTTTTTTGTTTGTTAACAAGTCATACAGGCGATATTTATTCGCAACCTTTAAAATTACATGTCCCGCTACACACATATTACATGGTATATATTTTATAAATAACTCCTTAATGTAATTAAGTAGTAACTAAATGTAATTACATTTCCAAATATGTATGTCATATTCAGACCTAATTTAGATTCTAAATTAAGGTAGCGTTTCAGTTAATTACTAGCGGTAATGAGAGCTTTAATAGCGGTCGGTCCTATCACTGTATTTAACTTTGAGCGTGCTATGCTACAATGGACACTTTAATTAATGTACTACATTGGTGACTTATATACTACTCCGTGGCGCAGTGGGCGAGTAGCGGTCTATGATGCGAGAGGCCTCGGGTTCTGTATTCTCGCACCGCGACAATTAATGTTTGTGTGATCCACAAATATTTGTTTCGGTCCTGGGTGTTGTGGGACCACAAGTTAACCTAGTGTATGGCAAGACTATGTGTGTGATTGTCGAGTGTATTTATTTATTTATAAAATATATAATTGTTTTCGCAATAGTTGTTTTCATACAAATGAGTAAGTGGGTGACCTGCGGCCGTATTGTCTATGATCGCACAAACCCTTAAACTCCCCCGCGTTACCTTAACTGCGGGAAATCAGGGACCGTATACCCTATGACCGTATAAGATCGTAACACGACCGCATAACACCAACTTCGCAACATTAGCATCATATGGTATTCTTTAAGCCAATGTCAATTGTTCGTAACAAGCAATTAGCTCACCTCGCCGCGTTAATAAAATTTGAAATTGGCTTAGAGAAAACTCTAGGCTAAGTCACTATAAAGTTAAATCTTAGAGAAAACTCTAGGCTAAGTCACTATAAAGTTAAATCTTATAGAAAACTCTAGGCTAAGTCACTATAAAGTGAAATCTACGCGAACGAAGGAAAACTAAGGATGTATTATTTTTGTTTAAGCCAATTAACGACTTTAAAGACTCTCCTGAGCTTCAAAATAAAGTGCAAAGATGTATTCCACGCCCTAGTAGTTGCTTTAGAAACAAAAAACATTCGCTACGCCTTTTATTTGAGCGAACACAGGTCTTTATTCGCCAATATCGCGTATAGTTTCTTTCGCCAACTCCATTCGTTGCGATATAGATATATTTACTGGTTCTGTAGCCTCAATAAAATTCAAATTCAGGGACTTAATTAATTAAAAATTATCTTTTGCCTTAGCTTATCTCAGTAGTTGTTAACTTATTTTTAATTTAGTATGATGTATTAAGTCTTTTATAATATACATAGTAGAATCACATCTAGTAAATGTCAATGCAACGTATTGTATTGTAAATATTTCATCTATCACATGTTCGATTGTACAATAGATTTGTGAATTATATATAAAAAGATCTTTCAAATGTTTCACGATTATATTTGAGTCGAGTATCAGTATTCGAGTGTAAATTTTTTAATGTAAAATATGGTTGTAAAAATCGCTATGTCGCATAGCTTTCTTTGCGCGTCAAACGCGATTTCCCAGAAACGTTTCTCGGCCCGTCCTTTGTGCTGCGGTATGCGAGTCGACTTTATTTTAATTCTTTCGACGTCACAGGTTAGCATTGTTACCTTTTTCGGGCGCACCGTCGTTTTTTTTCTTTTTATCAGCGCAGTCGACGAGATTTCGCGTATATATCAAATGTATAGTTTTCGGTTGATAGCGAAATGTTCTTTTTTTAAAATACGTTCGTGGGACTTTTTCTGTCTGTTCGCTGTTTCGAAAGTTTCACGTTATTTATTCGTCGTCTGGTCGGGTTGAATTGGTTATTTTTATGTGCTTTTTTATTCTGTTTTCGAAGCGTACCAGCATTGGATTTGATGTAATTTTATGGTTTTTAAGAACACTAGTGTTGGCAATTCAAAAGTGTTTACGTACTGATTTGCAAGTGTAGCGTGTCAGTATAAGAAAAGGAAAAACGTGATACTCACCTATTTAAAAATTCTCTTCTATTTTAAAATCGGTTTGTTTATAGGTATTTTCCATGCTCATTCGAACGCAAAGAGTCGCGGTTAAAAGCTAATTATAAAATAAAATAAACTCACACGAAGGTGATAAAGTTTATTCTAGTAGTTAACAGTAGCCACATTGTGGTAGGCACAATGTAAAAGCATATAAAACCATTTTACGGACTTATGAATATGCTAATTTTAACTTACGTTTGGACAAACTAAGAATGTATTAGCTAGTGTTTAAGATTCATTTTAAGACTTCGAAAGGGACTGACTCCAAGGGAAGCTAATATTTGAGTACGGGAATATTACACACATAAGTTCACGCCTATATCACCGAAGAGGTAGGCAGACGTACAACAAGTGCACCTTCGGATTGCCCTTAAATGTAAAAGGTGCAAAGTAAACGTTTCCCAAAACTGAGATGAGTGCTGGTGTGTAATTTAAGTTGATCAGCTGATTTGAATCAACCGAAGCTGCGTGGTTGTTGTTGATCAATTCGATTCAAGATCCGTTCAGAAGGTTCAATTCGAATACAGTATAGCAATTGATCAAGTAAATCGAACCGTGTGAACCTGCTATTACACACGTTTGAAACATCAAATCATAACTGCATATTATAAAAGTTTATAATAACTGTCAATTAAACGCAAACTGCCCATAAAAATTCAAAGTAAGTAGACATTTAAGCGGCTAAGCATCTCGCTGCCATCACAATTAATCATCATCAAAAACTCATCTTAATTAAGCTATAGGCGACTTGCCTGTCTGTTACCGTGTAATGGATACAACAAACGCATTTAAAGTGCGGTAGGGATGATCGTTAATTATGGAAGAAAAAAACGGTTTTGATATCGATGGAATGCTAAATAATCTCGCATTTACAATTCATTTCATCTATCAAATAACTGATAAGTTCATCCTTGTTGACAGCATAATTTAGGTGTTAGCACAGAATAACATTGTTATTTTCACCGCAATCGATTATTATACAGATGTATTAACCTCAACGGACAAATTGCATCCCTATTTTAAACAAAATTAATTTTACCGCGTACGTGCTGCCATCTGTTATTATTGTTCGTAGGTAATGTGGACTCGTTCCATTTTTGAAAGTGAATTATCGCACTCACGACCTCGGGCGATTGTCTTTTTACAGCCAGTTCTTGGCTGTTTAATATAGGTTTTTAGTCAAGTTTTCGTAATGACGGATAATTTGTGGGTTTGCGCGGGATATTTTACGGATGTCTGTAATAAGCATAAAAATGGGGGTGATTAAGGGAATCGGTTGGTTTTCAAGTGCAAAATATCCTACATAGTATGTTTGTCGCTGTATTACTTTGTTTTGAAATACATAAAAAATGTGGACTTTTATTACACTTTTTATTACCCTGTTCATTTTAACCACTACAATGCAATAACTTTTGGCCCTACAAAATAAAGCAAAGATACACAACCCTTTTTTCTATCGAAATATTTATATTTTTCACTCGTACATAATTCATCGTAGAACTATAGATTTCTGGGTACCTTGAATTATCACCTTTTGTTTGGCTAACCAGTACTATCTGCATTATTCTCTCTTTAAACGCGTTATAGATTTCGTATCGAGATAATGTTGCATACTGCAGAAGTGACACGGGATTACGCGAGCCGAACCACAGACAAGGCCCAACCTACTGAAGTACACGGCGCCGCACACAGTTTTTTTTACATAGCAGAAGCCGGCCCACGACCAAGTGAGTCATTTGATCTCACATCACATTTAAGGCTTATTGTGTGTATTTTTAATTAACTATGTATGCGAGAAACCGTCGATGGAAATATTGCTTTGAAGGATATTAAATTCGGTGTAATTTCTTGACGCTGTGACTTAACACCTAATGTGTCGATTTGCGAGTCCATCGCCATGCATTGCTTTGTAAATCAAAGTGGTGTTGCTTCTGTTTATGAGCATGCGTGGCGCTTACCGACCGAGCGGCCTGCTCACTTCGTCGTTTAGGCTAATAAAAAAAATACCAAGAACTTTCGTCCACTGTAGTCTACTAGAAGGCACGTCCACGAAATGTCGGGCGTATACTTTACGATGCACTTCGGGGTGCCATTTCCCGCTGTTTTAAGATCTACACTATAATTCTGAACTGCAGTTATACTTAGTATTTTGCACATGTGCCTCCAATAAGGCTATATTTATTGCAGATCGTAATGTATGCCCGTAAATGAACGACATTGTGCCGACGATATAAAGAGTTTCGGCGAACATAATTCCGTTTGTAGACCTTTTTATACGTTGGTTTCTTTAATTTATGGGGGTATAACTATTTACATTCCCATCCATAATATGTCAACATATTTTACCCGACTTAAAAAAGGAGAAGGTCCTCAATTCACGTTATTAAATATGTATGAATATGTAGCTCCGATAACTTCACTCACCGTACAAAATAAAACAGCAATCTGTTACTTAACATGTATTTTCTGTAGAACAGTGGTAATAACCCGGTCGAGACGGCCCATTCATGTTTGAGACAAAAATGTCTACAACGTGGCTCTACCAATTTAAAATTATATTTTATGGTATGTACTTATCGCGTTTTTCAATTCGAATAAAAAAGTTGTTAAGTCTGGATTATAAATCTACGCCCGTATTGATTCGAGTGAGTTTCCACAGTAAATCGATCGGACGCCGAAAACGCCATGGTCCGATGGTCCGACGGTAAAGTGTAAACGCTCACCACAGTAATGATTTTATTTAATATCTTATTGTTCCTCAAATGGGGAGTGCTCTCGTAACTCGTAAAATGCATTTCATTGTGGTCCGAGATACAAGCGACGCCGATATAATGTGATCCCGAAAATTAACGATATTATGTCCATCCTCCCCCCTTGCTTCGTATTCCTCAGTATTGAGGGTCGTAACCTCCCTTCTGCATCACTTTCTCTCGTAGGATCTTCCTCCATTTGTTTCTGTCTCTGTTTCAATAATTATGTCCATCAGTAGACCGATTTTCTTATTGTTCGTCTTTTAATACTTCAGCCTATCGCTTTTGAAGTTGTGAATTCGTAATTATGAACCTCCAATATGGTAATGACAAACCCATGAATAATTACCACCGTACAGTGTGTATGCATATAAAGTTCAGATTATTTTGATATTATACAATCAAATATTGTGATTACCTTACGCCTATCAAGAATTTAAGGTCAATGTGAACAAATTAAGACCATTTTATCTCTCATAATTGCAAGAAAATAAGTCTCCGTTAAACAGCCAACCATTGAGTAGCGTTTCAGTGTTCCGACATAAATCATATTAATTATAATTAAAAAATCATTCGAATAATAATTTGCTAAAAAAACTATTCAAATCACATCGCCCAACGCCAATCACTCGCGCCAACGACAAAAACTTAACGCCCATTCTGACCTTGCTCTGGTCCTGGAAAGAGAACCGCACAATTTACGCGGTAGAAGTTTTTTTTTATTTTTCCCCGACCTATAAAATCTGCCCTTGTGGCCAATAAAGTCTCATGTTGAAGCCGCTTAATTTCATTTATTTTTATTTGTTCGCAGGTAATGGAAACTTTGTTTTGACCCAGTTTTCGGAACACGTATGTATCTTTGTTTTTTTTGTGATCCTAAAATGGCGAAACGATTAATCGATTGATTTTAAAGCAATAAAGGATGGTTGTTTTTTATCCTTTTAATATTATAATCCATTATAATGGTAGTACCACACGATGTCATTATGACAACTTGCAATAGTGTTGAACACACTTTTGATATAGTATTGCTCCAACAGTCTGCTACGCCGCTAGTGCGGTTCCTTTTTTTTATAAGCCTGATATGTCCCACTGCAGAGCAAAGGCCTCCCTATCTTTCTTCCATTCATTCATTTCTACAACAATGAATTACGGCAATTTTTCACGCGTACCTAGTAAGTTGATATTTACGGAACTTTATGATGCCAAGTGCCATCGCATAGTGCCACTACTATAATTAAAATCTTTATAAGCCATGTTTTGAGTTTTGTCTTTAATTTCTCTATTTTACTAAAGTGATTATGAAATAATTTACATAAGAGAAAAGTGCTTTCCGTGTCTGAATTATAATTTGATTTGCCTATGAATAATTTGAAATCTACGAACCCATACAGGGTTCTACAACATTATTATTGATATAAAAACGTTTCACTTTTTCTTTTATAATGCGAACTGCAAAATAGTTAAACTCTTTGCCAGCGTCTTTGTTTAAAAAAAATTTAATCTAGGTTCAAGTCTGGATTGAATAGGTACCTTCTAGAATTTAGGCAATCATGTTTCAACCTAGACTATGTCGTTACTTACCATCAGCTGAAATAGCGGAGCGGACAAAAAATGTTTAAATCTTTGTCTCTTTAAAAGTATAGTTCAATAACTGTTACAAAAGTCAAAATAAGAGTGAAATTCGAGTAACATATCCAATATAACCAAATTTATCCATGAATATTATTTCCTCTACAACGCAAAGCCACGAAAAACGCCATCGCAACATTTCACATTCGAGACAATAGAGGTAAAATTATGACAAAATAAGTTATAAGTGGGGCAATAAAACCACAGGTAACCGTTGTTATTCTATGGAAAAATTGGCACAAGAAAATATCACGTGTATGCTAAAGGTCGTGGATTGTTACAAATATATCATACTTTATTACGTTAATAAACTTAATTTCATGAATATATTGTGGCAACCCTAATTTATTTGCGTCGGGTCGGATGAAATTATACGAGTAATTTTTGGGTAGTAATTGATATTATTCCAGGGTTATACGTTTGTAACACGCAATTAATGCGAATAAAAGTGTTATGGATTCCAAAACTGGACAGGAATCGGATTATGTCAAAGCTAACACAGCTGAGAGTTACAATCTGCAGTGTCAGTCGTTTTTAATAAAATGATAAACATAATGATTTTATATGTTTACGCAAATGTTACACTTCGAAATAAAACTAATTTTAACGGATTTAGTTTAGTCCGACAAGCCTGCCCATAAATAGAAGCAACACCACACAGAACTTCGAAAGCAACACCACACAGAACTTCGAATTACAAAGCACTGCATGGCACTGAACTGCGCTCGTCACCCCGAGACACAAGATGTAAAGTCTCATAATGCCCAGTAATTTCACTTCTTACACACTGTTGCTTGGCGGCAGAAATAGACAAAGCGGTGGTACCAACCTATACAGCCTCTCGCATACGAGAAAAGAGTCAAAAAGATTCCCGAGAACGTTTATTATATTTTATTTGATCAAATTAAATTGTCAAGAAGCTGACCTGCATTCATTACTTCATTTTATTGGCATCATAAAAATGCCAATAAAATGAACTTCCAAACAAGAGGTAGTAAATCTCAGCGAAGATAACACTCCATTGTAATTATTGGTTGACTCATCCGTGACGTCACCTAGTGTAAAAACAATAACTTGCTATATGAATGATGTCATCACTACTATCCATTTCAATCTGAAGTATATATAAATGTTCCTAAAATAGTATAATTACTTACTAATTACTAGTAATTTATGCCTGATTTAAAGCAACAAACGACTCGATGGTTGATTGGGGCGGGTATAGCGGTACGTCGTTGTATCACTGTGCCTGCATCCTGCAGGCTGATCCTGGAACGCGATACACACAAGGTGTGTGGGTCACTATGGCGGTTTTAACACCATGTGAACGGTGGTCGCTATCCGGGCGGATATGAATATCCTACCACCAGCAAATAATTAAAAGTAATATATTTTATAAATAATTCGACAGCCATTGTGGCGCTGCGCGTTGGCGAGCAGCCAGTTGCGAAGCGAGAGGCCGTAAGTTCGATTTCCGCACCGAGACAAATATTTCTGTGATCCACAAATATTTCTTTCGGGTCTGGGTTGTGGGACCGTAAGTCCCTCATAGTTCTTGATAACAATGATACCAGTTAAACTAATGTGTGTGACCGTCGGGTGTATTTATTTATGTCATTACAGACCACCTAACTAATAGACAACACATTAAATGCACCTTACGCAATAAATCTTAATTACAAATAACCCTCAACAAATATAAATAACAAACGGCGATCGTACGGACATACGGACAGCCCGGGCCGTCCCACTTCAACTATATTAATTACATCTATACTAATAATAAAGCTGTAGAGTTTGATTGTTTGATTGTTTGTTTGTTTGTTTGTTTGTTTGTTTGTTTGAACGCGCTAATCTCAGGAATTACTGGTTCGAATTAAAAAATTCTTTTTGTGTTGGGTAGTCCATTTATCGAGGAAGGCTTTAGGATATATAACATTACGCTGCGACCATTAGAAGCGAAGCATCAGTGAAAAATGTTGCAAAAACGGGGAAAATTATTCATATTTGAAGGCTTCCGTTGCTAAGCTACCAAAATAATATTATTTGAAGGCTTCCGTTGTCAAATCAAAATCAAATCTATACTAATATTATAAAGCTGTAGAGTTTGATTGTTTGTTTGTTTATTTGATCACGTGGGCGGAGCCGCGAGCAAAAGCTAGTATTGTTATAAAACGTAAAACTATCGATCAGGTATGCCCGCTGGCCGTTGTCCAACTCTATAGGTCACGATAACGTTCTCTGTGACTGAGTGTTTGTGTCTAGACCTTTAATACAGATCTATGTTGGAATTAGACGACACACATACCTGGTCATATAATTTGCGTTGGCAGACGTGCGATTGTTTGTTGTGAAATTGTTTCAACGGGTCAAGATTACGAAATGGTGTCACAAACGCACATAGGTCGTGGTTCTCGTTTGGAATTGTCACATTCCCGGTCTTATTCTTGCAATTTAACATTCTAAACGTCAAAATCGCTTCAAAAATTGCATAAGTACTTGGTTACAAGATTGTAAAATATCACGTATTCTCTACGGTCAAATTGATTTTAATGCAATTTCATCACAATTCACATTAAACCTATCTATTACAAAAGCATGTGTAAATACCATAAAAATTCAATTATATTTAACCTTTTTCATGTTTAATCATACAGAAATAAAAATAAATATAGATATTGCATGTGGAGTGTAAGGGGGCAACATGTAAGGCCCTAAGGCAACCACACCTGCACGTGGTACACTTTGCTGATTAACACACGAGACAATGGTGAAACTTAATTCCCGTTGCGGGGTGTAGGGGTTAGGTGGCGGGTCGGACCACATAATACAGGTCAATCTTTTCTGCCGCCAAGCAACGGTGTGTAAGCACTGTTGTGTTTCGGTTTGAAGGACATTGAAGCCAGTGAAATTATTGGTCATTATGAGACTATCTTATGTCTCAGCGTAGCGTAGCGCAGTTCAGTGTCATGCAGTGCTTTGTAATTCAAAGTTCTGTGTGGTGTTGCATCTGTTTATGGGCAGGCGTAGCGCTTACCATCAGGCAAGCGCCTTGTTTGTCTCATCATTCAATCGAATAATAAAAAAAAAATATGATCAAAAGGTGGACCCTGCCATTAAGCTGGGAAGGAAAGAAGAAATATAGATATAGCGTAACTGATCTGTACTTTTTTCCTGGCACGGCAGTGACAACTGTATCTGATGGTAGAGTACCATCCAAACCTTGTATCTAAATCGCAGCGATTATTTGTCGCAAGTTTACACATTCCTGTCACATGCTAAATCGCTCTGGCATTGTGCAGAATCTTGCACACAGCAAGCGCTTTGAATTCGATTTATTTTTGTTTAATTTAATCGATATAACAATGGAACTTACGTGGGCTGAAGAAGATTGACTCATATGAATGTAATTTTACGAGATGTTTACGTTTAGTGATCGTGCGAGACCCGAATGTCATGCAGTTTGATGCAATAAAGAGGTGTATTTTTACTTGTTTTGTTACGCGCTTGATTGTTCAACGCGCTGGAATTTGCGATTGTCTAAAACTAATATTATAAAGAGGAAAGATTCGATTGTTTGTTTGCATATAGGCTCTGAAACTACTGGACCGATTTGAAAAATTCTTTCACTATTCGAATCATACATTATTCCTGATGGTTATAGGCGATATCGATTATATAACGGTGTAGAATTTCACGCGGGCGGAGCCGCGAGTGAATGTTAGTTATACATAAAGACTTCGTTTAAATTCATTTTTCTCTAAAATATTTTTTTTGTAATTACTAAAATGTAGGCTACATTTTTCAGTCAGAAGTAAATCATCACAAATACAATCCAATAATTCAAATTTTATCTTTAATTTATTTTGCATCAAAAGAAAGTACATTTGGCTTTGTCAGTCATATCACGTGGTGGTTAGAGACACGCTGTAGACAGCTTTATATCATTATTTTTATTATAAATCAAAATTGCCATGACGATTTTTACGAGCACATATTTTTCTACGCACCTATGCGTAAACTGATCTTCCGCCAGTCCAATGTGCCAGACAAAACATGAGCAGACGTGATGCACTCTACCCACCAATCGATGCCAATAGAATTCTTATTATAACATATTATATGTATGTAGTCGTGTATCGAATCGTCGCGCCCATACCAACGGCTTCATTACTGAGATTTCATAAGTCATGTGTGCTCTGTTTATTGCGTGGATTGTTGATTGTAATTGTAATTATTTGATGAAATGACGAGACGAGCAAGGCGCTCGCCTAATGGTAAGCGCCTGACCATAAACAGAAGCAACACCACACAGAACTTTGAATTACAAAGCACTGCATGGCACTGAACTGCGCTCGTCACCCCGAGACATAAGATGTTAAATCTCATAATGCCACTCAATTTCACCGGCTTCAATATCCTTCAAACCGACACACAACAGTGCTTACACTCTGTTGCTTAGCGGCAGAAATAGACAAAGTGGTGGTACCAACCCAGACGGCCTCTCGCATACGAGGGACCTACCACCTTGTAATTAGACCGGTCTTCCGCCAGTCCACAATGTGCCAGACAAAACATGAGCACAGACGTGATGCACTCTCGCCACCAATCGATGCCAATAGAATTCTTATTATAACATACATATATGTATGTAGTCGTGTATCGAATCGTCGCGCCCATACCAACGGCTTCATTACTGAGATTTCATAAGAGATGTGTGCTCTGTTTATCGCGTGGATTATTGATTGTAAATAACATTTTGTTATTCGAATTAAATGCTTTTAAATAGATAATAGTGAAATTATTGAGCGTTATGAGACTTAGGGCTTGTGATTGGACTTTAACCGCCACATTTGCATAACCAATTCAATTTTCTTTATTATTATAATTATTTGATCGAATGACGAGACCAGCAAGTCGCTCGCCTGATGGTAAGCCCCACGCCTGCCCATAAACAGAAGCAACACCACACAGAACTTTAAATTGCAAAGCACTGCATGGCATTGAACTGCGCTCGTCACCCCGAGACAAGATGTTGAGTCTCATAATGCCCAGTCATTTCACTGGCTTCAATGTGCTTCGAACCGAAACTCAACAGTGCTTACACACTGTTGCTTGGCGGCAGAAATAGACATAGCGGTGGTACCAACCCAGACGGCCTCTCGCATACGAGTGCCTATCACCTTGTAAACTTAGGCTTCTCCGTATATGACAGAGTGATAATTTTGTATTTTTGTGTCCTACATTTTATTAGATAAATAACGTTTACTCGGTGTTTAAATATCCTCCGTGTTATTTCCAAACGTGTTCTAAATTCAAAATACGTGTCTAACTAATAACTATGGTGACCCATACAAACTTGCCAATATAAACCTACGTATTTTAAATTTAGAATACGATTTGTGGTAAGACTGTCTATGTTTGATGAACGCAGTGCAATGCCGTGCAGTACTTTAAATGCAAAATTATGGGTAATTTTGCTATAAGGACAGACGACGGCCATCAGACAACCGATCTGGTCGTGCCGTTCAAAACTTTAATTCATGTCAAATCACTAGACGTTCTTATTTCAAAATCTATTGAATAAGATATCCTTCACATTTCCAAGCACAAAGAATAGTTCATTCGCCTCTGCCACAGATTTTAAGGTCCGTCGTATAATAAAGCATAAATAATTGCTGCCATAAAACTCGACACAAATGGCGCCTTTAAATATATTTTCCCATAGCTGTCCAGACTATTATATTTTTAAGTCGTTTTGTATTGTTCTCAGAAAAAAAATCAGTTCTGTTTCAGATTTGTTTTATGATACTCTATACCTTTATCATATCACCAACATGGCAGATTAGCTGTTACATTTAATATTATACCCACTCAGACATCAGTATTCAATACAGTTTCCTTTACATCCATCTATCCATCCATCAGCCTAGATTCGTCACTGCTGGGCATAGGCCTTTCCAAGTTCGCTCCACCCTTGACGGTCCTCCGCCTTCCCGCTATTTCTTTGAGGTCGTCGGTCCTAAAGGACCGTATGTTAACATAGGTAAAACTTTTTTTGCTATTATAATTTTTCACGAGCGTTATGTTAAGTCTCATAATGCCCAGTAATTTCACTGGTTTTAATGTCCTTCAAACCGAAACACAACAGTGCTTACACAAGTGGTACCAACCCAGACGGCCTCTCGCATACGAGAGACCTAACACCTTAGAAAATCCAAACAGAAAACTCATATGAAAATAATTACTAAATTAAATCTGACTACCTCGGTGGCGCAGTTGTATTGCGTACGCGGTATGTCTACTGTGCTGAGGTCTCAATCCCCGGGTCGGGTAAAGTGATACTGGGTTTTTCTATCACGAAATATTCAGTAACATCCCGAAGTCTGGATTGTGCCCGGTGTCACATCATGGGACGGAAATACGCTCGGCGAAATATGGGTGTTCTGGTTACACCTCTGCCTTCCCCTTAGGGGATTACAGGCGTCAGTGCGTATAATATGTAAATCGAATCTGGGCTTTGTCATTTTTTGACTTATTCCATTATACTACTATTATTATTCCATTTTTCCATTATACGTTATACGGTTTGGCAATCTTCGTTTATTTTCGGAAATACGAACGCGTCATGATGGCGACCTAAGACAAACTTATTACGACAATAGATTAAGTAGTTACATTCCTCTCGAGTGACTGATCAGGCTCGGATGACCGGACATTCATTACATATTTGCGCCAACTCGTAAAAAATCCAAATAGCATAACTTGATTCGTAGTATTGTAATAAAAATTTAACCCCTACCAAGCAAACAAAAAAATCCCGGGTGTGGATGTGTCATGGACACGGCCGTGTGTTGCACGTGAATACGTTTATGTAACGGGTTAAATGTTTTTTTTTTTATTTCATTGAATGACGAGACGAGCAAGACACTCGGCTGATGGTAAGCGCCACGCCTGCCCATAAACAGTAGCAACATCACACAGAACTTTGAATTACAAAGCACTGCATGACACTGAACTGCGCTCGTCACTCCGAGACATAAGTTGTTAAGTCTCATAATGCCCAGTAATTTCACTGGCTTCAATGTCCTTCAAACCGAAACAGTGCTTGCACACTGTTGCTTGGCGGCAGAAATAGACAAAGCGGAGATACCAAGTCAGACGGCCTCTCGCATATGAGGGACCTACCACCTTATAATGGTAACAAATTTAAAGTCGTATTCACGTCAAAAGTACCATTTCGTCGATGAAGTACCAATACCTCCTAAGTGTTGAGAATCTAATTTTACACCAGACTGTTTAAAATAAGGTTTTTTTTTACAAAAACTGTTTAAAATAATGTTTTATTTATTTTGATCAACTATTGATAGTATATAGTTTCCAATACATTACCTTTTTATTAGTTACTAAGGGATGTGGTTGATGTTTACGTCTGTTGTAATAAAAAAAGTAATTTTGGACTAAATTGTCAGTTAGGAGGTATTGGTACTTCATCGACGATTTCACATTTGTTAGTTTTGTATTGTTTTGTATAGTGAACGGTTCGTGTTCGTGACATCGTCGCAATAAAAAAGATATCGATGGCTTCATTTCTACGAGCCGATGGGTTTGGATTGCCATTACTATAGAAATTGTTCGCATCCGATATCGAAATCGCCTGCGTTTAATGAGCGTGCGCCACGTTCGTGCGAGTTTGGTTCGAGATATGAACGCAGCGGGGCGCTCCCCCATATAAAAGGTTTTATACATAACTAGCTTTTGCTCGCGGCTCCGCCCACGTTAACGTTTAAAATTGACAAAGTTTCATACAAACTTTATCCCCTATTTTATCCCCTTGGGGGTAGAATTTATCAAAATCCTTTCTTAGCGGATGCCTACGTCATAACATCTACCTGCATACCAAATTTCAGCCCGATCCCTCCAGTGGTTTGAGCTGTGCGTTGATAGATCACTATGTCAGTCAGTCACCTTTGAGTTTTATATATTTAGATAAATAATCAAAAATATAAAAGTGTTTAAGTTGGTTACTAACATGTGGCATATGGACTCAATAATTACAGCCTCGATAGTCGTTTCTGTCCATGAGGTGACACCGAATAGCCTCGACCAATATCTTCAGAGAGTCTCAATTGAGCGTTGGGTCAAGATGCCACACCGGTTATGGTGTCCATAAGCGGTGTTATTGGACACTGCACGCATTATGAGGAGTTTTCTCTCTCTGGGGTCCTAACAGCCGATGGCTTGGGTCTCAGGCCTCGCCATTGTTGGATGATGTTTTTTATATTGTTAAACGTTTTATTTTTTTGTGAATGTAATATAAAAAAAAGTGTTGAATATTGGTAGAAATATCCACCAATGTAAAACTCTACAGATGACAATTAAATTTTAATCCTTATTGCACGAAAGCCACCCACAAAGTTTAAAACACTGCTCATTATCTACCTACAAAAAACGTTAAAGAATTAACAGAACGCACGCGACCGTCTTATCAACATTACGACCTGCCATTCGGCGTATCGCTACGTAGTCACTATCTGCGTAGTTTCATCTCTGCGTAGTACGTAGCATGTTGCACAGTACGCCGCGTACACGTCACAGATCGCATCGAAGCGTTTGTCTTGCTCGCGTGCACGCCCACACAATCGCCACACACAGGTGTATGTATGAGAATTCGTATTTATTGCTATAATCTGGCGAATTTATGGACGACCTCCTTTTTCGTCTGCACAGAAGTGGTGCATTTTGTCTCTTGAATACGCCATTTTGCGTACTACGTAGTTTGTGGTAAGGATGGATTATATGGTGACGTGGCGCGATTTATACATACATACATTCAAACTCACGCCTGTAAGCCCCCAAGGGGTAGGCAGAGGTGTCACCAGTACACCGACATTTCGGCAAACGTATTTCGGACGGATGACCGATGCAGACACAGGGATACAAGGATGTATCCCTATACCCGCCCCAACCAACCATCCAGTCATGTCGCAAGGGAGACCGGGATATGCGCTGGCTGATCCTGGAACGCAATCCACACAAGGTGTATGGGTCACTATGGCAGGTTTTAACACCATGTGTACAGTGGTCGCTATCCGGGCGGGTATAAATCTTACCACCAGAACGTACTCTATGATTTTTTCCTGTCATTACCATAAACATACATCTTGGGTCACTGCTATGACCTAATACGAGAGATTTTTCATCTCAGTGCCTTTCAGAATACTTGAAACAAATATCTATGGATCACACATACATTTATCTCAGTGCGGGGATCGAACAAGCGGCCTCTCGTTGCAGACACGGCTATTCGTCCACTGCACAACGGAGACTGGCAATATCACCTTAACTAAAGAGGTGTATATTTCTGAACACATCCCCCCCCCCCCTCCTCCGCAGACCACAATGGGCGGGATTATTGGCAAACTACACTACGCTCTGACCCAATACGGGTCGGCAGAGGGATTGATTCTCAACCCAGTGGTTAGTCAAGTGCCAAAACATTCGTAAATCATTATATACAATTAATTATATCAAAATGTCGTCTGTTAGTTTTTGACACATATAAACCTCTTTATTGCTTAATCATGCGAATTCTGTATTGGTTTGGATGAAGTTTTACGGGTAAATAAAAGTTCTCATTCATCCATACATACAAACGCCTGTAATTCCCAAAGGAGTGTAACTAGGACACCGGTATTTAGCCGAGCCCATTTCCGTCCCATGATGCGACAGAAGTAAGCCCATTACTTACACTATACCAGACACAATTCCAGACGCTGAGCTGATACTGCGCATTTTGTGATAGAAAAACCCAATAACAGTTTACCCGACCCGGGGATCGAACCCGAGACCTCAACATAGCAGTCGTACTGCATACATTTTTTAATATTTGATTAAATGACGAGACGCGCAAGGCGCCCGCCTGATGGTAAGCGCCACGCGTGCCCATAAACAGAACCAACACCACACAGAACGTTGAATTACAAAGCACGGCACGGCACCCTGAGACATAAGATGTTAAGTCTCATAATGCCCAGTAATTTCACCGGCTTCTCACACTATTGCCTGGCGGCAGAAATAATTACAATTGCGCCACCGAAGCAGACCATCCATTCAACAGTCAATTATCCAAAGATAACATAATATCACTCCAGTAGTGGACTTAAGGTAATACAGGTAGGACTGAAGGAATTGGTTAACACTTCAATCTACACTTCAAACGAGATCGATCTTCACGATCTACCAATCCTGTTCTATAGCACCCAATATTACATTGATTCGATTAATTCAGGGGTCCGTATCTAAAGGGTGGGAATTAAATAAATAAATACACCCAACAGTCACACACATAGTCCTGACCCCACAGTAAGATACCAGTCTTGTGTCGTGGGTATCAGGAACTATGATAGACTTTCGGTCTCACAACATCCAGACCCCGAGACAAACATTTGTGGATCACACAAACATTTATCTCGGTACGGGGATCGAACCCGCGGCCCCTCGCTTCACAGCCGGCTACTCGCCCGCTGCGCCACAGAGGCTGTTGCGTTATCACTATGTCTACGCCGCGCCGGGCCGCCTGTCTGTCCAGTTGTTCACCATTTATGGCCGTTCCCGATAAACGGTCTTAGTTTGATTCTCCGGATAGATAATGAGCCAATCGCAATACAGTTTGAAGGTCACACGTACCAATAACTTCGTTTGATTGGTTGATTTCCGTGATATATCCGGATAATCAATATAAGATCATTTGTTGGGTATATTGGGGACTATGTCTCTTGAACCGGTGGTAGTTTTCATAGAATATGTATTGGTAGCTTTTGCTCGCGGCTCCGCCTGCGTGAACAGCCTTTTTCGGAATAAAAAGTAACCTATAACCGTCTCCAGGGTCCCATCTATTTCTGTTCCATAATTCATCGAAATCGTTTAAGCGATTTAGGAGGAAAACGTAACAAAAAAACTCACTTTCGCATTTACAATGTTACTAGCTTTTCCTGGCGGCTTCGCCCGCCTGATCTGCTTTTTCCGGGATAAAAAGTAGCCTATGTTACTTCTAATACCTCCAAGAATATGTGTTCATGATGATCGGTTAAGTAGTATTCGCGTGAAAGCGTAACAAACAAACTTACATTCCGGCTGGTGGGAGGATATTTGTATCCGACCGGATAGCGACCACCGTACACTGGTGCTAAAACCTGCCATAGTGGCCCACCATGCGTGGGTCACGTTCCAGGGTCAGCCAGTGTATATCCGGTTCTCCCCAAGGGGCTTGCCCTCTGATCCTTACCCTTTGGCAGGCTGGCATGATCTTGCCGACCTACGATGGACACATTGTTTATCGTTGATCGACACTATTCTTGGATTTCGCTACACTCACCATCAGGTGTATTCGTAGTCCATTTGCCGAGCCAGAATAAAATAAAAAAAACATTTATAATATTATAGTAGGGATTAGGTTTATAGCGTATATCATAACAATTAATAGAACCCTCGTACTTGAGCGTTTTTTTTTCAATTGCCACATTTATCATTTCAAATGCCTTTAGAGTCGTTGAAAACCAGCTGACGGCGATCTCTCATCCACGTAAACTAATCAGATATTTATTGGCCCTTACAAATTATGTTTATGTGTGTAACGCACGGTTTTATAGCTAATAAAACCGACCATTGTTTATATTGATAGCGAACGAGAATTAAAAGCGTGTAAAATTATGTTCAAACGTTATTTATGAGTTGGTAGAGTGTAACAATTTTACTGCTTGAGAGGATTGTTAATATCGTTTCGAGATGACTGAGACTGCTGAATTGAACTGAAAATTTGTTGTTGGTGTAATTTTCATACCCGGCCGGATAGCGACCATCGTAAACGTTATGTTAAACCCTGCCATAGTGACCCATCTTGTGTGGAACTCGTTCCAGGATCAGCCAGTGTATATTTAGTTCTTCCGAGGGTTATTTGGGCCGGATATAGGGATACCCCTGTGCCTACATCGATCATCCGCCTGCCCCGTCGCAGGCGCCTCGATTTGCTTCTTACGTCTTCGAAGTGTGAACAATCATTTATATAGGCCGACATGATTCTTGTAATCACCGATCAACTCATTGTTAGTTAGTAATAGTTGGTGGTCACTGTTTTTTTTGCCGTGCCCGGATAAAAAAAAATAAAAACAGAAAATAGCTACCTACTACTTAGGTTACTAGACTCCACTATGAGGTATGGAATGATACAATAAAATTCACAACACCCAGACCCCGAAACAAATTTTTGTGCATCACACAAACATTTATCTCTGTGCGGAGATCGAACCCGCGGCTTCTCGTTTCACAGCCGGCTACTCGCCCGCTATATCACGGAGGCTGGCATAGGTTACGTATTGTGAGGCACGTTATAGATTAGGTGTAATTTTTTCGCATTTTTTTAATGTTTTCTGCTCATACATTTGTATTCAGGCAAATAAAAAAAATGTGTGTAAGATTCAATGGAACTCATCCGACGCCTAAAGCTGACGTAGTTTATAGTAAACATAAATGTTTACCGAATTTATGTTTAAATATAAACATGTGAAATGTACTTTACCGTTATTTGTGTTTTTATTCAAAAATACACATACATAAATGTGTTTACGCTACCATTTTATTTCTAATTTCACGTGGAGTGCGTTGCAGGATCATGTGTCGCGTGCGTTGCGAATTGTGTTAAAGTAGATTTAATTTAATGGGTTTATTTATACATACGCATTCACGCCAGTAGTCCCCGAAGGGGTAGGCAGAGGTGTAACCAGTACACCCACATTTCGCCAAACGTATTTCCGTCCCATGATGTTATAGGGGGCGAGTCTATCGCCATACCGGGCACAATTCACATAAACAGTAGCACCAACCAACACCTTCTCACGACTCTCTTGGTAGCAAACGATCAGTTTTTTAAAGCTCAATATCTATTACTAACTGTTGCCCGCGGCTCCACCCGCGTGAATGTTTTTTTGGGATAAAAAGTAGCATATGTATCAGGAAGAATGTATGATTCTAATAGTGAAAGAATTTTTCAAATCGGTCCAGTAGTTTCAGAGCCTGTCCAATGCAAACTATCAAATATTTTCTCTTTATAATATTATAGTTTAATATTATAGTTTAGATTTCAAAAGACATTTTCATTTGAATAGAACAAAACGTAAATAGAAACCAAACAAAATAATCAACGTAAATAGAAAATGTAACGAAGAACAAGCCTTATAAACAACTTTTTTGTTACTTACATAACAACCTCTTATCTTAAACTTGGTAGACAATGGGAACGTAACTCAAAGGAGATATTTCCAGTTCCGTATTTCATTACACTGACGCAGTGAACTATCGCCGGATCTATCTTCGGATATATCGTCAAATTGGTCGCGACATACGTACGAGCAGGATCGAATTTAAGAAAGTTGTACAGATTTTACTTTGGCTAAAGGTAGAGATTTTTCTTACAATGTATTTTTTGTTTTTAGACAAAGATACATTATCTTTGTGTCAAAACACATTAATTTATATTCGTAATATTTAGAAATTAGTTTCAAAGTAAATATTCGTATGTATCCAATTAACAATAACAGATATCAGAGATAGCTCAATGAGGAGCGGTATGGACTGCCTAGATGAAAGTTCAAGGTTCAACACCAGCACCTAAACCGCTGACTTTTCTGAGTTACATGAATAAAAAAAAACGAGCGACACGCACCACTGGCCTGATTAGAAAATTTACTGTTGCGTAAATATTGTTATTTTAAAATTCGAAACAAAAATAAAACTTTATATAATAAAAGATCTGACAATATAACAAAAAAATCACACGCGTTAAATTCATAAAAATCAATAAATTAATCGTCGAGATAATACAGTGATTCCCTGCATTTGGGTGCCTCGCGACACGCACCACTGGCCTAATTAAAAAAATCTGGTCCGTAAGTATTTTTTATTTTAAAACTCGAAACAAAAACAATACTTTATAATAAAGTATCTGACAATAGAAAAGTATGAATAGAAAAGTTGAGGTTCCGTAACTATTGTTATTTTAAAATTCGAAACAAAAATAAAACGTAATCTGTCAATATAACAAAAAATCACACGCTAAATTTATAAAAATGAATAAATAAATCGTTGAGATAATACAGTGATTCAATGTATTTAAGTGCTTCGCGACATACACCACTGGCCTAATTAAAAAAAAATCTGGTCCGTAACTATTGTTATTTTAAAAGTCGAAACAAAAATACAACTTTATAATGAAAAAACTGACAATAGAAAAGTATGAATAGAAAAGTTAGGGTTCCGTAGCTATTGTTATTTTAAAATTCGAAACAAAAATCAAATGTAATCTGTCAATATAACAAAAAATCACACGCGTTAAATTTATAAAAATGAATAAATAAATTGTCGAGATAATACAGTGATTCCCTGCATTTGAGTGTGTCGCGACACGCACCACTGGCCTGATTAGATACGTTTCTGTTCTGTAACTATTGTTATTTTTAGCAGTCGCCGCCCTTGGTGCCGCCCGGCTACTGGCCACGATCTATCACTGGTGACAGAGATGGGTAACTAACGCTGTCTCTGTCACGCAAGAATAGCGGACAGGCGACCGGTTTTTTGTTATTTATAATTAACTAGCTTTTGCTCGCGGCTCCGCCCACGTGATCAAATAAACAAACAAACAATCAAACTCTACAGCTTTATAATATTAGTATAGATTTGATTTTGATTTGACAACGGAAGCCTTCAAATAATATTATTTTGGTAGCTTAGCAACGGAAGCCTTCAAATATGAATAATTTTCCCCGTTTTTGCAACATTTTTCACTGATGCTTCGCTTCTAATGGTCGCAGCGTAATGTTATATATCCTAAAGCCTTCCTCGATAAATGGACTATCCAACACAAAAAGAATTTTTCAATTCGAACCAGTAATTCCTGAGATTAGCGCGTTCAAACAAACAAACAAACAAACAAACAAACAAACAATCAAACAATCAAACTCTACAGCTTTATTATTAGTATAGATGTAGTGGATTTGGATTTATTATAAAAAAAATCGTACGACAATATTTTTAGTGTTTTGTAATAGCAATTATAACAAAATTATAACTGTTTCAAAATATCAAAAAAATTAAATAATAAAATTAGCAACTTTTGAGCCGGTGTTATATGAATGACGAATAATCTGTAATAGAATAATATTATATTCAGAAACTTAGTTTTTTGCCGGCCAAAAATCAATAACTGCAGTGTCTGCCGTACGATCGCATCAACTATAACTGGCGACAGTCTATGTTCTATAAATATTCTCCTTACAAATAAGATGTGGTCATGTCGTTAACATAATAATTTTGCTGAGCATCAATTATTATCGAAGTTCCCATCTATTTATTCGTCGTCATTTTTAGACTCAACTGAACGTAGCCTCAGATTCTGTTTAATAATTTCATTGAACAACGGATATAGATATATATTTTTCAAAAATTAGTGGTGTCGTGGGACACCAGGTAGGAACGAAGTTCCTTCGGCTAATGTAGAATCGACACAAATTGCAAAAAAAAGTCGTGCTCAATTTTATGTAGGTTTTCTTGATTTTTCTCTTAAATTTTGCTGATTAGTTTTTATTTAAGTACAAGAAAGTATTTAGGAAATTCAGTATTTTAGGAAATAATAAATTACTTAAAATAAAAAAAACATCGTAATTCAAATTATCAACTAAAATAACAAAATATTATGTCTCTTTATTTTTGTTTGACAACATAAAATTACATAGAAATAGAAATAAAACAAATTATCTAATCACACACCCGAGTATAGTCTAAATATAACATACGCAATAAAATATAAAAATACATGACCCTATGTATAAATACCAATATCATTGGACAAAAATGGAAGCATAAAAAAGGGCAAGAGATAATATATCGCAAGACGAATAACGAGCTAGCGTAATCTTTTAAAAATCGAAGGAGATATAAAAATACTTCAACTATAACTGGCTGAATGAATTTCATTTTAAAAAAGGAACTCACGCTGGCTGGTTATGCGACTGTCGCGCATGCGCACGTCTCATTTAACGCTTTTATTCTTACGGTTTTACTATCACATTTTTTTCAGTTCGGTCACGCAGCGAAATCCCTATCCCCTCCAAGCCTGCCGTAAGGAACTTCGTTCCAATAAAAGCTAGTAATATAGTAAATAAATATTTTATATACATAACTTATGAGCTTTCATAGTACATGATTAGTTGACTCCAAGAGTCAACCCGTGAACCCAGCCGATATAACACGGTCGAAACGTCGGTTAAAAACATAGAATAATAAGGCCATATATATACCTCGTATCGTGAACTAACTCCCATATTTCACATAATAGTCTAGAGTAAATATAACGTAACCTTTCCACAGCTATCGAAGAGTGTAAGTTATGCAGACAGTCTGGCCGGTCAAAGACCGCTGTCTGGATCATTTTGTGCGTGAACCAAATGAGTTATGCCGTTCACATGACATGTCGTTTATTGTTATATTTTAAAGGGCAAGCAGTTCGATAGACCGTCGTCAAGTTCCAGTTGCTTTATTTTTCCTAGACGAGCGTGTTTCATCTTAGGCCGCATCGCTCACCATCAGGCGAGATGGTGGCCATACGCAAGACTATTATGAATAATGAAACGAACCTCCGACTTCTGCCTCGGCAGCCTGTGTCCCTTTAGGCTACCGACGCTTTTTACAAAATACAGAATTAAATAATTGACGGCCTTTGGGCGCAGTGGACCGGTAGCCGGCTGTGAAGCCAGAGGTCGCGAATTCAATTCCCGCACCGCGACAAACATTTGTGTGATCCATAAATAGTTGTTTCGGGTGTTTTCTCACCGGAGGGGTTGACGTCAGACAGGCGGCCAGTCGTAAAAACTACAAGCCAAATCTTTCTGTAACATGTGTTGAAAAGCATGTTGCGACGACCCCACCGCTAGTGGGGCAAAGTCATGTGGAAGAAGACATAATTAAATAATTATAATAAAATACTGTCAACGAATCCTAAGATTATACAAATATTACATACACAAAAAATATATCTAAATATTTATAAGCCCGAATATTTATTATAATTTGTACAAATATGATTGTCGCATAGATTTACACACGCCGCGTGCGGGCACTTTATAATGTTTGTATAGCGCTATGACATTTATAGAGGATGTCGCCTCTATATATTGCTATAGCATCTCTGGAAAATATCATCGTGTTTTAAAGATTTATTTTATTAATTGCCATTCGTATTTATACTACGCTGGACGTTGTAAAATTAGCAATAACAATACATAATATTGGATTATTGTAAACCATCATAAATTATAAATGTAGGTTTGTTTTTTAAAACAATGGAATTATTTTGTTGGCAATGTCTTCTTTTGAGCCTAGTGTTATGTCTACACATATTGAAACCAACAATAATAAACATTATTCTTGACAATAAAATCACCCTACGTGAAGGTTGATGATATAAAATGTAGGAATGTTGTTATATGTTCACTAAAAAAAACAATGGAAAATTATTGACACGGTTTATTAAAAAAAAGCAATTATTAGTCATTGTAGATAATGTTCAATTATAAAGTTTTAAATATTGAAGTGTTAAAAATATTACATTGTCAAATCGCTCAATAATATTGTATACTTCATAGTATACACATTAAAACATTTTCTATATTAATAACAAATACAAAACGATGTAAGCTCTGGAATGAACTCTCTGCCTCGGTGTTTCCCGTACGATATGACATGTCCTTCTTTAAACGAGGCTAGAGTATTCGTTCAGAAGTAGGTAGCGGCTTGGCCGTACCCCTGGCATTGCCGATATCCATGAGCGGCGGTAACCGCTTACCATCAGGCGGGCCGTTTGCTCGTCTGCCCATAAAGGCAATAAAAAAAATACAAGAAATAATTTCGTTCTTAATAATCTCGTTCTAATATTCTTGTATAATTAAAGCAGGACATTTTTAAAATTTTTCCTATTTCACTAACAAAAAAAAAAGCCTCTGGAGACCTCGTACCGGATTATGATATTCTGATGCCGGAAAGTGTTGTTTTTACCGCCCCTGCCGGACCTTTTGACTTGAAAATCCCGCCTAGCCTCGACTGAAATTTTAATATTTCTTATTTATATATTCCTTGGTAAAAAGAAATTTGTATTATAAAATTGTCTTATTTGATAGCTTTATAGATTTAATTATTTATGTCAATCTACATCTAGGTATTGTTGAAGATACTATTTGAATATAAAATCATTTATTTACATCATAACTCATACTTAGCCGTAAAGTGGTACATAAAACAATGAACGCAAATTAAATTACAAAACCCGCCTTTCAACGTCTCAGAATCCATCCAAAATTAATTATAACTCAATGTAAAATCGAGCGAAACGTCTACAAAATTAGTCGAAGCTAGTGAACTCAAACTTGCTTGTTTAACATTTAACCAAATTTGTCAACATCCAAAGTTTGCATTGTGTAATCTGTCATCGATTGATTGAGCTTTCCATCCTTGGGCTCGTGGGTTTTCTATTAAAACTTTACCAACGATAGAGTTTCGATCGGAGCTTTTTTCGTTCGTGTTCATTAATCGTGAAAGGCGGCGTTCATTTAATGGAAGAGTATTATTAAGTGATTTCACAAACGTTATTGAGTGAATTGACAATTTACGAAGTATTAAAGAGAGATAATAAATGTAACTGAATATAATGATTTCTTACGTTTACGCGAATGTTACTCATTGAAATAAAACTAATTTAAACGGATTTTATCGCGGTTTTTTATTTTAATTATGATCCCGACGTTTCGAAGACTTTCCAGCCTTCGTGGTCACGGGGAGGACTGAGGTGTAGGTTGTCCAAAAATGTTAATGTTACAGTATCTACCTTCAATTTACAATTATAAAAATCTTTATGGTTTGGTCCGATCTACGCAGAAGGAGCTCACAGTGTCTTGAGGTCTGGCAATTGGTCTTTTGAGTTCCGATTTAATTAAATGTATAACCGGATCCCAGGCTTGTGCTAGCTTCCAACCATCTTCTCTATTGAAATTTGGATGTTTTTTAATTTCAATAGCCTCACGAATCATCCTAGGTAGGAATCGGTGTTCTTTAGCAAGGATTTGTGGTTTGTCGAATCTAAGATAATGATTGGAGCCTTCCTCAGAATGTTCAGCAACTGCAGACTTCGTAGAGCGTCGGTCGTCGGTCGTCGGGCGTCGGATCATATTTAAAATAAAAAACCGCGATAAAATCCGTTTAAATTAGTTTTATTTCAATGAGTAACTGAATATTTTACTGGTCATATAGTTTCTATCTGTAAGTTACAGTAACATAAATAAATAAATACACCCAACACACAGTCACACACATAGTCCTGACCCCACAGAAAGATACGAGTCTTGTATCAAGAGTACCAGGAACTACGAGAGACTTTTGGTCTCACAACACCTAGACTCCGAAACAAATATTTGTGCACCACACAAACATTTGTCTGGGTGCGGGAATCGAACCCGTGGCTTCTCGCTTCACAGCCAGCTACTCGCACGATACGCCACGGAGGCTGTCAACTAATACTAATGTAAATATTTTAAAACATGTGTCGAAGTGAGAAAACGATTTTAACATATTATTATACATAAATAAAAATGTATAAAAACTTTTTTCGAAGCATTTATCGACGTCTATTATAAATTTATATGACGTCACTCTATCGATTTTTACTCATCCAACCCTTTTAGTTTGATAACCATAGAAGTTGTAAAGAATTTAAATTATATCCACCACCTTGGAGCGGCGGCCATTTTGAAATATTTTTTTATTAGCTTGTATGATGTAGCAAGCAGATCGCTCGCCTGATTGTTCGTCTCGTCATTCAATCAAATAATAAAAAAAAAATATTAACATAAATTTGAGAATCTTTGCAATACCTGCCTCTTTTATTTATTTATTTATAACTTTATTGTACATCTTTATATATATAATTCTTCTGTGAGTGTGTATGTTCCTGAACTTCTCTTAAACGACTGGACCGATTTTGATGAAATTTTTTGTGTGTGTTCAAGGGGATCTGAGAATGGTTTAGATTCACAATTTTGTCCGCTGGACAATGTTTTTTTTATTAATTTTTAATTTATTAGTAGTTGTTGAGTTGTCGTTGCGAAGCTTGCCGTGATGACGGGTCGTATAGCGTCTAGACTGGACAGGGACAGGACAGGGACAGGACAGTGAGACAGGACAGTGAGACAGGAAAGTGAGACAGGACAGTGAGACAGGACAGTGAGACAGGACAGAGAGACATGACAGAGAGACAGGACAGTGAGACAGGACAGTGAGACAGGACAGTGAGACAGGACAGTGAGACAGGACAGAGAGACAGGACAGAGAGACATGACAGAGAGACAGGACAGTGAGACAGGACAGTGAGACAGGACAGTGAGACAGGACAGGACAGGGACAGGACAAGACGGGGACAGGACAAGACGGGGACGGGACGGGGACGGGACGGGACGGGGAAAGGACGGGGACGGGACGCGGACAGGACGCGGACAGGACGGGGACAGGACGGGGACGGGACGGGGACAGGACTGTCCAACCGGAGGGAGGTGGGAGACGACCTGACTTAGGTCGTCGAAGTCAATTAAATGTGCGACGGGCTACCTCACGTGCAATGGCGCAGTACCTCACTTAATTGCATTTAATGTAAATAAAACATTTGTATTAAGTTTTGACCACATTTTACACAAATATATTATGTAGGTGATACGAAGTTCACCGGGTCATCTAGTCACAATATAAAGTATTAAAACTATACAACAGAATTTTTTTTGCCAATTGTACTTCTTTTTATTATACGCTTTTAAACATATGTTTCACTTTCTAAGTATCATTTCCCAAAGAAGTTGTAAATTAGTGTATCCTTATTTTCGACGATAACGCCGAGAAAATTAATGTAATTAGTTTCAAATTTAGTTAGAGAATATTGAAGGTACTACTCGAAATTACTTGGAACCCTAAATTGCCTCATCCTATTTAGTTAATGCAAAGTTTCTAACGAGCGAGCTTCTGGCCGAGCTTCCCTACATTAATAGAAACGGTAAGCATTTCCACCTTGCGGTTTCTTGCAAAGTGAAAAAGTTTTTGTCGATAAGTAGGTTACGGAAAACATTCATCAATTTTTTTAATTTTGGTGTGAATCAGAAATTAATATCTGAAAGAAAAAGATACAAAATAAATAATGAATTGCACTTTACTATAGTTAATCAATACTAGAAAATCATAGGCGCGTTGCTGCATAATAAAAATACTACTTAGGAGTATACTTCCCTACTTTTAAAGAAAAACCCACGGACAGAAGGAACTCTTGGATTTCCCCAGTAAATCAATTGCAACGTAGTTGTGCTACGGCGTAGTCCGTATGGCCGCCTGTAGCTCGTAACCCGTAGCGTATCGATCGTAGCCGCCCCAAAGCGGTGCCACGGATTATTTCATAAGGGTCCACGCACATGATACAATATTGTCATAAATGTACAAGTTTATTCATACAATAAGTAATTAGTCTATTCGTTTAAGCGATGAAGTACCAAACTTTAAATTCAGTAATTAAGTTAACTCGACTTGTTACATTTCGAGACTAAATTCAAGCATTATTATCTTTCGCATTCTTTGACATTATAAAATTAAATTACTCTTTTAAAAATCCTTCTTTTTCTTATACCTCTATCAAGAATTACCTAAAATAATTTTTTACCCCACCCCGCCCGTTTGTTCGCGAATTTCTTTATCTACCTGTTTATTTATTTATGAATAATTTATTCTTTATTAATTTTAACCATACCATTGCAAAAGGATAATTATTGAAAATGTTTAATTTCTTGCATTATGTTCTTTGGTTGCACTAAGGAGTCATCTCCACTAAAGTTATATATCCGGCGATAGTCCTATATGTCGTCAAGTGTCAAACTTAACACCAATTATACGAAACAAAATGCATACAGCGATAATTGTACCGACTCGTCGCGAGAGAATTGCTTATTTATTTATTTAAACTTTATAAATATAACATGTATAAAGGCGGACTTAATGCCAGAGCATTCTCTACCAGTATACCCTTGGGTGATGCAGAAACGAGATAATGTGGGTGTATATAAATTGTTTATGAAGTTGACAACTTTGTTCGGATGATTCATCTCTCATTCGATTTAAAGGTCGGCAACGCATCGTTAATTTCTCTTGTAACGATGGTGTCCAAGGGTGGCAGTGATCACTTCGGGCAACCAGCTTGCGGTTGCCCCCTTTTTCACAATAAAAAGGTAAAACATAACGTCAAAATGAACATAAAATCAACCATTTGATCGCACCTTTAGCTATACATTTTTACTTGTAACCAGTTATGGCATACGTTCTTGGTATATAACAATAAAGAGTACAGTGTGTAGGGGCACTTAGCTTTTAACGACGATATCTATAGTGTGAGTACCTTTGTTTGGGCCATAAAAGATTTTCTTTAACCCATCACGCCCATACTCGTTTTACGGGTTGGGTAACAATTGAATCTGTGTTTGTTTGGGTTATCATTCTTGTTGTTTTTGTTGCAAACAGATAATGTTTAGTATATTTTTTAATAATTTTGAAGAATTTATTTCATTTAGCCAACATTGTACGGAAATAAATACGGCTACCTACGTTACATGAGGGATGAAGGAAATGGAAAAAAATTGAAGAGTGCTGCTATTTCACTGATTTTCTGTTGAGTACTGTAACAGCCCGGTGATATTTTCATTTCGACCGGCGGAACTAAATACGTGCTTACACACTGTTGCTTGGCGGCAGAAATAGACAATGCGGTGGTACGAACCCAGAGGGCCTCTCGCATACAAAGGACTTACCACCTTGTACCACTTCAATTGAGATATTCCTATGTACATAATCAAACCTCTATAACTAATACCTTTACCCCTGTGCCTTTACCGCATAAAAGTCATCGAAACCACGGTCATTCGCCTTCCACACTGCCACTACGTATTTGTGGTCTGCAAACAGATGAACTGTCAATTTGACAAGGGCCTTTGATCAACGTTCTATAGGAAATATCTGTGGGAATACATTTGATGTGAATAATTTTGTTAATGCTAGTAATAACGGAAGTATATTACCGATGTTTGTGTGTTTAGTCCCAAATATGATTTTTCATAAGCATACGCCTTTATTACCAAAGTGGTAGGCAGAGGTGCAACTAGTTCTGCACCAACATTTCCGTCCCATAATGTGCTAGGGAGCGAGCCTATACCAACCCTGAGCATTTCATGTGTAATTTTTAATCGAAAACTTTTAAACAGAATTGTGATTGCCCGAACTGAGAATTAAATACAGGACCGTGACGTTCTCGCGGTTCTCAGCCATAGTACGCTGCCACTAGATCAATGAGTTGATTATCATTTACCGGTATATAAATTAGACGTTTTTTGCCCAATTGACTCAAAAATACCTACTTACTCTAGTATTACCATACATATTCATATGTAGTTCATAAAAAAAAACTTCGAGGGTTTGTGGATCCCATAACATTAAATACAAATGTTTGCTTATTGTCCAAACTTTTGATCCAATGCGAGAATAGACCCGACATTTTATTGATATTGAAGTTTCATTCACGCCTATCGGTTTTCCATGAAATTGTAAAGCTAATTTACACGGAATGAGTCCCGTACGATATAGAACCGATAAAGCTACGCAGTAGGCAGTTTTGTCTATAGCATGAATGAGTCGGCTCGGTTACTACTATTTCACAGATAACTAACATGAAATAGAAACTTTCTGTTGTGTTTCGTACGGTGAGTGAGATATTTGGTGGCTAAATTCCCCATCCCCTTCCCTATCCCTTAATCATCCCTTCCCTTTAAGGTCGGCAATGCATCCTTGATTCCTCTGGTATTGTAGGTATTCAAGGGCGGTGTAAATCACTTACCATCAAGTGAACCACTTACTCGTTTATCGAACACCGGTATTTTTATACCGGTGGTCGATAGGCGGGATTTAAAAAACCTCTAGTTACGAAGTTGCGCCATATCATATTATGATTCTGCAGTCTACTATTAATTTTACTGCTATCTGCGCTTTAGTTATATTATTAACTAGCTTTTGCTCGCGGCTCCGCCCGCGTGAACGTTTAAAATTGACAAAGTTTCATACAAACTTTCATCCCCTATTTTATCCCCTTGGGGATAGAATTTATCAAAATCTTTTCTTAGCGGATGCCTACGTCATGACATTTACCTGCATGCTAAATTTCAGTCCGATCCCTCCAGTGGTTTGAGCTGTGCGTTGATAGATCACTATGTCAGTCAGTAAGTCAGTCACCTTTGAGTTTTATATATTTAGATTATTTATGAGTCAGTTTTTTTCTTGAGAAAATGTTTAATGGACATTTTAGCTAGTTTGTTGACCTTTTCAAAAAAACAACGACTTCGCATAATACCTACACAGCGCTTAAAAGCGCGAAATACGAATCGTACAATAATACGCGCTTATTTTTTTTTATACTATAAAGTATTAGATGCTTTGGATATAGCACGTCGTTAAAACGCGTCATCGATTTATAGCCGCTCACGCCTGACCATATCAAAACAAAAAATTGTCATCTACGAAACCGTCGCACTCCCCGTCAAATAGCCACTAACATACCAATCAGTCACGTGGTCGAATGTACCCGTCATCTATCACCGCTGACGAATCGCAGACGGTCGCCGACCGGACAATAAGTCGCACTCCTCCGGTCGAGCCTACGATGATTTATGGCCGCCTGGTAATGCGAGGAGTAATTTTATTATGATCCTAATGTAGAGCGTGATGGTACTGTTAGAAAACGTAAGTAATGATCTAGCTATTTAATTAACACGCTTTTATTAGCTTCAGACGTATGTATGTTGGTATGTTTGTATGTTTGTCTGTAACTTGTTTTTGAACGTGATTTTGACCTACTTCAAAACGTCGGATAAAATCTTGACATCGCGATGTAGATGTGCCAGTGGCGCCATCTCATGATTTTTTCTTGTCAACTTGTAGTTTAAATGCAATAAAGGTGGCGCTGGTTGTTTTGTTGTGTTATTTTGATACGAGTTTAGAACAAAATAAATAAATATTGTAAAAATTAAAACTTCCTTAAATATTTCATTGAATAATTGTTATAAATTACAAAGTTATTACCTACAACTGTTATTAAAATTACTTCAGTAGTAAGGGATGTTCGCAAAACACTTTTTTTAACACGCTTTTTTATATTATTTACAATTAGTGGCAGCAATATAATAGAACATTGGATTATAGTCTACATGACACATTAAAATAAAACAAGAAAAAATCAAGAGATGGCGCCACTGCTGTAGAATAATCCTATTGTATTGGACATCTACATCGCGATGTCAAGATTCTCCAGCGAATCATTACTTGCGACGCTTTGTACGAACTATGGGTGATGTACGATTGATCGGGTACAGTTTTATGAATGGCTTGGTAAACAAGCCATTCGTAAAACTTGTTTCTTTCCTACCTCCTTCGTGACATTTTTACGTTTCAGCGAATTTTCCAATCACAAAGATTCGAAAGAAGTTTCACTTCAAAAAATGGTAAAAGAAATAAAAACACAAAGAAAAAAAAAAGAAAATACACCTTTTTATAGAAAATCAAACTAAAAAATTAAAAATAAATAATAGTTTAAAAAAACTAAAAAACACGCTTTTACATAAAATCCAACTAAAAAATAAAAAATAAATTTTAATGAATTCGAGTTAGGAATAGTGTACAAAATTTAAAAATATATATAAATTAAGAATAGTGTAAATAAGAAAAAATATGTATTTTATTGTAAAAAAAGCGTGGGGTGCATGGTGTCAATAGTTATAAAAATATTTTATTGACAGATATGAGTAGAAGGATCATCATTTTGATAATGTCTTAAAAAGCACCCCACGTTTTTTTACAATAAAATACATATTTTTTCTTATTTACACTATTCTTAATTTATATATATTTTTAAATTTTGTACACTATTCCTAACTCGAATTCATTAAAATTTATTTTTTATTTTGATTTTATGTAAAAGCGTGTTTTTTAGTTTTTTTATTCTACAGCATATCCAGGCTAGTTGGATTTTTTTTTCTAGCATCCAGAGAAATGATAACTAGGAATTTTCTTAAAAAAATAATAAAAATATTTCAAATTTATTGTACACATGGAGTACAGGACGGAACACTAAATCATAACTAAGATGAGAAGTTTGATTAACGGCTTGAGAAGTTAATGTATTAAGTATGGCCTTTGAACATTTGACCTTAATGGTGTTATAAGAAACATTGAGATATAATAAGTAGGTACCATCGTTATTGTTTTTTTTTACTGCAACCAGCCAACTCCCTCGGATTGTCTGAGAGATATGGTCAAAGTATTTTTATATAAAATACAGTGGGCAAAATATGCAGGGCCAGGCGACAAGGCGCCGCGTCTCCCTGGCTCTTTCTCTGTCTGTGTTTTTGCATTGCGATATGCCATTTGCGATCTTATTACAATTTATCAACCGCCAAAAAAAAACCGAGGAGGTTCTCAATTCGACGCGTTTTTGGATAACCACGCATAACTCCGACAAATGTGAACCAATTTATCTGAATCGACAGCCTCCGTGGCGTAGCGGGCGAGTAGTCGGCTGCGAAGCGAGAGGCCGCAACTTCGATCCCCGCATCGAGACAAATGTTTGTGTGATCCACAAATATTTGTTTCAGAGTCTAGTATTGTGAGACTGAAAGTCTCTCGTAGTTCCTGATACCCACGACACAAGACTTGTATCGTGCCGTTAAAAAACGTATTAAAAATTGGATGTTTATTTTTTCATTCGTGCAATTATACCTCAGTTTTGTTCTCATTTTAATGTCAAAAAGAAATTCCACCCTAAATACATCGATTTTGATGATGCTTTCACTAAAAATAAAACCTGCTCAAAAAATCTAAAACACTAAAAATAAAACTAAATATTTTTTTTTATGTATGTATGTTTTATTTATGTATGTTTTATTTCGTATGAAATCACCTTGGATTGGCGCTACGTCCTCGCCGAATCTTACATCTTTCCAAGGTGATACCAAAACGCCATCAGTAAATAACTTAAAACCGCGGACCGTCGCAAACAAATTCCAAATATTTCATTAAGCTACATATTGTATCTGAGATATTGCATTAATATAGAATTTCATTTTATCCTCAACCTCCCAGGTGGTGTTGAGGGGGAGGGAGAAGGGAACAAGTTACATTCCACCGCCATTCCTTACTACCCTCCTTTGAGAATTCGACGTTTCTTTGCTGAGTAGTTCTATTTATATTTGAAGGATTCTGATACTATCTACCTTGTGTTGATAAAATAATAATTCTCGGATAACATTATTGTTTTTTTTAATTATGAATTGAGTACCTAATGTAAGTAGTACAATCAAAATATAATGTCTACTTTTACATTTGGTGCAAAGCAATATTTTAGCTTACAATTATATCATTACTAGCTTTTGCTCGCGGCTCCGCCCGCGTGATCTGCTTTTTCCGGGACAAAAAAAAAGTTTCATTAAAATCCATTCAGTAGTTTTTATGTGAAAGAGTAACACACATACATTCATCCATCCATACTTACAAACTTTCGCGTTTATAATATTAGTAGGATTATTATAGTTAGTAGGATAGTAGGATTTTTTCTTTCTGTTGCCAAACTGTGTTGCACTAAATAAACTCTCTTTCTTTCGTTGAAAACCATTGCGTCTCTTGATGATCGCCGGAATTATGCCGGCTTGAACTTACTGGATATACTGAGTGACCCTGCGTATTGCCTGAACGAGCCACTATGGCGAGTTTTCACCATGTGTACCGTTGGTTGCAATTCAGTCGGGTATAAATAAGGTATCGTCTCACATATTCCCTTTTCAATTCCGAGATGTTTCAAGTCCGTGAACAGTCAGGTTAAGTTGTATAAAGTAATCTAATTGATAAGTTGTATCTTACATAAAGCTGATTTCCAGTATTAACTTGCTGTTGAGTTTCGTTTGGTGAGTGAGATGTTCCGGAGAAATTACCTAACTCCCCCCCCTGTCCTCGCTCTTCTAATACCCATTAGGTCTGCAATGCATCCTCAATTTGTCTGGAATTGTGAATATTTATTGGCGGTGGAGATCACTCACCACCTAGTGATCCACTTGCTTATTGGTAGAAAGAGCTCTGCTATAATAAATAAAGAATGTTGTCGTCAGTCCTATACTTAGACGGCAGTGTATACAAACTTGTGTAATTAATTATAATTGCTGTTACTACGTAAATATCCATAATTGGATTCTGTCATTCAAGCGTAATTATCTAGTAATCAAACATATTAAGGGACCCTTTGATCACACTTACCAATATAGTTAAATTATGAAACGGAACTAACAAAGTTTAAATTGCAAATTTAATTGTATTTAACAACATAATAATATTCGTTATTATCTAATATCTCGTATAGATCGGTAACAATTTGTTGGTACAGGCAATTTTCATCGCGTGTAATTAACAACATGTTACAGGAAGCTGTGGTGTAAAACCAACATATAGTTATATACTATCACGGTTATATCCTCGAAGGGCTAGGCAAAGATACAACTAGTTTTTTTTTTTTTTATTTGATTGAATGACTTTTTTGATTTGACTTTTCTAGCTCACGTGTGTGTTAATTATTAATTTTCAGTTGTTTTAACGGCGAATGAACCATCGTGAGAAAACCTGCATACCTGAGAAGGAAATTCTCCATATGTTTTTTTTTATTTCCTCTTTATGTGAAGTTTATCAATACGTATGATGGAACAAGGCCTAACCCCTCTCATGCAGTAGAGGAGGCTTGTGCCCAGCAGTGGGACGTGTATAATACAGAGCAGCCACGGTTCACCGGAATTATTTTCTTCCCATAAAATGTGATGATTTTTTTTCACAATTTACATACTGCTATGACATGTCTATTCCAATACAATAACACAAATGTGACAATGTGCAGTTATGTTATGTGCAGTTATCCGTTGAGGAGTTTAATTTTTTTTTATTCCGCATTTCACCATCAGATCTTAACCAAATTTTTATTGAACTGCATCACAACTAAACTCTGTGGAATGTAATATTTTCCAACAAAAACGCTCTATAATTCAGCGCAGTAATCGAAAATATAAAAGCAAAAACCTCTTCGAATTGAGAACCTCCTCCTTTATTTAAAGTCGATTAATATAATTTTTTCGGTGAAGGTACACTTTTACTACGATAAAAACTATAAACCCTTAAAGCCTTCACCAATCCAAACCAAATAACTGTCAATAAGCAATACCAGAATAGTACAAGAGTAATCAAAGCAATCGAAAACCCTTGCAGCGTCAAACGCAATGAAATCGTCGCAATCAAGGCTGGGGGGTCCTGTCTGGCTGATTGCGCGGCGTCACACAGTGGCGTACACGTACAACTGTCTGAAGTGCAGTTTATTTGATAAGTGTACACCAGTCCTCAAAGTGGCCCCCTAGAGCGCCCCCTTGTAGGCGCTCTAGGAGGGCGTGAATGGATTTAAGTTTTAACTCGGAAAAAAGATGATTCATAGACACACTAGCTATATCCTACTAATATTATAAATGTGAAAGTTTCTTTGTTTGGATGTTTTGATGTTTGTCCGTCAATCACGCTGAAACTACTGAACGGATTTTGATGAAATTTGGTATACAGACAGGGTATGAGCTCACTTAGGTGATAGGTTACTTTTTAACCCGGAAAAAGTAGATCACGCGGGCGGAGCCGCGAACAAAAGCTAGTTTAAAATAAAACAATTTCAGGATTTTACAGGGGACGCTAGACAATAGTATCTCAAAGTGGGCAGTAGACGAAATAAGTTCGAGAACCTATGGTGTACACGGTCATTGTTAGACCGACAGTACTTTGGATGCATATCCGAATATCCTACGTATATGCACGAGACTTGCATTCAAGGAATATTTTACTCTCTGCCATGAGCTTATAGTGTGAGTTCGCATGCTGTAAGTACGAAATTGTATACAAAGTGGACCAGTTTTAGGTTCGTGTAACATCTTAAGCAGAGCCACACTGTAGACACACTGTGTTTGTCTATCCGAATGGGCAGGCCTCTCACAGAAAACCGACGTAAAGTAGCGACGTTTCGTACGGTGAGTGAGATATCCGGAGGTACAAATTCCTTTTCCACTCCTTTCATGATCCTTTTCGTTTAAGGTCGGCAACGTGCCTGTTATCCTTCTGGTATTCAAGGAATGACGTTTATGAATTTAAAATAACTGCAAAAAAGTGATTTATTTTTATGTTATACGGCTGAACATTTTCAATATAAAAATGTATACCAGTTGTCTCTATGTGATTGTGAAACTAAAGTTGTCTCTTTCTTTTGTCACAGGGTGAAAAGGACAACGGAAAGAACTGCATACTCTCGTGTGAGAAGAGGAAAGCTGATGACACTGATATTAATAAAGACTTGAAAAAGGTAAGCCTAATTTCTTATTAAAATTCTATTCAAATAGTAGAGCCACGCTGTAGACAATTTTATCTGCAGCATGAATGGGCCGGATCGACTGGGTTGTTATCACTGTTTTTTTTTTATTAATTGATTGAATGACGAGACGAGCAAGGCGCTCGCCTGATGGTAAGCGCCTGCCCATAAACAGAAGCAACACCGCACAGAACGTTGAATTACAAAGCACTGCATGGTATTGAACTGCGATCGTCACCCCGAGACATAAGATGTTAAGTCTCATAATACCCATTAATTTCACTGGCTTCAATGTCCGGCACTGGCACTGGTAATGGCACAACAGTGCCTACACACTGTTACTTGGCGGCAGAAATAGACAAAGCGGTGGTACCAACCCAGACGGCCTCTCGCATACAAGGGTCCTACCACCCTGTGTCTCGCAGAATACCGACGTAAAGTAGCGGATTGCTACTAAGTTTCACACGGCGAGATATCCGACGGCCCAAGTCCCCAGTTAACTCAGTTATTAAGTACAGAAAAATTTTAATTGAATTTGCTGAGAAATAATCGCGTTCTAAGAAATTACTTAAGGACAATTAAAGTTTAGTGAATCTGATTGCGGCAGTTAGTGAAAGCGTGAAATCGATTAAATCCCGGGTTCAATTCTCGTTTGGAGCAATAAAAAAATTTACACTTCAACAATCTTCGTATGTGTCAAAAATACTAATGTGTGATTATGATGAATCAAATATAAACCTATAATAATAATACTAGCCCTGTATTATACATGTCCCATGGCTGGGCATGGGCCTCCTCTACGGAATGAGAGGGGTTAGGTCTTAGTCCACAACGCTGGCCTTAATGCGGGTTGGCAGACTTCACATACCTTCGAAAAATCTTATCGATTTCTCAGGTATGCAGGTTTCCTCACGATGTTTCCTTCTCCGTTAAAGCAAGCGATAATTAACAATTAATATACACGTAACTTAGAAAAGTCAGAGGTGTATGCTCTTGCTGGTTTCCAACCTGCGACTTTATTAGTATTTAATATTTAATTTAGTAATCTAAATATATAAAACTCAAAGGTGACCGACTGGCATAGTGATCTATCAACGCACAGCCCAAACCACTGGAGGGATCGGGCTGAAATTTGGCATGCAGGTAGATGTTATGACGTAGGCATCCGCTAAGAAAGGATTTTGATAAATTCTACCCCCAAGGGGATAAAATAGGGGATGAAACTTTATCAATTTTAAACGTTCACGCGGGCGAAGCCGCGAGCAAAAGCTAGTTGTAATATAAACCAATTACAATTTTTCTCTTGAGTAATTGACCGGGCCTTGATGCCCGGGCATACATTGCATACTAAATCGTTAAAAACCTCTGTCAATATTAAAAGATAAAGTCAGTCCGGTTATCTAAATCTACACAGACTGTTGATTTTCCCTCAAAATACCCTCTGTTTCGTACATCCGTTGCGTTGTGAGACGTCGTTTCCCTCAGTGATGTTATGCTACGTTGAATACTTTCTTGAATGGACCGTGAAAGTGAAGATTCTCGGAGCGAAACTCTTCGCAAATATAAAAGTTTCGGGTGAACAAAATATGCAGCAGTTATTCTTGGTGTACGAGTATGTATATAAAATATTACTAAGTTTCAAAGAACTGCATCGTCGGACGACGGGATTCCGCGACGGCTGGGTTATGAAATTATATTAATAGTATTGGTTGTGTGTCAAGTCGCTTGCCTGATGGTAAGCGCCAAGCCTGCCCATAAATAGAAGCAACACTTTGAATTACAAAGCACTGCATGGCATTGAACAGCGCTCGCCACTCTGAGACATAAGATGTTAAATCTCATAATGCCCAGTAATTTCACTGGCTTCAAACCGAAACACAACAATGGTGACACTGTTGCTTGACGGAAGAAATACACAAAGCGGTGGTGCCAACCCAGACTTCTCGCATACAAGGGACCTACCACCATTTCACTGGCTTCAATGTCCTTCCAACCGAAACACAACAGTGCTTACACACTGTTGCTTGGCGGCAGAAATAAATAAATAATAAATAAATAAATACATCCTACAGCCACTTACATAGGCCTAACCCCACAGTAAGATATCGAGTCTTGTGTCGTGGGTATCAGGAACTACGCGAAACTTTCGGTCCCACAACACCCAGACCCTGAAACAAATATTAGTGGATCACACAAACATTTGTCACGGTGCGGGGATCGAACCCGCAGTCTCCCGCCCCACAGCCGGCGACTCGCCCGCTGCGCCACGGAGCCTAATAAAGAATAAAAGCCGTTCCTCAAAATGTAACTATATCAACATTTTAAAGCGAAATATACCCACAATATTTAGTCTGGTTCCTTATTAATTAGCGGTTAAGCCTGACTTCCTGGCGCTGGCGGAGTTAATGCCCCGTCTTAATATCCAACCCGGCGGGAATTCATAATTTGGAAAGAAATTCTGAGCTCGGATTTTCATTAGTGGATATTACATCGTTTTGATTAGTGGAGGTTCGATTTTCTCGTGAAGTATAGTATAGAGATATGTTCACACCTGCATCGCCAAAGGGGTGGGAGAGGTGAAACTAGTGCTACATCCACGGTTCGCCTAGCTTATTTCCGTCGTATATTATGATAGGGAGTGAACCTATCGCCATACATCCTATCGGCCTATCTCGCACAAACAAATTTCAATCCCGACATCTAATCATGAGTAATTTATCAATATAAAATTCGAAACACAAATCGTGATTTACCGATCTGGGAAAGTCACTCAGTGAGCTATGGAGAGAGCTATGCTCGGTGTTTCTCTACGTGATCAAATCAGAAATTAGGAGATACGTAGAAGAACGAAAGTCACCGACATAGCTCAGCGGATTAGCAAGCTCAAGCGGCAGTGGGCAGGCCACATAGCTCGCAGAGCCGATAACCGATGGAGCAGAAAGGTTCTGGAATGGAGGCCACGTACCGGCAAGCGCAGCGTTGGACGTCCACCTACAAGGTGGACAGACGACCTGATAAAGATCGCAGGAAGTCGCTGGATGCAGGCCGCTTCCAACAGGTCGGTCTGGAAATCTTTGGGGGAGGCCTATGTTCAGCAGTGGACGTCTTGTGGCTGATGATGATGATGATGATGACGATCTGGGAATTGAAACCAGAACCCATAAAATAGGTTTCCACTAGACGAAAACGGCAAAGCTCATACACTTAATTTAATACTACTATCAAACAAATGAAAGAATTTGAATAGCATCCGTGGCCTAGTAGGCGGGTAGCCGGCTGCGAAACGAGAGGCCGCGGGTTTGATTCCCGTACCGAAACAAATGTTTGTGCGATCCACGAATATTTGTTTCTAGACTGGGTGTTGTGGGACCGCAAGTACCTTATAGTTCCTGATACCAACGACACAGGTTAACCTCTTGCGAAGTCGGGGCAATTTGTGTGACTGTTGGGTGTATTTATTATTATTTATTATTTTGAATAATCTATCCTCATTCAATAAGAACAGACCAACTTTAATAGTTTTACACTAATGACGTCCATTTGGAATGGAAGTAAATATTCGAATGAAGACATTAGACTGATATCCATTAGCGGCTTTGTACCTAAAAACTACAAACTGCTTCGATCACGCGAATCGAATTTGCCGCATTGTACAGTACAGTCGTCTGAACAGGTTAGAATCGACGACTGACGAATTGAATCGCTTTCAAGAGAATTCGAGAATTGAATCAACAAAAGATCTATGGTTATTGTTGATAAAATCCTTAACTTTATCCAAACAGTTCAAATTGCATACTTAGGACCAAGTCACGCCGCTATAAGCTACCTCACACTGCGACAGCAAAATTGCGCAACTATATTTTTTATCCTGCCACGGCAAAGTGATTAACACTGAACTTTTTTTATTATTATTTGATTGAATGACGAGACCAGCAAGGCGCTCGCCTGATGGTAAGCGCCACGCCTGCCCATAAACAGAAGCAACACCACACAGAACTTTGAATTACAAAGCACTGCATGGCTCTGAACTGCGCTTGTCGCCCGAGACATAAGATTGTTAAGTCTCATAAAGTCCAGTAATTTTACTGAGTTCAATGTCCTTCAAACCGAAACACAACAGTGCTTACACGCTGTTGCTTGGCGACAGAAATAGACAACGCGGTGATACCAACCCAGACGGCCTCTCGCATACGAGGGACTTACCACCTTGTAATACACAACCGCGCCCATTGAAACTTTCAGTATATTATACAAAGGCCGAATGAAGACATTAGAGCATCGTACATTAGCGGTGTTAAAGGTAGCGGTTACATAAACGCAAACTGCTTCGATCACGAACAGTCGATGGAATGAATATTTTATACGGGTTGCAAATAATGATTTAAAATGGACTCGTTAAGTTTGTATGATGACTTGAATAATGAAATGGTCTAAAATGGGATAAATGTGACAGCTATGAATCTCACTTCTTACATTATTATATATACAGGGTCACTTTTAAAACACCAGCAACCTCGCAGGACTAGATAGCTGACCCCATAAGGAACAACTTTTGTTCTCGGAGTATTGGTGTTAACTCCTTTCAGTATGATGCTTAATTCACTTATTTCAATGTTTCCGTACACTGTTCATCACCGTCAATGTTTATTGCACAAATCCACACCACCACTTTTATACAACAAACACAACTCTAAACTAGTTTATGAAATAAATTAAGATAAGCAATGAACTGCACCGTCAGAATTCCCGCCAAAACTCCTACCTCACCTATATATGAAGCTATAGTTCGATAAATAAATCATTTAATAAACTACCTAATTTGGAACATTATTTGGCGCACTTTCTTAGCGATTATTATGGCGAATACGAAAAACTTTCAGCGATTCCCCGAAACTAATTACAGTTCGGTAGTGCCTTTGATTTATAAGTCGAGGTTCTAGAACTTTAGTAGGTTATTTGGTTACTGGCTTATTTTAACTATATATGGCTATTGCTAATAGAATAATAAAGAAGTAGCGATTTGCTTCTGCGTTTTAAATTATGAGTAAGATATCCTGAAGTCCAAATCCCCATTACCTTCCCGATCCCGAATATTCCCATACCTTCCCGATAATAATCCGTTTCCTTAAAGGTAGATAATGCGTCCCTGATCCTGCTTATATTGCGGGCAGTCTTAGACGCGGTGGAGATCAGTTATCATCAGGTGATCCACCAGCTCGTTTCATCAGGTGATCCACCAGCTCGTTTGGCGACCTATGCAAAAAAAATAGTGTGTAAGCCCCATACTCCTTAGCTTTTCATAAGCTAAGGAAATATGGGGCTTACACACTACTTCATAAGCTTTTCGATTCGTTCGGACTCTAGAATAAAACCGCGAAACCTCTGCATCAACTACTGCAGCGACTTCAAAATGTCGCCAAAATAACAAATATAAATCCGCAAAGCGTTGAATACAAAACCGTTTAAAGTTCCATTTGAATAAAAGAAACCATCAAGTACTACTGAAAACGCTGAAATATTATTTAAAAATTTTCCACATTTCGGCTCATCCGCATGAATAAAACAATGGAGGGATATAGCTAAAATTATACAAGTCCAAAGTCATCGTTGTCGGCGAGGGTCGCGGGATCATTTTGTTTCATTATCTCGCACCGAGGTCGCCGGTTTACTCCGAGCGACGAGCACTTCGGCCTAATTTAAATACATTACTTGTCTCGAAAGAGCTCGGTTGCGGAGACACGGCACTCGACGGTGAATGTAGTCGCGGTCGGCGAAACACTCAAACTTTCCGCTTTTGGTACATGAAAGGTCCTGAACAATGGATTTTGGGTATTGTAGCTGTGGGGTTGTGGTACGGTCGATCAATGATATATTTAGAGGTTCTAATGGTTTCATGCGGTACGTTTTAAGTTTATTGACAGATTCTATGGCCCAGCGGGTGAGTAACCGGCTGTGAAGCGAGAGGCCGTGGGTTCGATCCCCGCACCGAAACAAATGTTTGACTGATCCACAATTATTAGTTTCGGAGTCTGGGTGTTGTGAGACCGAAAGTATCTCGTAGTTCCTGATACCCACGACACAAGTGGCACTATGCACTGCATTTACCATCAGGTGCAGAGTTGCCGTAGTAGAATAAAAAAAATCACATCAATTACACCAACGAGACGAATTTCATTATAAAACGAAAAGCATATAGCAATCCTCGAATCGAATCTTTAATCATTATAATAATTAAACCGCACATAAATCACGGATACGACAGACGGTCGTTTAGAAACACGACCACCTACAAAATGAGTTGTAAATCAAGAGTTGCAATAGTTCTATGTGAATAAAACGCGACGTGTGTAGGGCTACCATCCGTCCTAATTTCTACGGATGTGTTCTATTTTGTAAGGCGTTAGCTGCATGGCGAACTTTTCAAAAAATACCGGATTTTTTTTTAAAAATATTTTTCTTCTTTTTTATTAGCCGGAATAACGAAACAAGGAACATGCTCGCCTTATGGTAAGTGCCACGGCACATGCCTGCCCATAAATAAAATCAACACACAGAACTTTGAATTACAATGTACTTCATGGCATTGCGCTGCGCAGTTCAGTGAAATGCAGTGCTTTGGAATTAAAAGTTCTGTGTGGTGTTGCTTCTGTTTATGGGCAGGCGTGGCGCTTACCTTCAGGTGAACGCCTTGCTCGTCTCGTCATTCAATAAAAAATAAATGTGTGAGTTTTCGATCAACAGGAATTTTCGTTGTTGGAAGTTTCTCGATGATTGGCGTTATATTTTGACTGAATAAGGTGCAGTGTACATACTTTACTGCGTAAAGAAAAAAAAATAAACCGTTCTAACCTTAAATATCGCATCGATACGGGTGGCATTGATTGTCCCTTCGCGGATCAAACGAGCTTTCGATGTCTTATATTATGAAGTATTTAATTTTCAAGTGAAACTTCTTTAAGATTGTTGTATGTTGATTCTTACCTAAAAGGCCGGCAACGCATTTGCAAGCCCTCCGGTAATGCAGGTGTTCATGGGCGGCGGTGATCACTTTCCATCAGGCGAGCCTTCTGCCTGTTTGCTCCCTTTTTTCCATAAAAAAAACTAAAATGCGTCACGACAAAGACAAAAATATTCATAAATAGGATTTGGCCTGCGAGAGAAAGAGTTATATTACAAGTATGCTATCACGTGTCTTTGTGCCTGCGTACAACGAAGCCTTCGGAAAATGTGTCATAAACATATTTATTTATTGCATTTGCATATTAAAATTCGTAGGTTAATTAATTTATTTTACTAATTCTAAAATTTCACTTCTGCCTTGTATGAGTTGCACACACACACGTTTTTTATTTATTATACAATTCCTAGTATGAAATATCGTGGGACCAAAACAAATGTTGTAACAATATAACAAGTGTGACTGTGACGAATTGTATTGTTAATACATCACGAGATGTTCAGATAATAATAGTCATTCAAGACACAACCTCTCTCCAAACTCGCGCAACATATGTTCACTATTGCGCGTTGCAATAGAACTGGTTTTATACTTGAATGACAAGACGAACAAGTCACTCGCCTGATGGTAAGCGTCACGCCTAATAAACAGAAGAACATTTAGGTCTTTGAATTATAAAGTAATCTACGACACTGAGTCACCCTGAGATATGGATATTAAGTCTCATAATGCCCAACAATAACACTGGCTTTTATGTTCTTCAAACCTGAAAATAACAGTACTTACACATTGCAACTTAGCAGCTGGAATAGGCAAAGCAGTGGTTCCTATCTAGACGGCCTCACGGAGCTGGGGGACCTACCACCCTGTAAGTTTGTACAAAGACCTCGTCAATCATTATAGCCGCCCTAAAGTGCCTAATTCACGAACGACATAGCAATTATTATCTTCAATTCTAAAGGGTGTTTTTGTGTGGTAGAGCCGCGGTGTAGACAGTTTTGTCTACAGCGTGAATGGGCCGGCTCGACCGTGTCGTTACGACTAACTTACATAAAACCGACGTAAAGTAACGGCTTGCTGCTGCATTTCTTTAGATATCCAGAGCCCCAAATCCCCTCCCCTACCAAATCCTTTAATTATGCCTTTCCTTTAAAGTTGACGATGTTCCTATGATTATTGTGGTATTATGGGCGATCATGTGCGTTGGAGATCACTTACCATCAGGTGAACCACTTGCTCGTTTGCCACTCTAATACTATAAAAAAGATGTAGTGGGCGAGTGGAGTGCCTATGACAATAATGAGACCTCGAACAGCCAATGAATTATACATATGATATGAATGAATGATACATATGATATGAATGAATGAATATTACCCACTATTACTCTTTTGTTAAAACACCATCAAAAATGGTCCAAAAATTATCTCACAATTTTCATTTTTAAATATTGGTATCAACGAAGCTGGGCGCATAGTGGGGACATCTCACTATCTGGCTCACACGCGTGCGCCGTAATGGACGTCACAGTGACGTCAAAGTTTGCGTTGTTTGTTATTTTACAAGTGCCCCTTCCATCAGACTTGAATGACTTCTAATTTATTTTTTATGAACGGATTAATGAAATTCTTTCTGCAATAGGTTTTGGGTGACGTAACTTATTGATTCAAATAATTAAAAATTGATTTAAATAATAAAAAAAATCGAGTCGACTACTCTATTTATTTAACACTTCATATACATGGAGTATAAAGGCGGACTTAATGCTATAAGCATTATCTCCCAGTCAACCTTAATTGCCCCTATTGCGGGCGTTTACACCATTTGATTCATTCACCCATTTTAGTCATTGGCAAATGCTTGCTTTGCCTCCATAATATGATTACGAGGTCAAAAATTCATGCCAGTCAGGTAGTCATTGTAGTTCAAAACCAATTACTTATCGAACGCTGTTGGCAAAGGCTGCATCGTATTTAAAAAGCCCTTTATGTATTTAATGTTCTTCAACAAAGAATGTTTAAATAAAAATGCGAATAACACATTTTTCGAAAATATCCAATAGCACCTCGAATTTAAAGCGAGCAAATAATTGGAAAGAGTTTATATTTTATTCGGAAACATTTCGATATCGGAGCGTGCTCAATGATCATTTACTTTAAATCTCGTCATGTACATATGGCTTGATGGTTCTAGAGCTGAGTGTTCAGTTTTACATCCAATGACTAATGAACGTTGTTAAAACTCCTAATTAAGGGTTGAAATGGCAGCTAATCCAAAAAGTACTTCGAATTAGTACAAGAGTATTTTAATAAATAATGAATTTGCGGAACTCGACGAATAACAAAAACAATACGCGGTGGTCTGAAAACCTCCTCCGGTATTTTTAACCGACTTCAAAAAAGGAGGAGATTCTTAAGTCGGCGACTTTTTTCTGATTAAAAAAGTATGAGGCACAATATACTTAGTAGATAATAATTGATAACTCGAAAAAACATGAAGATTGATTTTACGACAATTAAAAAATTCACTTTAGAATAGAATAGGATTTTATGTATACCTACACAACCGTAACATGTAGAAAGAATACAAAAGTAAACTTATATTTTATAACTTACCAGCTGTCCCTCGCGGTTTTAACCGCACACATGTCACTGTTCCGCCCCCTTGAGTCATAGCGTGATATCATATAAACCTTCTGGATGAAATCGTCTAAATAATAATGAAAACCTTATCAAAATTGGATGCATAGATATAAAGAACTAACTACGGACAGACAGACGTAGATAGAGACTTTGTTTTATATATGTTAAAAAGAATATATATATGAGACACATTTCAATAAAAATTAAGCTCTGTTCATTTCAAATTTGAGCAAACCAATCGAATAACACTCGGAGACTTGCGGTAACATCAACAAAAAAATCGTGTTCACACCTGATTTGCCATTCGAAAAACCGAATCCCTCGCGTAACATGATAATCTACGAGAAATAACCCGACTGGCAACAGAGGCGTCGATTGGTGTGGTTTAAAAAAAAAAACTTTTCCCATTTCCACACGAAACTCTCGACAGGCGCAAAACTTTTTATTACCAATCCGACCGTACAATTTGCCTTTAATATGCTGTCAGTCCATTACTATCGCCGCGGACATTTCGGTGAATTATTTTCCATCAAAACTTTGGTGAATCTATTTTGAATTTGAAAAATATTTGATTTCCGTACGCGAGGCGTTTGGTGCGCGTGTTATTGTCGGCTTAGTGATGTCCGTTTTTTTTTTTATCGATGTTGATATTATGTTTTGCACATTTTTACAAGCTGCAATATTTTCAAATTAAAATCGTGTCGTGTTATTTTTTATTGTCTGTGTATTTGATTTTTTTTTTATTTGAATGAATGACGAGACGAGCAAGGCGCCGCGCTCGCCTGATGGTAAGCGCCACGCCTGCTAATAAACAGAAGCAACACCACACAGAATTTTAAATATTCATTTTGAATTTTAAAGCACTGCATAGCACTGAACTGCGCTCGTCACCCCAAGACATTAGATGTTAAGTCTCATAATGCTCAGTAATTTCACTGGCTTCAATGACCTTCAAACCGAAACACAACAGTGCTTACAATTTATTATTTGAAAATTTGAAAATGAATGAATGTATTTTTCTGGTGATAAATACTATGTTCGTTTGTTACAGGCAAAACTAGAAACTAAAGCGTTAAAAGCAAAGAGGCCAGGCTTCACAGACGACCGGTACAATGAGACATCATATTACATTGAAAATGGTAAGTTGTTTGATAAAATAACTATATTTTTATTATACTTATATTAACATACACATGTACGTAAGTAAGCTAACTAACCTACCCCTGTAGAGCCACGCTGTAGGCAGTTTATCTACAACATGAACGGGCCGGCTCGTCCGGGTCGTTACCACTGTCTCACAGAAAACCGATGTAAAGTAGCGGTTTAGTTTCATACGATGAGTGAGATATTCCAAGATCCAATGCCCCCTCTCCTTCCCGATCCTTTAATTTTCCCTTTCCTTTAAGGTCGGCAACGCATCCATGATGCTTCTGGTATTTTGGATGTTCATGGGCGGTGGAGATCACCTACCATCATGACCCACTTACTCGTTTGCCGGCCTCTGCTGTAAAAAAGATTCATTCCTTTCCTTAAAAATCAACATTGCACCCGAAATTCTAGTTTTGTAGGTGTTCAGGGGTAGTAAAAATAATTTAAAATCACATAACTTTACTTCTTGCCTTTGGTATTAATATATCCTATTATTTACACACACATTAGAAGGACACCTACTATCTATTAATATTCTACAAACATTTAAGTTATTATCCCCTTCAGACATGATTTAGGCTGCGATCGGCTTACTTTGGCCCTTTGCCAGTATATTACCCAGCATATATAATAATAAATTAATAACCATCATCTATATATGCATTTTGACACATTAAATGTAGGTTTGGGAAAAGTCGATAAATCTGTTGTCGATAAAATGGTTACAGTTATTAAATGACGTGATATAATTAGCCAGCACAACGGATATTGGTTATGTTTTTTATCAGTCAGCCACTTAAATGCCAGATTAATATATAGGATTTTAATGTGTTCCTGACTAAACTTTAATCACAAGTATAATTTATGTATTAAAATATTTAAATCTGAATAATTTTCGCAACGCAAACAAACTGTTAGGATAGTAAATATAGTACATTGCCATATGGGATCAAGCCCACGTTACTCAACACCACCGCCACCAATATTGATTAAAAATGAAATTACGAGGCCTTTTTATAAATGATATTGACGACACCAGATAAATGGATATGCTAACAATAACAAAAGGTTACAAAAACTCTGAACTATCGATAAAAATCCATCGACACCAAACATCCCTGTATGCTTTTCAATATGTTTAATGCGGCTAAAGCCCCATTATGTTCTAATGGCGAGTCACCCGCAATAGCGCTATCTGCGGCCCACCTACACAACACTATGGGGCTGTATTTTATGCGGTATAAATGGCTCTTTTATGCGGTTTTCGGCAAATTCCGTGTTACCGATATTTCGTTTTTATTAGCTTGACTGACGAAACGAGCAAGTCGCTCGTCTGCGCATAAACAGAAGCAACACCGCATAGAACTTTTAATTACAAATCACTGCATGATATTGGACTGCGTTCGACCCCGAGACATAAATTGTTAAGTCTCAAAATGGGCTGTAATTTTACTTCCTTCAATATCCCTCAAACCGATCATACTGCTGTTTAAATAAAAAAAATTGTGATACTATACCTGACGGCCTCTCGTTTACCTGCCACCTAACCTAAGTAAACCACTGTATCGCGGTATGGTTCTTTTCTCAAGTGATAAAATCAAGAGATAGTCTTTTAGTTAAAAATCCTATAGTAGTAAAGCATCGGTTATATGAAGATCGAATTTAAATACAACATTTGATATTTCTATGTTTATAATAAAAAGTAAAATTAAAACAATAATTATTTTCTAGGTCTCCGTAAAGTGTATCCGTATTACTTCACGTTCACAACGTTCACAAAAGGCCGGTGGGTTGGCGAGCGAATCCTCGACGTCTTCGCTCGCGAGTTCAGGGCTCATCCCGCCGCGGAGTACGAGCGCTGCATCAGGGCCGGCACCCTCACCGTCAACTACGAGAGAGTCGACCCCGACTACAGGCTCAAGCACAACGACCTACTCGCAAATGTAGTGCACAGGTAACGTACCAACCCTAACAGCCAGTAGAATAGCACCTAGTACACGAGACACGACACACACACACGAGACCGCTGTAAATATTAACTATCTACTTTCTTCCGATCTACTAAGATGTTCTTGTTACTGTGCAGTTTTTTTCTCGAACGGATACTAGACAGCATCCGATGTGACGTCCGTACGTTTACAGCTTACCAGGTGTATTTAGAACACTAAATAATCTTCCGTAACGGAGTATAGAGCACCGAATGAGCATGCGAGTGCACATTATTCCAGCAACAGACACGATTGTTGAGTCATTAAATGATTATGGTCAGGGGTCCCTCGGCTAGCTGATCCACTTGATTACTATCAAGCTCATTTTCCGTGAGTAGCTTCGTTTCGATGAGACGACCAACAATTCCCTATGCGAAAATTCTCTATTGTGGTAGCTAACAGAGGTAGCAAGGATAGAATATTTCCATTTGAGGATACTCAAAAAATTATAATTTTTTAAAATCAGCTGGTTAGTAATCATACCTATTGGAAGGAGGGGCTTCCAATAGGTATCGATAACGAGGTCATAAGAATGATTACTAACCAGCTGATTGTTTTGTTTTTACTTAGTTAATATTTATATAATTTAACTGTCATATTGTCCTACAAATAAAATAATATTTTTGTGAGTATCATCAAATCGAAATATTCTATCCTTGCTACCTCTGTTAGCTACCACAATAGAGAATTTTCGCATAGGGAATTGTTGGTCGTCTCATAGAAACGAAGCTACTCACGGAAAATGAGCTTGATAGTAGTCAAGTGGATCAGCTACCCGAGGGCTCCCTGTCCATATGTATCACGCGACGACACGGTGTCACGCCGTGTCGCGTCACTCATTGCGCTCGAGCATGTTCATTTGTTGTTTCGATTCATACAAGTACTGTTGCGGTGGCGGAGTGTGAGCGGCGTCGGTGACCACCGCCGCGTGGCACGCGCTCGCGGTTGTTCAGCGGTCGGGCAGGCCTGACGTGTGTATCGTTTCAGGCATGAAGTACCGGTCACCAGTCAACCGATCACGCTCGTACATATCGACGAGGACATTGTGGTCGTGAACAAACCCGCCTCTATACCCGTAAGTGGCAATTGTGACAGCCATTACTGTAAGCTTCATCGCCATATTGTTCAGCTTCGCATGCTCTAACAGTTGGATGTAGTGAGGTGACTGACGCATTTCTGGTGCTATCTTTCAAATGCCTTCACGTCTTTACGTAGATGAAATCAAACACAGATTATTTCAATATAATGCCCGTTTTCACGGATCTATTTTAGTTGACGGCTAATGTTTAACTTAAATGAAAGCGCTGCGACAGCATAAAAATAGGCTGACTTCACAGTTTTTATGTGCGTTGAATGTTAAGGGTTGAAAAATTTTCGCTGAGAATTTTAGAAACCATGTCATACTTGGACCTACTTACGTAAACAGGAACCAACCCACAGCAAGTTCAATTGGAGATACTGATATTGTTTTACTAAATTCAATGATTAAAACTAATTTTATTTCATAATTTTTTAGAAAATCGGGCATGAAATATATTCCATGTACGATTTTGCAAAAATATACACTATTAAAATCAATTTAAATTAATGAATTTAGAAAAACAAAATCAGTATCTCCATTTGAACTTGCTGTGGGTTGATTCCTGTTTGCGTAAGTAGGTCAAATTGGTATCTGTGTTTGATTTGATATAATATTCTTCAGTAGTTAATAATTGTATATTTATTAATATACTTATCGGTGTCTGGTTATCAAAATCGTACTATAGGACACTCAATACTACTTCCTTTTTTAGAATTACTAACAGGGTGTAACATTAATGGAATTGAACATTTTTTAACACAATTGAACCAAAGCAAGCAGGTCGAAAAAGGACTTCGATACATATCAATTTAATCCTCATATTTTTTTCCCGAAAATGCGTTTTTTTTTATGAATATGGACCGTTGGACTAAACTAACCTATTAAGTACAAGATTTATTAAGTATAAGATTCGAGGCACGGCCGAGCCTTAACATCGAAGATAAAACATTGTTGTACCCTTCAAATCCACTACCGATATAATCCTATTAAATCCAAACGCTGTGCATGCTTTTGAAACTGGCATCGAAGCGTGTAGAGCGTTTTGCGTAACGTGGTGTCCGCCATTGCTTTGTGAAGGATCCCGGATAAGCCGCTCATACTGAAAGCCTGTTCCGATATTTACAAGTATATGTAGTATAGTTTTAGAGTTCCGTGGGTACCAAAATAATCCTATTATTAAGCTTACCTCGTCTGTCGATCTTCTATATCTTTTCGACCCTAAAAGCCAATCGGCTGAAATTTCCACAGTTTTTTTTAATTGATTGAATGACGGGACGAGCAAGGCGCTCGCCTGATAGTAAGCGCCACGCCTGATTATAAACAGAAGCAACACCACACATAACTTTGAATTACAAAGCACTGCATGGCACTGAACTGCGCTCGTCACCCCGAGACATAAGTTGTTAAGTCTCATAATGCCCAGTAATTACACTGGCTTCAACGTCCATCAAACCGAAACACAACAGTGCTAAACACCCTTTTGCTTGGCGGCAGAATTAGACAGAAGGGTGGTACCAACTCAGACGGCCTCTCGCATACGAGGGGCCTACCACCTTGAGAATGTGTTATCATGGCGGATATAATACTAAATAAAAATAGCCCTGTATTATACACGTCCCACTGCTGTACACGTTACACTGTCCACAACGCTGGTCTAATACGGGCTTTACAAATTTAACAATCGTTTTTATCTAAATGGTAGTATAGGAAAACCAATTAATGAATTATTAAATATTCAGTCACCTTATTAAAGCCGAATGCATTCATTGGTCACACTGAATAATTAACGGTTCATTATGTTTCAATTTATATTCATTGTGGCACAATAAACACAAATGTGTTTCGGTTTGGAGGATATCGAAGCCAGTGAAATTACTGGGCATTATGAGACTTAACATCTTATATCTCGGGGTGACATGCGCAGTTCAGTGCCATGCATTGTTTTATAATTCAAAGTTCTATGTGGCTTTGCTTCTGTTTATGGGCAGGCTTACCATCAGGCGAGCGCCTTGCTCGTCTCGTCATTCAATCAAATAATAGAAAAAAACATACAAATATAACACTGTAGTTCTCAACAAACCCAATATCACTGTCGTAAGAAAAACAAACTTCTCCCCGAAATCACTCGCCGATGACGTAAATAACTTCCAAATCTAACGTAACGTGCAAACACATAAAATTTTACGAACGGCGAGACATAAATCGATATAATCGGAAACATCAGGCATCGAAGCGAACAAGACTAATATTATTGTTTGCGAATGAAGTGGACCGATCTGTCGTCTCGATTGATCGAGTCAATCGAAGTCAGTTTGAAAGTATAACGGTCGTTTATGACAGTAAAATTTACTACATTGCAAAATAAATGTATCATCAAAGAAATTGAAGCAGCGATAGCTCAGCGAGGAGTACGGACTGTCGAGATAAAAGTCGCAGGCTCGAAACCAGCCTGATACACCTCTGACTTTTCTTAGTTACGTGTATATTAATTGTTAATTATCGCTTACTTTAACGGTGAAGGAAACATCGTGAGAAAACCTGCATACCTGAGAACTCGATAAGATTTTTCGAAGGTATGTGAAGTCTGCTAATCCGCATTAGGTCAGCGTGGTTGACTTAGGCCTAACCCCTCTCATTCAGTAGAGGAGGCCCGTGCCCAGCAGTGGGACGTGTGTAATACAGAGCTAGTATTATATTATTATCAAAGAAAACTAAAAAAAATATGGTCAGCCTCGGTGGCGCATTTGCAAACAATACACGGTACGACTGCTATGCTGAGGTCTTGGGTTCAATCTCCGGGTCGGGTCAAAGTGATATTAGGTTTTTCAATCACGAAATGTTCAGTATCAACCCGTGCCTCAGTACCTAGAATTGTGCCTGATATGGCGATAGGCTCGTCCTCTATCACATCATGGGACTGAAATAAGCTCGGTGAAATGGTTGTGTACTGATTACATCTCTGCCTACCTCTTTGGGGAATACAGGATTGCTTTCGTATTTGTATGTACGTATAATGTACAAGAATAAGTGGTTAAAATCAATCATTCAACGAGCAATACAAAAACGACGATTATTTTCGTCATGAGCTTATATGTTCTGAAGCTTTGTAACCTCTTGTTCGTAACAATCCATTGTTTGTCGTTGTCCCAAAATACTTTTGTGTTGAACACAGACAAGGACTTTCATAATTTATACATACTTGCCTACAAGTCTCCCGAGTCAAATTTCATGCTTAATACAGACCTAGTGTCTGTATAACTAATGTGGGTAGAAACGTGTAGTAAGAAGAAACTATTTCAGATAGTACTTGCTATGTTAGATACGAAAATATTGTGTATAACAATATCAAAAGATAACGCCTCGTTTTTGTTTTATTGATTGAATTACGAGATGAGTAAGGCGCTCGCCTGATGGTAAGTGCCACGCCTCCCCATAAACAGAAGCAAAACACCAAACAAAACTTTAAATTACAAAGCACTGTGTGACACTGAACTGCGTTCGTCATCCCGAGACATTAGATTAAGTCTCATAATGCCCAGTGATGTCACTGGCTACAATGTCCTTCAAACCGAAACACAACAGTGCTTACACACTGTTGCTTGGCGACCCTTGCTGTACCAAACCCGACGGCCTCTCGCAAACGAGGGACCTACCACCTTGTTAAAGTCAATGACAGTCGATATAGGCCCGTATTCACAAACAAAACTTAAGTAGGCTCTTGGCAAGTATCTAATTCTGTGTACACGATTGGTCTATTTTTATTTAGCGTCAAAAACTAACCATTGACGTATAGAGAAATCATCACTATGAGATTGTGCTCACTATGAGGCCTCATAGTGAGAGTTTTGGCGGGAATTCTGACAGTGCAGTTCATCGCTTATTTAATTTATTTCATAAACTACTTTAGAGTTGTGTTTGTTGTATAAAAGTGGTGTGGATTTGTTCAATAAACATTGACGATGATGAACAGTGTATGGAAACATTGAAATAAGTGAATTAAGGAGTTAACACCAAAACTCCGGCAAGATCTTGAAATCGACCGCACCTGTGTGTTCATCGTTCTTGTAAAAATAACTTGAGAATAAATTATACTTGACACTAGCAAAATGCATAAAAATGCGAAAGCCATATAAAAAAGAAGAAGAAGAGGCCTCATAGTAACTTTTATGAATACGGGGATTAGTGTTTGTTCATATTTAAAATATATAAACCTAATATATTTCTATACGTGAGAATTTGTCATTGGCTCTCTGTCAGCTATATTAGTACTATTATCTAATTTTGTTGTCTGTAAGTTTTTCCATGTAGAGGAGAAGGTGGTAATGTGGCCCCCCACTTTGTTTTTGAGGTCTCATGTAAAAAATAAAAGGAAAACATGTATAATGAAAACATCATTAGTTTTGTTATTTATTTGCCAATACACGACATAATATGGAACAAATAAAAATGCAACAGATAATACTAAAATATATTTTATAAAAAAAAATGGAAATTTGACAATTTGAGATCAAGCGAGGGTTATATGGCCCCCCGCAGTCAGTATGAGCCCATAAGTTGCAGCTTTGACACTGAATCCACTCCTCGCCACGTCTGTCGCTGGAGTAAATATTGTCACAAAATACAAATCATATCGTAGTCTTCAGGTACTACAGATGGAGATACATTTTTATCACATCCCGATGAGTCGCTTTTTACTATTTCTTCATTATCGGAGCTACTGTTGGATGTTGCGTCTCTTTGGTCTCTTTGGCCTCATAAGCCTTCGTTTATAGGCATCTGTAAGTAGATAAAAAAATAAATATCACTCATATATATACAACCAATATGAGGGGGCCAAATTACCAATATTGTGGAATCTACAAACCAACCTATAAAAATATATAACATCAAATATTTTGTGTACATACCTTCAAAATCCAATAGGAAAACGTTAATCGAACATAATATCCAAATCTCAGATGCGTAAACTCGGTATTTCCAGAATTATGCAATTAAATGCAACACAATAACAAAGTTTTTGCGAGTGCAAGTTCAAACTGGCTCGAATAACAAACGTATGTGCTGCCCTCGCTTACTTTTTTTGTGCATTAAATCGAAATTGTCTTTCATGCTCCCCATTACAAAAAATTTTCGCTTGATGCGGTGATTCTAAACTAGAAATATCGAAGGGGGCCATAATACCTGCGGGGGCCACATTACCACCTTCTCCTCTACTAAATAAATAAATGAAAACAAAATAAATAAACATTTGCTTTAATAACCATATTTGAACTTACACTCTATAGATCACATATATATTAATATAGAAACGTCATGTAATCGATCTTGACTTTCATACGATCCCTGCACAGACCTCTTCTCGTAATATTGGGAGATTGTGGTCGCAGTTTAGCTGAGCGTTTATCATCCAATTAACTCCATACGGTTGGATGTACCAAATTTCAGAGTTGCCAGTCGAGTATTAGAAATTGCAAACCTATATTTCTAGCTACGTTCAACAGTCATTTCACTAGAGTTAATAACTTCACACGATCCCCTTAACTCAAAAACAGAAATAAATATGTTTCTTAAGGGATTTGAAGTTCATTCCTCTACATCTTTAGTTCCCAAAGTGGTCCACCCCCAGGGGTTCATGGGAGACTCGACGGGGGTCTATGTTGGCGTGACAAAAAAAATAGGGTTCACAATTCGTAATCGGGGGACCACGAAAGTTTAACTGCTTTCGATAGTGAAGAACTAAAATGTTGGCTTGATTTCACCTATCTAACACCTTATTTCCATAGTTAGTTCTAACTTCACATTTTTTGTCGAGTTTTGGGAATATGGTAGAAATGTAGCTGCAGGGGGTCCACCGGAACCAGCTAAATTTTGAAAGTGGTCTATGAGAAAAAAATAGTCCTAAAGAAAAAAAAAGTGGGTACCTATGATTTACATAATAGTAACAATGTCTCACAGAAATCGATATCTACATCGCTTATAGCTGTATTTTATACAGTGAGCGAGATTAACGGTGGTTCAAATCTTCCCTCCACAATTCCTAAACCCCGTTCCTCTCCTTCAATATCGGTAACGCATCGATAATTCGTCTGGCATTGTGGGTGTATGGGTGGTGGATTGCACCCACCATCAGGTGATTGCTCGTTTGCCGATATTAAAAGCTAAAATTCATTCAAACCAAATATATGTTGTAACAATAGATAATAAATATAATTACAATCATAATTTATATGTTTTAATAATTATAATGAATATTAACACAGATTCTACATCCAGCCTCTAATAAAAATGCAATTTATCAAAAACGCCTTACATCGCACGCTCTGTGTCTATTCTTCTCTTTTTAACACGATAATATCTCAAACACACAACCTCACACAAGCAGACTACACTTGTAACGTATAGACTTTGAGGTGTCCGTCAGAAACAGGAGATCAATTCCCGTATTCACACTCAGCACTTGTTCTTCGCCAAGTGTCGAATTCTCTGTACGTGATTGGTCTGTTTTTGTTTAGCGCTAAAAACGAACCAATGACGTTTACAGAAATAATAGCACACTCAGTACGAAGTGTCATAGTAACGTTGATGAATACGGAGGTAAGACAGCGAACATGTCGCTGTCGTCTGTAAGCGTCGCGCGTCACGATCTTCTGTCTCGAGCGCGCACCTTAAAGTCTAGCTTAAGGCTAAATCCCACGGACAGACATGAGGGATCGACGACCCGTAGATTAGTGAATAACATTGTACACTGACTATATAGATGTTAATTGTGAGTTAATTGATGCAATATCTTACAGTATTGTTTTATATAGCCGAGACCAATAAACTAGCATGTGGATCATCTGGTTGGTAAGTGTTCTCAACCGCCCAAGACCACCCACCATAACAGAAAAATGGGTGCTTGTTATGGGTGCTTTGCCGACCAGTGACGAGAAGAGCTGTGTAAAAAAAATCAATATAAGACTAAACAATTCTTCCTCAGAAAGACTGTGTTTCTAATCCTTCGAGGCGGAGGATTAACCTTAATTTTGACATAAATGTTAAGTGCATATAAAATTATGCAGACACCAAATATACTAAATAAAATAAATAAATAAGTACACCCAACAGACACATAGTTCTGACCCCACAGTAAGATACGAGTTTCGTGTCGTGGGTATCAGAAGCAACGAGAGAACTCCCATTCTAAATTTCCTTCTACGCAACTTAAAGCAACTGCCAAAAACTTGAACGAACTTTTCTTTAAGGCTAACGCACACCTAGGCTCGCCCTAACATATTTTATTGGGCTCAAATATTTACTTTTCACAAAAGTTTTTGACAGATTTCTTTTTAGCCCTTTCACCATCTGAAGGCTGTTTCCTGTTTAAGTGGGTGTATAATGCACCTTATTTGAAAAGTACTATTAATCTATAGATATATTGCATCGATTAACTCGCATATTGTAAACTGAATGTATGTTGCCTAAATATGACGTTGTTATAGTCTTTGAGAAGAGCGCCGGTTTCTAATGTTATTTTTGTTGTAATTAACAAATTATGTGTATAGGTATCGTATATGACATCTAGTGTGTTCATAATACCTTACATTATTTGAGACAGTGGATATACTTTTATATTTGTGATTGAATAGTCTTAGAAACTATTTGTAATATCTCCAATGGATGTAAACTTTTACTGGGTGAAAAATATCAGCTGATTTTAATATGTTGTGCAGCTATTTAATTCTAAGATTAAATTCTAAGGCAAAACTGCCAACGTTCTTTATTTAAATACTGGTGCCTACGTTATTAAAGATTGTGTTAACTAACATTTTTTCAAAAGAAATATTATACTTATAATTTTGGATTCGTCTCTTAAATAGTACAAAGAACAGAATGTAAGCCAATTTATTATACTCATACTATTAAAACTGACACTAAAAATTTAGTTACAACCAAATTTTAAACCACTAAACATAAATCCTTTGACGAAGAATAAAGTTTAAAAAAAGTAAATATTCATTTTGATACAAAAAAATATAATACGCTTCAGTTACAAGCAGAATGAAAATAAATTAAATGCGGTAAACGACAATGCTTTACTTTGTCGTCTAGACCAAGGGTTCCTAAACTTTTAAGACCTTGGAATCTTTTTTATAGAAGCCAACATCAGTTATTGATACATCCATCATCATCATCATCATCAGCCACAAGACGTCCACTGCTGAACATAGGCCTACCCCAAAGATTTCCAGACCGACCTGTTGGAAACGGCCTGCATCCAGCGACCTTTATCAGGTCGTCTGTCCACCTTGTAGGCGAACGTCCAACGCTGCGCTTGCCAGTACGTGGCCTCCATTACCACCGGTTTGCCCCATCCCCCTGCCCTTTCTGCCCCATCGGTTATCGGTTCTTGCTAATCCGCTGAACATATTGATATTGATACATACAAGATATAATATTTTTAGGATTCCTCTCTAATGCAGCCCTACTACGGAGCCTTCATCATCTGTCCTACATTTGAAGGGTTTTATTCATGGGCGTCGCCAAGATTACTTTCAGGGAGGTGCATCTGCATCTACACATTATACTATTAACTAATATAAATAATGAACTGAATACTGTCAGTGAAGTGAAAAATACTGCTGGGACTACAAAGGACGTTATAATTGTTTTTAGAGAGAGTACGTTGCGGATCTCCAGAATTTATTGACAAGGTGATGAACAAATTTGGACAGCAACCTAGACGCCTTAAATTTTTATTCAAACAGTAACTTGATAAACAACATGTATTTTTCTATGTATTTTCTTTCCTGACAAGGGGGTGCAAGTGCACCCCGTTGCACCCTGCTGCCGGCGCCCATGGTCCTATTTATCGAAATAGGTAGTTTGAATGGCTTATTGGCTGAAATTTTCACAGAATATGTGTTAATAAAGCAGATATTTTAACCTCTTCCCAGAGGCGTTGTTATTTGGCAGGCGGCCCGTCTGGTCGTAATAACTACAAGCCAAATCTTTACGAAAAATGTGTTAAAAAGCATGTTGAGTCGACCCCACTGCGAATGGAGTAAGAACAAGTGGAAGAAGGGCTTATAAATCTTGAGTAGACTTAAAGTGCTTTTCTGTAATGTGATTTTAGTGGTTGGTTGATCAACGCTTTTAGGAATACCTAGTTTTAATCTTTATCAAATTTGAATGAAGCTAACACAGAGGGACTCGATTTCTTTTTTTTTTTTGATTGTGTGACAAGACGAGTAAGGCGCTCGCCAGATGGTAAGCGCGACGCCTGCCCATAAGCAATACAACACAGATCTTTGAATTACAAAGCACTGCACTGCGCTCGTCACCCCGAAACATAAGAACGTGTTAAGTGTCATAATGCCCAGTAATTTCACCGGCTTCAATGTCCTTCAAACCGAAACACAACGGTGCTTACACACTGTTGCTTGGCAGCAGAAATAAACCATGATACCAACCCAGACAGCCTCTCGCATACGAGGGACCTACCACCTTGTAAAATTGTCACTGATTCGCGGAATTTCTGCTGCACATTACTTTAAGAATCGCTAGTCTAGACAAGTACTTCATTGTCGCAACTTCATCTATTGTACAAGATAAATGTATGTATTTCTGTGACAAAAAGTGTCTGCTATACTTTATCTACTTTTAAAATTTTTGGCAGAGTAAAATCGAATGAATAATCTTAAATAGTTCCGGATAATTCTGTCTATTTCATACAATGATTGTTATTTTTTCTGTTACGAATGTTTATGTCAAAATACTAGTTAATTCTTTTTTCAAACATATTAATTTTTTTTTTTTTTATAAAATAATATAATTATGTTATTAATTTAAGCTCGGTAGGTGGTAGGTCCCTCATATGCGAAAGGTCGTCTGGGTTGGTACCACCGCTTTGTCTATTTCTGCCGCCAAAAACAGTGTGTAAGCACTGTTGTATTTCGGTGTGAAGGACATTGAAGCCAGTGAAATTACTGGGCATTTTGAGACTTCATATGTCTGAAGGTGACGAGCGCTAATCAGTGCCATGCAGTGCTTTATAATTCAAAGTTCTGTGTAGTTTTGCTTCTGTTAATGGGCAGGCGTGGCGCTTACCATCAGACGAGCGCCTTACTTGTCCGGTCATTCAATTAAATAAAAACGAAAACCGTCATAAATTAGCGGCTTGCTGCTGCTTTTTAGAGATATCCGGAGGCCCAAATCCCCTCCCCTTCCCAATCCCAAATGATCCCTTTCCTTTAGGGTCGGCAATGCGCCCATGATTCTTCTGGTATTGTGAGCGTACATGGGCGGTGGAGATCACTTACCATCAGGTGACCCACTTCCTCGTTTGCCGGCTTATGTTATAAAAAATACTTATTATATCCGTAGTTTGTTACTAGTTCACTATATCCTCTAAGGATTATTGTTTATTCTTACATGAATAATGTAAAACATACATAATTTTAAGGCGACTTTAAGAGGCGTTCATTTATATCCATTATTCAAAAGATAATATAAAGTAGCTTAGCACTTTAATCTTTTGATAAATAATTTGCTATTTCTTCATGTGCAAGATGAATTTGATGATGGTTATTAATAAAGATTTTAAAACTCAGACCTCATTATTGCTAGGAATTAATAATTATTATTATATTCTGCTAATATCCTTACATAGTATAAAATGAAGTCGCTTCCGCTGTCTGTTCGCTTAGATCTTTTAAACTATTCAAAGGATTTGAATACAGTTTTCAGCAATCGATAAAATGATTCATGAGGAAGGTTTTATTTATAATACATACATATTATAGAACAGAAAAGCCTAAAAATTCAAAGTTTTGTAATGTGATGTCGTAACAAAAATAGTTTTACCCGTGCGAAGCCGGCACGGGTAAGTATATATGACAAAGTTTGAATGTTTGTTAATACCCGACCCGGGGATAGAACCCGCGACCTTAGCTTAGCAGTCATACCGCGTTCGCAACTACGCCACCGATGCAGTCAGTACGTAGTTAGTAAATTAACATTTATTACGGATACATGAGTACTTATTTCAAATGCAAAATATGTAAACATTTACTACAGAAATTACAAAATAACAGACTACGGTTTTCGTTCATTTAAATGATCGATGAATGAGGTTGACGTAAATCAGTTCTTTAAAATTTACTGCAAAATAATTCAACTTTTAACATGGCGTACTGCCAGATGCATGGGTTCGAAATTACTGCTAAAATGTATACAACTATAGCTCTTCTTATGTAAAATAACGTGCTGCATCAATCGTCAGACGCTTTATTATATGTGCTGTAAAATTCAAAATTAATTAGCAGTTTTGCTGGTGGTAGGATATTCATATCCGCTCGGATAGCGACCACCGTACACTAGGTGTTAAAAACTGCCATAGTGACCCACACACCTTGTGTCGATCGCTTTCTAGGATCAGCAAGTGTATATCCGGTTCTTCCGAGGGGTTTGCGATGTGACTTGATGTTTGGTTGAGGCGGGTATAGGGATACATCTTTATATCCTCGTCCAAGTTGCATCGGCTTAATTTGCGTTTTCCCTCTTCAGAGTGGGATGAAGCATTTATAAAGGCCGGCATGATTTTGGTGACCACTGTTAAAGCCATTGTTTGTCGGTGATCGCTGGTTTTTTGGACTGCACTGCGCTAACCATCAGGTGTTGTGCTGTGCCTTGCTCAGATAAAAAAAAACGCGATTTTTCGTTCAATCTGGAGAAGACGATCAAATATATTTTGCTAGTACGTTAAAATGTCTACACTGTACCTGTTAAATACAGTTCACTCGAAATAGAATTATGCCGTCTTGAAGTTACTGGATATCCTCTGGCTGACTCCGGAAGCCGACTCGCCTGATCAAGCCACTATGGCAGGTTTTTACCACAAGGTTCCTAAGCAGTTGAGTACAACTAAATCAGGTACACCACCGCCAGTTTAGAGACGTTTTCATAAATTAGAATGAATATTGCATGTTCAAGAGTAAATAAGAACAGCACAAGGTTTTTATTGACTCTTTTTTTAAGAATTACGTATCAATTTTACTAAGAGTTTGACTAGTTTTGGCTAGGTAGGTTTAAGAGTTACCCAATGCGTCGGGAGGCTTGTATATTGGTCATAACTAACCCTGGAAAGTATCCGTAAATGGGATTTTCATCACAGAACAAAAGGAACCACCACGTTATCTATTTCTATCGCTAAACAGCTGTGTGTAAGCACTGCTGTGTTCCAGTTTGAAGAACATTGCAGCTGATGAAATTAAATTAACAATATGGGATTTAACATATTAAATATCTCGGGGTGAGGAGCGCAGAACTGTGCTTTGCAGTAATTTGTAATTCTAGGGTCTGTGTGATGGTCGTCAACAGGCGTGGCGCTAAATATCTTGTGAAGGGCATACCTATCATTCAGTTACATAAAAAAATACTAACTCATCCTAGAAGTTAAAAATAACTTAGATTGGCTACGAAATATGATTTACAAAGAAGCAACGCAAACTTCTGTCTTATTTTACCTCCCCATATTTAACAGTATCCTGACTACAGACAGGTATATTCCATAGGTTCCTAATACACAGAAATAATTGACATATTTATGACGTACATATTTTATACAGTGTATGTGATGTATGTTTTATAATGCTCTCTCGAAGGCATTAGCAATATCATGTGGTTATATTTTTGGGTAATGTTATGTATCGTGGGCCAGGCATGAGACACCGGTGCTCGCTTGTCCGTTGCGCATCATACACGTTGACGACGAACTGCTCGTGCTAGACAAGCCATGCTCTCTGCCGGTGAGTCACTGTGAGGCACTTGCGATTCTACGTAACCCGGCGACGACTCCAAACGATACGATGTACAATGCCGCTAATAAATTTGAAATCGAAATGACTATACAAACAAAAACGGCAGCGCAAATGAATGTAGACACAAATTGGTCCAATTGTTTCCAGTCTGCAAAACGTTGAGTGAGCGATCTGTACGTAATCGCCTCGATTGCTTTTCCTCGTTCCGTGCAAAAAGTTGATTCGACGCGGATCCGTGGAAAACCAAACAAATCCAATAAGATACGAACACGAATGTGCAAAGATAAAGGGAATTTGGTGGTTTTTTTTTTTTTATCATTCAAGCGGCTTGTGCGGAGTTCGGCGTCGGGGTCTGTGGTACAAAGTTCGCTGTTCGTGGAACAAACAGCGGATGTACGCCCACGGTAATGCCACTTGGAAGTGGATTGAGAATTTCGAGATGTTTCATCATGTTTTTTACTTTCCATTTGTACTGTACACTGTTCGTACTTGTTCGTGTGAACAGAATTTAGTTTTGGAACGCTTTGGCAAGATTGATGTTATAATCTTCAGAATGTAATTGTATCATTATTAACATTTCTAGACAGCAGTCTATTTCATTTAAAATTCAGTACTAGGTACGACTAGAACCATTAGAGTTATACGCTTCACCAATTTCCGTTCATTTCAGAAATAGGTACGAAAATGTGATGGTCATGTAATATTTTATCAGGTCATGTACTAAAAGGATTTTTTAAGACGACTTGTCTGACTCCATGTTAAGAACAAATCTAATTAAAAAACTAAGGATCAACTTGCCAAAGTTTCACAAACTTGAATCTCCGACAGAAGTTCGAGATTTTTCCAATGCAAATGTTTTAACGCAATACTTAACGTTCCATACCTTTTGCATGCATTAATCTTAAACATAATATATCTATCTCCTTCTAATACTGGGAATGTAAATAACTATGGGAATGAGTGACAGAGACAGCTGTATTTCACACCATGCTTACTATATTGCTTGCATCATCATCATGTTAACTATAAGTGTTTAACTATATTAGCTTAGTATATTTTAGATAGGATATAAAACAAATTCAAGAGATGAGTTTTATGATTTTTTGGGCTAATAATATTATGGTAACCCTAAAAAACTAGTTTTTTTTCTATTCAGCTGTTTTGTAATTACAATTAAAATCTTTTCTAAATCTAAAAATATGATCTTGTGCTTTTAAAGTTAGGCATAATAGGGTTGTCGCTACAAGAAAGTAAGTTAGTTCAATTTGAATGGAAATTAATATCCTAGCAGAAAATCAATGTTTTTGTGTTTGCAAATTGTTTTTTTTTAACAGAAATTGATTACTAACATATTGTATGTTTCTCAGGTGCATCCCTGCGGCCGGTATAGGCACAACACGGTCGTCTTCATACTGGCAAAGGAATACAACCTAAAAAATCTTAGGACCATTCACAGGCTCGACAGGCTAACGTCAGGTAAATATATTGATCTTAAAATATTGGATTTAGATGTTTAGACAACCTCCGTGGCGCGGGCGAGTAGTCGGCTGTGAAGCAAGAGGCCGCGGGTTCGATCCCCGCAACGAGACAAATGTTTGTGTGATCCACAAATATTTCTTTCGGAGTCTGGGTGTTGTACACAAAACTCGTATCTTCTTACTGTGGGGTCAGGACTATGTATAAAAAAAGATGTCCCTTCTTTAAGAGATGAAATTTATAAAATAATACTTATACACCACAAGTTACGCTTATTCATTTGCATTTATTGGTTATTAATTTTTGTTCGAGGCTCTTCAAGTTAGAAAGGCTTATTCTTATAGAAATTTCACTTTTATTACAATTATAAATAGATTGTAAGCACTTACGATTAATTAAGTTTCCTATCAGTAAAAAAATATTCAGAATCGGATCAGTAGTTCCAAAAATCACCCCCTACAAACAAACTCACAATTTTGCAAACTTTATTTATTTAATGGAACAATAATGGCTTAAGAATATCAAGATTAATTCTATCTACCTCAAAACGTGTGTACAGTCACCACAAAAAGTTGATGAATAAATCTAGATTTGCAAAAACCCTATACGATATCCAGTGGTCCAGCAATACTAGCACCTAAAATCGGATTGTCAAAAGTACGTTAAATTCGAAATTGATATCGACAACTTTGAGAAGCCCTGGCATATCGCAAAATATTCAGCTACTTTTGTCATTTTAGTGTTCAGCTGTTTTTTTACGTTTACGTTCATCCAATTTGGTGCTTATCTTGTTAAGCGAACGAGGATGTGGATAACCTGATGGTAAGCTATCTCCACCGCCCATGAAAATCCACTAAATGAGAACCGTGGCTGATACAGACCTTAAAGGAAAGGGATAATTAAACTGCCCCTTCTCAGTTTTGGGTGATTTGGACCTCCGGATATCCCACTCGCCGTAGGAAACGCAACAAGCTGCTACGTCACGTCGGTTTTCTCAGAGACAGTGGTAACAACCCGGACGAGCCGGCCCATGCATGCTGTTGACAAAATTATCTACATTACGGCTTTACCACATTCACTTTGTATAGTTATTTTGGAAATTTTGATATTATCTTCATTGACTTTTAGTGTTGACCGTACACAACCGAACAAGGCTTCGTAAAATTCATTATCCGTCTGGCAACATTTCGAAGAAGGCTAAAAAGCGTAAACCTAAAACTGACCACCACGCGTTCAATACTTTCTTTTTTCGTCGCAAACAGGTCTCCTATTGTTCGGGAGGAGTCCAAAAAAGGCGAGACAGATGGAGCACCAGATTAGAAATCGACAGGTGCAAAAGGAATACGTGTGCAGGGTCGACGGGCAGTTTCCTGAGTGAGTGCTTTTACTTTTTTGTTTATAAGCTCAAATACCTACATTTGAATATTAATATTGTGACAGTAGTTTCTGAAAAAGGTATCTACTCAATCACAGCTCCCCATTTCATTCGAATAAAGAACATTGAACAGTATAGACGTTTATTTCCACCGCCTATTTCCTCACGCCTATTCCCCCGAAAGGATAGGCAGAAGTACAACTAGTACGTCATGTCATAGTTTACCGATATATTTTTCGTTTTATCATGTGATAGGGAGCGAGTCTTTCGCCATATGAGAAATTAGAATCACGGGCAACTGGATGTGTGATATTTCTAATCGAAAACTTGTATTATTGTGATTGCTCGACGTGGGATTTGAATCCTGGACCTTACGGTTTCTCATCCTAAGTACGCTACCATCAAACCAAGTCACGTGTGCTTTCGAACCGCAAATCTAAAATTGCCACACCACACCTAGGGATAGAACCCCGGACCAGTCATCAGTATCATAATGTGTTTATACACTTGAGAGATCCTATAATCATGAGTTTCAGAGGATTTCTCAAATCCCAGATTATTTCGGTTACAAACAACATGATTTTGTCTGAATAAGTTTTGACATTAGAACTCTGTTCAATTTTGAACACGTCTGAAAGAAAGCAGCATCACGATGAATAATAAGTACTGGGTTCTATATTTTTACTAGAAATACGACTGTTGTTATTCTTTGCATCGATCAATCCAAAATCAAAATATACTCGCGTGTGCAGTGATTAATCTAGCAGACAGAATCATTTCCAGAATTTAGTAATATTATGCTAACCTCCAATTTAAATAAAAATAAAGTGGTGAAAAAAGTAAATATACATTAGATTTTTAAATAAAAAGCAATCTTTACACTGGCTAAAATATTTCTGCAATCCTAGACGAAATAAAAAACAAACTCAGAAAAAGAAATCAGTATAACATTATGTTATCCTAAAACCCTCTGTGGCTGATATGCTAGTGGTAGAATTTATGTCCACCCGGATAGCAGCCACCGTACACATAGTATTGAAACTTGCCATAGTGATCCACGCCTTCTATGGATCGCATTCCAGGTTTAGCCAATTAACTTTTTCCGACGGCTTGCGACAGGACTTGATGGTTGGTTGGGTCGAGATATAGGGGTAAAGCTTTCTATCCCTGTGTCTGCATCGGTCCTCCGCCTGCCTTGTCGCAGACCCCTCGATTTACTTCTTCCCTCTTCGGAGTATGAAGAAGCATTTATACAGGTCGGCATATTTCTGATGACCACCGATAAACTCACTCTGCTTAGCATCAGATTTCGTGCAGTCACTATGCCGTGCTAGGATAAAAAAAATGTTATTAAAAATGTAATGTATATGGCCTTATGGCCGCAATTACATTTGGAACTTTAACTCACGAAAACTACTTATGTAAGTGGACTTAATAAGAAAGTTGAGAAAATCAATACGCTAGTCTTACGAAGACCGTAAGTAAAACTTGCAAACGTAATCCAAAAAATACAATAGACTGATAGTACGATGATATAATGTAATTCTGATTACAATAAGTAATGCTCAAATAGTTTTCTATCGTATTAAAAGAAGTTCGAACCCGCAACGAGTGTTCTGAACAATGCGATACGACTAACAAACTTTAACTAGTTAGTGCTAGTGTCAAAACTTTAACACTTTCATAATACTTGCACACTGGCAAAACTATTAGAACTGGCTGTAATCGATTAAAACTGACCAACACGACCCAGGAAAATAAAATTTCTTGACATGATCAGCTTTATATAGGGAGGGATATTCCGCCTCCAGTCTAAATGTAGTTTAGTCACAATTTTCTTTATACCATCTCTTCGGCATTCGAGGAAGGGTTTTGCCCTGCCGTGAGACAGTACAAGCTAGTAATATAATATAATCTCTCACTTCATTGGTCTAGCTAGTGCATTGATTCTCAAACTTATTTCGTCTACTGCCCAGTTTGAGAATCAATAATTTTCTAGTGCCCCCGAAATCTCGAAGAAATTACTTTATATTAAATATAGCTAGTGTATTGTATGAGTTTTGAGTTAAAACTGACATCCTGAGACTCTTTACCCTGAAAGACCCCAGCGTGCACAAGGAAGTGTTATCGTCTACTGTGAAAAATATTGGTCTGGTGACAGCGTACTTAGGACTATAAATCCGGTTCAGGTCTTGATTTCGATTCCAGAAATTAAAGTTGTGTTAATTGTTCAACCTTAACAACAACTATGATCAAGTTCTTACAAAACCATATTAATTTACAGTGATGAGATCGAATGCCTAGAACCTATAGAAGTGGTGAGCTACAAGATCGGAGTATGCAAGGTGTCACCTAAAGGCAAGGACTGTTCGACGGTGTTTAAGAGGCTTGGGTTTAATGCTGCCTCCAATACCAGTGTGGTGCTGTGCCGGCCGAAGACAGGCAGGATGCACCAAATCAGAGTTCATCTGCAGTATTTGGGTGAGATATTCTTTGTCCAAGATCTCTTGACTTGAGGATTTTTTTTTTTTTTTTTTTTTATCCTGGCTCGGCAAAGTGACTACGCTACACCTGATGGTAAGTGTAGCGCAATCCAAGAATAGTGTCGACCAACGATAAACAATGTGTCCATCGTAGGTCGGCAAGATCATGCCGGCCTGCCAAAAGGCCAAAGGAGAGGGGAAGGAAAAAGGGATGGGAAAAGGGTTAGGATCAGGGGGCAAGCCCCCTGGGGAGAACCGGATATACACTGGCTGACCCTGGAACGCGACCCACACAAGGTGGGCCACTATGGCAGGTTTTAGCACCAATGTACGGTGGTCGCTATCCGGTCGGATACAAGTATCCTCCCAGCAGCAGATTTGCGAGATTTAATAAAAGGATCTACTATACACTGTGAAAAATTCATAGCACTAAGGCTCCAGAGATTCTGCATTTTAGTTACCCAATTATTATCTATAACACTGTATGTCATTTCTCATTTATCATCTTCAGTTTGTGCACATGTATCTTTGTTAGGTTTTATGTTTATTCGATTATGTTTGATCATGATTTTAAACTATAAAATATCATATCTACGATTTAAATGCGTTCTATATTTTGTATCCAGAATAGTCGCTGCTCCCTTTCTTTTTAAAAGCAAAGGCACATCTTTAAGTTTAAGTTACTTAAATGTGAAAACCTGACTCTCTCTAAGCATTCATTGGCATTCCTTTAACAATATACCAGCGGAGTGAGTTCTAAGAAATATTTCTACATGGAATATTACATTTTATAAGACTCTCTGCTTTCTCGCGAATTATGTATACCTCAGTCGGGACGTAATTTAACATCAAACAATGTTTCATATAAGTACTTCAAATACAACTTGATTATTACATTTTACAAAATTGTTTCGAAGTCAAGTCGGTACATATTCACACTTCAAACGATATTCAGTTTTAACTCATCTCTGTTTAATCCCTTGCGTCTTTACGACAAAATAATTTGAGAATGAAAAAGACACAATATTGAATGGGTTAGTCACTGGTATTGATAAGTAATTGGCATCCTTAGTTACTGATGATAGAAACAAAATATTTATTAGTTATGCAAACCTACAAGGTGACAAGGGGCCATCTGTGTTGGTACCACCGCTTTGTCTATGTCTGCCGTCAATCAACACTGTGTAAGCACTGTTGTGTTTTGGTTTTAAGGACATTGAAGTCTGTGATATTACTGGGTATAGACTAAAGACTAGACTTAACACCTTATGTCTCGGGTTAACGAGCGCAGTTCAATGCCATGCAGTGATTTGGAATTCAACGTTCTGTGTGGTGTTGCTTCTGTTTATGGGCAATCGTGGCGCATTGCTTGTCTCGTCATTCATCAAATAAAATAAAAAGCAAAAAACCTATATATCACCTTTCCAAAGCTTGCAGCAGATTTTCTGAAGACGTGCAAAGACGAACACGTAATATTATAGGTCGCTTGCTGGATCGTATCTTTCGTTATACCCATTTCTACTGTGCCAAAACTGTTTGATTTATATCGACAATTAGTATTGAAAATAGATTTCCTCACGAGTGTTTTATCAAATAGCTGTATTCTGACGTCATAACAACATCTACGCTGGACAATGCAACAATGTTTTTCTTGAATGTGATTAAGGGGTTTACTTCATACAACGATTGATCAAGTTCTAATTATATAATTGTTTCATTGACTACGTGGAAGATAATTTAAAATTCATTAACGCCTGTTTCTCAACCTCGGAATAAATGCTACTAACCAAATAAGGATTAGGCCTTAGTCCACCACACTGGCCTAAAGCGGGTTGGCCGATGTCACATACCTTCGAAATTCTTTTGACTTCTCAGGTATACAAGTTTCCTCCCGATGTTTTCTTCACTGTTAAAGCAGGCGATAATTAACAATTAATATATACACGTAACACAGAAGTCAGAGGTGCATGCTCTATTACTATTATACTAGCCCTGTATTATATACGTCCCACTGCTGGGCACGGGTCTCCTCTACTGAATGAGAGGGATTAGGCCTTAGTCCACCACGCTGGCCTAATGCTGGTTGGCTGACTACACATCCTTCGAAAAATCTAAATTAAAGAACGTATAATTTAAAAAAAAATCTTCCACAGGCTACCCAGTCGTAAATGACCCTCTCTACAACCATCCGGTGTTCGGTCCTCTCCGTGGCAAGGGAGGGGACACTGGAGGCAAGAGTGACGAGCAACTGGTTCGTGACCTGATCGCTATACACAACGCTGAGAATTGGCTCGGCGTGGACGCTGCAGACGACGACCTGCTGTTCTCAAAGCCCGCTTCTGATGATAAAGGTAGGTGATTAGATCAATTCAAAGAAACTGACGTACTACTGGCTACGAGACGAGGCAATCTCTCCAACACTGCTGCAACTCCTGTAAGCCAGGATCGCAAATGACCAGCAGGCCGCTCGCCTGATGGTAAAATCGTCGCCTAACCATACAGATTTTTTAATATACAAAGTACTGCATAAATGTTGCATTTTAAATGTGAAAAAACTTTTTAAAATATAGAGTACTGTACACAATATGGATAATGGCCCTGCGTTATAGCTTCCTACACTAATGGAGGGATTAGGCCTTAGCCCTACCACACTGGCTTAATGAGGTTTGGTAGACATATCTTCGAAATTCTTATGGAGGTTTAGGCTTAGGTTTTCTCAAGTTGTCTTCACCATTAAAGCGAGCGATAATTAAAAATATTCCAATTAATATAATAACTGCCTGACTGTCTCGGTGGCACAGTTGTGTTGCGTATGCGGTACAACTGCTTTGCCGAGGTCTCGGATTCGATCCCCGGATCGGGTAAACGATAATGAGTTTTTCTATCACCAAATGCTCACCAGTATCAGTCTGGAGTCTGGAATTGTGCCCGATATGCCTATAGGCTCTGTCCCTATATCACATGGGTCGGAAATATACTCAGCGAAATGTGGGTCGACTGGTTACAACTCTGCCTACCCTTCGGGGATTACAGGCGTGAGTGCGTATTACATAATAATGCAATCTTCACGACAGAATCCTCAGAAATACGCAAAATATTAAAGATATGAGTACATAAATATCAAGATGATTTCTAAACGACCTCTGCAGTTGTTCAAAACACGCATTAAATATATTTATACATTCTTAAAATGACAAATCTATTCAACATTGTCGTAAAAATAGTGCAGCGTGTTAAAGAAATTATTCTTTTGCATAAAAAAATATTATAGCATAAGAAAATTAACAATAATGACGTCGTGTATGATAAAAAAACAGAAACTATTGCATTGTATACAGTATCCGTAAATAAGTGTAGATGCAATTGCATCATCTATTCACAAATCTTTTTAAAATACTTTGACCGGTGCGCGACCGGACAGTGATCAAGCCGTTCAACGTTCTTTGTGAGTGTTCATATATTATTTGAGATTTTTGTAAAAATATTACTGACGAAGTGTATGCAGGGTTTATTTAAAACAACTAGGTATTCAAAAATACTGTTATTATAGGAAAAAGCAATGTGATTCCAATAAGGTGACTTTATATAACGGTTGTATTCTTTAAACATAAACCCACAACTGTAGCTGTGAAAGGGTAGACAGATATGCAACTATTGTACTCACGGTTCGCCTAACTTCCGTTCCATTGCATGTGGAGTTTATCGCCATACCAGCCAGAAATTCCAATCCTGGGCAAATCACGTGTGATTTTACGAATTGACAATACAAATTGTGATTTAACGACCTGGTATTTGATAGCCTCCGTGGCGCACCGGGCGACTAGCCGGCTGTGAAGCGAGAGTCCGCGGGTTCGATCCCCGGACCGAGACAAATGTTTGTGTGATCCACAAATATTTATTTCCGGATCTGGGTGTTGTGAGACCGAGAGTCTCTCGTAGTTCCTGATACCCACGACACAAGACTAATATACAATACAATTTTAAATACACACCTATTTATATTGGTAGCGTTATAATTTTATATTTCACCGTCTAAATAATTACGTTTACTTGGAGATTGAATTGGTCCTAAGGGAAATTTGATATGCCATTAAAATATAAGACTGACTTGTCGCTCACAAACGTAGACATAATATCCAACAGGTATCTTTTAGTACACTGTAGGTTAGGTCAAATGGACATTTCTGTTATAAATTAAATTATTTTGTGATAGTTGGCGAGGACGAATGTGACACAGGGCCGGCGTCAAGGGAATCGTCGCCGCGGCTCGAATCCCCCGCCCCGGGCGTCACGCCTTCAACTGTTATGACCCGTAAGTATAAATTAAATATATATTTTGTTGATGCTTATTTAAACAGAAAAAGCAGTACTTCTGCATTGACACTTTTATGATGATACGCAAAATCATTCAGTCAATCATTTATTTATTCAAGTAACAATACTCATTTACCAAAATCTTAATTTGTAAAATAAAAAGAAAATACAATAAGATACATTAGCTTCACTATTTTGACATAATTGATTTCGTTGTAGTCTATTCTAAAGAGTTTACGTCATATTGCTATTAAAAACCGTTACTCTGAGGCTATAATAAAGATATTATAAGCTATATAGCTGAAATAAAGATTCGATGGTCTCATTCTTGGGGAATGAGACCATCGAATCTTTATTTCTGTATGTTTTTTCTTTATGTTAAAGATTGAAACGACAGATGGGGACAGGGTTAGACGAAAATACAATTTACTAATATTGCCATTTGTTCTGCCAGCGACCCTCCCAAGCCCATCGAGCGGGGCGGAGGCGCCCGTGGAAGTGAGCACGTCACCAGCACCTCCATGCACTCTCGAACCATCGCCGGTCGCCTCGCCCTCGCTCAATGACGACTCTTATGATGCTAAGGTAAAGATCTTATTGTATTTGAAAAAAAATACCTTTCTTGTTACTCATCAGTTTTATAAAACATATTGGGTCAAAAGAAAAAAAATAAAAAGAACTCTCTTATAATTTTACTATTATGCTGATAGACCTTTTCTATCTTCTTCCACCTGTGCTTATCCCATGCGTTAAGTTGGCTAACATGCTTTTTCAAAACATGTTACAGAAAGATCTGGCTTTTACGACCGGCCGCCTGCTTGTCGTTAACCCCTTTTGCGAGAAAGACAGTCCGACTGGAAACAAATATTTGTGAATCACACAAACATTTGTCTCGGTGCGAACGCGCGGTCCCTCGTTTCACAGTCGACTATTTGCCCGCTTCGCTATGACTTTAAAATCTTTTTTTCACTGGCGATTATTTCAGTGCTAAAAAAAATGTCGATTCAGAAATATTAATATTGATTAATAACTTATATTTCTTTCTCCATAGTCGGACAAAGTGACAGTGGCCACTCAAACAGGCTGCACACCAGCGACGACCAGTTCTAACGCTGTGGCTTCGGCCGCGGGGGCCGTCGGAACGGACCCCCAATCGTCCGACCCCCACTGCTACGAGTGCCGCGTGAGGTACCGTGACCCCCGGCCCCGCGATCTGGTTATGTATCTGCATGCATGGAAGTACAAGGTACGTGTTTTTACGGACAAATTTGAAAATGACTGTGCCTCTAACTTAAAATTAAGCAATGTAATAAAAAATATGCATAATTCGGAAATAATTATGTAGTGTTTTTACTTTTGTGATAAATGTAGCTGTAGATACCAAGAAAAACATACATACATGAGATTTGTTATGACCTTCTGCCAATTAAAAAAGAAAAGTGAATAAATACAGTTAAAATTTATGTGACCTAAATCTTCTATCAGGTCAATTACGACAAGGCTCTTAACATCGTAAAAAATATACCAAGTATTTGCTCTTCGTCCCACAGGGCCCCGGCTGGGAATACGAAACGGAGCTGCCACAGTGGGCGAGCGTCGACTGGGAGGAGCCGGAGAACTCATAGTTACAGGACATGACACCACTGAGGAGGCGCCTCGCGACTGCCCTTTACATCTCCACCAAACAATACAAGTGAACGAACCGCGGTTCATCACTCAGTACTGAGCATTAATGTGATCGCTAATGACTTTGACGATACGGCTATGTACAATAGTAATAATTATAATAAACAATAGTATGATGATATTAATAAACATAATAATAACATTGATGAGGTAAATAATAATGTAGATAATACTTTTGTATGGGGTGTCGACGGTTTTGGAGGCGCCGGCAACCGTGACGCGGATGTCACAGTGCTGAGGTAAGTTTTACAATTAAAATAAGTGAGAACTAGGGGTAAGTTAGAAGTGAATACGCTCTTTTGTTTGGAATAATTTCATTTTTGAATTTTAAAAAATCGAAGCACTTTTGTTTTTAGTGTTGTTTTATTAAGTTCCTATCGGCCTAGATGTTTCGGCAAGCTCGTTAGAACGTAGCGTTAAGTCATAATGTATCGGTACCATTTTAATAGTTATATATCGCTTTAACGAGGCAGGGTCTGAACCACAATCAAATATTGATACGTATAATCATTTAAATGTAAACAAACGTTAACGAGATAGCTCTTCTAGATGATAATGATATGGGGTTAAGGCAAATAAATTTGGTAAAATTTTTTGAAGCTTTCTTGACGGTTGCTGTTTTGGAACTTTATGTATTAGAAGTTGTGACGGGCAAAAGAGAAAAGATATTTGCATCGGAAACAACTGTAGAAGACTTGAACAAATGTCGCAAACAAATCTCGGACCACGATTATATTCTATTTTCTGAAATATCGTTTTCGTAAATAGGACCAGTTGTTAGAAAAGCTATCTCATTGTTAGATGCGTTTACAATAATAATGCGTAGTGTTAATGAATTAATGTTAATGGTAAATGTAATTATTGTGTCGGCAATTTTGTAGGCAGTTTTATAGCGACGCGACGTCGGCGTCGTCACGTTTTGGCTTCCATAGTTGGTTAGTAGTCGATAACGTTTTAATACCAAAAATACATTTTAAGTTGAACATACTTTATGGATTACCCACATATTCATTAGCTTCGAAATAATCATCTGAAACCTCTTCGTAAAAATCTTGCTGTTCTGTGACTTCGTTACTAAATATAATTTATTTTATATATATAACAGTTGTGACATCTGTGGCCAGTTTGTGATATGCATTTATGATAATATAGTATTCATATTATTCATCGGAAAAGACAAGTTTGTTTGTTCATTCAATACCGATTGTATTATACTATTTAATGTCACAGGCGAATTGTAAAATCAGACATTTTGCATATTACTAGAATTTCGAGATCAAAATTGATAAGTCTGAAATAAAATGTAATCCAGTGCAACCGAACTGTCTACTAGTTGGTTTTTATCATAATACGAACCCAATTAATAAATTATCAGCATTTAACGCTATTGTACTTTATGTACAACCGTATCTACAATTCGCCCAAGATCTATGCATAGAACGACCAAAGTTTTCTTGAAATTCAAAGGCAGTGACAATTAGTTTAAAGCAGCATATTCTAAAGACATTAAGGATTTTGTTTGTTTATTACATAAGTTTCGAGTGTATGTAGTTACTAAGTCATCAGTTATGGGTCATTCCATATAAAATCGTCTGAAAATAAAAATAAAAATTCCCGACTAATAGAACGACTAATAAAACAGAAAAATTTCACAGCAAAAGTTGATAAGGTTTAAAAATATAGATTTTTAAAAGTCTATATTTAAATAGGCGGAAACAAGCGCTTGTAAAAATCAAACTCGTGTAAATTTTGTACTTTGGGACCCTAGAGTAGAGTTTCTCAAAGTTACACCAAAATCTAAAATTAGTCGGGAATTTTGTTTTTTTATTTTCAGACGATTTTATATGGAATGACCCTTATGTTTCATTTTACTCTGTTTTGGATTGTTTGTTTTATTATAATCTCAACTCTTGTAAATTGCGTACATCGTAACGTTTTGCAAAGGGGTTATATTGTATGCATAATGCACTGCATCTACGAAATTCTGATAACAATATTTCATATGAATATGTTACATAGGCGATATGAAATAGCCCAAAATGTGTATTAACAATTGTTGCGCTATATTCATAATAGGGTAAATTTGCATGCATTTGCGTATAATCCGATCTCTAGCGATAACATACATAAATGTTTGTAGTATTAGTGTAATTTAAAAGACAATTGCATTGAAAATAACCTTTTCACGAGCTTTCATATACATTAATACAATAATATATATTTGTATGTATATTTTTCTTACTTCCTTAGTATATAGGTGTAGAAGAATCCCTACGTTTGTTTTATCACAGAATCATGAGTGGATTTCGGAAATAATTTTAGTTGCAAAATGACGAATGTAAAAGTGTAGTCTATTTTTTTCCGAAACCACCATTTGTTTTTTCGCTAAAAAGCTACCTTTGTACATATGCTACACGCTCCACTTTGACTACAACATCGTAATATTCGGGAACAAATTAAAATTAATGGAAATTCGAACGAAGGCTTTCATAAAAATCAGTTTCGCAAATGGTTTATAATGAATAAAAATAGGCATTTTTGTATTTTAAAAAATAGTTGTATGTACAAAGTAAGGTTATATGTGGCATATCATAAACAAGAAGATTGTTTGACTTGTCGATACGAAATCTACGAGTCAAATAAAATTCCTCCGACATAAAATATTGTTGTACTTTTATGTAGTCTATAAGATGTATTGTAAGCCCTTTTATTTTGTCCCAAATTAAAAACATGAGCTTTTTCAGGCTTCCGAATTGAGATTGTTTTAAAATATAGAAAAAAATGTGTTGAAATTTTAAACTTATTTTTTGTTAATCGATATTCGATTGTAAACATCAGCTTTTTTGGTGTCGGCGAAATATTTTTCGTAGCACTGTCGCGTTATTCATTCATTTATAAGATAAATTTTCATGTGCCTTCTCAAAATATTTAATGAGTAAAAATGAAGTAAAGATAAAAAAGTTGTAAAAGATTTCAGATTACATGTAATTGTTACACTTTTTAACGTAAGTAGTGTTATATTTGATAATCGCGAGCTTGTATCCCTTTCTGGTTTAATGGAAAACGTAGACCAAATAACTATTGTAGTACATAACCTATAAAATGACATTAAGCTTAGTACAATGGTATTAATATTTTATAAACAGGTCGAATTTAAAAAATCAAAATTAATTTTCCAAGGGGATATTGTCAAGTGTGATTAGAGAATAAACAATTATAAAATTGTTTATCTATAAAGATCGTGCTAATTGTCTATGGCCAAACTGTTGCCATGGACAATTTTATATTTTTTATACGACTCTAACCACGCTTGCATGAGCTCGTACGGCACATTTTTAGGATTTCTAATTGTTTTGCGTAATTTATGTAATTTTTTATATGATTTCGTTTTTGACTAATGAGTGTTATTGCCGTAACGTGCCATAGGCTTGCGTTCGACATTTTATGTTCAAATGTTCTTTTAGCGGGTGCACACGGTTCAACTTTAGTTGATCAACTGTTAAATTGCATACGATTTGAACCGTCAGAATAGACGTTTAATTGAATTTATAAAAAACGATACAGATTCCGTTGATTCAAGTCAGTATATCAACTGAAATCGAACCGTGTGAACTCGGTATTATTTGAACGATGACACATGAAAGACATTTTTGTTTATTTGATAAGTATTTCTTAGGTAAGAATATAATAGCGTTTCCTTCTTTAGATTCATGTTAAAGAATTCATGTTTCCACTTAAATTTAATTAATTAGAATAAAATTCATCATTGGAATTGATTCGTTTTATTTAATTTCATCATTCACAAAATATTCTTATGTCCTGATTCAGGTAATCTACGTGTGTACCAAATTTAATTTATTAAATGATTTACAAACATTATATATAAAATATCTTACTAGTAAGATAACAAATACCACGTAATTTATACGTACGTTACCGCATATAAGGAACTAAACAACAAGCTCCAGCCGTTTATCAACTTTACACCAAAATTCATCGGCAGAAAGCATTCACAAACAAAGTGCTCCATATCGAAATAAACTTATTCGCGGAAATGGAACACGTACCACCGAAAAAAACGTTTCCGAAGGCACGATGAATGCCTAATATCTTATACACAACTTGCCACTTTATATAAACACAGGGACAACTCAATTTTGAACCCTAAAATCATGAAAATAAGGCTCGATTTGTGATAATTTTGTAAGGGTACACCTGGATTCTCAACCGCGCGAGAAAACTTTGATGGCTTACGTTATGCAAAATGTTCCACGGCGGATAACGTTGGAAACGGTTGGATTTTTATGAAATATGTATCACGAGCGCTCTTCAGCTACAATAGGTAAACATTTACCTACTTTTGTATCGTGTTAAATGATTTAGCGTGAAATCTGGATGGTCTTTATAAAGAGGCTGTTACATGTAAAAAATAGTTTCGAGTTTCGATTTCATTGAATGACGAGACGAGCAAGGCGCTCGCCTGATGGTAAGCGCCACGTCTGTCCCTAAACAGAAGCAACACCACACAGAACTTTGAATTACAAAGCACTGCATAGCACTGAACTGCGCTCGCCACCCTGCAATATAAGATGTTAAGTCTCATAAGCCCATTCTTTTCACTGGCTTAAATGTCCTTTAAACCGAAACACACTGTTGCTTGGCGGGAGAAGTAGACAAAGCGGTGACCAACCCAGACGGCCTCTCGCATACGAGGGTACTATCTTGTAAAATACTGATACTGATTACTGATACCTTGATACCGAGCTATTCGTAATCTTTTACCTACCACAACCACCAATATCACTTTGACCCGACCCATTCATCGAACCCGAGACAGCACAGCGTACGGCATACGCATAACAACTACGCCACCGAGGCAGTATAAAATATAACTGCATTACAAATGTCCAATGTTTCGTGTAAACGCGAGAATACGCTAGATCGACGCAGGAACGCATTACAACACTCCTGGGCGCATATTTTTCTCTGAAAATACCAAAAACGCCGCTCGGGACGTGTTACCAAGCACATTCAACATTCGTCGTATTAAATATTACTGGCATTTTTCATTTTCTGTACTGAATAAAGTGTTTGAAACGAGTTTTTTGTTGTTTTACGGTCTCGATTTATGAATTGAATTGTCTAGGAGATTTGTAACTGAATTTCTCTTTCTACAGATCCATTTTTAGGATTTAGGATCCATCCGTACTCAAAGAGTACCAACGGAATATACATATACAATAGAGACTATGCCGTCTGTTTGTCTGTCCTACTTTTAAAGGGAATATCTTTGGAATCTTTTTAAGAAGTTGGCAGAAATTTTCGTAATATATTAATTATTATGGGGGATATCTCAATGGATCATAAAAATAACAAAGAGTAAAAAAATAAAGGTACGGAACCCTCGTTGCGCGGATCAACTCACACTTGGTAGTGTTTGATGGTATTACACTCATGTGGCTTAGTAGAACTAAATCATGCTAATTTGCAAAATGACAAGGGATATTTTGTCGATAGCCACATCTCGATGCAACAAAGCGTCAAGGAAGTGTGGCACTTTTAAATATTAATAAAGTTATTGAATTCAAATTAAATAATTATTTAGAAATTACATTGCTATTACAGTTCAATGAACAAAGAATAACTGAAAGCACAAACTTCGTAAACATAAAAGTAACTAAAACTCCGTCAAATCATCTTGTGTCTGTTGTTTCAACATCAAAGCCGAGCCAATTTATATTTCTTACGGACCCCTAAAATTAGGGTCACCATGTCGAGGGCGAATTTATGGGGCTGCCGTAAATAACAAGTTGTGGGTTGTCGTAGCTTTATAGGTTCTTAGAAGATAAAAATGCTATCTGAACACGGGTGTGCGGAAAATATTGACACTTGAGAGGATCACAAAGTTACTGGACTATAAGTGAAGTATAATAGACGTCGAATGTTCTGTCCATATAACCCAGTCTGTCCCAGATTTCAACGTATCTATATTCTAATATTTTGTTGTTGTAAGTACCGCCTTTTTGGCATAAATTTCATTGTATAAGTAAAGCGAGAGGCTGCGGGTTCGATCCTCGCACCGAGACAAAAATTTATATGATCTAAAAATATTTGTTTCGGGGTGTGGATGTTGTGAGACCGAAACTCTCGTAGTTCCTGATACCCACGACATAAGACTCGTATCTTACTATGGGGTCAGGACTATGTATGTGCTTGTTGGTTGTATTTATTTATTACACCAATTTAAAAGCACGAAAGCGAAGAAAAAATCAGCAACCATTGTTTTACTCAACCTTTGGGTTTATACGCTTACTGCCCCTCGAAACATCACAAAAACATACAAAATTAAAGATCTCAAAAGATTCAAAAATTAAAATCTAATTACTTAATTACCGTAACCCCAATACGGAATACAAATTATTAATTTTGGAATCTTTTTACGCGAACACCTACTTTATGGTAAACCTGTTTATACACCCTCACCTCATAATTTTAATACAAAGAGAAATATATGCCCTTAGCGAAAGATGGTAATAAATACACATGAAAATACTCGTTTGTCCCTATCCTATATTGTCCTGGGGGATATAATATTTATACCCGAGACCTGGGTACAAAGGCGTTCCGAGTATCGAAAGCGCCTACACAAAAATAATAGCAATTATTCTATTAGGAGTTATTGTCATACACGTATAAAGGAGTGGGTTAATTCACGTTTGTAGCCCGAGAGAAATTGGGGTTGTGTATAATGCTTAATAATAATATTTTAAGGGTTGAAATTCGGTATATTAAAGTTGAAGTATTTATCATTTTAACAAACCGCTCACTAAACTAAAAATTCCTTTTTCCGGTTTCTGAAAAGCTGATCAATGTCGAAATTAACTACTGTCAAATCTCATGTCAAGTCAAAATTGAGTTTCTAGAAGCGTCGTCAACGACTTTGTTTTGACACACCTGTTATTTAACAAGACTTTCAAACTAATATGAATAAATAAAATAAAAAGTTTAAAAAACTAAAAGACAAGCTTTTATAGATAATCCAACTAAAAATAGTAAATAAATTTAATGAAATCAATGTATTTTATTGTAAAAGAGTGTGGGTTGCTTTTTCAAAATGATAATCCTTCTACTCATATCTGTCAATAAAACTAACAATTAGAGAGAGAAACTTGACAGTGCTGTCCACTACGGAAGCAGGGACTGTCGAATGTGGAATCTCCGCAATCGCGTCTCCCCAGGGCGAGGACGTTCTTCTTCGGAGCCGGATATTCGCGCGTCACTCTTACTTATGTGTGGTCTCCAGTCTTCAGGTCCCACGGAGGAAAACCCGCCAACGGCAAGCTGCCTCATGGGATGTGGTGCGATAGCCTCGGATTACCCCGACTACCATCGCTCTTTGAGATTGTCTCAGAACGACGACTTTGTGTACAGTGTGATACCACACCCCCATAAAAGAGGTAGCCGTGGCTGACACGTCTGTCCTATTTTAAAAACTTAACACAAATTACCTGACAGAAAAAAAATAAAGCAATAAAAATGACGAACAACATTCCAAATTCAAATTCTAGTGTGTTGCCAGTGGGTAATTTATTTTACATTCATGATAACATTCAAATAGCAAGGATTAATGAATGTTGCGCCGTGGCATAAAAATGGCGTCGTATTATTACACAAGTAAAGGGTTGTAATAAGGGTTGCGTGACTCCGAAACAATTCCAGCGGCTGGAGGAAGTGCCGTGATGGATGACGCTTCCGTTGCTATGCTTGATTTTTATTTAGGGATGCCTGTTTTTAAATCTGCCAAGTTTAGACAGATTTTTATAATGCCGCATACACACTTTATTCTATTTTAAAACAATTTTAATCCTATCAAATTGCAATATTGACGAAAATCTTTCTATGACCGCATCACAGGACTCTCAAACAATTTTAATAAATTCTATCAAATTGCAATAATGGCGAAAATCTTTCGATAGCCGCATCCCAGGGCTCACAAGCATGAGTGACTTCGCGTCTCAGCGTTAGTAGGTATAAACCTACTTACTATGTTTCACTATGTAATGGGACTCCTGTTATGGGCCATCATTCGATGCTAGAGTCACAGCGTCACTGACGCCAGCGTGAACTTGTTGACGTCTGATGGTTGACGCGTCCACGGAAAGTTGGTCTTTCTAGCAAAGAATTCTAGCAAAGTATAATAAAAATATGAGTGGTAGAGCCACGCTGTAGACAGTTTTGTCTGTAACACGAATGTGCCGGCTGGACCGGGTCGTTACCACTGTCTCACAGAAAACCGACATAAATGTTAGCGACGCAAATACCATATCTGAGTGAATGTTTATTATATCTGTTTGTCAGCGACATCTGTAGTTTTTCATAGAAAACGCGGCAATTAGTAGTCACTCGTCAATGGCCGCCGCGAACGTAATTTTGTAAAAGTATTCCGCGAACTATTGTAAAAATCCGCCAATAAATGGTTTATTTGTGTTGAAGTGTTGTGATAATCATTCCTCGACGGGACTAAACTTAACATTTGGTCACTTCGACCCGGATCGGTTCGTCCACAAATGTTCCGCTCACCAAAGATGGTGAACACGAGAAGAACCGCGAAAAGGCCCGAGGAGCATCAGAATGCCAAGACTTCGCTTCCGGACACCCCGACAGTGCCACCAAGTAGTGAAAACATCGAAACACACGTAAATGAAGCAAATTTACAACGAAATGAAATTTTCCTTCGTCGAAATACGGGGGAAGGTAGTGTGGTAAAATCGGAACCACCGTTACCCCTTATTCAACCTTTTCCTTCGACGTCTCACCAAGCACCTGCACCTAAATCTAGGAGGTCCTCATCATCCTCAGTGCTTGCCAGAAAAAGAAGGTTGGAATTGGAGGCCGCGGAAGCAAAAGCTAAAATTGAGTTGGACTTAATAAATAAACGTTTAGCGGCGGACCTAGCAGACATCAACGACGAATGTAGTGTACAGTCGCATTGCACTAACGAGGAGGTAGAACAATGGTTGGAGCACAGCCATCGTGAACTGCAGGTGCAGCCCGTCCACGACAAGGGTCAAACTACGGACGTGCCGTGCCCGCCGGCTACAGATGCCGGCACTGATGGAACAGTTCAACTACTGGCTAGTGCGCTTAAGGACTTAGCAGCCGCTTCTACCAGCAATGGACTTAACTCCAACTTGTTGAGCCGAATATGTACGCCTAAAGACTTGCCGTTATTTTCTGGTGACCCAATGGAGTGGCTTCACTTTAAGAAGGCGTATGAAGAATCATCCAGAATTTGTAATTTCACGGATAATGAAAATTTGTGGCGCATAAGGAAATGTTTAAAAGGATCAGCTCGTGAAGCGGTGTCAGCCTTGCTTATAAGTGCTACTTCGCCGGACATAATAATGTCAACACTCGAGCTGCAGTTTGGGAATCCTGATATCATACTGTCACGCATCATGATCGACATTAAGAAATTAAATCCAGTGTCACAAGAATATTACAAGGATATTGTGCCCTTTTCAATTAAGGTACGTAACTGTGTTGCCGCTGTGAATGTTATCGGTCGCGATGAATACCTAAATGGGATAAGCATAACTACATGCATACTTTCAAAATTACCACCCATTTTACTTTCAAAATGGGCGGATTATAGCTATACATTCCTAAAGCAGAATAAAAGACCGACATGGTTTGATATATCCGAGTTTCTAAATGATGAAGCTATGAAAGTGTCGTCTATGGCTTTGTTAAATATGAAAAATACAAGTGATAGTTACTACAAGAAAAAATACACAGAAAATACTCATACAGTTTTATTAAATAAAAATTACAATGACAGTGTAAAATGCCGTTACTGTCGCATATCGCAACACAAATTAGAAGATTGTAAGAAATTCCGCAAAGCATTACGGAAAGATCGGTGGAAATACGTAAAACAAAACAGATTATGCTACAAATGCATAGATGCGCGTCACGACCGCGCGACCTGTCCGGCGGCAGCGTGTGACGTCACAAACTGTGGGCAAGCGCATCACAAGTTATTGCATTACGACTTGCGGCGAACGGAGAATAGTGAACCGTGTGTTAGTGATAATGCGGCAGACGAACCGTCGGCGACACCTGAAACAGTAACACATGTCAGTGAAAAGTATAAAGAGTGTAAAGTGTTGTTAAAGGTAGTGCCTATAAGTGTACACGGTCCGAGCGGCGTCTTCCAAACAAGTGCGTTATTAGACGATGGATCTACAGTGTCGCTTATAAGCGCATCGCTTGCGTCACGAGCCGGTTTACGCGGACGGCGGGAGACCCTGCGCGTGAGCGGCGCGTGGAATAAGAGTGCGCTTGTTTGCGACGTTGATGTTATGGACGTTTGTATATTGAACTATAAGGGTGAGCGATTTAATATTACTGCTCGTAGTTTCAAAGATTTAAATGTACCTGTGCAAAACTGTAGTTCAGTTAATTTTGATAGTTATGCGCATTTATGTAACATTAAAAACGAATTTTGTTGTACAAATATTGCACCTGAAATTCTAATTGGTCAGGATAATTATAATTTATTATTACCGTTAGAGCTTAAAGTGGGTAAATGTAACGAACCTTGTGCTACTCGTACTCTGCTGGGATGGTGCGTTCATGGGATGGTCCCTGCACCTCTTTCAGTACACGCCTGTTACTCAACCTTACACGAAGCGGAGGTTCCATTGGGGTCGGCAGACACTGACACAGACCTGCACGAATTGGTAAGAAAATCATTTACTATCGAATCCATGGGAATATCCGGGACGCCACGCCAGAATGTTGATGATCTGCGTGCTCTGGAACACCTGGAACAAACGGCAAAATTAATCGATGGTCGATGGTATGTAGGTCTACCTTGGAAGGATGCCCGCTGTAGGATGCCTGATTCTGAACGCTTGGCATTGTCTAGGCTGCATCACCTGGAAAAGAAAAGGTTATGTTATAAACAGTACGCTCAAAGGTACCGAGATCGTATAAAGCATTTATTCGATGGAGAATTTGCCGAGGATGTTATAGGTACAACAAAAGGAAACAAAACATGGTACTTACCTCATTTTGGAGTCGATAATCCGTACAAGCGAATATTACGTCTCGTCTTTGGCGCAGCAGCTAAAATTAAGGGGTTATCGTTAAATAATTATTTATTACTTCAGAAAACCTGGAAGTCAAATATAGACTGGGATAAAAATATAACTGAGGATATTTGTTTTAAGTGGTTTAAATGGTTAAAATTCTTAAAAATTATAAAAAGCATAGGTACGGATACCTCGATGTTATAATAAGCGAGCTAATGAGTCGGCTAAACAGCTGTGCGCGCCATTCAACAGTAAAGCTACGCACACAAGCATATCAATGGACCGACCCGTTGGCGAAACTTACTTTAATTGTTTACAACTTCATATTTTTTGTGATGCATCGTTACAAGCTATCTGCGCGGTTGCTTATTGGCGTTGGTTTGATAACAATAATCAAATTAGTTTGTTTCGTGTCTAGTAAATGTCGGGTTACTCCTGTAAAATCGGTTACAGTACCTAGACTGGAATTGCAAGCGGCATTATTGCTGCACGGTTGGCGAAAACTTTACAGTCCGCTCATCGAATAAAAACAGCTGATCGATATTTTTGGTGCGATTCCACAACTGTTTTACAGTAGATACCTACGTGATAATACGCGTTATTATAAACCCTATGTTGCTAATCGTTTGGGTCAACTCGATGAATTATCCTATGTACATACCGCTACGAATGTTGCCGATATAGCCACTCGGGAAAATTTTGATGGCTTGAACCTGTAAGGCGAGTGGTTCAATGGACCATTATTGCTGCACGAGACTGAAAGTTTGTGGCCCACGAGTTCATGCATACCTGACGCCGCGGAGTGTGACCTGGAATATATAGCAAATATTACATATGAAAATCACTTACCTGAGAGTGCAGTTGTGCCGGATCCAATGAGGTTTTCTTCATGAATACGCCTGTTGAGAATTACTTCCCGAATTGACTACCTCGCAAGAAGTGGGCCGAAGATAAGCAAGCATCCCTTCAAGTTGGCGACTTAGTGTTTGTTGCTGACTCCAATGCTCCCCGTAACGTGTGTGGTGAGGCATAATTGGAGAGGTTTTTCCCGGGAAAGTCGGCAGAGTGCGAGCAGTACGAGTAGTACGAGTGCAGATAGGTAATTAAAAAAAAAAAAATTGTTGCTCGCGTCGCTAAATTTACTATAGCGTAAATAGTGCTACTGCTGCGCCAGCAGCACTAGGGTGGGGCTATGTTAGCGACGCAAATACCATATCTGAGTGAATGTTTATTATATCTGTTTGTCAGCGACATCTGTAGTTTTTCATAGAAAACGCGGCAATTAGTAGTCACTCGTCAATGGCCGCCGCGAACGCAATTTTGTAAAAGTATTCCGCGAACTATTGTAAAAATCCGCCAATAAATGGTTTATTTGTGTTGAAGTGTTGTGTTAATCATTCCTCGACGGGACTAAACTTAACAATAAAGTAACGGCTTGCTGCGTTTCGTACGGTGAGTGAGATATGCAGAGGACCAAACCCCCTCCCCTTCCCAATCCCTTAATTATCCATTTCCTTTAAGGTCGGCAACACGCCCATGAATCTTCTGGTATTGTGAGTATACATGGGCGGTGGAGATTACTTACAATCAGGTGATCCACTTGCTCATTTGCCGACCTACAAAAAAAATACTCCACCGAGGCAGTAATAGATCGCCTTAATTATCACGGTGACTTGCGGCATCCTAACGTATGTACTAGATATTATTTCGTCATTAGTGCATATTCAGTGCTCCGAAAGATAGCCTGAATGCTACATGATGAGCCAAAAAGCCACGAAAACCCCATTTACATGTAGCATGTTATGTTTCTCCAGGGTAATTAATCATTTAAGGCCTGTCGCGTACGCCCGTGATCATCGAATATTCATTACAAATGTGTACATTAACCATTCCGACCATTCGGTCACTCAGTCTACCATTCATTCATTGATGTGAATAGGATTCGGCTTATCGCATATTGGAATTATCATGGGGTATGGATATAGAATTTAAATATGACTATGATATGACTATATGACTGTGAGTGGTAACGATCCGGTCGAGCCGGCCCATTCATGCTGTAGTCCGACTGTCGACAGCGTGACTCTAGCAGCTGAATTGCGTTCGCGCTGGGTCGAGCTCTTAGGTTCGATCCCCGGGATGGGTAAGTGATATTGGGTTTTTTATCTCAAAATGATCAGTATCATCCCGGAGTCTGAAATTTATGCCCGGTATATTATTATTGTCAATTAATCTTGATGGTTCTTTCTCAGCTATGTTTAGCAATTAGGGGCCATCAGGATAAGGGCTTTGGGCCTTTGCCCCGCGAGTAAACAGAACTCATTTTTCTAACCCTTGAGGGCCTACCTTCCTTTGGCCTTTCACTTTCAAACACAAAAGTACAATTCTATTTAAATTAATTGTAACACATTGGTTACTTTGGAACCTTTTGTATAACAATGTAACATATTTACTTTGAATATAATGAAGGCTATATATTTCCCACTACCCAACAGACCGTTCATATTACTTTTTAACACAAAGTAATAATTTCTGGCCCTAACCTTTGATATTATATTTTAATACAATTGATTAACTAAACCTTAAAATAGAATAATTTATTCTTTCTGCTGTTTAAAGCCGAATTTACACAAAGATTCTTATATGACACTAGTGAGAATAATAGAAAACTCTGGCTTACGAGGTCGCATGCATTTTGACAGATTATTTTGTTATAGCAGTGAGCGGCATCAAGCAATTAATTCACCTGATAGTCAGTGATCTCCAGCGACCATGGACGCCCACAATATCAAAAGAAAATAAAATGCATTGTCTAAAATTCAATTATTTATCTTTTTTTATAGCATAGCCGGCAATCGAGCAAGTGGGTCACCTGATGGTAAGTGATCTCCACCGCCCATGTACGCCCACCACCACAATAATCATGGGCGCGTTGCCGACCTTAAAGGAAAGGGATGATTAGGGATTGGGAAGGGGAAGGGATTTGGGCTTTGGATGTCTTTCCGGATTCATCAAAGCATGTATCAAAGTACTGAGGCATCTGGCGACCGATGGCTTAAAAACATTTTGACTTAAAATTCCCGGACAAAGTATTTTTGAAAACGGCCTAATGGTACACACCATTAAACCATGGAAAAGACGACTGGCTTAAGAGTAAAGGATAGCGGTGTTTGTCCATACATACATTCTCCCCTATTTACCTCTCTGGATTTTGACAAATGTATAAAAAAACCGTAGCAGTGGGCAGGCCACATAGCTCGCAGAACTGATAACCGGTGGGGCAGAAAGGTTCTGAAATGGAGGCCACGTACTGGCAAGCGCAGCGTTGGACGTCCACCTACAAGGTGGACAGACGACCTGATAAAGGTCGCAGGATGTCGCTGGATGCAGGCCGCTACCAACAGGTCGGTTTGGAAATCTTTGTGGGAGACCTATGTTCAGCGGTGGACGTACTGTGGCTGATGATGATGATGATGATATAAAAAACAAAGGTTCTCATTACTCATATACTCCGCATTTTACCATTACGTCAACCGGAAAAAAAACACAAAACTCAATGACCAAAGAATATATAGAATAAATAGAAGTCAATTACAAAACCTAATTCACTTAACTTGTGAGGGAAAATGACATAGCGTTAAGTGGTCACATTTTTGATTACAAGTGTACACGCAACGTTATTACGTTTGATAACAATCAGCACACGTAAAGGACATCGATCATGTCGAACACTTAATAGGGTATTTGGCTATGTCTAATTTTATACATTATTTTATATGCACCCGAAAATTCGAGATCCGGAGGCCCAAATCCAGTCAGGGGGTCCCCAGTCAGCCTTAACAGATATATGTAACATTTGTATTTATTTAATTCTGAGTCCCTGTATGATTTACAGATATCTCTTAAAATAGACTACACTCAAAATTGATCTAGATATTAACATCATGTCTTACAAAGATGAATTGTCTTTGGGGTAATTTGTCACAACTACTTAGCACTAATGGAACCGGTTGAATAAACATTTAGCCGAGTACGGGTATACGGACATAATCGTTTGCGATTATCACAATTGAGTCGACGAGTCGATTAACGGAATAACTAATGTGTCAATTTACCACTTTGTAAGTATTGCAATTTTTTATTACTTATTTTTTTTATAAGCAGCGATAGCTCAGCGGGGATTTGTATGGACTGTCGAGACGAAAGTCGCAGGCTCGAAACCAGCCCTAAGAGCATATACCACTGACTTTTCTAAGTGATGTGTATATTAATTGTTAATTATCGCCTGCTTTAAGGCCCTACATTGAAAAAAATGGGACATTTCTATCTCGTGTATATAATTGTGTACGTGGAATAGAGATTTAATATTTTGGTATACGTTTTTTGACTTTCTGCTCTAGGATTGTTCAAAAGGAATACACGATTCAATGAAATTTTCTCGATAGAAAAAAATCACAAAGTTGTATCTATTTTTTTACGTTTTTGGCTGCCGAAGCGTAACCCTCATGAATAAGACAATTAAATTTACTTTAAAACATGGAGAATTATCGTATGAAAGTTTGGTCAAAGCAGTTTTAGATTTAATAATGAGTTTTATTAGAAAACAAGAAAAATCGTTTTGGCACATACGTTGTTTTATTCTGAAAGTACACTCAATATAGCCATCTCTTATTTTGCATTTCAAAAGTAATTGCGTCACTTTCATTCCCTCAATAGATCAGTCGGCGGGAGCGCCTTATCGTGGATGGACCTATGCCGTTTGTTTGCAGATCGGATTTTCGTGATTTCATGCATTAATATGATTTTATTTACCCTCAAAGTCAATTTATATTTAATAATGCAAATAGTTATAGGATGTACGCATACATTATATTATTTTCACTTGTTAGATCTCATAATATCTTCAACCAAGCCACTTCCATCAATAGACTCATTTAACATAAATGAGTATCCATAGATGATGAGCGTAATGTCACAGTGTAAGTACATAATAAATATTTTTTCGCCCTAATATGCGTATATTTCTGTACCCTCTGTGAAAAGTGATACAAGTCTGAAAACCGAATTTTGAGAAAAAACTATTTAATGATATGATGCTATTTTAAAAATTCGACAACTTTTTTTTACTCTATTCTATTCTCAGGATGTTTTAACTTTGATGGATTGGGATTACTTGCTATTAACATAAATGTACTATGATTTTTGTTTATAGTAACAACAATAATATGAGATAATAAAAAGAAACTAAATTTATATCATTAGCCATATGTTATAGTAGTTAATATGTGTATAATGATAAATGCATGTGTTAAATGGCACAAGTTTTTTTAAAACTTCTATTTGATAGGGTTGGAGTTAAAATAATTAAAATGCTGGAAGTAAGTCTGTTTAGAAAATATTAAGATTTGATGGATATTATGTATTTTGGATGAGTTAAAAAAATCTAACTTGTATCAATTAACACCCATTAATTCACTCAGTGTTAATGGATTCATATTTAGTTATATTACATAAAATAGAAATATTTCCAGGTTTAAAGTAATATAAGTTTTAGTTAGGGATCCCGGGTCCATTTTTGCACTTGATTACTATCAAGCTAATTTTCCGTGAGTAGCTTCGTTTCAATGAGACGCCCAACAATTTCCTGTGCGAAAATTCTTGATTGTGGTAGCTAACGGAGGTATCAAGGATAAAATATGTCGATTTGATGATTCTAAAAAAATCGTGTATTTGCATATTAAAAAAAAATAATTTTCATCAGATTCATCTGATAAATCTTCATTATCTACGCTTTTAACATAGCTGTCATCTTCATCTATTTCATTTTCCTCATTCGTCATATCTGACTTTGTAATAACATGAAAAAATTAAGTAAACTATATAATAATGAATACATGGTTAATTTTAAAACACCAGTAACCTCGCAGGACCAGATAGCTGACCCCATACGGAACAACTTTTGTTTTACGAGTTTGGATATAACTCAATATATTTTTAAAAAAATGATTTTACAAGTTTTTGTTGTGTTGTGTTTTTCTTCGTAGTCTGCGGCGCGGCGCGGCTTGCGCGCACGACATCAAAGGCGCCGGTCAGCTGCTCGGGAATTCAAGGTCAAATGCGCTAGCCCGGTTCCCCACGCTTCGCGTGTTTGTTTACGTAATCTGCGATGCGCGTTGTAACATTCAAGACAGAAATTAAATGAATACTTATTTTTGTATGAAAATAAAATCTATCAAATTATCAAAAGTCGTAGAACAAAAGTAGTAGCTTATAACCTTAGGAACCTACCCCTGCGAGGTTGCTGGTGTTTTAAAAATAACCCTGTATAATCAATCAATAAATAAAAATTGGTGTGTGTCGTGGGACACCAGGTAGGAACGAAGTTCCTTCGGCTAATGTAGAATCGACACAAATTGTAAAAAATACAAATTATCAACTAAAATAAAAAAAAGACGTGTAGCACTCGGAGACTGCCGCGGTAAAGCCATTGTATAGCATTTTTTATCAACTTATGTAATTATAAATAATAACGAGCTAGCGTAATCTTTTAAAAATCGAAGGAGATATAAAAATACTTCAAGTATAACTGGCTGAATGAATTTAATTTTAAAAACTGATTGAGCTGAAATTCGCACACAATTTTGGTGCAGGCAAAAAGGAACTAACGCTGGCTGGTTATGCAGCGCTTTTAACGCTTTTTTCTTACGCTGTTTTCTTACGCTTTTACTATCAAATTTTTTTCAGTTCGGTCACGCAGCAAAATCCCTATCCCCTCCAAGCCTGCCGTAAGGAACTTCGTTCCAACAATATTTTTAATAGGGTACCTTGTATGTCAGAAGATAATTATTCAAAACATGGACTTAGGGGGCCATCAAACCAATAATATATGAATATTATATTTGTCATCAATTATTGTCTATCTGAAATTTTCTGGCAATTTTTCCGTGGGGCATGTGTACATTACACCATACATTACAAATAAATGCAGTTCTTTTAATTTGTTGCTATCTTTGTTAATCAATTCAATCAATTCTTGTTTTGTTGGTGGCAAACTAATTTTCATTTTTGAAGTGATAACTTCTTATGGGAGGGTGAACCGATGCGTTCCGTAACACCATCGGTCCATCGATCAACGGAAGGTTCGAGAATATTCGAGAACATTCCATGAGACGTCACGCGGGCCAGTTGACCAGCCAGCGTTAGCCGATCTCCCTGGATCTTTGAGAATTTTCGAAGCCTAAGGTGGTGTCACACGGTGACCAGTCTGCTTTGACCGGACTGTGACTGGACTTTGACCGGACTTTGACAGAACTATGACAGGACTTTGAACGGAATTCGACCGGACTTTAACTGGAGTTGACCGGACTTTGACCGGACTGTGACAGGACTATGACTGGAATGTGACCGGACTTTGACTGGACTTTGACAAGACTGACAGGACATTGACAGGACTGTGACCGGACTTCAACTGGTTTTGACCAGACTGTGGCAGGACTTTGATCGGACTGTGACCGGACTTAACTGGATTTGACCGGACTTTGACCGGACTATGACCGGACTTTGACCGGATTTTGAAAGGACTTTGACACAACTTTGACCGGACTTTGACAAGACATTGACAGGACTCTGACCAGACTTTGACACGACTTTGACCGGACTTCGACCGGTCTTTGACCGCACTTTGACAGGATTTTATCAGGACTTTGACAGGACTTTGACCAGACTTTGACACGACTTTGACCGGACTTCGACCGGTCTTTGACCGCACTTTGACAGGATTTTATCAGGACTTTGACAGGACTTTGACTGGACTTTGACAGGACTTTGACCGGACTTTGACCGGACTTTGACCGGACTTTGACAAGACTATGAGCGAACTGTGACCGGACTTTGAACAGTATTGTGACCGGTCTGTGACCGGACTTAGAGTGGACTTTGACAGGACTTTGACCGAACTTTAACAGGACTTTGACCGAACTTTAACAGGACTTTGACCGGAATGTGACCGGATTGTGACCGGACTTTGACTGGACTTTGACTGGGCTTTGACCGGACTTTGACAGGACTTTGAACGAACATTGACAGACCTATGAACGGATTTTGACAGGACTTTGACCGGACTGCAATCCAATGAAGTGATAACTTATTATGGGAGGGTAAACCGCTTTGTAACAACGCGTTACGGACCCACTCTGTCTGGCTTGCCTTTCTCTCACGCATACGGCAGCAGTAAGCAGGCTTCTCCTCTCTAAATTCAACCCACATTAGTTTAAGTTATCACTTCTGTCGTGCGTCCCGAGACGCACACTTTTTTTTATTTATTCCCTTATTCAAATCTATAAATCCTGGAACGGTCCTTGATCAAACCATACATTTTGTAGGAAAAATATTTTTTCAAATAATTTAGATAATTATCTTGAAATGTAACAAAAAAACCAGTTAGTATTAATTTTTTGAGTATCATCAAATCGACATATATTTATCCTTGCTACCTCTGTTACCACAATCGAGAATTTTCGCACAGGAAATTGTTATGCGTCTCATCAAAACGAAGCAACTCACGGAAAATTAGCTTGATAGTAATCAAGTGCAAAAATGGACCCGGATACCTGACTATTTCATTTTCATTTCAAATGTATGAAAATGACAAAATTTTGTCTGTCATTCCATTATCCTTCAAAACCAACGAAGTGTGTGTTTTACTTACATATGACAAACTTAGGATTCCATAGTAAAGAATAAATGTATATACAAAAGTGGAAACTATTATACTGGTGGTAGGATATCCATATCCGCCCGGATAGCGACCACCGTACACGTAGTGTTAAAACCTGCCATAGCGACTCACACCTTGTGTGGATCGTGTTCCAGGATCAGCCAGTGTATATCCAGTTCTACCGAGAGGCTTGCGACACGAGTTGATAGTTGTTTGAGGTGCGTATAAGGGTCCAAAATTGTATCCCTGTGCCTGCATTGGTCATCCGCCTGTCCTGTCGCAGAGTCCTCGATTTGCTTCTTCCCTCTTTAGAGTATGAAGAAGCATTACCACCCATAAACTTATTGTATGTCGATGGTCGCTGGTTTTTTGGACTGGACTGCGCTTCCCATCAGATATAGTTTAGTCACTTTGCCGTGATCGGATAAAAAAATATATCTTATGAACACATTTTGTTGGATTAATATTACACTTTTTATACCTTTGAAAGCGATTATCTCTCCATCTATTAAAAAAAAATGAATAGATGGTGATTGATTTTTGAACATCTATCCGTAACGTGAGGTATACACGCTTCTATCTATACGATTTTTTAAATGTTAGTGATCCAGTTGCATAATTTCTCTGGAAGCCCAAAGGAAGGTAGCTTTAAGGAAGTGCTTTGTGCCATACCCGATAAAAGGTCTTCGCTAAGCCCCAATTGGCTGCAAGCGCCTCCCCCTTGGTCTCAGTTGCTTCTGTCCATCTATATGTCAGGTAAATTAGAAGATTACCAGCGAGCGACTCCGACGAAAGACGTACTGGCGGTCGCAAATCAATCGGTACTCCTCTAGGTACAGCAGGTGCTGACAGTTGATAATTCCATTATCGTAAAGAACAAGGAGGCGATGGTTATAGGCCTGTAATTGGACGGATCCTAGCGGTTGCCTTTTTTAGGATCGGGTGCACTAAACACTTGAAAATGGCGGACAGAAATGTGGTGGAAACCAAATTTATGGCCTACGGGAGTACGTGTCCATAACGTGCCAGGTAAACTCCAGTAAGGTCGCTTAAGATAATATTTTTACGTTTTAGAGAATCACAAAAGTACGTGGGTCACAAACACCCATGCTAAATCGTACCAAAGGTACGTTCGTGCCGATGGCCAAAAAATCGATGTGTTGATATACTAGAGAAAGCTATGAGAGTCAATTGTCTTTATAAAAAGGATATTTAAGATACGGTGAAGTGGAAACATTCGTAAGTACTAGTCTAAGATCAACCCAGGCAGAACTGCTGGTGTCACTGGTGAGAGGGTAACCGATACATTTGGGTATCGATTGAATAGCGAAAACCGTACACATGGCGAAAAACTCACCATAGTGGTCTAATCAGACATGTCACACTTCGGGACTAGCCACTGTATATCCAGTAGCTTCGGGCCCACATAATGCCGATGATTAACAAAATTAATCTTGTTGGTCGCAAATATATTTGAACTGGACTGTACTTAATACCAAGTCACTTTACTGTGTCAAGTTAAAAAAACTTCAATATCACCATTTTGCTTTGCTTTAATTGTATTATTGCGCACAAATCTGACGTAATTAATTGTAAGTACACACATACAATGTTACAAATTGAGATATAACAAATTAAACATATTTGCTTTAAAATAAGGCCTTAGTTCAATTTAATATTCCTAAAGTAATATTAGCATACACAATTTTTTTATAAAATTTGACCAAAGGTGGTCCTTATATCATTGCGAACGAATTTTATTTTCCGTTCTATATTAGATACAGGAATACCGACTAGACCGAAAAAATATGCTTTTAGACTTATATCACTTTGCGCAGAGTGTACAGCTTTGTAATACGAGTCGAACGCCCGACGACAAACGAGCGCGGCTTGTCGCCCGAGCGCGTGCTATGCCTTCGGAGCTCCCCGCGAGCGGGTGCAAGCCCCGCCCACCAAACTACGGATTATTTTCGCTGTAGCCTCTTAATGGTGAAGGAAATACCGTGAGGAAACCTGCTTACCTGAGAACTCGATCAGATTTTTTGAAGGTATGTGAAGTCTGCCAACCCGCATTAGGCCAGCGTGGTGGACTAAGGCCTAACCACTCTCAATCTGTAGAGGAGACCCGTGCCCAGCAGTGAGACGTATAAGTATAATACAGGGCTAATACTTTTTTTTTATTGTGCCAAGTAATTTGCTCTTCGTTTTCACCTGCACTTGCCCCACTCATGGTGGGATCGACTCAACATTCTCTTAACACATGTTACACAAAGATTTCGCTCGTTACTTATGGCCGGTTTTACGATCGACCGCCTCTGCCACATAGCATACAAATAAAAATACCACTTCACAAAAACGTAAATTACAAAACCGAGCAGGCAATTCCATTTGGAAAACAATAAGATACAAGACCTAGTTTCGGAGTGTAGGCACACTGCAAGTCTAGACTGGAAGTGCGGGAAACTAGATAAGCCTGAAGTTTATGTTCAACACAAAGTTTGTCGTGTGCGTGTTTTGTACATTCGCTATGTCTACCATATGTACCTACCTACTGTTTGAGTTGGGGTACTTCGGTATATTTTCGAATTTAAATTAGGTATATGTAGTGTAATATGTACAATTTTTTAGGACGGTCTCTCTCATGGGAAAAACCGTCCGTGTAAATATTTGTGGCCAAAAAATACTGTTGTGTTTCGGTTTGAAGGACTTTGAAGTCAGTGTAATTACTGGTATGAGTGGTTGCCCAACGATGAAACGGTGAAATAAGTGGGTCACCTGATGGTAAGTGATCTTCACCGCCCATGTAAGCCCACAAGGATTTAGGCCTCCGGATATCTCGCGCAACGTACGAAACGCAGCACCAAGCCGCTACGTCGCGTCGGTTTCTTGTGAGACAGTGGTATCGACCCGGTCGAACCGACCCATTCGGCCTCAGTCTCTCAGAAAACCGACATGAGATAACAGCTTGTTGTTGAGTTTAGCACAATGATTGATATTTCCTGAAGGCCAAATTATCCTTTGCCTTCCCAATTCCCATTTAAATAAGTCAGTAACGCATATATGACACTCCTGGTATTGTGGCTCTTTATGGGCGGTGATCACTTATCATCAGGTGACCCACGTGCCCGTTTGCCAGCCTCTGCGACAAAAATGAGATTTGAAATTTCATGTCCAAAATATACAGTTTCCTCATGTAACATTTGATGTCTAAACAAGTTAAATAATAAACTTGTGCACAACATGCTCACAATGAGTTTGAGTACTGTTTGCACGCGTCTGAGGTTTGCAAAAGTTTTCTGTAAATAAAAAAGTACAACAAATTTAATCCTACAGTTTTGTATGAGGATTTTTCTGTATTTACCATGGTTGAATTCTCAAATAAATAAAGTGCTATGGTGACAGAAATTGCAATGTCATACTCACTTACGCCTGTAATCCCCGAAGGGATAGACAGATGTGTAACCAGTATAGAGTCGAGACGAATGTGATGTTTGCTGGTGGTATAGGCCGGCATGATTCTGGTGACCACCGATAAACTCATTGTTTGTTGGTGGTTACTGTTTTTTTTTTGACTGCCTTACCATCTCGTGTGCTTTGCCGTACCGTCATAAGAATTTCCAAGGTATGTAAAGTATGACCCCAGCGTGGAGGACTAAGGTTTAACCCTTCTCATTTCGTAGAGGCGGTCCATGCCCAGCAGTAGGAAATAATACAGGGCTAGTACCATTAGTACTATTATTATGCGAATATGAATATGCAATTTCTCGTCTTGCGTCAAAGCCCTAAGCTCTTTTAGATGGAGTGAATTTTTCGGATGACAGATTATAATATAACAGAACTCTCTTATTAACGAGGACGCATCAAAAAGTAAGAAAATAGAATCGTATGACGCGACCTCACTAACAGGTTGCTGTTATATTCTCGCCCATCTAAGGCTGCGGACTCGAAGCCAGCACGGGGCGGCGCTAGAGCGAAGTAGTGTTGTGCTATGAGAAATTAGTGTCTTTTCGCGAACAAAATTGATGTGAATATGATATTCCATATCGGTGTCCTATCAAAAATCATTGAAATAATTTGCTCCACCACGTCGGCGGGCATTTTTGAAAATGCACAACACTACGTCAATGCAGACGCGCGGGCATCGCTCGACTGATGCGCATCGCTCGTACTCCGCTCCTCGCGCCGCGCTGCGCCGTTGCCTTCGAGGCCAGGTCCATATAAGTCTATGCATTGGAACGCGCCGCTTCCGCGCCGCCGCCGCCCCGCGCCCGTTGGCTTCGAGTTCGCCGCCTAAGACGAGAAACTCTCTATCCACAGTTTATATTTTTCACATCTTCCAACATTTCCGTATTTATTAACTCCATAAGAAACCAAATAAAAAACATATGTCCATTGAATCCCTGTCCACGACAATTAAATTAATGTCCGACATACACTGACTCAGACAAATCTGTGGCTAGGGTTGCCACGCGACGGACACAGCCGGACATCATTAGGCATTTTAAACGCTTCTCCGGACAAGTAGGATTGTGCATGTCCATAACACTGTATATAGCTCTCGAGTTTCGAGTAGCTATACTAGCATACTAGCATGGTCAAGAAAGTAGGAAGCTACTTCGCTTCCTACTTTCTTGACCATGCAAATGTACCTAAATGTCCGAATTTACTATTTCTATTTGATTGAATGACGAGACAAGCAAGGCGCTCACCTGATAATAAGCGCCACGCCTGCCCATAAACAGAAGCAACACCACACAGAACTTTAAATTACAAAGGACTGCATCGGGTCGGCTGATTTACATACTATAATGTGACGAAAAAAATAATATAATAAATAAACAATTATTGTTCATGCTGTAGACAAAACAGCTGGTAACCCAACTAGTGGCTAATGGTTGAAGCGGCTAAGGGTAATTAAGTAACGTCGCCATCGTGGACTTTTATTCTCACAAAACAAGCAAGACTGCACCAGTTGTAAAATTCTATGCGGACTGTATCGAAACGTGGACACCTAATCCGGGATTAGAACTGTTATGTCATCGCAATGGCGGTTATTCTTTTTTATTTAATTGTATGACGAGACGAGCAAGGCGCTCGCTTGATGTTAAGCACCACGCCTACTCATAAACAGAAGCAACACCACCACGGAACTTTGAATTACAAAGCACTGCATGGCACTGAACTGAGCTCGTCACTCCGAGGCATAAGATGTTGTCTCATAATGCCCAGTAATTTCGTAGGTAACCTAATGGTAAGTGATCTCCATCGCCCATGTATGGCCCATAATAACAGAAGAATCATGGGCGCGTTGCCGACCTTAAAAGCAAGGGATAATTAGGGATTGAGAAGGGGAGGGGGGATTTGGATCTCCGGATATCTCGCTCACCGTACGAAACGCGGCAGCAAGCCGCTACTTTACTTCGGATTTCTGTGAGACAGTGATAACGACCCGCTCGAGTCGGAAAATTCATTCTGTAGACAAGTGTCTACAGCGTTGCTCGTAACTACGTAAGTATAATGTGGGTCGTAAATTTTCTTAAATAATTAAATACTTATTCGTTCTCATACAATAAAAGTCCCCAAAAAAGAGGGTCCATACGTAATGTAAAGTTAATTAGCGGGCAGTGTTGCCGCGGCGCAGTTTCAATATTTCACCAGTTCGTGCAGATTTTTCTCATCTCACGCCTGCATAATACCTGAGAATTGGTCACACCGTCGCGTAACCTGTGTTGCCATTATTATTACACTGCATGTGTTATTTTATTATTTCCCTGCTATACCTGTACTTAGCAAGGTTGACAATGCGAACAATAAAATATGTAAAGTTAAAATATCTGGATTAAATGGTAATTAATAATTATCTACTTAGTGGGGTATATACTAAGATAGGCAGCAACAAAGCCCGATACCCATGATAAGAGATAAGCGTATTTTTGAACGGTAGAGCCACGCTGTAGACAGTTTTGTCCATAGCATGAATGGGCCGGCTTAATTGGGTCGTTACCATTGTCTCACGAAAAACCCACGTAAAGTAGCGACTTGCTGCTGCGTTTCATACGGTGAGTGACATATCCGGAACCCAAAATCCCCTTATCCCCTTCCTTATCCCTAATTATCCCTTTCCTTTAAGGTCGGCAACGCGCCCATGATTCTTCTGGTATTGTGGGCGTACATGGGCGGTGGAGATCACTTACCATCAGGTGGCTGGCCTATGTTATAAAAAAAGTATGATATTTTACTGTGGGGTCAAGACTTGCTAAGTAATAGAGCTATACTTTTTAAATTGTTCTGTCTTCGTCTTCCGAGATTTATAGTAATTATATATACTTGTAGTAGGCTCGGGCTACGACCACGATCCACTCGCACGTTTAGCACCCTAGGTAGAAAATAAAAAAATAAAAAATAAAATGACGACAGGCTACCCACACGTCGGTAATAACCTCATTCGTTCGTGTGCGCGCGCGCATCACCGCACGCAGTGTTAAGGGCCGTCCGTGAGCAAACGACCTTGACTGTCTCGCGCCATACTGAATCGTGTACTCGGCGAGTGCAGAATATGCACGTATTTAGCGAATAATTGATTTAAAAAATCAGGTTTTGGTCTTTTCGAAAATTTAAAACGGGCAAAATATTCGTTATTAAATTGCCTATCTAGTGATGTTAATCTCATTTGATAACATTCTGTACTTTAAAAGGAGACGCACGGAATCTTTGCATTTTTCCCATTTTTATGGTTCATTTATAACGACAATTTAAAAATATATATCAGCATTAACATGAATTTGAATCGAACAAAGTAAAGCTGACAGATTGTAAAAATATATTGTATATTTATTTAATCAATATTTATTTTAAGTAATGACTAGATAGCCTCTAAAAACCTCGATCGCGCGGTGTTTTGCTCACGGACGGCCCTTAAATTAAATACAAAAAATCCACAAAAGTGAAAGTTTTTGACTATGTCATAAGCGAAAAAGCAACACGGAAGAGAAATTAAGAAGGAAACTCAAAAGTAAGAAGAAAAACTCATAAGTATTCGAAGGTCAATGACATCGGTTAATGGTAGGTACCAACAATTGGAGAAAAAACTATTTTTATTAGGTACGAGTTTATATTTTAAATATAATTTAAAAATAATTCTCTCAGATCTAACATGCGATGTTAGGCTATAGAAATTTTGTTTGCTTCGAGTCAATACGTGATATTGACCAATACCTATTTTGTTTGCTTCGAGTCAATACGTGATATTGACCTATAACTATTTCGTTGTGAGTTAATGCGAGACATTAACCGACATTTATATGGATTATTAAAGATGAGCAGGACTCGACTTTTGTCGGCATGTCCTCCGCTGAATTCACAGCAAGGACACCGTTAATCCTGAGATATCAGTCCAGATCACGCCAGATCCCGTCGTCTTCGCCGACACCTGAGCTATAAACAGTGCCAGCGCGGGGTTCGCCGCTGCTATTTCTGCCGGCTGCGATGCATCACATCATGCTCCTGGTAAAATACAAACTGGCCTGCTTGTGTAGTGCCAAGGACAACGACAAGTAGAGGTCGTCGTGCTTTCTTAGGCCGATCTCGAGCTTTTTTGCAAGCTTTAGAGATATTTAAAGCGGAAAGTAACGCGTGGGGGTGAGTTGGTAAAAACCAAGCCACCTTGGTTGTGGCTTCACAATGCTGTGTAAACCAATATAATACACCCGAAGTACAAAGCCTAATGGCATACTTTTTGGCGGTTTCTCTTTTTTTTCTGAGACTGAAACTAGAGGCTCTGTTTTAACATTAATATAGTTACAAAACAAGCTGATACAATCTGCAACTACGTCTAGTTCGAGGAATTTAAATCAATGGGCTCAACATCCCGCTACCAACAGCGACCGTCACGGCAAGCTTACCGAACCGACGAGGAAAAGGCACCGCCCCTGTATCAGCAACCCGATCCCCTGTATCAGTACCCGTGCCATGCGCCCTTTTTATCAGGGCGGGAAAAACCGTGCACCACCGCTGCCGCCTACGCAGACTGCTCCTGTGTCAGCAGCCTCGCCGCACCGCCATTAAAACTTCAGGTACATGTAGGTCGCCTCAAATATTTTGTTGAGGCATCAATGGATCCTACTTAATATATAAACGTTTTAAATACCTAACGTTTCTGAGTATAAACTCCTTTTTTATAAAGTGCCTTTAGAAACTCATAATATTATTATGTAGTTACATCTCTTAATACTGCCCTTAAAGGTCTGATAATGAATGATGATAATCTGATGATGAATTTTAGAATGAACAGTTAGAGAATGACGGTAAAACTGAGCTCACCGAATACTTATATGATGAAATTAGACCTTTTGAGGTCTAAAAAGGTCTACTTTTTTTTAGTACCCATCCTTGACAAGCATATAAAACACATATAAAACATTTTAGGTTTTATTTTGATTCTATTTTATACAATTTTTTTTGGTTTAATCCTTTTTTACTTTTACCCTTAACAGTAAACATTCACTAAATGTATGAAATCTGTCGCATCCTCTTTACAGTCTCAAGAGTTCAAATCTGTATTTTATTCCTATGACAGCTGCCATTCTTTGGAAATGAAAATGATGAATTCGACGAAAGTCGTGAGTAATACATAACCTTTTTTACTAGGTTTCGTTTTAATCTATGAGTATTCTAGATCCTAGAAAAATCTTTAATTTTTTTGGTTTTATTTTTATGTTAATGGACATAAGAATTGGTACTACCACATCAAAAAGAAATAGAAAGAAGAAGAAAGAAATAAATCTATAACGTACAAAACAAATGCTTAATACATTCATTCTTTTCATTCGTAGTTTCGGTCGTTATAATATCAGAATTCTCACAGTAGCTTGTCCTGCTGTTGTCTATAGTGGGTTACACACACATTTTGTGTTATTAGACTATGATGACTATATCCCGAATGATTTACGTGAACATATGTTTTGGTGGAAAATGTCTATTTTAATATTTATAAATAAATAAATAAATATACCCAACAGTCACACACATAGTCCTGACCCCACATTAGGTTTACCTGTATCGTGGGTACTACTGTGGGAACGGCGAGGGACTTGTGGTCCCACAACATCCAGACCCGAAACAAATATGTGGATCACACAAACATTTGTCTCAGTGTGGGAATCAAGCCCGCGGCCTCTCGCTTCACAGCCGGCTATTCTTGCATAGAGAAACGGAGGCTGTGTGTGTGTCTATGAATCCGAATAAATCGAACGATTTCGAACTCGAAATATATTATTATGCAGACTTCGGTTCTGAGGAACCCTGTGTCGTGGAGAAAAAATAGTTGGTTCCGTAAAGTCATTACGAACAAGTCTTCACATAAAATTCTTAGAAATTATAATATTTATTTAAACTTAGTCGTGTAGTATTTGAAAGTATAAATACATTTCCTTATTTATTTATTTATTAAGATTTGTACACAAGGTATACAGGCGGACTTTAATGCCTTAGGCATTATTTCTTTCCTTACGTTTTTTACGTATTCTTAGAACTCGTAGCAGCATTCTTCGAATTAAAGTCATCTTCTAGTAAATTCAGCCCATGTCAGATTCTAATACGAATAGATAGGTAATATGACAGGTATTGCTTAATACGAGTATAAACAGAAAAAGTGATGTTGAATTCCCACATCTCAATGACATAACTCGAAAAATCTGGACCGGTGTGTAGAACGCCAAATAATTATATTCGCTTTGTATATTAAATCATCTCTGAACGTGGAGGCAGATATGAGTCTAGAAATATTGATTATCAATGAGATTGCACCAGAACGCATTAACGCATTATATATATGTATGTATATATACGTACTTCTCGCATGCAAGAAATAGATTTTTTGCTTTTTTTTTGGAAAGCAAAAATAAAAATGGTTCAAGTATATTTATATCCTAAAACTTCGATTCACATTACGCATTTCAGCATTTTGCGCTTGTGAAGATTTTAAATATAATAACTCTTGATAAAACTACTACCCTCCTAGTACCCTCAATTTATAAATATTTTAAGTATTCAACGTCTATGTATGTAGGTAAATTTACTTAGTTAAATATGTTTCTCGTGTAAGTGAATATTATTCTTTGGTGAGAAATAAATATCTTAAACCTAAAACTACTACCATAGTTTTGGTACCAAGCTGGCCATCACAGCCATGGTTTTGTTTTTATATCTCATGTATTGGCAATACAATTATACTTCCCTCGGATCAATATTTAATTTCAGAGACTTCCAGCATACAATCCGGGAAGCGTTCACCAGACTACAAGTCTGTCCTGCAACCTTGGATGTAATGATGGCATCTTTGTAAAATAGTACCTACATTACAAAAATACACAGCTATGGTGAAATAATCTCGATTTTATGGAAATATCCATATTTAATGTATCATTTTTTTATCAGGATGTCTTGAATACCCATCGTTCTATTTTGCCCTTTATTTCTATAAATAAAACGAAATAGTAGAAAACGAACGACAACAAAGATTTTTTCAAGGGATTTAATTTTATTTATTTTATTTCAAATTTTTATCATTATTTCCAGTGTACCACAGTACATGAACCCAAATATCGTGTTAGATTGGCTACCTGGTATCCTAACGGATATTTGACTTTAAAAGAAATTAGTATAAAACTGGTCGATTTGTTGTTTTTGCCTACTGAACAAAGATGTCAAATCTTTTGTCTTTTATTAGGAACATAAATATTAAAGTTTACAACGATAGAATCAATATCATAATCACTGATTACTGAATAGTTTACTGTACCGTTTACTGAAAACGTCCGCTATAGGCAAATCGCCACTTAAACTGGAATAACTTTTTTCAGACAACATTCCTGCGTTTACAGAGACTTTGTTATTTTATAAGAGTAAGTCTGACTCTAATAGGATTGCTAACGGTGGTACTATATACAAAATTATTTAATTCTAAATTTTGGATCATTTTTTCTCATGCGGTATTGTCGCAAATGATTGGTTGATGAATAACAAACTCTCTGCGCTAGTAGCGGCTGCACAATAAGCTAGCATCCGCGTCAGTGTCGAGGTTATTAACCGGACTGCTGGGTGGACGGATCAGTCTACTGTATTTAAGACCTATTATAAAAGACCAACTCTAAAACATGATTCAAATTTCGCAAATGCCTTATATTTCCCCATATAAGCAAAGTTAATAGCTAATAATTTGAATGCGTAATCAAAAACAACGTAATTTTGAGTTGAACTAGAGTAAATTATCTACCTAACTAATTAAGATATTGAATCATAACTTATTCTATATGTTATACTTATTTCTACAACATTGAGAATGCTCTAAACATCTACAAGTATATATAATTACTATAAATCTCGGAAGACGAAGACAGAACAATTGAATGATCAAACGAACTTACCTGAAGTGAAGTTCGATCCTATATTGTTCTGTCTTCGTCGAAGAGATTTAATGTCCCTCCCAACCCTAGTCTGAAGATTTTTTTTCTCCCCCAGGCTCAATGTTGTATCCTCGTTATTTAATTGATGACCATATCTCTCTAAACAAGAATGAGGTTATTACCGACGTGTGGGTAGCCTGTCGTCATTTTATTTTTTATTTTTTTATTTTCTACCTAGGGTGCTAAACGTGCGAGTGGATCGTGGTCGTAGCCCGAGCCTACTACAAGTATATATAATTACTATAAATCTCTTCGACGAAGACAGAACAATTTAGGATCGAACTTCACTTCAGGTAAGTTCGTTTGATCATTCAATAGGTGATTTTACATTAATTTATAATTAAATAAAGTTACAATTATTACACGTCGTTGTAACATCCGGCTCAGTTAATCCAGTCCAGCTGGACAATTCGCGTTCTCTCACTAATTCAGCAGTTGGCACCGATACTGGCAGCGGCTATCTAGCTGTTGTTTTTGTCGCACTCGTGGGCTGCAGCCTTCACCACTTTATAGTCATTAGATCGCGTAGTTTGAGATACAGTTATAGCCTTTTAAGCAGCATAAATAGCAGCGTTTGCAGACTTGATCTTAGTCAGGGGATCAACATTTAAGCCAGGATTCAGAAAGCGGCTTCCAATCTCAGACATCAATTTAAGAAAGACCTGTAATTTCTGAAGGTTGAACATATTTTATTCAAATATAGCTAAGGATGCTCATAAATCACACAAAATCATACATCACATTCACAAGGTTGTAGGTCCCTCGTATGCGAGAGGCCGTCTGGGTTGGTACTATCGCTTTGTCAAATTCTGCTGTGCAGTGTGTAAGCACTGTTACGTTTCGCTTTGAAGAACATTGTAGCCAGTATAATTACTGGGCATTATGAGACTTAAAATCTTATATCTCGAGGTGACGAGGGTAGTTCAGTGCCATGTAGTGCTTTGTAATACAAAGTTCTGTGTGGTGTTACTTCTGTTTATGGGCAGGCGAATTACAAAGCCTGGCATGGTACTGAGCTGCTCTCGTCACCCCGAGACATCAGATGTTAAGTCTCATAATGCCCAGTAATTTCACTGGCTTCAATGTCCCTCAATACGAAACACAACAGTGCTTACACACTGTTGCTTGGCGGAAAATTGAGATTGCTTTGCTAATGGCACCTCTTTTTTGTTGATGATAAAAAGCCAATCTACAACAAATATCCATTATCACCCTACTATTATATCCCAAAAGCATCAGCGTATTCACCCCTCATACGTCTGATGATAAATAGCACTTGACATGCATGATGCACTGGAACCCGACATCATTTCGCAAGTTAAATTGACGATATAAGTTATTCAGGTGGTCTGGCAGACTCCGCCGCGGTCGGGAAATGCGCTGGAAAATTTTAAGGGCATCCGACATGTTTACGAGATTCTCACAACGTGTATGGATAGAATAGTAATATGTACGTCAATTCAAATTGAACAATTCCCGGTCGTTGGTGTTTTTTGTAGTGTTGCTTATATTCCTACGAAATTTTGTGTGAATGTTCTATTCGTACCAATATTTAATAAGGTTCCTATTGTGTTTTTAAGTTGAATACACGCCTGTAATGTAGGCAATGGTGTGAGCAGTACACCCACATTTGGCGGAGCTTATTTCCGTCCCATGATAGAAGGTAAGACGTAGATAGAAGGTGAGACTATCGCCATATCGGGCACAATTCCAAACTCTCGGCATTTCGTGATAGAAAAACCCAACCCAATTATATCAATGTATAATATTCGCGTAAACTTATGAAATTGTCCAATTTAGATTTATATTTATAGGTTACTACTCCTTATTCAATATTATGAAATAATTTCATCACACTTTCCACTACCAGAGCCAGTTTATTTACGAGAAAAGATCGCTTCAAAGCCTTAGCTTCGTTCAACAAACTATCGCGCTTGCCAAGACATTAATTAAGAAAACAAGAGCAACATTGCACCAACGGCAGAATTGATCACATCCTGCGTTCTATAAATATACTTTTAATATAGACCTCGCTGCAAAGTTATAGCGATGGACTGCAGTCAGAGCAAACAAACAATGGGGCTGCAAATCGCAAACTTCCTTACTACAATACGAACGTACAAATGGAAAACTTTTCCAATGTTATTGCGCCGTGGTTTAATTAATAAATGTATTTTATTATGGATTACATTGGAAATTGGATCAAAACTAGTTAATAAACTTTTAATAGTTAATAGGTAGGTATCATATACTTTATATGATGTGTGCAAAATTTACGAATAATAAGCATCTACTGCGATAATATAGTGACTACAGTGCACCTAGTCGTAAGTAAAGTGCAGGGCAAATTCGACCGTCCAAAGAAATTGTGCCCTTCGATTTATACCGGCCTGGAATTATTCAATATGTATTTGTTATTCAATTCTACAAATGACGTTGCGTGTAAAATCCGGCTAACGTAGCCTGCAACTTATTTATTTATTAATCAGACAGGCAGTTGTCTTGCAACTGATAGTGCTTGTATCCTGCATTTCACTATATGACTTGCGATGCTTATCTGTAAACTTAAGGTGATTGTCAAGTTGATTCTTGAACTGGTTTACACTTGCCTCAAAAACACCACTATTGGATCGTGAATATAACTATCCAGCGTATTCTCATATACTGGGCATATTACCAAGGTACAAATATGTCTATTTTCAGCATAAAACAGAGTGCAGACGGACGTACAAGTGCAAAATGCGGCAGACGGTGGATGGTTTCGGTGCCATTGTAGGCACAACTTCCTTCGGCATCGCGGCTTTCATTTCCGTGTACTAGTCCCTAGTCACCGCGCTTATCTACCTACAAGCCATAAACTTTCTGCGATTGTGATTTCGTGAATTAATACGACTAAATGGAAACAGTTACCAAGGAAGATGGAGTGAACTGGACTGTCAAATTCTTTTACGATGTTATTCTTCTTTGTAATCGAGACGCCATCTGGGTTGATCCACCGCTTTATTTATTTCTACATACAGCTACAGTGTGTACAGTACAGTACTATTGTGTTTTGACTTACACACTAACAAGAGGGAAAAAGCAAATGGAGGAGCCTGCGACAGCACAGGCGGATGACCGATGCATACACAGGGATACAAGGATGCACTAAAAGTTCCGTCGCAAGCCCCTCGGGAGAACCGGATATACACTGTAAGTATACAATCTTACTTTTAAGTGTGGTAGAGCTGCGCTGTAAACAGCTTTATCTATAGCATGAATGGGCCGGCTCGACCGGATCGATACCACGTCTCACAGAAAACCGACGCAAAGTAGCGGCTTTCTGTTGCGTTTCATATGGTGAGTTAGATTATCCGGAGGCACATATGTCATATACCCTCCCTTTCTCAATCCCTAATTGTGTCCTTTAAGATCGGCAACGCGCCTATGATTCTTTTAGTATTTTAGGCGTACATATACTGTACAGTACATACTTGTGTTAATGTAAACTTATCTTTAAGTATTTTGTATTTATGAACGAATACTGTCATCGGTTCAGAAACAACCTTATTGTCTATTGTGTCACTTGTCTATGATTAAGTTTTATAATATGTCTGTCAAGTCGTAGTCCGTTATATACACATTAAAATATTAAATAACCAACTCGTGCTTTCATTACTAATTAAATGTAGATAAGTAAAATAATCTACAAACATCACAATACTGTACAGGCGTACAGGGGGGTGAAGATCACTTACCATCATGTGACGGTTGCTCGTTTGCCGGTCTATGCTATAAAAACAACGATCGCCCGCGCTTTTCTCCTCACACCATACACTAAGTAATCGACTCCCGATAACTAACTTGATTTCCTCAAAGGAAATAACTTTTTTCCACGAAAAGAGCAATTTATGATTGATGACAAAGAGATTAACATCGGCCGCCTAATGGCCTAATGTCTCTGATTACTTGTTAAAACTTCTGTCGTTTGATAATGGATCCAGTTATCTCTTCAGGCTTATTCTGTACCGGAAATAAACTAGACCTATCGGGTTCATATCCTGAGGGAGTTGGTTAGTTAGCTTATTTAAATCGCATGATGTGGGTGCCGTGCCGACATATAGAACACAAATACCGATCTCGGTTAATTATGTGTGATTTTTAGAAATTCAACCACAGATTGTGGGATTTGAAATTGGGATATCACTGGTTTCAAGGATCCCCAACTTTGATATTTTATTTTAATTTTTTTCTACGCACTAACAGTATTTGTGAATAAAACTTATCAAAATCCTAGCATACAAACGAAAAAACTGAGTTTAAACCGAAGACACAAACTTACCCTATTTGAATAAGAATGTACTATCCAGCGGTCGTCCGTTCATTACCATATCTACCATAGTTACAACTGCTAATCGAATTCCAACTTTATTTCTAATAGATTACTAGGAGAAATCACAGTAATATTTATTAAATACTGAGGAACATCAATGCTATAATATATCATTTATATACAATAAATAAATCATATTATTTTGAAATCAAAGTGTACACAAACATTTTTTCCTATTTGCACTGAAATCAGAGGTCCATCGGAAAGTTTCTCCCAGTGGATTATCTGCGAAAATCTTTGGAACTTTCCCACCAGAAACTTACATTACTTTTTTCTTTCACTATAAGGAACTGTAAATCATTTATTATGTACGTAAAGACACAATCCTGGAAAATGAGGACCGGTTTCTTTTTAAATGTAAGTGATATACAGGGTTATTTTTAAAACACTGACAACCTCGCAGGGCCATATAGCTGACCCCATAAGGAACAACTTTTGTTCTACGAGTTTGGACATAACTCAATACATAAGAAAAAAAATGATTTTACAAGTTTTTGTTGTGTAGTGTTTGTGTTCGTACGTCAGCTGACGGCTGGATGTAGGTATTATCGATCGATACGGCGCGGCCGGTCATTGAACTGACGCGCGCGCTGCGTGTATTACGTAATCTACGATACGCGCAGAGCGTAGGTAACTTTCAAGACGGAAATTAAATTCATAATTATTTTTGTATGAGAATAAAATCTAACAAATTATGAAAAGTCGTAGAACAAAAGTAGTAGCAAATGACCTTAGGAATCTACTCCTGCGAGGTTGTCAGTGTTTTAAAAATAACCCTGTATATACAGCTACAGGGTAGACTTTTTAAATATAAGTGGCATAGAGCTACGCTGTAGACAGTTTTGTCTACAGCATGAATGGGCCGTCTCGAACACTTGGCTACTGTCTAATTGAAAGCTGATAAATGTCAGTTGGCTGTTGCGTTTCATACGGTGAGCAAGGTTTCGTAATAATCCTAATAATGTTTAGAATATAAGCAAATATATGTTTGAAAAAAGATGCTGTTTCTTTAAATACCTACGTTTAAATACATGCTTTTTCTATATGAGTTCTATATTAACATCAAATATTTGTTTTGTTGACATGTCGGTTCATATCTATATAACATGATAACATCAGGCTATGACCCTTGGGAGCGGAGCAGTAACATACAAATGAGTGAATCCGCAAGAGACAGCTAGTAAATAAATCAAGAGGTGAAAAGGGGTGGATGTTATTTTAAGGGAAAATTTACACTTATCCCAAAAAAGACTCACGAGCGAAGCCGCAAGCAAAAGCCAGATAGACTAAAATAAATATTCCTGCCTTCAAATTCACAAAGAGTGTTATATGATAGGTACAGTAAGGCAACTGTGTACAAACATTATACATCAGCTTCCGATAGGATTGTGGCACGAAATGGAATGGAATCACTGTAACCGCCGCCACGCCGCTGCCGCGCCGACCTCCCGAGGGAAATACGCGAGATGCCCCATCCCGACTCTAGGAATGAGAATGTGTAGTACTACAACGTTGTAAACATTCATTAGATGAGTAAATTAATTTGCGTGAATAACCTATGTTAATGGACTGGTGATGTTAAAAAATACTGGCCAGTATCAATTTCTATCATAATTATTATAAACTAGCTTTTGCTCGCGGCTCCGCCCACGTGATCAAACAAACAATCAAACAATCAAACTCTACAGCTTTATAATATTAGTATAGATTTGGGTAGCTTAGCAACGGAAGCCTTCAAATAATATTATTTGGGTAGCTTAGCAACGGAAGCCTTCAAATATGAATAATTTTCTCCGTTTTTGCAACATTTTTCACTGATGCTTCGCTTCTAATGGTCGCAGCGTAATGTTATATATCCTCAAGCCTTCCTCGATAAATGGACTATCCAACACAAAAAGAATTTTTCAATTCGAACCAGTAGTTCCTGAGATTAGCGCGTTCAAACAAACAAACAATCAAACTCTACAGCTTTATTATTAGTATAGATAACAGACCTTTTAGATTCCTTTGATAAATTATAATAGTATAAAAGCAGCAATAACGAGAAGTTGCACGGACTCATTAAATGAAAGACAGGGATTTGAAATCAGCCCCAACCTCTGACTGTTTAAAGTTACGTGTATATTCATTGCTATACAGGGTTATTTTTAAAACACCAGCAACCTCGCAGGGGTAGATTCCTAAGGTTATAAGCTACTACTTTTGTTCTACGACTTTTGATAATTTGTTAGATTTTATTTTCATACAAAAATAAGTATTCATTTAATTTCCGTCTTGAGGCCGCGGACTCGAAGTCAGCGGGTGCGGGGCGGCGGCGGCGGCGGCGCGGGTGCGGCGGAGACCCGGTCTCGAAGTCAGCGGGCAGATCGCGCGGCGCTAGAGCGGCGTAGTGTTGTACTATGAGAAATTAGTGTCTGTTCGCGAACGAAATTGATTTGAATATGATGTTCCATATAAAAAATCATTGAAATAATTTGCTCCACCACGTCGGAGGGCATTTTCGAAAATACACAGCACTACGTCAATGCAAACGCGCAGTTGCCGCTCATTTGGCGCGCGCCGCTCGTACGTCGCTCCTCGCGCCCGCGCCGCGCCGCTGCTTTCGAGACCGGGTCCATTTAAATCTATGCATTTGAACACGCCGCACCCGCGCCGCCGCCGCTTGCCGCTGACTTCGAGTCCGCGGCCTTAATGTTACAACGCGCATCGTAGATTACGTAAACAAACACGCGAAACGTGGGGAACCGGGCTAGCGCCTTTGACCTCGAACGCCCGAGCAGCTGACCGTCGCCTTTGATGTCGTGCGCGCAAGCCGCGCTGCGTCGCAGTCTACGAAGAAAAACACTACACAACAAAACCTTGTAAAATCATTTTTTTTTTTAATATATTGAGTTATATCCAAACTCGTAGAACAAAAGTTGTTCCGTATGGGGTCAGCTATCTGGTCCTGCGAGGTTGCTGGTGTTTTAAAATTAACCCTGTATAATAATCGCTTGCTTAACAGGATAAATAGTGAGGTATCCTGTACGTCTACATAATACGCCTAACCCCTCTTATTAGCACAGGAGGTCCTTTGCGTGCCAAGCAGAATGATTAGTATACTCATATTTTAAGGCAGACATCCCTTAGCATCGTCACAGTCGTCAGTGACGCCGCATCTAAATATTAAGATATCACGCGCAATGCATATCTATGGATTTTATTCAATAAACTCTGCTAAATAAATAACAGCACAAAAAAACGTGCCGAGAACCATCTTTTTTGAAGTCAGTTAAAAAGCTTAAACATCTTTGGTAGCTAAAAATAGTCGTTCCTACTGTTTCTCTTTACACTTTGTTTTCGGTTTACTCCTGTTTTATATTGCATTACGCAGTTTTGGTGTTGTACGATTTTTTTTTACTTTAGGCCATGTTATTACCAATAAATGAAACAATCTCCCCATTCAATAATGGACACGGTAAAAAGTTTAATTTCCCCAACGCAATTTTTATTATCAAATTAAGGATTTATGTTTCAATTTACAGAGAACAAAGAGCACTGAAATTATTTTCGCATTGTTTTCCATTGCCCACAAACCACTATGGCCGAAATACGCGTCAAGTGTCGACAACCGCGTCAATGACGCTGTGTCAGCGCCTTTGTACTGTGTACTATATACGATAATTTAACTTGCAACAAATGTGTATACCGTAACAACTGAATTTATTCCTAGCTCAGTATATCATCTATAGGTACTTATAAAATAACATGTCCTGACTGATTCATCATCGCCGAGCACAAACTATCAAGGCTACAAGCATGAAATTCGCACTGTATATTCATTTTGTTATGTAGGCACCCACTAAGAAAGGATTTTAGAAAATTCCACCCCAAAGGGATCAAAATAGGGAATGATAATATGTATGAAAGTCCGTCATTTTAAAAGTTACATAAACAAAATTTTATATTTCGGTTATTGACGTAAAACAAATAAATACGTGTTTCAGGAATTTTGCAAATTTTATTTAATAAGGGATGAAAAAGGGGGTGAAAGTAAATACGAAAATGAGTTTGTTTGTTACGCCTTCACGCCTAAATCTCTGAACCGATTTTGAGGAATTTATCTACAGAGACAGATGGGACCCTGGAGACGGTTACAGGCTACTTTTATCCCGGAAAATGCTGTTCACGCGGGCGGAGCCGCGACCAAAAGCTAGTCTAAAATAAAATAAAATTAAGTCAATGTTTACACCCACAAGCACTACACGTAATGAAATATTAAACAGCGTTTTAGATTTAACAAACCACATTGTAGCGACTCTCAAACTGAGATTTCCATCTTTTTAGCTATCTCTGCCATGCATATTGTGTGGATTTTTGTAGGATTACGTTCTACTTGTTTAGTATTTTTTTTAAAACTCATCTGATTTTCAAAGCGTCACTTATGAGACTATTTCGAAGTAATAACCTTGTCGAATAACAAAAGAATCATCTACTATAGCGTAACATAATATATTAATACAAAATATAGCCCATTTGAGACCCTAGTCCTTTCCTAAATTGGTTGAAATGGCTGAACACAATAATTTTTGTCGAACATTCAGTGCTTAGTAATTATTGAAGTGATAACTTCTTATGGGAGGGTGAACCGAAACGTTCCGTAACGCGAGCGGCGGCGAGCGGAAGGTTCCAGAATATTCGAGAACCTTCCGTGAGACGTCACGCGGGCCACTTGACCAGCCAGCGCTAGCCGACTTCCCTGGAACTTCGATAATTTAGAAGTCCCAGGTGGCGTCACACAGTGACCAGTCGGATTTGACCGGACTTTGACCAGACTTTCACAGGACTTTGTCAGGACTTTGACCGCACTGTGTTCGTTTTTTTTATGGCGAATAGACATGTTACCGTAATTTTGTTTTTGATAAATAAAATGACGATATTTTAATTATTTTATAATTTGGAAAAAAGTACCAAGTTCGCATAAACGCGAAAAGAGTAGAATGTCCAATTTTCATGGCGAGTAGCCGTAATTAATAAACAAATGACAATTTGGACAAAGAAAAACTTTTTAGGTTTTTTCTTATTTGGAACATGTTGCCGTAAAAAGTACCAGGCTCGCATAAACGCGAAGAGAGTAGAATGTACTTTTATCATGTCGAGTGGACATGTTGCCGTAATTTTGTATTCTCGCATGTTGTTTGGTAAGTTTTCACTTCTGTCGGCACTCCCGGAGTGCAACCCGTAATTTTTTTTTTGGATCAGTTTTGCTATTACAAACCTAACTTGCCTTTTAAAGGGGTTTCACGCTAAAAACGGGCTTGTAAAGTTTTAAAGGCTCTGTCCTATGCTAAGACCTGATGAGATCGGTCGCGACGTGGGTGACAGGGCGTCGGTCGCGACCCGGCGAGAAAAATTCAAACCATTTTCACACATTTCCCCGAGAATGCTTTTCCGCGAGAGATTGTGCTTTTTATGTTACGTATAGACAATTTATTTTCGACGTAAAAATGGCGGAGCTTATTTCCTGCAGTTAGGTGTTTTTGTACATTTGTTAATATCTTTTGCCAATACTGCGATCGTGAATAATATGCGGAATTATCTATAATTGTATATTGGTTGCATGAAGAAAATTCTGTCCAAAAATAAGATTTTTCATCAGTCTCAAATAGAAATTGCTTAAAAATTAATTCGTTATTTACATGTATGTATTTGGTAAGCTCCTTGGGAATGAGAATGGTGTTGTTTAGGGTAAGAATATTTCTTCTGCCTGTCCTGAAATTCAATTGACGCAAAAGCAAACTAAGACCGCTTATTAAAAATGACCGCCAACGGATCTGTGACTGGTCCAGTGAAATTATTGCAAAAATTAAAAACCCCAAAACCTAAATTCATACCAGAAGCAGAAATCCACACCGACCTTAAAAACACGGACCGGCAAGATGAATGGGACTGAACAGCAACCCAATCTCCGTAATTCGTTCATCGGGGCATCCATCATTGTTCGGCGAGTGGCGCGGGCATATTTCAACGCGCCTGTACAAACACCACGGACAAAGTGCGCACCGGACGTACCTACCATTCGGTTATAATAAAGTGAGAACCCAGTGAGATAGTGGCGCCGCAGGTGGTGCAATTTGGTTAATCTCGTAGGGTTGTACGGATTTGTATGCACGCTTCTAGTGTCACGCAATGGCAATAGATTGAGGCAACCAAATTACATACGCCCATCTTATGCTATGGCCTATTTTTTGATTTGATTTGATTTATTGAGTCATTCCATATAAAATCGTCTGAAAAAAAAATGGTTGGTCTGTTTTAGATTTTGCTTTAACTCTGAGGGAATGTTCTTGAGGAATCCAAATAACAAATTTTACGCTTATTTAATTTTTACATGCGCCTTTTTCCGCCCAATCAACCTCAGACTTTCAAAACATGTCATTTTTATGCTTTATCTATTTTGGCTGTAAGAATTTTCCTTTTTCAGTTATTTACTCGCTTGAGACAGCATTTTGCAGGAGAAAGATGGTAGTTTTCGGTGAGATTTCAAAAGTTTGAGTTGATACCTGTCATTAACACAAGAAGCTGAAAATACTTGTTTCTTATTCAATTGTTGTGTTTTTAACTGAGTCCAGTGACTGGATTGCTCGGGGTTAGCAACTGATGTTACCCAGAAATTAAATATATTTAGCATCGAAGAAATAAAGCTAAAAATCAACCCGAAAAGCTCATTCGTATATGAAGAGTGAGCTTTTCCAGAAACATCGTTTGGAATTTTGTTTTTTTTTTAATCTCCATAATTTAGGCTACAAAATAAACGTGTTGATTGCGAGATATCAATATGAAACTCACAGGATCTTCAGTTCTTATCACATAAGATAAACGCCTGCAAAGCTCGTTTTTTTTTTTATAGCATAGGCCGGCAAACGAGCAAGTGGGTCACCTGATGGTAAGTGATCTCCACCGCCCATGTACGCCCACCACCAGAAGAGTCATGGGCGCGTTGCCGACCTTAAAGGAAAGGGATAATTAGGGATTGGGAAGGGGAGGGGATTTGGGCTTCCGGTTATCTCACTCACCGTACGAAACGCAGCAGCAAGCCACTACTTTACGTCGGTTTTCTGTGAGACAGTGGTAACGATCCGGTCGAGCCAGCCCATTCATGCTGTAGACAAAACTGTCTACAGCGTGGCTCTACCACTCTTTTGTTATTTTCATTATTAGCACGTATGTAGAAGGTATTTTGAAGTAATAATTTAACTTAGTTTTAACCATATCTTTGATGGTAGTGTCGGTAGTAATAAGTACACCTAATAGCTGTACACCACAAATACAATTATTTTTATTTATAGCAACTTTGTATACGATTTGCTATTGAGCATGAGTCTACTCAGTTCTCAGTCTACTGAATTTTAGGGATTTGGTTTCATTCTACCACGTTGGCCTAATGCAAAATACCTTAGTGTATTTTCTTCACCGTTAAATCAACCGACACCACTTACTATTTATATTAAGTAAACTAATTTTAGATAAGTTTAATCTATTGCTGACAGCGGAATAGCCACAATTGTTTAGATGAAACTAAAAATGGTACAGTTTGTATATAACCGTGTAATACACAATCGTTGTTAGTTATAAAGGATTTATGCACACCCAAACCCAAACTGGTAATCGAAAATTAAAGAGTGAGAGAAATCGCCATAGAACTACAACGTAGCTAATAAAAATATTAAATTACTGAGACTACGGAAGTAACAATAGAAGCGCCGAAACAATAAAAAATTCAAACAGCCTGTATAATGTAACCTCACCTTATTATCTATTGATGGACTGCCTTAGACCCTCGGCTTTAAATATTTATCTCCAATATTTTATTCATAGCACCACCTATCAAAATAAGGTGATGCGTGCCAACCCTGAGCGGTGCGGACATGCCGCCGTCGAGCGTCAATTTATGTGCCGCAATCGTGAGCGAAGCAACGTGCGCCAGCCCTAGCCGACGTTCTAGAAACTGTCACAGATTAAATAACTGACATTATGTACTGAATACTGATGTTTGAAATTGGAACAGGGGCACAGATCATAAACCGTACGCGGGTCTGAAATATTGGCCGGTTATGGCGGACGTCTAAAGTGATCTGTGGCTTCAAAGACATGCTTTTGAACTTGAGCTGAGATGACGCACATCCGTGAATATTAGATTCAGCGCATACTTGCCATCGCAATATTGCGTTATTGCAATCTGATAGATCACTCCTTGATATTGAATTCCTGTGGCCGACATATTGGTTTACCTTACAGATGCTTTCAAATTGAGTTTATGCTCACTTCTTAGGAAGACGTTTTTGGTACTGAATAGTTAACCAATAAAGAATAACCAACAGATATCGCATTAGACCAGGGATTCACAAAGTGGTCGACATAGACCCCTTGGGGTCGGAATGTCTGATATGAAAATACTTTGTCTTTGACGATCCTATTGATTTTAGATTATTATTATATACCTCATATTATTATGTATTTATTATGAGAAATTATTTAAGGCTTTAGATCAGGAATTCCCAAAGGTGTATAACGAAAACCGCAAAGTATTTGAATTCGTAAGTATTTTGTATAAATAGGAAACAAACTAGAAATAGGATTTTTAAAGTAAATTGGCTATAGCGGTTTGAGGTATCAGTTCACTTTAGAAAAGGGGTCGCTTGCTCAAGATTAATTTGACTTACTACACTACTCCATGTGTATTTCCTCACGCTGATAGTTTTGTGGTTTTCTGTTTTACAAATTAGTTAGTAAGACATTGTGAAACAAGCTCAAAGCTATGATTACAAAAGTAGCGATAGCTCAACGGGAAGTTGAGTGGAAAGGACAGCTGAGAAGAAATTCATTTAAATGTAAAGTGTGTATTCATTGTTAATTATCGGTCGCTTTAACAGTGAAGCAACCGTCATGAGATAACCTGCATACCTGAGAAATTATTCGTTAGAATTTGAAAGGTATGTGAAGTCTGCCAACCTGCATTAGGTGAGCGAGGTGGACTAAGGCCTAACCCCCCTCATCCCCTCAGTAGAGGAGGCACGTGGCCAGCAGTGAGACTATAAACAGGGCTGGTCTTATTATTATGAACTAGCATTCCCTCGCGGAGATTTTCGTCAGTTTGCATGATACTAAACCGCCCCCGTAGGTCACAGCATAATGTTATAAAACTGTGAAACCACGCAACGTCCTGACAAAACAAATATTTGGTGTATATTAACACCTCTTCAATCATTCTAAGCGTTTAAAAGTTCTAAATTGGTTACATAGTAAGGGAAAATTGATTCAGTTGTTTATTTTTAGTTGAATTGTGACTGTCCCGAATTTATTATATCGGGAAACTTTTCCAAAACCATAACAAATAAAACAAAAAAGAATTACCATGTCTCACTTTTGAACCGTCAGTTATGTTTGTAAGTTCATAAAAAAAATCATTTTCAGTTTGCACGAATTAAAAAAAATTGTGAGTAAATTTTCCAATTTGCCTTTTCATAAAAAGCTGATTCGGATTATTACGAACAATTAAAATAAATTGTTTAATCGGTCCAGCCGTTCTAAAGTCATACCGCTTCCATTTTTTATTAATGTAGATAACATTACCTCGTTTTTACTAACGAAAATAACGAGCGGTAATAAAAGTTAGATCTAGAAAAAAATAACAAGACTAAAAAAATTAACAAACTTTTAAGAAATTAAATATTAAACTGCAACAGCATCGACTCGAAAGTATACATATAACAATTATTATTATCACCTTATTACTCTTTACTTTTTTTAAGTCTGATTTCTTAAATATATCTAAAATGATATTGACTAGATTCGGCATTTTTCCAAGCCGTTAACGAACCGTTTCGATTGTTTTTCGTAACAGGGTTTTGAACTCATTATTTAACAAAGACAAGGGAGAACACCCATTGGATCTTAGTCGACAATAGTAAACAGTGTGGCTTATTGAGATAAACTGGCCCAACTCGAAAGTTAGTTTAGATTGAGTTTTACTGATGTGTCGGGATTTAGGGAGTAAAGTATTTTATCGTTTTGTTCGGCGTTGGTTAAACTTTTATCTGTTTTGTGGTATTACTTTTAATTAGTTCGAGAGTTTGGATTATTTTTCTTAGTTTTTAGGGTTGCGTATGCGGCACCAACGGAACTTTATTACTCAGCATAGGCTTCCGTATATTTGTCGTAACTTTGAGAGTGAAATTTTTACAGAATATTTGTTGAAATAAAACGAATTTAAACGGATTTTATCGCGGTTTTTTATTTTATTTTGGTCCCGACGTTTCAGTTCACCCCGTGAACACGAAGCCTTCGAAACGTTGGGACCAAAGTTAAAATACGTTTAAATTCCTTTTATTTCAATGTGAAACATTCGCGTAAACGTAAGAAATCAGAATATTAGTTATAGTAGCGGATATACTTACGAATAATAAAAAAGTATAATGTTAGACTGTCCAGTGTAGTCTGCAGTTATATTGCGTGAGTACTGGGGTTCGATCCCCGAGTCGGGTAATAGTCATATTGGATCCTATCACGAAATGCTCAGTATCAGCCTGGAAGCTGGAATTGTACCTAGTATGGTGATAGGCTTGCCTTCTATCACATGAGACGGAAATATATTCAGCGAAATATGGGTATACAAGGTGGTAGATCGCTCGTATGCGAGAGGCCGTCTGGGTTGGCACCACTGCTTTGTCTGTTTCTGCCGCCAAGTAACAGTGTGTAAGCACTGTTGTGTTTCGGTTTGAATGACATTGAAGCCAGTGAAATTCCGGGGCATTATGCGACTTAACATCTTACATCTCGGAATGACGAGCGCAATTCCAAGCAGAGTTTTGTAATTCAAAGTTTTGTGTGGTGTTGCTTCTGTTTATGGGCAGGCGTGGCGCTTACCATCAGGCAAGTGCCTTGCTGGTCTCGTCATTCAATTAAATAAAAAAACACCTATGCCAACCCCTGCGGAGATTACAGACGTCAAATGTATAAATTTAAGGGGGTTGGCACGGAACCCTTTGAACACAAGTACGACTCGCACTTAACATTTTTCTTAGAATTCACGCCATAGTACTGAATTTCTTCAGTACTATCGAGTTCCTGAAGTCGAAACTGAAGCGAAGCCGCCGCGCTGACGTTCTGTTATCAATATTTAAATTTTATTTTGAAAGATTTATGAAAGTCCGGAGACGGCTGGTACGACTCAGCGAACATATGTCGCGAATATCTTTCTTTTAAAAGACAAATTGCTAAAATAGTTAGAAATATCAGCATATGTGATATTTAAAGTGCTGGAGCCACGTTGTTAACCGACTTCAAAAAACGTTGATTTCTATACGTCTCTTTGGAGTCAATTTATTATTCACGACTTTCCAAAATACATCTATAATCGTACCGACAAAGTTAAGTCGTAAATCAAACTATTATTTTAGTTTGTTCATTAATATTGACACATCACGCTGATTGAGATGGTGACTGACGATGACTAATGGTGACTGATTGACATGCGGCTTTACAGCGGCGTTATTAGGAATTTATAGTAGTCACTGTCATACTCGTATATAATACATTTTTAGGGATATTCATTGATTTTTCGATTAGAAACAAACAAAAGGACATTATAAAACGAATTAATAAAAAGTTACATAATTGTTAAATCATACGAATATTATACATAATGAACAAGTGCAGTCGTACCGGATAAAATATTCATTACGTCACAAACAAACGAATAATGCCACATTCAAACAAAGAACAAAAGAGTTCGATTTTTAAAAACCGGCTGAGTTACCAGCTAATCGGCACTTTCCATTGGTTCCGGGCTCCATTAGCTAATGGCTATTGGTCCCGATATCGACCACAATTGACTGTTATCGACCAATGAAATGAGGTTCGAATTTTAAATCGTTGTTTAAAATTGAATGCGGTTGTACTTTTGCAGTTTGCACAGTCACATGATATGTTTTTAATTAAAGCGAATTGTTTTACAATTTGCTCTTTATGAGAGATAAATTACCGGGAACAACTTAGTTTAACATTCGTGCCAGTTGTATAAAAAATTTAAGCCGTCTGCCCACAAACATAAACAACACCACATAGAACTTTGAATTACAAACCGTGACATGGCATTCGACTGCGTTCGTCATGCGAGATATAAGTTGTTAAGTCTCATAGTGTCCAGTAATTCCAATCTCAGGGTTGATATTGAGCATTTCGTGATAGAATACTCCAACACCTTTTACCCGACCCGGGGATAGAACCTAAGACCTCAGCATAGCAGTCATACCGCGTATGCATTACAACTGCACCACCGAGGCAGTCAAATAAGATTTTGTCCCATAATACCCAGTGATTTCACTGACTTCATATTCTTCAAATCGAAATACAACAGTTCTTACACACTGCTGCTTGGCGGCAAAAATAGACAAAGCGACCACCAACCCTACCGGCCCCTCGCATACGAAGAACCCTAGCACATTGTAGAACTTGCACAATAGATCTTACAATAAGACGACCGTCATCCCAATGTGTCCCGAGTGTTACCGTAATATGCCTAGTTTACCGTTTCAGTATGCCTAGTGTATTTTTTTTTATCCGAACCAGCAAACTGCACTACACCTGATGGTAAGTATACATAGTACAAACAATGAGTTTACCGTTCATCACCAGAATAATGCCAACCTGTATAAATGCTTTTTCAAATTCCAAATAGCGAAGAAGCAAATCGAGAGGCAGTACCGGCGGATGACCGATTCAGGCACTAGGAAATGTGTATGTATACAAAACATTAAAAAATAGAATACCACTTGTTTTATTAACCCTCGATATACCACAAAGTAAAGAAACACAAACAAATAAGTCATTTACTCCAAACGCGCCGCATTTAAAAACATTTCAAATGAACTCTCGTTCAAGGGTTTTGGCTTCGGCCAATAATTGTTCCGAAGAGCCGAATGTATTCCACAAACGAAATTGAATGTAAACTATCCACGGAAAGTTGGAACGATTTAAGTTGCCCGGTCTGGATGGAAAGTTGGCCGTGTCGGTCGATAATACCTGGAAACTCCACCTCACTTCGCCATTTGCATAAACACGGGCCTTATTTTAATAGGATGCGTTGTTTATTTCCTTTGCGTGTAAAGTTTCAATAAAAAATATATGAATTTTATATAGGTAGTCATTTTGGTGAATTGCGATTCAATGTTTCTATGAAGTAAAAATTTCGAAAATTATATCATTGTATTAAATAAAATAAATCATTAAAGTTTGTACAATATATTTTTGACTTTATTGCATTCATCATCATCCTCATCAGCCACAGGACGTTCACTGCTGAACATAGGCCTCCCCCAAAGATTTCCAGACCGACCTGTTGGAAGCGGCCTGCATCCAGCGACTTCCTGCGATCTTTATCAGGTCGTCTGCCCACCTTCTAGGCGGACGTGCAACGCTGCGCTTGCCAGTACCAGTGTTTTTGCATTATATTAATCTATCAGTTAGTCAGTTATAATATTTAAAAGCGTCTCAATATTATGATATTAATAGATTAAATAGCCAAAGTAACTGAAACCTCATCAGTCATACAATAACTAACTCATCAAATTTACTGTTCAAATCGGAACCCTCAATAGCTATGAAATCATAACTTGCCAAAACTACCTAACCATTAACCACACTCATTCAAATACAAACCTTTTGACCACAACTCAAGACTCACTTTGCATCGCAAGCCGAGCACCTTAATTTGAAATGAGCAATCTCGAAATTCTTCTGAAATCAGTCGGATAATAGAATAAACCATAATTTGCAAGATTTGAATGTTGCGGTGGCGAAGTCGGTGATTAATTAATATATTTTTTGTTTCCTCATGTTTTAACCATAAAACTGTGCCATTTGTGAAATTAAAGCAGAGCTTAGGGTATTTTTAATGAGGGAAAAACTGGGTCGGACCAGCGGAGCGGATCAAATTTTTCTTCCCGCTTGCCTTTAAATATAACATCCGCGATACAAGTGACACACTCATGGCGTTATTTATTAGAATTTTTAATATATTTCTAGTGGTAAATTTGTAAAGTGTATATTTACGTCTGCAGTATGAATGACTGGTGGTAGGATATTCATATCCACCCGGATAGCGACCACCGTACACATGGTGTTAAAACCTGCCATACTGACCCACACACCTTATGTAGATCGCGTTCCAGCATCAGCCAGTGTATATCCGGTTCTTCCAAGGGGCTTGCGACATGACTTGATGGTTGTTTGGTGCGTATATAGGGGTACATATGTTTGCTGGCCCTTATAAATAATATCAGCACTAATATCCCATGCTGGGCAGGGTTCTTCTCTTCGAATGAACTAGACCTCTTATATCTATAAATAAATACTTCGAAAAGCGAAATCTGCAAATATCCATAATCTTATAAATTACTACACAACAAACAATGAATTTTATAGCTTAAATAAAAGACGCCTTCCAATTTAAGATGTAAAAAAATGTTAAACTAGTTTAGGTATGCTATGATGCCGATTTACCAACGTAAACATTTGCCCTTACAAAATAAAATATTACTTTATAGGGTTCCGTTATGAAAAGCTACCAACGAAAGTAACTATCACGCTGAGGCATGCTAACACCCGATTTCTCAAAGGCTGGTCAAATCAACATTCAACTAACAGAACTTTGATTTTGAGAATTATCAAATCAATTCGAATTTCTGACCCGTGAATTAGTTAATGTCTGATCTAATTTGCAAACAATCGTTTGATAGTAGTAAACGCCCCATTTGACGATAGAATTATCTATGAATCTTCCAGAAACACACAACGTTTGACATTCCATTTTTCGTTTTTAGTTTGAAAGTCTTCTGTGTCAAATGAAAAGCGTTGACCACGATTCTAGCAATTCAATCTTGACTTGACATAAAATTTGACAAGACTAGTTAATTTTTACATTCATCAGCCTTTCCAAAACCAGGCTTAAATCTTGTATGCTTAGTAATTTCACTAGCTCTACATAAAATAAACATCCAACAGCCAGAGAGTCTACAGCTCAAACGAGGATTCTCTGTATTATGGATAGCAAAAACTATAAAAAAATCTAACAATGCCTCGGGGTTTTAACGCTACTGTGTTTGCATGGAACCAACAGTCTGGCATAAAATAGCAAATAGTAGTTTGAAAACTTTAATTCTTTAGACCTTAGCTAAATTTTTCTAACATATTTCAATAAATCTGGTGCGAGATAGACGTTAAGAATTTCGTATCTGGCATCGATATTTCGGTCAATTATTGCACGTGAAATATTTCTGTAGCACTAGGTAGGTCACTCGTATGTGAGAAACCGTCTGGGTTTATACCACGGCTTTGTTTATTTCTGCCGTCAAGCAGCAGCATATGAACAGTATATTGATTCTGTTTATCGGAAGCGTGACGCTTACTATTGCGAGTGAGCTGCTCGTCTCGTGGTTCAAACTAATAAAAAAGGCTCCTCTCCCCTTCCGAGTCCCTTAACTATCCTTCTCGGATCTATGATTCCTCTAGTATCGAGAGCGTTCATGGGCGGTGGAAATTACTTACAATCCTCATATCCCATCCTTACCGACCACCTCTACGAATGAGAAGGATTAGGCTTAGAACACAACACCGGCTGCGCATTGGCAGACTTCACATACCTTCGAAATTATTATGAATTCTTAGGTAAACACGTTTCCTCATGATGTTTCCTGCACCGTTGTAGTAAGCTATAATTAACAACTAATACACACTCAGCTTAAAGTTTTTTTTCTTTTGATGAATGACGAGACGAGCAAAGGGCTCGCCTGATGGTAAGCGCCACGCCTGCCCATAAACAGGAGCAACACCACGCTTAACTTTGAATTACAAAGCACTGCATGGCGCTGAACTGCACTCGTCACCACGAGACATAAGATGTGAAGTCTCATAATGCCCAGTAATTTCATCAGCTTCAATGTACTTCAAACCGAAACACAACAGTGCTTAAACACTTGCTTGGCGGCAGAAATAATGAAATAATAAGTCAGTGGTGCATTCTATTGGGGTTTCGAACCTGCGACTCGTCTGAGTAGTCCGTATCATACCCCGCTGACCTATCCGCCGCTAAAAGAAAAATATTTACGTAAAATGAGAGTGAAACAATAAACCGTTTCAACGAAATTAACGTTTTATTTTTAATTAAAAGCTATTAACAACTCAAACGGCTAAACGAATTTCTACCGGCCATTACACCAAATTACCATAACTATGGCAATTATAAATGCCACTCGAACTCGAGCAATTCGTTTATTTGTCCGCTGAAATGTTATTGTCGATTTGGCCAATTTGTTAATGGGTCAAATGGGTCGACTTCCCCTTGTTATATCTACCGTATCTTTTTAACACGCCTTTATTAGCTTCAGACGTATGTATGTATGTTAGTATGTAACGGAAACTTTGAACATGATTTTTACCTCCTTCAAAACGTCACATAAATTTGTTGTTGTTTGTTTGTTTCTCATAATAAATAATTACGTTCTGAACATTGCATCAATACATGTCTTATTTGTGAAGAACCTCAAGCGATTAAAATATATATATAATTTTTCTAAAAAATGAAAAATAATTAATAGTTAAAAAAAACTAAAAACACACGCTTATATAGAAAATCTAACTAAAAAATAGAAAATAAATTTTAATAAATCTGAAGAAAAAAATGTATTTTATTATAAAAAAAAGCATTGGTGAAGTGAAGATAGTTTGGATGTTTGTTAATCAATCACGCTATAACGGCTAAACGGATTGAGATGTAATTTGACAAATAGGTTGACCATGACCTAGACTAGGGCATAGGCTATTTTTCATCCAGAAAAATAAATTCACACGGGTGGAGCCACGAACAAAAGCTAGTGTAACATAAATGTAATAGTTTGCATGTTTACAAAATAGTTCCGGGACGTGCCGCTAGATGTCACTGTACCGACTACATACAGTTGCTGTTTCGAAAACCGGAAACATTGAACACGGCCCGACCTGTTGAATTATTAATGTAATAGCCAGTATCTTGTCCCTGGTGCATGCTTTATAGTTTAGAAATACGTCGATGGGCTCCCCAAACCTTTGGTATGTAGATCCATGGAATATTTAGGGGTTTTGTGTGACGCCAGTGATGGACTACGATATTTTTTACTTTCCATGAATAGTGTAATGTATTTTGGATGCAAATATGCAATAACATATACATTTCGAATGGTAGAGTAACGTTGTAGACAGTTTTCTCTTCAGCATGAATGGGTCGGCTCGAACTGGCCGTCAATACTGTCTCACAGTAAACCGACGCGACGTAAAGTATCGGCTTGCTGCTGCGTTTCGTATAATGAGTGAGATATCCGGAGGCTCAAATCCCCCTCCTTTTTTTTGCCAGTCCATTCATGCTGTAGACAAAACTGTCTACAGCGTGGCTCTACCACTCATAGAGCGGTCGTACTCTTTTTTGAGTGGTAGAGCCACGCTGAAGATAGTTTTGTCTACAGCATGAATGGGCTGGCTCGACCGGATCGTCACCACTGTCTCACAGAAAACCGACGTAAAGTAGCGGCTTGCTGCTGCGTTTCGTACGGTGAGTGAGATATCCGGAAGCCCAAATCCCCTCCCCTTCCCAATCCCTAATTATCCCTTTCCTTTAAGGTCGGCAACGCGCCCATTATTCTTCTGGTGGTGGGCGTACATGGGCGGTGAAGATCACTTACCATCAGGTGACCCACTTGCTCGTTTGCCGGCCTATGCTTAAAAAAAAAAAAGAGTCTCCTCTCCTCCTCCTCTTTCCAATCCCTTCTCTTTGAGGTTGACAACGCGCCTATGATTCTTCTAGTGTTATGGGCGTGCATTGGCGGTGGAGATTACTTACCTTCCGGTGATCCACTTACTCGTTCGCCGGTCTATGTTATAAAAAAGAAATTGCCACACCCAAAGAAAATATGGATGGCATCATAACATCGCCAGTAAACGCCTTATCGTTCTAATAACATAAATATATGACCAATAACAATTACAGAAATAATCGAATAAATGGACCACCATGCTATTGCAGACCATAAAAACATTGGATGGTATTAGAAGATAAAACACTATGAATGTGTGCATTGAACTTTTATGACGTACTAGCTGTCCCTCGTGGTTTCACCTGCATGTTACTGCCCTGCTTCCAAGCGTGATATACCTATAAACCTTCCTCATGAATCACTCTATCTATTGCTGAAAACTGTATTAAAATGCGTTGAATAGTTTAAAAGATCTAAGCGAACAGACAGCGGATGCGACTTCATTTCATACTATGTTAATATGAAGTTTTATGACCATCGGAATATCATCGCATCGGCGTCAGTGGCGCCGCGTCTATGCATTAGTGTTACACACTATTATAGTTCTAATTCTATTTCCTTCCTACTTGTTCTTTTGTTTGTGATTTTAGATGTTTGTAGATCAATCACACCTTAACAGCTGATTGGATTACGATGGAATTTGGTGCATAAGTAGATCCTAACCTTGATTAGGACACAGGCTTTTTACGCAAGCGGAGCTACGAGCAGAAGCTAGTGTATATACATAGGCGACCATTAGTCGGTAGCGTTACTAACGCACGAAAAAAAAACAAAGAATAACTGTAAAAAAACTTAATTTTAACTTTAACTATTAAAATAATAAGATGTTGACAGACGAAAGCGTCACTGACAGCTGGCTGATGCTTGACGCGCATATCGAAAGGCTGATTTTAAATCAAAACATTATGACCCCTCTCTAGACATGCGGCAAATAATTTACCCAAAGCAATACAGTAACATTTACATCACTAAATTGACGGAAACATCCACGAGGTAATTCCTGGAAACACCTGGGTACCGTTCCACTCAAATTGATGACTGTTAAATCAAACACGTGATATTTAGGCCCGATATCCACCAAAGCAGAGATAGGCGAGAGGAGATGAGATGCTGCGTAAATAACAATGGGATATCAATTGGACGGGAAATGGGACAGCCTCCGTGGCGCAGCGGGCGAGTAGGCGGCTGTGAAGCGAGAGGCCGCGGGTTCGATCCCCGCACTGAGACAAATGTTTGTGTGATCCACAAATGTTGATCGAAAGTCTCTCGTAGTTCCTGCTACCACGGCACAAGATTCGTATCTTACTGTGGGGTCAAGACTATGACTGTAGGGTGTATTTATTTATTTATATCAATATTCCCACATCTATTTTTCAGTGGACACAGTAGAAGCTAAGCGAAGATAAATCTTTTTTTTCTTGAGCAGCGGAGTCGAATGGGTTTATGAATACAGGCTGCATCATCGGCTAACACTTCGGTTATTATGAGACCTAACATCCTTATGTCGCTGGTGGTAGGATATTCATATCCGCCCGAATAGCGACCACCGTACACATGGTGTTAAAACCTGCTATAGTGACCCACACATCTAGTTTGGATCGCGTTCTAGAATCAGCCAGTGTATATCCGGTTCTCCCGAGGGCTTTCACCCTTTCCCTTCCCTAAATCCCTTCCTTCCCAAATCCCTTAACCCTGGGATGAGATACAGCAGGGGTCGCCAGTATCCCATTAGCAGGGTCCCCTGTAGTTCATCCCAAAGGGTTAACAAAAAAAACCTTATGTCTTGACATGACGAACGCAGTGCAGTACTATGTTGCTACTAGTTAAGCGCAGGCGTAGCGGTGGTGGTAAGCACCAGGCGAGTAACTTACTCGTCTCAACATTCAGGCTAATAAAAAGAAGTAAGCGATCGATTGCTGCCTTACAGCATCAGAAAATAAATAAACAGACACGTGTAATCCCAAAAATATTCCATGCAAACTTTACGGGCTCGATTCGAACCCAAACATAGCGCCGTCCGTTTTCCATTACCGTCCCGCCAATAACTTAAGGTTGAATACATCGTAAAGCAACATGAATATAAATAAATATAGACAGCTCTTTTACTATGTCTACGAATGTAATAAGCTGAGTGTTGTATTAATCTATACGTTCGATATTATGAGACAGACGATGTTTCTTATGATGTTTTATGACTAGACTTGCAGGTGTAATTGTATATATGACCTCGGGTGAGTTTTTAGAGTTCAGTGCCTCGAAAGGAAATACTAAATCTTAAAGGTACAATATAATATAGGGCCCGTAACGTGTCGTTGTTATCTGCCTCGGTATCTGGCTCTGTTACAGCTTCGTCTATCTGTCTACAAACATTCATACACACAAATTCATTCAATTTACACACCCCTCTTCCCTACTAATAATTAATGACAAAAATTAAAAACCGGCTTCAAAAAAAGAACACTGAAAAGACAAAAATATAATTTCTATAGATCTCTTTGGGCTGTGTCGCTGCCGGTCTACTGAAATTGCACCGACTCCAAAGAGACGTACAGAAATGATCTTTATTGACATTTCAGTGTTATTTTTTTTTACTGGGTTATTAAGGTTTGTAAAACCTTATTTTATTTTTAAAATTTCAGTACAGCTATATAAATATGTAAATTCCAACAAAATGGCGACAAGTGGTCTGTTGTCCTTTGAGGAGTTCCTTTTTTTACTTTTTTACTCTGTAGTCCATGATCAGTTTTTAAACAAATTAATTAAATGATTTTTGCCGACATCCATCCACAATTAGCAGATAAATCAATGTATACATACATAAAGACCAAAAAACATATTATATGCACCGAATTAAGAACCTCATTCTTTTTTGAAGTATAGTAAAGAGATATAGTTTATGACCTGTTTGTAGGGGTAATCTCTAGTATTACTGATCCAATTCCGTACATTCTTTCTCCTATTGGAAGTTATATTACCCCTGAGTATTATAAGCAGGTTTTATTATATTAAAGAAATAAAATAAACATTTTGACGGGAGCGGAGCCATCAGTGTAGTGAGCACATGCTATTGTATTATGTACTGTTATACCTTATGTAAACTACCTATAAAATGAGATGTATTCCATGAATATACTAGTGTTAATCTGGCATTCGTTATGATTGTCGACCGCGCTAATGACAATGTACCAGGCGTAAAACAGATCGCGAATCAATCATATGTTTATCTGGGTTTTTTGGTTACAAACAATGGTGGAAGCGTAAATGAGGTGAAACGACGCATGGCGATGGCTAGATGGGCAATGGAGAAACTTAAGAAACAAAGGCCACTAAGACCAGGCTCTTTCGGGTACTTATATTTACGAGAACTGGAAAAGAAAAATGTGGATGCCCTAGATATGTGGTGCTGGAGAAGAATGCTTGGGGTATCATGGACCGAATTCCGCACAAACCACTCCATACTCCAAGAACTCGGCATCAAACAGCGTCTATCCGAGTTAGTACAGTTCCGTATACTTAAGTTCTTCGGTCATGTCTCGAGGCGAAATAATGACTCCTCACTCCATAGAGCGCCTAATTGTTCAGGGCAGAGTAAACGGGAATAGACCTCGTGGTAAGTCACCAATGAGTTGGACTGACCAAATAAAAACATCAGTGGGAGGCCCTGTAAATGAATGCACCCGATTGTCGTGTAACAGAGACAGATGAAGAGAGATCTTGCGGCGAGCAACAACATCATCATTTGGACACAAATCATCGTGACCACGACCGATCTGTCAAGAGCGAAACGACGAAGAAGAGAAATCTGGCATTCATTCGTTTCACTCACCACCTAATATCCCAACATTACATCAGAAGAAACCAGTTGTGAAATAAAAAAGCATTATTCACCCGATACACATTATACACAACACCAAACAGTGTAATATAAACAGCTACTAATAGCTAACAAACCCTTTCATGAACATGCTTGTCGAACACTGAATTTGTGTAAACAATGCCGGGCTACACCAAATATTGGCGTTGCATCGCCATACGGGCCCGATTTACCTGCTAATACATGCATTTGTCTTTGGGTATGTATACTTCATTGTTCTGTGGTGTATTATGTTTACTGTACTGTTTTAAGGCGCTGTGGATGACCTAGTATTCGCGCTGAATCTTCATCAATCCTCGACAATAAAAATATGTTATACGTTGACCACTTTGTGTGTGCGTGCGTGCGTGCTTGCATGCGTGTGTGCTTGCATGCATGCGTGTGTGTATATAGAGGGCTTGAACAAGGAGACCGTTTGATGCTGTAGACAAAAGTGTCTACAACGTAGCTCTAACACTTTAGCGAAATTAAAACGTGAAAAAATTTCTATTCCCCGTTTTGGACTGTATACAATATAGATTGAATCTTTTCAAGAGAATAACAGCTATACATCAAAACGAAATAGACATAATGCCAAAAAGTCTTTTAATAAACATTAATTTTATCTTATTCATACTTTTTACTTACCATTACTTAAAAGTTTCCATTGTTCTAAAAGAAGCATATTAAGAAACACAGGGCGGTAATTAGGCAACTCGGTCAGGTGCTTTGGGAACAAAGGGATATTAAAATTTGGTTTTGGGTCAAACACTACGAGGGGTACCATCGCTTTGTCTATTTCTGCCGCCAAGCGAACCTTCTATTAATCTGTTAAACAGATAAGGTCGTCAATTCAATCCGCAGATTGCGCAATCAATTTATATACTTTTGTGTTCGGTATACACACGAATTGTTCAATTGGAATGTGAGCTAGATATGGTCAAGGGTTCGCCGATATAAATTCAGCGAATCGTGTGAATACAAGTTACACATCTGCCTATCCCTTCGGTGATACTATATGAGCTTATGTTGCGCCAAATAGCTACAGATCCAGCGAAAAATATTCTAGTTTCATTTTCTTATTTACTACTTGGGGATATTTTATAACATCATAAAAGGAAGGACACACGTCCCTTGCATATAAAAAATGGGCATCATCGCGACACCGAACTCACGAAATCTATTTACAAATGCGGACCTGAAATACATTGATAATAAAAATAACGTATTTAATAAAAGCAGTCTTGTGTCAAACTTTTTGAACATCGTTTTGCTTTTACACAGTTTTGTTTGATACATTTAAATAACAATAATAAAAATTCTCAGAGGAAAGTTCTCTTTGCATTTTTACATAAACGTCCGCGTGTTTAAAGAATACGAAAAAGCGATACGATATTTAATTTAATTCTATGTTTAATATGACTTTAAAGAAATAGGGCCTTATTTCAAAATGTATCCTTAGACACTTTTGAAAAAAAATGTGTTTAGTGTAAAAATTTTGAAGTAGGTTTCTAACGACTGGTAACCATGGTAACCCATGCCAGCTGGCCGAAGTAAACCTAGTTTAAACTTAGAATACGTTTTGTAATAAGGCCATAGACGCGCCATGTTTAAATCATAGACGCGCTTAAAGTGAAGGAACGTTTAAAGAACAGAGAGAGATAAATATACTGTCACTCGCCGTACAAAACACAACAGCACGCTGTTACTCCAGGTTTTCTGTGGTAACAACCCGGTCGAGCCGGCCCATTCGTACTGGTATATTTTACAAAGGACACTCGTATTGGAGAGGTCCTCTGAGTTGGTACCACTGCTTTGCCTATTTCTGTCGCCAAGCAACAGTGTGTAAGCACTGTTGTGATTCGGTTTGAAGGACATTGAAGCCAGCGAAATTACTGGGCATTATGAGACTTAACATCTTATGTTTCTGGGTGACGAGCGCAGTTCAGTGCCATGCAATGCTTTATAATTCAAAGTTCTGTGTGGTGTTGTTTCTGTTTACGGGCAGACGTACCGCTTACCATCAGGCGAGTGACTTTCTCGTCTCGTCATTCAATTAAATAACACATAAAAAGACAAAAACATCTTCAGCGCGGTTTTTCCACTATAGTTCTAGAGTATTCTAGAAAATGTTCCCGTTGCCAGTAGTTAGGTAGACTTGGCCTTCTATTCTAGTGGTTGCGCCCCTATTCAATAGGCTGTCGATATTCAAAGGCAGAAAGGCATCCCTCTGAATACCTCGTTACTGAGATCTTATGGTGCAGAGCAGGCTTGCACAGACACTTTACATTTGCAAAACTAACAAAGTACTGACACGTGATAAGATGATTAAAAATTCGCTTTTTAACCGAACATAAGAAGAATATTATCCGTGGAGAGGTACCTTTGCTGGCATTTATGTAACTTTAATTTTAGTTAAGTAATTTTAGATATTGTCATTGGTGGTATGTTTATCGTGCCAGCAATAAACGCTTTATTTCTTTCACTAATAAATATACAACTCTGCATACTTCTTCTTTTTTATTTATGGCTTTCGCATTATTATGCATTTGCCAGTGTCAAGTATAATTTATTCTCAAGTTATTTTTACAAGAACGATGAAACACGGGTGCGGTCGATTTCAAGGTTTTGCCGGAGTTTTGGTGTTAACTCTTTTCAGTACGATGCTTAATTCACTTATTTCAATGTTTCCATACACTGTTCATCACCGTCAATGTTTATTGAACAAATCTACACCACTTTTATACAACAAACACAACTCTTAACTAGTTTATGAAATAATTTAAAATAAGCGATGAACTGTACTGTCAGAATTCCCGCCAAAACTCCCTAGCTACGTTACAATTTCCAATCCGAATGCAGTCTCTACACCGAACCTACTCTACAACCCGTTACAAACGTGCCATACACAGACACTTTTTCAGACGCAAATTTCAGTCGACACAGAATACATCTTACGTATGCTCTGCTTTCCCTCTATCATATTTCCTTTAAAACAAAATAATGTATTCAAAAGTATCCACTTCCTCCTATTCATAAATGGTTCTAATTACTTTGGCTAGTTTGTTTAGTGACCTGTAATGCCTTCGCTTTATTAGAGTACTTATTTTTTTTATATCAATGGCGGGCGAGATATTGAGAAAGTGAGTCATCTGATGTTAAGTGACCTCCACCGCCCATATACGGTAATATAATATAATATAATAATAATAATAAGGTAATATAATGTACGTAATATGTACTTAAATACACAGTTACATACGTTTACATGCATAAGCTCACGTCTGTATCTCCTAAGGGGTGGGCAGAAGTATACACGCGACAAACTAATGCAGCCACAATTGGTCGAGTTTATTTCCATCCCATGGTGTGATAGGTTTTGACAGCCTCCATGCCGCAGTTTGCTGGTGGGAGGATACTTGTATCCGACCGGATAGTGACCACCGTACACTGGTGCTAAAACCTGCCATAGTGGCCTACCTTGTGTGGGCCGCGTTCCAGGGTCAGCCAGTGTATATCCGGTTCTCCCCAGGGGAGCTTGCCCCCTGATCCTAACCCTTTTCCCATCCCTTTTTCCTTCCCCTCCCCCTTGGCCCTTTGGCAGGCCGGCATGATCTTGCCGACCTACGATGGACACATTGTTTATCGTTGGTCGACACTATTCCTGGATTGCGCTACACTTACCATCAGGTGTAGCGTAGTCACTTTGCCGAGCCAGGATAAAAAAAAAAAAGTGGGCGAGTAATTGGCTGTGAAATGAGAGGCCGTGGGTTCGATTTCCACAGATAAATGTTTACGTGATTCATAAATGTTTGTAATAGTTTCTGATACAAACTACCCTGGGGTCAGGAATTTGTGTATGACTGACTGTTGGGTGTATTTATAAAAAAACAGTTCTTTATAGGTTTTAGCTTTCATCTCAAACGTTATAAACTTTTATATTCGCTCAATCATCCTTCGGTAATTACTTAGGCGGTGGATGCTGTCGCTTCGATAACTCCATGATGGTAATTAAATATCTATTAGATGAACCTTGAACATTTTTTAATGATCCGTCTAATCTTAAGCCGCGACCTCTGACGGATCATTTGTGTTGGCAGTTAATGTCTCGGAATTAACCCTTCATTTGTTTTTAATGTTTTTGTATCCATTGTTTAACTGAGAGCATCTTTTTTTATAGCACAGGTAGGCAACTGAGCAAGTGGGTCACCTGATGGTAAGTAATCACTACCGCCCATAGACACCTACAACACCAAAGGAATCATCGGTGCGTTGCCTGTCTTTGAGGAAAAGAAGGCTCTTTTCTTGAAGGTACCTAAGTCGTATCTTTCTGGAAATAAGGTGAAAACAGATTCCACAAAGACGCTGTACGGGGAAGAAAACTCCGAGTAAATTGCACTGTTGTGGAATGCCATCCATTCAGATGCTAAGGATGAAATTCGAACTTTTGGCGCGTTCTTGCGTTGCGGTGATGAAACTTGGCGGTTGGTATCATTCCAAACAATTCCTCAGAACACTCCCCATGGTTAGTTTTGTTTGTATTCATCATCATCATCAGCCATAGGACGTCCATTGCTGAACATAGGCCTCTCCCAAAGATTTCCAGACCGACCTGTTGGAAGCGGCCTGCATCCAGCGACTTCCTGCGACCTTTATCAGGTCGTCTATCCACCTTGTAGGCGGACGTCCAACGCTGCGCTTGTCAGTCTTGTATTCGATAGATATAAAAAATATATATAAATTTGCGTCCTTGCGAGTTTGTCGGTCTCCGTTATAAAAAACATTTAGTATAAAATCCCTCTCTCATTAAGTCCTCGCTTAACGACCGCTTTTTTATTTAAAAGCCGCAAAGAAATTCGTACGAGCTTTTACACAGAAATTCTAAATGGCAAGCTTAGAATAAACAGATATGGGGTGACAAGCTCTAGAATTATATACTAAGTTAAAGGAAAATATATTTAAGTACAACGACAAAAGCATGCCTAGTATATAAACGAGTTAAAATTGAAAAAGTTTATCATTTAACTTAACCTTTAAAAACTGTATATTTTAAACGGCTGAACAGATTTTCTTCAAACATAGCTGAAAATAATCTCGATTAAACCAGCTTCCAAAAAAAAGTAACTACATTAAAATCTGTCCATTCATTTAGCTCCTACGATCATGTCACCTACAGCATTGACAGGCAAAGAGGTCGATCTTTTAACACATCTCTTTTGCTGAGGTTAAAATGGGGTTAAGTAATGCGACTCGTCGGAGCTTGTCTAATAAAAGTTTAAGCATTGATTCTCTCTTCCTGCTCATTAACATTTTATACAGCAACCCGTTGGCGATTCTCTCACGACCTTTAAATGGTCTGTGCAAAACTACTATAACCTCTTCTGATCGAAACTTGTAAAGGTGGACCTCTAATGGTTGGTCTGCGCGCTTTAATATTCTCAACAGCTCAGACGTCGTAAGCAAACTTTTGTACATATAGACCAAAGACATTGACCATATAAATATGATGACTTCATAATTTTGTATTTTTCTACCTACAATTTAACAGATAAATAACGTTTATTTAGGGATTTAAAACGTCGCGTCGGTTGGAATATCCAATCTAAAGCTAACATTATGGTCGCTGTGTGGAAGGGTGGATTTTTATTTTAAACTCGGTTTACTATTAGAAAAGTACGGGGTGGACTGACCACTGGAGTATGAGTAATATTCGCGTAAACATAAGAAATCCTAAAAATCTTATCTTCAGAGATTAATAAAGACCAAAAAATCCAAACACGTTGCTTGACCTAATTTAAAATCAAGCAATATAAAAGTGAACACTTAATTTCCACTGCCGTCGACTAATAACGTGGTTCAATAAAAAAAATAGTCTCAGAGTTGCAAACGCTTCATCATTGGCCTCGGAATATAAAATATGGATGCGTCATTTGAACTTAATTTTATAATAGTCCAGAATAGTCTGTAAACTTGTTTGTGATCCATATTTTAGATTATATACCTAATTATCTATTGTCTGGCGAGTGTGTGAACTTATTAATTCATTTTAACGCTTGTCTTGAGTATATAAAACATTTTAATAAAATACAAACTTATTTTTGTAATAAAAATAGAAAAAGTTAATTATGAAGCATAAACAATAAAATGTGAATAAAGTATATTAAATATTTATTGCAATACATAAATTAGAATAACAAGAACAAATAGCAATTACCAGCACGATAGGTCACCGTGAGATCACGGATTTAAAATTGGACGACAATGTCAAATCAAAATAACGACGAGTATCGCCTAACGCAGCGTTTCTGTAGAAAAGTAACTAGGGGTCCGCGAATTAGTCACATTTGTCATTGAATTGCGGAGAATGCCTGATAACAAAATATCCGACCACATTGAAGATGAATTCATACACAGAATGATTTCTTATGTTTACGCGAATATTACACATTGGAATAAAACTAATATAAACGGAATTTATCGCGGTATTTTATTCTAGCCGCTTAAGGTCAAGAGCAACGCCATTTTTACACGCTTTTTATTAACTTCACCTGTATGTTTGTTTGTATGTTTAACCGACTCCTTTGGGCGCGATTTTGACCCACTTTAAACGGCCAGATTTCGTTCAAACTTTGTAGATTTATCGAGGACCGATGACAATACAATAATTTAATAAAAAAAAAATTAATAATAATAATAATAAAATAATAATTTAATTTAATTAATTATTGATATTCGGGTTAGGAATTAAAATTGTACTCTCTGGATCTTCGTTAATTATAGGGCATATCGTAGTATCTAATAGTGTCAATAGATGGCGCTTTTTTGATGTTCGGGTTTAAAATTAAAATTATACTCTCTGCTACAATATATTTATATTTTAACTAAAAAATGAAAAATAAATAATAGTTTTAAAAAAACTAAAAAACACGCTTTTATAGAAAGTCTAACTAAAAAATTGAAAATAAATTTGAAGAAAACAATGTATTTTATTGTAAAAAAAGCGTGGGGTGCTTTTTAAGATACTATCTAAATGATAATCCTTCTACTCATATGTGTCAATATAATATTGATTACTATTGACACCATGCACCGCACGCTTTTTTACAATAAAATACATTGTTTTCTTCAAATTTATTTTCAGTTTTTTAGTTAGACTTTCTATAAAAGCCTGTTTTTTAGTTTTTTTAATTAATAATAAAAAAATACTGGGTTATGGCATTTAGGGCCCCTTCAGCCCAGTTCCCGTGCTGCCCCTGCGACGGAACTGGTGTTAACACATTTTCAAACTGCGTTCTAGAATGTTCGCACATCGTTGTCGCAACGTAGGAGCTATTTAATCTCCAGCGAAACCGCCGACATGAAATTTAATATTAATTCAGAACTTTGCACGACACACCAACAGCTAGTTTGTCTCGCACCGCCTTAATAACGACGCTCTCCAATCCTATATTTTATTTGTAATAGTCGTCGTATTAAAATTGCAATTTTATAGCTTCTGGTAGTAGGATATTCATACCCGCCCGGATAGCGACCACTGTGCACATGTTAAAACCTGCCATAGTGACCCACACACCTTGTGTGGATCGCGTTCCAGGATCAGCCAGTGTATATCCGGTTCTCGACACGATCAAAGCCTCTCGGTTCGAGGGTCTTGCGACACGATTTGATGACACGATTAGTTGTAGTGGATATAGGAGTAGGTATATCCCTGAGCTTACATCGGCCATCTGCCTGTCATGCAGCAGATCCCTCAATTTATAAATGCTTCTTCCCTCTTCGGAGACTGGAGAAGCATTTATACAGGCCGGCATGATTCTGGTGGCTGGTGTTTTTAGACTGCACTACGCTTACTATCAGGTGTAGTGCAGTCACTATGCCGTTTTCGGATAAAAAAACATTACTTTTTGATACGTCTTTTGAAAGAGGGACGTTTTTCAAATGGATGATAAAGTCACTTCCAATGCAAACGTCGAACGCATGATGTCGTAATGGACGCGTAACTGAAACAACAGTATTTACACAACCTGCTTAGCGGCAGAAATAGGAGGGACCTACCACCTAATAAACATAATCACCAACAAAAGCATCCGCTAAATTTTTATTTCAAAAGCTTTCCGTAGGGGCCCAATAATACCGTTATTATTGCTTATAACATTCCTCGGTCGGTTAATAGAAAACTTAATTCCCTTATTTTCTTAAATCCCTGTTTCGATAACAGTGTGACCACGCTATAAGACCACACATTCCTTTTTACTAATATTGTGTGGGATATTTAAAATGGACATAGGTTACGCACCATTATTTTACGTTGGGAAATCCTTTATGGCTATCGCTCCGCCGCATAGCCAGTCGGTGCGGTTATGTCCGACTCCCACGAACTAAAACCCAACGATGTTCCTCCGGGTGCGCTTGTTCGGTCGGGGCTGCGTGTATGCTTTGGTACTCGTCCGCATAAACATAATAACTATAGTTTACCCACCTTTTTTTATTAGCTTGTACAATGAAACGGGCAGGTCCCTCACCTGATGGTAAGCGCCACACAGCGCCTGCCTGTTAACAGAAGCAACACCACACAGAACTTTGAATTACAAAGCACTGCATGGTACTGGACAGCGTTTGTCTACCCGAGACATATTTTTTAAGTCTCATTTCACTGGCTCCAATGTCTTTCAAACCGGAACACAACAGTCTCGTCAATTTATGCTTGGCGCCAGAAATAAACAAAGCAGTGGTATAAACACAAACGACCTCGCATACGAGAGATTTTCCGACCACCTATATAGTAAAGTACTAGGGGTTTCAAGAAGCTGGTTATGAAACCATATGCTACAACTTCGAACCCCGTACTGAAACAAATGTATGTGTGATCTATCGCCACATTAAATGACCAATATTTGTAATTTAGATTTTTATTTATTTATTTAACTTTATATACAAATGTATACAGTTGGACTACGGTAGACTTAATGCTAGAGAATATTTCGTTAATTTTTTCGTGTCATTAAGTTTGTATGAATTTTTTTATCCAAGAATTTCGTATCTTGTATTGACACTACACCGTCGTGCTGAGTCGAGATGCACACGGCTTACGACGCAGTGTGGCTCCGAGATAAAGCCGTATATTGACCACATCGAGTTGTAAAGACGCCGGCTTTCGACCCCGGACGCGGTTAGTCCCGGTTAAAATTATATAGGTGTTTAAACGAGGGCTGTTTAGAATGGATATTGTTAGTCGATGTAGTTTGGTTTAGAGAGTTTTGTTTTGACAGACATTTGAAGGTCGCGTCAAGTCAGACGCGCGTCAGTAACTTTCTCGTCTGTCAAAGTCCTCTTAAAAGCGCTAATGACGCTACTAATAGTATCTCAGTTTTACTAATCCATGTATGGCTGAACCTTTTTCATATATGCTGGTGGGAGGATACTTGTATCCGACCGGATAGCGACCACCGTACACTGGTGCTAAAACCTGCCGTAGTGGCCCACCTTGTGTGGGTCGCGTTCCAGGGTCAGCCAGTTCTATACGGTATATCCGGTTCTAGGATCTATTCCCATCCCTTTTCCTTTCCCTCCTCCTTGGCCCATTGGCTGGCCGGCATGATCTTGCCGACCTACGATGGACACATTGTTTATCGTTGGTCGACACTATTCCTGGATTGCGCTACACTAACCATCAGTTGTAGTAGCGTAGTCACTTTGCCGAGCCAGGATTAAAAAAAATATATAGATGTTGTTTATTTATGGTGATGAGTGGTGCCATGGTGGATAGAACATGATGGGCTCATACTAGCGACCCGCCCCGGCTATGCACGGGTAAAAATATGTTTGTTACGACATCACATTACAAATCTTTGAATTTTTCCCTTTTCTGTACTATAATATGTATGTATTATACATATAAACCTTCCTCATGAATCACTCTATCTATTGCTGAAAACTGCATTAAAATTCGTTGAATAGTTTAAACGATCTAAGCGAACAGACAGCGGAAGCGATTTCATTTTATACTATGTAACGATAATAAATCGATAGGTTATAAATAATATTCATACCATTTCTGGTCTAATCACATTAAAAACAATCTGTAGCTATCAAAAATGCACATGATACACAAACATCCAGAGCATCCGGCTGGTTACATAATGTTATTGGTCAAGAACGATATCAATTGATATCAGTTGACCCACACAACTTGCGGTCCGGGGCGTCAGAGATGTGACCTAAAGCCGGATTTGGAGTTCAAGTTTGGGGTTTATAGAAAATGGTATTTGTCATAATTGGCCTATACTATAACAGCCTTATATTTTAGTTTTAAGGGGTCAAACATACTATCTGGATAGGTAAATTCAAAAGTTTTAAAACCGACTTAGAAAAATAACACTATGTAGTTTTGAAGAAGTTTTTAAATTTGTTTTTAAACTTTTTATTTCTCAATTTTATGTGTATGTACAGCTATGGTATATCAAATCCAACTCAATATTACAATCACCAAGGGGCCAAATATCTATAATTAGTGGCGTATATTATCGCAATCCTACAGACAAATGCACCGGGGACTTCTAAACTGTTTCGTAATAAGGGGTCATGCCAGAGTTATGACCCACATAGATATTTCACTTGATTTGTTTCTTTAAAGCATATTCTTCATGGTAATATAACTTAAAGGGTTTAAATTCTATTATAATTATTGAGTAAGCCACAGAACAGAGTACCGGCCAAATACCGTGGGATCACCAGTAGCGCCTCAGTCTTATTATTGGGGACATTTTGCATAACTTTAGAATGATTGAAGAAAGATAAAATACAATATTTACAGTTTTTACAATCAATAAATGGTTTTTCAGCTCTAATAATGACGACATTGGCCGAATTATTAAACCGTGAACACGGTCACTCAGGTCATTCACAAAGGTTGATTGCTTGGTACAATTTTTTTTTTTATATTTTAAATAAGACTTGCTTTGCTCGAGACTCCAGGCGCCTGAATGTTCTGGAATGAAAAGCGGCTGACATAACGATCTCCCCATGTATCTATTATTACTTTTTTTATAGAAATGATGAAGCAAGTAGGTCACTTGAGAGTAAATGATCCCTCCCGCCATTTAAACACCCCTAATTACGTGATAGAGATTAGGAAGGGTTTGGGCCTCCAAAACGTACGAAACGCTTCAGCAAATATTTTTTTCCTATGTTTATTTGAGTTTCACAACATAATAGCATCGAAATGCGTTCAGCCGTGTTCACGTGATGTTAGCAGACACACAGACTTAAGTATAAGTAAAATCATACCATTATTATGTGCCATATATTATGTTTATTATGGACGTTTTTTTTTAGATTTTACCTATTGGTGAAGCGACTTCACCACGGAGGCTGCAAACGAGCTTAATGACAGGTTCAGACGTGCCAAATCGCGATTAACAAGAGACTTGAATCAAGAAAACCTGTATGGTATTGTTTATCAACTTGATTGAACGTCGTCTCAAATCCCATGAGATTTAGGAGTTGATCAACCAAAATCGAGCCGTGTGAGCTGTTACAAGTAGATAGTGAATAGGCTTTCACAAAACTCAATTCAATCCGTAGGACAAGTATAGAATTTACTCTTTTACTTAAAACATGAACACCTAAAAATAACATTAATGAATTTCCAGACGTATGTATTTCCTTTTTGGAGTCAGTGTAACTTTCAAAAATGGAATTGGACCACTATAACCTGTAGCGTAATGAATAGCAATAATTAGAGGGTGAAGACCTTTGCCTAGCAGATGATGGATAAAGAAAAAAATAAAAAACGCAGTCACAAATATAAACTACTTTTAAAACATCAATGATAACATTATCGTCGACGTTCAGTCTTTATACAAACGATGTCGGCTGCACAACCCAACATGTCGCTCATAGCATTTCATTCGTTTGTAGTAATGTTAAATTTTTACGCGATATGGTACGACCAGATGTATGTGGATCTACCAACGCCGGTGCACTTTCTCGAAGTCCCTTTGAAGGCGAGGACAATATTTCTCACTTACTGGTGCCTCGTGAGTGTTTTTAATTATTTTTATTGTAAATATTTATGAAAAAATAAACCGTGCGATTTAGGGAATCAATTGGACCTACTTACACAAAAAGGATCACAGTAAGTTCAAAATGAGGAACTGATTTTGTATTGCTAAATTTAATAATTGAAATTGATTTTAATACCGTATTTTTTTGCAAAATCGTACGTGGAATATATTTCATGCCCGAATTTCTGAAAAACTGCGAGAAAAAATTACAATTTTTAAATTATTGAATTAAGTAAAACAAAATCAGTATCTCCATTTGAACTTGCTGTGGGTTGGTTCCTTTTTGCGTAAGTAGGTCCAATTCCAGATGACGTCTTTTCTTTTCGATAAATCACATGAGTTGATCGGGATTGTAATGTAAGTAAATTTTATCTCTTCATTGGTGTATTGGTAGTAAGACTGGGAAACCAGTGAGGTTCAGGGCTCACATCCCAGATTGGGCAACGAAAATTTGTTTGAGTTTTCAATGGATAAAATCACATGAGTTGACCAGGAGTAAAATTTGTAACGATCGACACGCCCCCTTATCACATCATGGGGTGAAAATAGGTTCAGCGTACCGTGATGCGTGCACCAGAGGATACAAAATCTTATTCCAAAATTTAATAAAGGATATAAAAATGACTAGGCTAATTATTAAATTAGCCTAGTCATTTTTATTTCTAGTATTGTAGCCATGAATATACCTATCTATTTTTGGAAATGTCTCTATATTTGTGTGAACATACATTATGTTAGCGAATATGAATTGTGAAGTTACTGTCATGTCCCTTCCCTTTATCCTTTGTTCTTTTCACCCAAAGAATACTTAGAACTTAGCGAGTAAATAGATCTTATAGCTCGCTTTTGGAAAAAAAAATAGTATTTACGTCAGTATTACCACCCCGTAGTATAATTCCATAAAACATAAAATTATGGAAATCCGCAAAATAGACAACCTAGCCGTGTTAATGTCAGTCAACTAGCGCATTTTACTCACTGCAAAGTGAAGTTTCGGGTTTTAAGTGATACCTAAACTTAGTTAACTTCACAAAGTATTAACTCATCACCATTCATATTTTTAGCGTATTTTTTAGAGCAATGGCCGGCAAACGAGCAAGTGCATCACCTGGTGGTACATGATTTTTTTTTTTTTTATGGTATAGGCCGGCAATCGAGCAAGTAGGTCACCTGATGGTAAGTGATCTCCACCACCCATGTACGCCCACCACCAGAAGAATCATGGGCGCGTTGTGACCATAAAGGAAAGGGATAATTAGGGATAGGGAAGGGGAGGGGCTCTGGGCTTCCGGATATCTCACTCACCGTACGAAACGCAGCAGCAAGCCGCTACTTTACGTCGGTTTTCTGTGAGACAATGGTAATGACCCGGTCGAGCCAGCCCATTCAAGCTGTAGACAAAACTGTCTACAGCGTGGCTCTACCACTCATAATACCAGATCTCCACGCCGCCCATAATACCAGAAGAATTATGGTCGCGTTGCCGATCTTAAAGGAAAGGGATAATTAGGGAGGAATAATTAATTAATAATAATAATGTAATAATTGAGGAGGTAGGTATTGGGAAGGGAAGGGGAATTTGGGCCTCCGTAATTCACCGTATGAAACGCAGCAGCAAGCCGTTAGGTACTTTACGTCGGTTTTCTGAGAGACAGCGGTCGAGCCGGCCCATTCATGCTGTAGACAAAACAGTTTACAGCGTGGCTTTACACTAAAACTAAGGTTCTTGCTGTAAAATTAATTGTGTTCAGTGACTAATAAATTGTCTTTTTTTCATTCTTAAAGTTATTTATGCAAGTCGTGACTAAAATAAAATAAAAAACAATAAAACTGTTTACAGTGTCTTGTACCATAAAATTAATAATTAGCAACACTAAATAACATCGCCGCAGATGGGCAAATCAATGTGCGTCTGTCTGTTTGTCCGCTTATTTCTCCTAAAATAAGCAACGGATTAAAATGCCCTTTTCACTATTATTTAGAGAAATTATTCCTGAAAGTTTATATTATATACAATTATGACGCTATGACCCATAAGAGCAGGGCAGAACATGTCTGAGGTAAAACCGCGAGGGAAAGCTAGAAATATGTTGACGGTTTCACAAACTCCACTAAGAATAACAGCAAACGCGAAAATGTACAACTAATATGTTTTTCTTGCGCAGCGATAGCGCAGCGGGGAGTGGTACGGACCATCGACGCAAGTCGCAGGTTCAAAACCAGCCCCAAGAGCATGCACCATACGTGTACATTAATTGTTGAATATCGCTTGCTTTACCGCTGAAACATCGTGAGAACGCCTGCATACTAACTGCAACTAAGGCGTAACCCCTCTCATTCAGTAAATAATGCCCGTGCCCAGCAGTGGGACATGTATAACACAGGGCTAGTATTATTACTAACTACTACTATTATAATTTACTTTCAGATCCTGCAGACAGTATACTTCAGCATCGCACTCCTGAATGATATCTTGGGCAGTAACGCACCAGCTCCGAAAAAGGCGCCCTTAATAAAAAAAATAAAGGATACCCTCTTTAGCCTGTCTTTCCCCGTTGCTCTCTATGTATCCTCAGCCTTCTGGAGTATATATGCAATTCAGAAAGACCTTATATTCCCTGATGACATAGAAAGACTAATACCGAGCTGGATAAACCACACAATGCACACCTTGCTTGTGCCATTTATAATTATTGAATTATTATTTACAAGAAGAAATTATCCGACTAGAAAAGTGGGTCTTACGGTAGCTCTAGTATTCAATTTGAGCTATGTGGTGTGGATGCTTTTCTTGTATTTTGACAAAGGTGGATGGGTATATCCTTTGTTATACGTACTTGAATGGCCCATGAGAATTGCATTCTTTAGTTTTAGTACGTTTATTTTAGTAACTGTTTATATTATGGGTGAAAAGTTAAATTATTTAGTATCACCAAGTACAGCTGTGTATTCAAACGGTGTGTTTAAAAGCCATTGAATACTCTATTAAATGTTTTGGTATTTGTTATATTTTTGTATTACCTATAAATAACTTGAATACAAGATATACTTAGTTTTATTTATCTCTACCTACCACTATGGGAAACAAGAGAGTCTTTGGAAAATCACACATGAGTTACCCATTATTGGAATTTGTACCTAGTATAGCGATAGATACATTTTAGGTGAAAAATACTCAGAAAACCCCTGAGTGCAGTACTAGTGCACCTCCGCCTACCTCTTCGCGGATATAGGCGTGATCTTACATGTTTATGTGTGTTACTTAGTAAACTTAATAACTACACAAGGTAGGACTCTCGTATGCGAGGCCGTCTAGGTTGATACCACCGTTTTGTCTATTTCTGCCGCCAAGCAATAGTGTGTAAGCACTGTTATGTCGGTTTGAAGGATATTGAAGCCAGTGAAATTACTAGGCTGTATGAGACTTAACATCTTATGTCTCTAGGTGACGAGCGCAGTTCAGTGCCATGCAGTGCTTTGTAATTCACAGTTCAGAGTGGTGTTGCTTCTGTTTATGGGCAGGCGTGGCGCTTACCATCAGGCGAGCACCTTGCTCGTCTCATCATTCAATCAAATAAAAAAAACAAAAACTTTTTTATAGAAATAAAAATAGATTTATATAATTCATTTATATTACAACTTCAGATTCAAAACCTTTCACTATGAAGTTTAATTCTTCATCAATGTTATTAATCTTTCTTCGTCTTCGCTTCTTGCCCTCCCATTTTTTATGGACTAGACCCATAATATCAACACATCTGGTGTAAATTTGACATAAGCTCTTGTAAAATCTCAATACAGTGCTTGCCCCTTTCAAATACTGTTCAAAGAATGATATTGGATCGGCTTGATTTTCTAATTTAACTGCTGTATTATACACAAATGTACCATTATAGCATTTAAAATATTTTGTACCCGCCAATGGCTTCCTGCAAAGTTGATTCAAGTTGTTTAACTGTGATAAACAGCATTGAAACTGGGCAAATGAATGTATTTTTCTAATATCATAACTTTTAGGTTTTTTCTTAATCTTCTCATCTATTTCAAAATGTTTCAACAGTACACTGGCTGCTATCACACAATCTTCATACTGGACTTTATTTTTATTCAAAAACAACTCAGCATCATCAGAACTTTCATTGCTTGAATTACTTTTAAACTCCTCAATTTTCTTTGAATACTTATTATTGAAATGAAAATAGCCTCTAAATGTCCCAGTTTTTTCATCGATAACTTCAAGCATGATGTAGGAAATTAATAGGCTATGAACATTCCCTAAAGGGACATCACATTTCTCCACCCACCATAGCAAAGATACCATAAAAAGTTGGAAATTCGGAGGCAGTAACTCAAGTACCGTCATATCTAGCAATGGCATCTTCTCCTTGATAAAATGACTGAAACATGACTTCAATTGATCATCAGATAAATCCTGAAAAGATGTGTCAAAAGGTTTTGGTATAGAGTATTGTTGATCCACAAGAATCCTGCGGTAGGCATTGTCTTTTTCTCTACTGACATATATACAATTTTCTCTTGTGTAATCACACATAATATCAAAAGCATATCTCAATATAGGCAGTGTACAGATGAAGGAATCTTCATCTGCATAATCCTCAGCTTGTGGAGAACAGAAATGTAAACTATGTGTATAAAGGTTAATATATGCATGTGGTATGTTATTGTGTCGAATTCCTTTTGCAAACCACTCTGGCAAGCCTAATACTAAATGTTCCTCTACGTCACTCTCCTCTTTTGAACTCTCTGCATCAGATGATTCATCTTCAAACTCTGAATCAACTTTGGTGTCCATTTCTTTGACATTATCTAAAGACTTTTCATCATTCATTTCAATCTCAACATTTATTTCTTCATCAGTAAATTGATCATCATCACCTACAAGATCTGGAAAATCAAATTCAAATCTTTCTTCTAAAATATTATCAGAAATGTTGAAATATTCAAGAGACCTGCAATTTTTTTTATAATACCCTTCAATACTTTTTTTCATGATTGCTAGAACCTTGCCTTTTTGATTTTTCTTCAATCTTCCTAAGATTTTTGATATTGCTGTGTCCAATGTTTCATTCTGAAGCCATTTGAACAGACCATGGATACATCTTTGTTGTTCATTCTTTTTCTTTTTACTTTTTGGAAGTTTCAACTGTGAAAAGAATTTATTAAATACTTTCTTCTCTACATAATCATTACCCAACAAAGTTGCTAACAATGGAAGCATTTCCTCTTTCAATCCCCCAAAATGTTTGGTCAGTTGGTCTACTCTGTAAATTTTGCATTCTAGTACAAAAACCTTTTTGCCATTTTCTTCAATAGGTATTGGTTTAAAATCTAGTGTATTAAAAGGAATATACAAAACATTATAAATGAAAAAATCTGAATCATAGCTCAGTACTGGACAGTCAAGATGCCTAGCCATCGCTGCTATCTCATCGTCTGCTTCAAATTCACAAATAGTGTAAGGTACTTCCATTTCTCTAATAACTTCCTTAAAAACATCCCTAAGTAACATTGGGAATATTTGTAAGCCGCCCTGCGTGACAGGATCGAGTCGTGATGCACCATGTATCTTGGATCTGAGCCTGCTGTATGCAGTTTTGAGCTTTCTACTTTCATAGCTTCCATCAAATAGGACGTATGATGATATATTACACTTTCTCAGATTTTTTAAAAATAATTTAACGTACGATGCAAATTTGTCGTAATCTCCACCGAAGGCTGAGAAACAATTGAGAGATCGGTACAACTGAGCGCAAAGACTGTGCCCATCTATAACCAAACTCGAATCGTGAAGAAAAAATGTTTTTAAAAACACATCTTCGTTAAAGTTTATATACGTCGTCAAACCTCGGACCCCCATCTTTATACAACTGGGTGATTAAAGCTATCTACTTATTATGTCGTAAAAACATAAGGAAATGTTTAAGGAGCTTAAACAAAAACAATTTATTTGAGGTTATAATCAGTGTTTTCACTTTCAAAAATAGTTATGTCCTAGATTTTTTTAGAAAATATCAAAGTGTCTAAAATTCCCTTAAAATGTATTTAGAAATCCCTTAATTTATGGCAAAACCAACTATATCTATAATCCACCTAGCACGACCATCCATATCCGTATAATACATGTTTAGTAATCCCAACTTTTTAATGTATTGTAAATATGTTTAGTGGCTAAGTGTGTTTAAGCGCTGTTATGCACTTGTGAATATGGCTTAAGTTCCGCATTAGTGCCACAATATCGTCGTAGTAGTGAAATAGGCAGATCATGTTCGGCTTCAATGCCACAATTTTTCCCCCAAAATTGCGAAAGATCACCTAACTTGGAGAAATCGATTTTGAAGGTATATATTATTTGAAGTTATACAAAAGTGTTGCGAATTCAATAGAATTTTGGAACGAAGTTCCTTACGGCAGGCTTGGAGGGGATAGGGATTTCGCTGCGTGACCGAACTGAAAAAAATGTGATAGTAAAACCGTAAGAAAAAACCGTAAGAATAAAAGCGTTAAATGAGACGTGCGCATGCGCGACAGTCGCATAACCAGCCAGCGTTAGTTCCTTTTTTAAAATGAAATTCACTCAGCCAGTTATTGAAGTATTTTTAAATCTCCTTTTAATTAAAAAATCGGTAGAATTCGGTACACTTACAAATAAAAAATAATTATTTTCGGAAAAACTTAAAGTAAGTTAAATAAAGTAAACTTAAGTAAAAACAAGGCAAATCAGAGACAGATAAATGTTTTACTTGTTTTTTAAAGTTAAACCGTTTTTATCTTCATAATCAGTCATCTTTGGTTGAATAGATATATTCGAAGCTTTTTTCACGAATGTTAGAACCAGCGTGTTCTTTAAGGGTAGCAGTATTTACAGCATAAACCCCTCAGCCCTCACACGCAAGGTGTGTGAGTCACTATAGCAGATTTTAACACCATGAGTACAGTGGTCGCTATCCGGACGGAAATGAACATACTACCATCAGTAAAATATTCATATTGATATATTCTTTATTAATCCGACTGTCATAAACTCGTATACAACATACTTTTTGTATGTTGATGTATTTGACCGATTAGTGTTCGTACAATGAACAAGTGTTGAAGATTTATTTATATTATGTATGTTTGTAACGACACAAATATTTTGTAGACAATGTGCAGATTTTCAATATAGTATTCACCTCGCCTTCCTTGAAAAGAGACATTATTTTTAATACCAGTACGCGTGTTACTCGTCCATTAATAAAAAGAAAAAAATTATACGTATGTACTCTATGTACTACTACTACTACTATTCTTCCATAGTCTACTACAAAGAGTATCAGTATATCAGTTCTCTACTACACCAACTACTAATTGGTATTTTTTTGGCAGGAAGGCCCTAATTTTCAAATTGCATCTGGCAACACTGTTCCAATATTTTCTATTTTCCAAGCCGGTTCGTACTTCGTCGCCGCGTGTGGTTTTCTAAGTCGATACACGTTTTCAGTGAATTAAAACTAAAAGAATTATAATTCTAAATTTACGAGGAATACGTTTTGCATTTTGCATTACACAAATAAAAGTATTGTTTACGTGTTTCTAAAGGTACGTTATAAGCCAAAATGTTAATACGTTGTTACCTCACGTGGTTAGTATGTACATACATATTTAGAATTATTTGTTTTCAGTTATAAATTGGGTAAAAACAATGACTGACGAAAAAGAAGTCGCGCCGGAGACCAACGGACAGGAGAATGAAGATAAAAATGACAACGTGGAAGAAGAGTCAGAGCTCGAAACTGCCATTATACGTCAAGTAGAGTATTATTTCGGTAGGTGTCATCATCTTGCCAAAAAATTAACTACACCGTTTTGTAGTAGATCTGTTTGCTATTTATTCACTAGAATATTAGATATATACTCATTCCAAAACTTATCGTTTTGTAAAAGAGAAATTTGTAGGTTGTGTTTATATGTTTGGTTGACAGGTTATGTATCCATGTAATACCAATATGTTAACTAGACATTAATATTTATTGCTATATCACTAATATTGTGTAATACAGCAGTACCTAGATAATACTTTGAATCTGAACAGTACAATGTATTACAATGACAAGTCATCAAAAGTTTTAGGAGAATTCAAATTTCATAAAAATTTATATAAACATGTTCATAGGTCTTTCAATATGGGTAAAACATGGGAAAGTAATAAAATTTGTTTTCATTTGTTTTGTGATCTGTATCTTATTAGATGCAGTAATATAAATATTTTTAATCTCTTGGATGTATTCATAATTGTTGTCCTTAACCACTGCTGTTTGTGGGAGAAATAGATAACACGGTTGTAAGTACCCAGAGAGACTCAAACAATAACATGATAGACTTATCAACTGTCCATTTACCTCAGGTGATGTAAATCTCCCACGCGACAAGTTCCTGCTTCATCAGATCAAGCTGGATGATGGTTGGGTGCCTATTGAGGTCCTAACCACATTTAACCGACTTAAAAAACTAAGCAGTGATGTTGTAGTCATTGCCAATGCACTTCAAAAGTCTACCAGTGGGCTGTTGGAGGTATGTCCATACATTCTATTTTAAGTGTTTTAATGAATACATATTATAACATAAGAATAATAAATACATTTATGATACATTATCGTGTTATATTTTCAGGTGTCAGAAGATAACAAAAAAGTAAGACGTAGTTCTGAGTTCCCATTACCAGAAATGAATGAGGAAAGACGTAAGGAACTTTTGGAAAGGACTATTTATGCAAAAGGTTTTGCCAAGGATGCCACTATGGATGAACTACTGACATACTTTAAAGATTTTGATGAGATTGAGAATTTAATCATGAGACGTTACACGGACAAAACGAAGAAACGGCTGTTCAAGGGATCAATATTCGCAACTTTCAAGACTAAAGAGGGGGTAAATAAAACTATAAATCTCACTCGTAGCCTTTACATTTGATCTAAACTTGCAAATAAGTTCATAGTTCTAGGTTTGGTATTAAATTACTATTGACAGCATCAAACAATTTTGTAGTGCTAAAAAACAAATAATAATTCAATAACTAGTATTTTATTCCACCAACATGATATCAATTACAAATCCACTTCATCATAGTTTTAATTATGGCTACAAAATCTTTTTCTGTTTCAAAAACTACTAAAACTTGTACCTAACCATCTGATATACCAAGATAATGTGTATCGGTACCACAAACCATAGTTTATTTTATAAGAAGTACATTACTATGACACTTAGATCTGAAACCTGGACTCCACAATATTGTCAAGTTCAAGCAAACAATCAAACCCAAGACCACTCCCTTCACATCAGCTGCTCACCCATTGTCCCACTGAACCATTGTCAATTATTATTTGTATATATTCACTTTTAATTAATAACATATTGACAATATGTTTTGTTTCCTTATAGTGTAAAGTGATGTAATTAAAATGGCACTCATATAAAATGCGTAAATATTCTTGGCCGATCTGAACATAGTAAGGGATAGTATTGTGGCCAATATTTTCAGACTACAGGGTGATGGGAAGTGTCAAGGGTGGGTGAAGTAACAAACTTCAGACTGGCTGACTAATTTTGCTTGTATTATTGCACTTGCACTCATTGTACCTGTATTCCTTGAAGGGGTAGTCAGAGGTGTTACCGATACACCCACGGTTCCCCAAGTTTATTTTCGTCCCATTATTACGGGCCGAGCCTATCGCCAACACCCGGCCGCAATTACAGACTCCGGGTTGATACTGAGCAATCCCATATAGAAAAATCCGATGACACTTTTGTCCTCCATGGGAGTCGAACACGAGACCTCAACACAGCAGTTGTACCGCGTACGCATTACAACTGTGCCACCAAGGCAGTGCTTGAATTGTATTATAAACATAATCAATTATTTTATAAGACGAAGGAATTTCAAAAACACAATCAAAACTATTTTCATATTGCAGGCTGAAAAGTTTATAAGCAATAAAGGACTTAAATACAAGGACACTGAGTTACTTATTTCGTGGCAAGGGGATTATATAAAGCAAAAACAACAAGAATACATAGCTAAAAAGGATTCAAAAGATAAGAAAATAAAACAAAAGGAGAAGGTAATAGTTTCATGTATTATGTACAGAATCAGATGTACCATTTCAAATTGCGAATACATGTTCGAAATTTTGAATTTGTTTTTTAAATTTTTTTACTTTTAAATATGATTGAAATCATGAGCATACAATAATAATCATTGTTATGGCTCATTACAAATTAAATATGTTCGAATTTAAAATGGTACAATGGCTATCTAGTAATACAAAAATACAAGTTTAAAATTTCTACAAGCCTTTGTTCTCAACCAAGCCTGCATTAAAGAAAATTATAGGTCGAAAGTCGTTTCGAAAGATTAAGCTACCTCCATACCACATCAAAATCTGTTCAACAATTTAACTGTGAAAAATAGGAAAAAAAATAAAATGATGAAACAATTCACACTCATCGGATTGTATGTCTGTTCATAAACAAAAGCAACATGTCCCATTAGGGTGGGGCCAAAAAAACTTATTTTTTTTCCTCAGTTACCATGAAAATATCGTCTGAGATGAAGAAAAACATGGGTGCGTGTACTTATGTACGCGCGTGAGAAGTTATACTTCTTTGTTATTTATTCAATTTAATAGCAAATATTAAAAATTAATATTATTATTTGATGTTCAATTTTAATTTTTATCACAAACTTTTTATTAAATGTTTTTTAAATTTATTTCTTTATTTTGTGAATATTAAATAACCAATAATAAGTATTTAACATTAATAATTTAATAATATTTAGTGTTAATTATATTAAATAAAAGTATTTTAATTTATATCAATAAATAATACATACGGATAGTTAACCTCAATTATATTGGAGCACTTGAAAAAGTATATAAGCACAATTTTTTTCACTAATATTCACAAATAGTAAGTAATATCAATCAAAATATAAATAAATAAATAATACATACGGATAGTTAACCTCAATTATATTGGAGCACTTGAAAAAGTATATAAGCACAATTTTTTTCACTAATATTCACAAATAGTAAGTAATATCAATCAAAATATTCAATTTAAATCACTACTGAATATAATTTATTAGCACATATATAAATTATAAAGGACATTGTCAAAAATGGCCTATGAATCAACACGCATGAAACATTTACTATAATAATAATTATTATTTATAATGTACATTATAATTATTATTATAGTAAATGTTTCATGCGTGTTGATTCATAGTTTCAATAGAACGGACACTTATTAATTTCGAAAACAATTTAAAAAGTATTCACTTCCGTCATAGTCCTCGGTATTATAATTTTTGGTTCAAATTCGGGTTTTTAATAGGCAAAGGTATTGTAGCTCATACAGCCAAGTCTTTGTAACAACACTCTTAAGCTTCGCATTGTTATGCATTTCGCCAAAGACAAGTGTAATTTATTCTCAAGTCTTCACAACAACGATGAAATATCGTAACATTAATAATTTAATAATATTTAGTGTTAATTATATTAAATAAAAGTATTTTAATTTATATCAACATATCCACTCGACATGATAGAAGTACATTCTACTCTCTTCGCGTTTATGCGAGCCTGGTACTTTTTACGGCAACATGTTCCGAATAAGAAAAAACCTAAAGAGTTTTTCTTTGTCTAAATCGTCATTTGTTTATTAATTACGGCTACTTTCACTCTCATCATTTTTTCTTAACGCGCCTAACTTCATACTGTTAATTTTTTGTGTCACAGGTGCGCGCGCATCTTAAAATTTCACTCTCATCATTTTTTCATAACGCGCCTAAAGAAGTATAACTTCAAAAATTCTGGTAAATTTTGAGCCTAAATATTAATGTTAAGAGGTGACTCATCGTACTTTTTTATTTCCCATTTAAATAACATAGTTTTTTTTTTTATTTTTAATACACTTGAATGAAGAATGTCTCGCGAAAATCAAAACATATTCTTGTAGGAAATTTAACGATCCACAAAAGTGGTCTGAGATGATTTTTCGCTAAGTTGACTCATTAAGAAGTTATTCGAGGTTAAACCAACCTTAAATCGTAAAGAATAACTTTGACTATTTCTTTTAATTTATCACAAAAAATAGTTCTGTGCTTCGGACATATAAACAATGATAACAATATATTAACATTTCAGGACCAAGAGAAAGATAAAGATGACTTTACACTTCCAACGGGGACGATACTGCACTTCACGGGGTGTTCAGAAAAAACAACCAGAGAACATGTGAAGGAAGCCATCACTGCACTAGGTATCGTATTGAATTGCTTTGTTTTTTATTTATAACATCGGTCACCAAACAAGGACTCTCGTGATGATAAGGGGACTCAGGTGCCCATGTACACCCATAATATTAGTCACTCGTGCATATGTTGCTGACCTTAGATGGAAGGGAGTTGGTGGGGGGATTTGGGTCTCCAGATATTTGATAACATATTTGTCACTCAATTAGACTAGGCTGTGTGAAAAAAAAAAATAGCTTAAGCTAAATGCAATAGTAATACGCAATATTAAATAGAAGTAATTTTTGAGCAGTTTTGATTAAAAAAAAATATTTTAAGTTTCTAACCATTATTTAGAACCGCTAAGCTAAGTTTAAATGTAAAAGTAAGTGTATTTTTTCTGAGTCAAAGGCGTATGAAAAAATTTGATTTGCTGAGTTTTAGATACTCTATTCAATTTGCGAATGAATACACCCAATGGTCACACACAAACTCCTGATCCCACATTAGGATAACTTGTCACATGGGTACAGGTTATCAGGAACTATGAGGGACTGTCATGCCATCCCCAGACTTAAAATTAATATTACACTCATTATTCTCGCGGGAATCGAACCCGCGGATTTCGTTTCACAGCCGGCTAATCACCAATAAAAAAATTGTCTGCATTTTTGATATGGCGTTACGTATGTTTATTTGCAATTGAACAATAAATAATCACACAATATTAGAATTTAAGCAATTTGTTTAGAGAAAACTTAGTTTCTGACGTCTGCTTCTTGAGATGTATAGATGGGTTGTCACGACTGTAGGAAGTGTAATCGTAGGCGATCGTCTTGTTGACAAGCGTGATGATGTGCAGAATGTCCAAACTGTGGTGGTACTCGCTCAGAATTTTGCAAAATGTTTGAATCATCCAACTCCCGCGGTAATCTCTGTACGACACGTAATCTGAAAAAAAATCGTTGAATTATAAACATAATATGCTTTGTAATTCAAAGTTCGGTATGGTGTTGCTTCTGTTTATGGGCAGGCGTGGCGCTTACCATCAGGCGAGCGCCTTGCTCGTCTCGTCATTCAATCAAATAAAAAAAAATACTTGAGAACTCTGCATACGAATTAAGTCCTAACAACCCGCATCAGACAAGATTGGTGAACTAAGTCTTAACATACCACCTAGTGAAACATTAATGCTAATGAGATTACCTTCTACGGTTGAGAATAGAACTAGGAAATCTCCATGTGTTGGTACAGTTATTGCCGCCTCGCCTGATCCGTCCAGGTATACTCGTTGTCCACCGTCCTTACTGTCTCCACGACACGCCTGGTATTACAAGTTGACATTAGAGTACATATATGACTCGATTATTTTTATTATTTCAATCAATAAGCACTCTTTTGTATATTTCCGCCAAGCAATAGTGTGTAAGCACTGTTATGTTTCGGTTTGAAGGACATTGAAGCCGGTGAAATTACTGGGCATTATGAGACTTCACATCTTATGTCTCGGGGTGACGAGCGCAGCTGAGTGTCACGGAGTGCTTTGTAATTCAAAGTTCTGTGTGGTGTTGCTTTTGTTTATGGGCAGGCGTGGCGCCTTTCTTTCTTTCTTTCTAAATCTGCTGGAAGGGATAGCTGTCAAATGACGGAAAAAGGATTCACGACACGACATGTTGCGTTACAAGACGGTCACGCCGTTATAGTGCACGCGTGCGAGGGAGATAGTGGGATCTACGCGCCCACCTTTGCTCGTACCAATATTTAAAACATGAACTGTGGCCTAATTTATTACCTAAATTTAATTCTGTTTACGCAAATTAACTTCTTTTTAACACGCTTTTATTAGCTGCATATGTATGTTAGTATGTAATGGAAACTTTGAAAGTAATTTTGACCTCCTTCAAAAGTCAGTCCTTCAATAGGTAGGTACTAAAAAAAAACTAAAAAATTAAAAATAAATAATAGTAAAAAGACTAAAAAAAAACGCTTTTATAAAATTCCTACTACAAATAGAAAATAATTTTTAATTTTTGACGAAAAAAAAATATTTTAATGTAAAAAAAAGCGTGGGGTGTTTTTTAAGATATTATCAAAATGAATAATCCTTCTACTCATATCTGTCAATAAAATATTTATAACTATTGACACCATGCACCCCACGCTTTTTTTTTACAATAAATTTTTTTTTTCCCCTAATTTATAAAAATAATATTTGTTATAAAAGCGTGTTTTTTAGTTTTTTTTTAACTATTATTTATTATTATTGCCGATTAAATATAAAATAATGTATAAAATTAGACATTTTTAAGTACCCTTTTACTTGATGTTATCACTAGATCACCATGTTATTGGATAATAATGCAAGATACAAACCTGAACCAAGAATACTTTCGGTTTCAACACCAATGAGCCGCCTTCAAATTTGGCGGTAAGTTTGCTCAAGTTGTACGGGCCATCTGCAGCCCACAATTCCCCTCCAGAAAAGCCGTGGGTCAAAATGGCAACGACCACGCAGGATGTCTCACTATGATCTCTCGCAACAACTGGAAGATATTGTTGAATAAATATAAAAACATTACATTTAGGTTGACTGGCAGAGAATGCATCCGGCATTAAGTCCGCCTATACATTTATGTATGAAGTGTGTAAAATAAATAAAATAAAAAAAGGTTTTGATTTTTCGTTTTTGAAATTTCGTCGTATCTCTGATAATGAAAAGTAATAGAGACTCGGACTACGTACGGACTGACTGACTGTATAGCTACAGATACTCAGATCTCACAAGATTTCACCCATCTAAAAAGCGTCTAACGCGCACAGCACGCGGTCAGATATATACGATGTGTTTATACGTGTATAGTCTAAATTAACATTAGCATGTCGCTGACGCGAAACCAAAAGTTTACCCCTACCAAAAAGTGCTCAACGCGGCTAAAGAAGTTTTCAAAAGTGATTATTAAGTCTTGCTCGTTTAAAAGTATAATACTGAACGCTACTGTTATTGTGCGATTGAACTGCTCACGCCATATTTTGATTTGATACTTTATGTTATTACACACTTTTTGTAGAAATATAGGGGAACATAATGGCATTATCTACATGATGACCTTTGATTAAATTCAGTTTTAATCGCGACACTTTGCCATATCTTTTAGATCGATCTCATGATCCACAAGAATACTAGTTTATTCAGTAACTATTATATTTTGCTTCCAAAATGAATCTTTGCTATAGGAAATTCCAAAACTTCTTTTTGTGTGTCGAATACGGCCATCGTGCAGTTGTGTTTTGTGTGCATGCCTATTCCCTGCCTACCAGACCTTCGGTCATGTCCGAGCGAAGTTCCGGCATACCTCCTTTCCCCGGGGTTAAGATGAACACAGATTGTATACATATGCACTTACGCCTGTAATCCCGTAAGGAGTAGGCAGAGGTGTAACCCACATTTCGCCCAGCATATTTCCATCTCATGATGTGATAGGGGACTAGTCTATCGCCATACCGGGCACATTCCAGACTCCGGGCTGATACTGAGCAATTCGTGATACAAAAACCAATTATCACTTTAATCCCGGACCCGGGATCAGGGATCGAACCCGAGACTACAGTCCAGAAGTTATCCACGTAAAAATTATACTTACATTCCTCGATTATTTTAAATATCTGCTCACGACGTAAATCTTTGTACACGGTTGCTTCGAATTTAAGATCGGTGAACACTTTGTGCAAGCTTACGACGTCCGCATTGGTGCCAACCCTGGCTGGCAGTGTTTCACCGCTGGGGAGAATTCAGATTGTTATAAAGCGAGCAAAGTGGCTCTCTACTGACCACTTTTCGCCTCTACGGTAAACGTGAAGTGACGGGTGGCGGACCACGTCGCCGCCATTTGAGCATTCCTGGATGTTCCCATTACGTTCCCAGGGTTTTTTTTTACAGTCACACACACACAGTCCTGACCCCACAGTAAGATACGAGTCTTGTGTTGTGGGTATCAGGAACTACGAGAGAATTTCGGTCTCACAACACCCAGACCCCGAAACAAATATTTGTGGATCACACAAACATTTGTCTCGGTGCGGGGATCGAACCCGCGGCGTCTCGCTTCACAGCCGGCTAGCCCGCTGCGCCACGGAGGCTGACAAATTAGGGATTTAAAGGTCTATCCTCGCTGATACGAGGGTAAGGCGGACACTCTCCGTTCGCGACCAGCATCCTCTGGTCATGGATCCCTCGGCACGGGTCGGCTAACACCTTGAATCGGATTTTATTTTTAATTAATTTATTTAACGAGAATGAAAGAGACCAAGAGGTGTGTAAGGATCGTAGCACGTGGAAGTCCGTTGTCTCTGCCTACCCCAATGGGAAACAGGCGTCAGTGTATGTATGTATAAAGAAAGGAAATAATGGTGGCTAATGAACCCAGGCCACAATGCCGTGTTGATATTTTTGTAAGGGGAAAAGCCTTTGAAGCCGTCCCTCTCATTTGTAGTGCCCAGTTGGGGAATTCATATAGGGATCGTATTATATTATATGTATAAAATATTCTTCAACTTACAATAATGAGTTCTTCTTATATTTTTCGTGGTTAAACACCAATAAGTATTTAGTTTTGCTCATGTCATAATATTCTAAACCTTCGGAGAATTCTGGTGGTTGCGGTGGATGTGATCTGGAAGAAAATATGTAATATTTAATTATATTATTCTTATGCACAGTGGAGTTTCTTGATTTAACACAACGCCCGTTGAATGATTAATTAGTCTAGACACTTTCGAAACATCGGGACCAAAATTAAAATTAACAACCGCGATAAAATCTGTTCTAATCTTGCCCACTACTTAGGTATAGGTTCGCAAATATACTTCGAAATGCTGTCAAGAAAAAGTGTTTATCTGCAGTGCTTGCGCTCAACTTTGCAAAGGCTTCTTTCTTCCCACATTATGCCATATTCTATGGTCAAACTGACCACTTAGCATGATTGCACCCGTAACAATATCAGTAATTACATCAAAATTAGCACATAATATATGTATATACATAACTATATTTTACTACTATTTACTATTCAAGAATGACCAAATTCAAATTAATAATGTATGTTACGTTAAATCATTGTAACTTGCCATACCAAAGAGAGGAAAACCTCATCTATAAATAACCGGTTTGGATGACGCAACTTGCTCGAACTACTAATAACGCGTTCCCGCCAAAATTATTTTATAACCTAACCGACAGACTGTTATAAGTTTTATCTGACTTAATTAAAGTGTCTTCAAAACGTACTATAATTAGTCATACGCTTCGGTAAGTTTCTTTTTTACAATTTGTAAGAATATGTAATTAATGGTAGGTCATTCACATCCGGCCATTCACTCAACAGAAAAATAAATACATTATCTTATATCTAAAGAGATCTGTCTTTTGTTCATTAATAATGAATCATCAACTAGTTTTCGCATTTCCAAATTAGACGAAGATTGTCAAAGCGCTTTATTGTAGTCTTAGTACTGTAAAGTTTTTTTGTCTATGACAATATTCTAAACCAAAACACAAAGTAAATAAAGAAAATCTAACCCGCTATTTGATGGATTTTGGTCCGTGGGTCTGCCGTCGGTCTGTGATTCCGTCTCCATATTCACAATTGTTGTAAATAAATATTTTTCGGTGACTAATCCATACACCGGCTCAGTGGCCTACTCACATAGATATCTAACGCTATACTGATTCGCTAACGGGTTTTTTGAAACATTAAAGTGTGTTCGACTTCGACTTCAAGGACAACTTGCCTTTGCGCGTGGCGTCGTCTGCTATTTTATGTTTATGCATCTTTATAAAATATTTTTAGGTAAATATGAATATGCAGAATAACTAATATTAGTAGTAACAAAATTATATTATGATAATTATTTATATTTATTAATTCAATAAGCTTAAGTCTTCATTCCCGAAGAGGTAGGTAGAGATAGATATCCTTGACCGTATTTTTTTAGGCAATCCTATTCAGCAACACATTTTATACCCTAAGATATATTTCTCATCCACTAAACAGATGGGTGAAGGTCGATGTTACCCGGGATCTTAGACCATTGTCAAATATGTGTATAGTATTACTATGTAGTGTTGCGAACAAACACATCGACATTGCTTCCTGGCTGTGTATAATAGCGCAAGCCGGATATTTAGATAGCAGATTGATAAGCTCTTATCAATTTATATTTATAGCGTTGTATCGATATTTTAAGGTTACACGTTCCTACGTGTTTTTGTTTCCTTTTTTGTTTTTGTCATACCATTCGATGTATATGTATAGTGACCAACGTTACGAGCCATAACAGTGAGGTTTTTGTGACTAAGAGTTAATATCGAGTAATAAACACTACTCGTGGTTATTGGTCCTGAATTAATGAATGATGAGCCAAACAATTCGGAGCTAGAGTTTGTAAATCGACTTCGTTATTTATTCCAGTGGTTAATGAGTGTGCCTGTGGAGTCCTAAAATTATTATAGTAACAGGTTGCTCAGTGCGTTTTGTGTTTTTATAAAGCATAGACCGGCAAATGGGCAAGTGGGTCACCTGATGGTAAATGATCTCCACCGCCCATGTACGCTTACAATACCGGAAGAATTATGGATGCGTTGCCGACCTTAAAGAAAAGAGATAATATAAGATTGAGAAGGAGTGGGGATTTGGGCCTCCAAATATTTCACTCATAGTACGAAACGCAGCAGTCAGCCGCTATTTTACGTCGGTTTTCTGTAAGACAGTGTTAACTCATAATGTAGACAGAACTGTCTATAACGTGGCTCTACCACACAAATTTGGTTGTGTTATTTGGATACATGGTCAACGCATCAAGCCAGAGCATGACTGGGCCGTCTCCGCCGGGTTATTACCGCTGTCTCACATAAAACCGTCGTGAAGTGTAGCACCTACCTTGTGGCGTTTCGTACGGTGAATCAAATATTCACACGTCCAAATCTCCCCTTTATTATCATTTTCTTTAAGTTCTGCTACGCTTTCATGTATCTTCTAGTATTATGGAAGGTGACATCATAGTGACGACTCACTTGTACGTGTGCCGACTTGTGCTGTAAAGAACAGATATGTGACAGGGTATTTACAATATGGAGTTATTGGTTTTTTTTTTATAGCATAGGCCGACAAACGAGCAAGTGGGTCATCTGATGGTAAGTGATCTCCACCGCCCATGTACGCCCACCACCAAAAGAATCATGGGCGCGTTGCCGACCTTAAAGGAAAGGGATAATTAGGGATTGGGAAGGGGAGGGGATTTAGGCTTCCGGATATCTCACTCACCGTTCGAAACACAGTAGCAAGCCGCTACTTTACGTCGGTTTTCTGTGAGACAGTGGTAACGACCCGGTCGAGCCGGCCCATTCATGCTGTAGACAAAACTGTCTACAGCGTAGCTCTACCACTCACGGTGTCAAATCAAACACTTCTATGTCCCGTCCCGAGGCTGCATGGGCAGCCTGTATTTTTTTTCGTACAGCAACCAAGTATCCTTGGCCTCTTAGTGTGAGATGTAGACTAATTTGGCTGCCGCTGCCAAAGTATCTTAGTCACATCTTAACGACGTCGTCTAAGGTTGTCTATGGGCATGTTAATATCATAATTAGATTTGAAGTTTAATATGTAGAAAATGACTACCGGCTAGTCTTAATCAGAATTTGAAATCAACCTATGTAACTGAGATTATTAAATAGTTTATAAATAAAAAAACATAAATGTGAAAAGGTGGTCAAGTTCAGTACAAACGACGTCCAGGATTGTCGCGTCATCGCCGATGAGTTGAGATCTAAATGGGTACCAAGTTTTACAACAGCTCATGTTCAATCTTCAATCGATTTACAATTAAAATTTCACCTTCAAACCAATTTCATGTTTCTAAGGCTGGATTGCACCATGATAGCTGTTAAAGTTAAGGTTTATGTCAAATTTGACGTTAACATTAACGCTGACTTTAACAATGACTGCGGAATGTGTTGCACCATCGTATTCTTTGGCATAGTTATCTACAACATCTTTAGAATATTGAACCATCTGACAGCTATTTAACTTTAACAATAGCTTTAACCAGCGAATCTTTGGCAGTTACTGTTAACAGCTAAAGTTATGACGTAATCTAACATTTGTCAAATGGTGCAACCCATTTTTTGCTTAACCGGTACTTTAACATATTTGTTATTGTTAAAGTAAGATGGTGCAATCCAGTCTAAGTCACCTAGAAGTGCTCCCAGGTTTTGATGAGTGAGTTAGTGAGGGAAAACTTGTCAGTACATAATAATTCCAGAACAATAATAATAGTTTTTTTTTTCGTGAAATTTACTACTTTATGTGTTTGAGGGAAGGTCTTTTAAGACGTCGAATATTTTAAGTGTACAGTTCTTATGGTTTTTAAGTTTTGAGAGGTCGATAGAATCTCGAAATAGTTCGTGTAACAATACACACTGCAGGCATGTCGGTGCGTTGCCCTCTTTCTTGTACTTGGCTGACACACTGTCGTGTTTGTAGATAATTGGAATCGGTTCACCAATTTAGCCATAAAAATGTAAGAGTGTTAAAAGTTACTCGCGCATTTATATTATAACGTCTGCATACATTTATAACTTTGTATTAATTTGATTCATGTTTTTATAATCAGGTTTTGAAGTGGCGTATATCGACTTCAAACTGGGCGATACAACAGGTTGGGTGCGACTTCAAACCGAAAACTCTGCGAAGGAGTTAATAGAAAAGATCCCCGAGGACAATAAAATCAAGATAGGTGAGATCGACGTGGCATTCCGCCTGCTCGAGGGTGAGGAAGAAACAAGTTTCTTGGACAAAACTAAGGAGGAGATGGCCAAACGACGCAAGAATATGAAACAAAATAAACATAAAGGGAAGAACTTCAAGGGGAAACATGGTGGAAGGAAACGCAGGCAGGACAATGACAGTGGTGTTCCTCACAAGAAAGTCAAGGCGGATAGTTAGGTCCACGTAATGCCTGTTGTCAACTGTGTCATGTGTATTGACTCTTGGATCGACAACATAGACCAAGGATAATATTAAAGATAACGTAATTACTGTAATACAGATTTTTGCTACAACTGACATTGTCACCGAAGTGAAGATGTAATAACATACGATATCTATTCTATTACCTGTTATCTGTGTTCGGCCCATTGTCCCTACATTCATTGTAAATATGAGTTGCCTTGCATCTAGGTTACGAACGACTGAAAATATGCTTCAACTTGATTTACGCGACATGGCATGTAACATATATTTTCATACCGGCAATTTTAAGTTATTTTTTTTATTTTATAATAAAAGTCCACAATAAAAACTTGCGAGCGTGTGTCCAACGAATGTACAGCAGCAATGCAAACAAAGCGTTAAGATTGTCGTAAATACTTGTATTAGCGCGATGCAATCGTTATTAGTATATTATTCAGCTATCGCGCATTTATCTCGTATTCTAATGGCCTTGTTGAAAATGCGCTCGCCAATGCCATTGTGTGAGAATATTTTAAGTGTGGATTGCACCATCCGTCAATTACAAGTTACTGTAACAAACAATGATTCAAGTTGTTTAAAGGTTCACCTTGTTGTTTAAGCAACAAGGTGAATCTTTACATACATCTTATATTATACTGCCTTTTCGTTGTTATTTTCATAGGTGCTGATTTCGAGAATGTAAAGTGATGTCTGTTTATTGAAACATGTACAATTATTGAGAATTAACTGATTAATTATACAAACCTAGCCTATTACTGGCACATTTTATATAGCAATGCTATTTTCTGTTATCAAGTCTAATCGTGGACTATATGCATATGTACGAAATATGTACATGGGTTTTAAGATAAGCGCAGCAAATCTTTTATGTTTGTTAAACATTTATAATGCCAATAAAAAGTTATTAAACTCACAAGTATTTTTTATTTGTCACAAATCACAATTTAAATGCAAATATGACCACCAACACATTACTAAGGTGTTAGGTCCCTCGTATGCGAAAGGCCGTCTGGGTTGGTACCACAGCATTTGAGGAAACCGGCATACCCGAGAAGTTCTCTACATGAATTTCGAGGGTATGTGAAGTCTGCCAATCCGCATTAGGCCAGCGTGGTGGACTGAGGCCTAACCCCTCTCATTCAGTAGATACCCGTGCCCAGCAGTGGGACGCATAATAATACAGGGCCAGTACTATATTATAGCATGGGATCCTTCAGCTCATCTAAAAAAAAAATTGGATATCTATTCCGTAAGGGTCATAAATGAAACTGCCATATATACGGGGATTATATATTTCGTATGCGTAATAAAGCAACATTAATTTTACCATAAACGAGTAGTACACCACGCTCAACGCTGGCGCGACACATTACAACTATGTGAATGTAATAGTAGTAACAAAACAAAGCAATCACTCCGCCTCTTGCATCATATCATCACATAAAAAACACCACAAATACTGAAGAACATTAATAACCGTATATATTACATTAAATGTACTTATACACTAACTAACACGAGCCTACGCGCCCCAGTAACGAGGCAAAAATCGCACAAAATGTTTAAATATCAATTTTGTATATAATTAGATAATATTTTTATCATTAAAGATAATAAAAACAGAATAAAGACTAGACTTTACACTGATCAACGACAAACTGCTAACAGCAACACATCGCGGGCGACGCCTCTGTGCAGACTGTCGAATGTCTACTGTAATACAATACAATACAATACAATACATCATACATAACAATACAATACATATTATATACAGCTAGTGACGAACAAATAGACCGCACAGAGGCGCGGGATAACATAATAACATCACTGTTACCTACTCAATAAATTACATAAATAATCTGAATTTAAAAAACAAGTCTTAGGCTTCCTTTTAACATATCGTTAGGTAGGACCATGACAGACCTCAGTAACAGTTTCGCAATTAGCTACGTACAGACGCCACTGCAGTATGCACTGTGCACGCTGCAGTAAGTGGCACAGACACTAAAATAATATTTACAAATAAAACGTAGCCGAAAAAAGCTGCGGGCGATACGAACGCAGAACCCTTTGTACCAACACGGATATGTTTTTGCAATTGTGACAAATCTTTCAACAAATATTATATTATATATACTTATTTTACATCATAATAATATAACTAAAAAAAAACACAATTTCTGACTTACGAAAACAAAAATCCTACAGGCCATCCACTTACGTTTCGTCACCACCGGAAATTATTTATTACACGATGTGTAATTAAACTCGAATTCAGAAAGCAGAAATTTGACAATACTTTTTGCTACCAATCCGGTCGTATTATTCCATATGGTCCATTTTTGGCACATACTCCATCGAAATACGATTAAAAATAATACTATAAAAACTGCTATCAATGGCAGTGATCCACGGTCACTATAAACCCCTCTGCCGAGTAAACCATCGACAATACTATTGTTTTTTTTCTACATCTGAAAATGTTACATATTATTATAATCTGTAAATATTTATTTAATTGTTGGCAATAATCAACTCGCGCAGAGATCAATTTAAATGACCGATGGACATAATTTATTATCAAATATTATTTTACAATCACATGTTGAGACCGATGTATCATTGTACCGTCTATGTTTCGAAACGGTATTCCGGTTGCACGTTTGGCGGTGATTAAAAAACCTTTGCCGTAATTTCGTCTAAATTTTATGAAAAAAATATCACCTCCACTTTCGATCGATATCAATTCGCGTGCAACAGGAAAACGAACACCATTCTACTATTTAACTCTTTGGTACTTTTTTGTGAGCAAAGTTAAGCGATTACTGAACGAGTAATATAAAGCCTTAAAGTATATAGTGAAGATACTTCATACTATACGATACCAAAAATACTGATGTTTGGACCGAATTTCCATTCTAACTTGCCGATAAAACAATATGAAACTAAATGACGATGTTAATTTCGGGTTTTATTTGTGCAGAGTATGCTCGCTTCACAGATAAACCACGGTCACTGGAATGTTCACATCGACGCCCGCAATCAAATGATATAACGTTACCGAATACCATCACATATCGCGAATACATATTGCTTCCATCATAAGCGTAATCCATCAAGAGTAGGTACGATACGATACGTTCATATTTGTACTTACACACAGACATCTATAACATTATTATTATATATAGAAACAACCTACTTTCCCCGTCTTCGTTGTCTTGAACGGACAGCAGTGTTACATTATAGGACAGCTACGGGGCAAAACACGTAAATAAATATACCAAATACATCTACACAGTCTGTTAACGGCAAGGGCAATCGATACATCGCATTAGGCTCGTCGACCATCCAGAGTCAATGCTACGTATCGGCATAGCTTCGCCTCGTGCGATGTCGATTTCATGATTTATACAAATCCCTCTATTACCTACGGATTTTATTTAGATTTTATTAAACATCTTCCATAATGTTCACTGGACTAATGTGATGAATTCTGAATATACATAATGTAAATTCGCTGGTATATAGCCACAAATTTCAGCTGATATCTAAAATCTCAGTTGATCATTTTATTTCGACGAACTCTATTAACTAACGCAAACGATTCGAAGCGATGCCGACCATCGCCATGACTATAGATGTGCGACAAATAGCATTCCAAAAATATATCGCAAACCGTATTGAATCGGCACTGTACGGTGCATTGCAATAGTTTCGACGACGTATTATGACATGATCGTGTTGATTTTCGTCGATGTGTGTCGCGAAAAACTCCGCCATATTACAAGCGCCCAAGCCTCACACACGCCCGAAGATATGACACCACATAATAGGTTAGAAAATATAACACGTTATCGAGATTATTTCACTCCGATTGTTGTCCGTATGCGACCCGGTTGGATCGTCGTGTGTGGATGGTTTACGCGCCAGAGAATCCATAGACTTCGAGTACTCGTATCTCGAAGTCACCGCTAGGGCATAGAGGCGGGTTGTTGAAGGTGGAACATCGGTCAGTCTTGCCGAACCTTATGTTCTCGTCCATCCATATCGCCTGGCCGTCACTGTAAACGTCATTCATTTACATATTAGTAATTAGGAAAATAATGAAAAACATGGAACCAATAGACATCGGATATTAAACACTATTGAAAGTATTTCCATTATGTTTTATGCTATTCAATGTTGAATACTATCCGATGACTATTTTAAGACACTAATGTCCGAATACTGAAACGCTACTTAGCTGTCTGACGGCTAACGGCTACTTATTTTCATACAATTTTGACAGCTAAGAGGGACTCAACTTGTTTGAGACGATTTTAAATACTTGAGTAGCGTTTCAGTATACGGGCGTAAAACAGACAGACACAATAATTATATTAACATTAGCGTGACACAAATAGCACAAAACGTCCAGTCTATCGACTAGTGAGAAACAAATCGTAGTCGCTGGATATTTTTTGTAAATCAATTAGCCTTTTACGACTCTTTCAGTAAAAGTAAAAGTTTAGTTTGTCACTTCATCACTTATTATTGATTTTAATAAAAACAATCCATATGTACATATTTAAGGTCAGATCAGATATTTTTTTCATAAGTTACTATGGTTATTTGCACGTTACGAAATCCAAACACGGTGTTCCCATTTTTTTTTGCCCGTTCGTTTGTCCAGGCTAATCTCAAATCAATTTTAACAGGACTTTCATCAACACACAGTAATTTTGGCTATTTTTATCTTGGAAATATGACAGGAAAGATTTTCACGCGGGCGGAGCCGCGAGCAAAAGCTAGTTTTAAATAAGTACAATACCATGCTTCGATTTATAGTAAGTTTACCATCAGCATGCTTATCAAAACACAAATTACATACGCCGCGCCGTTACGAACTGAGTCGTCTTGACATAAAACCCCCAAGATTATAGGAATTATAAAGCGCCTACTATGTGCCTATATGTCACTAAAAGATTTCTGTCTATAAATCATTAAAAAAATAGTAACAATCCCCTTATTCTTGCCCTCTTATAGAAAAATGGTACAAAATATTATCTATAGTACATATTTTATATGACCACCCAGCTAATTGGCACAGACAACAAAACTCCACACATTACCTTTTCTATGCTTAAACCGGGTACCAATAATACTCTATGAATTAATCACAAAATGTATCGATTTCCCGACTCGGTTCGCAACGACTACATCACATACCCTCCGCCAATAGTGATCATAGTATTATCTGCGGCCATGAACAGCGAGTTGGCGTGCGGCGTCTTGACATCTCCCTCTCCCTCTTTGCCATCCTCCAGACATCCCACCCAGGGGTACTTGGCACGTAGGGGATGCAGGCTAGAAATACAAGCACAAGTAATACTAACCCCCCTCCGATGGTGATCATCTTGGAGTCGGCCGCCATGAACAGTTCCGATCCGTGAGCTACCTTCTGATCTTCACCCTTGTCACCGCTCCCCGCCGTACATCCCACCCATGGGTATTTGGCGCGTTCAGGATAAAGGCTGCAATTTTGGTTATTTGGTTGTTGTGTATCGATTGTGGGATGGATCGATTGTGTTAAATCGATTTATGTGTATCGATGTTTGATTTATTTTTAATAATACATGTTGCGCGTGATTTATTTTAATATTTGTCGCAATTAATTAATTATGTAACATGAATGTTCTGATTTATTAAGTAGTGTATGATTATTATTTATTTTTAATTCTGATGAAATAAAACGTAACGGGGATGAAAACTTTGGAACAAAATCGACATGCCGAGATTTGATCTCAGTATAAAATCTAAACAAATTACATATCTTTAAAACAAATCATGAAAGACAAAGTATTTTTTGTAAAAGTTATAGAATAAATATGTATTAAAATATAAGTAAATTGACGGAAGAACACAAAAATAAAAATTATAAATTGATCCTATAAAAAAATAAAATAAATGATTAACATAATAGCATTATATCTACAGTTTTTAGAAATTTTACATCTACTACAAATACGCTATATAAAACTAATTTCGCATATAGAAATATAACTAAAAAGCTTAGATAAATAATGAAAATAGACGAAAGTGAGGCTAATGAGGTTTAATTGGTTACATGCGAAGCAGATGATAGTAAGCGCTACATGACACAGTGTAATGTGTGAGCAGTAAAGTGGATATAATGCAGCCTTTAACCCAAAGAGCACAAAATATAATAAATAGTGCGAAAATCTATGTGTGACCAGAGAAATAAGCATATTGTGAAACTAGAAAATATAGATTTATCGATGCCAACGGCAACAATGTCGTTATTTTAAATATACCATAGAGAATGGATAATTTAGAATAATAATATGTTAATGATAACTTGCAGGTACAGACGGGTAAACAAATTGCAATCACAACTTGAATTTTATCACCACAAATAATTACTAAGCAAATAAATAAAATATATAAAGACACAAAAAATATATGAAATAAATAGATCCATATTAAAAAAACAACTTATTGTTCTGGGTCACTTACATAAAATAAATACTATCGAAAGCTGATAAATAATTCGGCGGAGAGAAGTGGTTATTTACATTTATTTATCATCAAATATAAAATAGAATAGTCAATAATATAAGAAGCTGTAACAGAAACAAAGCATCTAATCATTGAAAATATAGTTTGAGTACATACACGAAAATCTTTATTTCAAACTCTATTTTCAAGTAGTAAATACATAAGAAAAGCATTGAAGACATCTAAATTATCAGATTTTATTGTATACGCTTTCAGTCCTGTAATATTGTATGCCATATTTAAGTTGAAATAGGGAGATAATATTTTGTGTTACATTATCATAATTGGACCTAGTTACGCAAAAAGGAACCAACCCACACCAATTTCAAATGGAGATACTGATTTTGTTTTACTAAATTCAATAATTTAAACTGATTATCTCATAGTTTGTTGAAAAATCGGACATGAAATAAATTCCACGTACGATTTTTTTTAAACTAATGAATTTGGCAAAACAAAATCATTTGAAATTGCTGTAGGTTGGTTCCTTTTTGCGTAACTGCGTCCAATTGTAATCATAAAAAATATTTTCATACTCACTATAAAAAATAATCAATCCAGAAATGATATAGGAAATTTCGAACACATAAATGTAAATATATTTTTTGCAATCGCAACATTAATTAGCTGGCAACACAGATACAGTGTCCATCACCAGAGCTATGAACTTGAAATGATTAATCGATACATTTGTGTACAGTTTGTATGGGTTACCTGAATAGGAATGTCTCTCCGGTCCCAAAGTATGCCTGCCTGTTGCCGCGCTCGTCTTTTTGATTTCGTTCGAACCATCGCGTCGAACAATACGCTCCGAACACCTGAAATGTGAAGAACGAAATGCTTTATCCATTCATTTCGTACGACAACCTGGTCCTAGTTTTTAGGTTTTAGATAAAGCCGGAGCTTACATCTGTCATCACAAAAAATGCCACATTATATTTGAACTCCTACAGCACGAACAAAATTAAGGGCATTTTATGATTCGGCCAGCAATCACTGGGTGGTTTCGGGCAATAAAGCCACTCCAAACACTGTTTCTTAAACTTCTATATAACTATTTTTTTTTTCAAACACAGTGTCCTAACTTCACATTAGGCGAAATTAACAACGGCATTAAGATACACTAAAAGGTTGTCTGAAGAAACCGGCCTTACTGTATGATCCTTACTTTTAAGTTTTTTTAACATCGACCGGCAAACGAGCTAATGGATCACCTGATGGAAAGTGAGGGATTTGGGCCACTGAATGTCTTACTCACCGTACGAAACGCAGCAGCAAGCCGCTACTTTATGTAGGTTGTCTGTGAAATAGTGGTAACCCCGGTCGAGCCGGCCCATTCATGCTGTAGAACTGTCTACAGCGTGGCTCTACCACACTAAAAAGCTACTTTATTTGGTGGGCAATAAAGAATATTCTATTTAAAAGTAAAGTTAAACAGCACGTACCTCGTTATTGCACGTCTTGATCATCAACAAAGTGGGTTCATGGTGTTCGACCCTCACGTAGAATGTGGTGAGCGAGCAGCCGTGCTCCTCGGTGGTGTACAACAGCACCGGCTGGTACATGGTGATGCGCACCGGCAACCACGACCACAGCGTGAACAACTGGAAACCACACAACCGTGTTATAGCTCGACAACTTTACAATTAAAATAGAATCGTTAAGCGAACAGTATCTACTGGATGTCTAGGAGTTCTAAATCAGGTTGTTTAATGGTTTCGATTCTGAACGACATTGTTTTATTGTATCAAATGTTCCGTCTTTCAGAATCGATGTCTATGTCAATTATATAAACTCTACCGGCATTACAAAAAAAACAACACTTAGATCAAATGACAACATTTAAATTTGAGTAAAATATTTAAACTTTTGCATTATTTATTCTCAATTTATATCCAGATTTATATTTTTTTAATTTTATTTAATCAAAAAATTTTGCATATACTATGCGTACATATGACGTAACAGGTTATATTAGTGTTGGTTATACGGACATCTACATGTGAGCGGGTGCGGTGCACACACAGACGTCGTTACAACAGTATATACATTACTACGATATCGAGACGGACAACTGCATGCAACATCGAAATTATGGAAACATGAACCAATCTCACAACAACGACAGTGAGAGATTTTATAATACAATTCTATAAAGTATACAGTAAATTAGGATATAAAACATATTAGAAATCGTAATTAGTATTAAAAATTCTATATCTGATAAACAAACCTTGAATGTAGTAGAAAACACATTTATTACTACAAATTTATAATTATGCATTAACGCGATATTATTTCGAAGCTAGCATCACTAATATATTATTCTATAAATTAATGTTTTAACAACTTTAATATTTTATTTTTTTATTGTCACTACTATAACAACTAAAATTTTAGAGTTATTCATCTACATAATCAATGTCAAACTAGTTACAGGATCAATTGCAACTAATTCGTGAATACAGAGTGAAATTTATAATTGGAATTAAAAATAACATATAGCCTTATTCATAAACGCTTATTAACACCCGACTACTTACTACCCGAGATACTTTTTTTTCGCTTGAATGACAAGACGAGAAGGTTGCTCGCCTGACGGTAAGCTCCGATAAAAAGTATCTACACCACACAGAATTTTGAATCACAAAGTACTTGCATGCATGCACACTGCGCAACTGCCACAATGCGCTCGTCCCCTGAGATATAAAAAGTCTCATGATGCCCAGTAATTTCAATGGCCTCAACGCACTACTGCTGCAGCAGCAATAGACAGACAGTAATATTTACCCAGATGGACTCCAAAAGTCAATAAGTGTTTATGAATAAGGTGGATAATTTTTAATTGTTTAATGCGAAGAGATAATTCTACTGGAAAAACAAGATTGTGAGCCAAAAATACGGTGACGTGCGCATGAAATGATAAGAGGTGTGACAAGGGAGAGATAAAAGATATCATGCTTTGCATTAGGGTTCCGTAGGTATGCAGAGAACCCTCATTTCTCTCACTTGGTCAACTGTGTTTTATGAATGTGACATAAAAAAATATATCAATCAAACTAGGAGACAAAATCTAATGACAGTGCGATGATATGGAAAAAGACATGAGCACTAAAATCATTCAATAGGCGTAACCTACGAAACGACAAACCAATTAATAAAAACAAAAAAAAATTAAGGAGGTACCGACAGGTAACCTACGGAACTCTAATCGGGTTCAACATGGTGCAACCGTTACATATAGCTGTCCCCATTGATTAGTGTTATTAACTGCAAGATGTTTGGTGTCAGTCAAACCTTCCGCCTCAAGTCTGAAGCTTGATGATGGTCCTGGAACACCGCGTTAGGGAATGGGAACCACAGGGCCAAGTGGGAGGAGCGTGGGCTCTGCGAACACCGGACTCACTGATGACGGTTGTATTCCAGAACATTTCAAATTCAAATTTCGAATTTGGGGAACATTGACGGTTGTGTATATTTTTAGAACACGCTGTGTGACTTTTTTAAGAGCCATTATTTGGGTACAGTTTTTTTAACACACTGGCGGAATGTAAAAAAATATTTACTAAACATGTTGAGTGTAATATATTTATAAGACAATTACATAGTTCAATTTTTATTCCAATTTCACTGTAATGATTTACAGGGAATGAACCAATTTTCACGTAAGTGACAATTCCTATATTAACATAATAAATACATAACAGAAAATATAAAAAAATCGTAAACATTCATAAAAATAGCAATCATGCATTCTAGCTTACATGTACTCACCACAGACGCAAAATAAAATCGAAAAATATGTAAAAATTAAGAAATTAAACGCACCGTCACACTAGACGGCGCCATTAATAGCTTAGCTTTAAATAATAAACACCTATGTGACAAGCGGTGCAACTAAACATCGAATGTCGCAAGCTTGTAATGGGGCGACACTTATATTCGTGTATCAATACTGTTCTTACTTCGCTCTGGTCTAGTATCTGCGACTTGATCGATTGTATGGGGTATACGCCCATCGAAAGGGCGCGCGGGCCCGGCGAATGTGAGCCCTAACGGGAAAACCGGCACACGGTTAGCACTCACACAAAACAATCGATAACATGCCACCTCCACATCACTATTGTCGATAATGTGTCATCACAAAAACAAGTTAATAAATCAAGCTATGTTCATGTGTTGTTATCACAAAGTATCATTTTGTACAACTGTATAGTAAATTTTCAAAATTCAACCTCATAGCATATTCCACACGCATGCCAAGTTCCAGTTGAATCGATATTTATCGATCATAACAGATAGATATCTTACACAGAAAACACTTAATACATAAGAAAAAACATGAATAATCATACATTCAAAGCTAATGAAATGACTGGCCGTTTGTATTTTGGTTTCGATAAACATTCCCATGGCGATTATATTGAATGATCACATCGATAACACAACAATGTAATAATCATTCACATGTCTCTCGCTACACAGACTTGAACAAAACATAAATTCATGAAGTCGACATTAAATTAAATGGCGTTATATGTATTTTACAAAAAATAAAAAAACGGTAAAAACCATCCACTCTGTATTTTAATCGAATATGTAACGTATTCGATGTGTATCTCGAGTTAGTGGTGTTAGAATCGCAAATCGAATGATTGTATGATAAATAAAAGCGAAAGCCACGCCTAGTGTCTCCGAGTACAATACCATCTGTTTGCACGTTTCCTCAGACATCCTCTGCAAACGAAGTAAAAATTCGGTACATATACGAAATATTAATATGTGGCAATGCTGCTTGTTGATTTATCAATAAATAAATAGGTAACTTACTTATATTGATATAGAAATACCCTCGTAGTTAATTAAAAATATAGACGTGGCTAATATATTTTTAAATATTATCTATAGGGTTATTAATATAATATTATATTATAAATACTTTTTCAATTTAGCATTATACCATTTCTATAAACATATAAATAAATAACAAAGAATCAAATACATATTTATAATATCATTAGTAATCTGTCGTATCCCACCTATATATTATAGTACTTGGATTCTATAACTGCACCTATATGCCTGCCTGAAGCTTTCCATTTTATGCTGGTATAAGACGGACCTAATTATAGTTGAATTAAAATAATTTATGGATCTGTTTCCTTGTAATTTCCATAGTTTGGTTACTCATATTTATCCCTCCTTTACCAGACGTTAGTTACCTTCTAACTAAATTAATAAACTCATTCAGATTATCACCAAATCCCCAGTCACAATAAATATAACCACATACGTCCAACATTGGTATAGTTAAGTCAGTCAATTTTATTTATTTCCTGCACCCAATATTTAAAGCAAAAAAGCATAATCCTCAATCAAACCATCAAATCTGACAACGCTACAGAAATCGTCACTTTTGTATCACACATTTGCAGTTTGCAATCATCATCCATCATTTTCATTCGTTCACCATCATCGAGCACGTATAAAAAGGTGATCGTACCTCGCGTATGGTCAGTGTGTGCGACATCATCTGTATGTTGACTTGCGACTGGCTGGTGGGAAGATTGTCAGATGATCGAGAGCGTACCAGCCGCGAGCCGGTGATCACTTGCTTCGATTTCAACGTCATCTCTGTCTTTATGAACACCCGTGATATGTACTGTGAACTGGAAATACAAAACAAAATAGTAAAATATGTAAAATTAAAACATGTAAAAATTATTTTGTCTGTCATATCAACTGCATCCTCTATATGAGGAAACTTAAAAATAATCTTAGAAGTTCTATTCCTTTGCAATTATAGTTTAAATATTGTCAAGTTGGAATAAACCTAAGATCGAAATAGAAAATGAAATCGGAAATGCTATTTATCCGCAGTTGTGACCATGACCAATAAAAACATATGATAAAAACATTATTAGCGCCGAAAAATAAACCTATGATACATTTAGGCCTTAGTAAAATTTAAAGGAAGCCCAATTTTAAAGTTCTGTAGAAAATGTATAGCATGACACAATAATTCTTTACCAAAGATCCTACAATCTGACAAATATCTAGTTCAAAGGAACTATCACCAACCTTAAAGCCCTAACGCTGAATGCCGTCCTCAACAGCTTGGTAGGCGACACGGGCATGTTCCTGCAGAATTTGTCAATGGCGTGGTCCACACCGTTCTTGGTAGCCTCCGCGTACCATTCAGAATTCTGGTTCGATGTATGCTTGTGGAAGAGTATTAGGATTGCGAGCGCCACTCTGTAGAATACCTGAAAAGAAATTGTCAGAATATTCCATATATAAAATGACATGTTTAAAAATGTACTGCATTTATAGGACTGACTTATTCAAGGATATTTCATTCCTATGATAGTTAGTCAAGTCATTGTCCTTACTCTGGCATAAATCTGAATTATTTATATCTGGACTCTAGAAAGAGGCTTCCGATAGTGTTTCTGCATTTTTTTAAACAGGTAGAGAAGCAATAGCGAAGATATCAAGCATAAAAAAAACTGATATGTATAATTAATGAGTAATGATCAAATTTAAAGAATAAACAATTAGTGTCATGATTTTCATAAGTTAATTTCTCCGGAACAGAAGATTTATTAGACGGTAAAAAAATAGTTTTTATGCATAAACTAGAGAAACTAGTAACCAAATGCCATGATGATAAGCTGAAAGCGGTTTACGGAGATATAAGAAATGAAATTGTGATGTATGCATAATTGTGATACACAAGCTAAAAACATTTTTTTTCAAAATTTTCTGCATTATCGTTTTAACCAGTTGTGATTATTTACCTTGATGCCTTCGTGGAAAAAGCAGTCCAAGACTCGCACGAGGTGAGGGAAGGGCAGAGCGGCGAGGATCCACCACTGCCAGTCCGCATAGATGCGCTCAGGGCCGATGGCGCCGGACAGTCGCGACAGGTGCTGGGCCGCTGACTTCTGCAAACAAGCACCAACACTGTAGGGACACTGTATGAAATGGTCATGTAAAATGATATCACAAATTAATTGATGGGAGCAATATAATCAGTAACCGATAATATTGCCCAAGATCAATTACTTATCTTTCTTAAACATATATTAATTAAGTGTGATACTACTCTAGATGGACAACAACGCGATTACTTCATGCTGTCATAAATTCCGAGAGCATCCTCATTATTAGGGGGCTTATAAGAGCTGATCTGAGCCGTACCGAGCCGAGACGGGCTGCAAACGCAGCCCACAGGGGTGCTATCGGCAGCATTCACGGTATAACAGGATTCCCGGGACTGCTACACTTGCGCCGATGGAGGCGCCATTTCCTCACAGAAAACAGGCGGTGAAATAACAGCGTTTCCCATATTCAGTGAGACTGTCAGATGTCCAAGAAGAAGTCGTCTCTAACCTGCCTTTGCCTCTAAGATTGGCACTGTACTTGTTGTATTTATAACAAGGGTACTATTAGGTATTCTTTTAGGTAACAAATATAGAAACCTCATAAGCTAAACCATAAGTAATATGTAACGATAAATTTATTACAAATTATATGTCATAAAAACATAATTTAGTTTAAGATAAAATCATAACTTCAATCCATGTTTCCCCAACTTACATCACATGTGTAACTTCTTATCGCTCACAATAAATACCACCTCGATTCTTCAATACTGTCAAAGCACATGAGTAATGTATCTTATGATGCAACCACTAGTCTGTAAACAACATCAGTAGGCCGTTCACACCGATCGATCTGCCCCACTATCCTCTCTGGACAAAGTTCAGGATGCCTATCGATTTTTAAAATTAGTGTCGTTCACCGCTATCGCAATTATCGAGTCGATAAACTCTAGGCCCGTACCCTCAGACATTGTTATTGGCTATTTATGACTGTACTATTCAAGAAGGCCTAAGGACACGTAATTGTGAATATCTGAGTGGTAAAGCCACGCTGTAGACAGTATTGTCTACAGCATGAATGGGCCGGCTCAATCGGGTTGTTACCACTGTCTCACATAAAACCGACGTAAGGTAGCGGCTCGCTGCTGCGTTACTCTTATTCAAACCCAATTGGCCCAATTTATTTATTATATATCGTGGTCCTTCGAGCCGGATAAATAAAAAATCTTTCGATATTTCCACCAATACATCGACATAGTATCTATAATAGTACACTAATTTATTTTCTACCCTCAAGCTAGCTCGTATTGGGGTTTTCGATCCGCGAAGTCATACGTGAGTGTCCTGAGATTAGAACTTGTACCAGATATGGCGATAGGCTCGTCATCTATCACATAATCATTACACGGAAATAGGCTCGGTGTACTACTAGCTTCCGCCTAACCTTTCGGGAATACAGACATGAGTGTATGTATGTATGTAAACCCTAAAGACATCTCGACGACATCAACTACACGGTTTCCGCATCATTGTTGTGGCGTAGAGCATAACCGCGATATTGCTGTTTCAAGACGCGCTCGATCAAATCAAATCAAATCAAATCATTTATTGAATCAGTAAAATGTCAAACATGATTTAGATTCAGTCAAATTTTAACTCTACCGCCAGTTCGGAAAGCTGGTTCGTTAGAGAAGAACGGGCAAGAAACTCTAACGTTGCTCTTTTCTAAACTAATTACAATATATATTAGCACTACATACATTGAAGTATTATTTATTTGAGTTAGAGCAGCTCAATTTATGCCAATGAGGAACGTCATAAAGTAAAATAATTAGCATAATATAATAGTTTTTTGTGCATGATCTTCAAGAACTATATGAATAAATCAACTAAACACGCAATAAGAGCTTGAGCAGACCAGTCCACACAAGCAGCACCCGTTCACGAGCATGACGCATGTGCCAGCCATCGGCCTCCTCAACCATGTTACAGGGAAGCTGCTTCGCTCTTGCTGGCGACCTAAATACACGGAACAATGGTTCGAGGGTGTTTAATCACGCCGTTGCTAATTGATTCCTGAGTGTCGGAAACTTGTTGGCCATTGAGAGGTATTGGGGAGGAATTGAATAAACTTCTTGTGGTTGATTAGTGTTTGTGACATAGGATTTATTTCAACCAAGAAAATCTATATTGTGGGTATTAGGAAATACGAAGGAATTAGGGTCCTACAACACCCAGGCTTGAAAGAAACATTTATCTCGGTGAGCGAACAAGCGGCCTCTCACTATACAGCCGGGTACACGTGCACTGCTCTGCAGTGGTTGTTTCAATTTTGGACTGCACTGTTCTTAAAATCGAATCCAGTGTAGTCACTTTTCCGGGATAACAAAAACAGCCTGTCTTGAGGCACATACATGTCACCGTATGTCATTTTCATACGCATCGTGAAATTGGAAGGCTTCACAAGGGGTTTGGGGCTACGTTCGTTATGGTAGTCCCTATTATTGGAGAAGAATGCCTTTGGCGAAGTGTACACGTTACTTTTCTGTGTACTCCATTGAAAGTGCACGGGTGACGATATGTTCATACAGAAGGTGAAGTCACACATTATGTGTAATCATGCATTTAACCCGCGCAACGCTCGATTACCGTTCACAAGGATTAACGCTATCGGATATCTGTTGATCAAACGCACCGCAGAATTTGTGTTGTTTTGTAGGTTTTTCCTAATTTAAGGTGCAACACAATTTAAGCCCTTTATCTTAAATTCTTGAAGTGTTTGATTAATATACTCTGTTAACGAAAACGGTTTTGGGGCAGTTGGCGGGTCGACCCACACCAAATCAACCGTCAAATCATGAACGGAAGGCGGATCTTGGTATCAAGCTGGAATAACGCCAGGCAGAAATAAAGAAAGACTTAACACTGAGAATAATAAACAGAACATCTTTAAACCACGGATACAAAAAGGTCATATCCGCGGCATTGTAGTACCTAAACGAATGGACCTATTTCAATGCGGTTATTTTCTTTGAACGCTGATTTAACCGAGATGGGTTTGAATATGTTAAAATTCGATAAATTTGTTAAGCCATTTAGGAATCACAATATTTTTCTAATTGACGTAGAGGATTTTAAATTGAAAACATACACAATTTAATCCGGTTTAAATGTGCAAAATCTGAATAAACAGAAGTCGCTACAATTTAAAACGTCCACTCATTTCGGCAGACAACTCGAATTTAGCCAAAACGGACGAACATTTACGAATTTACATTGCAAACGCTGTGAGTTTGAAGTTTACTTAACTATCAAAACAGTTCTAGCAGCTTTGTGTTTTTCATTTCATTGTTTTTCACGTCAACATTTGTGTTGTTGGATCTAAACATGGAGTTTAATTATTAATTTATTTAGACTGTATATCCTTATTTCCTACTGTTTTTTTAAGTGAAACTTCTTTAGAATCGTTGTGATTTGAAACTCGATGAAACGAAAATGCGTCACGACAAAGACAAACATATTCATAACTCGTTGCGGTAACCGAACCCTCGGCCTCTCGCTTCACAACTAGCTATTCGCTCATTACGTCCGAATCCTTTTACGATAACGAGACATATCATGGCTTGGTCGAAGGTAGGCTTAGGAACTAGACGTCATGGCGCACTCTAGTCGATACAATTACGATTACGTCATTTATTGTCGTATACAACGTATTACAGAAAGGTATGGTCCAATTTGAGCAACGTATAGTGTACGATACAAGTTATTACGGAGCTTGCTAGAACATAAATAAAACATTTTAAAGAAAATAAATAATTCGATAAATAAAGATTTATCGAATGAGTAACATGTCGATACTCGACTTGCATCTTTGGACAACACTAAATAATGCAACGTTACTAGAGGTAATGCAAATATGTAGTGCATAGTGCTGTAATGGAGTAATTAAAATTAGCGTGAAAAAGGACGTCGAAATTTTGATAAGGTCTGGTTCACAAACACGTTAGGCTTTACTCATAAACAATTTAAATAATGATTAGACATTGGTTTCGCCATTTTATAAATCGTATTGATAAAGATAAAAGAGTGTTTAACTAATCAATGATGAAGTAACGTTTATAAGTAAGGTGCTTAATGTCAGGTGTAAGCATCGACTGTTAAATATTACTACAACTTCCTGTAACTCATTGTAGATAGGACAGGAGCCTGTATAATAGAGAGGTGCTTACGGCATGTTTCTTTGCGATCTGCATGACAGTCTTCCAGGTAACTTCGTTGAGTAGTTTCGTTTGTGTGATGAACATCTTCTCCTTGGACGCGACGAGACTTGCCATGCAGTGGTAGCATTCTTCCTCTGGGGACAATTAAACACATCGGTTATTTAAGGCCATACACTAATTAAACATATACATCATCATCATCATCAGCCACAAGACGTCCACTGGTGAACATAGGCCTCCCCCAAAGATTTCCAGTCCAACCTGTTGGAAGCGGCCTGCATCCAGCGACTTCCTACGACCTTTATCAGGTCGCCTGTCCACCTTGTAAAACATATACGCTATTATGTAAATAAAAAACGAATAATTGTTAATCAAAGTATTTTAAATAGAACCTTTTTTTTAAACACAGTCATAGGGTTTTCGTAATAGCATAAATTTACTTATAAATCAGAATAAACGTATGTTACTAACAAGTAAGAAAAATATCGAACACAAAATATACTGGTTGTAAAACTGAAACACCGAACATCCAATATAAAATTCCAATATCGCATCTGCCCAGTGTGCCAACTGCAATCATGCTCCGCGAAGCCCGAAGCGAACTTGATTAAAGCGACCCAATTACCGGGGGATGGCAGTAAAGCAAAAATTCTTGTTCAATTTTGCTGGAGAAACAAATACATGCCGTGGTCTGATCTACGTCAAGCTGTACATGACAAATTGGTCCGGGACACGGGACACGTCCAATTTGCAATTGGCCGGTCACGAGGGATTTCGGTCTGACACTTGTATCGGTTTCCGATATGAATTACATAATATCACGGTTGCTTTTGTTTTGTTTTTTCTGTAGGTACTTGGGTACGATATTGTTGAGACGGAAAATCCTGGGTTTTTTAAAAGGCATTTTTCGAAATGTTACTAGGGAATGCTATTTCTGAATAAATACTTCTGATAATTCTCATTTTGTATCTGTTCCTTTCGTAATATGATACAAGCTTGTAACCTTTAATCTTTACACAAGAGAATATTATAGTATTTCGCTAAATTGTAACTTATTATTATCTTTACATAGTATAAAATGAAGTCGCTCCGCTTGGATCTTTTAAACAATTCAACGGTTTTTATGCAGTTTTCACCAATAGATAGAGTGATTCATGAGGATGGATGGGGGTTTAATATATATGTATAATACATACCTATTATAGTACAGAAAAAACTAAAAATTCAAAGATTTTTGATGTAATGTTGTAACAAACATATTTTTACCCGTGCGAAGCCGGCGCGGGTAGTTAATTATGAATAAATCGAACTATAAAAGCTAAAAAAAAAACGCACAACTACATACATATAATTTGATATGCCTTCTATTACAGGTATTTTCGACCAATCTAATCAGGAATTCATATGCCAGAATTTAGAAAAAATTAATAAAAAATAGCGACACAATAGTTTTACCGAGTTTTAAAGTGAGGAAATTTCATATTATTCGAACATAGTCGTACATCGCGTGCGTTCAATAACCATTCGTCAACATTTGACTTGCACGCGACCGTTATACATGCAAACAAGGTTGCCACACGTTGATAGTCATCAAGACTATAATATATGACTAGCAGCCCCGGCCACGCGTTGCTGTGGCTAAGGTATATTTTAAATTATATTGTAATAAACTATTCAATACAGTATGCACCATATATTGGATATTTACTCAATTCAACTCAATTTAATTTCATAAATTACCTTACGCCGCCATCTGTTAGAACCTTATGGAACTCACAGAGAATTATAACTCTTTTTCATATAATAAACAAATAATTTTCAATAAAAATCGACTATAAATTGACATATAAACTATCCTATCTCTCAAGATGGATCAAACAGCACACAGTTTGCAAAAATTGATTAAAATCGGTTCAGTAGTTTAGGAGTTCATCGCGGACAAACAACGTGAAACGTAAGTTTTATACATAAAGATATTCATGATTGATCAACGCAAGGGGCAAAAAGGCAGCGCCTGATAAACGTTCATCAATCAGACAACTATTTTGAAATCAGGTAAATTATTTTTCAATAATATTATTTATCAACAATCGTTTCGCTTCTAACCTTACGCCACCAGATACATGTACATAAGTCCACACCTATAATCCCGAGGGGGTAGGCAAAGTTGCAAATAGTTTAGCACCCGTGGTCCGTCATATGACAAAGCCGCCCCGTATGACTTTATATATGGAGGGATATATTACCTATATCCCTCCATAGTTCCCCTTAGCGCAAAAGTATTCTCAGCACTAGCAAATTATTCAAAAAAACTTCAAAATATTTATTGAAAATTTAGATTGAGATAATTTATGAACTTCAAATACAATTTTCAAAACAGGAATGCCCTGTTACAATTAGCGGCAACCCTACAAGGGATCTTAAATTCCAAATGAAATTGTAATTTCCCTCGCAATTATAATTTTTCCACCAGCCACGCCGACCTCATAACAAGGAATTTTAAAAAACGGATGTTTTAAAACAACCAATATTATTCATCTACGTATATTGGAACTAAAAAAAGCATTAAAACTGGATTGTGTTTTCGTTTCCCGTATTCCAGCGTCATCTCGTATTTAACACTGTTGTCACAGGTGCGTTCTGTGATGTTCCACTTATCTGCTGACCCCGTTCGTTTTAACTGCTGCATTTTGTGTGGATTAAGTAATATTGTAGATTACAATGTTTGTGAATTTAACATTATTTTAACCGACCAAAAAAAACGGAGTAGGTTCTTAGTTCGTTTTTGTATCTTTACATAGTACAAAACGCTTCCGCTGTCTGTTCGCTTAGATCTTTTAAACTATTCTACGGATTTTAATGCAGTTTTCAGGAATAGATAGAATGATTCATGAGGAAGGTTTATATGTATAATACATACATATTATAGTTCAGAAAAGCCGAAAAATTCAAAGATTTGTAATGTGGTGACACATAGATTATATTGTTCTGGAAACAAAGATAAATATTAATGAAAAGAAATAAAGAATAAGAAGAGAGAATAAGAAATAAAAAGTTCCGCTATTTTGTATTTTAACATTGTGATACAAAAGGAGAGATACAAAGTTCTGAAAACGGAATTGAAACTAGAAACCCCCAAACACAGTGAGCACAAAGTTATTGAAGCCGCCGTAAGGCATATCTTGTAAAATAATTTAAATGTCTTGCCTCTGAAGTTCCCAGAAGTTAAGGCAAGAATTGGTGCAAATTTCCTTTGAGGTGGAAATTTACTATCTTATCATTATAGGAAGCGATGTGTTTGAACTAAGAGGGACTTGCGGTCCCACAACACCCAGTCTCGAAACAAATATATGTGGACATTTGTCTCGGTGCGGAAATCCAACACGTGTGGCCTCTCTAGTTTATCGAACCTTACAACAAATAATTAATCAACACTCACCAATAAACTAAAACGTAAAGCCAAAATACCAAAAAAACATCCAAATCGGTCCACATTTGGCGGTTATAAACAAAGAAATATACATACGCGTGAAAATATATACAGAAAAATTGAGAACCTCCTTTTTTAGTCGGTTATAAAACACCATCCAAACCCTTTAAACAACTCTCATTGGACCCATCAACGAGGTATAGCCTCATACACATATAAATCATGCTCAACAATTGATTCAATTCGATAGAAAATTTCCTATTAAAACTCAATCTACAACACAATGCCTCGATAATAAAATAACCTCTCTAACATGATTATAGGCATAAAAACATGGCACGTATAAGTAAGAAGAAAAGCTTTTAATATCGTACATTTGTAATGTTATTATCCCGCGGGAGGGCTCCTAGTCGGAAGCCGAGTCACTCGACGTAAATGCATTAGCCGACGACTCGACGACACCGATGGAAAAATCAAAGCGGGTTCTAATAGAGTTATTGTGAGTAAAGAAGCGTGAAATTCAAAAAGAATGTAAAATACGAAAGGTCTTTGGATTTAAATCAACGAGGCGATAAAATTCTCTAAGTGAATGAATTTGAAGTAGATTATTTAGTTAGAAAGGTTCTATTAGTTACCGGTTCAATTGAATAACATAAAAGAAGAAAAAAACATTTTTATCATCATAACTTTCCGTCCTTTTGCTGGATGATATTAAAAATTTATGGTAGTGAGTAAAGATAAATTATTCACAAGCTTTAATAAAAAGCCTTTATAAACCAAAATAAGAGATATTCGAGAATTTCGAGTTTGAATGTAAGTACATTAAATAATAATGTCAAGTACTAGCTGTAACTTTAAAAAGCTTTCTCAATTCTGTTTGAATTTTAAAAGTCACATTTCAAAATTATAAGAGGATTACTCTAAACCAAACGTCCAGTGTAATATATAAAAAATAATAGTAAAAAGTGTCAACGTTAAAAAGGATTTTATCTCACTAAAGAGGCTGAGTGAAATACCTTTTACGACTCAGTATTTAATCTGCTCTCCCAAAGGCCAGAGGGGAGGAAAGAGGAAAAGAGACGTTGAAATCCCCAGCCGTTGAAACCTCCCGGCTGCTAAGTAAAGTAAGCAGCTTAAATATTTCGCAACAAGACTTAAAGCCATTATGTTGGTTCGTATATTTAACTTTAATATAACAGCAGAAAGCTTTAAGCTAGCACTTTTTAGGATGGTCGTTTGTTTATATTGTCAATGTTTATAAATGAGGGTTTGAATGTTAAGGTACTCTGCCCAATATAGGAGCTACTATACCATAGATTATGGCACTAAGAATCTGGACTATGAAAAAATTGAAAAAAAACGCTATACTTTTAGTGCGTCATACATGTGTAGGTAAATAAAATATTTTCAAAACACTTTCAGGAAACCAACTCACATGATAGCATTAAAATATACAAGACTAGATATTAAACACGTTTTCTATTGAACAGACGTCGTTTCTACCGAAATAAACTCATTTGATAGTTGTAATTGCATGTTTAATCAGTAAAAATATCTAGATTTCTTTACACTATAAATTTATAAAATGTGGACGATAAGGAAGTAGCACAATTACAGACTAGAATTATAATTCAGCATTATTGTGACATTTACTACGTAGATATGTTTAAATTATGTATTTGTTTTGATGCAGACAGTATGTTCCCGTTTTGAAAATTTATTTTGAGAAGTTGTTAGTTTCGCACGTCCCAGTTACCAACCAGCATGCGCTACAGTAAATTTGAAAGATCAATCCTTTTCATCACCATCATCATTAGCCACAGGACGTCCACTGCTGAACATAGGCCTCTCCCAAAGATTTCCAGACCGACCTGTTGGAAGCGACCTGTATCCAGCGACTTCCTGCGACTTTATCTGGTCGTCTGTCCACCTTATAAGCGGATGTCCAACGCTGCGCTTGCCGGTATGTAGTGTGGCTTTCAAAATCCTTTTCAATATTATTTAATTTTCCGATACATTTTTTTTATGTTGCATCGCTGGCGTCTAATAGGTCAATTAAGGTTGTCTGTAAGAAATCGCCTGTTCTGATAAGACCACCCATTGTATAACCGTTACTTATAAACATTGCTTTTTAGTTACTTTATTTGTTGTGCAATAAAGAATATTTTATCTATCTATCTAGATACGTCGTAGCCTGACACGAGCCTTGACGAGATTTAATAATCCAACAGCCTGGCGATATCCCGACTTAGTGCCAGGGTCTGTTTTTTTCGTAGTGATTCAACGGAGTTAGGTCCTTGGGGCGATCCACCGTCTGACCCCCACAACCCGCCATGCAGGAAGTTTCACTAATGCCTCGTCCGTCAACCAGCAGAGTGTATCACACGGTGAGATTAGCTTTGCACCTAGGATGTTAGTGACCCACTCGCATTCCATTTAACAATTTAACATCGCTCACATAAAATTAAAAGGGCTTTCGTACTGAGTTCAAACGTAATCCATATTCGGCCTTCGAGCCAAAGTTAAGTAAAAGCCGAATTTAATGAAATGCCGTCATCGATTTATCAAAATGAGATTGTCTTAACGTTTTGGGATTTTATTACCGTTCTGACGAATAAGTGCGGATTTGAGATTTGTAATCTAAATCGGCTTCGAGATATCTTCACGATAATGTAATTACATTAATTGTGCAAAATTGGCTTATATATCATAATAATTATGTTTATTTATTATTAAGTTAAATTTATTGATGTCAGATACTTACGTTTTTTACATCTTGAAAATCATTGCAAAGTAAATACTAGGTATTATTTCTGATGACGACTGACCACGTCTAATAATTAAAACCGTTGAATCGCTTTGTGCTTCGGAAATCCACGTTAAAAACTCTTCCTTAGCAACTAACACTTTTATGTGACTTTTTATCATGCTTATGTAACATGTATTTCATTTGTAACCTTTTTATAAATACAGTTACACGATTAAAATTATGCGCTTTGGCGATCTTCGGAAATGTCGTAAATACGGACATGTGATGAAGATCACTCCACGCCGGCTACTCGCTCCTGTAAAGCGAGAGGCCGCGGGTTCGATCCCCGCATCGAGAACCAGTTAATCAACTAAAATTGAAACGTGTGAACAGGCTATTATAACCATCACACTGCCATTATTCAATACCATAGCACACGAGTGGTGGTCACGGCTAACAGTGCGTAAATAAACAAACGAAGGTTTACTGCCGCGAGTAAACCACGGTATATGCACATGTGTTGTGTGTGTAGCGTTAAATCATTGTATCGACCTGACTGGATATGATGTTTGTAGATAATATATAATGTAGTTTCAAGACCCTTCATGGATACGAACCATGAATCGAAAGGGAATGCATTTCGCTATCATGCGTATACTCTGAACGTGCGAGTTGAGTAATTAGCATTTGATAAAAACGATCTAAACATCTGAGTGGTAGAGCCACGCACGCATGGGCCGTCTCGACCGGGTCGTTACCACCATTTAATATTAAAGTATGAATACAAATTGCGGAAGAGAAAGAAAGAAGAAGAAATTTCAAAGAAGTCATTTGTGCTGGCCTAAGGCGGGTTGGCAGACTTCACATACCATCGAAAACGTAAAAACGACTGGACCGATTTAAAAAAATCTTTTACCATTAGAATCCCACATTATCCCTGATATAGGCTACTTTTTATCCCGGAAAAAGCTGATCTCGCGGGCGGAGCCGCGAGTAACAGCTAGTTCTATACAAAATCAGCACCTAACAACTACCTCTCACCACTTTAATATTATCCATGTTGTATAACAGTTTAGCAATATCATAAATGCGTAATGGTAACAAAACTCATAGAGATAATAACAAACATCGCAGCAAATAAAACAGTTGCTTATTATTCTCACGTATGTATAAAGCAGCTGGGCGTCGCGACGCAGCCTCGCCCTGTTATTGCCACCCCGTCGACACATAGAAAGTATACTTCGTACTTTATGAACTCATAAAACGACTTATTGCGTATGTGGATAGAATATGCAAGAGGATGGTGGGACATTCGCTAACAGTCTGAGAAATATACGAAAAATTCATTACTTTTGTCAAAATAGAGAGAATTTCCAGAACTTATTATTTTTAATAGCCCTTTTTTTATTCGATGGAATGACGATACGAGCAAGGCGCTCGCCTGATGGTAAGAGCCACGCCTGCCCATAAACAGAAGCAACACCGCATAGAACTTTAAATTACAAAGCACTGGATGGCATTAATCTGCGCTCGTCACTCCGAGACATAAGATGTTAAGTCTCATAATGCCCAGTAATTTCGCTGACTTCAATCTCCTTCAAACCGAAACACAACAGTGTTTACACACTGTTGCAGCCTCCAAAAATTTTCCTAAATTCGACCCGCTTTTTTGTGATAAGACGATATCTACGCCAAATGTGGAAGGATTTTGATAACTCTCTTTTTGTAAATAATGGGGTTTACCTTGAATGCAGTCCTATATAAATTCAGTTCAGATCTGATGACAAGGGAAAATTGGAAACCCTCAAGTGATAAGAATAACACCGCAACAACTTATGACTATTTTCAACAGACTTGAGAACAGAGGGTTCTCAATTGAGCACGTATTTTTATGAATGTACAGGCCATTTGATCAATTGTGGACCAATTTTATTATTAGCGCGTTGTGTCCGAACGCAAGATGAAGGCCTCTCTTCTCTTCGAAGGAAGAGGTTCGAAAAAATCACCACGCTGGTTCAGCGCGTGTTGTTGCATTGCCATACCCTAAACTCTTGTATGCAGCTATTTACGATCTTATATCATGGTACGTTTGGCTTAGGATCCAAAATACATTTGAACTCCCTTACACCATATTATCTTCCTATACCAATCTCTTCAGCTTGTCGTCATTCCAGTCGCAGTGGGGTCGGCGCGACATGCTTTTGAACACATGTTACAGAAAGATTTGCCTTGTAGTTTTTAAGACCAGCCGTCTGCCTGACGTCAAACCTTCTGGGGAGATATCACACCTAAGCACGACACAAAAATTTATGGATTAAAACCCACGATACCCGCCCACTACCCTACGGAGGCTGTATTCCTTCCTTACCAATTACATATAATTATTGTTTCAATATTTAAAACCACGACACACAGATCAGAACACCAAGCACTCTTAAGAGTCTTTTAACACAAGTTCAAGTTCTTACACAAACAAGACATCATACTTACGTAACCCTCGGTAACAAATTAAACACATAAACATAATATTACTTTGTGTCAATGTTTTGTCAAGTAATTAAAACTTGCGTACGGGTGTGTCTATTTGTTGTTTTATTTAAATGAGACTCACCGGAGGATGATGGAACAAGTTTTGGTGTTACCGGATGTACGTACGTGTTTAATATTGACACTCCATTGTTCATCGCGTGTGTGTCAGGTAAGTTCTAGACACTATGGTCTAGAAAATACTTATGTGTTTATATGCCTATGGCATAGAACTATTTAAAAACACATAACTATTTTTATAGGATAGGCCGGCAAACGAGCAAGTGGGTCATCTGATGGTAAGTGATCTCCACCGCCCATGTACGCCCACAATACCACATAGGCGCGTTGCCAGTTTAAAGGAAAGGGATACTTAGTGATTGGGAAGGGGAGGGCCATTTGGGCCTCCGGATATCTCACTCGCCTTACGAAACGCAGCAAGCCGCTACTTCGTCAGCTTTCTGTGAGACAATGGTAACGACCCGATCGAGCCGACATTCATGTAGACAAAACTGTCTACAGTTTAGCTCTATCACTAATTAAATGCAATTAATGAAATATATAATTTACACATTTTCTCTCTTCCTTTAATATCACGCCCAGGACATCTGTGTTCCCGCAAAATGTAAACGCCAGCACTCGGTATCTTTATTACCTTCATACAGATGGTATTATGAAAAATAAAAACACAATTTACGAGCGGTCTGCGTTCACCCACAAAAGTCCCCCTGTTCGTGAAATATTTTCACGCGAACCACGCAACAGTTTGATGGGTCCAATAAAAACTTTAACGACACATGACGCAATAAAACCTAGGAGGCGAACATTCGATATCTGCGGTGCCTTTAATGACGGCGTTATAAATGACTCTTACAAGACTGAAGTGCGAAATAACTTCCCCGTTTGTATTGTGAGACCTCACCAAAATGGTTTTAATGGTGACGGATAATAAGCGCTGATAATAATACAAAACACAATACACCTTACTCGCGCTGAGGTCTCGGGTTGGATCCCCAGGTCGGGTAAAGTGATATTGGGTTTTTCTATCGCGAAATGATCAGTATCAGTCCGGAGTCTGAAATTGTGCCCGTTCTGGCGATAGGTTTTTTTTTGTGGGGCTCTATGCCCCACTCTCGTTCCCCTAACATTAATTAGAGATCTTGTCTGGCTATAGGTTCACCCCCTATCACATCATTGGATAGAAATACACTCAGCGAAATGTGGGTGTACTAGTCACAACTCTGCCTATACCCTCGGGGATTACAGGCGTGAGTGCCTATGTATGTACAATACACCCAAAAGTTCCATACATAGGCCTGACACCAAAGGAAGATACGACTCTTGTGTCGTCGGTATCAGGAACTACTAGAGACTTTCGGTCTCATAACACCCAGACTCCAAAGAAACCAATCATATTTATTAATTAAATTAATTTAAATCAAATTGAACCGAGTGTTCAAGAATAACATCGATAAGTACTTGTTCGATAAAGATATCGATAATAGGGCTGTTGATATTTCGCCGGTTAAGAATTAAGGTTCAAGTCGCAAGCTGTGTGCAGTAATAGTTACCGTATCATACATGTCTTGTCCACGCTCTTGCACTTTAAATAAATAAATACACCCAACAGTCACATACATAGTCCTGACCCCACAGTAATGTACGAGTCTTGTGTCGTGGGTATCAGGAACTACGAGAGACTTTCGGTCTCACAACACCCAGACCCCGAAACAAATATGAGTGGATCACACAAACATTTGTCTCGGTGCGGAGATCGAACCCGCGGCCTATCGCTTCACAGCCGGCCGCTCGCCCGCTGCGCCATGGAGGCTGTCAAATCTTTACTCTATACCAAGTAGCTTTAATCTTCAACTTGCGTCTATCATCGACGTATGCCTTTCGAATTACCGCACATTCGCTGCATGCGTTGGCTGTCGCGTACTATTGCATTCGTGATACACGCGTGCGACAGAGAAAGACGTACTTTGCAAGTTGAAAACGCACGAGAAGAGAATTAGGGACAGCTATAATCACCCATTGGTCGAATATAGGGTCTGTACTATTCCACTCCATCTACTGCCTGTCTGGATTGATTGACTGTCAAGGTTATCTAATCTGTGACGCCTACAGTACTTTTACCTGTATGTTTTTGCTAGTTAGCACTCCAAACATATATATTTTTTTGTAATACCCACCCAGCATTTAATCAATCCAAATCATCTTACTAACAATAACCGACTCGAACCCGTCTCGAATTTCACATTCGTAACTCTAATGAAAATCGTCCATCCATTGACCGAATTTGACCTCGACCGTAAGTAACAACGACCGAGTGACGTCACACAACTCCCGTCCGAGACGAAAGGCAAATTACCGATGCGACATAATGAACTATTAATCGGCCAGACACGAGACTTAATCAGACGACTTATCATCGTGTGCCGTACGCACGTGCGTTTCAAATATTTTAAATAATATGCATTGCCAGTGGAACTTGTTTAACGTGATGCGTCGAAGTATATACGTTAGAATTAATAGTAAAATTACATTGATTAATACATTGTGACGACAATCCAAGAATAGGTAAAACAGTTTTCGTTAAGGATGATAAATTACATGTGTATTAGGAACCAAGAATGCTTCGCTACGTCTCTTGCTAGAGTTTCGCTATATGAATAGCATTTATCGACTACGCGCTAACCAAGGTTGATTCTCAGAGGTGTGATGACGTCATATGCCGCCAGAAGCCCCATTACCAATCTAGCTTTACACTAATAAAACACATACCTAAATAGATGCGCCAAAAAGTCCTCTAAACAACTAAACGCCTCTAAACACGATTATCGGATACCTTCATCTGGTTACATCCAGTAACTATTAAATAAGTACACGATTTCTCGTTCCGAACGTCAATTACTAGCGCAAACAATATCAACTCTGTTACATTCGATACATCGTCAAATTGTCATCGATTACATCGAGCATTCGATTTTGCCACATTACCGCATGGTGTTCTAAACGCATTAGCGCATGATTAGCGCGGAAAGGGAACATACTTCTATATCGAATGCTTATTGGTAAACCTAGTGTCCAAGTATTTTGAAAAACTCCCGATTGTGCATAAGGAGTGCTGTGAGTAGATAACAGTTGACTTTTGTTGTTTGTTTATGCTCAGTTAAAATTAAAATACCACTAAGCGATCACCCATCCATAGACTGAACGCGCCGAGGGTACTTTAACTCGTTAATCTTTTACCGAGCAGTGAGTGCAATTGTTCAATGCCATGCAGGGCTTCGTAATTCAAAGTTCTGTGTGGAGTTGCTTCTGTTTATGGACAGATGTGGCGCTTACCATTAGGCGAGCGACTTGCGCGTCATACATTCAAATTAAAAAACAATTGGCTATGAGAGAGCTTCATACATACTAAAAGTACTATATAATTACACGCAACAGTCACACACATAGTCCTGACCACACTAGCTTAACCTGTATCGTGGGTATATATATATACTAGATGACCCGGTGAACTTCGTATCACCTACATATATTTGTTTAAAATGTGGTCAAAACTTGATACAAATGTTTCATTTACATTAAATGCAATTAAGTAAGGTACTGCACCAAAGCACGTGAGGTAGCCCGTCGCATATTTAATTGACTTCGACGACCTAAGTGCCCCTGCCCCTGCCCCTGCCCCTGTCCCTGTCCCTGTCCCTGTCCCTGTCCCTGTCCCTGTCCCTGTCCCTGTCCCTGTCCCTGTCCCTGTCCCTGTCCCTGTCCCTGTCCCTGTCCCTGTCCCTGTCCCTGTCCCTGTCCCTGTCCCTGTCCCTGTCCCTGTCCCTGTCCCTGTCCCTGTCCCTGTCCCTGTCCCTGTCCCTGTCCCTGTCCCTGTCCCTGTCCCTGTCCCTGTCCCTGTCCCTGTCCCTGTCCCTGTCCCTGTCCCTGTCCCTGTCCCTGTCCCGGCCTGTCCCGTCCTGTCCAAATCGGTACAGCCAGTCTCGAGTTTTGGCGAGACACACGCACAGAGCGATTCAATGTAAAACATTCCAAAATCAACAACTACTAATAAATTAAAAATTAATTAAAAAAACATTGTTCAGCGGACAAAATTGTGAATCTAAACCATTCTCAGATCCCCTTGAACACACACAAAAAATTTCATCAAAATCGGTCCAGTCGTTTAAGAGAAGTTCAGTGACATACACACTCACAGAAGAATTATATATATAAAGACTAGATGACCCGGTGAACTTCGTATCACCTACATAATATATTTGTGTAAAATGTGGTCAAAACTTAATACAAATGTTTTATTTACATTAAATGCAATTAAGTGAGGTACTGCGCCATTGCACATGAGGTAGCCCGTCGCACATTTAATTGACTTCGACGACCTAAGTCAGGTCGTCTCCCACCTCCCTCCGGTTGGACAGTCCTGTCCCCGTCCCGTCCCCGTCCTGTCCCCGTCCTGTCCGCGTCCCGTCCCCGTCCTGTCCCCGTCCCGCCTCCTGTCCTGTCCTGTCTCACTGTCCTGTCTCACTATCCTGTCTCACTGGCCTGTCTCACTGTCCTGTCTCACTGTCCTGTCTCACTATCCTGTCTCACTGGCCTGTCTCACTGTCCTGTCTCACTGTCCTGTCTCAATGTCCTGTCTCACTGTCCTGTCTCACTGTCCTGTCTCACTGTCCTGTCTCACTGTCCGGTCTCACTGTCCTGTCTCACTGTCCTCTCACTGTCCTGTCTCACTGTCCTGTCTCACTGTCCTGTCTCACTGTCCTGTCTCACTGTCCTGTCTCACTGTCCTGTCTCACTGTCCTGTCTCACTGTCCTGTCTCACTGTCCTGTCTCACTGTCCTGTCTCACTGTCCTGTCTCACTGTCCTGTCTCACTGTCCTGTCTCACTGTCCTGTCTCTCTGTCATGTCTCTCTGTCCTGTTTCACTGTCCTGTCTCACTGTCCTGTCTCACTGTCCTGTCTCACTGTCCTGTCTCACTGTCCTGTCTCACTGTCCTGTCTCACTGCCCTGTCTCACTGTCCTGTCTCACTGTCCTGTCTCACTGTCCTGTTTCACTTTCCTGTCTCACTGTCCTGTCTCACTGTCCTGTCCCTGTCCTGTCCCTGTCCAGTCTAGACGCTATACGACCCGTCATCACGGCAAGCTTCGCAACGACAACCATCCGGTTTATACTAAAACATTCCAAAATCAACAACTACTAATAAATTAAAAATTAATTAAAAAAGCATTGTCCAGCGGACAAAATTGTGAATCTAAACCATTCTCAGATCCCCTTGAACACACACAAAAAATTTCATCAAAATCGGTCCAGTCGTTTAAGAGAAGTTCAGGAACATACACACTCACAGAAGAATTATATATATAAAGATATATACATAGGGCTTTACTAATAAATGTTGTATACGAGTGTCATACTTATACAGTGTTTTGTCTCGCTTCTTCTTATAATAAATGTCACTCAACATAGCAAGACAAAGTATTGTGTAACTATTACCAACATATACAATGTTTATTAGTAAGGGCTATAATATATAAACTACGAAAGACTTACGGTCGCACAACACCCAGACCCGAAACAAATATACATGAATCGCACAAACATTTGTCTCGGTGCGGGAATCTAACCCACGGCATCTCGCTTCGCAGCCGGTTACTCTCGATATGCATATTGATGTTCGTGTGTTTTTATACAAGAAGGGATAACAAACAAGTGGTAATCTGGTAGTGATTGATCACTGGCACTGATAAACAATAGTTCACTACTCAAAACTATCGCACTTTGTACGAGTACAATGACAAAGGGAAAAATTTCAATATGATGTGAATTAATGACGAATCGGATGACGTCATCGATAAAACTAGGCGTCCCTGCCCACTGATTCAGCACAAGGTTAAGAACCGCAGACCACGTGGTCGGCTATCTGATACCGCGTTATCAGCTGTATAGCAAATGTAGGCGATTGTGTGATATTTGCCTGTTTAATGGTCTGTTTTAGCGTGCGACTCGCTTTTATATGGTCACTGGGTGGTAGGTCCTCCGTATGCGAGACGCCGCCGTACCATCGCATTGTACATTTCTGCCGCCAAGCAGCAGTGTGTAAACACTGGTGTTTCGTTTTGGACATTAAAGCCAGTGAACTTACTGTTCTTTATGAGACTTAACCTCCTATGTCTCGGGTGATGAGCGCAGTCCAATGCCATACTATGTAATTCAAGGTGTGGTGGTACTGCTTCTATTTATGGGTAGGCATGGCCCTTACCATGAGGCCAGCGACTTGCCCGTTTCGTCATTCGGGCCAATAAAACAAATGTGTTGATATTGGTTATTTTTTTCTAAAGTATGTTAAAATAGACGTAATACTATTTTTATAAGCCCTGTAATATTAAATACTATGCCACTCTTGAGCAGAAGCCTCCTCAACTAATCAGAAGAATTAGGCCTTAGTCCACCGCGATTGTAGTAACACAGGTTGGTAGACTAGCCAGTTGTTGTCAACGCCGCTTATCTTATTCTTCTTCCGACTGTCCTGTCGCAGGCCCCTTGATTTGCTTCTTCTCTCTCCGAAAAGGGAAGAAGCATTTATAATGGCCGACATGATTCTGGTGACCACCGATAAACTCATTGTTTGTCGGTGGTCGCTTGTTTTTTGGACTGCACTACGCTTACCATCATGGGTAGTGCAGTCACTTTGCCGTGCTCGGATAAAAAAAACATCTACAAATATTTGTTTCAGGTATGGGTTTTGTCCGATCGATAGTCTGTCACAGTTCCTGTTACAAACCGCACAAGTATCAAGTCTTAGTATTTGCAATGAGATTAGAACACTTCAGCAAATATGGTCGTTAAACACAAACGCGTCTTGTTTTACAGTATTTTTTTGTTATTTATAGAGATAAAACTACTTTGAACAAAGCAAACAATTTACAACGAGCACATATAAGAATCTCAAGAGCCATGTGTTTATCATTTAACTGAATAATATAATTGTATGTATGAATAATACGCTCCGTTAGTACATGTAGTGTGATGAGTGTAGAGCTAGAGTAGCGGCTTGCTGCTGCGTTTCGTACGGTGAGTGAGATATCCGGAAGCCCAAATCCCCTCCCCTTCCCAAGCCCTAATTATCCCTTTCCTTTAAGGTCGGCAACCATGATTCTTCTGGTGGTGGGCGTACATGGGCGGTGGAGATCACTTACCATCAGGTGACCCACTTGCTCGTTTGCCGGCCTATGCTATAAAAAAAATGTGGCACATCCGTATTGTAATATGTAAATTGGTTAAGTATTTTTATAAAAATAAAAAGAAATCCATAAGGGGTCTTATAATTGTTTGACTTCGAATCGATCTTAGTTTGATTCTTCGGATAGATGTCACGAATGAGCCAATCACAATGCAGGTTGAAAGTGACGCGTACACATTATTAAGTTTGATTATAGGGAGCTATCTTTAAATAATATAATAATAAACAAAGATCTATTTCACACACACGCAAGCACGTACGCACTCTTTTGTTGTGGGGGGTTAAGAAGACATTATTCAACCCGGAAGCAAAATATCTAAAGGATTGTTGAAATATTTCAACGAGCTACAGACTCTACGCTTGAAATTATCTAATAATTGTGATAATTGGTACATAAAAATAATCAGCCTCACTGATAAAATAAACGCTCAAAATACTGTGGCAATTCAAAATATTGACAAGACGAACAGTCTGTTAGTGAGCGGGACGCGTGCACACAAACATCAGCATCGCGATCCAGGGACTGTGGAATACAAAGTAACGCACAGGAAACCAGATGCTACTGATTTCTTAAGGTCCAGTAATTACATTGACTTCATTGTCCTTCAAACCGAAACACCACATATTGTGCATATTATTGCAGGAATAGACAACGATGATAACTACCCAGATGGACTCGCACACGAACAATCACTTTTTAAAAGTATCCTAAAACTGATTCACAAACCAGTTGCATAATAGCAACATAATATGAATACGGTAGTGACAAATTGAAAAAACAAGTCATTCATCAAAATACGCCATCGAAGGCGGAAATAAAAGTACGAAACGAGTGGAGCCCTCGCGCATTCATCGCGTGACCCACATCTGAAAGTGCTCTCGACTTCCGACTCGACGTCATTAATCTAATCTGCTCTGGATCAATGGGGGCCTTTCCCTTCAACTAACGTATAATACATAGCTTAAGTTATGCTAAAATTGCCTAGATTACGTACGTATATTTCTTATAGCAGAATACAGTCAAAGGAGCGTAAATCTGCCAAGTGATGGTAAGTGATCTCCACCGCCCATGTATACACACAGTACCAAAATAGTCGTGGGTGCGTGAGTGTGGTTGTATATTTTATTACCTCCAGAGATCTCTCTTACTATACAAAACCCTTCAGAAAACCACGTTAGTTTTCTGTAAGGCAGTTGTATCAACGACCAATCAAGCCGCTCTAATCATACTATAAACCAAACTGGTTGCAGTGTGGCTTTGCCTTTAGTATATTTAATAAACTGAAAATTCTCTTCGAAGAGAACTAGTATTTATTTATATAATTGTACAGTACTCTCAGAATCACCATAGTAATACCTGACGATAGAATGGACGCTCTAAATAATGCAGGCCTCGTGCTGAACGGTGGCTGATGCAGCACTTTGGTGTTTACACTGGAGTTACGTCATCTTTTTGTAGAAAAATACCATACCGATCTTTAAGTGAATGTATCAAAGGAAATGCAAGAGACCTAGCCATACCTTCTTAATCTCCCAGCCTAGAAAATCATAATATATTTTCTGACTTAAAATATAAATATTTAAAACAGCCTGCCAGTGAAATCAGCAAAATAATATCTAAGAGACTTCACACATTAGCTGAGCACCGCGTAATCTGCAGATAATGTGCACGCTAACGGCTTCCTCTGTGATGTTAATGACTCTACGTAAACAACAAATGGCTCCACAAAGCAACAACATTATAATTAATGTGCTGCGAATGAGTTGACCTAAACAGCGGGGTTAAATTAAAAAGAGCGGTAGACAAGACTGAGTTTTCTTAAGGATGTGATTGTGTAGTTGAACTTTTTAAACTTTTTTAACTTTTCAAACAGCCAAAGGGTCGCGAGTACCGACAGTGCCGTGTTGTGTAATAAATGATGAGGATAAAAACTTAGAAAGCATCTACTACCAAACAACAGAAAATAATCGTAAATTTCAATATCGCGTTCCTATGATAGTGAGTAGCCTGCTAGGACCAGCCGCTGTTCCAGTCAGTTCCTATATTGTGAACACAATCAACAGTAGCCATCGTATTCCTGGCATATTTTGTTAAGCATGGATAAAGAAATACATGTTTAAAAATCCATTCGGCTTGCCATAGTCCAGTTGCACTGTCACGTCACGATAATATTTTTGGTACGCGTGCGAGATAGTGTATGATAGGATGACAAAATCAACATTTATCACAATTTACTTAATATCATCGAGAGGCACACGAGTTGATACTGATTTTGAAGGTGCTTTTATTTCTATCTGACATGCTATTGCGACATTCTTTCTTTCTCCCTTGTTATCGCTGATATGAATCATGGAACTTATATCGGCGACTCTAAATTCCTGAGCAAGCGATTCAGTATCTTTGGAAAGTTGTATTACATCTTTAGCGAAGCAATTTGAAAAACAACGTCATTTTGCACTTTATTAAATATACGTGCCAGAAGAGACTGGAGAATAAGATGTTAGCAACATTTATTAATTCAAACATTTCAATATTATTCAGTGACGTGCATACACGTCCAACGTGTTGTCAAATAAACTGCTGTCGTCATTATCACTAGAATCATAATTTTTGTATACGTGATAATAGACACGATTTATAACCAAGATACGAGCGGATATCCTACGAGTGTGTACAAGTATTTAAATGTTATTTAAGTTTACAGCTTCAATTATAAAAAAGCATGTTTCAAGAGATTTTTCTGACAATCGACTGCATCTCAGGGCGTTATTACGTAACGTATTCTAACTTTAAACTAGGTTTATATTGACCAGTTTGTATGTATGTACCATAGTTACTAGTTGTTAGAAACCTAGTTCAACGTTAGAATGCTTTTTGTTACAAAGACCTTTAATGTAGGAGTGTCCAATTATGTCATTACCGTATATTTTTACATTACATAGCCGTATTTGCCTAAGGGCGTAATAAGACTCAAAAGCAAGAATAAAATATAAATATGTTTGCCGTTAATAGGACAGCAAATGATACATGCCCGCGGCGTCAGCATATGGAATAAATGTTGTATTAATATAATTGTGTATAGTTCAAAAGGTTTCTAAATTAGCTTGTCTTTAATACAAAAGCGATAAACCAATTCGAATCACCTATTATTTCGCAAACAATTTATAATCAGGTCACAATCTTCACCGTAAAGTTTTCATATCGTAATAATGGTGGCAATAAATATAAAATGTTTAGAATCCAACAACAACGTGTATCGACGTCCACATAAGCCAGTTTATACGTCAGTTTTATCTGTGCGGATATAAATCGCGTGACGTGGCGGTTATCGCCGTACAACGGGGAGCGTACGACTGATCCGACTTAATGCCTTCCAGTGTGACGTTCGTGAATCACGTGCCTTGATAAAAATAACAGATTGATGTATGGTCATCGGAGTCTTATTGACTCTCAGATTTTCGGAGTGGTAAAGACACGCTGTACACCGCGTATAGTGTACGTGTTTGCATACAGCATGAATGAGCCGGCTCTGCCGAAAACAAACTTAACTGTTTCACAGAAAACAATCGTTTGTATCGTCAGTGATATATCCGGAAGTCCAAATCCCCTCCCTTTCCCAATAATCTAATTATCCCTTCCCTTTAAGGTCAACAACGCTTCCACGATACTTCTAGTACTGTCGGCGTTCATGGGCGGTGAAAATTACTTACTATCATGTGACCCACTCACTCGATTACCAGCCTATGCTATAAAAAAAACTTTACAGTGCGAATGATAATGATTAATAAAGAAGTCAAGGCAAAGTCAATATGTTAAGAATATGATTAAGCCATATAACCATAGACGTTTTAAAAAATAATTAGGGGATAAGCATCTTTCATGATAAAAGGCGACTGACTTATAGCACCTTAAAACAATATCCAGGTTTGTAGACCAACATACAATATACGAAAAAATACATAATCACAGCGACAAGCCCAAATCAAAACTTTAATAAAAATGTTGACACTTTAAACCTCAAGATAAACAGATAATCTTAAGGGCGCATTTATATGACAAGGAATCCCACCGCGCGGCCGCCGCGCTCGAATCACTCGAAAAACTAATGTAAACTCTATTGACTAAGCCATAATGTTTAATACTTCGCAACGCTCCAACCACGCGGCGACTGCGCGATCGTGTAAACGGGAGCGCGGCCGCCGCGCGGTTGGTTACTCACAAAGAATTTCAACGTTAAGTCCTAGTTAATAAGACATACATTTGCTATGACTGAAAAATTTCGTGCAGCCGCCGTGCGGCCGCCGCGCCGAAATTTTTCGCGTCGTCTAAACGCAGCCTAAAGGTGAAGAAAGTCAGATATAATATTCACAAGTCACAACTTAGTTACAAAGGTAATCGAAAGTTTCAACGATTTTCAATTCAAAATTGATTGACATTCAGATAAAGAGGCTAAAAAAACAATGCCGAATCATAAATATAAATCTATACAGTATATTAAAGATAAAATGAATACATACTACATAATTTTTAAACACCAGAATCACTACTGGTCTAAGATCCCGCGGAACATTGACCTTCACCCATCTGTTTACCGGATGAAATTAATAATTTAGGGTATAAAAGGTGTTGCTGAACACATACAAATAGGGTTGCCTAAAAAAATATGGTCAAGGATAGGTTTTACCAATTTAAAAAAAAAAATAAAAGAAGATATTATTTCAGTGACTTGCTCACCAAATAAATGAACCTTCAATGCACACCTACAATGTATACTACCTGCAAAAGCTAGGAGCTAGATGAGCGCAATGACCACTTTTTAGTTTCCTGTTTGCACACGGCAACCAGGTAGTAGTGGCCAGAAAAAGGTAGGCAACCTATTTTTTACAGATAGTATATATTGTACCCTTTTCATTGAAGGTTAAATTTTTTTGGTAAGTAAGTCAGGGAAATTATAAAAAAAAAATTTTTTTTTTAAATGTTAATTAATCATATCCTTGACCATATTTTTTTAGGCAACCCTATTGGTATGTGTTCAGCAACACATTTTATACCCTAAAATGTTATTTTGATCCGGTAAACAGATGGGTGAAGGTCAATGTTCCCCGGGATCTTGTACTATACCATAATCTTCAATCCAGCAAAAACCAATTATATTTAAAGAATACGCACGGAAGAATTATATATTTCAACATCAAAATGAATGTAAGCCAAAATCTGGTCTCCAAATTAAAAATTGTCCTTAAATTGCTTTTTCAATCAATTTACGTAACGGCTAAGGTCGAAATAGATTGAGTTCTATTTAAAATAAATCCGCAGAGGTTATCAAGTGAAGATTGAGCGTAATTGAGCGGGATACGAAATCTCGCCGGTACTTGTATTGAATTAACAAACGTTGGTCTGTAGAGGTTTGACCTAAATAACTGAATGTCTGGGCACTGACAATGTGTAGTGGTCGCGGGACACGGGTCTCGGGAAATATTAAACCATTGTGAGAACGATGTGATTTATTCATTTAAGTACATACACAAACACAAGGTGGTAGGTCCCTCGTATGCGAGAGGCCGTCTGGGTTGCTACGTCTATTTCTGCCGTCAAGTAACAGTGTGTAAGCACTGTTGTGTTTCGGTTTGAAGGACATTGAAGCCAGTGAAATTACAGGGCACTATGAGACTTGACATCTTATGTCTCAGGGTGACAAGCGCAGTTCAGTGGCATGCTTTGTAATTCAAAACTCTGTGTAGTATTGCTTCTGTTTATGGGCAGGCGTGGCGCTTACCATCAGGTAAGTGCCTTGCTCGTCTCGACATTCAATCAAATAAAAAAAACATATGTAATACACGACGTGTTAAAGAAAGGTGGGGTCATATTTAAGGGTCATTACAAACACCTGACTGTGACAGCCGTCGCGCCGTGGCGTAGCGGCCGAGTAGCCGGCTGTGAAGCCAAAATTTTCTGTAACATATATATTGAAAAGCAGGTTGGGCCGATGCGACGGCACTCCGAGTGAGTTAAGGGTGGGTTAAAGGAAGGGTTCAGACATGTCTTATAAGCTGATGAATAATATGTATGTGTATACACATATGTTTTTAGTAAATCCCAAAGATTTTAAGCAAGTCCTCATTATCATGAACAGGATAGTGTGATAAAATTCCTATTTTATTACTTGAAATGTTTAATTTAGGCGGTTGAAATCCTTTCTTGTCTTGGGCGGCACATTAAAACTTTGATACTGGTAATAAAGCAAACATTAATACCCTTAATTACGAAAGTAACAGCGTTTTACGCGAACTTCGAACCCGTTAAGTTGTAACAACACCTCTAAGAGCATAACTTTGGAGAAATCGCATAATAACTTCATATAACTTGGGAACTGTGCGAATAGAAACAAAACGATAACTTTTCGGCTAATCGAAATACAACTCATAATTAGCCTGCCTCGAACTACTGTGTGCCATCGACTGCTGTGTTGAGGTCTCGGGTTCGATCCCCGGGCCGGGTAAAGTGATATTGGGTTTTTCTATCACGATTATCAGCCCGTAGTCTGGAATTGTGCCCGATATGGCGGTAGGCCGCCCCCTATCACATCATGGGAGGGAAATACGCTCGGCGGAATGTGGTCCTACTGGTTACACGTCTGCCTACCACTTCGGGGATTACAGGCGTAAATGCCTATATATTTATTATTATAGCGGATGCAATAATGAAAAAGAATAATTTAAAGCGGGTGATGGTACGGAACCCTTCGGTACGCGAGGCCGACTCGCACTAGGCAATTTTTTTTGGTTATGACCTATTTTAAATACGACCTTTAAATTATTATAGTTACTATCCACGCTGGTCCCAGGGCGTCTTAACGAAATTCCCTTTTTGGCTTGAATACATAACCCCACTATCAATACAAAACCCAATAAATCCTGAACAAACTTGGGTCTTATAGAATAATTTAAAATTACAAACTCATGAAAGCCTCTAGTAATTTAGCCACCAGCAACCGTACCAACGATTAATGAATATCAACAGGGAAGGTAAAACTGAGATACAAACTTATTAACATATTCAGAGTTCGTGGTAAATTAAATTTGGTTACGTCGTTTTCCTATTTGATATTCATGTAATGTGGAACAAAGTTGTGTCTTTAGGGATTACTCGGGTGGAACTTTATAAGTTTATACATATTCTAGGGATATGTTGAATTAATTTACTTTATATAATTTATAAATGTACGTTTTGACCGCCGATACAAGAGTCCGCGACGCGCTGCGACATCGAAAAGCCCGCTTTGTATGAGTGCGGTTTCCCTGTCACGATCGCTAAAAAAAACCTAAATAAAAACCTGCCCTAAGCCATTCAACTACTACTAGTTGGTGGATATCCCGTATGCGAGAAGCCGTGTTGGTAAAATCGCAAAATAAATCTACCTACTCTTTTTACGATTCACGCATGGCTAACGCGCCGTTAACCCCGAGCGTCAACGGATTTTTTTTCACTAGCGTCACATTGTTCCGTTTAAAAAACTTTTTATTTTAACTACATATCGTCGATGAAGTACCAATACCTCCTAAGTGTTGAGAATCAAATTTTACACCAGAAGAAAAAAACTGTTTAAAAATAAGGTTTTATTTATTTTGATCAACTATTGATAATAAAATAGTTTCCAATACATTACCTTTTTATTAGTTACTAAGGGATGCGTTTATGTTTACGTTCTATAGGGATTTAGTCACTTATGAGATATTGATTCCAGAACTTTTAAATCCACTTTGATGTTAGGAGTTATTTCTTGTAAGTAAAACACATAATTGACTGAATAATTTTTATTTAACATTAATAATTAACAATGTTTTATAATGAAAAAAACAAAACAATCATCGAACTCAAACCAAACATGAATATTTTCAAAATCTCTTTTAGAAAACTAAAAAATAAAACAAAAAGAACTAAAAATCTTCTCGACTTTCAATTTTTTTTTATGTAGGTACATTTTTTTTTAAATTAAATGAATTTAAGCTTACATTTTAGGCAATGTATCGTAATATGTATGGCAATCTGATGGTAGTACGTTTTTCATGCTTTGCAAATGATTAAATTTTGTGGCCGTTATAGGAAGAGGTGCGTTATTCATTCTTAAGTAGGTATTAAAACCTGCAAAAATTTTAGGCCTCGTCGGTAAATCAACCCAGTCATCATCAAAATTCAATTTTATTGTAATTTTTCCGTCATCAGTATACCTGATGGCCCGAATGTTTGTCACAGTCGGGTCCCCCGCTTTCCGACCTGGCCGAATACTTGAATACCGGAAAGTTGCAGCACTAGCATAGTTTTGAACAAAACTGTAGTCAACATCAACAGTTTCGTAAGGGAACGGATGTATTCGAGCTTCCTCCGTCACAGAAATGTAATCGCTCGGTAGATGTATCTCTCGGTTTTTAAGCTTTCTTTCTATAGCACTATGGACTGAGTCGCACTCCATTTGAGTGTGACCCGGTTCAAGAAACTTTTGCTCTATTTGAACGTTGTGTCTCATACTAAAATCAATTAGGGCATTACTTAACACGTTATTGCGATTCTGATACGTACAGCCATCAGAAAAAATTATGATCGGCACGCCGACCGCCAAACAAAATCTTTCTAGATAATCTAAAATAAAACTAGTGAATGTACTAGCCGTCAAATCCGCCGCCGTTTCAACGAACCAATAACATACAGTGTGGTGACTTATTGCATTATAAATCGTGAAATTGTGAGTAGTTAGTTTGGTCTTAAAATAAAGAGAGCTGGCAGTCAAGTAGGGACAAACTTTGACAGCCTCAAGATCCATTGTTAAAAGGATAATTTCACCCCTTCCTGCTCTCGCTTTGTCTTCTTCTTTTTCTCGTCTAGCCCGATTTTTTTTATCAATATGACGTACGTACTCATCTGTGCTTAAATTACCAACCGCATGACTGCAATATTCGTCGCACATATCTTTTTTTAAGGTATATATCGACAATTTTTTCTCGTTAAATGCTTTTACAAATGTAAACCTACAGACGGTAGGCACTTCGCTTTCTGAACAATACTTTTTGTATGTGTTATATAGATCAGCCATTGAGCGAAAAGATGGTTCTAAATATAATTTGGTTGTCTCCTTACGTCTGTAATGCGACGGTAGCTTCGGCATATCATCCAAAAAACAGTTAAGCGTTAGCAACTTTCTTTCCACCCCACACCTGACAGATTGAGCTCTTCTTGAATTTTGAACGTCCTGAGAAGGTATCATGCCAAATGTTGACTTTTTTACCCAAGTTTGTACTGTAAAAGATCCCAAACAAAATGTATTTATAAACATATTTCTGCATACTTGCACGTTAGTGTTTGAATTTGGATCACGTGGAAGTAAGTTGTTGAAGTTTTTCGAGATACATTAGAGCGTTTGACTAAACTTGCAATGTAAACTTTTGTCGGTTGTTTTTTTTTTTGTTGTTTGTTTTGTCGGTTGTCGCTGCAGTTAGGAGATATTTCCAAAAAATACATACGAACGAATGAATACTATCACTTAGTAGATATTTTCACATAGCTCAAGAAGCTTATTGGTAAAGAAATTTTGGATAGGGATTAATTCAATCTATGCGAATTTTTTTTTTATGTCCATTGCAATAAAAAAGTCATTTTGGGCTAAATTGTCAGTTAGGAGGTATTGGTACTTCATCGACGATATATGATATAAATAACCGTTGTTTTTGTCAACCCTAACATGATGCTGCGTGAAAAATAAAAAATAGGTCGTGTTATTTCGCGATTTATTTAGTGGCAACATGTTTGTAATCACCAGCACTACCACCTGTCTTAGTTTTCGGAAGCGATTCCCTTACACACTCTATACATTTAATTTAACAATACATATTGTAATCGAGATGTTAATTGTAATTTAAAATCACTGCTACTACTGGAAGTGCTTTAAAAATTAATCAATTAATTATTTATCTCCATTAAACAATTCCAATTTAAATAATAATCACTTGCTGGCATGCCGAAATTCCGTAATTACCAGTCACAATCACAATTTCTAATTACATCTGCAAAGCGTAGATCTGCGTAACGTGGCACAGAGATTGGCAGTTGGCACCTCGTTATGATTACCAAAATCGTCCCTATTCTCGAGGTTCTCGCCTACAGGGTTGTCAAAGTCACAAAATATTTGAATTTGCAATTAGGAAATTCTTACGTAGCTTTCTCAGGTATGTAGATTTCCTCACGATGTTTCCTTCACCGTTGATGCAAGTGATAATTAGCAATGAATAATCATGTAATTTAGAAAACTCAAAGGTACTAGGTTTCCAACTTGCGATTTTCGTCTCGGCAGTTCGTACCACTTCCCACTGAGATATCGCTGCAGGACATTACAAATCATTTATCATTGACTGAATGTGGTTCTGAAATAAGCGCTTCTATTATACGGAACTATGAAGGATTTTCGTTCCAACAAAACCGAAACAAACACTCAATAACATTATTTGAAATGTACGTAAAATAATCGACAAAAATATTTTGTTTAGCGTCAATTACAATTTTGACTATAAGGAGAATGAATCACATTTATCGTCTTCATGTCAATCAGAACAATTCAATTTCGCTCATATAAAAACTCCAAAATTGTATGTATGTTAATCTCGTCAAATTCATTCCAATATCCGATTAGATTTAAATCATAACTAACAACGAATTTTCCAAAATTACTGAGAATTTTTCTTACTTAACCAAATCCCTAAGTTTTTAAACTTCGACTCAACAACCCTATCCGTCCCCAATACACGTCAAGTCCCAAATGAAACCCGTTGATTGAATATGAAAACGGTAAATCTTATTACGGCGAGGTCGCGCGGCTCGGAAACGAGCCGGGATGGCGGTTTGCGTTCGAAATTGAAATTTCATCTAAACCACGCGCGAAAACTAATAACTTTAGACGGTTCGTGCATAATTAATGGTGGGGAATTAATTTCCACAAATATATATTAGGTCACATAAAATGACCAAGTTAATCGGGCAGAGGAATAAGACGCACCGAGAAATGTTATCTGGAACAGGATGAAGTTTTGATAATTCGTTTTTTTTTTATTTGATTGAATGACGAGATGAGCAAGACGCTCGCCAGATGATAAGCGCCACACCTGCCCATAAACAGAAACAACACCACACACAACTTTGAATTATAAAACACTGCATGGCACTGAACTGCGCTCGTCACCATGGGACATAAGATGTTAAGTCTCATAATGCCCAGTAATTTCACTGGCTTCAATGTCCTTCAAACCGAAACACAGCAGTGCTTACACACTGTAGCTTGGCGGCAGAAAGAGACAAAGTGGTAGTACCAACCCAGACGGCATCTCGCATACGAGGGACCTACCTTGGATTTTCGGTAACAGTTTCAGTACACCGACTGTTGAGAAGCTTTGTTTTTCGTAGTCAAATACTTATTTCTTTATAAATAACGACTACGATGCACTAATGAAGCTCGTAATACGATTCGTCTTTAAATCGCATTTCGCTCTCAGCCAGTGGCAAAACGTAAGTCGGTAAGCCGATTATTCATGTTCATTTTTCTCATTGGTACAGAAATCCAGACAAGACACTTTTTGTTTATTTTCTTATAAGCACATTTCTTTATCCACGAAAATATAGACACTAGGCAGAGATACAACTAGCACTACAACTGTTTCGTAGACCTTATTGCCGACCTATGGCACTGAACTGCGCTCGTTACTCAGAGACATAAGATGTTTAGTCTCATAATGCCCAGTAATTTCACTGGTTTCAATGTCCTTGAAACCAAAACTCACCAGTGCTTACATACTGTTGCTTGCCGGCAGAAATAGACAAAGTGGTGGTACCAACCCAGACGGCCTCTCGCATACGAGGGACCTACCACCTTGTAGCTGTCAGCCTTTAGTCTCATGTAAATTACATCTGTTACGCTGCTCGTGATCAACTTAAGATAGACTATAAACATTGATCAGACCTCTACCATTGTTTACAAAAGTTAATGCACTAATACCCAAAAGACCTTGAACCTTGCATGTGAAATACAGCCAAACGCACTAGCGAATTGCGTTATTAAAATACATCCCGTTGTACACTAAGATAACATGAATCGTAACCTTTAAGGTAATATCATACATTATGTAGGTATAGTTTCATTAATGAAACGTTGTGTACGTGATGCGATACAGGTACGCATTAAGATTACCCAGACATTATACCGAGATTCCTACTAAATAAACAATGAATTCCGTGTAGTTTTCTTATTCATGAGTTTTTTTTTGTTCAACAAGTTCTTATTAATATACGCCTTAAGGAAAAAGTTGCGCAAATTTTTGTTTATACTGTGGTAAGATGCTTACAAATTTCCAAAAGAAAAAAATGAATCTGAAATGTTATGTTAAAACTATTTCACATTTACTTGAATTAGAAAGTTCGCGTCAAACGCTTCTAAAGATCTCTGACGAACTAGAAATAAAGTAGATGACGAACAATACAAATCACATAAAACATTATACCATTAATACTCCGATAGACAGAGACAGCCTCCGTGGCGCAGCGGGCGAGTAACCGGCTGTGAAGCGAGAGGCCGCGGGTTCGATCCCCGCACCGAGACAAATGTTTGTGTGATCCATATTGATTTGTTTCGGGGTCTGGGTGTTGTGAGACCGAAAGTCTCCCGTAGTTCCTGATACCCACGACACAAGACTCGTATCTTACTGTGGGGTCAGGACTATGTGTGTGCCTGTTGGGTGTATTTATTTATTTAATACTCAAAACACTCACATATCATCACCGAGTTCCATTTACAAGCACAGAATCCCGCCCCAGACATGTTGCAGGTAGAACATTTGCCTTTAATGAGGTCACGCGACAATTCATTAAGTTAATAAATCAACCCTTCACAGCTGACTCGGCAGTCGGCGCTACATAATTCTCAACGAGACGGATCACCCGCCGACAGTGTGTTTCAGCTGATGCGAGCGTTGAGATTACTTGTTCCGTTGAGTGTTGACAAGTTCATTTTCACTGTACATTAATGTAAGATTTTTGCTGTATATTTTTTTTTCTATTCTAATTTTAGATTATGGCTACATCGACCTTCGATGATTTCGCCAATGTCGTGTATGAAATAGCAATTATAAAAAAAGTAGATTAAACGGTAAACATCTTTCTTACTATCAAGTTATTTTTCTTTGCTATTATTATCGATTAATGAAATGTAACAATTGGTACTCTGTTCATTAAGTTATTTGCTTTTGATGCATTTTTAATGTTTAGGTATACCTTGCATTCCGTAAATATTTAGTAAATTTTTGATCTATTTCATTTTAAACAGGAATTACGCGCTATGACAAGTGAATATAATGTTCTCATATGACATGTAATAACAAGATTATTTTTGTGTAATGTACGATTACGTCCTTCCGTAACAACAGCGCCGCTCCAACTTCTGATAACATAAATAAATAAATATATAGTCATGACATTTAAACGGCGCATTTAAATATTGACCAAGTCCAACATTCAATGTTATTCAATAATTCCTAGCGGCACATGAAAATGTTCCTCACGCGATCGTGCCAAACAACCTTAACATTTTTGTAATGAGGCTTTAGATAACGTTTTTAGATCATAATCTTATTTGTTATTTGATAATAAAAAAATCAGGGTAATTGGTTTTTGTTCATATTTGTTATAATTTTGTATTTGAGTTAGATACTTTTTTGTTCGTAATGGGCTTGCGTTTGGTCACTTTCTCGCCTGATTAAATATAAATTTCTGAACAGGGCGAACGATTGTTTAAATCTTTAATCGATTAGATCAATACTTACATATTTTATTCCCTAATCTTCTTGCTTATGTTTTCTATTTTCTTTCTGTTTGTTTCTTTCTGTTTATATTTTACTCTTTTATTCTTATTGAGAGTTCCAATAGTGTCTTTTCATGTCTTCTTTCTCTTTATCTATTCCACACTACCTTCTTCATATATTGCCGTTGGTTTAAGTTACTCTTCACCTTTAAGTTAGAATGTAAGCTTTTCATTGATGAAAGTTTGTTTTAATCGACTCCTTTCAACTTTTCTATCAACTCTAGCTAGCCTCGTATGTATACTCAATTTGTCACCCATTTCCATACCAAGTGTATTTTCAACGCATTTGTACTTAAATCCAGAATCACACGGTTGATAATTCTTCCTATTTGGTTGAACGGATGAGAATATATCATGTAAACATAGAAGTTAATCATTCAATGTCGTATTCGCCTTACATTTCATCTCACAACTAATGTGAATCAATTTGGTTGAACCGTGCACTAGCATCATGATATAAATAAACAATACAAGGAAGAGAGAACGATAACACGCGATATTACGTAGTGCACAATAAAATAGATTAGCATTGACACAATTATAGATGGAAAAAGACAATTTAAATAATACACATAGGCAGACATTAGAAACAAAAGTCCTTGCCACAGTAATTATTTGTAGTGGCATATGTTTGAGGCCAACTACCTATCGTCACGATGCAGCCTAGGCAATATTGAGTGACTCATAAAATGATATAATATATTGACTAGTATTATCACATAACTTTTACTGGGCAAAAGAAAAAAATCACTGGCATAGAGCATCAGTAAAAAAAATCAGTTCATAACACAGGATACTGTTCTTAATCAACTCCAGCAACGTTTAAAACCTGGTTGGCTGTGTCGGAAATTAAACGAGCGTGGTTAAAAAAAAGGGAAGATCAAGAAACTAATCCGAAGTCTTTCGGGTTGTTCAACCTCCGTCGATGTTACGAAATAGACCCATTAAGATCGATATGCGGATTGGAAAACGCAACAAAACCCGTAAAAAGCGTAATATAAATCCATTCGATACGACGTGACTATGACTTTCGATTTGGCTGAAATGCAGAAACCTGTTTTCCAATGGAGATGAAAAACTCAACACGAAGAATATCCAAAGTGTAATTCGAAAAATAGAAATGTGGTAGACAGTTGCTTACGACATGATTACCCATACTTTTGATCCGGGCGACACAAGCCTGAAATATCAGCTTAACCAATTTATTTAATAACCCAAAAGTACATTATAATCAAGTTCCTCAGAAGGCTCTTTTTTTGTATGAGTTATGGTCTAATTAAAGTCTGACATAGAAACACACATGACTATGAAAGTTACGCGTAATATAGGTCTAGGCTTTCCGGCAGTTATTATAAAATACATAAATATAATATTATATCGTATGTCTTTCATCAAAGATTACCTAGTACAAATATATAAGACCGGCACGAATCGTGAATTGTTCTTGTGTGACTGTTTGGCAAAATGAAGGACGGACGCCGTAGCGCCGACACTAAGCGAGCCCGCGATTGGTTCATCAGCCAATGCTAGTCATCTATTGGTCTCTTACGTACCTTTCAGCTGCTGTACACTTAGGTGAGATTCTCTTACGTACCTTTCAGCCGCTGTACACTTAGGTGAGATTTTTTGATATAAGCTCATGACTCGCGCCGGTAATTGTACCAAAAAGCAATAAATCGCCAGATAAAATGGATACAGTGAAAATGCTCAGTAAATGTAAATGAGTACTATATTTTCATAAAGTCGCCTATAAATTCATTATGAATTAAGCGACAAAAGTAATAAATGTTCATGAGACCGACGGGGCAACAACCCCAGACACATTAAAACAGATGGGTTGGTCTGCAAACAGACACGTTTAATATCCATACAATATTAGCGTATTTATGGTATTGCGAAGTTTAAAACTGATTTATCTGTAGGATTAGGCATAATTATTATTTACCGTTATTTCGATGGCGCAGCATTAAATTGTGGGAAAAAATTATAAACGTTTTCAACCTCGTCCATTATTTAAAGTCGGTTATAAAGATTTGTCTTATTTGTTTCAACTAGTTTCATATAAATACAGTGACTAAACACAAGCATATATTTAAAAAAAATCCTACTATAACTTAATAGTAATAGGGATATAGCGATCAGAAAATAATAAAAACTATTTCTACGCATATATTGGTGTAGTTCTTAGTAGTGGAAAAAATTAAACAGGTACAATCAAGCCCTTGGCCTAGGGTCGTTACTGCACAAATCAAATTGGAAAATAGGTTCCGGTTTTCGTGGGATCTCTGTTGACAATGTGGTAGGAACAATTATTGACGATAAGGACGATTGAAATTAGATTTGGAATCAGAACCATCTGAAGTGTTTCTTGCATGTACTTTAATATCAAAAGCCGAGACGTATGTAATGTCATGTAACAAATGCGAATGTAGTCATAGGATAGATAATATTAAACGACCGCCATTCACTTATACATCGGTGATTTAAAATCTTCAGGTATATGTAAAAATATGAAAATCTACTGAATATAAAAGCTCAGAAGCTCGAATTTTCGCAGCGAGACTCAAGTTATATTCCAACCTCTCCAAATATTTGAATAAAGGTGTAATAATACCGGGGAGCCGCAGATCCGACCGCATTGACATTCAACGCTGCGCCTGAGGAAGGATATTTCTTACGAGTAAAAAATAATTCCGATTGTTCGCAAGTCAATAATTCATTTTATGACGAATGACAAGACTGGAATGTCGCTTACCGAATGCTAAGCGCCGATGCCTAAACTGTAGCAACCCCACCTAGTATTTTAGTTTACAATACAATGCATGGCACGGCACTGCAATCGTAACTCAGAGACATAAGATATTAATTCTTATACTGCCCAGTAATTTCACTGATGGGCACTTCACGAAGCGACAGGATAAAAAAATTAGGTATGTGAATTTAAACTATGTTACACCTTTACATAGTATGACACAAAATATTTTTGCAGTACGGGCTCTGATTATGGAGTTATAGGGGTTTTAATATTATATTTACCTTCAGGTATGCACTGTTTCGGAAGGTTCAATTATTACTGAAGAGGTTAACTAAAATACCACCTGTCATATAAGACCCTAGAATAAAAAACTGGTTAAGTGTTAACTTCATCATCATCATCATCTCAGCTTATTGCCGTCCACTGCTGAACGTAAGCCTCCCCAAGTGAGCGCCAACCATCCCGGTCTTGGGCAACCCGCATCCATCCGCTACCCGCCATCTTTTTCAAGTCGTCGGTCCACCGTGTAGCCGGGCGCCCCACACTGCGTTTGCCTAAGCGTGGTCTCCACTCCAGCACCTGTCTGCTCCACCGACCATCTGTCCGTCTGCAGACATGACCGGCCCACTTCCACTTCAGCGTGCTAATTTTGCGAGCAATATCGATGGCTTTGGTTTTCTGGCGGATGACATCATTTCGGATTCTATCCACCAAAGAAATTCCAAGCATTGCTCGCTCCATAGCACGCTGAGCGACTTTGAACTTATGGACCAGTCCGCTAGTTAGTGTCCACGTCTCAGCTCCGTAGGTCATTACAGGTAGGACGCACTGGTTAAAAACTTTCGTTTTTAAACACTGAGGGATCGACGACTCGAAAATGTTGCGTAGCTTCCCGAATGCCGCCCAGCCCAATCGAATTCTTCTATCCGCCTCCTTCTCGAAGTTGTACCTGCCTAGTTGGATTATTTGGCCAAGGTAAATATAATCTTGCACAACTTCAAGAGTGGCATCACCCACGACTACAGGTCTCGGGAAGACGTGGCGGTTAAACATAACCTTTGTTTTATCAAGATTCATCCCGAGACCTATTCGTCTTGAAGAACGGTTGAGGCTGTTCAGCATTCCTTCCAAATCCGGCAGAGATTCTGCCATGACGACAATGTCATCTGCAAATCGCAGATGAGAGATGTACTGACCGTTGATGTTGATGCCCCGTCCTTTCCAATCAAGCGTCTTAAAAGCGTCCTCCAACGCGTTGGTAAACAGTTTTGGAGATATAACATCTCCCTGTCTTACCCCACGACGCAGTTGGATTGGCTTTGTGCTATGTTCTTGTACTTGGACGGTCATCGATGCGGCCTCGTACAGGCATCTCATCACCTGGATATATCTGTCGTCAATCTGGCATCTCTGCATGGACTGCAGAACAGCCCAGGTCTCGACGGTGTCAAAGGCTTTCTCGTAGTCCACATACGCTAGGCATAGAGGCTCATTATATTCCTCGGTCTTCTGAATAATTTGCCTGAGTGTGTGTATGTGGTCTACGGTAGAAAAGCCCCTACGAAACCCAGCCTGCTCCAGCGGTTGGAAGTCGTCGAACTTTTGGGCAAGACGATTCGAGATAACCCTCGAGAACAGCTTATACACATGGCTCAAGAGTGATATGGGGCGGTAGTTCTTCAATTGGGTGTTGTCTCCCTTTTTGAAAAACAAAACCACCACACTCCTACTCCATGCTTCCGGTGTTGTGCCAGTGTTGATGACAGAGTTAAAGATCTTAGTAAGCTCCATCAAGACAGTCATACCGCCTGCCTTGAGGAGCTCTGTTGTAACTCCATCATCCCCCGGAGCTTTGTTATTGTGAAGCTGTCCGAGGGCTATTCTAATCTCGCCCACGTCGACGTCGGGAAGCTCGTCTGTGTAGTGGCGAGTTAGTCTGGCTCGCGAATCACTCGCGCTGTCGGCCTCAGGGGGAGATGCTTTTTGAGCATATAAGTCCCCGTAATACCTTTCGACCTCTGCGAGTATCTCTGGCATTGAGGTGACGGTGGTGTCCTGTGGTGTTTTGAGCTTTGTCAGGTGACAACTGGAGGTGTGTGGCTTGGCGAATACCCTAGTACCTTTATTTTGTTGAATGATATTTTCGATATCTAGGGTATTCGAGTGTCTAATATCACGCCGTATTAGCCTCTTCACCTCCTTGTTAAGTACCTGACGCTCCGATGGTGTGACATTTACAAGTTCTCGTCTTTTCCTCAATAGTTCCAGAGTCTCGCTTGAGAGTTTAGACTTGCGTCCATTGTTCTTTGGTCGAAAGTATTTGAAGCCCACCTCGCGAATAGTCCGCACCAGACTGTTGGTGGCGTCATCAATATCCGCCGTGGTTTCCAATACGGCGAAACGGTTCTGTAGCTCCAACTGAAAAGCTTCACAGCCGACTTCAGCTTGGGGCAGTGTTGGTCGAAGAGTCGACCTCATCAACCGCGCACGTTCAATTTTAACATTTATATTCAGAGTGCCTCTTACCAATCGGTGATCACTACCGGTGTTAACCCTATTGATCACAGAGACATCTCTGAATATTTGGCGCTTGTCGGTCATAATAAAGTCGATCTCATTCCGGGTTACATTGTTGGGGCTTCGCCAGGTCCACTTCCTTTGGGGCTTCTTCTTGAAAAACGAATTCATCAGAAAAAGCCCCTGGGCCTCGAGGAAATTGACTAGCATTTGCCCCCTATGATTCCTGCACCCATAGCCGAACGGTCCTACTCGTGATTCACCGTATCCCTGTACTCCCACTTTGGCATTGAAGTCACCCATGACAACGCTGTAGGAAGTTTGGGTACGAGACATAGCTTTCACTACGTCTTCGTACATGGTCTCGACTTCATCGTCAGGATGTGCAGACGTCGGGGCGTACACTTGTATAACCTTCAGAGAGTATCTCTTGGATATTTTTAAGACAAGGTACGCCACTCTCGATGACACACTACCAACTTCCACAACGTTGCTTCTGAGTGACTTGTGGACCATAAATCCGACGCCACCTTGGGATGGTTGGTGTCCTTCTCGGAAGTAGAGTAAGTGACCACTATCGAGGGTCATCTTCTCCTCCCCCTTTCTTCGGAGCTCAGATAATCCCACGATATGCCAGTTGATATGACTTAGCTCTACTTCCAGTTCTGTGACGTGCTCGTTCAACCGCAGAGAGCGTCCGTTATACGTTGCCAGAAACAGTCGTTTGTGGTACCCTGCCGTAGCCCGGGGATTCTTAGCACCCCCCACCTCGCCGTTACCATGGCCGGTACCGTGACCAGGAATAGCGAGGCTGCCGGGAACTGGGGGCCGTAAATTCTGGGAGACTGCCATTTGGGGGTTTTGCCATAGTCACCACGCTTGGCAGGCGGGTTGGTGACCGCAGTGGCTGGAATGTTTAGCCAATGGTGCTGCTGCCCACCAAAGGCACGAGTATTTGAGGCATTCCAGCTCATTCATGTGGTTATGCCGCCACGAGTCGGCCGCCAGAGCCTCATTCGTTGACCAGCAGGGTGCACCGCGAGCAGGTAGGGTTGGCAATTGGGGACTTGAGGTGTTATTCGCCCCCCTTACACCCCACATTAAGTGTTAACTTAATGTCTAAAATCCTACTATCCTTTTAATATTTTATAGATGACATTTTAAATATTTTGGATGTTTGTTAATCATGTCTTCATGGCTGATCGGATTTGGACGGAATTTTGCACACCGGTAGTCCATGACCTGGATTAGGACATAGGCTACTTTTATCCCAGAAAGACGGTCACACGGGCGGAGTTGTGAGCAAAGTTAGTTCAATATAAACAAATGCCTTGATTGATCCTTGAAATCTACGTACCAATGTGAAGTTGCAAACACCAAAGAGAAAATACAATTTCCGCTTCATTACTCACCTACCCTTACCTTTTTGTTGTGAAAGTATTCTAAATAAGGTTGTTCAGAAATCTGTTCAGAAGACTGTTGCGAAATTTCAAACAAAATCCAACATTTCCAACTCGAGAATTATTTGAATTCTCGAAGGTTCTTCAAACAAACTCGACTAGCGAAATTAAAACATTTTTAGAATTTCATCATTAAGTTTTAATTTTAAATGAATATTTAATATCCGTCTGGGATTATAAATTTTAATTTTAAACTGGTACAGCAAAATGACTACACTGGACTTGACGTTAAGTGCTGTGCAGTCCAAATATAATGTCAACCATTAAAAGACATTTGCGCCCCTCGACGCGACGGTCGGCAGAATTATGCCGGTCTGAAGTTACTGGATATAAACTGGCTTGCTCTGGAACGTGACTCGCCTGAACGAACCCATATGGCGAGTTTTTCACGATGTATACAATGGTCGGTATCCAACCTGGCGTTCTTGGTGCTTATTCTGAGAACAGTGGATATATCCAAAGCACAAGCAGAGACTGTATAATTTCCTGTAGTTCTCTTAGTTGTAGTTCTATTTTCATAATACACCCTCTCAGTTTGATTTCGACTATGCCGCAAGGATTTTGAACGTGTGATATAGTGATCATCTATTTCACTTTGAATAATAAAAAACTGGATACCGTGGTAAAATATACCATCGTACCATCAACAAAAGCCGGCAAACTATTTCAATTTAAATCTGAAAAACGAAGCAACAAAACTTTTGTAATGCTTCGTACAGCGGCGGTACGAAAGACCCCTTCCCTGAGGGGGTGTGACCTACATTCCCCTAACGATGCTACATGAGGATGGGGGTCGGAGCTCAATTGCACCACTCCACGATGTCGAACCCACCGCGCTGGGGCGAGTACGTGAGACTTCACTTCGAGTTTTCACGGACGAGTTGCGCTATATTGGAAACCGTGTGTGACAGATGTTCGATAACTTTCTGGAAGCTACGGGATTTAAGGGAGGTTTAAAATGGTATGTATAATTATTATTAATATTTAATTTACTATTCCAAATTCCTCTCAGAATTTGATGGTTTTCCAGATTATATTCAGCCTCCCAATACACAGCCTCTTCATATTACGGTTCTTATGTTTATATAATACAACACGCAGCAACTGAATGTGCATAATCAGGACAATCATTAGATTCATCAAGCTATGCGCCTCGTTAACACTACCTACATTAAAGAAACAACATTAAATAAGCTTTTGAATTCTAAATTCATTGGTATATGAGAAGATAAATGATGTAGATGAGGATTTAAATACATGATCCAAAAACAAAAATCCAAACAAAAAATCCAATTTAACTCCACAGTCCACACCAGTCCAAAAATCCGATGTTCACAACCACTTTCGAGCAAAAGCGTAATTAAAAAAAAACCCGTGTGTGTGTACTTATGTACGCACGTACGAAGTTATACTTCTTATTACAAAACAAAATTAACTCCAAAAATTTCATCCCGCATACCAGTACTCTACGTTTGTAATAATAAGTATTTAACATTAATAATTTAATAATATTTAGTGTTAATTATATTAAATAAAAGTATTTTAATTTATATCAATAAATAATACATACGGATAGTTAACCTCAATTATATTGGAGCACTTGAAAAAGTATATAAGCACAATTTTTTTCACTAATATTCACAAATAGTAAGTAATATCAATCAAAATATTCAATTTAAATCACTACTGAATATAATTTATTAGCACATATATAATTCGCACTTGTATGAAACTCAAACACGTGTTGTGAATGTATAAACTAGAGACATGTTGATAAATATTATAAATATGAAAACAGTGATCAGAGGTGACGAGCGTACCAACATGCGCGACTAATATCGAGGTTCAATTCCTATTTTGTTGGTAGCTTTTTTTTCGAGACTTAATGAGCGGTTAAGCAGACGGCTTCATACTGTTAATTTTGTGTCACAGGTGCGCGCGCATCTTAAAATTTCACTCTCATCATTTTTTCATAACGCGCCTAAAGAAGTATAACTTCAAAAACAAATCAATGGAGCTGTACGTTCGACACGATGAAAAATCCTTTACAAACATCAGAACGGAATGGCTACTGCAGTCTGCGGAGTGGGGACGACGTCTCCCAACCCAGATATTGCGCCCTAGTGAACATTTAATCTGTGCAGAGATGTTTGATCCTGACTTTTAGAGACAGATATTGCTGAATATAAGCTGCGTATTTGCTTTTCTAAAGTCTAAAGAATCACGCGTAGGTAAGAAGCATAGGAAAGAAATTGTGGTAAAATTCAATACCTTGGTCTGATTCTACATAGCATTGATAGTTAAAATTTTAAACCGTATACTGGCAAAAACATTGTTATACAAAATTAAAGCAAAGTATGCGGGGTCAAATATAACAAAGGAACGAACTTCTGATTAACAATATTTGAATATTAATGCTGTAAATTTACGTAATATCTGTATTTACTCATTGTTTTTTGGGTTGCTAAACCAGTAGCACACCAGACGTTTTTCTCTTCAAAAAAAGATTCTAGTTTCTGTTTTTTCATATTCCCAGAACACCCCAGCTAAATCAGTTCACATATACGTCTGGAGACAAAAGAGAACAGAGTAAAATAGCAGTTGATTGCCCAACCGGCCACAAAGGCCCGTCGGGTTCACATTCGGGTCACGTTGGTGCGTCGCCTGCGAATATTGATCCTGTTGATTGTGCTCCAGGATTATATCACATAGTGCTTCGGTATTGTGACAGAAAAACGGTTGTGTTTTGTTTGTGTTTTATTTTGGATGGAATAAAAATGGCAAGATTTATTTGAACACTCCTATTTATTTAACATTTGATAATTTCGTTGAGGGAGAACATCAGTGTTCCTAAAGTCCTGATAGATTAATTGCTCGATAAAACCTCAGTGGCTGCTACTGACGACTTAGGTACAGATATTGCAAATATGTGTGGACGGGATAGAGAATGTGGATAGCGTGAAACTGGCATTAATTTAATTTCAACTAACACGTTGCCGGTAGCTATGAGAATATTACTCGTGCTTACTGATCCCCCTGATCGCAATGCTAATGTAATAAAACATCTGTTAGATCTGGCTAGTTTTATATCCGATACTCGAAATAATAATAAGAAAAACTCAAACATACATAACAATAAATAGACAATTAAGTATAGAACTGTAAATATATAACACGTAGAAATAATAAAAAGTAAAATGTTTGTATATTTAAGTTAGTAAATAATAATGGAAGGTTGTTTTTACTCTTATGTACATAAAAATCGAATTTAAATGGAGCTAAGAAACCGATACGAAAATTCTCAAGAGAGAATGTGATTGCATCGACACTTGTATAAAAAATACATTGTAAATACATCAACGTTCGATATGTGAATATTAGTGTTCGGAAAACCCGAGTATATAATTTGAATATAATAGAAACAATAATGCGATTTGTATACGATTCATGGGCAGATTCGCTTTAAACAAGGTCTACATAAACGCTTATCTTTATTTATCTTCTTAAATATAGATTCTTTGATCGTATGAATCGTTTTTATAAACTCGCGAACTCGGGATAAGAAACAAAAAAACCTTTTCATACACAGACTGATAAGATTTAAGTAACTCAATAGTGAGGCATTGAAATAAACACGCACCATGTAATACAGTGCCGTGTATCTGCAAAATTATATTAGTAAGACATTAAAACGGTAGCTAAATTAAAACATCCATTTAGACAACAAGACAACAATGTACAATTAAAATTAAAAAAATACAACAGAGTCTCTCGGATTCAAAGCCTAGACAGAGTACAGTATTGATCGAGAGCATACACCAGAAATAGCCGCCAGTTAGCCAGAGAGTGATGTCTGCGAAATCTTAACATACGCACCTAAAGATACGCCCGACGAACAGAAGCGATGAAAAAACATCACAATCTGTAAGATTGCGAAATCGTAGAAAAACACGTAGACAGCCGTCCTTGAGATTTCGCTCAGTCATGACACCTCGTGACACCAACAAAAAATCTTTTCTTTTCTGAATAATTGATGTTCGAATTGAATCGTTTACTTCGGATTATTGCGAGCGCAGCGAATTGGCATTGATATCGAAATTGGAGAAAGAGATGGTTCCTTCCGCTTGAACCGCCCGTTTGAACCCTTTGTACCCACGAATATTCACTATTACACATGGCCCCCAACTAACGGGTGCAAGAATAATTGCAAGATATAAATTTTATATTAGCTTTGCCCGCGCAGTAGCTATATAAAAAATTTCACCCCACTTGTACTAAAACAATGCATGGAAGAGACGGTGGATTGTCACAAGCGTATGAACCACAACGCTCACGCCATACACGAGAATCTGAACACAAATGCGTACACAATTTGGCACCAATATTTTATTGTGGTAAATAAAATTTTGGCCGCTTGTGCATTGGCCGCGACTTTTTTCTGCGTTCTAAATATAGTTGAAACGTTTCGATACCGCTATGCCCAGGAGTGATATCACATCTTAGTGGGTAACAGGGCATGCGGTGAGTATGGAAATTGTTGCGACCTTGTCCGGCCGTAGCATTTGTTAGATCTCGTGCCACTACAGTATTACGTCGGGCAAAAACTAATGCCGTTAGTTTTACGTAAAAAAAAAAGGTACAAAAGAATTCACGAGGAAGTCGCAAGAAAAACTTAAACGTCACGCGACGTGTTGATACGCATCTGTTGGTGGGGGAGGTTGGGAAAGGAGTTCGGTTTTAGACATTTAGTTCATTATAGCAGAGGGCGTGTAGTCGTCATTTATCAGGACTTTTGACTATTGACACTCGACGACTATATCACATTTCGTAACATCTCTGCATATAAACAAACAAGTTGCCAAGTATCGTAAATAGTTTTGAATAGGACAAGCCGCACGCTAGTGTGTACCGAGTGGGCGAAAAACGATAAAATGCGCAGTTATATAGCTCTGATACCCATGTCATGACACATGCGTCGCCACGTCGTATGAACAAATCGCGAACAATTAATTATCACAACATATAAACACAACAAAAAAAAAAAAAATAGAAACTGCACAAAATATTTTTAGTAAATTCAATTAAATCAAATACTAAAACAACAACAGACAGCACTAAATGTTGAACAAAGATAACCGAGAATTATTACACGAACTAACACAATGGGGTGGTTTATTACACCGGAGGACTATCTACGAGTGTATCAACTGGTGCTTCCTGAGAGTCCCGGCAGGAAAGCGGAAAACTTTGTTAAGCCCTATCTGTGAGTCTCGAGTGGTCTGATGGTAGTTAATGTTTGTATGGTGGTGGTGCGGAAGAGGAAACCTCGTCTCGCTCCACTAGCCGAACAAAATGAACATGTAATGAGGATTTTATTCAAGCTTTTTGCGCCGCCCTTATGACCTTTGTGTACTTTCGTGTCGATTCAATACGTGTTCCAATTTATTCGAATTGTTTGAATTCAATTGGAAATTTTTGATCGAATGAGTGTATTGTGATGGAGTCGTTCTCTTTTTCTCATGAATACAGACTAGTGTTTGACTTGTGAATTCAATTTAAAGTAGCAGACGTGTATATTATTAACAAAACATAGGTTGATAAAGATAATAAAATAGGTTAAATCTCAGATAGGTCCCAAGACTATATTATATTAGTTTCATTTAAGTCAAGGGGCATTTTCGTCCAAGGCAATTCTCATAAATTTCCGGTAAACAGTTAAGAGCTAGTACTAGATTATGTCAACCCACACAACAGTGTCTTCCTGCATTCCTCATCAGTGATGTAGCAAGTTGCTTTCCATTTAATTCTAAAGCGGATCTAGCTCTAGATGATGATGAATGTTCAAGGGCAACAGCTGTCATGTTCGTGCGAGTGTCGCGTCGCGACATCTCCAACCGATATCACAACCGGCACCGTTCTACTCGCACTGTCGGAACAGATACCAGTTTTAAGATCAATACGCGGACAGCACGAGCACTGGCGCCAAGCCAACCACTAAAACACGGCAGGCCCCAGTTTACGTCGGCGCTTTAAAGCGATATACAAACGGTAACTTTATTTATTCTCGCATAACATGTACCAAGCCGAGCGCTGTTTCTGCGATAACCAAATGTTTGCCAATAGGTTGGTTTTTATTTGTGGCTGCGTTTGTGTGGTATACGTCCTATTTTCCGCACCACAAGAATTCCAAAACATGTTAAAAATAGCCAATGCTATAGACAGAAATTTCTTAACACCAGTTAATAAAAGTCTTTACAGATACCGACTACACCCTACGTGACTAAATCGATACGATAACAGTTAAATCAATTCAACATTAAATCGCAAAAAATCGATCCAACAAATCAATGCCACACCCACAGATCATCCAAAACAAAATATTATAACTCAACCTCCAATCAATTCCAGTCAAGACAACGCACAATCACTCGCTAAATTGATAGTAACGAACGACATTGACATATGAGCAACCAAGCAGCCACCGGCGGAATTATCGTCGCTCGAAACCGATCCTTATATTTTGAACAGCGCACGTGAACTCAACAAGCGTCATAGATTAATTCAGTTCAACAATAATGAGACAAACGTGAACGTGGTTTCAAATTAGCAGAGTCACGCTAGAGCCAGTGTAACATGCGGCATGAATGGACCGGCTCGTCTATGGTACCTATGTCTCACAGGAAACTGACATACACGACATCTTGCTGTTCGTACAGTCAGTGAGAATGGTGGAGCCTTTTTGAGCGGTGGTGATCACTTAACACCAACAATAGACACAATTAAAAAAGACGTGATCTCCACTACTAGTACAATTTGTCATATAATGGTTACATAATTCCCTTATGGCACGCTTACGGAAAGAATCGCAAAGCTAAGCAATCCCAAACGTCCAGTATTGTTCACTACCATGTCAGTCAGATTCTCATTATTGTCTTGTGGCTTCAATCGAATCATTGTTTACGTTCACTCAATAAAACATTGTGAACTGTTTGGAATTTTAAGCCCTGTTACGAATCAGTATTTAATGTTTGTTTACTACAAACGTAACGGATTTCCATAAGCATTCAACATGTATATCGGAATATAACTACCAATTCTAATTGGATTGTACGATAGATAGAAACAAGTTAATCAAACACATCCGTGCATGCAATTGTAAACGATTTAGATAATATAGAAGTAACCAAGGAGATTGGAGGAAATTGTCGCGTTTAGTATCATCCGGCTACGAAATTGACACTGGCATCCTCTACGACTCAACGTCGCTTCTTCGAGCATCAAATTATACGTACCGTGATAAATGGTTATTTACATAAAAATACGAATACAGAAACATTGTGACTATAACCTTCGTTAGAGGTTCATACCAGCAGAATCAATATTTAGGTTTAATATTTTACAAAATATCCAATGTAATAATTGTTACATTGCTAATGTACGGCAAATCGTGCAAACGGCCTCAGATATCTGTATAAATACAAGTATCATCTGTTTTAATTTACAATTAATGCAATTGTTCCAATTAAGTTAGCTTAATTAACTGACGTTTGTCTTGATATGTATGACGTCCATCATTAGTGACCAGATTCGTTTGTCTGACGTATTTTATAACTATCATCTACCCGTTGATAAACAATGACGCCTGAAACAATAATACGTCATGCCAGAACTATTAAAATCAATACGTTCCTTCCAATATCAACCACATGTAGACTAAGTACTAGCTAACATCTGTTCGCATTCCAATCAATTATTATATTAAACAAAAGCAGTACCCAAAGGAAGTGGAAAGCACGAATTGACAGTACGACGGACGCGATGGAAATCTGTGGCGATGAACATTTGTCGTCAGACTTGCCACGCACAAACCAGACTCTGTGTCGAAGTAGCAGAGTTCAGTTTTGATTATTGATACAATAGCTACGGGGATACGATAAGTGTGCGGAGAATAACGGATCTTCGCCCTACGGTATAGAGTTCCAATTGCATCAGCAGTAGGATCTGGTAACAGAGATATAGACGGGAAAGACCGCTCCGGCAATTTGCCTATTGTCGAGTTGAATTATCGCCCCCCGCACTCATTACTGAATTAAGGCGAGAATGACAGTAAATTTCGTGACGCCTCTGCTCCACAATTGAGCGTGTACTTGGTGTAGCCGGTTGATACCTGACAGAGCTGAAACGAATTGCATTCCATGGACAGTAATTCAATGTTTTAAAATACTCCACGCCGTTTTCGATCGAGGGAATGTGTTCGAATGGCTTTCCGGAGGGTCGACTGCTTACTCGTTTTATATTTGTTTAGGATTCAATGACTTTAAAAATATCGGGTTTTCGAAAACCGTCATATAAAGAACCTCATTATGCTGATTTTAGCAATAAGAAAACAACACGACTTTTCATTTACATCGCGACAAAGTTCAAAGGTTTATTGGTGTAATTTTACATAAACATAAATGGAAGTTATCTAGGATTATCTTCACGGTATACATGAAATTTGAAGAGGGAATAAACCGATCATAAACAATTTAACTCTTTGAGAAAAAGAAACACGCAATAAAGCATTCGAGACGAGTTTATTAGTCATATAATAAAGTTCTAATAATTTTTTCGCCGTAATGTTGGTAATGACAACCAATAAAGCTGCGGTGACGTTGGCTATTCATAAAGCGACTGGTGCGCAATAATAAAATTAACAGCATCCATTTGGGCCCGGCTGGCCGGCATGGCCGAATGTGTCATATTGATGAAATTATAGATATAATTGATTTAAAATTCAATAAACTGAAAATATATTTTTTGGGAAGTCTACAGTGTCGCCAGTTTTGTCTACAGAATGAATCGGCCAGCGCGAAAAAGGAACGCACACGGTACATCGCAAATTATGTTCTATTAAAACTAAAGGAATTGGAAATAAATAAACGTGGGTGTCTCAATTCAATTCCTTAATTACACCTATAAAGCTAACAAGAAACTTTCATGAAGTAAAATTAGGTATATTGGCACCAAGATCAGAGATTAGTCGAATATTGAACAAGGCAATATTTAAAACAACATAACTAATTTTAACTGTGATTGTATAAATAAAGTTGGATAAATTGACAAAGACTGTGAAAACAAGTTGTTAAAGTTACGGAATCATTATATAAGCTTATCTTCATCGTAGTGTTTTTTCTTTGGAATCTCGTATGACACGGTATCTAGGCTTTTACGTGTAAAATTACATAGATATTTGTCGACACAAAAATATATAAAAACCGATTTAAGATTATATTATGCTGATATGAAAACATCCGTTGATTTAACTTCACCCTCACATGAAATAAACAAGTAAACTATATATACATGTAACACAACCCCCAAACAACGCAACTTTTTCATTAGATGTCTTAACATTTGATACCATTAACCAAAACTTTCTGAAGTGGCTTATAAAATCAGTTCCAAGATACTTCAAATACACCACTTTCGTAATAACTAAAGAAATTGCAACACTGGCATTCTCTGTTCCTTTTCAATCGCCTTCTTACTGCTTATGTAATATGTAGGTTAAGCACCACCACTTATGATAGGGTTCGTCAGCCATGAATAGGTCGAAGTTTCTAGATAATGTGTTTCAACTATACGTTTAAAGCAACTGAGATGATACGTAGTTGATTAGATTGGTATTAAATTCGATGTATACATTTTCACATACATTACTGAGAAGGAAGACGCAGTAGTAGTGGTAGTACATGTTAAAATACAAACGGTATACATAAAAACTGAGTTTTCATCCTAAATTAGATTGAACTAAATAAGATGTATGTAGTTGTAAAAGTACGCGGAAACCCTTTTCTCTGGTTAACTGTGTCTATTTAATGTAAACGAACGCCATTAAATACATGAGGTAGATATAGATAAAGATTATTCGCTACACCTATTCAAAGCTGTAAATTCCAAACAGCTCTCGACAGAAAATATTGCAAAGAAGGACAACATTTCATCGGTAGATCCCACAACTAATAGTAAAGAATTAGAGGTACTTACCGGGCATAAAGTGCAGCAACGCAGCGGTGATCGGGTACAAACTAGGGCTGTATGTGATGTCGGGACACGCGTATCCGAGCACGGAGACGACCCTGTCGGCGACCGCCCGGCCCTTGCGAGTCAGGTGGTACCCGATGCAGTGAGTCGCCTCCACGAACGGCGGCAGCATGATCGGCTTGTCCGGCAGTTCCACTGTTCCGAACACCTGGGGACAAAGAGGAAAAATTAATTCATAACTTCATTCTGTATTTGGATTGTGTAATACATAGTAGAACTAAATAAAATAAGTTTGTTTATGAAACAGTATTATTAGAAGTTACAAAAGGGGAAAATGGTATGAAGATTTGAATGCTTAAATTATTCAAGCATCGTAGAACGAATAATAACTTAAAAATGCTGAAGGACATAGAATACAACATGAACATAACCGTCAACGCATTTAATAGACCTTCATTTTAGACTATAGCTCGGATGAGTTCTGTTATCAAGCACGCAATATATCCTATAAATATCTCAGCAATCACAACGATGGCATGCGGGGTCCCCAATTGAATCCTGTTATTTGTTTGATTCGAATTACACCGCCTTCCGTTACGTGTCTATCATATTTAGAGCGAAAATAACATGCGAAAATTAATGACTTCCGCTGGTGATGTTTGTACGAAATGTAATGCGTAAATCAATAAAAGATGCAATAACAGTGAATGTGTGTTGTAGGAGATTATAGCAGTCATTATAATATAGGGTTTACATTATCAGACATAAAAGCTTATCTCATCGGTCTTACATGCGTATCACATATATTTTATAATTTCTCAATCTACCAACTGCAGTAGATCGAAACAAGACTTTATAATCCTAAAAACTTTTGAATTATCGAAAAAGTGGTGAAAGGTATGCAATAATCGTAGAAAGCTGAAGTTGGTTGTATATGCCTACACTTATATGAAACAGACGTTTATTTATGTAAATTATTGAACCCGACTCATATGCCACGAGAATGTTTTATGCGAGTAACATTTAAAGTTCAGTATTTCGTCGTCCAATCAGCGCGGATGCGAGGACGTGCTCTCGGCCCGGGGCGTGATTATCCACTTTGCGCGCAAGGACGTGTCTCCTCGGTACAAATTATAATTTACATGCATCATTGTATGTGTACAGAGGTTGGCGTGTTGATTAGTGATGTCATTCATGTTAACACATAGCGTGTCATATCGCCAATTACCTATCAGTTGGATATGAGATACTCTTATAGTAGCCTGGTACTAGAAGTGATTGTAAACTTCATTTACTCGTAGCTATCTCTGACAGAAAGTCTAATATTTTTTACCGACTTAAAAAGGGACATTCTGTAGTCGACCTGTTCCAATTTCGCATGAATCTCTTTTGACAATTCTAACAAATTCTAACAGTAGATCTACATACTCTAAGAAAGTTTTAAGTATATATTACCTTATCTTATATTAGATTATCATGTGTCATCTGATGGTTAGTTATCTCCATCGCCCATGAACTTCCACAATACCAGAAGATTCATGGGTGCTTTGTCGAGCTTATATTCCTATAAGCTTGCTTGCTAGCTTGCTTTCCAGCAATGGGGATTGGGAACAAAGAAATAAAATAAGAAAAAAAATATTCCGTTAGTTACATTGTAATATTTATTTAAACCCACTCAACCCGTGAACCCCGGTCAACGGCCGATGCAACTCGGTCGAAACGTCAGGAAAGAAATAAACAATAGATATTCATACCTTCACACACGATTAAGATACGTTTTAATAAATATTATAATGTGTATAAAAAACGCGAAAGTCTAAAATCATTTAAGGTAAAACTGCACATTCTACGTCTTATTTTCCCATTAGTCATAGCTAATTAAAATAGTTTATCGTGTAATTATACTTAACTAAACATCACAGTATTCATGATCATACAATTAAACTTACAACTTGCTGTAATGCTAATACGACTTCATTGAAAATTTTAAATAATACTAACCCACGCTACGTAACATATAAATAACGAAACCCTAAAGGACGAAATCCGAATATTTCATTCCAATCCAAATATAATCCAAAATATTTTTTTACAGAAACTGCACATTGAAAAACAAGAATTGAGACTTACGAAACCTGTTTCGGAATAAATTTAATCTTAAAAACCTTTTTAACATTTTACGCAATACATTGTAAACAATATTGATGATTCAAAGTATTATCCCTAGTACAGTTCATCTGATATTAAATTGGAAATTGCGTCTTCTTCTTTTTTATAGCAGAGGCAAATATAAATTAAATTATCTGTATATTAAGACTTAAAGACAAAAATTGTGCAATTTGGCATAGTACAGAATGTTATTCATATATAGCATTACATAAAAATACACATAATATGTGTTACAAATACATTAAATTAAATAAAGTAAAACATTCCTTGTTAACGCTCACACTGACATTGTCTGAATGCCAAATAACACGGCTAACGTAATATGGAACAAAACACAAATAGAACAAAATAAAAAAAATAGGTATAGTTTCGACCACTAATCTAGCTAAAGTATACATGGAGGAGGAATGCAAAAAGCTATCTATGTATAAAAATAAAGTAAATTAAATTAAATGAAAAAATAATAATTGTTTACGTTTTTAGTGTGATTTTTTTAATGTCAAATCTAGCAGGTGATTATAGAGGACAAATTTCGACCACTACGTAACCACTAGTAAAAGTAAATTAACAAATAACATAACAGTACACAAGAATGCATATTTACGGAAACTTATTATAGAATATTCATACACATTAGCATCACAATTGCAACCTACTGTACATACGTCCAAACAAAAACTCGGAACATCAAACGAACGACAACACCGCGACTATAAAAAAAAAACGCATCGTTCACGGATCAACGACCGAAACTAAAAGTTTGTAAATCGTACAATAAAATAAAACAAAACGAAAACGGCCAACGATCGTTCGTCAGCGGAGCGAACGACGACGAACGTCGAACGTCGATCGTGCCGCGGATCGCCGATGACGACGCGACGCGACGCTAAAATTAAACATCAACATAATACCTCGGACGCACGCAAATAAGATAATATTGGAATTAAAAATAAGGTCGCGACGATCCCGGCTTGATAAATTTAGAATAATAACAGAAAGCGCTGATAGGCGCGATAGGTGTGCGATTATCGTGTTGTGAAGTTTATTTTTCAAAGTATTTGCCCAGCGACTAACGCATAGTGTAGATAAATAGCTAAGCTGTATTTTTTACGACATAGTACACGTGCGCCACCCCTTGTACCAAATAATACTAGTAGAGTTTAGAATATGTCTTTCCTTCTGCCTGGCGTTATCCCAACTTAGTGGCAGGTTGCTGGTGGTAGGATATTCATATCCCCTGTATAGCGCCCACCGTACACATGGTGTTAAAACCTGCCATAGTGATCCACACATAACTAATCACTAACCAGCTGATTTTTTTGTTTTTACTTAGTTAATATTCATATAATTTAACAGTCATATTGTCCTACAAATAAAATAATAAATTTTTGAGTATCATCAAATCGAAATATTCTATCCTTGATATCTCTGTTAGCTACCACAATAGGGAATTTTCGCATAGGGAATTGTTGGGCGTCTCATCGAAACGAAGCTACTCACGGAAAATGAGCTTGATAGTAGTCATGTGGATCAGCTACCCGAGGGCTCCCTGTCTATTCATTATAACTGAAAATCTTAGATAAAAAATCTTTGTTTACTTGAAAATTACTGTTGCATTAAAATCGACAATGATAATAAAATACCAAACCCGTGAAAGTAAATTATTTAATTACACACACATACACATAGTGTTTAAAGCGTTAGGGCCGGCGCTCATTGACGGCATGGCACGGCATGGCACGGCAGGTCATGCTGCGGCATCCCGCGGCGTCCCGTGGCATGCCGTGGCATCCTGCTGAATGCCCAGCCACTCTCTCTCTCTCGCGCACCGCGGCAATCCGTGGAATGAAACGGCATGACACGTCTGGCCGGAGCATCCCGCGGCGCGTCGCGGCATGCCACAGCATCCCGCGGCACGTCGCGGCACTGTGGTATTGAAATAAAGTAACGTGAATTCTAAACTCGTGGCAATAAGATTCAAAATAACTTGATTAGTAATAAAATCCTTTGCCATGCCATGCCGTGCCATGCCGTCTATGAGCGCCGGCCATTATTGTGACAGACGGTATGCTATATGCAGGATTTAACCGTATGAATAATCAAGTGCCACAGTTTTCTTTTAAAAGTACTTAATAACGACGAAACTTAATTACCCACGGTGCGGTACGCTACAAAAAGAAACAGCTTGTTAATTTACATATTAAAATATTTTTTTATGAATACGCGCGTAAAATTGTTTAATGTGCTGCTGTTAGGTAGAAAAAGCCCTATCATCCGACTTTTAAAGTGGTAGAGCCACGCTGTAGACGCTTTTGTCTACAGCATGAATGGGTCGGCTCGACCGGGTTGTTACCATTGTCTCTCTCACGTATTTTGGATGTTCATAGTCGGTTTTGTGTAGTTAGTATTCAACCTTAGGGAATAATTATTCTATTCTTTTGTTATATTTGTGTAATTTTTATAGTAAAAAAACAACTTTGCAATTCTCTACCGTAAGGTATTGATGCTTTAGTATTTTCGCCTCTTCAGTGACGATATTATGAAGGTCTCAATGCTAACTTGGCTAAAACCCGATATTATTTCGACATACAACCAACGGTTATCACTTAATCTCCACATATAAGTGTACAATGATATTAGGTCTGATTCGTAACGAGATAACGTCACATGACTGAGAAAACTACATTTGTGCGGAAATCTAAAGGTTATTTGTATTGACATGTGGAGTGCAGACTGATCAACATACTATTCTACTTGGTGTCCCGGCTGTTTACTACTAAACAGCCAAACACAATTTTATAAAACTATACATGGAGATTGGTTAAATCTTGAAGCATTTTATACAGGCTGCTTTTTTCGAATGCTGCTTGACGGCAGAAATAGACAAATATAACAACATAAATAAACAAGATTATAAGATTTATATACAACACTCTATAAATCTATAAAAATCTCTACGCTTATTTGCGTAACTTGCCACAAGTCTGCGCGGCAAAATTTTAAAACTCAGAAATTCATACAAAACATCAAGCCAACCAGCTTCATAAACCAGTTGTGAGAACATTCAAAACAATATCGAATGATGAGGACGCGAACGCCGTCGCGTGTTCGCCACGCCCCCGTGCGCGCTCGCGACGCTCGCTCGCTAGCCGCGGCCGCGTGCGGCGTGCGGCGCGGTGGCCGTCCTTCGCGAGTCAAGGCCGGCCCACACGGCTGTAGATAGCCGATCGGGCCTTTGTTTACGCTTCGGACCGGTTTCGACGGCATTTACTAGCAAGTGATACATGTATTGAAAAAATAAAAATATTTCTTACGTTTACGCGAATGTTACTCATTGAAATAAAACTAATTTAAACGGATTTTATCGCGGTTTTTTATTAATTTTGATCCCGACGTTTCGAAGACTTTTCAGCCTTCGTGTAAGTCCCCCCCGTGACCACGACGGCTGAAAAGTCTTCGAAACGTCGGGATCAAAGTTAATAAAAAACCGCGATAAAATCCGTATAAAAATATTTATTGTCAGACAACCATGATCCATTGTGTTAGTAGAAATAGATTTAAAGTTAATTTATTATTAGTTAAAATTAAAATTAAGAATTTAATACATTTTTAATTAATTGACTGATTTATTGAATTACAATGTCACCTTGTGTACTTCGCCAAAGACTTGGTCAGGGCAACTAAATGATTCACGAGAGGACAAGTTCCACCGTCAACGATCACTTTCACAACGCTGTTAGTGTGTGTGGAGTAGAGATGCTGCTTTTTTGTGTAAAATTGCAGTAAAGCTATCCATAGTATTATTGTTTCAACAGCCATTATAACCCATCGCCACATTCCAAACTACGCCCTTCAAACTAATAAAACTTCTACAATGGTGCAAAAACCCTCATCGCGTTGCGCACACGCCCGCTCGCACGCCGTCCTTCGCGAGTCAAGGACGCCCACACGGCCGTGCAAGCCCTTTGTTTACGCTTCGGACCGGTTACGACGACATTTCCCGCAGGTGCTCATATTAATTATGGTGTATATATGGGGAACTGGTTTGGATGGGTTGTGAAAACAGTCGTACACCAGCCTTAGATAGCTTTAAATTACGATAGACATAAATATAATTGGCGAAATTCGAAACAAATATACTGCCTCGATGGCGCACTTGTATTGCGTACGTGGTACGATTGCTGTGTTGTGGTCTCGGATTCGATCCTCGTGTCGGGTAAAAATTATATTGGGTTTTTCTATCACGAAATGCTCAGTATCAGCAAGGAGTTCGGAACTATGCTGGGCATGGCGATAGGATTGCCCCATGTCACATCATGGGACAGAGATACCGCCCGGGGAATTGTGGGTGTACTGTTCACACCTCTACCTACCCCTTCGGGGATTATAGGCGTGAGTACATATACATATGTTGCGATGATATTTTGTATTACAGAATCGCAATTAACGATTTAGCAATTATAATTGTGGTGCATTGCCTCAATGATCTTTGCGTCAATGGCTAAAATTTAACCATCCGTAAGAATATAGACGATGCTCTACGATTAATTCCGATGTAGTAACATTACTATGCGATGTGTGATTACCGATTACAGTAGCATCAATTATACGTAATGCGTGGATCAACTCTCAATCGTCAAGCAATTATGACTTTTACGACAGAGTACATTAAGTGATTACCTAAATCATATACAGTGATAGTTGGATAAATGGGCCATGGATATGTGAGAAACCTCTGTTATTGATAACTAGATTTTCCTCGCGGCTCCGCACGCGTGATCTGCTTTTTCCGTCATAAAAAGTAGCCTATGTTTATCAGGGATAATGTAGGATTCTAATGGTGGAAGAATTTTTCAAATCGGTCCAGTAGTTTTTAAGTTAATTCGTTACATACAAAAATACAAATATTTCTTCTTTATAATTTATTGTTTACAATGAAATACATACTCTTAATCAACAATACATTTATTTGGATAAAGTAATATTATGTTGACAACGCTTTGGAATCAAACAATTTGATTACCATAGCAACAATTTGATTACCATAGCAACGGAAGCCTTCAAATATAAATAATTTTCCCCGATTTTGCAACATTTTTCACTGATGCTTCGCTCCTAATGGTCGCAGAGTAATGTTATATAGCCTAAAGCCTTCCTCGATAAATGGACTATCCAACACAAAAAGAATTTTTCAATTCGAACTAGTAGTTCCTGAGATTAGCGCGTTCAAACAAACAAACAAACAAACAAACAATCAAACTCTACAGCTTTATTATATTAGTATATATTAAGACTACATGGGGTATAAAATTTTGCAAACTATGCGCAGCTTGATCCAACTTGAGAGATAGGATAGTTTATATCTCATTTTTTTTTTATTACAAATTATATGTTTATTATATGACAAAGAGTTATTTAGTTTTTAGTTTTAAGAGTTATTTAGTTTAGTTAGTTATGACAAAGACAGATAATTATCTGTGAGTTCCAAAAGTTTCTAACAGATGGCGGTGTAAGGTAATGTATCGGCTGGATTGAGTAAGTATCCAATAGATGGCGCATACTGTATTGAATGGTTTACTACAATATAATTTAACATATACCTTAGCCACGGCAACGCGTGGCCGGGTCTGCTAGTGTATTATAAAATCGCCACACATCTAATACAAATATGTTGATCCATACATAAATATGTGTAAAGAAAGCGACATCTTCACGACAACTAGATTACACGTCCGACATTGTTTACGCGATATGATAGCATTTAATCTATGTTTACAAAATGATTATACATTCTCGATGAAAAAAGAAAGAATTATATCTGTCTACTGTGAAAGTGTCTACACCCACGCAACACCGTTGCCAATAATTGTTGAGGCGTGTTTTGGAGTGCGCGACTGAGACAAATGACTGGGACGAGCGGCGACAGCGAGTTCGCTATGTACATTTTAATCGACTCCAAAGAAGGAGGAGGTCAATTCGGCGAGTTTTTTTTCTGAGGTAAAGCGACCGAGACAGAAGTAAGCGACGCACGACTACTTTCATACAGTGTCACAGAAAGCGGACGTGTCGCTATCGCCTGATTTTATAAGGTGGTAGGTCCCTCGTAGGCGAGAGACAGGCTGGGTTGGTAAAACCGTTTTGTCTATTTCTACCGCTAAGCAACAGTGTGGTAGCATTGTTGTGTTTCGATTTGAAGGACATTGAAGCTTTGAAAGTGAAATTACTGAGCATTATGTAACTTAACATCTAATGTCTCGGGGTGACGAGCGCAGTTCAATGCCATGCAGTGTTTTGTAATTCAAAGTTCTGTGTGGTGTTGCTTCTGTTTATGGGTAAGCGTGGCGCTTACCATCAGGCGAGCGCCATGCTCGATTCGTTATTCAATCTAATAAAAAATACAATACTAGGCAGCAATATTGCACGTGGGCCGTCCAGTCAATTCCGCAGATCATACTAAATCCAACAAATGGCTTCATCAATCTCGTATATTACAATAACACATGTTCGCACTCGACCATCACTTTCAAGTTGGATAACGTTGGGTATGTTTTTTTTTATTTATTAACATAATTTACAAAGATTGACCGCCTCTGTGGTGCAATGGGCGAGTAGCCGGCTGTGGAGCGAGAGGCCGCGGGTTCGATTCCCGCACCACGACAAATGTTTGTGTTATATGTCTGGGTGTGTTTTCTTTCTAGAGGGGTTGACGTCAAGCAGACGGCCGATCGTAAAAGCTACAAGACAAATCTTTCTATAAGATGTGTTAAAAAGCATGTTGCGCCGACCCCACCGCGAGTGGGACAAGAGCAGGTGGAAGAAAAAATGAATTTATATGCGGTGTTCCACATCTCACATTTTAGAACCAGTGGCGTACATAATAATATTCAATTACTGTATGGCTCGCATGACGATCGTAAACAATGCGAGTTACCCTTTAGTCGTTCATTGTTATTGTTTTCGAGGCAGAATAAAAAACAGTCATTCTATGTCGTCACTGAGCAGAACAACGGTTTTTGTTACGGAAAAAAACGCCGTAAGCGACACGTGATCCCCATTCACGTGAGAGCAAAAGGATAATATGGTACATTCATTATACAGGCACGTGTGGGCGACGCGCGAGCCCTAATTACAGCGGACCCAAGCCCGACGCGACCTCCGCCACCGACGACAATCAACGCCTAATTGAATAAAGTGGGACCGACAAAGCACCGAATGCGAATTTGACGCGCATTGTTATCCACTGAACCACAGAGCCGAGATGACACCGGTCCGAGACGCGAGATCAAACGGCACGTCAACGTGGTAACACGTGTAAACGAACGCAGCAGCATTTGCTGGTGGTAGGATATTCATATCCGCCCGGATAGCGACCACCGTACACGTGGTGTTAAAACCTGCCATAGTGATCCACACGCCTTGTGAGGATCGCGTTCCAGGATCAGCTAGTGTATATCCGGTTCTCCCGAGGGGCTTGCGACATGACTTGATGGTTGATTGGGGCGGGTATAGGGGTATATCCTTGTATTACTGATCCTGAATCAGGCATCGCCTGTCCTGTCGCAGGCCCCTCGATTTGCTTCTTTCCTCTCCGAAGAGTTGAGAAGCATTTATACAGGGCGGCATGACTCTGGTGACCACCGATAAACTCATTGTTTGTTGGTAGTCGCTGGTTTTTTGGATTGCACTACGCTTACCATCTGGTGTAGTGCAGTCACTTTGCCGTGCTAGGATAAAAAAAAAATCAGAAATTAAGGCGAAACTTTTCGAAGCGTAGCTGTGCACGCCGCGCAGTACAAATAAATAAGTTGGCCGATGTTATTCACTGTTGCGAATAAGATCGATGATGCTATTTCGGGAACGGCAAATCCACAAGACGGATTCCGTCGGAAATAACTCCGCGGCGTTTTACCATCGCGCCGTGCCGTGCGCCACCGTAAATCTTTCGCGGGCGCGAGTCGATTGTGAAAAACACTCGTGTTATCTAGTGCGCGGGGTATATAATATTAGTACGGTTTACTTACGTGCGATCGAATAACTGTAGGTCTAGTGCGAGTTATATTATAAACGCGAAATTTTGTAGGTATGGATGGATGGATGGATAATAATAATAATATAGCTTATACATCAGAATAGGACATAGGCTACTTTTTATATTGGAAAAAGCAGACCACGCGGACGGAGCCGCGAACAACAGCTATATTTAATAAAGGACAAGCCCAGAGCAATGAAAACAGAAGCGATTGCATGTAAATAAACAAAACGATAGTGGCATGGGAGTGACGCTGAAGCCTGGCATAGAAACCTCTGCCTCCTCATATCAGAACAGGGGTGCCCTGATTACATAATAATGTATTTTAAAAAAAGCGTGTAATATACGGAATATTTTGTATTTACTGTACATATATATCGTTGACAGTGACGATAAACATAACAAAAAATCGCGACGCGTGCTTGTCGCCTGACACGCGGCCGAGTTAATATTATTATTCGGTGATAAGTTACCGTCTCGTATGTTTGTAACTGTACGATAAAAGTAATAACAAAGGGATTAAACGTGACAGATAAAGACGTTCGCCCGCTTTTGTTTATCACTTTCACCTACTTATCATTGTTAATACACGCATATTAGTTTTATAACTAGCGACACTAAATGTTGATATAATGCTGCTAAGGTATGTCTATTATGATACACCCACGATGTTTTATCTTGACGATAAAATAAATTACGACTTTTGTATTATCGAATTTGAACAGCCTCCATGGCTTAGCGGGCGAGTAGCCAGCTGTGAAACGAGACAGTGCGGGTTAGATGATGACAGAGATGACAAGACAAACAATGCGCTCGCCTGATGGTAAGCACCACTCACACTTGCCCATGAACTGTAGCAACACCACATAGAACTTTTAATTACAAAGCACTGTATGGCACTGAACTGCACTAGTCACCCCGAGAAACAGATAATAGGTATATATCATACATTCAAATACTACCCGTTTAAATTAATATTATAATACGTACAACAAATCGCGAAACCCTAAAATCATTTAATACCACTCTCAATCACGCCACTGACTAACACATTCCGGTAAATTCCGTTGCCACAGTTTGATAGGGCTGACTGACGGTCGCATGACAACCAACCAGAGTTCGCGCGAGAGACAGTTTCTGGGGTAGTGTGCGCTCGTCGGTGTGTGCGTAAACTGTGTACATACACTGTCGGCCCGATAACCCACAGCACGATTCCAACTTGTTTACAGTGCTTAGTTTCGATTGATAATACGATAGAGGCGAAGCGACCTTAGGTTATCGGCGTGATGTCCAGAGCGCCGTGTTATGTGTGGTATTTTAGAAATTTTATCAATATATTGTGTCTGTCACCTGTGTTTACAATTCTGTGCCGTATTCTAAGGATCTTGTCGTATTTATGAAATTAAAACACATACATACTTACATATTTATTTCTGCCGCCAAGCAACTGTGTTTAAGCACTGTTGTGTGTCGGCTTGAAGGACATGAAGCCAGTGAAATTACTGGGCATTATGAGACTTAACGTCTTATGTCTCAGGGTGACGGGCGCAGTTCAGTGCCATGTAGTGCTTTGTAATTCAAAGTTCTGTGTGGTGTTGCTTCTGTTTATGGGCAGGCGTGGCTTACCATCAGGCGATAGTCTTGCTCGTCTCGGCATTCAATAAAATAATAAAAAACATACTATATTTCGTTGAGACGTCGAGTCTATTTTAATAGCATAGGTCAGCAAACGAGCAAGTGGGTAGAGCACCTGATAGTAACATTCACTGTCCATGAACATCAATCCAAAATACCTGAAGAGTAATAGACGTGTTGCCGATTTTAAAGGAATAAGTGATATGGAAGGGGATTTAGGCCCGAAATGTAACAAACTACTACACGTGGATCTTCTGTGAGACAGTGTTAACAACCCGGTCGAGCCGGTCCATTCGAACTGTAGACAAAATTGTCTACAGCGTGGCTCTACCATTTATGGAATAATACAAACGCTTATAATACTAATTACTCAACTTCAGAGTCAGAGATAAGCATGCTTCATAGCGAATTTTGATGGACATTTTAGAAGGAGATAATGGCCGCATGATGAACATCTTTCTTTACATAGTATAAATTGAAGTCGCCTCCGCTGTCTGTACGCTTAGATCTTTTAAACAATTCAACGGATTTTAATGCAGTTTTCAGCAATAGATAGAGTGATTCATGAGGGTTATATGTCTATCACACTATAATCCAGCAGGGCAGCAGCATGCAGGTGAAACCGCGAGGGACAGCTAGTTAGATATAAAAATAAGTACCATTACATGAATCACAACCACATTACGAGCCACTTGTACGTACGCTGGTATACATAAATATAATATTTAATGGTACAATAAATAAAATATGTTTATTTGAGTTTGACTAATCACGTTGGACGTTAAAACATTTTTGTTGTATTTACGATCGCGAACGACAGCCAAAACAATAAGTTACAAAACGATACGACATTCATTAAATCGTTTTGTGTTTGGTCACGTAACCAAATTGAGCTTCATTAAAATATTATGTCTCGTTGAAATAAAACTAATTTAAACGGATTATATCGCGGTCTTTTATTTATTTTGATCCCGACGTTTCGAAAGCTTTTCAGCCTTTCTTGGTCATGGGATGGGGGGGGAGGCGATATAATCCGTTTAAATTAGTTTTATTTCAATGACTAATATTCGCGTAAACATAAGAAATCATTAAAATATGCCTGCATCGGTGGCGCAGTGGTATTGCGCACGCGGTCCGACTTCTGTGCTGAGGTCTCGAGTTCGATCCCCGAGTCGGGTAAAAGTGATATTGGGTATTTCTATCACGAAACGCTTAATATCAGCCCGGAGTTTGAAATTGTGCTCGGTATGGCGATTGGCTCGCTCCCCATCACATCATCTTCTTCTATAGAAAAATAAACAAAAAGCCATTCATTGAAATAAAACTAATTTAAACCGATTTTAAATTAGTTTTATTTCCGCCGTTTCAAAACCTTTTCAGCCTTCGTGGACATAGGGAGGATTGTTTTCAGTTTGTGTTGTTGGTTTTATTTCAATGATTTACATTAGCATAAACATAGGAAATCATTTAGAAGCCATTCACCACACTAACATAATTTGCATCGGTGCAGGAATCGAACGCGCAGCGTCTCTTTTCATAGCCGACTATTCTGAACTTGAAACTGCCCAAAGCATTTGTTTGTTATGAGGCAATGAACTCGAACGCTTTGTGGAAGTGTCCGGTAAACGACTAGACTGCCGTCCGTATGTAGACACTACCTTGAATCTGTATGCACGAAACAAAATAATTTTATAACGATATCCCCACTTTTCACAAGCGAATCACCATTTCAATCGCCTTCTGTGACCACATATTTTTAACGCAGTTTATAATTTCTTTAAAACTTATCACGCGACTTATCCTCATAAAAAAAATTAAAACATCTACTGCGCTACAATCTCAGTGAAATCATTTTCCAAAGCGCACTCATCGTACCCACAACCGCGAGCATGTACTGAAATTCCATCACAAAAATATTACACTGAATAAAAAAAACACGCTGAATAATCTGCCCGAGAGTGATATTGTTTTTGTGCCGTGCATGTTTCGCGGCGAATGATATCATAAATATTGGCAATGTTCGCGGCGATAACGCACGGGAATAGATCGACCTAATAAATGGAAACGACGCGGCCGGCAGCCGAGCGCCTTGCCTCGCCACGCTGCCGTTGCGCAACGCGAGCCGCGCCTTAAGGTTGTCCTACAACGGGTACGAGTAAGTGCTAAATAGATGATATAACATGGCGAGCCTGAAGTTATTCACTTCACCCGCGGTTCACATTATGTGTAACTGTTTAGTCTCCAAAAATAATAGCTACAATGTCGTTCACAGCTTTCATAAGAAAAAAAACCTAATCAAATCATAATTATTTCTTATGTTTATGTAATGACATATAACATAGACAATGGTCTATTTCAAATCGGACTAGGTTTAGGCACTTCAATACCATACAAACACGGCCAGACAAATAGACATACTATAGGTTTCAGTGGAACAAAATACTCAAATGAGTCTATAAACATTTAGACAAAAATACAAAAGAGTCAAAATTATATCACCATTTTATGCCGGAGGTTAAAAATGTGTGTGCAAAATGCATAGTAAATTCTCATTCATGGATAGGTTAATCGGTATTTTTTTTCTTCCGCTTACATCATGAAATACCAAGTAAAATAGAGGAAACTAAATTTTATTACACTCGCGAGGTGAGGCAAGTATTTAAAATGACATCTAATTGGCAGCCATTATCGTGTTCATTGCCTTAAAAGCAAACAGAATTAATTAGTAAACTGGCTAAACCATGTAACTGCACCGGAGATAAAACCAACTATGGATGTGAAATAAGAACTTGCCGCGAAGTGTGTACGCGCAGCTTTAAAGTAAGAATTTCCGACAGTTTTTTTTGGGACAAGTAGTGCAGTAACGTGGTAAATATTATTGTATATAAACATACCGTAGCGTCTATATATCTACGCTCTGGAGCAGTGGTTCCCAGAGTTTTTTTCTTATAGACCACTTTCAAAATTTAGCTGGTTCCGGTGGATCCCTGCATCTACATTTCTACCATATTCCCAAAACTCGACAAAAAATGTGAAGAGCGTGTCGCTGAGCTTCTTAAAATATGATCTGCATACATACTGCCTAATTCTTCACTATCGAAAGCAGATACGTTTTCGTGGTCAACCGCTTACGAATTGTGAACCCCCAATCTTTTGTCACGCCAACGTAGACCCCCGTCGAGTCTCCCGTGGACCTTACTGTGGGCTTCAGGACTATGTGTGTGATTGTTGGGTGTATTTATTTATTTATGCAAAATGAATCCAGTAATTCCCCTTCAACTTGAGTATTAAATAAACATAATTCATGGCTGAAAAAGAATTCCTTCGGAAAATCCCCTATTCTATCTTCGTAATGTTATTATGAATGTTGTTTATACAACTGGGAAATGTCAAAAAACACGAAAAGCTCGTAAAGTTTCATAAATTTCGGTCAGTAGATTAAATTATATTTATGTTATGGTCGACATAAATTATCTTCTATATTTATTTACAACATGACATTGTCAATGTCAATCGGTTGAGTTATAGCGGGTTCACACGGTGCGATTTTACTTGATCAACTGCTAAATCGAAAACAGTCTAAAAAAACGTTCAATCGAATTGATCAACAACAACATTACAGCATTTGTTTATAAATAAATAATAATAAATACACCCAGTTACACTAATCCTGACCACACAATAGGTTAACCTGTATCGTGGGTATCAGGAACTACGAGGAACTTGCGGTCCCACAACACCCAGACCCGAAACAAATATTAGTGTATTACACAAACATTCATCTTGGACATTTAACGGGAATCGAACACATGGCCTCACTCCTCGCAGCTGGCTACCCTCCCACTTCGCCACGGATTGTTGATTCATCAATTATTTTCTTGAAAGTGATTCGATTTGTCTGAATCTGTCAATAATATTTCTACATTCAGAGGATTTTATAGCACGAAGATATTTCATACATTCACACATGATCATGAATAACTATATGATTGCAGTTAAATTTACAACCGGGACTTTTTTCTCTGCAATAATAAATCACGTGCTCACAATTCGGAAGCAATTCAAATGAGTCTTATACCTACGGATTTGCTAAGATACAATTTTTTATGATATACTGTGATAGGCATGATAATGTGGATTACTGTAGAACAATACAAGATCATCTTGGCACTGCACTCAACAGCACTGTTGAGTTTCGGTTGGAAAGACATTGAAGCCAGTAAAATTACTGGGCATTGTGCGACTTAACATCTTATGTCTCAGGGTGACGAGCGCAATTCAGTGCCATGCAGTGCTTTGTAATCCAGAGTTCTGTGTGGTGTTGCTTCTGTTGATGGGCAGGCGCTTATCATCAGGCGAGCGCCTTGCTCGTCTCGACATTCAATCAAATAAAAAAACCTATTAGACAATAAATATCATTACACGACTACAAATCAATGAGGGCCCTCTATTGTTAATATATTATTATCAAACAATAAGTCATACAAAACACAGTGACCCGGGTGGGTTCGGAGACCGCGCTGACAATTCGTAATCGGCGACTAATTAACGACCGGTCGCCAGTCGCCGTCGCGCCGAAGAACGCTCTCGTGCGCTTCTGATAAAAAACGCATAACTCACCGCATCGATTACCAGTACGTAATAACTAATGTTACACAATACGATAGTGATGCGCGAGGGTGTTCGGGATTCGATTCGACGAATGGCTTTGATCGAACCCTTGTTAAAAACATAAGGTGAAACGAAAATGTTTTTTTTTTCATCCTGGCTCAGCAAAGTGACTACGCTACACCTGATGGTAAGTGTAACGCAATCCAAGAATAGTGTCGACCAACGATAAACAATGTGTCCATCGTAGGTCGGCAAGATCATGCCGGCCTGCCAAAGGGCCAAGGGGGAGGGGAAGGAAAAGGGATGGGAAAAGGGTTAGGATTAGGGGGCAAGCCCCCTGGGAGAACCGGATATATACTGGCTGACCCTGGAACGCGACCCACACAAGGTGGGCCACTATGGCAGGTTTTAGCACCAGTGTACGGTGGTCGCTATCCGGTCGGATACAAGTATCCTCCCACCAGCAAATGTCGAACATCTAACGAATAAACAGAAACTTATAGAATACGATTTGATTAATTTCAAGCGTTATGATAAATCACATCGTCGTCAAAAATACATAATATCCGTCTTCCAATTTCTAAATATCATTTTATGCATGAATAAAGTAAAGTCTAGATTAGAGTACTGAAGGAACGCGAAACTAGCCAAGGGGATGATGATCAACGAAAAAGTTAAATGATTAATACTAAGTTCCAGTCTACATGTCAATCTACATGTACCTACGACTATAAATAGCAACTACATACACAAGTTGATGAGGATTCGGGCTCTTATTCGAGAAACTTTATTCCACAAGACTAGGCAACCATCTGACAAAATATTGCATTGTATCTTGTTGATTTACGCATGCAACCATTACCGAGAAATGAAAGGGTTTATTGTTTTTTTTATCGTTGAGTAATTAATAATCGTTGAGATGTAATTATTCTTATAAATCGTTTTGCAGAAACGCATTTCCCTATTCGTATCGTATGGTGACTTATTATATAATATATTTTAGGCCAAAGGGTCAAGTACTTTCGAGGAACCCGAAAAATGGGCTGATGACGATGATTAGATAAAAATAAAGAAATTTGTAATACTGTAAATGTGAAATATAATCGCGCCTGTAATCTCCGATAGGGTAGGCAAAGGTGTAAGCTACTGGTGACACTTTTGGAAATGATGACGAGACGAGCAAGGCGCTAGCCTGATGGTAAGCGCCACACCTGCCCATAAACAGAAGCAACACCACACAGAACTTCGAATTATAAAGCACTGCATGGCACTGGACTGCGCTCGTCACCCCGAGACGTAAGATGTTAAGTCTCATAACGCCCAGAAATTTCACTGGCTTCAAAGTCCTTCAAACCGAAACACAACAATGCTTAGACACTGTTACTTGACGGCAGAAATAACAAAGCGGTGGTACGTACCCAGACGGCCCCTCGCATACGAAGGACCTACCACCTTGTATTTCCGTCCCGTGATGTCAGGGGGTGAGCATATCGCCATAACGGGCACAAATTCCATACTCCAGGCTGATACTGAGCGTTTTGGTGATTGAAAAATCGAATATCACTGTCAAATTAATAATGTAATTTTAAATAATACAACAACAATAGTATTAATGCAATGTGCTTACACAATTAACGAGTCGATAAAGCGGTGTCGAGATAAGACAAGTAGAATACACGACTGTACTGCGCGTGCGCGTGCCTATGGCGCGTGCTCTAGAAAAATATAATTGTGCTAGGTTATGATTACCATTATAGTTACAACTGATGATACGTTGAGTTTGGTCTAGTTAAATGGCTGTGAAAAAATATGTCATTATTATTTTTTGTGAAATTAATTATTTATTTACCTAATTTTTAGGGTTCCGTAAGGGTGCCGACGTAACCCTATTACTAAGTCTACACCGCGGTTTGTGTTTCTGTCTGTGGTACCTTTATGGGCTTTTTATGATTTTTACAGGAAAGACGGGCAAACGAGAAAGTGGGTCACCTGATGGTAAGTGATCTCCACCGCCCATGTACGACCACAATTCTAGAATAATCACGGGCGCGTTACCGACCTTAAAGGAAAGGGATAATCAAGGGATTGGGAAGGGGAGGAGCTTTGGATATGTTGAATCGTCACAGGACAGTCGACTGAACTTCTCACAGAATACATATATGTTACATGATATATTAACGAATAAAAAAAAAAAAGATAAACCGCGCTAAGGGTAGTACGGAACTCTGAGTGTGCGTATCCGCCACTCACATGGCCTATTTTATTTTTAACGCCCCAGACAAAGGACAGGGATGATTTTATAAACACACTAGACGTCTCTCGCGGTTTGACCTGCATGTTACTGCCCTGCTCCCATGGGTCATAGCATGATATACATATAAACCTTCCTCATAAATCACTCTATGTATTGCTGAAAACTGCATTAAAATCCATTGAATAGTTTAAAAGACCTAAGCGAACAGACAGCGGAAGCGACTTCATTTTATACTATGTAAAGATTCATAATTGCCATAATGAACTGCGAAATGCATAATATGGTAATATAATGGCAGTTGTTAAGCGTCAAGTGATTTTCCTCAAACATTAAGAAATGTCAACAGTGTGTTATCTGGCACGTTACGTAATAGGTTCATTGGCATCCGCCTATTATTTATTAAGTATCGATAAATGTGAGACGAGATGATTTTATTACTCGATCGGCCTATTTAAGAAATATTGTTACTATTATTGTAATTGTAAATAAATAAATACAGACAACAGGCCTGACATACTCCTGACCCCACAGTCAGATACGAGTCTTGTATCGTGGATATCAGGAACTATGAAAGACTTTCGGTCTCACAACACCCAGACCCCGAAACAGATATTTGTGGATCACACACCCGGCTACTCGCCCGCTCGGCCACGGAGGCAGTAAAGTATGTTTAAATGTCTTTATGGACAGGGAGCCCTCGGGTAGCTGATCCATTTGACTACTATCAAGCTCATTTTCCGTGAGTAGCTTCGTTTCGATGAGACGACCAACTATTGCCTATGCGAAAATTCTCTATTGTGGTAGCTAACAGAGGTAGCAAGGATAGAATATTTCGATTTGATGATACTCAAAAAAATATTATTTTATTTGTAGGACAATATGACAGTTAAATTATATAAATATTAACTAAGTAAATACAAAAAAATCAGCTGGTTAGTAATCATACCTATTGGAAGGAGGGGCTTCCAATAGGTGTCGATAACGAGGTCATAAGAATGATTACTAACCAGCTGATTTTTTTTGTATTTACTTAGTTAATATTTATATAATTTAACTGTCATATTGTCCTTCAAATAAAATAATAATTTTTTGAGTATCATCAAATCGAAATATTCTATCCTTGCTACCTCTGTTAGCTACCACAATAGAGAATTTTCGCATAGGGAATAGTTGGTCGTCTTATCGAAACGAAGCTACTCACGGAATATGAGCTTGATAGTAGTCAAGTGGATCAGCTACCCGAGGGCTCCCTGTCCATTATGTTCGACTGCACGTTGCACTGCGCTGGGTTATTACGCGTATCAAACTGAAAAGAGATGTAACTGAATCTGAAATGTTTTGAAATTTGAATGGTAACGTTTATAGCATGGATGGGCCGGCTCGACCGGGTGGTTAGCACTGCCTCATAGAAAACCGTCGTAAAAAAAACGACTTAGAGACGTTAACCGAAGGCCCTTATCCCCATACCAGCTACTTAATTAACCTTTTCCTTATAATGTAATTTAGGCTAATAAAAAAAAACACACACACACTAAGGCGTCGCCTACAACATTAAGTGTCAGACTGCTCGCACCACGTCCACCGACAAATCGAGTTTGCGCAATTGAATCTAATTGAACAGGACTAGTTCTCAGGCCCGCTGCACTAAACTGCACGCGCCGCTCTTGATTACCCACTGACACGACGGTAATTTTTTTTTATTTGATTGAATGACGAGACGACCAAGGCGCTCGCCTATGGTAAACGCCACGCCTGCCCATAGACAGAAGCATCACCACATAGAACTTTGAATTACAAAGCATTGGCATAGTACTGAAAGGTGCTCTTCACCCCGAGACATAAGATGTTAATACTCATAATGCCCAGTAGTGCAGTGCTTTATAATTCAAAGTTCAGTGTGGTGTTGCTTCTGTTTCAGGGCAGGCATGGCGCTTATCATCAGGCGAGCGCTTTGCTCGTCTCGTCATTGAATTAAATAATAAAAAATTCCAAAACGTATATTTTAATCATGCTGTATATACATACAATAAGTATAGTGCACGGCAATACACGAGCGTGTTCACGAATGCAAGGTCGTGGAGACGAATTCCGTACGAGAATATTAATCGAGGCTTTTTCCAATTTAGGCACACGTTTATAGGAAACCGATTATACTAACTCTGCCACTTAGTTGTCATTAAGATATGACGAAATAAATTATGCGTATCGGCAATGTTCGATTTTTACGAATATTACAATGAATGTACAGCCATCCGGTTCCGGTTCACCCAAGAGAAAAATAAAAACCTTTTAAAATAATTTATTCTTTTAAAAAGTTTTTAATAAATCATTTTAAGTCGCTCATGGCCAGTAGCGCTTAATAAACAAATCAAATTTAAAAGCGAAAAATGAACTGTGAGTCGGTTACTTTCTACTTATATACTTGACTAGATGTAAATGCAATATCACCTACACAAAACTACTTACTTTTAGCTTTAAAGAGTTTTTAGACCTTTTTTTTTTGTTAAAAGTGTTTTATCAATTTTGATGTCCATTTATGTATATTTTACGTTTCTATATGTATCATGATGTTTAAATAATAATGGTTATAATAATTAAATTGTAGTAAATCATGTAAATATGGAAAATATTAAGAAACTGACATCAGATTATTGTTCAAAATCCAAACTGGCCACAAAAAAGCGGCCTTAAAAAAAGAAAATAAAATACGAGTTCCATAAACAAACTGCATCAAGGTTATCTGGGAATGCGTAAACTATGGTTCAGGAAATAGGCTCATATCGCTTGTTCGCCACTTTCTGACCTATGTACATAGGTTAGGGCTACTACGTTGATAAATGTATATTCCGAGGTTTTTTTTATAGCATAGGCCAGCAAACGAGCAAGTGGATTCCCTGATAAGTAATTTCCACATATACGCCCACAATACCCCAATAACCCGACCTGAAAAGAAAGAATTAAAGAGTTTGGAAGGGGGGTTTGGGCATTCGGATATCTCATTCACCGCTCAAAACGCAACAAGTCGCTACTTAACATTGGTTTTCTGTGAGATAATTGCAACGACCCGGTCGAGCCGGCCCATTTATGCTGTAACAAAAACTGTTTACAGCATGGCTCTACCATTCAACGAATGTTATCCGAATATATGGTGAATCGAATAATTTTTCCGGTCACTCAAGTTTTTGATCTCACTAAAAGATTTCTAGACTACTAGGTCCAGAGATTTTGCAGACATATCGTATTCCAGTGAATTACAAAGACACGTGTCTTCAGTCGTCGAGCATTCTTGCAACCGGAAACACTACTTCCACAATCAAATATTCTAAAGGCGTAGTGCTTAATCGGAAATGATAGTGAGTATTTTTACAAGGTGGTAGGTCCCTCGTCAGCGAGAGGACGTCTGGGTTGGTACCACCGCTTTGTCTATATCTGCCGAAAACCAACAATGTGTAAGCACTATTGTGTTTCGGTTAGAAGGACATTGAAGCCAGTGATATTACTGGGCATTATGAGACTTAACATCTTATTTCTCAGGGTGACGAACGCAGTTCAGTGCCATGCAGTGATTTATAACTCAAAGTTCTGTGTGGCGTTGCTTCTAATTATGGGCAGGCGTAACGCTTACCCTCAGGCGAGTGAATTCATTCAATTAAATAAAAATAATAATAATAATAGAACCAATATTTCCCTCAACACATATAGTTATTTAAAATCCTACTTACAAGCCATAAGCAACAGTTAACAACAATTATCCTGAAGGAAACGTGCACTTTGTTAATTACTCATCGCTCTGGCCCAGAGAACCTTTGCTCAAGCTGGCTTAGCTGGCAACCCTAAGCGAGACACAACAGAGCGCAACCGGAGCGGGTTCGGAGACAGCGTGACTGCAGACATCAGCTGACTTGTTGAAGGACGCGCTCGGCAGACCGTGTAGCGAGTTCACCAGACACTGTGTTATTTTTTTGTCCACATAAAAAGGTAATAACATGGTGCTGTTTTTATATTTTTTTAAACTGCCTACCCCCATGGGATATAGGGTCAGTGTGTATGTATTTTTTAAAGTTGATTTCCTAACAATTGTCTGGTACCACACAACTAGGAGTAAGAGTAGTGTGAATGGGCACCTTCTGGGTGCGCTCGCTCCATCGTCGACCTCATATTTGTCCATGCGGCTAGACCGAGGTCAAACCCATATATAAAAAAGAAACTACGCGAAACAAATAAGGCCTGTCATAATGTAATGTCATAAGTTTTTCGCTCATATTTGCTGATAAACCGTAAAAACCCATTGTTAGCGTTTAGTTTTAACTTCAATTTCCTAATAATATTTGCTGTTGGTTTTCCTAACCGTAACTAAATACATTAAAACTAACACAAATAGTCGCTTATCGATTATATTTTTACTATGTATTTGTACAATTGTGTGTGTGTTGTTTATAGCACAGAGCGGCAAACGATTAAGTGAGTCACCTGGTCGTTAGTGATCTCCACCGCCCATGTACGCCTACAATACTAGAACAATCATAGGCGCGTTCGGACCTTAAAGGGAAGGGATAGTTAAGGGATAGAGAAAGTGGGATTTGGGCCTCCGGATAACCCAAGCACCGTACGAAACGAAAAGCAAGCCGCCATTTTACGTCAGTTTTCTATAAGATAATGGTTACGATCCGGCCCATTCATGCTGTAGACAAAACTGGCTACAGCGTGGCTCTACCACTCTGTCTTCTTTGTGTGATTGGCAGAGAAATATCGCGAAATATATATTTTATCCCGACGATAAATGTGGGACCACGTTACAAATTCGATACTTTTACCTATCTAAATATTCGTCTGTGGGGCGTAGCTTCTAGACGAATGGAACCATATGAACAGGATGGTTCAAGTTGAACTTGATCAACTTGATTTAAAAGCCTGTTTAATAGAGACGTTTCTTTTATTTGAAAACGTCCTCAATAGTTCAGAGGTCTACAAATCTTTTTCTAATCAGCGAATGATAGCCACGAAAGTGACATGATTAAAACCCAGAGCACAAATAGAGTAGCAGAAAGATAGCGTCGCTGGTGTCGACTGACGCATTGAAGGACGTACTCGACGGACCGTGGTAGCGAGTTCATATTCTGTTGCTTTTTATGAACTTTCCATGGTCAATGTTAAATGTTGTATCATTTGAATTATAAATTGAAACGTTTAGGCCCTACGGCGTATACGCAAACATACAAACACACAGACAGTAAAAACGGTGAAACATATAACACTCCTCTTTTTAACACGCTTTTATTAGCTTCATATGTATGTAATGCACACATACGTATGTAGTTCAAAAGCACCCCACGCTTATTTTTACGATAAAATACATTTTTTTCTTAGTTACACTATTCTTAATTTAAATTTATAAACTTTTTTTAAACTATTCTTAATTTAAATTTTTTAAAATTTATTTTCTATTTCTTCGTTGAATTTTCTATAAAAGCGTGTTTTTTTTTAAAAAAAATTGTCTAAGATTCACAACGATCGTATATCGTGACGAATATCTCACTTCTTCTTTCTTTCTTTCTACCTAGCGTTATCCCGGCTTAGTGCCAGGGTTCGCTTTCCGACTTAAACGCTTCCACTTCGCCCGAACGAATATCTCACTAAAAGTTTTAAATGGATTTTTAGTGCGATATATGAGATTTAATGCTATACATTTGTTACCTGCAACACGTTTACAATACACATACAGATCATAGGTAATGATTTAATATAAACACCAGTAAATTACTTACAGGAAGGAAGAGAATTCGATGAAAAATACCACGAAAATAATAATAACTCATTTCCCCATATAATTATTGCGCACGAGCGCAATGAAACCGCCATGTTACGCAGATAATAATTAATTTTAAGCGGTGGTGCAATATTGTGGTAATAAATTCTTCCTGTTTTGACACATATTACAGTGAAATCTGGATAAGTGGGATCTGAAGGGACCTAAATTATTTTATCACTTATAGAGGCTTTTCATTCACCCAGTTTCCCAAATAAGCAGGTTAACATAATAGTATTGTCTTATTTATAGGGGGTCCCACGACGACACACGTAACGAGGACAAACGCGTCATAACTTGTCTACATCTAATGAATTGTACCACTTATACGGGCTATTGATCTACAAAGTTCCAATTATAGAGGTACATCACATCGAAAAAATCTAAGAAATCAAATCTCAGTTACAAAAATTTTCACTTTCCCAGTAACAAAGGTATTTCAATGCAAAAGTGTCGGGACCTCATTGTAATGATTAATAACAGAGATTTCTCTCATATCCAGGGCCAACATATACAGATTTCACTGTATATGCTTAAAATAATGGCGATGGGTTTAATAGAAAACAAATAGGCTGAGTTAATAGGGAATAAATAAACCAGCAGTTACACACATAGTCCTATACCCAAACTACGAAAGGCATTCGTTGTTTGAAGTACTTTTTAGAAGAAAAGATTTTCGTCAATGAAATTTCTTCAAACGTATATCTAGGAACAAATTTTTCAAACAAAGGAGACCGTATTCATATGGTCCATTCATACATTTATGGCCATGCCACAAACAAGACAGACAGGCAAAAAGGTAAATCGCATATCACCACTCTTTTTATCGGGGATTAAAAACGGTGATTCATGCCAATACATTATTAACATTAATACATAACATGCCTAGTACACAATTATTTTATACAGGAATTTCACAATTATTCTCTAACTGTTTGCCAATCGCCAGTTTTAGACCAAGAGAAAAACAAAAAAAAATCTAGCACGTGCCGCGTACTAAATCAGCGTTTAAAAAAAATACGATAATTACAATCACACCAGGTTGCTTAAATAAAACATTACGTGGAGTGTAGACAGATAAAATATTTACATTATGTGTAACACAAAACGCACAAAATGTAATTTCACAAAAACAGCTGTTACACAAAAATCCAAACAGAAAATGTTTTTAACACTCGCATCACGTGACCACAATCCACAATGCAGGCAGAAGGTGAGAAAAACAAAATGGTGCTGGTTTAGTAACTATTTTAAGAGTTGGCATGAGGCCACCGCACGCTCCGGGTTTACCTATGTAAGTGTATCGATTATCGGCCAACTATGATTTTTATGTGACAGTAAATTAAACAGTGGAATTTTAACGACAAACAACTGACAATGTTGTCGGGGGAATTTTTGCAGAAAATTAATTTTGTTACGCCTAAATATAATCAACGGTGACTCATACTAATTAGATGTTGTGGAAAATATGTTTTCGTGTTTCGTTTTTGAAATTTACCTATACAAAAAAAGTGCAATAACGTACGCAACCGAAAAATAATTTACTGTCGATGACAAATGACAACACAATACACAAATAACACTAAAACCATATCAATCACCCTAAAAAACCTTAATCAACCAAATAAGGCGGGTGACACACCTTTCCCACATGATCCAAGGTTAACCACGAATGCGATACACTTGACCGGCATCGCGGTGCCGCGCCGGCCGGCGCTGCGCGGCGCGTTGTTAACCATCAACGCGTTATCAACGCGGTAAACAAACATATGTGACCGCGTGACGAGTGATTAATCACCGTTCTCTTTAAACTATTCCACCGGATGCAGGTCGGGTTGTGGTAATAATAGATTTAGAAAATAGATCCTTAATTTAAAACGGCGCGGCGTGAAATTACGCCAATAATCATTGAATTAGATATTTGGACCATCTGTGATAAATAGATGGAAATATGCAATAACATTTCGACCCACATCAAGCCAAAATATTGATATAAAATCTATTTTGCTAAATTAACTTAAATCAATAATTTAAAATTCTATTTTGCGTAATCGTACACGGAAAATGTTCCATTTTTGATTTATTTATTACATCCCGAATTTAACCTACTTTAATTCAATGAATTTAGCAAAATAAAAACAATATCCCATTTTTACTTGATGTTCATCAAATCCAAATACAGTTTGTGCTTGTAACGTTTATCGTCATATTTATTTATCGTTTAATACTGCCGATAAGTATTAATTTATTATCATTTTCATTACATTATGCAGTATTGCGTAAATTGTCAATCTTGTAAGTTGTATAAGATTTTCATAGGTTAAGGTAACAACAACTTGAAAATCATTTTTCCCACAATACACAAAACGAGTAACTAATTATAAACCATGGACAAATATCAATTTATTTCTTAAATCCAATTGCCACTAAACAAAATTTGTCGCGCGACTGAAGCATTAACTATTAACTCAAGTACTGAATTTATATTATGAACTCACTAAAATCAGAATTAATTACATTAATAGGAATACACTTTGTATCCTCTTTAACACTACTCAATAAAAAAACGTTATACTTACCAGCAAACATGAAAGTATCAACATTTATTTAAATAATCACGACAAATAGGGCGCGCATACATACAATAGTCTATTTATATCATTACTAGCTTTTGCTCGCGGCTCCGCCCACGTGATCAAACAAACAAACAAACAATCAAACTCTACAGCTTTATTATTAGTATAGATTTACATCTCAACTTCCCGTGAAGAACTCGTCAAATCTTTGATCCAAGATGAAAGACATATATATATATGACGTCCGATATAATGCTGAAATTTATGTGCGTCGATATAAATTAAGTACAATTGGAGCGGCATTTCATTATAGAGAGAAGAACAAAGCGCACGACCGATATAATCGGATTTGGTTTAATGAGATTGTGGGCGGCGGTACGCTCGGACGCGCAGAATCCAGATTCGCGTAATTAATAGGGTTTATAACTTTGTAGCTATTTCATTTGTGTATTTTTCGTTATTAATCTATTTAGGGAATTGATTAAAATTAGCTTACGACATTTTTGACTTACGTAAGCATGAATACCAATTAAAGTCATTCTTTGCTTTCTCAATACAGGCACATCTAGTCAATACATGCTATTTGAGTGGTAGAGCAATGCTGTAGACAGTTTTGTCTACAGCATGAATGAAAAGGCTCGACCTGGGCGTTACCACCACTATCCCACAGATAACTGACGTAAAGTAGCGGCTTGCTGCTGTGTTTCGTACGGTGAGTGAGATATCCTGAGGCCCGAATTCCTTAATAATCCTTTCCCTTTGAAGTCGGCAACGCGCCTATGATTCTTCTAGTATTGTGGGTGCGCATGGGCGGTGGAGATCACTTACCATCAGGTGACTCACTTGCTCGTTTACCGGACTATACTATAAAAAAAAACATTTACACACACCAATCTTTCGTTCGGAAGAGAGGTATCAAACCGTTTAATCATAGTCAAAATATTAGCTTAGCAAATAAAAGTTTTTATTTCATAAGCTCAACACTAGTTACACCTGTACCTACTCCTTCGGTAATAAAGGCACCCCCTTTTTTAGTATTATTTCGAACACCTACACAAAAAGTACCTAATTATCCAGTGACACCCATGAAATTGAATGATCGACATCGACAGCGACATCGATAACATTCATACATTCCTCGTGAGACAGTCGGGCTGATCTTCGGGAAGCCACCGACAGCTGACGGGCGAGGTTACCGCGTTGGCACCGCACCAAAGTTCACCACGATACGCCAACCTTCACCAATACCATAGATATTTTGTGCATTCTCATTTATCGTTGGCAGCAACTCCTACATGTCTCAGTATTGTACATTGTAATGATTTCATTCGGTCAGTGAATGTTATATCGTTGGCCAAGTGGAACATCTACGGGGTTGTTTACTTTGTCTTTGTAACAGCGAATAAGTAATTTCGTATTTCCAAATGATATTTTTGTGTTCCATTTAAATATATATGACGTTGTTTTTGGGAACATATTTGCAGCGTACGAGACAAGCGCTAATGTATTTAGCTGTGTCCACACTAGTGCTCTGAACCTGGAAGTTGCGTAGCCGACTATTGCAAGCGTGTAGCGGCACAACGTATGCAATAGCGCACGTGTTACAGTGTGAATTAAATGACAACACGTGCTGCATATGTACGGTGAACCGAAAAACATATCACAAAGGAAAATTTTTGAGACTCCCAACATAAAGGAGACGTGACATAACTGACTTTTACAATTGTTTAATTAATTATCACTATTGATTATGTTGCCAATAAACATGTTCAATTATTTTGTTTTGTATTTTTTTTGGCGCAACATGTTTGAATTCAACTTATCGACTGCAACGCTGGCATCATCGCTATATATATAACTCCATTATCATAAACCCATCTCAATGCACTCGCGAGACACGAGCCAACTCCAATTTCGTCGAATCGCTCTTTCTAATAACAAATGAAAACACTAATATAGCGGGATGATGTCATAAGAGCCATTTTCAGAGCGGCATTCCTGGTGGTTCCGGGAAAACCGGAATACTTTCGCCCGGATCTCGCCTTGCGGCCGCGTGGCACTTATCCGGGTATTTTGACTCATGCTGTTTACAAACAGGGAGCGGTGAGATTCAATGAAGATGTGTCACAGTACGGACATTTAGTATGGTATTGCGGGAATCGGATGTTGTGCCATCATTGGGAAATTTCGGGGCTCTTGCCCAATATTATGATGAAAGTATAATATATCAATGGACCGATATATCTGGTGGATATATGAATATTTCCTATAATATTGTAACAAGACGAAGCGCAATGAAACTAACGTAGAACGAGACTGATCTTTATTGGGACGGTAGATCGAGGACAGGTATCGTCGCACTACCCTCGACTCCTTTATAAATATTTCTATTATACAATTATCTTCTATTAATTAGTACGTATACACCAATATCATCAGCTGCAATTAGGGCTTCCCGCTTTATAAATGATATTAAGGACGATATTTTAATGATATTTAACCTAATAATATATTTCATTGAGATTCTCTTTAAAACTAATTAATGGATTAATGTCCGCCTCATTTATTTCACGATTTTTTACCTCGCCACACACAACAAAATTATAAGTAACATTTGTTAGAACGCCGACACGGCTCTTTCAATTAGCAGTTTTTTTTTTGCCAAATATTTTGTTCGTAGTTGATTCTGTCGCGATAAGTGATAAGCACAAGTGTTATAATCAAAACTACACGATCTCACTGTACACAAACACGGAACATTATCGTTGTATGACATGAAAAAGTAAATATTTAAGGATATCTTAAGCACATGTGTACTGATGCTGGCGCGGCAAGGCTATATGCATGTGGTTTTCAAAATTGTACTTTAAAATTCACCGCGAGCATAGGTAGAGGACAATTTCTCTCATTGTTTGTTTTGATGGGCCATGTTGCGGCGACGTGTACATGACTCGTGGCTCCCAAAGTTGGGAATTCTGCGTAATGATATATTGACCTATGGGGGTATGTCGATATTTTCCAGCTAGATGCCATATTACTCATGCCACATATGCATAAAATACCTATACAGCTTACAAATCTACGAAGAGTGCATCGCTTAGGATATCTATACAATGGATAGCACCTAACGGCGTCTACTTAACTAGCAGGATCTTCAAGGAACCCTTATCGATCGATATCGAATTTAAGTCGGTTATAAAACTCAATTTTATTCCTAATGTAGAGTTCGGATTCTGACATTATTTCTTTTTTTTCCTATAGAGCAAGGATTTCCAAACTATTTTGAGCAAGAGACCCCTTTCCAAAATGATCTGATACCTCAGCCCCCCATATTCAAATTACTTTAAAAATCCTGTCTCTAGTTTCTTTCCTATTGATACAAAATACTTACTAATGCTGTTTTCTTTATATATCGAATCCCTGCTGTAGAGTATGTTACGTTTATATTTTATAATAATTTTATTACTATAATTAATTTATTTACATGTAAACAAGCTGTAAGGGCTTGTCACGTACGGATAGTGAAAATCGTAAAAATATTAAACAGACAATAAAAACTCAAATAACAAAGTACTAACACATCCACTATCTTTGTAAGTATATTGACTATTTACACAAATGTACTTAGGTATGTGCTTACTGCATATTATAGTTTGTGATACATAGTTGTTCACAATATAGTTGTATTATAGTAGTTTTATTATTTATATCAGTTATACTATTATAGTTGTTGGAAGCGCTTTTGTATTTAATATTTTTATGATTTACACTCGCCTATATGTATAGAAATTAATTGGTAGAGTATTGAAGACGGGCAGATGGTCATGTTTAGGTTGACTAAGTTTTTGAGGTTGACCAACTACGATATTAATAAAATTTCCAACGAAAACTTAAAAAGAAATAAATAACAATATTATGCGTCCGGCCGGCCTCTAACTATAACAACTTGTCATAGCGCATATAAAAAAATGGCTCATTATAAAAATTTGATAGTACGCCATAAAACAACGGTGATTGCACTAAAACCACATTAGAGCGAGAGATCATCGACCGCACGTGCATAAACAATGAGTTTACTAAAAACCGGCCATTTCTATCATTCACCACGTGCTAAAAGATTTCCATTAATATTGATAAAACGCCGAGAACTCGTGCAATCACATGCGCATATGTGTTGTGTAGGCGCGCGAGTTGCTGAAGGTGAGCCGGCTGCCGACCGTTGAAACCCTGCCAATCTCTCGACCATACATATACACACCACACCGGTATTGCACTGTATATGTACGCTTTACCAAAAACGTTCACGTCGTCGACACAGACGTAAAATTCCGTCAAAACATTATCGTAACGTTGGCGAAAACAACAAACTCATAAATTATCGTTACGGCCTCTATTCATTATCTGTATCCATCTGTCGTATAATTAGCGGTCCATTGTTGTGCGGCCGGCAGCTAATTAAAATGCAAGAGCCGCTCCCATTGTGACGCGGAGGATGCGCGCGCGCAGTTCGGGTCGGGCGCTGCGTCGAACGCGTTGATGTCGTACACAAGGGCCCAGCGTGGATGCGGCCACCGCGTCACGTCGCACTGCCGAACCTCGCGCTCCATCAACAGACTGGATGCGTACATTACATTTTACACGGACGTCAAAAAGTGACCTCGTCAACCGGCCGGCCACTTTTATTTTATTGACATCTTGGCTCGGTTTGACGCGCAAGGACGCGGATATTGTTCCGAATTGTAAGTACGCTCACGACCGAGACGACAAGTATCCACGCGATCTGAATTTAGAACTAGGCTCTGGCTCCGTTTTGCGTCATCGTGTTGGAAAAAGAAAGAGCGGATTTTTTTTCGACCTTCGCGGGGACATCGCCATGTTATCTGGGGGCGCGATAACTGACAAACTGGTCGGGCGGCCGGGCGGCGTTGCGCAAAGTAAATAGACGTGACCTTCGGAAGCAAAGAGCTCGCCGGCTCCGCGAGATAACGGCTCTTATTATCGTCACCTTGTGAGACAAAACGATTTTTTTACATACTGCACGAACGGCTCGCACACCTTGAGGGAAAAAATCCGAACAAGACGGCTCATGCGGTTGCGTAATTTGAAAGAGCACTGACCTGTGTAACCATGTCCCAGTAGAATCCGTCGAGCATCGATTTTCCATGTTGGTGCTGGCGGCAGAGCGCCGGCCACAGGGATGCGCGCACCGGGCTGTTGATCGGCCACGAGTTCTCTCTGATGAGCAACTTGAGGTCCCGCTTGCGCGCCTGCTGGATCAGCGGCTGGATCTCGTCGAAGGTTTTGAGGGGCGCTTTTTTGCCTGCGAATAACGGCGAGGGTAAGCACTGCGTCCAGATCGGCGTGGGTGTGTCGGCGGCGGCGAGGGACTCGGCGCTGGGTGCGCGGAACGCGGCCGGTTCTATGTACATCGCACTGAAGGCGCGGGGCACATGCTTTCGGTGCGCGCGCGCCGGCGGCACTGCCGCTCGCGCAACCGAGCCCGCCAGCCTCCGGAAAATGCGATAGCGCCCAACACTGTCACACTTCGATTGTTTATTTGACCGTGAGGTGCGCGTGCCGGTCCAAACGACCGACGCGCACTACATTTGAGACCCGTTTATAATTAGATATGTAGCTATATGTAGTTTTGATCGAGTGGTCCAAAAATAGTTCGCCGCTACCTGATTAAACGCTGACGTCATTGGAGAGCAGTATTTATGTATAATGAAATAATAACAAGACGTAAACCCGGTTCGTAATGGAGTTATTTTGTGCAAAAACCTATACGCTTACAAAATCTCTGGATAAACAGATTGTGAAGTATCACACGGTAACAGCATGAACAGATTGAACGGTGATCGTGCAAACAGTTATCAAATGGAATCGAACACACACCGCGCTGGATGTGAGCCAATTGAACGAAATGTTCGTATTGCATACGTAATTGCTGATCGAGACGTACACATATTTGGAATGTGAGAATAACTTTGTTAGAAGCAAGCTCGCCGTGACGCGCTTCGGAACTTTCTAGATATTTTTAAACAAATACAAATGCTGAGTTTTGAAATTACAATTTTGACTTTCGATTTATTTCATCGCAAATTGCATCGTTACTGTTTATTTCTGCATTAACGTAGAGGAAAACCTTGTATATTATCTTAATAATAAATGATATATAATTACAAATCATCTCACAAAAATGCCTGGTAAACAACATCATTCCCTTAACACAGACCATCAAACTGTACACAAATTCGAAGCTCAAGAACATGTTTAATTTATACGCCCACATACATGAGTCGAATCGAATCGCCAATTGATATATTATTTACAATCGTTTCAACGGGCAATGACACAGCTGATTTAAAAATGTATCACATCGATAAAGCATTGGCCCGTAGAAAACGGCTACATCTTTTAATAGCATCACATGGTTGAACACGGTTTCGGTCGAGTATTTTGTTGTCAGTTATTAAACTTTATAATTCCTTATAACAAGGCTGGATTGCACCATAATAGCAGTTATAGTTAAGGTTTACATCAATTTTGACGATAACAGTAACGCTGACTTTAACACTGAATGCGGAATGTGTTGCACCATCATATTCCGATACTACTAGATTCCTCGATTAATTGTAGAAGCAAGGACATATTATTATTTTCGATCACAGATGCTTTAGGAGATATATCGGGATGGAGGTTATAAGTAAACTGACAGATATTTTACTTAAATAATAGCTTTATCCAGCGAATCTTGGGCGGTTACGGATGACAGCTAAAGTTATGATGTCATATAACATTTGTCAAATGGTGCAACTCTTTTTTTGCTTAACCGGTACTTTGACATGTTTGTCATTGCTAAAGTAAGATGGTACAACCCACCCTAAGAATTATAACTGAATCGATAAGCTTTTATTTCAACACTTAGTCAGACGGGACTATCAATTGGAACAAGGCAGTCGAGGAACCCGAGAGGAGATCGAACACGTTGTGGAAAATCACCAGCCAGATGTGGCGATGATGTAACAAACCCGTGACCACTAAATAATTCGCGCACGTGACCGGAAATAGTGGCATGAACAAGAGGAAACCTATTGTCTATAATCTATATCCAGCAATGAGTAGATAGATTATTAATACCCATTTACCATACTTTTATCGAAATATAATAATTATTATGAATTATTTTTCAGTGACGATATATAATTCTTTCATCTCCCCAGTTAATTAAAACTTTTTTTCATTGCCAATTAACCACTAACCATAGACAACAAATAGAATAATCATAACTATAATACTTTCACATGTAACCACCAAAATTTACATTTGACTATTTAAAAGTGTTATTTTATTTCAGGTACATTGTAAATAAACCTCGCATGTATACATTCTACATAGAAATATACTAGATCGATCGCACACGAATAAAATACAAAACGTAAGATTCACACCTGGCTTATATCAATGACCACATCAGGGTCACGGGTGCGTGAATGGATTCCTACATTCATATATGAAACTATATCATTCTCTTATATAGGTGCACGATATAAATCTGTTTACGAGTGCCGTATTTTCTTTCTTCTTATCTCGAATAACGAGACGAGCAGGACACTCGCCTGATGGTCGCCCGCCCATAAACTGATGCAACATCACACAGAATTTTAGATTACAAAGCACTACATGGCATTGGACTGCGCTTATCAGCCTGAGATATTAGATGTTAAGTCTCATAATGCCCAGTAATTTCCCTCCCACCAGAAAACTGCACACACAGCTATACTGGACTCAGCAAAATATTCGATACAAGAATTGATATTATCCAGCCATTGTAAAAAAAATAAACCGCTTGAAAATTTGATAACACAACCTGAAATAGCTTTTAGAAAACAATGTCTGTATTATACTACCGTTAATTAAACATGTAGCTTTATTTATTTATTTTCATTACCATATTGCCTTTAATCCGTATGCTTATTGCACTTCTTTATTTTCTTTTTCAACAAATAAATAATTATTTCGAAAGATTTCTTACGTTTACGCGAATGTTACACATTGAAATAAAACTAATTTAAACGGACTTTATCACGATTTTTTTATTTTAATTTTGGTCCCGACGTTTCGGAAGCTTTTCAGTTTTCGTGGTCACGGGGTAGACAGTCCACCAAAATATAAATAAAAAAAACAGCGTTAAAATCCGTTTAAATTAATTTAACTTCAAATATTTCTAATATTATTCATCACACAATGACGAGGGTCACACCGACCGTCTGTCACCGGCGTAGTGTTAAGTAAACAAGAGCGATAACGCGAGGTTATCTGTCGCCGCAGTCTCAGCCGGAGCTTGGAGCGCACTGATCGGCGCTCGGTAGTCAGTACACAGTTTAAACTTATAACAACACGACTCGTAACAGTTGAACAATAACAACGCTATTAATTATCTGTACATTATATTCGATGAAATAGATTGGAATTTATACACTTACGGTCTTATTCATAAAAAATGCTTATGGAACGTTTATAACGTTCATTAGTTAAAACGTTCGATAGGCTTATGAAACGTTCGATAAATTTGTTTATTCATAACAGTTCTATAAACCTTCTATAACTAATAATCGTCTATAAGCAAAAATGTTGCCATTATTATGAATTTCACCAACAAGTTTGACGAACATACCGAATCGACCACAGATAATACGTATCGTTTGTCCAAAAAGTGTGCAAAAACGTCTAATCATAGACAATATTCGTCCTAAAACCATATTTTGTTGTCTACGGAACGTAAAGTCGTTTCAAATAATCAACGTTGTACATACAACAATTATTAATATTTGATTCGAATTTCGAAGTAAAAGTATTACTTAATGATGGAATCTCAAAAGATTGTTAAAAGGCAGAGAAGTTTAAACTGGTTGTTGCAAGATAAGGTTTGTACTGGTACACCTAAAATTGGACCAAAGTAATGAAACGTTGTTACACCTCCTAAACTAACGCTTGCTTATGCTTTTGGAACGAAGTTATTTAATAGATGATATTGAAAGAGTTAATAAAGGAGAGTGTCCGTAATTAAAAATAAAAACACGGACGCAAACGAACGTGAAAAAGGGGGCGGTTTGGCATAATTTACGTACTAGATACCAAATTCGATATATTTTGAATAATTTTATGAGGTATTTTATGTAAGTACATAGTCATAACTGTACTATCTGTACACTTTTCTTCGACGTGTACTATTTTCAAGTTGTTGAATCGTTTCAATGACTTCTAGCGTAACGCTTGCATGATTTTTTATAAATAAAATCAGCAATATTAATTAATGTAAATTCTAAACAAACTACTAATTTTCAATGTTGACTATGTACGGTGTACCTACTTCAATTTTGTAAAATAATGTCAGTTCATATCATCAGCTGTTGTGAGTTCGGCCATCTTGTATCTTATAATACTGTTATAGTAGGGTCCAGGCCACTATAACTTTATGATAGGTTTATAGAACTGTTTAGCGTTAAAATGCTGTTATGAATACGATTTTTTGCCAATCTTCCTATAGCGAGCTTATAGAACACTTTAGGTGTTTCATAACTTTTTATGAATAAGACGGTTAGTACAGTGATCTGTCTTTCGTTTTCTAATATTTATACATCTGTTTTAAAAATACCTAAACTCATATTCCTATGGTAAAAGTCAGGCTTCAAAGGCAGACGAGTTAAAAATTTCATTAGATAGAGTCTATTTAGTTTTAAATTTTTAGCTGTGATGTGGTGGTCCCATAATAATTTTGTCACGATCTGATAATAAAGTACGGAGTAAAAGCACGATTTACATCTATCCTATGTAAATTCCAACTCAATAACCCAAGTGCGACAACTGAGCTGTTGTCCTTAAGGAGTTACATTTTTCTGTGTTAAGTACGGTTTTTAAGTTTTGTTAAGATTTATTTTATTAGCAGCGGCGACCGTGTACAGCGCGGCGTGTATTAAAACGCGATATAAATACGCACAATGTGCAACCGCGGCAACCGATGCTTTGGACACGTGCCATGTGCATAGAACCACATAGGTACTTAGATAACAAAACATAACGACTCTTTTAATTAGCCATTCTAAATTTTAAATATATTTTATTACTTGTAAAGAAGTTATAAAGTTGCATTAAGTACTTCATTCGTAGAAATATGGGAGTAATGGCTATCTTCGCTCCCAAAGTAACTACAGGGGCACTCATAGCCAGCTAAACTCTAATCGCTAAACGATTAGCGGGTTAAGCATCGCCTGACGCGGTCAGTTTATGGATGGATGACCCTTTGGTGGTAATTTTCAACAAAGCGTCTCCCTGCTTCAGAGTGCATGTGAAAACTCGGTCCCGGTTGTCATCAACTTACAGCAGTCGTTAAGCCATCGGAGACTTTCATATAAATATGTAAAATAAACCGTCAAATCATGATGGACGAAGGCGGACCCTGGCGTCAAGCCAGAATAGCACCAAGCAGAAAGAGATTTGACAGCCTCCGTGGCGCGGTGGGCGAGTAGCCGACTGTGAAACATGAAGCCACAGGTTCGATCCCCGCACCGAGACAAATTTTCAGTGAAAAATTTAGCCGAAACTCTCTCAGACATAATAGCCTTTTGTTAGTACCCTGTGAGTACAGATCCCAAAAAGTCGAGAGCCACACTTCCAAGTTTATTGACTGCGGACCGACTCAGTATGCATTGGGGGACTTTATGGACCGATTGCAGATGCAAATATACCGTATCATGACTTGTAAAGGTATGTAAATTCACAAAAGCGACGTCTCCGCGTTGCCCAACATTGTGCAACCCGTTCAGGGGCACAGTTGTGTGTCGATATCGTTAAATCTTATGACGTATAGTTTTGTTAACATAAAGATCCTTATACATTGGTGATTGATAGAAGTTTTGTATTCAAACACCCGCTTTGTCTATACCAATAATCACATCATATAATTTAGCATAGGACTACTTAATGGTTTTACAATGGGCGGTCTTATCGCTACGAGCGATCTCTGGCAGACAACCTATGAATGGACAGAAACTGAAGTAAAAGAAGTCACGGTGGTGTACAATAAAGAGAGTGAGAGACAAGCATAATATAGTAATTGTAATACAGAAAATAAATGTAAACTAAGATACTAATACGTATATAAAATGTCAAATATATGTCTATTTTGGACACAAGCGGCGGTGCAAGCACTGCTGTATTCAATTTTAAAATTTTAAATCGAAGCCAGTGAAATTACTGGGCATTATGAGACACCCTATGTCTCGACATGAATAGCGCAGTCTTGTGCCATGCAGTAAGTACTTCATAATACGAAGTTCGATTTGTGTTGCTTGTTCATGGGCAGGCGTGACTTAAGGTACCATCAGGAGAGCGACTTGCTCGTCTCGTCATTAAAGTTAATTAAAAAAAGGGCAACCTGTATCGTGAGTATCAGGAAATACGGGGGTTAACGGTTCCTAAAACACACATACCCGAGACAAATATTAGTGGCTCCCACAAACATTTGCCTCGTACGGGGATCGAATCCGCGGCCACACGTTTCACAGCCAACTACTCGCCCACTGCGCCAAAGAGGCTGTCAATTATACACGCAAACCGTTAATGTGGAAGCTCCCTAAAAGTACTCGTGAGACTGAAGTCAAGGGCATATTTATTTCGGGCTTTTATTAATGCCATTGGGAAATATTAACCCTTTTTCAGTTCAGTGTATTAAACGCCTGTTTCACCACCTCTGAATAAACTACTGTTAATAAACAAATACATTATTATACGTATCAAATACAAAAATGTGTGTGGTGGAGACAATTTTGTCTACACGCTCAATGGTCCGGCTCGACCGGATTTTTACCACTGTCTCACAGAAAACTTGCTACTGCTATTCGTATGGTGAATGAGATATCCCTCTCCCATTCCCAGTTATTTAATTATCCCTTTCATTTACGATTTGGAGTTGGCGAGCAGCCGGCTGTGAAGCGAGAGGCCGCGGGTTCGATCGCCGCACCGAGACAAATGTTTGTGTGATCCACAAATATTTGTTTCTGGGTCTGGGTGTTATGAGACCGAAAATCCCTCGTAGTTCGTGATACCCACGAAACAAGACTCTTATTATACTATGGACACATGACTTTGTGTGTGACTGTTGGCTGTATTTATTTATGTAAGGTCCGCAACGCCACCATTATAATACGCGTTCATGAACGATCGAGATTATGTATACCATCAAGGGAACCGTTTGCCCTTACTATTAAAAATGTATGCACATACTGCACCCACTGTTCGCCGAGCTTCTATCCATCCGTTGATGTAAGAGGAGCATATCGCCATCCCGCACCCAATCCCAATTTCGACCAACTCGTGCGCGATTTTTGGTATCGAAAACTCTAAACACAAATTGTGTGCCCGACATGATATGTGAACCCAGGATGGTCCTCACGGTTGCTCAGCACAAAAACGCTGCCACTAGACTCATGAGAAGAGGAATAATGCATGTAAAATAATTTGCAATAGTACACATGTTATACCATGCGAATTAACATTATCAATAACCGAAATAATATAAAGCTAATATAAACCATAAATAGCTTTAATGAGGAATGCTGTTAATGTAGATAAACAAATTGCCCTATTCACAAACAATTTGCATTCCGTAATCTACGTTATCCTTAAATACCTTATGATTATTTATTATACTTTTAACAACTAAGGGTGTAAGGGGATTTTTTGTTTTTATCGGAAAACATCCAACCGCAGTGCCGTCTTTACTGTATAACCCTTTATTACGGGGCAATATATCTCCAGATCTCTCCGAGCCAAGATGTGCTTTCGAGGCATATCGGACTTACTGTCCTATAAAATCCTGCTGACTACAACCTGGCAGTATTTCACTCTCTTTATGTCAGATGTCGGGATACGCATATGCATGCAGTCGCAGCCACTGCCTTACTTAAAGGGGTATATCCAACCTCTTTCGGTACCCAAGATTACCCCAGCTTGTACCTACTGCACATATAACGAGGATACGGCTACCTACCAACCCTATTAAACAATGTATCCCTTCATTCAAAAAGAGGGAGACGTTTGCATATAACAGACTCATAAAATAGTTATTTGCAAATTATAATCTAAACTAATATAACTAAGAGGAAAGATTTGATTTTTTGTTTGCATTGAATAGGCTCTGAAACTACTGGACCGATTTGAAAAATTCTTTCACCATTAGAATCCTACATTATCCCTGATGAACATAGGTGATATCGATGATATAACGGTGCAGAATATCACGTGGGCGGAGCCGCGAGCGAATGCGAAATGCGAACAAATAACAAAGTTTAAAATTAATGGCAACAAATATTTATTCTAAGCATCACGGTCACACCTAAGTTTAATTCTTTAGTCATAAGTCACGTACAACAAACTACAAACCATAAATATCAAAGTCAAGAACAGAACGCCTAATAAATCGACTTAATGGAGGGTTTCAAAAGAGAAGAATTGAAAAGATTTATAGTAAGGCATGCAACACAAATGATACTCTTTCAAAAGACTGTAGATTCGAGGCTTTTGCATTTGTAATTAATAATAATAATAAATACACCCAACAGACACACACATAGTCCTGAGTCCACACTAGGTTAACCTGTACCATGGGTATCAGGAAATACGAGGACTTGCGGTCTCAACTCAACAGGCAGACCCGACACAATTATTTCTGGATCACACAAACCTTTATCTCAGTGCAGGAATCAAACTTACGGCCTCTCGCTTTACCCGGCTACTCGTCTTGCGCCACGGAGGCTGACTAAAATTATCTAATGCTACACAACGGATTCATTCATTAATCTAGTCTGGTGGCAGCGCACATATTTTGAGATTTAAGGAACCAGTGACACCCTGGATTAAAATTCTACGTCAGCCAATCACATCGTGTTTGAATTTTCGATTCGAAAAATAAAACCGAAAACTCGCCGAGTTGAGAAACTCCTCCACTTATGAAGTCTGTTAAAAATAAAAAAATTGTGTCCGATATTGCGATTTGACCTGTCACATCATGGTATGGTATTAAGCATGACGAATGGTGGGTGTAGTAGTAGTACACATCCAGAACATATGTGAGTTTATAAATAATTTTACGCAACTGTGCACTTTCATAGTGGTCCAGTCATTTTAGTAAGTTCACCTCGGAATCCGTGATACCCAGCTGTTAAGTCTGTAAATACTTGTATATTGACACCCTAAAAGTTGTCTCAAAACCTACATATGGTAGGGTGTGCGTAACTACCTAAATTTCAAGGTCAAAGGTCACAAAAATCGCTTTTTTGTAAATATCTCCTTTCCTATGGGTTTTTTGCTATTTGTATCCATTATCAATATTGTAGAATACAAAATTCTCTACAAATTTTGTTTAAAACTTTTTTTCATACGGTGAACCGTTTTCGAAATAGAGGGCGGAGAGCGCGCGGTCACAGGATCACTTCAGGTCTTCTTTATAAGTAAACAAATAAATAAATGTCACTTTGTGACTTTGCAGTTATTAATGATGACGTTTTTTCGTGTTTTTTAGGTATTCGTTGAGAATATTTCGATAGCCATTGAAATTGAGTATTATGACGGGAAATATTAGTCGCTTTATAGCGGAAGGCCTGCAAGCGAGCACACGGGTAATTGTTCCATTGCACCTCCGGTTATAAACATCAACAGTTCCACTGGAATAAGTGCGTTGACGACCTTCAAGGAAAGGAATATGAGTTGATTAGAGGTGGGATTTTTGCAAAGTTTGAGTGGTTTAGTCACGCTGTTGACAGTTTTGTTTAAAGCATGAATGGGCCGGCTCGACCGGGTCGTTACCACTGTCTCACAGGAAACCGAAGTAAAGTAGAGGCTTGCTGGTGCGTTTCGTACAGTGAGTGAGATATTCGGAGGCCCAAATCCTCTCCCCTTCCCAATCCCTAATGATCCCTTTCCTTTAAGGTCGGCCATGCGGCCATGATTCTTCTGGTATTGTAGGCGTACATGGGCGGTGGAGATCACTCACCATCAGGTGACCCACTTGCTCGTTTGCCGGCCTATGCTATAAAAAAAGTTGTAATCTACAGCCAAGTACCTGAGATGTAAGCAAATATCTATCTTCTTTTAAATTACCTTGTATTAGATATAAATGATGGATTCTAACAAAGGGATTGGTTGAAACTTGGGCAGGGACTTCTTGACATTTCAAGAACAAGGCTGACGATTACACTTTAGGTCTGTGGCAAGCTCAGTAGCTACATGAAACGCCACACCAAGCTGTTGCAGTTGGTTTTCTGCGAAACTGTGTGGAACCCCAGATTATTCAAACAATTGACGCCAGCGTTAATCTACCACACGTGAACACATACGTAAATGAACGTAACATTATCAACCGGTGCATTACCATATTATGTGAGATTAAGTAATAAACAAAACACAGCAAATATTATTTTAAATTACTGTTTTATTTAACTCAATAAATATGTCTAAAATGATAAATTATATCAGTTTTATTTATGTTTCCAATCGTTTTTTTAATACTTTTATCCCTTCTCTACATATACAATAATCTTTACATAGTATAAAATTAAGTCGCTTCCACTGTGTGTTCGCTTAGATCTTTTAAAATATTCAACGGATTTTAATGCAGTTTCCAACAATACATAGAGTGATTCATGAGGAAGGTTTATATGTATATCACGCTATGACCCATAGGAGCAGGGCAGTAACATGAAACCGCGAGGGACAGCTAGTATTAAACAAAAGTACAAGTCCGAGCTCGGCGGCGCGACCGCAGATCGCAGCGACAGTGTCGATCATCATCAACGCTACATAACACCACAGCGACACTACTGGTTTTTATTTAATTTACTGATTTCACTAGGGGGTAGTTCCCTTGTATGCGACAGGCCGTCTGGGTAGGTACCACCGATTTATATTGTTCTTTGCTACCCAGCAGCAATGTGTAAGCACTATTTAGTTCCGGCTAGAAGGACATTGAAGCCAGTGAAATCGTTGGGCATTTTGAGACTATGTCTCGGGGTGGCAAGTGCAATCCAGTGCCATGTAGTACTTCATAATTTGAAGTTCTGATTGGTGTTGCTTCTGTTTATGGGCAGACGTTAAGTATGTTACTACAAAAATTATTAATCCATTTCATAATATTATAAATCCGAATGTGAGCTTGGCCTTTGTGTTTTACGGTTACATCGCTGAATCGATTTCAATGGAATTTGGTATAAAATAGTAGGAACACTGAAGAAGGGCATAAGCTTATATGTTTAACCCAGAAAAAAATCACGAGGGTAGAATCGCGAGCAAAAACTATTGGTGTGTATACACAACTTTATTACTCTAAATAATCTAGATTTTTCTACTAACAAAACGGCTCTCGTTAAAAGAATAATAAATAGTCAGGATTGGCTTTCACCCAAACATACACCAACAACCGCTATTAAAAGAAACGATTAAACGTTAAAATAAATGCAAACAATAAGCAACAACTGCTGACATCTGCAAAGGTCGAATACATAAAGGTGCGATTCCCAACACCACAGCAGCGACAAACAGAATACGGCAGGCAGTAGCATTAGTGTGTAAAGGCAAATTTACACACTAATATGTACCTACTAGCTTTTGCTCGCGCCTCCGCCGCGTGATCTGCTTTTTCCAAGATTTCCGGGATAAAAAGTAGCCTATCACCCATGTCAGCTCATACCCCATCTGTATACCAAATTTCATCAAAATCCTTTCAGTAGTTTCAGTGTGATTGACGGACAAACATCCAAACATCTAAACAAACAAACTTTCACATTTATAATATTAGTAGGATTCCGACTGCTTCGGTGGCGCAGTTGTATTACGTACGCGGTACGACTCCTGCGCTGAGGTCTTGGGCTCGATCCCCGGATGGGGTTAAAGTGATATTGGGGTTTTCTATCCCGAAATGCTCAGAATCAGCCCGGAGTCTGGAATTGTGCAAGGTATCGCGATAGGCTCGCCCTCTATCTCATCATGGGACGGAAATAAGCTCGGTGAAATGTGAGTGAACTGGTTACACCTTTGCCTACCTACCTAGATTAAAGCCGTTGTTTATTATCAACAAAGATAAATCGAAAATATATAATGAAAAATACTATAAAACGAGTTCTGACTACAGCGGTTGCGGCGCGATGTCTAGCAGTGTAGCCTACAGCTGCAGTGGTGTTCAGAACGGTACCTTTATTCTACAATTAAATTCATCCAATGTTCACATTTTTAGGACCATTACTTCAATCCGTTTATCGTTTTGTTTTAAACATGAGTGGGTGAAGCAAATTGTTTATTATAATTGAAGGAAAAAGCTTTGAATATCACCACGCTAATCTTGATGGTAGCGATACATTTGCCCAAATTTATTTTCGTGATTTTATTTTATAGCAAATATCTGACACGAGAACATCTTGATCACGTAATGGCAAGTAATCTTAAAACATATATAAGTACAGGGGAAGAAAACATCGCGTGGAAATCTGCATACCTGAGAAGTCACAAGAATTTAGGATATATGTAAAGTCTGCCAACTCGCATTATACCAGCGTGGTGGACAAAGGCCCCAACCCTCTCATACAGTAGCAGAGACCCGTGCCCAGCAGTGGGACGTGTATAATATAGGGCTATTATATTTTTATTATTATATGGTGGTACACAAACAATTTATCAAGCAGAAAGACATAATAAGTTGTTATGTAATATTCCTCCAAACTTTCGGTAGTGCAAAATCGTACTCCTTACCGGCATGTGAAGATTTGATAAGAGCATACAAAGTGCTTGATAAGGAAATGGTATCATGTCTGGCGTGTGTTATCATTACGTTAATATTGTACCAACTGATAATGATTCCTTTGAGATTATAATAAATGTGCCAAATTAATACTGATATGGATGCAAATATACAATAACATTTCAACCCACATCAGGTAAAAATTGAGATGTTGATTTTATTTAGCAAAATTTATTAGATTTAAGTAGATTAAAATTCGTATTTTACAAAAAAAAAACATAAATTTAACATTTTCCACGTACAATTATGGAAATAGAACTTTAATTGATTGATTTAAGTTATTGAATTTAGCGAAATAAAATGGACATCTCAATTTTTACTTGATATGGGTTGAAATGTTATTGTATATTTGCATCCATATATGGACTGCCTAAGTGCCGTATTTGTATTACGTACGCGGCACGACTGCTGAATAGAGGTCTCGGGTTCGAACCCCGGGTCGGGTATCTACACTTTTAAGCAATGATAAAAGGATTAGGAATGAGAGGGAGGATTTGGGTCACCATAAGCTGTTACTTTACGCCGGTTTCCTGTGAAACAGTGGTAACAACCCGGTCGAGCCGGCGCATTCATCATTCAATCGGTCTACAACCAGGCTGTACCACTTAATACTTAGTAAAGAGTTGTTATGTGTTCTTGAATATGAGCGTAACCATCTCTTTCTAGCGATAAGAGATTCACAAGCATACCGGAGACGTATTGAAGTTGAAGAGTGAACTTTCCTGGAGTACTTACAAGAATCGACCTCATCAGAGTTACATCAGTTCACCGATAGAAATGTATGATACGTGTAACTTGTTGAGAACATCACTAACTTGTTCCATTCTGTTGTGGGAATAAATTTGAAATTTGAAATTGGAATGGCCCATCGTCTGTTACTTCGATTGTACTGCAGAACTAAAAAGGCCTATTACGACTAATCCCTGAGCTTATCTCCGATAAATACTAGGTATTCCCGAGACTCTTGAAGCCTAAAGCAATGAATTCTACATCAGCTGTAATATTTAGCAGTATCTTCCTTGATAAACATTAATTATCTACTATCAAACCAGAGTTTCAATACCCTAATAATATAATACTGTAAACAATTTTTTATGGGCAACTGAGCAAGTGGCTCACCTGATGGTAAGTAATCACCACCGCCCATAGACACTTACATCACCAGACGAGTATACACTAATAGGTGTAAATAAATTAGCCAACAAAGCTATTAATTGTTTCCAAGAAATTATTCAAAACGCAATCAAAGTAAAATTGTTTTGACGAAATAAAATCCAATGCCACAGATTAATCACAAACGGTTGAATAAGGGTCATTTTCAATAAAACATGACTAAGCCGAGGTTGCACTAAATGGTGTTCCAAATTAAACAAGAGGCCGCGAGTTGCACATCGAAACAAATAGGTATTTCTGTGGTCTATAAACTAACTGAATTAATTTTTTTACTGGTCTAAGTGTTATGGTACCAAAAGTCTCTCGTTATCCGAAGATAACGAGAGTATCGGAATACTCGCCACATTTATGACGCTAATGAGTGGTAGAGCTACGCTGTAGACAATTTTGTTTACAGAATTAATAGGCCGACTCGACCGGGTCGTTACCACTGTCGTGAGAGAAAACCAACGTAAAGTAGCGGCTTGCTGTTGCGTTTCGTACGGTGAGTGAAATGTTCGGAGGCCCAAACCATTTCCCCTTTCCAATTCCTTAATTATCCTTTTCCTTTAAGATCAGCAACGCGCCCATGACTTTCCTGGCGTACATGGGCGGTGGAGGTCATCAAGTGACTCACTTGCTCGTTTGCCGGCCTATTCTATAAAAAAATATTTGACTTTTAAGAACTTAGAACACAATAGGCACTTTCTACTTATATCTTAGTGTGAGGTCAGGAGCATGTGTCACTGTTGGGTATATTGTAATTAAATATCACGTTTTTTTAAGGATATTCGATAAAAAATGCATTTAAATTCAATTTTAATCTAAACATACATTAGTTGATGATGTAAGTTGACCTAAATTCTGAATATATAAGAAAATTAACACATTATGACACGTAGTCTCTTCATAATGCTGTCTAGGAAAACAAAGACGTATTGAAAACGATTCGAGAATCCGACCACGATGATTAATGGAGGAAAACACCAGGACATAGAACAATGAGATTACACACAACTCTATCGCTTTCTTAGAAAACTCATCTTCACATTAAATAAAAATTTAGAGATTATGAATCATGGCATTATCAAACTTGCATTTATACGATTAAAATACATACTTATTATAGATAGTTCATTTATTTAAGGATGCCAGATTAAGCCACTGTAACTCCTGTGCACCAGGATCAACAATGTGGCACGCATTTTAGTTGACACCGAGCAATGAAGCTCGGCGAGTTTCTGGGAATGCCTAAATTTCTTTTTCCCGCAACGAAACTAATCAGATAGAAGGTTAGAGAGGAGTTGGGAATATTAATTGTCCACATCCCTCCCTAGCAAAGCAGGAGACAAAATAATGAAGTAAGGCGGTATTAACCTCAAGTGTAAGGACATTTAGAACTAGAGAAGCCAGATGTATAGCACAACGGATGTCATTAAGTAGATTACTGTTTGGATAGGAAGTGTAGCCACTCTACACATTATTATCGCTTAATTGATACTGTTTGGGATATTATTTACCTAATTATTTCGAAATCTTGATTGTCATCCCTTTTGTACCATTAGGTTGAGCTGTTAATATGATAGTACCTGGGCGACCGAGCTCTGCTCGGGTGAAAAAAAATAAAAATAAAGTGTGCGTTCGGAACAATCGACAGAAGTTATAACTTAAACTAATGTGGGTTAAAGTGAGAGCGGAAGGAGCCTGCCTACTGCTACCGTATGCGTGAGGGAAAGGGAAGCCAGACAGAGTGGCGCCTTAACGCGTTACGTTACGAAGTCCGCTCAAAATCGTGTCAAAGTCGTGTCAGAGTCGTGTCAAAGTCGTGTCAAAGTCGTCGAAGTCCGGTCAATGTCCGGTCAAAGTCATGACAAAGTCGTGTCATAGTCGTGTCAAAGTCATGTCAAAGTCGTGTCAGAGTCGTGTCGGAGTCGTGTCAGAGTCGTTTCAAAGTCGTCGAAGTCCGGTCAATGTCCGATCAGTCATGACAAAGTCGTGTCATAGTCATGTCAAAGTCATGTCATAGTCATGTCAAAGTCGTGTCAAAGTCGAGCCAAGTCGTGTCAAAGTCGTGTCAGCGTCGTGTCAGAGTTGTGTCAGAGTCGTGTCAAAGTCGTGTCGCAGTCGTGTCAAAGTCGTGTCACAGTCGTGTCAAAGTCGTGTCAAAGTCTGGTACTTAGAAATTATCGATGTTCCATGGAGGTCGGCTAACGCTGGCTGGTCGATGGACCGCTCGCGTTACGGAACGTTTCGGTTCACCCTCCCATAAGAAGTTATCACTTCAAAAAAAAAAATGACATTTTCTAAAAATGATTCCTAGCTAGATCGATTTATCGCCCCCGAAACCCCCTATATACTAAATTTCATCGTTGTTTCAATCGTTGGAGCCGATTCCGAGATTCCAATTATATATTTATAATATATACAAGAATTGCTCATTTAAAGATATAAGATAAGATAAGATTAACTCAATAATAATATGATGTTCTTAAAACAGTATTTAGGCTAATGAGTTTAATTTAGCACTCAGTTTAATCACGACGTCACAGTATTTTTTTTTTATTAATTGAATGAATGACAAGATGAGCAAGGGGTGCTCGCCTGATGGTAAGCGCCACGCCTGCCCATAAACAGAAGCAACACCGTATAGAACTTTGAATTACAACGCACTGCATGCCACTGACCTGCGCTCGTCACCCCGAGACGTAAGATGTTCAGGCTCATAATGCCCAGTAATTTCGCTGGCTTCAATGGCCTTCAAACCGAAACACAACATAGCTTACACACTGTTGCTTGTCGACAGAAATAGACAAAGCGGTGGTGCCAACCCAGACAGCGTCTTGTATACGAGTGACCTACCAACTTGTAAAATTGTAATTACACATTACAAAGGGCTCCCGACACTCACAACAGACACCATCCAATTGTGGATGAGTTGAACCAAACTCATCAAGCAAACAATCTGGAAACTCAGATAACTTGTGAGATCTATCTCACAATACTCACGTTTTATAAATCTAAACAGTTTATCCATCTCCGAGACAGCAGTGTCGTTTTGCACCCGGCTTTCCACATGAACGAGTCATTCAATTAGCGACCACGGTGATTTGTGTGAAAATGACTCATTAGTGACTTCTTAAATCACTTTTTTATCATAATACTGCGAGCACACGTGCTCGTAACAGTGTTGTGTAGACATAAGCTATGGAATATGACCGATATGTTAGCCGGGGGATAATGTGTCTATTGTGATGTTCATATTATCTCTCAGTTTAAAATGTGTAACACGTGTATTGCACGTCATTAATTATACAACATGATACATACAAAAAGATGTGGTCTAATTTATAAATCGATTTCTTATTTTTTATCTGAGCACGGCAAAGTTACTGGACTACACCTGATGGTAAGCGTAGTCCAAAAAACCAGCAACCACCGACAAACAATGAGTTTATCGGTGGTCACCAGAGTCATGCCAGCATGTATAAATGCTTCTTCCCTCTATGGACACGGAAGAAGCAAATCGAGGGGCCTGCGACAGGACAGGCGGGTGACCGATGCAGGCACAGTAATACAAGGATGTACCCCTGTACCCGCCCTAATCAAACATTAAGTCATGTCGCAAGCCCCTCGGGAGAACCGGGTATACACTGGCTGATCCTGGAACGTGATGCGTACAAAGCGTGTGGATCACTATAGCAGGTTTTTACACCATGTGTACGGTGGTCGCTATCTGTACGGATATAAATATCCTGCCACCAGTTTCAATTTCATCAATTTCAAAATGTGGTACATATTTATTGCTTATGTTACAATTTGTAATTATAACGTTATAATATACGTTACATACACCTAACAGTGAGTGTTTGTGTACAGGATCTTATCTAGACATCCTAAAATTTCACGCTAATTTTAATCACTCGTTGATTACGATCGAACACATCTGTATAAAGTAGTGAAGCGCGTTCCCACAGGTGTAGTGCAGCCACTTTGCCGTACTCTGATAAAAAAATATATTATAATAACCGGTAAACGGATTAAGACAGTAAAAAATATACCTATGTATTGTTTTGTAGAATATTATAGGCATAAGATTAATCTGATATCAAATGAAATGCACAGTCCAAATTTTAATGTGCCATATCAATTATCAAACAATAGCTACAATATCAGTCATATTTTCTTTAATAGCGCTGTTTCCTGCCCTTCGGGCAACACTTTACATTAGCATTTCTGATACACAATTATGAAAAAATAATTGATCAAATTTTAGCATAACGACATTACACAAAAATTTTAACAATGAATAATAAACATAAACATAGATTCAAAATAAGGAAATCCTATTTATTTCTCTGATAATACTACTACTATAAGTACTGATAATATGTGATTTCGACTGATTCATTCACATAATCCTTTTTAATTATTATCAAAAAAAAAACAACATTCTATGAGTCACGTTATACACTATTATCACTGAAAACCTCTACACCTATATATTCCCCTAAATATCACAATTCCGACCCGCTTACACTACAGAATATCGCATAGAACACTATCACATATCACAATTTCAACTCGAATTCACATTTAAATCACAAACTAAATAGCTAAATGACCGTATAGTGCGCATGACCGTCGTTGCACACTCGCCGCGATACAGTAACTTAACCACGGTTACTGGGCAAATTTTATATACCAACGGCATTAGACTAAAAAATACGTTTAGTATGTTGTATTGTTGGCAATTCATTCAATCTCTTCTATTTGCTGTTATAATGATGATCAGATAATTTTTCTATGCTAGCAATCATATCGTAAACATGAAAAAAAAAACTGATGAAATTATTGCACATGTGATGCAATTAACAAATTGTTACATTATTTTTTTATAGCATAGACCAGCAACCGAGCAAGTGGGTCACCTGATGGTGATGGTGACCTCCACCACCCATGTACGCCTACAATACACGAAGAATCATAGGCGCGTTGCAGCCCTTAAAGTGCAGGAATTGGGAAGTTAGGGGGATTTGGGCCTCCGGTCAATCTCTAACCCACAATATGAAACGCATAAGCAAGCCGCTATTTAACCTCAGTTTTCTGTTAAACTGTGGTAACGACCCGGTCGAGGCGGCTCGTTCATGCTGTAGACAAAACTGTCTACAATATGGCTCTATCATTCATAATAAAGTATAATATAAAAATATAATATATCGCGAATACAATAAACTTATCTTACATAACCCTGAACCAATACCTTACTGTAAACTATTCGAAAAGAGGCGTGCATGCCCCAGCGCATGTAGCTACTCGGTTCCGGGAGGAAATGAATCAGGGTTCAGAAATTAATATTGCATTATTATTAATACCGCCGTCTACGTTTCAATAACAAACGTGACGAAATTCCATTGACTTCATAATACTATGAACTATAACATAAGCTCACGCCTTTACCCCGAAGGGGTAAACAGATGTGCTGCACCCACGAATCGCCGAGCACTCTAACCTTCACTTTCACACCACAGTCCACCCCGTTTAAATTGGTTTTATTTCAATAAAAATCATTTTGCAAAATGTATCAATACAGACTTTTTATACGCCATCAACAAAGAACTTAAGGAAGTTTATATTGCAAGTAAAATCAAAGTACATTTTTGGCACCAGATTCATATAAACTCCTTTGCAAAAAAAACGGGCACCTTACACACACACTTTACCTTAGCTTTTCTATGGGTAAATATTATTATATTTTTAGTATGTCATTAGCTTGGATGACTAGAAATTTCTTATTATCAATGAGAATCTAGTTTTTTAACACTTTTATCCTGGTATCGGTGTTTTAGTCAATGTAAACAGAGAGCCGTGTTAAAATGGACATTTTTATGGGTATAATGAAATTAAGACTACGAGTATTTTTATGGTATTTTAATAAAAGAGACATTAAAAAATAAAAATTAATAACGAGTATGACCTCCTCTTGCAGCGATTACGGCATGTAATCGTCTTGGCATGCTTCCCACCAGGCTTTTGATGGTGTCCTGTGGAATGTGTTCCCACTCAGTCGAGATTACACGTTTAAGCTCTCTGATGTTTTGTGGAGGTGGTTGGACAGATCGTACTCGCCTTTTTAGGAGGTCCCAAACGTGCTCAATGGGGTTAAGGTCGGGGCTCCGCGCTGGCCAATCCAAACGACGAATACCGACCTCTTGCATATAAGCATCTACGTCGCCAGAACGGTGGGCCCGAGCATTATCGTCCATGTAAATGGCATCTTCACCAATTACAGTCAGTGCGGGTTGTGCATTTTGAGAAAGGATTTCTGTTATGTACCTATGCGCATTTAGTGAGCCATTTTCTATGAATACTATCTCGGTACGATAGTTGGAAGTTACGCCCGCCCAAAACATAACGGACCCTCCACCATAAGGGGTGATTTCTTCAAAACACACATCGGCATAGCGTTCCCCTGGTCTTCGTAACACTCGCCGACGTCGGTCCTCACCATGCAGACAAATTCGAGCCTCATCGGAGAAGAGTACGCTACTCCAGTTACCTGGTGTCCAAGATAGGCAATTTCTAGCGAACCTCAACCGCGCAATCCGGTGCTCACGGAGTAACTTGGGGGCCCGCGCTGGTCGTCGACTACGTATATCAGCAGCTAAAAGTCTTCTCCTCACAGTCCATAGGCTAACTTGTGCTCCTCGTACCTCTTCAAGGTTTCTTTTGAGGTCTATGTAACTGCATTTGCGGTTCCTCAGCGCCTGAGTCACTAAAAAGCGATCGTCTCGCGGCTGTGTGCAACGTTTTCTCCCAGAACCTTGCCTTCTCTGAACGGAACCTGTCTCTTGGTATCGAGTCCAGGTTCTTTGTACGGTTGAACGACTCACGTTTAACCGCTGTGAGACGTAACATTGGCTACACCCCTCTTCCAGCAGCGCTATAATTTTACTAGCTCTCATTGCTTTTTCTGCCATTACGATAGACACAAAGATATCTGTTTTAAGTCACAATAAGGCAGAATTATGCGATAAACATAAATTGTTGTACTAAAAATAACGAAAAGTTACTTTTAGTTGCTTGATAACCTTTTAACCGCAAACCCGCGAAAAGTGTCACAAAATGAAAAAGGGATTAATAATTTAAAAAACAAAAGTTTTGAATTTGGAATGAACTTTTTTTCATACCCAGACTCTTTATTAAGTGCCAGTAACATAGTTTGGCTATTAAAACCTCTGAAGAACTAAATTATTACCAATAATGTTAAAAAATCAAACCCGCCCGTTTTTTTTGCAAAGGAGTGTATTATACCGCTTCCGGTAAAGATCATCGACCAATGTACGAACAAATGAAAAAACCGTTTCCCATATTATATGAAACATGATGTCATCATTGATACGTATCCAAATACATAATTACAGAGTTCAAAGTTTTTTTTTTAATTTTTTTAATGAGAGAATGACGAGAAGAGGAAGGCGTTCGCCTGATGGTAAGCGCCACGCCTGCCCATAAATGACAACGAACGAAAACGAAAAGCGACACCGCATAGAACTTTGAATTACAAAGTACTGCATGGCACCGACCTGCGCTCGTCACCCCGAGACATAGGATGTTAAGTCTCATAATGCACATTAGGTTAAGCTGTCATTAGTTTAAGTCATTTTGGAATTATAAGAAATTATCTGACAGCCTCGGTGGCGCAGTTGTATTGCGTACGCGCTACGACTGCTGTACTGAGGTCTCGGGTTCGATCCCAGGGTCGGGTAAAAGTAATATTAGTTTTTTTTTCACGTAATGCTCCTTATCAGCCCTGAGTCTGGAATTGAAATATGGCGATAGGCTCACCCCCTATCACACCATGGGACGAAAATACGCTCGGTGTACTGTGGGTGTACTTGTTACACGTCTGCCTACCCATTTGGAGATTACAGGTAAGTTGTACTGTAAATACTGTACGACCTTTATATCAATATTATGTAAAGATATTTGATGGTAGTATAAACACATTAAGTTTCATTGCTTCCTCACTTCTGAATGTAATTTTAATAAATTCAAGTTGTGTATATATATTGTTTTGGCAACCAAACACATTCGTATTTTCAGGGGCACTTATACTGCTCCATTATAATACGTTGTTTATAAGTTTCGAGTAGAATTCGCTTTTTAAGTTGCATTATTTGTAAACTTTTATTTCCATCATAAAATCTGTTATAATCTAAGCTCTTATTCCACAATAATATGCAAGACAGACCTTACTTATCATATAAAGTAAAAAACAGCAAAAATCAAACTTATCCCCAGTCAATATCCACGAAGGAACGAATGTCAAATTTAAGTAATTAAAAAAAAAAACACAATAATATGGTATTACTACCAGCAATCTCAACAACCAATAATAACGAGTAAAATGAAAACCGTAAGCATTATCTTATTTTCAAAAGCCACGTACGGAGCATTTATTTTTGGACCTTATTAAAGTCACAATAAACTTCAATTTGAAATGTTCAGTAACCGCGTAGGGTCGAGACGCACCTTTCGCCAGGTGATCGCGCGATCGCCCCCTCCAATCCTCAGCACGCGTAAAATCACGCCATAATTTACACCACGGTTGCGCCAAACGCAAATATTATAGTGATGTACGGTACTCTTTGTTTTAAAGGGTTACTTTACATTTTTTAATATTATTAAAAAACTTCAATATCACCCTCCAATGACGAGGCCTCGGACCCAAGCCACTGACGGTTAGGACCCCAGAGTGAGGAACCTCCTCACAATACGTGCCGTGTCTAATAAAACCCCCTTCTGAATCTGGCTTTTGAGTTTTGACCCAACGATAAATACTTTTTAACTAACAACTAATGTACAATTGATTATTATATTCCTTGTAATTGTTTAATTGATTGCGAAATAAACAAAAACTGTAATAAAAAAGAGCATTTTGATAATGATATACGACCTTTTTTAGAACATATTTTATTGCATACAAATTTTGCGATTTTATTAATGCATGATTATTATAATAACAATGATTTTATTATTGTTATAATAATCATTTAAAAAAATCTTTTGTTTGTAACTAATATTTAAAAATGTAAAAAAAATCTTTTAAAATAAAGAGCACTGTACATTATAACAGTAAGAAAATCGCCTCGTTTCTAAACCATGTGTGTTGTGTCTTCTGATTACATTTAACTCAATAATGTAATCACGGTGTATCATGGAACAAAGTCTTTTTAGATACTAGATTGTGTGTGCTACCGGCCACGTGGAAGTCTTTCTTGTAATGTTTCCGGGATAAAAGTATATGCATATGTTCCTACCGGCTCATAACCTATGCAAGAATCATGTCGATCAGTTGATCCGTTGATGCCTGACAAAAAGAAAAGCCAACAAACATTTTATCGCATTAATAATATTAAATATAGATATCTAAGTTCAAATAGACATTTATTTACTTTTTATCCTCTACCCCAATCAATCGTTTAACACCTTTCTTTAAAGAGAATAATTATTATCATGAATAATAAAATTACATATCACGAAACATTATTTTAATATTTTGGAACCTCAATATTGATTTTTTTTTTTGCTTTTTATATCATAGGCCGGCAAACGAGTAAGTGGGTCACCTGATGGTAAGTGATCTCCACCGCCCATGTACGCCCACCACCAGAAGAATAATGGACGCGTTGACGACCTTAAAGGGAAGGTATTATTAGGGATTGGGAAGGGAAAGGAATTTGGGCTTCCGGATATCTCACTCACCGTACGAAACGCAGCAGCAAACCGCTACTTTACGTCGGTTCGCTGTGAGACAGTGGTAACGACCCGGTCGAGCCAGCCCATTCATGCTGTAGACAAAACTGTGCAGCGTGGCTCTACCACTCAAAATTGAATGAACTAAACTCATAAATTTACTCAACATAAATTATTGTCTTAATCATCGTTCAGTAATACGAAACGCTTCCGGATGCTTAATTGTATCGTCCGAAGTTGCTGTGTCATCAACAGATTGCAGTTTAGCGTCCACATACTATGTACATGTATAATTTGTCTCTCTAGTCATGATGTTGCATACTCAGACGAATGAAAGAATGAAAGAAAGAAATAAATATTTGTGGGTCACACAAACATTTGTCTCGGTGCGGTGATCGAACCTGCAGTCTCGCGTTTCACAGGCGCCCGTTGCGCCACGGAGGACAATTGTACGAAAACTATTACGCAACATAGTCTCCTCTATCGTTCGCATTAAAACATGCCTATACAATTGCAAACAAAGCCGACGTAGCCTCTTATCTCAAGACAGTGAACCTTACAGTTTAGATTAGGTGGTATGCCATATAACAGAACGTAAACACACAAGCAAAACGACTCGTCGAAAAATAATCACCAACATTTATAAACTCCTATAAATTCTCGAAAAATTATCGATAAGTTATCGACCTTACCTATCTACGATTTAAATTATCTTTAATCGATGGTTAATAAAACATAATCTACAATTCCAAGTCATTAGGTACTCTGACCATTTAGCGAAGCTGAGAATAAGTGACGTGATTTGACGACTTCAACCACCAAAAAAAAAGTCATTCCTCGTTGAAGTTTGACTTGGCTGACGAGCCTCTGCCACACCCACAAAAAACACTATTCTTAATTTTCCTTATCATCAAATCTACTCTACTGACGTAGCGACTAAGCTGACGCAATTTCTTGACAATACTAAGGCTGTATTGCACCATAATAGCAGTTATAGTTAAGGTTTATGTCAAAATTGACGATAACAGTAACGCTGACTTTAACATTAACTGCGGAAAGTTTTGCACTATCGTACTCCGATACTACTAGATTCCTCGATTAACTCAAGAAGCAAGGACATGACATTATTTTGGAGCACAGACGCTTTAGGAGATATATGGGTTTGGTGGTTATAAGTGAGCTATTTAACTTAAACAATAGCTTTAACTAGCGAATATTGGGCGATTTCTGTTAACAGCTAAAGTTATGACGTCATCTAACATTTGTCAATCACTGATGTTTTGCTTAACCTGTACTTTAATATGTTTGTCATTGCTAAAGTAAGTTGGTGCAACCCGGCATTAAATTCGTTTAGTCATCTTTTATTTTAGTAATGAGTAACAAAGTATTTAATGATGTATGATGAAATCGATCAGAAATCGCAACCCTTTTTCACACATACAAAACTAACAAATGTAAGGGCTAAGCAGAGACAATGCTCATACAATCGCAGTTTTTTTTTATCCGATCACGGCAAAGTGTCTGCACTACAGATCTGATGATTAGCGCAGTGCAATCCAAAAAAAACCAACAACCACCAACATTACGGTTACTACTATGGTTCTTTTTTTAATTTATTTTATGTATGAACATCGATTTCTCCGCCAATTATGGGCCGATTTTATCAGAAGAAATTTGATTTAATAGAGTCAATCAATCAATCACTTTAGATATTCTCAAAATATTAGAGACTCCAATCTGCACGCAGGTTACTAAACTGATAACGCCTATGAGTCGAGATGGGACACTAATCTACGCGTTTGCTGATAAACAGACGACCTACATAATCTTGAATCTAGATTAGAGATTTCAACAACATACATATTTAGTCAAACTGCCTGACCTTCATTAGTGGTAAAGCCACGCTGTAGACAGTTTTGTCAACAGCACGAATGGGCCGGCTCGCCCGGGTCGTTACCACTGTCTCACCGAAAACCGACGTAAAGTAGTAGATTTAGCTCAATCCTCTCCTCCATTCCCCAATCACAAGTGAGATTTTTCACAATGTGTTTTAGTGTAAATGCGTTGTATTTATCTATACTAATATAATAAAGCTGTAGTGTTTGATTGTTTGTTTGTTTGTTTGAACGCGCTAATCTCAGGAACTACTGGTTCGAATTGAAAAATTCTTTTTGTGTTGGATAGTCCATTTATCGAGGAAGGCTTTAGGCTATATAACATTACGCTGCGACCATTAAGAGCGAAGCATCAGTGAAAAATGTTGCAAAATCGGGGAAAATTATTTATATTTGAAGGCTTTCGTTGCTATGGTAATCAAATTGTTGCTATGGTAATCAAATTGTTTGATTCCAAAGCGTTATCAACATAATATTACTTTATCCAAATAAATGTATTGTTGATTAAGAGTATGTATTTCATTGTAAACAATAATTTATAAAGAAGAAATATTTGTATTTTTGTATGTAACGAATTAACTTAAAAACTACTGGACCGATTTGAAAAATTCTTCCACCATTAGAATCCTACATTATCCCTGATAAACATAGGCTACTTTTTATGCCGGAAAAAGCACATCACGCGTGCGGAGCCGCGAGGAAAAGCTAGTTCTAAATAAAATCAAATACAATTTATTTACAGTTGGCCATATTTTGGTGAAGGAACATGTTTTACTTCATATTTTACCCAATTTTCTCGCAATTTAAACAGTTTCTTAAAGGAAAAGAATACGTAATATGCACTGAGTACCCCCCCCCCCTCTCCAAAGTAACATTAGATGAGATTCGGCTTGAGCCTTGATGTTTTTATACTATAGTACTAGGCGGACATAATGCTTGAGGTGTTCTTTACCTGTGCTCCTTTGGGAGATGCAGACATCAAACAAAGTATAATCATGAAATGCAACAGCTATTAATTAAAGATGTTGACAAATATCTACATATTCATACGGATTGCGCTTAACACGTAGATTATGCACACGCAACATTTATATATTCTAATGAGATGAAAGTGAACACATGGAAAATTTAGTAATATAATTTCGTCTTATTGGACTGCATCTTCTTATTAATGTCCTGAATGAAAAGAAACATGTCGCCACATATATAATATATATTTTTTACAGACTTAAGAGTCAATAGTCTTACTTAATAGGATGTTCAAGATCGGGCGAAATAGAGGCGTCTTAGTACGAAGACGGACCCTTGCACTAAGGCCTAGATCTATAGACCGACTTAAGTCGTCCAGAAAGTGACTTTGCGTAGTAAACTTCAATATGAACTCACCAAAATCACCTTTCTAAAGTCAACGTAAAAATGTTCATTTCATGTAGTTATTTCAAAAAAAGATCATAAATAAACTTAAACCTATTAAATTGTACCCGTCCGGGAAGAAACGAAAGCAAAAAATTCAATTAATCAAAAAAATATAAATATATTTACTAAGCCTACATATTCTTTATTCGTCTGACTGACGGGAGGAGCAAGTCACTCGCCTAATGGTGAGCGCCACGCCTGCTAATGTTCTATCTGATAAATAACATTTCTTTGGCAATTGTGACCAACATCTTATAAAACCTAGTAATTTCAATATCCTTCAAACATATTACACTTGCTTACACATTGTTGCTTAGCGGCAAAATAAACAAAGCGGTGGTACCTGTGCAGACGGAAGATAATCTTATAATATTCGTCAATAAAATATGTGTACAATTTCTAATTTCTAGAAAACCGCAGTAAACATCTAGTACGTGGCTACATTCAAACACATTTCAAACACTTCATTTACCGCTGAAACCAGAATAAATTACATCCATTACCTAGTGATTCGATTCGCAGCATATTCACTGTAAAAACTTTCTCCGACCACAAATACGCAACACAAAGAATCAGCTTACGTCGACTGCATGCATAAATCATAAAACTGACTGACTTGTTTACAACATTCAATTTTAACCTCTCACAAAGCTTATTATCTGGAACCGAAAGAAAGTAGCGAACAGCCTCGAAGCTGGTGGAGTAAATATAGATCTGGTAATCTAGAAAGCTCTAGAAAGCTCAAATCCCACTCCCTTTTACACCCCTTAATTATCCGTTCAAGATCGGCAATGCATTCATCATTCTCCTGGCATTGTGGACGTTCATTGGCGGTGGTGATCCCTTACTATCAGGTGATCCACTTGCTCATTTACCACCCTAGGCTACAAATTCTCCTACTGAATTAACGAAGATATCGTATAATGCGGACTATCGTGGAATACAATTGGAGGCATCTATTGTAAAACTAAGAGTGTTTGGACAAAGCGATCCACAACAAGGCACCGTGTTTCACAAACAATGCCGTTTCGAGGAAACTAACGGAACAGCATTTAACCGTGAATGTTCGCGACGCATCAATGAGACGATTCATTTAAGACTCTGGATGACCTGCGTGATTAAGCAGTGTGAGTAGCAGGCAGGCAGACAGGAAGCGAGAGATCTCATACCTAATTGAGACATGAAATTGGCTTGGGTCTAAATACTGAGAAACTAAAATACATTATACCTAATTTTTGATGGCCGCAAGAGAATAATTTGTAGTGTAATTGCAACGTCCAGTCTCAATAAATAAGACAAACTATTAAACATTTATGTACAATTAAAGAAACACGACAATTTTGTAGTACTTAGCTGTTTTCTCGTTAAGTAAATAATTAGATACAACATTAATTTATTCCACTTCCCAAAATTGTTATTATAGAGCATAAAATTAAGAATTATATCTTATCTGATTGGCGAGGAAGATAAAATAATTATTTAAAGATAACATAGCTATTTCAAAAGCACTCATTTTATGGTAAATATACGTGAGTCATAATAGGATATATTTGCTATCCGATTATTCTATTTTGCTGAGTAAACAGCATAAATCTATCATTTACTAAGAATGTATATATGAATTATATGAAAGGAAATTCACAAAGGTGGTAAAGAAGATTATAAAAAGGTGAAAACTAGAGGAAAAAGGTGCTTTTACTTTTAAGCATGTGTGATACATTCGGAGAGATGTCAATTTCCAATGCTTCAACATAATTATTACGCAATTTATATTGTTATCAATAATTCGAGTGATAACTAGTAAAATAATAAATATGTAATAATATTTTTTTATGTGGTAGAGCCACGCAGTCGACAATTTTATGTACAGCATGAATGGGCCACTTCAACCGACACGATACCACTTTCACAGGAAACCGACGTAAAGTAGGGACTTGTTGCTGCGTTTCGTACGGTGAGTAAGATATCCGGAGGCTCAAATCCCCCTCCCCTTTCCAATCCCTTAAGTATCCCTTTCCTTTAAGGTCGGCAACGCGTCCATGATTCTTCAGGTATTGTGGACGTGGGCGTTCATGGAAGGTGGAGATCACTTGCCATCTGGTAACCCACTCGATCGTTTGCCGCCCTATGCTATATAAAAAAATAATCTTTTCACATCAACGAAAGATCTAGAAAATTATATAACATGTAGGTGGTACCTATCACGATATAAGAAACTCACAACTGCCTCCTCGAGCTGTTGTTAAGTACATTTAAAATAATAAGAGTGTAAAAAAGCGAAATCGTTTGGACCATAGCCAACCAGACAATGCTGAGTAATCAAGAATAAAATGCCAAATCACATAGGTACAGCGATATATCGACTGAATACGCTTACAAAAACAAAACAAAAAGCTGCCAATTACGATTCGGAATCGCGCACCGAGGGTTCCTTACCACCACCCATTTTTATTATCTGTCAAAATGGATATAGCAACCAAAAGGTGAATAACGGCCATAGTGGCTCGCTCAGACGAGTCGCGTACTAGTTTCAGGCCGGAATAATACTGCCGACTGTCGCGTCGCACCGAGGGACAGTGCATCCTTTGACAATGGGCATTATACATTTGGAGTTCACTGTACTTAAAATCAACTCCAGTAAAATTTGCCGTGCCAAGATTAAAAGAGATATCCAAAATAACATATATTCTATGATAGCTAGCTATTACAGTTCCAAAGATAAGGGTCTTTTTAAGCTAGAACAAACAGACAGACAGACGACGAAGGCCTCGTTATAGGGTTCCGATGTATGTTCCCTTTGTAATCCAAAGGAACGCTAAAAATTACATAAGAGAATCGCATTATAGTACATGAATTGAACATCCAAAAGTTATCATCGCTGTTTTGTCGCTTTCTTCCTTTCTGAAATTCTTCGAGAGTGTGAAAGAGGAGAGAAATATTGTTTAGGTAAAAATTTTGAGGAATATGTTGAGTACTTTAAGTTTTATTGGTGTTTTGATAACTTAATTCACCAATAGTGCACGACGAGACCACCTTCCCTCCACGGTATAGAACATTAGTTCCCAAAGTGGTCCAGGTGGACCCCCAGGGGTCCATGGGAGACTCGACGGCGGTCTACGTTGGCGTGAAAAAAAATAGGGGTCCACAATTCGTAAGCGGCAGACCACGTAAATTTATCTGCTTTCAATAGTGAAGAACTAAAATGTTGGCTTGACTTCAACTATCAATATAGGCAGATTATATTTTAAGAAGCTCAGTGACGGTTACTTGTAAAAACTTGAACATTCCACATTCAATACAACGTGTCGAGGCTGCAAGGGTCCCGAACCGAAACCAGCAAAATTTTGAAAGTGATCTATGAGAAAAAAAAGTGTAGGAACCTCTGGTATAGAAGGTTAAAAGTTGATAATCCCGAGAACCACACTTATAATAAAGAAGTTGTCAACAAAGGCTTATATACTTTCAATGCATTTAATTGAAACACATAATATGTATGTGCAAGAACGCGAGTGGAATATTAAATGAAGTGCGATGCAATGCGGGCGCGGCTTGCCTCCGCCCTTTAAACAGGCGTAGGTAGTGAACAATGTGTATAGAGTATAAACACTTCCTACTTATTCACATGGTCATTGGAGTGGTTAACTCAGAAGCAACTTTACTGTAGAAATACGCAATGTATAATGATAAAATCAAAAAGAACAGTATGTAGAGCTGAATCGTTTTAATCAGTAGCAATACCGTACGTCATTATGGCTTACAATGGTGTTGCAACACACTGCAGTGGTGATATATTATTAATCCATCATTACGCAAGTACTGCGCTTCCTACTACAGTTTAGTACGGTTATTGTGTTTTTTTCACACGTCGCTTAGTTGTCAATATTTACGGAACCTCATGAGCGTGCTTACATCCCAAGTGACATCGTATAGTGCTGCTACTATAATTATAAACAACAAATATAACAACCAAAATTCGAACAGTAGATTTAACTTAGTTTATGAGACTAAAGATATGGCAACTAAACAAGTAATACATTTCTTCGAATGACTAGAACCGAGTAGCATACCATACGAATCTACAAGAATCCGAATTTTCTCCCCTTCCCAATCCTTAACTATATTTTTTCGTCTAAGAGTTGCTGTTGGTAGGATTCATATCCGCCCGGATAGCTTCCACCGTACACATGTTAAAGTGTCAAAAGGTAAGAAAAATCTAATAATGACATAATCACACAATGTACGAGGACACTGGCCCCAACTAACATGCTAAGCACGACTTCGCACAATGTAGCCACAAAATGAACGAAGGACATCGAGAGCAAAATGAGACGACAAAACAAGCGTCACGTGTGATAAATTAACGACAGTGTGCAAAAAGGACATTTCTGGTGGACAATAACAACGTGCACACATTTCTCTTCTGAATTATAATACAGTAGGATTAATCGAATGGAATTTTCCACACTTTCTGCAACACGTTTTGTACATAACACGGCGTATCGCACGGCAAGTTGTTTCGACATTATGTTAATTGTTGTTTTGTTGAAACAGAATAAGGTATTGAAGATGGCAGCTCCATTAGCACCCACGAAGCAGAAAGCATAGAACTTCTATAGCCTTTAAAAACCCAGTGTCAGTCTAACTTAAACGGATTTTATCGCGTTTAATTTAATTTTGGTCTCGACGTTTCGAAAGCTTTTCAGCCTTCGTGGCCACGGGATGGACTTGGACCTTGCTTTCGAAACGTCGGGACCAAAATTAAAATAAACGCAATAACATCCATTTAAATTAATTTTATTTCAATGTGTAACATTCTGCGTAAACGTAAGAAATCATTATATAATCCGTCATTACTGACATTGGTAATCTTCTCCCAAGATAATGTGACGTTGTGCATCAACAATTCGATTTTACTACTGCCTACATGATTCTAAAGTGATAGAAATCTATTTACGAGAATCATTAAAATTATTTACTTTTAAGTTTACCATAAACAAGACCTCGTAGCCAAGGACACGTAAACCAGAGCAAAATCAAATAAACAAATGCACGGGCATTTTAAAGCACTGGATAAACAAACCATCATGAGTCGTGCCAAAATTTATTACCTGATTCCAAAGAAAACACAAACATAAGTTATTGAGACATGATGCGAGATTTGAAAAAAAATAAAAAAACAAAAGTAAAACCCCCAAGCACGTACACTATTAATGTCAACTCATCACATATATGCTCATTAAAGCCCCGAACCTCTTAATTAGTCTACTTTATTTGGCGCTCGTCCAACATTTCGGTGCGGTTGTGGCCTTCACGACGGGAGTATAAAGCCCCGTGTTTGTTCAGAGTTATCGGTCGGATCTGGCGCTGGCCATCAGCCGACTATTCGAATAAAATCAATATCGGGTGTTTTAGGCTACGATGAGAAGTTAGTAATTAAGCAAGCCAGCATGCGCCGTGATATGAGACGTGAAAAATTTGACCAATTAGACGGTGATAACAAATTTATAATCGTATTACTTAGGGATTTATGTTAATATGAAAAAATACCAGATACGCGAATTTCATTTTATTCCGCTTAAACATGTTAGAAACGAGGAGATTTTTATAGCGAACGCAGCACCAAGTGAAAGAGAACGGAGTAGCACTGAAGTGCGCAGTTTTATGGAGAAACATGCAAGCACAGAATAATCAAATTGTTTGAAATACACACGTGACTTAATCCGCTCCGCCTCAATGGAAACGCATCCTGACGATATGGGTATATTAGAAAATATTGTTAGATTGCCCAATACATACATACACACTTAGGCGTGTAATCGCCTAAGGGGTAGGCAGAGGTGCAACCAGTACAACCACAATTGGTCGAGCGTATTTCCGTCCCATGACGTGATCCCCGTGGGGGACGAGCCTATCGCCATACCGGGCACAATTCCAGACTCCAGGCTGATACTGAGTATTTCGTAATAGAAAAATCCAATATCACTTTTACCCGAACTGGAGATTGAACCCGAGACTTCATCACAGCAGTCGTACTGCGTAGACAATGCAACTGCGCCACCGAGGTAGTGCGATTTATGAAGAGACAGGTACAATGTCACCATTAAATTTGCCTATTTTTAATATTTTCTATTGAATTAAAATCCAGCAGAGCTTCATACGATCGCGACCAGAACAATTTTGTATGAGAGTGAATAAATTAGTTTAAAGTATTTTATGTAACTGCTCTTTCTACATACCCAGTTCTAAACTAATTACTTTTTGCGATAAGTACAAATCCGAAGATCACTAAAGTTGAGGTCGTAAAGTTTTATAGAATCCAAAGGACTATCACATTTCGTAATCCTATTCTCACCTCGAAGACGACCCACCAGAGACGTAAGGAAAAATCGTTATTATTAATCCTAGTACAATAGTAATCGCTAAGAAACGAACGAAGTGAAGCTATGGCAAGAAAACAGAATGTTAAATTTAGAGAACTAACTAGGAGTGCACAAAACAGAAAACCTAATATACGTGCTTACATTAGCTTGCATTTTTGGAACGAAGGATATTATTTACCAGAATATGTAGAGATACATGCCGGGCAAACATATAAAATGACATATCGTCGGGGATAGTGCAAATCCGCGTATCTAGCATTGGATAATTCCGCGTATCTGACAAATGTAGCCAATTTTGAATTTTGCGGGCAATTCACATTTATTTAATTAATTTAACGGATAATCTACATTAAGAATACATAGAACCCATCAATTATTACTCTCTATGTAAAAATGAGTCCAATTGCCCTTAAAATAAGAAAATATAAAAATTTTTAACCTTCCCATGTAACATTTGATCTAATGCAGATACGCGGAATTATCCAATGCTAGATACGCGGATTTGCACTATCCCCGACGATATAGTTTATATTAATATAATTGACCTTTACATCCTTTATCTCATTTTGTAGTGGGCGGAGTTGAGAACCCATTGATATTAGCTACCTACGTCGATTTATTTAGTTTTATTTTGTTATGCATATTATAATAATATATTGAAAACTTTATTTTTGTTATTGCATTTAATACCTGACATTGGCGAAATCATCGAAAATCGATGGGGCCATAATCTAAAACTAGAATAGAAAATAATATTTTGTGTATAATAACCCTGCACCTTATAGCCTGTTTTGAGGGACCCGACCGAGACAGGGAGACAGCGACACGAGACGCCAGATAAGCGTTAGCGACTCGAACGCTATACATAAAATCATGCAGAAATGGTCGCGCTTTGCCTTCCTCTGTAGATCGCATACCTCAAAACATACTTACACAATTGAATAAAAACGGACGTGTCGCTGTCGTCGGGCATCGCTGTCTCATATCTCGGTCGCGCACCTTATAACGTGCTATAACGTACAATGTTATATGTAATATAACACACAAAGAATACATAAATGTATTGAATATAACAACTTCCGCAGCTTAGCAGTCTGTTGAGAACTTGTAATAACCAAGAGGCGACCTAAAAGAATGCATACTGCCCCCCTTCATGTATTCTGAGAGGTCATAAGAGCCGTCAAAGGGGCTTGAAGGAACCATCATTTGGTATTAGGACTCGCTGGAAAACCCGTCGCAATGACTAATTCCTGACTGACTTCCATAGTTGTTTTAGGTTTTATTCCCGCATCGGACCCCCTGGTCCTGCCCTATCATGACACGACTGTTAGGTGTATAAAATAAGAGCCTATTTCTTATTTCCTACGCGTCAACGCGCTATCGGTAAATAACAGAAGTCTACCATTTTTATTGAACCGTTTATCTCTTTTTATTGCTTAATAAAACACAATTGGTACATAGCATAAAAGGCAAATAAAACATGTCCGTTCAAGTATATTTTCGTGTTAATGCACAACTGTTACTTGCACAGTCATCAACTTGTGATTGATGTGCAAAAAAATCGATAACTCCGTCTAGTTTCGAAAGTGTAATACGTTGGACAGCTAATAATTCTAGAACATTCTTAATTTTCTTTAAAAGAAAACATATTTTTTATTACATAATGTCACGTGTTCATACTTCACAATCAATGTAAAAATATAAATCACGATATCATTATTATATCTTACGGTAATTAGATATGATATCGCCATCACCGCAAGTCCTTCGATAGAATTCTTTGGAAGGAAAGGTCGTGGGATATATATATTTTTTTATCCTAGCACGGCAAAGTGACTACACTACATCTAATGGTAAGCGCAGCGCAGTCCAAAAAAAAACCAGCGATAAACTCGGTTTATCGGTGGTCGCTGGATCATCAGAATGCCGAATGCTTCTTCACACTCCGAAAAGGGGAAGAAGCAAAACGAAGGGCCTGCGACAGGACAGGCGGATAACCAATGCATGCACAGGGATACAAGGATGTACCCCTATACTCGCCTCAACCAACCATCAAGTCATGTCGCAAGCCCCTCGACAGAACTGGATATACACTGGATAATTCTGGAACGCGTCCACACAAAATTTACAAGGTGGTAGGTCCCTCGTATGCGCGAGTCCATCTGGGTTGGTACCACCGCTTTGACTATTTCTGCCGCCAAGCAACAGTGTGTAAGCACGGTTGTGTTTCGGTTTGAAGGAGATTGAAGCCAGTGAAATTACTGGGCATTATGAGACAATATCTTACGTATCAGGATGACGAGCGCAGTTCAGTGCCATGCAGTGCTTTGTAATTCAAAGTTCTGTGTGGTGTTGCTTCTGTTTATGGACAGGCCTGACGCTTACCATCAGGCGACGCCTTGCTCGTCTCATCATTCAATCAAATAAAAAACAAAAAAACAACTAAATATATAAAAAATGTGCATCAATAACTTAACCAATATACATGGAAAACTCAGTAATTCCTAGAATATCTTTAATATCTCAGTAAATATTGTTCAAGAGTAATACAATTTAATCTCATCTTGATAAATCAGTCTCTTGAAGTGAAGTAACATCATGTTTTGTTTAACACTCAAGATAAAAACTTGCATTAGTGTCAACACTCAGCACACATTTTTTCCAATTAGGGTGACCATAATTCAAAAAATGCAAAAACATTTTTCGATTTTTTTTTTAAATGGAAATAATTATGGCATAAAAAATATGTTATAGGCGTGCGCACATTTGATGAACAGCTGTGTTATTAAAAACTGTTACCGATAACAGCTCTATAGGTGTCCTAAATCAGACATCATTAGGCAATTTACTAGAACAACTTTTCAATTGCGTAAAATTTTATATTTGCCTATACACATGTTTGGTACAAATTTTGGCTTAGGGCAAACATTGGTTAAAAATAGCCAACATCCAACTGCCAAGCAATCTGTACAATTATTAACATGTTATGTAATTTTGCTAGTGCACTAGAATCCATTACAGATATTGTAATAGGATTATAACTTTATCATTGGATTTTATCACAGGAAAACTACAATATTAATGAAATTCTTCAGAATATTATAACATTATAATGAAATAATATGTCTATTTAAATTCTATGTATACAATGGAATTCTCAATCAGATGCCAAATGTAATACAATAAAATGTTATGAAACAATTGTTTTAAATTACGTGAAAAACAGATGTTGATGTTACATTTATTAAACATCTATAAAATGATAAAGTAAATAATTAAACAAAGGTATTAAAAACAAGATGGTTATGGTTGTAGTGAGTTACCTGGTGGGCTATCAGTGAGTATGGTAATTCCGGTGGGGTCCACATGAGGTGGGAACGCCTCGTACAGGTCAGGTTCCTCTTCCAACACTGCCGACAACATCACGGAGGGCATCCCGGCGTGACCGACACACACTCACACACTATGACTAGACACAACACAACACTGCACTGGATTCCTCCAGGTCCTCAGCTCGTTCAGAGCTCACACCTGCGAGCCACCCTGAGACATTGCTTTACACTTTACTGTCCAACAGTTCTAGGTCAAATCTTGCTGCACCATTTTTAAATCTGCAACAGGAGAATATTTAAATCACAAGTACCGTGTCAAGACTGCCAATGAGTGTTATGTTTTATCGCCCTGATAACCCTATCAGTTAAATGAAATAATCAACGATTAAGGTGCTTGCGATAACCGCATCTTGGATACAATTAGTTACCTAACGTAATTAAAACTGCGACCATCAGCTGATTGCGCCGCTGCCAGGGCAGACTTGACATTTTATAGCTATTTTAAGACTTTCGGGCGGCTGATCAATGTCAGACGCCGACATCGAATATGTTCACACTACTAAAATGTGTATGAAAAGTAACGAGCGTGTCGAGGGGTCCGTACTCACCGCAATCCTGGCGATAAATGATGCGTAGCAGGATCTGCGCCTCCGTATTTACCGCTTTGGAGTCCCCGCGACGACTAACCCAAGTGGCCAGTTCCCGGCCCAACGCAATCACGATTCACGAATAGGATAATAGTCTCGAATGGTAGCCGACGCTTTTGCTTTGTCACTTAAACGAACCACTCTGTTCATCAAAAACATATATAGGTAACTGACCACAGATACATTGTTACAATTTTATTCGGTGTGTTTACGAGACCCCCTGCTTTCGTTAATCAAATTATCGATGTATCCGGTGAAAGTAGTTTCAGTTTTTATTCGTTATTATACGATTGTGTTAAAAAATTATTGGCAAGTCCGCGGATTCAGTTCTCTGTAAAATAATTCCAGATACTGAAATCGAAACACACGTCCGCAATATACGTACGCGATTTACGTGAAGTCGATCGTGAAATAAAGAATCTCGCACACCCGTCGAACCGTTCAACAGGAAGAGCATAGACTAATAAGTTAGTCATCAAAAAACCAGATGGTAGTTTTGGAGAAACTAAACCCTTTGTGCCTATGGATTATGTGATTTAAAATTCCAGATTTATTCTCAATTCAATCAAATTTCGATTTTAAATATTATTTTCATTTAGGTTACGTTAGCAAATAGGAAAGTTTATAAAATTATGGGGTAAAATATAAAAAGCTTATAAATTTTTTCATTTTTAATTATTACCAATCAAAAAACTGTAAATAATATAGATTTTATTACTAGCCTTTTCCCGCGTTTGAAGGAAAACATAATTTTTTGTACTATGCATTCTCCTAGAAAATTCGAATAAACAACAGAATATTACGCATGGTCAATTATTATTGCGCTTAGTTTAAGTATACCATCCTATGTATATATAAATATATAAAATACGTAAATACATATACGTATTTACGCCCACAGATTACTATGTACACGCCCAAGGAATATAATACTCTCTACAAGATACACGCCTGTAATCCACGTAGGGTCAGGCAGAGGTGTAATCAGTTCACCCGTCCATTTCGCCGAGAGTATTTCCGTCCCATGTTGTGATAATAAACAAACCTCTTGCCATACCGGGCACAATTCTGGAGTCCAGACTGATACTGGGTATTTCGTGATAGAAAACCCAATACCGTTTTTAGCCGACCCGGGGATCAAACCCGAGACATTAATACAGCAGTCGTACCGCGTACGCAATACAATCGAGGCTGAGGCACTTGTAACAAAAGTCTTATCATTATAATAATATTAGTTTAGGCACCTACAGGTAGTCTTTTATTGTTTCAATTTATAGTATTTACTTATTTAAACGTGTTTAAAAGAATACACGAAAGATAGTTTTGTTGTTTATTAATTCTATTTGGTACCTACCTAATGCTGCAATATATATAAATTACGCGTGATAGCGCGAGCCAAACCACGGTTTAGGCGTAGGCATAATGCCTACTCATGTAAACGACTAAGTGACGTGGCACGGCGCGTCCCCAAAAGTATCTACCGAAGGTTTAACGAACTGCACCTTAATGTATGATGACATACCCTGTTACAATACTAGTGAATGCAATGACATGGTATTAGAAAGAAAAAAATCGCGCATAGCCTTACACTATCCATGGCTACGCAGTTAATTTCAACGATGACGTTAATATATTTCTGCAATTAACTTAAATATAATCTATATACGTGTATATAACCGAATAATCATATGTAACGAAACACTGACTAGAACCGTAAAATTTGGTCCAATGATCATTTGTATACTACAGGTTCGTTGAGAAAGGGTTTTTGGAAAAAAGGGTTGAACTTTGAGGAGGGGGTAGAACATTGTATGAAACTTCATTAAAGGACAGGATAGAGTTGTGAAATTGAACACAATTATTGCATATTATATTAATGAGACACATGTTTTATAATTGTTAAAATCCTGGAAAATACTTACACGCGAGTGGAGTCGCGAGCAAAAGATAGTATTTTATGTGTGTAAATAAAAGTAAATAATTACATTTTAATAGCATGAGCTACAAATCTAAATATTTATCTTCTTAAATACATATACTCGTACTCATTAATTTATTATGTAATATTTTTTTTATTATGCAGTGGTTTCCTTACGTTGGTAAAACATGAAATATAGCAACATTTTTGATAAACGTCACACAATTTTACCAGTCATTGGCTGATTATTGACAGCGACCATAATCCAACTTGGGATACCAAAGTAATGTTAATTTTGTCTGAGCGAACTTTGCAAAACGTATGAATCTGAACTATTGATATTAGTGTTTTTTTTACTAAATAAGGTATTAAAGTTCATTAAATTACTATAACGTGATATTTGAATAGAATTGGAGAAAAATATAGGAAATACGCATTAAACTGACAAAATTAAAAACTAACTATTTCATTCATCACAAAATATGGTATGAATTTGTAGTCATGTTCCTCGTAGTGGTAATATTTTGAATATTAACGTTGGCAACATAGCATTTTATGTCATTGTCATTTGAAAAAGACGTCAGCTGTGTCGTTGTTTTTTCGTAATTTAATTTTGTGGTTGAAATATTGCTGTGAGACTAGTGAACAACTTATAATATTAGTAATCAAATTATCAGGACACCTATAGATATGTGATTTATACAACATGTCTAACACTAAATCTGAGTGTCTTAAAGGTATATTGTAATTTCTTTGAAAACGTATTTTATAACTTTCGGGTATAAAATTAGTGTTTATTTTCATTCGCAGATACAGTGACGGTGTTAATCAACGCTGTCGGAGATAATGAAAATACCGTAAACAACGTTGTGATAAAATCGTTGACGAAAATAGCTAACAACTATCCCAATGAAGTGATTACAATATTTTGCGAGTTTTACAAGAACACTGTCAAAGTGAATCCTGCACAGCTGGGTAATATAGTTAAGTGAGTGTCTTGCCGTAGGATTCTATACAATATAATCACACTTTATTGGATCTTGATCTGTCTGTCATAATCCCTGTGCATATTGCCTAAGGACCTATTTAACAATATCCAAGTAAGATTTAAAAATCATTAAGTAATTAGGACATCTACTTTTAAAAGTACCTATTAGACATCTTTCTGCCCACATTTTCACTATCACAATTTGCTGTAATGGTGATTGACCATGCCATATTTTATTTGGAAGTAACATTTACTGAGAGGTGATGAAATCTGACTACTGCTACAGGCTATTAAAAGTCTTTGTTCAAAACTTTTAAAAGAAATAAGTTGCAGTTGATACTATTTAATTTTATTCCATCATGACAAGATGGTGAAACCCATTAAGTGACATTTTTTAACATAATCACTTTTGTTGATTATACCAAATACAAACATAAATTATGTACACACATTGATATCATATTAGTCATCATACATGGGTTGGTTGAAATTATTTCAAATCAATATTATAATACTCACAAATGATAACTTGAAGAAACTAAAATAAAATACTTTGACCGATATTTATCTAAGAAAAAAATCTATTTCAAAACCAGTTCCATTAGCCTTGAATGTTACTTGCTGGCTGCACACTAATTCTGATTAATAATTTGCCATACTTTTGAATTAATTAACATAATCTATTAATTTAACAGATACAAAACTATATGTATAACTGTTTATATTTCTGCATAATATTATTATTTAAAACTTATAACTGTATATAAAATGTACTTCTAAGTTCTAATATCATTTTTGTAATTTTTTTTTTATATTACTTTCTATTATTCTTCTCTTCTTATTGTCCTGTCATCTGGAATTAAAAACAAATATTTTTTTTACATCACAAACTTTATAAACTATATCAAGTATTATTATAATTAAAATTTAAAAAATATCTAGATAGCAACCACCCTACATGTGGCGAAATCCACGGTTTGTCCAGTTGAGTCACAGTCCTGTTTGAGTCAGTGTATATCAATCTAGGCTGGCATGATTCTGCTAACCGTCTAATGTAATGTCTCTTAACAATCTACATTATATTTAGTCTGTACTGTCCTTAACATCAGGGCTAGTGTAGTCTCTTGGACTTGCCGAGATAAAAAAATAAATAATAAGTAAAATTATGATATGTATAGTCTAGTTATTGTTTGAATAGTTACTTAATATAAAAAAATAGAGCAGTGATAACAACACTTACTGTACTGTGTTATTCAGATTCATTGATTTGTATTAACACGATTAGCAAATTTGTAATATCATTCACTTAAGAATATGTTATAATAACGTAAATATAATACATAAATGATTATATAAACAAAACTTACATCTGGACCAATTGGTTGGTCAGAATTCCGAGGTTAGAAAAGAGGATTGGAATCTGCAAATAATATAACACATTTGTTAAACATAAAGAGATAACATTATCACAGACATGTGTTACATTCACATGTATTTGGACATTTTAATTCCATTGTAATATTAGTAAACATGCATTTTTGTTTATCACGTACAATGAAAGTGAATTACATGCATTTTATTGTATTTGGATATATGAAAATATATTGGTATTATGAAAAATATTTCCTATTATATTTAAACACTATTACTATTAGATCTTATTGGCTTGATCAATATGTTATGTTTAGATAAATTATTTGAAATTAATAAGGATAATGAAATATAATAGGGGATTATTATACATAATATTTGTGTTACTGGCCTATGTAATCTGTCAAATGCAGGAAGTAGTATGTATATGGATTCGTCGCCTCCTTTACAGTCAAAGCCGGTACCATATTATTATATTATAACAATATCTTAGCAAATATGCAATGACATTTAAATCCACATCAGAAAACCGACGTAAAGTAGCGGTTAGCTGTTGCGTTTCGTACGGTGAGTGAGATATCCGGCGGTACAAATCCCCCCTACACGTCCCTGATCCATTAATTATCCCTTTTAAGATCAGCAATCCGTTTATGATTCGTCTGGTATTGTGGGCGTACACGGGCGTCGGAGACCGCTTACCACCAGGTGATGCAGTTGATCGTTTATAGGCCTATGCAATAAAAAAAAAATGATGATAATGAACAAAATAATGCCCACCTGATGGAAAGTGATCACCACCGCCCATGAACACCTGCAACACCGGAGGGCTTGCAAATGCGTTGCCGGCCTTTAAGGATTAAATATGCTCTTGAAGGTTCCCAGGTCGTAATGATTCGGAAAGACCACCGGCGACAGCAGGTTCTACAGAGTGGTTGTACGAGTTAAAAAATGCCTTAAAAATCGCGTTGTTATAGAACGCTGGACATCGAGGTGGTTTGTCGGATTTGTATTTGTATTGTAATTATAGTGAGGACGTCTGCGAGTTGCACAGACAGTTGATCAGTTCAAGTTAATGGAACCATATCACCATTAATCCCAGTTCAAAGATTCCCATATGGTATCACCTTTTTTATACTCATTTCTTACCTTAATTGAATGCTAATTGCAGAGCTCTAGAGCAAACATGCGTAAATCAAGTGAAGAAGCTGGAGCCCCAAGTGGCTTCAGACCTGGTCAACTCCATGCTTCGTGCCATGATGGAGATCGTGAATTACGAACCGGTCGTGCAGATGGGAGCTTCTGCTGTGCTGGTGGCTGTCGGACATGAGCATTTGGATTTGGTAAGAGACTTATTGTAATTGAAGGGGAAACAAGCACACCTGCTTATCATTGGTTACTTGGGTACAGATTGAGTGGTAGAGCTAAGGTGTAGACTTTTTGTCTACAGCATAAATGGGCCGGCGTGACCGGGTCGTTACCACTGTCTCATAGAAAACCGACGTAAAGTAGCGGCTTGCTGCTGCGTTTCGTACGGTCAGTGAGATATCCGGAGGCTCAAATCTCCCTTCCCAATCCCTAATTATTCCCTTCCTTTAAAGTCGACAACGCGTCCATGCTACTTCTGGTATTGTGGGCGTACATGGGCGGTGGAGATCACTTACCATCAGATGATTCACTTGTTCGCTTGTCGGCGTATGCTAAAAAAAAATATAAGTGTTCCGTTTTTGCCAGGGAACGCTATAAACAGGCCAGAGTAGCCGCTCTACGCGTCTAACCCAAGAAGGAACAACTCCACTTTACCATCCTCAGATTGTTCACACTTTACACCATACTATCCACGGGCAAGAGGCGCGATATTTTAATCTCACCTTATCATCTCCTTTCTCATCCCTTCCTGTCCTCTTCCCTCATCTTCTTCTTGCATCCTTCCGCTCCCCTCGCTCTGATTTACTTCTATCATCCTCTCCTCCATTCCTCCTTACCTCTCAACTCCCCCTGCAGTTCCTCAAAAGAGTTAAAAAAAATCTCACCCTATCCTTAAATAATAATTAGCCTTTGGCCGGCATTGAATATAATACATGTTATGAACAAAAAACAAGCCTTCGAAACGAATAGCCTTAATCAAATATTAAACCTTAATTACCTTTAACAGATTATATTATATAATTCATTACACGCTGCAAATTATTTTTAATATATTTGACCTTTCCAAACGCCGAGTTCACGGGCGCAATTACAATTAAATTTGGATTCCACTTATGAATAAGACATAAAAATACCAATATACATAAGTACTGAATTAATGCGTCCAGAATTATTCCTGTTTTGTTTTATTGCTCTCTGTATGTAACACGTTCATCTCACATGTGTACGAATGAGGTCATGTTGTGCAAAATAGGTGTGTGATTCACGAATGTAAACACTCTTCATTGCTGTAATCAATTCATCCTACTTTAGTGTTATTGTGAACATGCACGGACCTAGGATTTACCGAATGGGGGACTTCCGACGGGGGGTTGAGGTTATTTATTCAGGCCTGACTTAGCGAAATTTTTGTTCTGATTAGTGCTTTTCCTGGACGCTTTTGTAATGCGCGCGATCTAAATAAAAATTCTTCTTTTTTTATGCTAAAATATGTGTGGATTTTTTCCCAGACTTTTTGAAGTCCAGTTAAAGATGATATAAAAAATCGTATTTTTAAAGTTAAAATGTTATTATTAAATTATACATACGCAATCACGCCTGTAATTCCCGAACTGGTAGGCAGAGGTGTAACCAGTGCAGTGATAAGGGACGAACCTATCGCCATACCAGGCACAATTCCAGACTTCGGGGTGATACTGATCATCTCGTGATGGTAAAATCCAATATCATTTTACCCGACCCGGGAATCGAACCGAAGACCATAGCTCAGCTGTCATACCGCGTAAGCAATACAACTGCGCCAACGATGCAGTCGCAATATGAAACCAACGAAGTATAAATTTGACCAAGATTTGAGGATTTATTTTTTTGCTAAAGTCATACTCTTTAAATAAAACTAATTTAAACGGATTTTATCGCGGTTTTTTATTAATTTTGATCCCGACGTTTCGAAGACTTTTCAGCCTTCGTGGTCACGGGGAGGACACTGAAAAGTCTTCGAAACGTCGGGATAAAAATTAATAAAAAACCGCGATAAAATCCGTTTAAATTAGTTTTATTTCAATGAGTAATATTCGCGTAAACGTAAGAAATCACCATACTCTTTAAGTTATCAAGGTTTACCTCTTGCAGTGCGGCCTGCTTATTAATGTCATCGTGTACTGAGCAACTGAGGTTATTGGCCTGTGTGTTGACCTACGACGCGATCGGTATATTACAATTACAGGACCGTATATTGTAAAAACAAGCTGCACTGGCTCTGCGTGTAACGGTCGCATGTTCGGACTTGATGTTCCAAATGAATTGGACTTACAATGATATCTAATATAAAAAATATTTAATGTAATATTAATTATGCAGCGATAGTTCAGTGGGGAGTGGTACGGACTGTCGAGACGGAAGTCGCAGGTTCGAAACCAGCCCCAAGAGCATACACCTCTGACTTTTCTAAGTTACGTGTATATTCATTGTTAATTATCGCTTCGCTTTAACTGTGAAGGAAACATCGTGAGGAAACCTGCATACCTGAGAACTCGATAAGATGTTTCAAAGGTATGTGAAGTCTGTCAACCCGCATTAGGCTAGCGTGGTGGACTAAGGCCTAACCCCTCATTCAGTAGAGGAGGTCCGTGCCCAGCAGTAGGACATGTTTAATACAGGGCTAGTAAAAAAAAAAATATTATGGCAATACTACTTTTAAAAATATTGAATTAAACATGATTTATAAAAAAAAACAACACTTGATGACTATTTTAAATGCATTTTTTTTTGGAAAGTCCAGGTCAGATAAAAAAATCTATATGAGAGAAGACCATTTTTTGTAATGACACTATGGTATCAGCTCGAGGGTAGTTTTAAGATGGAATAAAATCTAAACCATGGAGACATTTATATTTATTGTAAAGGCGCGTAATCTCCGGCTCGGCGCCAGAAGCAACCTCTCCCTTCACCGTATAATTGGCCCGCTTTCATTTAGGTAAAGTACTCAAAGAAAAGAAAAGACTCAACACCACATTCCCCAACTGCTCGTCTTTTCCAGGTACTTCGAGCCCTTATCAATCAGCTGTCACCAGCGTCAGTGCCTCACTACACGGTTCCCCATACCCTGGGCACACTTGCCGCGGTAAACACCCATGGCGTTGTGCCTCACATTAAAGAGATCCTTGGTAAAATGTTGCCACTACTCTCTTTAGTCAAGCAGGATGGACTTAAACAGGCATTTGCATATGGTATGTAGAAAAAGGAAATCTCAACAGTCCTAATTTTTTTTATTTAGAAAGCAAATAATGTTGTCTTAAAAAACATGTTTTTGAAGTCCTCACAAAAAGTATTCGGTGTGTCCATAATAAATTAAAATCCAGTTATACGAGCAAAATAATTTGTCAGATCTGAAATAGTGACGAGCGGCGCCTTGAGTATTATTTTTAAAGAATAAAGGGTGACGGGAGGCATAGAGCCCGGTCGTTAGCCCGGAGTTATTTTGCGCGTATTTTAGTGGCAGTACATTACAGTTCTAGTAATAGCCCCATATTATAAAGGAATAGAGATTCTTATCTAATCTTCTTGTTACTAAAACTGTTTAGCAATATAATTGTTTATTTTGCAGTGCAATTAATATATTACATCAATTATTTTTTTATTTTCGCAGCATTCGGTCACTTTGCAGTGGCTGTTTCCGAACAGATCGGTGACAATGTAGAAAATGGCAACATCACGTCAATTAAAGACAATTTCGTCACTGAATTCTCTATAATTTTCGACGTACTTTACAACCAGTGGCTTCCTTCTCACGAACCTAAAGTTTCCGAGTCTGTGCTGGAGGCTCTAGGTCCCATCACCAGATTAATATCAGAACGACAATTTAATGAGTCGGTTAACAAATTTGTGCTATCACTGCTGGCTTTGTATAGAAAACCGAACATAAATTACTATTACGTCAGTCAATGTATATCGTATCTGCTGTCACCGTCGTCATTGAATCCAAAGTTGACTCTAAATGATAATGTAATTAACTCTGTAAATCATATTATGTTCAATCTAGTGCTCCTTGAGCCTGATTATGATCAACCTCAATCAGTAAAGAATCATTTCGAGGTTCTGCGTTGCTTCGACCACATGGCTGGACAGTTCCCCGAACAGACTATAGAAAGCCTTTTACATCAATGCAAAAACAATCAAGAAAAAGATAGAATGAAAGCTGTTATCATTCTTACTCATCTGACAACATCTTCGCAAGTTTTCATAGATAATTATGCGACTAAATTCATTGCGCTGCTAAAAGTAATGACTAACATGGAACAAGGGTTAAAAATGAAGAAGCTGTTAGTAAAAGCTATAGTGGGTCTAGTATATAGGAACTGTATTGCTAGCCCTGAAGATTTCGTAATGGTAGAATTTATAATAAAACATTGTGGGTATGAAGGGGCAGCAAACTCCTCCAGATATGAATTGTCAGATTTACACGATACCTGCAAAAGTTCTTTAATACTTATGTGTAATACAGTAACAAGTATAAGAACTCAGCTAAGAAATTTATTGTTAAACGCTTTAACTATAGAAGACTTTACAATGTCTATGTCGACAGTTGCGCATTGTTTGACGTCCTTACTGCAGAATAATTCACATGTGATTGAAGGAGAAATGGAAAAAGCAGTAGAAATTAAATCTTCGCCGGATCTAGTTTTTGTCCGATCTATAATTTATATTGTAGATCCAGATCAAAGAGAGAGAAATAAGAGTTTGCTTGTGTTCCTAGAAGAATATTCAGGTGATGTTCATAAGAACCTGAAAAATTCTTGGACGGTTGAAATACAAAGACTGCTGAAGTTTGTAGAAAGAAGCGAGTCGAAAGAACATTGGCATAGTATGTTGTTAGATTTACTGATATCAGCTGTAGAACAAGTGAATAACAATAAATGGGTAGAGACGATAGCTACTTTAATATCGCAACAGGTTCTGTCAAAAAAACAATCCACAGTGATCAAAGGAGTGTCTCTGCAGTATCTCGCAGTTTTATCGTGTCATATGTCTAATGCAGCCGTTGTTGAAAAGGTGCTGAAAATAATTTTACTTGCTCTTAAATCTATTCCAATGGAGAGCTGTGATTACGTCAGCAAAGCTATTGGAATAGCTTCGAGACAGCACGGGGAATTCGTAATGAATGAACTAGACGCAATTTATAAAGAAAACGAATCTAAAAGAGGCAGTAAGTTATTGAATTTCCTATCGTCCAAAAATTCTAAGAGCGAACAGGAGTTTAACGTGGTGAAATATGCATTGATCACATGCTACGGTAAAGTGGCATCTGAGTGTTTAGACGTGCATGTCCTGGCAAGATTAGGTGATAATGTAACGTCAGTTTTGTATGAAATTTTGAAGACCAACCCTACGTTTGATCTCTGCAAAGCCAGTGTAACTACACTCTACGAAATAAGCAAAGCGTTGTACCCGGCCTCTCATCATAATGTGGCTTTGAGGAATCGATGGCAGCTTCTGAACGCAGTATTGGAACAAATATACAATTGTAATCTTGATAAAAGAAACGTCGAGCTGTATCCAATAATAGTGAAAGCATCTAAAGCATTGACCAAACTTCAAAAAGGAATATTGCCAGAAGAAAGAAATACTATACTTAGAGTTTTATTCAACAGCATCTTCGGTGAACTGTCTTCTTTTAAGCGTAAATATGAAATCGAAGGAAATGGAGAAAAAAATGATATTTTAGCAAAAACGTTGAACGACAGCTTGACTTTACTCCACCAGCTGATTAAAGAACTTATTATCCAGTCGACTTGCTTAAGCACTATAGACGATCTCGTAGGATTACTAATCGAGTGGTTAAGACATCAAAACGATGAGATCCGTACCGCATCAGTTCTTATACTGCAAGTCATATTCGAAACGTATATCAAGAATGTGAAACTAAACTACGAGACTCCGAGTAAGTTTGGTCAAATGGGATATTTATTGGGATTGGTAGTTCCCGGAGTAGCTGATACTAATTTCGCAGTAAGATTAACTACTATCGACTGCATTAAGCTGATCATTCAGATCCAAGACTTGTACGAAGGGCATACGATAGAGCCTGAAGACGAATGTATGAATGAATTGTTAAATCTTCAAAACAATGTACTGACGAATGATTTGAACATGATCAGTGAATATTGTATGGTGTTGTGTGATACTATATCGCCTAAAATCCCGCATCATCATACAATGCAGTTTATAGAAAGTTTGCTGGAAGGTTATGATAATCAAGAGTTCACGAGTGTTGGTATAAGTGCGGTTATGGACGCGCTATTTACCAAGAAAGGTCAAGATCTGTTCCAGAGTATAGAGAGGATATTGGAGGTGATGTTGGCAACAGTAGATGCAGTAGGGGAGGAGGCAGGGATGAGGTTGATGAAACCGTTAACTTCACTTACTAAGTACCACTCTAATGCTGTGACTGCAGTGCTTCTGTCTCAAAAGCTGCCTTTGAAGCCGTAAGTTATATTTCAATTAAAATGTAAAAACTGGTATTCACAATAGGTGAAAAAATTATCAACATATTCTTTATCACAGGAGCGTAGTAGCCTGTTGGAGACATCTTGCCCGAGATGAAGCGTTATGCGCTGCGATCACAGATAATTTCCTCCGCCTCATGACATCTGTAGAGTTGTATGAAGACCCTTACCATGTTACCGAGAACCATGTTGCTGCTTTACAACCTTTGACGGTAAGTTATTACCTAGCAAAATCTAAGTTACCATTATAATTGGAAGAATTTTAAGATTACAATTTACAGTTGGTATCAAGGTAGAATTAACAGAGTATGGTGATGGTCACGTTTATAAATGATGCAATAACCATGATATAGTAAATAAACACCAGTTATAAAGCGATAATTTCGAGGTTTAGATACACACTATAATAACAAAAATTTGTTCCACCTTTGGTTTCTGTAAGACTTTATAGTTCCTCAAACTGATTAATAATACAAATTTATTTTCTATATTGCCTTCGTTACTTGGGTCGGTCAATATATTTAAAAAAAATCAATTATCTAAAATATTCTCTTTTAGCTAATAAGTGCCTTAGGAGAGATGCTTCAAGAGCCGACAATGAAGCCAACATGCATCTCCAAATTCTCTGATCTATTCTCTGTATTGTACACGAGCTTGGCTTGCTACATAGAGGCAGAACCACCTGCGTACACCCCGCCAGTTAATCGCACGCAAGAGAGATTTGGATTCGTGCCCAATAGAGATGCGATCAGGTTATCTCCTGCAAAAATCACAGTGTCTACCTTCAATGCATTCTTGGAGATGGCTGATTGTCACAAGGTGAGTACTGGGTTGTTTGGATTTTTTCAAGTGTACTGTTTTAGTAATCTTAATATCTGTAACGGAGTATCATTGAGTATTAATATCAGTATTTGTGTTAATTAAAGATTTATGAATTTAAATAAATTCTTTAACTTCTGTTTGTTCTCGATCTTCTTAAATACCTAGTACTATAACTAACTGAAATTATATTTGATGAAACAATTTTAGTTCGAAATCATAACGCCAAGACATGAACAGAAGAAACTTTCATTAAATCGATGAATGAATCTGAAACAATTTGACCTCTTCTTCGTATGCGTCCTCCTATTTAAAAGTCAATTTTGTGGACAAACTAAATCTAGATTATAACAATACAGAAGATGGTATTCCATCATCAGGTGCGGGAAGCATGTTCTCTATGCTTGAGTATAGAGCACAGCGACAGTTGCACCACTCTGTTAGAACTGGCTCCGATACTAAGCGGTGCACTGACGCGCGAGTGTCCCCAGCACTTGTCCAAGCTGGTGTCTCGCATGGCGCAGTACTCGCGCTCGTCCTTACCGCCGCAGCGCTGCGCCGCGTTAGCACTTCTCGCTGACTTCCTCAATTACAGGCAAGTCGTAGTACTAAGTTCTACTACTTTATCGTATTCTAAATATATTTCCATTTAGCTAGCCTACCTCGGTTCAATTTTGTGGTTTAGGTTGCTTTAATAGCACGACATGAGTCAGATTGTCTTAACTCGACCCGATATGCATGACACGTTCTTCGTGACTTTGTTCAACTCTGTTGATTTCACTCTTGCCTTGATACTGCTTGGTTTTGCTTGGCTTGTCTTTATCCAATTAGGGTCGAGTCGGTACGGTTCAGTTGCCACGTGGTCTGACTTGAGTTGTACTCTCGCTTGTCACAATCAAATTGAATGAATTCGCTTCAGATGCAACGACAACATGGTCCTGATCGAGGCCGTGCTTGCGACGTTGAACACGGGTTGGAAGGATGAGTGCAGTCGCGTGCGAGCTACTAGTCTGCGTGGAGCCGCCAATACGGCGCGTCTTCCAGTACACACCCGCGCGCACGCACTCGCCGCCGCACTCGCTGCGCTTAGCCAAGGCGTCGACGCTGCTGCTACACAGTGAGTACCAACACAACACAGCAACAAGTTGTAGAGCCACGCTGTAGATAGTTTTGTCTACAGCATGAATGGGCTGGCTCGACCGGGTCGTTACCACTGTCTCACAGAAAACCAACGTAAAGTAGCGGCTTGCTGCTGCGTTTCGTACGGTGAGTGAGATATCCGGAAGTCCAAATCCCCTCCCCTTCCCAATCCCTTAATATCCCTTTCCTTTAAGGTCGGCAACGCGCCCATGATTCTTCTGGTGGTGGGCGTATATGAGCGGTGGAGATCACTTACCATCAGATGACCCACTTGTTCGTTTGCCGGCCTATGCTATATAAAAAAAAGACAAAACACCACGGCGCAACACACTCATCGACATGAGCTTATGTTATGTTATGTAATTAATTTCAGATCGCCAACAGACAACGTACCACTAGCCGCTATACAAGGGCTGAGTCGTCTCCTCACTGAAGTAGACACACTCGACAACGAATACGACAGGGAGCTACTATCGATATCGCAGAAGATCCGTCCGTTCATGAACACGGACTGCGCGCAGCTTCGAGAACATTCGATACGACTGTTTGGTATCATAGCTGGGCGGGTGAAGTCTGAAGCGCTGGTCGATCAAGCGGTGTCCTCGCTGCCCTGTTTTCTGTTGCATCTGTGTGATAATAATCCTGCAGTTGTGAGGGTGAGTTTTGATTTTCTAAAAGGGTGGATGTCGATAAATGTATATATGTGAATATCGAACAATTTATAAAAGTGTAGAAAAGGAGAGATTTCTAAAAGTGTGAGTATTGATACATGTTTAGTAAGCATATTGATGAATTAAAAAAATGTGAATATATCGATATATATAAAAAAATATAACTAATGATGTATGGAAGAAAAAAATGGAATCAGTTGACATTTAAGGTTCCTTTAAATCGATAAAAATGTTTTCAGATAGCATTAAAATAAAAAATAATTATTAAAATTATTTTCATTAGCATAATATTTTATCGGTACTTAAGTATTATTTTAATAAGGCTCTTTTCCATTAGACATTTTATTTCAAGAATTGATGAAAATTAAATCACGACCCTTTATTCCCTAACCAACAAACGCACAAACCTACCTGTCATTTCAATTTCGCATCACGATTCCAGGCAAGCAAATTCACACTGAAACAAATATTCAAAATGTTCAACGTGAAGAAATCCAACGACTTTGTTCAGACCCACTTACTGGACGAGGGTCGGTTGTATCTGGACGAGTTTTTGTCAGCTCTACTGCGTCAACTGGCTGAGGAGATGCCTTCGAGCGTGGTCAAGTGCCTACAAACAGCTGTCAACTATCTGCATTGCGCTAGAGATGAGATGAAACCGCATCCACCGCTTTTACTTGGTGAGTATTTTGGAATAATTATTTTTTATCCTAGCTCGACTAAATCTGATAAAGTAAGATAAAGTACAAAAAAATATCACAAAAAATTTACTTCATTGTAAAAAAAGCGTGTGGTGCTTTTTAACATATTACACGGGTCAACACAAAATTTTACCTTGACTTTAAAGCATATTATTTCGATATTTTAGGTCGTAATTAGACGAAAAAAATATATATGACATGAAAAAGTTTGCTTTTGTATTGAGGAGGGCGATTTAAAGATATCTTTCAAAATATGTGGCTTTAATTTTTTATTGAAAATGAAACTTTTCAAATAAATGTTTTTATTATTATTTATTAAGTTTTATTATCAAAATAACTTACAATAAGTGGAAAATAATTTAAAAGTGCACGCTTTTACTTTTTCTTTTATGTTCATAAGTACTTTTTCTCACTAAACCTCAAATATATTCTCCCATCATCTTTTCATTGTATTGGCCTTGATAACGTTGTTCAAAGCTCATAATGTCCTCATGAAAACGTTCTCCTTGCTCTTCTGAATACGCTCTCATGTTGTTTTTAAATGTATCTAAATGATAATGTAGCATATGTACATTTAATGACATCCTACAGAACATGGCCTTAATATTTTTTTAGCATATCGTCAACTACGTAGTTTTTAGCTTTGTTATTTCCTAAAAATCCAGAAACTACTGCTTTAAAACTACACGCTTTTTGAGTACGATTCAGCAACGTTGGAAATAAAACAAATCGCCTTTTGAGTACAATTCAGCAACGTTGGAAATAAAACAAATCGCTTTTTGAGTACGATACAGCAACGTAGGAAATTTTTCATCGGCGAAAATCTGTCTAATTTGCGGACCATCAAAACCCCAGCTTTAACTTTTGCTTCTGACTTGTAATCTGTATCATTCTCTCGCAGGCTAAATCCTATTTTTGAATATGTATGTCTTTATCGTGACGCATTTTCGTTTCATCAACAAAGCACAACGATTCTAAAGAAGTTTCACTTCAATAAAAATGTATATATTATCTATCATATTTGATTCACTTCTTAATAAAAAATTGCTTACCTTCCAAACATCTTTTACAATAACTACAAGCAACATGTGGAGTCCATGGCTTGTCTTGATGCCGAACAAGACAGTCAAAATATACTTTGTAGGCTTCACAGAGAACGTCAGAAGTCTTTAGTTCGTATTTTACATCGCAAACTTTAATAGATTGACCATATATATAAAAAAATGCATCAGCATCGTATTTAAACTTTCGCGACGATATTTTTAGACTTGTACAAAACACCTAATCGTTGTTTATTACTCGAGTGCCGTCTAGCGGCACCTTTTGAACGTATAAACCCCACTCTAATCGCGCAGTAGTTTTAAATGTATTAAAATGTATGAAAAAATCAAAAATGACTATTATTACTATAACTATCACAAAAGCAAACTTTATACCAAAAAATTATATTTTCTTTTCGGTTTTGTGCATAATTAACCGAAAAATCATAAAATAAACTTTAGGACAAAGAAATATTTTTTTTTTGTAGACCCGTGTTATCAAAAGGATCTACTTCTACTCATATCTGTCAATAACTATTAACACCATGCGCCCCACGCCTTTTTTTCAAGTTTATTTTCTATCTTTTAGTTGGATTTTCTATAAAATTTATTGTTTCTTGTTTTTTAGTTTTTTTAACTATTATTTATTTTTCATTTTTTAGAAAAATAATATTTATTTTCTTTTTTCTAAATATTGAATTTTCATCGGTCCTTGATTACTATGCCAAATTTCGATTTAATCCGACGTTTTGAAGGGGGTCAAAATCATGTTCAAAGTTTCCGTTACATATTAACATACGTCTGAAGCTAATAAAAGTTGATAAACACAATTTCTTTCACCTTTAGGTCTACTTTACGCGGAACTGTACCGCATCAAGATGAAAGATCCTGATGATGCAGATCTCGACCCTGACATCACTCGCAGTGCTCGTACACGTTTACTGCAACTCATAAAGGATCCCAGCCCAGCAGTCAGACAGAATTCAGCTATGGCGTTAGCTAACATATGTCTGGTGTGTGCTTATGATGACAATGAAAATGTCTAATTATTGGATTGAAAATAAGGATCCCAGCCTAGCCATGCGACACAACTCAGCCATAGTACTGGCTAACATATTAAGCTTCGTGTGTATGTGATAATGAAAATGTTTAATTATTAGATTAATTAAATAGGTTGTTGCGATTAATCATGGATCTCAGCTCAATCGTGTGTCATACCCACAACTCGGAGTCATGTCGGGTTTCTACATATGATGAAATTGAAAATATTAAATGTCATTATACAGAACGTACATATTTATAAGTTCTCGCACACAGCAAGATGTGCGAAGATAAACTGAAGTATCTTTACCAAGCTCTATTGCAGTAAATGGAAAAGCTAAGTTTTAGGCATAGAAGGGTAACTTCTTATTCGATATTAAGTATATTGCCAAATGCCAGTTTATTAGATATTTGACTTCCAATATTATTATATGCCAAATCCTTAGTTTCAATACAAATATTTGCCAATATATATACGATCTATCTTAAACGATTATTTTGTTGTATTTTTATCGATTAGATTACATCACTGAAATAGGAATTGATTACTGTCATCTAAAAGATATCTAGATTTTGTTGTTTTAATATCGATTATTATTGCGCCAAAAGTGTCGGTAATAATTTCGTATAATTGGGTTTCCTCAGTACGTTGAATTAAATAATAAAATCCAGATTTAGAATACGGTTTTTATTTGATGTTTTTTCCTAGAAAAATACATTAAAATAAATCTAATAAATACATTAAAGCTTTTCTAATCTAATATCACGCTCCATCAATAGTCACAGCACTGTTATGTGTGCAGTAAGATTCGAAATTGGCGCACGTCGTTTTCGAATAATCGACTTCATGTTGATAAATACGATAATTTTTGTAACACAATATTCGTATGTGAATTATTTCCTTAGATCTAAATATCGATTCTAATATCACAGTTAAAACGCCCTTCAGGGTTTTTGCTCCATATTGTATAAGTGGGTGCATGAGGTAATATTTACGCGAAATGTATGTACAAAAAGACGATTATGTAGATATTTAATAAGGAAATATAAACGAGTGTGTTCTTAAGTGTGGAGTGTAAGTATAATACGTACAAAGTAACTAGGCCGGCCTGTTTGAGAACGGTGTCTCTGCTATTCTATTCACAGTTCAGGAGACTAAAGGGGGTAGTAGGTAGCGGGTGAAGTGACTTAAGGTCGGCTAAGATATTTTGTCCGTGTTATATATGGAACGTGTTATTATTCAATTCATTGTTGTAATTAATCCAGGTGCTATTTTACTATAGGGCGAAAATTACTTAATCTGGCTTGTGACATTGCAAAAATATATTTATGCACCTTTAAATTTGTTATGGAATTCTATGTTTCTTTATGACAGTTACTCTAAAACTTCATTAGATGTTTCTGATATTAAACAAAGATGAATATAAATTACCTTCGATTTTGCTTTAGATTGAATATATTGTATAAATAATAAATCGAAAAATGCTTATTTTCTCAATTTTATAGCTGTATCCTAACTTTTAATTATACTCATTAATAAATATTTTCAGACTTTTGCAATTTGTGTACATACTATAATACTTATTTGAAATGGATTTTAATTGCTTAATATATGAAGATATAAATACCAATTTATTTATTACCGTTGATGTTTCAACTGAGTTGCATCCGTGGTGTTGCTGATGAGAGCAGATCATCAGCATCTACCTTCCTGCTGTCGTCATAAAACACTAACGGGTTCGTTGGGAAATAAATAGAAGCATTTATATAGGCCGGCATGACTCTAGTGACCACCGATAAACTCATTGTCGGTGGCCGCTGGTTTTTTGGACTGCACTACGCTTACCATAAGGTGCAGTGCAGTCACTTTGACGTGCTCGGATAAAAAAAAATGGTATTCATTTCTATACTATTTCGCGATTGAGACCCGTTTTAAGTGTTATAGTAGGGTATATACTTCTTACTGTTTCGAATAAATCTAATGTTTATTTAAATGTTGAGTCTGAAAAATAAATTCCCATATTTCTAAATTATAAAATGAAATAATACCTTAGGATTTAAGATATATCGACTGTTTTTATCGATAGCGATGGAACATGGCTTCCAATTACATTGAACCATAGTATCTTAAAGGATTGCTAGATTTCTTTGTTCATTAAAAGTTATAAAATAATATAATCGTTTATTAGAATTTGTATGGTTGACATTATTGGGTGATATTACTTATTATTTTGAGGTGATAGGTATGTATATTTGTGATAACAAATTTTTGAACTGCGATTAAAAAATAGAATAACTGAAAAATAACAATAATATGTCAAATAATTAATTTTTATTAGCAGTCTGTAAATTCGATATTTTTTGTTGTCGATAAAAAATTATATCGAGTATCGAACATGTATTTGTAAATTTTGCAGCCAAATGTAATCCTTATTCAACGATAACTAGGTATATAATTGTGTAATATCCAATGTTTTACGTTTTATAATAAATTTGTTTAATTTCAACGTAGTTTCATTCTATTGAGTGCGTTGCCAGTCGCCGTACCTTTACCCTCCTCGCGTCTGTGGAAATGCAGGTATATTAGAACCTAACCATGTTTTGAATTAATTTATTTTATTTTTAATACACGAGACAGATTAAAAACTCAAAGAAAAAACCTATTAAACTATATATCGCCTCATTACTTTAATGACACCTAGACTGAGAAACCAATGCGATCCTGGATTCAAATCCTAGGTCAGACAATCACAATTAGAGTTTTCCATTTGAAAAATTACACAAGTTTTCTTTTTATCCGAGCACAGCAAAGTGACTGCGCTACACCTGATGGTAAGCGTAGTGCAATCCAAAAAACCAGCCACCGACCACCGACAAACAATGAGTTTATCGGTGGTCACCAGAGTCATGCCGGCTTGTATAATTGCTTCTTCCCTCTTCGGAGAAGGAAGAAGCAAATCGAGGGGCATGCGACAGGACAAACGGATGACGGATGCAGACACAGTAATACAAGGATGTCCCCTTATACCCGCCCCAACCAACCATCAAGTCATGACCCAAGCCCCCACATATTTCCAGGGTTTGGTGTATATGCCCACACATGACGGAACGGAAATAAGTCTGCGAAGTTTGAGTGTAATAGTTGCACAACTGCCTAACCCTATAAGAATACTAACGTGAGCTTATGAGCACAAACTATTCATGGCATCATTGTTTAAACTATATTAAAAAAACAGTTTGTAGATTGCATAAACTAGAAATTTATTGCAGTTTTTTCAATAAATACTGTGATTTTAATAAGGGTGTCTAAATTTAAAAATGTGAATAGAATTCAAACAAACATCCAACATTCACTACATAGAATGCTCACTTGAAAAAAATATACTTACTTTATTACTTTAGCGAGCCAAAATTCTCTAGTGGGGTCGGTATATGTTCTCAATTGTCTGCCATCCCACTTCACGGAGTCCATGCGCCATTCAGGGGACACGTATGGAACTTGTAATTTCGGTAACGAAATCTACAAGTACATTAGAATTACAAAATATGATTAAATCAGTGACGAATTGTTTGTCTTGAGATTTATTTTATACCGACAACCAACATGTGGGTCACGTGATGGTAAGTGATCTCCACCTACGTGATGTACGCCTAATACTAGAAGAATCATAGGCGCTTTGCCGACTTTAAGGGGAAGGGATAATTAGGGATTGGGAAGGGACGGGAGATTTGGGCCTCTGGATATCTTACTATCCTTACGAAACGCAGCAGCAAGCCGCTACTTTACGTCGGTTTTCTGTGAGACTGATAACAACCCGGTCGAACCGGCCCATTCGTGCTGTAGACAAAACTATCTACAGCGTGGCTCTACCACTCAATTGAAATGTGATTACTGATAACATTAGTGAATGTTAATTGTTCAGTATATGTGTACGGTGGTGATGTTCTAAAATCTTTACATAGTATAAAATGAAGTCGCTTCCGCTGTCTGTTCGCTTAGATCTTTTAAAATATTCAAAGGATTTTAATGCAGTTTATAAATAGTGATTCATGAGGAAGGTTTATATTTATATCACGCTATGACCCATGGGAGCAGGGTAGTAACATGCAGGTTAAACCGCGAGGGACAGCTAGTATTCTAGAAACTTAATATAGAGCAACTGTTTTTTTTAAACATTACCGGATTGGGCGGAGCTGGTTGCTTTGGTAGCTGGACATTAATACTTCCGGATAGACTTAATTGAACGCCTTGTCTCATCGCTCTTTTCGCTGTTGTATCGTAAACATAATTTAGGAGTCTGTTACGAACCCTGAAATATCCCTATACTTTTATTCTAAGTAGGTAAATAGCTATATTGTGTTCAATGTTGTTAGGATTCATATCCGCCCGGATACCGACCACCGTATACATAGTGTTGAAACCTGCCATAGTGATCCATACACCTTGTGTGGATCGCATTCCAGGATCAGTCAGTGTCTATCAGGTTCTCCCGAGGGGCTTGCGACAAGACTTGATGGTTGGTTGAGGCGAGTATAGGGTATACATACATCCTTGTATCCCTGTGCATGCCATCTTTCAGAGAGAGAAGAAGCAAATCGATGGGCCTGCGACAGGACAGGCGAACGACCGATGCAAGCACAGTGATACAAGGATGTACGTCTATACCTGCCCCAATCAACGCCCATGGTGGTAGGATATTCATATCCTACCACCAGCACATTTATACTATACAGTGCTAATATGGTAAAAAATCAATATTTTTCTATATTTTAATACTAACTCATCGTCTTCAATATCATCCAAGCTGGCAGCCGGCGTCATCACGAGACGTGGCCGAGTCTTGCGAACTTGCTCCTTTTCTAAATCTGGTTCATGCTCCTAAAGACACATACATACATAAGTTCACGCATATATTTTTGCATGGTTAGGCAGAAATGCATCTAGCCACTAGTGCACTCACAGTTTGGCGAGCTTGTTTTTCGTCCAATGATAGGTGGCAAACTTTTCTCTTTATGGGGCAAAAAATTCTGGCACGGGCAGCTCATATCATTTTTTGAATCGAAAACTCACATACCTACTGTGATTATCCAAACTGAGATTTAAACCTACGACCTCACTGTTTCTCAGCCGCATTAGGCACCTACCTACGCTGCTGCTGGTGGTAGGATATTCATATTTGCTCGGATAGCGACCACCGAACACATATTGTTAAAACTTGCTATAGTGACCCACACACCTTGTGTGGATCGCGTTTCAGGATTAATCAGTGATATCCGGTTTTCCCGAGGGGCTTGCGACATGACGTGATCGTGATTGGTTGGTAGGGGCATAAGGAAGGCACAGGGTACGTCTTTTGGCAGCTTTTGTGGCGCAGCAGGCAAGTAGCCGGCTACGAAGCGAGAGGCCGTGGGTACGATCCCGGACCGAGATAAATGTTTGTATGATACACAAATGTTGGTTTGGGGTCTGGGTGTTGTGGGACCGTAAGTCCTTCGTAGTTCTTGATACCCACGATACAGGTTTACCCTAGTGTGAGGTCAGGAAAATGTGTGTGGCTGTTAGGTGTATTTATTTATCTTTGTATCCTTTGTACTTAACACCTTTTAAAAATAAATGGTTATGAGGTCTGCGTTATTTATGAAGACAATTTTCAAACCTACATATTCCTTTTGGATATGATGAGGATTCGTGCGCACGATCTCTTTAGGTTTCAAATATAAGTCGATTGGCACAGTAGGCCTCCGCCACTCTGTGAATGTGTGTACATATTTCAAAGGCGGCGGCCGTTTAACAACACAGACAGGTTTCTCCTTATATGTCGTTGTAATATTCGGTTCGATTTCCCCAGCCCGAAAATCTGTTCTAGCCGTCGTTTCATAGTTGAAAAGCATAGATTCGAAACGCTTGTGGTGAGGCATTGTAACAAAATAAAATAAACAATTAAATAAAATCTAAAATAAGCGCATTCTCAAAAAATATAAGCCGTTACAAAAGCAAATGTTGACTAGTTCACTTGACATATCAAATGATTACCATTGGCCTTAGGGGTGCTCGATATGTATCGATATGTGATAAAATATCGATACATTTATTTGATATATCGAATCAATGCGATATTATCGAATCATTGAAGTCGATATATAATATCGATATATTTTATCCGCTATATCGAAATAAGGATGTCGCAGAATATTTAGGAAAAATTTATCGGATGTAGCTAAAAAAAAAAAAACAACATCAAATACCAGAATAAGTATTGAATGTTGTTTTTTTTTTTTAGCTATTCGATATTATTTTTGTTAATCATTTTCTAATAAAGTCTTTTCCTTCCTACAATTCGATATATCGAAAATATCGATATATTTGACCGATATATCGCTAAATATCGATACCATATTTCGATATATAATATCGGAAAAAATATCGATATTTTTTGTACATGAACATCACTAATTTGCCTGTCATTAGCAAGGAGTTAATATGTAGAGGGCGTGTGCTCATAAAGGTTTAAAATCGGTCCGTATTTTTGTAGAGGGGCACCCAAGTTAGCACTCTGTCTCTTTTTAACTTTGGGATAAATGTCCACTAGAAAGAGAAGAAATACTAACTCATGTGCTTCAAGGTTTATTATTTATTTTGGAACGTTTTTTCTCTATGGAGGGCGCACTTCCTATATATTATTACTCCAACGTCATTAGTATAGATAATAAATACCTACTCTTTGGTTTAAGAGAATCTATGATTTGTCTAACAAAAATATAAAAATGTTCATAATTTTCAAAGAGGTATTCTAGGCTTCATCATTAACTCGTTAACTTAATAACCTCACTCACGAATTACCCGGAACCTGTGGGAACGCGTGGTGGGTTTGCGTCATCTATCGTGTGTTCCACGGGGTATTCTATGGAACTGTTTAAGATAGTTCGAACTAGACTATTCTACCATCGCACAACCAGACACCGCAGTAGAATTAACCCATATTACATAGAAACATTCCTGTATAGCATGGTATGTTTCTAGTGTTCATTTACCACGTCGCGCAGGTGGCATGTGTTACACAAGCTCTGGAATGAACTCCCTGCCTCAGTGTTTACCGAGCGCTGTGATCGGTCCCTCTTTAAATGAGGCTTAAAAAGAGTATTCCTTCAACGATAGGCAGCGGCTATGCCCCTGGCGTTGCCAATGTCCATGAGCGGCGGTAACCGCTTACTATAAGGTGGGCCGTTTGCTCGTCGACCTACCAAAACAATAAAAAATACCCGAATTGAATATGCATTGTATGGTGGTACGGAACCATTATCATCGGTTGGCCACTCCGTCTTCGTACTGGTCTGTTTTTAGAAGAAGGAGGGTAGTGTTTTTTACAGAAATGAAAGCAGCCCTCAAGACACCATAAAGTAAATGCTGGTGGTAGGTTATTCATATCCGCCCAGATAGCGACCACCGTACACATGGTGTTAAAACCTGCCATAGTTATCCGATATGTCCGGTTCTTCCGAGGGACTTGTAACATGATTTGATGATTGCTTGGGGCGGGTATAGGGATACATCCTTGTATCAATGTGCCTGCATCGGACATCCTCCTGTCCTTTCGCAGGCCCCTCGATTTGCTTCTATCCTCTCCGGAGAGGGAAGAAGCATTTATACAGGTCGGCATGACTCTGGTGACCACCGATAAACTCATTGTTTGTTGGTGGTCGCTGGTTTTTTGGACTGCACTACGCTTACCATCAGGTGTAGTGTATTATATGTAATGATATAATTAAAATTATAGAATTTCTAAGCAATTCTGTCACCGTGATAGTTGTCAAAGAGAATGTCTCGGTAGTTTTATATTCTTTTAAAAAAGAATAAATAGACAATAGTAATAGGCTGCTATATATAGTTAATATTCTTTAACTTAACGGACTCAAAAAATGAGCTGCCTGAATCACGATATCGTCTTAATAATAAATAATTTGAAGATATTCAATAAAGAGTAAAAATGAAACTATCATGCTATTATAATTTAAATAATTTATTTAATTCACAAATAACTTACACCAAGTAAAATAAAACATTTGAAAATATACACATTTCACTACTTAAAAACGATTGTTTCACAAAAATATTATTTTTTTCAATAATTTTCAATTCATTATCACAAAATGGGTAAATGTTTGAGTACTAATGGAATCTCTTAGACAAGAAATATTTACACGGGAAATGTTGTTTACATTTATTTTTTCAAAACAATTCGGTACCATTGCCAGATGTAAATCATGGCATAAGACTAGCTTAATACGATATGTATTTTAAACATATTTTAAAGGATTTTTGCTTACTTTTTCACTAACTCAAGATAATAATGCTGTGCCGACTCCTTAGTTTAAAAAAGTAAATGTAAACTTCAAGTCTTCTCGCTTTTATTATAATACAAGAATTATTTACAAATTAATTAATGCTGCAGTTTTAACACACTTTGCTAACGAGATCAAAAATGTATTAAAAATAAGTATTTTTATTATAAGGATTTTTTTAATACAATAAAAACATGTATACTCAAAGCATAAAAAACCTTTTCCAAAATTATTGAATACAATAATTTTCTGAACAGTTGGACGCTGGGTGTTTTTTTTTTCAAAAACAACAGGCCATTGATCGAAGGTAAAAATGTTTTTACACCTTACTCATACACATATCTATTTTCACATTTAGTGTATGAAAAATAAATTCAATATTTGATGACATAGTAAGTAATGTAATAAAACGAAATAATTATAACAAGTCAAAAAAGTAAAAAAAAAATATTCTGTAAGTAATAATGATTTATATCTATGTGGTCCAGATTCAAAAGCTATAATATTATCGATATATGTTTGTAACTCGATGGACGTGGGTTTCAAACCCACATTTTAGAGAATGTATTTAGCTTTAAATATTTGATAAAAAATTCACCTATTTGACAAAAAAGCGATTCAGTCAGATTGTTCTTTGAAGCGCAAATAATAATTACTAATATTCATTGGTTATTTTTTTATCTATGGCATGACATTTTAAAGGCACGTGACCATCGGTCGGTCCTATATGAGTAATTGGTCGCACCTTAATAACTCGTGTATCAGATTTTTACAACACTAAATTTTGAAAGGTACTTTCGGATCTCGACTAGAAACGTCAGAAAAAACATATTTCTACTAAGTGGAAGATCCAAATCCGAAGCTATTGTTGCTTGAGGTATCAACTCTCTAAACAATACAGACTAGAAACTACGAATTTGACAATGACACAAAGTGATTTATTTTAAGAGATTGCTATTGATTGACTTTAAACTTACACAAAAACTTCTAGAAAGCGATTAATAATCATTTAATATTTTTTTTATAAATTCGTATTTGATGAAGAAGTTCAAAATCTTAAGCAAGTTCAAGCGAGATATAAGACTCAAAATATTAAAACGCTATATTTTCAAAATAATTTGGCACAGAGTACTACATTATTTCTTTTAGATCATAAATTATGCCTAATGCCAAATCATATCTCTTAAAATAATTCGCATTGCTATGTATTTTTTTCGAAGCATGCAGTCAGTCTATGCTTTGCAAAGACTAAATATTTACAATAAATTCCATCTAATATATACACTTTTAGGACGTAAATTAATCACAAGGAGAAATTACAGTCTCAATGTAAAATGTTTTATCTAAATCGATACATAATCGATCGATAATGAAGTGATAGCGCATGGACAATATTTCAACATATATGTCACATCCACGGCCATCTTGTTTTAGAAAAACAAACAACAATTAAATAACAAGAATATCTGGATATATTGAAAATTAGCTAAATTTTTATTTTTTATTTGTTTTTATATATCTTACACAATTAATTAATTATATGCACCTGTGCTTGTAGAAGCAAGATTTATTTAATATGAAATTTTATTCTGCCTCTATTTATCTATTGTTTAATGAAAATAGTAGCTACGATGATTTGTGTGTTATTTTCGTTGTTAAGTTACTATTTGTACCACGAAACAATTTAACAGCTGCAGGTAATTAATCGGATGAACATTTTAAGATCATCGTTCCAGACATAATATGTATATTAAAATTTGATTCATTAAAAAGCGATTGACCAATAGACAGGCGAAGCATTGCGGTAAAATGTAGATTTAACAACACTATTAAACTTAGGATAGATAATAAATATTATTTTGACATCGTAATTGGCGCGAACGTTTGACATTAGCAACAAGATGGCTGTCTAACCTCAATTGAAATACAAATGCAGTAAAGCTACGAGAAGGCATTGTAGCATTAAGATGGCAGCCTTTGGGACGAAATTAGCTATTTTATTCCCATGATTCGGTTCACATTTTTGTCAATCCGGAATTTTTAATTCGGCCCATATGGGACAGAATGGGGAAGCCGGACCGCCCCAGGACCAGCCCCGGGGTATGGCTAGATGGCTGAGGCCGGATTTGATTGCCCCGGCACGACCATTAAAGTTGCTCTTGTCCACATTCCCGGGACAAAGGATACAGCTGAGTCCTGATGCGGTTGCGTCTACCGTTGTGTTCAATTCTTCGTCCAATAGTGATTCGTAGAACGTTAATGCTGTAGAGAATATAAAACATTGGTATTAATATAGGTAATTCTTAAGACCGTCCTATCTAATGAATATTACCGCTTATAAATTATGAAAACTTAGTTTTAATATATTTTTATTACTAAAATAATACGCAAGTTATGCTCTATGTTAGATATGAAATTAAGTTTTGGTTAAGCAACACATTCTTATCTAATAAGAGGCCTTGTTGCTCCTGTATAAATGTGAGTTTTCGCGATGGGGAGCCCAAATTTGGTGATTGGTCTATGTTGAGTCATAGTTTTCTTCATTTATTTTGAAACCCATAAATTCCATAAAAGACAGGCAATAAGAACATCTACTAAGTAGTGTTTTGCCTGTAAGTGTTTATTTGTAAAAAAACCTAATTTAATTCATACATTAATATTGATTTATAATACCTATAAAAACGACAGCATTTTTAAACTACAAAACCCTGAGGATTGCAGAAATATATTTTTTTATTGTCTGAACGTAAGCTTCAAACCCCTAAACAGAAGCAACGCCAATCAGAATTTCGAATTATGAAACAATGAATTGTACTGGACTGCGCTCGTTACCCCAAGCCATAAGCGTTGTCTCAACATGCCCAGTACTTTTACTGCCGTCAATGTCCTTCAAAGAGGAACACAACAGTGCTTACTGCCGCTTGACGGCAATAGACAAAACGGTGTTATCTACCTAGAGAGCCTTTCGAATACAAATTACCTACCACCTAGCAAAAATACGATATTAACAGAATGACATTTTATTAATTATTATTTACTTTTTTTTTATCTGTAGTAACTAAAACAATCGAACAACGAATCGTCAATTTGTGTCAATAACAAAGGAGCGATTATTGTACACGCGGCTGACGATAAGGCACCTAATTACATAGGTATCTGTTTAATCCATTGGGTATCCCGACATTATAGGCTCTTGTTACGATGCAGTGATAAACAATAAATTAACAAATAAATACTTTTCAATCAATTTAAATGTATGAATTAAGCAAAACCAAATCAGTATGTACATTTGGACTTGCTGTGGGTTGGTTCCTGAATGCGTTACTTTTTTATCGTTACGTTATTCGCATGGGTATACTAATAGTATTGAAAGCTAGTTAAAATGCAATATATTGAGTATTTACCAGCAAGATCGGTCTAGTGAGTTATAATATTAGCGTTTGTGACCGGAAGTAATAATATGTTAAGGACACAGTCATCGAAATAGATAAACACACGATAATCACATAATGTTTCTTTACTATACCTAATTATTTCCACGAAAATGAAAAAGAAATACTGCGTAAGGTGATGAGTTTACCAATACTATGTCTCCTGTTATGTAAGTAATTTGGAGTTCGGATTCTAGATCTTCCGGGCATAAGCAGGCATGAAATTTAAAACCTAAATATGTAGAATTATATTAGTAGGTATAGATAGTAATATAGATAATGCTTTTGATGCAAAAAGGTCCAATTTAAGGGATAATTCGATGGTAAAGGAGAAATTGTACCATTGGGAGGGGCCGACGTCGTCGAAAGTCCTCAGATCAAATCGGAGATATTCTCGAAAAAGGCTAGATTAGAAATTCCTTACACTGACTTGCTTTTGAAGAATGTAAATAGAGTGAAGTACGATGAAGAGGTGTTAGAGGTGCGAGGTGATCTTAACAAGTGAAAATCCATTGTCTCTAACTTCAACTAAAGGAAACAGTCGTAATAAAACGTAAATTAATAAAGCACTGGCAAAATCCTATTCATATGTCATCTACACTAATATTATAAAGGCGAAAGATTTGTATTTTTGTATGTAACGAATAAACTTCAAAACTACTGGACCGATTTGAAAAATTCTTTCACCTTTAGAATCCTACATTATCCCTGATGAATATAGGCTACTATTTATCCCAGAAAAAACAGATGACGCGGGCGGAGCCGCGAGAAAAAGCTGGTCGTCTATATTATTAGCATTATCTAGATCAAGCATGCACAATTACAAGTCTGTTTAACTCACATTGCACATTATCCCTGTGAAACATTTCGCCCATGAGCACCACTTGTATCTTGGACGATTCCGCTAGCTCGGAGACTAGCCTGAGCCGCTCCAAGTCGTCTTCACCAAGGCGTTCGTGGCACATCGAATTTACCACTATCAATGGCCGACCGCATAACACGAACGCTGGAAACAACACGAGTCATAAGAAAAAAACTTTATCATAGGGGCAGTATCATCATCATCAGCTACAGGGCGTCCAGACTGTCCTGTTAGAAGCGACTGGCATCCATCAGACTCCTGCTACCTTTATCAGTTCGTCGGGTGAGATATCCAGAGATATCCCCTTCTCTTTCCCAATCCCTTAATTATCCCTCCCCTTGAAGGTCGGCAACACGCCTATCGATTCTTCTAGTATTGTAGGCGTACATGGGCAGTGGAGATCACTTACCATCAGGTAACCCACTTGCTCGTTTGGCGGTCTATGCTATAAAAATAATGTAACTTCGAATCAGAGTTGATATAATGGAGGATAGGATAGATCCTTCGATATTAATTCAAAACTCGTACGTTGTTTGATGTATTTAAAATTATTTTATTATTTAATTGTAATTCCCATTTGGCTAGGTATTCTGACGGTGTAATGGTATTGTTGTCCCTGGATATCAGCCATGGCAATTTGTACAAGCCGGTGTCTGCTGTGTGATACTTTTTTTTTTATCGAACGTCGGCTTTTCATACGAAATGTATTACAAATGTGAATGTACCTAATCACAATTAACGCACGACACGGTCTGATGCCGATAAAGTATGCCATTCCTCAAACTACTTCTCGATAATCGAAACTATTCGCGCGTACATATTACGCTGTATTTTATCATAATTTTCATTTGATTGAACGACGAGACGGGCAAGGCGCTCGCCTGATGGTAAGCGCGCGGTCACGCCTGCCTAAACAGAAGCAAGACCACACAGAACGTTGAATTACAAAGCACTGCATGGCACTGAACGGTGCTCGTCACTGAGACATAAGAAGTTAAGTCTCATAACGCCTTTCAACAACCGGGCGCTAGTCTTATATAGAAACAAAAAACAAAACACTGTGGCTTATATTCTACTAGCTTTTGCTCGCGGCTCCGACCGTGTGATCTGCTTTTTCCGGGATAAAAAGTATCCTATCACCCAAGTCAGCTCATACCCTGTCTACCAAATTTCATCAAAATCCGTTCAGTAGTTTCAGCGTGATTGACGGACAAACATCAAACAACAAACAAAACAAACTTTCACATTTATAATATTAGTATGATACTTTTTCAATTCGTCTAATTTCTGTATAACGTAAACACCCAATCCACATGTTAATTTGGAACCAATAAACAAGTTAATTGACTCACGAACATTACTAGTATTTATTATGCGTGCCGTAGCCAATGCACCGTTTTCCTACCCCGACCAAACTTATGGCACAAACGGTCGATCCGCATATAGTCACTACCGCGATCGTATATGAGGGCCATCTAAAGACTGTTTACATTGAGGTTCCTTTCATACAGCGTAATTGTTTTTTATATTGACTGTTTTTATAGCACAGACCGGCACACGAGCAAGTGGATCACCTGACGGTATGTGATCCCAACCGCCCATGTACGCCCACAATATTAGAAGAATCATAGGCGCGTTACCGACCTTAAAGGGAAGGGATAATTAAAAGATTGGGAAGGATAAGGAGATTTGAGCCTTCGGATATCTCACTCACTGTACGAAGCGTAGCAGCAAGCTGCTACTTCGGTTTTCTGTGAAACAGTGCTGACGACACGGTTGAGCCGGCCCATTCATGCTGTAGACAAAACTGTCTACAGCGTGGCTCTACCACTCGTAAAACTACTGACTGGACAAAATAACTTGTTTAAAGCAAAGGCCGGCAATCGAGCAAGTAGGTCACCTGATTGGAAATTATCTCCATCTTAAACATCTACGATACCAGAAGAATCCAGTATTGCCTTTAAGAAAAATTGGTTGGGAAGGGGAGGGAGAATTCGGTTGTTTGTTACTGTCACAACTACAATTAGATAGGCAATCAATAAGTTACGTTACCCAAAACCTAATGCAGAAAGAATTTCATTAATTCGTCAATATAAAAATAAATAAGAAGCCATTCAAATTTCATGCAGGGAGCACGTGTCAAATAAAAGACGACGCAAACTTTGACATCACTGTGTAAAATGACCATTACGGTGTATGCGTGCGAGCGAGACAGTAATATATTCCCACTACGCGCTCACCTTTGCTCACACCAATATTTAAAATCATAATTGCATGCTCATTTTTGAATCGATTTTGACTGTGTTTTAACAAAAGGGTTTCTGTTTCATATTATTTTCTGTTGCATATAAAATAATGTATAACATTCAACATAGGAAACTACACTATTCAAGATATTCTTTATCGGTTCATTGTAGCCATAAAACACGACGACGAAACAGTTTCAGTAAAATATGAGAAATAATATAGCACCTTACTGTCGACCAACGTTGCCATTTGACCAATGAAACGAAATAGTTTATTAACCACGTAGGCAATAAAATAGAGTCTACGACAAGTCAGTACAAAAATAAAAGAAACTTATGTATAGAGATCAGTATCAACTAATTTATACATGGCATACATAACTTCATCAAAATATACTCGGCAATTACCTATTTATTTATCTATTAATTTTACAATATTTTTATAGTCCATTGTCGATATGGACCATAGGCATTATCTAAACGGCACGTGTTTTAAAACTACCACCGGATCCAAAACGACCAATCTTGACAAGACCCGGCGAAACAATCTCAGCGAACTGGATTCAACGCGGCGCGACACCGAGAAGATCCAGCTATTCAAACTCAATAATCTAATTATTTCTTACGAGCCTCTTGTGTTCCACTGTATGGCAAGGCCTTCCTTCTGACGAAACCAAGTTCGAACATAAGTAATACGAGTTCAGTACGGCTTGTAGGCCTCGTTTATATGTCAGCAGGATTAAAGCACGTGCAGATTATTTACTAAGTGGCAGCCCTTTCGTATGCGAAATCTGGATTGGACCACCGTTTTGTTTATTTCTGCCAAACGGCAGCGTTTAGGCACTGCAGTGTTTCACTTTGAAGGGAATTGAAGCTACTACTACTACTAGTCTCGGTGACGAGCGCAGTGCAATGCCATGCGTGCATTTATAGTTCAAGGTTCTGTGTGGTGTTGCTTCTCTTTATGGGTAGATTTTAACATCAGGCGAACGACCTGCTCATTTCGACATTCAAATATAAAAAAAATATATTCCAAAAAACGCTAACAGCCAGTATATTTCGGGCAGAATTAACGAACAGTTTAACCACAAACTCAATATTTATACTGGTGGTCGATCAATTGATTGACGTTGAATTTTTTAAGACTAGCAGCAACGTCGGTTGGTATAATTAAAAAACGCGGAGTTGTACTAAAACATGGATGGTTGGTAAGGCTAATGGTAAATTGGATGGTAACATACATACATATACACTCACGCCTACATCCTATGGAAACATGTAAGGTGCATAATCAAAGATTAAGTGGTCATGTCAACATCTTTACATAGTATAAAATGAAGTCGCTTCCGCTGTCTGTTCGAACTATTCTATCCATTTTAATGCAATTTTCAGCAATGGATAGAGTAATCCATGAGGAAGGTTTATATGTATATCATGCTATGAGCCATGGGAGCAGGTTAGTAACATGCAGGTGAAACCGCGAGGGCCAGCTAGTATAATATAATGCAAAAACTCGATTACGTTCCTGATGACCAGATTTCAATTCACGGTTGACTATTATAGGCTAACGTAAAAGTTTTTTCTTAGCATAGGTCGGTAAATGAGCAAGTGGGTCACTTGATGGTAAGTGATCTCCACCGCCTATGTACGCCGACAATACAAATCGCCCATTGTCGCCCAAAAAATAAATTATAACAAGCAATGGTTCATGTTATTTAAAGGTTGTCTGTCGCTCTTGGTTTCAGTACTATGAAAATATGTAAGTATCGTCCACCATAGCTTCTTATAATAACATTAAACGGCGCGACGGTTGGTGCAACCCACAATTCTACTCGTTGAGCTAAATATGACCTTCAGCTTAACGCCAGTCATGAATAGGTAAGTAAACGCAAATCGTCTATTATAATTTAAACTCAACTTGCAAAGACGACCATTAACATGAATATTCATAAGTGTTCTATTTTAGTACTCATGAAACACCAAAAAAAAAAACATGCACCAACAAGTTTGACAATTGACATTCATCAATTTACTCAACACCTCAGCACGGAAATTTACCTGTCGAGCCGATGTTTCGCGTGACACAGAGTCCGGTGTAATGCCAAGCGAGTTTTTGGCTATTTTAGTAAACTTCCAAACGACACGTGCCAGCGTCGGATCTTATGAAAAGTTGGCTATCACTACCCAACAACAATTCTTTGATATTGAATAGATACGGTCACACTTCAGTCGTGGAAGGGATAGGCAGAGATGCAATTCAATATTTTTTATCCGAGCACTGCAAAGTTACTGCATTAAACCTGATGGTAAGCGTAGTGCAATAAAAAAAACAGCGAACATCAACAAACAATGAGTTTATCGGTGGTCACCAGAGTCATGCCGGCACGTATAAACGCTTCTTCCCTCTTCGGAGAAAGAAGAAGCAAATCGAGGAGCCTGCAACAGGACAGATGGATGACCGATGCAGGCACAGTAACACAAGGATGACCCCTATACCCGCCCCAATCAACCATCCAAGTTATGTTGCAAGCCCTTCGAGAGAACCGGATATACACTGGCTGATCCTGGAACGCGATCCACACGAGGTGTGTGGATCACTATGGCAGGTTTTAACACCATGTGTACGGTGGTCGCTATCCGGGCGGATATGAATATCCTACCACCAGCAAAATGGTGGGTGACGAGCGTTTCGTCATATGGGGCACAAATTCCATTCCCGAGCAACACATGTCTTGTCACTTACCATAAGGTACATGCTAGAAAAACATACCCTATACTTACAACGCTGAACTGCAACAGCTATCAATAAAATTAACGCAATATGGGCGTTGGAATCAAAGGCGAACGGGTGAAGTAATCAATTCACACAATGATACTCGAATTGAACCAATTATGCTAATTCGAGCCGATGTCGAACCGTGCATTGTTTATTCGACCGCTGCTGGTCAAAAGCGGTTAATTAATGCCGAAAAGTGTCTTCATGAACTAATAAAGAAGCAAACCAATGGTTTCATTTACTTTAGGAATGTCATTTATAATGTTATGTAAGAGGATAGACTGCAATACCAAATTAAAAGCGGTTTCTAAGCTAATGAAAAATTTGGATACTCGGTCGGCTCGGATTATTCCTTTTTGTGCATCTGTCTGATTTGGGAAAAGAAAAAGACATTATGCTTGCTTGTCAAACTAGTTGTTGATGCCGATTGACTTCAAAATCGATATCTGGGTGGCTTTTTCGTCTCAGATGAATTGAAAAAGAATAATCGCTATTATGCAGCGTTGGACGTCCGCCTACAAGGTGGACAGACGACCTGATAAAGGTCGCAGGAAGTCGCTGGATGCAGGCCGCTTCCAACAGGTCGGTCTGGAAATCTTTGGGGGAGGCCTATGTTCAGCAGTGGACGTCCTGTGGCTGATGATGATGATGTTTTTATTTACTTTGAGGTCGATCGACTTCAAAATCAGTAAGTGGACGGTGTTTTAGTATTAGACGGCAGATCCAAGGTGGGAATTAAATAAAATGGCCGCCATTTTGTTTTTCTTTATTTTGGAAATCGATATCTGGATGGCGTTATGATCTTACATGACAGATTTAATGTTAGATTTGAAAAAAGTGATTGAGTGGATGCGAACAGTGCGTGATCGCGATGCGAGGCACTTGAAGGAGGCCTACATCGAAATGGTTTAGAATGGTTAGGAAGAAGAAAGAGAATTGGTCTAGTATAATCAATCCCGTTGCCGTGCCAGGATAAAAAACTACTATTGCGTTAAACAATATTCTTGTAATATTTTATCAGTTCTACCTACGAAGATATTTCCAACTTTTCATTTGTTTTGCATGCATCCTTAATGCTTATCAAGCGGTATCTCAAACATGAGATCATTTTTAGATCACGATAACATTCTAATTCAAGTGTATGATGTCAAATTGCATGAAAACATCTTAGTAAATAGGAATGGTGTCGAAATGAAAAACAAAGTATAAAATGAGTTCGAGTGGAGCCAAGCTATAAACAATTTTGCGTACAGTAGGAATTAGCTGATCCACCAGGTTGTTGGCACTGTCTCATATAAAATCGTCTTAGACTAGAAGCATGCTGCTGCGATTCGCACGATAAATAGGATATACGGAGGTCCAAATCTCCCCCTATCCCAAATTATGCTTTTCATTTAAGGTTGACTACGCGTCCGTACTTCTGATATATGTTGTATGTCTTTGAGTCGATTTTATTTTTATTAAAAAAAATATTATACGTAAGTTTTTATGCGTGTTTAGTTAACACACATAAAAACTGTATCACGTGGACCGAAGTCACGTGGTAAACGCTAATCAAACACGTTGCACTGCCACGGAACGCATTGTTGTCGATGTAGATTGTAGATACAACGTGCACTACACTGATATGGAAAAACATAAACAGCATGGGTTGCAGAATTGGATCCGTGGCGTCATGTTTCTTTAGTTGGGGGAATCAGCGGAAAACTAACGGGTTTTACATTGAAATAAAACTAATTTAAACGGATTTTATCGCGGTTTTGTGTTTTCATTTTACATTTTGGTTGGTTTTACATTATTTGCATTATCTGTGGCCTGACAATTGGTTCACTTAATGCCGCATTCATGAACTAAATTAGCTTTTACTGTGACATCGTCATTCCTTAGTAATATATTATTTCTACAATCAGAGCTAGCTCTACATTCCGTTACGGTATACAGAAAACGTTTTATGCACAGTTACTGACTATAAAAATAATCTTAGTTAACGATAGAATTATAGTCAGCCTCCGTGGCGCAGTGGGCGAATAGCCGGCATGAAACATTTTGAGTGTAAGAGCCACGCTGTAGACAGTTTTGTCTACAGCATAAAGCGGCCGTCTCGACCGGGTCATTACCACTGTCTCACAGAAAACCGACGTAAAGTAGCGGCTTGCTGCTGCGTTTCATACGGTGAGTGAGATATCCGGAAGCCCAAATCCCCTCCCCTTCCCAATCCCTAATTATCCCTTTCCTTTAAGGTCGACAACGCGCCCATGATTCTTCTGGTATTGTGGGCGTACATTGGCGGTGGAGATCACTTACCATCAGGTGACCCGCTTGTTGCTCGTTTGCCGGCCTATACTATAATAATAATTCATCCGGCCACACTATGCTCAATCACCACGCCCGGCATTTTGTTTCCAGCGAGCGGTCGCCAGCGCCGTCAATTCGCATCCTATTATTGTCAATCAAGTGGAATGTGAGGGATTTTATATTGCTAGCTGTTTTATTGTACAAGCCTAGTGCAAATTTTTTATTGGTCAAAAACTTCTCATCGCGAATCGAACTGAAAACTGCTATTATGAATAGTATATTGCACCATTTCCCTGGTTTCCAAGCCAATAAAACCGAGTAGTACGGCAAAGGAACAAATTATACGTTCTGGATGCCGGCCAGAGCTCGTTGTATTAAGTATTATTCGATGCAAGCCAATGTATTACTTAGCTGTTTACGATGCTCGGCATCCAAATTGTCTATTTTGTATATTTAAAGGAAGCACTGGTTTATTTCTGCCTCGTTGGCACACCTGTATTGCGCATGCGGTACGATTGCTATGCTGAGGTGTAGGGTTCGATCCTGGGACGGATAAAGGTGTTATTTGGGTTTTTCTATCACGAAATGCTCAGTCTGGAATTGTGCCCCGTATGGCGATAGGATCATCATGGGACGGAGATACGCTCGGCGAAATGTGGGTGTATTACTCACACCTTTGCCTATCTCTTCGGGGATTACAAGTGTGAATGTGTATGTACTGGTTTATTTGAAATAGAACAATAATACATTTTATGAAGAACTTTGGAAGTTATGGCGCTCTGACAAAAACCACCTCTGAGAAAAGAGGTTCATATGAAAACTGGAGCATATTTAGGTCATATTTTTACAGTAAGCAGCGGCACCTCACCCTTCGGCGCCGGTGTGCTACATTACCAAACAGAGCTACCAACTAAAACACATCAATAATTCATGCACAGAGCTACGCCGCGTACCTACTCACGTCGCAGCGTAACCCACCGATTACCGCTCAACTAACACACTTCCGGTCATCCGTCCGTGTGTAACTAGCGATGGACTGGCTCGTAATTACCGATTACTATTGATACTTTAATAAAGATGTATCGAAAATCAGAGATTCAATTGGTACTGTTTAGGCCAACCTACGCATGTAGAACGTAACGCACGTAAGAAATCATTTAAGAAATTGTTATTTTTGACTTTTCAATGTTATTTTTAAGTCGATTTTTTAGTTTTGTTACAACTTATTATAATGGATCTGTTGGTATTTTTGTGATTTTTACTCTAGTATTACGAATGAATACACGATATAATTGCGGACCTAGCATAAATTTGCGATCCGTCCGATACTAGTGAAATTTGTAGGCATTATGAGACTTAACATATTGTCTAGTGGTGACCACCGCAGTGTCGTGCCGTGCAGTACTTTGTAGTTCAAAGAGCTGTGTGGTGTTGCGTCTGTTTATGAGCAGGCGTGGTCATACAGTCGAGTAAAAAAACCCGTAAATACGCCGCGCCGTGTAATGAGTATAATTGTCACGCAAGTTACCTGCCTTGGTGGCGTAGTTGTATTGCGTACGCGGTACGACTGCTGTGCTGAGGTCTCGGGTTCGATCCCCGGGTCGAGTGAAGTGATATTGGGTATTTCTACAACGAAATGCTCAATATCAGCCCTGAGTCTGGAATTATGCCCGGTATACATCCCCTATCACATCACGGGACGGAGATACGCTCGGCGAAATGTGGGTGTTCTAGTTACACTTGTGCCTACCCCTTCGGGAATTACAGGCGTGCGTGTGTAAGTATGTATGCAATGTGCCATTAACCTTGCAAGTTTAAATTGACAACGTAATATAAATATACTCGTATATAATGTCCGGAAATACTACGCTTCCGTTTGCTGAAACGTTTCGCTATATCTATCGAGGCCTTGAACTTTCAACCTTCACTCTTTTAATCTATTTTTCGCAATGAGAGCGTAGACGAGGCGAGAGCGACAGTTTGAGAACGCCAATCGTTTCCACTTATGCATCCCTAGTAGGTTTAGTGAATTTATAGAGATTTTATTTTATATATTTTTTTTGTTTGAGAACGCCAATCGTTTCCAATTATGTCTCCCTAGTAGGTTTAGTGGATTCTATTTTATATATTTTTTTGTTTTAGATTGGCAAACGTTTCCACTTACGTCTCCCTAGTAGGTTTAGTGAATTTATAAAGATTTTATTTTAAAATCAAATTCCATACTTTAGGACTGGTTAAATTAAATCGCCTCCCCTCTCCCTACCCCCAGTCATGGAATAAAAATGCTGTCTCGTCTTAGTGAATGAAAATCAATGGATTCGCGTTCGACCCAGAGGCCCGATTCTCATCTTACGAACTACAGAATACCATTGTTGACAGAAGTTTTCAATATGTATTTGACGAAATGTTTACGAATCGTTCGCCAACACAATCGAGTGGGAGTCTCACATGTTCTCTGCACCAGCGGTTGCTAAGCTGTAAACACCACTTTGAATGAACAAATCCCATATTTATGGAACCAAAAATGAACATTTTGTTCATTTTGATGCGGGTCTTTTAAAGCAGAAGGTGGACACATTAGCACGTGAGTCACCGCATGTAAGTGACCTCCAATGTCTATGGATACCTGAATAACCATGACTGCCGACGTTAAAGGAAAGGAATGAGAATTGGAAAATGAAGGGGATTTGTGCCTACGGAGTTTTATTGCCACTGAGACGGATATATCCCATTGAACTTAGAGCGAATTCACAAGGATAGCATTAGCAACATGGGTAATTAATTATACAATTAAATAAATTATTGTAAGCAGTAAGTAGGCAGTTTGACAGCGTCCGTGGCGCGGTGGGCGAGCAGCCGGCTGTGAAACTAGGGGCCGCGCGTTCGCTTCGCGCACCGAGACAAATATTTGTGTCATCATCATCATCATCAGCCACAGGACGTCCACTGCTGAACATAGGCCTCCCCCAAAGATTTCCATACCGACCTGTTGGAAGCGGCCTGCATCCAGCGACTTCCTGCGATCTTTATCAGGTCGTCTGTCCACCTTGTAGGTGGACGTCCAACGCTGCGCCCGCCAGTACAGTATATTTTTTTGTTTGTGTGATCCACAAATATTTGTTTCGGGTCTGGGGTTTTCTCCCCAAAGGTGTCGATGTCAGGAAGGCGGACGCTCGTTAAAACTACAAGCCAAATATTTCTATAACGTGTTCCTGTAAAAGTAGTCTTAGCCGGAAGTAAACAGAGAAATAAACGTTCACTCGGATCATTTGGACGCACCTATTTACAGATGTGATTAATTCGCAGCACTCTGTTGATGCTACCCAGAACTCACTTTAGGAACCGTTGCTCTAAAGCCTTAGTTCCCAAAGCGGTCCAGGTTAACCCCCACGTGAGACTCGACGGGGGTCTACGTTGACGTGACAAAAAAATGACCACGAAAATTTATCTGCTTTCGATAGTGAAGAACTAATATGTTGGTTGGTTGGAAGCACTACAAGATAATATATAAGACCTAAACTTCAATTTTTTTATCTAGTTTTGGGAATATGGTAGAAATGTAGCTGCAGGGGGTCCACCGGAATCACCTACATATCGAAAGTCTGTGAACTTCCGCTCTAAAGTGTCCCCACTACAAAAACCCCATGGTTTTGTATATCATAATAATTACAACACCGGATGTAACAAGTTACGCTATGTGATATAGTGCTGACAATATTTAAATTAAATGTGCAAGTTGTATTGTTTTTATTAGAAAAATAGAATATAGTTTTGTCCACATAAACAAAACTGTCTACGGCGTGGCTCTACCACTCAAATATCATAATGGCATAAGTATAAAGGACATATATGGTGTAATGACTGTACCCTGAATTCTATTGACAGATAGATTTGCTTACTAGCAATAGTGTTTTGTAATACACCTCTGACTCTTCTAAGTCACGTGTATATTAATTGAGGCCGTTAGAACCAGAACGGCCTAACTGCATTTTGATGACTTTTGACCAATTTGTATTTTCGTCAATTTAAAAATGTTAATCTACAAGACCAGACCGGGCTTAAATCGGTAACATAATCTTTATATAGATGGCAGCACAAGTCCATTTCGGCCCTGGTTTAAATTGACGAAAATACAAATTGGTCAAAAGTCATCAAAATGCAGTTAGGCCGTTCTGGTTCTAACGGCCTCAATTGTTAATTATGGTTTGCTTTAACGGTGAAGGAAACATCGTGAGGAAACCTGCATACCTGAGACCTCGAAAGATTTTTCGAAGGTATGTGAAGTCTACCAACCCGCATTAGGCAGCGAGGTGGACTAAGGCCTAACCCCTCTCATTCAGTAGAGGAGACCCGTTCCCAGCAGTGGGACATGTATAATATAGTAGCTAGTAAAAAAAAATTAATGTTTTGACAGATTTTCCATACAAAATGTGTAAAAATTTACTGCCAGTAAGTAAATCTCTCGATAAACAGAATATTGGCAGCGGTCATAAACCGATAAAAATCCTTGAAGAGATTAAAGAAAATAGTTGAAGCAATGACATATCAGGACCGAGTGGAAGTCACTTTCTGTTAGTATGGCGAGACGAGCAAGGCGCTCGCCTAATGGTAAGCGCCACGCTTGCCCATAAACATAAGCAACACCACACAGAACGTTGAATTACAAGGACTGCATGGCACTGAGCTACACTCGTCACCCTGAGACATAAGACGTTAACTCCCATAATGCACAGTAATTTCACTGGCTTCATTGTCCTTCAAACCGAATCACACTGTTGCTTGGCGACAGACCTAGACAAAAAGGTGATACCAACCCAGACGGCCTCTCGCACACGACGGACCTATCACTTCGTACACTCTTACGGGATCACTGCCTACTCCCACGGGGTACAGGCGTGATAATACACACAGTTAAGGGCCGTCCGTGAGCAAACGACCTTGACTGACTCGCGCCATACTGAATCGTGTACTCAGCGTGTGCAGAATATGCACGTATTTAGCGAATAATTGATTTAAAAAATCAGGCTTTGGTCTTTTCGAAAATTTAAAACGGGCAAAATATTCGTTATTAAATTGCCTATCTAGTGATGTTAATCTCATTTGATAACATTCTGTACTTTAAAAGGAGACGCACGGAATGTTTGCATTTTTCTCATTTTTATGGTTCATTTATAACGACAATTTAAAAATATATATCAGCATTAACATGAATTTGAATCGAACAAAGTAAAGCTGACAGATTGTAGAAATATATTGTATATTTTTTTAATCAATATTTATTTTAAGTAATGACTAGATAGCCGCTAAAAACATCGATCGCGCGGCGTTTTGCTCACGGAAGGCCGTTAATATTTTTTTTTACAAGCGCGAGTGACGAGACGAGCAAGTGGCTCGCCTGATGGTAAGCGTTACGCCTGCCCATACACAGCAACAACACCATCAGAACTTATAATAACTAAGTACCTTGTGGCGCTGCACTGCGCTCGTCACTCCGAGACATAAGGTGTTAAGTCTCTTAATGCACTGGCTACAATGTCCTTCTAACCGGAACACAACAATGTTTACACACTGTTGCTTGGCGGCAGAAATAGACAAAACGGTGATACCAACCCAGACGGCCTCTCGCACACGAGGGACCTACCACCTTGCACACTCTTACGGGATCACTGCCTACCCCCACGGGATACAGGCGTGATAATATACACAGTTAAGGGGTTATATACAGTTAGAATTTTCCAAAAATCTATTTTATTTTTATTTTATTTTCTTAATGTACATATATTTAAGAATACACACAGAAAATTTCATATTGTTCCGGTGAATATTTTCGAAGTTACACGCAAATTTGAAAAGGCGTTTCAAAGTGCTTGAAAGCTTACCAAAGCTTCAAAGCGCTTACCTGTCCCTTTACACTGTCCCTTTTATGCACCTGCCTATTGTAAATGTTCTCTAATGTATTTAGATGCGTAAAGCAACAGTGTGTTATTGTTTTTTTTTATACCTGAAAGGTAAATTTTTATTTTTCTCTCCCCAAACCGGAAAATATTTAGTACTATTCAAACTTTAAACGCGTTTTTCTCAAAATGGTGTTTTCAAAGTCGGTGACCAACATTACTCGAAAACGGCTAAACCGATTAGTCTCAAATTTTAACACGAGCTTCTTAAATATATTTTCTAGTAATTAATCGAAGATTTTTTCTCACCGATAAATATATATTTTTTTTATAAGCATTTTAAGGTCGAAATTCTGGTCAAAAACCGAATTTTTTTTTTGAGAAGCCGCCATTTTGCCAAAAAAAAATATTTTGCTTATTCCTTCGATTAATTACTAGATTTAACATTACTTTAACGAAATCTGTTTGGTTTTTTAATTTCAAAGAATCCAGTTCAGAGATATAGTGGTCACCGCAAAACGTCTTTTTTGAGAGGAGTTCTCGGAGATCAGCTGTAGCTCCTTTCCAAATAAACATTTTTATTAATACTAAGTCTTAAAATACAGTTAAAAGATACCATAATTTGTGTACAAATTTTTAGATCAATAAGTTTAAAAGTTTTCTCAGAAAAAAATCTGCAAAATTCGCTTTTTTTCGGCCTTCTAACTGTATATAACCCCTTAATATAAGAACGTACCTTGCGGCGCGGCGGTGTACCGCTCACTGTTCAGTGCAGACAGCTCGGTGATGAGTCGCCGCGCGTCGCTGGCCTCAGTCAGCAGACAGACCTGATCGAGATCTATATCTTCAATCGTGATGCCCTTGAACGTCGAGTCGTATATGAAGCCTAGCTGTTGGCTGCAACAATAGATACAAACTTGACATCTATTGTTAATTAAACCTTGCCGTTAGATTGGAAATAAGAAAGACATAAAGCTGCGAAATCTGCTTCAGCTTCCTTCAATACAAAGAAAACCTATCCAAAATAGTTTTATAGGAAAATATCAATACAATTAAATATACAGGGTTAGTTTTAAAACACCAACAACCTCGCAGGACTAGATAGCTAACCCCATAAGAAGCAACTTTTGTTCTACGACTTTTGATAATTTGTTAGATTTTATTTTCATATAAAAATAAGTATTAGTTTGATTTCCGGCTTAAATGTTTATAACTCTACGCCCATCGCAGCGATTACGTAAACAAACTCCTGCCAAGAGTGAGGAAGGGGGTGCAGCGCTAGCGTCTTTGAACTTGACCCATTTATCCAGTCGTCAGTCATTCAATCTTATTTTTTCATGTATTAAGTTATGTCCGAACTCGTAGAACAAAAGTTGCTCCTTATGGGGTTAGCTATCTAGCCCTGCGAGGTTGTTGGTTTTTAAAAGTAACCCTGTATAGTATTTTTTTTTATTGGCGGCCTTATCACTGGCGGCAATCTTTTACAGGAAACCATATATAAATTGATTACTGCTAATTAACCATAATTCCAAATCTCTACGAGCAATAAAACCAAACACATCTTCAAATAATTATATTCCACGAAATCCCACCAACGCCGTCTAGACAGTGTATCAAACGTTTTCTTTGTGCAGTCCGAGTTATTCTAAGAGATAATTACTAAGCGTATGACTAACCGAACAATAAAACTGCACATGTTGAGTATCGGCCGGGAGCCGGGTGCTCGTTAGCCGCATTATCAAATCACACTTGCATATAATTAAGTATATGCAGAGAGTGAAGTACGGGTTGCTATGCGGCGACGCGATGATATCGGTCCGGTTTCAAATGGTTTTAGAGATCCGTAGGAAGAGAATTAAAGATGATTTGAGGTTACATTGAGGACATTAGGATCACTAAGCTAATCAACTTCACAAGGTTTTTGAACTAAAATGCACTAAAGAACCGTCAAATATAATTAGGATCAAATATACGACAAAGATATTTGACGATTGGCATAACATCGTGAGAGCTAAACTCTTATAACAAACAGGATATAAACTTATATAAAACGTGTTATCAAACAATCATAATGGACTGATATTGTATCATATGCGTATAAGTTGATAAAAAAAATGTGATTAATAGAAAATGTAATAAACAATTATATTTATAGATATTTCTAACACATTACTATCAAGTAAAATTTATTATGATACTAGATGACCCGGTGAACTTCGTATCACCTACATATATTTGTGTAAAATGTGGTCTAAACTTAATACAAATGTTTTATTTACATTAAATGCAACACAGTTATGCACTTAATGTAAATAAAAAAAAAGTGTGCGTTTCGGGACGCTCGACAGAAGTGATAACTTAAACTAATGTGGGTTAAAGTGAGAGCGGAGGAGCCTGCCTGCTGCTGCCGTATGCGTGAGAGAAAGGGAAGCCAGAGTGGCGACGTAACGCGTTACGTTACGAAGTTCGGTCAGTCATGTCAAAGCCCTGTCAAACTTCTGTCAAAGTCCTGTCAAAGTCCTGTGAAATTCCGGTCAAAATTCGGTCAAAGTCCGGTCGAAGTTCGGTCAAAGTCCGGTTAAAGTCCGGTCAAAGTCCGGTTAAAGTCCGTACAAAATCCGGTCCAAGCTGACTGGTCGCCACCTGGGAAATCGAAATTATCGATGTTCCAGGGAGGTCGGCTAACGCTGGCTGGTCGATGGACCGCTCGCGTTACGGAACGTTTCGGTTCACCCTCCCATAAGAAGTTATCACTTCAAAAAAAAAATTAAGTGAGGTACTGCACCATTGCATGTGAGGTAGTCCGTCGCACAATTAATTGACTTCGACGACCTAAGGCAGGTCGTCTTCTCCTTCGGTGTGCGGGGGCATCTGAGCCCCCCTACATTTGGAGACGGGCCGCAAGGCGGCACCGCGCAGGGGTGGTTCCTGCTGAAGCCGGGGCACTTCTCGCCTCGGGAACCCGGGGCCGAATATGGCCACTGCGGGGTTTTTAGTTGATATTTGCCGTGCATAGGGTGTACATAGTGTTACAGACTCGGCCCAGCGGTCGCCCGGATGTTTTCCATCTCTCCCGGGTGGCTCAACGCTGGGTCGTAAGCCCAGTAGAGCCCAACATAACCGTTTCACCTCCCCCGGTGGGACGGTAACGACAAAACGCTTTTCCCCGCGACAAAAAAAATAAATAAAAGAAGTGTGGTTCTCGAGACGCTCGACAGAAGTGATAACTTAAACTAATGTGGGTTAAAGTGAGAGAGGAGAAGCCTGCCTACTGCTGCCGTATGCGTGAGAGAAAGGGAAGCCAGACAGAGTGGCGCCGTAACGCGTTACGTTACGAAGCGGTTTACCCTCCCATAAGAAGTTATCACTTCATTGGATTGCTCTGTACTGCACTGCACTCCAGTCCGGTCAAAGTTCTGTAAAAGTCCTTCAAAAGTCCGATCAAAGTCCGGTCACAGCGCGGTCACAGTCCAGTCAAAGTCTTGTCAAAGTCCTGTCAAAGTCCGGTCAAAGTCCGGTTAAAGTCGGTCAAAGTCCGGTTAAAGTCGGTCAAAGTCCAGTCAAAGCCCGGTTAAAGACCTGTCGAAGTCCGGTGAAAGTCCTGTCAAAGTCCGGTCAAAGTCCTATCAAAGTGCGGTCAAAGTCCGGTTGAAATACGGTCAAAGCCCCGTTAAAGTCTTGTCAAAGTCCGGTCAGTCCTATCAAAGTCCAGTCAAAGGCGGTAAGAGTCCGGTCGAAGTCCGGTCAAAACCCGGTTAAAGACCTGTCACAGTCCGGTCAAAGTCCTGTCAAAGGCCGGTCAAAGCCCTGTCAAATTACTGTCAAAGTCCGGTGAAAGTCCTTTCAAAGTCCGGTCAACGTCCTGTCAAAGTCCTAACAAAATTCGATCAAAGTCGGTGACAGTCCGGTCAGTCAGTGAAAGTCCGGTCAAAGTCCTGTCAAAGTCTGGTCCAGGCAGGTCCAGTCCGGCCCAGTCCGGTCCAGTCCAGTCAAAGTCCGGTCCAGTTCGGTCCAGTCCGGTCCAGTCCGGTTAAAAGTCCGGTCAAAGCCCGTACCGTAAATAAAGTTCTCGGGCACTGACAAACTGATGATGAAAAAAAAAAACTGACAAATTGACTTGAAATTTATTTATTTATTTTCTTTTTTCGTCAACCAACTGATACTTTTACACTCTTTTTATTTCTGAAACAAAACTGTATTGTATTCCAACAAAACAGACCAAAGAGATCGGACCTCATACCATATATATATCCATATTAGCTATGAAACAGACAAATTTCTGAACGCACCTATAAATATTTGACAACCAAGTGTCAATTTATTTCTAAAATGACAAAAGACATCAAATTTTTCATACATAGGAACGGTTTGTATTGGAAAATTGAATTGTCGTTTTTGGTATTTTCCTTTACTTATTATTTATTTTTCTCACCGGGTAAACCTTTCCTGAACTTCCACAAATATTTCAAGACCAGAATTAGCCAAATCGGTACAGCCAGTCTCGAGTTTTTGCGAGACACACGCACAGCGATTCATTTTTATATATATAGATTAGTCACAAATATTTGTCTATCTTAATGTTTGTTTCAGTATTTTTAGTTTGTAAGCTTAATTGTCGGGTGTGGAGCGAAGTTTTTTTTTCAATTCATTGATTGACGATACCAGCAAGTGGCTCGCTTGATAGTAAGCGCCACGCCTGCGCCCATAAACAGAAGCAACACCACACAGAACTTTGAATTACAAAGCACTGCATGGCACTAAACTGAGCTTATCACCCCGAGACATAAGATGTTAAGTCTCATAATGCCCAGTAATTTCACTGCTTTCAATATCCTTCAAACGGAAACACAACAGTACTTATTTACTTGCTTGGCGGCAGAAAACGAAGCGGTGGTACCAACCCAGACGGCCTCTCGCATACGAGTTACGCATATGTTGCAATAAATACATAAATACATAGACTCACGCCTGTTTCCCATAGGGGTAGGCAGAGACAACGGACTTCTACCTGTTACGATCCTTACACAACTCTATGGCCTCCTTCACTCTCATTATAATATGTTGTAATACAATAAGGTAAAAAGTGAAACTTGTTAACTTATTTTACTGTATAACTATGGTGATTGTATTCATGATGTGGAATATGTTATGGAAGGAAATTTCACATAAGATTTTTTTTATTTGTAGTAGTTCGCTGGTGGGAGGATACATACTTGTATCCGACCGGATAGCGACCACCGTACATTGGTGCTAAAACCTGCCATAGTGGCCCACCTTGTGTGGGTCGCGTTCCAGGGTCAGCCAGTGTATATCCGGTTCTCCCCAGGGGCTTGCCCCCTGATCCTAACCCTTTTCCCATCCCTTTTTCCTTCCCTCCCCCTTTGCCCTTTGGCAGGCCGTCATGATCTTGCCGACCTACGATGGACACATTGTTTATCGTTGATCGACACTATTTTTGGATTGCGCTACACTTACCATCAGGTGTAGCGTAGTCACTTTGCCGAGCCACGATACAAAAAAAAAAAAGTGACTTAATATTGACCCTGAAGTAAATAGCCTTTTTATTAGAGAGGGGACGAGCATGAAGCTCGCTTAACATCTACATTCAAAAACAAGCAACGCCAGAATATTGAATTAGTGGTGGCACTGCACTGCGTTCCTCACCCGGAGACACACAGTAGCTCTCATAATGTCCAGTAATTTCACTAGCTAATTGGCTGCAACGTCCTTCAAACCGGATCACAACAGTGCTTTCACGCTGCCGATTGGTGGGCGTAAATAGAATTATTACACGTTCACTTAATTATATCTCGGCAGCAAAAAAACATCGTTGCACTACTGGTCTTTTCTTGAACTTGACCTGATAGAGCTTGGCTGCAGCCAATTTGTCCTAAAGCGGCTTCACCAAATTTAACAAAATAAAATCGGTATTCAAATTTAACTCGATGTGGGTTGAAAATTGTTATTGCGTATTCGCATCTATATATCTATTAACGAATTATATCTCATCCAAATTAATTTTAAACAATTGCAGCGTGCGATATTGTAATTAACGTTTTGTTTCTTTGAGTCGGTTTAATTTTTGTTCTGAAAATGTTTTTATTCCACTGGGTCGTCAAAATCGGTGCATAAATGACGAAATTCTTATCTTTCACGCATTAAGAGCCAAATTTGAGCAGTAATTGATGCGAAAATCATGACAATCAAAAATTATACGTTGTACATACATTTTTTTTAGGAGAAAAAAAAATGCTATAACAAAAAGTACTGAGCATTTCGTGATAGAAAAACATCACCACTATATCACTTTTACCCGATCCGGAATCGAATCCGAGACCTCAGCAGTACAGTCATACCGCATACGCATTACAACAGCGCCACCGAGGTAATCAACTACATAAGTACATACTTGCGTAGTAATACATACATATTGACAGCCTCCTTGGCGCAGCGGCCGAGTAGCCAGCTGTGAAACGAGAGGCCGCGGGTTCGATACCCCGCACCGAGACAAATGTATGTGTGATCCACAAATATTTGTTTCGGGGTCTGGGTGTTGTGAGACCGAATGTATCTCGTAGTTCCTGATACCCACGACACAAGATTCGTATCTTACTGTGGGGTCGCCGTTTTCGTCGATTGAAGATAAATGACAACTAAATAGGACCATATTCATCACTAAATATTGAAGTATCATCAGCCAATAGCCAAACGACTCATGTTTGGCTATTGGGAAGTCAATACTAGACAGATCGCAAAAAAAGCAGGTAAAAGCGGTTGTAACGGGTTTATGAAGCAGTTTCAGTGAGTATTATGAAGTGATTTCATGACCCAGTTGTTTTGTTAAGTAACTAGATTGAGTAGACGAACTCTTTTAACATCGGCATTTGTAGAATAGAGTAGTTGACTTGAGTTTTTTTATTATTATCAATAAGTTACGTTACCCAAAAACTATTGCAGAAAGAATTTAATTAATCCGTCCACGAAAACATAAATTAGAAGTCATTCAAATCTGGATGGGGCACATACATAGGATGTAGGTATGAGTGGTAGAGCCAAGCTGTAGACAGTATTGTCTACACCATGAATGGGCCGACTCGACCGGGTCGTTACCACTGTCTCATAACAACCTACGTAAAGTAGCAGCTTGCTGCTGCGTTTCGTACGGCGAGTGAGATATCCGGATACTCAAATCACCCTCCCCTTCCCAATTCCTTAATTATCCCTTCCTTTTGAACTCGGCAACGCGCCTATGATTGTTCTAATGTTGTGGGCGTACGTGGGCGATGGAGATCACTTACCATCAGGTGACCCACTTGCTAGTTTGTCGGTCTATGCAAGAACACACAGAACTTTGAATTACAAAGCACTGCCTGGCACTGAACTGCGCTCGTCACCCAGAGACATAAGATGTTAAGTCTCATAATGCAGTAACCTGCTCGGCTTGTCATTCAGTTCAGTGTAAAGTGTCATAAAACATTCATATCTATTCATAATATTTAAATACACTTTCGTGGCTTAATTTATGCGAAGATAAAAATTTATTCAATGTTTAAGCATAAAATAATTTATGCTGGCAAGACCCGAGACAGTATTATGTATATGTATGTCAATTAATGTTTGCGGACAAACCTTTAAAATAAATACTTTTTACACTACGTAGCTCTATACTGGACAAACGAACTGCTATTGAAAAAAAACGTTAAAACTAGTTTATCGAATGCCTTTCAAGGTAATTTTTCAATATCGAACTTTATCTTTTTAATGTAGAACACTCATGCCAACAATCATTGGTCTAAAGACAGCGTACTTGTACTGAGAAACCGGAGGTCCTGGGTTCAACCCACGTTGGACCGCACTAGTTGTACCTCTGCCTACCGTTTCGAGGATACAAGCGTGAGCTGCAAATTTCTATGTTTTACGTATGTATGCAACCATAATACATCTACGGTCTTATTACAAAACATACTCAACTTTTTAGGTTTCTAACAATTAGTAATTATGGTGGTATTGTCCGTGGAGCGGCGGCGTAAGAATACAAACCGCTTCCCCTATCCTTCCCGAGGGGGTCGTAAGAGGCGACCGAGGGATCTATGAGCTAACATCCGCTCAGCTGGTGGTAGGATATTACATCCGACCGGATAGCGACCACCGTACACATGGTGTAAAACTTGCCACAGTGACCCACACACTGTGTGGGTCGCGTTCCAAGATCAGCTAGTGTACATCCGGTTCTTGCGGAGCCTGCGACGTGACATGATGGCTGGCAGGGTCGTGTATGTCGGTCTACTGTCGGATGGAGGTGTATTGATTCGCCGGCCAGGGAGACCTGTAGAAACGGTTGTTCCGCTGGCCGCCCGTGGTACAGTACAGGGGCCCAATCGAGGCTAACCACCTCGAGAGGCTGCCTCACCATGCCACGCATAATCTTGGGTAGGTCCGTCGTGCCGGTTGGTGACCGGATGTGGGGTCCCGGCGGCCTATCCCGGGAGGGTACGGGGGCCCTTCCGTCCGGCGAATCAGTCTGCCTCCGTTCGGCCGTCCTATGACCATGTGCAGGTCACGGTCATCCATCTGTCCTGTCGCAGGTCCCGCAAGCTGCTTCTTCCTCCTTCCTTTCTCATCAACCATGACAGTGCCAAATAAGAGAGCAGGTCCTACAGCGGTGCACAGCCCCACCACCGCGTTCACAATGGTGTTCACTAACATCCGTGGACTCCATTCGAACCTTAGTGCCGTCCACCACCATCTTGAGACGGCCCGGCCTGCAATGCTCTTCTTGACGGAGACGCAGATCTGTCGTCCGGCCGACACGGCATATTTGCACTATCCCGGCTACTTACTTGAAGAGAGCTTCAAGCCAAGGGCCGGGGTATGTTTGTATGTCCGGTCGGACGTCAGCTGTCGCCGTCTGCACTGCATGGAGGATCCTTCCTTTTCCACACTGTGGGTACACGTGGATCTTGGCACTCAGAGCCGGATCTATGTGTGCCTTTACAGATCCCATAACGGGGATGACGAGACAACTCGGCTGTTTAATTATATCAGCCAGGCGACAGACGATGCGCTGGAGCAGTATCCGACAGCGGAACTGGTGGTCTTGGGGGACTTCAACGCGCACCATGAGCTGTGGTTGGGCTCCTCCAAGACTGACCATGCTGGACGTGCTGCTCATGCATTTGCTCTGACTCACGACTTGTCACAACTGGTGAATCAGCCCACCAGAATCCCAGATGTGGCAAGTCACACACCTTCATTGCTGGACCTTCTGCTGACGAGTCATCCAGCCGGATACAGTGTGTCGGTGGGTGCCCCATTGGGTACCTCCGATCATTGTCTGGTTGGATCCACAGTGCCTCGTGCTGCGCCTCCACCACCTGTTAAGATCAGGCGCAGAATCTGGCACTACTCGTCGGCAGATTGGGATGGCATGCGAGAATATCTTGCATCCATCCCTTGGGGGCAGCGCTGCTTTGAGGGCAACGATCCTTCCGCGAGTGCCGACGCTATTGCCGACGAGATCCGGTTAGGAATGGAATATTACATTCCTTCCTCGGAGGTCGTCGGTGGTGGTCGCGGACGCTCCTGGTTCAATCGCGACTGCGCAGATGCTGTTAGTGAGAAACAGGCTGCGTACCGCGATTGGATTAGGGGTCGCGCCATGAAGGATCCTAACATAAGTTCTCTCAAAGCGGCCTATAACCAAGCCACCAAGGCCTGCAAGAAGGCGTACGTCAGAGCGGATGCCCAGCGCATCAACAGGATTGGACGGGCTTTGGCGGATCATCCGACGAGCAGTCGTGCTTATTGGAGTCTTGCCAAAGCCGTCCAATCTAATTTCTGTCGCCCCTCGTTGCCACCGCTGAGATATCCGGATGGATCCCTGGCCCATAGGCCGCAAGAGAAAGCCACTCTTTTGGCAGAACTCTTTGCGGCTAATTCGCGGCTCGAGGTCGGTAATGCACTGCCGCCCACGGTGCCTGATTGCGGATATTCCATGCCGGATGTTCGTATCAGGCATTGTGATGTGCGGCGTGAATTGCAGACCCTCGATGTCCGCAAGGCTAGTGGTCCCGATGGTATCCCAGCGGTGGTTCTTAAAATGTGCGCAGCCGAGTTGTCTCCTGTGCTGACGCGCCTATACCGTTCTTCCTTCTTCTCAGGTATTGTGCCCCAATCTTGGAGAGAGGCCAATGTGCAACCGATCCCAAAGAAAGGTGATCGGTCGGACCCTAACAATTACCGTCCAATCGCCATAACCTCAGTGATGTGCAAGGTAATGGAGCGGATCATAAACGTACAGCTGATCCGCTACCTGGAGGATCACTCACTGATCAGTGACCGACAATACGGCTTCGGGTCTAAACGATCAACGGGTGATCTTTTAGCGTACGTGCTACATCGCTGGGGGGAGGCGGTTGACAAGCATGGCGAGGCTCTAGCCGTAAGCCTCGACATTGCTAAGGCATTTGATAGGGTCTGGCACCGTGGTCTTCTCTCCAAGCTTCCGGCATATGGGCTCCCCGACAACCTGTGCACGTGGATCTCCGGCTTTCTGCATGAGCGTAGAATGCGTGTCCTTGTTGAAGGGCATGCTTCACGGCTCATGTCAGTTAATGCTGGAGTCCCACAAGGCTCTGTGCTTTCGCCCACCTTGTTTATTCTGCATATCAATGATATGTTACCACTTGGTAACATCCATTGCTATGCAGATGACAGCACAGTGCATGGGCGTTACTGCAGTAAGCCTCCTGGTTGCCAGGAAGTCACTGAGAGGCAGCGAGAGAATCTTGTCATTGAGCTCCACCGGACCCTGGATCTCATTTCGGAATGGGGTACAAGGAATCTGGTTGAGTTCAATGCCAAGAAAACTCAGGTGTGCGCGTTCACGTGCAAAAAATCCCCGTTCTCTCCCCTCCCCAATCTTCAGGGTATCCCGCTCGCAATGCGGAATAGCCTAAATATCCTGGGCATGGATATTTGCTGCAATCTGAATCCAAGGAACCACATCGAGGGCGTAATATCAGCCACATCGCGCAGGGTCGGAATCCTGAACAAGGTGCGTGGGTATTTTACACCCGGCCAGCTTTACCGCCTATACAAAACGCAAGCAAGGCCGGGTGTGGAGTACTGTTCGCACCTTTGGGACGGTTCCGCCAAGTACCTGCTCGATGCCTTGGACGGATTGCAGCAACGGGCTGTCCGCATTGTGAATGATGCAGACGTTACAAGACACTTAGAACCGCTACAATTGCGGAGGGACATTGCCTCACTGAGCGTCTTGTATCGTTTGTATCACGGCGAGTGCTCTGAAGAATTGTTTGACCTTATCCCATCCTCACCCTTCCTTAACAGAACCACGCGTGCTGGCTTGCGGAGCCACAGCTTCGTGGTCTCCTCCATCTCGGCTCGAACTAAAAAGTTCGCTAAATCTTACTTCTGCCGGACCATTAAGCTGTGGAACAGTTTGCCGGCGCACGTGTTCCCTCCTTCCTATAACATGGGGTCCTTTAAACGGAGTGTGAAGAAGCAGTTAGGCAGGCCGGCATGATCGTGCCGACCAACGATAGACACACTGTTTGTCGTTGGTCGACACTATTCCTGGATTGCGCTACACTTACCATCAGGTGTGGCGTAGTCATTTTGCCGAGCCAGGATAAAAAAAAAAAAAAAAAAAAAAAAAAAAAACCCATACAAATTGGCCAATATAAACCCAGTTTACTACGTTTTGTAATAAGGCCGTATGCCTTATATCTTATTACGAAACATAGTCTAACTTAAGGCTAGGTTTATTTGAACAAATTACTATAGCATACCATAGCAACTTGTAGATATAAACCAATTTTAAACTTAGACTACGTTTTCTAATAAGACCTCTAAACTCTATGTTCGTTTACGAACGTTATTTAAATTAACAATTTCAGACAATAGACTTCAGAAATCCGGTCTAGACGAGCAACAGTCTTTATCATGTGATAACAGTGGAAATATTTCCACTGTTGTATAACATATTACACACACGTGAAACATGGAAACGAAATCTTCAACTCGACACTGATAACATGTTTAATAATTTTCTATGACGCCAGAATTACTACCCTGGGAAGCAATTCTCATTTTTTTTATCCAATCACAGCAGTGACTGCACTACACTTGATGGTAAGCGTAGTGCAGTCCAAAAATACCAGCGACCACTGATAAACAATGAGTTTATCGGTGGTCACCAGTCATGCCGGCCTGTATAAATGCTTCTTCCCTCTTCGGAGAGGGAAGAAGAAGGATCCTGGAACGCGATACACACATGGCGTGTGAATCACTATGGCAGGTTTTAATGCAGTTTTCAGCAATAGATAGAGTGATTTATGAGGAAGGTTTATATGTATATCACGCTATGACCCATGGGAACAGGGCAGCACCATGCAGGTGAAAGCGCGAGGGGCAGCTAGTATAATAATAAAACGCTGAAAAACAACACAGTGTCACATAACTAGCCATTTAACTGTGGCTATAAACATTCAGCTAATCTTGTACGACACGGTCCAATCGTTACAATATTCGCTGTGTCCTTATCATTGATTATTATTATCGACCAATTGATTTCGGTCTACTTGGTTTATTATGTTACTGATAAAGTTCACTAGTCACACTATTGCTTGAAATGGTAATTTATTTTTTCTGCGCGCTTAACATAACGCGTCGAGAAAATTTTGTCGACTCATTTTCTCGTGCTAGCTCTACATGTCTATCGAAGCTAACACGACGTCGGCTCGTTATTCACGCCACGAGCTCTCTTTCTCTCTTATCATGCCATCTCTCTCGCTTTATGTCATGGGGTGCATGTTACGGTACAAAAGGAAGAACTAGTCGAAATCGACAATTGCGACTTTTCGCTCTCGCACGCGACATATCTCGTGGCATTATGCTAAGAGACTGATTCGGATTTTATTTGATCTCATTGGTCCAATTCCGAGTATTGGATCAGTCGAATGTCATAATTTTTAGGCTACAATACATTTCTTATAACTCGGAATGTTTAACTTATCTTCTGATAAGATATTTTCGATTTCTTCCTTAGTTCTACTATGGAACGACCGTTTATTGCCTGCAATTTCTATCGAATAAACCCCCTCTGCCAAACTGAACACGGAAAGCGACAGTCGCCAATTACGGCCCCTCGGAATAAGAATAGATATAGATTCCAAGGCACCCCCCACTGCCGTCTTGGGCCTTAGGTTGGCCGATTCTGGTATATATATATATATTATGACTGTCAAGATTGTATCAATATATACAAGGTGGTAGCTCTTGCATGCGAGAGGCCGTCTGTGTTGTTACCATTGCTTTGTCTATTTCTACCGTTAAGAAATAGTGTGTAAGCTCTGTTGTGTTTCAGTTTGAAAGACATTGAAGCCAGTGAAATTACATTATGAGACTTAACATCTTACGTCTCGGGGTGACGAGCGCAGTTCAGTGCCATACAGTGCTTTCTAATTCAAACTTCTGTGTGGTGTTGCTTCTGTTTATGAGCAGGCGTGGTGCTTACCATCAGGCGATCGCGTTGCTCGTTTCGTCATTCAATCAAATAAAAAAAGCAGTCATGTCTTAAATATTGAAATAAAACTAATTTAAACGGATTTTGTCGCGGTAAAATCCGTTTAAATTGTGTAACATTTGCGTAAACGTAAGAAATCATTCAGTCTTAAATAATCTATCACTCACCTATCAGTCCTCTCACCTAGACAGTACTCCCACCGATTGCTGTTGTTCCTCCACTCCTTCACGCGCCGCAGCGCCGGCGTGTTCAGTTCATCGCATATCACCTTCAACGCTGCCTCGTTCAGCACGTCTTGTACGGCTATTATTGATAATCTAAAGGGAAATAATACATTGTACAGACTACGTAGATAGATAGCATACTTAACTCGAACTAAGGAGTTCGCATAATCTTACTTCAGTCCGACTATTGTTATGTGCAACAATTTGCTGGCACATATGTTCCTTGCATACTACAATATAGGATACTAGCTTTTGCTCGCGGCTCCGCCCGCGTGATCTGCTTTTTCCGGGATAAAAAGTAGCCTATGTCCTATTCTCATGTATAAGCTATATTATTGTAAAGTTTCATTAAAATCCATCCAGTAGTTTTTACGTGAAGGAGTAACAAACATACATCCATACTTACAAACTTTCGCGTTTATAATATTAGTAGGATATCATACTTAAGAATTAAAAAAAAAAATGTTATTCTTTTTTTATATGTGAGTGCGAGTGCCATATACGTCGGGTATACTCATGGCTATTTACTGAACAGACCAATCCAATAATCTCTGTACTATCTATCGCATAATTCTGTAAAATCAATATCTGGACATTAAATGAAGCAATAACCTATGAATTTGTTTGAGAATTTCTTCCCATGGCTAGCCACGAAATGTAAATATAATCTAGTTTAAAAAAATATTGACCTGTAAAAGTGATAATTATGATCCAATTTACAGAATAAATGATTTGATAGAGTATGAAGAAACAATTCCACAGGCCACGGTAGATGACTGTCTGTCGTTAGTCGACACTATTCTTGAATTGCACTTATTATCAGGTGTAGTGAAGACACGATACCAGGATAAAATTAAAAAGTTAATTACTGTAGCCTAGAGTCTGGATTTAATCATTTTCGAGGTTGAAATTTGACGTCAACAACAATAAAGCGTCGAAAAAGCATTAATTAGGAAATTAAACGCTGAACTATTATTTAACTATAGCCAACGACCATCTCGGTTACACCACAAATAGACAACCGCAATGAAATTTGTCCCAGTGAAAACCGCAATGTCCAGTTTGGAAGTTACGATGTTGTGGATAGGATTTGGAATATTATTTCAAACTTTTAACACCCTTCTTTAAGTCAAAGATAAAAAATAATATTACTATTGTTTCTCTTAACAAATTAACCGGTGCTGGTAATTTGCCGGAGTTTTTTATAGCATAGGCCGGCAAACGAGCAAGTGGGTCACTTGATGGTAAGTAGTAGTAGTAGTAACCGCTCATGTACCGCCCTTAATACCAGAAGAATCATGAGGGAAGAGAAGAGAATCATCAGGGCGCGTTGCCAAAGGAAAGGGATAATTAGAGGATTGTGAAGGGTAAGGGGGACTTGGGAGTCCGGATATCCCATTCACCGTACGAAACGCAGCAGCCAGCCGCTAGTTTACTTCGGTTTTCTACGAGACAGTGGTAATTACCGGTTGAGCCCATTCATGCTATAGACAGAACTGCCCACAGCGTGACACATGTAGTATGGTGTTTGAAAGGTATTGGAACCTAGTAGAACCTCGACGCGTTAAACATGAATATTCGAATATTTCGTCGATTTAATAATAAAATCAATTATCCCAGATTTGACAAGACCACATGCACGAGGCATATTGACATTTTTACTTTTTTCCTAATTAATTTTTTTTTTGCACTATTTATTTTTTTTTTTTTTTTTTTTTTTTTATTGCCTTAATAGGCAGACGAGCAAGCGGTCCCACCTGATGGTAAGCGGTTACCGCCGCTCATGGACATCGGCAATGCCAGGGGCACAGCCAAGCCGCTGCCTACCGTTGAAGGAATACTCTTTTTAAGCCTCGTTTAAAGAAGGACATGTCATAGCGCTCGGGAAACACCGAGACAGGGAGTTCATTCCAGAGCTTACACGTGCGTGGTATAAATGAGCGCTGGAAACGTACGGTGCTAGATCGCATGGTTTCCAGGTAGTACGAATGAACTCTACTGCGGTGCCGGGTAGTGCGATGGTAAAATGGTGATGTTGGTACCATCTTAAACAGTTCCTCAGAGCACTCCCCGTGGAACAAACGATAGAATACGCAGAGAGAACCAAAGTCTCTCCGCGTTCCTAAAGGTTCCAAGTTATTCGTGAGACTGGGGTCCCCGACGATTCGAATAGCCCGCCTTTGTAAGGAGTCAAGTGGGTCAAGCAGGTATTTGGGGGCTCCTGCCCAGAGATGAGAGCAGTACTCCACGTGGGGCCGTACTTGAGCTTTATAGAGCGCAAGTCTATGGCCCGGCGTGAAGTATCGTCTCGCTCTGTTCAGGATACCCAGCTTTTTGCCAGCCAATTTGGCTTTGTCCTCCAAATGACTCCTGTACTGGACTTTACTGGATATTTGGACGCCGAGGATCCCAATACTCTCGGAAACCCGGAGAGGTACTCCTTGGAACTGTGGCGCTATGACAAAAGGGTCCTTCTTTGCAGTGAACGCGCAAACTTGTGTCTTCATGGGGTTGAATTGAACCAAGTTCTTTTCCCCCCATTCCGAGGCCCGCCCCAGAGAGCTCTCGATTTCAGACACAAGTTGAGACCGTCTTTCCTCCACAGTACTCCGAGGAACATTCTGATGGCCGATGTATCGCGCGTCACTCGTACTGTCATCTGCATAGCAATGTATGCCGTCTATGGACAGCATATCATTGATATGCAAGATGAAGAGAGTCGGCGACAACACCGAGCCCTGTGGAACGCCAGCATTAACGGACAGAGTCTCGGAGCAACAGCCGTCTACGACGACTTTGATGCTCCGACCATCCAGGAAGCTAGCGATCCACTTGCAGAGTCCCTCGGGGATCCCGTAAGATGGTAACTTCGATAGAAGGGCTCTGTGCCATACTCGATCGAACGCCTTCGCGATATCTAGGCCAACAGCCATAGCCTCACCCCTGCCCTCCAAAGCCTCAGCCCAGCGATGAGTGAGGAATACAAGAAGATCACCAGCTGACCGACCGTGACGGAAACCGTATTGTCGATCACTGATCAGCTGGTGCTCTTCAAGATAACGTAACAACTGGGCGTTGATTACTCGCTCGATGATTTTGGAGAGCAGGGATGTGACCGCTATCGGCCTATAATTTGAAGGGTCCGACCGGTCACCTTTTTTAGGGATCGGATGGACATGAGCTACCTTCCACGAGGTTGGGACCTTGTTGGTATAATAGGAAAGACGGTATAGGCGCGTGAGAACGGGGGTCAACTCAGGGGCGCACGTTTTAAGAACCACCGCGGGGATGCAGTCTGGTCCACTCGACTTACGAATGTCGAGAAGCCTCAATTCCCTCCTGACCGCACGCTGGTTTATGCGGATTTTGGGCAGGGAGAACTCGCACCGGGGGATGTTCGGCGGTGTGGCTCCTCGATCATCCAGAGTCGAGTTCGAGGCAAAGGATTGAGCCAAAAGATCAGCCTTTTCCTTTGCACTGTGGGCCAGACTGTCATCAGGCTTACGCAGTGGCGGGAGACTTGACCGGCAGAAGTTACCTTGGACAGCTTTGGCAAGCGACCAGAAAGCACGGCTTCCAGAGGGGTAGCTCTTCAGTCGCTCGCCAATTCTGCCAATGTGTTCCGCCTTGGCCTTGACTATAGCCCTCTTGTTGAACCTAGAAGCAGCATTATATTTCCGCTTCTCCTCTTTGGCATTCGGATCTTGACGTTTTCTGGCGTCAACCCACGCCTCGTATGCGGACTGCTTTAGGCGCGCAGCTTCGGCGCAGGTATTATCATACCAGGGCCGGCTACGACGCCCGACGGGTATTTTGGTGTTGGGGATGAACATATCCATCCCCGAGAGCACCACGTCCCTAACAGAGTCCGCACAAACGTCAAGATCTCCCGAGGAGAAGCAGAGCTGCTTCCATGGGTAGGACGCAAAGAATTCGCGAAGTCCATCCCAATCTGCTGACCCATACCGCCAGACCCTGCGAGTCCCAGTGGCAGAAACGCGATCGCGATACATAGCAGGGGCTGTCGAACGGATCAGGCAGTGGTCAGATGACCCTAGAGGGGCGTCGACCACCACTCTGTATCCGTCAGGGTGTGTAGTCAGCAGAAGATCCAACATGGAAGGCTCGTGGGTCTCAACATCAGGAACACGGGTGGGCTGCGTTACCAGTTGTGTGAGACCATAAGCCAAGGCCATTTCATAAACAGTCCGACCCGGGAGGTCGGTGGTCCGCGACCCCAGCCACTCAACGTGATGAGCATTGAAGTCGCCAAGGACCACCACCTCCGCGGATGGGAACTGTTCAAGAATTTGGTCAGTCCCCACTTGAACGTTCTCAAATAAGTAAGTAGACCCCACTTCACTGGCATGGGACCTGTAGAGGCATGCGTAGATTCGGGTACGACCCCCATGGTCTACACAAAGCCACAATATCGACAGGTCCCGATGCTCGAGGCCCCGAAGGCGGCGACAACAGATATCACCCCTAACGAAAACGCACACCCCGGCCTTACGCTGGAATGAGTGCTCCAATACGTAGCCGGGGTAGTTTAAGTACGATGTATCATCAGGGGTAGATATCTGAGTCTCCGTTAAAAAGAGCAGGGCAGGCCGTGCCGTCTCAAGGTGGTGATGTACGGCATCGAGGTTGCTGTGTAGACCCCTAACATTGCAGAAGTCCACTCCTAATGTGGATGGATTTTTTATACAGATATTCCATAAACGGTACCTGTTTGGAAATAAACAACATATTTTCCTGCTAAGCAGACAATAGGTATGAGTTAAGATAAAGAGCAGCATGAAATAAGGAAAAACTGCTACATTAAGAAATATATTGAGAATATTTATAAGTCTGAGCAAAGGTTGCCTTGGTTTTTTACAGATCATCTTGCCTTATGTTTTACAATAAGGTATAATTAATTCATTTTTTATTTCTGAGAAAGGGAAAAATATTTAGCAAAATGAATTAATGGCAAACATAAATCGCCTCTGGCAGAGGACGTCGACCATAAGTTGTGAGGTCCCGGATTCGATTTTACAGTACCATGCAGCATAAACCGGAGGTCTATAGTATCCGATTTAGCCAATATATAAACCTATCTAAAATTTAACTTACACGTGTTATATATGATAAGTGAAAACGATAGATTATGAAAAAAATGTCGACGAATTAATATCAATGATATACCCATCATACATTGCATCATAATCCTATTAAAAAGATAAACTAGAAGCGATCAAGCAGTAGCCTGACGACAGTAAAATACGTTTAATTGTAACGTAATTAGTTTTTATAAGTGGTAGAGCCACGCTATTGGTTTTATCTACAGCATGAATGGGCCGGCACGACCGGGTTGTTACCACTGTCTCACAAAAAATACACATAAAGTGGCAACTCTTTATTGCGTTTCCTACGGTAAGTGAGATATCCAGAGGCCTAAATCCCCCTTAATTACCCATTTCCTTTAAGGCCGTCAACGGATCCATGATTCCTCATGCATTGTGGATGTTCATGGGCGGTGGAGATCATTTACCATCAGGTGATCCACTTGCTCGTTTGCCGGCCTCTGCTATAGAAAAACGTCGTCGAATATCGTTAAAGGAAATTTTAAAGCTCATCATTTAATTGCTATAGCAGTGGATAAATGTGGGGGGTGGGGTGTGTCATGATAAGTTTCTGAGCGATTAATCTGCAACAGTTCATCGAAAATTTGGAGATTATATGATCGACCTTAAAATAAAACCATTAAATCTGTATTTAAAGCGGCGTAATCTTTCTTAGCGTATCGCCACAATTTTTGATCGGAATTAATTTTACATTCAATAAAATGAAAAATCACTAATAATATTCATGTCTCTACATATTTGGCTCAACTATTCAATAATTTTAAATCGCGAATGTCTATAAATAAATACACTATTAATAGTATCAAGTACGTATAAGGAAAACACGTAACTAAAATAACTTACTTGTTTTCTAGAATAGTCCGGCATACGACCTCTCTGACTCCTGGATTTGTAATCTTGTCCATACTAAGCTGATGAAGGTTCCACGAGGCGAGGCGACAACACCTCACCCCATCCCTCTCGTAAGTAAAAACTTCTTCGACCACCGGCCGATGGGAGTATGCAGACAGCAAGTCCAGGATGTCATTCACAGGCGCCGTCGCGAACCCATTCGGCAACGTCATAGGAAACTTTGTTGGCATCGACAAGCTCTTCCTATGCGGTGTCTTAGGAGACACGCCATTCGACACATCACTCCACCCATTCACATGCCCATTCAAATGCTGTACACTCTCAGCCTTTCGCGGCTCGAGGCTCAAGTGTTGCTTTACAGTACTTAGTCTGACAATGTCCATACCGCGCACTTTGATCAAATCGTCCAGCGATTTGAACGGACCTTTCTTATTACGGTAATCTACTATATTGGCAGCGATCTCCTGATTTAGTCCTGGCACACACTGTAACTGGAACACACTTGAAGAGTTCACTGAACACAGTTTGGTCTCTGATGGTAAACGTATACTTTCCAACGAATGCGTGCGGGAACTTGCTCTGGATAATTGTTTCCTCGTGTGCGTACATATTTCTGGCCTTAGTAGCTCCAACTTTTCAGCACCGATTCCTTAAAAAAAGAATTGTCTTTATAGTAGTTGTGGAACATTACCCGGACGAGGTTAACTAGCATTAAAAATGACTTTTAGTTACATCTGCTTGGTTAATATGGAGGATGTGATCATACATGAACAATATTATAACGATTTTTTTTGTCAGTAATATCAAATCTACAATAATATTATAAAGAGAAAAGACTTGTATTTTTGTATGAAACGAATAAACTGAAAAACTACTGGACCGATTTGAAAAATTCTTTCACCATTGGAATCCTACATTATCCCTGATGAATATATGCTAGTTTTTATCCAGGAAAAAGCAGATCACGAGGGCTGAGCCGCGAGGAAAAGCTAGTATGTATATTAATAAGGTAGTAGTAATTGATGAAGTATCTATTTATAAATTATTTCCTGTACCGCATTATAGATGAGTAATTTCAAACATTGATAGATAGGGCTAGTACCTACGTACTCATTTATTAAAAACATTGCAGTTGTAACAATGGATGTTTCAAATAACACATGATATAATATTTTTAAAATTACTTTGTATAGCGAAAACAACTAGATCAAAGTATAGTATATTATTGACATGTAATGCAGTTAGGTGTTACTTTAAACATTGTCTAAATGTTCTGGCCGGCGTTATCCTAGCTTTTGACTAGGATCCGACGCTTCCACTCCGCTCATCTTTAACATTGTCGATAGTGAAACCATTGGCTTTCACATTTATAGTTTCACACAAAGAAAAGCCGCTCGCCATGACCTCCGGCTGCTGACCATTGTAGAAACCACGGCCGGTAATGAGAGATCTCTGACGACTACTCTGAGATCGCTGCGCTCTTCGTCCCAGACTGGACCCTCCTTCAGTGTATGTCCTCGGGGCAGTTGCCGTAAAAATGGCACACGAAGGATCTTTGTATTCCGACGATCCGACACAGGTACGATCCGAAATACCCGTGGCCCGTCAGCACCTGTGTCAGCCGGAATCTAGGAGCCCCGGGGAGTCGGGCCGCAATCTCGGGCGGAGCCAATCTTGCTACCTGCTGGGACGCCACCTCCGGCCACAGGAATGCTGACGAGATGTGTTGGGGGTCCAAATCCCAAGAGTACCCGCCAACAGGCAGGCCGCCTCGTCGGAGGACTTAATTTAGTAACCTAGCCTAATTATTATCAGTAAACTATTATTTTTATTGAAATAAATCTAATTTAAACGATATAATCGCTAAAAGCGACAAAATCTATTTGAATTAGTATGTGTTATATTCGCGTAAACATAAGAAAATTATGTTATTTTTAATTCTTGGTACTTCTCATAGTTTCAATAGCCTTAGTGATCAATGGGCGAGTAGCCGGCTGTGAAGCGAGAGACCACAGTTTCTTCCCGCACAGAGAAAAATATTTGTGTGATCCACAAATATTTGTTTCAGGTCTGGGTGTGATGGACCGACCTACTGCGAACGAGGTCGTAGTGTCGTAGGTAGTTTTGTGGTCGACGCAACATTACAACACGTAAAAAAAATGGCTTGTAGTTTTTTTGACGGGCGCCTGCTTAATGTCAACCCCTCTGGTGGTGAACCTAACTAAATACTCATTAAATTTAACTTTTCAGTCGTAGTATGTATTATTTTGCATTTACGTGTTTTCTACCATTCAGGCACCACACGAAGGTAATCGGCACCGGTCCTGCCTCGACGGGAGCTCGAGCCGGTGTGATAACGCTCGCTCGGAAGTCAAACATCATAATTTATTGTAATGTTTGTTTTTCATTAAATGTGGCATTAATACATTTATTATAAAAATTGTATTGTTTATTTAATGGTGCTGCCACACCGGTGTTAGAAAATGTTATATAACATTTTATAACAGCGGTGTGGCAGCATCATTTAGTAAACATTTCTTAACAATTTGTAACATTTTGTAACATTTGTTAACATTTTTTAACATTTTTTAACCGCGGGCGGCGGTACTTTTGAGAGCGGCGCCGTCAAAGAAGCCGTCAAAGAAGGGCCGATGTCATGTTTTCAAATGTTATAAAATGTTAAAAAATGTTAGAAAATGTTTTTGTTAACATTTTATAACATCGGTGTGGCAGCACCATAACATATGTACACTTTTAATTATAATTATGCTTTATTCAGGTCGACTTGCATAACGATAATTAAATCAGGGTTCGAAAATATCCGATATTTATTATAAATATCAAAATATCGGATATTTATGATATATATCCATTTTGTATGAAAGCCATATTATTATTTTATTGTATTATTTATGAATACTGTTTGCATATGTGTTACATACACATACTAAAATTATAAAAAAGAAAACTCGTTTTTGGATAAGGCAAAATCAAATAAAAACCATAAACTCTTCTTCACTCTTCTTTTAGGGCAGAAGTGTTGCCATTTATGGATTAGAACTTACCATGAGGGAGTATGTTTTAACACCACTCCCACGCCATCTATATTTGGGAAGTAGAAATACAGTAACAAACTCTAAAAATTACTTAATAACTTTAATTTTTTAAACCATTTTTGTATTGCAATATATTATTTAAAAAAAATGATATATATCATCAAACCCAGTTTGATATATATCGGATATATATCCATTGATATATATCCTCGAACCCTGAATTAAATCGAATTTAAGAACTTTTAAATTGTATAAAAAGTTGACAATACTAAACATGTTAAGCGACTAAATATATTTAAGGGTGGTCATGTCACTCGTCCTCAATGCAAACAATCGGCGTTAACTATCTATATTGATAGTAGTAAAAATATGATGTATATTTTTTTACAATTAATGCAACTAATTATCAATTTTAGTTTATTAAAAGTAAATAAATTTATATAATATTTAAGCATTTCATTTAATTCTATTTAATAAAATTTTAATTGATTTATAAGTCTGAAGGCGAACTGTTTAGTTGTTTTTCAGAAAACTAAGGGAGACTAATAGAAACAAAAGAAACAAAAAAAATGATAATTATTAAAAATAAATACTCAGAGTTCGTCTTTTTATAGCACGCATTCAACTGTGTACGTCTTTTACAAGAATTTCGCGTTCAATATCTTGGATTAGTCACCTAAAATGTGAAAAGCCTCTTAAGTCAGACAATTCAGATCCATGTAGACTTAAATGATAATCTTGTAATGCTGTTGCCAGACTTTGCTTCAAATACGCAAACTCGTGGCATGGGCATTTGAATATGTGTGCAAAGTTTGAGCACATATTTGAGATTTTCCATGCAAAGTCGATTTTTCAGAGCACATCAAAGTAAACTAAGTTCAAAGTTTGTGTGACTTGCCACACTTAGTACAAAAGAGACTAATCTGGCATGTGTATTTTCTGGGGGCTGGCTGGCTGTGGGTTCCTATTTGGGCATACAAAAATGAAATGTTTTAGAAATGTGTGCTCAGACATTGCTGATGTGTCTGGAGCTAGCAACCTGGGATAGTTTTAACGGCCTCCATGTCATAGTGGGCGAGTAGTTGGCTGAGAAGTAAGAGGCCGCATGTTTGTTTCCTGCACTGAGACAAATATTTGTGTGATCCATAAATATTTGTTTCAGGACTAGGAGTTGCAATAATTCCCTTGTAGTTTCAAATACCACTATACAGTGTGGGGTCAGGGCTATGTGTGTGACTATTGGGTGTAATTATTAAAAAGTAGGCATCAATTTTTAAGGCTGCCTTGAAGTCAGTCATGAGAAATGGATGAGTTATTACTGGGCAGTTTGAGATTTAACGACTCATGTCTCAGTGCTCAGTCTCAATGATGAGTGCTGTTCAGTACCATGCAATGCTTTGTGATTCAAAGTTTTATGCAATGTTGTTTCTGTTTATGGACAGGAGTGGCGCTTACCATAAAGCTACCTGCTTGTTTCGCCATTTAGGCTTATTATATAAAATAAAATTTAGCCCAAAATTTTGATGAGAAATACACCAGCTTTGCATCATACCATTCATATATTAATGAGCCATTGTGCTATAAGACACTAAGTCATAAGATAATATTTTCAATAACAGTACATACGTAACATGTTATTAATTACTTAAAGGACTAAGTTAATATTTTCAATAACAGTACATACGTAACATGTTATTAAATACTTAAAGGTCAGGGTTCGAAAATAATTCCGATATTTATTATAAATATCAGATATTTATGATATATACCAGATGATATAGATCCATTCGAGGATTGAACCCTGTTAAAGGTAAAGTAAAAATTCAGATGCCTTATATAGAGTGCATTGCATTTATTTTACAATTATGGCAATTTTTCATAAACACAATAATTTTTTTTAAATTAGTACTTTTAAATCAGACAGTGTCATTGATTTTAAATTGAAGCTCCTAGTATAACAATACAAAATACCAGTATGTTTTAATGGAAACATAAACCTACAATCATTGTTTAAGTGTTGTTTGATAACATTATGTGTTAGTCTCAATAGTCTCATTTAAATTAGTTGTATTTTAATGTTAATCCCACAATAACCTAATTGTATTGTATAAAACAAGTTTAAACAGATTGTTGCTTGACTCACACATGCATGTAAAAGGCTCACAAAGCGCATAATCACCGAGAAGGTTGGGTGATACATACCGGAGACGAGCGCGAGGTCATCCACACGCTTGAAGCGACCGATCATCTGGCGGTGGCGCACGATCTCGCGCGCCAGCTGCCTGTTCACCCCCGGCAGCGTCATCAACTGCTCTTCGGTCGCTGTGTTCACATTCATCAGCTCCGGATACTCCTCCGATGGCGGCAAATTGAACGTGTGGCTCAAACTTGACTTGTTCAACTTGCTCCGCCGAACGAAACTCCTGAACGATCGTTGCCGACCGGTCCTGCTTCTCACGGAGCTCGGACTTTGCCCCATATTAGAAGCCACTTCAAAATTTGATATCGATCATAGCACCACAATTTTCACTGTGCACATTTGATGTGGAAAAAACTATTAATAGAATTTTACACGGCTAACACAACGATACGCGGGCACTTGACGAATGAAACCACTGTTGCACTTATCACGTGAACTATTCCGGCGTACGTAATGAACGAGGATTAAAATAATTACGTTGATCAAGTTATACACAAGGAACGATCGAATGTACTCTTACTGCCAGGTACAATGCAACAATGAAGTGAATGACAACGTTAAAGTACCTATAATGTTGTGACAATTACTGACAGCTCACCGAAATCGATTACTCGGTGGTAATCGTAGTGAATCACTCAGCATTAATAACATTTTATAAAATATATTTTGGCACTTTTTCAATTGACTATTCTTTCTATTTTTAGAGTGTTATTGTTATACACATGTATCATTAGTAAATGACTTATATAGGAAACATGTATAATGATATTATAAAATCCAAAATGCTGTTTTAGGTCGGTTGTTAGTAGTGTTGGTAAGACATTTAACATTATTTTGTCGTAACGACGCGACGCGTATGTATCGATTTTAAGATTATTATAATATCACATCTCTAGACTTGTCTAAATGGAACAACTTGGCAATGACGAGCAATAAAACGTAATTAGCGTTTTATTATTGCACTTTAAAATGATGTCCATTAAAGTCTGGTTCACGTCATGTCATGGAGTTTTGGCGGGAATTTTGACGGTGCGGCCGACCGTATATTTGATTTTTTTCGTAAACTAAAGTAGTTTGTTGTTTATAAAAATAAATGTACTCTTAAAAGTGGTGAAGTTTGTGCAATAAACATTAGTGGTCATGAACACTTTAGGTAAGCATTAAAATCAAAGTCCAGCAAGACCTTAAAACCGGTCATACTTGTGAAGATTTGTAAATATTTTTATTTTATTTTTTATATATAGCATAAGCCGGCAAACGAGCAAATGGGTCACCTAATGGTAAGTGATCTCAACGTCCATGTACGCCCACAATACCAGAAAAAACATAGGCGCATTGCCGGCTTAAAGGAAAAGGAATAACTAGCGATTGGGAAGGAGAGGGGTATTTGGCCTCCGGATAACTCACTCACCGTACGAAACGCAGCATCAAGCCGCTATTTTACTGAGCAGGTCGCTCGCTGATGGTAACTTCCACATCTGCCCGTAAACAGACACACCTTACAGAACTTAGAATTAAATTACATGCAGTACGTATGGCTCTGGACTGCGCTCATTACCCCGAGACACAAGATGAATGTATGTTCATAAGAATAAAGATAAATTCTCAAAAAATGGTGATACTCATGGTATAATTACTAGGAATAAAAATAACCTTAAGTCATAAAACTAGACTCCAAAAAATCGGCAACTCTTTTAAAGGGTCCTGTATACGCTTTTACAATAAACTTCCTTGCTTAATATTGTACAATTTAAAGTTACCATTAAGCGAAAGTTATGCAATAAAGCATATTATATAATTTCTGAATATTTAGAAGATATAAGTCTTGGGAATAGCTTATTGTAATAAATGTACTAATTAATTGATCTAAAATGCAGCTTTTCATAATTCATATTATTGGGACTTATAAGTTTAGTAATGTAAAATAGTTACCATAATATACGCCAATTGTGAGCAGTTTGGGTATGTCATGCTCGCATTAATGTCTGTGCTTGCAGCGTCGTCGTGTGCGGTCGGTCACTTCCCTGTAACATGGTTGAGGAGGCCGATGGATGGCACATGCGTCATGCTCGTGAATGGGTGCTGCATGTGTGGACTGGACTACTCAAGCTCTTGCTGCATGTTTAGTTGATTTATTTATATTGTTCTTGAGATTCATGTACAAAAACTATTATAATCTAATTATCTTACTTTATAACGTTCCTCATTGGCATAAATTGAGCTGCTCTAATTCAAATCAATAATACTTCAATGTAGTGCAAATATGCAAATCAATTTAGAAAAGAGCAACGTTTTCTTGCCCATTCCTCTTTAACGAAACAGCACTCCTAACTGGCGGTAGAGTTAAAATTTGACTGAATCTAAATGATGTTTGACATTTTAATGATTCAATAAATGATTTGACTTGGTAAATCTTATAATGCTGAGCAATTTCAGAATCTTCATAAAAGTTTCGAAGGTATAAGAAATCTACTAACGCACAGGCTAGTGTAGTGGACTAAGAATTAACTCCTCATCCAGCAGAGTAGGTCCATGCCCAGTTGTGGGACATAAGAATATAATACAGGGCTAGTATGATTATTATAATGGAAATTTTAGCATGTGCGCGACTATTGAGTATTGGGTGTATTTATATATTTATTTACACTCTTTTATTATGATAATAAAATAAAAAATCAAAACTGATCAGAACAGTTCCCGTGCTAGTTTATTTAAATAATTCTCTGTACAATATCGCCGTTAAACTTACAATCAAAATATTATAATCATTGGTTACAACAAACAGAAAATGTGCATATCACTTCATACTTTCTGTAAAACTGTTTACAGAGATGAGTGTGCGGCGATAGAATGAGGTGGCGACCACATAGTATGTGACTACAGACTACTGATAGAAGCGACTAGTCGGGACCGACTAGCCACATCCAACTATACTAGTCACAAGACTTTGTGATCGTACACCAGGAGACATCCATAGAGTTAGAGTGGAAACATAACAAAAATGTGTCCCGTACATCATGGATGTTCACTGTCTGCTTTTTGATGATTTATCATATTTTTTTTATATCCAATATTAATATTTTAGTACACTCAATACAACTAAATCTTGCAACTTTAGTCTTTCGACAATAGTTTACAGATAAATTTTAGTATTATTTAATAACATAAGTATTATATTTAAACAACTAAAACGATCACTATTTAATTATTGGAATCTAACCTATTGCGAAGCGTAACGAAACTATCGTTTGAGAATCTAATATAATCACTAAGCCTTTACCAGCTTAAATGTATTATTACAACCAAAATGGCATACTAGCAATTATATTAATAAACAAGTCAACCCTAGGTTTAAATCGCGAAAATATAATACATTAAAATCAGAATACGAAAAAAAAATTGGGATATTTTCTACACTTAAGTCAGGAATAAAAATCGTCTTTAGTATTGAGCACAACAAAGGGTGTGACATGTTCTATAACGCTTTATGCTTTGAGGATGTTATGTGGCTAATACATCACGCAGGTTACAACAAAGAAATACATTTTGTTCTACATAAAAAAATCATATCACAGAAAAAAGATAATTGTAGGTAATTAAAACATAAATTAATATGAATGTTTTGACTAGTTACGTAAATCTTTAAATATAGAAAATAAAATTTAACTGAGCAATATATTTAACCAGTGATCGATAGGTTTCCCCTTAATTTAGTAAGCGCCAAATTACAAGCTTTAGACAAAGCATATAGACGTAATTATATAAAAAAATAATTCATACTATTCATGAATACATATTTATATTATAATACGTAGGTATATTAGGAGCTCGTGTTATGTACTATAAGAGAGTAAGTCGAGAATATTACACATAATAGTATATTGAAAGACTACTTTGTCGTATTAACATAGTAATGTTTTTATTCCGAAGGAGCCTAACCACACTAGATGACTAGATATTAATAGAGACGTATTATTAATAGAATGCGTGCTTTATGCTATAAGCGATAAGAGTAACAGTGACGTCCTCTTTTGATTAAATTACAAATAGGCACAAACAGTTTCCAATTTTAATTGATACGATTCATGTTGACTAACGGCTGGATTCAAAATTATATTCATGGATAGATTTACTTACTAGCAGTAAATTTTTGACATATATTCTATAGATCTGTCAAAATATTATTGACAGTAATAAATCCACCTGTAAATAGAATAGTGAAACCCGCCGTGACAAGATAATAAAGGTCTATTTAACAACAGTAAATGTACTGTACATTGGCAATACAATCGCAGAGATATTTCATTAAACTGTCTATATAATTGAATCAATAATTTTCAGCCAACGACTAATAACTAATGTCAAAATCGACCCATAATGTCAACACTAGTCGTACTACTAACTCACCTAGTCACCTTGTATATGGCTGCTCCCTGAAACCACACAACTACGCCTAAGAAATATGCATTTTAGCCACCTAACATTTATTCCCCTTTATAAAAATAGACAATCAACCAGCCTTTATATATTTCGTACCATTTCATTCTACGTACAAATATTTTATATCAAAACTGCCATCGTTTGTACAAAATGTATTAACATTTGTTCTATGTTTTGTTGACAAACTTATTTTAGTCTTCACGTATCACGTAGGTATTTATCGAACAGTTTGGATTGTGTATACTGCCGATGGCCGTATCATGCGCCAGTGACGCCGCGTTTGCGCGTTTGTACTGTGCACTAGGTAAATCTATGAGAGATCATTCAACGGTAGCGTCGTCATTAGCGCATCGCGTCATTAACGCATGGCGTCATTGACGCCTTCCGAAAAGCATTGACAGCCGATCACTTCTTTCAACTTCGTGTCTGAGTCTTGTCGCTATCAGAAGTTTGCCTTTAGTGTTACAGAATCAAAAAATTTAATATTATTAAAATAATTGCAGATTATTTTTAGAAAACAATAGGCTTAAGAATTGCCTATGATTTTTATAGGTAATATCAATATATTTTTATTGAGTTTCTCAATAATGAAATGATATTTGATATGTTTTTTTAGTTAGAAAGTTTCGATGTTTTGTTTGGACCATTAGAAATAAGGACAGACTGTATGAATTGAATAGTAAAGATTCAACCTTATTTTCTTCGACATACAGTTGATTATACCATTTACGCCACTGTTTGTTTGCAGACACTTCCTTTGCGCTAACTGTAAGTCTTACATTTGAAGTAGTAATTAATATTACTTGCAAAAGTAGCCACAGCTAGGGCCGTTTTAAAATGTATTCTTTTAATATTGATTATTTTTATTTTATAAATGTTCCATATTGACTTTCTAGCTTTATACTAACTTGTGTTCTGAAAACACTGTATTGTTTCCACATATATTTATTACATAGGAAACAGTAATAGCCAGTAATAGCTGCCATCTACCGCTAACTAAATTAAGTTTGCCAGCCATCTTGCACCCAAAACTAACATTTAAAACTATTTTACATTCTAACTAACCAAATTAATAAGTTATATTATAAATTCCAATATTAATAATTGATATAAATACTTAAATTTATGAAAGCCACGCTTTTAGCGGTTCATTTTAATATTTTTATTGGAAAGTTTAACGATTAAGTACTGTACGGTGCGGTTGGGACAAATAGTGACCTTTAGTGAGATATATCGAGAGCCACAGGCATATTAAATGAAACTCCAAGGTATAATTTAATAAATTTACTAAAATAAAGCACCAAACCAGGTTTGGAATGTTCAGTATTGCACCACATGTGAACATAATCCGATGTAAACATACACAAACAACTAAGTGGAACCGGATGGAAATAAAAAAAAAAGAATAATCTCCGTGTAATATATATATTTTTTCGAATAAATAAATTCGCCTGACACAATAAAGGTCACCATTACAGTCCACTTGAGGCGACGATGCGATGTCGTCAACGTCTGTTTGTACATATAGTGACTTCATTGTGCATTAAAACATGTTGTAGCGATGTGCCGAACCGAATGGGCTTGATATATCGAATGACTTGAATAGTTGATGTATTTAAGTATTCGAATAGTTATGCATAACATATTCGATTAAAAAGTATTGCTTTCTAGCGAATGACTTTTATCGAATATGGGTACAAAAACCAAAATCTGTTTAGGTCGTTGTTAAGATAAAATTTCGAGTATTATTAAGTATTGTCTAGCAACTCGAATTTAGTTTCGATAATAATAAATAGACTATCAGTATACTTGGCTCGTCGACTCGTTACTTAACAGGTTCCCTGTCCCCATACAAACCACTTTTTTCCATCATATATGTCCCACTCTTTTTTTTAGTAAATTGTTCAAATATATTTTTGGAGGGTACGTCCATTTCAAATAAAGGCATGAATTTGACTCTAAATTTGAAACATATATGATTCATGAACGTATAATTCTTGGTACAAAATATATCCAATGAATCATATATGATTCATGGGACAGGGAACCTGTTAAGTAACATATGTCGCTAGTTTACTGGATAGAATTATTAAGTAACTCGGCACATCACTAGCCACCAGTCCAACAATTGCACTGCCAGTCTTCACAGAAGATCACACGGTACGAAAACCCTTTAATCTCAGATGACAATAACTTTCACAATGTATACAAATAATACACGTTTCGAATTCAACGCACTATCTAAATAAATACTTATTATAATATCATAAAAGATTGTTACAAATAAAACCATAGGAAAGTATACAAACACGTTCGTGTTGATATCGTTATGGAAATGTATGAAAATTGTTCCTATGTGTTACGAGCATTTTTTTTTCTTGGCTAAAAATTGTACAGCTAATCAGAAAAGCTAATTCATAGCGGGGATACGCACGTAAAAATTGTATTTATATTTTGCTTACCACTTTATCATTTTGCTGACGCTACATTTAAATGTGCTCATACATTTTTAGCCAACGTACAAAATGCCTAGCCCTTTCCTGTTAATTTTATAATCAATAGCTAACTTTCTCGTTATGTAAACAATACAGTTTTTAACGCCATCTATCGACTTTTACCAGAAGACCATCGAGCCAGAGACATACACCGCTCGGTTGTTAATTAACTACTTAAGCTGCCAAGCTATTATTGTGTTAAATACTGTCACTTCACTATATTATATGAGTCAAGGATATCGATGAAATCATTCGATAGAACAGCACGACACGTCATCGATAAAAATAATCTTAATAACCACTGGGAGACATTACATCCCGATTTTTAAGGGAATTATGGGCATAGCGCGCGTTTGCTTTAAGTAAAAACGTTGAAAGACTCGATAGTCATTAAACATCGACTATGAGAGCAATACGTTTAGTTTGCATAGCGCCACTCTGTAAAGGCGTTTCTCAGGTTATTATCTAGAAACAACCGAGCGGTGTCGGACAGAGCGTGCCGCAGCTTGTATGTGGAGTGTATGCGTTCATCGACAGTCCGAGGTCGAGGCAGAGGCAGAGGCAGAGGTCAGCCGAGCCGCCGCCGGCAACCACACGGGACTCATGCTAGCCGCTCTACTACATGATCTGCAAGACAAATACGAACGGTTAATATCATCACCAATTAATAAATTTACACAGGCACTATTTTTTAACGCCGAAGGCCGCGTACTCGGTTATTTGTATTTATTTGAGTACTGAGTACTGACCGCGGCGGCTAGCAGTCCGAGGAGGAGTTGAGGTCGATGGGTGGCGGCTGTCGCTTGGCGCGTGTGAGTCGGTCTAGTTCAGTATAGTGGAGGTGCCAGGTGGTACTGAGTACCGAGTACTGACCGCGGCGGCTAGCAGTCCGAGGAGGAGTTGAGGTCGATGGGTGGCGGCTGTCGCTTGGCGCGTGTGAGTCGGTCTAGTTCAGTATAGTGGAGGTGCCAGGTGGTACTGAGTACCGAGTACTGACCGCGGCGGCTAGCAGTCCGAGGAGGAGTTGAGGTCGATGGGTGGCGGCTGTCGCTTGGCGCGTGTGAGTCGGTCTAGTTCAGTATAGTGGAGGTGCCAGGTGGTACTGAGTACCGAGTACTGACCGCGGCGGCTAGCAGTCCGAGGAGGAGTTGAGGTCGATGGGTGGCGGCTGTCGCTTGGCGCGTGTGAGTCGGTCTAGTTCAGTATAGTGGAGGTGCCAGGTGGTACTGAGTACCGAGTACTGACCGCGGCGGCTAGCAGTCCGAGGAGGAGTTGAGGTCGATGGGTGGCGGCTGTCGCTTGGCGCGTGTGAGTCGGTCTAGTTCAGTATAGTGGAGGTGCCAGGTGGTACTGAGTACCGAGTACTGACCGCGGCGGCTAGCAGTCCGAGGAGGAGTTGAGGTCGATGGGTGGCGGCTGTCGCTTGGCGCGTGTGAGTCGGTCTAGTTCAGTATAGTGGAGGTGCCAGGTGGTACTGAGTACCGAGTACTGACCGCGGCGGCTAGCAGTCCGAGGAGGAGTTGAGGTCGATGGGTGGCGGCTGTCGCTTGGCGCGTGTGAGTCGGTCTAGTTCAGTATAGTGGAGGTGCCAGGTGGTACTGAGTACCGAGTACTGACCGCGGCGGCTAGCAGTCCGAGGAGGAGTTGAGGTCGATGGGTGGCGGCTGTCGCTTGGCGCGTGTGAGTCGGTCTAGTTCAGTATAGTGGAGGTGCCAGGTGGTACTGAGTACCGAGTACTGACCGCGGCGGCTAGCAGTCCGAGGAGGAGTTGAGGTCGATGGGTGGCGGCTGTCGCTTGGCGCGTGTGAGTCGGTCTAGTTCAGCGGCTGCGTCAGATCGCGCGGCGGCGGCGGGTCCTGCATCAGGTCGAGTCCCGGGCGAGCCTGTCTTCTTGTACAGCAGCGAGTTGAAGAAGTTCGCCAGCACGCCCTCGTTGCCTGGTGTGCCGGGACCCATGCCGATTTTAGCGCCATCCAACTGTGGAACAATAAAAAAAATTACTGTACAATATCGATACAAATTGAATTTCATAACAGCCATACAAATGTGAAAGACACAGACAGTTGTGTCCGTTCGAGCCATCACACTAGTGGTGGAGCGTATTGACTGTAGTGTGAGGAGAGTGCAATTTGTGGTGTTTATTTGAGTTGGAACGTCGAGCGTGTGTACATTGTATACGGGCGTCACAAAAGTAACAGGACAACTGAATATTTCCGCAGGTAAGACAATTTCCCCAAATGTTAAGGTTGCTCTTGGAGTGACTTTCCTCAAGGAATTTAATGACCTTCATTTTGACCTTGGCGATGTCCTTCAAGGTTATTTCAAGGTCAACTTTTGTTTTTCAAATGAGAATCCCGTTTTTGACAACAGCAAACGATAGCGCGGAAAAATTTTACGTACAGATATGTACTTAGGTGACCAGTCCCCTTTGACTATGAAGGTCACTGCAGGGTTAATTAAACTTAAGACTTCGAATAGAGACTTCTTAAATTCTATAGTTGACCTAAGTTATCAATTATAACAAGGCGCATCTAGTGGTGACCTTGAAGTCACCTTGAAGGGTACGATAAGACGGGTAGGGTAGGGTAAGTGATTAGTAGGTACTTGAAATCACTTTGAAGGTCATGGCGACAAGTGGGTAAGACAGTAAGTAGGGAGTGAGTACCTGTTGCGTGGTCCGCTGCGCGGTGCGGAGCGGCGAGTCGGCCCGCGGGGCGGGCGCGCCGGCCTGCAGCGCCGCCAGCTGTCTCTGCAGGAACGCCTGCTCGTCCTCAGCCTGCACCTCCGCCTCACGACTGCCGCCGCTCTGACCGATACACACAGTAATATTACAGATGGCTTGTCAACATACATCTGTTAATGCCATGTCTTATGAAAGCTTTCGGTGTGTACTTTGTTTCATTGTATGGCAGCGAGGTTTAAATTCAGGGCGAAAATGGTTCTCTTTAAAAATGTGTAGATAATACTGAGGTGACCATTATTGAAATAATCTTATTTTGCTGAGATAAAATCAAAAAGATCGTATATTGATGCAACGATCTAGCTTTGGTCCTTCCAGCCGGATCAACAGAATAGGTTCAAAGGCTATGAGTATGTTTGATCCTTACTTTATTTATCATTCAGAAATGTTTAATGTTAAATTATTATCACGCAAGATGACGACGGAAAAACGTTAAATTTTTTAAAATCTATCAATTTCATTTTTTATTTTTTATCATTATGTTAATACTAATGGTATTTGTGACACCCTGGCAGGACTCAATCACTTTGCAAAACCCGCCTTCCGCCTACTATCCACTGCAAATGTTATACGGACACAGGCCTCCGTGGAAGCTACCTATAAGTCATTCATCAGTGCTTGGCACGTCTTATTAATATCATTTTACATTCTCACACCAAACGATTGTCACCTAATAAGTTTTTATATAAAGTGAGTTGTATTTAGTTTTTTCATTTGGGCTGCAGCTGGGCGTAAATTAAAAAAAAAAAAACAAATATACGCATCGAAACTATGTAGTACAAACTCCGTTTTTATTAGTCAATAAGAGGGCTTGTGTTATATACTCACTTTTCGCACAGCCGGCTGTACTATGATATCCCTGTAGTAGTCGTCCGGCTTACACGACTGCATGTTCTCATACAATATACTAATTTTCTTCATGCTATCCCAACCTGCCGGTCTGAAAATAATGTACAAAAGAACTTGATAAAACATAATTGGTATCTTCACTAGCGTAAAATGCAATTGCACAACGTCTCTGTTATTGAGGTATTTAATATTGATTTTGGAATTTACAAATATCGTTGTATTATAACTATAGATAGACTACTATCCTACTAATATTATAAACGCGAAATTTTGTAAGTATGGATGGATGTATGTTTGTTACTCTTTCACGTAAAAACTACTGGATGGATTTTAAGTTTTTTTTGTATATCAATGATTTTAATGAAACTTTACAATAATATAGCTTATATTATTATATTAATAATATATTAATAATATTAATATAGCTTATATTATATTAGCTTAATAGAATAGGACATAGCCTACTTTTTATCGCGGAAAAAGCATATCACGCGGGCGGAGCCGCGAGCAAAAGCTAGTAATAAATATTTTTGCGAGTCTTTAAGGCTTCTGAGAATACTCACATCAATACAGCGTCCTTCTCGACAATGAGTGCGGGCGTCCTAAACGGCAGCGCGTATATCCTGTGCGTTAGGTACTTGTACAGGAGGTCGCAGTTCTTGTCCTCTTTGGCGCTGGTGTAGAAGAGGGCAGCGCCGTACTGGAGGCAGAAGCGACGGATCCATTGCTGCATGAAGTCGAAGTGTTCGTCACGGTAATCGTGCTCCTTTTCTAGTGTGCTCATGTAGTCAGTCTGTAACGACAAATGGGCATGTAATAACATCAGCCTTGTATTACACTGCTCCACTACTGGGCACGAGACTTCTCTACGAACGGGGGTCTAAAGGCACCACTCAGGCTTAATGCAGGTCAGGAAGACTTCACATACCTACGAAAGTCTTATGGAATACTTCTCAGGTATGCTGGTTTCCTCACGATGTTCCATTCGCCGTTAAAGCAAGCAATAATCAACAATGAACATTGAACACACATGTAACTTAGAAAAGTCAGAGGTGCATCCTCTTGGGGCTGGTTTCACAAGGGCTTTCCGTTTCGGCAGTACGTACCATTCCCTGCTGAGCTATCTTTGCTTAAAAATGGGTATACCATTGTATAAAAATAGATTGCAGAACCTATATTTTGCAGAAAAATGGCATAATATTTAAAACGCATGTAGAGAGGACTGTTTGTAATGTAATGGTAAGTAGTGAGAATTTTATGCTAATGCGACAAACATTTACACGATTCGATGCGAACTAAGCCGACCTTTAAATATTTTACTCTATTTTATAAGCAAAGAAAACTCCGTTATCTAAATATTTTTTATGTAGTCCAGAGTTAATACTCGGGTAGACTGGCTCATTATTAAAAATTGTGAAAAAAAGTAAATAATAACCTACAAAAAAAGGCCGATTTTAATACAGTAATGCCGCGTCCAATGATGAAGGTTTTTGCTAGCGACGTAACTCGATAAACAACATTTCTTTATTTCTGTTTAAAGGGAATTTACTTCATACTTCAAGCTTTCGTTTGCTTAGAAATGGTTAAATTTCTTAGAAAGTCACAACTTATTTTTTACAGGGGGATATGTCCTCGTAATAGCGGGTTCACATGGTTCTATTTTAGTTCATCAACTGATTTGAATCAACAAAAGCTTTATGATTTTTGTTGATCAATTCGATTTAAAGGCTGTTCAGACGGTTCGAGTCGCTTGCGATTTAGCGGTTGATCAAGTAAAATTATCAAACCTTTATCATTCCAATGTTTAACGAAATACAAAATAATTGTTTAAAACAATTATGGCAATAAACACTCTTATGGAACTATAAGGAATTTTATTGACTGCATATCCAAATGCCGCTTGAATCGTTTTTGTCTCTTGCCACTTATATACTGCAAGACACACTTTACAGTCAGGAAGGTGAGCATTACCTGGCCATGAATCATCTTGACCTCTTCCAAATTATATTTCCTACAAAGTGAGCTACCCAAATGTTGGTGTTAATACATAAGGCGATGATATTACAGATGAGAAGTCCTACTTCAAAAAACTATTTCTAATAAAATAATTTCACCGTTTGTCACCTTGGTAACCACGACCACGATGTCCAGACCGAGGTTGGTGGTGAGCACGGCCTCGGGCAGGGGACTGTCGTCGTCTTCACCATTCTCAAACTCATCTGTCAGATTCCTCGACGACCTCTTCATGGGCGAGGAAGCTGTGGGTTCCAATTCGTCGCCAGGTTCCGTATATCTCTGCCATTTCTGCACTTGTTGCTTTTTACTTTGTAACCTTTGTTCTGTGAACAATGAATTTTATTTAAGTAAATACAAGTGTTGTTGAAAATTATTGTCAAGCCCAAATTCGAATATTGAGCCAGGTGCAGATTTCGAGTTTCGCTGAGGGGTCGGCGACGATTTTAGTTCGATAAGGTGAAGAGGACAATTTCTGTGAAATTTACGGAGGAGATAGGACTTTAACATATTTCCATTTTATGAGGCTCAGGGGGAGGCAATTGCCACTCTTGCCTTCTCCTGGATCCGCACCTATATTGAGCACTCATAGCAGTATGTACCCGGATAACTTGCATGATTTATAGAAATTTCTGAGTATTTTGGGGTGTAAATTAGATATTTTAACTATTACTTAATTGTCTTAGTAGGATTACAGACTAGATTAAATGGTACGTCAGTTGGACAGCACGTTACCATGATTAAGCGGCATAATAGGTATCAGTCATGTTGTAGATGAAATTTGGATCGATCTTTACCATTTGTAGTACTAATACACCATTACCTCTTTTGTTACCAAATAGCAACTATGGTTAAAGATTACAGCTGCTTAATATTTAGGGCGCCCAGATAATTAGATAGCTTGACGGAAAATTCCAACGTTAGACTGGACAATAGTAACAAGTGAATGAATAGGATTTGAAACAAATAGGTGCAGCCAGATAATTAATTCAGAACAGAATCATTTATACACAATAATAATGTTCAGATTGTAGACATTATGGATGTCAAGGTCCGCGCTGCAAAAATGCATTTGTGATGCAGTAACGCACACCCATATTCATATTCAAAACATACTTTTTAATATAGCATAATGATTCCACAGATATACAATTTTACTGTCTATTGCTTATATTTAATTGAACTCCGAGTTCAAAATATCAAAGCGAAAATATATTAATTAAAAATAATATTTAATTAAAAATAGATAATTAGTGAAAATAGACAACAGCTTAATTAGGAAGACAATATTAGTCAATGAATAAGAATACAATTAGAGTGTAGTGTACAAAAAAATGTTCACTGTGACCTAATGACTTCCCAAAATCCAATTAGCCCTGTGGCTAACTGGATCCGAATCTCTGTAGGTTACAAAGACCCCACGAGTCTGAGATGTAATGTTTATTTTTCGATGCTGAGTCATCGGTTACGTCAGTCTAGTAGCGTAATATTTAATCAATGCAGTGTGATGAGAATACATAAGCGGTTTAACGGGTTGAGAACTTATCTTTATATTTTATTGAATAACATCACGCTCAATTACATGTTCATTGCGATGGATTTTGGTAATATCCTCCCTACTTTCTCTTTTCTTTATCTCTATTCAATGTATTATTAAGAGATTGTCTTAAGCAATATGTTCGCCAATTTAACCAATTATAATTTAAAATATTTATTGTGTATGTCCTGGGAGTATTATAAAGGTTTCAAGTAAATAAATATTTCCAGAATATATTTTTTGGAGTATAAATATTTTTAACTGTTAAACGCGTCAAAGTTACAGTGTGCGCTGCAAAGTTCTACATATTGAATTTTATCGGATACCTACAATACTTTATAAGCCATTTTTGGGTAATTGCAATGTACGTTCTTACTATAATTCTTCGGATAGATGCCACAAATGAGCCTATCAGAATGCAGTATAAAGGTCACTCGTACCAATGAGGTATTTAGTTTGATTGGTTGATTTACGGATGTATTCGTATACATTTTTTTAAATTGGCCATGAATGGTCATCAGCAGTATTCCTAAAATCATTAAAGAATTTCTAATCATGAGGACGTGGACATTGTGTATATTGATTCAATAAATTATGATTATCTGAAATTCTATTAACAAACGCAATATTTATTTATGTAAAAACAGCCAGTGTTTGAGTATTTATTACAGTAGTTAGATATATAAAATAAAATGAAAGATTAACACCTGTATTGAGTTTTTGTTTTTTTTTTAAAGATGTCTATGTTTTGATCTTTATTTTTAGTAATTGGTATTTAATACTCGACATTGGGGAAATCATCGAAAATTAATGGAACCATAATTTAATCTTAAATTAGAACAGAATAGAACACCTGTGTACACAGTTCAATACCAATAATAAAAAGTAGGTATTAATAGAGCAATAGCCAACGTGATTTTTTATGTCTTATATATATGCGAAAATCAGAATGGCAAATCTCATGAATTATTAAAACATTACGTTATAAATATATTTAGAATTTTAGACCTTACACCCATCCACATTGTTGATGTCTATCGATCAGAAAAAAGAGTTTAAAACTATTCTCAACAATACAGCCTTGCAGTTTTGAAAAAAAATATTAACATTATGTTAATATAATGTAAACGACCGATTAATCTATTATTCTTTCGGAAATTTAAATCGTCAAATTTCATATAATTAGACATTAAACAAAGCGTAAAATAAAACACCTTATATGCAGACATAATGGTAGACCCATTATCATCAGAATTTTCTCACATCTATCCCGGCGCTGCGGCGTGAATGGTGCATCTCGACGAATTATTTCGAGTCAGACAAAATGTCAATGAACTCGCAAAGAAAGTGCAATAGAGCCACGCGAAAAATTGTAATCACTATTAGGTGAGTAACAGAACGCCGCCGGTATGCACGGAGAAACTGTAACACTGTAATAAAAAAGGTGGGAAAACTAGCGTGATTATATTTTGAAGAGTTCATGAGGGAAAAACAGCCGATTGTGAACATAAGGGAAACTTAATAAAACCAGGTTAGGAGGTTTTAAATAATTATACTATTACGTAAGCTCACACCTCTATCGACGGAAGGGTTGGCAGAAGTGCATCTAGTGCAACTTATTTCGATCCCATGATGTGGTAGCAGGCGATCACAAATTCTGATCCCTATCGACAGATGTGAATTTTTTTTGGATCAAAAACACAAAATACAAACTAGGATTGCCCGATTGACCGACTGACTGGGGTTTCAATGGGACAGGATTTGTTACAACTTTTATTATATTTAATCCTCACCAAAACCACAGTCTGCTTTTAAAAAAATACATTATTTAACTGTTATCTAAAAATTTCCTGTTTCTAAAAATAAACCAGTTTTGCAATACATTATAAAAATTATGCTAGTCAACAAAATTATTACATTTCAGCTTCATACACGTTTACGGTAAAACACAAACACACACGAAACCGCAGTAGTGAACGCGATAAAATAAAAAAAAACTTAACAAAAACACTGGCCATCACGATAACACCTCGAGAGATACATAAAAATGATTTTAATCACTTTATTAGCGCTTCGACGGTGTTTTTTCCACATCATGCATTGATGCACGACATGACTTCAAATTGTACGACATAGGTGGCAATTACAGTGTCGTTAATAAGACTTCAGCGTGATATATCATGATTAACTCGGAACAAAGTCTCCCCTTACACTATGCATCGTCGGCAGATCGTTATATTATGATCATGGGTTACACATCATTTATTTCAGATGTAACTGTTAATTTTTGAAGTGGTACAGCCACACTGTAGACAGCTTTGTCTACAGCATGTTCTTAAAGTATTTCGTCTACTGCCCATTTTGAGAATATATTACTTTATTTTAAATGCACCTTGTGTGTTATCTTTTTCTGAGTTATAATTTACGTCCTTAGACCCTTCATCACCCCCTGAAAGCCTCCAGCGCCACAAGTGGGCTGGAGAGACTGGTCTCGCCCTCTCTGAGACTGGTCTACAGCATGAATGGACTCCACAAGGGCGGGGTGGTATCCCTGTCTCATATAAAACCGACGCGACGGTGACAGCTTGCTGTTGTATTTTGTATGCTAAATGCGATTTCCAGATGACCAAATGCATCCCATAGAAAAATAGGGGCCAGTTAGAAATATAGATTGTCCACTTCCTCCACTTCTTCTTCCAACTAGCCTTATCCCATTCGCAGTAAGGTCGGCGAAACATGTTTTTAACACAAGTTACAGGAAAATTTGGGTTGTAGTTTTTACGACCGGCCGTTTGCCTGAGGTCAATCCCTCTGAAGAGAACGTCCCTCCATAGTAAAGTGGGAAGTAAAATTAATGAGCTAAGGACATTTAAAACTCGAAAAGACATATATCTAGCAGGCAATGAAGTCTAAAGAATTTAGCTACACCTAGCCACTGATTAGTCTTATCGACGCTGCCATTCGACAAAATTTGACCGATGACAGCGGAAGTACTCTCTCATAACATAATTAGAAAGGGTCGCTCCCTTTTAAACACATCCCCGACTCACGATTTACGACAAGATAATCCTAGCATGACGTCATAAGTTTATTTTCGGACAATTCTGTATTCAGTCTAGACGCTGCGCTGGAACACGAAATCGATTGTTTTGCCCGTTCATGTTCCTGTATTGATGCAGAAATAGGAGCATATTGGGCATTCAAATCATTATTATTTTTATTGAGTAGCTTGACAAGTGACTGCATTATAAATATGGAGGTATCACATAATAAAATCTCCACTGACAATTTTAAGAAAAGGTGATTAATAGCGGGTTTACACAGTTTGATTTTGGTACACCAACTGCTAAATCGCATGCGATTTGAACTGTGTGAACAGACTTTAATTAATCGAATTGATCAACAAAAACAATACAGCTTTTGTTGAATCAATTCAGTTGATCAACTAAAATAAAATTAAACTATATTTAGATGAAAAGATAACTACATACTGATTTAATCATTATGTGAGTTTCATAGAGGTGGAACAAAAGAGACGGATTATTTAGAGCCCACTTTATTGCATGACATTTTATCAGCTAGATTTTGATGACTGGATGCCCTTATAAAATAATTCTGCCCTGGGAGTGAACGTTAGAAATCACAAAGGCACACGAAGAAATGCCAGTTCTATATAACTGTAAATCCAACACTATATTGTAACACCCTTGGGACGTGCCCTACACGCCTTGGCTTCAACTACTGGGAACTTTTGCTACGTTTGGAAGTAACCAGAATTAATAAAGCAAATATTTTAATTTGTAAAGGTATAAATATGTATAAAAATAACGATACTTGAACCGTCTGATAAAATAAGAATCGTAGCCAGTAAGCTACAAGAAAAACAACAAAATATAGACAATGGTGTATGAGAAGACACAGTAAAGTAGAATAATATAGAAATGGCAGCTGATGGATCTCAAATGTTAGATTAATAAGAACCTGATAATGTACATCTACGATGTACATACATTGTCGTAAATGCGTATTGTAAACCGTTCCAATTTGAAATGCAGTGCGAAATAAAACGAAGCCAAATGCCGAGGAAATAAATCTAATCAACGTTTTAATCTGAGATAAGAGAGTTACTGCAAATGGTAACTTGTTTTAGATTTTTATTTGAGAGGAACTATCAGGCAACAGTCAAATTACTAATGTTTCAAAACCGATTATTATAAATTCGACGGTGTATGTGATAAATGTAGTATGATTTTTTTAACTAACTTTCTAGATATATTCGGAATCAGCGTATTACACTGATTCCGAATTTAATGGATGTGTAGTTAGCTGTCAAATGATTGGACACGCGTTCGATTCCCTCACTAAGACAAGTGTATGTGTGATCCACAAATAAATGTTTCGGGTCTGTAATGGGACCGCAAGTCTTTCGTAACTCCTGATACCCACGATACAGATTAGATTAGTGTGTGATCAGGATAGTGTGCTTCTGCTGGGTGTGTTTATTATTTATAGTACAACAGCATCAACAACTTCATAAATTGTATGACTAACCCACTATCCCAACTCGTTATGAGCGACAAACTAAGTATTATTACACTATTGTGGCGAACTCAATTACGTTTCATGATTCATAAAGCTAGTGACTAAACTTTTCTGCTTTAAGCGAAAGCTATTAGTCTAGGTTGACATTAAACTGCAGTGACCCTTAATTAAAAATCCCTATTGGTGCATTAAGGATTAGGGTGTTACTTATTAAAAAATGATAAACAATCAGTGTTTTCAGCTGACGAAAAAACAAAGGCGGTTCTCAGGTCGACGCGTATATTTGATTTTTCCGTCTCTCACTTTTAAATTATTTGACGCGAGGAAAAAAGTGACAAAGATGTGATCGGTTGAAACACGGTTTAACAAATTCTATTGGTTAGGGTTCAAATCGAATAAAGTGCACTCCATGAACCTCAAACGATCAATGATGACAGTTTAAACCTTGATACGGGTATGTCCATTATATAGCTGCGAAAATTTCTTAAAAATATTATTATTAATGACGTAACTTGTGTACACAGTGGTCGATTGTGGCGGTAGTTAAACACAAGCAAACGTAATGTTAATTTCACTTGTCTTGTACAAATGCGGATGCACGTCGAGTCGCTGTGACTCATAAAACATTGACAGTTGGCATAGCCTGTACGCACGATTTGTACGCGATGTGTGTTTTATCATTATGACCGTGAAAATTTATATATTTTTATACATGCTCTGTATTATACACGTCCCAGTGTCGAGGGCCTGCTCTACTGGGTGATAGAAGTTAGGCCATAGTTCACAACGCTGGCCAAAGGCGCGTTGGCAGACTTCACATGCCATCGAAATTGGTTTATAGAAAGTATTTTGAACTTGATTCAATTTTAATTTAAATAAAAAAATTAAAATTTAATCTTCAACAATAATTGTAAACAGAAAGTAGTCACTGTAACATTAACTTTTCTGGACAACCTACACCTCAGTCCACCCTGTGACCACGAAGACTGAAAAGCTTTCGAAACGTCGGGACCATAATTAAATATAAAACCGCGATAAAATCCGTTTAAATCAGTTTTATTTCAATTGATAGAACTTCTCAGGTACGCAGGTTTTTTCACTGTGATTTTTCGCCGTTAAAGCAACCGATAATCGTCAATAAACACACGTAACTTAGAAAAGTCACAGGTGCATGCCCTTAGGCTGCGGTTAGACGACGCGAAAAATTTCGCCGCGCGGTCGGGTTTACACGATCGCGCAGTCGCCGCGTGGTTGGAGCGTTGCGAAGAATTAAACATTATGGCTTAGTCAATAGAGTTTACATTAGTTTTTCGAGTGATTCGAGCGAGGCGCCCGCGCGGCCGCAACGCGGTGGGGTCATTCCATGTAAAATCGTCTTATGGAAAAAAAAAAAATTCCCGACTCGTTTTAGATTTTGGTGTAACTTTGAGAAACTCTACTCTAGGGTCCCAAAGAACAAAATTTACACGAGTTTGATTTTTACAAGCGCTTGTTTCCGCCTATTTAAACATAAAATTTTAAAAATCGATATTTTTAAACCTTATCAACATTTGCTGTGAAATTTTTCTGTTTGAAGCTATCTGCATGATCAAGACGGAATTCACAGTGGGAAAGATAGTAGTTTATGTGTAAATGAGGGAATTGGCTCGGACGATCCCTTTGAATAATAGCACCATGCTGAAAATGAGTGTTTTTAGTCATTTTTCGTGAATTTTAACCGACTCTAGCGTCTTAACTGTTGAGAATTAAAAACTCATGCTCCGCGGGAATTAAGTATACACATCATAGACAAAATTCAGCCACAAGTTGACTTGAGCAGCCCACTCTTCATAGAAAAAAACTTTGCTTCAAATTTTGGAATTTTAAAAAATCCCAATTTTCAGGTTATGAAACGAACGTGTTGACCGCGAGATAAAAATCTGATACTCACAGAATCTACTGTTTTTACCTTCAACTTAAAATTATTACATCACTTGTTTTGTTATTTTAATGTTTAGTGCATGTACGAGCCGTTTTTTTTTTCACAGCTAACATCTGGACGTTTTTACTAATGGATTAAAACTAAAAAAAAAAGAATATAAAAAAAAACAAAAAAAGTAAAAAAAAAAACTACTAGGTATTTAAAAAAAATTGAGTAAACATGAAAATAACAAAACAAGTGATGTAGTCATTTTAAGTTGAAGGTAAAAACAGTAGATTCTGTGAGTATCAGATTTTTATCTCGCAGTCAACACGTTCGTTTCATAGCCTGAAAATTGGGATTTTTTAAAATTCCAAAATTTGAAGCTAAGTTTTTTTCTATGAAGAGCGGGCTGCTCAAGTCAACTTGTGGCTGAATTTTGTCTATGATATGTATACTTAATTCCCGCGGAGCATGAGTTTTTAATTCTCAACAGTTAAGACGCTAGAGTCGATTAAAATTCACGAAAAATGACTAAAAAACACTCATTTTCAGCATGGTGCTATTATTCAAAGGGATCGTCCGAGCCAATTCTCCTCATTTACACTTAAACTACTATCTTTCCCACTGTGAATTCCGTCTTGATCATGCAGATAGCTTCAAACAGAAAAATTTCACAGCAAATGTTGATAAGGTTTAAAAATATCGATTTTTAAAATTTTATGTTTAAACTAGATGACCCGGTGAACTTCGTATCACCTACATAATATATTTGTGTAAAATGTGGTCAAAACTTAATACAAATGTTTTATTTACATTAAATGCAATTAAGTGAGGTACTGCGCCATTGCACGTGAGGTAGCCCGTCGCACATTTAATTGACTTCGACGACCTAAGTCAGGTCGTCTCCCACCTCCCTCCGGTTGGACAGTCCTGTCCCCGTCCTGTCCCCGTCCTGTCCGCGTCCTGTCCGCGTCCCGTCCCCGTCCTTTCCCCGTCCCGTCCCGTCCCCGTCCCGTCCCCGTCCTGTCCCCGTCTTGTCCTGTCCCTGTCCTGTCCTGTCTCACTGTCCTGTCTCACTGTCCTGTCTCACTGTCCTGTCTCTCTGTCATGTCTCTCTGTCCTGTCTCTCTGTCCTGTCTCACTGTCCTGTCTCACTGTCCTGTCTCACTGTCCTGTCTCACTATCCTGTCTCACTGGCCTGTCTCACTGTCCTGTCTCACTGTCCTGTCTCAATGTCCTGTCTCACTGTCCTGTCTCACTGTCCTGTCTCACTGTCCGGTCTCACTGTCCTGTCTCACTGTCCTGTCTCACTGTCCTCTCACTGTCCTGTCTCACTGTCCTGTCTCACTGTCCTGTCTCACTGTCCTGTCTCACTGTCCTGTCTCACTGTCCTGTCTCACTGTCCTGTCTCACTTTCCTGTCTCACTGTCCTGTCTCACTGTCCTGTCTCACTGTCCTGTCTCACTGTCCTGTCTCACTGTCCTGTCTCACTGTCCTGTCTCACTGTCCTGTCTCACTTTCCTGTCTCACTGTCCTGTCTCACTGTCCTGTCTCTCTGTCATGTCTCTCTGTCCTGTTTCACTGTCCTGTCTCACTGTCCTGTCTCACTTTCCTGTCTCACTGTCCTGTCTCACTGTCCTGTCCCTGTCCTGTCCCTGTCCAGTCTAGACGCTATACGACCCGTCATCACGGCAAGCTTCGCAACGACAACTCAACAACTACTAATAAATTAAAAATTAATAAAAAAAACATTGTCCAGCGGACAAAATTGTGAATCTAAACCATTCTCAGATCCCCTTGAACACACACAAAAAATTTCATCAAAATCGGTCCAGTCGTTTAAGAGAAGTTCAGGAACATACACACTCACAGAAGAATTATATATATAAAGATAGGCGGAAACAAGCGCTTGTAAAAATCAAACTCGTGTAAATTTTGTTCTTTGGGACCATAGAGTAGAGTTTCTCAAAGTTACACCAAAATCTAAAACGAGTCGGGAATTATTTTTTTCCATGAGACGATTTTACATGGAATGACCCGGTGGGATTCCTTGTCATATAAACGCGCCCTTAGGGCTGGTTTCGAGAACGCTACTTTCGTCTCCGAGAGTCCGTACCATTCCGCACCGAGGTATCGCTGTTTTAATCAATGTGACACATATATAGGTAAGCTCACGACTATATCCCCGAAAGGGCAGGCCGAAGTGTAATTAGGGTTGCACCCACGGTTCATCGAGTTTATTTCTATATCATGTGTAAGGGCGAGAGCCTATTGCCATTTCGGACACAAATGATGTGTGACTTTTCGAATCGATAACTCAAACACAAATTCTGATTACGCGACTTGGGGGCTTAACATATGCAATACGATATATCTCGTGCACGAGAGATAACTATCGACGATATATCTCGAGTAAAAGTGTCAACAATCGATAAAATTACGACGTCCTGTTAGGGTTCATAGACAAATACAGAGAGGTTGAAAGTACTATTTTCTCTATCTTTACCTTTGACAGAGTCACTCAGGTATTCTATGCAAGCATATTGTTAGTTTCAATAGACTTATAGATAACCAGATAAAACAGATTTTTCACTACAAATAGAGGCTTACTAGACTACGACGCGAGGACGCGAACGCGACCTTAAGCGAATGGAATGATAAAGGGGTTGGAAAGGGATTTGAACCTCCGGCTGGGGGTCATAGTTATGTAAAATAGAAACTCAAAGAAAAAAAAAAAAAATTTAAACTCACCAGGTGTGAGATCCAATTTGTCTATATGATCGCCGAGCACGGCCGCCCAGCTCTGCAGCTGGTCCAGCACTCCCCACGGCGTGGTCATCGCCACAGTGAAGATCACCAGTGTGTGCGGGAATGTGTCTTCACCGAGGGCGAACTTCAGTAGATTTGTGTGACCTGGATCACCATCCAGTACCCATACACTTAAGCGTGTGTGATCTGACAAACAGATTATATTATTATTATGCCATAATATAACATCAGGGTTACTGTTCAACGCATGCTGTGACACCTTAAAATGTTGTGCATTTAAGTTTATGATTGTATTTATCTTTCTTTTTTAGAAGTAATAATGTAATAACTACTGGTTGTCCAAATAAATAAATAAATAAATAAATGATAAATGGTAGGTCCCTCGTATGCGGGGCCTTTTGGGTTGGTACCATAGTTTCATTTAATTTTGCCGTCAAGCAGCATTGTGTAACATCTCTTTAATTATAATAATCAAGGTTTCATGGTATCTAGAGTAAATACACATAGATATATCTACAGTCAATTATACCAAAACAATGCCATTGCTGGAATTTAATAAATAAATGCAGACAAGTCACACACATAGTCCTGACCCCACACTAGGTTAAACCTGTATCCTGTGATTTTTATTATCTAATTTTTGCAATAAAATTTACAAACTTACAGTGCTACAATAAGAATTATGTGATTTAGCAATCTTATTATCCTATTAAGTGCTAAGCCAGGGCCCCTATTCTATAATTCCGAAGCTAAGTAACGAAGTTTGGAACATAAATAGAGTGAAGTAGGTACATAGAATAGCCATTACAATAATATTTTTGATATAAATTACTACCACAAAGATTAATTTGTATGTAAAAACATATATCAAAATTGATCATTTTTTGCTGTTTCCTAGAATATGTTTGTTTAAGTGATAAAAAAGAATTAAAAATACATAAAATGTTCAACTTAACATGTTGCAATAATAAAACATATTTCCTTTTATAAAACATGTTTTTATTAACTGCTTTATTTTAGTCGTGACAGTATTTTAAATTAGGAATATTATTATTGTGATGGATATTCTGTATTACGTCTACGTTTTCGAACTTCGTCGCTTGGTATCGTTTTATAGAATAGGGGCCCAGATTAATTTCTATATTCATATAACATTGGAAAAAAAATAATATTATTGAGTAACCTTCATCATGGGACTGTAATCTGTATACTTATACATAAGCATTATAGTTTATGAAAGCCTTAAATGTACATGTTTTCTAAGGGTAGAAAGTAGGAAAACAAAATTACTAGGTATTATGAAACTTACATCCAAGTTTTGAAAGCCTACTCAAAGGTTGGCTGTCTAACAGTTACTCATTTTCAAACAATATTGACAGAAAATAGGGATTTCACATATTATTTATCATGATCTTAAAGGCTTCAGAGACTGTTTTCAGTATCTGGACATTAACCCTGTAGGGCCCTACAATATTGGTGAGCAGAGAGGTAACTTTCTTTCAGATTGTGACTTTTGTGTTTGAATGTGTCATATTTTATTTCATAAGTAGCATTTACTCCGATTTGGTGAACACATGCTTACCCCCATATTCACCCATATTCATAAACTTTATTATAAGACCTCATAATGCGTGCAAACACATAATGATGATTTCGGTGCACATCACTAGTTAGTTTTTGAAGTTACATTAAAACAGACTAATCATGTACACAGAATTAGCAAAGAGCTTACTTAAGTTTTGTTTGCTAATATAGGCCTTGGCTATATGCAAAAAATCTTAAATACATTTTATCAGGGTTCGAAAATATCCGATATTTATTATAAATATCAAAATATCGGATATTTATGATATATATCCGATATATATCAAGTTTGATATATATCCATTTTGTATGAAAGCCATATTATTATTTTATTGTATTATTTATGAATACTGTTTGCATATGTGTTACATACACAGACTAAAATTATAAAATAAAAAACTCGTGTTTGGATAAGGCAAAATCAACTAAAAACCATAAACTCTTCTTTTAGGGCAGAAGTGTTGCCATTTATGGATTAGAACTTACCATTAGAGAGTATGTTTTAACACTACTCCCACGCCATCTATATTTGGGAAGTAGAAATACAGTAACAAACTCTAAAAATTACTTAATAACATTAATTTTTTAAACCATTTTTGTATTGCAATATAATATAAAAAAAAATATTGATATATATCGTCAAACCCGGCTTGATATATATCGGATATATATCGGATATATATCATGATATATATCCATTGATATATATCCTCAAACCCTGCATTTTATATTATGCAAACCAATTAGACCATTTAGATATAAGTGTATTATATTAGTGCAGCAGGTGAATATCTGGCTTTAAAAGGAAAAGCTGCATGTTCAATCCTCATTCCCCGCAACAAGACAAATGTTTGTGTGATCTACAAGTATTTGTTTAGGGTATCGGTGTTGTGGGACCATAAGTTTCTTGTAGGTCCTGATACACACAATAAAAGTTAATTTAGTGGACTATGAGTGTGACTGTTGGGTGTATTATTTATTACATTCAAGAACAACATTTAAATGAACTCTGCTGGGCATAAAGTTATAGATTTCTTTAGTTAGTGATTAGTTTGTTTTTGTTTAGTGTCAAAATTGAACCTATATAGAAATGGTCCATATGTTCCTACACACTATGGAGCTTCAAGTAAGGTCAGTGAATAAGGAGGGGTGTTAGTGTATTTGTTATACAAACTTTTGATTCAATTTGATTATGAGCTATGTTGGTAGATGATATTACAGAACTCACATTATGCATATTAGAAAAATAAAATCCATTTTTTTTATTTATGAGTTCGTATTAGCATATAAGAGCAAATAATCAGTGTGCACATATTTCAGATAATTTGACTGACAAACAATATGGTTGGACATACTCAAAACACCATCAAGTAGATATTGAAGTTTTAATAAATGAAATAAAGTTGTATATTATCACACACAAAATGCTTAATTTTACGAAAAAAGCTACGTAATAAATTCAATTTTAAGAGAAAAGCACATAACATACTCAATTTTAAGAAAACTTTTAATTTATTACATTTTCAGTTACTAGGTGGGTACCAAATATTGATTCCACATTATACAGGGTTATTTTTAAAACACCAGCAACCTCGCAGGGGTAGATACCTAAGGTTATAAGCTACTACTTTTGTTCTACGACTTTTGATAATTTGTTAGATTTTATTTTCATACAAAAATAAGTATTCATTTAATTTCCGTCTTGAATGTTACCTACACGCATCGCAGATTACGTAAGCAAACACGCGAAGCGTGGGGAACCGGGCTAGCGTTGAAGGTCATCGCCCGAGCCAGCTGAGCGGCTTCTTTGAGTCGCGCGCGCACGCCGAACGCTACGAAGAAAAATACGACACAACAAAAACTTGTAAAATCATTTTTTTTTAAATATATTGAGTTATATACAAACTCGTAGAACAAAAGTTGTTCCGTATGGGGTCAGCTATCTGGTCCTGCGAGGTTGCTGGTGTTTTAAAATTAACCCTGTATATCCTTAATAGTATCATAGAGGTTGGTAGACAGAAGTTCAGTTATATAAATGAAAATAAAATAATACCACAATATGTGTATAAAATAATACCAAAATATGCTTGTCATGATGGAGCCAGAGAAACACCAGTAGGAGGATGAGTATACTGAGTATTACTAAATTAAATTATTTAGCTCTATAGGCATTTCATGTCTATGACTCATCACAGATCAGCTGTGAGCTTTCCCTCACACAATAACAATGTCAAACATGTTATTAGAAGACTTACATAATATTTATTTATGAACACCTATCAAATGATCTCTTACTGCAGTTATTTTGTCCACAAATTGAGTATAATGATGGCCAAAAACAAATGGTGTTATAAAACTACTGAGTGGCCGGGCTATATTACATGGATCACCCACAAGCACTTTTATATGATTATTTGTTGTTAAACTATCCATAACTACTTACCATCCCTATATTCATCTCTAACATCTATGTAAGCGTATTCGAGAGCCGATCCCTTCTTTGGGTCCTCAACCCCTTGTAATTTTGCTATTAATGTCGTTTTACCAGTCTCATTGTCGCCCAACACGAGAACATTTTTATTTGAAGGTAGTTTTGTATTGCCTTGATTCTGCACTTCTTCTAATATAGCGGACCTGTAACACAAGCAGAATATGACCGAGCGCACATCAATCAATCGCTAGGTTGGCCCGGATATGAAAACCTTGCAAAATGCACTGAATGACGTCGTGTGAGATCATTACGCGTTTATTTCACACACAAAGGTGTAACGTCGCCACCAGGTCACATATTTCTCAGGTAAGCTTGCAATCACGTAGGTGTGACACATTGGTTCCCCCTATATGGGGATTGTATGTTGCCCATAAAACTAACTGTGGACTATTACCATAGGTTGTCCTTGCCGTCGCCGTTTTCCTTCTTTTTTGATTTAAGCCCATTAGCCTGGCCGTTTGTCTCCATTCTTCAGGAATTTTAGAAGATAACAACGGCACAGAAAGGCTTTTTCGTTTTCGTTTCTTCTGCCGTTCATACGTCACTCACGATGATGTCGGTGTTGCTGTGACAGATATTCAGTTGTAAAACGTAGACAGACATCGATTTTATTATGTCTTAAATAGACTATAACACCTTATTTTATAGGGGAAAAATATGTATAGGAAAAAACTTGGAACCAAAGTATGTATACATCAATGATAATATACAATTTGCACCATTGTTAAAAAAAAAACAAAGAATATAAAGGAAAGTAAAAGCTAATTGCAAATCTTTTAATTCAATAGCAACACTTAGGCTTATTTTCTTAATAATTGAATACGTCAAAGAAAGTTGATCAGTGGGCTGCTAAATACATTAAGAAATACAAATTATTGTTTAGAAAAATAAGTAATTATGATTAAAGTTACAGTCAACCTGGGTATCTTTGGCTCACTTTAGAGGTAATTTATAGCAGTACGGATTTACTTTTATTGTTATTTGTCCTAAATGAGTGTTTCTAGTGGGATATTGGCCTCTATAATCTAAATTCCTGTGTTATTTATCAAAAAGATAAATAAAAGACCTTTAAATTACCAAAAATTTGGTGAGCCAAAGTTACACTGACATTTGGGTAACATTAATAAGTATGAGGAGTTGATGAAGAAAATCTCTAATTTATGTAGTTTTTTTTACTCCTCGGTAAGATTAGCTTGTCATATTGATAAAAAAAATACATTTCGTTTATATCACTATCTCCTTTTTAGTGGCAACGTAGGGTTGCCATATTAATACAATATTAAACTGCCTGGTTTATCGAAATCAACTTCTATTTTATGGACCTCTTAAATCAAGTTATTATTGTATTAATCAGGTTTTGATGTACTTATAATTATTGAGCAATGCCTAAAATAATAAAACAAACTCAATCACATATAAAAAGAAACATAATATCGGCTCTCAATTCCCCGATACCATGTATAGAAATTGATCATCAATCGCTTAAGAATCGCCTCGTTTTGTGATTTTAGATCCTCCAAATCGACTAACTATATTTCGAGGGTGACAATTAAATATGTCAAGCTTTGATGGCCACTTCCACCCTTCAAAACTTTTTTGCATAATTGAAATTTTCACGCATTGTCTGTCCTCGCTCCGAGCTAATGTTACCCCAAATGGACTGAAAATGAAACGGCTCGAAGATTAATTAAAGATTTTTTAAAAAATCTATCAATATCGCTGGATATTTCAGTGTTATTACATAAAAAACATATGATTCTTCAACATAAAACTGAACTCGCCTTCTGTAGTTCTTCTGTAGTAATTGCTATACACAACTTTTTGGCAAGTATATTTCTAACTCTGTTTACCGCCCAAATTTTGAATGGTGAGAAAAAAATATATATTTGATAAATATCAATTGTCACTGCAGGTTTCGTTTAAAAACACTTTTTACTTTCATAAATTAAACAACTTATTATTATACAGTGTATCAGTAAGAAGAGAAAAAATTAAACGTTCAAATACAAGTTAGTGAGTCAATGTTACATTGAAAGCTTAAGTTACCCAGGTTGACTGTACATATTCCATTAAACATTTATATTTAAATAAATATGACGAGACGGCTTTAAAATTATTTTCTAATTTCATTATTCTCGGGTAACTTTATGGAAAATTTTATTATGATAAATATGCATGTCTATAATTTATTGCTTTTAATATTTAATAAATAAATCATATAAGTATAACAATAAATTATATATATTTTCATCCCGAATAAGCATTCTGTAGACATTTAACATCATAAACTATGATGAAAAAAAAGTCATACAGCTAGGGATGTCGCTGGTATCAAAACATATCGATATTTATGTCGATTTTATACTATTATGTAATTGAATTATGAAATAATTTATGAATAAAATGTATAAAATATGTATGTAATTCCCAGGTTGGGCAATTGTAATTTGTCTTTAAGTTTTCGTTACCCAATTACGCATGAATTGCCCTGTATTGGATTTGGGCCCGGTATGATAGGCTCGCCTCCTATCACATCATGAGACGAAGATAAGCTCGGTGAAATATCTAGTTGTACCTTTGCATAGCCTAGGTATTTATAATGATAATGAATAATACTAGTTATATATTATACACATCGAACTGCAGGGCACGGGTCTCTTCTGCTAAAAGAGAGTGGTTAGACTTTATCCACGCTGACATAATTCGGGTTGGCAGTCTTCACAAACATTCCAATTTTTTTAAGATAACTTTCAGGTATACAAAGTCCCTCATGATATTTCCTTCATCGTTCAAGCTAGCGAAAATTAACAAACAATACTGCTGGTTTAAAACCTGCGAGTTTCGTTTCGATAGTCCGTACTACCCACCGATAAGTATTCATTGTATAAATTATATATGTATAACTTATTGTATATATAATTATGTATTTTGAAGTGTTATGCCTAGCACAGATCACAATTCTCAGTATTTTGTATGTACTGGGTGTTGTTTTAGTAATCAGGCAATTAATTATTTAAAATCAAACATAGTTCTCTCAGAGAATACATTATAGACAATATAGATTACGGCTCAGAGTTATAACTTAGTTTAAAAAATAGAAGCTTGTAGCGAAAATTCTATTCACTACCTTTATAATTCTAACTTGTTCTTTTTAATTCTAATGACTACACTTGGGTTAAAAATATCTTCTCTGCTATAACTTCAATACACGATATTAATAAATGATAATGAAATGAAATGCTATTGAAATATCGATATTCTTTACATCCCTGGCCTGTCATTCCATAATCCGTATCTGAATTTTTACTGTCAAGTGTCAACAAAATTACACAGAACTTGGAAAATATTAATCGAAGGTCCAAGTAAAATAAGGAATAACAAAAGTATTCAATTAAGTGCATTTATTGTGAATAGATATTATAGGTAAACCAAGATGTTTAGAAAGCCGAAGCCAGCGAAGAAAGGGAACTTGTCGCAGGTGAGTCATTTCATTATTTGTTTGGCATACACGCTTCGTCCGGATTTATTAGTGTTACTGTAACTAATGATTCACTTTATTCATCAAGTCTCATTACTTCTGATAGAGCTTAATACGGATGTAGGGTCTTAGACAAACACTCAGGCAAATATAAATCAGCTGATTTTATTTTTGTAAACAAAGAACGCTTTGTACTTGTTCTTAAAATAAATATCACATTATCTAACGGCCGCATTTTTATTACTTCATAAAAATTGTGTTTACGGACATTTTTGTTTGTCCATTTCTGTTTTTAAAATTTGACTGTAAAGAGAAGTGTTAAGAGCTTGACCCTTTTTTTCTGTCTGTGGCAAACAGGACACAAGAACTAGTTTATTTATTCACAAAATAAAAAAAACCCAAAAAAGCTTTTTGGAACGAAGTTCCTTACGGCAGGCTTGGAGGGGATAGGGATTGATAGTAAAACCTTAAGAAAAATGCGTGGAATAAAAACCGTTAAATGAGACTTTTTTTAACTTAATTTGATATCTAGCACACAAAGTTAAAGTCGAAATTCCGTTAATAAAACAGATGGTTGTGAAACTTATGACATTTGGAAATGTAGACACGGTTTGAAATTTGAATTTGAATTTTTGATTATAGAACACGGCCTTCCGTTATTTTTAAGTTGATAAAAAATGCTATACAATAGCTTTACCGCGGCAGTCTCCGAGTGCCACACGTCTTTTTTTTATTTCTATTTTTCTATTCTATTTCTATGTAATTTTATGTTGTCAAACAAAAATAAAGAGACCTATTTTGTTATTTCAGTTGATAATTTGAATTTTTTGCAATTTGTGTCGATTCTACATTAGCCGAAGCTGCTGCTCAATCTAAGCTGACCTCAATCTAACCGCATGACAAAGATGAGATTGACGATGGAGCGAGCTTACCCAGAATACTTACTAATTATACTTTACATGAGTATCTAAAACACGTTCCATGGTTCCATGTTTAATTATCTTTAATACATGAACATGTATATTGCAAATATAATATCATTAATTGTTAATAATTGCATAGTGCAATAAATTGAAATTGAAGGGGTGCCTATACAAATGGTCCAATTTTAATGCATTTTTTATTTGAAAGCTGGTCTTATGGTTCTTAACTGTGTTCCAAAAAAATGGATGCATGAATGGTCTGGCTTGACCAGGTTGTTAACACTGTCTCGATGAAGCAATTAGGCAGGCTGGCATTATTGTAGGAATCTATAATAGATGCATTATCTCTTATTAGTCAAAACTATTCTTGGATGGCACTGTGTGAGATGTAGTGTGAAAGGGTTTAACAACCACGAAATGGAAAGACTTTTAAGGCATCACAACTAAAAAGGTAAACATAGAATTATAGCACTTAAAATCGATTTTATTCATTATTATTGTCTTCATAGTTCGGACTGCTGGACATCCCAGATATGGACGATGGTGATGACGAACCGCTAGACATGTCTGACGACGACATGGATCTGGAGGCAGAGTTGGCGGCGATCAGCGGTGGTGGTGGCAGGAGGAAACCCCGGAAACCTGCGCCAGTACCCACAGCCAATCTGGATGCTATGATCGCTGCGAGTTTGAAAGATATACCTTCTGACGAAGATGTTTCAGGTGAGCATTACTACTACTACTAGGGATTTGTACCCAAAGGCTAAGAATTCATGGAGTGACTTTTTACTCACTCCCTCCTCCTCCTCACACCCTCTTACCCATTTCAATCTGGACTATACTCGTCTGAACAGCTTTTATATTGCAGCTGAAAACTTTTTACCCTCGCCCTTCGTGGTTTCGGGCTCGTGGCCTATGTAAAATGCGGCACTGTTGCTCGAGGCGGCCACAGGGCCAGTGGGGTAGTTTTTATTATTGTAAACAGTTTTGATGTTTCCATCCTAGGAGACGATGATGATCCGGACCTCCTCAGTGAGTTAAAAGAGCTAGCCCTGGATGACGAGAGTCCCCCCGTGCCCCCTCCGCGCGTGTCTCGCCCCGCGCCCGCGCCCCCCTCCGCCGCGCACACTGCCGAGACCAGTACAGTCAGTCTGCTGCAGGACAGGATATCCAACTACACGTTAGCCGAACAGAAGGCTAAGGAGAATGGCGAGAGCGGCCGCGCTAGAAGGTACTGCCATATTTTTTCATATTCCGAGTGGCGATTTGTTTGTCACATTTAATGATACAGCAGCTAAAACTGGTTGATATAAGTTTGTTCAAAGAATAAAATAAACATTTATACCATAAATAAAAAAATGCAACTTTCAAACAAAATAAATATCTTAATAATCGCCACGAAATCAAACATCGCAGTTAAATATTAGTTCGCTGACCTGTAAAAGCGGCAACATCGCAGCGATAGATACTTTTCCAACGCATGTCCGCGACGTCATAATATGCGCAGTATGAGGCAACGACGGTAAAGAGATCCCTCTCCGAAGAGGGAAGAAGCATTTATACAGGTCGGCATGATCCTGGTGACCACCGATGAACTCATTGTTTGTCGGTGGTCGTTAGTTTTTTAGCCTGCACTACGCTTGCCATCAGGTGTAGTGCAGGCACTTTGCCGTGCTCGAATAAAAAAAAAAGAGGAGGCCTGTGCTCAGCTGTGAGACGTGTGTAATAATACGGTGCTGATATTTATTTTTTATTTGTTTTTCTGTGATAATGATTGCAAAGATGACATCAAGGTTATCATCATATTTTTTTCGTGTCATGTGTCAGCTATGTAAGATTATTAGAAATAAAGTCTCCAATGAGTTAATAGTTAGAAACATAATATTAACAGATTTGCTCGCGGCCTTCGTACACTCAACGACTTATTAAAACAAGCCAAGGCTGGCAAACCCGTGAACGACGAAGACATTCCGCCTCCGGTGCCACTAGGCAAACCTGCTGATGTGCCACCGCCTGTGGCCCAAGCTCCTGAGGCCCCTGAAGCGCCTCTCATAGATCTTGAACCGCCCGAGGACCCTCCAAGTTTGCCTGAACCTAAGGAACCGCCTCCACCACCGCCGGTCGAAGCTGCGTTGCCTCCAGAAAGGCAGGCGAAGTTGGATGGGATTCTGAGTAAGTATATGATGGCTAATGAATGTTTGGTTTTTTGTTTACATTTTTCATACAAAGATTTGTCTACAGCATGAATGGGCTGACTCGAGCGGGTAGTTACCACTGTCTCACAGAAAACCGATGTAAAGTAGCGGCTTTCTGCTGCGTTTCGTACGGTGAGTGAGATATCCGGAAGCCCAAATCCCCTCCCCTTCCCAATCCCTAATTATCCCTTTCCTTTAAGGTTGGCAATGCCCCCATGATTCTTCTGGTGGTGGGGGTACATGGGCGGTGGCGGTACCTTACCATCAGGTGACCCACTTGCTCGTTTGCCGGCCTATGCTATAAAAAAATAAAGATCCTGCTTGCGTTAGACATAGGCAGGGCTTTCTCAGGCCGATGTGAGCCTCTGGGGTAACAATTTGGGGCCCTTTATAAGTAAAAAAAAAAAATCTTTTTCTATAATTTTCTTTTAATATGTTTCAATTCTCAACCGAAGTGTATAGACTGGCATTCACAAAAATCATATTTACTTATTTGAACGGTCAGCCAATTACAAGTCAAACTACATACGTCATATTCTCGGAACCCATGCGACCTTGGTACTTTTTGGCAGAACTGGGTTTAATTAAAATGCTATCGCTTTCGTATTCGTATACATACCTATTCATTTACGTCCGTGAACCCTAAAGGGGTAGGCAGAGGTGTAACCAGTACACCCACATTTCGCCGAGCCCATTTCGGTCCCATGATGTGATACGGGGCGAGCTTATCGCTATACCGGGCACAATTCCAGACTCCGGGCTGATACTGAGCGTTTCTCGATAGAACTCAAAATTTACTCGACCAGGGATCGAACCCGAGATCTCAGCACAGCAGCCGTAACTGTGTAATACAACTGCGCCAACGAGGCAGTCGCTACGCTTATTGTAATTTACGTGCCGTCTATAGGTTTTTTTCATAGCATAGGGCGGCAAACGAGCAAGTGGGTCACCTCATGGTAAGTGATCTCCATCGCCCATGTACGCCTACAACACTAGAATAATCATGGACGCGTTGCCGACCTTAAAGGAAAGGGATAATTAGGGATTGGGAAGAGGAGGGGGATTTGGGCCTCCGGATATCGCACTCACCGTACGAAACGCAGCAGCAAGCCGCGACTTTAACGCCGTGTTAACGACCCGGTCGAGCCGGCCCATTCATGCTGTAGACAAAACTGTCTACAGCGTGACTCTACCACTCACGAATATTAATTATTTAGCTAAACAAACTCTTTGCAGGACGTCAAGCGGAATTCAAAGCTGCAGCGCTTCATTGCAAAAGGTCCGGGGACAAGACCTTGGCCCTCGAGTACCTCAAGACTGTGAAACAGTTTGACATGCTGGTGTCGGCGTTTAAGACGACCGAGGAGGGCATGGACTTCGATCTGGCTGATCTTCCGACCTTGGAGACTGTGGCTGCTGCGGTCAGGACGCCCAAAACTGAGGACGTCACACAGAAAGCTGAAGGTCAGTGGGTTGTAGTGGCGAGTGGGTGGCGAAGTATGGATGACGTATATTTACAAGTTGGGAGGCCCCTCGTATGGAGAGCTATGCTCGGTGTTTCTATACGTGATCAAATCAGAAATGAGGAGATCCGTAGAAGAACGAAAGTCAACAACATAGCCCAGCGGATTAGCAAGCTCAAGTGGCAGTGGGCAGGCCACATAGCTCGCAGAACTGATAACTGATGGGGCAGAAGGTTCTGGAATGGAGGCCACCTACTGGCAAGCGCAGCGTTGGACGTCCGCCTACAAGGTGGACAGACGACCTGATGAAGGAAGAAGTCGCTGGATGCAGGCCGCTTCCAACAGGTCGGTCTGGAAATCTTTGGGTGAGGCCTATGTTCAGCAGGGGACGTCTTGTAGCTGATGATGATGATGATGATGATGAGGTCCCTCGTATGCGAGAGGCCGTCTGGGATGGTACCACCGCTTTGTCTATTTTTACCGTCAAGCAACAGTGTGTAAGTACTGTTGTGTTTCGGTTTGAAGGACAATGAAGCCAGTGAAATTACTGGGCATTATGAGACTTAACATCTTATGTCTCGGGATGACGAGCGCAGTTCACTGCCAAGCAGTGGTTTGTAATTCAAAGTTCTATGTGGTGTTGCTTCTGTATATGGGCAGGCGCATGGCATCATGGCGCTTACCGTCAGGCGAGCGCCTTGCTCGTCTCGTCATTGAATCAAATAAAAAGAAAATTAATCTTCTCCCCGTCTTTAAATAGACATGTTAGCATTCTTAGATCACTGAGGTTGACTGATCAGTGTCAACAAAATGTATGCCATTGTCGATACCGACTTATTAAAGATTAGTGGTGGATGTGTTGGCGTGATAGACTTTATTTTATGTATTTAAATTTTTTATTTCCCATAGTGAAGTTATAGAGAACTTAAGATAGTCATCTATTTATATATGCTTTTAAAACATTGTTATAATTATAATTTTAGTTGAATAAAGTAGTCAATATTATTAGTCTTAACTATAACTGCTATTATGGTGCAATCTAGCCTTAGTGTTTTGAGTGGGTTTTATTTTTGTTGTATATTTTTGTTTTAAGTATGTGAAATGATATGAATATTTTGATTGTCAGAGCCAACTCCCGCGCCTGCCGAGCCCGCTCCTCTGGTCACAGCGTCATCGTTAGACGAAGCTCTCAGGCAAAGATTGGCTTATTTTCAGGTATGTAATAAAGCATATTAATACAAAAACTGCAGTGGGATATGGGCAGGTGGAAAAGAGATTAATTAAATATAGATAAAGAAATAGAGATATAGATAAATTAAATTAAGATAGATGTATCCCACTTACTATTATAAATATTATAGAATGTTTGTGAGTTTGGGCATTTCGTCAATCACGCCTTAACGGCTGAACGGTTTTGGATAAGATTTGGCGTACAGGTAGCCCTAGACTTGGATTAGGACATGGGCAACTTTTAATTTCGAAAAATTATCTTAATCTGATTAATTAATTATATTAATCTGAAATAAATTTTTCAAACTGTGTCAAATTTACACAAATATTGTCCGATCTGGCGATTGAACGATCGGGCTGCTATTAAATCATATTTTAGTGATATGTTTTAGTGGTAGAGCCACACTGTAGACAATTTTGTCTACCATCATAAAATGGTCGGCTGGACCGGGTTGTTACCAATGTGTCATAGAAATCTGACGTGATATAGCAGCTTGCAGCGCTTCTTTCTTTGATTGAAATATCCCCTCCCTTTCTCGATCCCTTATTTATCACTTTCCTGTAAGGTCCGTAACGCGTCTATAATTTATGTGGGTAGAAAAAAAAATCCCCTCAGCATCGGGGCAGGATTTGTACATAATAAAAAAGAGAATTTTTCAAAAGAATAAAAAAAAATTACACAGCATTTTAAGGTGGCCAACTCGTTTTTTCTTCGATCCTCCCTAATAAAGATGGATGTCGATATGCGGTGGAGGTCACTCCATCAGATGACCCCCTTGCTCGTTCAGCGGATTATAAAAAAAATGAAATTCTAATAGCAACAAGAAGTGAAGGCGAAAGAGGACGGCAACTCGTCGAAGGCCCGTCGTATGGGACGCATTGTGAAACAATACGCGGACGCAGTGCGGGCCAACGCGGCCGGCAAACCGATAGCGACCGACGACTTACCCACACCGCCTGGGTACGCTCCACTGCCTACCGAGGGGGTAAGTGGTTACAGATATTACAACGTATCTATAATAATACCTCTGTCTTACTTTTCTTTCTGATGGTGGGGTTAGTTTTGCTCGTATTTATTTTGAATTTCGCTTTCTATAGGTCTGAATGATGTAACGAGCGGGCTGTTCGTCAGATGGTAAGCGCCACGCCTGCCCATGAATACAAGCAACACCACGCAGAACTTTGAATTACAAAGCATTGTTCTGCGTCCGTCAGCCCGAGAAATAAATTGTCAAGTCCCATAATGCCCAGTAACTTCATTGCCTTCAATTGCCTTCCAATCGAAACCCAGTTGTGCTTACGCTACTGTTTGGTGGCATAAATAGACAAAGCGATGGTACGAACCCAGTAGAGCTAGCATACGAGGGATCTATTACTTTATAAATACCACATAGCCCTAAACTGACGATTAACATGTTGACAGGGTGAACCATCAACCGTTCCCGCCCCCGCCCCCCGTCCCCCGGCGCCGTCCCCCGCGTCCCCCTCCCCGCGCCCCACTCCCCGCGCCGCCCCCACCGCCCCTGCTGCCGGTCGGTACGAGAAGCAACTGGCCTTCCTGCTGCAGCGGCAAAAACTGTTCAAGGAGGCCGCGTTGAAAGCCAAGCGGGAAGGTATGTACTTGTTAAATATTAGTAGGTACATTTTGATATTGATCGGGTTCGTAGGACCAACATTTTTTTATATCTTCACTCGGTAAAGTTATTGAACCTTATTTTTAATACAATACAGTTCAAACATAATGTCAAGAAACAGGTTTCTCGACGGTTGGCAAAATTATGCCAGCTTGAAGTTACTGGATATACACTGGCTGATCCAAAAACGCGACTCGCCTGAACGAGTCACTATGGCAAATTTTTCACCATATGTACGGTGGTTGCGATACAAACGGGTACAAAAATATAAACGATAGCCAAATGGCTATCGTTTATATCAACTACTATGGCTTATGTATAACTATTTCTATATACCTATTGGTCAGGGGTCCCTCGGCTAGCTGATCCACTTGATCATACCTATTGGAAGGAGGGGCTTCCAATGGGTATCGATAACGAGGTCATAAGAATGATTACTAACCAGCTGATTTTTTTGTTTTTACTTAGTTAATATTTATATAATTTAACTGTCATATTGTCCTACAAAGAAAATAATAATTTTTTGAGTATCATCAAATCGAAATATTCTATCCTTGCTACCTCTGTTAGCTACCACAATAGAGAATTTTCGCATAGGGAATTGTTGGTCGTCTCATCGAAACGAAGCTACTCACGGAAAATGAGCTTGATAGTAATCAAGTGGATCAGCTAGCCGAGGGACCCCTGACCATATATAATTTGAATCGAAATTATTTTAAAATTTTGGCTTTGTGTTTAAAGTTCATACTTTAAATAAGCGATCCAAGTAGAAAGATCATATCAGATCGAAACGAAAACCCGATATTTAAATAGAATATAATCCGATACTTAAATATTTGTCCAAATATAATTCTATTTTGCACTACATACACTTATACAATGTAACTAATCTCTTCTTTCATAAAGATAATTTAACATTATCCTACTATTATTACAAATGTGAAAGTTTTGATTGTTAATTTGAAACTTTGTAAATCAATCACGCTTTAACGTCTCAACGGTTTTGGATGAAATTTAGCACATAGGTAGACTATGTATGACCTGGGTTAGGACATAGGCTATTTAATATCACGCGGGCAAAACCGCGACCAGTGTGTAACTATTGTGTATGGCAATATTTTCATCAAATTCTTATGCGAAAATATAGCATTGTATAATTCCACTGTGCGTTGAGGTTTGTAAAGCAATAACACTATGTAATATCCTAGGTGACACCCAACAAGCTCTGGAATACCTGAAAGCCGCAAAGGGTTTCGACACAGTAATCGAAGCTGCGAAAGGAGGGCTCGCCGTCGATCTCAAGTCTCTGCCGCTCCCTCCGAAGGCCAAGGAGGATTTGGAACACACGTGAGTAGTTAGAAATAAAAAAAAGTGTGCGTCTCGGGACGCTCGACAGAAGTGATAAACTAATGTGGGTTAAAGTGAGAGAGGAGGAGGAGCCTGCCTACTGCTGCCGTATGCGTGAGAGAAATGGAAGCCAGACAGAGTGGCGCCGTAACGCGTTACGTTACGAAACGGTTTACCCTCCTATAAAAAGTTATCACTTCATTGGATTGTTCTGCACTGCACTGCACTGCACTACAGTCCGGTCAACGCCCTGTCAAAGTTCTGTCACAGTGCTGTCAAAGTCCTGTCAAAGCCCTGTCAAAGTCCGGTCAAAGCTGTGTGACGAAGTTCCAGGGAGGTCGGCTAACGCTGGCTGGGCAACTGGCCCGCGTGACGTCTCACGGAATGTTCTTGAATATTCTCGAACCTTTCGTTGATCGATAGACCGCTCGCGTTACGGAACGAATCGGTTCACCCTCCCATAATAAGTTATCACTTCAAAAATAGACAAGACATGACTGAATACTTGACCGTCGGTCATAAAGTTGCGGTTTGCTGTTGCGTTTCGTACGGTGAGTAAGATATCGGGAGGCTCAAATCACTCCCCCTTCCCAATCTCTTAATTATCATTTCCCTTTAATATCGGCAACGCGCCTATGATTCATGGCGTACATGGGTGGTGAGGATCACTTACTATCAATTAATCCACTTACTCGTCTGCCGGCCTATGCTATAAAAAAGTCATAAAGCGATATTAACAGGAGGAGATAATTTTTTTTTCACTTTTATAAAAATTTAAAGCAGCGATAGCCTAGCGGGGAGTGGTATGGACTGTCGAGACGAAAGTTGCAGGTTCGAAACCAGCCCCAAGAGCATACACCACTGACTTTTCTAAGTTACGTGTATATTAATTGTTGATTATCGCTTGCTTTAACGGCGAAGGAAACATCGTAATGAAACCTGCGTACCTAAGAACTCGATAAGATTTTTCGAAGGTATGTGAAGTCTGCCAATCCGCATTAGGCCAGCGTGGTGGATTAAGGCCTAATCCCTCTCATTTAGTAGAGGAGGCCCGTGCTCAAAAGTGGACTTATATAATACAGGGCTAGTCAAAAAAGCCACGCGAGTTTGAGTGGTAGAGCCACGCTGTAGACAGTTTTGTCTATAGCATGAATGGGCTGGCTCGACCGGGTCATTACCACTGTCTCACAGAATACCAACGTAAAGTAGCGGCTTGCTGCTGCGTTTCGTACGGTGAGTGAGATATCTGGAAGCCCAAATCCCCTCCCCTTCCCTATCCCTAATTATCCCTTTCCTTTAAGCTCAGCAACGCGCCCATGATTCTTCTGGTGGTGGGCGTACATGGGCGGTGGAGATCACTTATTATCAGTTGATCCACATACTCGTTTGCCGGTCTATGCTATAAAAAAAAAAATCGCATCTCATCACAGTTTCGACGTAGTGTCCGCCGAGGATTGCGGCGCTTCGGACGAAGTGCCGACGGTTGATGCGGAGGACGAGGACGCGTTATCTCGTCTCGCGAGCCAGCTCACCGCGCAGCTGAAGCTGTGTCTCTCCAGTCGCGAGCACAACCGCGCCGTGGGCAACGTGGCCGAGGCCAACCGGTTCGAACATCTCGCCGCCACCGTCAAACAGGACCTCGATGTAGTCGCCGTAGCTAAAAGGTGATTAAAACGTATAGACTTTATTATAAAATTGCTCCGTGGTATGTTAATCGATAAATCGTGTTGACTTTAACAGATTTCATTATCGATTTTAATCGTGGTATTAATATCGATTTTAATTGCGACAACGATATCGATACGTTTACCTCTTATTATATCATTGCTCCGTGGTATGTTTATCGATAAACCATTTTGATTTTAACAGTTTTTACCATCGATTTTGAACGTGATATCAATATTGATTTAAATTGCGTCAACAATATCGATTTTGATTTTCAGTTTAGGTTTTGGTATTTTATTCGGTTTTAAACTCTATTTAGATTTCGGCTTCCGCGTCGACGCAGATACAAACGTCTTATCACAACGTAATATAACTTGAAACTAAGTTTATATCAACAAGTTACTGTAGGTTACCATAGTAACTTGTCATAATTTAAATCGATGTTGATATCACGATCAAAATCGATGGTGAAGTTTGTCAATGTTTATCGAGTAAACAGGCCACCATGGGTTTATGTCATATAAGCACAGTTGTGTACTAAGGTTGAAACCAGTGAAATTATTATTTCTGCCGCCAAGCAACAGTGTGTAAGCACTGTTGCGCTTCGGTTTGAAGAGCATTGAAACCAATGAAATGACTGAGCATTATGAAAAAAACATCTTATGTCTCGGGTTGTCGAGCGTAGGTCAGTGCCATGCAGTGCTTTGTAATTCAAAGTTTTATGTGGTGTTGCTTCTGTTTATGGACAGGCGTGGCGCTTACCATCAGGCGAACGCCTTGCTCGTCTCATCATTCTATCAAATGAAAAAAACTGAGTAGATTTGAATAAGGCGTGCGACATGCTTGTCTCGTCATTAAAATTATCGACAATCGACAAAAATATCGACCTAAAAACTGTTGTCCCCAGTCTGGGTCAGGCCGTGCCCAAGTTCCACTACGAGTCGCGACAGTTCGCCGTGGTGAAGTGCAACACGGACCTCAACGAGAACGATCTCGAACTAACGGTCGTACGCGGCATCGCCTACAACGTGCCCAACCCGAAGGAGGTCGACACTTATGTCAAATTCGAGTTCCCGTACCCGCAGGTAAGGGGATCAAAAAAAATTGTATTAATAAGGTAACTGACCGGTCAGAGAAAGGCTCCAAACATTATCTGAGATTCGACAAACCACAAATCCCTGCCAAAGAATACCGATTCCTGCCCAGGATGATTCGCGAGGCATTAATAGTTTCGTTTCCATAGGTCTCTATAGGAAATCAATACCACGTTTTACTTTCCACTGTAATGTAATGTTACGCAATAAGTTAATAAACTCAAGAGTATAAAAATATTGCGCCATTTGTATTATAAAGTAGGCTATACATTCAGCACATTCGTAATAATTATGTTTAAATAAGTTTTCGACGAATATTACACCAGTGTATTATAAAGTAAGCTATGCCAATGTAACACATTCTTATAATATGTATAAATAAGTTTTTCGGCAATTAATTGAGGGACTTTAAATTAAAGGACTCTGAACAAGCAAGACATGTTTTAATTCAAGCCGCGCCATCACCAATTACTACACCACGTATGATGTCAAACAGTGGATGGTAATCGCTCTCGGCGGTTGTATAAAAAAAATACTAGCAGAAAATAAATAAAGTTATAAACAATAAATTAATAAAATAACTTTAAAACAATTACAGGATGCCCCAATAACAGATTCGACAGCGGTCGTGAAGAACACGAACAGTCCCGAATACAACGCGGTGTTCCCTCTCGCGATACATCGAGGCGCTCGGGCTTGTCTCAGGGTGTTCAAACGGCACGCCGTCAAACTGCAAGTCTACTCGAGAGGGTGAGTAAACACATCCTGTATACTGTACAGCGCTGTCAGGAATAGGGTATATAACTCGATTATTCAAATTATTTCAATCGATAAGTTTATGACTCGATTTGTCAAATTATTTCAATCGATAAGTTATTGACTCGATTTGTCAAATTATTTCAATCGATAAGTTATTGACTCGACTTGTCAAATTATTTCAATCGATAAGTTATTGACTCGATTTGTCAAATTATTTCAATCGATAAGTTATTGACTCGATTTGTCAAATTATTTCAATCGATAAGTTATTGACTCGATTTGTCAAATTATTTCAATCGATAAGTTATTGACTCGATTTGTCAAATTATTTCAATCGATAAGTTATTGACTCGATTTGTCAAATTATTTCAATCGATAAGTTATTGACTCGATTTGTCAAATTATTTCAATCGATAAGTTATTGACTCGATTTGTCAAATTATTTCAATCGATAAGTTATTGACTCGATTTGTCAAATTATTTCAATCGATAAGTTATTGACTCGATTTGTCAAATTATTTCAATCGATAAGTTATTGACTCGATTTGTCAAATTATTTCAATCGATAAGTTATTGACTCGATTTGTCAAATTATTTCAATCGATAAGTTATTGACTCGATTTGTCAAATTATTTCAATCGATAAGTCATTGACTAGATTTTTAAATAAGTTTAACCTATAAGTGCGTTTACTCAAATCTGATATCGATTTTACAAATCAGATCAAAAATAAATAAGTTGCAGCCATTGAAATCTCGTGGAAGGGGTGGTTGTCAAATGACCTGATGGTAAGTGATCTTCACCGCCCACGTTGTTGAACTTAAAGGAGAGATGATCAAGGGAATCGGATGGGGAAGGGCATTTGGGCCTCCGGTTGTCTCTCATACCGTATGAAATGCAACAGCAAGTTGTTACTTTAAGTCTGTTTTCTGTGACACAGCGGTAACACGCCGCGCCGGTCGGGTCGGCTTATTCCTTTATACAAAACAAGCAATAGCGCTTTACAAATACATTATTTGTGTATAGAAATGTGATTAGTGTAAATAAATAGATGCCCGTGTACAAGTCGGTAGTGGTAGTGGTAGCTTAGTGGTATGGTTGTAGCGGCGGTTGTGACGCGCTGGTGTGTTGCAGCGGGTGGTTCTCGCGGGATTCGATGCTCGGCGCGGTCACAGTCAAGCTGCAACCCCTCGAGACGCACGCCACGTTGCACGACTCTTACCCTGTGAGTTATCATTATATTACATCACTAGCTTTTGCCCGCGGCTCCGTCCGTGTCAGCGGCCCTTTACGGGATAAAAAGTATCCTATACCCTAATTCAGGTCATGGTCTATCTGTGTGCCACCTGTGTGTGTGTTTCATCAAAAACTGTTCAGCCATTAAGCGTGATTTACTAACAAACATTCACAAACACACAAACATCCAAATACAAAATTCCAAATAGGCACCTCGTATGCGAGAGGCCGTCTGGGTTGGTACCACCGCTTTGTCTTATACTGCCGCCAAGCAATAGTGTCTAAGCACTGTTGAGTCTCGGTTTAGAGGACATTGAGGTCGATGTAATTACTGGGCATTATGAGACTTAACATCTTATGTCTCGGGGTGGCGAGCGCAGTTCAGTGCCATGCAGCGCTTTGTAATTCAAAGTTCTGTGTGGTGTTGCTACCATCAGGCGAGCGCCATGCCCGTCTCTTCATTCAATCAAATAAAAAAAATAAAAACACTGTACTACTAACCAGCATGTGTTTTGATCATTGATTTGGTGTTTTTTTTAAGCTGATGGATGGACGTCGCCCCGCCGGCGGGTCTCTGGAAGTGAAGCTCAGAGTTCGAACCCCTTTACTGCATCCAGAAGTAGAGAACACCACGCATCGATGGTTGGTCATAGACAATTGATAAATAGAAGGTCGATAAATATCCATCATTGAATATGTTAGTAATGAGGTAATATATCGATAACAATTGAATCGTACGTTTGTATGTAATACAGTGGGTTTATATTAAGAAAATAATTTGATTATTTTATAAATTGGACAATGGCTGTCATTATCAGTCGCTTGTAAAGCGAATAATATCGATTTGTAATCGTATTCGTAATCGATATCGGTGTTTGCTATAGCATTCTTAAAATTTATATTAGGCAGGTTATCAAATTGGAATGTTACTGCAATGTATATCATACCATAGACACAGGGTAATTCTAGCGTTACCATAAACAATCGTCTTATAACATCGACAACGCAAATCTTGGCATGAGTTGAGTAGGTACCTCCTTTTTTGCGTCTTGTAAAATCCATCCAATGATTAACAATTTTGTGAAGGTCGTGCTCCATTTCCCTATGTCTATGCTTCATGCGAACTAGTGATGTGTCGAGATATCGATACAAATTGATAACTCGATTCAATCGGAAACATGTGTAAAATATATTAATATTCATAATCAAGATGTTGTAATGTTATAGGAATAAGTTTGTTGTTCATTTTGTAAATGTAATAATTTCATGATCTTTATTTTAGTTTAATTAGGATACAATATGTTATAAATAACTTTGTACTATATTTAATTTGATAAGTTAATGACATGCACTTTTTAATTTTAATCAATCACCAGCTATGAATAAAATTCTTGTTTTCATCTGAAAAGTATTTTTCGAGATTTTAGCAACGTTGAGTTACTTTTGCTAATAAAGACATTTTTATATTGTGGTACATTTAACGTGTGCTTTTAAAGTCACAAAGCAGTTGAAAGAAGGCAGGATATATGGCTTCAATCGGACTTTGTGGAATAAGCCATTATAGCTTTTGTGAGTGGTAGAGCCACGCTGTAGACAGTTAGTCTACAACATGAATGGGCCGGCACGACCGCGTCGTTACCACTATCTCACAGAGAAAAACGACGTAAAGTAGCAGCCTCCTGCTGCATTTTGTACGGTGAGTGAGATATCCGGAGACCCAAATCTCCCTCCCCTTCCCAATCCTTTAAGTATCCCTTCCCATTAAGGTCGGCAATGCGCTTATTCTTCTAGTATTGTAGGTATACATGGGCGGTGGGTCACTTATCATGTGGTGACCCACTTGCACGTTTGTCCATCTTTGCTATACAAAAAGTTTTATTTCTGCAGTTTTAGATTTTTGCACAGCGTGCCTACGCTTGCTTAATATATTGTAAAGCTATTGTACAAGTCGAATTCAAGTGTTTTTAAAGCAAGGTAACATGTACCCATATGTCATCGTATACACGTACAAGTGTGTCATCTGATGGTATGTGATCCACACTGCCCATGAACCAGGGACCGAAAACTCCTATAAATTACGGTACCGGTATCGAAGAATTTGGGTTATTTTTATGATTTAGGTTGCCGCTGTCTGGGCAAGCAAAATAAACAAAAATGTACCTCTGTTCTAGGTTGCCATTTTAATAACGGTAACCTAAAATGACCATAATACACACAGAGGTACCTATTGCCCGTCCTTTATCTTATGCCGACGTGTAAGATAGAGGTAATGATTATTTCGGTAACCGGTATTAATACTCCAATGCTAACAATAAAAGTCCGGAACAAATTGTATTCCACACTTATTTGTGTTCAATGTAGCCCTATATGGTTTTAAACGGAGAAAGTTTCGTCCAAATTAAATAAAAATGTTTACGTGAATCCCGGCACACAAAGTACAATTTATTTCTAAAGCCTGCACTACATTACTCGAAGTAGATCGAATACGATAGAGTAGAACGTCCGTTCGCTTCGTGCAACCTCGGCTCGCCTCGAGCGACTTCCAGTCGTCGGTTTTTACGCCCGAGTCAAAGCACTCGAAGTGTCCCGAAGTTCGAACACGAAGCGTCCTCGCGAGGTTGCACGAGTGTGTGGTCACATAGTTCGGACTTCGGTCAATTTCGAAGAGTACTTCGTCGAGGTAACTTCCCGAGTAGTGTAGTGCAGGCTTAAGTTTCATAAATTTGAAGATTCTCTATCTTCGCTGTATCATGTACACACACAAAATATAACAGCAACGTAGTAATATAATGGATGGAATAACACTTCAACCCAAATTAAGTAAAAATTAAGATCAATTAAGTCAATTTTATTTGGCTAAATTCAATATCTTAAATCAATAATTTAAAGTTCTATTTTGTATAATTGTATGTAGGAAATGTTTTTTTTTGTAAAATACGAAATTTAACCTACATAAAACTAATAAATTTAGTAAAATAAAATAAATTTTTACTTGATGTGAGTTGAAATTTTATTCCATATTTGCGTCCATATGTAAAAGTGTGCTAATTTCGACTTATGGCTTGCGTTTAAAACAAATTAGTGCTTACGTTGGTTAGAAGACAAGACAGATCTGAGAGAAATCATTCTGAAATGTCTTAACGTAAATGAATTCATAATTAGCGTATAATGTCGGAATTAGCATGCATTTATACTACTATATTGCTTTCATTTAATTTGTATGATATGCACATAGCTTTAACTGGATGCATATATGCAATAACATTTCAACTCACAAGTAAAGTAAAATAAAAATTGAGGTATTAAATTTATTTTGCAAAAATTAACTTAAATTAATAATTTAAACTTCTGTTTTGCATAATCGTACATGGGAAATGTTTCATTTATGCCTTTTTATAAAATACGGAATTTAACCTTAAATATAATGAATTTGGCAAAATAGAATCGATATCCCAATGTTTATTTGATATGGGTTGAAATGTTATTGCATATTTAGATCCAACTGTACATTTGTTAAATAGGAATGGGTATAAATAGTGAAAAATATGGTACTCAAACAATGCATCGTAGATGTGTTATGTTATTTTTGTACAAATACAAATTTGCCAACCAATATTTTGTTTCTTTTGTATTTTTTTTTTTAAACAGACGAGCAGGTTGCTCGCTTGGTAGTTCATTGTGCCACTTCTGCACATAAACATTACCAACATCACTCAGAACTTTGAATTACAAACTTAATGGCGCTGCACTGCGCTCTGAGACATGAGATGTAGTCTCATAATAGCCTGTAATTTCGCTGGCTTCATTGACCTTCAAAATAGACCACGTCTGCTAGAGTGGTTGAACCCAGCAATGCCATGGTTCGACATTTAGATGATGATGATAGACTCCGGAAACAAAATGATTTTAATATCAATAGCCTAGTTTGAATATTTGGCTCTATTACACTAAATCAGTGTTATTATTAAAAATTGTAATAAATAAAACAATATCAAAAGTAAAAATATAGTGTGGCCCATGAGGGGATCGAACCCGCGACCTTCGCGTTATTAGCACGACGCTCTAACCAACTGAGCTAATGGGCCAGATAGCAATTTTGTTGAAAATAACAAGTTGATTTTAAACTGATATACAATATGTAATATCGTTGATTTACTGCTAGAATTCATTAAATTTCTTAAATTAACTATGATTTAAACTACTTTTAGATTTAGTTATATTGTTCTCACTTTTTCATCCATAGTTTTATATTTGTCAGTTAATGAGTTCTTGCAGTAATCCGACGATATGTTATTTAAAACATATTAGACCAAAACAATAGTATTTAATTGTGATATAGCTATGTTATAACGTAAATATAAAGACAAAGCAAGTATCATAAATTAAAATAAATATATATCGTTTGCTATCCTTGATAATAGATGGCGTTTATGTAGAAAATTCAAATACTGAAGAAGTATGTAATGAAGCTACACTACATGTTTTATTTATGGTCCGGAGTCCCTCGGCCAGCTGATCCACTTGACTACTATCAAGCTAATTTTCCGTGAGTAGCTTCGTTTCGATGAGACGCCCAACAATTGCCTTTGCGAAAATTCTCTATTGTGGTAGCTAACAGAGGTAGCAAGGATAGAATATTTCGATTTGATGATACTCAAAAATTTATTATTTTATTTGTAGGACAATAAATTATATGAATATTAACTAAGTACATAAAAACAAAAAATTCACCAATATTTGGTCCAAAATTATTGAACTTTTATTGAACTAACGAACTTCATTAAACCATTTCGAACCGAATCTACAAATTAAAGCCAAAAATAAACCAAAGTTTAACGTTTCAAGGTGTACTAGGTACCTATCCAAACTTTATTCTTTGGCTCATTCATAGGATTAATCTTTAGATTCGGATTGAGATCATTTTCTTGATTTGCCGTATAAAATGTGACGAAATAAGTAAAATAACTATATAAATATTTTTTCATCGAAATAATCACGTTTATCTTTTGCATAGCTCCAGCTTTTACACTCCTGCTGTAACAAAAACGCGCGTTTCAAATTCATTCTATTTGCGAGTCGTGTCTGTTGTTTATAAGGCTATAGGTTTCTTTATAAGTAAAACTATTATGTATAGAAAAAATAAATCATGAAAGCAGTAGTCACTTTTATGTACGAGGATGAAGATAGAAAAAATATTAGTGTTAAGCCGCATTGTAGCTAGTATCGTTTGTAACTTGGGCCAGTTCAGCCAGGTTTGGACGGTAGGGATACCAACGGCACCTTTTTACTAACAAAATTGATAAGCAAAATGTCACTAGTTAACGTTGTTGCTAAGATATAAATTCAAGGCACTACGGAATAAGGGAATTTAAATTTAATTTATTTATGATAGCTTTTCCTCGCGGCTCCGGCTGTGTGATCTGGTTTTTTTTGGGATAAAAAGTAGCTTATGTTCATCAGGGATAATGTAGGATTGTAATGGTGATAGAATTTTTTAAATCGGTACAGTAGTTTTTAAGTTTATTCGTTACATACATATATAATACAAATCTCAATAATATTAGAATACCGTTTTTCTCCAAAGTAATGAACTATGTAGTTCTCAAATTTGTAATCGGCACACATCACTCGTACTAGCGCTTTACATGTGCCGGGACTTCCCCGCCGCGCTGCACTGCGTCGCGGGCCTACTCACGACCACGCCGACTCACGCTGCTATCATTGGATATTTACAGCGCCCCACGTGTTTGGAACAACCAATAAGATGATGTTTGTACTCAAATTAAGAATATTGTAAATACATCAAAATTATAAATGAAAGAGGTGTTGCATTTTCTCCCATCGCTTCTTCATTATGAACATTATGAGACATGAACAAAGTTACAGAGTTAAATTGCAAGTTGTTTGATTTATATCACAAAACCCTGAATCGCGGTATTGATATTTCTTTCGCGCTTTACATATATAGTGATCGAGTAATTAGTATATTGTTCTCCTCTGGGTTTTCTCCATCGTCTGACCCCTTTTCGCGGATCGTCCCGCGGCTAGTGATCCTGTTCACCCCGGACGCTTTATCTGTCTACATACATGTATGTAGATACCTGCAAATACATCTTACTCCTCATGGGTAAAAAGTTTGGCGTCCGTGGCGCTTCAGTGATCGCCCGTCGTTGGGAGGTTGTTGTCGTGACCTGTGGTGGCCCTTACAGCTTCTGATAGCTCTAGCAGCCTAGCTAGCAGTGAGCAGCGGGGCCAGCTGTATGCCTGTGTCGATCCGGCGTGACGCCTTGCTATACCACAGTAAGGTGTCGCTCGGCCACGACTTACAGGAGTGCAGCGCTTAGGAGACGGAGAAACCCAGGGGAGGCGTCCAAAGCAAATAAGCAAACGTCGTCTCCATCTATCTCTAGCCCCTGCATAAGGGGAAATAGCAATCTTCCTATATTAATAAAATATAGAAAGATTACTATTTTTGTTTCGAAAATATTTATGTATTTGATGAAACTCTTTCCAGGACCAGACGTCTCTAATCTTATACCGATTTTGACAAGCGTGCATCGAGATTTTGCGTTTTTTGTGGCAGTTTCATGTACGACAAATGTACTTTACGTATCGGATGACTTTACTTTTCTTTGATTTGATAGCAGTCCATACGTGTCTTGTGTTTGCGCGTACGACCCAGAGTCTCGGTAGGTACGTCGAAACGTCACAAATTTATAAGCACTTTAAGATCGCACGCATTCCAAATTAACGATATATAATAACGCGTATTTTTCGTACTTGTGGTAGGGTACCTGATATTTTTGTACTTGACTGGATGGCATCGACCATACACATGGTGGAAAACCCACCATAGTGGCTCGCTCAGGCCTGCCGCCTTCCGCGATCAGCCGGTGTACATCCAGTAGTGAGTGGTAGAGTCACGCTGTAGACAGTTTTGTCTACAGCATGATTGGGCTGGCTCGACCGGGTTATTACCACTGTCTCACAGAAAACCGACGTAAAGTAGCGGCTTGCTGCTGCGTTTCGTACGGTGAGTGAGATATCCGGAAGTCCAAATCCGCTCCCCTTCCCTATCCCTAATTATCCCTTTCCTTTATGGTCGGCAACGCGCCCATGCTTCTTCTAGTGGTACATGGGGGTACATGGGCGGTGGAGATCACTTACCATCAGGTGACCCACTTGATCGTTTGCCGGCCTATGCCATAAAAAAAAAAAAGTAACTTCACGCCGGCATAATTCTTCCGACCGTCGAGGGACCCAATCTCTCTTGACTGTCGACTATATTTGGACTGCATTGTACTTAACATTAGGTCCAGTCACTTTGCCGTGTCAGGGTAAAAAACGGTTTAGGACATGCTTTATATTCAACAGTTCAACAAAAACTATGAGTGTTAGTTGAATTTCAACATTAAAAACTTCAGGGTTTATCTACATAATTGGATACACACATAATGTAGAAAAGTCAGAGATGTATGCCCTGAGCTGGTTTCGAACCAGCGACTTACATACGTCTCAACAGTAAGTACCACTCCCCTCTGAGCACACTGCTTATAATGTGACTATTACCCCCGTATTCGTAAACGTTACTATGAGGCCTCATAGTGCGCATAGCGTGAACGCATGGTGATTATTTCTCTAAATTTCATTGGTTAGTTTTTGGCGCTAAATAAAAACAGACCAATCATGTACACACTTGGCAAAGAGAAAGAAAAGAAAGAAAACATTTGTTGCTGGCATAAATATGAAAATAAAATTTTGACATTATATAAAAATATCTCCTATAATTAAGTACTTAACTAAAACTAAAATAAATAAGTGCCAGCAAAGGTACCTCTCATTCAGTTTGATGTTGCAGTACGACTTAAGTAATACTACAACGCTGATTTTCAATGATTTTCAAAGAGCTTACCTAAGTGTTATTTGTGAATATGGGCTTTAGTGTTGCTTAATATTTTTTATGTTGTAGTCTAAACCAGCTATAACGTGGCTCTACTATATATTAATATAGTCAAATAACATGAAAACAAAAGTTGTTTTACCGCTACCAACATCTATGTTGTGAACCAAGCCGATTTCATTCACAACTCAACATAGAAATGTAAACAGAGCTGGCCTCGGCATTGCGGCGGAACGTGGGATCGATACAGCATCGCGAATGTCAAGTTGAAGCTCGGGACGGGAGGGGAGGCTGTTGCGGGGAAATAGGAGGGTGGCTGGGGTGCGACTACTGACGTCATCACACCCACGCGCCACCCTGCGCTACTGGCAACACAGCATTACTGGCTATTTATATACAAGTTTAAAAAAAGCGAGTTAAAAGAAACTTATCTTTATGTCTTTTCTCCTCTTTTAAAATCTATGACGAGACGAGCGGGTCGATCGTCTGATAGTGAGTACAACACTTGCCCATAAACAGTAGCAACACCATTCAAAACTTTCAATTAAAATTCATTTTTTTATGTTCTAATTATATATTATGGAACTATTGTACAAAATACATTAAGAATGTTTTTAGCGTAGGACGGCAAACGAGCAAGTGGGTCACCTGATAGTACCTAAGTGATCTTCACCGCCCATGTACGCCCACAATATCAGAAGAATCATGGCAATGGCAATCATAGGCATAGTTAAGTGATTGGGAAGGGGAGGGGGTTTGGGCCTACGGATAACTCACTCATCGTACGAAACGCAGCAGCAAGCCGCTACTTTACGTCGGTTTTCTGTGAGACAGTGGTAACGATCCCGTCGAGCCAGCACATTCATGCTGTAGACTACAGTGTGACTCTACCATTCAAAAATATTGTAGATTGAAGATTATTTTTGTGTTTTCACTTAATGCAATATCTTTTTAACCGAATGTCACCTGCATAATAAAATTATAATCACGACACCAGCGTGCTTAACATAACGACATGAGAAAATTTTATTCGGCTTGTTTCCTGGTGCTATCTCTCCTCGTGTATATCTCTGTACACGCTATCGTAGAGTAGTCGATATTGACAAGTTTCTCCCTCCAAGATAACCTTTACAAGGTGGTGGGCCCCTCGTATGCGAAAGGCCGTCTGGGTTGATACCACCGCTTTGTCTATTTCTGCCGCCAAGCAACAGTGTGTAGGCACTGTTTTGTTTCGGTTTGAAGGACAGTAAAGTCAGTGAAATTACTGGGCGTTATAAGACTTAACATCTCTCGGGGTCAAAGTTCTGGGTAGTGTGGCTTTTGTTTATGGACAGGCGTGTCGTTTACCATCAGGCGAGCGACTTGCTCGTATCCTCGAAGGTGTAGACAGAGATTACTGGATAACCTATGGTTAGGCGACCCTTATCCTCCCTGTGATGTGAATTCGTTGTTCTGAGTGGTGTTGAAGGCAGGCGTGGCGTTCACCATTAAAAAATTACCTGCTCTCTCATCCTCCAGTTTTCTAAAACCAATGAGGTGGATTATGTCGGCCGTGAAAATATTTTGTTTCATTATTTCACGAGCAATATCTCCTGAGCCTAGAGATTGCGCGCATTTTTATTTCATCCATTCGGCGATGGTGTATGTGATACGCAACAGAGATTTGATTGCTAAATATCTGTCGATTTTTTAAAGATATTTGAAATGAAACTTCTTTAGAAACGTTTTGATTTGAAACTCGATGAAACGAAAATGCGTCACGACAAAGACAAACATGTTCATAAATAGGATTCAGCCTGTGAGAGAATGAGATAGATTACAAGTATGCTATCACGTGCCTGCGCCTGCGTACAACGAGGCCTTCGGAAAATGTGTCATAAACAACGTGGTACATTATTCATGTTTAATTTTTTTGTGTTTGCGTATTAAAATTCGTTAGTTAATTAATTTATTTTGATAATTCTGAAGTTTCATTTAAACATGTCTCGTCATAGGCGGGAATATAACAGAAAACTGTAATTTACTATGGTACGTCATACGATTTTTTCGAACTATATGATACGGCTTCGTAAGTGATACACGCTGCGTTGTAGAAAGTTTTGTATACAGCATGAATTGTGCAAGCCACAGTCGGTTTGTTACCATTGTCTCGCAGAAATCTACGTTCCGTTTCGTACCGTTAGTGAGATACCCGGAGGTCCAAATTCCTATTCCTCATCCTAATCCCTCATTTACCCCTTTCCTTTAAGTTAACGCGTCCACAAGTCTTTAGTTGTTGTTGGAGTTTATGGGTGAAGATCACGTAAATACCATCAGTGACTCATTGCTGGTTGGTCGGTCTCTACTATAAAAAATTACGGGTGGCACTCCGGGAGTGCCGACAGAAGTGAAAACTTACCAAACAAGATGCGAGAATTCAAAATTATGGCAACATGTCCTCTCGACATGATAAAAGTACATTCTACTCTCTTCGCGTTTATGCGAGCCTGGTATTTTTTACGGCAACATGTTCCAAATAAGAAAAAACCTTAAAAGTTTTTCTTTGTCTAAATCGTCATTTGTTTATTAATTACGTCTACTCGCCATGAAAAAAGGACATTCTACTCTCTTCGCGTTTATGCAAACCTAGTACTTTTTTTACAGCACCATGTTCAAATTATAAAATAAGTAAAATATGTACATATTTCTTTATCGATTGTCATTTTTTTTATCAATATCAAAAACAAAATTACAGTAACATGTCCATTCGCCATTAAAAAAAAACGAACACAGTCCGGTCAAAGTCCTGTGAAAGTCCGGTCCAATCCGAGTGGTCACTGTGTGACTCCACCTGGGACTTCGAAATTATCGAAGTTCCAGGGAAGTCGGCTAGCGCTGGCTGGTCAACTGGCCCGCGTGACGTCTCACAGAAGGTTCTCGAATATTCTGGAACCTTCTGCTCGCCGCCGCGCCGCTCGCGTTACGGAACGTTTCGGTTCAGCCTCCCATAAGAAGTTATCACTTCAAAAATGGTATCAGAAAGTAATCTTTTAATTGTTCAAAGCTGGTAATGAGTCTCCCGATGGTGATTAAAATTGCCCATTAACATTAACTCTAGGGATCGAGAAATCGTTAGTCTTTTGTAACATAACAACCGTAAGTAGATATCGACCAAGGGTGGTATGAATGGCGCGCTGACGTCACACAACGGGCCGGTGGGGAGGTTGCGTGGGCGAGACCGGAGCGGAAGGGGCGAAGGGGGGGAGGATAGGGTGCGGAGCGTGCAGCCTTGAACTTCATTGATTGGTCCGTGCACTTGAACTGCAGTACGGCGCAGTTCAAGTTTATCTGATGTTGTGCGTATTTCCGCACGTATTTCATCTAGACCATTCGAGAAGTCGGATTTTAATGGAGTAGTTTATGGTGTATTAGCGTTGGAGAATTGTAGCGAGACTATTGTTTTCAGGTGTTTGTTGTTAAATTAATGCGTTTTTAACAATGTATAGTTTTTCCTTCATATGTTTTTGTCTATCAGTAGTCTAGTCAAATCTGCGTCAGACGATTTAAAACATCAGAAATTTCAGAAGATATTATCATATTTTCCGACAGAAACATCCACTCCCGCTGTTGTTCGTTAATTATTGCTCTCTGGTTTATCCAGCAGCGATATGATATCCAATTCTAAATATATATTTCGGTTAACACCACAACAAAAGACTGGATGTTAACGTTGAAATAAGTTTTCTGGTGGAAGGGTAGGATAGTACTTGATCATTTTTGTACCCGACTGAAGGCGAGTGGCGGTTACTGTTCAGCCAGTGTATATTTTGTAACTTCTGGCATAATTCTGCCGATCATCAAAGGACGCAATGTCTATTGACGGAAGCCATTATAGACTGCATTTTACTTAACATTAGGTTCAGTGAAGCCACTTTGTCGTTCCAGAATTAAAAAACAAAAAGGCAAAGGCCACAGGAATGTACGGCGTTACGTTTTATGCTCAAAGGCGTAGTCATCGTCTATTACGTAACTAGCCTTTGTTCATTGCTATTCATCAGGAAATTTACAATTTATCTGAAGTTATTTAATAGGATTAAAAGATTTTTTAACTGTGCACGGTAGAGTACTGGCACAGCAGTTGATGGTAATTGTAATTTATTTATTTACAGGAAAGCTTACAAACTAATTACAGAAATTAATAACAATTGTAGGTGATGACAGTGGCTTATTACAAGCTTCCTCATATTATAAAGATTTCATGGAAGCCACAAAGGAAAGATATAGATCGCAATGCAAATTATAGTGAAAGAACTGATGAGTGTGAGTCGCGCACAGAGGGTTTCATACCTTTACCCTTATAATAACATTCTTATATTTTTTTTGGGTATCCGCCATAATGACACATATTTTGTGAAAACCGCCTACTTGTTATGGTTCAGGAGATAGAGCATTTTAAATGTAGGACAGACAGACAGACGGTCCAGGATTTGTTATAGTGTTCCGTTGATTCTTTTTCGGTACAGAACCCCAAAAATATAGGAGGCGCGTCACCGCTTAGACATGCGACACTTCGCACGCGCAGTCACGCCTGGGATTTGGGTCTGTTTTGAGGTAAACCAGCACACAAAGCAGACGTGACGCTATCGCCACGTGTCGCTGTCTCTTGTCTCGGTCGCGCACCTCAAAACCTTCTTAGCTGTACTGTATTTTGTATAATAAATAATAATACATTAAATGAGCGCAGCGTCCTCGCTCCGTCTTACTTCGTTTCAAATATCTTTATATTAGTTTTACCTACTTCTAAGAAAATAGGAGATGTTGCTTCTGTACAATTCTTCTTCTTTTTATTTATGGCTTTCGCAGTATTATGCATTTAGCCAGTGTCAAGTATAATTTTTTTTTTTTTTTTTTTTTTATCCTGGCTCGGCAAAGTGACTACGCTACACCTGATGGTAAGTGTAGCGCAATCCAAGAATATTGTCGACCAATGATAAACAATGTGTCCATCATTGGTCGGCAAGATCATGCCGGCCTGCCAAAGGGCCAAGGGGGAGGGGAAGGAAAAAGGAATGGGAAAAGGGTGAGGATCAGGGGGCCAGCCCCCTGGGGAGAACCGGATATACACTGGCTGACCCTGGAACGCGACCCACACAAGGTAGGCCACTATGGCAGGTTTTAGCACCAGTGTACGGTGGTCGCTATCCGGTCGGATACAAGTATCCTACCACCAGCAGCCACCACCAGCTAAATTATTCTCAAGTTATTTTACAAGAACGATGAAACACGGGTGCGGTCGATTTCAAGGTCTTGTCGGAGTTTTGGTGTTAACTCCTTTCAGTACAATGCTTAATTCACTTATTTCAATGTTTCCATACACTGTTCATCACCGTCAATGTTTATTGAACAAATACACACCACTTTTATACAACAAACACAACTCTAAACTAGTTCATGAAATAAATTAAAATAAGCGATGAACTGCACTGTCAGAATTCCCGCCAAAACTCCTTCTGTACAATTATGCTCACTGTCTTTCGAACAACGGTTGCTCTAAAAAGGTGTTACGTTTTTAGCGTTCATTTATGTATTACCTACATAATATTATGCATATATACCTATTCCTGGTACGTACCTATTCCTAATTATTCAAAATGTGGGTCTTTTACATTCTCCTGACGGTGTTGATTTTGATGCCTCCTCCGCCATGTAAAAGTCCGATCCCGCAGGAGTAGCCTATATTTGGAAAGGATTCGTTGACGTCACTAGTGACCTAAAAAGATCGTCTCGTGTAAAATTAAGTACTCATACCACTCTATTTTGTGTGCTGTAAGATACAAAATAGATGACGTGCGTATTTTAGATCAGTGTCCGTGGTTTAAGGTTTAAAGCGAAGCTATAAATAGTTTAATTGTGCCTGGTGATAGATTGGCTAAGTATAAGATAAAAAGAACTTACAATATGCATAAAATATCTTGGCCAAACCGTTCTGAAGTTCGTGACGAGTGGCGTCTTGCTTTTGTTTCAGAGAATGTGTACATAGTTAGAAGCATTCGAGGTGTGGATGTATAGACGCGTGATCAAAATATTATAGTCCATGTCAAGAAGTCTGTGCTGGAGAGAATAGTAAAATCGACAGAGATACTTAAATTTGAATATATGGAAATTGGAATATTTTGGTCATATAATGATAAATAATATGTATGAACTCCTTCGACTAATCATTTAAGTAAAAAAATTGGTGTGTGTCGTGGGACACCAGGTAGGAACGAAGTTCCTTCGGCTAATGTAGAATCGACACAAATTGCAAAAAAATCAAATTATCAACTAAAATAACAAAATATGTCTCTTTATTTTTGTTTGACAACATAAAATTACATAGAAATAGAATAGAAAAATAGAAATCAAAACTTATTAATTTAGACTTAGACTGGCTACTAAACGGTGGACGGCCGTGTTCTATAATCAAAAATTCAAATTCAAATTTCATACCGCGTCTACATTTCCAAATGTCATAAGTTTCACACCCATCTGTTTTATTAACGGAATTTCGACTTTAACTTTGTGTGCTAGATATCAAACTGGTTATGCGACTGTCGCGCCTGCGCACATCTCATTTAACGGTTTTATTCCACGCATTTTTTCCACGCATTTTTCTTACGGTTTTACTATCACATTTTTTTTCAGTTCGGTCACGCAGCGAAATCCCTATCCCCTCCAAGCCTGCCGTAAGGAACTTCGTTCCAAAAATAAAGGGCAAAAGGAGGCTTGGTCTGTTAACTGAAATTATATTGACTCCAAGAAGACTTCTAAATTGTAATTTGTGACTTTTTTATCATTGTTATTTTGGAGTCGGTTTTTGAGTATTGTGTATAGTATCAGAATAGACCTACACTGAAGCCAGTGAAATTACTGGGCATTATGGGACTTAACATCTTATGTCTCGGGGTGACGAGCGCAGTTCAGTTCCATTTAGTGTTTTGTAATTCAAAGTTCTGTGTGGTGTTGCTTCTGTTTATGGGCAGGCGCTTACCATCAGGCGAGCGCTTCGTTTGTCTCGTCATTTAATGATATTATTAAAAAACATTTTCAGTACAAACAGTTTCTGAAGGTTTACTTTGAATGATATCAACCTCGTTGATCACATAGCTGGTCACGGGTCTGACCTCGAAGTTTTGGCGGGAATTCTGACAGTGCAGTTCATCGTTTAATTTAATTTATTTCATAAACTAATTTAGAGTTGTGCTTGTTGTATAAAAGTGGTGTGGATTTGTTCAATAAACATTGACGATGATGAAGAGTGTATGGAAACATTGAAATAAATGAATTAAGCATCGTACTGAAAGGAGTTAACACCAAAACTTCGGCAAGACCTTGAAATCGACCGCACCCGTGTTTCATCGTTCTTGTAAAAATAACTTGAAAAAAATTATACTTGACACTGGCAAAATGCATAATAATGCGAAAGCCATAAATAAAAAAAAATAAAAAAAAAAGAAAGGGTCTGACCTCGTTTGATACAGTCGCATAGCTTGTCACGGATCTTCTCTACTGAAGAGAAGGGTCTTTGGTCATCACGCTGGCCTAATACAGGTTGCTAATAGTAGCACCCACGTCATGACTTGATAAATAAATGAATAAAGTAAGGGAAAAATTGGGCCATCAAAGGCTAAAAATCTAGGACGAAGTCCAACGTCACAGTGTAAGTCGAGTGTTTTTATAGATCTGCCCAATCCGTTGACCCCGATGTATAGGTACATAATGGTGTAGCTAACTTGCCACGTCCTTCGTGATATAATGGAGCTGGTGGAAGGGTACCTGAAATATATTTGTACCCGAATTTGATTTGTGTGCCAAGCTGTTTTTTGTTGTAGAGCAACGTTAGAGTTTCTTGCCTGTTCTCTAGGGAAACGGCCTTCCGAACTGGTAATCTAAATAATGTATTGTAGTATTTTATACATTTAATAAATATTTTGAATGTGAATTTGACAAATTTGAATTAATGAAAAATCTACAAACGAAATAATTATTAAGTATAGTTGTAAATAAGTTTATAAGGTCAATTGCGGATTTTTAACGGACTTTTCACTATCAGTCCTAATGAGCAAACAGAAACAGATGATTATGAAATAAGAGGCCTCTGCACAGATAAGCCGTTTTTTGCTGTCGCGTTGCTTTCGCGTTATGGGTAACGTGTTTTGACCACAAATAAAGTAGGAAATTATTACAGTAAATTTTATATTATTTGGCTGTATAAGCATATGTTACATACTATTTTACTGTAGGATTATCTGTGCGGGTAACACTGTTATAAAAAAAACAATGACATTCTCACTTCCCGCGTTCTTTTCTTTTTGTAGTAATTGTTTCTATGCAAACTATTTTTTTAAAGAATTCTTGTTTTATTATCATGAACGTGAACATAAATCACTATTAAATTCAATTGAAACGAGGTTTTATGTACGTTCCATGTGAAAATCAACTTCAGGCGTTTTCAATTTACAGACGGTCACTCGCCGCAACGCGCCGCGCCGCGCTGTCTCACCATTTATCATTTCAAAATACGAGTCTAAGACGTCATGTCACGTATATTAATACGTTTGTATTTTTACCCTTCACCGTCATCTAATGACTAAAGCCGCGTCATCAGCGTCATTCGTGTAGTGCCGCGTCAGATGCCGTGCCTGCTGTCATGAGGAAACAAAACACTATTTCTACACAATATATTTGTCCTTATTTTTAATGTTATCTCTGTTTATGAATACAGATTATTGCGGGAAATAAAAGTTTTATAAATTGTCGATTGAATATAATTATATAAAAAAAACACATTAATAATTTTGTTATTTTTGTTTGGTTTATTATTTTTTAGTTAACACTTCCGTGGTGACGCATCTATAATGCATACGTGGTACGACTGCTGTGCTGAGGTCTCGGATTCGACCCTTGGGTGGGGTAAAAGTAATATTGGGGTTTTCATCAGGTCGGTGTCGGTTGTGCACAGTATGTCGATAGGCTCGCCTCTATCACATCATGGGACGGAAATGAGCTCGGCGAAATGTGGGTGTACTGGTTACACCACTGCCTACGCCTTCGGGGATCACTGGCGTGATTGTATGTTACAGTATATCTGAGTTTTTATATCCTACTATCCTATCCTACTAATATTATAAACGCGAAAGTTTGTAAGAATGGAAGGATGGATGGATGGATGGATGTATGTTTCACGTAATAACTACTGAATGGATTTTAATGAAACTTTACAGTAATATAGCTTATACATCAGAATACGACATAGGCTACTATGTTTCTCAAAAATCAACCCCTGAAGGGTTAAAAAAGGGGATGACAGTTTGTATGAAAAATCTGAACCACTGTACCGATTTCAATGAATTTTGGCACAAATATAGTTGATGACCCAAAGTTAAACATAAGGTATTTTTTTCTTAAAATTTCAAACCCTAAAGGGCCCAAATAGGGGATGAAAGTTTGTATGAAAGCTTTTTGATGGCGAAACGAAGTTCGCGGGCACAGCTAGTGTATAATAAACAAAACCAGTTTTGTCCTTATTCACCAATGTGTGTTCTTACAGTATGGTGTAACACCATCGCCTCAATTTCTAATTTATTGTTCAAAAGATACGCTGCGAAAGAATTTGGCCATACTGGCCTCCCCGATTCAACACAAAGAAAACAATTTTAAACGGGGGGAAAAATATATCTTTACATAGTATAAAATGAAGTCGCTTCCGCGGTCTGTTCGCTTAGATCTTTAAACTATTCAATGGATTTTAATGTAGTTTTCAGCAATAGATAGAGTGATTCATGAGGAAGGTTTATGTGTAACACATACATATTACAGTACATCTAAATATTCAAAGATTTGTAAGATGATGTCGTAACAAATATAATTTTACCCGAGCGAAGCTAGTAGTTGATATTTTCAAAGGCAACAGGAGTGTTCGTCCTTTGTTTGTCTATGGAAAGTTCCTACTACAGATTATCTTGATATTACGCAAATAGAAGATATCTAGGCATTTTTATTGCTTTTCCTTCAAGTAAAATATCTTCGGAGATAAGATTGTGTTATTTTTAAATAAAAATAAACTCGTAATGGGTAAAGTTTTCATGCCATTCTTGTAAACGCGAGATGTTATGAAATAATTTGATGCTATATAATTTATAAGTACCAATAGTTCAGCGGGGAGTGGTATGGAGTGACGAGAAAAAAGTCGCAGGTTCGAAACCAGCCCCAAGAGCATGTATCACCTCAATTTTCTAAGTTACGTACGTATTCATTGTTTATTTTCGCTTGCTTTAATGGTAAAGGAAACATCGTATTTCGAAGATATGTAAGTAGATTATGTGTTAAAATCATTTATATACCTACATTCGTAGTTGTGTGACTGCCTCGATAACGTAGTTTTGTTGCGTAGACATCTATGCTAAGGGCTCGGGTTTGATCCCCGTGTCGGGTATAAGTGATATTGGGTTATTCTATTACGAAATGCTCAGTATATCAAGAATTTGTGCCCGGATAGTGTTAGACTCGCCCTCTATCTCTGCGATAAGCAAAATTCAGCGAAATGTGAGGGTACGGGTTACACTTCTGCCTATCCCTCCGGAGATTTAAGGCGTGAGTGCGTATAACATATTTGTGGTACGTGTAATTTGGTAGACATTTTATCGAAGGTTACGACCGGAAAGTTACTGAGATATTGTGCAGTGAGCAACGAATGCGCACGACAGTCGCGTCACGTAGCGCGGTCACGTGGCCACACCCTCACAGATACAGCCCTTCATTAGCTAATTACGACACTAATTGGTAGTTAGAAATATTAATGTTGGTAAGGAGGTTTTTTTATTAGCTTGCATGACGAAAAGAGCCGGTTGCTCGCCTGATGCGTCAAGCCTGCCCAAAAACAGAAGCAACACTACACAGGAGTTAGAATTGTAAAGCACTATAACACGCAGAAATCAACTTGGCACCTCAGTGGAATGCGCGTCCCCTCCCACCACACCCCACCGCCTACCGCTCTCGCCCTCGACGCGTCATTACGGTCAGTAAATTAAATACTACCGTTACGCACGCGCCTCCTTCGTGTTTTTTATTATTATTGTTATTTTTATGGATATAGAACTGTTAGCAAAAAATATACCTACATTTAACCCCCTTATTGATAAACGCTGAATAGGTATCTATTGATTAATTATTGAAGTGATAACTTCTTATGGGAGGGTGAACCGAAACGTTCCGTAACGCGAGCGGTCCATCGACCAGCCAGCGTTAGCCGACCTCCTTGGAACATCGATAATTTCGAAGTCCCAGGTGGCGTCACACAGTGACCAGTCGGCTTGGACCGGACTTTTACTGGGCTTTGACCGGACTTTGACAGGTTTTTGACAGGACTTTGACACTTTATGTTATCACTTCTGTCGAGTGTCCCGAGACGCACTCTTTTTTTTATATATTTAGCGTCAGTCACACATTTGTCGTCGGTCAAAGTGACAATGAGACAAAACATATTTTAGTAACCAATTTAGTAGTTACGCACGCGAACCCGCGCCCGTGAACTTGTATCGAGGGGTCTTATAAGGGTACTTGAATTTTGTATGCAGTTAGTACATTCCTATGACGTCATTACACCGAGGTGCCTAGTTAACTTCTGCGTGTTATACATGCCACTGAACTGCGCTCATCACCCTGAGACATAAGATGTTAAGTCTCATAATATCATCATACTGTCTTCAATGTCTTTCAAACCGAAACACAACAGTGATTACACACTGTTGCTTGGCGGCAGAAATAGACAAAGCGGTGGTAGCAACCCAGACGGCCTCTCGCATACGAGAGACCGACCACCTTGGTACTGTATCCTGTACCTACCTTCTTTGGAGTACTGTATCCTAAAATCCATTGTATGTCTGCCTCTAGGCCTTTTGACCTCAGTCAGAAGTAGTACAAAGGTATTAGTAAAGTCCGATAAACAGTATCAGCGATACAAAACCCTCCCAATGATACATTTATCAGACATTTTGTTATCGTTAGTGTTGTTTTCTGTGTCCTCGCGGGATTTTGTTCTAGGTTCGATATCTAGGGCATACGAAAGGAGTAGGTTTTATAACCGTGCTGAATATGTCAGGCTGATTGATGAATGGAACGTGATAGAATGAATTTTTATATGCTTAAGGCAGTTTAGTGTTTGCAAGGTTGTTTGCTGGTGGTAGGAGATTTATAACCGTCCGGGTAGCGACCATCGTATACATGGTGTTAAAACCTGCCATAGCGACTCATACGCCTTGTGTGGAACGCGTTCCAGGATTAGCCAGTGTATATCAGGTTCTCCTGAGGGGGCCTGCCCCGTCTTCCTATACCTTACCCACTCCGTGATCCTTCCCGTCTCCTTTGGCCCTGGGATGAAATACTGCGGCCTGACCAGTATCCCATTAGTAGGGACCCTTGTAATTCATCCCAAGGGTCAATAAAACGGGTACAAAAATGATCTGGTACCTTCCCACTAGCACGTTCAGTTTGAACAAAATGAACACATACTTATGACGCGGACCGATGATCTGAAGCATGTATTTCGCTGTAATATGACGTGATATATACTAGTCTTGTATTATATACGTCCCACAGCTGAGCACGGGCCTCCTCTACTGAATGAGAGGGATTCGAAAAATCTTATCGAGTTCTCAGGTATGCAAGTTTCCTCACGGTGTTTCCTTCACCGTTAAAGCAAGCGATAGTTAACAATTAATATACACGTGACTTAGAAAAGTCAGTGGTGTATGCTCTTGGGGCTGGTTTCGAACCTGCGACTTTCGTCTCGCCAGTCCATACCATTCCCCGCTGAGCTATCGTTGCTCGCTGCCAAGCATAATATTATGAGATCTAAAAAATCGCAATGTAATGTATAATATTGCACAGGTTAAACAATGTCGCGATCGTCACAAGCCGGCTATCTGGCTGACGTGTTTAATACCATCACAGCTACTCGTAACGGATGTAATGTTACATACAGGCACGCATACAGAACGTGGCATGACACTGCTCAATCGACAATCAATTGTTTGCTTTTTAAATCAGCTGTTTTTATCTAAAGCCATTTAATAAGTTCCTGTGTTTTGTATTTAATATTATCTACTTGCAGATAGGGACAGGAGTACTGTAGGAGTACGACGGTCGCATTTTTTTTATTTGAATGAATGACGAGTCGAGCCAAGCCCTCGTCTGATGGTAAGCGCTACGCCTGCCCATAAAAAGAAGCAGCACTTTGAATCACATGCTATGGCACTGAACTGCGCTCGTTTCCGAGATATAAGATGTTAAGTCTCATAATGCCCAGTAATTTTACTGGCTTCAATGTCCTTCAAACCGAAACACAACATTGCGTACACACTGTTGCTTGGCGGGAGAAACAGACAAAGCGGTGGTACCAACCCAGACGGCCTCTCGGATACGAGGGACCTACCGAATAAATAAATGCTTTTCTTCTTCTTCTTTAAGTGCCATCTACTATCGGAGGTCGGCGATCATACAGGCTATTTTAACTTTGGAAGCTGCTGCTCGGAACAATGATTTTGTGCTCATGTTGAACCATTGGCGAAGATTTTTAAGCCATGATATCCTCCTACGACCGGGCCTCCTCCTGCCCTTTATTTTCCCTTGAATTATTAGTTGGAGGAGTTCATATTTGTTGTTTCTCATTATGTAAACAAAAAAATATTTGTGCAATCCATAAGCAGCTATAGCTCAACAGAGAATGATACGGACTGTCGAAACGAAAGTCGCGATTTCGAAACCATCTCCAAGAGCATACACCTCTGACTTCATGTGTATTCATTGTTAATTACCTTACTTTAATAGTGAAGGAAACATCGTAAGGAAACCGGCTTACCTTAGAAGTTCTCCAAAAGAATTTCGAAGGTATATGAAGTCTACCAACCCGCAATAGGCCAGTGTGGTGGACTAAGGCCTAAACCCTCTCATTCCGTAGAGGAGGTCCGGGCCCAGCAGTGGAACGTGTATATTACAGGGCTAGTATGATCTATAAGGGTATGGGTGTTGTGAGCCCGAAAGTCTCTTGTAGTTCCCGATAACCACGACAAGACTCGTTTCGACACAAAACTCGTATCTTACTGTAGGGTCAGGACTACGTGTGTGACTGTTGGATGTATTTATTTATGTTTTTTTTTCACAAAATACATTTGTCAACCATAATATGAAGTCCCTGACTTATGAGCTAGGTTATAAGCCTGTGTTACAGAAGACAGTTCTGTTCCACTTTTTGATATTAACAAAGAAACGAAAATGTGAACAGAATTGCTTAAATTCATATACAAATTATGAATAAAAACGCGCGTGCGTGCATGTGCGTGCGCGTGCGCGTCCGTGTGCGCGGGCGTGTGTGTGTTATATTTATTTTATGATATAGTTATTGTATAATTGATTATCTATGTAATAAGTACGTGTATTTCTTTGTGTTAATTGTGTACTTATTTATATTCATCGTAATATTTGTGCATGATAATATTAATGCTACTATCTGATTAGAAGAGCATGCTTTTCTCTCGTGGTACGAGTTGTCACTTAGCAATAAGATATTTTTTTACCGAGTCATTAAATTAATATCGTGAATGATAGCTGATGTTGCGGCGAAAAGTTCGCTGATTCATTTTTTTTCTCATTTTCTTAATCTGTGTGGATGTAAAATATATAATTATAGTATTGTTTGCTGGAATACGCCTGCTCATATGCAGAAGCAACACCACACAGAATTTTGAATTACAAAGCACTGCATGGTACTGAAATCGTCACCCCGAGAAATAATATGTTAAGTCTCATAATGCCGAGTAATTTCACTAGCTTCAATGACCTTCATATCGAAACACAACAGTGCTTACACACTGTAGCTTGGCAGAAATAAAAAATACGGAATACTCCGTTAAATATAGCCTCCGTGGCGCAGTGATCCACAAATATTTGTTTCGAGTCTGGGTGTTGTGGGAAAGTCTCTCGTCGTTCCTGATACCCATGACGTATGATTCGTCTATTCAGGTCCCGAACAACTTTTTATTTATCGCACAAACTTTTGACTCTGTCCGGGGATCGAACCTACAACCTCTCGTTTTACAGCCGGTTACTCGCTTAGGGCGCAGCTCGTTACAGGTAGTAGTAGTGCTAGTAACTTAATAAGTGCAGTGATGTTTTGGGTTCGATCCCGTGGTCGGGCAAAAGTGATATTGGCTTTTTCTACCACGAAATGCTCAGTATCAGCCTGAAGTCTGGAACTGTGCCCGATCTGGTGATAGCTTTGCCCCCCTATCACATTATGGGACGGAAATAACTCTACAAAATGTGGGTACCTCTGCCTACCTTTCGCGGATTACAGGCGTGAGTGCGTAACTAACATAAATATAATGACCTAGAATTAAATTGGTAATTTGTGTAAATGCATTAGGCAGTAAGTATATGATGGAAATTTCCGGTTTGACCCGGTCGTTTAAAAATATGTTTGGCGCCAATTAACATTGAGAAAAATAGTGATTAATTTTAGTAACTTATCAAAACCAAAGTGGGACATAGACCATACAAATATAGTTCAATGACTCACGAGTTTATTGTCGCTAATGACCTTTTAATCTCGATACATTGTTGTGATTCGAACTAACCAGTGGCTTATGAGCTCCGGGTGGTTACTTGGGAAAACGAAGTTGCGAACCAATTTTGAAATCCGAACGAGTCAAGCGTGAATCGGACACGCACGGAAGGTTCTGTAGGTTTCACGAAGGTTTCATGTCGCGAAAATTTCCGTTTTGTTCTTATTAATTGGATCTCCTCTCTTAAAATAGAGCCATAGTGACCCATAAACCTTGTGTTGATCACGTTTCAGGATCAGCCAGTTTATATCCGGTTTTCCCGAGGGGCTTGCCCCCTTTTCCTTTACCTTACCTTTCTTAATTATCTTTGTCTCTCCCTTCCCAAATCTCTTAACCCTAGGATGAGACACTGCAGGGGTCGCCAGTATCCTATTAGCAGGGACCCCTGCAATTTATCCCAAGGGTTAAAAAATCCCTCTGAGGAGAAACACTAAGACCCGAAACAAATATTAGTAGATCACAAAATTCGTATAAATTTACTAGATAATTTTCAGTGAAACTTATATTTTTGAATAATATTTTTTCTAACATAATTATTATTAATATTTATCTTAAAGATACTTTAAAATGCTCTACCGTTAAGTTTACGCATTACCGCTTTAGTATATATGCCTCGCCAGTGACAATGTATTACTTGTACATTTTCCATTTTTCCAGCACAATTATGTTATCGGCGGGCCTTCGTAACACAATAGGAATTCAATAGAACATCCAGTATTACTCATTTTATTTCAAAATGGTTGCTGGCTTCCTTTGTCTAACGTATGCGACTATCTAAGGAATTTTGTTGACATCATTAAGGTCTTGGGTGGGATCCACACAGCACATCCTATTGGATGTATTATATTAACTGCTTGATTCTCGTAAGATTCCTGACGGCATCAATAACTTTCTGAAACTAGGAGGAACTATTTTTAGATTTCCGAACACAAAAGGTTCCCATGGGAGCCTAAATACTGCGTTGGCTGTTCGTATGTCTTTTATCGTAATTGGTAACTGGCTTGCAATTTTCATAGAATATGTGTCGTTATTGTGGATATCTTGACAAGTAATATAATAATAGTAATAGCCCTGTATTATACACATCCCACTGCTGGGCATGGGTTTCCACTAGTGAATGAGAGGGGTTAGTTTTTATTCTTCCACGCTGCCCTAGTGCGGGTTGGCAGAATCCACGTAGCTATCATCCCATACTATTTTAACATACTACCCCTGCCTGGCTCCGCGGTAGAGTTCATCCATACTACCTGGAAACCATGCGATCTAGCACCGTACGTTTCCAACGTTCATCTATATCACGTGTAGGCTCTGGAATGAACTATCTGCCTCGGTGTTTCCCGAGCGCTATGACATGTCCTTCTTTAAACGAGGCTTAAAAAGATTATTTCTTTAAAGGTAAGCTGCGGCTTGGCTGTGCTCCTGGCATTGACGATGTCCATGAGCGACGGTGACCAATTACCACTAGGCGGGCCGCTTGCTCGTCTGTCTATTAAGTCAATAAAAAAAACAGCTGTTTTCGGTTTTCAAGGTTGTTTTTTATGATGTATATTAATTGTGAGTTCTGAGGTTGTGGATTCGTTCCCCAGGTTAAGTAATCGTTGTGTTTTTAAACTAAAACAGATTTGTATTGTCCTTAATTTATTTGTAATTCCTAAACATGTTTTTGCTCTTACATTCCGTTCAAAATTCGTCAGTGACGTAGGCTCGAGGGTGTTGGCCTTATTGTTCGCCATTGAGCCTCTGCGACCCCGATACGTCTAATGAATTTATTTATACTCTTTTGGGGCTTTATTTATGGTACTCCTGTTCTAGTTCATGGAGAATAGGATATTAAAATTAGGTTGATAGTTTCTCAAGACTTTGTAAGTCGGTTACGGTGTTTTGTGTAGGTAAGCTATTTTTATACATATTATATATTATACACTTCTATTTGTCTTAGGTTTTTTTTTCATCCGAGCACGGCAAAGTGACTGCACTACACTTGATGGTAAGCGTAGTGCAGTCCAAAATACCAGCGACCACCAACAAACAATGAGTTTATCGGTGGTCACCAGAGTCATGCCGGCCTGAATAAATCCTTCTTCCCTCTTCAGAGAGGAAAGAAGCAAATCGAGGAGCCTGCGACAGGACAGGCGGATGACCGATGCAGGCACATCCTTCTATTACAAGGATGTACCGGATGTACCCGCCCCAATCAACCATCAAGTCATGTTGCAAGCCCCTCGGGAGAACCGGATATACACTAGCTGATCCTGGAACGCGATCCACACAAGGCGTATGGATCACTATGCCAGGTTTTAACACCATGTGTACGGTGGTCGCTATCCGGGCGGATATGAATATAAAATAAAAAAAAATCTTAAATAAAGTCTTAAATAAAGCTCTGTTTATATACATACTAGCGTGATAAACCCAATATTACTTTTACCTGACCCTGGGATCAAACCCGAGACCTAAACACAGTAGTCGTATCCCGTACGCATTACATCTGCGCCTCCGAAGTAGTACATTAAACCTATGCGATAGGTTTATCGTATTATTATCGTTCGAGGCATGAGTTTTTTTTATAGCGTAAGTGGTAAGTGATCTCCACCGCCCATGTACGCCCATCACCAGAAAAATCATGGGCGCGTTGCCGACCTTAAAAGAAAGGGATAATTAGGGATTGGGAAGGGGAGGGGATTTGGGCTTCCGGAAATCTCACTCACCGTACGAAACGCAGCAGCAAGCCGCTACTTTACGTCGGTTTTCTGTGAAACAGTGGTCATGACCCGGTCGAGCCAGTCCATTCATCCACGCTGTAGACAAAACTGTCTACAGCGTGGCTCTACCACTCAATTTAACAGAAAACAACCATTAACAAGGCTACGTCATGCAATTTGAACTTAAGAATGTTGTGACGCTTCCTCGTTCTCTGTGATATTCAAGCAGAGTATAGGCTTGATGCTGTGTGTCGTATGATGAGTGAGATATCCGGCGGCCCAAATCCTCCTCCCCTTCCCGATCCCTAATTATCCCTTTCCTTTAAGGTCGACAACACGCCTATGATTCTGCTGGTATTATGGGCGTACATGGACGGTGGAGATCACTTACCATTAGGTGACCCACTTGCTGCACACGCTATAAAAAAAACTCTCCTGTGTAGCTCGCGAAAATCTCAGCATTTAAATAGCGCTAAGCTCGTAAATATCACGCGCAATCCACTGTTAAGATCCACGATTTAATTGGATGTTAGGTGAAGTGAATATTTGAAACGCGCTACTTGAATTTCTCCTTGAGCTCATTGCATAAGGATACGAGGCACTAAACATATCGAAATTATGACAAACAGACACTCAATCCCTCCCACGCTATGATAAAAAGGACTTGTAAACATCTGTAGTGGCGCCAAATGAGTTTGTTTGGTTAGAATGTCAATAAAATGAGGACGAGTGTGAATTCATTGACTTCTCGCTATATTTGAAACAGTGTTATATGAAGATGTAAATGGTGAAATTACTGGGCATTATGAGATTTAACTGACTCAGTTTCATAACTGATAACTGGTTTCCACGTATATTGTTTAGAAAGTCACGTTACGAGGATTTCCCTTGTTTTTAGTATTCTGTACCCAATGGGTAACAAGGTGGTATGTCCCTCGTATGCGAGAGTCCGTCTGGGTTGGTACCACCGCTTTGTCTATTTCTGCCGCCAAACAACAGTGTGTAAGCACTGTTGTGTTTCGGCTTGAAGGACATTGAAGCCAGTGAAATTACTGGGATCTTATGTCTCGGGGTGACGAGAGCGTTTCAGCGCCATGCAGTGCTTTGTAATTCAAAGTTCTGTGTGGTATTGTTTCTGTTTATGGGCAGGCGCTTACCATCAGGCGAGCGCCTTGCTCGTCTCGTCATTAAATCGTATAAAAAAAATTATAGATACACGTTGTAGGCAGTTGCAACTGATGTGATGACAATAATAATAAATACACCCAACAGTCACACATATTCCTGACCCTACACTAAGTTAACCTGTATCGTGGATATCAGCAAACACGAGGCACTTGCGGTCCCACAACACCCAGATCCGAACACAAACATCCCCTTCCCAATTCCTAATTATCCCTTTCCTTTAAGCCGGCAACGCGGCCATGAATCTTCTGTGACTATCTTGGGTACTTGTTACACTTAAGCCCCATTTAGATAGAGGGAGTTTATGACTCAACCAAGACAAGAGTTTACCAGATCCGAAACAAATGTTTGTGATTCACACAAACATCCCCTTCTCAATTCCTAATTATCCCTTTCCTTTAAGCCGGTAACGCGCCCATAATTCTTCTGGTGTTGTGAGTATACATGGGCGGTGGAGATTACTTACCATCCAGTGACTCCCTTGCTCAATTTGCCGGCTTATGATATAAAAAAAAACTATAATCAGGTGACTAACTAGATCTTTTACCGAAGTTCTGCTTCAAAAACATGATCTAATTACTAACTATGATGGTTCCTTGGCTATCTGGCCGAGCTCTTTGGTTATCTGTTTTCGTTAAATTCATGTTTATCTACACCGCAAACCTTGACACCAAATAATTGCGTTATCATTTGGTATTGATTTTCGCCAGTCGCTTCATTTGTCTGACGGTGATGACTTCTTAGCCGGTTTCGGCCACGGCGACTGTTTCAGGCTCTAATTACTAATAGAATTATCTTCTTTTTTTTATTAATAATGGGTTTGCTCTTGACCTCAATCTAGCCGCATGGACAAAGATGAGGTCGACAATGGAGCGAGCTCACCCAGAAGGTGCCGATTCACACTAGTCTTAAAGAGCTTCGGGTTGTACGCACTCGGAAAGACAGACGCAGGCAGGGAATTCCACTCCTTGGCTGTGCGCATTATAAAAGATGATTTATAGCGCTGGGTGCGAATATGAGGAATGTCAACCAAGTAGGCAAGATATCCTGCAGTGCGTCTGGTGCTCCGATGGTAGAAGGGGGAAGGCGGGATGAACTCATGTAGCTCTCGTGCACTCGACGATGTGCACGTATGTGAATATCTACGTGAAATGAAAATTCTTACGTTGACCTTAGAAAGTTGACTTTGGTGAGTTCGTTTACTACGCAAAGTCACTTTATGGACGACTCAAGTTAGGTCTATTGATCGCGGCCTTAGAAATAATAATTAGTTTTCGCTATAAAACACAGTATATCGGAAGTTTATTTATTATAATGATATATTTATCTTGTTCGTTCACATTGGGTTAGTGGGGTCCGGTCGTGTTGTGACCTGTGATACTGGACATTTTTATATGTTTACTTTTTATTTAGTATCTCGCGTAATATGATAGAAGATTGACACGCAGTGCAGGACTTATATTCACGTTTGCAATTCTCGAAAATGTAGGCAGAGGTTTGCCAGCCACGGCTTTTAAAAATGCATACATACTCGTCCATAGGGATAGGCAGAGAAACGGATTTCCACCTGCTACTATCACAATTTTTTTTTATTTGATTGAATAACGAGACGAGTAAGGCGCTCGCTTGATGGTCAGCGCCACGCCTGCCCATAAATAGAAGCAACACTACACAGAACTTTGAATTACAAAGCACTACATGGCACTGAACTGCGCTCGTCACCCCGAGACATAGGATGTTAAATCTCATAATGCTCAGTCATTTAACTGGCTTCAATGTCCTTCAAACCGAAACACAACAGTGCTTGCACATTGTTGCCGGCCGAAAAAGACAAAGCGGTGGTACCATCCCAGACGGCCTCTCGCTTACGAGGGACCTACCACCTTGGTCTTAAAAATTGAGTAAGTGACACTTTGAGCCTCTCACTACCCTTTCAGTGATAAAGTATGACGAAATGACACGATGAAAATAATCAGTAGTGCAATGCACAATGCTCTTAGCGTCATTCGCAAACGGGCAACATTGTAACCTGTTATCTCGTATTTCTTAAGTACATATATTTTTCCATAGCTTTGTTCTATCTTATCTGAGTCCGCATGAGAAATAATCAATAAACATAAGCGGTAACGTGCTATGCCACCATGAAATCTTGTTTTGAAATAATATTTGAGTTAATTGTAAACTGAAGGTAGGCACTGTAACATTAACTTTTCTGGACAACCTATATATACCTCAGTCCGCCCCGTGACCACGAAGGCTATGTTAATATTTGTAATATATATGTAACACTAAGATTAATTTATAGGCACGAGTAAAAGCGTGTATATAAAAGGGTATATTATAATTATTTCAACGTAGTTTTATGTACTTATAAATGCATTTTATCACTTTAACATGAATATTCTAAGAACCACAATAAACAGGAAAATTAATGGTTTTCCATATATGGTTTTACTTACAAATTCATCTTAGTTGTGCTAACTTATAATAAATTATTATCGTGGCTATTCTATACCTATTTTACTCTATGTAAGTACAGTCAACCTGGGTAATTTTGGCTCACTTTAGAGGTAATTTATAGTAGTACGGATTTACTTTTATTGTTATTTGTCATAAATGAGTGTTTCTAGTGGGATATTGGCCTTTATAATCTAAATTCCTGTGTTATTTATCGAAACGATAAATAAAAGACCCTTAAATTACCAACAATTTGGTGAGCCAAAGTTACACTGAGACTTGGGTAACATTACTAAGTATGAGGAGTTGATGAAGAAAATCTCTAATTTATGTAGTTTTTTTACTCCTCGGTAAGATTAGCTTGTAATATTGATAAAAAAAATACATTTCGTTTATATCACTATCTCCTTTTCAGTGGCAACGTAGGGTTGCCATATTAATACAATATTAAACTGCCTGGTTTATCGAAATCAACTTCTATTTTATGGACCTCTTAAATCAAGTTATTATTGTATTAATCAGGTTTTGATGTACTTATAATCATTGAGCAATGCCTAAAATAATAAAAAATAATAAAACACACTCAATCACATATAAAAAAGAAACATAATATCGGCTCTCAATTCCCCCATACCATGTATAGAAATTGATCATCAATCGCATAAGAATCGCCTCGTTTTGTGATTTTAGATCCTCCAAATCGAATAACTATATTTCGGGGGTGACAATTAAATATGTCAAGCTTTGATGGCCACTTTCACTCTTCAAAACTTTTTTGCATAATTGAAATTTTCACGCATTGTCTGTCCTCGCCCCGAGCTAATGTTACCCCAAATGGTCTGAAAATGAAACGGATCGAAGATTAATTAAAGATTTTTTTAAAAATCTATCAATATCGCGGGATATTTCAGTGTTATTACATAAAAAACATATGATTCTTCAACATAAAACTGAACTCGCCTTCTGTAGTTCTTCTGTAGTAACTGCTATACACAACTTTTTAGCAAGTTTATTTTTAACTCTATTTACCGCCAAAATTTTGAATGATGATAAATAAATACATATTTGACAAATGTCAAATGTCACTGCAGGTTTCGTTCAAAAACACTTTTTACCTTCATAGATTAAACAACTTTTTATTATGCAGTGATTCAGTAAGCAGAGAAAAAATTAAACGTTCAAATACAAGTTAGTGAGTCAATGTTACATTGAAAGCTAAAGTTACCCAGGTTGACTGTACTATTATAATATATAATTAGTTGCTTTGTTGCGTATTTATAGCATAGGAGCCCAGAACGCGGAGCCATGTCGGGCTTACTGACATTCTTCCGACTAAGAACCGGCAGTATCCCACTGATGCCTACGCTTTGACGCTCCTGCAGTAACCCGATAATTGATTGTCTACATTTATAATTAGTGATGTCCCCTCGGGCAATATTTTAATGTGAGTTACGTTTGCGAGGTCCCAGGGGGGCGTCGGGGGCGTGACCTCCGATATCGAACTAGTCAGATCCAGTTAGAATTTGCGTTGCCTTTACGTTGTTGTATTCGTCTACAAGAGCTATGATGTAATTTAGTCGTGGTTTTTTATTTATATAGCAAAGACGGCAAACGAGCAAGTGGGTCATCTGATGATAAGTGATTTTCACTGCGTATGTACTCCCATAATACAAAAAAAAAATAGGTGCGTTGCCGACCTTAAGGGAAATGGATAATTAAGGATTTGGGAAGGGGAGGGGGATTTGGGTCTCCGGATATCTCACTCACCGTACGAAACGTAGCAGCAGACTGCTATTTTACGTCGTTTTTTTGTGAGATAGTGGTAATGACTCGGTCGAGCCGGACCATTCATGCTGTAGACAAAATTGTGGCTCTACCACTTTTAATTAAATATTTCATAGTTTCGTGCATTAATATATTTTTCGTTATCGTATCTTTTAAAATATTTATTATTATAATAAATCACTTTATAAATAGTATTATATTGCACACATCGGCTTTTCGTGGTCTATTATTATTGGCACTTATAATTTAATATGTATAATTTTTTCAAGTTATTCCAGTCCAAATACAAAAGTAAAAATATACAAAAGGAAATTTGGCCCATGAGGGGATCGAACCCGCGACCTTCGCGTTATTAGCACGACGCTCTAACCAACTGAGCTAATGGGCCGATGTTCATGTTTGTTCAAAATAAAAATCAGTTTCTGTATGCAATAAATTATATTGATTAATGATTTCTTATGTTTACGCAAATATTACTCATAGAAATAAATTTATTGATTAAGTATATATTTCTCTGAAGAAAAAATAACTAGAACCTAAGTGAAGAATCACAGGTAGTTGATTGATAAGAATTTTTAGTAGTAATACCAAACATAATATATATCTATATAACATTCACACGATAAATAGAGTAGCGTGTATTAAGTCACGTATTCAATATTACACTGTTTGCTCAAACTATGAATATTACGAGTAAACATATATTACAATTGGATGCAAATATGCAATAACATTTCAACCCACTTCAAGTAAAAATTAAGATGTCAATTTTATATTGTTAAATTTTATTATTTAACTCAGGAATTTAAAGTTCTATTTGGCATAATTGTACGTGAGAAATGTTCAACGTTTTTTTTGTAAAAAAAGAAAAATAAATTTAGAAAATAGAAAATAAATTTGAAGAAAAAAAAACTGAAATGTATAGTAACAGCTTAGCTCTACCACTCATAAAAACCTTCATTACTCATAAGAATCTAACTGTAGGGTCAGGACTGTGACAGTTGGGTGTCATATTTTTTTCAATAGTCATATAAAACTTATGTTATGGCTATTCAGAATTAAACAATAACATACAAAAATAACAATAAGTCACGCATCCGCGGCGAGGTGAGGGCGTGATAAAACAATACACAGGGTTATCAGATATCGTCGGGTTTAATTTGGCATTGTTTTGAATGACGTCACCAATGTTTAGGATCGGCTTATCGTGTTCAAACGTGGATATATCGCGTGATTTGATATTCTATCTTACAAGGGTTATTTTTTCGCGTTTTATACTTTTCTAGCTTTTCGTGGAGGTTTCGCGCGAGGAAACATATTTCAGGTTTATTTTCTGGATAAAAAACTGAATAGAGAATCTCCTCCTTTTTAAATTGGTTTAAAAGTAGATTATATCACTGTTGATGTCATAAATATTTTTTTTACAAAAATCAAAGTCATGCCGATGCCGAGAAGGGCAGATCAATAAACACACTTTTTCATTCATAGATAAATAGTTTTTATTATAATTATTAAAGATTTAGGTTAGCTTTTGCGGGTATTCTTAGATTTATCAAATCAAGAGAACAATATTATACCAAAGAATAATCCAGTTTATAACGGACTATAAAAATAGCATTGGTACTAAATAAAAACATACATACATACATAAACATATGCTTGTATTCCCGAAGGGGTAGGCAGAGGTGCAAATAGTGCTAAATACACGGTTTTGTATTTCCATTCTGATAGGAGGCAAGCCTATTGGTATATCAGCCACGAACTCCAATAAACACGATTAAAAATAAATGTAACCCCGCAGAGCCATACATATGTATGTATATGTATGTTTATAGAGTCGTGTGTATGATTCCGCATATTTTTCCGACTCCGTAAATGCAAACAAGATACCCACAAACGTGAACCTTATTACCTTGATGTATGTTATAGAACACAAGGGATCCTAACAATCAATAATATTATTTTTGATCATACACACGACAATCATACACACGACTCTACATTTCTTAGCAAGCTATGCAGGCTAGGCATTAGGCGCGCTGCGAATAAGTTATTATGATATTAAGTATAATAAAATTGCGATCGCTTCAGTAAATATTTCCCACGCGCAAAAGTTTTCCTTTCATACACGAATAATATTTAAAGACATACTGATAACAACAATTCAAAAGATTGCACGAATTGTACCGAACTAGTTAGGTAAGCGATAACAATAATATACAAATATGGCGCTGACCTCCGGCGCAGGCGCAGACGCACTATCTACGTTGACACTTGACGATCCTACACCGGGTGGCATTTGCGTAAGCATGTTATCACAAACCGGAGTAGCATGAGCTGTACGTTTACGGACAATATGAACGAGACAAGATCTCCATTGATTAGTCGTTGTTATCAGCGAAATAGGTAACGTGGGGGCTCAGCGGTTCCCCAGCGATCAGTCGACGGCGGATCGTCGTCGACTGCGGACCTCTCTAGGGAGGATTATTTAATTTTATATTAATAAGAAAATAATTTATAGTATTTAATTAGCATATGTACATAGTAAATCTTGTTATTGAAACTGAATCGTTTCTTCTAGTAGTAGTAAGATTTTACTTCCGTAATTTCGGGGGAAGGGGGACATATAAACAGACATTCATTCATGAAGTGATTCAAGCTCTAGTATTTGTAAATCTTCACAGACGTTTACTCGCTTTATTTCATAAACACACCAAAGCGTAATCAGTATAAACATTTGCGTTTTAAAACAAACATAGTAATATTATGTAATTGTTTCTTGAATTTTATACGTAAAAAAAGCGAAAATTATATTTTTACGTGCTACATAATGACAAATTCAGACGAGTCGAATCATTTTCAACAAAAGACTTGAGCCACAAAAGCGATAAGGTTGTTTTGATCAATTCGATTAAAAGTCTGTTCACGATTAAATCGTGTGAGATTTAGCAGTTGATCAGTTAAAATGGAATCGTGAGAACCCGCTTCAAGGTGGGTTTGTAACTACTTTACATGACTATTGGCATGTCTGCTTCATTCATAAAAACTCTCACACTCACGTCTGAATCCAATGCGGGATAGGCTGATATCGTATGTCACATATTACGATCCTGACAAATCTCTCATGCCTCTTCCACATTCCTGCATCGTCTCATACCTATATTTACTACAGTATTTATTATGTATTAGTAGAGATGTATACAGATTTGTTAACAGCATGAATGGGCTCAACCCTGGCCGTACTGCTGTCCTAAAAAAAATCACGTGAAATGGCAGTTAGCTGTCAGTTTCGTGAAGTTAGTGATATTTCCATAACCCCTAATCCCCCATCTTTTTCCACTCCTCATTCCTCTACTTTACATCAGCAACGTATAAAGGATTCTTTGGTATCTTGGGTATTCACGGATAATAGACATAATAAGGTGACCCATTTGATCGTTTGTCAGTTCCTGATAATTTAATATAATTTTTCCAAAAATAATGGATTTGCACACAATAGACATGAAGTAACCTTGTTATTCTGAAGTAGTTGTACAGGTATATTCAGTGCTTTAGGTAATTGTTTTTAGTGATATGAAGTTAGATAAACCAAGACAAACCGCAGAATAGCTATTTATTACTTTGTTTATTGCCTTTGCATGCCTAAAGTAAAATCACATATTTGCCATAAACACTAGTGTATAAAATACAAAAGTTACTGTTACGTTACACGACAGACTGCAAAGATTACTCTACTATTGTGTATAAACGAAAACTCATATCTTTCTGCATAACATTCTACCCAAACATTGTGTCATTAATCGAGAAACTTCCACATATCTTTTTATTTACTAACTGCCTCTTCATTAAGTACTTTTAATCTAGCAATTATTATTTTAATCTCTAGTTACCTACCTATACTTTTTGTTCAATTATACAAAAATGGCGATAAAAATATTATTTGCGATTAAAATAGTGTTGCCATCCATGACCAAGAAGCCATTGCTAATTTTAACTGCATTCCAATGACACAATGCGTTAATGTCACGAGAATTCGCACTTACGAGGCGAAAAAAGTTTATTTTCGTGACTTTATAACAACTCTAATGAACGTTTACTACTTATAGATAAAAACGGAAAGCGCTGGCATCGCAATATACACATAGTTACAATACTGATAAATGATTAATAACAGAAAACAATAAAACGAACACGACGTAAATATGTGGGAACATTGTAATTCAACATGGCCGTTATCTGAGCAAAACAAAGCCACGCTGTGAGCGCGTGGCGGTCGCACGACTCCGTTTTAAATATAGAACTCGCGCTGAAATATACAACCACTACAAGTTGAACTACTTCGTCCTTCTCGCTACTTACGTTGTAGGTAGTTGAGGTGATCTGATGCTAAAGACCGAAGTTTAAATCTATACTGGTCGATTTAAAGTTCTTTAGCGCCTCGCCTTCGTTAAAGGAGTACCACGCCCTACTGATGTGTCGCATATGCGTCTTGCATTCCAAATTTGAAATTTTTGATAATGTTTTAGGGTTATTTTTTTCTGACTTTTGTAATTTCATTCAGGCAGTGAAAAATAATGGAAACTTGTTTTGTGGATTTTAACTAACTTCTGCAAAATTAATAAATCAATAATATCTTCGATGCGCTTATATTAACGGTAATTAAGTGCATCGGCAACATTATTATTTTTAAGAATTAGTATAAAATAAATAGAACAATTTCCGGTCGTCTGTGCTTGGTTAGTCATTCTAGAGAAAAAAGCACATTTAATTTATGCGCATAACTTACGTCGTATGATTGTATGTGTTGAGAATTATAACGTAATTTGTAATTTAACTACCAATTTATTGTATCCTTGATAGTTTCTAGATATAAAAGATATAGATACATAAGTAATTCTTGTAGGTATAAAAAAAACTAAATAATAAATATAAAGTATACGTTACGATCGAATTCGTTTTTTAAGAAACAAGGATTAAATTATTATATAAAAACTACATGAGAAGTATATTTGTATTGTTCTTCCGAGCTCGGCACAGTGACTGCATTACATCTGATGTCGCAGTGCAGTCCAAAAAAATCAGCGACCACCGATAAATCAATGAGTTTATTGGTGTTCACTAGAATCATGCCGGCCTGTATAAATGCTTCTTCACACTCCGAAGACGGAAGAAGCACATCGATGGGACAGCGACAGGACAGGCGGATGACCGATGCAGGCACAGGGATACAAGGTTGTACCCCTTTATCCACACCGACCAACCATCAATTCATGTAGAAAGCCCCTCGGGAGAACCGGATAAACTGGTTGATTCTGGAACGCGATCCACACAAGGTGTGTGGGTTACTATAGTAGGTTTTAGCACCATCTGTACGGTGGTCGCCATCCGGGCAGATATGAATCCTACCAGCAAAATCTATCCTATCCTATCCTATATCCCTCCATCACAATTTTAAATATTATCAACAATGTTCTCTCGTTTTGTATAGTAATTATTTTTTTATATCTTTTATAAATTTTATCATCTTCGTCATCAGCCACAGGACGTCCACTGCTGAACATAGGGCTCCAATGATTACCAGACCGACCTGTTTGAAGAGACTTGTATCCAGCGACTTCCTGCAATATTAAAATAAGTATCACAACTAACAAATCTCACTGTATATGTAATTTAGGTGTATTAATAAAATGTAACATGTTTTTTTTCTCGAAACCAAACTGACTTATTTCGGTGTGGGCGTGGCATAATGTAATCAAGTTAGGTTAGTTCACCTTTATAACTGCGTAGGTGAACTTTGATATGATAGAAACGTGTTTTCGTTGGATTTCGTATTTTACTTACTTATAGTCATTTTTGGGATAGATCCTTTCATAAAATGACGTAGGTTGTTTGATCCAGATATTAGTTTTACAAGATGGTAGGTCCCTCGTATGCGAGAGGCCGTCTGGGTTGGTACCACCACTTTGTCCATTTCTGCACCCAAGCAACAGTGTGTAAGCACTGTTGTGTTTCAGTCTGAAGGACATTGAAGCCAGTGAAATTACTGAGCATTATGATACTTAACATCTTATGTCACAGGGTGACGAGCGCAGTTCAGTGCCATGCAGTGCTTTGTAATTCAAAGTTCGGTGTGGTATTGCTTCTGTTTATGGGCAGGCGTGACGCTTAAGATCAGGCGAGCGCCTTGCTCGTCTCGTCATTCAATAAAAAAAATGGTTATTTGATTCAGATATTAATTGTTTTTATGCGTATGAAGAGACGGTTTCGCGTGTTGGAGTGAAAAAAATGTGTGAGTTCTTTTTTCGCTAGTTACTTTAATTTTTCATGTAACTTCTGAATTGATGAAATTTGATGGCAAATGTTTTTAGATAAGTTGCTTTTATAAAGATAATGTAATTTCGAATGTTTTTTAAACATTCATATGATGGTTTCAGATTAGGTACGTTTAGTCGTGTTCGATTTTGCGACGCTTATTGCGTTCTAAATAATACGCAAGTTCGAGGTCAAGTTACGAAGCAGACACATATTTAAAAATAGCATATGGACTTAATTAATATAATTATTATAAGGACTCTTCGCATGACATTTAACAGTGGTAGAGCCACGCTGTAGACAGTTTGTCTACAGCATGAATGGGCCGGCTCAACCGGGTCATTACCACTGTCTCACAGAAAACCGATGTAAAGTAGCGGCTTGCTGCTGCGTTTCGTACAGTGAGTGAGATATCCGGAAGCCCAAATCCCCTCCCCTTCCCAATCCCTAATTATCCCTTTCCTTTAAGGTCGGCAACGCGCCCATGATTCTTGTGGTGGTGGGCGTACATGGGCGGTGGAGATCGCTTACCATCATGTCACCCACATGTTCGTTTGCCGGTCTATGCTATTAAAAAAAAAACATACTATGTTCTTGTAAAATAAACATATCAGTCTATAATATCGAAAACTATTTGCAGAATAATGCCCTTGAGAATATGTTCTAGTCTGATCTGAATCACGACATCCTGTGAATTTATCCGCAAACAAAGAACGGGAAAAAACTGGATTTTTCTTCATTCAAAACGCTCAAGGTTACGTTTCAATTAGCATACATCTGCATTATCAATATTTAGACCATGAATAAGTGATTAGCGAGTTGGCAATGGATTCAGAAGTTACTGTTGACTCAAGTCAGGATTTTCAATAAAAAAAAGCGCCAAAAAGTGCTTTACTTTTTTTATCCGAGCACGGCAAAGTGACTATACCTGATGGTAAGCGTAGTGCAGTCCAAGAAACTAGTGACCACCGACAAACAATGAGTTAATCAGTGGTCACCAGAATCATGCCGGCCTGTATCATTTATACTTCTTCCCTCTACTTGTGAAATTTCGCCCCACCGAGAGGTGTGACTGTGACAAATACACGTGACAAGCTCTCAAGTGTGAGCAAATGTGTGTCAAATGTTACGACTTTGTAACTAACTCTATGTTCGACTCTACTTAGCAGAGTTTAATTATAAATAATGCAGTTAATCTTAAATATTATTTTTTCTTTCAATGATATTCGATCGACTATTCTAAATACAAATTATTAAAAAAATAAACTGATTAATTAAACTTGAATTGAATATATTTCATAATGAAAATTTCAAAATAGAAGCCTTTTAATATACCGTAAGCATAGAGTTTTGAGGAGTGTAACTATATTCTTATTGGTATAGACTATAGAGGAAACTCGGGAAAGACCTTCGATAGCTTTTGTCTCGCAAATTTGTATTCTCAGAATTCTTTGTTCTTATTTCGAATGTGATGAGGAAAATATGCAGTCTATGTTAATTTTGCACCGACCGCCGATTTATACGAATTTAGAAGTGGGACTTTAACGAAGCGGTGAAAATGTTTATTTCAATAAATTAGTTGTAAACTTGTTTATTTATTATTACGATAATTGTTTGTTGTTATTGTTGTGATGATTGATACTACAAAAGTTTAGCAGAATACGTAATACAAACATTTGCCCCAATATTTGCCCCAACTGCCGTGACCATCCTTACTTGTAATTTTAAACCTATAAGCAACAACAATACGGATGCGTCAATGTATCGTGAAATTCGTCAGCTGATTTCTTAAAAGTACAGCCAAGGCCGTAATTGCAAAACTAAAAACACTATTGCATCAATTTGTTGCCACGGGCACGGGTAGTGACTGGTAGCTGGCAGCCGAAGAGCACGCGAGCGGGCTCGGTCGGTCGGTGGGCGCGCCGTCACTCTGCCATCACGCAGCCGACGCGTGCGCGTGACGTCAGCCCGCGTCACCACACACCGTCAATAATAACACAAGCGTGTGTAACCAAAAACCAACTCTAACTCCAAAACATAACGCTTACATACAAACGCACGCGCACAGTGCAGTACACTGTAGTTTTCCGTTCGGTTTGCGTAATGCGCCAAAGGTTTGGTCAGTGTTTTTGGCCAGCGGTCAGCAGCGCGGCGACCGTGCAGCCTTACGTCACGTGAAAAAGTTTAGAATCACTTTGCGAAACGTGCTAAAGCTGATGAGTAATCCCACGCGTAAATAAGGCATTGTTTATACAGAAACAAAAACTTCAGTGTAAACGTCGTTCTATTATTATCATAATGTAAACAGTGCGTGGTATCTTGTATCGCGGAGGGTATAAAATCAGCGTACACGCTCGATCCACGCCCAGTGCGGACCGCGCGGGCACACACGCAACATGTGACCGCGGAATATATTCGAATGACAGTTTATAGTATAAAAAACTGATGTAATATGACTCACTTGGTCATTAAAGTACGGGATATCCCTGATAGAAATGATTGATCGAATTTGATTATAACGTAAACAAAATTGACGAATGAGTTGTATTGGCGTATTGTTGTCTGTCTAGGTTTCTGGCAGGATCTAGACAAATAACAGACTGTATGTAAGGCCACACTTTCTATGTAGGTCAGGGTTATACTTATGTAAATGATGTATAATTAATAAGTATTATTATTTTATTCTTTTGGTACTGATGGTGGATGTTTAAAGTTCGTCAGCGCGTCCTCGACATGCATATCTTTTTCACTGTTAAATCATCATCATCATCATCATGAGCCACAAGACGTCCACTGCTCAACATAGGCCTCCCCCAAAGATTTCCAGACCGACCTGTTGGAAGCGGCCTGCATCCAGCGACTTCCTGCGACCTTTAGCAGGTCGTCTGTCCACCTTGTAGGTGGACGTCCAACGCTGCGCGTGCCAGTACGTGGCCTCCATTCCAGAACCTTTCTGGCAAGCACTGTCAAATATTAAAAGATAAATAAATGATACCTATCTTCCACTTCAAAAGGGTTATAGATAATTCATAATACTTCATGAGTTATTCACAATAGAAATTATTAAGTTTGTTAATATCAAGTAAATTAAAAAGAAAACATTATATTTTGCTTTTTAAGGCTGCGTCTCAAGAGGAACTCGCCAGAGGAACCCTAATACTAAAACAACGCGTCGTTTGTCCATCTGTCTGTTTATCCTACTCTAAAAGTATCTTTCAAACGTAATGCGCTGAAATTATCATAAAATATGTTATATATTCGCAGCTTGTGGCACTCATTGGTCTAATCCGACCCCTATGGGATATAGGCGTATGTATGTTATTATGAAAACAGATAATATAAGTTATCAAATACAAACACAGACATCACAACAAATAACAAAAAAAAATTAAGTATGTACCGAACCCTCGGTGCACGAGTCTGACTCGCACTTGACCAGATTTATAGGGTTCCGTAGCCAAGTGGCATAAACAGAACCCTTAAAACTTAGTCATGTCCGTCTGTCACAACCATTTTACTTAGAGACTATTAGTATTCTTCTTCTACAACCTTATCCCACTCTCATTAGAGTCGGCGCAACATGCCTTTTAGCATATGTTACAGAAATATTTGGATTGTAGTTTTTAGGACTGGCCGCTTACCTGACTAACGCCCTCTTGGCTTGAAGTTTTTACGACTGGAAGTCTACCTGACTGCCGCCTATTATACGGATAAAATTTGGATGGTAAGTGTTCATACGTTCAAACGTTTTGACTACGGAATTCATTGCGCGTGGTCCGACAAACACTTGGCAGATTTTGTTTTTATTGATGTTAGGATACTTCCCTTAGTGAAAATTTCAGATAGCTACCTACTACGGCTCAAAAGATAGAGCCAAGATCCTAAGCTTATTAATAAAATGTAATTGACCCCCTCTGAGTACAGTAAGTCTAGTACAAGTTCACAGATTTCGAATTCGTATAAAATTACTATTGATGGTGTCAAAATAATAATAATTCATACTGTAAGAAAGGAAAGAATCGCTCGAAATTTAATTTCACAAATTTTAATTCATCATAGTTCCCACTAATGGCTACTCCATCTATGGAAAATAAAGGAAAACCGTCATCGTTTTAGAAAACTATCTGAACTTGTACTAGCCCTACCACAGTCTTTTAAATTAGTATTATTATAATCTTACTTCGGGTATCCGTACCACGACGTTCTTAAAGTAAGCTTGCAATTTATTTTAAATTATTTTTAAAATAACTAAAGTAAACAATTACTATATACTTTGCACAATTCAAGTGGTAGAGCCACGCTGTAGACAGTTTTGTTTACAGCATTAAAGAGCCTGTTCGCTTAGACCTTTTAAACAATTCAACGGATTTTGATGCAGTTTTCAGCAATAGATAGAGTGGTTCATGAGGAACGTTTCTATGTATCACGCTATGCGCCATGGGAGCAGGGCAGTCATGCAGGTGAAACCGCGCGGGATTAAACAATAAAATCCATTCATAACGCTAGCACCGCACTACATCTGAGTTTTGCAAAACCTCCATAGTAGCGGTAAATTTTTGTATGGCGCAAAACGCCAAGGTTATTTAATTGAGGTACAGTCTTAACTAAGACGCAGTGACTTATTTAGATTCAAATCGTTATATTAAAATTCTTCGTACGTGTCTGGCGCCTATAAAGTTTGAATGGATCGTTTCAATTGTTTTTTGTCACGTGTTATAGAATACATACTAACTTCGAGAACTTTTAGAAGCGACAGTCACGCTGTAGACAGTTTTGTCTACAGCAGGAATGGGCTATTGTTTCACAGAAAACGAACATACAGTAACAGCTTGCTATTAAGGTAAGTGAGATTTTCGGAGGCCCAAATCCCCTTCCCTTTCTCAATCACTTAAATATCTCTTTTCTTTAAGGTTGCTAACGTGTCTGTTTTTTCTAGTATTGGGGAAGATCACTTGCAACCAGGTGACCCACTTGCTCGTTTGCCGACCTCTACCGTATAAAAACGAGTGCCGATTGTTTATTTGTATAAGTTATATTAATATAAGCACACGCCTATTTTCGAAGCAGTATACTGTCGTGGGTGCATCCACGGTTCACCGACCTTGTTGACATTTAGCAGAACAAAATGTATATATCAATTTTTACTTGATGTGGGTTGAAATGTTATTGCATATTTGCATCTATGTGTTAGGTGGCGATATACCTATTAAATACCGACTTCAAAAAACGAGGCCGATAAAATGGAGTAAAATTAAAAGATAAGATAAGATATATCTTTAACCATGGTGCAATTTGTGGTAAAAATGACACAAGTTTACTTCTTAGCCTCAGTTTACTTTTTTAAACATCACATTTAGAAACATGTTTGTCACAGAATTAGTTCTCGGTTGTTAAAATATTTTACACTTATGATCTTCAAAACAAAATTTTTCCACATGAAGTACAGACAGTACAGTACATATTTACCAGTTATCACCGATTGTATTTCCAAAGAAAAAGTATTTACTGAAGGTATTTACTCTTTGAATAAACAATTTAAATAAAATTTATTTCCTATAAAGAATGTTCGTGTATAAAACACGTAGTCACGTCGAGCTCGCCTTGAACCGAAGGTCTTCGGTTCGGTTCTCTTGTCGTGACGATTCGTGTATTATTCATTCGTATCTTCATACTTTTAGGTGTGTTAGTCAATAATACTTCCGGCTTAAATAATTAAAGAAGCTTAATTAATTAAAGAAAATCCTCTGGTGGGAACCCTCCCACTAGATATTTTTGTACCCTACTGGATAGCAACCACCGTATCATCATCATCATCAGCCACAGGACGTCCACTGCTGAACATAGGTCCCCCAAAGATTTCCATATCAACCTGTTGGAAGCGGCCTACATCCAGCGACTTCCTGCGACCTTTGTCAGGTCTTTAACCACCGTGTTTATGGTAAAAAACCCACCATAGTGACTCGCTCAGTCGAGTCGCATTCCGGGATTTGGGTTCTGGGAAGGAGAAGGACATTTGAGTTTGCGGATATCTCACTCAACATACGAAACGCATCAAGCCGCTACTTTATGTCTGTTTTTTGTGAGACAATGGTAACGACCCGGTCGGGACGGTCCTTTCTTGCTGCAGACAAAACTGTCTAGAGGAGGCCGGCATTAGTGGCATTGGGCTTGTGCCCAGCAGTGGGGCAAATATATACAAAGCTGGTATTATATAATAAAGAGTTTGTTCATCAAAATAAAAACAAATTTGTAACAAGAGGCAAAACTTAACAAAACTTACTTCGAATTGAGAACCTCCGCTATTTGTCATTAAAAGAGTAACGGGTTCGATACCTATGGAATTAAATTCAAGAAGAATTCAAGTATTAAAGAGACTATATCTTGGTCGTCCTGAATCAAAACACGACAGTCATGTCAATGACCTACGTCGGCTGAAACCTGTCATGCTAAATATTCTTTACAACCGCCGTAACCTTGATATCAATTAAAATTACTGTAAGGCCATACACGGCGCGATATAGGAAGGACCACATTTCAAGGTCAATCCATGAGAAATAACAGTTACAATAAGGTATCGTTTCCTGTTTGTCTTAGAAACAGTTCATGTTATTTTATCAGACTGAATGACAAGACGGGAAGGTCGTTCGTCTGATGGTAATTGCCATGCCAAGTAAACAGTGACAATCTTAGACTTTGGAATTAAAATGGATTTGAGTGGTAGAGCCACGCTGTAGACAGATTTGTGTGCAGCATGAATGGGCCGGCTCGTCTGGGTTGTTACCACTGTCTCGCAGAAGACCGGCGTAAAGTAGCGGCTTGCTGCTGCGTTTCGTAAGATGAGTGAGATATCCGGAGGCACAGATCCCCCTCCTTCCCAAATCCTTTATTATCTCGTCCCTTTAAGGTTGGCAACGTGCCTATGATTCTTCTACTATAGTGGATGTTCATAGGCGGAGATCACTTACTATCAGGTGATCCACTTGCTCGTTTGCCGACCTAAGATATAAAAAGTATTGTAAGGCAGTACATTGCGTACGTCACCCCAAACCAGATTTTGTTAAATTGTTAACCATCTGTTTCACCACCTTCAATTACAGACTCGCCCCTTTTACATTCTGGAGTAGAAAGTAGCTCCTTTATCTGTAGATTTACCGTAAGTGATCTGCACATTTACCATTAGTGATCTGTATATTTACCACATCTGTCCACAATACAATATCTGTATCCCTAGTAGAAAATAAAGGAGAGGGCAGAGGTTAACATATTTTAGCCAGACGCTATCCGGCTTACCGGGTGCAAGGTGCAATCCTTATCATCGAGTTAATAAGACTATGTTTTTACCAGATTACGTATAGTAGGTAGAAAAACAGCAATAATTCGCGCCGTTTGTCATTATCTTGTTTATTAATAAGTCTTACTTACGCAACATACTACGTTCGTTATTAATAGCGTGTGATTTATAAGTTTATGTATGATGAGAAACCCAAGAACCTTTAACCAATCCTCTATCTTTTTATTTAAGCGAAATACCATTAATTTATTACTCACTCGCTGATGAATCACCATGCTGGTGGTAGGGTATTCGTATCCGCCCGGATAGCGACCACCTTACACATGGTGGTAAAACCTGCCATAGTGATCCAGACGCCTTGTGTGGATCGCGTTCCTGAATCAGCCAGTGTATATCTAGTTCTCCCGAGGGGCTTGCGACATGACTTGATGGTTGATTTCGCGGGTATAGGGGTATATTCTTGTATTATTGAGACTGCATCGGTCATCCGCCTATCCTGTGGCCGGTCCCTCGATTTGCTTCTTCGCTCTCAAAATGTGGGTTAAAATGTTATTGCATATTTGCATCCCATTACGGGATTGGGGAGAAGAGGTGTAAAGTAACAAGCAAACTGCTACATTACCTTGTTTTTTTTTTAAGACAGTTTGACTGTTTGTTTGCGGATCAGCAAACTGAAGTGGCAGTGGGCAGGCCACAAAGTTCGCAGAACCGATAACCGATGGGGAAGAAAGGTTCTGGAATGGAGGCCACGTACTGGCAAGCGCAGCGTTGGACGTCCGCCTACAAGGTGGACAGACAACCTGATAAAGGTCGCAGGAAGTCGTTAGATGCAGGCCGCTTCCAACAGGTCAGTCTGGAAATCTTTGGGGGAGGCCTATGTTCAGCAGTGGACGTCCTGTGGCTGATGATGATGATGACATGTGGTAAAGTCAAACAATGACGGAATCTGCAAAACATTTTTTAGGTGCAATAAAAAAATTTGATGATGGCAAATAAAAAAAACTGTTTTGTAAGCGACTGTATAAAACCAACTAACCAGTATACTGTCATATCAGCTTATGCAGTGGCACAACCAACAGCAATTAGAAAACTAATGGTTTTCCTTGTTTTTGTGTAGAGCATTATGCAACAGAACTTGCAGACACTGTATAAACAAACTGATCTAATATTTTGAAAAATCCTGCATTATATTGCATATTCAGGATGAGAACGACTCAAGTGATAATAATACTGTGACTCAAGCAATCATTTTATTAATTGTTTTTATTCGATTAAATGACGAGACGAGAAAGGCGCTTGTCTGATGGTAAGCGCCACGCTCATAAAAAGAATCAACACCACACAGAACTTTGAATTACAAATTACTGCATGGTACTGAACTGCGCTCGTCACTCCGAGACATAATATGTTAAGTCGCATAATACCCAGTAATTTCACTGGCTTAATATCCTACAAACCGCAACACAACAGTGCTGACACACTGTTGCTTGGCGGCAATAATAGACAAAGTGGTGGTACCAACCCAGACGACCTCTCGCATACGAGGGACCTACCACCCACTAGATTAATGAGGCGATGTACATTAATTGTAAAAGTCATCAAAAAATTATTTCGATAACATCGATCTACCGATTGATATAACGAATTTTTATGTACGAAAGGTGCGGTGTAAGATTATATTGATAAATATTTATAGGATAATTATGGCTTTAAAATTCCATGCCCACCTTCACATGGGCTGGCTATAAATTAAAATGTAATTAATAACGGTGAACTGTAATTATCATATTACCATAATCACCCGTTAATCAGTGTTCCAGCGACTTTGCCCGCTTGTAGAAAACCACTAGCGAGTAGCCGGTTGTGAAGTAAGTGGCCGGGGGTTCGATTTACATGGTGGTAGGTCCACCGTCTGGGTTGGTGCCACCGCTTTGTCTATTTCTGCTTAGCATCTTATGGTTCGGGGCGAGGAGCGCAGTTCGGTGCCATGCAGTGCTTTGTCATTCAAACTCCTTTACTGGTGATAAGATGATCATATCCGCCTGGATGGCGATCACCGTACACATGGTGTTAAAACCTACCGTAGTGTATATCCGGCTCTCCCGAGGGGCTTGCGACACGACTTGATGGTTGGTTGGGGCATCCTTGTATCACTATGCCTGCATCGGTCATCCGCCTATTTGTCGCAGGCCCCTCGATTTGCTTCTTCCCTCTCCGAAGAGGGAAGAAGCATTTATACAGGCCGGCATGATTCTGGTGACCACCGATAAACTCATTATTTGGCGGTAGTCGTTGGTTTTTGGACTGCACTACGCTTACCATCATGTGTAATGTATTCACTTTGGTGTGCTCGGATAAAAAAAACCCTGGTACTCATTTAAATCCATTAAACAGGTGTCTTTTGACTATAATTAGCTGGAGTAAATCTAATAACATAACATTATGAAATAAGTTAGCCCATTAAAAACGGTTGCGTAACGATGTGTGAGGCCTGCCCGCCTGCACCGACTGGTTTTAAACTCAACGTGTTCATGTCTTTACCACTATATAATATTACCGTGTCTTTACTGACTGACTTAATTATTAAAACTGTTTTACAAAAAGACAACTGACTTGAAAAAAGGTAAAAATAACTTTTTTTTTACTAGCCCTGTATTATATACGTCCCACTGCTGGGCACGGGCCTCCTCTACTGAATGAGAGGGATTAGGCCTTTGTCCACCACGCTGGCCTAATGCGGGTTGGCGAACTTCACATACCTTCGAAAAATCTTATCGAGTAAAAATACCTATTTAATATTATTGCTAGTGGTAGGATATTCATATCCGCCCGGATGGTGACCACCGTACACATTGTGTTAATATCTGCCATAGTGACACATCTTGTTTGGATCGCGTTTCAGGACCAGCCAGTGCATATTTGATTTTTCCGAGGGCCTTTTTTTTTTGTTTTTATTTATTTATTAAGGTTCACCAACGGTTGTTTACACTAATACAAAACAAAATATACAAAAAAAGAAAATACCATCTAAGTGCAACAGCCATTTACCGGCAAACACCACATGCACAAAATAAATTGAATTAAACGGCTAACAGATAACAATAACAAAACAAAACTTAAAACTAACTTATACGCAGGGATAAATTAAAACACAAAACAAAACCCAAACAAACCAAAACTTCATCAGTGTTGTTCTGCTGAGACTGCGATAAAAGAAAAAATGTATTATTTATAAAAGTATTTATATAATATTCTAGGCTACATCGCTTAGACAATCATAAATCGACTTGGAGAACTTTGGAAGAGAGTCGAAATGTAAATCGATTTGATCGCTACAGCTGTTGATCGCTTTGCACATTCTTGCACAGGGGGAATTGGCACCCAGTACTGTTCTTCTCTGAGGTGGACAGAGAGGTGTAATGAGATGTCGCGGAATTCTAGACGGAACACGGAGTTTGAAAAGATTCAGCAATGGTGGGCAATTGAATAAGTTGTTAAACAATTTGTACACAAACTTAGCATCATGTATCTGTCTTCGTTTGGCTAGAGAAGTCATATTAAAATATACCAATCTAGAGGCATATGAGCGTAGTTCTTTATTCTTCCCTAAAGAAGAGGTAAGATGCCAAAGAAAACGTTTTTGCACTCTTTCAAGACGCAGAGTATGTGTAGCATAATGAGGTCGCCATACCACACTGCAGTATTCCAATATGCTTCTGACAAGGCTGTTGTAAAGTATTATTTTTATTTTGTGAACTTTAACCGTTTTGCAATTTCTGATGACAAATCCCAGCATCCTGGATGATCTTTTGATAATATTATTCAGATGAGGTATAAAAGTTAATTTGGTGTCATAGAGAACACCTAAATCCCTGACTGTATCCACTTGGCTGATTTTGTCGTTGTTAATATAGTAATCAGAACTTATTAAGCGTTGGTTTCTTGTAAACTTGACGTGATAGCACTTTTTCCGATTTAAGAGCATTTCGTTTACTCTGCACCACCGAACCAGCCTGTCGAGATCACTCTGTAAATGTTTGGAGTCGTCTCCAGATTTTATAATTCTAGCAAATTTTAAGTCATCAGCGTACATAAAGCAATTAGAGAAATGAAAGCAATTCGGTATATCATTTACAAAGTAATTAAACAGGACTGGGCCTTGCAACATTACTTGATGGTTGATTTGGGCGGATATATCCTTGTAACCTTGTGCCTGCAGTAGTCATCTATGTGTCTTGTCGCAGACCCCTCGATTTGCTTCCTCGGGGTGTGAAGATGCATTTTACAGGCCGGGATGATTTTGGTGTCCACCGATAATCTCATTGTTCGTCGGTGGTCGCAGATTTTTTTGGACTGCATTACCAACAGGTGTAGTGCAATCACTTTGTCATGGTGGGATATAAAAAAATGAGTTCGTCTTATGACCATTAATGGTAAATGACTAACCTAACCTAAACCTTATGATCTCATAATTAATTGTAAACTAGTTTTGAAAAGAGCAACGTTAAGGTTTCTTGCCCGTGCTTCTAGCGTTTTTACGGAATCTAAGTAATGTACTCTAACATTTTATAGTTTCAATAAATTTGGATTTGAATTTGAAATAAAATATCGTTTCGAACATCAATATTTTTTCAGCATGCTTAGCGTCATAACGTTCAAATTAAGGAAGATATGTTGGCAACGACATTTCATTATCCGGTTCGAGCTGGTGTTTATCAGCGAACAACACTTTTATCAGTATATCTCGCAAATATCGCCGAACTGACATATTTCTATCAAAATTTAGATTATCGTACTTACGAAACTGGCTTCTGAATCCAGTTCGTGTATTATGTAGATAATATTTTATTCGTGTGAAAAAGCGCAATGATATTAAAGAAATTTATGGTTTAACCATTATTAATAAATACTTATACAAACATATCAAAACATCATAGAAATAGATCTAAGAGCTAGTAGTAGTATCGTGGAGCATGGCACTAAGTCGAGATAATGGCAGAAAGAGAATGATAGAGCCACGCTGTAGACAGTTTTCTACAGCATGAATGGACCGGCTTGACCGGGTCATTACCACTGTATCTCAGAAAACCCACGCAAAGTAGCTGCTTACTTCTGCATTTCGTATGGTGAGTGAGACATCCGGAGGCATAAATCAAATCCCATAACTATACCTTTCCATTAAGGTCAGCAACGCACCCTTGAATCTTCTGGTATTGTGGGCGTAAATGAGTAGTGGAGATCATTTATTAGGTGACCCACTTGCTCGTTTGCCAGCTTATGCTATAAAACAACAGAAATAGTATTGAGTAGAAAGCTACAGTAATATTCCTATTAGAACCAGATTTTACTAGGTGGAAAGTCTCTCGAGGGCCAGTTATGTGATACACGACATAAACAAGAAACCGCGACGCGACGACTGCGACACGTTTATTGTATTGCGACCAGCACGCGACGTGCGACCGTTTCCACACAACGCGGACGTGTCTCACGGACTCCCTGTCTGGGTCGCGTTTCTCCAAACAGGTCTGTAGAATCCGTCTGGGTAGGTACCACCGCTGTCTATTTATACCACCAAGAAGTAGTGTATAAGCACTGGTGTATTTTGGTATAAAGGGTTTTGGTAGTCTATAAGCACTGGTGTATTTTGGTATAAAGGGTTTTGAAGCCAGTGAAATTACTAGATATTGCGACACTAAAATTTAATTTTTGGGCGACGAGCGCAGTCCAGTATCACGCAGTACTTTGCAATTAAAAGTTATGTTAGGTGTTGTGTCTGTTTGTGGGCAAGCGTGGCGCTTAACATCACGCGAGGGTCGATCGCTATTAAAAAAAAAACCATGAGTGGTAGAGCCATGCTGTAGAGAGTTTTGTAAGAAAGAAAGAAAGAAAAGTAAAATAGCGGCTTGCTGCTGCGTTTTGTTCAATGAGAGAGATCTCCGGAGGCCCAAATCACCCCCCACTATTCCTAATTCCTCTTCCTAAAAATCCCTTCATTATTCCTTCCCTTTAAAGTCGGCAACGCGCCTTTGATTCTTCTAGTTTTATAGGTGTACATAGGTGGTGGAGAATACTTACCATCGGATGACGCACTTGCTCGTTTGCCAGTCTATGCTATAAAAACAATTTACTATCAGGTTCTCTTTTGTGAAGTTAGATTTCTTCCAGTTCACATAATGGTTTTTTCTTCTAGAAATATACATAATGACTAACAGGTGCTTGCTGTTGCTTGTGAACATGCAAGTAAACAACAACATCTCAAAGTATGTACTTACAGTATATCGAGTGCGTAGTAAATGCGCAGGCGCGGCGCGGTGTTGACGACAGCTGCGTGCATGCGTCGACCGCGTGGCGACTGGCTAGGGCTACCTTACCTATATTTAATGGCAGTTAGCACCTAGCCGGGTTGCCAGGCCGATCGAATTGGGTTGTCAAGGTGATTAAAAAGTATTTATTGTTCTCAATTTAAAAGTAGAAGTTTTATATCAAAACGGCCAGGAATGTTTTAGACTAGGTAAAATTAGCCAAGGCAGTATTGCATCATGATTGGTAATTTTCAACCGATTTTAATGAGGCGGAGGATATGAATTCGAATTTTGAATTTGGTCTTGGATGTTTGTTGGGTAAACTAATTTTTCGTAAAAGGTTTTTTTTCGGGAATTCTGACAGTGCAGTTCATCGCTTATTTTAATTTATTTCACAAACTAGTTTAGAGTTGTATTTGTTGTATAAAAGTGGTGTGGATTTGTTCAATAAACATTGACGGTGATGAATAGTGTATGGAAACATTGAAATAAGTGAATTAAGCATCGTACTGAAAGGAGTTAACACCAAAACTCCGGCAAGTCCTTGAAATCGACCGCACCCGTGTTTCATCGTTCTTGTAAAAATTACTTGAGAATATATTATTATACTTGACACTGGCAAAATGCATAATAATCCAAAAGGCATAAATAAATAAGGAAAGTTTTCGTAATAAAAATCGTTCTTTATTCAGTTGAGATTTGAGAACTTGTGATTTAGGATATTAATTACTAATCGCCGTCTACTTATAAGTTATTCAAATGGCCACGGCCAAGATCCCCGAACTCTCTCGAAACAGAAATATCATAAGGCCAGGCCGTCGACCTGTCGCAAAACTTGGCTACATAAAAACAGCGATCGTTTATGGGCACGTATGGGTGTGGCACTATTGCGACTTCACAACAGAACACCGTTGGGTTTGAATTTCGATTGAAGGCAGAATCACCTTCGCTGCGAGTATCCGCATTTCCCACCGTCTACATAAAAGTGTTTGTATGTCGGCGAGCGGGCGCGGCGCTGACGACATAAGCCCATGACCAGCTGCTAGCACGCGACGACCGCGTGGCGGCTTCACGCCCACCGACACGCTCAACAACCGCCGACATTCGCCGACGCTCGCCGACACCGATCGCAGACGGGTTGCCAACTGCGCTTCTAATAATAATTAATAAATACCTCTATCGCAGTTTCTAGATCGATGTTGTTAACATTTATTTGCAGATGGCCAGTTATTATTTTCCAAGTTAATGATGATTGTCGGAGGTTTATCACCTTCCCCTGCTAATTCTCTTTCTAGGGTCAGCATCGTATCGACGATTCTTAGTGTTGATGAACAAAATAATTATTTTCCGCTAGATTTTTCACCTGTTTGTTGTTGGCCTTCTATTAAAAAAAACCCTTCCAATTCTTACACATTTAAGGATCCGGAAAAATACCAAACTAGCGCATTGCATAATAATATTCTTTAAGAATTATTTATAAGGTTTTAACACATTCGAAAAAGACAGGTAGGTACATCCATCAGATCACAGCAATCATGCCCTCAGAATAAAACTCATATCTGCAAAATATCAAATGGCTTCAAATTCAACGTGTGAAGATTTTCTTGTAATTGAAGTATGACGTACTTACGTCATACTTCAATTACAAGAAAATCAAATTAAGTATGTCTTAAACTAACAAGATAAGAAAAAATATTTGCATCATTTTATAGAAAAATATACCAATCAATAGATTACGTTAATTGAGTTGCAACTACATTCAAAACTTATTTTTCATGTACATAATATGTGATTAAAATATTATTCTCCAATACAAATTAATTAAATGCAAATTACATACCTAAGCATTGTCTTTGTTAACCCAGAGAGTATTGGACTAGCTCACTAGCCTATATTGTTCGCAGCCAGTCTCCGTAAAGGGTCATCAAAAGAGGTATTAAGTTCAAGTTTAAAGTTTGAATGGCGAGTGTTTATCACTTTAAAGTAACAATAAACATAAAATACTCTGTTACATGGGAGTTTATTCCCAGCCCATATTATGTTGGATTTAAAGACTTATTTAATTTAGTTATTTAGGCATTAACGAATAATTTAATTTAGTTATTTAAGCATTAGCGAATAATTTAATTTAGTTATTTAAGAATTAACGACTTAATAATATCGTGTATTACTGAAAATTGTAGATTTGACACATAAAAAGTTTAAGTACTTTTTTTTATAAAAAAAGGCGCATGCTTTAAAAGCTATACACACGGTTAAAACCAATCATCGGTCATTTAGCCTAGTTATTATTATTTGAATCTTTTTTTTTAGAGGATTAAAGCATTCATTCTAAATACAATGTAAGTAAATATAAGCATGATGTTACATCCGTCATGATTTTAAAATAATTCCGTTGGTATGTCCAATAAACTTCTTACAGCTGAAGTGATCTCTACGGGATTTCTCATTTGGATTTTTTTAATAGCATAGGCTGGCAAACGACGAAGTGGGTCACCTGATGGCAAGTGATCTCCACCGCCCATGTACGCCAACAATACCATAAAAATCATGGGCGCGTTACCGATCTTAAAAGAAAGGGATATTTAGGTGTTAGGGAAGGGGAGATTTGGGCCTCCGGATATCTCACTCACGAAAAATAATAGTGAGACCCTGATATTCTTTGTCCTGTAGGTACTCACTTTTATGATGACTAAATACGAATATACTTTATGGCAAGTTTAGTGCCGACATAAAACAACGACTATCGACGAATCGGTGAGTCATCAGCCTCAGTCACTGTGGTTACCTACTACTGAGTAAATTAGCACATTCTATTCCCGAAACGAAACCACAGATTGAATAATTCATCATCACTGTGAGTGGTAGAGCGACGCTGTAGACAGTTTTGTCTACAGCATGAATGGCCCGGCTCGACCGGGTCGTTGGCACTATCTCGCAAAAAACCGGTGTCAAGTAGCAGCTTGCTGCTGCGTTTCGTACGATGAGTGAGATATCCGGAGTCCCAAATCCCACTTCCCTTCCCCATCCCTAATTATCCCTCTCCTTTAAGCCGGCAATGCGCCCATGATTCTTCTGGTAATGTGGTCGTACATGGGTGGTGGAGATCTATTACCATCAGGGGCCTACTTGCTCGTTTGCCGGCGTATGCTACAAAAAAATCATATAATTTTATTATCGACGGTTGGCGCTTAGTCAGACAGGCCTGATACCGGAGCGATCTTTTCATTTTTCGATAACTTTTCACCGTGTATTTGTTCTGTTATAGCAAAGTAAATACACTACACTTGAAGATAAATATAGTGCAGCAAAACAATGGTGACCGTCACGGGATATTGTTTCTTTGGAGGTCGCAAGAATTATGTCGCAAGGTTTATAGCGGCTAACCCTGGAACACACCTCACCAAAACGAATCACTATGGTGGACTTTTCATTATGTGTAGTGTGTTTTCTGCACCTAAATCAAAATTTCATCAGGTTGATATTATGTTAACATCATTTTTATTGCCTAGATAGGTTACTGCTACTCATAGACATCAGCATTCAGCAATGCCCTGGGCACAGCCAAGCGTTTGAACTATACATATCAGCAAGCGTTTAAACTATACATATCAGCATGGTTACCTCACCAAGATAGCGTAAATAAACCAAACAGTCGTTACAAGTTCAAGCGCATAGAAGTAGTCTCAACATACTATTAAAAATTCAAATAATTCCAGAAATCCCGGTCGTTCGTCCAATTGGCAACATTCCCGGAGGCACGCACAGTTGTGATGTGGCGTATTTGTTTGTATCCATGTGCGTGAATAATAGCATCCTTTGTTACGAGGTCAAAATGTCAAGTTAGGTGAATTGCGAATGAGGGAAAACTATACGGTTTGGTATGGAGTGAAAAGTCACTACATTTTAGACAGGTTTTTATATATGGTAGAGTCATGATAGCTACATCATGTCAGAGATGTTTATGCAATAAACATGCCGTCTTGACTAGGGTACCTTTATCTCACTGCAAAATGATGTGAAATAGCTATTGTATTTGTTACAGTACTTAAATTTCTAGAAACCTAAGATCCCATTTTTCCAATAACTTCAACTCTTTAAAGGTCAACATCGCAGCTACCATTCTTCTGACATATAACCTATATATCGTACACGTCATATGTGTGTTAATTCATAGGTGATAATGCTCTCACCATCAGCTAGTTCCAGGAGTATTTTGAGGTATTATTAAACATAGGCGAAACCCTGATTCATATGGAAGTAGAGTTCTAAATCTGTAGCAAATATTTGCAAATTATTTCTCAATAAAAATGAATCACAGGACATCTAATTGAGGTCCAAATAGCGCTTATACAGTTTTAGAAGTAATTGAGTAATAACAATACAAACAGTACCAAAAATTTTAGCAACGTTAGTCATTTAGTTTATGCTACTCATGGTAATTTCTGGAAATAAGTAGGAACAAGTCAATACAAGTATCATTTCGTGCGCACATGCATTCACCAGTATATTGCGCCATAGAAAATAACCAGCAAGAAAGATAAACGTCATAAGTTGACTCATATAATGCATGCACATGCATGCATTTTGATGCTGACAGTGTTGTAGATATTTATTTATAAATTCAATGATAGATCCTTCTAAGACCCCGGGGGAAGATGATACTCAAGGAAAACCAAATTCTCCAACCATGTGACCTATAGAGATTTTGGACACGACTGAGGGGTTTAAATTAGGTAGGTTAATTTATAATGGCCATATTCTCAGCACATGAAGAAAGAAAGAAAGTAACATTTATTTAGAACATAAAAAATACACATTCATAAGGATTAAAATAATGAGAATGAATAAAATACAAGATTCAAACAAACAAGAACAAGAACATCATTTAAGAAATTAACGCTATAACGTGAACCTGATCTTCATAGATTTGGGTCAAACTGATGCGATTCCTAAAGAAGTAGAGTTTTCAGTCTCAGTCCTAGTCTTAAATATTGCATACTTTTATCACTCATAAATAATTTCTTATTTCAGTCTAGAAGCAGTATTTAGAAACCATACTGTTAATTTAGGATATTAAATTCAATGAGTTTTGCCTTTTGAGATATTAAATTGTAATGAAAACTCTGTCAGAGCAGTAAAATATATTTAAGCCTAATACTTGCTTTTTAGTAACAAGTAACAACTACAACAAGTAGAAACAATATCCTACTAATATCATCCCCGACCTACGTGCGTTCAGTTACGTGGACAAATCACTAATAGGTCTGGCGTCACTTCTGAAATGAATCATGCAAAGATTGATTTCCCATCAACTTTAGAGGATAAGAGCGTGTCTCCAGCCTGTTGAGGCAAGTTCAGATATTGGGCTAGAAGTTGCAGTATCGCTGTGAGTTTAAATCAAAGACTAAATGATTGAAAAGATAATTGTGGTCACAGCAAGATTTTAAATTGCTGCTCTTAGTTACTTGTTATAATTCTAGAAATTGATATATGAGGACTTTCAGAAAAGGGGTAAGATGGATTCTGGAGTTGGTTAGACTCTGTTTGCTATAGTCATATTTGTATCCCGAGTAATCGTCTACTTTTTGTGACAAATGATCAAGTCTCACTCTGTTCCTTCTAAAGAACGCTAATCCATTAACGCATTAGTCCATGATGTGTACTGTTTGGTCTCGATAGGCCAATTCTGTAAAATGATTTAACTAATCTTTACATAGTATAATGAAGTCGCTTCCGCTGTCTGTTCGCTTAGATCTTTTAAACTATTCAACGGATTTTAGTGCACTTTTCAGCAATAGATAGAGTGATTCATGAGGAAGGTTCATATGTATATCACGCTATGAGCTATGGGAGCAGGGCAGTCACATACAAGTGAAACCGCGAGTGGCAGCTAGTATATTATAAGTGTAAAACAACTTTCTATCTGGAACTGAAATACCATGTATTAGACTACGTGTATGATAATAACAATATTTATAGGTCGTAAAATCCTCGTTGTCGACAAGCCACGGAGTTTAATGCTGTTCGATACTGAAAGATTTCGATAACGGCTTGATATCTGTTTACAAACGAAAATAAATATGGCATGCTCTCCAATATTTATCCCCCAGCTTGTTTATTTTATACTAGTATCCGTTATTTTGCTATTACAATATGAGTCAAATTATTATTATATATCCTTTATGAAACGAAAAGTCTCTTTGTTCTTTTTTAAATCATCCATATTAATAGTAGTTTATTATAGCACATAAATTTTTTATGAATTATATATTTTGTACTAAATATTGTTTTAACTAAATTGTGCTCATAGCTTCGTATATCATTTGAAGTTTTTGGGGAGACGTATGGTATCCCATAATTTTGAATTTGCTTTTAACCTCCGTTGTACCAATAAAATTAAATAAGTTTGTGCTTATTTTGCATTCAGCCCGTTGTATTGTCTCTGATTACATTATATTACTCATGCAACACGATTAAGTAATTGGCATTCATTAATTTTCAATTAATTAATTACTTCCAAAGCCAAATAAAGTCAGAGATTGGACAAGTTGATTCCGATCATACAACATTTAATCCTAATTATATTATATAGTTCTTAAAATGATCATATTATGATTAAAACATAAACCATAATTTATTCCTGGAATTAATTCATTCAATTTAATTATACAAATGCGTAGTTTTATTGATAAAATAAAATGAATTTTAATTGATTGGATTAGTTGATTCTCAATCAGTAGCGACGTGAGTACATTTGTTTACATTAATTGTAATTGCATGCCTTTGTTCTACCATTGCCATGTTTGTATGATAATTTATCGCATCCTGGCGGTGTGGCGATGCAATTGTTTCACTCGGCCGGCGTTTTATTTTTGTTTTAACTCACAGAGACGGACATGTGGCGTGCCACGCCCTTGAGTGATAAAATTAAACAAACTTCTGTATGTGGCTTTGTTTGTTATTGTCACAACGTCTAGTATATGCCTCCATTTGGCAGTTTGGTTTACAGTTTAATGGCGCTCGTAGCTTAACAGGTGAAAAATCTTTTGAAATATGAGAGGTGATATGATTTACTTCCATATCGATCAATTGGGAATATAAGAGCATTGTGATTTGCAATACTTGGATCCTATGAATATATCAGATGTGGAATAAGGGTTACCTGTGTGATATCCATTTAATAATTTGCCTTTCTGAAATCCTAACATAATATTTAAAATGTTTGTTCATATAAACCTTAACACGAATAAACGGTAGTTATGTAGTTACCTGAATACACGTATAGGAACATGACTAGTATTTACTAGGAGTAAACGGAAAATTGTGACTTCTGAGTCATTTGTAAACATTTTGCAATAAGTAAATTGGATTACAGGATTCTTTAATAACATTGTAGAATCATAAATTAAGCGGTTATGGTGGTTAGATATGAATGTTTATTCCGACTCGGTAAAGTGACTGTTCTGGATCTGATATTAAGTGCAGTGCAGTTCAGTATAAATATAGTCTCGATTGTCAAGAGGTATTGCGTTTTTCTACGGTTTGAATTACGCAGGTTTGACGTTCCTGGATATAAACTGGCTGACCACAGAACGCGACTCACCTTAATGGACAATTATGTATGATTTTCGCCACGTATATAATAGGTAGAGGTAGAGGTCGGTAAGAGGTAGCTGTCCAATCGGGTATTATAATTGATGTTCTTGCCTTCCACCATGTTTTATTGCAGAGAAGACCTCATGAGTAGGCCCCAGTAAATCACGCCATGGCAACTGATCTTCGCCATCATTAAACACCCACTATACCTAATTGGTAAGCTGTGAAGTAATTCATCTGTTTGTCAAGCGTCAACTAGAAATTAGCTACAATGGATTTCGATAATAACAACGTAGCGACGCCTTCAAACCTCTTTATTTTAGTTGAACTGCCAAATTTGGTAGTTTTGCCATACTGTTGACATATTTGTAAGACCGGGCAAGACCGGCAAGACTGGGTTGTTACTACTGTCTCACAGAAAACTGGCTGGCTGATGCGTTTCGCAGGGTGAGTGAGATTTCCCGAAAACCAAATTCCCTACCCTCCCCAATCCCGTAATCGTCCGTTTGATTGTTCTGGTATTGTGGGCGTACATAGGCGGTGGAGACCACATACCATCAGATGACCCACTTGCTCGTTTGCAGGCCTATGCATTAAAAAAGTCGCATGCGATTTGAATCGTCTGAACGTATTTTCCATCGAATTTATCAACAAAAACCGTACAACAACAAAATCTATGAGAATCCCATTATTTATGTCAAAAAAGTCCCAAATTCATTTGAATCGATATACTCATAATAAAACATGTACGTCATCGGACTATTCCTATGCAAAATATGAGCCGGAACACTATGGTCGGCGAGCGCGCAGAATGGTGACGTCATCATCACTCATCGGCCACGCGAGGGAGGCGTGAACCTGAGTTGGTGACGCGCCCGCCATTTTCGTACTCCAGGAATACGTTCATTCATCATATTATTTCAGCATAATAATATTATGACAATAAAGCTCAATAATACATACCTATTTACATATAATTTCATACCTTTGGTCAATAATAAAAAGGTAGATTACTCGTATGAGTATCAGTACTATACTGGGTTATTACATTTTCATAAGAATTTATAAATAACCATATTTGCGAATAGTCTCCATTTACAACTTATGTAGTCTTAGTCTTCTTTTTTATTTATGGCTTTCGCATTATTATGCATTTTGCCAGTGTCAAGTATTATTTATTCTCAAGTTATTTTTACAAGAACGATGAAACACGGGTGCGGACGATTTCAAGGTCTTGCCGGAGTTTTGGTGTTAACTCCTTTCAGTACGATTCTTAATTCACCTATTTCAATATTTCCATACACTGTTCTTCACCGCCAATGTTTATTGAACAAATCCACACCACTTTTATACAATAAACACAACTCTAAACCAGTTTATGAAATAAATTAAAATAAGCGATGAACTGCACTGTCAGAATTCCCGCCAAAACTCCAAACTTATGTAGTCGAGAATTTAAATTCTCCAGACAGTTGTGAGTTGTGTGAGACAGAGATTGTGGTCAGGGAGGTGACCGGTAAGAAATTATTTTCTTCGTCCACCTGTTCTTATTCCACTCGCAGGTCAGCGTAAAACGCTCTTAATACAGAGAGTTTTGGATTGTTGTATTTACAGCCGGCCGCCTGTTTGACGTCAAGCCCTCTGGAAAAAAAAATGGCACGGCAAAATGACTATGAGCCCATGTTAAGTGCATGTTATGATTTAAAATATTGATAAAAGCACATCAAAAATGTCCATGAAAGGAATATTCATTACAGAATGATGCATTGCTTAGTTACCTCATTCTTGACACGGAAATAGCTATTGTACCTCGCGTGTATTCTTTTCTAGGTCATTATGGTTACCATTTTCCTTAAAACCTACAAAGCCTGAGATCATTTCATGACACATTTTAGGGTTAGTCACATCACTTTTATTAAAGTCTGTGACTTCGCTCTCATTTGTGGCGTCATCGTACTGCTTCGAGGCTGTAGATACGTCATCAATGAAGTCATTCGGATCGGCGACGTCATTATACGGATACCTAAAAACGAAAGTAACTGATTTTAAACTTAATTGAATATGGCGCCCAATAAAAAGATTGTTATTACTTAGGTATTGTTAAAAAATCCGTGACGTGGCATCTGCCAATATCTAAGTAGCTAACTACCTAGTAGCTTATCTAAGCTTCAGGAATGTCGCGGTGGTTTGGATACGTTTTGAAGAAACCACAGGAATATTTCGGTCGGAAATGCCTGAGCCAAATCGTACCGCCTAATAGCCAATAAATGCTTTCTTTCTTACCAGGGAGATGATCTCGTAGATGCCTCAAAAAGCGTTGGCTTATTAGAGGTCGCCATGAGAGCCAATGGTCTCACTGTAAAGGATGCACAAGATCAGGCGAAGTGTAGAAAGAAAAGATTGTTACAAAATCATGTAGTTTTGTTCGGCGAATGATATTAGATTTGAAAGAAATACATAGGAACTTGGTTTGGTGAAGTAAGTTGATTTAATTGTAGCAACAGCCATTGGTAACAGTGTTTTTTGTGACCGAAACTGTTTCTATTTGACTACTGCCTTAGTTCGAATAAAATTTGACTCCTTTGTTAGTTTTTGCGGACATGTATGACGTAACACAATTGTATGGTCAGTGTTATGGACAATAGGAACAAAATGTAGCGTTCTAGACTATTATATGTTTGAGCCAACTATTAAGATTCCGTATCTAAAGTGTGCTAAGGGAACCCTGTTCCTCAGTCTAAGGGACACTCTGCCTATTCTCCCTTTAAAAGGCTCTACCTTGAAAGCTTAATAGGTAGCTGGGCGAAATTTTCGCACAATATGGGTTATTTTGTCGGATATCCTAACATATGGACAAAAGAACTAAAAGGTAGTTGTTAAGGAACTCCTGATGCGTGAGTTACCCGCACTTAACTGGTTTTTAGTAAAACAATTTTTTTGGAAAAAGTTTAAATAAAATATGTAGTCATTCCTCAGAGGGGTTGCCGTTAGGTAGGGGTTGGTAGTAAAAGATACAAGCCAATTCTTTCTTTGACGTGTTATAAAGCATGTTACACCGACTCCACTGCGAGTGCAAAGGGGAAGGCCGAAGAAGAAAAGAAATAAATAATGAAGTACGTAATGTTAGTAAGTTTTGTCTACAGCTTGAATGAGCCGGCTCGAACGGAGCGGTACCACTATCTAACACAAATCGACTTGAAATGACAGCTTGCCATTGCATTTCGTGAAATAAGTGGGATTTCCGGAGGCCCAAATCCGCCTTCCCTTCCCAATCCCTAATTATCCCTTTCCTTTAAAGTCGGCAACGCTCCCATGATTCTTCTGGTATTGTAGGCATACATGGGTGGTGGAGATCACTTGCCATCAGGTTCTTGCTCGTTTGCCGACCTTTGCTATAAAAAAATACATCATCTCTTTCCCAATCCCCGATGCTTTCGTTTAAGGTCAGCAGTGCACCTATAATTCTGATATTGAGAGTATTTATAGGCGCTGAATATCATTTACCTTCAGGTGACACATTTGCTCGTGTAGCGGTTACTTCTAGAAATCTCTTCAGTAGAACTGGTCAATAGACTAGCCAGATTTGTCTACAGCAATGGCTGTAGCTATCTATAGCTGTAAATCTGGTTTGAGACATAAGAACTCAAAATATTTTTTTTTTATATAAAAAAATGAACCACCTTCGCTGGTGTAGCATCAGCCTAATCAGGTTGAGATACCATAAGGTATTGTACTAAATTTTCCAGATCAGACCATCACAATCTGTTTGAGTTTTCGGTTCGAAAAAATCGAGTTTATCATGATTTGAATTTGTGCTCGGCACGGGAATAGGCTCGCACCACATCATCAACTCACCACGTTTACCCGACCGGGGCATCGATCCCAAAATCTCAGCACAGCAATCGTACCGCGTACGCAATACAACTGCACCAAAACACTTTGTTTTTCCAAAACTATTATTTATTATTATCTGTCTGTGAAATGCCAGCTTTTGCCTGTCTATCTAAAAAACAGAGATTATTGGTATTAATCCGCGATTAAGTATGACGTCAAAGATATCAGCAAGTCGTATTCAAAATGACTCATGTAGTATGCTGCATTTTTATATAATTATTAGCTACGTTGTTACAGAATTGAGTCATTTAAATTATTTAAAGTTGTTTGATTATTTGTTTTTTTTTTGTTGAATTAAACAAAACGTCGCTCTCAATTATTTAACTTATGGACATTTTTTTATCCGGGCTCAGAATGCTTCCCTCTCTGAAGAGGGAAGTAGAGACTATTTCGCCCACTCACCCGCCACTGTAACTCCTGTGCACCAGGATCAACAGTGGCACGCATTTTTATCGACACCGAGCAGTAACGCTCGGCGAGTCTCTGGGAATGCCTAAATGTCTTTGTCCCGCCACGAAATTAATCAGATAGAAGGTTAGGGAGGAGTTGGACTGAAGAGGGAAGATGCATTTATAGAGGCAGGCATGACTTGATGACCACCGATAAACTCATTGTTTGTTGGTGGTCGATGGTTTTTTGAACTGCACTACGTACCACCATTAGGTGTAGTGCAGTCACTTTGCCATGTTCTGATAAAAAAAAAACTGCATATCCGCGGCCTAATCTCCCGCCAGCAGCCTAACAGCTTTAAGTAACAGGTAAGGTTGTCTGGAAGAAATCGTCGGTTGCGATAAGACCGTCCAGTTTACCTTACTTTTAAGTTACTTTATTTGCCGTGCAATAAAGAATATTCTATATTATTCCACATTGTCTCGTCTCTGCATCACCCCTAGGTTGACTGTTAGAGAATGTCTCTGGCATAAAGTCCGCCTTTATACATGTTTTGTATATAAAGTCTAAATAAATAAATGATATATTTATATAAATCTGGCAGACATTTCTATTTCTTGTTTCACGTTTTGTAAAATATATTCCAAAGTCCACGCGTGGCCGTGTGGCAGCCGTGCCCACGTCTATAATCAGCATTCCCTATATTTATAACTGCTCGTACAAAACTCGTGTTTGTTTTGATATCAAAGTTCATCGGATTGTCGGAAACATACTTTCAACTACTCTCGAAATAGAATTCGGGAGGTCGGTTTGTATTTTACACACGTTTCTCCATTCAGGCGTTCACTATTCCAGGTATAAAGATTTGATCTAGTTTACATAAAACGTCGACTTATTTTACTAAAGAAAGAGGTTAATTATGTATTGCTGTATGTAATACGCGCTACATACTTCCAAAATGTTGACTTACAGCTTTTGCTTTCAAGCCAGGGGTTCTCTAGCACGGGGCTCGACTCAATTTTCACCTATTAAGGACCTAATTTATTATAGCATAGGTCGGCGAACGAGCATGTGGGTTAGCTGATGGTAAGTGATCTCCACCACCCATGTACGCCTACAATACTAGAACAATGATTGGCACGTTACCGACCTTAAAGGAAAGGGATAATTAAGTGATTGGGAAGAGGAGGGAATTAGGCCTCGGGATATCTCACTCACCGTACGAAACGCAGCAGCAAGCTGCTACTCTCTCTCGGTTTTCTGTGAGATACTGGTAACGAGCCGGTCGAAGCCGGCCCATTCATGCTGTAGACAAAACTGTCTACAACGTGGCTCTACCACATACATTACCTACTCCATTATTTATTTATCTTCTTCTTCTTTCACCTGCCCTTATCCCACTGATTCTAGAATCGGTGCCACAGGCTTTGTAACACGTTACTGACCACTCATAAAAAACATTTTTATTTTGGTAGAGAACAGTCCTATGAAGTACTAGCTTATCTCTCGCGATTCCGTATGCATTTTATTCCGCTTCCTTGGGTCATAGCGTGATGTTATAAAGCTAAGAATCATCATCGTCTTGTCGAAACAAATAATTATATGTAAGCATGGTGTGGATATTTGGCAAGCCTTATAAAGTCACAGGATTACATAATATAACAGCACAGATACAAATCTAAACGAATGTTATAAAGAGGAAAGACTTGTTTGTTTGCATTGAATAAGCTCTGAAACTATTGGACCGATTTGAAAAATTGTTTCACCATTATAATCCCACATTACCTTTGAACATAGGCTATACATTTTTATTCAAGAAAAAGCTTTCACACGGGCAGAGCCGCGGGCAATAGGTAGCTATAAAAAAACGCATTATCGCTTACATGCAGGAAATCAAATACAATTCATAGTTTTAACTTCTAACATCTGTTGTCCTTTGATCAAAAGACATGGTTTTCCTTGCGAGGCCACTGGTACTATACCGGTGTCACGTACATTTGCGGCTTCCACTAGAGGATAGTCACACCACCTCAGCACATGATTCACAAAATTATTCATGAAGTTTCCTTTTGTGAATGGCTTTTTGAGTCAATATTTGACATGAACTTCCCCACAAGGTCGCCCAGCATTAGGCATGCGCGGCGTGACGGAAAAAAATCCAGATATGTCATATAATGTGGTTTGGTCACGTTTTGGGGAAATCGGAAGAGTACGTCGGCCGAAAATGTGTTATAATGCTGGCGAATTTTATGAATGGTGTAATGGTAGAGTCACGCTGTAGACAGTTTTGTCTACAGCATGGATGGAAGCGGCGCCAACCGGGTTGTCACTACTATCTCATAGAACCGACGTAACGTAGCGGCTTGCTGCTGCGTTTCGTGCGGTGAGTGACATATTCGGAGGCTCAAATCCCTCTTTCCTTCTCTAGCCCCTAATTAACCTTTTCCTTTAAGGTCGGCAACGAGCCCATGGTTCTTCTGATATTGTTGGCCTACATAGGCGGTGGCAATCACTTACCATCAGGCCTACGCGATAAAAAGCCCTGGCTAATAATAGCTAATTTTCTCACTACGGAAGATGCTCAACACCAACCGAAATGGAAGCGTATAAGTAGGAAGACGAATCCTCACACTAAGCCTGTACAGTTGACAGAGCGTAAGAAAGAACTTCCCTTCAATGAGTTCCGTAATAGGTCGTTTGCACCTCATATATTTTTATTTTAGTAAGTAGCTTGCCCATAAACAGAAGCAACACCACACAGAACTTTGAATTACAAAGCACTGCATGGCACTGAACTGCGCTCGTCACCCCGAGATATAAGAGTAAGTAAGTCTCATAATGCCCAGTAATTTCACTGGTTTCAATGTTCTTTAAACAGAAACATAACAGTGCTTACACACTGTTGCTTGGCGGCAAAAATAGACGGCGCGGTGGCACCAACCCAGACGGTCTCTCGTATACGAGGGACCTACCACCTTTTAGCATATATCCTTATATCATATATCCTTTAATATTACTTCAGGAAAATGACTTATGTCACGTTGTTTGGTTTGACCTCCAGAATACAGTGTGATAAGTCGTATGTACAAAGTAAGTAACAACATAGTCTAAAGAGTAGGTAGTTAGTGCTCGCAACACGAACGCAACGTGGGCTGGGCGTGACAGCCGAGAGGTGCACAGAATCACGTCACGACGTCGTGTCGTGTTGTCATGTACGCATCGAATAAAAGTAAATGATTGCACGGAGTGTAAGGGGGGCTACATTCCCCGATTGAATCGATAATAATGGTAGAGCCAGTTTTTTCTACAACATGAGTAGTAGAGCCACGCTGTTTTGTCTATAGCATGAATGGTCTGGCTCGACTGGGTCGTTACCGCTGTGTCACAGAACACCGACGTAAAGTAGCGGCTTGCTGCTGGCTTCGTACGGTGAGTGAGATATCCGGAAGCCCAAATCCCCTCCCAATCCCAATCCCCAATTATCCCTTTCCTTTAAGGTCGGCAACGCGCCCATGATTCTTCTGTTGGTGAGCGTACATGGGCGGTGGAGATCACTTACCATCAGGTAACCTACTTTCTCGTATAGCAGTCATTAAGCCAAGTCGGAGGCTTTGACGTTAAGTTGGCCACTAAACTTTTTTTTTTCTCGGCAATGTGACTGCACTAGACCTGATGGTAAGCGTAGGGCAGTCCAATAAACCAGCATCCACCGAAAAACAATGAGTTTATCGGTGGTCACCAGTCATGTCGGCCTGTTATAGAGATACAAGGATGTACCCCGATAGCCGCCCGAAGCAACCAGTCATGTCGCAAGCTCCTCGGGAGAACCGGATATACACTGACTGATCCTGGAACGCGATCCACACAATACGTGTGGATCACTATGGCAGGTTTTACCACCATGTGTATGGTGGTGTGTGGGAGAAATGACCTCTGGAAACACTGTACTGGGAGGTTTCAGGTAAAATGGATAAACTTTCCTCTGGTGACGAATGGTGCGGTAGTAAAAAGGATTTATTATGACTGAGCATAATTAATAAAATATGTCTAGATGCACGCAGTGATTGAAACCGAGGTACTGAGGCCGCTGTAGTTCGAAAAATACTATCCGAAGATCTTACATCATTCTTTATTCTACTTCTTCATAATTTCCTAGTATCCTGTCCTCCTCTAGTAACGATGCACCGTTAAAGCAAGCTATAATTAAAAATGAATATACACGTAAAACAGAAAAGACAGAGGTGCAAACTTATGGGGATGGTTTCGAACCTGTGACTTTCGTCTCGACAGTCTACACACCACGCTGAGCTATTGTTCTTTTGCTTGTGTTATAGAACCCACATAACATCCGTGGTGCTTTACATCTGATTTCTCCAGTTGTAAATGGCCTCATCCCTGAGGCTGATACCTCTTTAGTTCACTATTTTGTCATTTTGCTTCAATGTCCTTCAAACCAAAACACAATAGTAAGCGTCACGCCTGCCCATAAACAGAAGCAACACCACACAGAACACTTAATTACAAAGCACTGCATGGCACTGAATTGCGCTCGTCACACCGAGACATAAGATGTTAAGTCTCATAATGCTCAGTAATTTCACTGGCTTTTCAATGTCCTTCAAACAGAAACACAACAGTGCTTACACACCGTCGCTTGGCGGCAGAAAGACAAAGCGGTGGTACCAACCCAGACGGCCTCTCGCATACGAGGGATCCACCACCATGTGAACGAAATAATTTGCTGGTACTTGTATCCGACCGGATAGCGACCACCGTACACTGGTGCTAAAACCTGCCATAGTGGCCCACCTTGTGTGGGTCGCGTTCCAGGGTCAGCCAGTGTATATCCGGTTCTCCCCAGGGGCCTTGCCCCCTGATCCTAACCCTTTTCCCATCCCTTTTTCCTTCCCCTTTCCTTTGGCCCTGGGATGCGATATCGCAGGGTCTTTATATGGTAGGCAACGCGCCCATGATTCTTTTGGTGGTGGGCGTACATGGGCGGTGGAGATCACTTACCACCAGGTGACCCACTTGCTCGTTTGCCGGCCTATGCCATAAAAAAACATGATCGGAAATGACAAACAGTGTACATTATCACACGTAAACGAAAAGCCGTCTGATGTAATGTAGCAGAACGTTATCATCGAATTCGGTACGTCACGTCACTGACCACGGCCGTGGGGCGTGCTAGAACCGTGCGTATCACGTGCGTTGGTGGTGAATGTCGTGTACGCGTTTCGGTTTTCGCCATTGAGTTTTTTTATTTGATAGAATGAGAAGAGCAAGGCTAGCGAAGTTAAGCGGCATGCCTGCCCATAAACAGAAGCAACACCACACAGATTGATTTATAAAGTAATGCATGACACTGAACTGCGGTGGGCGAGCGATATTAAGCGCCACATCTGCCCATAAACAGAAGCAACACCACACAGAATTGATTGTAAAGTAATGCGTGTCACTGAACTGCGCTCGTCACCCCGAGACATAAGATGTTTAGTGTCTAATGCCCAGTAATTTATCTAGCTTCAATGTCCTTCAAAACGAAACACAACGGTGCTGCACACAAGTACACAGTGTTGCTTGGCGGCAGAAACTAACAAAGCGGTGGTACCAACCCAGACGGCCCCTTGTATACGAGGGACATATCATCTTGGGCCGCCTTTTCTTCCATATTTTTATCTAATGTAAGCCTGTGACGTCAATATGTAAGTGGACGTCAGTTTTTTTTTTGCTTAAGGCCCCATTTACACGGAGACAGTTTCTCATACATACAGGCAAGAATATGACAGAAAACTGGTCAACGAGGCTGCGTCAAAAGATCTCTGTCGTAAAATTGCATGACGTGATTGATTTGATTCGATTGAGTGAGAGCCACGCTGTAGACAGTTTTGTCTACAGCATGAATGGGCTGGCTCGACCGGGTCGTTACCACTGTCTCACAGAAAACCGATGTAAAGTAGCGCCTCGCTGCTGCGTTTCGTACGGTAAGTGAGATATCCGGAAGCCCAAATCCCCTCCCCTTCCCAATCCCTAATTATCCCTTTCCTTTAAGGTCAGCAACGCGCCCATGACTTCTGGTATTGTGGGCGTACATGGGAGGTGGAGATCACTTACCATCAGGTGACCCACTTGCTCGTTTGCCGGCCTATGCCATAAAAAAAACGTGATAACTCTCCACGTGTAAATGAGGCTTTAAAGCTTTACACCATGGCAATAATCATGACAATTTGCGCCATACATAAATCTACCAGAATGGGAGATTCGCGCAACTGAGATGCAAAAGACACATTTAGCCTAGTCAATAAGCGTAGTGCAGTCCAAAAAACTAGAGACCACCGACAAACAATGAGTATATCAGTGGACACCAGAATCATGCCGGCCTATATTAATGCTTCTTCCATCTTCGGAGAGGAGAGAAGCAAATCGAGGAGCCTGCGACAGAATAGGCGGATGACCGATGCAGGCATATACACAGGGATGTACCCCTATACCCGCCCCAACCAACTATCAAGCCATGTCGCAAGCCCCTCGGGAGAACCGGATATACACTGGCTGAAACTTGTTATACCTCTGTATACCTTCGGGGATTACAGGAATAAGTACGTATGTTTGTATGTAGAGAATGTAGAGTCCTTTACAAATATCTTGCAAAGTGGGATTCCTTTGAAATCACTATAAAATAGATTTTCACAAGATGGTAGGTAGGACCCTCGTATGCTGTGTACCGCTTTGTCTATTACTGCCGCCAAGCAGCATTGTGTAAGCACTATACTGTTTCGGTTTGAAGTACTTTGAAATCAATATAACTGGGCATTATGAGATTTAACTTATATCTTGGGGTGACGCATGCAGCTCAATGTCATGCAGTGCTTTATAAAGCTTTGTATGGTATTGTGTATGTTTATAGGCAGGCGTGGAGCTTACCATTAGGTGAATGACCTCCTTGTTTCGTCACTCAGACTGGTTAATAAGAAAAAAAAATCAAAGGAAATTTCCTATTAATTTTGGAATTTAGATTTCTGATGTGTGGGGAGTTTTAATTTCTAGATTTCTATAAACTTTTAGTTTTTTTGTGTATTTTTATAGAATGGATTTTTTCATTTATTTTTTATTTATCAATAAATTCAAACTCAATAAAATCAAACTTCTTTGAAACTCTTAAAGATTTGTGATATACAAAATTCTAATTGAATTCGACTTTGCAAAAAGTTTTCTGACATATCCATAAGAGAAAAATTAGCATAGAGATATAGTGTGGAGCTTTTTGTTATTATATATCTTTATGTTTTAACTGGCAAATACGTTTGAAACTGAATTTACTTTCAGATAAGAGTTCTAATTTGTTTAAGATGATGTTTTTGGTGGAGCCGTTTTGTGATATCAGTGATACCCGGAGCGTTATCGGAGCGGGCGGCGGGGGCGGCGCGGAGGCCCGCAGGCTCGGCCGGCCAGTCGCGCGCGGAGCCGGTGCGGGCTCGATGCCCCGTCCGGCCGCTTCACAACCTAGTGCTCCCTCCATACTGACAGTGACAGTGCAGTGACGCGCCAGTGACAGTGAAACAAGCGTGTTGTATAAAAAACAATTTTAATTTTGTGGAAGCTTAACATTACGATAACATAAGTCTTAAAACTATACTACTTAAGTAGTTAGATAGGACAGTCTTAACGATGAGTGAGTGTAAACGATCTGAGATCATGATCACAGTTAGTGCGCGGGCTGTGCCTGGTGCACCGGCAGCGGCGAGGGCAGCAGCCGCAGCACCGGCGGCGGCGCGCTGCGCTCCTTCGCGTGTCGCTTCACGTGCTTGGCGAGGTGGTCGGACCGCATGAACCGGCGGTTGCACACGCGGCACCCGAACTTCTTCTCGCCGGTGTGCGTCCGCTTGTGGCGGGACAGCTCGTCGGAGCGCGAGAACCGCCGCTCGCAGCCGGGCCACGCGCACTTGAACGGACGCTCGCCGGTGTGGGTGCGCGCGTGCGCCTTCAGGTGCGACGATTTGAAATAGTTCTTGCCGCAGCCCGGGTACGAGCATTCGTACAGCCGGCGACGGGCCGCCGGTGCCGGAGCCACCAGCCACAGCGCCGTCGTCGGCAGTAGCGTCCCGGGCACTATCACGGCGGAGGGCGGGCGCGGCGCCAGCGGCACCCAGCCGGGCGTCGCCGCCGGGGAGCTCGGCTGCGGCACGCGCTGCTCCTCCCGCACCTCTCTGGGAGGGCACTCCGGGTGTGGCGATGGCACTCGCGCCTCTTCCTTGGCGACGGAGCTGGGGGGCGCGGCCGGAAGTACGGGCGCCATCACCTGGGCAGTCTGCGCCGCCAGCGACTGATTCGCCATAATATATTTGGTCTGTGAGTAGCTGTGGCCGCGGTTCATTTTGAATTTTAACGTCTTGAGGATGTTCATGGAGTCGGCGGGCGGCGGCGGCAGCGGTTCCGGGCTGCATGTGCCGTCTTTATGCGCGCGCATGATGACCGAGGGCCGGCAGCAGGGCTCAGGGGGCGGCGTGGTGAGCAACAGTCGCGCCAACTCGCAGCGCGACCGCTTGTACACCTCCTCCTCACCCTCGGAGTCCGAGGGCTGCGGCGTGAGCGGCGCCACCAGTGCCACCGCCGGCGGTATGGACGAGTCTCGCGCTCGCTTCACCGCGGCCTTCTTCGGCGGCAACTCAACCTGCAGGACAATAACACACACACGTAAGTGAACGCTCTCTGGGCGGCGAGGGGCGAGCACGCGCGCGCTGCGTGATCGCGCAGGCCGCGAGCCCGACCGCCTCTCTCATACTTTCGATTGCACAAATGGCACCAAAATATTTTTAATCAGGCCGGATGGCGCCAAGGACTTTTTGAGAATTTTTTGGGCGACTAAGTATAAGCTTCGGAAAAGTCGAATTTTCCATAACACTCACTTTGTTCTCCATCAACGGAGGCGTTGACGGCGGCGATAGGGGTCCGCAAACTTCGAGCAGAGTAGACATTCTGATCAGAATGAGAACATACGACGCTATAAAACTTTCTTTTTTAATTCACAAAACTTGTGTGCGTCGGCCGTGTGTTTCCGGTTCCGCGAGCCGTGCGGTTCGGTCTACGAGCGGCGGACGAATAAACCGCTCAGCGGTGTGTCGAGGTACGAGGCACGGGCGTGCGCGGCGGGTGCGGGGGGCGCGCGGGACGGGCCGCCAATGGGAGCGGGCGGCGCAGCCACGCCGGCCAATGGGTGCGCGGCGATCACGCACCGCGCGCGTGCTGCCGCGTGCTCTTCACGTGCACGCCGAGTGACGGCGTGCAGCGCGGGCGAGGTCGCGCGCGTGACGTCACCGGCGCGCCCCCGCGTGACGTGGCGCGGAGCGGGCGCGGGCGAGGGCGCGGGCGCGGGCGCGACAAGGTCGCCGCAGACCGCTCGCTGCTTGTACCGCCCGCGCCACCGGCCGCGGCGCCGCAATCAATGACATTCGTCCGCTGATGTCTAGCTTTACTATTTTGACAGTTGGCGGTCGTCGACCCGGTGGCCGGTGTGGGCGCGGTGGATGGCAGTGCGGTGTGGTGGCGAAAGTGGCGGCGTCGAAGCGTGCCGCCTCGCCGACGCGACGGTAGACACTCGCGGGATGCAACACCGTTGCGCCGCCGCTAGTGTTATGTTGCTGTCCGGTAGCGAAACATCTAGGCGGCATATTTCGCGCCTTGTTTGCTATCGCATGCAACACTAGACAATAATTACAGGGCAGTTCGGCACAAAATACCAACACAACAATTCCAACCCACGAGTAGATAAAATTTTATCTGCGCCTCAAGTATGCGTCATGATCCACTTATTTTCTCATAACATAAAGTCAAGCCGGCCGGAGGAAAATCAAAGGAGTTGGCAGTGGTGTAACACCTACGGTTTGCGGTGCTTATATCCGTCCTAAATAAGTTAGTAAAGGGCCAACACCATATCGGGTACAGATTCCAATCCGAACACAAACGCACAAGTGGGTCACCTATAGGTAACACATTTCTACCGTCTATAAACACCCATAACACATGAACAATAATGGATACATTGCGATAGAATGGAGCTTGGGAAGGGGAGGGATAATTTGGGTCTCCGGAAATCTCACCCACCGGTACGAGACGTAATATCCAGCTGTCACTTCACGTCTGGGTTCTGTGAGACAATGGTAACGCACTGGTCGAACACTGGTAAAACTGTCTACAGCGTGGCTCTTCCATCAATAAATCACAATTTGTCATTCGAAAAAAAAATCATATACGATTGCTTGAGCCCGGTATGCCCCCTACCACATCATAATATAATGGAAATAAGTTCAGTGATCCGTCAATGTATAGTTGCACCTGTGCTTACCCATACAGGCATGACCGTATATTAACTTATGTTACTATTGGTTTATGTCCAGGTCCACATTGAAGCCAGTGAAATTACTGGGCATTATGAGACCTAACATCTTATATCTCGGGGTGACGAGCGCAGTTGAGCGCCATGCAGTGCTATGTATTTCAAAGTTCTGTGTGGTGTTGCATCTGTTTATGGGCGTGGCGTTTACGATGGCGAGCGACTTGCTCGTCTCGTCATTCTACTAAATAAGCAAATAAAAATAAATACTTTTTAACGAAAAGTAAAAACGAGTGTAACAGCGGTATCAGAGACAAGTTATTTAAAAGTCTCTCGCGGTATCAATCATTGACGAGGGCGCATACAGCAAAAGTATCAATCTAGATCTGATTTTTAAGTTAGTAACTCATGGCTAAATTAAACAAACTTATGTATATCGATACTTCATTATAATTGCAAGCGAATAAGTTTTACAGAAACATAGCACACTAAAATTTTCTCGATAGAAAAAAATCACAAAGTCACCTCCATTTTTTATCTATTTTCGATTTATTTCTAATATGGTGCATATTTTTAAGCCGAAAATTAGATGAATAATACCATTTACGTATGATTCAGAGAGTGGTTTTTTTGATTTTCCAAAATATTTTGTATATTATGAGATTTTAATACGACGTTGACATACGGGTGATGCAGGACGCGCGGCTGAAATTTTGCTAGCTTTATGCACCCTCTTAAATACCACACCACCGACTCAAAATTGTTTAGTTATATTAGTTTACTAGCAGATAATTATAACGAATGATTTGCAATTAAAAACATTGCGACTATAAATAAGGTATAAACTATCCTATCAAACTGCACACAGTTTGCAAAATTTGATTAAATTCGGTTCAGTAGTTTCGGAGTTCATCGCGGACAAACAACGTGACACGAAATTTGTTTTGTGTTCTCAGCTCTGGCAACTGCATACCGGACACGAATTCCAATATCGGGATTTTTTTAATCAGAAAATTAACAAAACACATGATTGCTCGACTTGGGATTTGAAGTTAGACCTCATCAGTTTTTCAGACTAAATAAGCCACTAGGTGACAGTTATGACTAATCATATTTCGTGAGCATTTCTTTCTGCCCCATCGAGAAAGGTTCTAGAATGGAGGCCACGTACTGGCAAGCGCAGCGTTGGACGTCCGTCTACAAGGTGGACAGACGACCTGATAAAGGACGCAGGAAGTCGCTGGATGCAGGCCGCTTCCAACAGGTCTGTCTGGAAATCTTTAGGGGAGGTCTGTTCAGCAGAGGACGTCCTGCGGCTGATGATGATGATAATATTTTATGAGTCTCATATTTTCAAATCGCATCAATAGAAATTGCAGCAGATCCATCACAGTCCGCATACAACCTAATGAAGCGATTACGCAGTTAAAAAAGCAACGGCATTGTAAATGAGGAGCAAAAAAATCATTGTACTACTAGACGTCCATCGTAAGTGTATGTGTGTGCGTGTGTGTGCGCAGACGCATCGAGTCGAGCGTCGTGAAAGTGATGCATGCGTTCACCGCGTGATCAATGGATTAAGATACGAGCAGTAGCGGGTATGATAATGGTAACGGAATTACTACGTATGACATAAGTTTACACCTGTATTCTCAAAGGGATTGGCAGTAGTGCCACTAGTGCACACACGGTTCGCCGAGATTATTTCCGTTCCCTGAGGCGTTACAGTTAATTATCGACTCCATCATAAGTGTGAAGTAAAAGTAGAGTCAATAGTCAAACTGCTACCAAAAACCACTCACTGTCAATCCCTCTGGGAAGAAAACACCCAGATCGGAAACAAATATGGAAACAATTGTCTCATAAAATGTAACATAAAATAATTTGTTATTGCAGACATGATACCTGGACAATCCCATTTGCGTCTTGCAGATAAGCTGGCTATCGCTGTTACATCGCCGTATCGTGGATCTATGTCTCATAATCATCAACCATGCGTTAGCCATTATATTTTGCGACATAACAGTATTAATATTGACATGTGCCATGTATGATTTAATTTTCATTGCCATTAGTTTATTGATAAGGTCGCGGTTGCCCAAGGCAAATAGTTTATATGAAATGATAGAGCCACACTGCAGACAGTTTTTTCTACAGCATGAATGACCCGACTTAATAAAGTTATTACCACCGTCTCACAGAAATCTGACGTAAATTAGAAACTAGTTGTTGCGTTTCGTATAATTGAGATATTCGGATGCCCAAAACTCGGGAGTTTTGGGCATCCGAATATCTCAATTATGACGACTTCTTCCACATTCCTTCATTATTCCTTACCTTTGAGGTCAGCAACACGTCCATAATTCTTCTGATATTATGTGTGGACATTGGCGGTGGAGATCACTTAACATTAGATGACCCAATTGCCCATATCGATGCCGGTCTATGCTTTAAAAGAAAAAAAGCAGCTGACTGATAAAATAGATAATTTCTTTTCATAACAGAAAATATACGTTATTTGCAAAATTGAAAAAAAACACAGTCTCTCCTTAAGATTTACTTTTATTATTAGTAGTTTCAAGATTTTATTTAAAGTATTTAATGAATAATAGGGGTTTCACTTACGGTTAGGAAGTACATTTGCATTTTTTTTATTAAGAAAATTTTATGGATTCTTGATCTCGACAAATTTAGCATTGACCGTCAACTTTACCATATCGTCACTGGAACCGAAAAAATACTAAATCGCTAATACGTAAACTTTACGGTAGACCATTATAAAGTTGTTTTTTAACAATAGAAATTTATAATAATTATAAATTAGGAAAAAAAATGATTCAATAAAATATTAGTTTTACTGAAAATTGCAGTAAGTAAATGAAATGCAGTATGCAGTATGCAGCAGAAATGCAGTGGGTAAATTTTTATTTACTTTTTATCGTAGAAAATAAATTGCTTAAAACTCTCTACCGTTAAGCTCACGTATTGGCGCCTCACTATTTTCGCATTTCCAGTGCCGATATCTTAACTAAAAAGTGAAAGCTGTAGATTTTTCATATTGTAAAGGATCATGCTAAGCCTTTTGAGGTATTGGAATTAACTCAATTTATTAAGCTTAACGTATGAGTAGTAATAGTCAGTCATGCTGTAAACAGTTTTATCTACAGCATGAATGGGCCGGCTTGACAGGGTCGTTACCACTGTCTTACAGAAAACCGACGTAACCGTCGTAGCAGCTTGCTGCTGCGGTTCGTACGGTGAGTTAGATATCCGGAGGCCCAAATCTCCCTCCCCTACCCAATCCCCTAATTGTCCCTTTCCTTTAAGGTCGGCAACGCGCCTATGATTCTTCTAGTATTGTGGGCTAAATGGGCGGTGGACATCACCGACAATATTACCATCAGGTGACCCACTCGTTTGTTGGTCTATGCTATAAAAAAATATAGACCCTTAACTTAGCTTCTCAAACCTCTGTTCGTCCAAATAAGCCCGTCGTATATATATATATATATATATATATATATATATATATATATATATATATATATATATATATATATATATATATATATATACAATTTTATTATTTTGTTTTATTACTATATTATTGTATTTGCGATAGATTTTTTGTTGAAAAATAGATTATTTCAATAAATGTTTTGTTGTTTTATTACTTACCTGTGGTTTATTTATTTTTTATCTTACTAGCGACTGCCAACGTCCATTTTTTATAATAACATAAATCTATTCACGCAACAGAACCTTATTACCCAGCGCAAATAAACAAAGGTGATAACAGAATAAATTCTAGACAGTTCCATAACAGCATATATGTTATCGCTTGGGCCGGTTTGCGTGTGTGTGCCATACATACACGCAAGCCAGTGTGTGTGGTGTTTGGGAAACACGTATGTATGTATCACGAAATCCTTGATGCTGTGACGTCATCGAGATTAGCTGTCCACATGCCGTGACTCAGTTTCACACGTTGATAACTGGTTTCCACGTATATTATTTAGAAAATCACGTTACGAGGATTTCCCTTGTTTTTAGTATTATGTACCCATTGGTAACAAGGTGGTATGTCCCTCGTATGCGAGAGGCCGTCTCGGTTGGTACCACCGCTTTGTCTATTTCTGCCACCAAGCAACAGTGTGTAACACTGTTGTGTTTCGGCTTGAAGGACATTGAAGCCAGTGAAATTACTGGGATCTTATGTCTCAGGGTCACAAGCGCAGTTCAGTGCCATGCAGTGCTTTGTAATCCAACGTTGTGTGTGGTGTTGCTTCTGTTTATGGGCAGGCGTGGCGCTTACCATCAGGCGAGCACCAGACAATCAAACAAAAAATAAATAATGAACGGAAACTTATTACACAGTAAGAGATTATGAACGTTATTTCAGCACTGCTTAGTTAAACATTATTTTGTCTTTCTCTATCAAGGCGATTTATAAAACGGTTAGAAAGAGATGAAAATAGTATTTTAATTAAACAGTGCTAAGTTATAAATAGGGCCGTAAATGTAAAGTGTCACCGTGTGTCGATCGTATCTTTAAACCGTAATAGGTAGCAGCAAAGCCAAGTTCTAAATAACTAGTCTTTTTTATCCGGGCAAGGCAAAGTGACTGCACTACACCTGATGGTAAGCGCAGTGCAGTCCAAAAAACCAGTGAACACCAACAAACAATGAGAGATGTGGTCACCAGAATCATGCCGGCCTATAGAAATGTTTCTTTACACCCCGAAGAGGTAAGCAGCAAATCGAAGCACCTACGACAGGACAGGCGGTTGACTGATGCAGGCACAAAATTACAAGTATCTACCCCTATACCAGCCCCAAACAGCAATCAAGTCATGTCGCAAGCCCCTCAGGAGAACCGGATATACACTAGCTGATCCTGGAATGCGATCCACACTAGGTGTGGGTGACTATGATACGTTTTAACACCATGTGTACGGTGGTCGCTATCCTGGCGGATATGAATATCCTACCACAAGTAAAGTCGTCTCTGGTAGCAGGCTAATATGTTCATTAGTGTTCAGTCAGATTAGGGCTGCTATATGTCCCGGTTTGTACCGTTATGTCCCCGTGTCCCCGCCAGTAAGGAAGTTTTCCCGGCTCGAAAATCAATAATGTTTAGCAAAACTTAAAAACCGACTTTAAAAAAATATACTGAAAAGTAGCAAATAACAATTTTAGCTCTCTTTGGAGTCGGTGCATTTTCAGCTGGTAGTGACACAGCCAGATAGCCTATAAAAGATTCGGCCGATTATCGTTAATTTGCTCCTAAGAATTGAACAGTTCCGTTACCTTCATCATGGATCTCATAATCAGAACCTTACCAAACTCTCATCAAACTACCTTTGAAGTACATGCTTTCCAATAAAAAAAGAATCATCTAAATTGGTTGGCGTGATATTGAGTTGTTCGTCCATTTGTTGCGCACATACATATGTACTTAATGCAAATTTAAGACTTATATAGTTTTCTCAAACCAACCAACAACCAACTTGAAATGGGACCACACGGGAAACACCAGCTTTCAAATAAAAAAAGAATCATCAAAATCGGTTCACGCGGTCAAAAGTTCGGTGGTAACAAACATAAAAAAACAGTCGAATTAAGAACCTCCTCCTTTTTTGAAGTCGGTTAAAAATATGGTTGCTTAGTGGGTAAGCATTAGAGATGCCAACCGTACTATATAATTTGCTATATAATTAAATACTAAGGCCGCGGACTCGAAGTCAGCGGCCAGCGGCGGCGGCGCGGGTGCGGCGCGTTCAAATGCATAGATTTAAATGGACCCGGTCTCGAAGGCAGCGGCGCGGCGCGGGCGCGAGGAGCGACGTACGAGCGGCGCGCGCCAAATGAGCGGCAACTGCGCGTCTGCATTGACGTAGTGCTGTGTATTTTTTGAAAAATGCCCGCCGACGTGGTGGAGCAAATAATTTCAATGATTTTTTATATGGAACATCATATTCACATCAATTTCGTTCGCGAACAGACACTAATTTCTCATAGTACAACACTACGCCGCTCTAGCGCCGCGCCGCGCCTCTGACTTCGAGACCGGGTCTCCGCCGCACCCGCGCCGCCGCCGCCGCCGCCCCGCACCCGCTGACTTCGAGTCCGTGGCCTTACGGTATTGTGGACATTCAGGGGCGGGGGAGAGTACTTACCATCAGGTGACCCACTTGTTTGTTTCCCGGCCCCTGATAGAAAAATAATCCTTTGATATATTTTATTTATAACCGAATTTAAATAGGACATATTGTATTCGACTCCTATTTCTATCAATTACCTAATTATACCACGCTGTAAACAGTTTTGTCTACAGCATGAATGAGTCGGCTCGACCGGGTCGTTACCATTATGTCACAGAGAACCGACGTGAAGTAGCAGCTTGCTGATGTGTTTCGTACGGTGAGTAAGATATCCGGAGGCCCGAATCCTCCACCCCTTCATAATTCCTTAATCGTAGGTTAGCAAAGCACTTATGACTCTTTTGGCTTTATGGTTCTACTTGAGCGATGGAAATCACTTACCATTAGGTGACTCGCTTAATCATTTGGTGGACTATAGTGTACCGGTCTAAAAAAACTCTGAAGTTCTGGTAATATTGCAGCGACATCTAGCAAATAGTTGTTGAATCATCGTACCAGTACGCGTACTATAATTATTTTTAGCCCTTGGTTTCAAAAGTAGCGCCATCTATCGCAGAATAATATGAAACAAATAGTAAATAGATTCATGACGTGTAGGCTACTAGTGCCATCTATTATTATTTTATGGAACCCCAATTGGTATGTATGATAAGCGACGGTTATATTTAGTAGCTAAATATATTAATAGATGGCGACAGATACCATACTACTGTTGCTTGGCGGTAGAAATAGATAAAGCGATGGTACCAACCCAGACGGTCTCCGCATACGAGGGACCTACCACCTTGTATATATGTTTGTTGTTGTTGTATGTTTAAGTCACAGTAGGATCTATATTTTTCTTTGAACTGTGTGGCAGGTACCTGTTGAATTCCATGTAAGCCAGTGAAATTAGTGGCCATTGAGGTGAATTAAAATACCAGACAAGTTGTACCATGTAGAGATGTCAGTATTCGTTTTCTTCAACCCACCATTATCCAACTCGCAGTGTGGTCGGCGCAATATACACTTGTTACAAAAAGATTTGGCTTTCAGTTTTTACGACCAGCCGCATACCCGACGTCCACCCTCCTGGCTGGAGCATATTGGTATTAATTAGAGAAACAATGTTTGTCGCTAAATCGATAAAATTACCAGTTCAAATACGAAAACTATGTTTATAGTAATAAGAAATCAAAAGCATTTAATCTAAGGGTTATTTTTGTGACGCTATGCTGATAGCCCGACTCGAGTCGGCTGTTTTCAGCTTCACCGGAGTTGTGGGTGCTCTCCACCCCTTAATGTAAGGGTTGGATTGTGATGCCAATAAATATTAATAGATTGTAGTGATGTCATAGGCGCAAGTGTATAGCTAGCAAGCGCGCGCCGTCGCGGCGTCGCTAGTCGGTCGGGACTTCCCCACCGCGGGTGTTGACACATGCTCTCCTTGTTAACGCTGCTATCATTGGACACTTATGCGTCACGTGTTTGTAACAACCAATGATACGGTGTTTGCACTCGAAACGGAAAAATTGTAAATATATCAAAATTAAAAAATGAGATCGCTGTTGCGCTTTCTCCCATCGTTTCTACATTGTTAAAATTTTGAGACATGAACAAAACTACAGAGTTATATGTCAAATTGACCAATTTATATCACAAAACCCTGAATCGCGGTATTGACATTTCGTTCGCGCTTTACACATATAGTGGTCGGGTAATAAGTTTAATCGGTAAAATCAAAATCAAAGTGTTTATGACAGGTTTGGGTGGGACAATCTCCGGGTTTTCTCCATTTACTGACTCCTTGTCGCGTACTTTGTGGCGACTTATCTCAGTGTGTCACGGACGCCATTAATGTCTCGGTTTTCTGGTAATCGTTCGGCGTTCGTGATGCCTAGGGATTACTGCCAGCAGTTGCGACTTGGGGTGGCTTGCGCACTACTGCTGGGGCGTGGGCCACCTGTGTACGCCTGTGTCGATACGACGCGGCAAGCCTTGCTATATCACAGCAAGGTTGTCGCCCGGCTCGACTACAGGTGTGGAAGCTCGTTGGGAGATGGAGGAAACCGGAGCCTAAATGTACCGGGTCACCTCGGTGTTTTGTTCTTTTTTATGCCCAATCATTAAGCCTACGCTGTCTGTCTGACTGTCTATCTATCTTACATTTAAAAAGCTTCATCTTTTGAACAGGATTAAGTAGACAAATGGACTTTTCACAGATTATTTTATTTTATTTTTATTTATGGCTCTTGCAGTACTATGCATTTAGCCAGTGTCAAGTACAATTCATTCTCAAGTTATTTTTACAAGAACGATGAAACACGGGTGCGGTCGATTTCAAGGTCTTGTCGGAGTTTTGGTGTTAACTCCTTTCAGTACGATTCTCAATTCACTTATTTCAATGTTTCCATACACTGTTCATCACCGTCAATGTTTATTGAACAAATCCACACCACATTTATACAACAAACACAACTCTAAACTAGTTTATAAAATAAATTAAAATAAGCGATAATCTGCACTGTCAGAATTCCCGCCAAAACTCTTCACAGATTATGTTTTCTTCTTTTTATTTATGGCTTTCGCAGTATTATGCATTTAGCCAGTGTCAAGTATAGTTAATTCTCAAGTAATTTTTCCAAGAACGATGAAACACGGGTGCGGTCGATTTCAAGGTCTTGTCGGAGTTTTGGTGTGAACTCCTTTCAGTACGATTCTTAATTCACTTATTTCAATGTTTCCATACACTGTTCATCACTGTTAATGTTTATTGAACAAATCCACACCACTTTTATACAACAAACACAACTCTAAACTAGCTTATTAAATAAATTAAAATAAGCGATGAACTGCACTGTCAGAATTCCCGCCAAAACCAGATTATGTTTTATTATTTATACGTCGCTGCACTCTTCAGATATATAGACCAGTCATTATAGTAAGTTCACCTCGGAATTCGAGATACCCAGCTGTAAGTCTGTAAATACTTGTATATGGACATAAAAGTTGTCTCAAAACCTACATATGGTAGGGTGTACGCAACTATTAAATTTCAAGGTCAAAGGTCACTAAAATCGTTTTTTTGCGCTGTTTTTGTTAATATCTCATTTCCTATATCAATATTGTAGAATACAAAATTCTCTACAAATTTTGTTTAAAAAAATTTTTAGACGGTGAACCGTTTTCGAGATAGAGGGTGGAGAGCGCGCGGTCACAGGATCACTTCAGGTCAACCGATGCCTCCCGTCGAAAACGCGCCATATATAGTTGATGAACTATCGATAAATCAATGATTATAAATATTTGTAAATTTTTATTATATTACTATACATACTATTACATTATATTTTACCATTTTTTCCTTACCTATCCACTTTTTATTCAGTATTAATTTATTGAAGTGAAACTTCTTTATCGGAGTTAGAAAAATAAAATCGTCACATTTTTCCGTTACGCGGCACGCGTCACGTTTTTGACTTTGACTGGATTTTGACCAGACTTTCACTGGACTTGACAGGACTTTCATCGGACTTCGACCGGACGTTGACCCGACTTTGACCGGACTTTGACCGGATATAGACCGGATTTTGACCGAACTTTGACCGGACTTTGACCGGACTTTGACCTACCTTTGACCGGACATAGACCGGACACAGACCGGACACAGACCGGATACAGACCGGACATAGACCAGACATAGACCCGACTTTGACCGGGCTTTGACCAGACTCTGACCGGACTTCAACCGTGCTGACCGGACTTTGACCGGACGTTGACCCGACTTTGACCGGACTTTGACCGGGCTTTGACCAGACTCTGACCGGACTTTAAACGGGCTGACCGGACTTTGACCGGGCTTTGACCAGACTCTGACCGGACTTTAACCGTGCTGAGCGGACTTTGACCGGACGTTGACTGGACTTTAACCGGGCTTTGACATAACTTTGACCGGACTTTAACCGGGCTTTAACCGGACTTTAACCGGGCTCTGACCTAACTTTGACCGGGCTTTGGCCAGACTCTGACCGGACTTTAACCGGGCTGACCGGACTTACAGCTGGGTATCTCGAATTCCGAGATTCTTACCTAATTTAAGCTTAAATGACTGGACTAATAATTTATTTGCTTAGTAGTTCCTTCATTCTACGGGCAATATTCGTATGATTTCAGAGAATAATTCCATACTTTTTTATGTTTCCCCAGTACAGTTCTTATTTTTTGTATTTCCGATGTGATGCGTCGGAACAAAACTCATTTCTGCGAATATCTACTTAGTAAATAAATTATATCTGAAGAATGAATCGCTCATATAATAATGATGGAACTTCACGTACAGGTAAGTTCGTCTGGTCATGTATTATGGCGGATATACTAACAATTAATAAATTGAACAAAAAGTAATAATCTAAGGTTGTCGGTAGGAAATGCTTGCTACACGAGTGCAACTCACACTATTCTGGTATTTTTATTCACCTCAATGACCACGAATTTCACTGGCTTACATGGAAATCAACAGGTACCTGCCACACAATGCAAGGAAAAATAAACATCCTACTACAAAATAAAGTTTAGAAAGACTATTTTCCAACCAATTAAAATTTTATTACGAGTATTTATTACATTCGAGAGCCGCGATAGCTCAGCGGGGAGTGTTACGTACCTACTGGCGAGATGAAAGTCGCAGGCTCGAAACTAGCCCCAAGAGCATGCACCTCTGACTTTTCTAAGTTACTTGTATATGAATTGTTAATTATTGTTTTCTTTAACGGTGAAGGAAACATCGTGAAGTAAACCTGTATACCTGAGAAATTATCCATATGGTATGTGAAGTCTGCCAACCCGCTGGCCATTGTGGTGGACTAAGGTCTAACCCCTCTCATTCAGTAAAGAAGGGCCGTGCCCAGCAGTGGGACGTCTATAATACAGGGCAAGTATCATTATTATTTGCTAAATTCGATCCGAGAATTCGAATGCGAGAAATATCGGTCCGAAGCAGATGTAGTACTTGCGTACAAATTTTGGAAAGTGGAAAAAGAAGTTATTATCCAACTTCTGAATGTCTTTCCATTTGATTAACTTCGTTGCGGGTTAAGACAGTTCCACATTCCCAGAGACGCGTCGAGCTTCATTGATCGGTGTCAAAGTATGCATTTCGATCCTGGCTTACAGGTATTACAGTGGCGTGTGTGTGGGTGGCTTAGTTGAGATTTTTATGAGGAGCACGATATCCGAAGTCAATGCTTCGACGTCTCGAATGTACTATTTCATATGATCCTATGCAAAGCGTGTTCAGTAGCTCCTTACATAATGTAACGGGCAATTACTTCAAATAGCTAATTGTACAATTGTTAGTTCACTAGGCATTTTGCTATGATATTTTTACGTCATACGGACACTTCAATTGCAATTCATCCATCGCGGAGTTCGCATAGTACTTTTCTAAAAATTGTAAAATTCAAGCAATTAAATAATATTTTAGTTATCAACTTTAACTGTGCCGACTAACATGGGCGCCGCCACGATAACTTTCGGGGTGTGCATCTGCATCGACACATTATACTATTAACTAGTATAAATAATGACCTGAATACAGTCAGTGAAGTGAGAAATACTGCTGGGACTACAAAGAACGTTTTAATTTTTTTAGAGAGTTGCGGATCACTAGAATTTATTGCCAAGGTGATGAACAACCTAGACGCATTCAGTTTTTATTCAAACAGTAAGTTAATAAAAAACATGTATTTTTCTGTTTTTTTTATAGCATAGGCCGGCAAACGAGCAAGTGGGTCACCTGATGGTAAGTGAACTCCACCGCCTATATACGCCCAGCATCAGAAGAATCATGGGCGCGTTGCCGACCTTAAAGGAAAAGGATAATTAGTTTTCTGTGAGGCACTGGTAACGACCCGGTCGAGCCAGCCCATTCATGCTGTACACAAAAATGTCTACAGCGTGGCTCTAACACTCACTAGCTTGAAAACCGCCTTCAAAAAAAAAAATACTGAAAAGTCAAAAGTAAAAATTGAACCGGTGCACTGAACCTGCAACGATTTTATTGGAGTCAAACAAGCTATGCACGCTCTTGTAAGTCGCAATATTAGTAACCTGTAACTGTAATAACTTTGTAATATATTTAATTACAATATAATTGAGTATTTATGGTGTGGCAGATACTAAAAGATTTAACGGCACCGTTTTTTCTTTCTCTGTAAAGTGGCTGCTGCTGGTGGGAGGGTTAAACTGAATAGTAACCAAAGTACACATGATGAATTTGAGTGGTAGAGCCACGCTGTAGACAGTTTTGTCTATACTTAGAGGAATCAATTAAATTTAAATGGACTCTTTTTCAGTTAACGCTTTGCTAAATGAGTATGCTCAGTTAATGAGAAGAAAAGAGTCTCTAAAGAAAAAAGTATGTGTGTAATTCACACATGACAAGTGAAACTACAGAAAAATAAAACACGTGAATGATACATCACGTTGTTTAGGACACATTTTCCGAAGGCTTCATTGTATGTATGCATGCGTTGCATGTATCTCATTCTCTCGCAGGCTAAATCCTATTTATGAATATGTTTGTCTCTTAATTACTGTCGCTTTCTCGTTTCATCGAATTTTCAAATAACAACAGTGATAAAGGAGTTTCACTTCAAAAATCGATATTATGCCTGAACCATAAAAGCACGCTCAAAGAGAATTCGCTCTGTGCTGCAAGCGTCAGTGTGAATCGTCATAGACAATAATCTATACTTATAAAATAACATGTCCTGACTGACTGACTGATTCATCATCGCCGAGCGCAAACTATCAAGGCTACAAGCATGAAATTCGGACTGTATATTCATTTTGTTATGTAGGCTTCCACTAAGAAAGGATTTTAGAAAATTCCACACTAAAGGGGTCAAAATAGGGGATGTATGAAAGTCCGTCATTTTGAAAGTTACATAAACAAAATTTTGTATTTCGGTTGTTGATGTAAAAGAAATAAATACGTGTTTCAGGAATTTTGGAAATTTTATTTAATAAGAGATGTAAAAGAGTGAAAGTAAATGTGAAAGTGAGTTTGTTTTTTTTCGCTTTCAGGCCTAAATAACTGAACCGATTTTAATGAATTTATCTACAGAGACAGATGGGATCCTGGAGACGGTTACAGGCTACTTTTATCCCGGAAAATGCTGTTCACGCGGGCGGAGCCGCGAGCAAAAGCTAGTAAGTGTATAAAAGACAGTGTTATGTTTGTCACGGAAACCTGCAGCGCAGAGCGAATTCGCTTTAAGCGATCTTTTCGAGCATTTAGAATACTTAAACTACATAAAAGTACGTCTCTGAGTAAAGGTATAACCCCCCCTGAAAGGGGGGAGGTGCGGAAACCAATAGTTTAGGAGATATGATTTTTTTTAATTTCCAGGTTTCTGCTTACAATATTTTAGCACATATTGATATTTTCTATGTGGTCACGGGCTATTTTTCTAAAGCTAAAAGCCAACCCCAGGGCATATATAAAATTGATTGTGACTGTGGACTCTTTTATATCGGACAAACTAAAAGAAATATAGGAACCCGCGTAAAAGAATATATAGCTGATGTTAAACACCGACGCTCTACGAAGTCTGCAGTTGCTGAACATTCAGAGGAAGGCTCCAAACATTACCTGAGATTTGACAAACCACAAATCCTTGCCAAAGAACACCGATTCCTACCCAGGATGATTCGCGTGACTATTGAAATTAAAAAACATCCGAATTAAAGAAGATCGTTGGAAGCTAGCACAAGCCTGGGATCCGATTATACACATAATATAATCGGAACCCAAAGGACCTACTGCCAGACCTCAAGACATCTTGAGCTCCTTCTGCGTAGATCGGACCATCATCAAACCATAATAATTTTAAACTGAAGATAGATAATGTAACATTAACATTTTGGGACAACCTACACCTCAGTCCACCCCGTGACCACGAAGGCTGAAAAGCCTTCGAAACGTCGCGTCGGGGGCGAAAAAAAAATTACCGCGATAAAATCCGTTTCAATTAGTTTTATTTCAATGAGTAACATTCGCGTAAACGTAAGAAATCATTAGGCAATTTTTAATTATAACTTATGCGTATGAGGTTATATTTTTGTTAAAATTATTACTAACATGATCTTAAATAATTTCTCATCTACCTAAGGATCACTAACTATCGTACTTAGAAACGTCCATTTTCCTTAATTGTCACTTAGCACCTATTTCACAATGTTTGATTAAACTTTAACCACAAATTAACTTAAAAGGCAGCTATTTTTGAAAGGTAGTTCCTAATAAACATCTTTCTTTAGGTACATATATGCAGCACTTATACTTATATATGTTAGTATAATACGAAAGACGGTAAAGGCGCGTACGAACGGGGGTCAACTCAGGGGCGCACGTTTTAAGAACCACCACAGGGATGCAGTCTATAAATGCTTCTTCCCTCTTCGGGGAGGGAAGAAGAAAATCCAGGGGCCTGCGACAGGACAGTCGGGTGACCGATGCAGGCACAGTGATACAAGGATATACCAACAATCAAATCATATCACAAGCCCCTCGGTAGATCCGGATATACCATGTCTGATCCTGCAGCGTGATCCACACAAGATATATGGTTTCAATACAAGGTTTCAACACCATGTGTTCGGTGGTCGCGCGCATATAAATATCCTACCACCAGCTAACGTCTTTGTGAAATAATCGAATTATAACAAATGGTAATGTATATTTTTTTTACAGCATAGGCCGGCGAACGAACAAGTGGGTCACCTGATGGTAAGTGATCCCCACTGCCCATATACGCCCACAATACCAGAGGAATCATGGGCGCGTTGCCGACCTTAAAGGAAAGGGATAATTAGGGATTGGGAAGGGGATAGGATTTGGGCCTCCGGATATCTCACTCACCGTACGAAACGCAGCAGCAAGCCGCTACTTTACGTTGGGTTTCTGTGAGAGTGGTAACGACCCGTAAACTTAAGGCGCTATTTCACCATCTCTAAGTAAATGCTTTCACTTAATAAAATATGGCACATTCAAATATAAAAGTTACATTATAAAGGTACCGAAAGAAATGTCTGTTCGGTATTTTCAAAGAAATTGATGAACATTTATAAATAAAAAGGTGGTATCATTTTGCTAGTGGTAGGATATTAATATCCGCTAGGATAACGACCAGGATTGTGTGGATTCATTAATTAAATGATACAAAATGTTTTGATATATTCAATATTAGGTATTATTTCATTTTGTCTGGCGGTATTCCGGCCAATCAGCAATTAATGCTTAATGACTGGTGGTAGGATATTAATATCCGCCAGGATAGCGACATCCGTACACCTGGTGTTAAAACCTGCCATAGTTACCCACACACCTTCTGTGGATCGCGTTCCACGATCAATGTATATCCAGTTCTCCTGAGGGGCTTGCGACATCACTTGATGGTTGTTTGGACGATTATAGGAGTACATCCTTATATCCATGTGCCTGCATCGATCATCCGCCTATCCTGTCGCAAACCCCTTGATTCGCTTCATCCCTCTTCGGAGTGTGAAGAAGCATTTATACAGGACGTAATGATTCTGGTGAATACCGATAAACTAATTGTTTGTCGCTGGTTTTTTTTAATGCACTGCGCTTACCATCAGGTATAGCTGTCACTTTGTCGAGCTCGGATAAAGAAAAAACAAGCGAATGGAGAATATCCTCTAATCGTAATCGGTTACTTCATAAAAAGAGGATGTAAAGAGGATACTGACAATTTTTTTATTGGTGATCAAATCTAACTCGAGTATTGTGTTGACCCTAAGAATATTAAATACAGTCGACTCTCGTTAATTCAAACCTGCGATAATTCGAACCTCTCTATAATTCAAAGTTCCACGAGTTCCCTAGAAAATCTCTTTATATTTCGAACTCAATCAATACATTTTTATGCACTTGGTAATTCGAATGTCATTGTCATTGTCATAGTTAAAGAATAGCAGTTAATAAATAATATTGTAATTCACTATCAACATTCAATAATTCGAAGTTTTATTTTTCTCTCAAAAATTTCGAACCATTTGATATTTCAAACACTCGATAATTCGTAACATTTTAAGAGTCCCTTGAGTTTCGAATTAAGGCCATACCCCTAGCAAAACGCCGCGCGATCGATGTTTTTAGAGGCTATTTAGTCATTACTTAAAATAAATATTGATAAAAAAAATATACAATATATTTCTACAATCTGTCAGCTTTACTTTGTTCGATTCAAATTCATGTTAATGCTGATATATATTTTTAAATTGTCGTTATAAATGAACCATAAAAATGAGAAAAATGCAAAGATTCCGTGCGTCTCCTTTTAAAGTACAGAATGTTTTCAAATGAGATTAACATCACTAGATAGGCTATTTAATAACGAATATTTTGCCCGTTTTAAATTTTCGAAAAGACCAAAACCTGATTTTTTAAATCAATTATTCGCTATATACGTGCATATTCTGCACGAAAACTCACACGCCAAGTACACGAGTCAGTATGGCGCGAGTCAGTCAAGGTCATTTGCTCACGGAAGGCCCTTAAGGAGAGTCGACTGTAACATTATTCTTATGCTACAGCCCAAGCAGGAGCTACGACAATTCCTACTACGGCTACAAGCTACGGCGAGGGGGCGTCGCCAGGCCGGCCCTCGGCGGCGGCGATTCGCGCCGCACCGCCTCCGTGCCGACTATCACGGCAGCGCCGGCCGCCAGTCGAGTCTCGGACGCCGACCGCGTCTGATGCCGCCCGCTGTCTTCAGCACCGGAGACGTCCGCGTACAACTTTTGTATCACGTGCTAATTGTGTGTGGCATTGTGTGTGACATGGTGGGAACAGGTGACTTCTAGGACATGTCGCGAAGGAAACAGAGCAATCCTAAGCCATTGAAACGTGAGTTGGTTGATTTTTAGTTGGTTAACGTTTGCTCGTAAACACGTTGTGTACGTTATTTTTTGAAGTTTCTATTATATTGTTATCGGCAATCATGTTACGATAATGTGAAAATGTATCAAAAACGTTTCTACTTAATAATTGTAAAATAATAAAGCATTTTGTTACAACCGGCATGTTATGAGGAATAATCGTACTATATTGTTTAATTACAGTCTTAATTAAGATAAACATGGTATATTGTTATTGCAAAACAATAATCACATTTGACAATTGTTATTTATTCGCCAATTATTGATTATGGCTAACGACATTTACATTATTTGCTTGATGTATAATATATGATGTTTACATTGCCTAAAAGTAAATAAAGTATTAACTAAAATGTTATTGATTAAATCTGTCATTATTTACGTATTTCAAGTACAATTGTAGACCCAATTATTTACTTCTTACACCTGCTCTTATCCCACTCGCAGTGGGGTCGGCGCTACGTGCTTTTTAACACATGTTACAAAAGGATTTGGCTTGTAACTTCTGTGACCAGCCTGCCTGACGTCAACCGCTCTGAGGTGACCGGAAAAAAACAATTATAATAAAAAAATATGAATAGTATAATAACACCTACTTACGCAAACAGGAACCAACCCAAAGCAAGTTCCAATGGAGATAATGATTTTGATTTGCTAAATTCATTCATTTAAATTGATTTTAATATTGTTATTTTTTCCATAATCGTACATCGAATATATTTCATGCCCGATTTTCAAAAAAACTACGAGATAAAATCAGTTTAAATTAATACTGTACTGTCAGCCAATTATCGAACGTATTAATGTCTTTAAACAATACAATTAGCGCCTGTTTCACCACATTTGAGTAAATGCTACTTACCAAAAATAAATATGTTTAAAGTCACAGACAATAATTTCTACAGGAAGAATGATGTCTACAGGGTATTTTTACAAATAACAGTCTTATATGTTAATTGTTAGTTGTATTTAACTTGAATATTGTAAAATAGAGCTATAGTACATGTAATTTCTTATGTTCGATTATGTGATAATATAATTTTATACACCATTTTCTGTCATTTTCTGTTTATTGGATTCTTTACATAGTATAAAATCTAAGTCACTTCCGCTGTCTGTTCGCTTAGATCTCTTAAAATATTCATTGGAGTTTAATGCAGTTTTCAGCAATAGATATAGTGAACATTATCTAACAAAATATATTACAGCAAAATACAAAATTATCAAGTTGCTAATAAAATATACGCAGAAGACTGTTTTCTGAAAACAAAATTAACACATTAGGTAAAAAATGAAGCTGTAGTTTATATTTTAAATATTGTTTTTTTTATCCGAGCACGGTAAAGTGACTGCATTACCCCTGATTTTAAGCGCAGTTAAATCCAATAAATCCAGTGACCCGACAAACAATGAGTTTAACGGAGGTCATCAGAATCATGCCGGCCTGTATAAATGCTTCTTCACACTCCGAAACAAATTGAGAAGCAAATTGAGGAGCCTGTGATAGACCGGATGACCGATGCAGGCACAGAGATACAAGTATGTTCCCTTATATTCCCAACCAACCATCAAGACATGTCGCAAGCCCCTCGAGAGAACCGGATATATAGTGGCTGATCCTGGAACGTGATCCACACATGGTGTGTGGGTCCCTATGGCTGGTTTTAAAACCATGTGTACGGTGATCGCTATCCGGGCCGATATGAATATCCTTCCACCAGTCATTAAGCATTTGCAATCAGATTGGCATTAAGCCGGAATAACGCCAGACAAAATGAAATAATACCTAATATTGAATATATAAAAACATTTTGTATCATTTAATTAATAAAATAACACATATGGACTATTATTAGCATATATTTTTTTTATGTTCCTTTAATATGGTCAAATATCTGAATATTTGACCGAGTTTTGTAATTATAAGATATTATAATTATTTTTTATGACCATATATTCTGGGTAACCTCGTCATTTATCTGTAAAACAAAATAAAAATGTTTATTATTCAAATAAACCAATAAGAACACGTATTTACACCAATAATTCGAAATTCAAAAATTCAAAAACCGACTTCTAAATATAAATCGTTGCCTATTGGTTTCTGTTAAGGAGTTTTCCTCATAACCTAACGAAAAAAAAAGCTTTTAAACAAGTAAATAATCATCTAAATTATTGTCGGAGCTGTGTGAACATAATAACAAACTTTTAAATAGACAAATTAAAAACCTTCTTCCTTTTAAAGCCGGTTAATAAAATGATACAGAGGCTCTCGATTGGTCGTTGGGTCAAGAGCCAGATTCAGAAAGCGGTTTTATTGGATACGGCATGCATTGTGAGGAGGTTCCTTACTCTGGGGTCCTAACCACCGGCCGTTTGTGTCCTAGGCCTCGCCATTGGAGAGTGATATATTTTTAAATAACAAAAATTAATGTTATATTTAATTTTTGGACTACACTACGCATCAACTGAAGAGCAGTCACTTTGCCGTGCTCGGATAAAAAAACACATATAATACTTTTTTATTTAAGTGAATCGCGTAGTATTTCAAGGCATAATAATCACGTGCCGAGTCGTGGGTAAAAGCTAGTTGTAAATAAATAAATAAAAAATCGTCATGGGTTAAAATGATTTTTTTTGTGCCACCGGCAATGCTTCTGATCGCTCGCAGTGCAACAACTACGTTGGTTTATTGTGAGACAGATTAACCCATGTGAGAAGGCCTATTCGATACTTTCTGTGCCACTGGACTGTGTGTGTGTGTTTTTGAAGTGGTATTTTCTGGCACTTTGTGGTGCCAGAAAAAAACAAACATGATAATATACGAACAGTTCCCAGATCGCAATTCAATTTCCAGACCGATATAACTTAGGAACCTTCAAGAAAAGAGCCTACTTTTTTCCTCAAATGCCGGCACTGTCAATTCTTGTATTGATGGTGTTCATGGGCGGTGGCTTACCATCAGGTGACCTGCTTACTCTGTTGCCCCCAATCATAAAAAAAATATTTATTAATCGGGAGTTAACAATTGTTGTATTATCGGTTGTTTAAACACTAGTCAAAACAGTTGTTATAAATTTTATAGCAATAAATGTTTTTTTTTTTATTTATCTAGACGCGTTCGCGGTCTGCTATATGTACATGTATATATGCACACACTATAGCTGCGTCTCGTAACGGTGTCGCGAGTCCAGAGATTTTATCTCATATAAAAATATGCTTACCGTGCTAAAAGAAGTTTTCACTTCAAAAATAATAACCTCTAAAACTGTCAAGGTAATGCGATAATCATATTTACAATTTTTTGTTTGCAAGATGAAATCAAAGTGCACGCGGGTTCGTTAAACCCATATCTGCTGTAATGTATTCTTTGATTGTTTGCTTATCATCGGCACATGATAACTTATACTCTTAATTGTGTCCAATCCACGACGACGGTTTGAAATGGATAATAATTTATTATTCATTACCGTTTCGATTCTTTTTCGTATATGTGTAATATCAAAATAGCAACGATAGTTCTACGACAGCCATGGCGCTGTGAAGCGATAGGTCGTGCGATTCCCGCACCGAAACAAATGTTTGTGTGATCCACAACGTGTTTCGTGTCTGGGTGTTGTGGGACCGCAAGTCCTTCGTACTTCCTGATACCCACGATACACGTTTAACCTAGTGTGGGGTCAGGATTATGTGTGTGACTGTTGGGTGTATTTATTATTTATTCAGCGAGGAATTTTACGGACTAAAGACGGTAAGGAGGAGACCTGTATACCTGAAAAGTTTTCCATTAAAATTTCGATGGTATGTGAAGTCTGCCAACCTGCACTAAGCTAGCATGGTGAAATAATTCCTGTGCCTATCATTGAAATGCATACATAATACAGGGCGTCTACTATTATTGTGTAATCAGTCAGTATAGATGCGTCCAAATTTGCGTGGCATGTCACCGCACCAAGAGGTGTGGCTACACATATGTACTTGTTACAATAATGTGGAAGGGTGTAGCATGCATTTGTCATGGCTTAACAAAAAATTACATTCATGCTGTAGACAAAACTGTTTTCAGCGTGGCTCTACCACTCAAATGTTTTGTCACTGCTGTACTATTTATTATATTCTAGCATTTATACCGTTTATGAGACAGATGAACTAGTTGCTCCAGTTATAAAGTCTATGGTTAAACACAGATTCTTGTTATTCGCGCACAGTTCTCGGAGGTTTAAATTATTGTTATGTATTTTAATGATTACAAAAGTAACTGCATCTGACTCATTGATAACATGTACCGAGTAATTTGTGGCTCTGACACGTGGAGACAGAGTGACGTTGTTAATAAAAAATACACTCACGCCTATAAGCCCCGAAGGGGTAGGCAGAGGTGTAACTAGACCCACATTTTGCTGAGCTTATTTTGGTTGCATTATGTGCTATGAGCCTAAAGCCATACCGGGCACAATTCCAGACTCCGGGCTGATACTAAGTATTTAGTGATAAAAAATCAATTTCTTATTTTTTTTTTAATACACCCAACAGTCAAAACATAGTCCTGACCCCACAGTAAGATACGAGTCTTGTGTCGTGGGTATCAGGAACTATGAAAAACTTTCGGTCTCACAACACCCAGACCCTGAGACAAATATATGTGGACAGCTTACTAATCCGTTGGGCTATGTCGGTGACTTTCGTTCTTCTACAAATTATAGATATTACAGACGTCAAAAGAAAGAAATAAACTAATTATAACAATGGAAAGTTAATCTGGTTGTTTGAACGGCGCATTATCTGAGTGACCCGCTATCATACGCAAAGGTAAACACTGATTTAATCATCGCATAATACATTGTTCGCTTTTACATACATACATAACTCACGCCTGTAATCTTAGGGGTAGGCAGAGTTGTAACACATACACCATTTTTTTTCCTGCCGCCAAGCAAGTGTGTATGGTCAGGGATCACTGAGCCAATTTTTTCATTTGATTACTATCAAGCTAATTTTCCGTGAGTAGCTTCGTTTCGATGAGACTCATCAAACCGAAATATTCTATCCTTGCTACCTCTGTTAGCTACCACAATAGAGAATTTTCGCATAGGGATTTGTTGGGCGTCTCATCGAAACGAAGCTACTCACGGAAAATTAGCTTGATAGTAATCAAGTGGAAAAATGGCTCAGGGATCCCTGACTAGTAGCACTGTTGTGTTTCGGTTTGAAGGACATTGAAACCAGTAAAATTACTGGACATTATGAGATTTAACACCTTATGTCTCAGGGCGACGAGCGCAGTTTAGGACCATGCAGTGCTTTGCAATTCAAAGTTATATGTGGTATTGTTTCTGTTTATGGGCAGGCGTGGCGCTTACCATCAGGCGAGCGCCTTGCTCGTCTCGTCATTCAATCAAATAATAAAAATAAAAGATAATGACGAAATTATAAGGGTTCCGTTTTGCTATATGGCTACGAAAACTTAAAATGAAATATAATTCTTACACAACCGTGGCGAAAGTAAGTTATGTGTTCATTGTATAATATCGCAATAGTAATAGTTACGCCATGTGTAATTGAAAAACGATTCGACAATTCGACTTCAGCGATAACGATCACATATCATTCGCTTAAACTAATTGTATGTTTGAATAATATCATGTCACGTATTTTGTTAGGAAGTGCGGAGAGAACCAAAAATATATGGACCAAAAATACAATATGAAGCAAAAACTCTGTTGTTCCTTTTAACTGAAGCGAGTGGTAGAGCCACGCTGTAGACAGTTTCGTCTATGGCATGAATGGGCCGGCTCGATCGGGTCGTACCACTGTCTCACAGAAAACCGACGTCAAGTAGCGGCTTACTGCTGCGTTTCGTACGGTGAGTGAGATGTCCGGAGGCCCAAATCACCTTCCCCTTCCCAATACCCAATTATCCCTTTCCGATTCCGATTCACGATTTTGTGAAATTGCATAAACACAACTAAAACTATTGTTTTTTTTACAATACGAGTATTTCATGAGATTATTGAGATTGCCGGAGACTGAAAATCATCCCTCTCCTCTCACCCCCTACTCTCCGATGATTATTCTGGTAGTGTAGTGTCGATGGGTGGTGATCACATGATATCAGATGGGCCACTTGTTATTTTCATAGTATTGCCCCACAGAAAAAAAACAAATTAGATTTAAAAGTTAGATATTTTTTTGCATAGGTCAAAAACATATTTTAATAGAAGACATTATAATAACATTTGTGTCACAGACATAGATCTGAGTAGATAACGCCAGTATTTCATTTGTATGAAAAACAAGCGTGCCATGTTTTTGTACCCGCTGCACTGTCGAGTCATAAGAGTAGATTAGTTATCAGAAACACCATTTAACTACTAATTTATTTCTGCCGTCAAGCAACAGTGTGTAAGCACTGTTGTGTTTCGGTTTGAAGGACATTGAAGCCAGTGAAATTACTAGCATTATGAGACTTAATACCTTATGTCTCGGCGTCACAAACACAAGTCAATGCCAATTGCAGTGCTTTGTAATTGGAATTCACTATCCAGTCGGCTACAAAAATAACAAGTACCTTTCCGTCAACAAAAAAAAAACAGATTTTACGCAGGCATTTTACACGAAGCCTGCGTGCTACGAACTTGCGTCATCTATTATATCTGTGATCTGTTGTATGTTTAGTAGCCTGATAAGCCGCGTCTGTAAATCCTATTATAATAATGTAGAGTGTTCTTTATCCACTCCACGGTAATGCGCGTTATTGCAGCGCGCCCTTGTTTAGTATTCACATAAAATGTACTGTCGGTTAAGTGCAGTTCTTTATAATATTCTCTAAGTTCTTTATAGAGATTTTTGGCGGGAATTCTGACAGTGCGATTCATCGCTTATTTTAATTTATGTCATAAACTAGTGTAGTTGTAATTGTTGTATAAAAGTGGTGTGGATTTGTGCAACAGACATTGACGGTGATGAACAGTGTATGAAAACATTGAAATAAGTTAAGTTATCGTACTGAAAGAAATTCACACCAAAACTCCAACAAGGCTTTGAAAACGTCCACACCGATATTTCATTGTTCTTGTGAATATTTGAGAATAAATTATATTTGTTATTGGCGAAACAAATAGTAATGCGAAGCCATAAATTAAAAAGAAGTAATTATTTATAATATGTTTTTATACTTCTATTTTTTTTTTTTTTTTTTTATCCTGGCACGCAAAGTGACTACGCTACACCTGATGGTAAGTGTAGCGCAATCCAAGAATAGTGTCGACCAACGATAAACAATGGTCCATCGTTGGTCGGCAAGATCATGCCGGTCTGCCAAAGGGCCAAGGGGGAGGGGAAGGAAATGGGATGGGAAAAGGGTTAGGATCAGGGGGCAAGCCCCCTGGGGAGAACCGGATATACACTGGCTGACCCTGGAACGCGACCCACACAAGGCGGGCCACTATGGCAGGTTTTAGCACCAGTGTACGGTGGTCGCTATCCGGTCGGATACAAGTATCCTCCCACCAGCAAAATATGTGTAACAATTATATGGAATGATGATAGAGATGACATCTATAATTAGTTATTTTATTTTAATGAACCATTCAATCCACCCAATGACACAAGTGGTAGAGTCACGCTGTAGACATTTTTGTCTACAGCCTCAATAGGCTGTCTCGACCGGATGGTTACCACTGACTCACAGAAAACGGACTTCAAATAGCAGTTTGCTGCTGCATTTTGTATGGTGAGTGAGATATCCGGAGACCCAAATCCCCCTCACCTTTCCAATCTCCGAATTATCGCTTTCCTGTAATGTCGGCAATCCTTCCATGTTTCTTCTGATTTTGTGGTTCATATGTAGTGAAGATCACTCAATATCAGGTGACACACTAACTCGTTTCCCAGCCTTTGCTTTACAAAAATATACTTGTATTATATATACGTCAACAGTTCTGATTTAGGTATATAAAAAAATCATATGTTCGGTTCAACTTTATTCAAACAAATTAACTGTATACTTTTAATCTGCTTTTTTAACTTCACTACAAAAATACATAAACCCTCAAATCGGTGGGACTGACAAAACGCCCAATAATTCTCAACGACAGGAGAATCCATTCAGAGGCATATAAAGCATTCAAAAGCAACATCCACCTGATCTAGAGTTACAGCGGCGAGATCAAAGCATTGTGAGTACGCAAATTATACGCAAGAATGTAAACACAGACAGTATGTCACATCTGTCGGTAATATATTGGGATTTTTTTTAATGGGTTTGGACAAAGATGTACGATAGCGAGTCTAAGGCTAAAGGCCGATTTATAGAACAATCTTTCGTGTCATCAAGTCGTTTTGTACTAAAATGATTTCGCTAAATCTGAACTAACAATACGGTGACTCGATTGCCCCATGAGTTTGACTCAATAAAATCAGATTACAAAATACTTGCAAAATATTTTTTCGTCAATATGATGTTTTTACTGTCTGAGTATTTTGTTCTGCCGGAGAAGGCACTAAACAACCATTTCAGGAAATAATAATTTCAGAACGATTCATTGTATCTGCTGGAGCAATCAAAATTGACCATCATTAAATTACTTAATTTTTATTAGCCACATATTTTTGGAGTGTTTTGGCTAGGTTTGGTGAGTGGTACAATGGAGTCGACACCATGAATATTGTAATTTGTAAGTGCCTTGTATTGTTGTTTATTACTCTTTTTTATCTATTGTACATTAGGCGTTGTGCATTAAATAATTTATTTCTTAGTCTAATAATAAAAATATAAATTCTGAATAATTCTCTAAGTAGCTTCTATTCCGACTAACACGTTCTGTACTATACACGCTGTATATCTATGCGCCAGCGCATCTCATCGCACGGCGCGGCCATTGTCGGCAAATTATGCTTTCCGAGGCATACGTTCTTCCGTAACATTGTTCCAGAAAGATGATTAGTTATCGTCCCACAATCAACCATATTGTATAGAACAGAAATTATTGAATATCAACAATAAAAAGATTGGGAGTATATTGTAACCTCCTTAACTATCTATCTGATTAATTTCGTTGCGGGACAAAGACATTTAGGCATTCCCGGAGACACGCCGAGCTTCACTGCTCGGTGTCGACAAAAATGTGTGCCACTGTTGATCCTGGTGCACAGGAGTTACAGTGGCGGGTGTGTGGGCGGGATAGTCTCTAGTATATTGTAACCAAATTGGCTAAAGGTGTGTCTACACTACAAGCTGGTAGGTCCCTCGTGGGAGGCCGTCTGGGCTGGTACCACCGCTTTATCTATTTCTGCCGACAAGCAACAGTGTGTAAGCACTGCTGTGTGTCATTATGAGACTTAAGATCTTATGTCTCTGGGTGACGAGCGCAGTTCAGTGCCATGCAGTGCTTTGTAATTCAAGTTCTATGTGGTGTTTTGTGCCATAAATAGATCACAGCTGAGTCAATTCAATTCCACTAAAGGTTTATTCCATTAAAATATTTTTCCTTGATCACCAGTTAACGGTATAGTTTCTGATAAAGTTCCTATGAAATGAAGCTTTGTAGAGCATTTGCGTCATTAAAGCGAGCATATCAGCATGATACATAATTTGTGGTCAGTCAGGTAAGGAAGTCGGGTCACTTCGGGTCAGTCCCGTGGGATGACTTCCTTATGTTTTGAACACAGTTAAAAAGGAGTTTCTGTAGTTGATCTGTGTGTATTTACTCACAAACTTTACAAGGTGGTAGGTCCCTCGTATGCGAGAGGCCGTCTGGGTTGATACCATCGCTTAGACTATTTCTACTGCCAAGCAACAGTGTGTAAGCACTGTTGTGTTTCGGTTTGAAGGACATTGAAGCCAGCCAAATTGGGGGTGGGTCACCTGACAGTTCGCTGACTAAAAGTTTCCTCCGACCTCCAGATATCTCATTCACTGTATAAAAAGCAGCAGCAAGCCGCTACTTCATGTCGTTTTTCCGATAGAGTGGTAACGACCCGGTCGAGCCGTATTCATAATGTAGACCATTAGTTCTCAAAGTGGTCCAGGTGGGGCCCCCCAGGTGTCCACGGGAGACTCGACGGGGGTCTACGTTGGCGTGAAAAAATAAGTTCACAGTTCGTAAGCAGTTTTTTGTCGAGTTTTGAGAATATAGTAGAAATGTCGGAAGTTCCGGCGGAATCAGCTAAATTTTGAAAGTGGTCTATGAGAAAAAGTCTGGGAACCTCTGCTGTAGACAAAACTGGTTACAGCGTGGCTCTACTGATAAAATTATGTCTCGGGGTGACAGACGCAGTCCAATGCCAGCCAATAATTTGTAATTTAAACTTTGTAGTATTGCTTCTGTTTATGGATAGTCGTGACGCTTACCATTACGCCCGTTTCACCATTCAAGCTAATAAAAAAAAATCTGTTTTATAAATCCACCCTTCACACTTAAATCATATTGGCCAAAACCCCTTAGTGTCCCCTCCATTCCCACGGTGAGCACGTGTCTTTCGACTTTTGAAGGGTCGTGTACAATAGGATGGTACGGAGTCAACGAGGGTCACTTCTCTTAAATGTTTTATGTTCTGTTAACTGCTTCTCGTTTGTGGGAGCAGTCGTTATAATTTGGAGGAGACTTGAATTATAAAAATAGTATAATAATTAATAAATATATTTTATTTAAAAATAATAAAAATACCTTATATTTTTTATTGCATAGACCGGCAAACGAGCAAGTGGGTCTCCTGATGGTAAGTGATCTCCAGCGCCCATATTCGCCTACAATACTAGAAGAATCATAGGCGCGTTGACGACCTTAAAGGGAAGGGATAATTAAGGAATTGGGAAGGGGAGGCCGTCCAGGAGAATTTGGGCCTCCGGTTATCTTACTCACCGTACGAAACGCAGCAGCAAGCCGCTACTTTACGTCGGTTTTTTGTGAGACAGTGGTAACAACCCGGTCGAGTCGGCCCATTCATGCTGTAGACAAAACTGTCTACAGCGTGGCTCTATCACTCGTTGTATAGCGAGGCTCTACCAAATAACCAAAATAACATAAAAATAAAATTCAATACATATTATGCCTAGAGATTTCCAAGTTTTCTTGTATTTCGCTGTCTCCACCTACTGTTCGCAACCCACTAGTATGATGACATCTGCCCACCGGTCTATCTCTCTTTCTGATGTCTGGTGGTCCAACATATGTGAGTCCATCGGTTGTCTGTAAGTCTAGCAATATGACCAGCCCAGCGCCATTTAATAATTATTAACGTGTTAAAATAATATACTTACATAAATTGGAAAGGTTTGTTACAAAGCCCATTTCAAATAATAACATTGTCAGTCAAAAATCATTTCTATATGTATTTTCGAAGCCGGTGCCAGTGCCGCTGTTAAATTAAAATTGTACTTGTTGTTGCGAGCGAGCTGCACGTCTCATAATTAACACTAACTTTGCTGATGGTAGGATATTCATATTTGCCCGGATAGCAACCACCGTACACATGGTGTTAAAACCTACCATATTGATCCACACGCCTTGTGTGGATCGCGTTCCAGGTTCAGATAGTGTATAGCCGGTTCTCCCGAGGGGCTTGCGACATGACTTGATGGTTAATTGGGGCGGGTATAGGGGTACATCCTTGTATTACTGTGCCTGCATCGGTTAACCGCCTGTCTAGTTGCAGGTCCCTCGATTTGCTTCTTTCCTCTCCGAAGAGGGAAGAAGCATTTATTCAGGCCGGCATGACTGGTGACCATCGATAAACTCATTGTTTGTTGGTCGTCGCTGGTTTTTTGGATTTCACTACGCTTACCAGGTGTAGTGCAGTCACATTGCCATGCTCGAATAAAAAAAAACGAATAAAAAAATTGGTGAGAGTGTGGGTCTGCAATACAACCCGCGACCTCCATCTCAGCAGTTCCACACCCCGCTTTTATATCATAGGTTGTTCTTGTGTTTAATTATTATTAATAAATATAACAAATTACAAACAGCACTGGTGTTATAATGGGGATATTTATTAATGTTTATCGAACATTACACGCTGCAACGGCCCTGAGATACCATCAAGATTGCTTTCAAAACTATAAATAAGCTCTCAAACATGCATGCTGATACCGATCTGATGTTTTTATAATAGCTTCAAGTGTTTTGGGGTTCCTCTGGACGTGTAACCAAGATACCCCGAGTACGTTTGAATGAAGCAAAATAAAACACAATTTTAAATAGTTTCTTTAGAGGTTCATAAAGAATATGTGTAAAAAGAAAAATGTTTAAATACATGCTTTATGACTGTAAGTTAATCATTAGATTTGTCGGTAAAACCTACAAAAAACTTTTCCTTATTGAATTCACAGATAGGCAGGGAAGCAACTAGTTTTTCATTTCGTCGACTTTAGGTAATGGTAAACCTTTAGAATGTTCGTTTTGTTGGAATAAACTCACTCGTTTTTATTTGAAATCTCTGTGCTAATATTACAGTATATTTACTAGATCTTGCTTATGGTGCGGCGCCCGCCCACGTAAATAAAACCAAATCATTTTAAGGAAACTATAAATTGTTTTTATACCATAAAATTGATAATTGTGCATGATCCTCATGAATACTATGAATAAATTAAGAATAGGAAAGTATTCACAAAAGTAAAGTATTTCACGATGGACACATTGTTCGTCGATGGTCGACACTATTCCTGGATTGCGCTACTCTTACCATCAGGTGTGGCGTAGTCACTTTGCCGAGCCAGAATAAAAATCACGATACTTCTGGCCCACAAACTATACTTAGTAAATGAAACAAAGTCATCGCAACTTTTGATATTTCCGTATCAATATATTCATTAATTCATTTCCTGAATAACAGTATATGTTATCTAAAAGTGCAATACTATTAAATAATATCGTCGATGAAGTACCAATACTTCCTAAGTGTTGAGAATCTAATTTTACACCAGACACAGACAGTAAAATAAGGTTTTATTTTACAAAAACTGTTTAAAATAAGGTTTTATTTATTTTGATCAACTATTGCTGGTAAATAGTTTCCAATACATTACCTTTTAATTAGTTACTAAGGGATGTGGTTTATGTTTACGTCTATTGTAATAAAAAAGAAATTTTGGACTAAATTGTCAGTTAGGAGGTATTGGTACTTCATCGACGATATACGCAATAAAAAATATTCTTCGGAGGGGAAGAAGAAGGGGAGGGGGGCAGTGGCGCCTATATCCTGATATATTAATATTATAATCTTTAATTTAGTAAAAAAAAATGGTTTTAAAACGTAATCGGTCTAACGAAATTCCTTATCAAGATAAACAATTTAAGCAAGTCAGTGATAAGGTGTTATCGATGGATTAAAATCGCTGGCCGGTCGATTTCGATAGCGATCTAGAGATAAGCCAAGTCGATAAGTGCATGTACAAGTGTACTGGCTACCGACTGCTGACTGTACACTAGGACGATAATTTGGTGGTAATATTACAACAATTTGATGAATCATTACAGTAGGTCCTTCGTATGTGAGAGGCCATCTGGCTTAGTACCATCGCTTTATCTATTTCTGCCGCCAAGCAACAGTGTGTAAGCACTGTTGTGTTTCGGTTTGAAGGACAATGAGGCCAGTGAAATTACTGGGCATTATGAGACTCAACACCTATGTCTTGGGGTTCCGAGCGCAGTTCAGTGCCATGAAGAGCTTTGTATATCAAAGTTCTGTGTGGTATTGCATTTATTTACGGGCAAGCGTGGCGCTTACCATCAGGCGAGCGCCTTGCTCGTCTCGTATGCATAAACAGATGCAACACCACACAGAACTTTGAATTACAAAGCACTGCATGGCACCTTCAAACCGAAACACAACAGTGCTTACACACTGTTGCTTGGCGGCACAAATAGACCAAGCGGTGGTACCAACCCAGACGGCCTCTCATACGAGGGACTTACCTTGTATCCAACCCAGACGGCCTCTCGTATACATACCTACCACCTCGTATCACTTGGTCGTCGAATGGTCTTCCATATGCATGTACCCAAAAAGTGGATCGAGAACCAACATAGCCTGCGGGGGTACGCCGCGTAATCCACACAAAAAACAACGTACATCCATGTAATTTGATCCATATCTGTGTCCCGTAATCGCGCCGGTGAGCCGGGGATTTGTCGATAAACACTTGATCGATCGTGCCTAGATAAAGATTTTTATCGACAATAAGATTTATAATTTGCCCGTGCACTAGCTTAGGAATATTAAAAAAGTTTTTAATTAATGGAGATGGAAATACTGTGTTATAGATTGAATCTTACAATTAATTGAATAAATCTGTAGACGTTTTTAGGAATTATAATATTTTATAAATGTTAGCGATGACTCATGCTTAACGCGAGTGCTCAGTTAATAAATATTTATTTATTTATTATTGTTATTTATTTGATTGAATAACGAGACGAGCAAGGCGCTCGCCTGATATAAACCTGATATAAACAGAACACCACACGGAACTTTAAAATACAAAGCACTGCATGGCACTGAATTGCGCTCGTCACCCTGAGACATAAGTTGTTAAGTCTCATAATACCCAGTAATTTCACTGGCTTCAATGTGCTTCAAACCGAAACAGAACAGTGCTTACATGCTGTTGCTTGGCGAAAGATATAGACAAAGAGTGGTACCAACCCAGACGGCCTCTCGCATACGAAGGACGGTAGGTCCCTTGTAATGATGCAAATATGCAATAACATATTATTAACCTACATCGAGTAAAAATGTATGTCAATTTTATTTTGCAAAATTAATTGACTTAAATCAATAATTTAAAGTTCTATTTTGCATAATTATGCCAAATGATAAATTTATATATTTTTTATAGAATACGGAATTCACCCTACTTAAATTTAATAAATTTAGCAAAATAAAATCAACTTACTATTTTTCTTACTATTATTACTCGATATGCGTTAACATGTTATTGCATATTTGAATCCAAATATAAGTCTGTATAGATATTTCCAAATTAAGGTAATTACTTGTTTTGGTATTATTATGTACTTGTAACCAAGCAGCGATAGCTCAGCGTGGAGTGGTACGGACTGTCGAGACGAAAGTCGCAGGTTCGAAACCAGCCCCAAGAGTATACCTCTGAATTTTCTAAGTTACGTGTATATTAATTATTAATTATCACTTGCTTTAACGGTGAAGGAAACATCGCGAGGAATACACCTGAGAACTCGGTAAGATTTTTCGAAGGTATGTGAAGTCTGCCAACCCGCATTGGGCATAACATGTGTTAAAATCGTGTTGTGCAGACCTCACTGCGATTGGGATAAGGGCAGGTGGAAGATATTATCGAATACGAAATTCGTTTCAGAGTCATAATTTCCTTTATCGTAGAATTACTAGTGTGACACTTCAACAATAGAGACTATCCCGCCCACACACCCGCCACTGTAACTCCTGTGCACCAGGATCAACAGTGGCACGCATTTTTGTCGACACCCAGCAGTGAAGCTCGGCGAGTCCCTGGGAATCTCTGGTGTACATCAAGACACTAAACCGATGTAATGCAATTAAAATATTGAAAGACACTTCAACAATAGTAATTTTATACGAATTCGAAAACTGGGAACGAAAACAAAGCCCAGATAAATCCTTGGCGAAAAACCTAGCACCTAAAAATACTCCCCACTCCTTGAAATCTAAAGCAAAATAAGTTACAGGTGGCGAATCCGTCACCATGTAGCATAAAAAAAGAAAAATATCCAAAGAACATGTTCATCCCACGTCACAGGCAGTTGTTCCAGCGCATAAATCCTCATTCGATAACATCACGCTGTTTATCAACATGTACATGTATAAATAACCATATCGCCACAAAAAGATCTCGTTACACAATCCCGAGATCGATTTAATTGGATCTGAGGTATAAAGTTTATACAATGATGTCATAGTAAAGTATTTTTAACCAGTGAAAAAAGAGGCGTCTTATAAGTCTGACCTGTCTCTGTCTGGGTGTCTTTCTATGTTCTGTGACTTCGTAGTGTCTAAAGATGAAAATGCGTGTGAAATGTGTTTTGCTGGTGGCAGGATATTCATAATCATTTCTCCGGATATCTCACTCACCGTACAAATCGCAGCAGCAAGCCGCTACTTTACGTCGGTTTTTTGTAAGGTAGTAACGACCCGGTCGAGCTGGCCCATTCATGCCGTAGACAAAACTGTCTACAGCGTAACTCTACCACTCACAGCCGATAGTGATCGCGATATAGCTGACAGGAATCGTGCAAATATAATAAATACACATTACATATGTCTTAATGATAACGCTTATCACGTTTACAATGGCGCCCACTTCAACCTACCGAAATTACCTCGGTTGTTATCTGTTTTTGATTCAGATCTATATCTGTGACGCATTGAATTGCATCGAAACAATCGGCGAAAATAATCAAAAATTTTACGTAAGACTTCTCTACCAGTATAGACAGACAGGGCATATCTAGGCGGCTGTTTACCGTTTTTTTTGGCAGAATTTTGTTAGGTGCATCATCGGTGTCATGACGTAATGAAATTTATAACCATATCAGATAGTATAAATTAGCTAATCTCAGACGAAGTATTATCCTGCTTAGAAATCTAAGTTGATTTTGTTAATACTAAAACCAACTAAACATTAAGAAAGAAAAGTAAGAAGAAAGAAAGTAATGTATGTTCATTATTAGAGCAATACAGAGGTACAATAAAGGTAAATGTTACAAAAACCTTTAACTGAAGTAAATTAACTTACTCCAACAACAGGACCCCTCATTCAGCTACTTGCTGCAGTACGGCCTTGGCATTACTACAACACTGACTTTCAATGAGGGATCCAAGTGACGTGTGGAAGCCAAGTCAGTGACACAATATTTAAAAAATATAATAAAAAATTAAAGTTTAATTATCATTGTAAACTGAAGGTAGGCACTGTAAAATTTTCTGGACAACCTACACCATCAGTCTACCCCGTGACCACGAAGACTGAAACGTCAGGACCAAAATTAAATAAAAAATCGCGATAAAATCCGTTTACATTAGTTTTATTTCAATGATAATTAATATTATTAATTTCGAAAAACTTGAATGTCTGCGCTCGATGTGTAGTTTTCTAGATTACGAGGACACCTAAATAATGTCTAAGCAGTTTGGCAATACAAAGATGGCTACCAGAATCCTTGATCAGCGGATCTTGCGCGTCCGCGTGAGAAAGTTGTTATCTAGGCTGTGCATCCCACCCGCCATTATTTCAGATAAGCACTAGAATTAGTTAGAGGTGAAATCTGATCTATGCACTGCCAGCTAATAGTTCTTTGTTTGTCTATGCATATTTTAAATCCTTTATAACCAATTTAGTTAGTAAGAAATTAAGGAACATGGCAAGGATCTACCGAGTTTCGATTTTTTTTACCGACAAATAGGGGTATATGTTTGATACCTTTGTATCTCTGTATGTTCGTCAGTTTAGTTGTCAATCTATCATAAAATATATAAAGAAATAGACCAAAGGATCGTAAGAATCATAGTCAAGAATTGGAGTTTAGACGTAATCCTGGTGGTCTGATAATGATGTGATGAAGGCTATATATTTTTTTTATCCGAGCACGGCAAAGTGACTGCACTACATCTGATGGTAAGCGTAGTGCAGTCCAAAAACAGCAACCATCGACAAACAATGAGTTTATCGGTTGTCACCAGAGTCATGCTAGCCTGTATAAATATATTGACATGTAAAAGTGATATTTATGATCCAATTTACAGAATAAATGATTTGAATTTAATACTTATTCATTCTTTGGAGAGGGAAGAAGCAAAGGTAAAAATAATCAGATATCTTCTTACACGAAGAAGTCCGAAAAAAAACATGCCCTCATACACGTTCGTAACAAACAAATAACTTAATTAATATAAATATTTTTAAACTCGTATGTTTGTAAGAAATAACAGATTCATTACGACTTATCTTATCAGTAGACAACAGGATCCATTAGGAGAAATATCAGCGGCTTATCACTCAGAGATGAGAGTTGGCTAACGAATCGCTCCGTCGCTTACATGACGTAAATTGTAAATTTATATTTAATTGTGGCGAATGATAATGTTACATTATTTGGTCACGTGATCGATGCTTGCAACATTTTTCAGTTCCAAGGGATATCAGTTGTGCTGACGGAGATGTTGGTGATATACTTAGGTGCAGTATGAATAAAGTGCTGGTTGGGGGAGGGTATGATTTTTTACGGTACGATCCCGTGGACGGCCCAAAAAGCGTTGGCTTGACGTATTGGAGGGAGACATGAGAGCCAATGGTCTCATTACAGAGGATGCTCAAGATCGGGCGTAACGCCAGGCAGAAAGAAAGACACACATAGTCCTGATCCCAAAGTAGGACAAGTCTTATGCTGTAAGCATCAGGAACTACGAGAGACTATTGGCTGTAGCACTAATCCAAAACAAATATTTGTGGATCACACAAACATTTGTCTCGCTGTTGGGGTCGAACCCGCGGCCGTTTCACAGCTACTTACAACATTTTGTATCTTTATTTAGACAATCGTTGTTACACACTGTCAGAAGGCATTCATTACAGAAGTCTGATAAACCTTCGCTATCAGTAACAGCCTGCTCTGTCGCCTCATTCGATTTACTAACCTAGTTGCGAAGTTATTTTAAAAAAGATTGCCAGTGCAGTTAAATTATTGATCGTAAATATTTCTATTAATATGATGACAGTTACCCCATTTAATTTTAAGACTGGTGGTGCTATGGTGTTGTCAATTTTGTCTGCAGCATGAATGGGCCGGCCCGACGGGTCGTTACCACTGTCTCACAGAAAACCAATGGAAGTAGCGGCTTGCAGCTGCGTTTTATACGATGAGTGAGATAATCGAAGAACTAGGAGGAAAAAGTAAAACTAATGCTCCACTGCATTCAGTATATCTCACATCAAAACTGAGTTACAATGTTCATTTAGACGTGATTTATATAATTGTTAAATCAATCTCTTCTGGGCTTGTTTCGTTAATGATAGATTAATGATTTTACTATCGGTTATCGATTTTATATAGCTTGTCTATGGAAATATATGGTGATTATTCACCACATATTGGAAGACAGAACATTTTCCTCGATTCAAGAATTGTTGCCATCTTATATTCGTCCTCAAATCAAGGACTTTGCTCTCCTTTGTATCTTTCAAAGATTTTTTCAAGTACAACTGTAAACAGATGTTGAAGTATTGATACGTTTCTTGATTTTTTATATAAAATAGTATAGTAACTGAAGTCATGAATTCCCACAATATTTTTTAAATGGAATTCCGATGGCCACGACACAAGCCTCGATGATTGTGCTAACGTTACTGGCTGGTTGAAATATAGTATGGTGGTACCAGAGGTGGTACCAAGAGTATCACTGATACCGGCGTCAGACGCTTTTTACGGTCATCAGAAGTGTGAATTAAAGAAAAATTAAAATACGACGTTTCAGATATAATAATTAAGTAGTTTAGTACAAAATGACATAAATTATTCTCTTCGGCATGTAAATATTTACGAATATGCTACGAAAAAAATAGCGGTTTATTGGAAACAGGAGTGACCTATGTATGTATTCTTACTATAATACTGATCTTTACCTGATCACCATCGATAACCCCGTGATGGTCACCATCCGAGGGCATGTGATATCGTAAATTACTTGTAGTAAATTCCATCTCACAACCGCAGTTTTCATAATACTGAGCGATAATATTTGAACTCTGATAAAAGATCATCTGATATCTCTTATATTGTGATGAAACCGTATTTTGTGTTCAAAGGTAAACTAGCTTAAATATCAGTAAGGGTCAGAGTTTTTTTTTGTTCAAATCCAACTTTGATAATTTCTACCCATGAGTCACAATGTGGGACACTGTTCTATTTGGAAATCAGCGCGACACACCTTCTCGGTATATTATGAAGTACTAGGACCACAGCATGTGGAATACCACAGCATACTCTGAGTACCACATTTATTTTGAATTGCAATTTTTTTTAATGATTTCTTACGTTTACGCGAATGTTACACATTGAAATAAAACTAATATAAACGGATTTTATCGGATTTATTTTATATGAGAAGCAGTTAAAATTTAATAATTCCTTCGTTATTTATTTGAATATAATGAGCCGTCAGTACGCTTCATATTTTTCCACTTGCCTTGGCTATATATCTATAATTTGTACCTGCCCTCTTTTAGATCCTGTCAAATCGAAAAACTGATAAATATTGATAGACTAAGTTTGGTTACAATTAGACTAATTAGACTATACTTCATTTCAATAACATAAAAAAATATGATACTGAAAATGGCGCCAAAATTCAATATTTTCGGTCTGTATACTGCACATATATATTTAACTAGCTGTCCCTCGCGGCTCCACCCGCGTGATCTACTTTTTCCGGGATAACAGTGGCGCCATCTGTCGAAAATTGGTCGTAACAACTCAGAAACCTTCGTGGGCTCATGCACAACAACTTTTCTAAAAATCATCACATGATCAAATGCATAGTTTACGATTCTATAAATGACATACAGACGAACATTCATTTTTATATAATATATAGATGACCCGGTGAACTTCGTATCACCTACATATATTTGTGTAAAATGTGGGCTTCCGGATATCTCACTCACCATACGAAACGCAGCAGCAAGCCGCTACTTTACGTCGGTTTTCAGTGAGACAGTGGTAATGACCCGGGCGAGCCAGCCCATTCATGCTGCAGACAAAACTGTCTACAGCGTGGCTCTACCACTCACACCGGTCAATCAGTTTGCCTACAGTTACACTCTTTACTATCAGTAAATTGTATTAAAACTTGTCACCGATACAGCGCCATCTACCGACATGACCCTACAAACACAGTGAGTAAAATCAGATGCAGAGGCGCGTGCGTGTCATATCGCCTCGGACTGTATCGCTGTGTCGTGTGTCGAGACAAAGCAATGCGTTGCATTAACTTTGCACAACAGTTATCAACCTTAACGATGGTGTAATATTTGGCTAGATTTCTTTAAAGGTTAAATGCACCCAACAGTCACGCACATAGCACTGACCCCACACTAAGATACGAGTCTTGTGTCGTGGGTATCAGGAACTATGAGAGACTTGGTCTCACAACACCCAGACCCCGGATCAAATATTTGTGGATCACACAAACATACGTCTCGGTGCGGGGATCGAACCCGCGGCCTCTCGCTTCACAGCCGGCTACTCGTCCGCTGCGCCACGGAGGCTGTTAATAAAATAAATACACCTAACAGTCACAAACATAGCACTGACCCCACACTAAGATACGAGTCTTGTGTCGTGGGTATCAGAAACTACGAGCGACTTGGTCTCACAACATCCAGACCTGAAACAAATATTGGTGGATCAGGCAAATATTTGTCTCGGTCCGGGACTCGAGCCTGTTTCATAGTCAACTACTCGCTCACCACGCCACGGAAGCTGTCAAATGTTTATGAGTGCTAAGCTTCGTGGAACTATTATGTATGGCTGATGGTCGGATATTCATATCCGCCCGGATAGTGACAACTACTACGATGGTGTTAAAACCTGCCATAATGACCCGCACATCTTGTGCAGATTGCGTTCCAGGATCAGCCAGTGTAAGTTCTCCCGAGGTGCTTGCGACAAGACTTGATGGTTGGTTGGGGTGGGTATAGGGGTCGATCCTTGTATACCTGTGCCTGCACAGTCATCCGCTTGCCCTGTCGCAGGCCCATCGATTTGCTTCTTCCCTCTTCGGAGTTGGAAGTAGCTTGATAAAGGCCGGTATAATTTCGGTGACCACCGATAAACACATTGTTTGTCGGTGGTCGCTGGTTTTTTTGGTCTGCACTGTTCTTACCATCAGGTGTAGTGCACTTTGCCGTGCTATTGATAAAAACAGTATAAAGACCAAAGATTTTTTTATTAACATGCGAAGGCATACGAGCTGACGGCCAACGTCATCTTAAAGGGTTATCGTCGCCCACAGACTCGCGTGGATAAAAAAATATGTTCAATATGGGCTGTTAGTCATCCGTACGTTGCCGTAGGTGGCAACTGTAAAGCAGCGCTTTGCTGTGGCTCACGTCACAACACAGCTTTATACTGAGATGGCCACACAATTGTCTCGGTGTAAGCTTGTAAGTTAGACGCATATCGTTATAACAATTATTAATAAAAATTTCACAATCGATCGACAATCTCAGTTGACACATGACCTGATGACGAATTCAAAGAATTATCGCTTTATCATAATTCTAGTAAACATAAATCATAACGTATTACTTTAGAAACGCAGCAGTAAGCAGCTATTTTACCATCAGTTTCCTGTGAGACAGTGGTAACGACCCCGTCAACCCGGCCCATTCATGCCGTAAACAAAACTGTCAACAGCCACTCTACCATACTCTACCACTCAAAAAATATTTTTAAATTGTATGATGTGTCTTGTGAGTAGTTTTCTGATAAATTCTTGTTGTGCTGTAATTATGTTTGTCTTTTAATCAAATTCAGACGTTATTTTCATGTTTTACTATGCCTCACCTTTTGCACCTACTTTATTTTTTAAAAAAACCTAATTAATTAAATACCTACTTTATTAATCTTTGTAATTAATAAATTCTTAATCATCCTAAGAATGACGAGGAGATATTACCTTTGGCATTAAGTTCGTTTTTATACATTGTATATTGAATATAAAAAAAATAAAGTCTCTCCATGTAAATGTGGCTCCATTTGTTTGAAAATAGAATTCTTTGGCATAAGTTTAATCATTGTATGCATGATGTTGCCGGATGGAGGGATCTTTTTTTCTATGGCGTTTTCAAATTAGTGGCATTTCGAATGACCCGTTAAGACTTCTTTTATTAGAAAAATAACCAACCAAGTTGCGATATCCGAATTTATTAGTTATCAAGACCGTGGTCGCTCTTTATCTGGATCTGAACTCAGGTCACAGCACTGGCATAATAAAATAATTACGCACATTTCTTTTATGTTGGGAAATAACCAAGAACTTATAATTCATCGTGACATTTGAAAATTTAAAGATATTATGATTTGATTTGGGTTTTTCCTCTGTTTTTTTTCTGTAGTATTAATATCGGCCCATTTATACAGATTACACAAATAGAACGATACAGTTGGACGAGCATTGACACAGCAGATGTTGCGTTATCACAGACCGATAAGGTCGCGGATGCTGCGCGATAAAAGTAGCCGATATGGAAACGAGGGGACGGAGTTGGGCGGTCCACAGGTGGCTTGGATTACTTAAATATAACTACACGATCAACTTAATTACGATCCGTTTAGATAGAAAGGGAATAACAACAGAAGCGAGAATATGAAAGAAAAGAGACTATTGTAATTTAAGCAGCAGCGTCATGCAATTTGACAGGGAGTTTTATTTTATACTAGCTTTTGCTCGCGGCTCCGCCCGCGTGATCTGCTTTTTCCGGGGTAAAAAGTAGCCTATCACGCAAGTCAGCTCACACCCTGTCTGTATACCAAATTTCAGTAAAAAATCCGTTCAGTAGTTTCAGCGTGATTGACGTACAAATATCCAAACATCCAATCAAACAAACTTTCACATTTATAATATTAGTAGGATATTTTATATTCTTGCTTGTGTCGTACAAGAAACTCTATCCATGTAAATGGAGCTTTAAGCGCATGTTTGATACTTCTAACGCGCTCAGAGACCACACTAAACTTTAATTATCATTACGTCATTTCTTTTTTTTATTACATTTAATTGAACGACGAGACGAGCAAGGCCTGATGGTAAGTGCCACGCCGGTCCATAAACAGAAGCAACACCACACAGAACTTTGAATTACAAAGCATTTCATGGCACTGAACTACGCTCGTCACCCTGAGAGACAAGATGTTAAGTTTCATAATGCCCAGTACTTTCACTGGCTTCAATGTCCTTCAAACCGAAACACAACAGTTCTTACACACTGTTGCTTGGCGGCAGAAATAGACAAAGCGGTGGTACCAACCTAGACGGCCTCTCGCATACGAGGGACCTACCACCTTGTAGTCTTTCGTAGTTCCTAATACCCACATATATCCTAGTGGTTTAGAAGTCAGTAAGTGAGAGACAATTAATTCTATTTAAAAGGTGCCTTTCAGTGACTCGTCGTAATATTGATTAAAATTGTTTGTAAGTAGAGGTGTAATAACCTATTATGTTATTAATTTTGATGAGTCATCACGATATCATCTGGTAGTAAGTGTATTAATAACGCATCAGATATCCAACACAAACAATCTATCTATCGGATAACAAACCGTTGTATTAAATACAAATCAAATCACTAGGAGCTCATATATGTATGAAGGCGCTACGTTTCGTTCATGTTTTCATTTATTTATTTAACACTTCATATACATGGAGTATAAAGGCGGACTTAATGCTATAAGCATTATCTCTCAACCTTAGGGTGATGCAGAGATGTACATGGCAGGTGTAAAGGTGACGATATATAAAAGTAATGTTAAAAATAAACTTAAGCGAATGTAGCTTCTCAGGTTTAGACACAGGTGCAGCTAGCTCTGCTTATTTCCGTCCCATGATGACATAGGGGTGAGCCTATGCCATGTCGGGTACAAATTCCGAACATGTGCGGTTTCAATTCAAACTAAAATAAATTATGTTTGCCTGACCTGGAATTGAACCCCGGTCCACACCGTATCTCAGTCTATGTAAGCTGCCACTAGAAATGGGGCGATAATATCTTAATTAATATTATTAAGAGGAAAGATTTGTATTTTTGTATGTAACGAAAAAACTTAAAAACTACTGGACCGATTTCAAAAATTCTTTCACCATCGAATCCTACATTATCCCTGATGAACGTAGGCTACTTTTATCCCGGAGAAAGCAGATCAGGCGGGCGGGGCCGCGAGGAAAAGCTAGTTACGATATAAATGCGATTTTAAACCCCCCGCAGCAAACCGGGCACGCGCCTGCCGCGCAACAAACTCATTATTTTATATTTTTTAATTCGTAACTAGATGATAAGAGACGGAGATAGCGTTATCGAGGCGGCAGAGGGAGAAAGGTAGAGCGTGATGGCCGCATGCTATCAACAGTACAGATTATCAGCGTATGAAAGTTGTTGACTTGACCCTTTATACTTAGAATTGTCTAATAATATATTTATAGGTTAGTTTGTGAATATAGTGTCAGGTGGATTTAACATAATAACAATAATTTAAGATAACGTTAGGATAATTATTTATTTTGTGTGTTATTGACTAATTTAATATTGACTGGTATTTGGTATTTAATGTAACTATCAGATGATTTAAAGTGATCTCCAAGGTGAAAACCTATAGTGAGCACTAACTTATGCCTGTAATCTCTGAAAGGTTAAACAGAGGTGTAATCTGTACACCCACATTTCGCCGAGCTTATTTCCGTCTCATGAAGTGAGATGAATTTATAATTGATAGCTTTTCCTCGCGGCTCCACCCGTGTACTACTTTCTTGCCGGCTTAAACCGGGATAAAAAGTAGTCTATGTTGCTCAGTGATAATGTAGCTTTCTAACGGCAAAAGAATTGTTGAAATCGGTTCAGTAGTTTTTAAGTTTATCCGTTACATACAAAAATACAAATCTTTCCTCTTTATAATATTAGTGTAAATAGAGCAACGCTGGAAACTATTTGGGTGTCTATTGTTTACGTGCAGGCGTGAGTCTTACTATCAGACAAGTCATGTGCTCGGCTTGTAAATACGCACTCACGCATGTAATCCCCGAAGGAGTAGGCAGAGGTGTAACACCCACATTTCGCCAAACGCCTTTCCGTCCCATGATGTCATGTGCTAGCCTATCGACATATCGGGTACAATTCCAGACTCCGAGCTGATACTGAGAATATCGTGAAAGAAAAACCTAATATCACTTTGACCCGACCCGGAGATCGAACCCGAAACCTCAGCACAGCAGTTGTATCACGGACACAATATTTCGCCACCGTATGTATATTAATAGGAAAATAACTGGTAACATAAACTAAAGAAGTTAACCGTTGTACAGTTGATAATTAAGTCTCATAAATCCACGTAAAATTCTCGGATTTGTGGACGACGCCACGGCTGTACGCGTTTACGTTGTGTCGCGATACGACACTATTATTATAAACTCTCGACAAATAAGTAAGAATGTCATAAGTTTGACCTCATTTTACCTCTGTCACTTTGTCTGTGGCATTATATTTCCATAATGAATGGACCGATTTGAATAAGGTTTTTTTACTAAGATAGCTCTAATGTTTGAAAAAACGGTGTTCAGGCCATGTTGGAAATTAAAGGTCTTTGCTAATTGATGTCAGGGTTTTTTATATAGCCTTTTCTTTTATAATTGTGATTGATGAAATTAGCTCGTATAATTTAAATATCATCGCAGACAGTGTAATTTTTTTTTTTTTTTTTATCCTGGCTCGGCAAAGTGACTACGCTACACCTGATGGTAAGTGTAGCGTAATCCAAGAATAGTGTCGACCAACGACAAACAATGTGTTCATCGTAGGTCGGCAAGATCATGCCGGCCTGCCAAAGGGTCAAGGGGGAGGGGAAGGGAAGGAAAAGGGATGGGAAAAGGATTAGGATCAGGGGGCAAGCCCCCTGGGGAGAACAGGATATACACTGGCTGACCCTGGAACGCGACCCACACACAGTGGGCCACTATGGCAGGTTTTAGCACCAGTGTACGGTGGTCGCTATCCGGTCGGATACAAGTATCCTCCCACCAGCACCAGCACCAGCACCAGCGCACCATTGGGCATTATAAAACTTATGCCGTAATATCTGTAGTATTTCTGTTGTGTGTGTAGGCGTGGCTTTAACCATCAGCGAAGCCAACTGCTAGGCTCGCATGTGAAGATATTAAAAGTTAAAACTCTATATTTTATTTTAATCTTACAAAGATCCTGTAATTCATCTTATGTGCTCCTCAAAGGGTGAATTTGAGTCTTATTTTGTTCAATACTCATTAACATGTAACTATATATATTTTTTAATAGAATGACGAGACGAGCAAGTCGCTCGCCTGATTGTAAGCGCCACGCCTGCCCATAAACAGATGTAACACCACACATATATTTGAATTACAAAACACTGTATGGCACTGACCTGCTCTTGTCACCAATATTGTAAGATCTTAAGTCTCATAATGCCCAGTAATTTCACTGGATTCAATGCCCTTCAAACCGAAACACAACAGTACTTACACACTGTTGCTTGGCGGCAGAAATAGACAAAGCGATGGTACCAACTCAGACGGCTTCTAGCATACGAGGGACTTCCCACCTTAAAAATTGTTAAGCTACTATCATTATTTAAAATGTTATGTAGTTTTGACTCCTTGTATATCTCTAGTTAGAAACGGTAGGAACACATCAATAAACATCATCTTAAGAGCTGCAAGTAGTATACTCATGGTTTGCCATTCATATTTCCGTCCCAAGATGAGGATGAATAAACTTATCTCCAAATGATAAAACACCTTTTTAAATTAATATCAAATACCTTAACGTACAAATCCTTGGAAACCAACGTAGACTCCCAACTAGATGCTATCAGCGCTCCCATTAACCGACCGTGATTAAACAATGGTGTTGCAATCGAAAAAATAATTCGCTCAATTTGTCCGGCGGTCGCTACGGACGGTTGACTGATGCGCGCCCAATTTATCTGCCAGATAGAGATGGCTGATTGTTAACTGCTCCTCTAACGTAATTAGTAGCTATTTGTTTTGGCCGGGTTATCGCTTTATCGAACTTTAGACAATGGGGAAAGGCGTTTTGATTCGATTATGCAGCTCTTGGTGATTTTTCTTATGTAAATGTGTTTTAATGGATGTGCAAGCGTATGTGTATTTTGAATCGAAAGTATGGGAGTTTTAATGGTATTAATATGTACTTATTTGTATAATAAATTAAAGTTGGATTTAACCTAGTTTAATATGCACATTATAAAATTGTCATTTTTATAAACTAATATGCGTACAAGTCTGTATGGTGTCAGTTTCCTTAGCTTCAAAACACAATTAAAAAAATATGTACTAAGATGGCGGTTGTAGTTTTAAACATATGTTTTCAAAATGGCGTCTGAAAAATAACATTGCATAACAAAGTATTAATGCTAAGTAACCAGTACTTTGGAAGTCGTTGCAGAGACCACCCGTGTGTTACCGAGAAACAGTGAAGGATTGCATGCCTTTGAACGAACCAATAATAAAAACATAATATCAGATTACACGCCGATTGATAACCATTATGAAATGTACAACAGACCGCTTGTAATAAAGAGAACGCGAATTGTACGACTTATATTCATTTGGAAAGCTTTATTGAATCATGAATTTCGTTTCGGGTAACCATTCCTAGATGGCGTTAATTGCCTCATTAGTAATAGCCTTATTTTTATTAAGTTTATAATATCGAAAATGAAACTTTTCCTTTCAAGATTCTGAGGTTTTTTTAATATAACACAAAGAAAAATCGTTATGAATATTTATTAAATTAAGAATCAAAAATTAAAACATTTATTTTCCAATGGCCACAAAGGGCTCTTCACACGTAAATAATAAGACACACATTGTAATGTTCACCGGTGCTTCGCAAATGTCCATTGGTCTGAAAAGAAGCACTAAGAAGTAGCTCTTTTTAATATTTATCATTTCAATTCAATTAGTAATCAACAAATGATATCTTTATAGAAATATGTTTCACTAGCTTATTAATTACCTTAATTTTTATAGCATGATATTGTGATGTTTTACTGAAAAAAAACCCTAAAGCTCCTAACAAATAAACTTATAAAATTTACCTCTGTATAATATTAGTACAGATTGCGTAAAATGTTTGATAATTATGGCTTTTAAAAGTTTTATTTAAAATTGTGCCATAACTTGATTACAAAGTTACTGAAACTGAAAAAAAAAACCTTTACTGAGCGTTAGTACTTCACACATCCAAATAAATAAGCATATCATTTTTGTTGCAACAACTTGTTCTCCTGCCTTGTAACCTAATCACCTGCTCCATCTTAAGCCTTACCATTGTTTCTTACACCTTTTCATTCAAAACAAAACCCTATCACTACATGTTAGAGTGGTTTATAGCTATGAAAGTGATTGTTCGTCTCGACCTGTGGCCCCGCGATCCATTTCATCTCCTCAGAGCATAAACTACGAACAGTCGTCAATTGTTAACAACCTCTCGATTCCCGTGAAACCTTATCGATTGTGTCGTTTATTTTCTTGTACTAGTCTAGACAGGCTGACTGTAGAGCTGCGTTGGCGCAGTTTAATGGTAGAGTTCTAAGGCGCATAATGATTTCTTACGTTTACGCGAATATTACTCATTGGAATAAAACTAATTTAAACGGATTTTATCGCGGTCAATGGTGGTCCCGTGACCACGAAGGCTGAAAAGTCTTCGAAACGTCGGGATCAAAATTAATAAAAAACCGCGATAAAATCCGTTTAAATTAGTTTTATTCCAATTCTAAAGCGCATGTTTTAATTAATCATTATTTTTACTTTAATATTAATATCACATTTTTTAATATTAATAGTATGTAATTAATTACGTTAAATAGTAGTTCAATGTAGGATCGAAAGGTCGTGTCGGTGTAACCACATAACCGTCCGACCCGAGAAGCGATAATTATTTTAATCGTAAACACAAAAACCGGACAAGTGCGAATCCTACTCGTTATGGTTTTACGGGTTTACGTACCACTGCCATAACCGGTTTTATAATTTGTTGTTTTTAGAGTTTTCACTATGATCACCTTAAGTTTGTAGGTGTTTTAAGATAAAGCAAAAACAAACAAAAAAATAAAAGGCGTAAATTTTTATTCGTCTTAATAACACATATTCTGTGCAAATTTCAGCCAATTACCTATACCGTTAAAAAGAGTTTTTTAATGGTACGTTAGCCTGAGAGATGGTGTAGGTTTAGTAATAAGGCTTCGGAACCCTAAAAAAGGATATTTCGTCATAGCAAAAAATGTTGCTTGTAGACTGATTTCGCTCTTTACGTCAAAACTGTCAATGATTGAGTTGACACATTACGTTAACTCACTTTAATTTGTTAAGTATTGTGATGCATTTAGAAGTTTCTAGATATAAAACAATTAAAAATCCTTATCTATCCGGCCATGAACTATCGATCGGGCGTTTAACAAATTGATATTTTATAGTAATATTATTTTGTTAATGATTATCTATACTAATAATAAAGCTGTAGAGTTTGATTGTTTGATTGTTTGTTTGTTTGTTTGTTTGAACGCGCTAATCTCAGGAACTACTGGTTCGAATTGAAAAATTCTTTTTGTGTTGGATAGTCCATTTATCGAGGAAGGCTTTAGGATATATAACATTACGCTGCGACCATTAGAAGCGAAGCATCAGTGAAAAATGTTGCAAAAACGGGGAAAATTATTCATATTTGAAGGCTTCCGTTGCTAAGCTACCGAAATAATATTATTTGAAGGCTTCCGTTGCTAAGCTATCCAAATCTATACTAATATTATAAAGCTGTAGAGTTTGATTGTTTGTTTGTTTGTTTGATCACGTGGGCGGGGCCCGAGCAAAAGCTAGTGTATAAATATTTCCAGATCTCTTTCAGATAATATTTATCCGTCACAAACATAGTGAACCTCCGAATTAACCATTGCGTTAACTCCACGAAATTATTTACAACTATATCTTTCACTAGCTTTTGCTCGCGGCTCCGCCCACGTGATCAAACAAACAAACAAACAAACAATCAAACTCTACAGCTTTATAATATTAGTATAGATTTGGATAGCTTAGCAACGGAAGCCTTCAAATAATATTATTTGGGTAGCTTAGCAACGGAAGCCTTCAAATATGAATAATTTTCCCCGTTTTTGCAACATTTTTCACTGATGCTTCGCTTCTAATGGTCGCAGCGTAATGTTATATATCCTAAAGCCTTCCTCGATAAATGGACTATCCAACACAAAAAGAATTTTTCAATTCGAACCAGTAGTTCCTGAGATTAGCGCGTTCAAACAAACAAACAAACAAACAAACAAACAAACAATCAAACTCTACAGCTTTATTATTAGTATAGATACATTAGTTGTCATAATTAGGCTAGATATGCCGCAGTAATGATGGCAGATGGGGCAAAGTAGAAACCCAAAACTGGTCACAGAAACCGGGGCATGCTACGATGAGAGACCGGCGATCTGGCGAATGCCAAAAGCCAAACCCAAGATTGAGTGGGTACAGCCTGAAAAAAGAGATGTTATATTACATTGATATTATTGTTTTTTTTTTTATATTTAATTGAATGACGAGACGAGTAAATTGCTCGCCTGATGGTAATCGCTGGTCCATAAACAGATGCAATACCACACAGAACTTTAAATTATAAAGCACTGCATGGCACTAAACTACGCTTGTCATCCCGAGACATAAGATGTTAAGTCTCATAATGCCCACTAATTTCACTAGCTTCAATGTCCTTCAAACCGAAACAGCAGTGCCTACACACTGTTGCTTGACGGCAGAAATAGACAAATTTTGTTTTGCCAATATCCACAAAGGAATTCTAGTTTCATGTCGGGTATATTTCATAATTCATTATTGACAGTAACATTTTTTTGTGTATTGACAGTTAATATTTTTAACGCGTATGTGGTGTGAGTTTGTTTTGACAGGCCGCGGCCGTGGCCGGTTACCCACTGTGATTACGCGATACTATGTAGAACGTTTTAGATCCATAGATAGGATGGCACCACGGTTGCTACATTTGGTCAGCAAAGTAACAAGCAAAAAGGGATACTGGCGACTCCTGCAGTATCTCATCCCAGAGTATTTTTTTATAGCATAAGCCAGCAAACGAGCAAGTGGGTCACCTGATAGTAAGTGATCTCCACCGCGCATGTACGTACATAATACCAAAAGAATCATGACGTTGCCGACCTTAAAGGAAAGGATTAATTAGGGATTTGGACCTCCGGATATCTCACTCATCGTACGAAACGCAGCAGCAAGCCACTACTTTACGTCGATTTTCTGTGAGACAGCGGTAACGTCCCAGCCGAGACGACCCATTCATGCTGTAGACAAAACTGTCTACACCTTAGCTCTACCACTCATGGCAACTTATCTTTCTAATTTCAAACTTTATTCTCAATTTAAAAAGCAGCGATAGCACAGCGGGGTGTGGTACGGACTGTCGAGACGAAAGTCGCAGGTTCCAAACCAGCCCCAAGAGCATACACCTCTGACTTTTCTAAGTTACATGTATATTAATTGTTAATTATCGCTTGTTTTAACGATGAAACATCGTGAGGAAACCTGCATACCTGAAAACTCTATAAGATTTTTCGAAGGTATGTGAAGTCAACCCGCATTAGGCCAGCGTGGTGGACTAAGGCCTAACCCCTCTCATTCAGTAGAGGAGGCCGTGTTCAACAGCGGGACATGTATAATACAGGGATAGTATTATTCTCAATTTAATCCTACACTTGTGATGCCCATCCTTCCGTCCCGTATGTCACGCCAACATCACATCGTCCAAGCATGTAAAGGTTTTTTGTGTGTCTCCGTTAATGTTCCGATGCGGAGATAAGATAGCCACAATGTTTTAGTTTAATTGTACGCTGGCCCGTGTTATACAACCTATTATGCATTATTTACAAACTGACAGTCCGTAATTGTTGGCTACTTGTGTGTATTAGTGATGTAGGAGATTAGGAACCGTTTTAGGATCTCGTTTAGATAAAATACGGTCGAGGTTCTTGTAAACGGGAAGAAATGTAGTTCATAATGTAAATCGGGGAGTTGTATGGTTGTTTGATCGTGTTAATTGATGCTGAACTGATGGGAATCCAGTTTATCTGATCTGGGTTTCTGGTTTGTGTCAGTGGCGAAAGATTTTAATAAGTTTATAAGCATCATCTATCAAAGATTAGTGAAAATCAACTGTCCCTACGCAATAGTGTTATATGTTTTTTATTTTCAAGGTGGAAGGTCCCTCGTATGCGAGAAGCCGTCTGGGTTGGTACCACCGCTTTATCTATTTCTGCCACCAAACAACAGTGGGTACACGCTAAAAACAAAATTAATTTTGTGCTAATTGCCATAGTAAAGTTTAAGTAGTAGAGACAGATTATAAAAATCACGATCTCCGTACCATAGATAAATTAAAAACAATTACATACGAAATCAACAGTTGACATTGCTAACCCCGTGTGTGGATCTAAAACGCGATATTAACGTTAATCTGCGCCCACGCACCATTGTTCCAGCTCGGTCGCCGTTTTGTTAGATAACGCATCTTGCTCGCTTGTAAACTAATACGATAGCAGTTACGTACTTTATATGGTAGTCTATATTGTACGCTGATTTTGGATACGGTTGTTTTTTTTTTTTAATTTATTCTGGCACGGCAAAGTGACTACACTGGACATGATGCAGACCAAACATACTGTCGATTGTCAAGAGACACTGAGCTCCGCAACGGTCTGTAGAATTATGCCGGCCTGAAGTTATATATATACTGGCTGATCCAGGAACGCGAATCGCCTGAACGAGTCACTATGGCTAGTTTCTCACCATGTGTACGGTGGTCGCTATCCAGTCTGGTACAAAAATATCCGGTATCCCTCCTACCAGTTAATGTTATCACCAGTTTTGATTTGTTAACCCTGGTAGACACAAAATGTAGCTCAGCGTGAACTGATGTCTATAGAGCAGTAGAGAGGGTTCATATGATTCCTACCTGATTATATTTGCATATGTATTAAATGATAAATATTTAATACTCCTAATAAACTAATGAAATAATACAGAAACTAGCGCCAAGTTCCTAGCTTAGTAGCTTAAAAGAATAAGCAAAAGATACTTACTTGCAAAGAATTACTACTACTAACAATATCTTTACATAGTATAAAATGAAGTTGCTTCCGCTGTCTGTTCGCTTAGATCTTTTAAAATATTCAACAGATTTTAATGCAGTTTTCAGCAATAGATAGAGTGATTCATGAGGAAGGTTTATATGTATAATACATACATATTATAGTACAGAGAAGCCGATAAATTCAAAGATTTATAATGTGATGTCGTAACAAACATATTTTTACCCGTGCAAAGCCAGCGCGGGTCGCTAGTTACTAATAAAATAATACTGTATAAACTAAATTCTGTTATTTTTTGTTCTAAGCAATACATCTTGTTAATCAACGCCATCTATCGACGCGGGTAGTCATTGCGAATGAATGACCTTTTGTATAACTTTTGACACCTCGCGTACAGATAACGATCTTCATTGTCAGACATTATAAATAAATGTATCTTTTATCATATATTATATCTATCAACTGCCACAATTTACTTCTGCAATGTCTATAACATGCGTCAAACTATTTCCGAGGTGAGTCAAAATTCGATTTTAATCTATAAAAATTATCGAATAATCGGCGCTACGGTTGCGCGAGAGGCGGATGCCGTGCCAAACATATTTTTGAATATGGAAACATAATTCTAGATTAATTTTAGCTCTTATTTCCATTGCATAGAGTAAAAATATTTTTTGATCGTTGTAAAATGGCGTCACTCGGTCTGTTTGTCATAATAACAGTGACCTGTCATATTGTGACATTTTTAGAGATATTATCGCGCCATTAAATGGCCGTCCGATTGTACCGGTGATAGTGATGTTTTATTTATATAGTGAATAGTTTTTAGTGGACAATAGTTAAGTGGTTTTTAATCTATGCTCTTGTGTGTATCGTTTTTATAGTCTGTGACTTTGTGAGAGATGGACCTATAGCCATATGTGTGAGATTAAATTTTATCATGATTAGAGGCTACATTAGAATTCTTGATCCCGATTGGTAAAAAAATAAGATTGTTTATTTATAATTCTATACATATTCAACGGACCTGTTTTAGATTATATATTCAGTTTTACATTATATACTCTCCGTATTAACATATAAATGGCATTATTTAATTAAAAGTCAATTCAGAATGTTATAGTTGACCCGGATTACCTAACCTTTTAGCTTAGATTTCTGAGAAGATCTTTACATCCTCATTTATTATTATTTATTCTTATATAATGTCTTGTTTATTTAGTTCTTTTCATCCTATTTTTCTTGGCTGTGTTATTTAATAACCATCACCTTGTTTATATTAAAAAAATATTTTTTAATAAGTACCTTTTGATGTAAACTGCGGAAAACTGTGGTCAGTAAAAACGAAAATAATCAAAATCTATACGCGCAGAAAAAATATATAGAAAGTATAAATCCCGATTTATTTATTTTCCTACGTGAATTATTTAACGTACCAAAAAATAATATTAAAGACACTGAACAATCTAGAGATCAAAGTACACTAGTCATATAAAATTTAAAGAAGTTGTAGCTAAAGCTATCAATTTTCAAACAATGATTTAGTAGCTGTGAAAACTCTGCGGCGATAGAAAGATTTTAAGTATAGTTTTGAACTTGCCGGCTTATAATTAATATTTGATTTTATTGTTTACATAAATTTTGAAATCATCACATCGTAAAAGTCTCAGGAAGTTTATAGATAGACTTCTTTTTAATAGATTTATAGTTATTTTAGCCTTTTTATAGTAATTATGAGATGAGTAGTTTGCTCGCTTGATGGTAAGCGCACGCCTGCACATAAACAAAAGAAACACGAACTTTGTACTAAAAAGTACTGCATGCCTCCGTGGCACAGCGGGCAGCGAGCAGCCGTAGGTTCGATTCTCGCACCGAGACAAATGTTAATGTTGGTTTTGGGTCTGTGTGTTACAGTAATGTGTTTCATTGTTCCAGTAGTTTCCTCACTGTTTTTTCCTTCCTCATTTCCTATCTATTGCATTCCAAACTTTTAGAAAATGTACAATAACATGCTTGTTATGTTCATTCATAAATGTTATGTGACATCATTTAATAAGCATTCTGTACGGTTGAGATGACATAATTGTTTGCAAATTTAAATGGTCTAAACAGGAAAAATGGTTTAACTTCATCTTTATTCTTCTTTAAAAGTCTCAAATTTGAAATTAATCCCAAAATCATGCACCTCTGGATTTGCTAATTGACGTGTGTATTTATTTGTTGTTAATTATCACTTGCTTTAACGGTAAAAGACATATGATAAGGTAACCTTAGAATTCTTCATAATGATTTCGAAGGTATGTCATGTCTGTTAAACCGAATCATGCCAGCGTGGTGGCATAAGGCTTAAACTTTCTAATTCGTAGAGAAAGCTTGTGTCCAGCAGCAGCAGTGGGACAGTTTTATGAAGAACTGATATTATTATTATCTCTGCTTAATATCATTTTGAAACAAAATTAAATGAAGCATGATGAGTATCCTCAGTAAACGCTATCTACTAGAATGGCTCTACACAATATTATTATAATAAGGAGTTTTCGGTTCCGTATTGTTATCAACTTTCATATTTAAAGATAATATTTCCTTAACAATTACTGACTACGTATTTAGAGCGAAAAACGAAACAAAACGCGTCTATCTGTACGTCCATAACGATTATATCTCCCCTGCAAACATTCGATGAGGCAGGTAACTTCGAGAACAAAAGTGTTGGAATGCCAACAAAATGAGTATTAAGACAATTACCTGTTGGCAAATGTGGCCGATACCGGCCAGCCGCAATCTGCCCATCGGTAATTTGGTAATAAAATGAAAATACGCTGCCACCTTATCTACAATCCGCTCTATATAAATATCCTTTACTATATAAACATTCGCAGCACAGCATCAAAACGCCACAACAGCCTCAGAAACCTCCAGACGAATGTAATACCTATAGGTATTCCAACAACTGCCTACGCATCCGCAAACCCTTCAAGTACTTACACACAGGCATGCACAATAAAGTTTATAATTCTTTGATTTATCATTACGCGCGTCGGTGAGGTTTGGCGGATTTGTGTCGATTTCGCGTGGCTGCAATTTAATTTTGTATTAATAAGTTTCTTTAGACATTACCACGGTAATGTGGACTTTATTTGGATTGGATTAAAGGGTATAATTGAAGAGTACGTGCGTGGTGTTGCAAGGCATGTATCTTGATAACCGAGCCTGTTTCATCGGTGATGATGCGAGCGCCGATACAATGCCCCGCCCATGCTTTTTTCGTGGTTTCTTCTAACTAACAATGGAATGATCTGCTGACTAAATAACAAGCGAGATGTATCGTGCAACATGTGCTGGGAACAATGTTGGATACTTTATTTTGTTGCTGACGGCTCGTCTGGATCTCCTCACGTGGATAATATCCGATAACGTGAATTAAGTTTTTCAATAACATGTTTGTGAGAGTGGATTGGTGGGTATTTTCGAGAATTTATTAATAACGATCGACATTACGATGCCTTCGAGTGTACAGATAAAAAAAGCGTATTTTTAAGTTCTCAGTTAGATAAATAAATAAATCAGATTTTCTACTAGACCACAGTTATCAAACCAAGTTTAGTATTACGTTGTAGATATTATTGTCATTGGAAAAAAATAGTCTCTGATCACATAAAAGGTTCTACAGTTATCTTTCTACATCTTGTTTTTGCTATTTCAGTAATTTAATTCCCATTTTGACTCTGATTTATATTATACTAGCTGTCCCGTCAGGTATCACCCGCTTCATATTACTGTTCCACTCCTTTTGGTCATAGTATGATGTTATATACCTATGAACCAACATCTCTCTTAAACAAATATTTGGTGTTAATATGTCGTCAATCGTTCTAGGCGTTCAAAGACCCAATTAGTTACATAGGTGGTGACGAAAAATTAATAGTTGATTTTTTCAGTTCGATTGTAATTTTATGGAATTTATTTCAACTAGAAACTTTCCCAGAATCATAAGACGAAAAAAAATGAATTACGCATATCCATATCTAGTCGTGAGTTATGCTCATAAGTTTATGCAAAAAACGAATTAAAAAAAAATCAGGACAATTTTCCCAATGTTTGTTTCTATAAAACCTTTATTCGGATATCACGAACAATTAAAAACATTATACTAATCGGTCCAGCCGTTTTCAAGTGATGCCATTACCAACAAACAGCATTTCATTTTTATGTACATTGTACATAGATAAGAAAGTTCCTAATGAGCGAGGAAAGAATGTACTACAATTAATTTATCGAAAGAACGACATAAAAGGTTTTTGATATGCTCTATTTTATCGTTCACTCGTAAATTTATATTCTATGTAAACCTTAACGCACCGGTCAATTAGTCTCAAAAATATTTCCTCATAGCTAATTGAAAATAATGCCATCTATTATTCGTTGCGTAAACTTTACACCTCAAAATACATATTCCTGAACCGTATCAATATGAGGAAACATACGATTTAATTATTTATCGATATTATTAATATTGAACACAATTTTCCTTTAAATTCGTTCAATTATTATCCTTTATTTACGATTTAATTATAGGGAGCAGTTAGTTTTCCTGTATGTATAGTGAAGCTAATGTTGTTTTGTTTGGAAGGAGTCTTGAATCACTGGTTATAGGAAAATCTATGTTTAATATGAACAAAATGTGTAACGGAGTTTACCATTTCAATGTCATTTTTATTAATGTTTTCCTTAAGTTTTGAATACGAAGATTGAATTACTCGAAGTGTTGACGTCACTGTCTTCTCCATACTTTATAGGAGTTTTTTTTATCCTGGCACGGCAAAGAGGCTACATTGTATCTGATGTTAAGTACAGTGTTGTCTAAATATAATGTTGATTGTTGGACAAGAGACATTGGGTGTCTCCACGGTTGGCAGAATTATACAGGCCTGAACTTACTGGATATACATCACACTGGATATACTGAAATTAGGCTTCGATACAGCATTATGACAAACAATAAGCGCTCGGTAGTTAAGTTTCATTATTTTTAATTGTTATCTTTTTTGGATTGAACTAATATTGTTGATCTAGCTGAATTTTCTGCCTGGACTTAGAACGTTTTTAAACTAAATTTAAATAATAGTCACAATATATGTGTATGCTTATTTTAATTGGTGATTATTTGTTGGTAGTATCAGGTCAAATTATGAGGACAATAGTCATAAATAATTATGGGTACAAATATATAATAATTGAATTGGTGCCTTCTGATGGGTGGTAGCGTCGCAGTTGGCCTAGGAAGAGCTGGCGTGACGGCCTTGATTCTAACGAAACAGCATAACGAACAATAATATAGGATAAGACCGATCGAAAGCCCTTTGCCCAGTAGTGGGACAGCAAACCAGGGAATATTGATTGTATTTATAAACTAATCTGCAGCTCAGTTCTCCGGAAAATCTACCGCAATGCGTCGTGAAGGTCAGAAAAAAATCATCCAAGTCCAAAAGATCTAAGATATCGTGCTTAAATTTAAACAAGGATCTGTGCAGGCGCACGCTGCTTAATTATCACTTCGGTAGAAATCTCAGGTCGGTTATGTGATCTAAACACGCAAACATACTTTGTGAATTAAAGCAAACAGTAAAAAAAAATTTTAGTAAAATATATCTGGTATTATTTTAAAAACAGTTCTTAAGAGATTTTGTGAATACTATTATAAATTCATATTAAACATATACGTTAAGGAGAATAGATAGAGTGAAAAAATAATATAGTTAGAGACATTTTGAAATTGCTGGCAACTATTGAAAATGTAAAATAAATACGCCTTGCTTTATATGGATCGAATAAAGAGGAATGAAACACATGTTACCTGAAGAGAGATGAATTATGATGGATGGAAGGTGAGTAGGAAGATAAAAAACACAATTGGATTGTGTCAGAGAAATATGAGTGGAGTGCATGATGAGATGACTACTGGTCAAGATGAATAAAGGTGACAGACATGTTGCGTCGACCCAGTAAAGATTAGGACCTGGGCAAATAAATAATTGGTAACACTGATTTAAATATTTTATGATCGGGCAACTGCTTTCATTTTATTTTATTAGGTACAGTTACAGACTAAATACTAGACAGCTTTAGAGCTCTTTATATAAAAACTAAGTCTGAAGTCCATTTACAACTATACACAGACAGCAATTCAATTTATAGAGTACGGTAACATCGCACAGAAATCAGTGTAGTTGATCAATATTAAAAAAAAAACAAAAGAAAAATAGTTGTCTAGAAATTTTGAAAAAGTGATTTTTTGTAAGAAATTATATCGCCATCTATGATATAAATAATATAATTTCCAAGTATTTTATCAATGAAATTGTTCAAGCATAAAGCCGAGAGCAAACAGTTTTTACGCTAGTACGAGATCACTAGTCTGGCCGCGGTCGTGTCAGACATCAAGCTACAGGGACGGAGGCGTGGCGAGACCCCACCTACATCGCGCTCTCTTTACAACTGGTTTTGAGAATGGCGAACTTCAATTCACGGTGCAGCGCCATCTGTTATCGTGTACGAGGAACTAATAGTTGTGTTTTTCAAGAGTTACATATGGATGTGTTGTGCTAAAAATTATTGTTTGTACAATACTTATTGTAATTTCTAATATTATGTAGGTAATGTATATAATGATTTATATGCTATTTACAGCTACAGCTGGTAGCAAAATAGAGTTTATATTGATCACTAAATGGTTGCATTCTCCCCGCATTTTATGTGGATCTGGATGTGCCAAATTTTTGCAGTGGTTTGTTGGTATCACTATTGACTTTACTTTTACTTCACACTTATGATGGAGTCGACTGCATACAGTGTCATTAACTGTAGCTTTTAATTAAGGTTTTGTCATAGATTCTCACACTGTAATAACTCTATGAAAATTTAATATCAACAGAGAGGTTGACGTCAGTAGGCGGTCGGTCGTAAAAATTACAAGCCAAATCTATTTGTAACATATGTTCAAAAGCTTGTTGCGCCGATCCTACTACGAGTGGGATAAGGGCACGTGGGAGAAAAACTATGAATATTTTGAACTATACCTATATACCAAAACTTCCTTTTCTCAAACTATTTTTTTTTATAGCATAGGCCGGCAAACGAACCAGTAGGCCACCTGATGATAAGTGATCTCCATCGCCCATGTACGCCCACAGTATCAGAAGAATCATGGGCACGGTGCCGACCTTAAAGGAAAGAGATAATTAGGGATTGCGAAGGGGAGGGGGATTTGGGCCTCCGGATATCTTACTCACCGTACGAAATGCAGCAGCAAGCCGCTACTTTACGTCGGTTTCCTGTGAGACACGACCCGGTCGAGCCGGCCCAGCTTAACCATAAAATGCACATCAAAATCAATTTCCGCTATTAAAAAATGTTAAAACGCCGTGCTTCGTGATCCAAGCTCCCATTGATCCACACCGGGTTCGATTTGTAAGACAAACAAATTTTATTAACGCTCGTCGATGGGTTGTCGCCGCGCCGATGAGACCTTATTAAGAAATAAATTGGGCGGGACGCGTAGGGTTGCCACTTCTTTTAATTTATTTCATACCCTTGTCTACAATAGACTTTAATATCATGTAGATATGTTCAAATGCCAATAGTTTATTCTATAAATTAGATTAATACATTCTCACTGAATTAAAATTTTGGATGTTGTGTTTTCACCAATATTATTTTTAAGCCAATGTTTTATACTACAAAGTACTTAATTGATATTCTTTTTTATGTGAGTCGCTATTAGCTGGTAATGGTTAAGGGATTGTGCCCGATTATCTCACTTAATGTACGACACGCAAAAGCAAGCAAATATCTGAGAAAGTGGTAACACATTGGTATACTGTATGCAGCGTGGCTCTACCACTTATAAAGCATACCAATTAATTTGTTATCCATAATTACAAATAATTAAATTAAAAAATGTTGACTTACCACAGAGTATACAATAATAATCCGTAATTATTCCTGTCGGGGCATCCTTAAGGAGCGCGTGGCACGGGCGTTCCCGGACCCGCGGCATCGCATATAAATTACAGATTTAAACAATATAATGTTTCATTTTTCATTCGACTAATGCTCCCGATTGACGCCCCGTCAACCAAAGTCCTGATCGAGTCAATTTTATTTTTAAATTGCTTTAACATCGTGCCAGGCTACGTCAAAGATTGATGAATCCTTCGATGTCTTACACGTTTCTTAATATTTTGGTAGAGTCGTTAATGGTTTTAACAACCGATTGCAAAAAGGAGGTTCCAAATTATTATTATCTTCTTATTTCAGTATTATTTCTTTCTAAAATGTTACTAAAAATTATTCGATAACATATTACGGCCAACTTGCACGACAAACATTAATCGTATTTAACCGCTAAACATGTTAATGACAACTTTTCATACGATTTGACGTTGCAAAAACATGTTTAATGCGTAAATACAATTTAAGTATCGCCGTGCAATTGGCCTAAGATCATTAACGCCAATCCATTTCTCCATTATTTTTTTACTGGCAACATTTTTCGTAATGTCATCGCGCGTTCTGTTTAAAATTCGCCGATGACGTTTGGCGCGCGATTTGTAAACATGGCGTCACATCCGGTGAGGCCGCGGCGGAAATTCGACCTCCTCCCTCCTGAAAGGGCTTGGCACGCGTCCTCACAAGTCGAATTCGCTTTCAAATATTGTTTTGGATGTTTCTTTATTAAGGGTTATTTTGTAATGATTTTGACTTTTTATGTGAGGGAAATAGCATGTTTTTATTTGTTTTGGCTATTCTTTGCCGTTATGGAAATATGATTATAAGATGGTATGGTCCCTCGTATGCGAGAGGCCGTCTGGGTTGGTACCACCGCTTTGTCTATTTCTGCCGCCAAGCAACAGTGTGTAAGCACTGTTGTGTTTCGGTTTGAAGGACATCGAAGCCAGTGAGATTATTGGGCATTAGGAGACCCAACATCTTATGTCCGGAGTGACGAGCGCAGTTCAGTGCCATGTAGTGCTTTGTAATTCAAAGTTCTGTATGGTGTTGCTTCTGTTTATGAGAAGGCGTGGCGCTTATCATCAGGCGATCGCCTTGCTCTTCTCGTCATTCAATCAAATAAAATAAATGTTATAAGATGCATATTTTTATTACCCTGACGGGACACATTATACGCTACATACTGCATCATTGAATCTGATGTCAAGTACAGTGCAGCCCAAATATAATTTTGATCGTCAAGAGACTTCCCTCGACGGTATATTGTGGTGGAAAATATAGATTATTTTATTGATGGGCAGATAGCCAGCTCAACGAATACCCATTAACAGAACACCACACAGATCTTTTAAATTACAAAACACTGCATGACAAATCTCGCCATCTTAATTTCGTGAACCAAATACTTTCTTAGAAAACAGCGTAATAAAAATAAAAAAATATAATTAAGCTAATTGGAAAGAGCGCGTCTATAATTCTTACCTTAATGTTCTCGAATTTTTCGTTAATGTCTCCCACTGAAGGGCAGGAATAAAAACTTTGTAATTAAAAATAGATTTTTTTGCTAACGACTTGGTTTTACGAAGGAAATGATGTTGAAAATTATTACTTCTCTGACTGGACATTTTGAGTACATTACCAAATGTACAGTTATATTTTGTTTAATAATAACATTTCGATATTTTTTATTTCCTTACTTCTATGTTTTTCTCTTCGCCACCCAAAGGTTGAATGAGAGAGAATTCCTCAGGCATTAACTATGCCTTTAATAATAATATGTATAAAACTAGCTTTTGCTCGCGGCTCCGCCCGCGTGAACGTTTAAATTTGACAAAGTTTCATACAAACTTTCATCCCCTATTTCATCCTCTTGGGGGTAGAATTTATCAAAATCCTTTCTTAGCGGATGCCTACGTCATAACATCTACCTGCATGCCAAATTTCAGCCCAATCCCTCCAGTGGTTTGGGCTGTGCGTTGATAGATCACTATATCAATCAGTCACCTTTGAGTTTTATATAATTCGATTTAGAGATTTTTAAACGATAAACCAAGTTAAGAATGCACTGTCATATGTTTAAACATGTCTACACTTACATCGCGCATTTGAAAAACATTTAAATGTAAAATGTTCTTGATTATTTTATTCATTTGTATTACTCGCCATTTTTAATATATTATTTACAATTCTTTTTTTACAGGTAAGTTCATCATTTGTCTGATTTCCGTTCAACAATTTTCGTAAGTATACCTCTATCTTTCTTAATATCTAGTCTATCTCACGTCATCCCGACCAAGTACTAACTGCCGCACTCAATTATCTTTAATTGTCATTAAGTCAATTCTTAAAATTTGATTATCTCCAAACTCAGTCAGTTATTTTTTTATGTTCCGTTATTGAGTATAGAAAACACACTCCATTACTATGTGCAGAAAATGTATGTCTCTGAGAAATAATCGTATCTAATAAAGAACTAAATGACAATAAAACTTTTGTGATGACTTTAGTGCGGCAGTCACACCAGTAGTTCGCAAGTAGAATTCAAATTTTAAAATAAAAATATTTCGTTAACTTTAAGACTCGAATTCGAATACTTTCTTTTTTAATTTTTATAGTAATACAATTGTTTCTATAAAATTATGATTGTCCTTTTATTTCAAGGAGATTTTTAAATTAAGTTTTTCGTTAGCATACCAACATCGCAAGTGAAGTTAATGTACGATTTCGCTCGGTGTCTTGGTTGTAGAGTCTTGAATTTATCGTAAACATCGTTACGGCTACTGATGTTTTTCGTTATCATTTAACGATCGGTACTTTGCGACAGGATCGTTATCTATTTCGAGACTTCCACCCCCTGGAATTTAACCACATAACAGACGCCAAGTAAATCTCATATCAATCTTTAAAATAATGGCTGATTTCTCAATCCATAATTAAACGTTATGAGATAAAATATATGACGGCAAAAAGCAAATAATGCTGTTGATATAATATATCGAGTTAGTCATACTTAAATTAGCTATTGTATGACGCATTGTTGCAATGTCTGATGCATTATCTGACGGTTAAAATTTGTTCGGACATAAAAAATTGGTCATAATTGATGTATCGTTTAAATGCGCAGAATAATCTTTACATAGTATAAAATGAAGTTGCTTCCGCTGTCTGTTCGGTTAGATCTTTTAACTATTGAACGGATTTTAATGCAATTTTCATCAATAGATAGAGTGATTCATGAGGAAGGTTTATATGTATAATACATACATATTATATTACAGAAAAGCCGAAAAATTCTAAAATTTGTAATGTGTTGTCGTAACAAACATATTTTTACCCATGCCAAGCCGGCACGGGTCGCTAGCTATATATAAAACAACCATAGACTCTAAATATTGCAAAATTACAAAAGTACATGCACCAAGAACAACGAACTAACTTTGTCACAGACTTATGAACATAAACCGACTAACAGAAGGCATATTCAATAACACCAATGAGCGCATCGCAAACTTTTTAATCTCAGCGCACAATTGAAACGCACCACATTATGTGAGAACTGTGCGGCGAGTCGGACAATTGTCGGGCTCGGTTTAGTCGTGTTTAAAGCTCAAGTGGGGTATCAGTAGCATTGTTGTATTGTGAACGCGTGTAAACTTTCAGGGAAATGTGGATGGGTTTTTTTTTCTGATGTTGGTATTACGATTTGGCTTTTTAATTATTGATTTGATGCGGTTTATGGCTATATAAGGAATTGTTTTCAAGGGTTTTTTGACAGCCTCCGTGGCGTAGCGGGCGAATAGTCGGCTGTGAAGCGAGAGGCCGCGGGTTCGATAACGGCACCAAGACAAATGTTGTGTGATCCATAAATATTTGCTTCGGGGTCTGGGTGTTGTGAGACCGAAAGTCTCTCGTAGTTCCTGATACTCACGATACAAGACTGGTATCTTACTGTGGGTTCAGAACTATGTACGTGACTGTTGGGTGTTTATTATTATTTAATTCACCATAATATATTTATACATAAAGAAAGAGGAAGAGTTTATAAAAAAAATAGAAAGGACTATAGAACATGTATAGATTCTATCAGAAATAGAATAACGAAGAATCCTAAATGATGATAAATAAAGAAATAAAACGTGCATAGAGTTGAGAACCTCTTCTTTTTTTAGTCGGTTAATAAAACTATCATTTTTTTCAGCCATAAACAGCTTAGACAATATAAATCATAAAAACGAAATCCGCCTGTCAGCGTGTACCATTTATATCATCACCCTCCCCTCTTACCACACCCCCCATCCTTTCGGAAATTAACAAGAACGCGTGCGCGGCATACAAATGCGATTAGACGTGTGGACATCTTGTTAGGTGGTTATGGGTGAATTGTACTGTTAATTCAAAGTAAAGTTATCCTATACTTGAAGTCTTCTGCCTGGTGTTATCCCGGTTTAGTGTCAGGGTCCGCTTTGTAGAGACACAGTGGCGTAGCTTGGTGGTGGGGCGAGTGGGGAATCCGCCTCAGGTGTCACCGTTGCGGGGTGGTCTTTTTGGAGTCGGTATAATTTCATTTGACCGTCGGCGGCACTAGGACAACATCGCTGCTGAACTGCTATCGATTAAACAGGTTTATTTCAATTAAAAGCGATCTGTAATTGACGGCGAAATCAACATACATGCAAACAAAAATAAACGCATTGATTTGTAAACCTCCTCCTTTTCTTGTAATCGGTTAAAGATAATACTCCATAATTAAGAAACTCCTCCGTTTTTTTTATTGATTTTATCGCGGTTTTTTATTAATTTTGATCCCGTTTTGTACTCGCCTGGTTGAGAATTTTAGCGCTCCCTCGTATGTTTTTCTTAGGTGAATGAAATCTTGACACACGTAGGGATGAGATTATGAATGCATCTCTTCAAGAAATTTAATGATGTCACTAATCTTGCGCGCTTGGTTTTCAAATCCTCCAACCGACGTATTTTATTTTTGCAATATCCAGTCCGTAAAAAAACCGCGATAAAATCCGTTTAAATTAGTTTTATTTCAATGAGTAACATTCGCGTAAACGTAAGAAATCATTATTAATTGTACACTAACTTGAGACATGAAAAGTTAAAAAGACATTCTTATGAAACTATGCATTATTCACAAATTAAAGATTAAGAAAAAAGAAATTAAATTACGAGTCTTGTGACAACATAAAGTAGGATGCATACCCTCTACTCCATAATGGTGCTGCCACACCGATGTTATAAAATGTTTACAAACATTTTCTAACATTAAATCTAACATTTTATAACATTTCTTAACATTTTATAACATTTCTTAACATTTTATAACATTTCTTAACATTTTCTAACATTTCTGAACATTCTTCTTTGACGGCGCCGCTCTCAAAAGTACCGCCGCCTGCGGTTATAAAATGTTAAGAAATGTTAAGAAATGTTACAAAATGTTACAAATTGTTAGGAAATGTTTACTAAATGATGCTGCCACACCGGTGTTATAAAATGTTATATAACATTTTCTAACACCGGTGTGGCAGCACCATAAGGCACACTATTATAAATGTGACTCAAAATGACCTCATAAAATGACCACCTATTTAGTGAGCCAGTTGAACGCTTGTCATTCTATCAGGAAATTAGTTTGTCAGGCCTTTTTATGTATATCAGAAGCAGTAATTCGTTTTTTTACGGATCTCTGATAGTTAAAACACATTTGATGGTGTATATTAGCATTTATACATCAAGTCATATAATTTAGATACTCGTTTATTCTTCTAAATATCCAATTTAACCCGCGAGCGGTATGTCGTGAACAGATGTATTTATCTTTACATAGTCTAAAATGAAGTCGCTTTCGCTGTCTGTTCTGTTAGATCTTTTAAACTATTCAATGGATTTTAATGCAGTTTTCAGCAATAGATAGAGTGATTCAAGAGGAAGGTTTATTATATTATACATACATATGATAGTACAGAAAAGCCGATATTTTTCTAAACTACACTAAGTGGCGCAGTTATACGCGCCGACAGCTAGTTTGATATAAACACGATTATTTTAGTTTATTAACCAACTTCAGAAAAGGAGAAAGTTCTTAATTCGGCGAGTTTTGCTTTTTTCTGTTTGTTTCATCGATTTATTCGCCAATTGTGGACCGATTTTGCCGAAAAAAAACATTCTATAGAGTTTAGCTGCGATGTGGTCCCATATAAATTTGATTAAAGTCTGACGACGGAGTACGGAGTAAAAAAAAACCTCTTCAACGGACAACGGATCAGACGTTGTAGTCGTATTTTACATACCATAGCTGTACTTTACACTGAAAATTTAAAAATAAATTCAACAAATTTAAAAACCGACTTAAAAATAACACTGTAAAATGAAAAATAACAAATTTCAGGTCTCTTTGGAGTTGGTACAATTTCTTTTGACCGACAGCGACACCGGCATCGACTCCAAAGAAACATCAAATTGTTATGTTTTACTTTTCAGTATTCTTTTTTTGAAGTTTGTTTTTAGTTTTGTTAACAAATATGTTTGTGTGTGCAATTCCCAAGTCCTCTCCCCTTCCCAATCCCTAATTATCCCTTTCCTTTAAGGTCGGCAACGCGCCCACGATTCTTCTGGTGGTGGGCGTACATGGGCGGTGGAGATCACTTACCATCAGGTGACCCACTTGCTCGTTTGCCGGCCAATGCTTTAAAAATTAAAAAAAAAACACACACGGCAGAGGTGAAACTTCAGAATAATTAACATAAATTAATTAAGCAACGAATTTTAATACTACCGACAAACAATGAGTTTATCGGTGATCACCAGAGTCGTGCCGGCTTGTATAAATGCTTCTTACATCTTCGGAGAAGCAAATCGAGGGGCCGGCTACACGACAGTCGGATGACCGATAACACAGTAATACAAGGATTATAATAAGTAATACATGTATACTGCATCCCATAAAATCTTAAACAAATTGGCAATACGTACCTATTAAGGTGTTATTAAAAGTGAGTAGTGTACCGTGTAAGACCACGTCGCGACGCGGCGCGCCGATACCGTCCCGATCGTGGTACATTATCAGTCGTGTCACATTGTTCGGTATCGACGCGCATTTTCGCCCGATACGCAGGGCTGTCTGACATCCTGGTTTTAAGAAAAAATTGTATAAAAGTATAAAGAAAAAAGTCCTTAATTAACAAAACTTTACAAGGTGGTAGGTCCTTCATATGCGAGAGGCCGTTTGGGTTTATACCACCGTTTCGGCTATTACTGCTGCTAAACAACAGTGTGTAAGCACCGTTTCGGTTTGAAGGACATTGAAGCCAGTGAAACTACTGGGCATTATATGACTTAACATCTTATGTCTTGAAGTGACGAGCGCAGTTCAGTGCTTTATAACTGTTTTTAAGTTCTGTGTGGTGTTGCTTCTGTTTATGGGTAGGCGTGGCGGTTACCATCAGGCGAGCGACTTGATCGTCTCGTCAAAAAACCCGACTTCAAAGAATTACACTGAAAAGTCAAAAATAACAATTTCTACAGGTCTTTTTTTATCCGAGCACGGCAACGTGACTGCACTACACCTGATAATAAGCGTAGTGCAGTCCAAAACCAGCAACCACCAACAAACAATCGGTTTATTAAACAATTGGTCACCAGAATCATGCCGGCCTATATAAATTCTTCTTCTTCATATTCCGAAGAGGGAAAAAGCAAATCGAGCCTGCGATAGGACAGGCGAATGGTCGATGCAAGGATGTACCTCTGTACCCGCTCCAACCAACCATTAAGTCATTTTGTAAGCCCCTCGGGGGAATCGGATATTCACTGTCTGATCCTGGAACACGATCCACAAAAGGTATCTCACTAAGGCAGGATTAAACACCATATGTACGGTGGTCGCTATACGGGCGGATATGAATACCCTACTTAAATACGATATCTATAAAACAATCTTATTTATCTAGAATTCAGTTAAAGCCTCAGTTGCCAAAGTGGTCCAGGTGGACCCCCAGGGGTCCACGGGAGGCTCGACGGGAAAAAAATGGGGGTTCACAATTCGTAAGCGGGGGACCACGAGATAGTGTCCGATAGTGAAGATTCGATAGATTCGATAGTGAAGAGCTAAAATGTTGGTTTGACTTCAACTATTAATGTAGGCAGACAATATTTTAAGAAGCTCAGCGACTGTTGTAAAAACTTGCATATATTTGTCAAGTTTTGGGAATATGGTAGAAATGTAGCTGCAAATTTAAAACCAGTAAAATTTTAAAAGTGGTCTATGAGAAAAAAGTCTGGGAACCTGACTTAAAGCATCACGGCCCTGCAGCCCTGCACAACCGATGCAATACACCCGATAGAGCATTGTCCCCGATAAACTTGTTGTTCGAAGATAAAGTGAAAGTAGCTATCGCCGGTCGCACTTATTTGTAAATACATAACACGTTAATTAAACGGAGATATGTCTGGGTGACCTCTAACTTGTACTGTTCTTTCGAGTTCAAATCGCACAAATATCTGATGTGGCTTATCTACTCGCATCATCACTTCACAGAAGCTTAGTGGCGTATGGGCGAGTGGCCGGCTGCGAAGGGAGAGCCTGATCGATCCTCGCACCGAGAAAAATGTTTGTGTAATCCACAAACTTACAACAAGGTGGACAGACGTCCGATAAAGGTCGCAGGAAGTCGCTGGATGCAGGCCGCTTCCAACAGGTCGGTCTGGAAATCTTTGGGGAGGACTATGTTCAGCAGTGGGCGTCCTGTGGCTGATGATGAATGAATTAATGAATCCATAAATTTTTCGGATCTGGTGTGGGACCGCATGTCTCTCGTAGTTCCTGATACCCACGATACAGGGTAACTTGTGTGGGTACAGGATTATGTTTATGTGTTAGGTATATTTGTTGTGGGTATATACATACGCACTCACGCCTGTACCCGAAGGGGTAGGCAGAGGTGTAACTAGTACACAATCGATGTACATACATAAAAAAGCAAAAAAATATATACGCGTCGAATTGTTAACCTCCTCTTTTTTGAAGTCGATTAAATGAGGATTAACCAGTATACATGAATACCAGCAGCGTAAAAGGAATCGTGGACACGTTGCAGACCTTTGAGGAAATCGGATTGCGTAGTATTTCATCAGTGGAAGGCAAAAATACTAAAGTGGCTTATGTGAACTTAACGGTAGAGCATTTTAAAGTTGTTTTTTTTTACAATACTATATGGATGCAATAACATTTAAACCCACATCCAGTAACATTAAAGGAAAGGGATAATTAGGGGTTAGGAAGGGGAAGGGTATTTTGGCCTTCGGATATCTCACTCACCGTACGAAACGCAGCAGCAAGCCGCTACTTTACGTCGGTTTTCTGTGACACAGTGGTAACGACCCGGTGGAGCCGGCGCATTCATGCTGTATACAAAACTGTTTACAGCATGGCTCTACCACTCAAAAATCTTCTGAGTTTTTGCTTCGATCTAAGTTTTATGACCTCAGTTCCTACACCCACGACCCAAGACTTGTATCTCAGTGTGGGGTATTCCGCCGCAAGGCATATAATAGCGCTATCAATTCCTTCATTGTCAGTATCAGTAGAGAAGCTTTTAAACATGATTGAGTAATAAAAAATGCCTGCAAGCAAAAGCAAATTGATAACATTTGATTAATGAGGCAGCTATCGTAGTGATTCCGAGAATTATATACAGATAATGTTTGTCTGCGTGTCACCGATGATCGTTATGTTTTGTATACAATATATCTATTTATCTATATCGAATGGTTAGTGGCCAATTGTCACTTTTGACATTCGATTCGATTCGATTGACATTCGAAAGGCCCTCGCAGAATACCAGCGCCAGGTAATTTTAATTACTTGGCACATGCTGAGCCTGAGGCCTGTTTGGCCTAACTTGAGACACCGATAGTCCCTTGTGGAGAGGGTATGCCTGTGGCCATCCTACTTTGTGTTGTCACAAGACTCATTGTTCTTTTTAAATCTTAAATTTGTGTTAATGCATAGTTTCACAAGAATGTCTTTTTAACTTTTCATATCTCAAATCAGTGTTCTATTATTTCTTTCTTTCAATCTAGTGTCAAAGTTTTCAAGCTGCCCGAAAGCCACCAACTTGGCTTAGCGACTATTAGTTGATAAGCTGGGATCGACTTTTCACGTGCTTTCCGAAGCACGGAGACGCTCAGTTGAAATACCACATAGCGGTCACCCATCCATAGACTGACCGCGTCAAGGGTTGCTTAAATCGCCTATCGGTTACCGATTAGGGAGGGCAGCTATGAGAGCCTCATTATTTAGTTAATGTCACGAATTCAACGGGACGGTAAAAAGGGCAATCGCTTTGCCTAATAAAGTTATTTTCAAACACAACACACTTTTTCTATCGGTTTAAAAACCGAAGAGTTTCTAAAATCATTATTATATATTTTAACCGATTTTAAAAAAAAGGATGTTATCAATTCGGCCTTTATTGATATATGCTACGCAATATCTTCGCCAAATATAGATCGAATTTTACGATTATTTATGTGTTCAATAGTTTCACCCAAGGTGGGTCATGTATTAACTTAATTAAGAACTGATGCCGAAGTACGAGAGGAAAACTTTTTCACGGATAACAGCGAATATATCGCTATTCGGAGTTTAGAAATCGGTTTTTAAATACAATATTTAAGGCGTAACAGTTCATAAAACATGTAATCAAACTACACACGTACAAACCATTTACAAAACAATCACTCAAAACGATATTCAAAAGTAGGTCGAAATGATTACTTAAAAATAAATTAATAACAGAAAGCGTTACCGAACTCAATAATTATTTAAAAATCGAACGTCGACAAAATTAAAAATCGAATCGACGGCCGATAAATTACCGAAATAATAATCTTCCGTCGAGAGGTGGTCGTTACCGAGTGTAAAAATTGTTAATCTACCATCGCCATCAGTTAAGGCGGGGAATGAGTGTAATGGCGAATAAATCAGTCCCTATCAATGTAACGCAGAGTGTCAATAGCTTTGAGGTGGGCCACCGAGACAGCATAATGGAGATATGACTTTTTTATAACAATCTCGGATACCAATTAAATACTGTAAAAGTTCTATGCTCTCAATAATAATTGTTAACTAATATTGAAACGCAACGCTGGGTTTTTGCCACGTTCTTCTCTATCGAAACAGCCTTCTGAGCTGGTGGTGGAGTTTTTACGGAATCTGATTAATATGTATATAACATTTAATGGATCCAATAAATGTTTTGAATTTGAATTTGAAATTAAACGTGTGATTTAAAATGCAAAAGCTATAATCGAATTAATTCGAATTATTTTAGGTATGTCTATGGTTAGAGGATTTACGTACAAAAATATGTGGAAACTAAAGTCATTAAATATAAATGATATAATAATTTAACCTATCGGATATTTCGAGGTTATATACCAATCAAAAGATTTCTATAGAATAATAACACTTCTGTATTTTACATGTTTTCCCATTGCTGGGCAAAGGTGTTCTATGCGATTGAGAGGCCTTTCTTTGTCTATCATGCTGATCTAATGCGGGGTGGTAGACTGTTATTAGATTCAGCTAGGCAAGAGGCTGCTCGTAAAAACTACATATATCTTTTTGTAACATGTGTTTAAAAAGCATGTAGCGCCGTCCACACTGCGAGTGGGATAAGGACAGGTAGAAGAAGAAGATATGCGTAATATCGAAAAGTTATTAAGGAGGTTCATGCGTCGGAGATTGTGGTTGAACCTTTATGGCTATTATAATATTTATTGAAGTGAAACTACTTTAGAATCGTTGCGATTTGAAATTCGATGAAACGAAAATGCGTCACGACAAAGAAACAAACGTATCCATAAATAGGATTTAGCCGAAAGTATATATATATACATATATATATATATATATATATATATATATATATATATATATATATATAGAGATAGCCACACGCACTTTGTTGATCAACCGTGCCATATAGTCAGTTTTTTGTTGATCCAAAAACGTATGTTGATCCGGGTCATGATTTGTTGATCCATTACAATATCCCCATGCACATGTGTATCCGTTTGGAGCCACAAGTGTCACGGCCAGAAATAATAATAATTACGCCACTTTTATACAAATCCACCTTTTTGGCATGTTAGCAGTTGTTGATCTGATTCAAATGGGCCAATCACAGCTTGTCATCGTTTGTGATTGGACTAACGAGAGAGATGGAAAGAGTGGGACAGACACGGAGCGAATAGATGCCTAGTAAATCGATAAAATATAATAATATTGGTCGGTTTATCAAATATGTAATTTTTTAACGTCCGTTAAAAAAGTGCTCGTGCAAATGAGGCCTAACTCTTGGGTTTTTTTTTAAATCAGCGACGAAACGCTCGTAGTAGTGTTTTACAGGGAGATAAATGTTATGGGAGAGTCGATTTACCTAGTCTTAAGAAGGGATGAATAATAAGGTACATTATGTGCATTGTGAATAATATTTTTTATAACGAGTGTCTATTATTTAAAGAAAAATAATAGATAACTGACATTATTGTCAGTTCAATCAAATTATTTTATGAAATGAAAAAAAAAGACAAGTCATTGACTGCAACATATTTACATACATGCAGTTTTTACATACCATATTATAATGTATAGTTAAATACCAATGATAATATAATGGATTTGACGAAATTAATAAGAAATAGTAATTATTCTTTCTTAAGTTTTCAAAACAAATACTTTAACAAGTTCATTAATTATTAGGTGTGTAAATTTTAAATAAAAAAATAATTTTCGAAATCATCCCAGGCGTAGTCAAATAATCGGGGAATATACACGAAAAACAGATTCCGACTAATTGTCAGTTTATTCCTTTTTTATGTTACGCACATATACGATCTGCAACTGTTACCAATATCGTTACGATAACCAAATCGCGTAAAATACCAATAAGTGTGTTAGCTGTGCACGTGGTGTCCGTAACTCAGTAACTAATTAAAAGTAAAAAATAAAAAATTGTGTGCGTGTACTAGTGTACACACGTAAGAAGTGAAACTTCTTTATGACCCTATTTTTCGAAAAATGATCTACTGCAACTTTACAGAAATTAGTGAAATAAAGTTAAATTAGATAAAGTTTAAACAAAAGGCTTTTATTATCATAGACATGAATGCAACAAGAAAAGTATGCGTCTCGGGACGCTCGACAGAAGAAGTCCGGTCAAAATCCGCTCAAAGTCCGGTCAAAGCGTGGTCAAAGCCCGGTCAAAGTCCGGTCAAAGTCCGGTCAAAGTCCTGTCAAGTCCAGTCAAAGTCCTGTCGAGGTCCGGTCAAAGTCAGGTCAAAACCCGGTCAAAGTCCGGGCAAAGTCCGGTCAAATTCCAGTCAAAGTCCGGGCAAAGTCTGGTCAAAATCCAGTCAAAGTCCTGTCAAGTCTGGTCAAAGTCCTTTCAAAGTCCGGTCAAAGCCCGGTCAAAGTCCTGTCCAAGTCCTGTCCAAGTCCGGTCAAAGTCCTGTCAAAGTCCGGTCGAAGCCCGGTCAAAGTCCTGTTAAAGTCCGGTCAAAATCCAGTCAAAGTCCGGTCTTGGTCCTGTCGAACCGAAAAATGTGATGCGTGACGCGTAACGGAAAAATGTGACGATTTTATTTTTCTAACGCCGATAAAGAAGTTTCACTTCAATAAGTCGATAGCCGATGAAAATGGCGGCAAAATTTGAATCTTGGGTGTTCGGAGCCTACAAAAACTCCACAACGCATATGGAATATATCCGCTACTATGTATATGTCAGATCAACATTAGTTCAAAATTTGATAGTATAAATGGAATCACCAATGCATTGTAGTTGAACAGAGATCAACATAATACTCCGACTTTAATATATAAAACGGATCCAATAAGTACGTAGGCGTATCAGAAATTTGACCGTTGCGGAGTTGATTGAGTTCAACATCATTGGAAAAAAACTTGCAAGTATATCGCTTTCTCATAGAATATGTACCTCCGTCTCGATCAGTTGAAGGCGACGTTGCCACTCCCAGCAGAGTACGCGCAATCGGAGTAGAGTTATTCTAGGGAAAAGGTGGACTCAGTAATGTACGGGGGCCCGGCTGGATCAACATAATGCCCAGGTTGGTATTTATATATATATATGTATATATATATATATATTAGGGTGGGTCAAAAAAATCGACTATTTTTTTTTTTACAAGATCAACGGAAAAATGGGTTCCTAGACACCTTAAAAAAATTCCCACCAAATATGAGCTCTTAATTTTGAAAGGAACATCCTCCGCATCGCAGTTTTTTATTTTTTTTTCAGTCCAATAGAAAAAAAATCATATCTCTCTATTAATTGACTGTACAAAAAAATGTTTCGAATAAATTTTGTAGGAAATTTGATGCTCTACAAAAAAGGTGTCTTATATTTTTTTCGTAAACCTCACCATTTGAAAGATATAAAGTATTTAATTTTGATTATTTTATGATAAATTTCATTTTTGTTTATGAATTTTATAACTCGACAATAAATGACTTTTACGAAATGCGAAATACCAATTTTTGTTGGAAATTAACTGCTCTATAAAAATGGTTTCTACTGTTTTGGCGATAAAATTAACCGTTTAAAAGATATTCATCATCAAACTTTCATGTGTACGGATCTTAAAAGTTTTTGATTAGATATTCGAAAAATTTCAATTTAATTTATGATTTTTAAGAAAATTTACACGAATTTTAGTTGTTATCGATTGAGAAACGTCAAAATATTTTTTAAGTTTTTATTTATGTTTAAGTATATTTGTCTCGATTTAAAAAATAAATTGAACATTATTTATCGCTCGGTTAAATATATATTGATAAAAAAAAGCAAAGTTTTCATTATACATATATTATGATATGTTTCAGTATCAGAGAAAAACAATGTCCAACTAGTTATAAATAAGTATTTTATTTCAATTTTCAAACAAGTTTTTGCACAAGTTTTCCGATCAAATGAATTTCTTTATCCATATTTTCGATAAATATCAAGTTAATTCACGTAGTAACCACAATATTTGTAAATAATTAATCGTTCGATCACATATACAAGACCATAAATTTTGGAAACACTAAAAATGCTGTAGAAATAAATGTATACAAACCAACGACAACATAACGATGAAATAAAAAGTAGGTGTTGCTAGTTCACAATTCAAATAGATGAAATAAAATACGAAACAAAAATTTTCTAGAGATGAAATTTTCCCTAGGATCGTGATTTCTTATGATTAAAACTAAAATGTTTAGAATAATTGAAGAAAAATTTTGATAATTTTGAAAATAAAACTCAAATAATACTTATATTAATGACAAGCAATGAAATTTATAAATTAAATTGAAATTTTTCGAATATCTAATCAAAAACTTTTAAAATCCGTACACATGAAAGTTTGATGATGAATATCTTTTGAACGGTTAATTTTATCGCCAAAACATAGGAAACCATTTTTATAGAGCAGTTAATTTCCAACGAAAATTAGTATTTCGCATTTCGTAAAAGTCATTTTTTTTTTTTTTTTTTTTTTTTTTTTTTGGCGGTTGGTGTTTGAAGTAAGACGTACTTTCAAGCTCACTTACTTTAATTATAATATATAATAGTAAAAGTCTGTTTTTATCACAATTATATGTTGATTTACTTACATTAGCACTACATCTGCTACTTGTGTAAGTCCTATCAAAAATCACTGCTATATCTACACAATATTCACTTCACGATTCTCACACTGCCGGAATTTCAAATGGATGCCGTTAATATCAAGCAGTCCTTGGATGATCTCATGATGACCTTCTATGAGCGGATGAACAGCTTCGAAGGTAAGCTACAAACAACTCCAGCCACTTCTACCACAGAGGCGCTAGCTGTTGAGTTTGCCACCTTCAAATCTTTTGTGGTAAACTCTATGAAGGCATTGCAGGACCAAATTGAGTGCCTTGCCAGGGAAATGGATCAGCTGCAGATGCGAAGTAGGCGGAAAATCTTGCTCTTCCATGGCATACCCGAAGATCCCAAAGAAGATCCTGTAGATGTCGTCACTAAGACGGTTATTACACAGCTGAAGCACCCGAGTTTTGCTAAGTCTGATATCAGCCGATGTCATAGGATGGGACGTGCAGCGAGTTCTCATAAACCTCGGCCAATTCTCTGCAAGGTTCGTGATATTGGCGTGAGGGACAAGATTTGGCTTTCCAAGACCTGCCTCAAGGGGACCGGAGTCACTATTTCGGAGTTCCTGACGAAGACGCGGCACAACCTGTTCATGGAAGCACGGGAACGGTTTGGCGTGGCGAAGTGTTGGACGAGAGAAGGAATCGTCTTCGTCCTGAGCCCTGAAGGAAGTCGTCATCGTATCAGCTGCCATAGTGACCTCGATGCAATACCGCAAACGGCTGCGAAAACACCTGCAGCGGTGACGGTGGCCTCGGCAGCAACCAAGAAGCGTCGCAATTTGCCCCAACGCGCCGTTCGGAAGTAATAATGCCTACCAATAACTTACTACTATTTTAATTTTTATTTTAATCAACAATGCCAACTGTTACTGTCGAATGGAATAGGTAACGTTGACTTTAAACGCTATTTAATGTTTTATTATAGTCTACCCACATTTGTTTTTAATTGTATAATGTTTTCTCTTTTTTTCATGTGATGCTTTGCGTTCCATGAACGTTATAACATTGTTTTTAGCACGTCATTGGTTTGCGTTTTGTTATTAGTAAATAAATATTCCATTTTGTTCTTAAGATATCCGTTCGGTCATTTGGCGTTGGTATTTTTCTCTTTTTTTTGCTACTTGTACTTGGATAATTTAATTATTCCAAACTTGCTCTGTGTAGTATAATTTTAGACTGCAGTAATCTCAATTAAAACATTATATAAAGACATGCACAGTTGGCGGATGGACAATTATCTATTAAGACTTTGATAATTAATACTACATAGCTATTTTGATTATTTCTGTCTATTAACATAATATTTCATATATATTCTTACTCTTTTTATCTATTGTATTGTGTTGCAAAGTACATTATGGATAGTGACCATGACGATTTTGTCTCCGTTTGTTCCTCTGATAGCAGCGTAGATAGTTTTCATAGCATTCCAAGCCTTGAACATATGATTGATTCCTTCCTCATTGATGTACCGAAGAATTTCAACGTACTTCACATCAATGCTCAAAGCATTCCGGCTCATTTTACTGACATGTTGGCGTCTTTCGAGCATAATAATCTTCATGCTATTCTGGTTTCTGAGTCTTGGTTAAAACCAAGTCTTCAATCTTCCTTGTACTCATTGCCAGGTTTTCAACTGATTCGAAATGACCGTATTGGAAGTGGTGGTGGTGGTGTTGCTATATACCTCCGGTCTCATATTCCTTTCACTGTGGTGAGTATGTCAGCACAGCCACCTCCTTCTAACGCTGGCGAACATCTTTTTATAGAAATTCAGCTATTTCACACCAAAGTGTTACTTGGTGTATATTACTGCCCCTCTCTTCGTATCAACTTTTTTCCCGCCTTTGAGAAGCTTATAGAAGATTTATCTCCCTCTTATGCTCACACCATAATCATGGGTGACTTTAACACATGTCTACTTAAACATGATTCTCGTTCTTCCACTTTTAAATCTATTATTAGGGCTAGCCACTTGACCATTCTTCCACTAAATGCTACACATAATTTTCCTAATTCTACACCTTCTCTTCTCGACATAATTCTTGTATCGTCGTTATCTCATGTTGCTAAACACGGTCAGTGTGCGGCGGACGCATTCTCTTTTCATGATCGAATATATCTTTCCTACAAAATTCGTCCGCCTAAAGCTAAGCCCAAAATTCTTCTGCAGCGCAATTTTGGTGGTATTGATTTGGAGTCCCTACGTAGGGATGCTAGTTGTTTAAACTGGTCCGATGTTGTCAATGCTCTATCAATCGATGACAAAGTACGCACTTTTAACTCCCTATTAACAACATTGTATGACGTACATGCTCCATTAAGACCAGTGAAAATGAAGCATACACCTGCACCGTGGCTAACTGCCGAAATTAGGGCGATCAGAAACAAAAAACTCTCTGCAAAGGCGAAGTATAAATGTCGCCCCAATGAGCATAACAAAAGTACATATATGAAGCTCAGAAATCAATGCAATAAGGTGTGTAGGGACGCACAACGCCGATATATCCATAAATCTCTTGAAAATGAAGATTCTTCCAAAGTTTGGAAGTTTCTAAGGTCACTAGGAATTGGGAAATCACGCCAAGACAATATCCCTAAAGATTTAAACATTGATCACTTAAATCAGCATTTCTCCTCTTCTGCCAATTTTGATGGCCCTGCTAAAGCAGCTACTTTACGTTATCTTTCATCGATTCCCAAGCCTGACAATCCCTTATTTGTATTTAACGAATTCACTGATTGTGATGTTAAGAAGAATGTAGATGCTATCTCGTCAAATGCAGTCGGCAGTGATTGTATAAGCCGTAAAATGATTATTCTCATTCTCGACGAAGTCATGCCTACCCTCCAACATATTCTTAACACTTCCATTACCTGTGGTATGTTTCCTTCAATTTGGAAGGAAGCACAAATCACTCCTCTTCCTAAAAAAACGAATCCTTCTTCAGTCACTGATTATCGTCCCATCTCTATTCTTCCCTTTCTCTCAAAACTTCTTGAACGCCTTGTTCATCATCAATTTACTACCTTTCTTATCCGTAATGATTTGTTTAATCCTTTTCAGTCTGGCTTCCGTCCTGGCCATAGTACTGTCACAGCATTAGTAAAAATCACAGACGACATTCGATGTGCTATGGATAATGGTAAAATAACGGTGCTGTCACTGCTTGACTTTAGTAATGCGTTTAATAACGTAGACTTTGACGTCTTAATAGCGCTTCTGGGTTCTCTTAACATATCTCCAACAGTGAAGAATTGGTTTCATAGTTACCTGCATGGTCGTCGTCAGCGTGTTCGCATTGATGAGAATTACTCATCGTGGTGTGTTACGACTGCCGGCGTACCTCAGGGCGGCGTTTTATCTCCTCTTCTTTTCTCAATTTTTATTAATTCTATCTCCCGACAGCTTACTTCCTCCTACCACCTTTATGCTGACGATTTACAAATTTATACTCAATCTTCATTGGATAACTTACCTGAGGCCATCAAAACTACTAACTCGGATTTAAGTAGAATTGCCGATTGGAGTAAGTCATATGGGCTCAGTATTAACCCGATGAAAACTCAAGCAATTGTTATAGGCAGTTCGAGAATGATATCCAGGATTGACTGGTTTCACCTACCGCAAATAATCTTTGATGGAACTTGCATATCAATAAGTGATACCGTCAAAAATCTTGGCGTAGTTTTTGACCGGAAGATGACTTGGATTCCACAAGTAGCAGAAATGAGTCGAAAATTGTACGCTTCTGCCTATTCATTACGAAGATTACGGAATTTTCTGCCTACTTCCACCAAAATTGCACTTGCACAGTCCCTTTTACTTCCGCATTTAGACTATGCTGACGCCGCATGTACAGATTTAACCGAAGAACAGCTCAATAAACTTGAACGTCTCCAAAATTTCTGCATTAGATTCATTTTTGGCCTCCGTAAATATGATCATATTACTGAATATCGAAAGAAGCTGAAATGGTTACCAATCCGTCTTCGCCGGAATCTGCATATCCTAACCCTCTTATATAATATTCTCTTTAATCCCGCTACTCCTTTATATCTAAAAGAACGTTTCGAATTTTTACACCTTACCCACTCCAAATCACTTCGCTCCTCTCAAACTCTTCTACTTAAGACTCCTTCTCATACTTCCCATTTTTATGATATGTCCTTCACTGTTCAAGCTATTCGACTGTGGAATGCATTGCCGATGGAGATCAAACACGCTAAATCCCTACCCATATTTAAACATATGCTTAAAAACTACTATCTGTCAAATTTGTAACACTATGTACACTGCTATAATAATACTATTTTGTCTTTTCGTTAACACATTGTTTTTCTGTAATATTAGTTATATGTATTAGTATATATATATATGATATTTTATATATGTATTAGTATTTTAGTTTACTATTCATTTATTTAATTTAATTTATTACTATTACATTATCCCTGTCTCTCACTCTCTCTTTCTATATCTCTTTATTGTACACCACCGTGACTTCTTTTACTTCAGCTTCTGTCCATCCAAAGGTTGTCTGGCAGAGATCGCTTGTAGCGATAAGACCGCCCATTGTAAAACCATTAAGTAGTCCTATGCTAAATTAATTTATGTGATTATTGGTTATACAATAAAGAGTTTTTGTATTGTATTGTATTATTGTCGAGTTATAAAATTCATAAACTAAAATGAAATTTATCATAAAGTAATCAAAATTAAATCCTTTATATCTTTCAAATGGCGAGGTTTACGAAAAAAACATAAGATACCTTTTTTGTAGAGCATCAAATTTTCTACAAAATTTATTCGAAACATTTTTTTGTACAGTCAATTAATAGAGAGATATGATTTTTTTTCTATTGGACTGAAAAAAAAATAAAAAACTGCGATGCGGAGGATGTTCCTTTCAAAATTAAGAGCTCATATTTGGTGGGAATTTTTTTAAGGTGTCTAGGAACCCATTTTTCCGTTGCACTTGTAAAAAAAAAATAGTCGATTTTTTTGACCCACCCTAATATATATATATATATATATATATATATATATATATATATATATATATATATATATATATATATATATATATATATTAAGGAATTTAATGTGAGATGAATAATAAAATAATAGAACACAAATAACATAATCACTTTAAATCAATTTATTCTATTCACAGAGAACAAACCCGTGTCAGGAGTAACCAATTGTAGGCTTTACTTTAACTGCACTTGTATATACGCTTAGTATGGTTAACTACAACAGAATTACTACTACTGTAACGGTCAGCCAATCAGAAGGCTTGACTACGATAATAACGACCACGACGGTCCTCACTACGCGACGACTGAATGCGAACTGCCCCTGTCGAGTCGTGCGCCACTCTTTTATACATTTTTAGGCGTATCTACCCGACGACAATTTTATAAACACCGTTCGCAATGATTAATAAAAATTAAAATAAATATTAACATCTAACTATATATATATAATACCTATTATTAATAAATAATAGGTATTATATATATATAGTTAAAGAAAAAAGTTTAGAAAAAAGTAATAACTTTTCCGATGTTTCGGCCGAGTCACATCGGCCATGGTCATGAAGAGCCGTTTAAATAAATGTTATAACATGTACATACATATCGCAAAAGCCTAAAATCACTTGATGGCCATGTCTACGTTATTCTAATGGTGTGAAGCCCATTATCGAGAGGCGATGGACGGATAAGGTCCATAATTTGCAATAAATATGAGGTGTCAGCGGACACAAACGGTTACTGTAACAGTTGTGTTGTTGCAGGTTGCATTGTTCGTGGAAAGTTTTAATATTTTTCTTCTACTTGTAGTTATTCAGTTTAGGGCCAGTCTCCGTATTAGATGCTTCTATTTTGCATATTGAACATCGTCCGGTGTGTAAATATTAATATTAATTAATATTAAATATTCAGACATGTCATTATTATGACAAAGTATGAAAGTTTTTTAACGGTGAAGGAAACATCGTGAGGAAACCTGCATATCTGAGAACTCGATAAGATTTTTCGAAGGTATGTGAAGTCTGCCAACCCGAATTAGGCCAGCGTGATGGACTAAGGCCTAATCCCTCTCATTCAGTAGTGGAGGCTCGTGTCCAGCAGTGGGACGTATATAATACAGGTCTAGTTAAAAAAAAAGTTACTTTCAGTTTGAAAAACCAGTCCTAAAGTAAATAATTTATCCATAAATTTCTTGTATATAATGTCTATTCATATTGTTTCAACAAAAAATGTTTTTACTTTTTTTCTATGTGTTGATTCATCTCATTCAAGATTTCAAGGAATTTTAGCTCCATAACGTAATATTGTGATTGCAAAATATCCATTAAATCAATAAACTGTCTTGCAAAAGATCACTTACATTTCAAAACAGACCTGTTTACTAAATCAAACATGATAATAAAATTTGTTTGAAAAACACCATTTAATATACAGGACCTACATTTTTATTGCTTCATTTAAAGCTTTTTATTTTTTTATGACCATTAATTAAGTCTATAGGCCTTACCAACTGACCTTACTCAATAAAAAACTAGTGTTGTAACATTGTAGTATCGATATCGATGATCCTGTTACATCGATAAAACGATTTGCGGTTTACGATAAACATTTATCGGTGTTAACATAGTAAAAACATGGGTAATTTATATGGACGCTGTGCCAGGTCTTTTTTTTATAGCATAGACCGGCTAACGAGCAAACTAGTCAACTACAGCCTAAAATACTAGAAGAATCATAGGCGCGTTGCTGACCTTAAAGGGAAAGGATAATTAAAGGATTGGGAAGACTGCACTACACCTGATGGTAAGCGCAGTAAAATCCACCAACAAACAAGAGTTTATCGGTGGTCACCAGAGTCATGCCCGGCCTGTATAAACGCTCTTTCCCTCTTCGGAGAGGAAAGAAGCAAATCGAGGGGCCTGCGACACAACAGGCGGATTACTGAAACAGGCACAGGGATAGAAGGATGTACCTCTATACCCGCCCCAATCAACCATCAAGTCATGTCGCAAGCCCCTCGGGAGAACCGGATACACACAAGCTGGTCGTGGAACACGATCCACATAAGGCGTGTGGATCACTATGGCTGATTTTAACACCATGTGTACGGTGGTCGCTATCCGGGCGGATATGAATATTTTACCACCAGCAATGTTTGTAGAGGTTTATAAAATATTATTAATATTGTTCTAATTTGGTATCTTTAACTACCGAAATATAAGGAAGGAAAACCCTCCAAACAATATATACTTTTAATATTACACATAACCCATAACGGTCAAAAAGCAAATGTAATCACTGTTTACACGTAGTTAGGTATTATTTGTCTGAATATTAGCTTTTACTCGCGGCTTCGTTCGTGTAGAAGACTTTTCTGGAATTAAATCTAATTAATTCATGTCTTCATTTAAATATGTAAATAATGTCAAAGAGTATCTATTCAAGTATGTTATTTCCCACCCTTTTTCACAACTTTAGGAATGGAATATCAAAAAATCCTTTTTAATCGGTTATTTTGATCCTGTCACGACAAACTGACACTGGACTTAATGTTAAGGATAGCGCAGTCCAAATATATATATATATATATATATATATATATATATATATATTTACACCCAACAGTCACACACATAGTCCTGACCCCACAGTAAGATACAAGTCTTGTGTCGCGGGTATCAGGAACTACGAGAGACTTTCGGTCTCACAACACCCAGACCCCGAAACAAATTTATGTGGATCACACAAACATTTGTCTCGGTGCGGGAATCGAACCCGTGGCCTTTCGCTTCACAGCCGGCTACTCGCCCGCTGCGCCACGGAGGCTGTCAAAAATATAATGTTGACCGTCAAGAAATACGGTTATAGCATAGTTATAGCATAGGCCAGCAATCGAGCAAGTGGGTAAGTGAAGTGAAGGATAGTGATCTCCACGTGCCCATGTACGCCTACAATACTAGAAGATTCATGGGCGCGTTGCCGATCTCATAGGAAAGGCGTAATTAAGGGATTCTGAAGGGAGATTTGAGCTTGCGGATATATCACTCACCGTAAGTCCGTTTTCTGTGAGACAGCATGAATGATCCTGTCGAGCCGGCAAAACTGTTTACAATGTGGCTATACCACTCATAAATCAGAAATCACTCAGGTGTATGTAATTTTATAAACAGTATATGTACAATATTACACACAACTAAGACAACAGTAAGGTAAGTAAAAAAACGACTAATAAACTTTTACTTGACTACTTGCTAGGGGCCACTGTGTCTTTTTTCTGAATACGCGCTTGCACTATCAACATCAAATCTATCGATATTTATTATAAAATGGAAATTTTGTATCGATATCATCGCACATCACTGTTTTTATTTTTAATATTAATAAGCTTACAAATTGGCGCGCAGTTTCAGCTGTTTTACTATATTTATCATATATAAATTTATGTAAACGATTTTTATGTGACAGATAGGTACATATATTTATTTTAGAGCCTTACTTAAGTATATTGTGTCGTAGAAGGCGACTATATTGATTTTATTGACTTATCCGCCTTTATTTGCATTCTGTAGGCCGTGTTTTAATAATTAGAATATTTTTTTATTTCAATTAGCCAGTGATATTTTATCTACAGTACTGCGAGATATTGTGCGCTTCGGCAATGTTCGATTTTTATGAATTTATGCAAAGGCTCTGGCCATCTGGTGGTGGGAGGATACTTGTATCCGACCGGATAGCGACCACCGTACACTGGTGCTAAAACCTGCCATAGTGGCTCACCTTATGTAGGTCGCGTTCCAGGGTCAGCCAGTGTATATCCGGTTCTCCCCAGGCGGCTTGCCCCCTGATCCTAACCCTTTTCCCATCCCTTTTTCCTTCCCCTCCCCCTTGGCCATTTGGCAGGCCGGCATGATCTTGCCGACCAACGATGGACACATTGTTTATCGTTGGTCGACACTATTCTTGGATTGCGCTACACTTACCATCAAGTGTAGCGTAGTCACTTTGCCGAGCCAGGATAAAAAAAAAAGTTCTAGTCAAAAAAAAAGCAAGCAAGCAAGACAATTTCCAGTCGTCCTCGCGCATCGAGCGTTCCGTACTTACATCTTTAAATGTTTATCTTTCCTTTTGATTATTTGTTGGAATATCCGCTATAATAACACTAACTATAATAATGATTTCTTATATTAAACGCGAATATTACTCATTGAATTATAATTAATTAAAAAACCGCGATAAAATCCGTTTAAATTAGTTTTATTTCAACTAATTATAATAGTTAAAAGAATAGAGCCATTTAAATGTAAAACAGATCGACAGACGATGTAGTCTCTGTAATTGGATTCCGTTAGTATCCTTTGGGTATGAGGCGCTCACAGCCAGTTGCACTAATCGCTAAACGATTAGCTAGTTAAGCAACCAGTTAGGTCAGTCTACGGATGGATATCTATGTTTAGATTAGTCTGTGAAATTAAAAAAATGATTTATTTTAGTCCAATCATATTTGTTTTTAAAGTTTTTTTATAAGGACAAACACTTAGTAGTAATAGTACACATATTTTGAAAACGACTCGTATATGGTTGTATTTCAACTGAGTGTCACCGTACTTCGCAGGGTACGTAAAAAGTAGGTCGGATGTTATCAACTTTTTTTTAAATTTGTTTGAATGACGAGACGAGCAAGGCGTTCGCCTAATGATAAGCGCCACGCCTGCCCATAAATAGAAGCAACACCACACAGAACTTTTAATTACAAAGCACTGCATGGTACTGAACAACGCTCTTCACCCAGATTCAAAGTCCTTCAAACCGAAACACAACAGTGCTCACACTGTTGCTTGGCGGCAGAAATAGAGAAAGCGAAAATACCAACCCAGACGGCCTCTCGCATACGAGGGACCTTGTAAAATTGTAGTCAAATTAAAAGGTGGAATAATTGAGATCTCGAGCCATTACTACATTTCTGCATACCAGTGGCGGATTTACCAGCAGGCTGAGTAGGCTGGAGCCTAGGGCGGCAAATTTTATGGGGCGGCAAATTTAGTTCATAAATTTTTTATTTCGGTTTACAAATTTAAAAAAAATATATTATACACACACATAATATGAATTTCGAAAATTGGAGAGAAATTAAAATATTTAACAAAAACTGATTATGATATGATTTTATGATATGATTTTATTGATAGAAAATTGATATGATTGTGTACTAAGATATCAAAATTTAGAGGCGGCAAAAATTGAATAGCCTACGGGCGGCAAATCTATAAATCCGCCACTGCTGCATACGTCACAAATGCCACATAACCTACAATATCTGTATGTGTCAACATTGCTAAATGTGCATATGTAACGCAAGTGTTACAATTGTTATAGCAACATTGTAATCTGGCTCGATGCAGCAGCGATAAGGCACGCGGTGTTGCTAAAATAACGTATGTTAAAACATTACTGATTCCGTTTAGATAACGAACTTCTGGTTAAACGTGGCACTGGACACTTACCTTACTTACCTTTAAAGAAATTAGATCTTGCGTTTGTTTGTTCTGTGTCACAGATCTTACAGATAATGTTTTTTATCCGAGCACGTCAAAATGACTGCACAACACCTGAGGGTAAGCGTAACGCAGTCCAGAAAACTAGCGACCACTGATAAACAATGAGTTTATCGGTCATTACGAGAATCATGCCGCCATGTGGACGGTGGTTGCTATCTGGGCGGATATGAATATCCTACCACCAGCAAAATGCAGCAATTTGAAAGCTGATGGTAGGATATTCATATACAAATGGTTTTAAAACCTGCTATAGTGACCTACATACTTTGTGTGAATCGCGTTCCAGGATCAGTCAGTATATCCGGTTCTCTCGATGGGCTTGCGACCTGATTTGATGGTTTGTTTAGGCGGGTATAGGGGTACATCCTTATATCACGGTGCCTGCATTGGCCATCCGCCTGTCCTGAGGCAGACCCCTGGATTTGCTTCTTCCCTCTTCGGGGTATGAAGAAGCATTTGTATAGGCCAAATTCTGGTGATAATATTGGATTCTGGCGACCACCGATAAAGTCATTGTTTGTCGGTGGTCGCTGGTTTTTTGGATTGCACTATGCTTACCATCAGGTTTAGTGCAGTCACTTTGCCGTGCTCAGTAAAAAATAAAAAAAAAACATCCAACAGTCACATAGTCATGACCGCACACTAAGTTAAACTTAATTGTGGGTAAATATAATATGTGGATCACACAAAACGAATCGAACCCACGGCCTCTAGCTTCACAGCTGGCTACTCGCCCACTGCATCACGGAGAGTTAACAATGAGCAGATTCCATGCCAATCCATTTATCTACGATTTTAATAACCGAAACCAAAACGCGTGCAAAAATACACATCGAAAATCCAGTTAAGCGATCACACGCGCCCATTATCTATTACCAGACAATTACACCGATCGCAGATCTCCAACTCTGTGATACACTAGCCCCGGCGTGACCCCCCACGACCCCCTGACCCCCCGACGGCCCCCGACCCCCCTGGGCGGCGTTATCAACGGTTCGCGCGCCATTAACCCCTGCGATACAGTCCACACTCCATGTAGAGTACGCACTAACTTTGATGTCATTGATAAAACAGGTGGGAAGGTGGTTTTTGGGGGTATTTCTGTGGTGAATTTTAAGGGAGTTAAAATTTGAAAGGTGTAGGGAATGTTAAAAATAGATTTAATGAAGTGAGAGCTCTAAGAAGTATTTTTTCGCTAGCCAATTAAAATCGTTTTTTCTGCGAGATTAATTATACATTAAGACTTTTCAAATCCAGTAATTTCACTAGATTCAAAGTACTTCAGTTTAACATTATTATAACATATTGCCGCCATGCAACAGTGTATAAGCACTGTTGTATTTCGGCTTGAAGCCAGTGAAATTACTGGGCATTATGAGACTTAACATCTTGTCACGAGCGTAGTTCAGTGTGATGCAGTGCTTTGTAATTCTAAGTTTTGTGTGGTGTTGCCTCTGTTTATGGGCAGGCGTGGCGCTTACTACGACGAGCGCCGTGCTCGTCTCGTCATTCAATCAAATAAAAAAAGGTCACGTTGCCGTGTGGAACCACGAAATATCACGCGCACCAGGGAGAAAATATCCATATCGACTAGAGTTAGAAAGAGAGAAATATGTTTTAGATAGCACAGAAAAAGTGTCGACAAAAATATCTCAATGCCTTATGTTAGCCTGCATGATAAAAAAACTTATCTCACCAACATAAACATTAACAATATAAATATTATTGTTATTATAGAAGCTTACAAGTAGGTAAGTACTCGGTCCGTTCCATCAGCGCTTATCGTCGGGCTATCAGCGGTACATTGTATCACATTTTCATAAGATATTCATTTAGCGAACGTTTTGCGCGATCCCTTCGCGGCTTGTTTCCATAATACGATCGTGTTTGACGGATAGGTATCATATAATTAATATATCTCAACTAAAAATTACAAAGAGGAAAGATTTGATTGTTTGTTTGCATTGAATTGGCTCTGAAACTACTGGACCGATTTGGAAAATTATTTCATCATTAGAATCCTACATTAACATGCTTTAAAATGAAAATAACAAGTTATTTCTCATAGAAAATTGAACAAAATACATTAAATTTCATTTAAAATATTTATTAATGAAGAATTCACAAATTTAAAATTACGAGCTTTACTTGAGGAGAAAGTTAGTTTGAACGTTTGTCGCTAGATGTCATTGCTTACTAAATTTTATATCCTCGGGGCTATGGTGTATCAGATACTTCAATGCATTAAGGAACCTAACTAAGACGGGTGAACGTATAGTGAAATTACTGGGCATTGTGAGACTTAACATCTTATGTCTCGGGGTGACGAGCGCAGTTCAGTGCCATGCAGTGCTTTGTAATTCAAAGTACTGTGTGGTGTTGCATCTGTTTATGGGCAGGCGTGGCGCTTACCATCTGGCGAAAGACTGTTCGTCTCGTCATCCAAGCTAATAAAAAAAACCCTCCAAATAGTTCCTGAGCCAGTAGTAGAAAGAGGGTACAAGTTACTAATCCTACAAGAAATTTTAAAACAATGCATATCAAATTAAGAAACTTGATCACTTTAAATTTTTAAATCTAAAATCAAAATATCGGTTAAACCAAGATGGATCTGGTTGTCAATTATCTATTTCAATTCAATTACCAGGGGTAACATTTACAGTTTGTTTCGTCTAGTCATTCAATCAAATATAAGAAAGGTACATTTATCCATGCCGTACTCTAAGTATCTATATTGTTTGTCTGTACACGGCAAAAATAATGTCTTTTTTTATGGCATAGGCCGGCAAACGAGCAAGTGGGTCACCTGATGGTGTGAGTGGTGTGTAAGTGATCTCCACCACGCATGTACGCCCACCACCAGAAGAGTCATGGGCGCGTTGCCGACCTTAAAGGAAAGGGATAATTATGGATTGGGAAGGGGAGGGGATTTGGGCTTCCGGTTATCTCACTCACCGTACGAAACGCAGCAGCAAGCCACTAATTTACGTCGGTTTTCTGTGAGATCCGGTCGAGCCAGCCCATTCATGCTGTAGACAAAACTGTCTACAGCGTGGCTCTACCACTCTTAAAATGTCGTCATGTTCTATCGCTTTGATGTGTTAAATTTAAGCGATTGTTGCCGATATAAGTGACGTATGTCTAGGCGGCAAGGTGCACGCGCTGGTCGCGGGCGGGCGGCTGCGAGCGTCGATAGCTGCGCCTTTGTTCCTTCTATATCGTGAGCCGGATCATGCTAAATTATTTATCCTTTTTCTCCCGGGACCCACGAGCCCCCGAGGTGTCTGCGATCGCTTTCCCGTCTCACAGGGACGGATTGTGTTTTGGGATTGTTTTTGTTTTGTAATTAAGAATGAAATTCTTATTTATTGTAAATTATATGAAGAACGTGCTTATTGAGGTTTGATTTATCATTAATAAATAAATAAGTAGTTTTATTGTACTGTTTATAAATTGATGTCTTTCATTTTGTATATCTTTTGATTAATGTTGATCGATAAAGTTTCACTATGTTTCCAAGTATTCTTAGCGTTTTATTTATTTTGCTTATAATGCATCTGGGACCTATTCCTTAAATACAAAGACTGTTTGTTATACCACTTTTTGTAGGTCAATAAGCGGTGCTAAATAATTATATTTGTTTTACGGCAGCTTACAAGAGATGTACCGCTCATAAAATTACTGATTTGTTTTCATTCTGTTTGATTTTATAGAATTTACGCCATGGGCAGAACAAATAAAATATATATGCAAACGAATAAATCCATACTTCGTCCCCCACTCATCACCTCCAAATCCGTCACAGCCTTCTATCACATTACCTGGATGGTACAAGAAATATTTTATCCAAGATTACGTGTGAAAAGGGCCGCAGATTGATCATGTGCGAGCGTGACGTTATCTGTCGCTGATGGGCCAGGCACGATCAGCGGGGAAATACACGCGCGGTTTTAAACACGCAGCGTTTATTACCTATAAAAAATCTGACGTGAGATTTCTTCTTCGATAGACAAATTGCTTGACATTAAACTTTGACTACTTTACTTGACTATTTATAAAGGGGAATGCCCATAAAATGCCTGGAAATGGACAGAAACTTCAAATAGTCATAAAATCTATTTAGATTAAAATAAGAATAATTGTATTATTCTCAAGTTTTACGCACTAGGGGGAAAGTATTATAATTATTATTATAGTATTTAATTTGATAGTCGTAAATGTACATGAATGTCGAATTTGACATTAGTAAATACAAATCGTATTTGACAGATAGTTTTTCTGTTCAAGTTATTCGTATGTACCAAACTTTTTGTTTCCGATTCGACGTCCGCTCCAATATAATACCTCATTGTTTTATCTATGAATTATGATTTATCCTTAACCTTATTTAAATGACCAATATTTGCACTTGTCAGATCCCAATTTCAACACGTAAAATATATTTTTGGCAAAATGTTTTTAACCAGTTTCCTCCAAGTTTTTGGATAAACATTTTAACTGTAATAGATTTACTTTGATTTTAACTACAAATTGGTGTATAATTCAATTTTGTTCATCTTAGGCATTTTTTTGTATGGGAGATGGGCATTCCCCTTTAGTAAATTTCCTCGCCCTTTTTCGTGACCCTATCGGAAACAAGCATGCAAATACCAATATATTTTTATCATAGGCATATGTGCCTACAGAGAATACAGCCAGCTTGAAAAAGAAAGAAAGAAATAAGTACGGTACCTATAGCGGTTGTACCGCTCTATGAATTTGAATTACAAGAATTACTTACCTTATAAACATTCTTAGATCTAAAGTTGTTTTTTTTTACAATGTCGCGTGTGTAAGCAAAGGAGAAGAAATATTTTTCCTGCGTGAGCAGATTTCCATACTGCTACACATTACCAAACAGAGATAAAGATATTTGGAATATTTAACGGAATTCTATAGTAGGCCAATAGGATTCTAGGCCTGACCATCTATGGCTAATCCTTTACTAAACCTACGCATGTAAATGCAGAGTTTAGCAAAGAAAAATGCAATTATGGCTTAGTTCTCTTTTTCCATAGTACTGAGTTAGTTTTACCGCCAAGCAACAGTGAGTAAGCACTGTTGTGTTTCGGTTTGAAGGACATTGAAGTCAGTGAAACTACTGGGCGTTATGAAACTTAACATCCTATGTCTCGGGGTGACGAGCGCAGTTCAGTGCCATGTAAATTGTAATTCAAAGTTTGTGTGGTGTTGCTTCTGTTTATGGGCACGCGTGGCGCTTAACATCAGGCGAGCGCCTTGCTCGTCTCATCATTCAATCAAATAAGAAAATTACCAAGAGTCCGGTTCACCTGGTTGATAGTGACCTGATATTTTTGTACCCGAGTGGATAGCGGCGCCTTGCTCGTTTCGTCATTCAATAAAAAAAAACTGAAGGAACGTAAAATGACTTATTCAGTGGAAAGCAAAGTCTTTCAGTTTACAATGTCGGTATCAGCGATGTAGATGGTAGTCGTTAGTTGGAACGAGCGCGGCCGAGTGCCCGCTAAATTGCGCGTGACGCGATAACAACTCGCCGGTGTATAGCGCCACCTTACAGACTGGGGAAGTTTTTAAAATCACTCAGCCGGGCATCGAATAGGCTGTTTGTGTAAGCATGGTATGGCGGTAACAAAGTGATAAGTATGCGCGCAGAGACAAGTGAAACAGCTGGTAGCGGGAATTGCACTGACTTTATTTGTCAAGCACGTCACACTACATTCATAGAAGGGGGGGGGGGGGATGCAACCCACCCACATAACATAAATATACATCACAAAGTTGTGCTACCAGCGTATGCTTGATCGCAAACAGACGCCAGATGAGATTATTAGGTGGTTAGGTAAAAGGTCTGTATTAAACGAGAGTCCGCTGAGGTAGAAACCACATTTTTTATAGCATAGGCCCGCAAACGAGCAAGTGGGTCACCTGATGGTAAGTGATCTACACCGCTCAAGTACGCGCACAATACCAAAAGAATCATGGGCGCGTTGGCGGCCTTAAAGGGATAATTAGGGATTGGGAAGAGGAGGGGAATTGGACCTCCGGATATTTCAGCATGCTACATCGTCGTTTACGTCGATTTTTTGTAAGACAGTAGTCGAGCCGGCCCATTCATACTATTGACAAAACTGCCTACAGGGTGGGTCTACCACTCTCATATTTTTAATTTTCTGCAGCCAAGAATCAGTGTCGAAACACTGCTGTATTTCGGTTAGAATATTATTGAAAATATACGATTAAGGTCTAAAATATATGACATTAACGCGAACGTGTTGCGTTGCCTTCATGAACTTGGCATTAAGTGATGGGTTGCGCACTTTTTATCAATATATTGGCATAAATAATTACATTTAATGTTGATTTCACAAATTAACCTAAAATTTGCACGTTGTGTGTTTTTGTGGTCATAGAGAATAAGACCTCAGATAAGATATCCTTCTATAGAGCTGTATCATTTCAGATTTTTCTATTTTTTAAAGTTAATTTCTATTGCTTTAGTTCAAACAAAAAACTATTAAGGGTTGAATTTTGGTATGATTACATATTCTGATTTCTGACTTCGAAAGCTAAATGTTATACCATTGACAAGGTGGTAGGTCCTTAGTAAAGCCTATTGGGTATTATGAGACATGATATGTCTCGGGGAAACGAGCGCAGTACAGTGCCATACAGTACTTTTTAAAATCTCTTTTCAATCGCTTTCCATCAGGCGAGCGATCGTCTAGTCATACAAGCAAATAAAAAAAGTATCTCAAGCTTTCAGAACACACCAATGTTGAAACATTTGGCCAACATTAATCAAACATTATCACACTCGAACGCGATTCATCGAAGAAAAAAATGCTCGTGAACAATTACTAGATAAAATGTGGTCGTAAAGCCAAAAGCGGAGGAAGGTAGGCGTCTTAGGTGTTTCATTCTGTGGCCAATTGACTGTGAGCGTGGATAAGAAGGCACTTTAGCTTTTAACACGCTTTTTGTGAATCTGTTTCGTTAAACTATGGTTGGGGATATTAGGCGGTATGTGGGAAGATTCAGTAATAATGTATACATGTAGAAAAGCCCGGCATCGTCAGGTATCAAATTCTAAGGTTGTAGTCACTTTACAAGGTGGTAGGTCCCTCGTATGCGATAGGCCGTCTGGGTTGGTACCACCGCTTTGTAACAACTTGGCGGCGGAAATAGACAACACTGCAATAATTGTTTTAGACAATTGTTCTGAAATGGGTAGAGAAACAAAATTATTTACGATAATACTCGTCATTGACCGCAGTATATTATTATATACTGCGGCCAATGACGAGTACCGTACGTACGTACGGTACGTATATTACATACCTAACATGACTTAATTATGTATCAATTACGCGGTGTTTTTTTACACCTTACGTACATACGTAGGAACTTTATGATCGCGGTACGAGTATTGGTCACTACTTACTATTCATTAATAGGAAGGTAAACCTAAATGATACAGTAAACAAAACCACAATTTTACACATGTTATGAATATTACAGAGAATAGTCCCTGGATTGGATATGGATGGGTATCCATATCTCAACAGACAACAGTGCTTACACACAACGGTGTTTAGGTTTGAAGTGCATTGAAGCCAGTGAAATTACTGGGCATTATGAGACTTAACATCATATGTCTCGGGATGACGAGCGCAGTTCAGTGCCATGCAGTGCTTTGTAATTCAAAGTTCTGTGTGGTGTTGCTTCTGTTTATAGGCAGGCGTGGCACTTACCATCAGGCGAGCGCCTTGCTCGGTTCGTCATTCAATCAAATAAATAAAAAAAGTCACTTTGGCGTGCCTAGAAAAAAGCTTATATCCGTAGTGTTTGTTATCACATAAGCAATTATCGCCAATTTGGAATCGAATCCTTGACTACAAGATCTTGAAACTCATCTAATATGACCAAAAAAATTCCACAAATCACAAACATTACATACAAAATCTTAAAAATACACCACAATACACACATATATCAAATATTCGTATCTACAGTTATCGCGCGGTGACAATCAGGGAAAGGGGGCGTCGGTGGGGGGGCTTGTAAGCCCCCTCTTGCAGCGCGCAGATAAGGGGCGAAAGTGAGAATGATCTGTCGAGTAGGGCTGTTTATAATGTGCTGTTTGTTTTGTGTACGTGATATGTACGAATTTGTAAAGAAATGTGAGATTCGTACGTGATTTGAACTAAATATGTGTAAGCGTTTGAGACAAACTATAAATAAATATACCTGTCCTGACCCCACACTAGGTTAACCTTTATCGTGGGTATCAGGAACTACGAGGGACTTGCGGTCCCATAACACCCAGACCCAAAACAATAATATTAAATATAACAAAATGGAATATATTTTTATAGCATATGCCGGCAAACGAGCAAGTGGGTCATCTGATGGTAAGTGTGCTCCACCGCCCATGTACGCCCACAATACCAGAAGAATCATGGGCGCGTTGCCGACCTTAAAGGAAAGGGATAATTAGGGATTGGGAAGGGGAGGTGGGATTGGGGCTCCGGATATCTCACTCACCGTGCGAAACGCAGCAGTAAACCGCTACTTTACGTCGATTTTCTGTGAGACAGTGGTAACGACCCGGTCGAGCAGGCCCATTTATGTTGTAGACAAAACTGTCTACAGCTTGGCTCTACCACTCATTATGATATATGAATACCGTAACGAATACTATAGGATCTGTTCAACAGTGTTCGAGTAAGATTTATCCACCAATTAACTTAAAATACAGCTGTTATTGAAAGTAACCTAGTAGTAGTAGATGTCTTTCTTTCTGCATATATGATATATTGTAGCTTTTGTATTTTCACGTATCATATTTTACTTCTTATGTACCATTTGGTAGTAGAAAAATCGGCGCTAGAATAAGCTCTTGTTACGCAATGTTACAAGTTAATATTACTTTTAAAATTGAATCTAAGACAACCAAATACAAAACGTGCTGCTGAAATTGGCCTCTTGATACGTAAAAAGTAGATGAATTGTAACACAGGACCTGAGAATAGTGTCAAAATATGAAGAAATTAAAGGAAGTTCTTTGATAGAGCACTCTTTTAATAACGTAAGCTAGAAAGTTGTTTGAAACCTGTGGACATTATTTCAAAACACGAGTAAATCTTAAAATCAATCTAAAAAAAAACAACTGATATTTATCCACAAATTGCTCTGTAACTTCTCTTTATCCATTGCCAAGGAACTTCAGACTCTACATTTCACGTGTAAGGTTGAATATCGCCTACATTGATACTCCAGCCTGTTGCTCTGCCGGATATTGCCCGCTCTATCACCTCCCAAGCGCCCTGTGCCGGGAATTACCCTGTAATTCGCCAAATTACCCACCAGTTCTTTGTGTAATTAAATACTTTTCTTTTGTGAATTTCGGCAGTTAATGTAGTCAGCTGTAGAATCGATTAAAGTGCAATAAGATTGTATGTTTTATTTTATATAAATCTACCATACTTTGGAAAATTTTACTAATTGGTGGATTAAGCGATTAATGTTATATTAAGAGTTGTATTTAAAAAAAAAGGATTTTTATATCGTGCACTTACTATGAACTAGTTTTGAAAAGATTAATACTTCTGGCCCGATCTTCTATAAAGAAACATCCTTCTGTAATGACGGTAGAGTAAAAAAAAAATCTAAGTAATGAGTAATATGTTAAGGATTGAATAAATATTTTGTTCATGAATGTATTCATAAAAAATGTCCTATTTCAGTTTAGTAGACGATGAGATTTGAAGTTAAAATTTCATAATAGCTCGTCAAAATAGATAGGATCTCGACCACAAAAGACGCCAATAGTTTGCAATTACAGCTCCTAAGCTAAACATATTTGAAATAGCACATTCTAAGCTTAATTCTGTAAGTAGTACAGCAGCATGATTGGGCCGGCTCGACCGGGTTGTTGCCAGTGACCAGAAAGTCGATGTGAAATTACAGCATGCTATTGCGTTTCGAACGGTTAGTGAGATATCCGGACCCTTCCAAATGGAAGGATGGGAAATCCCATTCCTCATTCCTTTCGTTAAACGTCGGCAACGCATTCACGATTCTCTAGTATTGTGGGCGTACATGGGCGGTAGGGATCACTTACCATGAGGTGACCTACATGCTCGGTTGTTGGTCATAGCTACAAAAATAATTTTACGTCCAAATAATATATAGTAGATACGGATATTTACTAATCTCGTAATAACTGTAATATTTCAACATTTTCTAATTTTGAACCAAAATTAACCAACAAGGAACTCCAAATAATGGCGTAATTTTATTACTCGTCCGTCTGTACTTATCGTTATCAGCAGCTCTCAGACGCCTTGATATTATCTTTTTAATTAATTTCCTGGACAAACAAAATGGCGGCAAAAATATCGCACTCCCGCAAACCCTTGTCAGTGTGACACACCTGGTAATTAACATAAACATATCTGAAAAGGCTTGTTTCCTGAATCAACACTGTAACATTTGTGAAGTGTTGTGAATTCCCTCAATTTTCCCATGACGGTACTAGGCTACCAGAAATTTTGAGAGATTAGTTATGTAGAAGAAATACGAGAGACAATCGTGGCCAGCACGGCATTGTAAGTGCTCTAAGATTTTTTATCTTCTCTACGTTACAGCACTCAGAGTAAAGATCTCCCACTCTTCTACAACGTATCGTGGTTAAATGCAGCTACAGGCTATTGTGGCTCAAATGCAACTAGAACATCTGGATTTATAGACTCAGAGATTATTAAGACTGTAATTGTGACCTTTGACAATTTCACTGGCCTCACGAATCTCAACATCAATTCTGCCAGTTCGTGTCCCTTTTTAAAAAACAGTAGTATCATCGAAATAGATTATTCATGCCTTAGACGAAATTGCCTAAAGCGCGGTTCTATCACGTAAAAAAATGCCATCATCCAAACTTTTAACACCATCCTTGTCACATGACACGTTGCCAGCATATTGATAATCATGTAGGAAGCGGTATCACTACTAAGGACGACCGATCAGAAAACGTTACAAAGGCATACGGGCGTACATTTCTTTGCAAGCTTCCTTATTCACCTGATAAAGAACGACAAGTGATGCAAATGATATGGGTTGTGAAGTTGCCCCGGAAATTTATTTTGTAATTGGTAATATTTTAAGTGATAGATTACACGTGTGTGAGATTCCGTCTGCATGGCACCATTAATTAATATTTCCAACTCCCTTCTATCTGATTAATTTCGTTGCGCGATAAAGACATTTGGACATTCCCAGAGACTCGCCGATCTTCACTGCTCGGTGTCGACAAAAATGCGTGCCACTGTTGACCCTGGTGCACAGGAGTTACAGTGCCGGGTGTGTGGGCGGGATATTCTCTACCACCACTTTGTCTTTTCTGTCGTCAAGCATAGTCAGTAGATTCTATTGTTTTGGTTTTAAGGATATTGAACTCTCCTCCAGCGAATAGCCGGCTGTGAAGCGAAAGGACGCGGGTTCGATCCTCGTGCTAAGTGTTTGTGTGATCCACAAATTTTTGTTTCGGGTCTAAGTGTTTCTCTTTAGAGGGCTTGACGTCTGGTAGGCGGTCGGTAGTAAAAACTACAATCCAAATCTTTCTGTAACACATCATAAAGGCCATGTTGGGCTAACCCCACTGCGAGTGGAACATGGACAGATAGAAGAAGAATTTCTTATTTATCTTTATATAGATTCAGAACACGCTTAGTCTTTGTGACAGCTTAGCTTAGTGTAGACATTAAAGTCGTCTTAGAATAGAATTTAACCAGACGACAGTTTGGGTCCGTTGAGATTTGAGAACTGTTATTACTAAGATGTGGTGGTTTGAGAAACTTAATATGTTTCATAGTTCTATTTTCCATGTCAGATTATTTATGAGGGTTTCGAATAGTTACAAGGTATTTAAGTGTATTATATTATAATGTATAAGTACAAAACTGAATTACTTACTTATGCTTTATGAAGCATAATGATCTAGATTTACATATACATATACATACGCAGTCACGCCTGTAATCCCAGAAGGGGTAGTCAGAGGTGTAACCAGTACATCCACATTTCGCCGAGCGTATTTCCGTCCCATGTATACCACCTTGTATACGAGGGATCTACCACCTTGTCATTTCATTCGTTAATTATAAATTCAGCGTAACACGTAGGAAAATTTTATTATTAAAAAACTAAAATGGTTGAGTAGACACGGATAACAAAAGAGCTTAACTCACTCTGTAACATTCATAATCTACACATTTAACTGTAACCCTTTTGAACACGAAAACAATTAAAAACCTCCAAAGGTCCTTCGAGCGCGATCTTTGTATGTAACTTTTTATGTGTGAGTGTGTGTGTTGGTGTGAGTACGGCAGGCGTCGCGCCCGATAAGGATGTATTAGCACATTCCGCCGGGGAGAGCCACTGTATTCCTTGTTATCCGGTACGTCAGGTTACACCCCTAGTGATGGACAATATATCGATACTTCTAAATAATCGAATTATTAATCGAAACCAAGACAATGTTTTAATTAAAGAAACTTGTATTAACGGGTTAGTGTTACAATTATTACAGAGATGCCTTGTTGGCACAGTTGTATTGCGTACGCGATACGACTGCTATGTTGAGGTCTGGGGTTCGATCCCCGGGGCCGGTATATTTTCTTTTTTTTTACGAGTACGGCAAAGTTACTACACTACACTTGATGGTAAGCGTAGTGCAGTCCAAAAATCATGCCGGCTTGTATAAATGCTTCCCTCTCCGAAGAGGGAAGAAAATTGGGTTTTTCTATCACGAAATGCTCAGTATTAGCCCAGAGTCTGAAAGTATCTTTGGTATGGCGATAGGCTCGCCTCCTATTACATCATGGGTCGGAAATACGCTCGGCGGAATATGGGTGTACTAGTTACCCCTCTGCCTACCCCTTCGGGGATTACAGGCGTATGTATGTATGCATGTATTTCAGATATATAAACTAGTTTATCTAAACAACAATGTTCAACTCCGCGTAGCTAATACACAGGTAATTGTGTTTGTAGCTTTTAAAACTGTAGTTGAATTTCGATAACATGCCATGTTTGAATGGCCTTAGTATTAGGTCTATAAATTAAAATAGGAACAAGTTTCTGAAATAATTGTAAGTAATAATATAATCTATAATTTGTTCGAATATTTTGTGGCCGTTTGTTAATTGATTTTGGGCCTATAAATTAAAATAGGAGCAAGTTTCTGATATAATTTTAAATAATAATATGATCTAAAATTTGTTCGAATATTTTGCGGCCTCTTGTTAATTGATTTTGGGCCTATAAATTAAAATAGGAGCAAGTTTCTGATATAATTTTAAATAATAATATGATCTAAAATTTGTTCGAATATTTTGCGGCCGCTTGTTAATTGATTGATAAAATTATATTCAACGACACATGTATCTTAAATGTCATGTCATGGAAAAAATCGGCATTTATTTTTTGTAGCTACATGTAATAAATTTACTATATTTATATGTACACGTGTTTTTAATAGCTTTTTGCTAATTTGCACGTGCCGTGAATAAAATATTTATACACTTATTTAAATATATCTGTTTTTTAGGCCGTTTAAATATTATGTGGATTTTTTTAAGAAAACTACTTTAGCGGCGTTGGGCACTATTTTTGGGATGAGTATAAAATGTTAAACTGGCGTCAGGACACGTGACCTGACCGAAAATTCGTAAGACGGAGGGAGAGTGGACCGTCGGCGCGGCATTTTTATGTAATATAAATTGTCATTTTTGTGTACGATTGCACAATAAATGAATATTGTATTTAACCACATAAATGATAGTATTTTTATACTCAAAATTATTTCTTAACCATTCCAAAAAATTCAAAAATGCACTGGGTCGGTACCACCGATATGTCTATTTCCAGTGAAATTACTGGGCATTATGAGACGAGCGCAGTTCAGTGCCATGCAGTGTTTTGTAATTCCAAGTTCTATGTGGTGTTGCTTCTGGGCAGGCGTCGCGTGCGACTTGCTTGTCTCGTCATTCAATTAAATAAAAAATACTTAATAAAGATTTTCATCGACAAGGCCACCGTCATGTCCCATCCCTATTTACAGAAGGGGTGGGACGCTTGGCGCTGTGCGATAGCGACGATAACATCTCCGTTTGCCGCTGCTGATAGCACAAGTAATAATCATTTTATTATCGCAACCACCTAGCTACGTTGCCGCCATTTATCATATATTTATGTAGTTTATACACTACTAGCTGTCCCTCGCGGTTTCACCTGCATGTCTGCCCTGCTATCATGGGTCACAGCGTAATATAGAAACCTTCCTCATGAATCACTCTATCTATTTCTGAAAACTGCATTAAATTCCGTTGAGTAGTTTAAATGATCTACGCGAACAGACAGCGGAAGCGACATCATTTATACTATTTAAAGATGTTCACTTTTCAGGATCAATTAGCTTTTTGAGGGTAATTTAAAATAAATACACTCAAATAAATAAATACACCCAACAGTCACATACATAGTCTGACTCCACAGTAAGATACGAGGCTTGTGTCTTGGGTATCAAGAGCTACGAGAAACTTTTTGTCTCACAACACCTCTCTTACCTAATTCTTCCCTCTCCGGGAAGAAGCATTTATACAGACCGGCATGATTCTGGTGACCATCGGTAAACTTATTGTTTGTCGGTGGTCGCTATTTTTTTTTGGGTCTGCACTACACCTACATCAGGTGTAGTGCAGTCACTTTGCCGTGCTACGAAAATAATATCCAGAACTTTCTATAATGTAATTCATTTGATGTCTTATCAAGCCACTGATATTACGCTGGAAACGATTAACCTTTTAATTTACATTTTATGAAGCATTATACAACGTATTAAAAAAATACATTTTACTCATTTCCGCGAGTCGTAATTCAATAAGGCTATAAGTAATATGTAGAGGAGGCCATTTGAGGTGGCATTCAGTCTATAGGCCGGTTATTATCAACTTTTGTGAGACTTGTCACACTTCATCGATAGTCATTGATCATCATCATCAACTCATCACTCAACATAAACAGGATGTCTACTGCTGAACATAGGCCTCCTCTAAAGATTTCCAGACCGACCTGTTGGAAGGACATAGCCCAGCGGATTAGCAAGCTGAAGTGGCAGTAGGTAGGCCACATAGCTCGATAGTCATTGATATTAAATAATAATAAATACACCCAACAGTCACACACATAATCCTGACCCCACAGTAAGATACGAGTCTTGTGTCGTGGGTATCAGGAACTATAAGAGACTTTCGGTCTCACAACACCCAACCCTAAATGATATCAGCATTATTATTCTTGCTCACACACTTCACTTATGTTATAGAGATGTGATCGATCTTATCGATCGTAATAAACGAATAATTAAAATTATCGTGAAATTTGTTTTTTGATAGCATCCAGTACATATATACTTACTGTCAGGTGTATGTTTAAATACGTTTACTCAGGGGTGGTGGAACAGGCGCTTATTGCACATATTATCTTGATAAATACAAAATAATAATTAGTTTAACAAGTACTAAAATATGTTTATCAAATGAGACAAATCTTTGGTATTTTGAACTCATTAACAGTTGGAATTTCCGTAGGAATAGAAAAATCCGCAGTTATTGATCGAAACGAATATACAACAGCGAGAAAGCGAGAAAAGATCTTTACGATGCATATTTTATTTACCGTTTTCATATCATACAAAGTACAAACAAAGTGACCGACAAAAATGATTCCCGCACGGCTTAGCGGGGGTTTCGGGTGGTAGGAGCTAGGGGGGGGAGGGGTGACCTTATCTCGAACTCGCAGATTGAATATATTTCATGTGAGAGCTCGTGCGAGATCGGGGAGTTCTTGAGATTTTAAACAAGTGTTTCCCTAGATTACGTTTTGTTGTATTTTCTTTGTAGATATTGGATCATTGATGGATTGTGGATCCATATCCACACTGAATGAAATATACGGAGGCCCAAAGCCCCTCCTCTTCCCAATCCTTAAATTATTCATATCCGTTAAGGTGGACAGACGACCTGATAAAGGTCGCAGGAAGTCGCTGGATGCAAACCGCTTCCAACAGGTCGGTCTGGGAATTTTTTGGAGGAGGCCTATGTTCAGCAGTGGACGTCCTGTGGTTGATGATGATGATGTTAAGGTCACCATCGCGTCCACATTTATTTTGGTATTGCGAGCGTTCATGAGCGGTGGAGATCACTTACCATCAGGTGTAGTCAGTCATTGCCTTGGATAAAAAAAACTCAAAATTTAATAGCATATTCGCACTAATTCGTTAAAATCGAAGATTGCCGAGGTGTATAACCGTAGTACTTTACTAATTTATGAAATAATTAACATTTTCAATTCCCACAAACATGCACCGAACGAGGTTAATTTAACTAAAACACATCTAATTAAAACGTAAGAACGGTGTACTCAATTAAAGGCTTATCAACAGCGCGCAGTTGGTTCGATGCCGGCGCGGTATCATTTACTGATAGCTATTCAAAGCAGCTCTACTTGCGATAACGTAAAAATGTGCTAATTATTAGAAGATAAAATTGTACGTTCAACATGTGTTGACTATTTGAAATTAACTTTATTCGAGTAATCGAGTTAAATATAGACTCGATGTTCCTGTGATAGTCTTCAAAAATACCAACAAGGCATGACGTTTAAAATAATTATGTTGTACTTGTGTACTTACACACAGCGATAGCTCAGCGGGGAGTGGTATGGACTGTCGAGACGAAAGTCGCAGGTTCGAAACCAGCCCCAAGAGCATACACCACTGACTTTTCTAAGTTACGTGTATATTAATTGTTAATTATCGCTTGCTTTAACGGTGAAGGAAACATCGTGAACAAAACCTGCATACCAGAGAACTCGATAAGATTTTTCGAAGGTATGTGATGTCTGCCAAGCCGCATTAGGCCAGCGTGGTGGAATAAGGCCTAATCAGGCATTCAATAGAGGAGGCCCGTGCCCAGCAGTGGGACGTATATAATACAGGGCTAGTTAAAAAAAACTTGTGTACTTATTGTTTTAAAATTATTACACAATCATGCAAAACATTTTACTCTTCTCTCTTGTTCATCATACTCTACTCTTCTCTGCCCACCCCTTCGGAGATTACAGGCGTGAGTTTGAGGCGTGAATTTAAATTAATTCAATATGTACAAGGTGGTAGGTCCCTTGTATGCGAGGGGCCGTCTAGGATGGTACCATCGCTTTATCTATTTCCGCCGCCAAGCTACAGTGTGTATTCTATTCTTCCCTATGCGGAGTGTGAAGAATCATTAATACAGGCCGGCATGATTCTGGTAGCCACCGATAACATTATTTGTCGATGGTTGCTGGTGTTTCAGACTTCACTGCGTTTACCAACACAGGTAGTGCAGTCACTTTGCCGTGCTTTCAACGTGTACATTTCAGTGTATAAAAACACTACCCCTTTAAAAGTTCAATAAAGTTGGTATCGGGTTATATCTGGACGCCGTTCTATTCTGGCCTGCATGGGGATATGGGCAACGGATATAGGGTTGGCGAATTCAAATTCATTTATTATCATGTAGGCACTCGTGCTCTTATGACATGTAAATACAATAAATTATTACAAGGTAATTAGTTTTAAATTATAAAATATGTATATAAATACTTCTTCTGTCTGTCAACTGAACTCCTAAACGACTTTCCCCTTCCCTTGTGCGCGCTTCGAGATCGAAGGAAGAAAAGACCTTAGATACTATTATAAATATAACACCAGAGTTTTTTTCGGCTCGTTATTAGGTTACACATAGTTGCGTGTTGAGTTCATTATTTTTAGATTCACATACGTGTCTAATTAAATACATGTTATGACTGAAAATAAATAGTTAATTTATTAATGTTCGTTTTATTGGTTGTGGTTGAAAAAAAATGTTTCTGGAAGAATTACAATTTGACTCACAAAATATAACCGAAAAATTAAAAAGTAATATGTGCCATTATGCATGGTGAATTATTAAAAAAATAACAAAAAACGTGTGATGACGTCACATATACGGTATTCACTCAAATGTATTATTGTAAATATTTTGCAGTTACGTTTGCCTGCATCGTTGTAATATAATTCATGTTTATTAGTAATACATTTAATTACTTTAAATAAACAAAAATAATATCCCATATTTAATAAAAGAAATTACAAAAGCACCAGTGCCACCCCTATGACTGGGTAGATTGGTGAAAAACGTGAAAAGTGACCGAGATAAGGCGAGTTTTGGCGGCGCGGCCGGCACGATAGCGACGCCTCGGGCCCGCACGGTCTTGTTTCATAGTTCATACCCACAACCGGGGCCTTATTCTCTATCACCGTGTATATGCTGGTGGGAGGATACTTGTATCCGACCGGATAGCGACCACCGTACACTGGTGCTAAAACCTGCCATAGTGGCCCACCTTGTGTGGGTTGCGTTCCAGGATCAGCCAATGTATATCCGTTTCTCCCCATGGGGCTTGTCCCCTGATCCTAACCCTTTTCCCATCCCTTTTTCCTTCCCCTCGCCCTTGGCCCTATGGCAGGCCGGCATGATCTTGCCGACCTACGATGGACACACTGTTTATCGTTGGTCGACATTATTCTTGGATTGCGCTACACTTACCATCAGGTGTAGCGTAGTCACTTTGCCGAGCAAGGATAAAAAAAAACCATAACGTACCTACGTTACATAATGATTTCTTACGTTTACGCGAATGTTACATATGGAAATAAAACTAATTTAAAGGGATTTATCGCGGTTTTTTTATTTTAATTTTGGTCCCGACGTTTCGAATTACCTTTAAGGTCGGCAACGCGTCCATGATTCTTCTGGTATTATTAGCGTACATAGGTGATGGAGATCACTTACTACAAGGTGACCGGTACTAAAGTTTATACGGTCATGGAAAATAAGCACCGTGATTTCGCGTTTATAACGCGCCCGCGTTACGATTCTGTGCAGTCGTACAGAATAAGGCGCTTGCACTGCATGCGTTTCGCTATTTATCTTTGCGTAGTTTATCTACCCGTATCTACAATAATATTTTAATGTAGTCCGGGTTTATAACATAACATAAACTCATGCACTTTTTTTTTATTTGATTGAATGACGAGACGAGCAAGGCGCTCGCCTAATGGTAAGCGCCACACCTGCCCATAAACAGAAGCAACACCACACAGAACTTTTAATTACAAAGCACTGCATGACACTGGACTGCGCTCGTCACCGCGAGACATAAGATGTTAGTCTCATAATGCCCAGTAATCTCACTGGCTTCAATGTCCTTCAAACCGAAACACAACAGTGCTTACACTGAGTCACAAAGATTTTGTGACTCGTAAACATATTGATTGTAATACTAAAATTTAAATAATTTAATTTTTAATTCCATCAATAATAATTAATCAGCAGTTGATTTAATAAGCCTGTACTAGGCATTTCCTAGGGGCAGGCTCCAATCAGAACATGCGACTGAGCGTGTGTTAAAGTCGCCTTAGATTCCGCCGATAAACGTTATTTTGCATAATACTGCAGATTTTTTCAACTACTCACAAGTATAAAGGCTTCGGTATACGCTAATGTCGTTATTGTTTAGTATAATATACGAGATGAGGGCGTTTTTGAAATGATAACTTCTTATAAGAGGGTAAACCGCTGTGTAACGTAACGCGTAACGGCGCCACTCTGTCTGGGTTCCCTTACTCTCACGTATACGGTAGCAGAAGGCAGGCTCCTCCTCTCTCATTTTAACCCACATTAGTTTAAGTTATCACTTCTGTCGAGCATCCTGAGACGCACACGTTTTTTTTTAAACAACTAGCTGTCCCTCGCGGTTTCACCTGCATGTTACTGCCATGCTCCCATGGGTCATAGCGTGATATACCTTCCTCATGAATCATTCTATCTATTGCTGAAAACTGCAATAAAATCCATTGAATAGTTCAAAAGATCTAAGCGAACAGACAGCGGAAGTGACTTCATTTTACACTATGTAACAAAGAAAGAAATCTGGTTTTAACCTAAATCAAAACAAGAACGGTTTTTCAATAAAGTGAAATTATGTTACACTAAAAATATTAATTTTCTTCAACCAGCACCCACACCAATCTTCTTTGGATATAAATTTGCTCCATCCTCTTTCGTCTAAAATATTATGATAAATATTCGAATAAAAGTTTTTTTATTTCTAGTAAGCCGAAACTTCTGCTCCTTCGACAAATAATTTAGAAAAAATTATAGATTTAATGATTTCTTACGTTTACGCGAATGTTACACATTGAAGTAAAATAATTTTATCGCGGTTTTAATTTTAGTTTTAAATTTTTTAAGGTTTTTAATATTAATCGGTTTATAATTTTTTAATTTTAATTTTTAAAGATATTCACGCAGACAAAGCCGCAACATAAGCTAGTGAAAAAATATATCTTCGTACTTTAATTACAATAATCATAGTTTAAACACCGTAGGGCATTCCTTCCCACAATTTGGTAGTGAGGTTGGGCGGTTATTAATTAGTTAATATGATTTTATATTTAGATAATAAGTTTATTTATGGCGTGCTTTAATGGTGTAGATAATACTGTTGTTGTTAATTTGATTGACGTGATGTATTGTCAGTATGCGCTATTTGTTGGTTAGAGTTTTTTGAGACTTGATGAAACAAAAATCCGTTACGACAAAGACAAACCTATTCATAAATAGTATTCAGTCTGCGAGAGGACGAGATAGATTACAAGTATGCTATGATCTTTATGGCTGCGTACAACGAAGCCTTCGGAAAATGTGTCATAAACAACGTGGTGTATTATTCTCGTGTTTTATTTTTTTGCATTTGCGTAGTAAAGTTCGTTGGTCAATGAATTTATTTTAATAATTCTGAAGTTTCACTTCTGCCGTGTGTGAATTGCACACACACACATACTTTTTTTATAGCATAGATCGGCAAACGAGGAAGGCACCACCGCCCATGTACGCCCACAATACTAAAAGAATCCGTCATCGCTTCAGCTTGTCGCTTATACCACATTATTAGGTCAATTGCAGGTCATGACCCACCATAATGATTGTAATGTTATTATAATGTAATTTAATTTAGTTTTTTTTTTGTTTTTTTGCAGGTAAGTAGGTCGTTTCGAGTGATTGTACTCAGGAAGTAAATGTAAGTTTTACGGTAAATATCTATACGCGAAGAGATAAGCAATATGCGCGGACCGAGGAGTGTGAGATTTGGCATACTTAAAGCTTACATGGAGGTAAAGTGCAGAATGCTATTTATATACAATTATATTTAAAAATATATATTAAAATAAAACATTCATTGTTTACGCTCACACGCTGGTGGTAGGATATCCATATCCACCCGGATAGCGATCACCGTACATATGGTGTTAAAACCTGTATAGTGACCCACACACCTCATGCGGATCGCAATTCAAGATCAGCCAGTGTATATCCTGTATTTATAATTCAAAGTTCTGTGTTGTGTTGCTTCTGTTTATAGGCAGGCGCTTACCATCAAGCGAGCGTCTTGCTCGAACAAAATGTGATGAATGCGATACTACTCTTAGATACCAAATCCCAGCAGTGGGTTATACACACTTGTACGTGAACACGAGATTGGGAAGGGGGTAAAGAAGGGAGGTGAAGGGGACATGAGCGAAAGTTCACGTCCGCATTTATCTCATCGGTTTGACGGATTCGTTCCGAATGCGCCACGTATCCATATCTACGCAGATCAATGGGCGGGTGCAGAGACCACCGGAGTATAATAAATAGCTTTCATAAGTGATAGAGCCATGGCATAGAGAGTTTTAAATAAATACACCCATACACACATAGTCCTGACCCTAGTAAGATACGAGTCTTGTGACGTGGCTATCAGGAACTACGAGAGACTTTCGGTCTCACAACACCCAAACCCCTAAAGGCCTCCGACTTGGTTTAACGACTGTTAGTCAATAACAGCCGGAATAGACTTTTAATGTGAAAAATTACTAAGCGGTTACCCAACCAGAGATTGACCGCGCCAAGGATTGCTTAGCTCGCTAATCTTTTACTGATTAGCGAATGCAACGAGCTATGAGTGCTTGAATAAATATTTAAGTAATTTTGAATTAGGAACTAAATAAACGCTAAACAAATATTTTTCCCGGGATGGTAATGGTTTTTTTACACAGTGTTAGAGACAAATAGATTCTTAGTACATTACAAGAAGTGAAATTGAGTCAGAAGAGGAATAAGTGATAAATTTTTTTTTTTCTACTTCAATGCACACTATTCAACAATACAAAAAAACCTCTGTCCGTCAGTAATCTGCGCGACCAAGATCCTGTCGGCTGGTTGCCGATAAGGCGGGCTATTTAATCACAGATAGCATCTGGGCGGGCGGGTGTTATCGGCCCGCCCGCCCGTCTTATCGCGCCCTTTATATTTTCTTATCCGGCCCAGTCTGTTTCAAGGGCGCGCAGTTTGATAAAATGTTACATTATTCGGCCGTTGAACTTATAAAAATGAGTGCTTGAGAGTTGGTATGTATTTTTTTTATCCTGGCACGACAAATTGACCATAATGGGTGTAGTCACACTACGAGGTGGTATGTCCCTCGTATGCGAGATGCCATCTGGGTTGGTACCACCGCGCCGTCTATTTCTGCCGACAAGCAACTGTGTGTAAGCGCTGTTGTGTTTCGGTTTGAAGGACATTGAAGCCAGTGAAATTACTGGGCATTATGAGACTTTACATCTTATGTCTTGGGGTGACGAGCGCAGTTCAGTGCCATGCAGTGCTTTGTAACTCAAAGTTCTGTGTGGTGTTGCATCTGTTTATGGGCAGGCGTGGCGCTTACCATTAGGCGAGCGCCTTGCTCATCTCGTCATTCACTCAAATAAAAAAAACACATGTTACAGAAAGCATTGGCTTGTAGTTTCCTTGGCCTTCCTGACGTCAACCCCTTTGGAAAACCTTAATTAAGCTTCGAGTAATATATTTATATTAGGGGGTGTAGCCACCCCAGTCGTTTTATCTCTTGCGTGAGTATCTTATCGTGCTTTTGACGTTTATAATAACAATGTTTGGAATTATAAGCCGAATAGGTTCTTGGAAATGTTTACTGAATTGGTGGTTGTTGACTAAATGTTTACACGGTGGTTTCAAAACTTGAGAGAACGAAATGAAGAGAAGATGGCGTTATAAATACCTGTTACACACTGAAATTGGATTATGTAATCAAATACCGTTTGTTCATTTTTTGATTGGCATATTGTTGCTCTCAGTTATGCCGGTAAAATTTAGTTGCATATTAGTAGTTGTTAATAATTATTGTTTTCCTAAAGAAAATGGATTATGTAATCAAAGAATATCGTTTGATAATTTTTTGATTGGTTTATTGCTGCCCTCAGTTATGCCAATAAATATTAATTGCATATTAGTAATTGTATAGAATTCAATTTTGCCCTAAATATATCAATTAAGATTTGTTCTATACTTAGTAACGGAGAATTAAGTGGTTTTTAATAATCGAACTCAAACAATGACTTATTGACAATCAAAGTAAATTGTCGCCTCTTCATGCACCAATAGTGTATTTAATTTCCCAAAATCTATTATCGAAAGAATTATAAAAATCGAGTCGTTGTCAAATGACGGAAAAAGGATGCACGACACGTCAATGCAAGGAGTAAAACTTTATAACCTCCCTCTTTTTGTCGGCGGTTAACAAACTCCATTCCAAATTCACAATATAATAACTTAATTTTAAAGGCAATATCGGTATAATAATAAATAATACGTCGGTATCTGCGCGGGGGCGGTCGGGGCGGGCGGGAGCTCTATCTCCGCCCGCCCTGCACTTTATCAGCGGCGCACAACTTCGCCCAGATGCTTATCGTATCTTTTCATTTGACTTTGATGTATGCGCGTGTAAGACCAGCGTCACGTGACCCCCGCTATGTTTTCATGTATTTTGCTGTGTGTAACATTTTGTAATGTATGTTAAGATTATGAAGCGCGTGTGGTTAGTCGCTATAATGATTTTCAACTTTAAATAAGAGGTTCTTGTCTCGTCTATATTTTGTATTTTTTTTACCCCCATAAAAAGAAGGTGCGTTGGACCCTTTTGTTTGTGGGTGGTATTTCTGTAATATTGTAGAGCCACCGATTTTAATGCGGATTTTTAGGTATTTAGATATGATATGTTTTTTTAATTGCCTCAATGGCACCATTGTATTGCGTGCGTGGTATGACTGCTAAGGTCTCGGGTTTGCTACCCGGGTTGGGTAAAAATTATATTGGGTTTTTCTTTATTAGGTTTTACCCGGTATGGCGAATGACTCGCCCTCTATATCATCATTGTACGGAAATAAATTGGCATAATGTGAGTGTACTAGTTACACCTTTAGTATCTATGCACTTATAATAGTTTGAGTTTGAGCCAGTTTGAGCAATGAAGTGCGTTATTTACACCGCGGTATCACCATAAGATACGCTAGCAGATCCAGTTTTATAGCTCTGGAACGGACAAACAGACAGATAGCGTGAAGTTCGAACAACAACTCATGGCAAATATCTCGCCATTGCATATAGAGGAATGGTTTTAATAAAATTACGCAAACATTTTGAATGATAGAGCCACGCTGTAGACAAGTTTGACGATGGTCTAATATTTTGTTTTGTGGTGCCTGTCAAACTCAAATAGTTACATATGCGAATCCCGAAACGCGAATAAGGTGGTTTCCTATGTTGAATATTATACATTGTTTTATATGCAACAGAAAATAATACGAAAAAGAAACCCTTTTGTTGAAACACTATCTAAATTGGCTCAAAGATGAGCCCGCAATTATGATTTTAAATATTTGTATGAGCGGCGGTGATCACTTATCATCACGTGACTCGCTTACTCTGTTGCTCTCATAAAAAAATGTTTTTTTTTCGTAAAATTATTATTTGCTGGTGATGGAATATTCATATCCGCCCGGATAACGACCACCGTACACATAGCGTTAAAACCGCCATAGTGACCCCACATACCTTGTGTAGATCGCGTTCCAGGATCAGCCAGTGTATATCCGGTTCTCCCGAGGGGCTTGCAACATGACTGCGATGGTTGATTGGGGCGGGTATAGGGGTACATCCTTGTATCCCTGTGCCTGCATCAATAATCCGACTATCCTGTCGCAGGGCCGTTGATTTGATACTTCTGTCTCCGACGAGGGAAGAAGCATTTATACAGGCGGGCATGACTCTGGTGACCACAGATAAACTCATTATTTGTTGGTGGTCACAGGTTTTTCGATAGCACTTCGCTTATCAGGTGTAGTGCAGTTATGTTGCCGAGCTCGTTAAAAAAAAAACATTCAGACTAATAAGACTTAGGAAAATTTAAGAAAAGAGCCTACTCTGTCCTCAAAGGCAGGCAATGACCCATCAATTCCTCTGGTATCGATGTCGATGGCGGCGGTGATCACTTCAGGTGTATTTTTTCGTTACATTATACGAACGACACATACGGATATCGAGTTATAATATGAGATATTATTCTTACATTACAATGCAATTGTTTCTACACAGTTTACGGTTCAAAGTTGCCCTGCTAGACTGGTGATTTTCCAATTTGAAACATAATTAAATTATAGTAGAATCAAACCCATTGTAAAAGGAAGAGAATACAACAAAATTGATAGGAAAAATAAATTAACGGCGATCTGAGGTCGGGAAGTGGGAAGGGGGGGGCTTTTAAGGGTAAAAAACGGTTTATCTCGATTTCCGGAAAAACTACAAGTCCTATGGAAAAAAGTTAAATCGCAAAGTTGTAGGTAATAAAAAGATCTATAACTTTTGTATACACACTTTCTTCACATAACCTCAAAATATATGTGAAAAATTCAAATAACCAAGTTTTTTGTTTTTATTTTTATCTATTATAATAAATCATATTTTTTCACGAAATTTGGTGAAAACTTACCTTTTTGTATCCCAAATACACTGTAATTTTTTTGATTTAAAATATTTATTTTTGCACCTTATTTTGACTTAATATCGAAAAAGCAGCCTAATTTTCAAACGAAAATTCTCACGTCAAAATATGAGCTTTTTTAAAAAAGTTTGTTGGTTTCTTGTTCATTGAATTCTCTACTTTCTGATGGTGTAAAAAAATATATACATTACTATGGTAAATGTGCTCAGAAAATGCAAAGAAACGAACTACTAAATAACAGGTAGTAAGGCCCAGACCCACCTAGCCCCTTCCCCACTTCTTTATGATGGGCTAAAATTTTCCGTAGATCACTCAGGTATATAAGTTATATTAAAATAACAATAAAGAGGCATCTACGCATATAATTTAAAGAAGATTCTACAACTTACTCAAAATATTGTAGATATGTCTTATTAAATATTAACTTATAACTTTACATTTTCTGAGCACATTTACCATAGTAATGTATATATTTTTTTACACCATCAGAAAGTAGAGAATTCAATGAACAAGAAGCCAACAGACTTTTTTAAAAAAGCTCATATTTTGACGTGAGAATTTTCGTTTGAAAATTAGGCTGCTTTTTCGATATTAAGTCAAAATAAGGTGCAAAAATAAATATTTTAAATCAAAAAAATTACAGTGTATTTGAGATACAAAAAGGTAAGTTTTCACCAAATTTCGTGAAAAAAAATTATTTATTATAATAGATAAAAATAAAAACAAAAAACTTGGTTATTTGAATTTTTCACATATATTTTGAGGTTATGTGAAGAAAGTGTGTATACAAAAGTTGTAGATCTTTTTATTACCTACAACTTTGCGATTTAACTTTTTTCCATAGGACTTGTAGTTTTTCCGGAAATCGAGATAAACCGTTTTTTACCCTTAAAAGCCCCCCCCTTCCCACTTCCCGACCTCAGATCGCCGTTAATTTATTTTTCCTATCAATTTTGTTGTATTCTCTTCCTTTTACAATGGGTTTGATTCTACTATAAATTTGTTTCTATTTTTACCATTTTCAACCGGATAATCACCCGTCTATGCATTGCCATTAAAAATCAATATAACAATACTTGAACTGCGCAGTGACACACGAGCGTGTAGGTCAACAAGCTTAGTACAATAAAAATTAATTACTTGCCAGCGCGTATCAGCCGGTTTCCTGTTGATCCGGCCTGCCGATACCAACGACGTTAATTATTATTATCGTAGACCAATTATTTATAAGCACAGTTATCGCGACGCCATTGTTTTGTTAAGCTTGCGGTCGGTGATGTATCGGTAGATGAGCGTTGGGACTGCGACTGGCTGAGGAAACATGTATTAAACATATTAAACTCCTATTATACCGTTCAAAATCGGATATTTTTTGCTTGTATAGCTGCTTTTTGTTCGTTTAGTAATCGTTTTCATATACATACGTATACCGGTTACCGTATCTTTATTATTTACATTTGTTGGTTATCTTATAACTTTTGAACGGCTTCACCGATTAAATTTATATTCACACAATATTATGTTGTTATTTATTTTGTCGAAACGATTATTCATAAATATATAAAATCACACTTTTATGTGGATCACGTTCCAGGATCAGTCATTATATATCCAGTTCTCCGGAGGGGCATGCGACACGACTTGATGGTTGGGGCGGGTATAGGGGTACATCCTTGTGTTACTGTGCCTGCATCGGTCACCTGCCTATCCTGTCGCAGGCCCCTCAATTTGCTTCTTCCCTCTCCAAAGAGGCCGACATGACTCTGGTGATCACCGATAAACTCATTGCGAGCAACGAGCAAGTGGGTCACCAGATGGTAAGTGATCTCCACCGCCCATGTACGCCCACAATACCAGAAGAATTATGGACGCGTTGCCGACCTTAAGGGAAAGGGATAATTAGGGATTGGGAAGGGGAGGCGGTTTGGGCTTCCGGATATCTCACTCACCGTACGAAACGCAGCAGCAAGCCGCTACTTTACGTCGCTTTTCTGTGGGAAACATTTCTTTTGGTGCGGGAATTGAACCTACGACCTTTCGCTTCGCAGCTGGCTACTCGCCCGCTGCGCCACGGAGGCTGTCAAGAAAATGGGTTTTATTTTAAATAATAGAAGCGAGAATATAAAAAAATCTCATTTCATCATCACAAAAAATATGAGTTTTTTTATATTCTCGCTTCTAAGGCGAAAAAAATCTTAACTAAATAATGCAATAGCCGTTTTAAACCTATACTTAATAATGTTTTACATTAAGTTATTTCATTATTTACTCAATTTCATAATTAATATGGGAATATTAAAAGCTGTTATATGACTTTAGTTTATTGTTTGATTCTGGGTCAAATGCAGAAATATGACAAATTCAAACACTAATAACAATTTAAATTATACAATAACCTATATGGAACATTAACAAAACTGCCTACGATTCGTTCCGTATAATATTATAACAAAATTACAGTTTTTACTGTAAACTGATTAAAATGGAAGCCTGTTAACTTCACGTGAGTTGCATTTTTACAATCAAATTATAAATCTGAGGCACGCGACGCATTTGATGTTTTCACTGCCCGTGTGTGACAAATATAAATGCATTTAGTAGGAATTTATAGAAGGCCGGTGAACGCGCAAGTAGGTCACCTGATGGTAAGTGATCACCACAACACATGAACACTCACAACTCTGCATAAATAGGAATAATAAGAAAATAAAACCACGACTTTGAGTTAATTTCTTGTATATTGCAAACAATATTGACAGCCTCCGTGGGGCAGCGGGTGAGAACCCGAGGCCGCGTGTTCGATCCCCGCACCAACACAAACATTTATGTAATCCATAAATATTTGTCTCGGGGTCTGGGTATTGTGAGACCGAAAAGTCTCTCGTAGTTCCTGATAATGATACAACACAAGGGCGGTGTCAACGACTATGTGTGTGACAGTTTGATAAAAAAGAACATTGTACACCGTAACAAGTCTTTGAAATCTATAGAAAAAACTTCGACTTAAATCGTTTTGTACGAAAATGAGTTCGCTAAGTCTGAACTAACAATGCGGTGACTCGATCGCCCCGTGAGTTCGACTCACAATGACATCAGATCACAAAATATTTGTTTTTAGATATAGAGTAATTATTATTTTTACTGACGAGTACCATTTAAAATATTTGTGGTTATTTATGGTAGCTCTTAAAAAAAATTACTACGTGAAATGGAACATTCTTACGTTAACTTTAGAAAGTTGACTTTGGATGGAAGACTACTGGATAACTTAAGTTGGGTCTATAAATTTCAGTCTTAATTACCTCTCTAATATTTGCCATTTTTTCCCCGTCTCCCTCTCATACACACTCTCACCGTTCCTTCTTACGCTGCATTCTCATTACAATCCGGTTCTCCCCAGGGGGCTTGCCCCCTGATCCTAACCCCTTTCCCATCCCTTCCCCCTTGATCCTTTGGCAGGCCGGCATAATCTTGCCGACCTACGATGGACACATTGTTTATCGTTGGTCGATACTATTCTTGGATTGCGCTACACTTACCATCAGGTGTAGCGTAGTCACTTTGCCGAGCCAGGATAAAAAAACAATATTTTTTCAATTAAAATGATGCGTTTTGAACATAACAGACATAAACCTGTACATGAACATGTAAATGGTAGTGATATATTATAAATATGTATTTATCCTTTTCATTAGATTACATTAAACTGCGGTCAACTGCATTGTGTTAAACATTGTCTACATTTATATCTGTTTAAATTTCCTTGTTATTGATTTTGAATAATGTTCCAGGAAAGTCGGCTACGACGATAAGTTTGCTAATTATAATATACACTGACCTACCTAAAGCAATGTTGACTGACCGTTGAAAATCCATGACATCTTTACATAGTAGAAACCTGTTTCAATCACTGATTAGTAACATTTGTAGGTGAAAATGTATTGCATATAAAATCTGTTCGCCAATTGGCACATTCTATCGTAATTCGCATGCACTATACGACACAAATTACGCTCAAGGTTGTAAAAGAGAATTTCGATAAGGCCGTGCCCATTCGAACATTTACAAAAGATGTCTAATCACTGAGCTATACAACAAAAGATACATTAAATTGGCATTTTCCGCCCATCAATTGTACGGGGCAGCGTTTTAACAAAATAAATTGCCCATAAAAATGTTAATACAGTAATGCAACTGCACATTTCTTGTGTATATGTGTAATTTGCCCGCGCTGAAAACTAAAAATACGTTAAACTGTGTACGAATTGAGTTGCAAGCGGTAGCGGGTATGGAAGAATATATAAATGGTTTTTGTTTAGTTCATTGTTAATACATTTATTTTTTTGGAAGAAGGGGCAAACGAGCAAGATGGTCTCCTGATTGTATGTCCCTTTTTGGAATTGATATTATGTTATAAGTTACGCCGTAGATTGGCTGGTTTAACAAATTACGAAACTTCGTTTGTGTAGTCTTTGACTACGTATTAGTTTGATGTGAAATCATAATCCAATAAGTCTACATACAGGCCCAATACGGTTTAGAGAACTTCACATTAAGGAATGATGTTTTTCTTCACTATTAAAGTATGTGATAGATAAATATATCTATCGATCGATGGATCGATGGATGGCGGATCGATGGCGATCGATGGATAATATATCGATAAATAGATTACAATGATATTTTATAAATTTAATTATAATGCTATAAACCTGGTAACCTTATTGAAGTTGTTATATTTATCAACAATGTATCAAGTGTCATGTTCATCTCGAAGCCACAATTCAAATACGCTGGTTCTTATAACTTGCACTCGACATTGTCCAGTCCAATGCAGTATTCTCGAAAAAGGCCGTTAAGGAAATGGGACATGTAAATGAAGGTATTGACTGGGCGTGAACCAAGCGATACCATTTGGAAAAACTGCCTAATTCCTACACTTAGCTGATCTATGATTATGGTTACTATTTACTGTAATACGATTATAAGAGATTTTAGTTTGATTAATCGAATCTAAATCGACCCTGAATCGACCAATCAAACAAAGTATTTGATTGCATTTCTTTTATATTGTGTTCTTGTGGCTCATTTGTGTGATCGATTGGGAGAGTCAATATAATCGTTTATTGAAAGCGAGCGTTAGCACCTTTAAGACCATATCCTATCATTTACTTCTTTACATAGTATAAAATGAAGTCGCTTCCGCTGTCTGTTCGCTTAGATCTTTTAAACTTTCTTTATGAGTGGTAGAGCCACGCTGTAGACAGTTTTGTCTACAGCATGACTGGGTTGGCTCGACCGGGTCCTTACCACTGTCTCACAGAAAACCGACGTAAAGTAGCGGCTTGCTGCTGCGTTTCGTATGGTGAGTGAGATATCCGGAGGCCCAAATCCCCTCCCCTTCCTAATCCCTAATTATGCCTTTACTTTAAGATCGACAACGCGCCCATGATTCTTCTGGTATTGTATGTGTACATGGGCGGTGGAGTTCACTTACTATCAGGGGACCCACTTGCTCGTTTGCCTATGTTTTACACTACTATACTAAAATACAATATTAATAAGTCTTAGTCTTCTAATTTCTTGCGTACAGTAGTACAATAATGTAAACAAATAAATGTAATAAAGGCTCCATACAAAAATCAGTCTGAACTTCTGAAGCAAAAAAATAAACCGTCATTCAGATACTGTTTTTTTTTTTACTATATTCCCATGATTTTTACGGTAATCGCACTCGTAAATACTGGCCGTAATAAAATAGTTTTGAAGTTTCACATTTTAAAACCGAGTGAGCCATCGAAGGACCGTTGCCAAATACACCCAGCATGCGCTTTTGTTTATATGTGCCAAAAATACGGTGAAAAATGTATTTTTATGGTAATTTAAAAACCTTTTATAGATGGGAGCGATGGTGAAATGTGATGTTGGGATTTGTTTAACTTTAAATTATTTTTTTATAAGGCAGATTATCGCACGCTTTAATGGCGGAGGGAAACATCGTGAGGAGATCTGCATACCTAAGAATTCCTCATCAGAATTTTGAAGGTACATGAAGTCTGCCAACCCGCATTTGGCCAATTTGGTGGACTTAGGCTTAATCCTTTCATTAGTATAAAATAGGGTGGATATTATTTATTTATTAGGTACAGTACTCTTTATTTTAGAAGACTATTTATAAATTTTTAAGTATTAAAAAAATGAAAAACATTTAAAAAAAATAAAAAAACTATCACCATCATTGACGAGGCCTAGGACCCAAGCCACTGGCGGTTAGGGCCCCAGAGAGAGGAACCTCCTCACAATGCGTGCCGTGTCAACACCGCCTTCTGAATATTACCTTTGACTTTACGACCAATTGAGAGCCTCTGGAGGTGTTGGTCGAGGCTCTTTGGTATCAAGCCATTAGCAGTGACGACTATAGGGACAATATTCATCGAGTCCACATCCCACATGTCAGTAACCTCGTGTTGGTAGATTAATTATTGTTATTTATTGTTTTTATTAAGGAAAACAAATATGCACAGGTATGATATTCAAATTAATATGTTTATGTATGTAAAAATATCATTTGTAAATGCAGATTCTTTTTATATTCAATTGGATGATGAGACGAGTAAGGCGCTCACCTGATGGTAAGCGCCACGCCTGCCCATAAACAGAAGCAACACCACACAGAACTTTGAATTACAAAGCACTGTTTGGCATTGAACTGCGCTTGTCACCCCGAGACATAAGATGTTAATCTCACAATGCCAAGTAATTTCGCTGGCATCAAAGTCCTTCACACCGAAACACAACAGTGCTTACACACTGTTACATGGCGGCAGAAGTAGACAAAGCGGCACCAAGCCAGACGGCCTCTCGCATACGAAGGACCTACCACCTTGTAAAAGGTAAGGCTAGTAGTGTATAGGATAATCATGGCTTTACTTGGCGATAATCCGGTAAGAATTAGCTACTAATTAATGTCTAAGACAGATATTTTTTGGCAAACTTAAGCAAAGGAGATTCTGTATTCGGACCGTATGTATGTAAATTTGGTTCGCGATTTTCTCAAAACAGATAAAACAATTTTGATCTTTCACTAACGTAATGTAAATACTTTTAAAAAGGTTCTAGTGTATACAACTAGAGGTTATTATTCTTATATGTATAGTTAAGTTAAGCCTTTAGTCTGTTTTGAGTGTTTTTTTATTGTTTAAAATAATTTATTTAACTATATTCAATGAAAGGGGAAAAAATTCTTGTTGAAATTTAATTGGAACTAACTTTGAACCTAGCCTTCGAATGAATAAATAATCGTATCATTCGGATTGATCGGAAAAGTTCTGTATGTTTGTACATACATAAAAAATATATGCGTCGAATTGCGAACCTCCTTAGTTTTTTCGTCAGTTAAAAATTTAAACAGATCTGTAATCATCATCTGAATTACAACTAAAAACATTATAAAACATTTTCCCAAATGCCTTTTATGCTATCCGTACATTCCTCAGTAGATTTCCGCTATCATGTGCCATCGAGCGCGTAAAATACGAGCGCATTAATCTGCTGACTGTACAGTATCACTGCATCTGCTATCTTCTGCCAGTTATCAGCTTAACGACCACCGGCCTTATCAAATACGTGCTTCCAAGCTTTTTTCGTGCATTAAAAATGTTGTTGTCTGAGTCGTTGAGCTTTTAAAAGCTTGACTAGAAATTGTAATGTTTTAAATTGTGTTTGTGATTGTTTAAAATAGATGGTGTTGATGTTACATGTTATAATATTGGTCCTTTTTTTATTTTGTTTAATATTAGTTTGGGTGTTTATATTTGAATATATTTGACATGTGGATGACACAAAGACGTCTGAGCGCTTGTTTCACTATGCTCAAATAAACTCAAGTAGTTAAAATCTAATAAATATCTTTCATAATGTAAAACAGACCATTAGCGTTTAGCTAGGTATATAACATTATGCCTGTCTATTCGAAGATGCAGGCAGTAAGCCTAACGTATTTTTCCTGATATTATATAACTCTATGATAATATCAAGAGTAAATCCAATTCCAAAAAAATAGAACCTAAGTCCTCACGATTCATTATCCGGCACTAGACCAACGATATTTATACAATAGTATATACATAAGACCGTATTAAAAGTTAGCACACCTTCTCATAAAAGCCCCTTATCTTATCGCCAGAGAAAAAGGAAATAAAAGAAGTACTTATGATATCAAAATGAAGCCTGTCGCCACTCGCCGATACAATTTACACGTAAGTTGTTTTAGCTAATCTACAAACTATATAGTGCGATATAGACGGCGCCGGCGACCGTTGCCTAAAACTGACGAATGTTTACGGAAACGGCCGAAGGGAGTGCTTTTGTTGTTCTTTTGTTGAATATGTTAGTGTTTTGACGTTTAAGCTGAAGAGTGTCTTAACGTTTTTGGATTGGTGGCACCACTTTGTCTATTTCTGTCGCCAAACAACAGTGTGTAAGCACGGATGTGTTTCGGTTTGAAGGACTTTAAGGCAGTGAAATTACTGGACATTATGAGACTTAACATATTATGTCTCAGGGTGACGAGAGCAGTTCAGTTCCATGCAGTGTTGTGTAATTCAAATTCTGTGTGTGTTTACCATCAGGCGAGCGCCTTGCTCGTCTCATCATTTGATGAAATCCCTCTAATTTAGTAGAGGAGGCCAGTGACGCAGTGGGACGTATATAATACAAGGCTAGTATGAAAAAATATTTATTCTGATATTTATAAATCTCTAACAAAATTAATACACATCTTCGTTTTAATCAGTGGCAGAATAACACCAATGGATCACCCACACACCATTAATTCCAATAAAACACATGTAAACTAAGACAGGATGTAAAAATAATACGCTAAGATAACCGATACTGTCTTTATAAAAGATAAGCCCCATTTTATATGTAATTCAAAGAAACGAGACGGAAAAATTTTAATAAGATGACATGGTGTAACAGCATCCGATCACAATCGAACGAAACTGCCCCAAGAACAATATTATCGATGGAAAATAAAAAAGGTCATAACACAACTGTGAGTGTTTTACAATGGGCCAACAAATGAGCGCTACGACGGTGGGCGCAGGTGCGGAGCGAGGTGGGAAAATGGGGGACACCGGACTACACGCGCGATCTGCGTCTTATAAAAGTTATTAATTAGGAGAATCCTTATAGAAGGATGGAATGGATGATAAAGGATACGAAAGGTATTGTTTTGTCATGAAATATCAATGGGTTACTTATTAAATGATAAGGAATTTTAGCAAACATCTTAATGGTAATAGAACTAGAGCACTTAGTTTTGCCTACAATTTAAAGTTTATTTTTTTTTCCCTTTATGTTACTAAGTATGATTCAAATATTATGCATAGCTTAGGCACAAGCACACAACATATAATATTTTTACTAATCAGTGAGATTTGTATTCTGTGTTTACCACAACTATCTATATTTATTAGAATATATCGAATATGAAGTTCATACAGTACAGTATCACTGAGTAATAGTGTAGTATCGATCAGTAGTTTTTGGGTTTATATTTGGTTCCCTCAACATAAACCTAAGTACGTCCCAATGAAAAGGCGTTTAAGAAAAAACTTGACTACTGGCGCGGACGGCCGCACCACAATCCACTACGCTGGCGCATTATACGAGAAATATGTGATGTACGAACATTTATTCCAATAATCGCTTACAAACTGTGGGAAATTATTGTCGTTTTGTTATTGGAAATTTCTTCCCCATCGGTTATCCCACTCACGTGGGATAAGGGCATATGGAAGAAGGAAATGAAGAGAGTTCATCGCATGACACAGACGTGAATTTAAAAGAAAATTCGCTTTTCGAGATCGCGTCATATTCTTTTTCGAGAAATTTCCTTCTAAATGGGGCTTAAACTGAAATGAAGTTAATGATATACGCTAAGCTATAGTGAGAGCATTTTTTTACGGAAATGTTTATAATATTTTTCACTTTCATAGTTTCAGCCTTGACACTGTTGACAAATTCAATTTTTTAACCGCACCAAGGCTATCATGAAAAATGTTTACCGTACATCGCTTCGCGTGTACGCTTCGTATTTATAACCCCAATATACTGCAATACAGGCCATTCAGTGGACGTAAAATGTAATACTATCGATTATTGTACAGTAAAGGCGGTAAACAAATAGCTCATCGTTTCAATTTTGTTACGGTAAACAGAAAATTCAACTGGGATCAGGATCTCTCTTGTAAGAAATTATTTCTGCCGCCAAGCAGCAGTGTGTAAAAACACTGTTGTGTTTCCGTTTGAAGGATATTAAAGCCAGTGAAATTACTGGGCATTATGAGACTTAACATCTTATGTATATCTCGGAGTGATGGCAGTTCAGTGCCATGCAGTGCTCTGTAATTCGAAGTTCTGTGTGGTGTTACTTCTGTTTATGGGCAGGCGTGGCGCTTAATGATCGTCTCGTCATTCAATCAAAAAAATAATAATATTCAACATCTCGTGCGGGATATTTTATTTTAGGTTAAATAGCGAGATATCCAGCTACAAGGAAGCTTAGCAACGGCATAGCTCACTATTTTGACCATATTCGACATAGAACAATGCTCTACTGCATCAAACATACTATCTCATGTCACAACACATTCCCGATCTCCTGTAACGCGATATATGCCTACGTAACAAATGTGTTAAACAATTTAAACTTATAAACATGGAGCTCCATTGTTCTCCAGATGTGTATCGTGAGCCGCGACGTAGCGTGGTAGCTGAGTGACAAATGAACACGCCCGGCCCACCCAAGGAAAGGAGTTTTTTCTACTATACAGCAATTGTTGTAATTACAACGAGAGAGAGGTTTTTGACTAAGACTGTACCGTGTGCAGTGTGTAGGTTCTTTGGCTTGTAGCTGAAGAGCTGAGAGATTAAAATACGTATAAGCCGTGTAGAGAATTTGCACCAGTACTCTTTTCAAATTTAGAATACAATTACATAATTACAAGTGTCAGTTTTAACGTACGCTAGCGACGGTGCATAGTACAGCTTCTGCTACCGTGTAGTGGTAGTTCAATGCCTTTAGAATTTTTCAAATTTAGAAAACATTTAATTCGTTGGAGTGCAAGTGGGCCACAAACATCTTAGGCTCAAAACCAACCTCATCTTTACGTGGTTTACGCATCTCGTTGGTATCGCTAAATATATTTGCGCCATTTATTTGCTATTATAAATTCAAATTAAGAATGGATTTCAAATGTGCCAGCTTTCACGTCGCTGTGTATATCGTGGTAGTGGCAGTACTGTTCCATTTCAGTTTTTCAAATTTAGAACACATTTAAATCTTGCCAGTTCTGACCAGAGTACTTTATAAAGGCACGACCACGAACACGACTCATTCTACCGTGGTATATATAGGTAGCGTGGTGTCACTTTACCGCGGTATCAACGGTCACGCATCTGGCGGGTATCGCCAGATATACTTGCACCATTTTTCTTCAACGTAACAAAAGGTTTAATCGGCCGTGTGTGTTACCAGTGTTGTTGTGGTCTACACGATGAGATAAGGCGGATTTGTGATTTAATTTTGTTATTAAAGTATTATATACCATTATTTGATTGTATATTAAATAGATGGAAATTTTAGAATTCTAGAAGAGCTATCGAGTGTAACAACTAGCCTGCCAATGGCATTTTTTCCATATAAATAAATTCATATAATTTCATATTATTAAAATGAATATTCTATAAAGCAGAAATTGTAGTTTCCAATGTATTGATATTACAATTTCTCTCATTTTTTGCACCTAAAAGCGGTATTATTACTTTCTGTTTCTTCTTTACCAAAAGTGGCTAGGCGAGTTTCTCATCATCAAAGATTTTTGAAGTGAAACTTCTTTATCGGCGTTAGAAAAATAAAATCGTCACATTTTTCCGTTACGCGGCACGCATCACGTTTTTGACTCTGACTGGATTTTGACCAGACTTTCACTGAACTTGACAGGACTTTCATCGGACTTCGACCGGATTTTGACCGGACGTTGTCCCGACTTTGACCGGACTTTGACCGGATATAGACCGGATTTTGACCGGACTTTGACCCAAATTTGACCGGACATATACCGGACAAAGACCGGACACAGACCGGACACAGACCGGACACAGACCGGACACAGACCGGACACAGACCGGGCTTTAACCGGGCTTTGACCGGACTTTGACCCGACTTTGACCGGGCTTTGACCACACTCTGACCGGACTTTAGTAGATTTTGACCGGACCTCGACAGGACTTTGACCGGACTCTGACCGGGCTTTGACCGGACTTTGACTGGAACAGGACTTTGACCGGGCTTTGACCGGGTTTTTGACCCGACTTTGACCGGACTTTGACCGGGCTTTGACCGGACTTTGACCGGGCTTTGACCAGACTCTGACCGGGCTATGACCAGACTCTGACCGGACTTTAACCGGGCTGATCGGACTTTGACCGGACGTTGCCCCGACTTTGACCGGACATAGACCGGGCTTTGACCGGATTTTGACCGGACTTTGACCGGACTTTGACCCGGCTTTGACCGGACTTTGACCGGGCTTTGACCGGACTTTGACCGGGCTTTGACTAGACTCTGACTGGACTTTAACCGGGCTGACCGGACTTTGCCGGACTTGAGTGGATTTTGACCGGACCTCGACAGGACTTTGACCGGACTCTGACCGGGCTTTGACCGGACTTTGACTGGAACAGGACTTTGACCGGGCTTTGACCGGACTTTGACCCGACTTTGACCGGATTTTGACCAGGCTTTGACCGGGCTGACCGGACTTTGCCGGACTTGAGTGGATTTTGACCGGACCTCGACAGGACTTTGACCGGACTCTGACCGGGCTTTGACCGGACTTTGACTGGAACAGGACTTTGACCGGGCTTTGACCGGACTTTGACCCGACTTTGACCGGATTTTGACCAGACTCTGACCGGGCTATGACCAGACTCTGACCGGACTTTAACCGGGCTGACCGGACTTTGACCGGACGTTGCCCCGACTTTGACTGGATATAGACCGGACTTTGACCGGATTTTGACCGGATTTTGACCGGACTTTGACCGGGCTTTGACCGGACTTTGACCCGACTTTGACCTAACTTTGACCGGACATAGACCGGACACAGACCGGACTTTGACCCGACTTTGACCGGACTTTGAACCGGCTTTAACCGGATATAGACCGGACTTTGACCGGACTTTGACCGGATTTTGACCGGATTTTGACTGGACTTTGACCGGGCTTTGACCGGACTCTGACCGGACTTTAACCGGGCTGACCGGACTTTGACCGGACGTTAACCCGACTTTGACCGGACTTGAGTGGATTTTGACCGAACCTCGACAGGACTTTGACCGGACTCTGACGGACTTTGACCCGACTTTGACCGGGCTTTGACCAGACTCTGACCGGACTTTAACCGTGCTGACAAGACTTTGACCGGACGTTGCCCCGACTTTGACCGGATATAGACCGGACTTTGACCGGATTTTGACCGGACTTTGACCGGGCTTTGACCGGACTTTGACCCAAGTTTGACCGGACACAGACCGGACTTTGACCCGACTTTGACCGGACTTTGACCGAACTTTGACCGGGCTTTGACCGGACTTTGACCGGATTTTGATGGACTTTGACAGGACTTTGACCGGACTTTGATCGGACTTTGACCGGATTTTGACCGGACTTCTTCTGTCGAGCGTCCCGAGACGCACACTTTTTTTTGTATTCATGTCTATGATAATAAAAACCTTTTGTTTAAACTTTATCTAATTTAACTTTATTAGACCAATTTCTGTAAAGTTGCATAATATAGTAGATCATTTTTTGAAAAATAAGGTCATAAAGAAGTTTCACTTCCTACGTGTGTACACTAGTACACGCACACATTTTTTTTTAATGTACGCTCCCGCTACCGCTTATCGCTTGCGCTTCGCGTCACCGCGGTACAAGCGGTAGCGGGCGACACGTCACCTACGCCCTCTATCGGTCGTTTAATATTTCACCCCGAGCGATTGTAACGCCTCTGATCCGGCAGTGAACCCCAATAATACAATAAATACCATTTAATGGTTACTTTATAAATATCCCACATCGTTTGAGTCAAGTGGCATTATACGTATAAACGTAGGTTTGCGGGTCATTTTTTATTTGATTGAATGAAAAGATGAGCAAGGCGCTCGCCTGGTGGTAAGCGCCACGTCTGCCCATAAACAGAAACAACACTACACAGCACGTTCACAAATATTTTTTTCAGGTCTGGGTGTTGTGGAAACTCAAGTCTCTCGTAGTATCAGGTAGATATACTCACAACTCAAGTTAACCTAGTGTACACTGCGCTTACCATCAGATGTAGTGCAATCACTTTGCCGTGCCCAGATAAAAAGACTACATTAAATAATGAGGCATCACATAAGATGTGAAGTACAGTCCACTTCGATTGATAGCGATCGAAGTTCGCTATACATCATTTTACCGGAAACCGGAAGCGATATTTCTTCAGCCTTACCGGAGGGTTCAATGTCGATGTGTTAGTGTGGGTTCGACATTCTGACCTTATAAGGAACTCCAAAGTTATGTTTTTAATGTAGAAAAGATATTTTTTTAATTTTTACACGACCAGCCTGATATTAAGTCACGCTTGCTCATAAACAGAAGCGACATCACACAGTAATATGAAAATAAAAAAGTAAAGTACTTCACGGCTGTGCAATGTGCATGTCAGTCTTCATCTAGAGTCATTTATTTATTTTATTTATTTATTTTGGAATTACCAGAAGGAGATACACTAAATGAGCATAAAAAAACATACATTGTAGAATAAAATCCAGTGATTCCCCCGTAAACAGGCAACCACAGCTTACAATTAGTAACTTACACCACATGGTTAACAATTGATTAAATAACAGTTATTAATTTTATAAACATTTAGCCATTAGTTAAACAACGAGAAATAAAATAAACAATAAGTAAAAAGTCATTAAACAATAAGTAATGAGATCAATAATTATAAAAAGGAAGCAATTATGTATATTAAGGATTAAGAATGATATTAAGGAGATTTAGACATTTCGACTTTCTGTATAGAGAAACTAGGTCAGATAGGTTCTAATTTTCTTTTTGTCATGGTATGTCATGACAGCGTCCGTGGTGCAGCGGGCGAGACACCGACTACGAAGCTAGAGGCCGTGGGCTCGATTTCAAAGAGACAAATGATTGTGTGATCCACAAATATTGGTTTCGGGTCTCGGTGTTGTGAGACCGCAAGCCCCTCGTAGTTCCTGATACCCACGATATAGGTTAACCTAGTGTGGGGTCTGGATTATGTGTGTGTCTGTTGGGTGTATTTATGTATGTATAAAAAACCGCGATAAAATCCGTTTAAATTAGTTTTATTTCAATGAGTAACATTCGCGTAAACGTAAGAAATCATTGTGTAATTTTACTAGCTTCAATGTCCTTTAAACCGGAATCACAGACAAGGTTGAGTTGTCTGTGACCGGAACACAGCAATGCTTACACATTATTACTTGACGGCCGAACTACACAAAGCGGTGATAACTATTCCCAACCAAGCTATCGTATAAGAGAAGCCTCACGTACTGAAATAAATGCTCAGTGCCCAGATAAAATGATTTTTTTTACAAAAATGACAAAAGGTAAAAATTTAAAAGTCTGGTATGTGACTCTCATTGCGTGAGCCCGACTTTCACTTAACTAGTTTTTTCTCCATTATTTTACTATTTTTATAGGATTTTTATCAAGACTAAAAGTTCCGTAAATAAGTCATATTTAGCATAATATATTTTACTAGCTTTTGCTCGCGGCTCCGCCCACGTGATCAAACAAACAATCAAACTCTACAGCTTTATAATATTAGTATAGATTTGGGTAGCTTAGCAACGGAAGCCTTCAAATAATATTATTTCGGTAGCTTAGCAACGGAAGCCTTCAAATATGAATAATTTTCCCCGTTTTTGCAACATTTTTCACTGATGCTTCGCTTCTAATGGTCGCAGCGTAATGTTATATATCCTAAAGCCTTCCTCGATAAATGGACTATCCAACACAAAAAGAATTTTTCAATTCGAACCAGTAGTTCCTGAGATTAGCGCGTTCAAACAAACAAACAAACAATCAAACTCTACAGCTTTATTATTAGTATATAGATACGACACACATAAAAGGCGTGTCCGCAAAATTCTTGCAACCCAACATCATTTTTACGATTTTGCCTATGATACATACTTAATGATTCAGACAATACAAAGATATGAAAAAAGGCAAATATACATTTCAATAAACATTACACTTTATAGTTCAGGAATTAAAATAATACCAAATAATCAAGCGACCGCAGATAAAATCATAGTGTCTTTTACTTGTTTCATTGTTCTAGAGAATGAATCATAACAGCAAGGGCGGTTGTTCGCGATTTTTCTGTTACTAAATTGGTCATGACTTACTGGATGCAAATACACAATATAATATACATACATAATACCCTATGCCGGTAACTACCAACCAAAACCCCGCGGTGGCCTTCTTCGTCCCGGGGTCTCCTTGGAAAACCGAAGGATTGCTGCCGGAACCGTCCCTCCGCGGTGCCGCCTAGCGGCCCGTCTCCAATTGGGGGGGCTCAGGAGCCCCCGCACACCGAAGGACGCCCTCGGCGTCAACGGCAGCAACGAGGCCGACCACCCGTGCTGCCGTCCATCTCAGGGTCGCACGTACATAGGAACTAATTGGGCGCTACGACAGCCCCCCGCTGCGCTGGACACTCACCCAGAGTGTGTTGAGCCGTATCCTCGCGGCAGTTGCCACATATTAATTTTATTTTGCTAAATTTATTACCTTAAATCAATAATTAAAAGTTCTATTTTGCATCATCATATATGGGATTGTCTCATTTATGTTTTAGAAGTGAAAACTTATTTACCTGCGTTGAGCACTTTTTGGTAGAAGGTAAACTTGTGGTTTCGCGTCAGCAAATACTAATGCTAAACCTATAAATTTGTTTCTAACTTGGCACAGTGACTTCACTACACCAGGGACCCGAGTCAGTTATTTTTGAATACCTGGCAAGGTAAAATGATAACACCGGAGCTAGTGTTGAGTTTTTTTTTATAGCATAGGCCTGCATACTAGCAAGTGGGTCACCTGATGGTAAGTGATCTCCACCGTTAATGGACAACAATACCAGAAGAATCATGGGCGCGTTGCCGACCTTAAAGAAAAGGGATAGTTAGGGATTGGGAATGGGATTGGATTTGAGCCTCCGAATATCTCACTCACCATACGAAACTCAGCAGCAAGCCGCTACTTTACGTCGGTTTTCTGTGAAACAATGGTAACGACCCGGTCGAGCCGGCCCGTTGATACTGTAGACAAAACTGTCTACATGGTGGTTCTACCACTCTGAAAGTAGAGTACAGTTCAAATATAATATCGACCGTAAAGAGAAATTAATAATAATAAATAAATAAATACACCCAACAGTCACACGCATAGTCCTGACCCTACGCTAGGTTAAACCTGTATCGTATCAGTGACTACGAGGGACTTGCGGTCCTAAAACACCCAGACCCGAAACCAATATTAGTATATCATATTTGTGTCAGTGCTGGAATCGAACCCGCGGCCTGTCGCTTTACAGCTGCCCACTGCGCCAACAAATAATCATACATCAAAACACAGTTGCAACACTTTTGAATAAATAATAATAAATGCACCCAACACTCACACACATAGTCCTGACCCCACATAGATACGAGTCTTGTATCGTGGGTATCAGGAACTACGAGAGACTTTCGGTCTCACAGCACCCAGACCACAAAACAAATATTTGTGGATCACACAAACATTTGTCTCGGTGCGGGGATCAAACCCGCGGCTTCTCGCTTACACAGCCGGCTAAATAATTGTGTCGAGCGACTTCCTTCGACACTACAAACTTTTTGCTTATGCATATGCAAAATAAACTAAAATTATTTAAGAGGTAATTGTCTGCTGTATCATTAATGGAATCAGCGGAGTCCTGATTTTGATTTTAGATATGAATAAAAGAGAAGCAAGTTTTTATAATTCTGTTCAATGCAGGCTTGGCTTGCGAAGGATGGTTTTTTATAACAGTGGCCGGTAAACGAGCAAGTGGGTCACCTGATGGTAAATGTTCGTTACCATGTACGTCCACAATACCTGAGGACTGATGCATGCGTTACCGGCTTTTAAGGGAAGGGTTAACCCTAACGTTAATCCCTCTTTTCTAATCCTTCTCAAATGCTTTATTTATTGAATGACGAAACGAGTAAGGCGCTCGCCTGATGGTAAGCGCCACACCTGCCCATAAACAGAAGCAACACCACACAGAACTTTGAATTACAGAGCACTGCATGTCACTGAACTGCGCTCGTCACCCTGAGACATAAGATGTTAAGTCTCATTATACCCAGTAAATTCACTGGTTTTAATGTCCTTCAAACCGAAACACAACAGTGCTTACACACACAACACCGACGGCCTCGGCATTCGGAGTACCTACCACCTTGTAAAACTAATTTCGTATTCGACTAATATGATGTAAAATTATTTACACTAGCAATTTTAATTCATAATAGTTCCTACTAGTGGCTCCTGATACTAAATGTATGGAGAGTAAACGAAAACTATCATCGTTTTGGTATCTATCGAAACTTGTACTAGGCTTACTGTATTGTATTTAGTTGCATTACAATTAATGAACAGCAATATAATGCATGGCGCCTACTATACATTTTTTCGTAATACCGTCAGCAGGTCCAAGGTTGACATAGTTGCAGTTTCACGGAATCGTCCGCCAGTGAATAAAACTCGATCGGTACGAGCAATTTCGCAAAAACTACACAAGGCGATCCGTTGTACTGATCCCTGATAGGCTTGTACCGTTCGCAAATTACACTGGGTAACTTTTCAAAATGAGTATTTGTTTATGGGTTTATAAGAGATTTGGGTCGTTCGTATTTTTAGTAGCTTGAATGATTAAACAAGCTGGTAGTAAGTCTTAATCCTCGACGCTAGTCTTAATGCGTTTTGTAAGACTTCACATACATTCGTAATTCTCAGGTAGGTTTCCACACGACGTTCCTTCGGCGTTTATAATAACAACATTAAATATATTTTTTGTATTATATTTATGTACTTATGTATGTATATTATAACATTATTTGACGTTACTATTTTTCAATATTTAATTCATTATTATGTATGTAAGTATCCTTATATTAATTCTATGTATAATATTTAATCTTCTATCAAGATCTTTATTTTCGCACCTACTTTCTATTTCTGCACCACCTTAGGTTGACTGGCAGAGAATGCCTCCGATATTAAGTCCGCCTATACGTCATGAAGTGTAAAAAATCATTATTAAAACTAATTTACTGCATTAAAACATCCAATTAAACATACATAGAATATTAAAAACAGAAAAATCTCAAAAGACCCGTACATTTTTTGTGCGAACGCTAACACACACGAGCTGGCGTATCGTGCCATCTAATATTATTCTGGGAACGGCCTTAATAAGTCACTACAGAATGTTATCTATTCCATTTTATCGGAGCGAGCGATAAGCATCTCAATCCAATTAGCTTCACAATGCAATATGGGCTGTCTGAGACGCAGTTATGACGGGCCCCGCACTACGTTTTCAGTTTTATAACGCTAGTGATGTGTTGACCGGTCGTTTACGATGACTATGATACTGCTTGTTACTATACCTTATCGGTCTAGTGATAGTCTACTTAAGCCGAGAAACTGTAAGATCTTACGTTCATATACCAGGTTAGGCGAACACAAAGTTTGAGTTTTCAATTCGTAAAATCACATGAGTTGGAAAGGAATTTGTACACGGTATGGCAAATTCTTTATATAGTAGAATAGTATTGTGAGACAGAAATAAGCTGACGGAATGTGGGTCCAGCTCTGCCTACCCCATTGGGAATATAGGCGTCAGTCTGACATAACCATATATAGGTATCTGTTATATCGTCATTGGAAAGGCAAAACTACTAAAACTAAATATGTTGTGCATAAATGATATTAGGAAAATATGATTCAATAAAATAAAAGTTTTACTAATAATTATACAGTAGTTAAATTTATATGAATTTTTATCGTAAAAAATACACTTTTTTAACGCTCTACCGCTCACGTATTGGCGCTTTAGTTTTTTGCTATACCAGTTACGATATGTTATCTCAGCCTGGTGTGAAGGTCCAACTTCCTACTTATGGCCCTTCCCTATGTTCAAAATACAGGTAGATGTACTTACTATCTATATTGTTTGAGATCCATACAAAATGTGCCAAGCAAGTAAGCAAATCTATCGGTAAACATATATTGGGAACGATCTTAAATCACCTCCTCTTCGCCCTGTTTTAAGCCTCCTCCGTTGTGAGTCTATTTGCTCCTATCTCTCCCATCAATATGCGATCTGAATAGGAATAGAAATGGCTATGATATGTCACTAAACAAACGACACATTTTTTTTAAATTTGACCTAATGACGAGACCAGTAAAAAAAAAGCGTGGTCAGTGTACATTTTTTTTTGTATTATATACAGGGTTATTTTTAAAACACCAGCAACCTCGCAGGGGTAGATACCTAAGTTTATAAGCTACTACTTTTGTTCTACGACTTTTGATAATTTGTTAGATTTTATTTTCATACAAAAATAAGTATTCATTTAATTTCCGTCTTGAATGTTACCTACACGCATCGCAGATTACGTAAGCAAACACGCGAAGCGTGGGGAACCGGGCTAGCGTTGAAGGTCATCGCCCGAGCCAGCTGAGCGGCGCCTTTGAGTCGCGCGCGCACGCCGAACGCTACGAAGAAAAATACGACACAACAAAAACTTGTAAAATCATTTTTTTTTAAATATATTGAGTTATATACAAACTCGTAGAACAAAAGTTGTTCCGTATGGGGTCAGCTATCTGGTCCTGCGAGGTTGCTGGTGTTTTAAAATTAACCCTGTATAAATTTGACAATTAATTTCCTGTATTCGCCCGTAAAAGTCCACCGACTGCATTAAATATTAAGAATTATCACGTTTGTATAAATATTTAATGAAGCACCTTTTTGCACCTACACGGCATCAGAACCCGCTACCCCGCGGTGCTACTCCCGCGCACTGAGCTCACGTTTCACCGCACCTACAGCGCCCACCGGTGCGCGGTAATTTGATCGGGCGATTATCACGCTGGCGATCACACTTCGCCCAAATGTGGTACCGACAGCAAAAAAGATGCATGCATTTTGGTAGACTCATTAATGTACTGTTAGACAATGGACGTTGTTATTCAAGTATTACTGGTGTTTGAATTAAATATTAAACTGTATTGTGATATCGGATTACTTCTAGTTTGATCTAAGTGTCTCTCGGATACTTCTGTTATCGATGGGGAAGATGGTTTGATTGTTTTAATTATTTAAATCAAAAGTTACGTTACCTAAAACGTATTACAAACATAATTGTTTAAATCTTTTTTTATATTATAGCTTAGGCCGGTAAACGAGCCAGTGGGTCACCTAATGGTAAGTGATCTCCACCGCCCATGTACGCCCACTACGAAAAGAATCATGGGCGCATTGCCGACCTTAAAGGAAAAGGATAATTAGGGATTGGGAAGGGGAGGGGGATTTAGGCTGCCGGATATCTCACTCACGATATGAAACGCAACAGCAAGCTGCTACTTTACGTCGGTTTTATATGAGACAGTGGTCGAGCCGGCCCATTCGTGCTGTAGACAAAACTGTTTACAGCGTGGCTCTACCACTTACTATGTAAGAATAATAACCTCTAGTATTATACACCAGAACCTTCCTGAAAGTATGTTGATTACGTCAGTAAAAGATTCATCAAAATGGGTTTATTCGATTTCTTTAAGTCAGTAGTAACAAACAACTCGGATAAACCGGAATGTTCTCTAAATATTGGCATTTTAATTAGCAAGTAGACAGCCTCCGTGGCGCAGCGGGCGAGTAGCCGGCTGTGAAGCGAGAGGCCGCGAGTTCGATCCCCGCACCGAGACAAATGTTTGTGTGACCCACATTTATTTGTTTCGGGGTCAGGGTGTTGTGAGACCAAAAGTCTCACGTAGTTCCTGATACCCACGACACAAGACTCGTATCTTACTGTGTGGTCAGGACTATGTATGTGACTGTTGGGTGTATTTATTACTTATGTATTTAAGTTGTTGTCCATGCGCTGACGGTACTAGCCCACCTGGTGGGTCGCGGGGGTCCCGGGGGGTCGTGGGGGGTCGTGGGGGTCCGCGGGACTCGTCGATCCACTGATAACGTATCGATTGACCGGCTATCGCGGCGATCCCTCCAATGAAATGACGCCATGAACTATCGCATAGTGTTATTAGATTTGTTTTGTTGGCCATCATAATATTATTCATTGTTACTCAAATGCTTTTGCGGACATAGGATCGCTTTGTCCATGCGTGCAAGAGAGTGCGTGGAAAAAAAATGCAGTTGGTCAAATTTTATTTTCCTACTCCTTAAATGAGAGATAGATAGGTGGAGGGGACCAGGTAGGCCTCTCGTATATGAGGGGCCATCTGGGTTGGTATGGTCTTTGTCTATATCTGCCGCCAGTTTGAGCGGTTTGAAGATAATTAGAGCTAGTAAAATTATAGGCAATATGAGACTTAACATCTTATGTCACGGGGTCACAAGCGTATTCCAATACCATGCAGTGCTTCGCTTTGTCATCGTTCTGAGTGGTGTTGCTTCTGTTTAGTAGCCGGTGTGGCGCTTACCATCAGGCGACCGACCTGCATGTTACTGTGAGATCAGGAATAGTGTGTGACTGTTGGGTGTATTATTTATTATTATTAAATTGAAAGAAAAACTATTTCCAAGAGCGTGAAACCGGGGATGAAAGACTAAAGCTTTGACATTTATGCACCGATTTTGATGATTGTACAACAAAACAAGCCTAAATATAATTAAATAATTTTGACGCGGTAGCATTGTAGTTTAATAGTCAACGATTGATGCCATCGACCCTTGCCCAATTCTTTAATTATAAGAAAGATAGACAGAAAAAATATAAATGTACATTTATTACATATTATACCTTTCTTTTAAGGTTAGCAACGCGTCAATGATTTTCTGGAATTATACATAGCGATAGAGATCACTCATCAGGTGACCCAATTACTCGACTGCCAGCCTCTATAAAAATTGTAACACGCTTATCATACACACAAACACATGTCCTGAGTTCTTTCATCGGCGCCCAGACTAAACCGCTTTGCTGTTCGCCCGATGTTCCCAAATGTGATTTTTTCAAAATCCATTAACGCTATGTAAGGAATGGTGCTGATTAATTCGTTTTATCTGTCCGAGGACGCGTTATCAATGCACGGTACGCGGCCGTCTGATTTATACTGGCGGTTATCAGTCTGGGATGGGACGCGGCGCCGTCGAGTGACCATATCGACTGCCACTGATTAGTGCAGACGGGACGAGGATTACTCGCCTGTTAATGCCTAATACCTACATTTATTAGGAGCCAGAATTCCTTTTATACTGTGACGAAACGAGGCCGATGCTTAGCTGCTTAGCGTATCAAGTCTTGCGTTTAGCTACGGAGTATTAGGTGTAGACGATGTTCCATTTTCGATATATTTTTGTTGAATTAAACGACGTAGCTCAGGTTTTATCAACTATTTATTATAAAACCAGCAGGAAATACACAAAGTAATACAGGTCGCTTGATGTCAAGGAATAGAGAGAGAGCTATATGTTAGAGCGCGCAACTGCATAAATAGGCGCGAAATTCAAAATTAGAATATTATATTCAACAACTCAAGTAAAGTCAGTCTTTTGATAACATAGACGTTAAATAAAAACCAAATCTGTTATCAAGTAAATAGACCGCCAAGGGTACTTTTACATGTCAAGTTAAAAATCTATCTGTGCTTTGGAAATGCCCACTGGTCTGAGAAGAAACACCAAGAGTCTCTACCCATAGCTGTTTTTTAAAAGTATTTTAATAATTTCCATATTTTGGTATACAAGCAGGCACATAACTTACGCAATGAATTTTCATTCATTAAAAAAACCAGAATCAATTTGAGATTGATATATTTACAGTGTGGTGGAACTAAGAAATATTTTGCTGTAAGCCAGGCCGTGGAATAAGTGTGGGTTGCACCGTTCGTTAGTTATGGTTAAAGTTTTCTTATGTTTACGCGAATACACATTGTTTTTCATTTAATTTTGGTCCCTACGTTTCGAAAGCTTTTCAGCCTTCGTGGTCACGGAGTGGACGGACCAAAATTAAAAAATCCGCGATTAAATCCGTTTAAATTATTTTTATTTCAATGGTTAAAGTTATTGACGAGCAAAGAAGTTTACAGATTTTAAATAATGTAAACTATTATTGTTAAAATATCTTTACCATGTATGTTAACCGACGTTGGTTAACTGACGGTTGGTGCAATTCACACAAAAGGTAGGAAACAAGAAGATTTTATTTAATTGTAAGAAGAAGTAGAAGCATAAGGCCTTTTCCTCAACACAATATGTCAACAGGAAATAGAGGAAAAATTCGACTAACCGACACATACGCACATGTTATGTGGTTAAGCAATTACGTTTAACGTCATAGGGACAATTAAAATATAATTCTGCACCATTGTTAGTTTCAGAATTTTAAACAATTTGTTTCAGCAAGTCATTTTTGAGATATAGGCATGTGAGAGTATTCCAACAACAGAACACAGGATTAAGATCCTGCTGTTGTAACTCCTGTAAGCCAGGAGCAACAGTGGCCCGCATTTGCGTAGACACCCAGCAGTGAAGCAGAGCGAGTCTCTGGATATGCTAAATTGTCCCGCGATGAAATTAATGAAGTATACAGTTCAGATATAGAAAAATATAGAACTAATGCTTTTGATGCCTGTTATATGCTGCATCGAATAAAAACTAAGCTAGGCTAAGCACAAGTCGGATTCGCGCACCGATGGTTCTTTGACACCGCAATAATTATTTAAAAATGAATATCTTGAGTATCGTTGTGATTTGAAACTCGATGAAACGAAAATGCGTCACGACAAAGACAGACATATTCATAAATAGGATTTAGCCTGCGAGAGAATGAGACAGATTACAAGTGTGGTGAGATAGATTACAACAACGTGGTGTATTATTCACGTGATTTATTTTTTTTGCATTTTCGTATTAAAATTCGTTGGTTAATTAATTTATTTTAATAATTTAGTAGTTTCACTTCTGCCGTGTGTGAATTGCACACACACTTTTTTAAAATGATCATCTTTATTGTTATTTGTTAGGATGTTCGTCATATTGACACATATTTGAAAAAAAAATCGACTGGACAGACAGACTGATAGACAGAGTAAGCTTGGTAATAGAGTTCCCATAGTATCCTTTGATACTAAAAAGGTTGGTTTCGCAAATATAATATAAAATGGCAAGCCTGTCTGTTTTTACTGCCTTGGAGTTTGGATATACCTATGGCCCTTACCTATAAACAATATTAATCTGTTATAAACTAAGCACCGTTTTGCTCCTTTCTTTCTTACCTTAAATAATTGAAAATGAAAGGTTCAAGTATTGATTACGTTAATCACTGGATACAAATGTTTTAAGTACAGCCCTGAATGTACAAGATGAGTAGTCAACTTGCTTACTTGGTATAATTACCGACATGAGTCGTGAGCTCTGATTGACAGTAGTGGGGGCAGTTCAAAGTCCAATAAACGACGAGCAACAACTGTGGAACCAATCACGCGAAGCGTCAGCATCCCGCGCTTCTTCATTTCGCCAATCAGATTTGTATATGGCTCAATGCTAATGAAGTTCATGCTCACGGCTCGTGCCGCTACTTGACACGTTTTTTTTAGATTCAAATTGACTGTTTATACAACCTAACCTAAGCGGCCTTGATATTTGCTAGCATACAAGTATCTGCTGCATTACAGTAGCTAATTAGCTTTTATCCGCCAGCAATCTAAGTAATTATTAAAAACTTCTAATTTTAAGACTAAACCAAGATAAACAGATAACTAAAGTTACAAGGTTAGTTGGTTAAATTAATAATTAAGTGTTAAATCGTGTTCCAAGTTACAAACACCCTCACAGATACTTCTATGAAGATTATGAGATTAAAATATACCTGCTGTTTTGATGTAATTGATAACCTCCACCTCAAGGTAAAACAATTCATGCTTGTATCCCCGAAGTGGTAGGCAGGGTATATATTGGACCGACGATTTGCAGAGATTATTTCGGACCTATGATAGGTGGCGGGCATATCGCTATACCATGTTCAAATTATCCTAATCAATCACGTGTAACACTTTTGTGACTTTGAATTGTGACGAGGAATCACATCCCTATCTTAATGGAACCTGTCCTAATCAACTCAGCAACGAACATTCCTGTCTCACACTTCCCTACTCTAGGATATACGAAACAGTGATTTCTTTTATGAAATTGAAGTACTCATATCATTAAGTGGTGAGATAGTATGACGGACTGAACCGAGCGGCTCCCGTTTGACGGGGCACCAGTGTTTTAAAGGATTGATAACTAATTTTAAACGATGTTGAAAATCATTCGATGTTTGTTCCTTGTAGCTTAGTATACGGACATGTTAATCGATGTAGTTTTTAATGTATTCTAAATAAGTATTTTAATGTCTATGTAAGATTACATCCGAAACCAATCCGAGATTGTAATCCGAACTGGGGATATACGAGAGTTCAGTACATGGCATTCGGATGTAGTGCGAATGCCATGCCGTTCAGGGTATCCATCCCCATACTCGTGTTGCAGTTCGGCGTGGCTTATCAATTTTTTTTTTATATCTTTAAAAATTAATCGGTAGTATATGAAATTTATATCGGCCGGTTTGCCTTTATGCCACTCACAGTGGAGCAATATGTTTAGCACATATTGCAGCAAAAAATGGCTTGTAGTTTTTACGACCGGCCGCCTGCCTGACGGCAACCCTGCTGGGTTTTTTTTTATTTGATAGAATGACGAGACGGTATGCGCCACGCCTGCCTATAAACAGAAGCAACACCACACAGAACTTTGAAATACAAAGTAAAAGCATGGCACTGAACTGCGCTCGTCACTCCGAGACATGTTAAGTCTCATAATGACAGCTAGTGCTACACCCACGATTCGCCGAGCTTATTTTTGTTCCATGGTGTTATAGGTGCTGAGTTTCTCCTCATACTTATGTGTGATTTAGTGAATCGAAAACGAAAAAACAAATTATGACTGCCCGAGCTGGGTTAGAACCCGGGACCTGAAGGTTTACTCGGCTTAAGTAGGCACTAGACCAATTAAATTAGAGTTTCATAGTATAGAAATCCAAATCTAATAATTATTATGTTACTTACACTACATAAAAACCCATTAAAATAAAACTGCGCAACTTTGATTTATAATGTGGCAACATCTAAATAAATTGTTAGTTTAATAGTATCATCAAAAACTTTACGATCTCTGATCAAAGCGGTATGCAAATACTTTATTCTGCAGAAAACTCAAGTAGAAACCTTTATTGTCTGTATAAAATTAAACGCAATACAAAAGTTATTAAGCAAAATGTACACTTAGTAGCGAAAAAAGTTAATCGATGATAAAAGATAAGCAAACGGACGAAAAAAATAATAGTTTTTATGTAAATTAGTGTTGCACACTGGCGATGCGGCCGAGATTGGCGGTAATCACGGACGGAGATCGCGTAGGGCTGTCACTGCACGGACCGGAATGTTTCGGAACTAACAATTGATTTGACGAGTTTTGGCGGGAATTCTGACAGTGCAGTTCATCGCTTATTTTAATTTATTTCATAAACTAGTTTAGACTTGTGTTTGTTGTATAAAAGTGGTGTGGTTTTTTTTCAATAATCATTGACGGTGATGAACAGTGTATGGAAACATTGAAATAAGTGAATTAAGAATCGTACTGAATGGAGTTAACACCGAAACTCCGACAAGACCTTGATATCGACCGCACCCGTTTTCCATCGTTCTTGTAAAAATAACTTGAGCATAAATTATACGTGACACTGGCAAAATGCATAAGAATGCGAAAGCCATAAATAAAAAAGAAGAAGAATTGATTTGACAGCCTCCGTGGCAGCAGCGAAGCAGCAGCACGCATAAACGTGGGCTCGATTCCCGTACAGAGATTTTTGTGTGATCAACAGGTTTCGGGTCTGGACGTTGTGGGACCGCAAGTCCCTCGTAGTTCCTGATACCCACGATACAGGTTAACCTAGTGTGGGGTCATGTTTATGTGCATGACTGTTGGGTTTATTTATTTATTTATATTGACGTCACATAGTGGCTCACTATTAGGTTTAGATTCACCAACGCTATGACGTGGGTTAACTTAACTACTGGCGTTTTATAGTTAGATAAAAGAAAACAATTAGTTATCTCAGTTGGTCTTTAAATCAATATTGTATCTCTAATTTGTATTTATTTTAAGAAATCTGGGGGAAGCTATCAGTTAGGTCACTTTCAATACCAGAGGAATGGCCTGTGCGCTGCCAGCGTTTGAGGCAAGAATAAGTTCTTTTTTTGAAAATTCCTAAGTCTTGATGGTCTGGAAATGTCCCAAGCAAAAGCAAATTCCCCAAAGGTATATGCTAGGTTGTATGGTGAAAAAAATATATCTAGACAGTCGAAATTGAATCCCGACTTGTACGTGTTCTTGATCTATTTCATTTTATAGGTTTTTTTCACTCCGCTCAGTCTTGAACTAGCTCGCAAAAAGTAGTGGTATTTAATTTTTATTGTATCATAAATTAAATTTTAATACTTCGATGTCATCCTGTTACTATTCTAGTCAGTTTTATTTATTATGTTAGTGAGATTATTATCTTGGGAATTTTAAATGTTGTATTATTTATTATTCATATTGTATTATTATTTATTATTCGTCGTCGGGCAAATAATGTTATGAGCACAGATGTACATCGTTTGCGGTAGCTATTAGTAGTAGCTACAAACTGGATGGTTCCAGGTTCTCTTCCTTGTTCTCAATCTAGCCACTATCGGAACAAATCTTTCAATGGTTTGTGATATCCATTATAGGAAATCTTAAGATTTTCAAGTCAAACAATTTTTGTTTTAAATATTCGTGGTTATAAATATACAAACTCGAGAAATTCCATTTAAAACTCCCGAAATCCCGGTAAATTCCGTTCGTACCAACCCTACATACCCGAGCTCCGTACAAGCACCTGCCCCGTATCTCGTGGATCACAGCCTTGGCAGCTATCAGGCGATCACTACCGAATCTCAAACCGTTGTTGAGTGCGTACTTGTGCGCTTCACTCATTTTGTTTCACGCCACATCCCTGAAGTTCTTCCGGTGTTTGTTAATTATTTTTATATTAGTTTTGCTTGTCTACTGAAATAAAAAAACCTTAGTGCGTATCAGATTTACGCACCGACGATTCCGTATCACTACACTCTTTAATTTTTACATTTGTCGTTTTTATTTTTAAGACGTCTGCCATAATAACGCTTATATAATTTATTGGGCTGGGGCCTCCAGAAATCTTACTTATCGTACAAAATGCAACAAAAGGCTACCAATTAAAATGACCATTTCAAATCAGCGTTATGTGGTACGCACCACAGCACAGCATTACGCTGAGTGGTCATCTACCTGTAACAGTCACGACGTGCAAAATCAAAACCGTTAATGGGTTATTACTGCATAGTTATAATTAATTGTGATCTATGGTTATTAAATTGTCTTTCTATCTTTTCTTTCTTTCACTTACTATTGTACTATTGGCTTTCTGCGAGACAGTAGGCTGAACCAGTCAATTCATGCGGTAGACAAAACAGTCTGCTGTGGCTCTACCATTCACTTCATGCCAAACTTTTAGATTGTTAGTGGCTTGGAAATATCCCAAAAGATTGGATGGTGAGATATTAAATTACGCTTTGAATACAATAATAATAATACAATAAATACATCCAATAGTCACACAAATCGTTCCCACAACACCCATACCAGAAACAAATATTTGTGAATCACACAAACATTTGTCTCAGCTCAGGGCATATATCATATATATTACATTATACTCTGATCAGATAGTTTTTATAGCAGAGGCCTTAATCCTCAGTACTTCATACTGATTTGATCTCGAAACCTCAATTCGTTGCTAGGCACTGACGTACACAGACAGATAGACACACACGCTAGGTGTTTACGCTAAACAACACTAACAACCAGTTTAATGCCCTTCACAGTTCGGAGGTTACGTTGCTAGTTTAATCTAATCTGAACATAATGTAAATACAATTATATCTGTCTGGAATTTTTGTTCTTATACGTGTCTTTTATATGAAGTTATTTTTATACTGAGGTAAGCAAATCTACTGATTGTAGAGAGACCTTACAGAGATTTACAGGTTTGTTTATTTGTAAATATTTAAGCTGTAAACTTGACTAGATCTATAATTATGTTCTAATTAATATCTATTTTAATTACGTTTACGTTTAATTACGTTCCGCCAACCCACATTAGGCCAGCATGGTGGACTAAGGCCTAATCCCTCTCATTCAGTAGAGGAGGCCCGTGCCCGGCAGTGGGACGTATAAAATACAAGGCTAGTAAAAAAATAATATAAAAATAATTACATACGTGATTTTTTGTTTAATATAGCGATTAATAAAATCATGGCACTTCTCTTAATTTTTTATTTAATTTGTAATTATCACTTGCTTTATAGGTGAAGTAAGCTTCGTGAGGACACCTGCACACTTGATAATCCTATATAACAGAATATTTCATACATGCGTGAAGTCTAACCGAAAAGTCAAAAAAAGTCTAACCCGAAGGGCTGTGCCCAGCCGAGGGACTGAGCTGATATTAATAATAAATATGTAAGCATAGTATTATAGTTTGCTTACTAAAATAACGCTTGTTTGATCTAGTGGCAATGTACTAAGACTGAGAAATATAAGGTCTTGGGATTAATTCCCAGTTCGAAAACGAAAAATCGTATATGAATTGGCCTTAGGTATTAGGGTCGGCCCCTATCACTTCAAGGAACGGAAATAAGCTAGGCGACCTACACCTTACACCTCTGCCCACTCCTACGGGGATAAAGTCGTGAGGCTATGTATGTGTTTACTAAAATATTTCAAATTAAAAGGTATACTTTCGACCTGTTTGTCAGTTACTATTCAAATCAACTGATAGGGAAATTATCTTTACATATTGTAAAATGAAGTCGCTTCCGCTGTCTGTTCGCTTAGATCTTTTAAACTATTCAACGGATTTTAATGCAGTTTTCAGCAATGTATGGAGTGATTCATAAGGAAGGTGTATATATCACGCTATAACCCATGGGAGAAGGGCAGTAACATGCAGTAAACCGCGAGGGATAGCTAGTTTTTAATAAAAAGGTGTGAAATAATACGAAAAAATTATATTTGTAAAAAAATATAAAAGATGAGTTGGCGGACTTTATAAGATGCAGAAGCAACTTTTTGAACTGGCAACACTTTGGTGTTCAAATCGCAGTCTACACTAAAGTCCTGTTACTAAATAAACCGCATTATGACTTGCAAATTTTACATTAAATATTTGTTTTCTAATTTCAGGTAAGTGCTGCATATCTCACAGATCCATCTGCTGATACGACAGTCCGACAATTTGTCTGTATGTATACATTTCTGTTGCAATATTCGTACTTTGTAGTTCTTTCAAAATATCATCTATCTTAGATTATACTTCTTGGTTATTTACATCATTACCTAACTTAGATTTTTGAAATGAAACATCTTTAGCACCGTTGTCATTTGAAAATTTGATGAAACGAAAATGCAACAATAAAAAGAGACAAACTTATTCATAAATACGATTTAACCTGCGAGAGAATGAGATAGATTACAAGTATACAGTGTTTTCTGTAATATTCGTCTCCTCTTTGTTTTTTTGGGAAGGCAAAGGACTGCATATTATACAGACTGATCATTTTACAAAGGCGTCGTATATGCCTAATACTTGCTTCGGCCCAAGCGCTCTACTTATGTATATTTGTACGTAAGCTATAAGCGTGTCTTTGCACCTGCGTACAACGAAGCCTTTGGAAAATGTGTAATAAACAACGTGGTGTATTATTCACGTGTTTTATTTTTGCATTTGCGTATTAAAATTCGTCGGGTAACTAATTTACGTTAATTATTCTGAAGTTTCACTTCTGCCGTATGTGACTTGCACACACGCACTTTTTTTATTTCAAGGTTCATGATCGTTAGTAGTTATTTTGTTTTCTTCATTTTTTGATCTACCATTAAGTACACTGCAGTTATTCACTTTGATTAGATACCAAAGAAGACTAAGCCACATCAGTCCACCATTAAAAACTAGAACTGCACTCCCATAATAGTTTATATCTTGAATGTATGTAATCTACAGATTGTATGCAGTGAGTTGTTCTAGTAAGAAACGTTGCAACTAAAATAGATCAGAAGATACAATGATTACAGTTGCCCTGTCTATGAATTCAAATGCAATCGATAAAATATCATATATTATTTAGATTCCTTCAAAACCTCTACCGCCAGTTTGGAAGGCTTTTCGTTATAAAAGAACGTGCTCCTTCTTCTTCCTTCTAGCTTTGCTATTTTAAATACCAGATCATTTGTTTACTTTAACATTACTTTCGATATTCCAATTTGAATTCTTCATTATTATAGGTTTTTACTATCTACTTCAGTCTGGAAAGATGGTACGTAATGTTCTGCTTCCAGGTTTTGATTGATTTTCAAGAAATGTTATGGCCTAGTGGCCTAGGTTCCTTCTTTGTAGCTCATTCTATCAGAAAAAATATTTTCTGAAAGTATTGCCTTTTAGCAGCAAAAGAGCAGAATATTGTGGATAGTAACCAAAAGTTTAAGATTACAAAAGTTAAGGAAATATTTTGTTATGGATGGTAAATCTGTGGCATATAAAAAAACGTAAAACAATGTGCTATGTGCATCGAAATCGGAAGGGAGATTTTTTAAGCCATGTGGGTGCATTGTCTTAACACCATTAATATCTACTTATACATTATAAATAACAAAATATAAAATTAGGTTTTTAGCTGTATGTGAGAAAAAGGATAACGCTGATATATTTTATGACTAGCTTTTGCTCGCGGCTCCGCCCACGTGATCAAATAAACAAACAAACAATAAAACTCTACAGCTTTATAATATTAGTATAGATTTGATTTTGATTTGACAACGGAAGCCTTCAAATAATATTATTTTGGTAGCTTAGCAACGGAAGCCTTCAAATATGAATAATTTTCCCCGTTTTTGCAACATTTTTCACTGATGCTTCGCTTCTAATGGTCGCAGCGTAATGTTATATATCCTAAAGCCTTCCTCGATAAATGGACTATCCAACACAAAAAGAATTTTTCAATTCGAACCAGTAATTCCTGAGATTAGCGCGTTCAAACAAACAAACAAACAAACAAACAAACAAACAATCAAACAATCAAACTCTACAGCTTTATTATTAGTATAGATTAATAAATTAAGACATCACAGATTTCGAACATAAAATGCTGATATAGTTTTTATAGTGGAATAATAAAAACGACAGGATTCTACAAAACGTATTGAGTTTCGATTTCCTCATAACAGGCCCTAAATAAATAAAAATAATAAAAAAATATGAAATTGAGACGACCTTCCGCGGAACACGGCGTCACAAACTCAAACGGGGTCACTATCAAAAATCGCCTGGCCAAAGATACCACGTTTTATGGCGTGCAGCTTTTTTTATTTGACATTTTATACAAGTTTATTCAAACAACGATATGATCAGCGACGTTATCTTTCAATGCAACGTTACCGCGAGCTCGGTTGATACCATCAGGGCAGCCATTGCTAGTTAAACCAACGTGATAAGGGATCGGCGGGTGGCTGTGTGCGTACTGTAGCGGTGTGCCGTGTACTGTAGTAGTGGGGCGCCCGCCGGCCGGCCCAGTCACTTACTTTGCTCGGCAAAAGAATGACGGTTGCATCGAACGTTCGTGTATACGGTCTGTGTTAATGGAAGTGATGTTGTTGTGGCTAAAGTATCTTAAGGAGCTGGAGACGGCGTGCGGCAGTGCAGTGCAACTGCCGCCAGGCGGCGCTGTCGGCGTCAAAACAATGAGTGAGTTGTTTACCTGATATTGTTTGGATCGTATAGGTCTTTAAACCCCGCGAAAATATATATCCGTAATGAATATTAATATTATGTTATGTTTTAGTCACGCGATGTATTTTTGCTTCTCAATAACATCATTTTCGAGTTGATTACTTTTTGAGCAGAATATGTCAACAGTTTGAGATTTTACGTAAAATTATTCTTCTAAAATATATTTCCTATGAGAATATATTGTAATATTGACATTGAAGCCGGAAAAGCCTAAACAATACCTACGCATAAATAGTTTTTAGAGCACTAAGTAAATAAATTAAGATTCTCGTTTTATATACATTTTAACAAAAGATTTATGACATATCATCATCTAGAAGACAATTTTGTATAGTTTTATAAGCATTTTATATTATTTGGTGCTAAAATATTTACATAAAGTGCGCAGATCTGATTTAATTGTATTTATACAGTAATTTATATCTACTAATGAGAAAGATTAGACCCTAGTCCACCACGCTGGCCTAATGCGGGTTGGCAGACTTCACATACCTTCGAAACTCTTATGCAAAATTCTCAGGTATGCAGGTTTTTTCACGATGTTTTCCTTCACCGGCAAAGCGAGCGATAATTAACAATGAATACACACATAACTTGGAAATGTCAGAACCTTGGGGCTGGATGATCCTACGAGTTCCGTTTTACAGTCCGTACCACTCCCCACTAGGTCGACGCCGCTTTTTAAATAATATCATTTTCTATAGGGAATTAAATAAACCAATTAATATTATTATGATATGATAATTGTCATTTTCACCGTTTCGGGGGAAGTTGGGGAAGGAGGTGTATCCTTTTTAGGATTTGTGCTTGTAACACTGGATTAGGCGCAAAAGGTCCTGTTCATAAAAGGTTACAATTTGTATCCACATATAATTTTAAAATATTTTGGGATTTATTACAAAACCGGATTCTAAATATAAATATGGCGGAGCATTACCTTCCCCCTATACCCCGATATTAGTGCGATTTAAGAATTATCAACCTTATGACCTAATGATTAAGAGTGCTTTTCCTTTACTGTTATGCCAATATATAAAGTAAACAAACAATTTCGGAATTTTTTACTTTGTTGTAGCTGCTCTACATTAAACTTTTTAATTACTTTTTCTCAATTAAAATAAATAAACCACATAGTTACTAAATATGCTTTTTGCATAAGTATTACTTTGGTACCTAGTTCTTTTATAGCTTAGTTCGACAACGAGCAAGTGGGTCACTTAGTAAGTCATCTCCATACCCAATATTGATTTGGTATGAAATTTGACAGATGTTTTGATTTCCCCAGCTTTTCAGAAACCGTGAGTAAATATACCAAATCCTTTCTGCAACGGTTGTAAATTGTAAAAAGCATGTTGAGCCGACCCCACATCAGAAATGGGATGGGAGCGGGAGGCAGATGATAAGATAATTGCTTAAGATAATGGGCATACGATGTAACGATATCTTTAGTATTGGACAAAAATATCCTCTATTGGGAGTCGGCGAACGACAAGATGACAATCTTTTTTTTTATTTGATTGAATGACGCAATGAGCAAGGCGCTCCTCTGATGGTAAGCACCATGCCTGCCCATAAACAGAAGCAACACCACCACAGAACTTTGAATTACAAAGCACTGTATGGCACTGAGTTGCGCTCGTCACCCCGAGACATAAGTTGTAAATGTTAAGTCTCATAATGCCCAGTAATTTCACTGGCCACAATGTCTTTCAAACCGGAACACAGCATTGCTTACACAGTTTTGCTTGGCTGCAGAAATAGACGGCGCGGTGGTACCAACCCAGACGGCCTCTCGCATACGAGGGACCTACCACCTTAGGGAATTAAATGTTAGGGAAGTAAAACTAACCATAGATTGGGAGTTAAAGGGAAAATCCTTATTATATCTAGCATCGTTGGTTACCGATCGTCACCAAAACCAGTAAATATATTTATCAATATATCAAAAAGAACTTTCGGAATTCGCGTTAACAGAATCGTTAAGTATGCTCGTATATATCTCAGTGTGATAGTCGAATTTTTAATAGCATCTAGATACTTTATCTCGGACAGTAAATAAATCAACGATTCGCTATCTCAAATTATCTATATGGCGAAGTTTAGAGTGTTTATAGTTCTGTAAACATGTTTTTACTATTATAATGGTATGAAAATCATTTCTTATCTATTACATATTGACAATAATTTTGACAGTTTGAATCCAGTGGAATTACTTTTTTTTTATAGCATAGCCTGGCTAACGAGCAAATGGGTCTTTTGATGGTAAGTGATCTCCACCGCCCATGTACACCCACAATACCAGAAGAATCATGGACGCGTTGCCGGCTTAAAGGAAAGGGGTAATTAGAGATTGTAAGGGGAGGTGGTTTTGGGCCTCCGGATATCTCACTCACCGTATGGAACGTAACAAGCTGCTGCTTCACGTCGGTTTTCTGTGAGACAGTGGCAACAACCCGGTCGAGCCGGTCCATTCACGCTGTAAACAAAACTGTGTACAGCGTGGCTCTACCACTTACAAACGATGATGCGGCCGCGTAAATGAAAATGTTCATACATTGAAGCCCTTATTCTATCATACTGTGATAAACACACTCCTTATAAATGGGATTTTAAAACTAAAACATTATTTTTAAGTATGACACCTAATCTACATCTGGCTGGCTCAATACAGTAAGCTAAATGTGTTTATTACATCGTAAAACTACTGCAATGTAAACTGACACCGAATCCTTAATAAAACTATCTAGTATTCAACACATTAAATACAGACATCTCCAAATAGGTGTTATAAAAACTCGTTAAAAACGTTTGATATCATAAATTAATTAGTTAGGTGTCATATTAAATGTATAAAAATAACACTGAATTACATTAAGTTTGTATAATTTGTGGCAAACACGCAGCTTGCTTTACAAATCTGCTGTTCAAATGAAATCGGCTAAGTGCAAGTTGTATTCGCACACGGAGAGTTCCGTAGCGAACTCCTTTAGTTTGAACTTTTTCTTGTTTTTTCATCGTTTGGATATCATTTATATATTCATCCGAACACGGCAAAGTGACTGCACTACACCTGATTGTAAGTGCAGTGCAGTCCAAACGAGCGATTACCGACAAACACTGAGTTTATCGGTAGTCACCAGAATCATGCCGGTCTGTAAAAATGCTTCTTCACACTACGAAGACGGAAGAAGCAAATAAAGGGAAAACAGGCATCCGCCTGACCGATGCAGGTATAGGGTTACAAAGACCTACCCCTATATTCACCCCAACCAACCATCCAGTCATGTCGCAAGCCCCTCGGGATACTTGATATATACTGACTGATCACAGAACGCGATCCACACAAGGTGTGTAGATCACTATGGCAGGTTTTAACACCATGTGTACGGTAGTCCCTATCCTATCCTATATGAATATTCTACCACCAGCTCATTTACAAATGCTCTGTGAAAATGGTCATGGGGCTAACTGTTACTTCAAAAGATTAGACAGACATGCAGACGGCGCGGCGTAGGCTTAATAAACGTATAGAGCCTCGTACTACGGCAGCCTATATACACAAATTGGCAGCTTACTTGCTGTTAGTATGTTACTTTTTCAGCCTATATTCTTCTCCATATTTTAAGTCATATTTCTGCCAAATTTTGAGAGTTTTGATGTATCATTTATGGCCGATAATGAAGCCATGAGTCAATCAGAATACAGTCACGTGTACAAATTACTTAGTTCTATAGATTAATTTCGGAGATCTATCCCAGATAATAGATTTTATAATCAAACATTTCATTCAAATCTGTTATTAGTCGAGAACACTTAAACATATTAAATTGATTCATTGCATCATCTGTGCCACCAAAATCCCTATTCTCAATTAATGTTTGTGTTTTATTTAACACGTCCAGAGTGACAAGCTTACCCGCCTCTTGAGATCGATCCGGTAATGTGATACGGGCAGGCTTACTCGCCGGGTCGTATCGTGAGTTTGACATTGACAGCCGCTGTCAAAATATCAGTGCAGCACCGCACGCGTACGGTACTCCAAAATGACTTTCATTTGATGTGTAGACTGAATCACTGTGTTGTTTTTCTCTGTATTTTTTTATGGCATAGATCGGCAAACGAGTAAGTGGGTCACCTGTTGGTAAGTGATCTCCACCGCCCATGTATGCCCACAATATCAGAAGAATTATGGGCGCGTTGCCGACCTTAAAGGATAGGGATAATTAGGAATTGGGAAGGGGAGGGGTATTTGGGCCTCCAGATATCTCACTCACCGTACGAAACGCAGCAGCAAGCCGCTACTTTACGTTGGTTTTCTGTGAGACAGTGGTAATGACCCGGTTGAGCCGGCCCAATCATGCTGTAGACAAAACTGTCTACATCGTGGCTCTACCACTCATGAAAATTCTATTTAAACTAAGAAAAAGAACCTTTTTTTTTTGAAAATTACTTTTTTTTTCTGAGTGCCCGGCATGCACTGCAATGGCTCTTTACAAGTAGTACATATACTTACTGACTTAATGTATTTCAAACCGAAACACAACAGTGCTTATACAGCCAGACAGCCCTTGCATACGAGAGTCATATTACCTAGTAAGGCTGTCTCAGGTATTAAATAAAGGTCTAGGTAATCTAAGCCTGTCGACTTGAACTTTGACTTAAACGATAATTTCTCAATCGACGTTTATTATAACTTTGTCCTCAATGACTCTTTGTTTGAAATAAATATTAATATGTATAATTAGTTTTGCATACAACTCCGTAATTAAATCAGAAGCTCGTGAGAATGTAGGCAATGATCATTCTTGATATTTATCATCACGGAATATACCATACCTGAATTCCATTAATAATAGAGTTAAGTATAATAGAGTAAAGAAAAAGTATTATAAGAGAAAAATAATAAAATCGAGTCAATATTCCTTTAAAAAATCTGGTTCGAAGGACCAAAACAGAAGTCTTAAGATTCAGTTGTAACATTCAAATAGCTGTATACTAGAGAAGTATACCGAATATATGCTTGGTGTATTGCGGCCGTTTAAGGTAGGAAGTGGGGAGGAGATCCGTCTCCGGTAATTTTAACTGACCGAATGAGACGCAACTGCGAAGCTGTTACATGTAAAGTTTTTAGTCGGTTTTTTGTGACACAATGGTATACTACTCCAGTCGGGCTAGTCATGCTACAGACAAAACTGGCTACAACTTGGATCTGGCATTTTTTAAGAAAGTATAGATGATTTTATCATGATAACGGTTGTTGATAACAGTATCTCTACGGAGAGATTCAATATTTGTGTTGATAACGTTCAGAAATATGTAATATCAAACGGTAAACTAAACTAAACGATATGTTATCAGTTATATCATTTTTACTTAAGTTGTGTCATGTGTGTGGTGTTATTTTTATGACTTATTTGAATTAATAAAATGTTATACATAATTATGTTGTTCTATAACTCGCAAATTGAAGGCAAGGTCAAATTTTTCTTTTTTTCACATGCCAGTAATCATTTCATTTGAATATTTTGTGATTCCGAATTTAAATAACGTGTTCAAAATATTCATTTTAAAATAACATCGTTATAATTCTTATAAATATTATGTATGAAATATGCTAATTTTAATCATATTAATGTTTTTCACTTTTTTGCTGTTCCAAAACACGATTGTCTACGCCACATTAATGTTTCCAGTGAAAAAAATACTCAATTATATATGATAAACGTGACGCGAGCTCGAGTGAATGGGGACGGCCGACCGGCTCCCGATCTGGCTGATAACGCGGGGGGAACCAGCGCGGGAGGGGAGGGCCTTATCTCCACTGAGATTTCACGTTCATTATCAACTGTTGTTTACTTGTGTGTGTTTGCATTTGTGTGAAGAGAACGCGGGGGAAGGTTTGACATTTGTACTTTGAGGTGTTGATTCGGCCAGTGTTAAAAATAAAAATTATTAAATCGATTTGACAAAGGCACAAAACATAGACAGCCTCCATGGCGCAGTGGGCGAGTAAGAGGCCGTGGGTGTGATATACGAATACTTGTTACGGGTATGAATGATACAGGATTAACCTAGTCTAGGGTGAGGACTAGGTGTGTGACCGTTGTGTGTATTATAAAACAAAAATAGATAATTATGTTTATGGCTTAAGACTTGATATTCCATCGTTTTATTTGTATTTCAGGCTTAGTGAGTCATAAAACTTCCATATTCTTCTTCTCCTCTTCTTCAGGGTTCTTTTTTAGGTCTACACTTGACGCCTTACGATTCTGCAACGCCTGACTCACAAACACAAAAGCGGTTATCTCGTGGTTCTGTGCATCGTTTTCTTCCCGAACCTTGTGTTTGACCGAACTGATCTCTGGATACTGCTGCTCAGTCCTCTGTACAGTTGAACGACACACATTTAGCCACTGAGACACGTAAGTTTGCGAACAACCTTATTCAAGCAGGCTATAATTTTTCCGACCCTTATCGCTTTATCAGCCATATCAGAAAGTGGTATTTAATGTAAAATGAAAGATTGAATAAATAAATTTGCATAGATTATACAGAATGTTTTAAAATTTGTAATCAGCAAGTTACAGTTTCAACATTTCGCGCCATTATTAAAGCAATTTTACAATACTCAACAATATTCACATAAATAGAGAAAAAATCTAAAGTGACCGATTTTTTTGCAAAAGGGTTTACAATGTCGACAGTCGAGAGACACTGCTTCTCATAAATTACAGTGGCCTGAAATTACACTGGATGTACACTGGCTGAACCCCGATCGCGAGTAACGTGACTCGCTATAAGGCACCGTGTTGCGTTTTTCACACAGACAACTCAACCTTAGTTGTCTGTGGTTTTTCACCATATATACGATGATCAGTATCTAGTCGGATAAATGTATTCCAGTCAACATTAAGGTTAAACTTTCCATTTTTTTCGTATCACATTTCGTCAACCGTTTTAATTAGTCAAAGTCCTTATCGATTTGCTGGCTGTACGTTTTACTTCCTTTGCGATAATTTTTGCGACGCCATATTTAATTGACAATGTACCTACTTATTTTATCGTTTTTTAAAATCCGCACCCGCCAATTTTATACCCTTTTACCGTTAAGAGTTATTAATTTAAAATTCGAGATAAAACTGAATTAAAATGAGAATTTAATCTTTACGTTAATTATGTGTTAATGCTTTGTGTCCATACAAGGAGTGATTGGTAATATCGATTTGGTGTGGCGTGTCAGGGTTTTTTGGCAACCTTTTGATACAAATTTATTGAAAAACAAACTCAAATATTCATGTCGTTAATTGTTTTACTAAGAATTGGTTTATGCTTGCGGCTTCGCCCGTGTGAGGCCGACCAAATAATATATTCTTCCATACTAAATCTGCAATCCGTTTCTTCATTACGGGATTGAATTTCTTAAATGATACAGCTACAATATAATATCATCTGCTCAAAATTACGTAAAAATATTTTTGAATAACCCTAATTGGGAACTCCCCTCTTTGGGATTTCTACCAATCAACCAATCCTCCCTTTTATTGGGAAAGGTCCCAAACCCTTAATTATACTTTTCCTTTTAGATCGGCAAAGCGACCATAATTCTTCTAGTATTATCGGTGGCCATGTGCTATGGATATCGCTTACCATCAGGTAATCCACTTGCTCATTGGCCGACCTGGGCCATAAAAATACACACCACAACTTTTCATCCAATTCGTGCATCGAACACGCTCCCATTTCTCAGTTGTCTAGTCACCCGCTGTGCTTTAAAGGCCGTAACAAATTCAATACAAATTGAATTAAATACGTCATTGATCGACGTTGAAAAAATATATATTTAGGTTTGTGTGTCAGTAAGAGAACATATATCGGGTTTATACGGTTCCATTTTAGTTGATCAACTGATTTGAATCAACAAAAGTTGTATGATTCTCGTTGATTAATACGTTTGAAATTCTGTTCCGACGGCTCAATTGAGTGGGATTTAGTGAGGTTCTACTAAAATCGAACCGCGCTTTATTTCTGCCGCCAAGCAACAGTCTGTAAGCACTGTTGTGTTTTGGTTTAAAGGACATTGAAGCCAATGGAGTTACTGGGCATTATGAGATTTAACATCTTATGTCTCGGGGTGACGAGCGCAGTTCAGTGTCATGCAGTACTTTGTAATTCAAAGTTCTGTGTGGTGTTGCTTCTGTTTATGAGCAGGCGTAGTGCTTACCACCAAGCGAGCGTCTTGCTCGTCTTGTCATTCAATGAAATAAAAAAAACATATTACGCGTCAATCTAAACTAATATTATAAAGAGGAAAGATTTGATTGTTTGCATTGAATAGGCTCTGAAATTACTGGACCGATTTGAAAAATTCTTTCACCATTAGAATCCTGCATTATCCCTGTTGAACGTAGGCAATATCAATAATATAACGGTGCAGAATTTCACGTGGGCGGAGCCGCGAGCGAATGCTAGTTATTATATATTAAACATGATTTCTGAACGTAGCTTCCTTTATTAAATTCCCCTACTGTATTCTCCATACTAACATTTTAGTGTAACATTGTAATCAGTGTTGTGGATCGCGGCCGGGATCGAACCTGTTATCTCTCGGATCGGCCGTGCGCACGCTATCGCGCGATCTGTCGGATTTTTTGTGCGCACCGTGCCGTGAAGGATGACGACCCAGGTTCTTGTCTGTTTATTACTTCTTATGGTAATAATAAACTTTTCGGTAAACAAAGAACCTAATCGGGGTGGCTCAAAACCCACTTTCCTTTTAGATCGGCTGCGCGTTTATGGTTCTTTGATTGTGGATGTCTAAGGGTCCAGATAATTATCCATCAGGTGACCCCCTTACCCGTGTGTAGGCGTCTGCTATAAAAAATACTCGTGAACTTATTCATCATAATTTAATAGAAAGCCTCCAACGTTAATAAAAAAAAATCATTATCTTTTAAATTACTAAAGAGATTTTATTCAAACATAACTTACAACTGTTATTCTATTGCTGGTGGTAGGATTCATTACCGCCTGGATAGCGACTACCGTACACATGGTGTTAGAACCTGCCGTAGTAACCCACACACCTTGTGTGGATCGCGTTCCAAGATCAGCCAGTGTATACCCAGTTCTCCCGAGGGGTTTGCGACACGACTTGATGGTTGGTTTAGGTGACTATAGGGGTCTTTGTACCCCTGTGCCTGCAGTCATCCGCCTGCCAGACACCTCGATTTGCTTCTTTATTCTTCTGAGTTTGAAGAAGCATTTATACGGGCCGGCATGATTCTGGTGGCCATCAATAAACGTACTGTTTGTCGGTGCTTGCTAGTTTTTTTGGACTGCACTGTGCTTAACATCAGGTGTAGTGCAGTCACTTTGCCATGCGTTGTAAAAAATAAGATCTGCGCACTATACGTTAATAAGTATACGCACATCTAGTTCCAAAACGAATACATTATAGTTTCAAAGTTATTTATGCAAAATATTTTAGGTATTAAACAGAACACATCACTCATCATTTTATTACGAAGCTATGTGCGTCAATTATTATCAATTTTGACTCACATGTTTGTTAAAAATCAACGACCACGTTATGAAATTATAGTAAATAAATATTATATACAGGGAAATGTTTAAAATATCCTACTAATTTTATAAACGCGAAAGTTTGCAAGTATGGATGTATGTTTGTTACTCTTTCACGTAAAAACTACTGGATTGATTTTAATGAAACGTTACAATAATATAGCTTATACATCAGAATATGACATAGGCTACTTTTTATCCCGGAAAAAGCAGATCACGAGGACGGAGCCGCGAGCAAAAGCTAGTAAACTATACAATGAATAGGTATCGATTGTTATTACAAGCGAAAACTAAATTACACCCCGCGACCATGAAGGCTGAAAAGTCGCGTTGCGTCGGGACCAAAATTAAAACAAAATCCGCGATAAAATCCGCTTAGATTTGTTTTATTTCAATGACAAACATTCGCGTAAACGTAAGAAATCATTATTTAATCATAACATTATACATGATAATTATTTTTACAATGTTATGATTTTATGTACAACTTGTCTCACTTGTTCACAGCCGGGTGAAAACTCGGCTATGTTACGAAGTGTCGAAATACGGTACATAGCCGGGCTTTATCACCCATCGCGTAGATAGCACAGTCTCGTCGGTACGCCGCTCGCTAAATTCACGTGTGGGAATTTTACAAGCTTCATAGAGTTACTTTGCACTTAATTGAAGCGGAAAAAGCTATAGAAATGAGACAGAAAGTAGTATAGTGACAGCTCGTAATGGTGGAGTGCAGAACAATCGAGTTCTACTTGTGTCGTGTACGCAACAATTCGTTTAAATGGCACGGTGCGTTCCAAAAACTAGCAAACATTGGCAATAAACGAAGACTGCGAATTTTACATAGCTCGTTTCACTAACAGTATAGTGATAATGGTAAAAATAGTTTAAAAAAAAGCAAAAACTATATAAACGAAACTAAAAAAACTTTTATCTGACCAAATTGAATAGTTATTTAACTTTTGTGGTTTTTGAGAAAATCAAAATTTTATCAGCTTGCCTCTTTTTTAACCGATAAGAAAAGGAAGTGGCCCTCAATCCGTCTTTAACTATTAAAGAAAAATCATGTCTCCATAATGTCTCCAAAATTCAATGTTCCACTCTTATTTATGGATTAAATAATAAGTACGCACATATCCCAGTCGGATGATTTTTAAGCCTCTCATGCCGAAGTTCTCGATTCATGCGCGGTGGGATGGTCCACTCACGCGCACCCTAATTGATTCGAGATCGGCGCGGGGCGTGGTTGCGAAAGGTCGCCGGTTCGATGCCTGCGCCCGTCACCCAACACCAGATCAATGAGCCACAACACGAGTACTTTTATTATTTTGTTTAGATGATATTTAAGTATGAAAACCTTAGTTTAAGGTTTTAGATACATTTCCGTAGAGAGGTTGACGTCAAGCAGGCGGTCGGTCGTAAAAACTACGAGCCAATTGTTTCTGTAACATTTGTTAAACATGTTGCGCCGACCCCACTGCGAGTGGGGTAAGGGCAAGTGGAAGATAGAAGAAGATACCCTATACCATCAGGCCAATGACCTGCTTGTTTCCTCATCCAAGCAACCAAAAAAATAACGGTGCAGAACCGAAATATAGTGATATAATTCTAACACGTAACTATTATTTTAACATTATTAAATGCATGTAACATATTTTCATATAACAACGAAATCATTCCTCCCATCACACCGTCACGCTCGAGCCAACATTCCATTTATTTCAGCGGATCGTAATCTAAGATGGAGAGCGGGCGAACGATAAGGAATGCCGCGGCTGCATCGCGATAGTGCGCTAGAACCGAACGGCGCTCGCTTCGGTGTGATAGGTGTTAATAATTACCGGCCAGGCTAAATTATCGCATTATCTAAGATATAACGAGAAGAGTTGTTTATAACCTGGCTTGGGAGTTACTTCATTACTTGCTTGTTAGTGGCGATTTCCAGAGTCGATTTTTATGTAGAAATGATGATTTTAATGTGCTATATTGAACAATAATATATGACTAGACTTAAAATATAATAATATTGTCACCATATACCGCCTGGAAAAAAACTAATTTGAACCGATGGGAAAAAGTACGGAGCATTCTTGATTCTACGTCAGTCATTACACTGTCAAAAAAAACACTAACATTTAAGAATATTCCTCAACAATACTGACTTGAAATATTTAAAAACGTATAACGCGTAGCTTACATTCTACGGGCGTTGAAAAGGCGTCCAATGGGGTGAGGTTTGGGGACGGTTATCGCCGAAAACGCTCCCGATCGCGGTGAGATGCGCTCCCACGATACACACCGATCGTTCGGTGTGATAAGCGGCCCGACTACACGCCTGTATCTTTTCAAAAAGGCTTTTTTGTCGGTTATCGCTCAGAGGGATCTAGTTTTAATGACTTTTTATAATAGATTTACGTGGGGTGAATGTTTAATATCAATTCTGGTTTATGATAGAATTCAATCGTCTCATTGGTCTGGCAAAGTAGTCTGAGAAACCGGTGAGGTTCTGATCAAATCCCGTATGAATCATAGTGTTTAAGTTGATTCGAAAAATCATGAGTTGCACGGCATTAGATACGCGATGGGGTAATTGAGGGGATCACATTATGTAGGCTTCTCTGCCTACGCCTTGGGGGATCTAGGAACATATGTTATGTATCATGTGCGGAAATTAGTATGAAATAATACGCATCGGAAATCATTATCGCACTAGAATTGTATGTGTGTTTTATAAAAATAATACCAAACCAAAAAAAACTAAAAATATTTTTTTTATAACTTAGACCGGCAAACTAGCAAGTGAGTCACCTGATGGTAAGTGATCTCCACCGTCGATGTACACCCACATTACTAGAAGAATGATAGGCGCGTTGCCGACCTTAAAGAGAATGGATAATTAAGGAATTGGGAAGGGGAGGAGGATTTTGACCTTTGTATCTCACTCACCGTACGAAACGCAGCACAAAGCTGCTATTTTACGTCCGGTTTCTGTGAGACAGTGGTAACGGCCCGGTCGAGCTGATCCATTCATGCTGTACACAAACTGTCTACAGCGTGACTCTACCACTCATAAGGCTAATCTAAAATAACTTATATGACTAATAAAGTTAATTTTTATAGTAATCACCGACTCAATATGCTATTTTGTATCCACCCGGATAGCGACCACCATACACGGTGTTAAGACCTGCCATAGTGACCCACCTTGTGTAGATCGCGTGGAATCAGCCAGTGTATATTCGGTCCTCCCGAAGGGGCTTGCCCCCTCTTCCAATACCTTTCCCATCGTTTTATCCTTCCCCTCCCCTTTGGCCCTTGGATGAGATACTGCAGAGCTCGCCAGTATTGTATTAGCAGGGAGTACCTACCTACAGGGGACCTACAGGGGTAGGGGGTAGGTCATCCTAAGAGCCATATTTAAATATGCTACTTTAATTTATAGCTTTTTCTATACAAAGATACGACGGTTCGATGATAACTGTTCAGTTAACCTACATACAATAATTGTTTTTATCTAAAACAAAGTGTCATGCGGGCGCTATCAGCCGATGTCGTGATAACACTGGCCCCTATGTATCCTGAATTATATTATTTTTAAGGGATAATACACAGTATTTATAAAGACTAGTAAACAGAGATCGATTGATTACTAACGCATCCCTAATACTAATAACTGAGCCTGATTAATTTAACAAGATTAAAATCAGATCTAATTAATTTCATATTTTTTGCTCTACAACAAAAATTTGCATGCAATATTTGATATAACAGCGGATTTTACCAACTATCCATTTTTTCGATCCATTGTTTTAAATTGATCTTACGACCTTAACTTATTCGACCTGGATAGTACGTGTGTCTAATGCAAGTTGCTGTAAATTTAATATTTCCAACTCCTCCCTAACCTTCTATCTGATTAATTTCGTTGCGGGACAAAGACATTTAGGCATTCCCAGAGACTCGCCGAGCTTCACTGCTCGGTGTCAACAAAAATGCGTGCCACTATTAATCCTGGGGCACAGAAGTTACAGTGTCGGGTGTGTGGGCGGGATAGTCTCTATAATGCAAGTAGCTGCTTGCTGTTAGGTTTTATACGGTTAGTGAGATTTCTGGGGGCCCACAATAATGAGGGCCCGCGTCACGAGAAAATGATGTCAAACTCACCAACCTTCATTCCAACTGTCTTCGAAATTCAAAACCATTCGACCTTTACAGTCGCATTTTCCCTGCATTTTATCGCTGGCTGATAATTTAGTTTTAATTAAGGGCATCCCGCACACGATAAATTCGAGAATCGTTATCAAGCCGTCGCGGAAACCCCGCACGAACTTATCGACGTTCGCCAACGGTTGCTAAACGGGGAAATCACATTGACAGACTGATTGTGTAGTAGTGCATTATTTTTCGACGGAATGAGGCATAGAATTGATAAAGGACAACCATGAGGTCCTTTTGAAATTTTACCTGTTAACCGGGGAATTCCCTTTTTAAATACGCATATAACGGGCGCGAGCTTTTTCACTAGGCCCTGTCAGTACGTCACGCCCGGAGAACGTAATATCATATTTTAATTATTTTTATGAATGTTTAAAATAAATGAAAATACTATAAAATATATATTATGTTTTCGTTTATTTATAGCACAAAGAAAAATATAAAATTACAAACAAATAGAAAAGAATACCAACAAAAATATAGAAATATCGAATTAAGAAATTATGAATTTTACAAAAAGTTATAATGAGTACAAAAATATATATTTATTTATTTAGATACACAATGAAAAATATAAAAAAGTTAACAATTACAGAACAGTAAACAAAAGCACACAAACAAAATAGAAATATTGAGCGAAATTTGAAATAAAAAAATAAGATTATAATAAGGTTTTATAAAAGCAGTCACAAATGTCTGAGAGCCGCTTCGCACCTCAATTAAAAAACATTAAACATAATATACATCTACGGAGTTGATCGAAGGTATTGTTAAATCCCAACACAAAAACAACAATTTCACACAAAGTTTTACACAGGACAACAAAATAAATCTAGCGAACATTTATATTTATTTAAAACAAACCCCGTGTCCGTAGAAACCGTGACTCTACCCAAAAACGCACGTGGGCCGTGTACAAGGCCCAGGAATCTTGTGCGATCTCTCAAAAGCGTTAACAAGCGAGTGGTGCAGACAACGAGGGGCGCTTTGTCCAGATTCCATCTAGGGCCAATTTGTACGCACGTCTGCGCTGGATTTATTGAGCACGCGAGCCGTGTCTACGCCTAGGAAGTGCAGGAGATTGGGTTTCGCGGGGTTCTTTTCTAGAATCTGGGTTTTTGTGTGAATAATGTTGTTTCGTTTTTTGTATAAAATTTATTTAGCTATATTATTTTTGAAGAGGTTCTGTTAGATATTATTTATCATAATATAATGTATAATATATTTCTTTTTATATATTTTTAGATGTTTCAAAGGCGGTACATTACGACAAACATCGAAAACCGTACTTTCAAATGCATGTAGATAAAGCGGGTTCAAATTAATCGATTGTTGTTGATCAACTGCTAAATTGCATGCTTTTTGAACCGTCTGAACAGTCTTTCCATCGATAAAAACCTTACAACTATTGTTGTTCCAGATATGTTGTTGAGAGCGATTCTATTCTTTTTCACCTGTCATTAGTTAAATAATCCATTCTATTTCATTTTCCAAATGAATACAAACCAAAAATTAATCTCTAATTTAAAATAATAAACCGTGCTCAATGTAGGATGAATCATCAAAATATTACATTTAATAAAATTGTGAAATTATCTAAAATTATTCAATAACTATTCCCTTATTTCTAAACCACGACGGTTCTCGCCAATTAAAAGTACCAAGTTTACACGAGGCGCACTCACGCCTACCAGCCGCGAGAAATATAAACGTAAGACTGCGCAAGTGCCGATGTGTCTGCGACCGGCCGAGCTATCTCACCGCCGATCGTAGCAATATCATTATTGTATACCCATCCACCCACCAATGTATCGTCAATTCGTCAAGTTTAATAATCATTGCTCGGTTGATGTGTTTGACATGTGTATGTCTCTTGTTAATTGTTTCATTTTGAGGTTATGTGATGGGATTATTAATTTGAGTGACACAAATATTTGAGACAATTCTGTGGTACACTTTAGTAAATTAAATTATCTCTATAATTTTCTTATTTTAGTTTAGCGATTTGGACTATGCTATTATTCTTTTCCATTGGATATTTTTTTTATTTCAATGCGAGACTAAACTACTAGTACGTGAATTATTAAATAATTATAATACATAATATGAATAAATCATTATATTTTTTTTTAGTAACTTAAGCTCATTTTGATCCTGTCAAACTAGAATAGATTTAAGTCCTATGACTTCGGCTTATTGAGACAATTTCAGAATACGAATTAATAAAATCAAACTTAATTTAAGTGCTGTTTAGTCTAATATAGAGAGTTTTGTGACAACAGAATCAGCAACATTCGATAGCAAAAATAAATATTCTATTTAGACACATTTGTTCTTAATGATTAGTTTCTCCATTTTCAAACGTCATTTCAATGCCATTTCTTTCCGCACGATCACTAACCTCCTTAAAATAACATACGTTCATAAAATAACACTTCGCTAAAAATTCTAAAATCGAATACAAAGACATGCAATTATAATTAAAGCCTGTGAACAGAAAATTCCGAGTTATCCCATAAAATACGCGAGCGAATGTACATCGTCGAGATAAAAGTTTAAAATGTAAATGAGACATGTCCGAAAGAAGTAAGATTATCTCACTATTAGGTATAAATTAAGGGAGGCGGAATGAAGCGAGCACAATTATATTGTCACGAAAGTTGCGGATGGTCGCACCTGATGCAACGCAATCGGTCGGCCGATCGGCTGCGCGCACGCTAAGGTGACAACTCGATCTTTTTTTGTACAACAATCGATATTGCAGTTTCTAATGAAATAATTCCCAGCTCATTGGGCTATTTTGTGTCGGTTCATTTTTTAATTGGATATTCATTGAGTTATTATTTTTGACATTAGTTGTTGGCTATTGTTCGCTAGTTGTTTTTGAATGAAATCAATCGCTGAATAGATTATGTTGAACTTGATTATGCTGTAACAGTGAAAAAAACGCCAAATGCGAAGACTCGTGCATTTAGGTATCCATAAATATATACTTATTTCTATTATTATTTGTTAGTGTATTCGCTATATTAAAACATATGAAATATATAATAAAGCTCTTTCATCTAGGTAATGAACTGACAGACGGCTTAGGCACGAAAACCTAAAAATAAAAAACATTTTTACTTTTCCTGCATGATCAATAAAATACAGGAATACTGAGACGTCATACAATAAATTCGCTGTTACTGTGGCAAGAATCGCAATTATGACGTATTGTTGGAATGTGCATTTTACAGAAATAGTTTGTTACAACACTATTGTAAGTTGTCCCAAATGAGAAATTGAAACAGTTACATATTAATGTAGACACAACATTGATATATTCCTAATGGTTTTCTGTAAGTGGTAATTAATCTAAAATAATGTGTAATAAGTTATTCGTAAGACTTATACGCAATTAAGTTATCTGGGTACAATTTAAATTACTCTTATATTACAAAACAATTTGTTCTGTGTCACAGTTTTTACTTTATATCTTTATATATCAAAATTACGTTTCACATTGTTTGTCCGCGATGAACTTCTAAACTACTGAACCGATTTTAATCGATTTTTGCAAAATGTAAGTGAGTGAGTTTGATCCAACTTAAGAGATAGGATAGTTTGTATCTCAATTTAATATATTTGTTGGTAAGATGCTGAGTAGTAATCGTTTCTCAACCGGCCTAAGTATAAATCGCTTGAGATTTTTCAATTATTTTGTGCTGTGACGTAATGATTGCGAGCCGATTAGCAATTAAATTCTATAATTTCATTCGTAATAAATATTGTATGATACAAAATATATCCCATAATTGGACCTGTGGTAGGCAGCGGCTTGGCTGTGCCCCTGGCATTGCCGATGTCCATGAGCGGCGGTGACCGCTTACCATCAGGCGGGCCGCTTGCTCGTCTGCCTATCAAGGCAATAAAAAAAAAAAAACCTGCTTACGCAAACAAGAACCAACCCACAGCAAGTTCAAATGGAGATACTGATTTTGTTTTACTAAATTCAATTGTTTAAACTAATTCTATCTCGTAGTTTTTTGGTAAAATCGGGCATGAAATATATTCCATTTGCAAAAAAATACAGTATTCAAATCAATTTACATTAATGAATTTAGCAAATAAAAACAGTATCTCCATTTGAACTTGCTGTGGGTTGGTTCCTGTTTGCGTAAGTATGTAATTCCCGAAAATGTAATATGAATGTAGAGTAAAAATATACATTATCTTTATAATAGCTGTTAGCCGTTATTAAATGAAATTACCAACACTAGCATCGACAATCGAATGCGCCGCCTCACTAGCGTCGTGTAATCGATACGGCGAGGAGCGGACGTTCTAACAATATTTTATTGTGTGCCAATTAAAATTATTCCCTTCCTATTTGATTGTGAAAAGTTTCACGTCGCGCCGCGCCGTTCTGACGATTCCGGTTTTATTGAAAGATGTGATATCTGTACAGAGTTTCTATATGTTAAGTGGTGATGGTACTTAGATCGCGTTGATGATTCACTACTGACGGTATTACTAGAAAACGTGTGTCCAGTTTGAGTGATTGTTACTGATAGTTCATAAAAAAATAATTTAAAAAAATACAAATTATCAACTAAAATAACAAAATAAAAAAAAAGACGTGTAGCACTCGGAGACTGCCGCGGTAAAGCTATTGTATAGCATTTTTTATCAACTTATGTAAAATTCTTTTAAAAATCGAAGGAGATATAAAAATACTTCAAGTATAACTGGCTGAATGAATTTCATTTTAAAAACTGATTGAGCTGAAATTCGCACACAATTTTGGTGCAGGCAAAAAGGAACTAACGCTGGCTGGTTATGCGGCGCTTTTAATGCTTTTTTCTTACGCTGTTTTCTTACGCTTTTACTATCACATTTTTTTCAGTTCGGTCACGCAGTTAGGGTAACTAGGCTTGCCTGCGTGGAATTAGGATATTTACACCCAATCACCAAAGTCAGCTCACACCCTGTCTGTATACCAAATTTCATCAAAATCCGTTCAGTAGATTCAGCGTGATTGACGGACAAACATCCAAACAAACAAATTTTCACATTTATAATATTAGACTTTTCTTTCTGCCTTGCGTTATCCCGGCTTAGTGCCAGGGTCCGCCTTCCTACTTAAACTATTACCTACTGACTACATATTATTAATATTAGTACTACTAGCCTGGTAGCCATAATATACGTCAAAGGAACTGTTCCAGGTCCTAATACGTAATATCGTACAAACGAAATGAACTCAAAATGCGTTTTTAATGTTTATAGACTTCGATTTAACGCTCGCTGCTCGTCGACTAAACGACTGCGCGGTGATAAAGGGCCGATAATGCACCGATAACGTACTGATAAGGCGAGTGATAACGCGACTGATAAGCCACCACGGCAGTCCATGGGTAGCTTTGGTAAATGTAGCTTTTTGTAATGCCTACACGTGTGTTTGCGATGATAATTTCGATGTAGACATGTTTTGGTGTTTGTAGAAATTGTTTGTTAATAAAATAAAAAACACCCAACAAAAAGTAAATAATAATACAAAGTAGTGTAATGTGTTCTTTGGTTCTTAGGTGTCGGTAACTTCCTTCTTACCTGTTTTTAAATTTTTTACTTATGCAGCAGTCTTCCGATAGCTAAGCACCAAAAAACGTATGTTATTTTAATGTCTTGTATTATTTATTTACTTTTTAAATGTAGTAGAGGTTGTTTTAACTTTAAACGGGCCGGCTCGACCGTGAAATTACCACTGTTTCATAGAAAACCGATGTGAAGTAGCATCATGCTGTTGCGTATGATAAGTGAGATATCCTGAGGCCAAAATCCCCCTCACCTTCTTAATTATCCCTTTCCTTTAGGGTGGATGACGCCCTCATGATTCTTCTGGTAAAATTATCGATGTTCATGTGCGGTGGAGAGAAGGTGTTCCATTTACCAGTTTGCCGGCCTATGCTATAAAACAAGCATATACACCCCATCTTAAATTGGTCTAAAGCAGTCACTGTGATGACCATTTATTTGCATACCTCGGAAATATCATTCAACGAAATCAGGCCTTTGATTTGCCAAAATCTTGGCAAAAGCTATAATAAAATGACATTGGTAATGACTGCTGCACCGACACACATACCCGATGTGCTGCAAAATTGAATCCGCATGATTCACTGGCCCTTTAATGAGTCGACTCACACGGCCGGGTTCCGTTACAGATCCCAGATCGCATCGCTCGTACGAATTGGACAGTCGCTGCGCGTGCGCACTGCCTTATACTGCACCAACCTTCGCACACACGAAGTGCATACAATGTTATCGTGTTACAGGAAATTGAGTTGTAAACTTGTATTATAAGATGTATTTTTCATTGTTGTGCCATGAGGTTGGCAGGTGCTTCGAAATTCAAATTTTAGTGCCAATGGTATAGATTGTAGAGTCAGTTGCAATCCAATTGGTTGTGCCAATCGATTGTGAAACCTAGCCGTGTAAATGAAGTTTGAAAATCGAATAGTTGTATATGATACTCACGGTGACATGTGTGAGTGTGTCGGTTGGCGAGAAAGCAGTCGATATGCAACGGCTAGACAAGGTACAGACGGTCATGCCGAGGAATGCAAACTTTCTTTATATAATTTTATTCAAGTGTCATTGAAGGGCATTTGTACTTATACTTGTGGTCAGTACTTAATAAATTTCCGGTGTGTAAAACCGCTATAATATTTTTACCAGTTAAATGGACGCCAAATAATATACCCAATGCGCCACCGTGATTTCATATTGAAATAAACTATCAATCAGCATACAAAAGTTCAACCAACGTACGTAGGATGTGTGAAGACATGGATTCCTTGTACTTTAATATCTAAATATGTTAAACTCGAAACTGCCACTTTAATGTCGGTAATATAAGTTTATGGAACTAATGGAAGATAACTAATGGAATTCATCAACAAAACTATACAGGTATTGTTGATTCAAATATACTTAGATATTTTTTTCTTTTTAACTAAGTATGAGGCAATGGCTTTGATGTCACATTAGAACAGAATTAATGTCAATCCTATTTTTATTTAAATTGAATACTATATGGTTTGATGAGTAGGTACAAAATACGGTCAATTTAATCTCTCGGAGATGGAAAGGCCCAGCGTCATATAAGTTATATTGCCATTAAAATTTCCACATACAATTATTTGCATTACATTTCTTCATTTAATTTACAATTAAATTATTTTTTGTAGGCATGTTCTTTACAATATACTGAACAGTAGTTCTACGACCAAGTGTCGACAGGAAATATTGTAATAGGAAACCGAACTATCAGACAAGAAATTTAAGACATGTTCTTTACATCATACTCAACAACTTTAGTTCTAAGACCTTTACCAGTACCAAGTGACGTCATGAAATACTGTAATAGGAAACCGAATCAGACAAGAAATTCAAGACATTTTTTCTCTCATACAGTGACAAACAGTTCCCACGCTAAATCCGAATCATATATTCATACCCACCCCGCTAGGAGGGCTGGTACACTGAGGGGATAGGTCAGATATTTCAATTCTCCGTCGGATATTGGCGAGTTTCGTGAGGACGCATACATCTCGTGATCGTATGTGTCCGTCTTATCATTATATTGAAATCTGTGCACGGACCGGCCCTGTTGCGGATGTTATGTGTGACGCTCAAATATAGTATGGATTTATGGATGTTTTTCATGTGGATTTTGGAGTTAGATTGTAGATTAGGTTATTATTTTTAAGATTTGATGTCGATAAACTACAGGAATATGATGGGTTTATAAAGATTTATGTATTGATATCTGATATAATATTTATTTCTTTTATAATTTTATAATACTTTTCAAGCGCTATTTTGGGGTTTTTTGAAGTTTCATAGATAATTCTATCGTCGATTGTTGTGTCAATTACTAACAAACGATTGTTCGCAAATTAGATCAGAGATTTTTCACTAAAACACGACTCCACTCGAATTGATTTGACAGAGCTGTCAAAGTCATAGTCCTGTTAGTTGAATTTTGATTTGACCATCCTTTCAGAAACCAGGTTACTGTTACTGTTAGTCTACTAATTTATAATTACCACTGAATAGGTACTTAGCTCCAGGAATGTACAACTTAACACAGTCTACCGCGCAGTAACTTCCAAGTCGCGATCGTCATTTCCACAATCCTTTCTCTTATGCTGCGAAGAAATACCTGTTACAGATACCTTCAACTAATTTTTAAGTATTTTAATGAATAACGAGACGAGCCAAGCGCTCACCTGGTGGTAAGCGCCACGCCTGTTCATAAACTGAAGCAACACCACACAGAACTTTGAATTACAAAGCACTGCATGTCACTGAACTGCGCTCGTCACCCCGAGACATAAGACGTTAAGGCTAATAACGTCCAGTAATTTCACTGGCCTCAATATCCATCAAACCACACACTGTTGCTTGGCGGCAGAAATAAACATAGCGGTGGCACCAACTCAGACGGCCTGTCACATACGAGGGATCTACCACCTTGTTAATTACATTTCTGCAACATTAGATTTGACAGATAATCCATACATTTTAATTAAATACAGCAGTATACAACCCTGAGTCAACAGTGACTCATCGTTACATCGATAACAGCCCACACGTCATTATGCACAGACAATAAGATGTGCGAGATTCAAACAATGACGCAATGTGTAAAAATGTTACGTATTGTTTATTAATTAAAAAACTGAGACTATTGAGCTGTAGGGAGAATGTTTTTTTTAAATAGTGTGAGAGCCTGAGTTTTTCTAGCTGGATCTTCTCAGGGCTGAGTCGCGCCGCGTTGAATCCAGCGGTAAAGGAAGCTCACTTGAATTTGTTTCGCCGGGTCTTCTCAAGATGGGTCGTTTTGGATCCGGTGGAAGTTTTAAAATACGTGCCGTTGTGATAATGTCTATGGTCCATATCGACGACCAATTTGAATGCAGTTTATGTTTAAAAAGTAATTTAATCGAGATTTAAAAGATACAAATGATTTTTCCGATTGACATCGGGGTTTTCGATTTTCATTTCATTAGCCTTACGCGCAATTACAATGATGTCATTTATCAAACGCTCCTAAATACGTATAAAATCATAGTCCACAATCTCTACCTCCATCGCGAGAATTACATAAAAAAATCAACGCAAAAATATTCAATAACAAGCGTCAAGTGAAGAGTTGACAAGACGCGGCGACATGGCCGATCGCGCAATTTCCTATGCCGACCGGCCGTCCGTCACAAATATTGATATTTATTTTTCTAACCTTACACAATACAGGGTTATTTTTAAAACACCAGCAACCTCGCAGGGGTAGATACCTAAGGTTATAAGCTACTACTTTTGTTCTACGACTTTTGATAATTTGTTAGATTTTATTTTCATACAAAAATAAGTATTCATTTAATTTCCGTCTTGAATGTTACCTACACGCATCGCAAATTACGTAAGCAAACACGCGAAGCGTGGGGAACGGGGCTAGCGTTGAAGGTCATCGCCCGAGCCAGCTGAGCGGCTTCTTTGAGTCGCGCGCGCACGCCGAACGCTACGAAGAAAAATACGACACAACAAAAACTTGTAAAATCATTTTTTTTTAAATATATTGAGTTATATACAAACTCGTAGAACAAAAGTTGTTCCGTATGGGGTCAGCTATCTGGTCCTGCGAGGTTGCTGGTGTTTTAAAATTAACCCTGTATAAGTACAGTTAGCAAAACGATAGCTGCTACCAGTGAGTCGTCATTTAGCATTTAATAAATGTGTCTATTTAAAAAGATCGTTTCACAGTTGCTGAAGGCTATTTTACTATCGTTCTCAAAAAGGTCAATTAAGCTTATGTACCATATTCATTAGAAATGTTTAAGAATTCAATTATTTCTCAAAGACGTTATTTAGATTATTTTTGTACTCTGCAACTAAGCATAAAGCATTTTCTGTATCAAGTAACGGAGCTGATTCTAAGATTCGATAGACGGCTCCTCGAAGGATCTATTCTTTAAACGTTATTTATTTTCAAACAAATACTAATAGGTAAACAAAGACAGAAATTCCAATAATAAGACGGATATCCAATAACAGGATATAAAAGCAGTTTCCATTGAACGTATCCGTAAGAATATCGAAACCTTTCATACAACAATAAACACATGCAAACAAAAGATAAACGAGTAAATTGAATGAACAAATGAACTATCTAAGCGGATCTCCGCGTCACGCTCCGTGTAACTCCAAATTTCGCGCCAACAAACAAAGGAACGGTTCAAACGAATGAAAATGAACGAACGAACGGATAGATTGAAGTGAACAATATCTTATTTCGCAATAATCCCAGTGTGGATGCTGTACTAATTTCCTGAAACAGATGGGCGCCCGTTGGTGCGTCCTTATTTTCAACTTCACTTTATTCTGAACGATTGTTTTGAATATAAAATAGCTGGTGTTTATTTGTATTCGAAAGGGTTTTCGTTTTAATGGGATTTGTGAACTATGATTTTGGATAATGGTTTATGATATTAACACTCAGCGCTTCATCAGTTCTAAATTTTGGTTCGCGATCGTTTGTAATGTTTCTGTCATCAGCCATTATATTTCATTGTCTATGTTCTAAGTTAATTTCATTTACGAATACTAATTTTCAAATTAATAAGAGCATACACCACTAACTTTTCTAAGTTACGTGTATATTAATTGTTAATTATCGCTTGCTTTAACGATGAAGGAAACATCATGAGGAAACCTGCATACCTGAGAACTCGATAAGATTTTCGAAGGTATGTGAAGTCTGCCAACCCGCATTAGGCCAGCGTGGTGGACTAAGGCGTAATCCCTCTCATTCAGTAGAGGAGGCCCGTGCCCAGCAGTGGGACGTATATATTACAGGACTAGTAAAAAAAATCTAGACAGCAATGTAGTCCTCAGAATATTGTTTTTCTTTCCAAAACAACGCATGCAATGCTACTTTACATACGAGGCAAATGTTTACTTATTGGCTATTGTAACACTTTTCCCTCGCTGCACTGTTATGGTGCAATTAAATACATGTCTTTATTATGTATTAAACTGGAGTTCATTTGTAATAAGGATATATAATGTGCCGTAATTACATAATGATATGAATATAATTAATGCACACAGCCGGAGCATGACTGATGATTTTATTGCTGCAATTCTGTGAAAATGGTATTGTTTGAATTTTAATGAAGTAGCGGTGTAAAGATCTTTACTATAGCGGACTGTTTTAAACTGAATGGTTAGACGATTGTTGTAACATCATGTATTTATTTACAAGATCATTGTCATGGTCATTTGTCATGGCTCTATGATTACATTCCTTTGCTTTTCTAATCAAGCGTAGAGTATTTGACTAATTTTTCTACTGTTAAATACCAAAAATAGCTTATACATATTTTTTTAAGATATTACCTAATTAATGTAAATCTAAACTAGCTTTTCAATGCCTTGCCTATCTTATCACGTTATAAAAAGGGTCCATCACAATATATCTTTGACATTCCAACGTATCACATAATATTCTCTGACAAATTCTTTGATGGATGGATGGCTTAATGTTGCTACAATACATCTTAATACCTTTCTAATCGCAAGATCATGCAACAATTCACAATGGCTTGAGGGAGTATCTTTTTCATAACAGCGGCGCGTAGTTCACAGTTTGGAACTGTCAATAGATTCAATTAAGCATCCATTACACGCACTGCATACAAACCACCTGCACGATGTCATGATCCAATGATTCGTAATGCCAGTTACAGACATAAACACACTACAAGTGAGTGGCGAGTCAGGTTTTTGCACTTGACAGGTTGGTACAAATTATAATACACTTCACAGGTAGCGCAAGCCGCTACCTGTGTAGTGTACTGCTGCGTTTCCTACAGTGAGTGAGATATCCGGAGGCCCAAATCCACTGTATCCTTTCCAATCTCTTAATTATCCCTTCCCTTTAAGGTCGGCAACGCGCCTATGATTTTTCTATTATTGTGAGCGTACATGACCTCTGGAGATCACTTACCATCAGGTGACCCTCTAGCTCCTTTGTCTGTCTATGCTTTAAAAAAAAAACATCTAACAGATCATCTACAAGATCAACTGATTGAATCAAAAAAATCTGTATGATTTTAATTATTTCGATTGGAAGTCTGTTGAGACGGTTAAAATTGCATGCTATTAAGCAGTTGATCTACTAAAATAGAACCGTGTAAACTTGCTATTTGTAAGTCGCAAGCAAGTTTCTCGCGATTTTTTGTTGGCGAATTCGCGCTGGCTGTTGACGGAGCAAGTAACCTTCTACTACCGACTAATTCAAAATGCTTCTTAATCGCTAGATCATTAGACCACAAACGCACAAGTCGCGAGTCAATTTGTCGTCCCGCGTTCGTCGCTCGCTGGCAGTTAATAGAGAGATGCAAGAAGTGGCAAGTTCTTTGTGTGGAGCGCGCTCGATTTATCGCAGCCTCCTCCGGGCCGTTTCATTTCCTGAGCTCGCCTCTTGTCGAACTTGCGTAATGGCGCACGTTGGTAGATGTAGCGGGTGCGTATTTAATGATTAATTTTTATGTCATAACTAATTAATGTTTTTGCCAGTCTGTCACTTTTTGTCTGATAGAACGTATAGGTACTAATGCGGTAAATTTTATGACCATTGTATGTAGTAAATGTAGTGATTTGACTTACTTAGCATTGATTTTTTTAATTTTGAAAATTAAATTAATTAAAATTTAGAAAACGCATGAACACTACATATTTGTTTATTTATTTATTTGTGAAACAAATTTACAGAAAAAATATAATTAAAGTTACATATAATATTTTCAGCACATAATAAAACATAGTTTCCTCTAATAGGTATTGCATAAAAAAGAAAGATAAAAATGTTGAGCCAAATAAATTCGTACCACCTCAATAAAAAAAATATATACATTCGTAAATGTATATACATTCACACATAGATAGTATTGTAAGTAAGTAATATACTTACCATACTATCTTTGCAATGCTATTTCGTACATATTTGTTACTGAGTTACTGATTTTTTTAATGGTATCATGTTAATTTACAATAAGATGTTAAGTTACATAATGCCCAGCAATTTCACTGGCGTTAATGTCCTTCAAACAGAAACATAACACTGTTGCTTGGCGGCAGAAAAGTACTTTGGCCAAAGTAACTAATAAAATCGAAAAAATGTATTCTATATGACGCCTAATTATTCTTACATTTAAAATTTCATATTTCTTTAATATAAATATATCATTTCGACAACCGGTGTCCTCTCATCACTCGCACCATTCACGAACACTAGAACTCGGAGGATAATCACATTGTTTCGCTTTTGATTCATTGCACTTTGGTGTCGTAAACTTTATATTTTATAACGCTTCTTGACTCAATAGGATATTTGTATTATTTACATTTATCATCTAGAATGGAACGGCTTGTTTTCCTAACGGCTTTAATAGTATAGGACGCAATATAAAAGGGCTAAATCTAGGCTAATTATAAGAGGCGACAACCGCTACACGCCATTTTTTCTTTTGTTTTATGTTCTTACTGGCATCCGTGAGAACACTAAGCCTTCGCAAAGTATCAATGCCTGGTAGATTTTGGTGAATGCTGAACATTTACTCATGCAATGCATTGGGGGGGGGGGGGTGTAGGACTACCCCGAAAATTATATACATCTACTTTGGAGGAAATACTTTATGTTAGGTCTAAAATTTCTTGTAGAGTTTATCTGTTATCTGTGAATAAAATTTAAAATAACTTAGATTAATCAAAAATATGTTATTAAATTATATTTATATTTAATCACTATGTTTTTTCTTTCAGGTAAGTACGAGTAATTCCTGGCTCTACATGAATAATTATGAGTACGTAAGTGTTTGGCTCAAGAAATGATTCCCAACTCTTTTTATTATTATTCACCTGAATGAATACACGAGCAATTTGCTCGCCTAATGGCCAGCCCGCCTATAAATAGAAGTACCATACAGAAGTCAGAATTTTAAAAACTCAGAACTTTGAACTATATAGCACTGCACTGCTTTGGGCAACGTCAGATGTCTCGTAACGCCCAATAATTCTCTTGGCTTCAAAGACTTTCCAACCAGAAAATAACAGTGCTTAGACACTGCCGTTTGATGAAATAGACAAATTAATCATATCTGCGCAGACCTACTCTCACACCAAGTAGCTATAAAATGCATTTGTAATAATACTATTACACTATAGTTTTTTCTAATTATTTAATTAAAATAATCTAATCGAGCATTGATTAATAAACAAGATGTATCGATTAGTCAATGTAATCGATTGAGTAACAAACGAAAGTCCTATTAGCAATATTAGAGCTGTGCTCTCGCAATCGGTTGTCGATAAATACTAAATGCTAAATTCCCACGGTCTTATATTCTACTTGCAGCCTAATTATTAGCGATACTTATTAAACGATTTAAAAATGTTTCGGTGTGTTAGTTATCTGTTATTTAATTTATAATATATAAGTGTTATTTTTCAAAACCTTGCAGAGAAAAATAATTATGTTTTAGATATTATGCATTAGATATTCTTCTTTCTGTCTGGCGTTATTCTGAATTAAAACTCTACTTTGCCCGATCTATAGCATCCTCCATAGTAAACCTAATGCTCATAAGCCAGAGTTATTGATGTTATGTTATGGTACGATGATATTATGTTATAAATTAAATAAATTAATATTTTTGTATTCGTTGATATTTATACAAAGCACAGCAATTATTAATCTTCTTTGAAAAACAGATTATCAACGACTATTTAACACATAGGTTCTATCATAGAATTTGTCATAGATATATAATAATTTTTCTAAATGAATTGAATTCTAAATCTATTCAAAATGAATTTATTAAAATTAAATATCGGCTACACGCGTCAAGCGCCTTCGCCGTAACAACTTAAAAATTACAATCAAGTTCCGCTTACGTCGAACCGAATTGGAGTCAATAATTGTTCAATAAGCTTTTAGAGTAGCATTGGCGATCGGTCCGCGAAGGCAGATTAGCCGCGCTCAGCCTCTCAGCGTACAGCGTGATGATGCTTCACAGATGATATCGCGGCTTGCTCTTTCCACGGCGAGGCCCGCCCTTTCACGAGGGGTTATTGATACGGCGCCAAGTGGATGAAATCTTTCTGTGAAAGGAATTTTCGCTGACTTGAGCTGAGCAAGAATTGAAACGTTATTTACTTGATTTAGTTCCAGTTCGTGGCGGCAGATGGCGTTGTTATTAATTTTGTGAATGGTTCGAAATTTAAATTCAATTTATAGACGTTGGAAGTTTGGTACATTGTGTTTGAAGTAACCTCATAGTAGTTTGTAAGGTTATATAATTGATTTTTTTCAACAGCAGGGGTCAGCAAACACGCGTGTGAGTCACATGAACGTCCACAATACCTAAATAATCATGGACACGTTGCCGACCTTAAACGTAAAGGATTACTAAGTTATTGGGAAGGAGAGGGAGATTCGGGCTACAAATTTAATTCTAAAGCGGTAAAAGCCGTAACTTTATAGATATCTTCAGACATCGAATTCTGACCACCTCGCAAGATTAAACTCATGAAGCAACAGATTATGACAATGTACCCATTATCTGTGTCAGAGTGTAGTTGAGTAAGTGCTGTACGTGGTATTGGCGGCCATTACTAGCGGTGATTCATGCCGACCCCCCGTGCGACCCCCGCGCGACCCCCCAACGCCTCGAACCGCAAGCTTTCTCAGATAAACGCACGTTAGCCGATATTGTCTCGGTAGATATATACGTAAATAAATTACTTGTATCTGCATAAATGCTTGGTTTAGTCATATTTGCTTATATTGCAGTTGTGATATTGATTATAAGGGTCAGGCTATACGGTATACCTACTACGACGGACTTAAATCAAACGTTGCCGATGTTCTCTTTTCAAAATGTTTCCCCGTACTCAGATTTGAAAATCGAAGACCGTCGGATTCTAAAATATTTCAGTTTCGTCGTGGTAAGCTCGCGGCAGGCTACAACGTATTGATGTCCGACGATGTTCTATTTTCAAATGTTTGTTTAGGGTTTTGAAAATGGAATAATCTCGGCGTACCTATAAGCCGTCGTCATCATATGTATGGTAATTAATACAACCAACGGATCGGGCTAAGTGCGGAGGAAAGGCACCGACAATCATCATCATCAACCAATGAATGTATGGGACAGCATTGGCAAGACAAGACTGTCGATAGACATTGGCTGATTCACAACGACAGAAAGTATTGAAGAGTTTATGATGGACTGGCATAAAAAAAAATCTTTCTATTTTTATAAATTAACTATTAGCTTTTAAAGAAACAAGCAATAATTTAAGCAGAACATTTTAGCCGTCTGGGTTTTTCTATATATGCCGCCTAGTACCAGTATGTAAGCACTGTTGTATTTCAGTTTGAAGGACATCGAAAGCAGAGAAATTACACCCTTATAGACATTACCTTCTTAATATGTTCCTCTTCAATGCGAAAAAGAAATACATAAACAATCTAATGAACCTGCTACGAATCTCGATCGTCCATCAGAGCATAAACGAAACGTATTCTTAAAAAAAAAACAAAACGTCAGAGTGACAGCGCGAAACTACCGGAAAAAAAATGTCGCCCGAAACAATCGACAAATTCTCGACCAAAACGAATCGGACATTTATTGTTCGCTATCGTAACATTCCACCTCTGTTGTTTATAACAGAAACGGCCAATTTGCTGGCGGAGACTTAATCGCCATTTTTGCCTATTTTTTCCCGCGGTACACGTCGGACAAAGGCGATATGACAGGCTGGGACGTCGATATCGGCGGCAGGCCACGACGAAAAACGAGGAGCTAGTAATCGAGCAATCGAGTAAAAACAAGGAGCGGCCGCCGGGTCGGCTGTCGGCCCACCGGCCCGTGACAATTGCATCTGCAATCAAATTCGTCCGCCATGTTGGATTATTGCGCCCGCCATATTTTGATTAAAGTGTCTGTTTGATTTTATTTTCGTTTACGAACACTCGTGTATATTGAATATTTAAGACTCAAATTTAAGTTTAAATACGCTCATTACGACTAATTAAAGTCCTATACATTTGCACATGATAACAGATCCGCCCTAGTGGCTTGATCAGCCATCTCATTCAGGGGCCAGTGTATATGCAGTAATTTTAGTCCGGCATAATTCTGCCGAATGTCAAAAAACGCACTGTCTCTTATTGGTCGACATTTGATTTGGACAGCACTACTCAAACTTCAAGTCTAGTTTAGTTTTTATGTGGTATAGCCTCACTGTAAATAGTTTTGTCTACAGCACGAATGGGGAAGCTCGCACTGAGCCAATTCAGTTGTTACCACTGTCTTAAAGACAACGTGCAATATCTAGTGGTCCAAATCACCTTCCCTTTCCCAATTCCTTTCTCTTAAGGTCTGGATAGCGACCACCGTGGTGAAAAACTGGCAGTATTGGCTTGCTCAGGTACTTCGCGTTACGGGGTCAGCCAGTGTATATCCAGGAACTGCAGACGGGCATAATTCTGCTGACTGTCCAAGCACACAATGTCTCTTGACGGTTGTATTACAACCATATGACATTACGACATATTTGAAAAGCATTGTATTCAACATCAAGTTCAGTGCAGTCACGTTTACCGTCCCAGAATAAAAAAGGTAGAGTATACATACCTATTCTACCTTTTACCCACATTTAACGTTTTTCGACAATATTCTAGAATTGCGCTACACGTATGATGGTAACATCAGATGTGGCGTAGTCACTTTACCGAGCCACGAAAAATGAAGTGAATGACACAGTGGCTTTTCTTCATGGTGTTGATGGTTCAGATGGTTGTGGAACTATATTTAGCAAAGCAAGAAACACTGATTCGAACTTAAAAACCAGAAGTTAAGGCACTGCATTAAAGGACCCCCATAGTCACATGGCGCACTGCCTTAACAAAATCACATTTTAATAGTTTTTAGAACCAAATATTAAAAATAACGAATACATTTCTTGACGATATCACGTGTTTCTCGGAAGGTCCACGGCACAATAGTGTTGCGCCTCGAAATATTCTTTTTATCGAGTATCGCGCGCGCCCGTGTGGAAACGAGATAGTGATGGACCGTGGCTACACTCGATACGCGCCGTGTGCAAATCTATTCATATTTTTAAATTTTTCTCGATGCTCACAGACAGGTGAGTTTCTGAAGGTTTAGCCGGCTTTTGTTGGAACGGGTGTTTGGATACCTTAAATAGAAGACGTGAAATTGCTTTGAGGAATACACATATGAAACTCATCGAGATAAGGACAGTAATGAATCATTTGATTGCACTCTTTCAGTCTTTACCCCCAGCTAAAAAGAGGGGGTATGTGTCCCCTTTATCTGTTTAATTTGTGTTGTATGTGTGTCTGTAACTGGCATCGTAGATAGCGCTAAACCTATTTGAATGCGTTGAAATAATCGGGATGATTTTTCAGCAATATGAAAAAACTGTTCAATCCTTAGATCATAAAAATATGCGTAATCTGAAGTTTAGCTATTTAGAAATTACGTATTCATTCACTTGGGAGTTTTATCGGCTAAGTTATTCAGTAAGTAAACGTTGAAAGAAAATAAGTAAGTCACAATCACACTATAAAATCAGACTAATATTGACTTCGAATAAAGCAATTACGTCCAATCCAGCCTAAAAACGCGCGTAAACGAGTGCGCGTCGCGAAAACACCGAACTGTCGTAAAGTTGGATTGAAAGCGAGCTTCATTCGCGCGATCACACGTCAATCACTATGACAGTGTTTAAAAAATCCATAATTCCGGAGGAGGCAATCGGGACGGTGAGTCGTCGGCAACAAAGCGCTGCGACTCGGCGACATGGATTCGTAAATTAAAATCTCTCCGCAACATACGCGTCAGTCGGCTGTCGCGGCACACCGGCGTTGCCATTCGATTTCAGGCTTGTTCTAAATATGTCAACAGTTCTTTGTTATCTGTGGACTCGCACGGAAATGAAAGCGCATCGGCAGACGTGTGCATTATCGCACACATTATATTGGCTGGCTGAATTACCTGCCAATTTTATGCGCCGCCTATCCGGTTGGCGATTGGCTTGACACGCGGATTTTGGTTGGTCGAGGCAGTTTTGCTAAACGCTTACGGATGACTGTACTCTTGCTGACTCTATCTATATACCTTAATAAGTAAAGTTAGTCCAAGAAGATAATTTATTGGCTTAAAGTTTATACGTCAATTTCTTGTCTAGAAAAAATAACATTTGTTTAACAAGAAGATTCGGTAAACGATGGATAAGCTGGACAAACCGTATGAAGTTGTATTTATGACGTAGTCAACTGTTGTGTGCTATCATTAGCATCATGCGTCTTCCTTGAATGCGTCTCGGATCGCTGTGCATGCTACATAATCTATGACATGTGGTTTAGTTCCAGACTTTTTTAATAGCACAAACCTGTGAGCGATCAAATGGGTCACCCGATAGTAAGTGATCTTCACAGCCCACGTGCGCCTACAATATTAGATGAATCACTGGCGCATTGCCGACCTTAAAGGGAAGGGATAATTGAGGGATTGGGAAGGGGAAGAGAATTTCGGCCTTCAGCTATCACAGTGGTAACGACTCGGTTGAGCCAGCCCATTCATGGTGTAGACAAAACTGTCTACAGCGTGACTCTACCACTCAAAAAATCAAAAGAACTTAAGAGAATCAGGCACCCCGGCCTTTTGCCAAGGTCCGCCATTCTACTTGGACGATTCCTCTACGCCCGATCTTCAGCATCATCCGTAGGAAGACTATTGGTTCTCATATCTTCCTCCAGGACATAAAGCTAGCGCTTATAGGACCATCTGCAGGAACGTGCCCTTTGTACTATCTGGCGCTGACGTACTCTTGTCGTTTTCTCAAAACGTGCCCAGACCATCTTAAGCGACATTCTTGAATCTGACTGTTGATCGATATAACTTCCGAAAAAAAACAAATCATTTTTATAGACAACTTCAGTTAACAACTAAAAAAATACACCCAACAGTCACATACAAAGTCCTCACCCCACCGTAATATACGAGTCTTGTCTCGTGGGCATCAGGAACTACGAGGGACTTTCGGTCTCGTAACACCCAGACCCCGAAACAAATATTTGTGGATCGCACAAACATTTGCCTCGATACGGGGATCGAACCCGCGGCCTCTCGCTTCACAGTCGGCTACTCGCCCGCTGCGCCACGGAGGTCACAACTGCACAGTGTTTCAACGTACAAAAAAGTCGGACAAGGATAGCTTTGCAAAAACCGCTTCAATTTGAACTTTCGCACGATAATTCGCAGGCGAGAAAATTTCCATGAGTGACGTATCACAGGGCGGCAGACGTGTGATACCAGCTCAGGTGCCGCTCGTCAGCTAAGCCATCCAGCCATTCTCCATTCCGTGCAATGTTGAAAAAGTTTACGTCTGTCGTGTACGATAGCGGTGTTTGTGCGCGTCGACACTCGTTCGCTTCCTTTGGAGTTAATGGATTTGTTATACGTCTTTTTGTAGGTTTATATGAGGGCTGTTTAATTTTTTGTATTATTTTATATAAATGTACAGAATTTATTGCTACAGTATAATCATATAATTATAAAGAGGAAAGATGTGTATTTTTGTATGTAACGAATAAACTTAAAACGACTGGACTGATTTGAAAAATTCTTTCACCATTAGAATCCTACATTATCCCTGATGAACATAGGCTACTTTTTGTCCCGGAAAAAGTAGATCTCGCGGAGGGAGCCGCGAGGAAAAGCTAGTTAACTATACACTTATGCAACACTACAGAATTGGAGCGGATAGCCAAGATATTCAATCCCAGTCCCGAGGGAACGAATCTCTGACTTATCAAAGTTATGGGGGGATTCATTGCTAAATATCGTTCACTTTGGTGAGGAAAGGAAATATTGTGATAAGAATTAAATACGGCAGAAGTTTCAAATAATGTTTTTGTAGGTATAAGAACCAACCTATATTAGGCCAGCGTGGTGGACAAAGACCTAACACCACTCGTCTTTGTAGAGGAGGCACATGGCCAGTATTGAGACAGTATATAATACAGAGCTAATATACACCTATACAATCTCCTGCCATGAATATTTTCCCATAAACATACAATAATATTGTGACATTAGTTTAAAAAAGTCTCCGATGATGACTAGTGTGCGCCAGTGGTTCGGCTTATCTGCAGCGGACAAAAGAATTTTTGACGGCTGAGCAAACATAATGGAGGCGCGTGGATCGCGATCGAAATCTCACGGCGGACAGGTGACGTGTTACGTACGATACATCGCTGCGTGAATAACGTCAACACAGTTTTTTGTGAATATATTTTCGAGGGGTATAGGGTATACCGTTCATGAACCCACTGTGCGGATTTTTCGTATCTTCGCCATTCACGGTGATGTAGCAATAATTTATTGTTTGAAGTAGTGGGATGTGAAGGGTGAATCCTATACTATAGTATATTCTCCTTTTTACTTTTTTTGCAGTAGGTATAAGGCGGTTATACTAACAAAAATTGACCTCGGATACTTTCTATTTATTAATCAAAAACCGCTGTAGACAGTTTTGTTTACAGCATAAATGGGTCGGATCGAATGGGTCGTTGCCACTGTCTCACATGAAACCGACGTAAAGTAGCGACTTGCTACTGCGTTTTTGGTATTGTGGATGTACATGGCCAGTGGATACCGCTTACCATCAAGTGACCTACTTGCCCGTTTGCCGGCCTATGTAATAAAAAATACGCGTCTGTTTCACTACCTTTAAGTAAACGTTACTTACCAAATAAAATGCGACAGGTACATATACAAAGTCACATTTTGATATATTACATACCGAAGAAAAATGTTTAATAAGCACTTTCAGAAATATCTGTCTTACACGTCTAATTGGTGGTAATATCTTACTCGAACATTGTGAAATAGATCCTTAAACTAATTGATAATTAAGCCACAGCATAATGTTAAATAAATTACTTAAAACTTGCAACAAAACGCAATTAGTTGTATGTAAAAAAAACTAGTTAAAAGTACTGAATACAAGTAGGTTGAGTTTAATTAATTACTAATCAATATAGTCCTAGTTCAGGCAAAATTGATAACACATTATCATCGTACAAAACGTTTGTCGTTGAAATTGAAGTGAATTTACACATAAAAGTGTTATCAGAAACTCGATTAGAAAGCAAATTAATTAGTTTTTCAATGCTAACATTATTTCTACCTCATCGTCGAACTAACATTTAATCGTGGCTCAATCCAATTCAGCAAGTAGTGTGAACCATATAACCTAGCAGTTTCATTATTTTGTCACAATAATAAGGTTTATATGTTTTCATTTATAATTATTTATCAGCCCTAATAGGTTCACTGCTAGGCAAAGCCTCTCTCCATTTCCTCTACTTCTCCCTTTATGCTTAAGTGGTCTAATATAGAGGTAGGGTTGTGAGCTTGTCCGGCCATTTCCTTCTTGGTTTGCTGCGTCAACTTTGTACTTAAACGTTTTATGTAACATTTTAATGTATTGTGTCTCTGGATTCCAAAATAAACATTTTAAATTGCATATGTATGGATGTACTACTGAATAAATGAAGTGAAATAGCAGTTCGCTGTTGCGTTTTGTAAGGTGAGGGAGATATCCGGAAGCCAAATTACTCCGCCTCGCATTTCCAATCATTTAATTATTCATTTCCTTAAAGGTTAGCAATGCGCCCACGATTTTAGTATTGTGGGTGTTCATGGAAGATTCATAGACTTCATTTACCATGAGATGACCCGCTTACTGGCCTCTGTTGTAAGACATAATGTCAACATTTTTCTATATTATTTCATTCAATTAATAGTAATCAAATGTTATTTAGTAACCAGATTGTGATTGCAATATATAATACATGAAATGTATGCAAAAATAATTATTTATTCATTTAATGAGGTTTACTGCACAATAGATCTATAAGCAATAAGAAAAAAAATATGCAATAGAACAAATTAAAAACCTTTTCCTAATTGGTAAAAACATTTATATTGTTTTTAAGATAAAACTTTTCGGGCCAGCAACTACACAAAGGGGAATGCCCATCTCCCATACAAAAAAATGCCTAAGATGAACAAAAATGAATTATACACCAATTTGTAGTTAAAATCAAAGTAAATCTATTACAATTAAAATGGCTATCCAAAAACTTGGAGGAAGCTGGTTAAAAACATTTTGCCAAAAATATATTTTACGTGTTGAAATTGGGATCTGACAAGTGCAAATATCGGTAATTTAAATAGGTTAAGGATACATCATAATTCCAATGAGGTATTATATTGGAGCGGACGTCGAATCGGAAGCAAAAAGTTTGGTACTTACGAATAACTTAAACAGAAAAACTATCTGTCAAATACGATTTGTATTTACTAATGTCAAATTCGACATTCATGTACATTTACGACAATCAAATTAAATACTATAATAATATTTATAATACTTTCCCCCTAGTGTGTAAAACTTGAGAATGATACAACTATTCTTATTTTAATCTAAATAGATTATATGACTATTTGAAGTTTCTGTCCATTTCCAGGCATTTTATGGGCATTCCCCTTTCGTAATGTCTACGTAAAACGATAAAACTGACGATATTAGGCTTTATATCTATTAGTTTGACTTGTAACACTCGTTCTATACAGCTCTTTCAAGATAAGTGAACGCAACCTAATTGCAAATATCTGAATTATCAGTGACGGGCAACAAATTTAAACTTAATGGAGCAATTTAAATATTAAATAGAAAAATTCACTATCGATAGCTATATATTCTGCACTATACACTGAGTTTAGTTCTTTAATTTCATGATAATTATACCGGCACATGTAACTGACATGAAATAAATATGCTATCAGTATGTAGTTACTCAAATATAAAATGTCTAATGTTTTCTACGAATCTTGCACATAAGGTAAAATTAATGACTACACAATGCTGCGTTTTAAGTATTTAATCATAGCTTTGTTAGATATTATAACATTTACAAAACATGTAGGAAGTTAGAATTGTTTTTAACGTTTCACCTTGAGTGATTCCGAAAACAAAATCGTGACCTTGTGATTCCTATCTCATCACAAATCAAATCAAATACGATACGATAATGAATTGAATTTTCTCTATCCTCGATAAAATCCGCATGTTGAGATGTGTATCTTAGTAAAATGTACACATACGTATAGTAATTTTGATCTTTATCGCGTTGTGTAATCCGCCGTGTCGGCCGATACACGAGCATCATAAAAATCGCGCTTGATTAGACGTTTATCAGCGTTTTGATAAAGGCGCCGGTTGGACGCCAGTCAGTGTTCGATCGAATGCCGTCAGTCGCGGTTTTCACGCGTTACCACGTACTGCTATTGTTTATGAAAACCATATTTTAGGTAGGTCAACATCGAAAAATAATTTCATATGTTGTCCAATAATAACTAATTTTAGAAACACTGTGCACCCCTGTATTTGTATGTACAAAAGTGAATATGATTTAAAAAAACTATATGATAAAAATAATTAAATTTCTATGCATAATTTGAAATTAAAATATTACTGATAATTATTGTTCTTTGTGTGTTGGTTTTTTATGAAGACAACCGTAAACGATATGTATGTATTTTTATATTTTATTATGATCGTTTTTACTAAGTTCAACCTAATACTAATTAAGCAATATTAAAACTGTATCAATTTAAGAAGAGAAACGTGGCCGTTGGTCGTAATACTTCTATGCAGTTATAATTCATTAACTTCTGGGATAATTAATTTTGTCCCAGCTATTGATTGTTGCATCACTGTGCATGTAAAATACAATCTAATTAATTACAGACTCTTTAGTTAATATTATAAGCGTGAAAGTATGGTTGATGAGAGTTTTGGCAGGAATTCTGACTGTGCGGTTCATCATTTATTTTAATTTATTTCAAAAACTAGTTTAAAGTTGTGTTTGTTGTATAAAAGTGGTGTGGATTTGTGCAGTTAACATTGACGGTGATGAACAGTGTATGGAAACATTGAAATAAGTGAGTTAAGCATTGTACTGGAAGTAATTAAGGCCATACCCCCAGCCAAACGCCGCGCGATCGATGTTTTTAGAGGCTATCTAGTCATTACCTAAAATAAATATTGATTAAAAAATATACAATATATTTCTACAATCTGTCAGCTTTACTTTGTTCGATTCAAATTCATGTTAATGCTGATATATATTTTTAAATTGTCGTTACAAATGAACCATAAAAATGAGAAAAATGCAAAGCTTCCGTGCGTCTCCTTTTAAAGTACAGAATGTTTTCAAATGAGATTAACATCACTAGATAGGATATTTCATCGTTTTTGTGAAGGCTTGAGAATAAATTATACTGTAACTGTTAAATATATCATTGGCGAAATGCATAATGATGCGAAGCCACAAATAAAAAAAGAAGAAGTATGTTTATTGGTTTGTTGTCCTTCTTTCACCCAGCAATAGATCGACATGATTACTCGCATAATCTTTATACTTACTTATCTTTCGACCGATTGACTTTTGCTAATTTTAACCTGACAAATATAACGGGAAAGAGATCTACGTGGGCAATCCCGCGAGCAAAAGAGTATATTAACTTTATTTAGTACAGGATTGTATAACTTATCCATTTTAAACCGAGGAAAAGACGGAGAAGCTTCCCAATTCTACGCGATATTGATCCGATTTTAATGATACTTTTTATTCGAAAAAGTAAAGTTCATATTTAAGCCAACAAAAAATTATGAAAATATTCATCACTATTGGGGTAAAATCGGGTATAAAAGACTAAACGTTCAAAATTTATGCACCGATTTTGATGACTATAAGTTTGGCAACGCGTCCATGATTCTTCAGGTATTGTGGATGTTCGTGGGCCATAAAGTGACCCACTATCAACGGCACTCAGTCATCGGCGTCTGCTATAATAAACTATATTTCGTGATTTGATTTTAAATACGATACAAATATTTAATCTGTATAGAAAGTGTGCCAATATTTTAGAAATATTTGTGAATCAGACAAAAATTCGTCTCGGTGCGGGAATCGAATCTGCACCCTCAAGCATCACAGTTACTCACACACTGCGCCACGGAGGCTGTCATTTTTGACATTCACATTAATTTACAAGGTGGTAGGTCCCTCGTATGCGATTGCTAATTCTGCCGCCAAGCAACAGTGTGTAAGCACTGTTGTGTTTGTGACTAACGGAATAAAGTTTTGCGTCTTAATGTAGTGTACCCATATTTTAATGTTCCGTCCTGTACTCCTTGTGTACAATAAGTTTAAATAAATAAATAAGGTTCATACAGTAAAGGTTATACATTTAATGGGCGGTCTTATCGCAACCGACGGTTTCCAGACAACCTTAAGGCTAACAAGTTATTCTTTGTTAAAGAAAGAAATAGATGTAAACTGCAATTTCACCACATTATGTACGTTATCAATGTGATATTATAAATAATATATCGCTTATCGGCCACTGTAAATTGTTACTGTTATCTCATGTGTAAAATCGTACAGTGGCAATAGACACCCGTGTAAGTCGTTATCAACCTATCAACATGTTTGGGAAAACGTTTGACCAAATATGCAAACATTGGTCTTATTAATAAGCAGCCGTAGCTCAGCGGGGAAATGTACGGACTGTCGAGACGATAGTCGCAGGTTTACAACCAGCCCAAGATGCACTGACTTTTCTAAGTTACGTGTGTATTCATTGTTAATTATAGCTCGCTTTAACGGTGAAGGAAACATCGTGAGGAAAACTGCGTACCTGTGAATTTCTCCAAAAGAATTTCGAAGGTATGTGAAATCTGCCAATCTGCAATAGGTTAGCGTGGTGGACTAAGGCCTATCCCCTCTTATCAAGTAGAGGATCTTAAAAGAGAAGCCTACATGAGGTTTTAAGTGAAGTTACTAAAATGATTAGTTATTATGAGGCTTAACTTCTTATGTCTGTGTGTGAGTGAAATTCTATGGCATTCAGTGCTTTGTTTTTAATTAAAAGTTCGATGTGGTGTTGCTTCTGGTTATGGGCAGGCGTTTCGCTGACAGTCAGGCGATCGACCGGCAAGTTTCGTCATTCAAGCTATTTAAAAAAGTTTTAGGCCAATAATTGTAAACACATAGTCACCCTATAATCAAAATCAAATCAAAACGTTTATTTTGCAAGGAGGCCACAAAGGGCTCTTTAACACGTCAATAATAGATAAATTACATTGAAATGTCTCTACCGGTGCTTCGGAAATGCCCACTGGTCTGAGAAGAAGCATCAAGAAACTCAGTCGTAGGTCTTTTGCATTATAGTTGTATTTTACATGTCATATTGGCTACTAAAATACTAGTCTTGTGTCGTGGTCACAGATTGTCTTAAAAGTCTCGTATTTTATAGCCATTGAATAGTCACGTTACCCGCCTTATAGGCCTCCTGTCATCCTGTGGTTTGGTAATTTTTGTACCTTACTATACAACGACAGCCGTACATGATGAAAAATCCGCAATAGTGACTCAAACAGGCGAGTCGCGTTCCTGGATCACTCAGTGTATATCCAGTAACTTCAAGCCGGCAGGATTCTGCCGACCGTTGAGAGACGCAATGTCTCAGATTGTCAATAGAAATAAAATGCTGCACCACTCGTGATTAAATTATGCGATCTAAAGAATCCGGAATCTAGCCCACAGTCTCTCGTTTCACAACCGCCTACTCGCCCATTGCACCACGGAAGCTGTCAATCTGTTACATAACATATATATTTTAATTATATTAACATAGTTTATCGGCAAGGACGCTAGTGTTTACTTCACTAACTGTATCAACCAACACGTGTCGCCACTTCCAACACGGCCAACGCGCCAATTCAAACGTTTGCTCCAAGCACCCGCAGCGCTGCAACTCGTCGATTTTCGCGTGTTGTGCTGCGATAAGGCGCGATTTCTTTTTTATCACACACACCACCCCCCACTCTCTGCCGCACCCCCCTGCAGGAAGCACACTACCCTGTGCGTTATCGGCTCTGCATAACGGCGTGTTTTGTTTTCCGATCAGCAAATGGTTGGCCAAGTTGGCTTTAGCTGGCGTTTTGTTAGTGCTGTTGCTTAACATTGTTTTTTTGGAAAAACTTTAATATACCATATCGGAAATAATACTTTTTTATGAGCATTACTGGCGAGGCGAGCAGGTCGTTCGCCTAATGTTAAGTGTCTTGCCTATAAACAGAAGCAACACTAATCAGAACTTCGTGACATGCTCCGTGGCGCTGTGGACTTTAATGCAGTTTTCAGCAATAAATAGAATGATTCATGAGGAAGGTTTACATGTATAATACATACATATTATAGTACAGAAAAGCCAAAAATTCAAAGATTTGTAATGTGATGTCGTAACAAACATATTTTCGCGCTGCGCATATGTTTATATGGTTTCTAGTTTATAATAAACTATTTCCATGTGCGTAGCACAAGTCATAGGCGGCTCACGTGTAGCGTTATATAAAAAAAATGATAATGGGAATGAACGATAATGTTATCTAAATTAATTGCACGTTATATCTTGTAATCTGATAACGCGGTCTGTAATAAAAAATGTAATTTTAATAATCAAATTACAGTTATCATTTTATCATTCGTTATGTAAGTGATACTGTGATTACAAGGTTTTTGTGTGTAACACACTTTCGATGTGAAGATAAGAATTTTAAGGAAAAAATTGGTTGTCTGTAAAGTCGGTTTACTGACGATAGTTGAACGTGACAACGTCTTAAGAAAATACTGATGGAATGGTAGCATTTTTCAAAAGAAAATTTTAATTTCATTTGTTTAATAGATTTGTATGTATATAGAGGAGGTAATTGGAAATCACAATGAAATTGATCAATTTAGATTTATTTGTACGCATAAATACAATTATGTCAATTTTTTTTTACAATTTAATAGTTTTTACAAGTATATAATTAATATCGAAAGAATCATTACCTTTATCGCTGTAATTATCGTTGCTATAAACAATTGACACCACATTCATTTTTCACTGCACTTGATACTCGATCAAAACATGTAAATGTACTATAGTATAGCAGCTGTCCACGCAGACGCATCGCTCACTCAAGTAGGAGAGAGACGGATGTCGAACGCTGCCGAACGCAAAGGCCGATTGTGCTTCTTTGTCGCTCGGTCCGCGCTCTCGCTTGCACTTCAAGCCTTACATGGAACGCCTCAGAGCGAGGTAACGCCGCATGAGTCATGTTTTTTCGTGCGTGCAGCCGGCTCTATCGAATTATAAGACGAAGTCACGTCAAAAATATGTACATTTATGTGGTTACACGTGCAATACGTTATTTATTGTGGTAGAGCCACAGAGTACATTATTGTATAACTGAAAGGTAGAGCCACGCTGTATAGTCTATTCACCGAAGTCCGAAACCTATTCCATATATGTAAAAAAAATATCTAAAAAATAAATCCTCTATCCGAACCCATTAATACAACAAATACAATAGAGATAACTGAAAAGTACGTATTTATTTGTTTACATTTCCAGAACATTTACATTCACTGCAGACAGATTTTTCTACAGCATAAATATGCCGTCAATTACTGAAACGGCTCGTTTTTCTGGTATCTATAACTCTGTGTTATATGGCTATATATCATACACAGCATGTAGATTAAAAATCAAGCAATCAAAACGTTCAATGTTGATAAAAATCTTGACAACGAAAAAGAGAATCTAATAACCGTCCAAGATCACCGCATAAACGCCTCTAAACTATCGGTTTACGGCGATTTAATCTTAATACCCGGTGCGGGTCAATTTCAATATCATATCATTGATAATTATCAATATTCAATACATTGAAATGTATATTTTTACACATTAAACCGCATGGAAGCAGATTGTTAAGTTTCGTTTCTAAATTCTATATTTTACACGTATTTATTTTTATTACTATTCAATAACTTGTCATATTAAATTACTCGTAAGTACTTATAATTCATTCAAGCTTAAAGATTCAAAAATGTCGTAATATTTAGGTAGCGAACATAGAAATAAGCTATTTGCATAATTGATATCTATTTATATTCAAAATATTATATTTCCGGTAAAACTACTGTATTTTGTTTCATTCGGCTCCCGCTGTGTAACGTAAGTTATTGCCAATCAACGAATTAATATGTTTAAAACCGGCTAATAACATAAATTGGAATATAATCTCAAAATAAGGTATGTTAATTTATGAATTATATACAAAGAACTCTTTGAAATAAAATACCGCGTTCCCAATAAATGACAAGCTACGACATAATAAACTATCGATCAGAGAATTCTGTAACAAAAAGGACACACGGCGACCCTAATTATATCTGTAATAATGTAATAAAGTATACGATAACTAATCTAACTATCCGAATGAAATGCAAATGGCATTTGTAAGAGGCTTTCTAAACACAATCTGTCGGCCATCTTGTTTTGCCGCTATTACGAGCTCGGATTCTTAAATATCGATTATAAAAATCGATTTTCAAATAAGAAATTCGAAAAATACTTTCAATTATCAATTTGATCTACTCTCGTTAAACATCATTAAAGTCACCGAGTCGATTTATTGTTAATCGATAACACGTGTTGAATTATATTTGTTTTTACCAAATCGAATTTGTAAATATACGATAAGAATTTTATTCCTTTGAATTTTGATTTGTTTATGAGTAAAGAGGAAATTTATGGTTTAATACATTATTTATTATAAGTAGTTGATTCCACTACGCACGAAAATATAGTCAGTGGCTGTTACAATCAACATCGTCATAACATATGGTGAATTTATGAAATGATGTAGAGCTATCATATAAGATCTTTATTTCCAAGTATCAGATGTTACTTTGCTCACATTCTAACAGCATTACCATCTTGAAATCTCCAAAATTTATATCTAATACAGAGATCAGTGGCCACAAAACTATCAAGTTTCACACGTGTGATGAGTAGGAAGCTGTGAAGAGGCGACGCGTGCGGTTGTCTGCTAGCTCTCCGTTGAACTACCCTCGACACAAAACTGTAGATAACTAGTTATTTCCTGGATATACGGATAAGAATATCCGACGCGTGGCGTTGTTGATATGTTTGGTTTATCATGATCCAGTGATGTGCCGGCCTTCATTATATTGTCTTCCGTAGTTTAGATTGTTCCAGTTAGTAATTAGGAAAAAAATGGCGCTTCGCCTGGAGTCTCAACTTTCGGACTTCCTCGGCGCCCAGGCATCTGTCAGGGATATCTACATACCAAACTTCAACTTCCCTTACACTAAGGAGAATATGCGGCCAAAACAATTAAACCATCCAATGCCAGATTTCAGATCAAATATCGCAAAAATAAAGTCCAAAAAATTCTATATTACGCCACATTCAATTTATGTATTGCGTTTTTACTGTGACTGGAATATTATAGATGTATTAAATTTAATATATTTTATTTTATTTTAATATAAATATATTTCCAATGCACACAACTTTACGTAATAATTCTTTCAATTTCTTTTCAGGTAAGTGATTTATTTCGAAGAGTGTGAGCCACATTAGCGCGTAAGTACACGGTCATTATGCGTACAACTGTCAGCAGTAATGTATTATAGGAAACATTATGAACATAACTCATCGGCGATCCATATGTGGTGAATTTATATTCTTTCTGATATAGTCAGTTTACATTCGTCTTGCGAAAATGTATAAGTTTGAATGGTAATTTATATTTAAGAGTTGTGCCGACTAGAGCCTTATTTTCCGAGGAGGTTTTATAAAAATAATTAGATTATATAATAAAATAAGAATTATATTATTAAAATAAAATATCACGTAGTCAAATTCTTATTTTAATAATATGTCGTGCATGACATTGTCTTGGCATTACTATGCATATCGCCAATGATAAATATAATTCACAAGAATGGTGAAATATCTGTGTGGACGTTTTCAAGGTCTTGTCGGAGTTTTGGTGTTAACTCCTTTCAGTACGATTCTTAATTCACTTATTTCAATGTTTCCATACACTGTTCATCACCGTCAATGTTTATTGAACAAATCCATACCACTTTTATACAACAAACACAACTCTAAACTAGTTTATGAAATAAATTAAAATAAGCGACGAACTGCACTGTCAGAATTCCCGCCAAAACTCAAGCATGACATTTAACATATTGTGTTATGACATATAGTCTGCATGCATGTTTGACAATCCTAATATAATCAGTTTGACACATAATTATGTCGACCTATTATTAAAATAAGAATTTAATCATATGCCTTGTTGTGTCTGGAATTATATTTGTACATATTACTCATTTATATTAATGACGTATGTGGATTTATGAAGAAATTACTGATATAAACGGCATTATAAGTTGCTTTGCGTAAATGTAATCAAATGACGTAAGCTGAAACATATTAATTACGTCAGAACCAGTTCATATAAATGTATAAACTTACACTTACACAAGTCCTGTATATAAATCTGTCTGTAACATAACCGACCTAATTAAGACTAGGATAAGGGCAGGCAAAAGAAGAAGAAACAGAGGCCATCATAAGAGAGTTGAACCTTAAACCACTTTACAGCTTAAAAGCTCTTCGGTTGATAAAGCATATATAGAGCCTTATGTTGAATCCTATAATCCTACTAATATTATAAACGCCAAAGTTTGTAAGTATGGATGGATGGATGGATGTATGTTTGTTACTCTTTCACGTAAAAACTACTAAATGGATTTTAATGAAACTTTACAATAATATAGCTTATACATCAGAATAAGACATAGGCTACTTTTTATCCCGGGAAAAGCAGATCACGCGGGCGGAGCCGCGAGCAAAAGCTAGTAAATAATAATTTTACTGGCAGCCTCCTCAACGCAGTGGCTTCTCGTTTTGCATCTGACTGTAAAATATCATTTTACCTTAAGGATAGTCCCTCGTATGGGATAGGCCGTCTGGGTTGGTACACTTCGTCTATCTCTGCCGTCAACCATCGTCGCCCATGCCACCAACCAACCAACCGTCAGTACTGCTGTATTCCGGTTTTAAGGACATTGAAGCTAGTAAGATAACTAAGCATTATGAGACTAATGTTTCAGGGTGATGAACAAAGTCCAGTACCATGCAGTACTTCATTATTCGAAGCTCTGATTAGTCTAAAATCTGTTTATGGGCAGATGTGGCGCTAACCATCAGGCGAGGAAACTCGTTTAATACTAATAAAAAAAAGAATATGACCGATGTATATTCCGTCCTGATTATGACAGCTTTTGTTCAGCTGCTCGCACACCTAGCCCACATCTTGTCAGATAAAACCACCCACTCCCGACCAGACAAATCTGCGCAATTACTTCCAGCGCTAATGACGCGCCGATACCGCGGCGATGTCGGTACGATTTATTGTCGCCCCCCTGCGCCCGGCTTTACATATATTTTCATATTTTTCAGATAGCGAGCGAAAGGATTTCGACTTTTTCTCGAGTTTTCTCGAGTTTTTTTTTCGTGTTGCTTAATTCAGTTTCGATAGATAATGACATTGTAAATGATTATTTAGATTAAATCAATCAAATCCTATAATAATAATTAGTAACTGTCTTACAATTTGTTAGTAACTGTCTTACAATTTGTTTTGACGTCCAATCTGTCAAATGTTGTAATTATAGATTAAATAAAATATATAAGAGATTAAGCAGCGATAGCTCAGCGCGGAGTGGTACCAACGGTCAAGACGAAAATGGCAGGTTCAAAACCAGCGCTAAAAGCATGTATATCCGACTTTGTATCATCATCAGCCACAAGACGTCCACTGCTGAACATAGGTCTCCCCCAAAGATTTCCAAACCGACCTGTTGGAAGCGGCCTGCATCCAGCGACTTCCTGCGATCTTTATTAGGTCGTCTGTCCACCTTGTAGGTGGACGTCCAACGCTGCGCTTGCCAGTACGTGGCCTCCATTCCAGAACCTTTCTGCTCCATCGGTTATTAATTATTGCTTGCTTTACGGTGAAGGAACACTGAATGCCTGAGAAATCATAAGAATTTCGAAGGTATGTGAAGTGTGCCACTAATATTAAATAATTGGTCATAGACTGACAACTTTTTAATGACGTAACATTTAAAGTCATTTAATTTCTGTATGGCGTTGCTACTGTATATCAATTATGCATACCATCAGGCGAGCGATCTACTCGTAATTTACCTATATAAAAATGCATAAATCAACATTAATTAAAACTTAAAAAACAATCTACAACATCTTTTGCAAAAAAAAATACACATCCTTGTCAATCAAGCTCGAGCGAAACGCTCGGGGGCACCGGCAAGTAGCTAAACTCCGGTTAATGTATAAACCTCGTTTAAAGCCCGGTGAGTTATCGCCGCACAATTTATCCGCACCACTCTACTCGGAACTCGAAAAAGCTAATGCAAAAAAAGTTTAATAAAGTCACTTTGTCGCGAGACATACGCTCGGTCTGATATGGCGATGGTTTAAAAGTTACTCCGGTTAGGAAAATTATTGTAATTTAAATTATGTTGTATTTGAGAGGGGTTCTTTTACATCAAGATCAATTGACGTATTATTTTTCGTAAATATAAGAAATGATGAATTTTAAGGACAAATAAATATGTTTTAATATCCCATGTGATCAATTTTCTTTTGGACATTGTTAAAAAAACAAAATTATAAAGCTAAAAAAATATTTTTAATTGAATCGGAATGCCTTTAACCAATACAAAATTGTTACTATCACTATTATCACGATAACAATGGTATAGATCAAATTATTAACACTAAGATAAGTCCGTGATTTGATTTAGGACCTAAAATCTAGGCCAATACCTGAGCTAATTCATAAGTTTTCGATTAATTTTATTAATGATTGTAGAGTTTCTATTTTTAAACACGGACTTTGCCGGATGGTAGTGCAGCTTATCATCCTGAGACATGGAACATTAAGTCTCATAATGTAATTCCACTGGCTTCAATAGTGTTTACACGCTAATATTTGACAGCAGAAACAATGTGGTACGCTTACTCAGACGGCCTCTCGCATATGAGGGACCCACCTACCAAAATTATAAACTTTATTATATTTAAACAAAATACAAGATTGCGATCAACAAACTCGACGACAAAGAGCCCGCAGTCAATCCACAATCAAGTTCCCAGAGAGCAATTACCGAAGTTGTCGCATGGCGGGCCCGTGACAGATATCTAGTCTACTTTTACAAATACGTTGGCCGCGATTTTTTCGCTTTATCGCCTCGCCCCAGGGCCGGGCCGGGCCCGAGTGCGGTTGATACACAATTTTTCAGTGCGATATAAAAGCCACACCAAGCTGAGTCTTTAAAAGTTTATCGTTGAAAAGTTCGCGCACCTCGTCGTGTCGGATGATATATCGGACGGCATTAATCTTCGTTGCGTTGTTAAACGTTAGTTAAACGTCGTGGGTGACTCGCCCTTTTTTGTAATTATTTGCGTATCTTGTTTTTAACCCCGGATAAAAAAGGGTGTGTTATATGTTTCGGGTGTGTGTGGCATCGTAGCGACTAAATCAGACTGATTTGAATGTGCTTTTTTGTTTGAAAAATGGTTTTATCGAGATAATCCTTAGCTTTGTTTAAAGTAAATCTTTGTTTGAGTGGTAGAGCCACGCTGTAGACAGTTTTGTCTACAGCATGAATGGGCTGGCTCGTCCGGATCGTTACCACTGTCTCACAGAAAACCGACGTAAAGTAGCGGCTTGCTGCTGCGTTTCGTACGGTGAGTGAGATAACCGGAAGCCCAAATCCCCTCCCCTTCCCAATCCCTAATTATCCCTTTCCTTTAAGGTCGGCAACGCGCCCATGACTCTTCTGGTGGTGGGCGTACATGGGCGGTGGAGATCACTTACCATCAGGTGACCCACTTGCTCGTTTGCCGGCCTATGCTATAAAAAAAAAAAAAAAAAAAAAAAAATCTGTTTAGTCATTTAAATGTTACTTATGTTTTTCTAATTAACGTTACATAATAAATTTTATTATGGGTTTATTTGGGGTTCAGCGGATTAGCAAGCCCAAGTGGCAGTGGGCAGGCCACATAGCTCGCAGAACCGATAACCGCTGGGACAGAAAGGTTCTGGAATGGAGGCCACATACTGGCAATCGCAGCGTTGGATGTCCACCTACAAGGTGGACAGACGACCTGGTAAAGCAGAAATCGCCAAAATCGCAGATGATCGCAGGAAGTCGCTGGATGCAGGCCCCTTCCAACAGGTCGGTCTGGAAATCTTTGGGGAGGCCTATGTTCAGCAGTGGACGTCTTGTGGCTGATGATAATGATGATGAAAGGGGTTTGTGACTGTGCTATGACTACTGTCACATTTTGCCCTTTAATAAGATCAAATATATGGTTTGTAATATATTTGGTAGTCCTTAAACATTTTATATATAATTAAAATTATTTAATCCGTGAATCTTTGTATAGCGACCGCGGTGAGAATTATTTCTTTTACTTTTTGTTCGAAATCATGTCATACAAAATGCTGAATTACATTTAATTCAGCAGCCATAAAAGTCCTTACATTAGTGTTCAATCGACCCCTCACCAATAATCACAAGCCAAATCGATTGTTAAAACGACAAGGGGTGATCGCTAGACCCTGTCGATCCCTTATTGATAAATTCACAATATCCGCCGACAATTCAACCGTGGGTGTATCGCGACTTGATCTTAATTTACTACTTTGTTTTTAATATTTTTTATCGGCAGATGACAGATGCGTTCGGTTGAATGATCCGTTTCCTTTGCGCATTTTGGTGTTAAAAATAGCTTCATAAAACGATGTAATAAAGCTTAATATTATGTAGCAGAGGTGAATTAAAAAACATTTCATCGCTTTTATTATCCGTACCATAGGGAAGAAATTCCACGTTAATTCATTGTAAAGCCACACCCAAGAAAAAAAGAAGTTCCACAACATTAGGCATATTTTTAAAACAACCTCGATCTAGGGATGAGTACACGCGCGGCGACCGAAACGCGACCCGGCCAATTTCGGCATTCGAATGCCGATAAATATCAGTCTTGGTTTTTATTTATGGCTGCCGTAAGATATTCGCTATCTAGCCGAATATAAATAAAGCGAATCTATAGTTTTATCTCGCGTATCTAGAGATTGGACGATATTGTTTTATTTATTCGACGACTGAGCGCGTCCACGACGCCCACGTCACAGTAGTCGGGGATTGTCGAAAGAATATTCGTTAGTTAGAATTTATTATTGGCATAAGTTGGCATCGCTCTGGTCAGACTAGTATTATTAAAATGTTTCAACTATAGTAGCTATTAAGTAGGTGTATTATTATTATAATACACCTACTTACTACCTACGAAATATTTTTCGTCATTAGCCAATGAAAAAGTTACACGAATGTAACACGAATTTTACATTTCCTAAAATTTATATAAAAGAGAAACTCAATCAAGATAGCTTGAATATATATGTTGCAGTTAAAATACGTATAAATAAAACAGATACATTTTCTTAAAAGGTAAGTTCACCTACGCAAAAGTTTTTATTGAATTTTGTAAATTACTCTATAGTGATATAGGTAACTATAGTTGATTTGTAAAATATCTTACAACTTGTACAAGTTATTTACTGATAAAGATCTTAAATTAATTGATGCATAAATGGAAACATCAAGGTTATTTCTGAAAAAGAATTACGAGTAGGTATATATGGCAAACAGGTCCTTTAAAATCAAAAACAACAGAAATAAACCGAGATACAATCTTGAAAGAAATCAAATTATTAATTAACAGTTAACACAAATGGCTAATAAAATCGCATTACATTGGTCAAAAAAGGTTTACTGAATGGCCCAAACAACTCGGCATAATGACGGAACGTCGCATTCTTGTGGCCAGCGCTCGAACAAGAAAGTATCAAATATTACCCATCGGACACACCTGAAGCCAGACCGCTTGGCATGCATATGAAAAGGACAGATACTGCAACACAAAAACAATTGCTTACACATTAAAAAATTACACAACCCTTATGTCGACACATGAAGTTCGAGAATCGCACACACTCCGCACTTAAAACAGCACATATTAAATTTGCAAAGATGTACAAGATAGCATCAATCCTTACGTTAGCAAGAAACACATTTCAAGGGAACATGGACGATGTTGGGCCCGAATCGAAACAAAGCGTTGTGACAACGCGATAAGAATCGATTGGCTCGCGAAACGTCGCGCCAAAACGTACCGAACAAATTATCGATTCATAAAAACATCGATTTTAAAATATTGCCGCGCTTTTATCGCGTCATTGTTCCGTTGGCGGTAGGGTGGCCAGCTTCGTTAACATAAACTCGATACCGCTGATCCCATTTTAATTCGATCTTTTCGATCTCCCGCGTTCCTGTTTTGTGAACGGAAAAAATTATAATAAAACACGCTAACGCATCATATGTATTTGGGCATGGTCACGAGATATGGAATAAATGATATCATATTTTTTGCTTAAGTGTATGTGTTTTTTTTTTATTTGTGTTCAGTTACTGGTCAATAACTCTGTCACTTGTCATGTCAACTACAAATCACAATGGGAATGATTGACACATAAAATCAGTGTTTAGATCTAATCAAGCGGGTTAATTTTGTTAGTAGTTAAATGCTATAAAGCGCACCAGAAATTTACAAAAAAAAATCTACCGACGTCATAGAAGAATGAGGGTTTATAATAATATTATGGTAATCATGGAAATGCATTCCGTATTAAGAATACTAGATGACAATTAAGCCGGTTATGTACACGTACAATATCGACCTAGCAAGAGAGCAGTAGCAAAATATATATAATTAGTGTATGCTGCAACACTTCTGATTAAATGCTATTTACCTAAAAAAAATGGTGCCTTCATACAAAAGTCACATTCTGATATACTGCCAGCAAGATGTCTAAAAGGTACTTTCCGAAATAGCTGTCTTCTACGTTGTTTATGGTTAAATCTTACTAAAATATTTTTAAACAGGGCCTTAATGATACATAAGTTAAATTCGCGCAAAAGTTATTCAGCCTTAGCTTAATCACTTCACTCGCCCTCTGAACCTCCCGTCACACTTTAGTCTGAAAAGAGTACCCCCGACGCTGCAAGGAACTAGACGACCATGTTATTATTGTATTAAGTATACACATGTAACGAACGTGTAGATGTTTCAAAAGTATACCACGCAAGGATCTGTGAAAATGTTAATAGCACGAAAAGCTACAAAAATGTCTGCAAAATCCGATTTATTTTCTCCAAATAACAAAAATTCAAAACCTTATAGATAAAAGTATATTTACCTCCCATGTGGGTACCCTGGCGTGCGCACGCGCATCCCCTATCGCGCTCGTTCGTCATGCGATATCGCGACATCGCGTCCCAGGACAGTCGAAACGCACCTTTATGTTGATCACGGGTTTCATAAAAAACGTGTTCTTTATATTCTTTTATTGTTTTATACGCAAATAAATATACCTTGTTGGCGTAAAATTGATTTCGTTAGCAGTGATATGACGCACGACTTCATAACGGTAAACCTTGTCATAACTTGAGTGATACACAGTTTATTATCCTTTTTTATTCTACTGAATGACGAGGTGAACACGTCACTCGTCTGATGGTAAGCGCCCACACCTGTTTATAAACAGAAGCAACACAACTACGAATATTTAATTACACAGTTAAATGAAATTAAATAGTTTAATATTTATAATAATAATACTAGCCCTGTATTATATACGTCCCACTGCTGGGCACAGGCCTCCTCTACTGAACGAGAGGGATTAGGCCTTAGTCCTTCCACATACCTTCGAAAAATCTTATCGAGTTCTCAGGTATGCAGGTTTCCTCACGATGTTGCCTTCATCGTTAAAGCAAGCGATAATTAACAATTCATATACACGTAACTTAGAAAATTCAGTGGTGTATACTCTTGGGGCTGATTCCGAACCTGCGACTTTCGTCTTGACAGTCCATACCACTCCCCGCTGAGCTATCGCTGCTTTTTTAAATAGTTTATTAATCATGTATTATTTATTTATCAGTATTATATGATACTAAACTGATAATAGTACGAGTTATAAATACGTTCACAGTTTTCGAATTAATTCGTGCTGTAAAAAGGACTAACTTCTACTCACACATTTCTAATATAAAATCTATCTAAGATAATCTAGCTATCTGTATTTTTTTTATTAATAAGTGTTATAGCTGTAAGTTTTCCTTAATAAACAAATAAAATAAATAGCGTTAGGTTGTAAATCTGTGCAAGCCATCATTCATTAATACACCGCGTCACTAGCTACGTAGTCAAAAGTATTGTGGATCTAGACAAAAGCGTCACTGAAGCAAGCGTTTGACTAAATGAACAGCTTATAAAATCGGCATGAATATTAATGAGACAGCAAGCAAAATTTCTTCTGCCCTTCACAAATAGAATCGTAAATACAGACTTCACTGCCGATACCTGTTGCTCATTACGCCGCCACGTTGCTTCTTGCTTGTAATAATGTTCTCGCTTGCCTTCAACACTCATTACAGGTAAATATTTCACTGCTGCCTCCGTGAACTCATTAGAAAACTATTCTAACCTACATTTTTAGTATACATAATGGTATCTAAGTGATACAAAAGTTTTAGGTCAAAATACAGATAAACATTCATAGATTCACGCAAGTTTCCCATAGGGGTAAGCAGAGACAACAGACTTCCACCTGCTACAATCCTTATACACCTCATTGGCTATTTTAAAATTATAACTGACTATTTTAAGCCGTATTTTTACAGCAAAGTGATTACAGAGTATAGTTTACCTGCACCAGATGTTTTATTTTTATGTTAAAACCTGCCCTACCATACTGTACACTTTGTGTTAAAACCTGCCATAGTGATCCACACGGCTTGTATGGTGCGTTTCAGGATCAGCCAGTGTATATTCGGTTCTTCCGAGAGGCTTGCGACATGACTTGATGGTTGATTGGGGCGGGTATTATTCAGGGGCACATCCCGGTATTACTGTGCCTGCATCGGTCATCCGCCTGTCCTGTCGCAGGCTCCTCAATTTGCTTCTTCCCACTTCGAAGAGGGCAGAAGCATTAATACAGGCCGGCATGACTCTGGTGACCACCGATAAACTCATTGTTTGTCGGTGGTTGCTGGTTTTTGGACTGCACGCTTACCATCAGGTGAAGTTCAATCCTTTTGCCGTGGCCGGATAAAAAAACTAAAATCTCCAACATCATCGGGCGAGCAATAAGCTCTCGTCATTGAATAGTTGCAAAAGAAAATTTACCAGATGCAATTATTGCTAGTTTTCGCAGTTGTACACACCATTAACCCATTATTCCAGGTTGTAATAAAATTAGAAGAACTAGGAATTTTGTACTATCTATAAAACACCTACGCCCGTGTACTCTCTCCATACATTAAAACACTGGCCTATTCAATGCACGTTAAACGACATCTTTTGATTGTACTCGGTTCGTGAACAAAGGGTCACTTCTAAGAAAGACAAATCAGTTGCTTCCAAAACTTGCCGCGCTGTCACACTCAATAATGGACCTTAAATGAAGCCTGTAGAGTTTCATGTTCCTTTTTTGTTGAGGAAAAGGATGACTGTTACGCAGTAGCGTATTTTGATATAAATATGAATTGATGTGAATTGAACGTAGTTACGCAAACAGGAAACAACCCACAGCAAATTCAAATGGAGATACTGATTTTGTTTCGCAAATTTTTTTTATTAAAATTGATTAATTTAAATTAATTTTAATACTGTATTTTTTGGCAATATATTTCATGCCCGATTTCCCAAAAAAAATTAAGAGATAAAATTAGTTTAAATTATTGAATTTAGTAAAACAAAATCAGTATCTCCATTTGAACTTGCTATGGCTTGGTTCCTGTTTGCGTAAGTAGGTCCAATTAGAGTATTTGTTCAGTAAATTATGCCTCTCGTTTTACAAATTGTTATTGGCTTATTACACCACGGATGCTATCAATAGATTTTATCGTAACGATCACAGGTTTTTTTTTCACCTTTAGACTTTACATAATGCTCATGTTAATTATACTAAATGTTAATAATAGTAGGTGTAATTACTGTTATTTATAATTATTACACATAATATGTGATAGGAAAAACGATTTTGTCTTTAATTATGATTCTTATCTAAAGAATCATAGGTTGTACGGTATTAATTTAAATACTTCGACATTTTAACCCATTGAACCCTTTTGTGGCTTAGTGAGTAAATAATAGCTGTGAAATGAACGTCCACACTATCGATCTCCGAAGTATCACAAATTGATCTACAAACATTGTTTTCAAATTTAGATATTATGACTCCTTCATAGTTTTTGATATCCATCCAGACGAGAGCTATGACTCTAACTTTATGGTATATTTATATTAATATTACACTAATTTCTACTCAAAATATATATCACAATAAAGTTCCACAGAGCTCGTTTCGGTGTGACAGTCATCCGTTATCACGGTATCGCCGCGCGGGGTGGCCGAGCGTCGCGCGATCCTCCGACGCGATTAGACGCGAGACGCGCGCGATATTTCGCGAAATGACACGACAATGTCGCGTCGTGGGTAGCTGTTTATTGTGCCGTGAATGGGGCGCTTTATGTGCATGCAAATATCGAAATGTTTTAACTGTACCCCTAGATGGGAATGTTTTAGTGAATGCGCTTACAATGTTTTAGGTAGGTCCCTCGTATGCGAGAGGTCGTCTGGGTTGGTACCACCGCTATGTCTTTTTCTGCCGCCAAGTAACAGTGTGTAAGCACTCTTGTGCATCGGTTTGAAGGACATTGAAGCCAGTGAAATTACTGGGCATTATGAGACTTAACATCTTATGTCTCGGGGTGACGAGCGCCATGTTCAGTGCCATGCAGTGCTTTGAATTAAAGTTATGTGTGCTGCTTCTGGTTTTGGGCAGGGTGTCGCTATTGTCCTACAAATAAAATAATAATTTTTTGAGTATCATCAAATCGAAATATTCTATCCTTGCTACCTCTGTTAGCTACCACAATAGAGAATTTTCGCATAGGGAATTGTTGGTCGTCTCATCGAAACGAAGCTACTCACGGAAAATGAGCTTGATAGTAATCAAGTGGATCAGCTACCCGAGGGACCCCTGACCATAAACGTTATTTAGTGAATAATTAAATATTAACATTTATAGTATTTACTATTATAAGGTTGGACAGGAATAAAACTTGATGCCGTACATACATTCTTCATAATTATAAATATTGTAATAATTAGTCACCAATGCTGTACGGAACAGTGTTTTTAACAACTGTTACAAGACAACTGATTATTGTCTGAACTGGTACATCTATTAAATACCATTTTTGTCACCACTTTATTATCCTGCCAGGGCTACGTAGCTGACATATATACCTTCAATAACAACAATAAAAGTAGAAGGAAATATTGAAACAAAACTAATTTAAATGGATTTTATCGCGGTTTTTATCAAAGTTTGATCCCGATGTTTCGAAAGCTTTTGAGCCTTAGTGGTCACGGGGTAGACTCATGGACCTTTGTGGACCACGAAGACTGAAAAGGTTTTGAAACGTGGGAAATTAAAAATCAATAAAAAACCGCGATAAAATCCGTTTAAATTAGTTTCATTTCAATGTGTAATATCCGCGTAAACATAAGAAATCATCATAGAAGGAAATACCTTCCTTACAAGATATTTGACATAAAGAGTGAGTGTCTGTTACTAAACCGCATAATTTCACATGGTATTTCCATGACTGAAAATAGATTCCCCATAAAGCACAAGGTCCGTAAACGGAAGCCACCTGTCACCTGACCAGTATTAGGTAATTCCCGATAGCGCAGTGGAGCGCGGCCAGATACCACGTCTCATTAGCCTCGGGTTCGGCTCCTGCGCTTAATTGTCTGCGCTATTTAGACGCTGTGTCATCGGATTACGCTATCTCGATGGTTTGATCACTGAATTGTCTATGGCTCATTGTAGATTTTCGTATATACTTTGAAAACTTGCATCTTTTGTTCGTAAAATATCAAAAGTATTTTTTTTTATAGCATAGGCCGGCAAAAGAGCAAGTGGGTCACCTGATGGTAAGTGATCTCCACCGCCCATGTACGCCCATAACCAGAAGAATCATGGGCGCGTTGCCGACCTTAAAGGCAAGGGATGATTAGGGATTGGGAAGGGGAGGGGATTTGGGCTTCCGGATATCTCACTCACGGTACGAAACGCAGCAGCAAGCCGCTACTCTACGTCGGTTTTCTGTAAGACAGTGGTAACGACCCGGTCGAGCCAGTCCATTCATGCTGTAGACAAAACTGTATACAGCGTGGCTCTACCACTCGTTAAAATAGTATTTTCAAGAGTAAAAATTATTTAATTCTTCTTCTTAGTTGTTCGCATCCAGTTCGATCCAGTCACTTTCCTCACCTCATCATTCCAATGCATCTGCGGTCTCCCTCTAGGTGGATTTTCACCCCAGGGTCGCCACTTTAGAACTGTTGTAACAGTGATGTTTCCGGGCAAAGTGACCAAAAAAACAAAATAATATAATAATCGTTTATTTATTTCTCCAGAGTTAGTACATAAAATTAACACATCATAATATAAGACATAAAAACTGTGGAGACTGGTGCCTGATCTAAGGTTTAACACCTTGTGTACCATACTATTGTGTAGATCCTATTGCAATATTCATGGTGAAAACTAGAATCTTCTTCCACTGCCGTTATCCGACTCGTAGTGGGGTCGGCGTAATATGCTTTTGAAATATTTTATAGAAAGATTTGGCTTGTAGTTTTTAAGACCGGCCTACCTGACTTCGACCACTCTAGGGAGAATATCTTTACATAGTATAAAATGAAGACGATTCCGCTGTCTGTTCGCTTAGATCTTTTAAACTATTCAACGGATTTTAATGGAGTTTTTAGCAATAGATAGAGTTATTTATGAGGAAGGGGTATATGTATAATACATACATATTATAGTACAGAAAAGCCGAAATATTTCGAAACTACTTAGCAAAATGTTAGGTTTATATGTGTGCCTACAAGGTGGACAGACGACTGATGAGGGTCGCAGGAAGTCGCTGGATGCAGGCCGCTTCCAACAGGTCGGTCTGGAAATCTTTGGGGAGGCTTTTTTTCAGCAGTGGACGTCTTGTGGCTGACGATGATGATGATATATGTGTCACACTGTGACCCATCGGAGTGCAGCCAATGATATATGATGACAATTGACCCGAAGTGGAGTAGTTAGAGAGACAGCTAGTAAAGAATAAGTTAAAAAATTACAAATATGTGCTAATGATAGTAACATAGTATTAAAACATTTTAAGCTACACAATATTAAGTACGACGATAAAATTAAAACTGCCACAAACTGTTCAAAACAATCTAAATGAACAGTCGGTAGATGGCGTTGTGCGAGGGCTCTGGTGTCGGTATCGCGGCCGCCCAGCGCGAGATAGGGCGGGCGTGCTCGGTGGAGATAACCGCATCTCCGCTGCGGAGTATAAATCATGATTTAAACAGCTATCTTTATGTGTGTTTTTAAAATTTCACTAACATAGTTTTGGAGTTTTACGATTCTTTGTTTGTTCTACAAAAGCTCACGCCTGTATTCTCGAATGGGGCTGGCTGAGACGCAACTTGTGGAGCCATGGTTCGTCGGGGTATTTTCCGTCCCATTGAAATAAAACTAATTTAAACGGATTTTATCGCGGTTTTTTTATTAATTTTGAATCCGACGTTTCGAAAGCTTTCAGCCTTCGTGGTCACGGGGTGAACTCCGCGATAAACGCGCGACGCGATAAAATCCGTTTAAATTAGTTTTATTTCAATAAGTAACATTCGCATAAACGTAAGAAATCATAATTTTCGTCCCATTATGGAATAGATGGCAAGTATCGGTTTATTGTATTAAAGTGAACTGTTTTACGTTCTGAATTAAATAAAATAATAACTACATGTAGTAGTTCCAACATATTGACCAAAATTTTGTGTTAAAGCTTTTCTACTCATACAAGGTGGTAGGTCCCTCTTATGCGAGAGACCGTCTGGGTTGGTACCACCGCTTTATTCTGATTCGAGAAGCCGTCTGGATTGGCTCATCGCTTTGTATATTTCTGCCACCAAGCAACAGTGTGTTAGCACTGTTGTGTTTCGGTTTGAAGGACATTGAAGCCAGTGAAATTACTGGGCTTTATGCGACTTAACATCTTATGTCTCGGGGGAACGAGTGCAGTTCAGTGCCATGCAGTGCTTTGTTATTCAATATTCTGGGTGGTGTTGCTTCCGTTTATGTTTGAGCGCCTTGCTCATCTTGTCATTCAATAAAAAAAAACAGTATCAGCTGTATAAAGAATCCAATCTCTAGCAAATTAGATTTTAATAAATTTTAAATACCGAAACAGCAATAAATAATGGCCATATGGCATACTGGGACCATTATCGGTGCTGGTGAGGATGGTCCAGGGCCGGCATCAGGTTGTGTGGGCACGTCCGACGTCCGTTATCAGCTGTGTGTGATACGGGAGTGTTCGCCGCTGATAACCGCGCACTCCTGTATTTCAACTCGCTCGGCTTGCGGTCGAAGTTGTGAGAGTTTGTTGGTGTGGTTGTTGAAAGGGTTGTGAGTTAAACAATATGTTCTGTTACTCATGGAGATTTTTTTGCTATTTGGAATAGTAATGTCAATTAATCGTTTCACCCACAGTTACTCTCATAACTCTCTTGGTTTGTTTGTATTCACATCGCGCATCGCCTAATTATTAAAAGCTAAAATACATTAAAAAAAAAAAGAAATATATAATATAATTGATGGAGAAAAACATAATCCCGTAGTTTCTTTCTTCCTTTCTTCTTCGGGTCGTCATCAGTAGCCAGCTAGTCCACGGCACATCTCCTTACCTTTAAAATCCTTACAGATTATTGTTAATTTGCCCTACTCCTCCCTCCCTTGACCCGATTGCCATATCCTCCACCCTAGTTGTGAATCTCAGGTGTTCCGCACCGAGACAAATGTTTGTGTGATCCACAAATATTTGTTTCGGGGTCTGGGTGTTGTGCGACCGAAAGTCTCTCGTAGTTTCTGATACCCACAAGACTCGTATCTTACTGTGGAGTCAGGACTACGTATGTGAAAGGTGTATTTATAAATTTGTTTAAATCATGCATTCATTGTAAATTACTTTCACAAATGCACTAGAAATGTTAATAAGCATTCAGTAGCAACCGCTAATCGCTCGTAATTTACACCATCCAGCTTCGAGGTAACGTAACAAAACGATTTAGTGTCCACGTCTGAACGGGCACGTGCATGCTGAATCGTAAACTAAACGCCGATGGTACTGCTTCATTTGATAACGTGCTTAGAACAATCACATTTCTAATAACATAACAATTTACAAGATGGTAGGTCCCTCGTATGCGAGAGGCCGTCTGGGTTGGTACCACCGCGCAGTTTACGCCTGCCGCCAAGCAATAGTGTAAGCACTGTTGTGTTTTGAAGGACATTGAAGCCAGTGAAATTACTGGGCATTGTGAGACTTAACATCTTATGTATCGAGGTGATAGGCGCAGTTTGAAATCAGAAAAAAAATCGATCTAAGTGAAAACGGAAGCCACCTGTCACCTGACCACTATTAGGTAATTCCCGATAGCGCAGTGGAGCGCGGCCAGATACCACGTCTCATTAGCCTCGGGTTCGGCTCCTGCGCTTAATTGTCAGCGCTATTTAGACGCTGTGTCATCGGATTACGCTATCTCGATGGTTTGATCACTGAATTGTCTATGGCTCATTGTAGATTTTCGTATATACTTTGAAAACTTGTATCTTTTATTCGCAAAATATCAAAAGTATTTTCGACATTGAAATTGACTTAATTCTTCTACTTCTTATTAGTCGTTCGCATCCAGTTCGATCCAGCCATCTTTTATTTATTTATTTATTTGGTTACCTTCTTCTTATTACCTTCTTCACGTCGTTCTTCCAATGCATCTGCGGTCCCCCTCTAAGGCTTTTTTCACCCCAAGGTTGCCACTCTAAAACTGTTTTGCACAATGAGTGATGTTCCCAGACGTGACCAAAAATACAAAATATCCCATTGTGTAGGTCATATTGCAATATGCGTGGTGAAAACTAGAATCTTCTTCCACTGCCAATATCCCACTCGCAGTGGGGCCGTTGCAACATGCTTTAAATATGTTACAGAAAGATTTGGCTTGTAGTTTTTAGAATCGTAAACTAAATGCCGATGGTACTGCTTCATTTGATAACGTGCTTAGAACAATCACATTTCTAATAACATAACAATTTACAAGATGGTAGGTCCCTCGTATACGAGAGGCCGTCTGGATTGGTACCACCGCGCAGTCTACGCCTGCCGCCAAGCAATAGTGTAAGCACTGTTGTGGTTCGCTTTGAAGGACATTGAAGCCAGTGAAATTACTGGGCATTGTGAGACTTAACATCTTATATGTCGGAGTGATAGGCGCAGTTCGAAATCAGAAAAAAAATCGATCTAAGTGTTGAGGAACCATAAGTCCCTCGTAGTTTCTGATACTCAAGATAACAGTTTTATGGAATCAGAATTTTAATATGCGTGACTATTGGTAGCATTTTTAGCATTATTGTAGGAGAAAGTATATTCTCAACTGACACGCCTGACTATTCAATTCAAATCTCACTACACACAAAATTAACTGGGACGCATCAATTTAGATTAGTTGGATGTTACCAAGATATTTCCTCGACCTATCGACCCAATGTTCTTCCTCAACTAGACCTTCAACTTTCGGGGCTTATCCCTGACCTTACCTAACTGCGCTGAGAAATACTACGTCGGCATTTTCGGCGCATGAGAAACATATTTGAGGTTCTTTAGGTCAAAGGGCCTCAAAATACTGATTTACGTAGAGCCACGCTGTAGACAGTGTTATCTAAAGCATGAATGGGCCGGCTCGACCGGGTCGTTACCACTGTCTCACAAAAAACCGACGTAAAGTAGCGGCTTGCTGCTGCGTTTCGTACGATGAATATGATATCTAGAGGCCCAAATCCTCCTCCCCTGCCCAATCCCTTAATTATCCCTGCCCTTTAAGGTCGGGAACACGCCTATGACTCTTCTCGTATTGTGGGTGTACATGGACGGTGGAAATCACTTAACATCAGGTGACCCACTTACTCTTTTTCCGGTTTATGCTATAAAAAAAATACCGTCGAACTCTTGGGTATATTTTTATAGTGAATATTGTCAAGTGAACAAGCAGGTCACCACACATCCACTATACCAGAATAATCCTGAATGTGTTGCCGACCATAACAAAAAGGAATAGGGATTAGAAAGGGGAGAGGAATTGGGCCTTGAAATAATAGTTTTTTTTTTATTTTATTAAATGGCGAGACGAACAAGGCGCTCGCCTCATGGAAAGCGCCACGCCTGCCCATAAACAGGAGCAAACCACACATAACATTGAATTACAAAGCATTGCACTTGTCACTCCGAAACATAAGATATTAAGTCTCATAATACCTAGTAATTTCACTGGCTTCAATGTCTTTCAAACCGAAACACAAGAATGCTTACACACCGTTGCCTGGCGGTAGAAATAGACAAATCGGTGGTGCCAACCCAGACAACCTCCCGCATACGAGGGACCTACCTTGTAAATACATATATACACTATTTTCCATAAATTTCATCGTTTTAAAACCGCTCTACCCCAACATGTGCCAAGTAACCAAAACTTCCCGACCTAAGATTATATTTTATAGTTTAGAGTACACCATATCAATTTGGTCGGACCGGTATGGATTTCATTTTACGACATATTTTATCAACGCGATGCGAGCGGTGTGGCGGGCGAGCGTTATCGGCCCCGCACACCCCTGATATCGGTAGGGTGGCTAGCATTTCATATAGTGCCTGTAGACTAGGTAGTCCTAGGAAAATAAAATCAATTTTGGTAGTGCTGGACAGTTTATGCTGGTTGTAAGATGTTCATATCCGCCCGGATAGCGACCACGGTACAAATGGTGTTAAAACCTGCAATAGTGATCCACACGCCTTGTGTGGATCGCATTCCATGATCAGCCAGTGAAGATCGGGTTCTTCCCAGTGGATGGCGACATGACATAATGGTTGGTTGGGGCGGGTATAGGGGTACATCCTTGTACCTTACCATTACCTTGTATTACCTGCATCGGTCAACCGCCTGTCCTGTCGCAGGCCCCTGGATTTGCTTCTTCCCTCTTCGAAGAGGGAAAAGCATTTATATAGGCCGGCATGACTCTGGTGACCACCGATAAACTCATTGTTTGTGGATGGTCGCTAGTTTTTTGGACTGCATTACGCTTACCATCGGGTGCGCCATGCTCAGAAAAAAAAAACAAAAAAAGGTAGTCCTGGCCGGTTGGGAAATAAAAGAAATTTTGATAGTGCTGAACAGCTATTAATAGAAAATCCGTTTAAACGATTCGTGTGATGAATGTTGGTCTTTCAATAATTAAGCTTAATTGTATGAACTTAAATAAACTATTTTGCCTAACTGACCTTTCATATTATTTTCTTATTAGCTCTGTTTAATTTTAATGTATGGTGGGATTTTCCGACCAAGCTCCAACGTGTCTCCTCCCTACTCTCGCAAGCGGCGTAGGTATCGGCACCCACATATTGTCTTCTCAAACCACTATCACCATTCACCACCTTACTTTTGTTTACTAAAATAACGCCCTTCCAAATATCTACTATAAAAATATTCTCCAGTTGTTTTTTCTTTGAAGCTACTTACACAATATCAAATAGAAGTAATGTCCCTTTACATATGTACTTAGTTAATATTTTATTTTATAACAGCCTGCGAAGTGCAGTGGGCCAGCACCCGGCTGCAAAGCGTGGGACCATGCGTTCATTTCCTGCACCGAAACCTATATTGACAGATATGAGTAGAAGGGTTATCATTTTGATATCTTAAAAAGCACCCCACGCTTTTTTTTACAATAAAATACATTTTCTTCTTCAAATTTATTAAAATTTATTTTCTATTTTTTTGTTAGATTTTCTATAAAAGCATGTTTTTTTTAGATTTTTTTAAATATTGAATTGTCATCGGTCCTTGATCAGTATGCCAAAATTCGATTTAATTTGACGTTTTGAATGAGGTCTAAATCAAGTTCAAAGTTTCTATTACATACTAACATACGTATGAAGCTAATAAAAGCGTGTTAATGAGAAGGTGTTTTGTTAGTTTTAATCCTCTTTTAAGCATATTTTTGCAGAGATATAGTTCAAGGGCCGTAGCTTGATATAGTCTACTTTACTTACTTACTGACTGACTGACGTGTCTACTTACTTGTCCCAGAAAAAAATACTTAAACGCGATATTTATTATAATCTATAAACATTTTAATTCAATGTTTGTAAATACCATCATTACATACATATTTTTGCTATTTTTGCAATATACTCGTGAACACGTCGCATAAAAATAAAAATCTCAATGCTTAAAACAAAAAAATCTAAACAATAGCCTATTGTTTAGTTTAACTCGTCAAACTATCGCAATATAGCACGCATTGGCTTTTAAAACTTAAAGCGCGCTGGGAGGCAGCGATAAGCGATACGCGGCTGTGCGCCGGCGATAAGGCAAGACAGTGCACCCGTGCGGGGGTCCGGGGCCCCGGTCCTGCGGCCGCCCCCTTATCACACCACTGCAGGCTTTATCGTAGATGAGGTGATCGGGTTTTCAGACATGTCTATTGATAGATTTTAGTTAGATTTTTGGGGAATTCTCGAGCAAGCATCAATCCAATATCCTCCAACAAAAATAAAAATCTCTTTAAAATAAACATAAAATGTCAAATGGAAATGGGTCACAATTGGGGATCTTTTAAAATTCAGTTACGTACAGTAGTACAGTATGTACGTTACATGTATTTATTTTTAATTATCGCTTGGTTTCACGATGAAGGAAATATCGCGAAGAAATCTACACACAAGTTCGCTATAGGAATTTCGAAGGTATGTAAAAAGCTAACAACCCGCAAAAGGCCAGCGTGGTGGACTAAGGCTTAACCCCTGTCATTCTGTAGGGGAGACCAAAGCTCAGCAATGAGTCAGTATAATACGGAGCTGACCTTAATATGATCCACTAAATATCTTCCAAATACATAAATTTATTAGTAAAATATAAGAATAGTGAATAAAAGTCTCTTCTTTTTCATCGGAATCATAATTCAAAGTATTTTCTAAAACATACAAAAATCAGATCTCTACAAGAACACACTTTATATCCTTTCAAATCAACACAAAATCAGACAGCACTCGACTTTTATACGTGTTTAATTTAATAAAGATTATCTCGTCACATTCAGACCTTAAGGCTCTGAGGGGGCGTTCTTCACCCTTTACCTCATAAATAACCTTTTACCCCCGATCGATTTAAAACCTACTTTACTACAACCCAATAAAGTATAAATTCGAAATACATAAAATCTCGGGTTATGACATTTAGCGGTGATGTGTTAGATTCCATTGCTGGGTGGAGCGAGGAAATTGAAGTTTTATCTAGATTAGAATAGAGTTGATTTTAATATGTGCACTTTATTGCAATAGATAAATGTTGCAATACAGATGTAAGCGAAGATGCTGACTTTAATAAGCCATTCACGAGTGAATTCGATACGTATAATGGTATCATTCGGAACGAAATGGAATGTTGTAATTGTAAAATGTGATCTTTCAGATACTATGTTTGAATCAGATAGAGTTGTCAATTAATTACATCACATTTTAAAGGTGGTGTCACAATATTTCGCATCGATGCATTTATCTACTTCGTACGACGTACATGATGTATGGATAAATCCGATTAATGCGAATAGGACTCGTAACCTGATAAATACGTATCAATAATGTTATTATTTTTTTTTTTTATTTGATTGATTTACGAGACGTGCAAGGCGTTCGCCTGATGGTAAGGGCTACGCCTGCCCTTAAACAGAAGCAACACCACACAGAACTTTCAATTACAAAGCATTGCATGGCTCTGAATTGCGCTCTTCACCCCGAGACATAAGATGTTAAGTCTCATAATGCCCAGTAATTTCACTGGCTTCAAACCGAAACACAACAGTCTTTACACACTGTTGTTTGGCGGCAGAAATAGGCAAAGCGGTGGTACCAACCCAGACGGGCTCTCGCATACGAAGGACCTGCCACCTTGTTATATTCCGGAGCAAAAGCCTATTTTAAGATTATAGGTCACCGGGTAGTAAGTTTGGATGAGTGAGTTTTTGAGTATCATAAGTGTATCATTCATATTTTTTGGTTGAGATAACTCCGAAGCTTGAGTTTTTTACACCTCCAAGAGATTGTACACTGTAGTATTTGAAATTAATTTCAAATTGATATATCTACACCTAAAAAGGACCTTAACAGCCAGACGGAAAAACAGACAGACGGATAAAGAGACAGAAAAACAAGAAGCATTTATACAGGCTGGCATGATTCTGGTAACCACAAATAAACTCATTGTTTGTCAGTGATTGTTGCTATTTTGGAGTGAACTACGCTTACCATCAGGTGTAGTGCAGTCACTTTGCTATGCTCGGATAAAAAATAAATAATAATCCTATTAATTTAATCACTAGGTGCTTACCTTTTAATACCTTATTATCGTTAATATAATGACCACTTAGATAAGTTTGGTTAATTATTTGTACTTACCATTACAAGTTACGTGGACTGTGCAAAAATGTGATTTTATAACAGTAATAAGCAAGCCAACAATAATACAACAAATGTGAGTGAATTAAAACAAATCTCCGTATACAATACCAAAAAACACTAATAATTCTGTGTTTCAGTTTGCACGGGTGCGAGCGCCGAGACTGTATTAGATTACGGAGAACTAGAGTTTCTAGATGCGATAAAAATATGGACCCCCATTCTAGTTAAAATTTTTATGTAGTAATATTTTCTTTCTGCCTCAGTCTAGCGTATGCATTTCTTCTTAAACGCTCCCACATTACCTATTACCACATTACCTTTAATTTATTTATTTATTATATACACCATTATTATTTTCAATAATACAATAGACAATATTAAAAATATCTTATCTAATTACAATATATTTTCACTTCTTTTTATTTGTTTTAACGTTATATATAGATTTTAAATTTTAATTATAACTTTTTTATTTAAATTCAAAGAATCTTAAATGACAACTATGGCTAACATATTTATTTTAATGCGCCATTTAAGTGAAAAGAGTTTATCGCACATGCTTGGCAAGGATTTGATTAAACGAAAAACTATCTGCACTAGGACGCGTCATGCGATTTGAAAATAAGAATCTTAGGACTAGTCGGCGTAAATGACAATTTTCTGCAATAGTCTCGCCAGTGTCAAACGAGAAACTCTCTCCGTCTAAATGGGTCTCAAAATAAAATATTGTCTCTCCACCCAGAATATAAACCCACTCCACGCCACCAAAAGTCCAAAACTAAGCCACTACGAAACATTTAAAATCCATGTCAGCACCAGTTTTGACGACACAAATTCCCACCGAGTAGCCACATCCGTAGCTTATAGGGCTGCGTCGCTACGTGCCGTATCGCGGTGGCTGCTCACGCGGCTCTAACGATTTATTTAGCGACGCATAACGACGTTTGTACAACGAACGCCACACGTCACCGCGGTAGTTGCTGCTTTTTATCACTGTGATAACACGTGCCGGCCCCGAGTTTGTTTGCGATTACTGTATTTGGGACTTTTTTGAGGTTTTGTGGGTGCTTTTTTTATTTTATTTGATTGAACGACAAGACGAGCAATGCGCTTGGCTGATGGTAAGGGCCACGTCTGACCATAAACAGAAGCAACACTGTATAGAACTTTGAATTACAAAGCATTGCATGGCACTGACCTGCGCTCGTCACCCCGAGACATAAGATGTTAAGTCTCATAATGCCCATTAATTTCACTGGGTTCAATGTCCTTCAAACCGAAACACAACAGTGCCTACACACTGTTGCTTGGTAGCTTGAATTGTGTGGTTTTAGAACCTTAGCTGATTCCATTTGCCCTCATAGATAACACTGAGTTTGGAAACTGACTTATCGCTTTCATTCAGCAACTTATATACTACTGACCATTTAACGAACTTATTTAAATCAACATTTATACTGCTGCATTTTCAACAACAAAAGAGACAACTATTCTAACAGTTATCAGATCTTCCACCAAATTAAATACATTAGCACAGTTAGCACAGAATTAAAAGCTTGTAGGTATCGCCGCCCTTCCGGAGATAGCATCGCCGCCCAGCCGGCCGCCCGCCCTGCGTCTAATTAAATATATCGAATGAGGTGTAGCATGTAAGTGACTTTGTTTCATTGCAATTGGTGAAAGTATTTTGAAATGGCCGTTTATTTTATAAAACCATTTCTGAATTGGAACATTTAATAATAACAAGCTTGTTAACTTTTTTTTACATCACTTGTTTAAAAAATAAAACCATATATGTTTGTATAATTTGTCTGTAAATAAGTACTCTCAAAGGACCTAGGGCTGAATTTCTTAGTGCTTCTTCGCAATTCAACCTTTCAAAAACAAAATCAGTATCTCCATTTGAACTTGCTGTGGGTTGGTTCCTGTTTGCGTAAGTCGGTCCAATTGGCTCTATAATTTATACAACGATAATAGAATAATTACATTAAAATTATTCGGAAAAGTTCAATTATGATTCAACAATCATAAATAACTACATAACACACATTCCATAACTTACCTACCTTAACAAAAAATGTAAATATGCTCAGAGTATGTAGTTTTTTATCTCCATACGTACACATAGACGGGTGAAAGATAAGCAGGATCAACAAATTTACGGTCGCCCAACACTGGCCGGGCGGTTTTGAAAGTTCGCGCCGCACAATGGCGGAGGAAGCCGCTGGCTCTAACGGCGTCGTTACGGCCGCTAACGCCCGTTAACGGCTGTTAACGTTCGTTATCTGCGATACAGGGCGGGCGGAAGGCCACCTGAGGCTAACACCGCCCGCCTTAATGCGTCCGCACTTATTTATTCTACACTAAAGGCCCGATGTGTTTCCCCCGATGGTTATCAGAAAGGGTGTGCTTTTTACCACTTTTAAAAATGGGTTGCGACTGTTGTGTTATTTTTAATGCGACACGGATGTGTTACATGTCGCCTGTGTTACAATTAACACATATTTTTATGTGTAACGTCTTCCCGGATGATCGTTTTCAATGGGGAATTAAATGTAAAGAGGGACAAAGGAATGTATACAAACTTTCCTCCCTAAAAACCGTTATTTGTGACAACCTCTTTGGCGCAGCGGGCGAGTAACTGGCATTGAAGCGAAAAGCCACGGGTTCGATCCCCCGCACTGAGACAAACATTTGTGTGATACACAAATATTTGTTTTGGGGTCTGGGTGTTGTGAAACAGCAAGTCTCTCGTAGTTCCTTAACCCACAACACAAGACTCGTATCTTACTGCGGGGTCAGGACTATGTCTGTGTCTGTTGGGTGTATTTATTTACTATTATTATTATTTGTATGCAGAAAGCCCTAATTAAATCAAGTTCATAATCAGCGTCGTAGTTACCACATTGGTTATTAGTAAGTGAAACTACTGGGCAATATGAGACTTAACATGATATGTTTCGGGATAATGTGCCCAGTGCAATGACACGCAGCACTTTGTGATTCAAAGTTCTGACGGTGTTTCTATTATTTAATTCCAGACGTGGCGATTACCATCAGGTAGTCTGCTGGTCTTATCCTTCAGTTATATAAAAAACAACTAAGCAATGTCTCTGTTCTTTACCAGATCTAATAGTAAAAAGTAAAGTAGTTAAAAGTAATAAAATATGTTTTATTTGCACACAATTATTAAAATTTGACGTTATCGTGGCAATTTTTTTTAAAGTTGCCAGCGTTATCGCGCACATTCCACTATTTACTACTAAAATTCAACAACAATTCACCCAAATCTGAACTAAGTTAGTAACTCGGTATCTCGACGGTATATATCAAAGCGTCGTATCTTACGGTAGTGGAGCACAAAGTAAAACTTTTTGGAGTTGCACTGCATCGCGATACGTCGGACACGGTCGGTGTTGCCATCAACGTTAAAAAAATTACCACCGGCTGACGCATATCTACTTCAATCTTACACTTTAATGTCTGAAATTATTCGCTTGGTAGATTTATAGTTATAAGTAAGTAAGGTAATAGTATGTATTGTTTCTAATATGACTAGTATAGATCTGGATTCAGTAAAGTGACAAGGTTTTGTAAATATGCATAATAATATCATCACTGGAAAGGCAAATAATAAATCTTTGACAGCCTCCGTGGCGCAGCGGCCTGTGAACCAAGAGGCCGCGGGTTGGATCCCCGCACCGAGATACATATTTGTGTGATCCACACATATTTGTTTCGGGGTCTGGGTGTTGTGAGACCGAAAGTCGCTCGTAGCTCCTGATACTCACGACACAAAACTCGTATCTTACTGTGGGCTTAGGACTATGAATGTGACTGTTGGGTGATTTTTTTATTTCATTTCCAGTGATAATATTATTTCTACTAATACCTATTCAAATCTTTAAATGGCACTTTAAAACAAAAGATCTAATCAATATAGTGGTACTAAAAACCGTAAAAAATATTTTCTAAATTTTTTAACGCTTAAATCGCATTTTATAGTGAATTCTCCAATAATTCAACGCTATCTAATAAAACTTATCAAATGGTATATAAAATTTTAAAGTTAGCACTAAAACGTTGACCATTTTTCATCCATCGATGGTAGATAGCTGGCTAACGGTAGTAGATTAAAACTACCACTCATGATACATGAAGGCTGAGAATAAACTAGGATCGTAGTAGAACGATACTATAAAACCTTTTCTTATATTTTTGAAGATCCATTGGAAGCAAATGTTTTTGTGCTTATATACATTAAACTTCAATGAATATGTTTGAAATGAAATAGTTTATTAATCATGTAGGCAATTAAAACAGCGCTTATGACAAGTCAGTACAAAATTAAAGAAACTTATTTATTGAAATCAGTAGCTATCTAATGTATACATAGCATTGAAATAAAACTAATTTAAACGGATTCTATCGCGGTTTTTTATTCATTTTGATCCCGACGTTTCGAAGACTTTTCAGCCTTCGTGGTCACGGGAGGGACTGAGGTGTAGGTTGTCCAAAAATGTTAATGTTACATTATCTACCTTCAGTTTACAATTATAATTTTTTTTAATTTTTTATGGTATGGTCCGATCCGTTCGAATCCGTTTAAATTAGTTTTATTTCAATGAGTAACATTCGCGTAAACGTAAGAAATCATTATATACATAGCATCTTCAAAATACACTCGGCAATTACACTAAATATTTTTTTTATTTATTTGAGTATTTTGAATCATAGACGAACTAAGCTATATCATATAAGAATGAGTTCAATTATATGCGCTACGAAGGCTATCCGTCATTATTTACAACGTTTAAACTTATCTAGTAATAGTAGTAGCATCTAAGTTCACAATTTTAATGGTCCATCGGTACAGATAGTTCAAGTGTCGTTATATGTAGCATGGCGGAACGGCGTCCTATATTGCGAACAGTACAGTCAAGACATCGACTACGATACGTTTGGAGATACGACCAAACTTCCTAAGATCCAATACGAGCTACCGAAAGTTGTACGGGCCTGCTGTGGTATATGGCATGGACGTGGGCGATATAGAAAATGTTATAGCTATCACATTCATTGAATGGCAAAGGTGTTCTTACTAGACTCATTTTTTTAAATATTTACTACACAAAGAAGCATATCTAAATAAAAAATACAATTTATACACAAAATGTAGCCTGAGATTTCTCAATCAATTTTTTTTAAGTGCTAGAGCCCCGCTGTATCCAAATTTATCAATATCAAGCATGAACTGAACCGGGTCGGAACTACTGTTTTACAGAAACACCTACTCGAAGTGACAGGTTTTGGGTTATTTTTTTGGGCGAGAGTTAGTTCTCGACGCTGATATCTTCACAAATCCAATCTGCATTCTTTTCCGTATAGATCGGCATGATTCTCTAGATTCGTAGGTCTTTATTGACAGTGGAAATCACTCCTCATCAGCCGACCTACTCTTATGCATCTGCTATAAAATTATCGTCTCAGGGTGACAGCACAGTGCTGTATCATGCAGTACTTAATTATGCATTTATGTATAGTGTTGATTCTGTTCATAGGCGGGCGTGATGCTAACCAGGCGAACGAGCTACTAGTTTTGACATGTAGGCTAATTAAGTCCTGTTATTGGTCTAACATAATACTGGTATGATGTATGTAAAAGAAAACTATTTTTGCGTTTAGTCTAATAATATTTTTTTTCTTTCTTTCTAATAAAAAAAACTTAATGGAAAAACTCGCTGCCCGCTCACACCTTACTCCAAACGCGAACACGTACAGTCGTTGCAACTAATACGGTTTAGATGCACTTCTAATTAAACATTTATGTTAGTTTGTGTATAATGTTTCGCGAATGTTGCGCCAATGTTGCGCAAACGGCAGATAAGATTGTTGCCGGTGGTGTGTTGCGCCGTTTACACGACAATTTGCTTTCATATTCGATGGCTGTTCTATCTGATATTGTTACTCCGTACCTGACTATAGATAGCGTTGGTTTTTTTGTAATTGAATACAGAACACATTAAATGATTCATGCTTGTAGGCTGCTGCCAATAAATAGGACTAAAATCGGAGTAGTTATGGCTGACCTAATTTTATTTAACTCCAATATCCCACCGCTAGGATACAGGCCTCCTCCCCTATTGAAAGGAACTAGGTCTTAGTCCATCATACAGGCCTATTACAGTTTAGTAGCTTCACATAACTTCGAAATGATTTTGAAGTATTCTGAGTTATGAAGGTTTCCTTCACCGTTATTAAAAATATACGCAATCATAAAACACTTTTAAAAATGTCATAGTATTGTCTATATTTTATATCTGTGTCATTTATTTACTACGAAGCCCTTACAGAAACAGGATTCTATAGCTAAAGACCATATCGGTTCTGATTTATATCCCGATACAAATAGTCACTCGACAAATACAGCAAACAATTAAAACAATCCTCAACCACCTGGAATCTGCGGTCTCAACTCGCACACCTCATTCACATAGCTCCGTCCCGCTCACACAAAACGACACCTATTAGGCGAGTGTTTACGAATACGTACAAAATAATTACACACACATTCCTCAATAACATAACACGGAGACGGTTATCTGACGCGATAGTGTGGCCGCGGCACACAGTGAAACATTAATTTTGTGCCCCCATCCGCCGTTATCTTAGGATAAGCTTAAAACATTCGGATAGCTGTGAGACAAATGAATCACTTTGCCATTATGGAATAGGACGCGGGCACACGGAACGACGCGGATAAACATTACCTTCATTAGATTAAGTTTAGGCCCTTTTTAAGTACATAGAGCTCTAGCCGTGGTATGATAAAATTATTGTATTTCATGTTTACTATTGCTATCCATCGTTGCGTTCTTTATTCCTTTGCTTCACAAAAAAATAAACAAATTGATAGATAAATATTTCATCTAAACTCGTTCGATATTTGAAAATATGACGTTATTGAAATTCGTGATGAAAGTACATATGTACTACTTTTCTTGCTATTAAATCTGTTTTTGTTTTTTTAATCTGTCCAGTGTTTTGAAACGTCGAATGTAGAGGCGTCAGATGGTGTGAGCGGAACCTTACAGCTTACACATAAGTGCCTATATATGTGAGATTGCGTCTCGACAGATAAGTGGGAGTGCTTTTATAGATAAGGACAGTCGTGCGCGGACGAAAATCAGCGTATGATTTAAGTCGCGGCGTGTGACGTCGCTTTATCGTGTGTAAAATTGTCAGACGGGCGTTTTTAACTCCGCCGATATACCCGCTATGTAGGTAAACTGGTTCTTTATTAAATATATCTGATTGTGAGGTGAATACGTATAGCGGGTTGTCTACACCGACTCATGATTGTGGTTTTTTTTTAGTGATGATATTTTATTGTTTTGTAATAGTCGCGCTAAAAGGTCTGTTAACGGTTTGCATAAATATTTTTTATGATGGTGATTTTATTAGCTTCGATTATATGTTTACCAAAGTACTCGATTTCACGACTTTAGTATTTCCTGTGTTATTATGTCACACATATTTTTTTAAAGTTGTCAAAAACAAACACGTAGTAAGAACAAAATTGGGGTAAGTAAAAATCTAAGTTCGTTATATGTAATGGCCGTAAAATTACCATGTTTAACATTTTAACTTTCGTATCACGAATTATACAATAATATAACATTCTAAGATTTTAATTATAACAAGTTACCAGTAAAAAATTGTAATTCATATTGTAAGGAAGAAAAGAACCGCTCGAAAACTAATTTGATAGCATGATTTAATAAAATTAAATAAACTATAAATTTTATTCATCATAGTTCCTATTAGTGGCTACTCGATGTATAGAGACAAAAGAAGAAAAGAGAAAACGAAAACTGTCATTGTTTTAGCAAACTATAAAAATTTTGGCCTACTGGTGGTAAATGATTTTAATCGTTCATTCATCAACAATCGCAATGCCATAAGAATCATGGTTCACGGAATTCACGGTTGCTTTGCCTACCTTATAGGAAGTACTTATAGGTATAATACCTTCACAATCACATAAATAATGATAATTAAGGTATTGGGAAGGGGAGGGGTGATTTGGACCTCCGCATATCTCACTATGAAACGCAACAGTAAACTAACTCATGTCGATTTTTTGTCAATGTCTAATGTGTGTATCAACCCGGTTTAGTCGGTCCAATTATGTCTATTTCTGCCGCCAAACACCAGTATGTAAGCACTGATGTGTTTCGGATTGAAGGGCATTGAAGCCAGTGTAATTACTGGGCATCTCATATATACGAGTGATGCAGTCCAGCGCTACGCAGAGCTTTGTAATTCAAAGGTATGTGTGGTATTTCTGTTTATGGGCAGGCGTTGCGGCGTTTAACATTAGGCAAGTGACCTGCTCGTTTCATCCTAGTAAAGAAAGGTAGAAAATAAATAAAATGAGCAGCCAATCGTGCTGTCACAATTCCCGCCAAAACTCGGATAAATTGTATTAGGATACATGGATCAGTTTATATATTATATCTTCTTCTTTTTATTCTTCTTTTTATTTATGGCTTTCGCAGTATTATGCATTTAGCCAGTGTCAAGTATAATTTATTCTCAAGTATTTTACAAGAACGATGAAACACGGGTGCGGTCGATTTCAAGGTCTTGTCGGAGTTTTGGTGTTAACTCCTTTCAGTACGATTCTTAATTCACTTATTTCAATGTTTCCATACACTGTTCATCACCGTCATTGTTTATTGAACAAATCCACACCACTTTTATACAACAAACACAACTCTAAACTAGTTTATGAAATAAATTAAAATAAGCGATGAACTGCACTGTCAGAATTCCCGCCAAAACTCTACATACTAAATCAATACGGTATTCGAAATTCAAAACTTCGTAACAGGTTCCATTTTATTCAGAACTTAGTAACACGTTCCATTTTATTCAGAAAGTTAAGTCACTAATAGATATCTCTGGTATCCATGTGATTTCTATCATTACGTTCCGTTTCCCCGAAAAATGTTATTTTAAATGTGAGATGGGAGTGAGTGGTCAGGTGTGAGCTCAGAGTCAAAGGGCGGCTATCGGCCATGCATCATGGTGGGCGGGCGTTATCACCGCGCCACACGCCACTCTAACATCTCGTTTATTTTAAATGAACTGCGAGTTACAAAATACGGCTGTATACGTTTTGTGGGAAATGGCTGGTCTTAATGTGGTACTCTGTGGTAGATAGTTTTTGGTACTTTTTTTTTATCCTGCCACGGCAAACTGATTTCACTAGACCTCATGTTAAGTAAAGTTTTTTTACTAGCCCTGTATTATATACGTCCCACAGCTGGGCATGGGCCTCCTCTACTGAATGAGAGGGATTAGTCCTTAGTCCACCATGCTGGCCTAATGCGGGTTGGCAGACTTCACATACCTTCGCAAAATCTTATCGAGTTCTCAGGTATGCCAGTTTCCTCACGATGTTTTCTTCACCGTTAAAGCAAGCGATAATTATTAACAATTAATATACACGTAACTTAGAAACGTCAGTGGTGTATGCTCTTGGGGCTTGTTTCGAACCTGCGACTTTCAACTCGACAATCCGTACAGTGGTAATAAATAACACCCAACAGTCACACACATAGCCCTGACCCCATAGTAAGATAGAGTCTAAACTGCGTACCGGGTATAAACTGGCTGGTCCTGGAACGTGATCTACACTGTGTGGGTTACTATGGCAGGTATTAACACCATGTGTACGGTTGTCGCTATCCGGGCGGATATGAATATCCTACCACCAGCAAAATGTATAACAATAATAACTCTTTATATTTTGTGACTGGCATAATACTCTGATCAGTACTAACAATATTATCAATTATGGATGCAGACAAACCCCGTGGACGGGGTGTAATGAAAGCCGTTATCAGTTCACCGCATCCATCATGCGAGTTATCAACGCGGGACACACCGTAGTCGCGTCTACGCACTACGGTTAGGACTATACTTTAACTAAAATGATATTTCCATCTCCTCCCTAACCTTCTATCTGATTAATTTCGTTGCGGGACAAAGATATTTAGGCATTCCCAGAGACTCGCCGAGCTTCACTGCTCGGTGTCAACAAAAATGCGTGCCACTGTTGATCCTGGTGCACAGGAGTTACAGTGGCGGATGTGTGGGCGGGATAGTCTCAAATAACTAAAATGAGTGCATTGGGCGAGTAGCCGACTGTGAAACGAGAGGCTGTGGGTTCGATCCCCGCACCATGACAAACATCTGTTTGATCAACAGATATTTGTTTCGGGTCTGGGTATTATCGGACCGCAAGTACCTCGTGGTTTCTGATACCTAATATACAGGTTAACCTAGTATGGGGCGAGGACTATGTGTGTGATTAATGACTGATGGGTGTAATTAAATTTAATTTAATAATTAAAAATGCATTATCAATTAACGCCGCGGGTTTATAACAGTTAGGTAATAAAGAAAAATGTTACATATACTTATTTATTACTGTGGCACAGTATTAACCGTTAAATCATGTGATTAGCACGCAGACGGATCTGCGGGCAAAGCTTAAATAAATAACATTACTTCCATCACCAGAAACACCACGTACACAAAAAGAAAATACATTTCTATATCATAAATAAAATTCAATTTAATCCTTGCAAAACAAACAAAATGTGCCGGCAGTACATTGTATCTGCCGGGCCACCTGGGCGGCGATATCTCTTCGGCGCAGATCCACCACCAACCCCCTACCCCTACAGTCGTAGCTCCATACCCGCCTGCTAATAACTTGCGACACACAGCGCTGCACTTTGACATTGTATCTGTTGTGTTGATTTTTTTAGGAGCAATGCGTATTTACAGGTCCGTAAGAGAGGCCTTCGGGGTGGTACCACCGTTTTGTCTATTTCTGCCGTCAAGCAACAGTGTGTAAGCACTGTTGTGTTTCGGTTTAAAGGGCATTAAAGCCAGTGAATAGTAATTTCCAGTTAATGCTCGGTAGGGCATTGTGATACTTAATATCTGTCTCGGAGTCATCTCGAGGACATCATCAGGTGACTCATTTCACCGAGTGCTGGCCTTTGCTTTAAAACATACAAATGACTTCTGAAAATTAAATCCAAGTTCTCATGTCACTAAAACAATATTATTTTTCAAATTCACAAATTTGTGCAGCATTGGAATGCTTGTCGATAGGCTTGTCCTATTAACCCATAGGAGGAAATAAACTCAGTCAACCGTAGGTACCCTTGTATCTCCACCTACCCTTTTAAAAATACAGACGTGAGCTTGTGTTAGTTTGCTAATCCATAGCCGAATCGAACTTCAAACTCCAATGCACGATCGCCAATATTTAAACGAAACATTTATTTCGAGCGTCAATAATAAACCATAAAAAACGCATAATAATTCCGTATAAGATATGACCCTATTCGAATTTAATCGGCACATTTAAGAGCAAATCTTATCCGATGTGGAGTATCGCATTAGCATTAAAAAAGTAAGTTTTTTTATCGGTGCCAATAAACCGACGGACAGTCCGGCATAAATAATAAATTGTGGACAATAACCCGGTCGTAATTAGGCAATAAATTCTTTAAGCAGATATGAAAGATGGGGGAAGATCTGATTTGTTTTCGCTGTACAGTGTGTGTGTGCCCACTCGCTCGCGAGATATTAACGTGTCGAAACTATTTTAATTTACCTGTTATAAACTTATTATTTATCTTCACTTATATAGTTTAGCCTATAGACAGACATACTTCTGTTAGTGGTTGATTAAATTAGCAATTGTACTAGAAGTTCGTAGTAACCATAATCAGCATCAATGCGTGAACATTTTTATTTGCCTCCGATGACAGACGAGCTGATGGTACACGTGATAGTAAGTGGTTACCTTCGCCCATGGACTTTAGCAGTGCCAGGGGCACTGCCAAGTCGTTGCCTGGTGTGAAATATTTTTTTAAGGTTTGTATAAAGAAGAGCATGTGATAGCGCTGAAGAAACACCGTGGAAGAAACTTCATTACTAAAAAATGTAACACCGAAATCCGTTATAGTATTGAAAACAAAATAGCAAAAAAAGAATACATTTATTCAACATAAACACACAATTATAATAAAAAAAGAAATAAGATACAAAACAACATTTAAATAATTCACACAACAACAAAAGAGCTAGGCAGCGTGTCTCATGGTGCTAAAAAATGTATTTATATCAGCTATTTCGGCCGTAACTCTGCCAACTCTATTCACCATGAAAACTATATCTCTGATCCCAATTTGAAACTTGGGTCTCCTTGGTATCATAACAGACTTTCTTTCTACGTAACATCATTCCGGCAAGTAAGGGTATATCCATTACTTACTTCTCGACACCTTTTTGGAACTTGGATCTCCTTGATACCATAATAGACTTTCTTTCTACTTAACATTATTCCGGTAAGTAAGGGCCTACCTCCCTACTAGGACGTCTCCACTTTGCCAGTTCTTGAGCATCCTCCATAGTAAAATTACTGTTCTTTGGGCCGTGCGCGGGATCACAAAATCTCACAATCCTATAGACTACAGAGTATACTCTTTGTATATATACAATGGAGACGTGCCACCAACTACTGATAAGAGCCACATTCAGTTTTATGTTTACCAGAGATAAAACGGCGGCCGCGGATCGATTAGCCGTCCGTCTGTACGTTTGTATATCCACTTACCGACGATTTACTGCGTCTGGTTTGAATCACGTCTCTAAATTGGTTAAAAATTGTGGTCAGAGTTTCATATTGAGATAAGCACAAATAGTACCTTATAATTAAGAAGGATTTACGTTATTAATACTAGAACTTCACCTATGATTTGCAACACATATGATTTAACATGGGCTCTACGTAGTTGATGAATAAAAGAAAAAATAAATAACAGTAACAGTAACAGTTTACGACCTACCTGACGTCAACACTACTGGATGATTATGGTTATAATAATTAATGGTAATGATTATATATATATTTTTATAAGTATAGAATTTTAGGTCGAATTTGGTCAGTTTTTTGCCGACTTAACTTCTTACATTCTACGTTGTTACATAGCATTTATGTTCCAGACATTAAGTTATCTACTGTTGCAATGTTTGGAGACGGAGGAGACTTTTGTCCAGCAGTGGGATGGCATAGATAAAAAAAAGATGGACTGCAGTGAGCCTAGTCCTCGCTTGACCTACTTCCTATATATATTTGCTAAATAAAAACATTTCCCGTCGTAGATTTACAATAAGAGTCGAAGTTAAAAATATAGTCAAATAAAATATAAGCACAACTGTCACTACATCCCACAAGATGGCCACCCACGTGACACAGATATATGAAATATCACAGCGAAGATATCGGCCAGGCTAGGGTCATGTACTCCTAAAGCCTACACAGACCTAGGCTGACGAATGTTGTTACAAATTATACCTTAGACACTGAATTACTACTACTAGGTCTTTCATATCGAGCCTCCGTCTAAATACCACCCAGTTGTACATTACAGGCCGGTATGATTCTGGTAACCACATATAAACTCATTGTTTGTCGGTGGTCGCTGGTTTTTTCGACTGCACTACGCTTACCATCAGGTGTAGTGCAGTCACTTTGCCGTGCTCGGATAGAAAAAAGGTGTATGTGGCTGATATTACTGTTATATTTTAATAGTTTCTTATGCTTACGCGAATATTACTCATTGAAATAAAACTAATTTAAATGGATTTTATCGCGGTTTTTGGACTCCGTGACCACTGCTGAAAAGCTTTCTTAACGTCGGGAGATCAAAATTATTAAAAAACCGTGACAAAATCCGTTTAAATTAGTTTTATTTCAATGTTGTTTTTTTAGTCACATGCTTTATATCAAGTTAGATGTGTTAACAAGGTTGATATGAGGCCTCCCAATTTTTTTTTCTATGACTTAGCTAAATTTTATAGGCCAGTGTATTTTATAAATGGCTATAAAATTTATTAGGCCTTGTAATGTTTTTTATTCATCTACTTCAAAGCGTCGCCATTAATAGATTTTTTTAGAACATCTTATCTCTATCGATCGATAACTTATTCAATATTGGACAGATTTATCGATTCGTTTTTATGGTATGATAATTAATTTAACATTAAAACAAGGAGGAATGTTAAAAAACTATAATTAGTGAAACTTACAAAATACTTGGGTGGATAACGATAATTGCGTATATTTTTTTATAATGGTAGTCAAACTTTTTAGTGAGAGAGCATGAATCAGGCTCGACCGGGGTAGTGCCACTGATTCACAGAAAACCGAGATGAAACCTGCTGTTGTAATTCGAACAGATTACGATCAAATCTCCTCTGTCCTTCCCGATCCTCATTCCTTTAAGATTGGCAACACTAGTACCGACCACTCGTATTAAAAAAACTGACTTTCTTATTACAACAATACCTTTTATATTATTTTTAATTATTCCACTCAAAAAGAATATACAAATTAACACAGCATTCAATTCAATACACACAAGTAACATTTATAAAATACATCTTACTAATAATAAAAAAATATATACCCTACAAGCTTACAAAACTATATTAATATATACCCAAAGTCTATAAAGACATGTCTTGTAACGTGTCTTTTGTAACTTGAAACTTGCCTTGTAACTTGTATCTTTAGGCTTCGGTCAGTGGGATGACAATCAAACTGCTAATTACAGGGCGCCTTGTACCTTATTTTAAAACAATTTTGATTAAAAATTTTGCAGTAAAAAACTCCTGTAACAAGAAATAAAAACTATCTGATACCTACACAATTCTAATAATATAGAGAAAACGTGCAACTCAGAGTTACTGTTTACATTAAGGATAGCCTAATGAACTCAAGTTTCAAAAACCCATACAGTTTGGTCGCAGCCGTGGCGGGAAAGGAAAGTCCGCTGCACCGGGGAGGCTGCGTTGGGGCAGTTGGGGGGAGGTGGGGGCAAGATTCCGATCGCCTATTGGCTGATACAGTAGATTTATGTTCGGTATCGCGTCCCGTCTTAATTTACTACTCTCAGCACAGGTGAACGACCACGTTGAGTTTTTGTTCTAATTACTTCTTGTTGTTATGTTGGTATTATTGTATAGGAGGGCCGTGTCTCTATGGGCCTATTTCATAAACAAATAACCATAAATAATTTACGACGTATATTATGTTTTTAACCTAATAGATGTCATTCATCCGGTATATATGTTGGTTTTGTATAAGTCGGTAAACGAGCAAATGGGTCATCTGATAGTAAGTGATCTCTGGCGCCTATGTACAATACCGGAAGAATCTTAGGTGCGTTACCGACCTTAAGACCCCGAAAGCTAATTAAGGGTTACGGAAGGCGAGGGGATTTGGGCCTCCGGATAGATATCCCAACTCATCGTACAAAATTTTAAATTCATCAGACGAACTATTTAAACGCATAGAAGCCGAACACATATAAATATATGTTTACCGGAATTTCCTTAACATCATAATGTAACCAGCATAGAAATTCATCCAGATGTTTTACGTGATGCGTGAATAAATTAACAAAATGGCAGACATTACTATACAGATTCAGATTCCATTTTCAAATCCCCATCAGTACTGCCAACATACACGACTGGAAGCAAACAAGGAGGCGATATACCAAGACTCAGGCAGCCACCTTTGACAATACGTAGATGGTTATCGCGGCGCCCACGTTGCTTTGTCGTCGCCTCGCTGCCTATGGCTCAGATGGTTTGTTAGGCTACATTTTGTATAGCATACCCCTTGCTTTTGGACGACGCTTTTGTGTAGTCTGGAAATGTCTCGTCCTTGCGGAAGTGAGGGTGATTGAATATAAGGTTTGTAGCCCTCTAATTTTGAAATATTTACAGACATAATTTTGATGTTATGTAATTTAATGATAGAGGATCCAAACTACAATATCGAGCCTTCATCTCTATATTTATAAACTCTGCTGGCCTACATAGAAGTGGTGGATCCACCAATCCACACTTATCAGTCGGAACTCCTTTTAAAGAGAGGGAGATTTTGCTTGCAGTAGAAGAGCAAATAATTTTGCAATAAATATAATAAGGCGTATTTCGTATTTCTTATACCTTTTTCGTTTATCTATCACTTGGTGTCTTTTAGAAAAAGTCATCACGATCAATTAACGAAATGGTGAGAAATTGACATTGAAATTTTAAAATGGTTGCCCTTTTTAACCGCGCATAAATTACTTTCTTGTTTTATTAATATGCTATCGTAAAAATCGTCCGAGAATACTAATACGAACCGCCGCTTAACATCCGAACTTTCAAATTAGTCATGCTCACATTAAGAATACCGAAGAATACGTCATGATGGAATGAAGGTGTTTGCACATCGTTTAAAAAAAAAACAAATATATACATCGAATTGAAAACCTAATCCGTTTGTATTCATAATATAACATAATCACACACATATTTTACTGTTTTAATTTTTATGATAGATAGAATTTTGAATAACTTCTTTTAACTGCGCAATTTTAAAAAACATTCTATTTTGAAAATTAATCCAAAGGTAGCTTGCTCATTCTGCCACATAATACATGGAGCGTGTAAACGTCAGTTAATTTCATAAAGAGTGTAGAGTTGTCGGTTATCACGACACATAGAGGCGGGGTCGGGCGCGGCCGCTAGTTATCTGCGTTACAATAAAACGGGCCTAGTGAACTCATTAACATACTGTGTTGTCATATTACTTGATGTAACCAGTGATGGACACATCGAATATGAAATTCATAAGTTATATTCAAAAGGCGAAGTTTTGTGTCAGCAATACTGTAAAAATCAAACGTTTGAAAAGCCTTAGCGCTACCCTTACCCTTGGCGCTTATTTGTAAGAAAAATTCCCAATGAAAGAGTAGTTGAATTAGGGTAGCCGGCACTCTCACTGTAGACAAAATTATAACATTTTTTTTATAGCATAGGCCGGCAAACAAGTAAGTGGGTTAACAGATGGGAAAAATTTGGGTTTGTGGATTTGGGCTTCCGGATATTTGACTCACCGTACAAAACGGAGCAGCAAGCCGCTGCTTTACGTCGGTTTTCTGTAAGACGGTGGTAACGACCCGAACGAGTAGGCCTATTCGTGCTGTAGACTAAACTGTCTGAAGCGTGGCTCTACCTCTCTTGAACTTTTGTGGCTCTATATCGTTAAAAAAATCTTGTGGTTGGGAACGCACCCATAATTCTTCTCATTCTGTTGGTGTTCGCGGGCAGTTGAGATCACTTATCATCGTACCACTTGCAAGTTTACCGACCTACTTATTATCCTTAGTTCCTTTTTAAAGTCCGTTGAAAATAACATATGACTGCCATAACATACTTCACATATAATATGATAATACACGCGTGTCACAGTGCGTTGACACGGGCGCAGCGTTTGTCGCGTGACGCGTCGCGATGGGGTGATAACTGTAACGCTTGTCGCACGCAACACGATCAACCTTGCCGCGTATCCATACTGAACTTCCTAGCTGAGTGAATTGTTTTTTACGCGGTTCGGTGTAAGGCAGAAGCGCCAGCGATCGTGCAACTGCTGACGATACTTAAAACATATTTGTACGCGACTGGATAACGACCATAGTACAGGTGGTGAGAAATCCATAGAGACTAGTTACAACAAGTTCGGGGTCAGCCATTGTATAGCCAATAATTTCAGACTTAAATAATTCTACCAACCGATTAGACTCCATGTCTGTTGACGTATATTGGCTGCACTTTATTCACATCACACATTTATTACAATCAGGCATAGTGTAGTCGCTTTGCCGTACCCGGAGAAAGGAATCCGATAGAATTTGTGATACTTACCTCCGTTCAATTTAATTTACTGTAATACACATATTGTCATACAATCTGTCAACATCGGATGACATTAGGTTTACTTTGTTTAAGATGCTTGGTTTAACATCCTACCAAGTTTTTTTCTGTCTGACTATACATTTCCACTACACACGATCTTGAGCATTTTCTGAAGTGAGAACTTTGGCTCTCATGTCTCCATCTAAAACGTCAAGTCAGTATCGGGTCACTCGTGTAATCTTTTAAAATCGAAAACTGAAACAAATATTGCAATTCTTTTATTTGGTTTTGAATCCAGTACGTGATAGTTGAATAGACTTTGATTTAGAGTTTTTAAATACAACCATTGTACCATACTACGTACAATTTGCATGCCTAAAAGTCGCAAAAGTTTATAAACTAGGACACAACCGATCCACACACATTCCCCATCATCGATGCAGGAAGCTTTTCAAATTCTCTGCAAATGTTAAGAATAGTTTTATCACGCGACATTATTCACCATACCATATTAGCTTTACGAAACTATTTTATATTAAGTTTGGATCATCGATATATAAAAAAGGAGGATAGAACGCTACTAATATCGTCAGTGATGCAGGTTTATGATATATGTGTGTGAAAGTTGAGGGATACCAGATAAATGAAAATTTTCCCCAGTTTTAACCAACTCCTAAGAGGTTTTATATTCGACCCGTGTGTATTGAATAAAGTATGTACATGGTAATTAAGTACTTAGTTCAAACAATTAATTGATTCGTTTAATTGTGGGGTAGGTATATGAAAAGATAAAAATTAAATTAAAATCCTTTAGAATGATTTAATTTTTTATAAACATGCCTTTTACTTTGCACGGACCGTTCAGTAGCTTCTAATTTGGAAATATGGTGATCTCGAATGCTCAAATATTTTTCTAAAATACATTTAATTAGATTAATCCTATATTCGGTGCCTGCCAGAGTGTGTTTTAATTCCAAATTGAAAAAAAAGTACTATTCGCTATAAAATGTCGTCACCATTCCGCATGACGAGAACCTCGTAAAAGCCAAAAAGATAAAACTACCAAATATTTAGATCTGGCACACGAGGTTACCGAGATGTGTGTTGACTCAACAATAATTGTACCGATAGTCGTCTCTGGGTTGATACCGAAGAGCCTCGACAAACATCTTCAGAGGCTCTCAATTGGTCGTTGGGTCAAAGTCCAGATACAGTAAGCGGCGTTATTGGATACAGCACGCATTGTGAGGAGGTTTCTCTCTCTTATGTCCTAACCGCCGGTGGCTTGGGTCCTAGGCCTCGCCATTGGAGAGTATTATTTTTATATTTTTAAATGTTTTGTTTTTTGTTTTGAACTAATATTTAAAAATGTAAAACATCCTTTTAAAATAAAGAGTACTGTACAAAACAAAGTTCAAAACGCACTGATAAATAAAAAAGCCGGGGCTTGTGCCGCTGCCGCGCAACACAAATTTTACCGAATCCAAAAATACCTTTAGACATTAATGTTATTATTTACTTCTCACAGAGTTTCTTAAGATAAATGTTATGTTTTGGTAATCTAGATAATATGAAGCCGGTTAAGCTTCAAAAAAGAAGGTTCTCAATTCGGCGAATTTATTTTTTTATATATTTGTTTGTTCGAGGAGTTTAATATCTTTACTCCATATTCCGTTATCAGATTTTAACATAATATATATGCAGTACCATAGCTAGGAAGGAAGAGGGGGGCACTCTACCCCGGTTGTCACCGGTTTTGGGAACTCGACCTGATATAACCCGAAATAATATTCAAAAATGGGGAAATCCTCTCCTCTATCCTCCTTTTTTGAAATCGGTTAAAATACATTAAATCATTTTAAAGCTTTCATTCTTTGGGTGACAGCCAAATCAAATCCACCCCGGGTGCCACCCGTGCTAGCTACGCCACTGTATATAGGAGACCGCTTAGTACCTAAACTTTATCGAACATCAACATATTTCAACAAAGCGGTCCATAAATGATGGGAAAATATATGTTCGTACATTAAAAATAAAATATACGCTTAATTGACAACCTCCTCCTGGTTTAAAGTCGGTTAGTAATTTTTGAACTAATAATGTTCTTAATTACAACGGAATACTCACACTTTGGGGAAAATACCTCATTTATTTTCTGGCAACACATGCACGTGAAGTTGACGTTTATGTTCCGAATATTACGTAAATAATTTTACCAAAAACATTATAAAAGTGATTATAAATTCATATGTTACCTGTGCTAAGTAATTCCTTGATATTTCTTTTTCGATGTCGAATTGTTTTTACAATGTTTTATGACACATGTCGGCATTATTATATTTTTTTAAATCCAAGTTGGAGTGAACGTTACACAAGGCGGTCGTGTCGCGTAATGGCGGAAACTGGCACACTATGATGAGAGTGTGTGCGTGAGACCCGTATACGTACAGCATTCTGGCACACTATGGGTCACTTCACTTTCGATGTATGGGACGTGGTGTCCCCCTTTTTTTATAAGTCGATGGTTTGGATATACATATTTGAACTTTACATATTCGAAATACCAGAACCATGCGGACTGAAATCATAATAAACAAAGCCAACAATTAACCATAAACGTAAATTGATAGGTAAATTTAACTACGGCATTCTCGGGTTTCAAAATAAGTAAATGTCGTAAATTTTTACACACAATTTTTGAAACCATGAAAAGCTATTCCATAAAGGCAAAACTTTGTTCAGTAGTACCAACTTAATGTTTCTATTTATAATTAGCCTCTTTTTATAAATTATACTAGAACTAAAGTAGTGTTTATAATTTTTTCGCACCTTATTTTATCTCTCCATCACAAAGGTTGACAGGTAGAGAATGCATATGGCATTTTGCTCGCCTTTATACCATGTATAAAAACTGTAAAACATAAATAAATTCAGCCAGTCCATTTTGTAAATCTTTAATACACTGATTATAGCTGCATTTAAAGCTATACAGATAACTAAGGCAGAACGTAGTGTTTCCTTAGCGTAGACATATTTTTTCTCAACAGTAAAAACGATTTGACGGCACGCGTGCTGATAATGATCGCTGGTACTTCCGTGCCTACTCGTCCCTGCATTATGTAATGCTGTGTCATATATTAACTATAGTGATGTGATATGGAAAATAAACGTCAGACTAGGCTGCATGGCTGAGCGCCTTTGCCTTCTCCTTTTACTATAAAGGAGAAAATAAAACCAAAAAAATATATATATATAGTGATGTCGCATTTATTAGCCATATTGTACTATATATACCTAGAAAAATAACAGTAACATTAGTAAATCTCCTGATCCTTATAATGTTTAAAACTATTTACGTACAAAGTGTTATTGCTATTGACACAGCGAAATAAACAGTCATTTCCTAAAATAAAATAGAACCTTTGTATTTAACTCATCCTTTTTCGTTTCAGGTAAGTTGGCAATAAGGCAACTACAAGATGTGAGGTATTGTATAGTGACAGTGGTCTGGACAGCACGTAACGACCACAAATGCGTTTTAAATTCACCAACCAATAGCCCCACGCTGCATTATGTTACTAATCGCACAAAGCGCCATTCAGTGTGGCCTGCGAATAATGTTTGATAGTTTGTAGTAAATGTTCTCGAAAAGTTACAGACACAATATAAGGGGAATTTATGTATCTGTTCCGTGATCAAACATAAGATTTTGAAAAAAAACCAAATCAATACTGCAATAAATAAATGGAACGATAATATTACTATTTTAAGTTAATAGTAGTTTAGCGTCTTTTTTTATAGCATAGACCGGCAAACGAGCAAGTAGGTCACCTGGTGTATATAGGAGTTTTGGCAGGAATTCCGACAGTACGGTTCATCGCTTATCTTATATTTATTTAAAAAACTAGTTTGAAGTTGTGTTTGTTGTATAAAAGTGGTGTGGATTTGTGTAATAAACATTGATGGTGATGAACAGTGTATGGGAAACATTGAAATAAGTGAATTAAGCATCTTACACCAAAACTCCAACAAGACTTTGAAAACGTTCACACCGTTATTTCATAGTTCTTATGAAGACTTGAGATTAAATTATACTTGTCATTGGCGAAATGCATAATAACGCGAAGCCATAGGTAAAAAAGAAGAAGAACATTATATGATAAAATTAAATATCGTTTACTTCGACACTGAACACTAAAGAATGCCATAAACATTAAAAGCCTAAATCCGCAACATTATTCTTAAAATTTAGCTGACCAGAACAAAATCGAAAGAAACATCAAAAATTAAATCAGAATACACAACATCTCGAAAATAGACCTATAGCAATACAATTAGGTATTTAACTAAAAAAAAATATTGATTTTTTTTTATGTATTTTAAAACTTTATTATTAATAATATTGATATGTAACAGAAAAATTGGAAAAAAAAAATTGTTCAATTAATTATAAACATTTAAAAATTGATGAAATTCAAATAAAGATCACGTGACTATAAACGCGCCATGAGCGGCCCCCATAGTTGTGACGTCATAATGTTATAGCTATTTAATAACAGTACAGCGTTTACGGCTATTACACGTGACTAGACAATAATATTGAAAATTTATTGCTAAAAAACGAGATGTTAGTTGGTTCCGATTAGCTATGTGTGATAAAGGATTTATTAAGGCAAAGTCTGATAATATTCCTGATGTTGATATATTTATGATAACCATTTTTTTTTAAAAATGACGTTCGGTTTAATTCTGCTGAAATTCGAGGTGCCAAGGCATCAAGGTAAGTCTGTTAAAAAATAATATAATAAATGAAAATATTTAAGTATTTATTCTCCATTATATTAAATATAAGCAGCGATATCTCAGCGGGGATTGGTACGGACTGTCGAGACGAAAGTCGCAGGTTCGAAACCAGCCCCAAGAACATACACTTCTGACTTTTCTACGTCACGTGTATATTAATTGTTAATTATCGCTTACTTTAACGGTGAAGAAAACATCGTGAGGAAACCTGCATACCTGAGAACTCGATAAAAATTTTCGAAGGTATGTGAAGTCCACCAACCCGCATTAGGCCAGCGTGGTGGACTAAGGCCTAACCCCTCTCATTCAGTAGAGGAGGCCCGTGCCCAGCAGTGGGACAAGTATAATACAGGGCTAGTTGGTTCGTTGGTTCATATTAAATATAATTATTTATTTCATAAATTGTAGAGCATCGCGTGAGAGTTACGGCGACAAAGCTATAGGTTATGTTCAACTAAGTCGTAAAAATAATATTTGTATTGTAAAGGGACGGGAATGTCCAGAACACCGAGTTCGGAGTAAAGCTTATTCAGTTAAAGTCCAGAAAAATTCAGGATGTTCAATGCCATGACTGTGCAGCTTTAGCAGGTTTAAAGGTTATGATTTGGAGTCCAGTTAAAAAAATATATTTACTGAACTCTACGTAAGTATATAATAATTATTTGATTTGTATACTTAAATAAATAATAATTAATAACAATGGTGTTAAGAAATACTTACATCGAAATGATCTTCACAACCAAAAATAAACGATTTTGTTTTGGGATTATCACGGTGCACTGCTTGAAACCATTTATTTCGACGTTTGTCATCTTGGCGAACATTTAAAAACATTTTGTCAGGAGTTGTTTTTGTAGTATTAGTACATAATGGTACAAAACAAGAACGATAACTATTGAGGTTCGACATTTTTAATATAAATTTGAATATTTAACAATGACAACAAAATTAAATAAATCAAGACTCTGTATTTATAATTTCTGTATCAACTGCAATGAGTGAAAACTAACATTATGACGTCACACACGCGCTCGGGTTTCTTCGGGAGCTGTCGGTGTATCTTCGGTGCTCGATTCAAAAGTTAATTTTTATTTTGAAATAACTTTTAAATTATTGCGAAAAAAAATAAAATAAAAATAGTTTTGTTATAAAACTTATATATGATCTTTCCATTTATCACAAAAAAAAAAATACTTAAATACCTAATTGTCGATCGAGGGGGGTCACACACCGGTGTACCGCATCGCACTGCTGTCCGGTTATTGTGGTTGTGTATCGTGGTCGGCGATCTCGCTCCGAGGACACCAGCTCTTCACGACTGTAATGATGCTATCTGTCAAAATTGCATACTTATTCGATAGGGCATATGAGTGAACTTTGTACAAGTTGCTGGTGGGAGGATACTTGTATCCGACCGGATAGCGACCACCGTACACTGGTGCTAAAACCTGCCATAGTGGCCCACCTTGTGTGGGTCGCGTTCCAGGGTCAGCCAGTGTATATCCGGTTGTCCCCAGGGGGCTTGCCCCCTGATCCTAACCCTTTTCCCATCCCTTTTCCTTCCCCTTCCCCTTGGCCCTTTGGCAGGCCGGCATGATCTATTGCCGACCTACGAGGTCACACACACATTGTTTATCGTTGGTCGACACTATTCCTGGATTGCGCTACACTTACCATCAGGTGTAGCGTAGTCACTTTGCCCAGCCAGGATTAAAAAGTTCTGCTAACATTATTTCTGGTATCATAAGAGTGTAAGGTATACATTGTGACCCAAACATAATGGCTCGTTTAGGTGAGTTGCGTTTCTGTAGACAGTTTTTTCTACAGCATGAACGGGCCGGCTCGACCGGGTCGTTACCACTGTCTCACAGAAAACAGACGTACAGTGGCGGCTTGCTGCTGCGTTTTGTATGGTGAGTGAGATATCCGGAGGCCCAAATCCCCCTCCCTTTCCCAAGCCCTAATTTTAATTTATCCCTTGCTTTATGGTGGGGAACGCGCCTATAATTATTCTAGTATTGAAGGCGTACTTGGGCGGCGGAGATCACTTACCATCAGGTGACCCACTTGTTCGTTTGCCGGTTTATGCTATAAAGAACATATTTTTGATGTATGCTATATAATATTATGTATCGATATTGTATTTATAGCTAATAAAGAAAGCAAACAATTGTTAACTCAAACTATTACTTAGTATTTCGCATTATCATCTATCTTACATTTGTTATTTCTATTGTTATCTTATACATTTTATATATTTTTATACACTAGTTTTGGGTCGATATTCGATTGATACGATTAATTAACGAGTAATCAAAGGTGTAACCTATTTGGTGCTAACTAAATAACTAAATAATCACTAATATTCCACGTGACTTTAAAAATATTGCCCACATACTGACATTTATCATCTGTGTTTTTATAATGTTATCTTAAATTAGTATAAAAGAGTGATTAAAACTCGAATCTATGATTTTTTGCCAGGACTAGGTGATTATCTTATCTCTTGTGTCTCTTTTATTTTATATCTTCACATTTAAATGTTATTTATTAATCCTATTATTAATCATTTACATATTTTTATTATTAGGTAGTATTAGTGAATACCTTAATGGTGTGGACATAAACAATCGAGTGGTTATCTTTTGATAAGTAAAATCGGTATGCATTCGGTCTCACTCGCCCGCCGCGTTTAATTCGACATGGTCTCAACCCTAATTGCTTCGCGAAATATCGATGACATTTCAAACAGGGTTGTCGATTTAAACGACAAAATTCTCCGAATGTTTTTAGGATTTTAAATACACATAAATAGTAAATACGGTTAGACAAAAAGAGGTATGTTAAAAGATCTTTAATCAATAAACCTAACTGAAAAATTTAAAATAATTGTTTATTAATTTGCTACCAATTGAATTTAATTTTTGGAAATATTGTTAAAACTAACCTAGATTGCGTCTAAATAAATCACCCAATATTCCACAACAAAATCCTGCACACATTCGTCAGCCCTGCATGAGGCCTGCATGCACCACACTCATTGGAATTTCAACTATAATATTTAACCAACAGGCATGGTTTTTCAGTATACAATGGGAGAGATGTATTCACGCTGCGATGGAAGATTTATAAGGCGAACCGTCGTATGGACGCGTGCTAAGATATTTATTGTAAAGAATGTCCAACGTTGTTGGGAATTTGTTGGCTATTTGTTAACAAATGGGGACCAACTTGTTATGTGAACCCGACTGTTGTACCGCGGAATGTAACTGTTGCTGTAACATAAAATGTAATGTGGTGATGAAACTATTGGCTACATAAACCATTTTTAGATATGTTTGGTTTAAGTGTACGTTTACTTAACAGACTTCCGTGTGTAGATAATGACATTTTTGTTAATAATCCTAAAATCAATGTGTATACTAACTTATGGTTGATATAATTTGCATGCATATTTTCAAAATAAATAACTGCTTTCCCAAAATAATTAAATCAAAACTAATTATTCATAGTCGCATGGGTTAGTAAATATTTATCAGGTATTTTCTGTATAAATGTTCCTTTCAATTCAATATAAACGTGAGTACCTCGGTATTGAACATATGGCCCGTATGGCGATAGTCTCGTCCCTTATCATATCATGGGAATCAAAGAAGTAAGGCAAACTGGATGTGCACTAGCTGTATCTCTGCCTGCCCTTTAGAAATATAGGCGGCAACTAATTTGCTGTTCTATACCAAATATAAAAAAAACATGGCTAATCATTAACACATCTGGTGTTACTTTTATACGTACTAATACTACTTATACGCTCATAATTGTATCCCCGTAGACGAGTAAGGATAGGGGGTGAATCTGTACTACCATACCGTGCACAATTTCGAAGCCTAGGTAGTTAATATGTAATTTTTCGGGACGAAAACTCAAACAGAAAGTATATTCTATCTGGGATTTGAGCCTGCGACCAGACGGTTTCTTTTATCTTAAGTACCACTAGACTAGTGACACCAATGATTTTACTTCCTACCATCGATTAACCGAAGATTTTACTTTGATTAGAAATTGAAACTGGTACTCGCCGTTTTAAAGATAGCGCTGCTATATCTGAACTTATTGATCGTCTATAATTAATACTATCTTATATGCATTAGAATCAACTCGATGGGGAGATAAAGAAACATCTCATGTGCCGGACTATCGAAAAACATTTCCGTGCCAAGTTTAAATAAACCGGTTCAAGTGTTATATTAAATGATAACGCATTATACACACTTTCACTTAACTGTTATTTAGGGTTAGTAACTCGAATATCTAAAGTTAATTTTGGTCCTGGAGTGACCACGATTAGAAATATAAAAATAATGTATTTATCAGTTTCTTTCTGTATTGAAGTTCGAACCCCAGATGGCGATAATGTTTAACCCCGATGTGTTTCGTCTTCGCCCTAAGTTTTTGGCATGTAATTAACTAAACTACTATTGTAAACTATTTGAAACAGGTAAAAAAAATCTCCATAGTAACTTGATCAATAAATGAGAATGAAAAATACCACGAAGCCACTCAAGGTCGATGCCGTTGAGATAATTGAAATGAATAACAAACACAAGTAAATTAATATCATAACATTAATCTTAATCGAAATCTAAAAGATAACCTCGAAATTTAGAACAGGTAACTGATATCAGCATAATAACAAAAAAATCAGAGCGTTACAAATTCTTCAATTATTGATTATCTTGATTATTATTATATAGTTGTACAAAAACTAGTGTAGTTTTGTTCATTTTAGATTCAAATCTTAAATTATAATTAAGGGGTACACTACAATAATACGACAAACTTTATTCCGACAGTCACAAATACGAATTTCAAAATACCGATTTTTATAATTCCGAATGGTTTAAAATTCCGAATATAACAACTCCGATGTATCATTTATCCTATTTTTATAATTCCGAAATTTCAATATTCCTAACGTATATAATTACGATTCTCAAAATACCGAGTTTCAATAGATCGAATAACAAAAAGTCCGAATTAATGATAATTCGAAACATCAAAAATACGAATTCCGATTATTAAAATACCTATTAATTAAAATTCCGAAATAAAAACGCTTTGTAAAACTGAATAAAAAGACAAATCAACACATAATTGCTTGTCAAAGAGAAGTATAATAGTATGAGGAGATAGAAACTAATGTCAAATGCGTTTTCTTTCCAATAAAAATATTTTTTTCGCTGGTCACAATTCTAACCTAACCCAAATGATTCACCAACAATAGAGAGGATCTGGCGCTCGGCGGCCGCTGCCGCGGCACGCTCGCTGCGCTCGCTCGCCTTCGCGCTTCAATGGTCACAGTTCTAACCTAACCTAACCCAAATGTATGTAATGATTATACTAACTGAATCAAAATCCTAATTTTAGCAATTAATTCGGAATATTGAAAATCGGAATGTCGTTTTTCGGACCGAGAACCCATCGAGCATTTGACTCTTCGGACATATAAAAATCGGAAAACAAACAGATCGTATTTACAACTTTCGGTAAAATAATTTTCGTAAATTTGAATAATAGACTTTATAATTTTTAGGTATTATGAAATTCGGACTTTTGAACATCGGATCATCGAAATTCGGAATAAAATATTTCGGAGTATTTGGGTGTTCCCATAATTAAGGTATTACTTTCTTATCTTCGCAGACATCATACAAAACCTTTAATTTTGGTTGTTTAATTGTAGTTGACAATACAATTTCCTGAAACAATATCCGGGACAAATATTTACAAGACATATACAATCAAACATACTCATTATTTGCTATTTCGCTGGTGGGAGGATACTTGTATCCGACCGGATAGCGACCACCGTACACTGGTGCTAAAACCTGCCATAGTGGCCCACCTTGTGTGAGTCGCGTTCCAGGGTCAGCCAGTGTATATCCGGTTCTCCCCAGGGGGCTTGCCCCCTGATCCTAACCCTTTTCCCATCCCTTTTTCCTTCCCCTCCCCCTTGTCCCTTTGGCAGGCCGGCATGATCTTGCCGACCTATGATGGACACAGTATTTATCGTTGGTCGACACTATTCTTGGATTGCGCTACACTTACCATCAGGTGTAGCGTAGTCACTTTGCCGAGCCAGGATAAAAAAAAAAAAAAAAAAAAATGCCACGTCTATAAAAATATTATCTTTTATTTTTCAACAACTAGAATGCAATCATTCTTGCTGTTTATTTTCTTGTTGTTAAGGTTTTATTTCTGAGATTCGTACTGAAGACCCTACGTGGTAAATCCATGCGAAAGGAAATGAGTGTTGTGCATTTTTAATAATAAACAAAAAACTGCTTTAAATAATGGGTGAGGAAATGATATCATAATCGTTTATGATTAACAGGATGTTTTTATATCCTAACCATCATCAATTTCCTGACCTTATTGTACTGTTAACTATGCAGCAGGTTTTTATATACCTAGTAATAAAAATACGTTTGTTTAGGCAGATATTTGCTTCATTGGTCTAGTAGTAACTAGGGGTGAACTTCAGCAGAAAAAACCTTGACATGCTGCCTGGGTTTGATATAAACGTGGTCCCATAATAATGTTTGATTAAAAGTTATTTGATTGTTTTTTTTATTTGATTGAATGAAGAGAGGAGCAAGGCGCTCGCCTGATGATAACCGCCGCGCCTGCCCATAAACAGAAGCTACACTACACACGACTTTGAATTACAAAGCACTGCATGGCACTGAACTGCGCTCGTCACCCTGAGACATAAGATGTTAAGTCTCACAATGCCCAGTAATTTCACTGGCTTCAATGTCCTTCATATCGAAACACAACAATACTTACACACTGTTGCCTGGCAGTAGAAATAGACAAAGCGGTGGTATCAGACCCGGATCCAGACGGCCTCTAGCATACGAGGGACCTGCTACCTTGTAAATATGTACATAGAATATAATACTGTCCTCAGACGTGATCTTAGTTAACACATCCACTTACGATTAATCATTTTAACAACACTAGTAAACGCGCGTACGTACACTAGTCAATACTAAATATCAACGTTCGCTGATAACCCCTGAACCATGTGCCGATTTGCGAAAGGAACTCTCTCTTATCTTATCGATTTTCGTTATTTATCAAAGGATGCTGTCGAAACGTCGTCTAGACCGTCGACCTTATAGATATAATCTGCGACAGATATTATATTTGAATGTCGCCCTCTTCTCATAGATAATTTCTACTTCCAGGCATGCTCTATTTAACTAAGTACTTAGTAGAAAAGATAGGTTTGTTTGTAACTATTTCCCTTTTACGGAAAGTAATACGTGCACGTGATGTGTGTATCAGTCAAAAGAGTAGAAGATTATCGTAAGAGTTAGGACCTACTGACAGTTACAATTTGGTAGGTCCATACCATCATATGCGAGATACCGTCGGGGTCCGTACGGATATTTTATTTATTTCTCCTACCAAGCAGCAAGGTGTAAGCAATGTTATTTCAGTTTGAAAGACATTTAATCCAGTCAAATTACTGGGGATTATGTGGCTTAACAACTTATTTCTTGTGTTCATTAAACGCCATATTAAGTGCTTAGTAATTTGAAGTTCCGTGTGGTGTTGTCTGATTATGACCTACTTCTTTCGTAATGCAAGCTAATAAAACAATGGACAGAAAAGTTCTTAAATCAAAAATTCGCTCAAAGAGGAAACATAAACCACTCAAAACCACTATCTAATCTGGCGGAATCCACCCACTTCACGCCATTTCTTCCGCTGGGTGTAAAACCGCTACGACAGGAAATCATAATAATTAATCTTTGTGTTTAATAATTAAATATTATACAAAATGCGGAAATCATAAAACCTATTTAATTTTAAATTATACATACGATCAAATAACACGATCAAGTTTAAAACCGGCAACCCTATTCATCGAAGTAAGAGTTAAACAGCGCCGCCATCGAGCATCGACCGCACAATCGATTACAAATCGGCCCGATCGATTTACCTGATCGGACGGATTCCCGCGGAATGGCACAATATCCCGCTTGTATCTAGACGGGGCTAGCTAATGAGAGCGTGGAGTCGGTGCCATTGTTTACAGATGCAATCGCGCCTTTATCTATCTCGCTATGGGAAATTGTGTCTGTTTGTTTTTAATTTTGCTTGTATGCTTTTGATTTTTTTCCGTTTTATTGGTTTACTTTTTGAAGGATGAATGGTTTAATTTCCTTTGCGCGTTTTTAAAAGCTGAACGTTGTTTATGTCTATTTCCTTATCCATTTTTGAAACGATTTAAATAGATTCGATTTATTAAGTTTGCTGCAAAACTAAGTGACTCTGATACACTTATCAAAGGATTGAGGCATTATCTTAGGTGGCAATCCTATATTATTTGTACCTATTGCGTTTGCAAGTGCTTCACCATTTATGAGGCATGTTGTTGCTCGGAATTCGTTACGCGCCTTTTTGCCGGCTTGCTAGTTTAGACTATCCTTAATTTATACTGGTAGTTGTAAAACTTCGGTATTGGAATACCATTAGCTATGTTAGCTTTTAGTTAGCATCTTAGTAGCATAATTACTCTATGGCTTACCTTAATAATATTGTAATAATACTAGCCCTGTATTATACTGTCCCACTGCTGGGCACGGGCCTCCTCTAATGAATGAAAGGGGTTAGGCCTTAGTCCACCACGTTAGCCTAATGCGGGTTGGCAGACTTCACATACCTTCGAAAAATCTTATCGAGTTATCAGGTATGCAGGTTTCCTCACAATGTTTCCTTCACCGTTAAAGCAAGCGATAATTCGCAATTAATTTACACGTAATTTAGAAAAGTCAGTGGTGTATGCTCTGGGGCTGGTTTTGAACCTGCGACTTTCGTCTCGACAGTACGTACCCCTGAGCTGTCGCTGCTTTATGGCTTACCTTAAACAGTTTTATTAGGGAAGGGTATAAAATCATCATGAACGAAGCCGGGGTCATATTCTAGTTTACATTAACAGTAGTCGTGTTGTACTTATCTGACATAGGGCTTATTGTTGCCTTTGCTTTCGTCACCACATTGTTTTTGCAGGTGATGTCCGATACTGATCGCAGCGTGTTCTCGATCCGAGATATTTTTATTTGTTCGTATGGGATATTATAAATATACCACATACGGAAAATAGCTTGCAATGTCGCGTAACTCAAACACGAACGATTTTCCAATCTGAAATTTCAACCCAGAACATAACCAGTTTCTCAGCCTAACTACGTTACAGCTAGACCAATGAAGTCATGTTTAAAATTATACAAATCCATAAATATGGAAATAATATAACGAGCTTGTTTTTAATCGCACCGTTTTGTTCTTTTAGTTTTGATTTTTATCGTTGAATAAAAATGTGGCATTACAGAAAAATAAACATTGACAAATAATGGCTGGCGATTTTGATAGACCGGAAATATATAACATTTTGAACCGCATACTTTATTATTAATTTGTAAATACATCTATTAACCAAATTCCGTATAAGGCTTGGTACAAATCAGCGCACGTCGCTGCGTCGCGTCGCGTCGCCACGTCACGAGCGGCGTGGTCGCGCGTCAATCGTGAGGTAACGAACCGCATTGTATGCAAACTACGTGGCAGCGACATCTCAGACGATGTTGATCGAATTATTATCAATATCAAGATTATCTCGTGACTTTTTGGAGTATCGGTAATAGTTAAGGTTTAATAGAAAAAGGCTGTAAGAATGAAAAATTAAATCATATTTTTTTGCACATTATACGACTAGGGTTAAGGCACCCAATATTCTAAAATCAAGATATTTTTATGTCCCTCCTTATACCCTTGAAGGTTTTTCGAACATAACGTTGTGTAGTTGAGACTAGAATCAACTAGTCGGTAAAAAAAATCAGAAGTAAAAAAAATACAATTTTTCTTCTACTAATCATAGTCTATCCAATCAAGATGGCTATAGTATTCCAAACTGTAATTGTAGATGTAATACCTACATAATAAATCACAAATCAACGTATAAATATCATAAACAAATTATAATATATTGAAACAAATGCCCCAATGTTCGGGTGCAGAAATCTTATTACCAATTTTTCCCCAATCACCCGTATTATAAGTTCCATTGTACGGTCGCGATAGCCCGAGGCTTCGGCTCAAACTGATCCTTTCCTAAACCGTCCCTGAAGCCCTGTAATCGGCGCCGACAATTTAAAACCACCTTTGCCCCATTCATTTTTGTGTTCATAATCGCTCGCTCTACCATGAGTCATATGACGTTCCGTCATTAAGTAAGATCGAATTTATCCGCGTATAAACCGGGTGGGGCCCGTACTGTAGTGTGTCTTTTAAGGTGGGTTTAAGGCACAGTTTCGTTTGCCAAGAATGTGAGGATAGTCTGTTTGTAGTGCGGGGCGGCTGGCGCTATCGGCATCACCTTAATGATGTCTCGATGTTGGATAGCCATTGTGTTGGATGTAAATTTGTAGCCGTCGGCGCGGGTAATGATGTGAGAACAAACTGAGATCCCGATAGTCAGATCTGGATCGCTTTCGGCCCACTGTACGAGGGATTGTATTCATCTTTCGGCGTTGCTCTCTGCTCGCTCTTGTTTACTTTTTTGAATATTGAATACGCATTGTTTTAAGTGTTCTGTCTTGTGTATCATAAATGGTATTTGTTTGCGGTTATAAACAGGTAGGCGCGTGTGTGTCCGCCCTTATGTTATATCCGATCGTTTAAACAAGGCGTGGAATTTGTGCTTCTTTGAGTGTGAAAGCGTGATATATTTATTAATGTATTAACGTATTTTTTTTATCAAAGACAGTTATTTCCTCATTTTTTCTTATGCGTGTTTCAAAAAGTATAGAAAGCGCAACATCAATATCCCATTATGGTGATAGCTCAGCTCTACGCCTAACAAGAACAAACGGTGCTGCGCCCGCGCATTTCCAAATAAATACCGCGGATTACACGCAGCTTATCATTTTTAAGCAGTGAGTCAATACGTTACCATATTATTTAGGATAATATATCGATCAATCGATCGATTAAGGATGTTTAAGCTATCAATTAATATAATCTTCAGGCTTTCTCTTCCTTCATACATAATTAATAAACTCCCACGTTTAGGCTAAACTGTTTATGATGAAATATAATGTGGGTATATAAATATATTATTCGATACTATTCATAATGGCTTATTACTGATAAGCAATCTCAGCATATACTCCAGTCGATGTGTATTTCTAATCCATCTATCTTCTTTATGCCAGGTGTAATCCTGGCTTAGTGCCAGTACCCACCTTCCTACTAAACCCATCTACATCGCCAGATCTGTAGCATCCTCCGTAGTGAGAGAATATGCTCTAATATCTCCTTCTAATACGTCAAACTGATGTATTTTGGGCCATCCATCCGCGGGATCGTAACCCTAGTACCCTTAGCATTGATAAATAAATAATTTTCTTTCTACATTAATTCATAAGCAAGGATTACAAGATAATATACAAGAGTTTTTATTTATAACATTATGAGCTCAATAACTAGCCGGATATCTAAACTACTTGCCAACGTGTCCTAATAAACACAAATTTATTAAAACCCAAACCTTTTCACACAAGTCAAACAAAACGCTAGACCCAAAATGGCCGCCGCGAAAATGGCGCCATGATGACGTCATTAGCAAACAAGTTATCGCCACTATTTTGTCGAATAGACAAAATCTTCAGTCTTTCAGCTTGGGACCGCGTGAAAGCGGTACAAACGATCTTTTATAGGGAAACATGATAAATAATAAACCCACTAAAATGAGCTTGATGAAAAACGACTCGCGATACGGGTTATTAATTTTGGCGGGAAATTATGACGCCATTTTGTAAGGGTAGTGATGTGTGTTAAATCGACCGATTCAGGAATAGCAATTAGGGCATATAAACACCTATTATGGCAAGCGTTTCGATGACAAAGTCTGGCAGTTCAATTCTGCACATCTATGCGATTTCTATTGAATTTTATGGTTATTATTTATCCTATTGTATCGATACAAGATATAAGACGCAGCTTGTGGCAGGTAGAGAAAAACTATTTATAGAGTCCCTACACGGACCTACGATCTTAAACAATAAGGGAACGATAAAAGAGCAGATCGGTAAAACAATTCTTTACCATCTTGAGTTCTGATTAATTTATAAGAAGAGCAATTGATGTGATAGAGCAACAGGTAGTGGGTGGTAAGAATTAAATAAGACGTTAACAATACGATTTTTGATAATGATTGCCAGTTTCCAAAAAAAAATCAAACCAATCAGACAGTCTGTTGGAAGGTTGACATATGTGGATACATGAGGAGCTCGTTTCGGTGCATCGGGTTCCAAGGTTAGCCGTTAGTATAATATATCCAGTATATGCAGTCATAATTGTAACGGCTGTCGAAGGTTGGCATTATATTTGGACAGCGCCGTACGTACTATCAGGTGCATTTATTTCACCTTGCCATACCAGAATAAAAAAGGCGTTTCGTGGTACATTGAAGCTATCATATAAATACCTCGCTACAATTGATAATCATATATCAAGAAGAAACCCAAAACACAGGTACAACACACACGATATACAGTTCCGAATACATTAAAAATATTAAAGGACGTGTTTATCATCAGATCCATTTACTCATAAACATAAAACGCTAACAGCTGCATGACGACGAGAATTTATGGTGTCCACGTAAATACACTATATAGGAATACACAATTAAGTCACTTAAGTACGACAACAAGCAATAACAACTTTATCTGAGGGATCGATACTTTTTCTTTTAAACCTACGGGTACAATCTCGCTGAGCGTGGCGCCGGCCGATCTGTTTTTATCGCCGTATTATCGAAGACTAATGCACTGGGCCAGATATACGCGGCATAAGAGCAGAAGCTGATAAAACTCCGTGTGGCCATGTTAAAAATAGTTTACACGCATAGTTTGTGAGCTAGGGTTATGGATGGGATCATATTTGAATGTTTAATGGACTTGGAGTCGTTCGCGTTGGATTGTGCTTTGAGCTTCAATATGACGATACTAAAGTTATTTCTTTAATTGTTAATGAATTTGTACGAAAGAAAGCGTCTATCTGGTATTTTAACTCTTTTGGAAATTATTTAGTTTCTCTAGCACGCTGCATCGGCATAGCAAGCTTAGACTTGATTCCATAGACTAGAGAGTCCGTATGAGTAGGTACTACAATGTTTTCTAAATTTGCTACTAAGGTGAAGTAAAATTCCAAGATCAAATTTTAAAGCCAATGAAGCCAGTGAAAATACATCGTGGAAATTAACAGCCTATGTCTTGATGGAACGGGCGCAGTGCAATGCTTCGTCATTCAAAGTTTTTGAGTGGTGTTGCTGCAGTTTATGGACAGGCGTGGCACTTATCATCATACAAATGACCTCGTCTCGTCATTCAAGCAAATGACATCTTAATTTTGCTGCAACAGTTGATTCTACGTGTGAGCATTGAAGTCTTTCTTTAGTAGATAAATCTTCAGATCGTTTTATAACCAAATGGTTGAAACGTTGCATCATAACATTATTATTAAAAACCATTCGCTCTGTTTCCATTTTTATCAAAAATAACGTACTTATACAGGTACTATATAAACAACAATAGCGATTACAGACCCAAACAAATCGATTGTACAACCCTAATTTGGACATATCGAATTCCAATCCCGAATTCCGTAATAGTGAGTTATCAAAGGTGGGGATACATCTTCCTTATTTAAAGAGTCATTAGGAACTCTTTCGTTTATCACGGCGGCCGCGACCGGCCCGAGATGGCAATAATAAAAATTATCTATACAAATGGTCTGGGATTACTCGGCGACATAAATTCGACTCTCGCCCAATGAACGCGAGTGGCGCCCAAGATAAAGGGGTCAACGATTTTTTGAAACGAGCATTCTCCATTTTTTTTCGCTCGTTTTTAATGGGAACTAATGTGGTAGTCAATTTTACTGAGTGATTAATTAGTCGGTGTTCGATGTGCTTGATTGAATATTTGAAATTAGAACGATTTATTTTTTATTGACCTAGCCGAGGACCTGCATTCATTCTGATGATAACCGTAGTTACTTGTAGTCCGAAATATTATATTTAACTATGGTTACTTGGAAATAATTTATTTGATTAATAGAATATAAATCCTACAAAAACACGTTAGGTACTGTAATTACTCCAGTAAAAAGGCCTAAAAAACCCAAACTGGATGGTATATAATTGAATGTTAATTTAGGCCTTACGTAACCTACCATCCAGCTCCGTCATCAGATCAGCTGGATTATATCATATTATTGTACTGACTTACACATGAAGTATACACAATCTCAAAATTTCATAATACTGGAGCAAATAGATTTTTGCGAAATTCAGATGATTCGGTGCTATTAAATAGTTACACATCGAAGCAATCTATGCGTGTTATGAAACATTTAACGCTCATGGAAACAATCAAATATGTTACATATTTAAACAAGACATAGAGAGAAAAGTTGTTCCTTGATTTTATTATACAACTATAGATGTGAATCGAGATTAAAATATCAAATAACACAATAATATTTGCTCATTTTGACATCTAAATTACGTTACCTGCTAATTAATTAATGATAAATTATTGTTTTATATCTAAAGGTGCTGCCACACGCGCGCATTTTTATGCAACACTATCTGACAATGGTTGCTTTATTGTACAGTATTTAAAAAAATCTTACCGTGTTTAATATATTTTTCGTTTGTAGCAATCCTATTTATGGAACTATACAATTATTACGTATTAAAAAAATAATAAAAGATAAAGTCTATTGAAACCACAACTAACATGAACGCTTCTTATTCCGTGACATTTAACATTTTATAATTAAATTTATCGTCTTAATAAAACCATAGATAACACGTTAAAAGTCAATCAGATACATATTAAATAGACAAGAACAAAAATATGTAAACATTATTTGTAAATCTTGAATATCTATTTTAAATATCTTGAAATCGAAAAATGTGGCATCGTTAAGATTTCGTTTTGTACAATTTTATCAAAGTGTTATCAAATTGTTAATATTAGGTATTTCAATATTATGGAACACTTTACAATTCAAATCGGCCCTAAATTGAGAAAAATATATTATTTAACTGACATGATCGGATCTGGTTTTCTCAAGTATCAGAAGTTATACATCAGGAAATGATATAATGACTGTCATGATTTTTATCGGCTCGGCAACACGTTGCATAAAATAAATTCACCTTTATGATTATTATAATTTATGAGGTATTAGACCCGGCGATCTTTCATTTCCATTTTATTTTAGTTTTTCGGTCCAAAAATTTGAAAACGTCATCGTTGGCGTCAAATGCATCATAATCTGAGGCGAAAATTAGACGCACAGTGATTTTATGAAGTAAATATTTATTTCGCGATTTTATTAGAGTATTAAACTAAATATTGAAGTAACCCATATAATTCCCATAGCAGAATCAGACCTGATATTGTAACATAGCAAAATTAAGTAACGTTAGTAAAAACAAACGTTTTAGAGTACCGATATGGCATAAAACGGTAAAAAAGTCGCGGGACGCGGTATCGGTCGCCGGCGACACTGCACCAGAATTATTCGACAAAAATGCTAATTTTCAAATCTCGAGCTACGCTCGCCCGCCGCAATCGGCGCGCCGCAGAGAGTTTTTTTAAGTATTAAATCTATATTATCCCCCTTTTTTAGGTTTCAGTTGTACATTATCGTGTGTCATGGATTATAGGGTTTCTCAATACTAAAGTCTTAGTCTGAAGTATGAACTCAATAAGTACTAATAATTAAATCTTGCCTACGATGAGTCTATTATAGAACTCCAGCAAACAAGTTAGTAGATCGCCATAAAGCAAATAATCTCTACTGCTCATGAATGTACTCATAATACTAAAAGAATCACGGGTATGCTATCCTCTTTTTTATGAAATGAAGCATTTCTTTCCCCAATCATTGATCCTTCAGTCCTCATGGACTTCGAAGGGGTAAGAGTTTAGCTTTTCTGAATCTCACTCACTCATACGAAACCCAAGCAAGGTGCCATTTTATTTTTGTTAGTCATTTTATTAAACACTAGTATCACTCCAGTCCAAATTATCATGATACGATGATATCATTATTATCTTCTTGAAGAATCTGTAAGAAGTAAGTTTCTATTCCTAGTCAACCTTGGGATCTGGAGGAATACTCATAAAGGGTCATTTACATACTGTTTAGGTATAATCATTTTCTTATTTCGATAAGAAAATGTTCTCAACTGCATAATTATGTTACGCAACATATATTCCGGTGATATTTTGTTGATAGGGTTTACTTCGAGGATATTCATTTATAAATTTGATTAAAATCCGACTACAGTGAGAACTTCTCAACTGATAACAGCGAATACACCGCGCATGAGAGTTTTGAATTTCTAGCTTAATATTATTAATTATTTTTTTATTTTTTGTGTTTCTCTAAAACTAAATTACATAAGACGGAACTTTTTAACAACGAAATGCGCGTTTTGAATTTCAACATAAACTTCTTCAAAAATTATTTAATATAATTTCCTCGTTGACGCCATTTCGAATGCGGTCAGCTGTTGTCAATGAGTGGCACAGCTGACCGCATGGTTATCTATGCGTAAGGCGATAAGATTATGCGATTTTATCGTTCATATCTATAGACAGATAACCATATCCTGACCATATTAATTAACGAAATACTATCTACAAAAAACACTTTCTAACGTGAGTAAAAAAATATATTGTATATGGCAAACGAGTTACTGAGTCACTTGATGTTATGTTTTTCTTATAGCATAGACCGGCACTCGAGCAAGTAGGTCAACTGATGGTAATTGATCTCCACCGCCCATATACGCCCACAATACCAGAAGAATTATAGGCGCGTTGCCGACCTTAAAGGGAAAGGATAATATAGAGATTGGGGAGGAGAGGGGGATTTGGGCCTCCACGAAACGCAGCAACAAGCCGCTACTTCACGTCGGTGCGACAGTGGCAACGACCCGATCGAATCGGTCCATTCATGCTGTAGACAAAACTGTCTACAGCGTGACTGTACCACTCATAAAAGAGGCTGTCTCAATTATATCATAAATTGCGCCTGAGTTTAAAACAAGCTGTTCATTACTGGATATTTGATAATAATCGCGACATATGTCTTTAATTACATAATTTACATGGGACGAGAGAACATATCGTCGCCATCGCGGGCCAAGGCTAGCAATTTTCTGATACTGGACGCTGATTTTTGTGATTACACTTGAATTTATTAACGGTACTTGTATACATTTAATAATGGACAACTCTTTTAATTCTGAGGAACGTATGAGAACGTTGAAAAAAAATCTTTTCCTTTGCGTCTATCTAGAATAAGTAGAGATTTTATCAAACTGTATTAATTATGACTTAACTTTTTTTTTCTCAGCGCGGCAAAGTGACTACGCCACTCCTGATGGTAGATTGCGCTACAATCCAGTAATAGTGTCGACCAACGACAGACCATGTGTTTTTTTTTTATTTGATAGAATGACGAGACGAGCAACGCGCTTGCCTGATGATAAGCGCCACGCCTGCCCATAAACAGATGCAACACCACACAGAACTTTGAATTACAAAGCGCTGCATGGCACTGAACTGCGCTCGCACCCCGAGACATAGGATGCTAAGTCTCATAATGCCCAGTTATTTCACTGTCTTCAATGTCCTTCAAATCGAAACAGAACAGTCCTTTCCATTTCTGCTTGGCGGCAAAAATAGACAAAGTGGTAGTACCAACTCATATAGGGATTCCCGTACGAGGAACCACCTAGTTCTCACTAGATATAGAGAATTAGATATCGATACTAATATATATTTTAGCGACCGCATACTATGTTACCGGTATGTTATACTTTATACTGCGTTCCCGCGGACCTTTATCGTAAGCACATTTATGAGAAGTTGTAAAAAATATGTCGCTATAACTCAACAATATATGCGATTTATTCATGTATTCGATTGACTTCTTTCAGTTTGTCGCCACTGCGTTGTCAGATCCTGCAGCATCAGCGCATTACAAGTGTCGGACAGTAAAAACCCTTTGTACCTCATGAAAATTGTATGTTAGTGGCAGTACACGGTGTTACATCGCTCCACGATCCATCAAAGGCTCGTTAACACTACACCCGGCCACGGGCCCGAGCGCCTCGGAGTTTTTTTTTTCTAAAACCTGTCGGCAGTAGTGTTGGACACCGGTTTTTGTTCCCCGATCGACTGTCGGTAGTAATTGGTATGGGAGTAGTTGATGTTAAACATGATGTTAGACGGCGAGCCGAGTTAATTATTTTCGAGTTGTAGGCGTTCGAGATGTTATCGCATGTAGAGATTGATCCGTAATACATAAAGGAAATGGATCATTTTGTTTGTAACAATGCTTTGTTTGGTTGAAAACTTTGTTTGTTTTCACTATTAACAAATGATTGATCAAGGCGTCGATTGTTGTGAGGTGTGATTATTTCGCCGAGGTCGTAAGGGTGAAATCGGGCGACCGTTGCCAATATCTCGAATCGTGATCGTTAAATGAGGCAATAAATTTCGCTTTTATTTTTCCCGTGGCACGTATCGGGAATCTTTTGCGGAAGAGCGCTATCTTGTTGATCTGTTTCTGGGAATGTCGCCGGTTCCGCAAATCAAATTACGCATTTGTAATGCGAAATTCGAACAGCGCGCACGAATCAAAGAACGCGTGTCACTATCGCGCTCTACCGCCGCGCCGCGCCATCCACCGGCATCCACCGCCATCGACATTTTAATATTCGATCTAGAGCCGCGCGATGTTCTCGATTCGTATAATTAAAATCGAGATCGATCCGATTGGACGCCGGATTCCGTCACGTTATTCATCATAAGTACCGCCTACTTTTGACGCCTCCAGCAGTGCGTGTACGCAACATTTGCTGTTTATTTATTGAGATTTTTAACGTATTTATCTGCGATTCCGCGCCATGTTGCGGGCGGCCATGTTGACGGAACTATTAGCCTTATTGAATTCTCGTTTTGTTAATGAAGGCTCGCCGGTCTCTGGCTGCAAGCAGAGCCGCGGGAGAGGGGAGTGTTATGAAATCCCATGTGTTCGAGCGTCGGTGGGGGGCGCTCGTGAGCCCGTGCAACGTATCGTCGCGTTTTGCATAGATTTAAAAACTCGATAGTTATGCAAATGTCGCCGCTGCCGTGTTTACTTGTTTCTGAGTTACGGCGTGCCGAGGCAATAGACCCTAGCGCCTATCAGAATTAGACTTTTTATTTGCAGAATTGCGTTTTTTTGTTGTCGCGCGTTTGTGCGATTGCGATAGCGGCTTGCGTGTTCGCGGGACATAATCATATTGACTCACAACTTGAGGAATGTTCGACATTTTCTTATAAAAATGACCAGTCGACATAAGGCGGTTTATGCAGATATAATAAGGCTCCAGTCAATAATGTCTATGTTTTATATGATTTCAAGTGTCGTAACATAAATCAGAACTACTAGTTTTGAATATATTAAAATGTTTATTTTAATTAAGTTGTCACTGGGCTGTGAGAAAATGATTATATCCGTTCTAATGCCGGCGGAACATTCTCGGGTTACAAGGCATCTAAAGAAACGTTTTTAAACACGCTGCCGTGACAGGGAGACTCGACGCATACCGACGAATCAGGCGACAGCGACACACTTTGTATGAAACTGTAAGGAAAAGGTCGCGCGTACGATGCGCACACGTTGCGCGCTTTGTACATAATATCGGTACACTTGCATACAATATCATGTGTCACCGTCTCTTATCTCAAGCGCGTTTCTAAAACAGGCCTTTCTCGTCCTTGCATGTGGGCGGGCACGGGCCTCCAGATTTTTTTCGATATTGAAAAGAAACTTAAATTAACAAGTACTTAAAATGGACATAAAAACAATAAAATTATATTCATAAAATATAAAAAAACGGAATTTTTACCAATGGGTTTTTTGACGATGGTCTAATTTATTTGAGTTACTCTTTATTTAGTTAGGATAAAACAAACAGTTACGCATTAACAATGTAATGTAATGCAATATGTTTTTTTTCCAATGAAAAAAGTGAAAAAATTACAAATCATGTAAAGATCATGCTGAGTCTCTCGGTGCTTCTTTTTAGGTCAGTGGGTATTCCCCAAGCACGAACAAATATTCTAAATTTACGTCGGGAATACCAATAATTGACTAATCATTAAACTGCAATAGACTTGACTCAATTTTTTTTTAACTTTTATTTTTAGGTTTTTTAGTATTGTTATAAAAAGGTTTTCAAAAGACTAAAGGGGACGGGAAGAGTAGAGGATGCGTAAAATAATTAATTTCGAACGCTATAAAGACTGACCAAATCTCTACTGTCTTTAAACTGTGCCTCTGCCTAGTAGTCTTACAGAAAATCTACGTAAAGTGGCAATTGCTGTCGCATTTTTTAAGAGTGAGATATCCGGATACTCAACCCTTTCCCAATCCCTTAATTACCGCTTTCCTTTAAGGTAAGCAATGCATCCATAATTCCCCAGATAGTGTATAAATTCATGGGCAGTGAAGTTCACTTACAATCAGGTGACACTTACTTGTTTGCCGGCCTCAGCTATAGATAAAATAAATAATAAGTAGTTTGGTTTAACAAACGTAACGTCATGCGTGTGCCGTTAGCATGCCAAAGGCGTGGTCAGAATTTACATAAACTGTTACTAATTATGTTATAATCACTAGTGGTACACGTGAAATGCAATCTAAATATATAAAACTCAAAGGTGACTGACTGACATAGTGATCTATCAACGCGCAGCCCAAACCACTGGAGGGATTGGGCTGAAATTTGGCATGCAGGTAGATGTTATGACGTAGGCATCCGCTAAGAAAGGATTTTGATAAATTCTACCCCAAAGGGGTCAAAATATTTAAATGCTGTTCACGCGGGCGGAGCCGCGAGCAAAAGCTAGTCGTTTTGTAAATGATATAATATTCAAACAAAAGGTAATCTTAGCGATATATAACTTCGATAGAATAGGTTAAGGAAGGGGTAACGGTGAAGGAAACATCGTGAGGACACCTGCATACCTGAGAAGATTTTTCGAAGATATGTGAAGTCTGCCAACCCGCATTAGGCCAGCGTAATGGACTAAGGCCTAACCCCTCTCATTCAGTAGAGGAGGCCCGTGCCCAACAGTGGGACATATATAATACAGGGCTACTATTATTATTATAAAGTATGGTTTACCTACACTTTATTTATCTAGTAGCACATTAAAGGCCGCGCCCCAACCCCACTCTGGTATGCGATATTTCTTATGAAATATACAATAAAATAATACCGTGTCAAGAAAACTAAAATGCCAATAAAACTAAACAATTTTGAGTTGATGGTTCTGTAATTTTGTAGACAATGATTGATACCACCAACTCCAAATTGTTTAGTTTTAATTCAATTAGTTATTTAACTTTTTTGAGTCGGTATTATTTTTAAAATATGTAAACTTTTAAAATTAAAGGATTTGTAATGTTGAAATAGAGAAAAAAGAAAAATGTATTATTGGACTAGACACAAAATAGTTTTACATACATCATACCTAGTATTATCTTAGACCAATAACAGGACTTCCCATTCAGCTTTATGCTGAAATACAGCCTTAGCTGTACTACAGCGCTGGTTTTCAACGGGAAGTCTGTGTGACGTGCGAACGCAATGCTACTACAACAAAAATATATAAAAATTTAAATCTTATAAACAACGATTATGTAATAATCACTTAAACTAAAAACAAATAATTCTAAATATTATATTTAATATATTTAATATATTATATAGAATATTATTATATTCTATATATATATAGACAAAAAGATAAAGATCGCAGGAAGTCGCTGGATGCAGGCCGCTTCCAACAGGTCGGTCTGGAAATCTTTGGGAGAGGCCTATGTTCAGCAGTAGACGTCTTGTGGCTGATAATGATGATGATAGACAAAAATGATCCGAAATATGTCTACGCAATACCCAGAACAAAAAACACAATACATCTACCCGTCTTGCTCGGACATAGTAGGTTAATTAATAATGTTCAAGGTTGTAAAATAAAGGCTTTATTATTATTATTTTGTAAAAATGTTTTTATTTTACTATTTTTAGTGAAAGAATCATCAAACCGGTGCATAAATGACGAAGTTTGAGTCTTTCATCCCTGATTTTACACTGTTAGTGGCGGAAGTACTTTGAGATCTTCCTTCCTCGAGATTGAGATCCTCCTCCATTTTTACCATTGGTTAAAAATGAAATGGTTTTTTCCCAAAACATGTTACATGCTTTCTCTTATTTCTTCTACTTTAATTTTATTTATATCCTTCCGAACTGCTTACAAACAAATTACTTGATATTTTTATTAATTCCCGAAACTATAAAGTACTAGCTGTACCCTCGAACTTCGTTTCGCCATCTTCATACAAACTTTCATCCCCTTTTTAAACCCTTTAGGGGTTGAGTTTTGAAAAACATAGTAGCCTACATCTTATTCTGATGTATAAGCTATATTATTGTACAGTTTCACTAAAATCCATTCAGTAGTTTTTACGTGAAAGAGTAACAAACATCCATCCATCCATACTTACAAACTTTCGCGTTTATAATATTAGTAGGAAGTAAGTAGTAAGTATAAACGACTATTTATCTTCACCTCACCACAATCAGTCATATTAAAAACAGTTTTTACGAATGGCGTAATAGTAATTACATGAAAAATGGTTTAATTTCCTTTACTTGCTTATCAAATGGATCGTACGTACTTGTGCGTTTTGTTTTTAATTAAAATCTACGTATAGTACGCAACGCCTTTAATGTGTGTGGAGTTGATTAGGAAAGTTTGGACGCGGTGTTTATGAAAACGTTGGGAATTATATTGAAATCATGACATTCTTCTTCCACCTCCTCTTATTCGCAATGGGGTCGTCGCAACATGCTTTTACACGTTACAGAAATATTTGGCTTGTAGTTTTTAAGACCGACCGCCTGCCTGACGTCAACCCCTCTGAAGCCACTATTCTATAGTATTATATACTATTCCTGGATTGCGCTACACTTACCATAAAAAAAACGAATAATCATATATTAATAATTAAGAGATATAAGATATTTTCTTATGTATTCGTCTTACGTGCGGTCGCGCATCACAAGTGCGATTAATTTGAAACTTTGCACTGTTGTTGGCACTTGCGTTAAAGTTTGACTAAACAAAGTGATCAAATTTATAATACCTCTTATTTATGATAAAAAATAGGTGAGTGTAGAGCAATGTCCCGTAGGACACTAATAAACCCTAATCACGCAAACTGCGAGCTAAAGCTTGTTATAAGAATAAAACTCATCAATCAGCGCCATCTGTCAACAAAAATATTGAATTACAGCTCACAACCGCATCCATATTTCGCAGTCCACGCGTTTCCATATGGTAACACCTTATGAATATTAAGTTAAACATCAATCATACTCGAAGAGGTTCAGATCCTGGGCACGATACGTGCGCCACTCGCTCTGAAGGGGTTGCTTTCATATTTAGCCAACGCGACCTCAAGGAAGTGGGTTAATTAACTGTCTAATGAATACTATATGCGAAGTACCTGTAGTACACGCGGGGACGGAGTTAGAACGGAATACGTGGGCTAAATACCCACTGTGCTCTTTAGAGTCGTAATGCATTTTAACTTGTACAGGTAGTAGGTAAAACTTGAGTAGATAGAAGATAAGTGCAAGTCAAAATTCGGCTGAGTGAGGAAAAAGCATATCGGTCGCCTGGTGGTAAGAACTGCCTATGAACAGAAGCAAAATTACACAAAATTGTTGAATTACAGAGTACTGCATAGCACTGCATTGCGGTTGTCACTCCAATATATTAAATGCTAAGTGTTATAATGCGGGATACCCTGTAATTTCACTGTCTTTAGTGTCCTTCAAAACGACACATACACACTGCTGCTTGACGGCAGAAAACGAGTGTTACAACGAGTCCAAATAACGCATTAAAATGTCTCCTAATAATGATTTCTGAATCCGGCTATGACTGCACGCGATACGGTAGGAAAAAGTATGTTACATAAATATCATTAGTATACAATCCTTGTATTTTATCGCGAATATTAAGTATTGTTTACTATATTTATTATTATGCTATTTTATTTTATTTAGAAGAATAATATTGCTTGAATGCAGGCATTTGTTTTGTTTAAACGAAAGTCGATATCGGCATCTTTTTTGCTGTTTATTTTTGAAGTGAAACTTCCTTAAAACTTCTCTTTTTTTTAAACTTCTTTAACGTTGTGATTTGAAACTAGATGAAACGAAATGCGTCACGACAAAGACGGGAGGTCACGGGTTTGATTCCCGCACCGTGACGAAATGTTTATGTGATCTTAAAATATTTGTTTCGTGTCGGACTGTTGTGAGATGAAAAGTTACTCGTAGTTCCTGATACACACAACATAAGTTAATTTGGTGTGCGATTATAAAAACAAACACACCCAACAGGCACACACATATTACTGACCAGATTTATATATTATGACATAATCAAATGTCGCGGTCCAGGGATCGAATCCGCTGCCTTTTATTTCACAGGCGGCATGATGATTATTTCAAAATTTATAAATGTTCTAACGTCCCAATATCTGAGAGGAGCTGATGAAATCCATAACCTTCAATTAAAATATTTGTGTTAAAATATATATACGTATACGGACTTACGCCTGTAATCTCCGATGGGGTAGGCAGACTAGTACACCAGTACACCCCCAATTCGCCGAGCGAATTTCCGTCCCATGATGTGATGGGGGCGAGCCTATCGACATACCGGGCACAATTCCAAACTCCTGTTTGATAGCATTTCGTGATAGAAAATCACAATATCACTTTACCCGACCCGGGGATCGAACCCGAGACCTCAGCACAGTAGTCGTACCGGCTACGCAAAACAACTACCCCACCGAGGCAGTCAGTTTTAAAATAACATTCTTTATATCATCGACAAAATTAAAATTACAGTTTATTTGGTTTGATAATAATTTAAACAACTTTTAAGACAATGTAAGCCCTGTTATACACGGTTGTTTATCATAAGATATCTTACGACTTAGTTGCATTCTTATGCAAAGTCCCAGAGCGATGCACTATCAGCGTAAACACTATCTATATTATGGCTATTTTGAATTATTTACTTATGAAATTGTTCTTAAGGCGCTCAATTTTTATACTTATTAGTTTAAGCAAACGACACCCTACACATTTTTTTTGTCATTGTATATTTTTACAGTCAGTTCGACTAATTTATAAAAATAAAAGTTTGTATGTTTGTGAGTTTAATGCTTTAACGCCTCAACGGATTTGGATGGTATTTGGCATCCAGGTAGACCTTTGTTTAGAATAAAGGTTAATTTTTATCACGGAAAAAGATAGTAACGCGGGCGGAACCGCGAGCAAAAGCTAGTCGTAAATTATCACAAAAAAATGTATCATCAACACGTCCATGAAGCATAAAACACTTAGCATATTAAATTTTCTACCATGCAGATTTTTTTTCACACTTGCAACACCGACACGTGCAATCTTAGATACACAAGCTACATTATTATCACGAATGGCTCATACCGACACCGCACAGCTGTACGTAACGTTATCGCGGCCGCGAAGACATCTAGATTTATTCGTCATGAGCCACGACGTGGACACTATAAGGAAATGTTTATCTACGTAGTACGCTGGTTTTTGCAGTTCCTCCGTTGATAATGACACGATTTGTCGCAGAAATACCTTAGCATGGTGGCCTTACTTTCGTTTAATATCCCCATTGTTTTGGATGTGTTGAACCTTTTTGTTTATCCATTTTAGTGTCGTGTAAAGTGAGGAATTTATCATCACAACTGACGTGAATGCCGCATTTTTGAAATACCTTGTCTGTCGTTCCGTTTTAGAAACTATTTTAGTAGTATTAAAGCAACATTTTAACATTCAAGTTTTAAAAACCGACGATATTGCCGTACCGTTTATTTCTACACATTCTCATCCTCCCAGCTAGATTATTGATAACACTTACATTGCCAGATAGTAAACACAAACAGTGGTAGGTATGGAAACGAGCACTCAAGTCCGCAACGCTCAGCGTAACTCGATAGCGGTATCGAAGTGGCGATATGTTAATGCGCGTCCGATCGTGACGCACGACGCTCATCCTGCTGCGGACACTTGCGGCAGATCAACCGCTTGATAGCTGTCCGGTGAATACTTTTATTCACTTACTGAGACTGCGAGGAGACGATTAGGATTCCGTCTTATTGTACCTTAGTAGTGATTACTATCATTATCATTGATTATAAGGTTTCGGTTAAAGTATGCATTGCGTATCAGCTTTGTATTAAACTGTCCCACTACTGGACACGAAATTATGCTATATAAATGAGTTAGATGGTTAGGCCTATTGTGGGTTTATGCCAACTCAGTAGACTACCACTATTTTGGTTTGTATCCACGTAAAGTAAAATTAGAACAAAATACATATATACTTCCAATGGTCAAATGACAAATTTACGTTGTATACTTAGAGTCTAACGTTTATATCGTTAACACATTAATAATGCGATCTTGAAGACACCGATATCTGGTAGCGGACTTCAGGAGGCTAAATTAAAATGATAATGATCACGAATATTCACCACATACAATACAACAATGTATCAACATACCTATAAGCATATCAAATGACGAAGTTTTTTACTAAACATACATTACTATCTACACAATCAAGAAACCGCTCCTTGAAACCACATCATATTGCTCAGTACACATCATCAATTCAAATAATAAACAAGCACACTCTTATTAAACACCTATGATATTGTCGCCGATAAACAGGCCCCGCGCATGACAGATGGACGGTACAACATCTCCGTACAAATTCAAATAAATCAAGATGCCCGCCGAGATAATCGCGCTAGACTGTGTCACTCAACTCTTTGTAACCATTTTTTATCTTGGTAGCTTTTTATTTCGAATCTAGCAACACCACGCTAATGGCCAATAAGCGCAGTGACGCTAAGACGACAGATTTTTGTCTATGGTGAGATTAAAACAATACGAAGGAAAGTTGCAACTTGCAGCCTACCGCGTAATGTACAAAAAACGCTTGCGGTTTACTTATCAATTTTGTTTAAACAAGATTGATAAGTAAAAGTTCAGCATACTCGTATGTTAAATACATTTAAACAACACCCTCATTTGGATGTAGTTGGATTCGTCAGGAGTAGGTATAGATCTTCATGAATCATCAAATATGTCTGTATTTACTTGATATATTACCATGCTCTCTATTACAGGAATCCCATCCAAGGCTTTAATGTAGTTTTACTTCATCAAAATGACTTCACTCTTATCTTATTAATCCAGAAATATCCTTAGATTCATAGATTGTTCATACCATATTTACGCGTATCTACTTAACATATCAATGCAGTTTATCTGAAATATCTAGTTCGTCTTAGACCCTTTCCTTATCACCCTAGGTAGATACAAAGCTTCTTAGATTATCACTTCAAAACATTCCTACAGGAGTACCGATTCAATCACGTTTCTAGAGTTTATATCAAATTTATTACAAAAATATTCATATTAATAATGCATGATCGGTTTACCTTGGGCATATCGAATTATCTGAGTTCAAGGTGCAACTCGCTCACCTGATAGTTTGGAAACCACAATGCATGTACCATTTGTTTCTTTTTATGCTACTAGTGACTAATGTAGAATTATAAGGATGATTTGTAGGTACATTCTAATATCAAATGTGCTCTAAAAAGTCCGTTTTTAAAAATACAGGTTTATAATCTACGACTAAAAAAAGTCTTATTAAAAGTTGTGACAAATATTCGCTTAAATATTCTTAAGCGTTTCCGAATATTTATTCCGAATGTTTTTGACTTCATCAACATAGTGAACAGTGATAGAATCGGCTATTTGGTTGGTGTCTACAAAGTAGCATAATTTTGTGTGAACTGACCACTTGACGACGCGATAAAAGTAATAAAATCAGTGAAGATGTGTTGTAATTGAATGCATTTGATGTTTGGTTGAAAACCGGTGGTAGCGCCCCGGTGCTATGTGATCGCTCACGGCCGTCCACGCGTCGCAGAGATCACTATCAGAACGATTGTGACGCGCCTGATGCACGACTATTTTAATTGGGCCCCGATCTCTGATCTGATAACTGCTGTACAAGATGGCGTTTTTTGTTTTTCTCCGTGTAGGCACGTGTTAACACTCGCCGACATCGGTAGAACAAACATTTCACAATTTATGACACACTAAAAGCTTTGAAATTCGTGAGGTCTTTGTGCAGTCGGTCGCGAAACACATCTACGTAACAAGCTCTTTGTTTTGTTGCTTTACTCTGAGCGAAAACTATGCGGGCACCGGCTTTGAACAAATCTTACTTTGCATGTAACCCCCCTTGTGCAAAGCAATGACATGTTTATAAGACAAAGGGCAAAGATGAATATCGCCCTAACGAATCGACATTCAGTTTCGCAAGGCTGCATAAACGACACCGAGTCACGCCATCTATCTGATCGAACGTACAACACTCGGCGCGAACAATCACACCTCTTATAACTTATTTAGCGAATAACAGAAGCTGAAACTCGGCAGGCGACTAACGAACGGCGATAAGCTCGCGAGTCGCGTTCTGTATGACGGTAACAATAAGCCGGCCGGTGGCAGATAGTGGCAGCATTAGCGGACCAATCGCACGTCAACAACCAATCGTAATGACCAATCAGCGCGGGTGCACACTAGGATAGCGTGACCCGAACGCAATCCGATCCGAGCGGTATTCGTTACCGCGAGATGGCGGTCAGCGCGCGCCCGCACCAATCGTCGCGTCCATCTCTCTGTCGTGCTCATATAATGATCTTCACAGGGCCAACAGAATGAAGTTGAGCCCCTCATTAATTGGCGTTTTGAGTCGAGATCGTTGCGCGAAAGATAGGTTAATTCCTCGCTCGCTGGAGATCGTTGTCGCTCAAAAAAGGAAGGTGAGCGAGCGTTTTCTGGAAATCAGATCCAATTACAACGGGGCCCGTTAAGTTTTTGTTCTGTTTGGCTGTGGGCCGGCTCACGATACTGACGGACGAGCCGCGTAATGACGGATCGATGGGCCGATGCATGCCCGGCTAATCTCGAGTGCATTTCTCGCATTTGTTAAAACTAGTGCCCCACCCACGCGGGCGCATTTACATAGCGCGAGCACGTCTCAATTAGGAGCGCTAATGTATGCCTCGACTCGCGGCAACCGATCTGAGTGACGTCGACAGATACAGGACGAAACGTGACGAGTGACGGCTATCGCGAGAAAACGCTGCCGGACTGCATCGCATGACTATTAACAACACTAATAGGAGTCGATACGGCGTCCATTCTTTTTGCTTCCTCAATTTACATATCCATTTGCGACTTGTACTTAACGATATCGTCTCTATTTCCAGGTGAGGACGAGGAATGGGGAAACGAGAACGAGGCGATGCCGGGAGAACCTCGCACGCCGAGCTCGGGGGGCGAGCGGCCCGCGTCCAGTGGCGGAGCGTCACCCGCGTCTGGGGGCTCTCCCGCCGCCTCTCCGCCGCGCCTGCGTCTCAACACCAGCCTCGCTACAGACCCCGCGCTGGCACCACAGGCGACGGCGCTCAAATGTGAGCCACCCTCACCATCGCCTCCACCGCCGCCGGCGCCGGCGCCGCAGCAGAGAGACTACATTGCAATGACGGCAGCCGCATTCCCTGCCATTTTTGCTGCAAACGCCGCGCCGAGCTACGTATGTCAACCGTGTGGTATCAGATACTCATCTCTGAGCACACTGCAAGCGCATCAAGAGCATTACTGCTCAAACAGAAAGCCTAAGCCGCCGGAATCCACCGAAGCTGCGACAGATGGAACAGTGGATGAATCGAGCGGCGACGCGAAAACTCCACGTCCTGCCGGCAAGCAATATGCTTGTACATTCTGTTCGTACAGCGCTGACAAGAAAGTGAGTTTGAACCGACACATGCGCATGCATTCGTCGTCACCCGTGAGCAGTGGCACACCCGTGCCGACGCCGACATCCAACGGCGAAGCGACCGAGAGCCCGCCGGCGCCAGATCGATATTGTGCCGACTGTGACATACGCTTCAGCTCGATAAAAACCTACCGTGCACACAAAGCCCACTACTGCAGCACGCGACAAGTGGTGAAACAAGCCCTGCAAGCCATCAGGTCGGGCTCCGCAACCTCAGGGTCCGCGCCTCCGTCTCCCGGGGCGACGCCTCCGGCACAAAACCAATACGCTTTAGCGTTACCTACAAACCCGATCCTGATTGTCCCGTATTCTTTATTCCGAAGTGCCAGCACACTACCGGGAACGACCCTGCCTGACCCGGATACGCCGTGCTTCTTGTTACCTAATGGCACGTTCCAACCAATTAGTCAAGCGTTACCAAATATCAATTCAGATGGCAAAGCTCCAGAAGTTCTCAAATCTGCCAACAGGCCGCGAGAACCTTCAAGAGATGGTGCAACTCCTTTAGATCTTAGCGTGCGTCGTTCACCAGAGTCTGTGACCACCGACGAGCACGAGAAAGAGAACAGAATTCGCTCGGCTACACCGGAGCAAATTGTTTGTGCTCCATCACTGCCAGGGTCGCCCGGAACGCCGTCTCCCTCTCGGCGGTCTTCGTCTCCAAGTGGTGAGAGTTCGCCAAAACGACGACGACGTAACTCCAGGGGCCCTACACCGAAACCTCCAAGTGTACCTTCACCACCCGAAGAAAAATTCACTCCAGTAGTTCCCCCTCCGATCATACCTCCAGCATTAGCCTTGCGGCTCGCTACCGAACTGCCCGTAACAGCAGCATCTCCCCAAGTGTTAGTCAAACAAGGCGTATCCAAATGCAAAGAGTGCAATATCGTGTTCTGCAGGTATGAGAACTACCGCGTACATAAAAGGCATTATTGTTCCGCTGGTAGTGGAGAAGAGAGGGCGAGTCCTGCCCCTCCGGAACCAGGACCTCCGCCGCAGTACCGTCAGCTGATCTGCCTTGCATGTGGCATTCACTTCAGCTCACTGGACAACTTGACGACGCATCAGTCGTATTATTGTACTAAAAGGGAGACTCGATCGCCACGAAACGTCCCAGACGCTCCGCGGCCTTCGTCAGGGTCGGAGGGTGGATGGAAATGTCCTTGCTGCGATGTTGTGTCACCGACGGCTGCTGCAGCCCAGCGTCATATGGAGGCGCACGCCGGTGTCAAGGCGTTCCGATGCACGATCTGCCGGTACAGAGGGAACACTCTTCGTGGCATGCGAACGCACATACGTATGCATTTCAACAATAAGAAACCGGCTGACTTACAGGTGAGATACCATCCTTTTTTTATCCGAGCACAGCAAATTGATTGCACTGCACCTGATGGTAAGCGCAGTGCAGTCAATAAAAACCAGCGACCATTGACAAACAATGAGTTTATCGGTGGTCACTAGAATCGTGCCGGCCTTTAAAAATGCTTCTTCACGCGTGAAGAAGAAAAATCCTTTTTTGTTTAATTTCATAATTAAATCACAATTTCGTAGCATTTGTGGCTCGATGTAGTATATTCAGTAGAAATGTCAAAGCTTAGAAGTTTTTGTCTTATTTCTTTACCACTTTCATTCCAGAAATGGACCTACCAAGAAATAATACACAAAGAAATAATGCCAATCAAAGATGACTAAGACGATGGTACTGAGAGTAATTAACAAAACGTGATAATATATAAATTAAATACTTAACGAGCACGAGAGTTGCACTGAGTCTTGGTCGACCCACAATAGGGAGAATACTCATAACAGAACCCTGTCAATTACAGGAAGAAACCTACATAGCCTGCGTGCTCGAGGAGGAGAGTCGGGAAACGACGTCCCCCAGCCCGGTGGTGGCGGGCGAGAGGGTGCACCGCTGCACCAGCTGCGCCTACACCTCCACATACCGCGGGAACGTGGTGCGCCACGCTCGGCTTGTGCACGCCACCGACGAGCCAGACGAGGAGCAGACCTCCCCACTCCCACCCGTCGACATCAAGAAAGAACCCGACGCCGAACTCGAAGAAACACCCAACTACTGCAAATCCTGTGACATATCCTTCAAATACGTCAACACCTACAAGGCTCACAAACAGTTCTACTGCACGGCGAACAACCAAGACGCCGCAGCCAACAACAATGTGCCAGCCCCTCCTCCGAGAGTCACCGACACCCCTGTACTATGAATTACGCACAGACGTGTCGATAATCGATATCGCAATCGAAATGTCATCGAATAGTAATAGCTGTCAAAGTATCGACACGTAGCAATACTGAATCTATTAACTTATCCATTATTGGACATATTGCTAGCGAATTAAAAGCTTAAGTTGCTTCAAGAATTCATCTTGATATTTAGATAAGTGTGTATCCTATCATCTATTTGGATTAAAACCGTGTGCAATAAATTTAATATTAAACTTGCATATCAATTGCAAATCGATTTTTTCTAAATTCATTCTAAATCGATTACTGTATATATAAAGATTGAAGTTTTTGTTACACTGTTATGTAAAAATAGTAAAATGTTAACCCTTCTTGCATTAGTATACGTTAAGAATTACCAAAATGTAAATACATTGTAAAGATATTATTAAATTGTAACTAAATTTTATTACCATTTGTTTATAAGTAATTGTTCTTTCTTTGTTGTTAATTTTGTTTAGTGTAGGTAATTTCCATGCCAAGCAAGTAATGCTCATTTCCGTGGTTCCCCGACCAGTGGTTTCTCCCATTATTTTTGGTACCAAAAGGAAGCTGTAAGCAAATGAAGTTATTATTAATATATCGAGGCTACTTTAGTATTTCAAATATTAATTCTGCATACACAAAATTTTTATAATTTGTGTCTGCTTTAGTTTTCAAGAATACCTACATTTTTCATAAATCTGTACTAAAAAAATTGTATTAGATTTTATTTACAAAAATATAACTTTTTCGCAGTAGGTACCGCAGTATAATGTTTTCTCAAGTAATATTTGAGTCGTAATAAAGTGAATACCATGTTTTGTCTATGCCAAAGCATTGCTAGAATAATCTTATTATGCATTTATAGGTATCTCACTAAATATAACTTAGGTTAAGAAAACACAGATAAGTAAACCTACACGACGCCACATTATAGAGTACTCCCGCTCAGCAAACTCATGCAAAGTTTGTACATTAGGTGGGACTCTTCATAGGTCCCGATTCGTTAAAATAGTTTGATATTTCATGTTATTTGAGCACATATGACTCGTGTTTTTCAGTTTAACAATGCAATTAATCGTACTACTCGCCTCCACATGTGCCGCCCTCCACAACAGTTATTATAATTGCTTTTTCATATGACAAATTAGTTTATGTAGCGTCTGTGGGCTTATTGTTCTGTGAGTGAAACAAGACTTGTTCCGTAGTTATACATACGTACATGTAAATTGTATTCGTTATTTGTGTTCGTCTTAAAAGGAATGAGTCTCGAATTTGCATAGGTACAAACAAAATATGCTGATCTTCCATATCTTATGACGTAATTCAAGTTCACTCAATTGTAGACAAAAGTATTCAGTAAATAAAATACTAACAGCCACATTCAGAGCTGTCTATTAACTTTAATTATCGTTAAGTCATTTCTTAGAACTCGATTATTAAAGCCAATTAATTCTTTATCCATTACTGTGTACAGAAAATAGATATAATTGCTAGGTCCCTCGTATGCAAGAGGACGCCTTAAGTCGGTACCCACCGCTTTGTCCATTTCTGCAACCAAGTATCAGTGTGTGAGCACTGTGTGTTTTGGTTAGGCCATAGCATAGGTCAGCAAACGAGAAAATGGGTCCCCTGATGGTAAATGATCTCCACCGCCCACGTACGTACCTACATAATACCATACGAAGCATGGGCGTGTTGCCGATCTTAAAGGAAAGGGATAACTAATGAATTGGGTAGGGAACGAGTTTTCAGATTTGGGCCTCCGGTTATCTCTCACCGTACGAAATACATCAGCAAGCCGCTATTTTTCGTAGGTTTTCTGTGAGACAGTGGTAACGACTCGGTCGAGCAGGCACATTCATGCTGTAGACAAAACTGTCTACAACGTGGCTCTGCCCGAAAAACTGACCTGCTCGTGGCGTTATTCATAGTAATAAAAAATACTATATGCTTCGTTACTGGGTAGAGAATAATCGATAACTGATGTTTCTGAGAAATTACCGAATTCTAAGAAATGAATTAATTGTAATTAACACTAATTGACATCTCTGAGAACCACTATTTAGTACTCATTGTTAGTTTTGTTGCTCCTGAAATTTTACAGCCCCGAAGACATAATTGTAATTTTTGCTGTACTTTTGTCAACAATTGCATTTAGACTAGAAGTAAAAATCATGACATTTGAAAGAAAAAGAAACGAAATTAACGCAGCATCTGATGTTACGTGCCATAACTTTGTGTTCTGAATAAAAAAACATAATTGTAACGTAAGACGTCATCTCGAATAATCCATTACGAAATTATGTGATGCCTTTATAACTAGAGCTGTCTTCATGGGATGAATGTTAAGCACCGCAAAATCATCAAATGATAATTGTTTTCTCTATTTCTAAAAGACATATTAGTTTTTTCATACAAACTTTCTCATTCCCTTACTCCATATGGATGGAATTTCGAAAAATGCCTAAATGCTTATTTCAATTGTAAAGAGCATAATGATTTCCATATAAATATTCCCGAATCCCACTTTGCTCACACAGGATTGTATGTAAAGAAGTTACATACTTAAAGCAGATTTTTTTATTAAAATTTTTACTGCCGTATTTAAAGTTATTGTTGATTGATGCGTGCTTTAAAGTTCATTTCACCAATTTCGCGAGCGTTTGATAGCAATTTAGTAATTAAAGGCATCATTTGTACCTACATTATATTGTTCTGATTATAAACAATGTCATAGCAAGTCAGTGTCACTATGATAGAATGAAACAAAATCAATAACTGACCTAAGCGTATGTTGATATTGTAAAGATATCGCCAGACAATAAATTATTTACCACATATTAATGAACGTGTGCCGTTTTATTTCCCTAATCCGTAGCGCAAAAAAAGCACTGGTAGATTGAGTAATTCTTTAGTTAATTCATGATTTTATGGCGCGCCACCTTGCCCCACCGTGAATACTATTAGGAGTTAGCGAACAAAATTCTTCCACCTGCCCTTATCCCACTCGCAGTGGGGTCAGCGCAACACGCTTTTTTATCACGTGTCACAGAAAGATTTGGCCTGTAGTTTTTATAACCAGTCGCCTGCCTGACGACACCCTCTCTGGGGCGAGTAAGCGAACATACTATCCTTTATTAATCAGCTACTTATATAATAATACATTGTTTCTGAACTGTGAATATGTCGGAGCATGACTTGAATTTTTTTTTTACTAGCCGTGTATTATAGACGTCCCACTGCTGGGCACGGGCCTCCTCTACTGAATGAGAGGGATTAGGCCTTAGTCCACCACGCTGGCCTAATGCGGGTTGGCAGACTTGACATACCTTCGAAAAATCTTATCGAGTTCTCAGGAATGTAGGTTTCCACACGATGTTTCCTTCACCGTTATAGCAAGCGATAACAATTAATATACACGTAACTTAGAAAAGTCAGTGGTGTACGCTCTTGGGGCTGGTTTCGAACCTGCGACTTTCGTCTTGATAGACCATACCACTCCCCGCTGAGCTATTGCTGCTTTAATTATATCGTATTATATTTTACTAAGAGACAAAACAGACGCAAGAATTATTTAAATTATAGGTAACCGACAATCGTCAAAGTAAACATTTCTATGTAGAAATCAAAATACAGTTCAATATAAAATATCATATAATTAAATTCCATTATAAACTCTTTACAACTATTTCAAGCCATTTCAATCTGGACTATACTCGTCTGAACAGCTTTTATATTGCTCCCTGAACTGATCCCTGTCTTCTTCCTGTCCATAATAGAATCCATCATCGCTATCACTCTTGTATCCTGTCGAGTCCTCGTCTTTGTCCTTCGCCCATAGGATCAGGCCTCTCCCGTCAGCTAGATCAGGATATTCTTTCATAACCTTCGCTTTATATTTAGCGTAAGAAGAACCATATAGCTCTGCAGTGTTGTCGAACGTTGGATTTGGATTTTCATATATTCTATCTTCCCCTTCATCGCTGGACAGATCTTCGCCTAAAAATGAAAGCATAAATGTATTTTTACTCGAATACATTCCGAATGCTGGCAAAACTTGCTTTCGATGGGTATCTGATGGTCAGCGATGTCATAGCCAGTTCAGAAAAAGATGATGAGACGATTCAGGTGTAATTAAGTCAAAAAGTTTTATAGTGGCATGAAGTGGAAGGAGAGGGGTTAACTTTGTCCAGCAGTGTATTGGTATAGATAAGAAAAAAATTGGCAAACAACTTGCTTGTCTCAACATTCATGTGAGTAAATTACCCAACTTCTTCTCAGCCTTAAAGTAAACGAGATTTATTTAGTACACACTCTCAGAGAATGTAAAATAGAGGCTTGCTGCTGCCTTTCGTACGGTGAGCAAGATATCCGGAGGCCCAAACCCCCCTCCCCTTCCGAATCCCTTATTTATCCTTTTCCTTTAAGGTCGGTAACGCGCCCATGATTATTCTGGTAATGTGGGCGTGCATGGACGGTGGAGATCACTTACCATCAGGTGACCCATTGCTCGTTTGCCATCCTTTGCAACAAAAAAAACCATGTTGGGCCGCTCTGTCAATGCAATTGTTTTCACACGCCCTGCGTGTGCCAGCACACAAGTGTTTAGGTTCGCAACAAGAATGCAGCAAACATGCCCAGCGTGAGGCAGTGCCGAGCCGCAAGGCAATATAGAATTATTAGTGCTGGTGGGAAGATACTTGTATCCGACCGGATAGCGACCACTATACATTGGTGCTAAAACCTGCCATAGTGGCCCACCTTGTGTGGGTCGCGTTCCAGGGTTAGCCAGTGTATATCTGGTTCTCCCCAGGGGCCTCTGATCCTAGCCCTTTTCCCATCCCTTTTTCCTTCCCGTCCCCCTTGGCCCTTTGGCAGGCCGGCATGATCTTGCTGACTTATGATGGACAGATTGTTTATCGTTGGTCGACACTATTCTTGGATTGCGCTACACTCACCAGCAAGTGTAGCGTAGTCAATTTGCCAAGCCAGGATAAAAAAAACAAGGAATGCATTAATGTAGGGCTGCAGTCAACATCTTAGACAAGACTTTTGGATTTCTCTTTTCAATTACTCATATGAGACATTCTTCATAATGATAAAATAGTCTTATCACCACCAGGACTTCATATCGAGTTGTAGAGAAATGACAAACATCACATACTTACCAATATCAACTCTTTCCATGGCTCTAACCATGTCATCCTCATCAATACTGCTTGTTTCTGAGTCGGGATAGTCATTTCTCCAGTTGTTCTCATCATTTGAATCATCATCATCATCCGCCTCATCACCTGATGTGTCTCTTTCATTGCCATCAAATATCATATCTGTTTCTATGCTGAAATGTGAACGTGAAAGGTTCAAGAAGCCATCCCTTTCTACCTTCCTCTTAACTGAACGGAGATTGAATTCAAGACAGAAAAGTATTTCAAAAATATGTATAATCTTTTATATCCTGTATTCACAAGTCTTACTATTAAGTCTCAACATACATAAGCTCACTCACTTTAATCCCGAAGCGATACAAGTTGCAAATGGTTTTTTCATCCCTTGTTCTAGGATCAAGTCTAATACTGGGCACAAAATCCAACCATTAGATTCCATGTGTGATTTTTTGAATCAAAATATCACACACAGCCTGGAAATTGAACCCAGACCCTCAAAACCACTAAATGTACCAATATACACCACTATTTTTTAAATACCAAAGAAAAAAAATCAGCTGATAGCCGCGAATGTTACTAATGTCTTGGTTAATCTATTTTTTAAATTGTACATAAGACAAAAAAGTTACAGGCAGTCCTAGTTTATCCAATTTGTGCAAAAAATTATGCCTACTGTAACGCTGCCGCCGTCGCCATGGCAACAGCGTCGCGCGCGCGCCGCCCGCCTCACACCCCTGCCCCCGCGCTCGTCTATCGTACCTAACGAGTTACTATACGGAAAGTTGTAACAATAATTTAATGTTTTTCGTTCTAAAAATTTTTATATTTTTGTTTAAATTTTTAATGTGATATTTGGGTTAGGTAAATGACACTGATACCCCTGTTTTTTTTTCTTCTATAATTAAAAAATAATAGTGTATATAGAAAGTTATTTAAACTCTTGACTAGATAAACTGACTTTGTTCATCTCTGCATTACCCTAAGATTGACTGGTAGAGAATGCTTTTGGCATTAAGTCCGCCTTTATACATTTTGTATATAAAGTGTAAAATAAATAAATGACTGTACAAATTTAGATTTGGATTTTTTTTATGCATGTTCCATGAAAGTGTTGAAATATGGATCTTTCAAAGATCATAACTTTCAAACCACTGTTTATCTTATAATTATTGATATGTATAGCATGGTGTAGGTTTGTGTCATAATTATCCATTAATTATGATACAAACCTACACCACTCTAATAGGAGCAAGCATATTATAGTGATCTTAGATATCATTTCACTGATCAAAGTAAAGATAAAGGTGAGATCAAGTTGTAATATTATATCATTGTCAAATATACATCTGATTAAAAACACAAATTCTTATTTGATTAAATATTTTTACATAAAATACATATATGTATATACCTGTCAATTAAATTTGATTATACATAGAAAAAGATTTTAATGAACACAGTCAAGTGCAATGCAGTATTTTATAATTCAAAGTTGTCCAGTGTTGCTATTTTTATTTATGGATAGATGTTATGCTTAACATCAGGTGAGTAACCTTATCATCTCATTATTAAAATGAAGAAAAAAGTGTCATTATATAGGTTTATCTAAAAACAATACAAATCACGTATATATAAATACTAACCTCACAAAATTATCAACTTTAGATATATCAAAATCATGTTTGACAGCCGTGTACACGTCATAAGCATATTGTATACCGTCATCGGTATCATCTGATTTCTGTAAATCTACCAAATTGTATTGATCCTCTCCATCTTTCAGTCCTCGACTACAGTTCACTACCTCATACCGACTCTTTGTGGACGCTTCCTTACGTTCTTTCCTTAGTTTATCAACAATATCTTTCACATTTGGCACTGTCTGGGCTTTTACATCGCTTTGCGGTACTAATTCTTTGATATGAGTAGCTTCCTGGAATTATAATTGTTATAAAAGTGTTTTAATATTGCTTTGACAGTAGAATGTTAAAAAAAGAAATTGTGTAGACTGTTGAGAAATAAACATTGTTTCTTTGTCTTTTATGAATTCATCACACATTATACAATTAAGTTATAACATTGTACAATTGTTGGTATTAATATGTAATTGTTTGAGCGTCATGCCAAAATTACTGTCCAACTGTAATGCGACGCAGTGGGTTCGTTATCGCATCGAGAAAAGTGTGTGGCCTACAAATATTTCGTTCGAAGGATATATTGTTATAACCTTGCAAATCGTAGTGATTAATTACGATAATTATATTAAATACAACTTCTTCCCAAAGGGGTTGATGTCAGGCTGGCGGCCGGTTGTAAAAACTACAAGCCAAATATTTCTGTAATGTGTTAAAAATGTATACCACTCTACAAATCTTTAAATACAAGATTATTGTAAGCTGAAGACATTATTTACGCCACAATTTCATACCTACCTCACTCTCAACGGTGCCTCGAAAAACGAATAAAGATGGTGATATTTCGTTTGTATCAGTTTTGATCCGTTTACTTATAATGACCAATGCATCTTGGGGATTGTCTTCAAGTCTTCTTTTCACTCGTAAAACAGTAGGTGCAGACATTCTACGTAATTCACAAAAACATATAAACAATGCTGCCAGTGGCTTCCACTTCTCAGTAGGGACGGGCAAAAAATATCGATATATCAAAATATCGATATTTTTTTAGAAAATAATCGATAAATATCGTCGATATTTTTCATTTCGAATTATCGATATTCGATATTTATTTTTGAATATTAAATTCGATATTTTTTAATCGCCTTATTATATTTTTTATTATATATATATATATTTCTTGTTATTGTAATATCGTATATAATTATACGCAGAGTATCCCTCTGTAGAAGGTGAACAGAACCAAAAAAAAAACTCTATAGATGGCTCGTAGAATGATTATCTATAGAATGGTCATCAGAATAATAATAATTGCGAAAGCGTGATGCATGTATGCGTATTTATATCGATATATCGAAATATCGATATTTTTTACTCGATATATATCGATATTGTTTAAAAATATCGATACGATATATATCGATATATTTTTTCCATTTGCCCATCCCTACTTCTCAGTTTCCGGCTTCCGCACAAATTACCAGAGACGAACAGTGTTGCCAGATGGGGCTATTTAGCGCCAATCGGGCTATCTCCCTTACCGAGCGGCGATATTATTTTATCCGCTGGCTATAGGTAGCCGATTTGGCTATATTTTTTTTCTCAGAAATATTTAATTAAAAAATCATTTTTATGCAGAAAAAAGAAAACTTTAACACCAACAATCAGTTTTAATAGTTTTTATGTATATGTTATAGCTAAATTATTAGTATTTTAAAACGTTAACTGTCTCGCAAAATATACATATAGGTAAGCTCACGAATTTATTTAAACTTTCCCGCCTTAACTACCTATGCGCCATGATGGGGCTATCTCGGGGCTACACGAGCGCTCTGGCGAGGCGATTCGAGAAAAAAATATTCTGGTAACACTGGAGACGAATAAACTAGACAGATCAGAGACACAGACAGATTACTATGGCGATAGAAAAATAACGCTCTTTCACAAAACGGGTTCAAAAGACCAGTATCTAAAGCCGTAAAATAATATAGTATAGAAAAAAAACAATCAGTCAAGTAAAAGTTTACAAAGCAGGGAAAAGCAGCGAAAAGTATGTTTGTATTTATTTAATTTAATTTAATTATGATGATTAAAAACGTGAATTGCAAATGTAGTACTAATTTCAGTCTGTAATTGTTTGCTAATAAGAATTTTCTTCTTCAGTGAACGCAATGGCGTCTGATGATAACTGGAGGACGCAGCAATTCCGCCAGAGTGTGGTTGCCAAAATGTAAGTTCTAATGTATTTTTTATTTGACAGAAATATTGTGTATTAGGCTTTAGTGAAATATGTCGACGAATGAATATAACATATTTTTTACCTTTAGTTTTAAAGGTAAAGCATCTGAAGGTCCCTAGTGTAGCCTTAGGTCTTACACCTACATTCTAAGTAACTGAAGTCGTAAACGTTATTTGATAGCCTTGACTTATGGTTTGTTTAATAAAGAACCTTTTGTGTAACATTTTTCAAACCACCTTATCAAACATATCACAAACCTAGATGTTTGTGATACCCAATTATGGATGTAATACATTTGTACAACTCAGCTTAAAGCTAATATTACAAACCAATAACCTAATATGTTACATATAAGTTATAAATCACAAGACAATAAAAAGTTACATCACACTGAGTACATCGCACATAGTGCAACACTTCTCTTTGTGAATGTATTATATGGATATTCCTCAAAATAAACTTGAGGTAATCATTATATTTATAATGTCTCCAGAGAGGAAGTGATACAGCGGTCAGGCATGCATGTGGCACGGAATAGCAGCGATATGGAAAAACATGTGTTCACAAAGGCCAAAACCCGAGAGGACTACATGAACATGGTGGCCAAACTCATCCTGCATGTAAGAGAGATGTGTAAGTTTTGTTTTAATAATATATGAATTAATACTGAAGTATTTTTGAATTGAATCCTGAACTGCTGAGCATTTGCTAAAAGCATGTAAGGGTATAAACAAATTTTGAGTAATGGTCCAAAACATGGGAAATAATGTCCTTAAAAATTAGTGATTTATCATAATTTTTCGGAACATTACTGCCCATTTTTTGTTCTATTATCCCCTAAAACTATTATAAAAATTATAGGGGATTTATGCCCAATTTTTTGACCACTACTCAAAATTTGGTATATTCACTTATACAATTTTACAGTAGTAAATGAGGTGAATAAAACATGCATACATACAAGCTTCAAACATTGACTGTTTATCCACTTGTACGTCTGACCTAAGAAACTATTCTTCGAGGCTTCTTACACTACCATCTCGTGATTGTTGTTGTAAACTATTAACTTCGTCAGCTATCTAATAAACAAATGAAACACGCAAAAACTACCTGCAATTTGTTAATAATGACGGTTATATAAAATATGTCGCTATGGCTACAAAAGTATCCTTGGACGTACAACCCACCTTTTTTTTTGGCTAGAAAAGTATCCTTGGACGTGCAAGTGGTTATAGTATAAACTTTAAAGTCTTACTTTCTTATGAGAAAGAATGCTTAAACTGACATTGTGTGAGACAGACTTGAAACTTTGTATGACATTAATATGTCACCAATACAATCAGCTAGGGCCAACATACTGAACTGCATAAATACTTTCATGAATACACATATGCACATATTTTTTCAGTTGATCAATTAAATTCCTGATTTTATTAATTTAATATTATTAATTTCACATAGTTACACCTTGGCTACTTGTTACTGTGGTAATTTTCTACACAATAAGATATTTCAACTTTTTAATATTTTTTCTCACAGCTCAACCAAAACAAAACCAAGGTGCGCCACAAATGCAAGGGCCAAATCAAAACCAACCAGGGCAAAATAACCAAGTCCAGAGCCAACCAGGTCAATCGTCACAAGGGCCTAATAGTCAGTCCGGACTAGCACCAGATCCAATAAATGCCTTACAGACCCTAGCATCCCAGGGTTCAAGGAACCAGATGATGAGCATGGGTCCTCAGGGCCAGATGCAGCAGCAAGGCGTCATGGGCAGCCAAATGGGAGGAATGCAGGGCCAAATGGGTCAGCAAGGACCCATAGTCTCCCAAGGTCCTCAAGCACAGACAGCCACAAACTTACTCCAGACATTAAACCAGAGGCCACAAATGAACATGCAGATGCAGAATAAACTAGGCGGCGGTATGGGCATGGTGGGAAATCAAGGGCAAATGGGCAACAACATGGGCATGGGGGGAATGGGCAACCCAATGGGAAGTCAACTGCAGAATCAACTTGCTGGACCTGGTATGCAGGGGCAGATGATGTCAAATATGTCCATGCCGAACACAATGTCGGTACCCATGAGTGGGGCCACGACTATGGTGGGACAAATGCCTTGCAACCAAGTCGGCATGGGTGGGCAAATGGCCCCTAACAATATGCAGGGTCAGATGCCAGGACAGATGGGTAAGTGATGTGGCATTAGTAATTAGAATTGTACTGTTTGAGGTTTATTATAATTGGGCTGAGTACGGAAAATTCATGAGTTATTCGCCACCAAAAGGTCTAAAATAAAATTCCTAGATAATTTTATCGTCAAATGGTATGTCAATTACTAACAAGAGATTGTTTGCAAACTAGATCTGAGATTAATAAATCCTTCACTAAATAATGTTTCATAAATTTGAATTGATATGACAGTGGTGTCAAAATCTACATTCTGGATGATTTGATCAGCCATTGAGAAACCAAATGTGAATATTATGGTTTATCAAAACCTATAACAAATAGTGCAATATTTTTTTTTTAATTGCAAGTATAACATTTTGAATGAATAACATAATGATGGTGCAAAATTGTTTTTGTGTGTAGTGGGCGGCATGGGCAACAACCAGATAGCCCTGAACATGCTGCACATGGGCGGGCGCGTGCAGAACAAGCAGGAGGTGGGGACGATGTACGGGGGGGGTCGCGCGCCGCCGCCCGCGCAGTTCCTGCGCCAGAGCCCCTCGCCCTCCGCCCCCTCGCCTGGCATGGGCGGGCCCAGCCCCGTCTCTATGGGTAACTTCTCCTTTTTAACACGCTTTTATTAGCTTCAGACGTATGTATGTTTGTATGTTGGTAGGTTTGTCTGTAACTTGTCTTTGAACGTGATTTTGACCCACTTCAAAACGTCGGATTAAATCTTGACATCGCGATGTAGATGTGCCATACTCCATGTGTGGCGCCATCTCTTGATTTTTTCTTGTCAACTTGTAGTTTAAATGCAATAAAGGTGGCGCTGGTTGTTTTGTTGTGTTATTATTTATGGCTTTCGCATTATTATGCATTTTGCCAGTGTCAAGTATAATTTATTCTCAAGTTATTTTTACAACAACCATGAAACTTGGGTGCGGTCGATTTCAAGGTCTTGCCGGAGTTTTGGTGTTAACTCCTTTCAGTACGATTCTTATTCACTTATTTCAATGTTTCCATACACTGTTCATCACTGTCAATGTTTATTGAACAAATCCACACCACTTTTATACAACAACCACAATTCTAAACTAGTTTATGAAATAAAATAAGTGATGAACTGAACATTCAGAATTCCCGCCAAAACTCCTATGGGTAACTTATACAATAACACATGACACTCACAACTTTTTTTTTATTGCAAAGGCCGGCCAACGAGCAAGTGGGGCACCTGATGGTAAGTGATCTCCACCGCCCATATGCGCCCACATTGCCATACATAAAAAAAGTTCGCCAAAGTGATATACTCCTTTTTTGAAGTCGATTATAACAATCACTAAATATAATTATACTATTTAAAAATAGCACAAACAGACATAGAATGTGTTCTATTACCACCTTTTGAATACATAACCTTAAAAAATATCATATACAGTGAAGTAAATATTAGTAACCTACTGCATCTTCTGTTCGACACAGACAGCCTTCGTGGCGCAGTGGGCGAGAACCCGACTGCGAAGCGAGAGGCCGCGGGTTCGATTCCCGCACCGAGACAATTGTTTGTGATCCACAAATAGTTTCGGGTCTGGGTGTTGTGGTACCGCAAGTCCCTCGTAGTTCCTGTTACCCACGACACAAGTTAAACCTAGTGTGTGGTCAGGACTATGTGTGAGACTGTTGGGTGTATTTATTATTTATTAATATGTTTATTTATCATTTATGTTTGTTTATTTAATTTTATTAATTTGTTACGGTAATGATTATTTAATGTAAGCTTCTATAAAGTGAAAGGGATTTATTGAGTGTTCCGAAGCGTGTGGTCTGGATTATGTGTGTGACTGTTATGGGTGTTAATTTTTTTTTTTATTTATATGTAAAGCAGCGATAGCTCAGCGGGGAGTGGTATGGACTGTCGAGACAAAAGTCGCAAGTTCAAAACTAGCCCCAAGAGCATACACCTCTGACTTTTCTAAGTTACGTGTATATTAATTGTTAATTATCGCTTACTTCAACGGTGAAGGAAACATCGTGAGGAAACCTGCATACCCGAGAACTCGATAAGATTTTTCGAAGGTATGTGAAGTCTGCCAACCCGCATTAGGCCAGCGTGGTGGACTAAAGCCTAATCCCTCTCATTCAGTAAAGGAGGCCCGTGCCCAGCAGTGGGACGTATACAGGGTTATTTTTAAAACACCAGCAACCTCGCAGGGGTAGATACCTAAGGTTATAAGCTACTACTTTTGTTCTACGACTTTTGATAATTTGTTAGATTTTATTTTCATACAAAAATAAGTATTCATTTAATTTCCGTCTTTAATGTTACCTACGCGCATCGCAGATTACGTAAGCAAACACGCGAAGCGTGGGGAACCGGGCTAGCTCCTTTGAAGGTCAACGCCCGCCAGCTGAGCGGCGCCTTTGAGTCGCGCGCGCACGCCGCGCCGGGTCGCAGTCTACGAAGAAAAACACGACACAACAAAAACTTGTAAAATATTTTTTTTTTAAATATATTGAGTTATATCCAAACTCGTAGAACAAAAGTTGTTCCGTATGGGGTCAGCTATCTGGTCCTGCGAGGTTGCTGGTGTTTTAAAATTAACCCTGTATAATACAGGGCTAGTAAAAAAAAAAAAAAAAAAATTATATGTAACAATGGTTTGTGTGTGCAGCGGTGATGGGTGGCACCATGCCGTCCCCGATGGGTATGGGCGGGCTGGCGGGGTGCGGCGGGGTGGGCAGCCCCTCGCCCTCCGCGTCCTCGCACCTCGCGCATCACGTCGCCCCGCAACAGAGGTGAGCACGGAGGCACGGTTCCTTATCTTCTACTAGCTTTTCCTCGCGGCTCCGCCCGCGTGATCTGCTTTTTCCGGGTAACCTATGTTCATCATCATCATCAGCCACAGGACGTCCACTGCTGAACATAAGCCTCGCACAAAGATTTCCAAACCGACCTGTTGGAAGCGGCCTGCATCCAGCGATTTCGTGCGACCTTTATCAGGTCGTCTGTCCACCTTGTAGATTGACGTCCAACGCTGCGCTTGCCAGTACGTGGCATCCATTCCAGAACCTTTCTGCCCCATCGGTTATCGGTTCTGCGATAATGTAGCTTTCTAACGGCAAAAGTATTTTTATAATCGGTCCAGTAGTTTTTAAGTTTATTCGTTACATACAAAAACACAAATCTTTCCTCTTTATAATATTAGTGTAGAAGTGAAGATATGTCATTTTCCACATTGCATCACTCCGAGACAATAAATGTTTGTTCCCATACATAATGTCCAGTGTCAATGTAAATGATTTAAAAACAGATATATAATTCGTCCGAGATTGAATTTAAACTCAACGCTGATTTTATGAGACTTCAAATTTTTTCCAGATTGTGTGAGCTTGTTGCACGTCTGTCAAGATAGAACAAAAGATATAACATGGTATGATTATATGTGGGAAACTATAATAAGGTGTAGTTTTCCACATACATAACCACGCCTGTGTACCTGAAGGGGTGGTAAAGGTGCAACCAGTCCACTCATAGTTGACAGTGTTTATATCCGTCCCATGACGTGATATGCCAGCGCATCGCCATACCGAGCACATTACGATATTTAATTAAAAATTGTTATTACCTGACCTAGGATCCGAACCCACTGCCAGTAGACCAATGATTGTTCGCACTAACGATGTATCCGTCCAGCAGGGGCGTGGGTATGGGCATGGTCGCCTCTCCGTCGTCATCCCTGAACACTCCGGTGGGGGCGGGGGTCGCATCCCCCAGCGGGGAGGAGGCCGCCTACAGGGAGAAAGTGCGTCAGTTGTCCAAATACATCGAGCCGCTGAGAAGGATGGTGCATCGGATGGTCAGCGAGGGGGAAAGTGAGTACAGGTCACAGACTAAACGTCTAAATAGACACCATATTGATAGCCTCCGTGGCGCAGCGGGCGAGAGAGAGAGGCCGCGGGTTCGATCCCCGCACCGAGACAAATGTGTGATCCACAAATTTGTTTCGGGGTCTGGGTGTTGTGAGACCAAAAAGTCTCTCGTAGTTCCTGATACCCACGACACAAGACTCGTATCTTACTGTGGGGTCAGGACTATGTATGTGACTGTTGGGTGTATTTATTTATTTATTATGTGTAACCACTTCACGTCGCGATATCTGGAGCAACTTCTTGGGTTGTATACGATATTTTTAAACCCTTTGGGATGAACTATAGGGGTTCTTGCTAATGGGATACTGGCAACCCCTGCAGTATCTCGTCCCAGGGCTTAGGGATTTAGGGAAGGAAAAGGGTGCAAGCCCCTAGGGAGGACTGGATATACACTGGCTGATCCTGGAACGCGATCCACACAAGATGTGAGCACTATGGCAGGTTTTAACACCATGTGTACGGTGGTCGCTATCCGGGTGGATATGAATATCCTACCATCAGTTGTATTGTTTAAAAGTAGTTCAGTAGCTATTGTTTAAAATCATAAAAGAATATGCATAAAACTTGTTGAACTAAATGATATCATCAACATTGATCTTCGTGTTTCCCAAGATCAAAGAGTTAAATGCCTAAGTACTCAGTTTAAATTGTGATACTGTGCCACGAATAGCTTTTAATTTTAATTATCGGATGACATTAGTTAGGCATTCGGGAATACCACAGTTATCAGTGTATTTATTGTAAGTTTTATGAATATAATAAATTTTATTATCGGCGTGAACCCTGCACTCTTTATCCTCTGTAAAAACAAACCTATGTTATAGTGTTATTGTGTTGCTAAAAATATAAATTCTGCAAGTCCCAGATAAATAACTCTTTTTAGTTTACAGTTTTTTTTAAATACGCGGTTGAAGTTGGGTTTACAAGGTGGTAGAGCCACCGCTATGTCTCTTAAGCGCTGTTGTGTTTCGGTTTGAAGCACATTGAAGCCAGTGGAATTACTGGACATTATGATTCTTTACATCTTATGTCTCGGGGGACGAGTGCAGTTCAGTGTCATGCAGTGCTTTGTAATCCAAAGTTCTGTGTGGTGTTACTTCTGTTCTGTACTGTGTTCTGTGTGTACCATCAGTCGAGCGACTTGCCCGTCTCGTCATTTAATTAAATAAAAAAAAAATGTTAATTTTATGAACAAAAATTTTGTATCAGAGTTTGTCGCTGATCACAACTGATTATGGTCCGGGTTCCCTGGGCCATTTTTCCACTTGATTACTATCAAGCTAATTTTCCGTGAGTAGCTTCGTTTCGATGAGACGCCCAACAATTCCCTATGCGAAAATTCTCTATTGTGGTAGCTAACAGAGGTAGCAAGGATAGAATATTTTTTTTGATATTATTTGATATTATTTCGATTTGATGATATTAAAAAATGATTAATGAAAATCATTTTTTATGACCTCGTTATCGATACCTATTGGAAGCCCCTCCTTCCAATAGGTATGATTACTAACCAGCTGATTTTTTTTTTACTTAGTTAATATTTATATAATTTAACAGTCATATTGTCCTACAAATAAAATAATACATTTTTGAGTATCATCAAATCGAAATATTCTATCCTTGCTACCTCTGTTAGCTACCACAATAGAAAATTTTCGCATAGGCAATTGTTGGGCGTCTCATCGAAACGAAGCTAAAATTACGGAAAATTAGCTTGATAGTAATCAAGTGGGAAAACCCATCATAGACTTACATTTTTACCTTTTCTTCTATTCGTTGTGCCATCGGCCATAATAGCACATCCTGAATCTCTGTCATAAGCATAAAAAAATCTAGGTTATTTTTTATAATTTTTAATCATCAATATTTAACGCCAAAAAAATCGATATAATTAATTTACCAAAAAATCGATAACGCACATCACCCGTCACAGCATCACTATATAAACGCAAGACACGAGTGTACACAATCATTCGACTCGACAGCGACCATGCGTTACGTGCTCATTGCGATATCAATACTCAGCATTGCCGCGTACGTCCAGCTGCGGCCGTCATGCTCAACGCACTCCAACATCATCGACATAGCGATCGCAAAAATGGCGGCCATCGACGTAGATATATACCAAGTTTTGGATCTCTTCCAGAATACAGTGCCGCAGGAAACGATCGGCGACAAATCTTACAAACTGACGTACTATATACCGGAATCGGAAGGCAATTTGGAAGTAAGGGTGAAACATCGGTTGCTGGGCGTCGTGGGTCACGTGCCTAAAATATACGAATGCGACTACACGTACGTGGATTTGAGGATATTGCCGGATTTCGTGAACACTCACGAGGGTGTGTGGTCTTACTCCGGCGGTTATCTGACCATCGAGTGGCCGTACGCGTACGATTTGAAGGAGTCTGAAGGTGGTTGCAGTTCATCCATCGATGATACGATGATTATTGTGAGGAGGGCGTAATAGTTTTTGTGTAATGTTTTTAATATCATGTGGTTTAAAATAAACGTTTGTATATTTGTTTTTTTTTTTTACTCAATTATTTCTCTAGGTTTTGCTCGCGGCTCCACCTGCGTAGAAGGTTTCCCGTCGGAAAAAAATCCAATTCGTACGCTGAGTGCATCTCCAGAGACCAAAATACGCCCATCCCCCTTCTCCCCATCCCATCCCTTTCCTTTCGGCAATGCTTTTATGATTTCTTTGGTAATTATTGTGGACTTTTCTCTGTCACTTTCATCAGGTGACCCACTTGCCTGTTTGCTGGACTGCGCTTAAAAAAAGCCGTTCGATACTTGCGCCTTGCGAGCGTTGTGTCGTATAATTTAAACGAGCAAAATATAAACATATACATACGCTCTCACGACTATAATCCCCGAAGAGGTGGGCAGAGGTATTACTAGTACATCACCTGTCAAATCTCATTTCAAGTCAAATCAAATAATTTATTGAATCAATAAAATTTCAAACATCATTTAGATTCAGACAAATTTTAACTCTCCCGTCAGTTCGGAATGCTGTTTCGTTAAAGAAGAACGAGCAAGAAACTCTAACGTTGCTCTTTTCTAAACTTATGTACAATACATATTAGCACAGCATAATGTATGTACATTGAAGTATTATTTATTTGAATTAGAGCAGCTCAATTTATGCCAATGAGGAACGTTATAAAGTAAAAAAAATAGATTATAATAGTTTTTGTACATGATCCTCAAGAAAAATTTGAATATTAAAATTGAATTTCTAGAAGCGTGGTCATCGCTTTCGATTTGACGCACCTGTTCGTTAAGAGGCTACAGCGAAAATAATCCGTAGTTTGGTGGGCGGGGCTTGCACCCGCTCGCGGGGAGCTCCGAAGGCATCGCACGCGCTCGGGCGACAAGCCGCGCTCGTTTGTCGTCGGGCGTTCGACTCGTATTACAAAGCTGTACACTCTGCGCAAAGTGATATAAGTCTAAAAGCATATTTTTTCGGTCTAGTCGGTATTCCTGTATCTAATATAGAACGGAAAATAAAATTCGTTCGCAATGATATAAGGACCACCTTTGGTCAATTTTTATAAAAAAATTGTGTATGCTGATATTACTTTAGGAATATTAAATTGAACTAAGGCCTTATTTTAAAGCAAATATGTTTAATTTGTTATATCTCAATTTGTAACATTGTATGTGTGTACTTACAATTAATTACGTCAGATTTGTGCGCAATAATACAATTAAAGCAAAGCAAAATGGTGATATTGAAGTTTTTTTAACTTGACACAGTAAAGTGATTTGGTATTAAGTACAGTCCAGTTCAAATATATTTGCGACCAACGAGATTAATTTTGTTAATCATCGGCATTATGTGGGCCCGAAGCTACTGGATATACAGTGGCTAGTCCCGAAGTGTGACATGTCTGATTAGACTACTATGGTGAGTTTTTCGCCATGTGTACGGTTTTCGCTATTCAATCGATACCCAAATGTATCGGTTACCCTCTCACCAGTGACACCAGCAGTTCTGCCTGGGTTGATCTTAGACTAGTACTTACGAATGTTTCCACTTCACCGTATCTTAAATATCCTTTTTTAAAGACAATTGACTCTCATAGCTTTCTCTAGTATATCAACACATCGATTTTTTGGCCATCGGCACGAATGTACCTTTGGTACGATTTAGCATGGGTGTTTGTGACCCACGTACTTTTGTGATTCTCTAAAACGTAAAAATATTACCTTAAGCGACCTTACTGGAGTTTACCTGGCACGTTATGGACACGTACTCCCGTAGGCCATAAATTTGGTTTCCACCACATTTCTGTCCGCCATTTTCAAGTGTTTAGTGCACCCGATCCTAAAAAAGGCAACCGCTAGGATCCGTCCAATTACAGGCCTATAACCATCGCCTCCTTGTTCTTTACGATAATGGAATTATCAACTGTCAGCACCTGCTGTACCTAGAGGAGTACCGATTGATTAGCGACCGCCAGTACGTCTTTCGTCGGAGTCGCTCGCTGGTAATCTTCTAATTTACCTAACATATAGATGGACAGAAGCAACTGAGACCAAGGGGGAGGCGCTTGCAGCCAATTGGGGCTTAGCGAAGACCTTTTATCGGGTATGGCACAAAGCACTTCCTTAAAGCTACCTTCCTTTGGGCTTCCAGAGAAATTATGCAACTGGATCACTAACATTTAAAAAATCGTATAGATAGAAGCGTGTATACCTCACGTTACGGATAGATGTTCAAAAATCAATCACCATCTATTAATTTTTTTTTTAATAGATGGAGAGATAATCGCTTTCAAAGGTATAAAAAGTGTAATATTAATCCAACAAAATGTGTTCATAAGATATTTTTTTTTATCCGATCACGGCAAAGTGACTAAACTATATCTGATGGGAAGCGCAGTCCAGTCCAAAAAACCAGCGACCATCGACATACAATAAGTTTATGGGTGGTAATGCTTCTTCATACTCTAAAGAGGGAAGAAGCAAATCGAGGACCCTACGACAGGACAGGCGGATGACCAATGCAGGCACAGGGATACAATGTTGGACCCTTATACGCACCTCAAACAACTATCAACTCGTGTCGCAAGCCTCTCGGTAGAACTGGGTATACACTGGCTGATCCTGGAACACGATCCACACAAGGTGTGAGTCGCTATGGCAGGTTTTAACACTACGTGTACGGTGGTCGCTATCCGGGCGGATATGGATATCCTACCACCAGTATAATAGTTTCCACTTTTGTATATACATTTATTCTTTACTATGGAATCCTAAGTTTGTCATATGTAAGTAAAACACACACTTCGTTGGTTTTGAAGGATAATGGAATGACAGACAAAATTTTGTCATTTTCATACATTTGAAATGAAAATGAAATAGTCAGGTATCCGGGTCCATTTTTGCACTTGATTACTATCAAGCTAATTTTCCGTGAGTTGCTTCGTTTTGATGAGACGCATAACAATTTCCTGTGCGAAAATTCTCGATTGTGGTAACAGAGGTAGCAAGGATAAATATATGTCGATTTGATGATACTCAAAAAATTAATACTAACTGGTTTTTTTGTTACAATTCAAGATAATTATCTAAATTATTTGAAAAAATATTTTTCCTACAAAATGTATGGTTTGATCAAGGACCGTTCCAGGATTTATAGATTTGAATAAGGGAATAAATAAAAAAAAGTGTGCGTCTCGGGACGCACAACAGAAGTGATAACTTAAACTAATGTGGGTTGAATTTAGACAGGAGAAGCCTGCTTACTGCTGCCGTATGCGTGAGAGAAAGGCAAGCCAGACAGAGTGGGTCCGTAACGCGTTGTTACAAAGCGGTTTACCCTCCCATAATAAGTTATCACTTCATTGGATTGCAGTCCGGTCAAAGTCCTGTCAAAATCCGTTCATAGGTCTGTCAATGTTCGGTCAAAGTCCTGTCAAAGTCCAGTCAAAGCCCAGTCAAAGTCCGGTCAAAGTCCGGTCACAATCCGGTCACATTCCGGTCAAAGTCCTGTTAAAGTTCGGTCAAAGTCCTGTTAAAGTTCGGTCAAAGTCCTGTCAAAGTCCACTCTAAGTCCGGTCACAGACCGGTCACAATACTGTTCAAAGTCCGGTCACAGTTCGCTCATAGTCTTGTCAGAGTCCGGTCAAAGTCCTGTCAAAGTCCTGATGTCAATGTCTTGTCAAAGTCCGGTCAAAGTTGTGTCAAAGTCCGGTCAAAGTCCTTTCAAAATCCGGTCAAAGTCCGGTCATAGTCCGGTCAAAGTCCGGTCAAATCCAGTTAAGTCCGGTCACAGTCCGATCAAAGTCCTGCCACAGTCTGGTCAAAACCAGTTGAAGTCCGGTCACAGTCCTGTCAATGTCCTGTCAGTCTTGTCAAAGTCCAGTTAAAGTCCGGTCGAATTCCGTTCAAAGTCCTGTCATAGTTCTGTCAAAGTCCGGTCAAAGTCCAGTCACAGTCCAGTCAAAGCAGACTGGTCACCGTGTGACACCACCTTAGGCTTCGAAAATTCTCAAAGATCCAGGGAGATCGGCTAACGCTGGCTGGTCAACTGGCCCGCGTGACGTCTCATGGAATGTTCTCCAATATTCTCGAACCTTCCGTTGATCGATGGACCGCTGGTGTTACGGAACGCATCGGTTCACCCTCCCATAAGAAGTTATCACTTCAAAAATGAAAATTAGTTTGCCACCAACAAAACAAGAATTGTAGCAACAAATTAAAAGAACTGCATTCATTTGTAATGTATGGTGTAATGTACACATGCCCCACGGAAAAATTGCCAGAAAATTTCAGATAGACAATAATTGATGACAAATATAATATTCATATATTATTGGTTTGATGGCCCCCTAAGTCCATGTTTTGAATAATTATCTTCTGACATACAAGGTACCCTATTAAAAATATTGTTGGAACGAAGTTCCTTACGGCAGGCTTGGAGGGGATAGGGATTTTGCTGCGTGACCGAACTGAAAAAAATGTGATAGTAAAAGCGTAAGAAAACAGCGTAAGAAAAAAGCGTTAAAAGCGCTGCATAACCAGCCAGCGTTAGTTCCTTTTTGCCTGCACCAAAATTGTGTGCGAATTTCAGCTCAATCAGTTTTTAAAATTAAATTCATTCAGCCAGTTATACTTGAAGTATTTTTATATCTCCTTCGATTTTTAAAAGATTACGCTAGCTCGTTATTGGAACGAAGTTCCTTACGGCAGGCTTGGAGGGGATAGGGATTTCGCTGCGTGACCGAACTGAAAAAAATGTGATAGTAACACCGTAAGAAAAATGCGTGGAAAAAATGCGTGGAATAAAACCGTTAAATGAGACTTTTTGGAACGAAGTTCCTTACGGCAGGCTTGGAGGGGATAGGGATTTCGCTGCGTGACCGAACTGAAAAAAATGTGATAGTAAAACCGTAAGAAAAATGCGTGGAAAAAATGCGTGGAATAAAACCGTTAAATGAGACTTTTTTTTAACTTAATTTGATATCTAGCACACAAAGTTAAAGTCGAAATTCCGTTAATAAAACAGATAGATGTGAAACTTATGACATTTGGAAATGTAGACGCGGTTTGAAATTTGAATTTGAATTTTTGATTATAGAACACGGCCGTCCACCGTTTAGTAGCCAGTCTAAGTCTAAATTAATAAGTTTTTATTTATAATTACATAAGTTGATAAAAAATGCTATACAATAGCTTTACCGCGGCAGTCTCCGAGTGCTACACGTCTTTTTTTTATTTTTATTTTTCTATTCTATTTCTATGTAATTTTATGTTGTCAAACAAAAATAAAGAGACATATTTTGTTATTTTAGTTGATAATTTGTATTTTTTACAATTTGTGTCGATTCTACATTAGCCGAAGGAACTTCGTTCCTACCTGGTGTCCCACGACACACACCAATTTTTTTTTTATTTATAATTACATAAGTTGATAAAAAATGCTATACAATGGCTTTACCGCGGCAGTCTCCGAGTGCTACACGTCTTTTTTTATTTTGTTATTTTAGTTGATAATTTGTATTTTTTACAATTTGTGTCGATTCTACATTAGCCGAAGGAACTTCGTTCCTACCTGGTGTCCCACGACACACACCAATTTTTATTTATTGATTGATTATACAGGGTTATTTTTAAAACACCAGCAACCTCGCAGGGGTAGGTTCCTAAGGTTATAAGCTACTACTTTTGTTCTACGACTTTTGATAATTTGTTAGATTTTATTTTCATACAAAAATAAGTATTCATTTAATTTCTGTCTTGAATATTACAACGCGCATCGCAGATTACGTAAACAAACACGCGAAGCGTGGGGAACCGGGCTAGCGCATTTGACCTTGAATTCCCGAGCAGCTGACCGGCGCCTTTGATGTCGTGCGCGCAAGCCGCGCCGCGCCGCAGTCTACGAAGAAAAACACAACACAACAAAAACTTGTAAAATCATTTTTTTTAAAATATATTGAGTTATATCCAAACTCGTAAAACAAAAGTTGTTCCGTATGGGGTCAGCTATCTGGTCCTGCGAGGTTACTGGTGTTTTAAAATTAACCATGTATTCATTATTATATAGTTTACTTCATTTTTTCATGTTATTACAAAGTCAGATATGACGAATGAGGAAAATGAAATAGATGAAGATGACAGCTATGTTAGAAGCGTAGATAATGAAGATTTATCAGATGAATCTGATGAAAATTATTTTTTTTTAATATGCAAATACACAATTTTTTTAGAATCATCAAATCGACATATTTTATCCTTGATACCTCCGTTAGCTACCACAATCAAGAATTTTCGCACAGGAAATTGTTGGGCGTCTCATTGAAACGAAGCTACTCACGGAAAATTAGCTTGATAGTAATCAAGTGCAAAAATGGACCCGGGATCCCTGACTAAAACTTATATTACTTTAAACCTGGAAATATTTCTATTTTATGTAATATAACTAAATATGAATCCATTAACACTGAGTGAATTAATGGGTTTTAATTGATACAAGTTAGATTTTTTTAACTCATCCAAAATACATAATATCCATCAAATCTTAATATTTTCTAAACAGACTTACTTCCAGCATTTTAATTATTTTAACTCCAACCCTATCAGATAGAAGTTTTAAAAAAACTTATGCCATTTAACACATGCATTTATCATTATACACATATTAACTACTATAACATATGGCTAATGATATAAATTTAGTTTCTTTTTATTATCTCATATTATTGTTGTTACTATAAACAAAAATCATAGTACATTTATGTTAATAGCAAGTAATCCCAATCCATCAAAGTTAAAACATCTTGAGAATAGAATAGAGTAAAAAAAAGTTGTCGAATTTTTAAAATAGCATCATATCATTAAATAGTTTTTTCTCAAAATTCGGTTTTCAGACTTGTATCACTTTTCACAGAGGGTACAGAAATATACGCATATTAGGACGAAAAAATATTTATTATGTACTTACACTGTGACATTACGCTCATCATCTATGGATACTCATTTATGTTAAATGAGTCTATTGATGGAAGTGGCTTGGTTGAAGATATTATGAGATCTAACAAGTGAAAATAATATAATGTATGCGTACATCCTATAACTATTTGCATTATTAAATATAAATTGACTTTGATGGTAAATAAAATCATATTAATGCATGAAATCACGAAAATCCGATCTGCAAAAAAACGGCATAGGTCCGTCCACGATAAGGCGCTCCCGCCGACTGATCTATTGAGGGAATGAAAGTGACGCAATTACTTTTGAAATGCAAAATAAGAGATGGCTATATTGAGTGTACTTTCAGAATAAAACAACGTATGTGCCAAAACGATTTTTCTTGTTTTCTAATAAAACTCATTATTAAATCTAAAACTGCTTTGACCAAACTTTCATACGATAATTCTCCATGTTTTAAAGTAAATTTAATTGTCTTATTCATGAGGGTTACGCTTCGGCAGCCAAAAACGTAAAAAAATAGATACAACTTTGCGATTTTTTTCTATCGAGAAAATTTCATTGAATCGTGTATTCCTTTTGAACAATCCTAGAGCAGAAAGTCAAAAAACGTATACCAAAATATTAAATCTCTATTCCACGTACACAATTATATACACGAGATAGAAATGTCCCATTTTTTTCAATGTAGGGCCTTAACAAGGCTTTCAACTTATATGAAAAATTCGTATGTCAAATGCTATTTTGGGTTTCTGGAAGATTCATACAAAATTCTGTCGTCGAATGATCGTCGTATCAATTAATAATACGCGATTGTTCGCAAATTAAATCAGTGAATATTTTTTTTCACTGATTAACGTTTTCAGTAACTCGAATTGATTTGAGAGTGCTGTCAAAATCGAAGTTGAATGTTGATTTGATCAGCCTTTGAGAAACCTTTGATTAACGCCACATTATAAGAATTACGCCCGAATAATGAAATGCTGACAGCTACTGGCTACTTGTCTTCATACAATTTGACATCTGACGTGGCTTTAAAATCTTAAAACAACCATGCCGTGTTGTCGCAGTGTTTTGTAACTCAAAGTTCTGTGTGGTATTGCTTCTGTTTATGCATCGGTCATCCGCCTGTTCTGTCGCAGGCCCCTCGATTTGCTTCTTCCCTCTCTGACGAGGGAAGAAGCATTTATACAGGCCGCTATGTGATGTGATGATAGTGAGTCGATAAACTCATTGTTTGTCGGTGGTCGCTGGTTTTTAGATTGCACTACGCTTACCATCAGGTGTAGTGCAGTCACTTTGCCAAGCTCGGATAAAAAAAAAGTTTCCTACACCTATACACCATTAAATAAATGTTGAGTAGAATTTTGTAACCAACATTAATTTCACAGACGTGGAAAAGTTGACAAAAATGAAGAATCTACTCGACATATTGTCGAATCCCAACAAACGCATCACTTTGGAAACATTGATCAAGTGCGAAGTTGTACTGGAGAAGTTAGACTTCAAGCGAAGCGAAGGCGTCGTCGTTGGACTACCTGGAACTGGCAAGGTAATTAACAGTTAGAGTTCAAATATTGAGGGGGAGATATGCGAAAAATACTAAAAAATAAATAAGAACCTAGGACCCGATTGCAGCGCCACCTAACGGATCCAATTGTGAATCTAAACTATCCCGGGACCCACTGAAACAAAACACACACAAAAAAAACATCGTAATTGGTCTAACCGTTTAAGACTTTATGCGAGACCCACGAACAGCAATTGATTTTTATATATAAGATGTAGATAGATAGAAGATCCCCCACAATTATTTGTTTTCGGGCCTGATATACATGGAACTGGTAGAAATAGGTTATTTTTATTGCAGGAGCAAATCTTCAACCCGTTGCTTGAGGTGGTGAATAACTGTCTCCAATCGCCTCTCGCCAATCACACGCTCAAACGCACCTTCGGATCGACACTGGACGCTCTCAATGGACCAGAAATTAAGTAAGTTAAACCCATAAGCAAGATGTCAATGATAGTTTTGAATTCATGATATATTAATTTCTGTAGCATAGTCCAGCAAACATGGAAGTGAGTCTCCAATTGGTAAGCGATCTCCACTGCTTATGAAGGATGCGTTGCCGATCTTAAGGGGATAATTGAGAGATTGGGAACGGGTGAGGGATTTGGACTTCACGATATCTGTTATCTGTAATTTTTGTTTGTAATTTTTACCACGACAAATGATTACAGTGGCAGCACCGTATGATGGGGTACACTACAATAATACGACAAACTTTATTCCGATAGTCACAAATACGAATTTCAAAATACCGATTTTCATAATTCCGAATGGTTCAAAATTCCGAATTTAACAACTCCGATGTATCATTTATCCTATTTTTATAATTCCGAAATTTCAATATTCCTAACGTATATAATTACGATTCTCAAAATACCGAGTTTCAATAGATCGAATAACAAAAAAACCGAATTAATGATAATTCGAAACATCAAAAATACGAATTCCGATTATTAAAATACCTATTAATTAAAATTCCGAAATAAAAACGCCTTGTACAACTGAATAGAAAGACAAATCAACACATAATTTCTTGTCAAAGATAGTAGTAGAAAGATAGATGTCAAAGATAGTAGTATGAGGAGGTAGAATTAAAAAAACGAATGTCAAATGCGTTTTAAAAATACTTTCTTTCCAATAAAAATATTTTTTTCGCTGGTCACAATTCTAACCTAACCCAAATGATTCACCAACAATAGAGAGGATCTGGCGCTCGGCGGCCGCTGCCGCGGCACGCTCGCTGCGCTCGCTCGCCTTCGTGCTTAATGGTCACAGTTCTAACCTAACCTAACCCAAATGATTCACCAACAATAGAGAGGATCTGGCGCTCGGCGGCCGCTGCCGCGGCACGCTCGCTGCGCTCGCTCGCCTTCGTGCTTAATGGTCACAGTTCTAACCTTTTTTTTTTTTTTTTTTTTTTGTTGACGCGGGGAAAGCCGTTTATTGCTACCGCCCCACCGGGAGGGAAGGTGGAACGGTTATGTTGGGTTCTACCGGCCTTACGACCCAGCCACCCGACCGCTGGGCCGAGTCCCTAACCATATGTACAACCTATGCCGGTAACTACCAACTAAAACCCCGCGGTGGCCTTCTTCGGCGCATTAGGGACGACCCCGGGTTTCCCGGGGCGAGAAGCACCCCAGCTTCACCGGAACCGCCCCTGCGCGGTGCCGCCTTGCGGCCCGTCTCCATTGGGGGGGGCTCAGAAGCCCCCGCTCACCGAATGACGCCCTCGGCGTCAACGACAGCCACGAGGCCAACCACCCGTGCTGCCGTCCATCCCGGGGGTCGCACGTACAATAGTACGTGTACAAAAGCGTACTGATGGGCGCTGTCCAGCCCCCCGCTGCGCGCCCGCGACCCCCCGATGGCCCCTATTAGTCGCCTCTTACGACAGGCAGGGGATACCGTGGTGGAATTCTCCAAACGCCCCCAATCCACAGGGCGGGAGACGCCGGTCAGTCGTCCACCCGGCGCCTCCTACGTCTCCTTTGGCGGCGAGCGGGATCGTTCTGCTCACGATCCCGCTCCGCGCTCTCCTTCTGCGAGATGACGCACTCGCAGAAGGAGGCCATCGCACGCCATGACCTCCGGCTGCCGACCATGGCGGTGACCACGGTCGGCAGCGAGAGGTCTGCTCCGACGACTGTCATGAGAGCGCTGCGCTCTTCGTCCCAGGCCGAACACTCGCCCAGAGTGTGTTGAGCCGTGTCCTCGCGGCAGTTGCCACAATGGTGGGTCACAGTTCTAACCTAACCTAACCCAAATGATTCACCAACAATAGAGAGGATCTGGCGCTCGGCGGCCGCTGCCGCGGCACGCTCGCTTCGCTCGCTCGCCTTCGCGCTTCAATTGTCACAGTTCTAACCTAACCTAACCCAAATGTATGTAATGATTATACTAACTGAATCAAAATCCTAATTTTAGCAATTTATTCGGAATATTGAAAATCGGAAAGTTGTTTCTCGGACTGAGAACTCATCGAGCATTTGACTTTTCGATCATATAAAAATCGGAAAACAAGCAGATCGTATTTACAACTTTCGGTAAAATAATTTTCGTAAATTTGAATAATAGATATTATAATTTTTAGGTATTATGAAATTCGGACTTTTGAACATCGGAACATCGAAATTCGGAATAAAATATTTCGGAGTATTTGGGTGTTCCCCGTATGATGGCATTTATGATGTATGCACTATCACAAAAGTTTCGTAAATATTAAGCAGGTGAAAGACGAACGTCTAGAGATATGTAAGTACTGTGAGTAATGACGTGTAATAAAACACGACCGCGTACTGTATCAGTACCTATTACCCGGCAAAATGTTGCATGACACATGACGTGCACACGGCCAGAGTACACACAAGGGCGTCTCGGTGAAGCGGGGCGCGCAATGTCGTTATAAGTTTAGGATAATAATAAAAGGTCTATCTATCTATTCTACAACATTCAGTACAAGCACTGTACTGTATTGTAACTCAGCTGAATTTTAGAAATAAATGCCTACAGCCGCGCGGTACGTAAACATGCGATAGGGCTGCCCGCCTCCAGCATTTTAATTACATTTGCCTACTTTGTGATTCCATTTAGTTTTGTGATTATAAAATACTTTTTTATGGATTCAGTTAGAGCATTACACCCATTCTAAATACGACAACAACTAAGTAATAAAAAGTACCTTTTAAGTTGCCAATATTAATAAAATGGTATTATTCATACACACAGTACAATAAACAACTATTATTAATAATAAAATACCACGTCATTACTTATACAAACTAACAAAACAAAACACACATGCCCCGAGGTTTTAACACAAGCGTACCTACCGTACCGCATCAACCGCCTATACAACACGCAGAAGTTTACTAGGCACCTCGGTGTAATGATGTCATAGGAATGTACTAACTGCATAAAAAATGTAAGTAAAATATGTTTTGTCTCATTCTCACTCTCACAGATGACAAATGTGTGATTGATTCAGCGTTTATCAATAAGGGGGTTAAATGTAAGTATATTTTTCGGTAACAGTTCTATATCCATAAAAATAACAATAACAACGAAAAAAACACGAAGGAGGCGCGTGCGTAACGGTAGTATTTAATTTACTAACCGTAATGACGCGTCGAGGGCGAGAGCGGTAGGCGGTGGGGTGTGGTGGGAGGGGACGCGCATTCCACTGAGGTGCCAGTTGATTACTGCGTGTTATAACTACCTATTTCACTCGTGCCCATCACTTTCATTTAATCTATTTACTTTATTTATTAATTCAGACTTTTATTTTCGGGAGTTAAAAAGAAATACTTATCCATTAAAAAAACACACATTATGTACCTACCTACTAGTAAGTAAAATTATTTTATAGTTTTACCTTTCACAGTTTCCAGGTAATGTAAAAAAGTTATCCCTGGATGCGTTATTGACGAATTCATACAATCAAAAACAGCACAATACATCCTACTCGTCATTATAAATATGTACTTGATCTTATTTTTAGTGAAAAAATTGCGTGGTTATTGTTAAAAAAACACAGCGTCCGTTCGTCACTGCGGCACAGTCGGGACTGTCTGCACACTGAACGCACACGAATATCGAGTCACGTAGGTATAGCTCGCGATTCATCCGTTTCTATGAAGATGGAATACTGTAGATAATTATACTGTGGTACAAGTAATAGTGGGCTGTTCACATAGCGTGTCATCTCAGGTCATTCCTAGAGTAATACTATAATGACTATTACGCGGTACGAAATGTCATGCCATATCGCATTACTTCATAGAGTACTGTTTTGTGCATTTCTACGTACGTCGTTATGGGAACTGCAATAGTGACGCACTGCTGGAGCTATAATATATCGGAACTACAGTTTGCAACATAATAAAACAATACAAACTATCCGATATATCCGTTTTAATTATCCACCAAACATTACACTTTGTAAATACACTTCCACAATAGATTTTAGTAAAAAAATATTATTATTAACAGAAATTTACCACCACCGCATAAAATTGCCAAAGTTGAAGAGCCGGCGACGGAAATTCCCGATGTGTTGCAAGGTGAAATAGCAAGGCTGGACTCCAGGTTTAAGGTAATCATATAATAATAACAATATCACACCAACATTATCACTATTTTTTATCTTTTTGATGCATAGTGTATAAAATCATTTTAATGCACTAGCATTAAAATGATTCAGATACGGTACTAAGAGATGGAACAGCCACTAGGCTGTGTATTTGTGGCACGATTTTTGCTCGGCGTAGCTCATATAAAACACCAACAACCTCACAGGACTAAATAGCTAACCCCATAAGGAACAACTTTTTTTCTACGAGTTCGGACATAACTCAATACATGAAAAAAAATTATTGAATGACAGACGACTGGCGGCTAGATAAATGGGTCAAATTCACAGGCGCTAGTGCTGCACCCCCTTCCTCTCGCACACGTAATCTTTGCGATGCGCGTAGAGTTATAAACATTCAAGCCGGAAATTAAATGACATCATAATAACACTAGTTGACCGATCGACCAATAAAAACAGTGTTTGCCTTAGGTAAATTATATTGGATTTGTTTCTGTAACAGTATGTATTGCTGTATGCATCTTTTATAAATTATCACGATTGTTACTTATGATGCAGCTATATATTTGTAAATTTAGTATTGTAAATTAACAAAAATCGTAGAACAAAAGTTGTTGCTTATGAGGCTAGCTATCTAGTCCTGCGAGGTTGTTGGTGTTTTAAAAGTAACCTTGTACATTGATGACCGGGATATAATTTTACCTACAATATGTAACAAAAACCCTGTTGAGAGTTTTAACTGTGATATCAGAATCTATATTTAAAGCTAATAGACGGGTGATTATCCGGTTGAAAATGGTAAAAATAGAAACAAATTTATAGTAGAATCAAACCCATTGTAAAAGGAAGAGAATACAACAAAATTGATAGGAAAAATAAATTAACGGCGATCTGAGGTCGGGAAGTGGGAAGGGGGGGGCTTTTAAGGGTAAAAAACGGTTTATCTCGATTTCCGGAAAAACTACAAGTCCTATGGAAAAAAGTTAAATCGCAAAGTTGTAGGTAATAAAAAGATCTACAACTTTTGTATACACACTTTCTTCACATAACCTCAAAATATATGTGAAAAATTCAAATAACCAAGTTTTTTGTTTTTATTTTTATCTATTATAATAAATCATTTTTTTTCACGAAATTTGGTGAAAACTTACCTTTTTGTATCCCAAATACACTGTAATTTTTTTGATTTAAAATATTTATTTTTGCACCTTATTTTGACTTAATATCGAAAAAGCAGCCTAATTTTCAAACGAAAATTCTCACGTCAAAATATGAGCTTTTTTAAAAAAGTCTGTTGGTTTCTTGTTCATTGAATTCTCTACTTTCTGATGGTGTAAAAAAATATATACATTACTATGGTAAATGTGCTCAGAAAATGTAAAGTTATAAGTTAATATTTAATAAGACATATCTACAATATTTTGAGTAAGTTGTAGTATCTTCTTTAAATTATATGCGTAGATGCCTCTTTATTGTTATTTTAATATAACTTATATACCTGAGTGATCTACGGAAAATTTTAGCCCATCATAAAGAAGTGGGGAAGGGGCTAGGTGGGTCTGGGCCTTACTACCTGTTATTTAGTAGTTCGTTTCTTTGCATTTTCTGAGCACATTTACCATAGTAATGTATATATTTTTTTACACCATCAGAAAGTAGAGAATTCAATGAACAAGAAACCAACAAACTTTTTTAAAAAAGCTCATATTTTGACGTGAGAATATTCGTTTGAAAATTAGGCTGCTTTTTCGATATTAAGTCAAAATAAGGTGCAAAAATAAATATTTTAAATCAAAAAAATTACAGTGTATTTGGGATACAAAAAGGTAAGTTTTCACCAAATTTCGTGAAAAAAAATGATTTATTATAATAGATAAAAATAAAAACAAAAAACTTGGTTATTTGAATTTTTCACATATATTTTGAGGTTATGTGAAGAAAGTGTGTATACAAAAGTTGTAGATCTTTTTATTACCTACAACTTTGCGATTTAACTTTTTTCCATAGGACTTGTAGTTTTTCCGGAAATCGAGATAAACCGTTTTTTACCCTTAAAAGCCCCCCCCTTCCCACTTCCCGACCTCAGATCGCCGTTAATTTATTTTTCCTATCAATTTTGTTGTATTCTCTTCCTTTTACAATGGGTTTGATTCTACTATAATTTAATTATGTTTCAAATTGGAAAATCACCGGTCTATAAGAAAATAACTCGGATAGGAATATTATGTCGTAAAAATAATCGTATTTAGTTTTTGAACTTCAATTAATTTATTTTTTCTAAAGCGTGGATTGATTATCTCTGCGCCAGCGATGACGCGGAGACAGAGCGAGATAGCGATTTGTGGCGTCCGCATAGTATGTAGGCATCTACATCAAACGCGCCCCGCCGAGTGAACAAGTTACATCACTCAGCTGTTCATCACTTTAGTAATTGATATTTCCCATTACCTGATGATAAGTGATCTCCACCGTCCATGAACACCCACGATACCAGACAAATCTTGAATGTGTTGGCGACCTTAAAGAAAGGGGAAGTGGAGGGCGAATCTGGGCCACTGAATATATCAAGTTGCTAAATCACGTCAATATTCTGTGAAATCGTGGTAACAATCCGGTCGAGATTCACTGGGAAGACTCGAAACTCACGATGTATTTAAAGCGTGGCTCTACCGCTTATCCTATTGAGGTATGATAAGGCTGCGGACTCGAAGTCAGCAGCAAGCAGCGGCGGCGACGCGGGAACGGCGGACACCCGGTCTCAAATCCAGCGGGCAGATCGCGCGGCGCGACGAGCGGCGTAGTGTTGTACTATAAGAAATTAGTTTCTGTTCCTGAACGAAATTGATGTGAATATGATGTTCCATATAAAAAATCATTGAAATAATTTGCTCCACCACGTCGGCGGGCATTTTTGAAAATACACAGCACTACGTCAATGCAGAAGCGCAGGCGCCGCTCGTACGTCGCTCCTCGCGCCCGCGCCGCGCCGCTGCTTTCGAGACCGGGTCCATTTAAATATATACATTTGTACGCGCCGCACCCGCGCCGCCGCGCTTGCCGCTGACTTCGAGTCCGCGGCCTAACAGTTACTGCGCACTGTGCAGGTGTCATTAGAGACAATGCAGTTGTCAGGGGGTTCAGGCGCGATCTCTCTGACCGCGGCGCTGGACGACGCGCGTCTCCCGTGCGTGCCCGCCGTGCATGTACTAGTGCCGCGAGCGTACCCGACCGCGCCGCCCACCAGGCTGCGCGTCAGGGCTCACCACTCCTCCGCCTTCCTGCAGCGAGTCGAGCGGGCCATGGACGCCAGGTGTGCCAGGTACGTACACGTGCACGTGCATGTACTAGTGCCGCGAGCGTACCCGACCGCGCCGCCCACCAGGCTGCGCGTCAGGGCTCACCACTCCTCCGCCTTCCTGCAGCGAGTCGAGCGGGCCATGGACGCCAGGTGTGCCAGGTACGTACACGTGCACGTGCATGTACTAGTGCCGCGAGCGTACCCGACCGCGCCGCCCACCAGGCTGCGCGTCAGGGCTCACCACTCCTCCGCCTTCCTGCAGCGAGTCGAGCGGGCCATGGACGCCAGGTGTGCCAGGTACGTACACGTGCACGTGCATGTACTAGTACCGACAAGATTGACTTCAAAATTTATATTTAGGACGCCCCGCTATCAAAAAATTATATAAGTGATAGATCCGATGTTAAGACTGAAAAAAGTGGCCGCCGTTTTGTTTTTCTTTGTTTTAAGGCTGATTTGCTTAAAATTCGATATCTGAGACGCCCTATAGTCAAATATGATAGTTCCAATGCTAGAATAGTAAAAGTGACCGCCATTTGCTTTATCTGTGTTTTAAGGCTGATTTACTTTAAAAATCGATATCTTAGATGCCGTGTAGTCAAAAACAGTAGATACGATATTACAATTTAAAAAGTGGCCACTTTTTTTTCGTTTTAAGGCCGCTCGATTTCAATATCGATATCTGGGACGCTCTGTAGTTATATCCTAAATACAAAATATTAGAATTGAAAAAGTGGTCACTAATTTAGTTTTCTTTGATATTCATAAAGCTCATATCCCTGTAGTAAATACGTAATTTAGATCAGATGTCAGAATTGTAGGTACCATTTGCGTTTTGATGGCGAAATCATACATAAACGTGTTTAGTTCATCGGATTTTCCATAAATATTTCTATTGGGACCTTATCATCAGAAGCCCAACTATCCTGCTATACATCCATGCATGGTGCATAAAATAACCAAAGCGGGCGGAGCCGCAAGCAAAGCTAGTCTATTAATAAAGTTATTTATGCACATTGTTCAATATGTAACTCTTTCGCATAAACCGTACCCTCTTAACTTACCAATACAATGTATGATATTCATTTTACCAATTCCATTCACAGACTACCAAAAAGCTGTTCAGTAGGCCAGCTCTTGGACGCGTGGGAAATGAGCGTGCGACAAGCTTGCGCACCAAACCCGGTCCCTTACAGGCCGTGTCGGGCTCTGGGACTATAAGGATACAAGTCCTACGATACTTCAATCTGTCTGCAGTTGATATTATGCAGACAACTATGGTCAGCAAAAAAGGAACAAAAATACGCATCAATTTGATATCCTCCTTTTCGGACAATTCAATGCGTAATTTGAATTTTATAAACACAAGACGATGCGACTCTTTGAGCTTTGTTTCTTGCTATACTCAATTCGGCTCGTAGGGTAGCGTTCCATTGGAGACTTCAATGCTACGAGTGCCTAAGTTCATTCTCGACTAATCGGTGGAAATACAAATCCTTATAAACATTTTTAATCTAAAGCGGTAAGCGTTGAATGACTAATAAGCGATGAATCCTTTAAAACAAAATTACAAAATTCAAATGCACATCACATTGTATTATATTCTCTTGAATACCTGTATATCAAACTAAGGATTTGTGACAATTATCTCAAGGATTTGAGCCTCCAATTGAGTCTTTCCACTTGAAGGGTTGTTTTTGAATACGGCCCCAGGACGTATTAATGAAATGTTCAAAAACCTACAAACATTTTAAAATCAGCGTTTTGTTTCTTTCACTCTACAATTATTGGACGTAAGAATGAAAGAAACAAAACAATGACAAATTAGTTTTATACCGATTAATGGCATACATTCAGTACCGGCACGATTCGTGATCTCAAACTTCATCTGCTGCGTTGTTGATTTATAGTTTCGGTTGACAGAATGGAGAAGCTTTCGTTATTCGATGCATTTCGTCTAGTGTACTCTCAACCGCCCACACTAATGTGTCCGTAGTTCGAGTTTTTGCGAAATATTCGATAACAGTTACGTCATCCGTACTTACAAATACATGTATGGAGACCTGTACAACGCCCATAGCAGATCGTAAAGCACACGTAGATTGCGTTAAATTCATGCATATTACTCGTATACAAATAATGTGAAAGTTATTATTGAAAACTCGCACGACGGCTACTTTTCATCTCTGATCACGACTCGTGCCGGTAAGAACAATGGGGTGAATTCTTTATGATGTGTTTATAAGTAATGTAATTTATAGTTTATTTATATTTTAACTTAATTCTGGTTTTAGACCGGCTTGCATGATTTGAACATGTTTACTAATGTAAAATTTTTCATACGATTTGACGTTTCTTACACACGTTTATGGCTAAATACGTTTAAGGATCATCGTGCAAGTAGAATTTAATGTTTTAAAAATTAATATATTTTAATTGATATCGCAATATGCATGTAGTGTTTTATCTATTTATATTCATGTATCAATTCTGATTTTGAATGCATGTGTATAGATTTACCATTTTTTTAAGAATTAAGTTTTAATTTTGTATTCGTCTTTAATTCTGCATAATTTTTAAAGCAAGATCTTATGCAATGAAGAATGAAGAATTTTTTAAAGAAATACCTTGTATAAATACCCATTTAGATGGAGTGAGATTATCCTGTGTTACGTACTATTATATATTATAACAGAAAATTGTTGCGTCTGTTTATGGACAGGCGCTAATCATCAGGCGAGCTACCTGCTCGTATCGGCATTGAAGTAAATAAAAAAAAAATCGCCTGTGTCGTACAAGAAACTATATTCGACAGAATATACAAAAATACAGGTCGTAGGCAACTTACAATCACCTAGTTATATAATTTTTAATATTATCTATTTGCATCATTAAGGGCCTATACCACCTCATATGAAATTTGAATAGTGTCTGCCCGCCTCCACGTGTGTTCTGCTTGCACATATAGCAGACAGGCAGGGCGGCGGGATTCGATGATTAAGGATTTATTTCTTACGAGAAATCTTATGAGTATTTTAAAAATTCAAAGCGATACTCAACTGTAGCATGTTTAGTTTCTACAACGTGTTATAGAAAGGTGTGGTCAAATTTAAGCAAGGAGTAATCTTTATATAAGTTTTTAATGCCCCGTAGTACGTAGTACGTGTATTGCTACGACATAAATAAAACATTTTCCTGTTTATATCGAATAAGTATCATTTCGATATTCAACTTGCAACTTTTTTTTTTTTTTTTTTTTGTTCCTTAATTAATCTTCAATCAGTCGCAAGACTATAATCAGATGCGTTGAATGAATTGTGACTTTTTGGCAAGTTAAGGCCACTGCCCCAACACACCTTATTTATATAGCACATTGGCTCTTTTCAATCGCTTTATTGGAAGCGGTTGTAGAAGCACTTTTGTTAGTGGATTCGGGTGGTTAACTAATCTGTCTGTATATTTTCCTATGTAGCGTTTAGCTTCGTCAGCGATGGTTGGTATATTCAGGTACTCATGTATCTCTGAGTTTCGCGTAAACCAAAGTGCAGCACATATAGTCCTTAAGATGATGTTTTGCGTTCTTTGGAGGCAAAGAATATTGGACTTTCTAGTTGAGGACCACAGTTGGATCCCATATGTCCAAATGGGTTTTATGATTGAGCTGTACACTCTAAGTTTATTGCTCAGAGACAGAGTAGATTGTCTTCCGAGCAGCCACAGTAGGTTTCTGAATCGATAGTTAACCTCGTCCCGTTTGTGCTTGATGTGGTCTTTCCATGTCATGCGTTGATCCAAGTAGAATCCTAAGTATTTAACACAAATGGATTGGGGCAGGGGGTCTTGGCCAAGAGTGACTGCAGGACACCGTCCATGTCTAAGTGTGAAGGTAATGTGGCAGGACTTGGAAGCACTTGCTCTAACACGCCATTTCTTCAACCACTCGTTGGTTAGGTGACTTGCAACTTTTGACAACATAAAATGATAAACAGCTGAGCTTTTGTCTCGCTCGAGCATTGTTATTCTCGCTCGCGCACTTCACTTAATTTATAGGGATGTTGATTGACCTTATCGATAGTAATAAACGAGTTATTAAAATTAGCACGATTTTTTAGTATGTTTTGATTTTGATAAGATCCGGTACTTAAACACTCACTATTAGGTGTATCACACCTTTCTGTAACAAGTTGTGTAAGAGATCGTATAGTTTTTTTTATATATACATACGGTACTACCATAAAAATTATGCACTTTGGTAATCTTCGGTTTTTACAATTCACAGTACTAATTTTCAAACAACGGTCAGTCATTCAAGAGAAAAACAATAAGAGCCTCCATGGCGGGGCGGGCGAATTCGATTCCCGCACCGAGACAAATGGTTGTGTGACCGAAAAATTTTTGTTCCAGGTCTGGGACCAAAAGTCTAGGTTCCTAATAGTCACTATAGGTTCATCTAATGTGGTGAACCTTAGGACTATGCGTGTAGCTGTTAGATGTATTTTTGAAGTGATAACTTCTTATGGGAGGGTGAATCGAAACGTTCCGTAACGCGAGCGGTCCATCGACCAGCCAGCGTTAGCCGACCTCCCTGGAACATCGATAATTTCGAAGTCCCAGGTGGCGTCACACAGTGACCAGTCAGCTTGAACCGGACTTTGACCGGACTTCAACCGGACTTTGACCGGACATTAACCGGACTTTTACCGGGCTATGACCGGAGTTTGACCGGACTTTGACAGGTCTTTGGCCGGACTTCGACCGGTATTTGACCGGACTTCGACCGGACTTTGACCGGACTTTAACCGGACTTCGACCGGACTTTGACAGGACTTTGATAGGGCTTTGACCGGATTATGACAAACTTCGACAGGACTTTAACCGAACTTTAACCGGACTTTGACAGGACTTTAACCGGGCTTTGACCGGATTTTGGCAGGACTTTGACCGGTATTTGACCGGATTTTGACAGGACTGACCGGTATTTGACCGGACTTCGACCGGATTTTGACCGGACTTTAACCGGACTTTAACCGGATTTTGGCAGGATTTTGACCGGTATTTGACCGGACTTTGACCGGATCTTGACAGGACTTTGACGGGTATTTGACGGCCTTTGATAGGACTTTGACCGGATTTTGACAAGACTGAAATTACTTTGACTGGACTTTAACCGGACTTTGGCAGGACTTCGACCGGACTTTGATAGGACTTTGACCGGTATTTGACCGGATTTTGACAAGACTGGCATTACTTTGACTGGACTTTAACCGGATTTTGGCAGGACTTTGACCGGATTTTGACAGGGCTTTGACTGGACTTTGACCGGATTTTGACAGGACTTTGACTGGTATTTGACCGGACTTCGACCGGACATTGACCGGATTTTGACAGGACTTTGACCGGTATTTGACCGGACTTTGAGCGGACTTTAACCGGACTTCGACCGGACTTTCATAGGGCTTTGACAAACTTTGACAGGACCTTGACCGGACTTTGACAGGACTTTGACTGCACTTTGACCGGACTTTTACAGGACTTTGACCGGACTTCGACCGGAGTAGGACTGGATTTTGACCGGACTTTGACAGGACTTCGACCGGACTTTGACCGGAATTTGGCCAGACTTTGACCGGACTTTGACAGAAGTTTGACAGGGCTCTGACATGACTTGACCGGACTTCGTAACGTAACGCGTTACGGCGCCACTCTGGCTTCCCTTTCTCTCACGCATACGGCAGTAGTAGGCAGGCTCCTCCGCTCTCACTTTAACCCACATTAGTTTAAGTTATCACTTCTGTCGAGCGTCCCGAGACGCGCCCTTTTTTTTTTTTATCTGATGCTCGCTGCTTCATATTCAGTAATCGTCGCGCCTTCGTGTTTCCCAAAATAAACGAAGATGGCCAAAGCTCATTACTTCAATTGAAGTACTGTACATTAGTTTGCAGGTGTGATAATTGATCTGTGATAATTTTGATGATACAAATTAACAGTTAATTGACAATTAATTTATGTTGATTAGTCATCGTTTTGCTGGAAAATATCGTTTGCTTTGATTATTATTTTTTTCAAAATAATTACTTACCAATTATAATATGAAATTTAAATATAACAGTGACGCATTGAAATATAATTATTCAAAAGAAAGATACATATTAGGGACTTTAAAAATACCTCTTATACGTTAATAGGTGGTTAAATCTTTGTCGAACATTATGAAATAGGCCCTAAGCGTTTTAATGTTATTTTTTATGGTATGCTCAATCGATTTTTCTACGTCAACAATATGAGCAGAGGCCCCTTCCGATGTGTTTTATTAAGATGTAATGTATGTATGGAAGTAATAAATTGTTTTAAAATAAAAAAGATTTTTTAAATTTGGTATTTTGTTTTATTAATTGGTACAATGATACAATATTTTCTATATAAATATTTAATATACAAACGTAAGTTTTGAAATATATTAGAGCCGCCATTTCTATCAAAGGTCTAACAATAGAGCAATGTGCAATATGTACTAACAGTAAATGTATGTAATTTATTATTTTATATTACCTATAAATTTTGCGACTGTTGATTGTCTGTGTTTCGTCTCTGTCTTTCATAAATCATTTGAACTAAGATGATAAGAGACAAAACACACAAAAGTTAAAATGCTGAATAATAAGCGATTAAGAATAAGGCGTTTCGAGCATATTATTTTTAACAGTATAGTTGGCAACCCTTTACAAACTCACATTTGAACTTGGAACATCGATTATGATTTTGTTATGCAACATGGTCTTGATTAGTTTTTAAACTTAAGGTAAAGGACACCTAAACCATAAGGAAAATTAAAAAAATCGGTTGTCTGTAAAGTCGGTTTACTGACGATAGTTGAACGTGATAACGTCTTAAGGAAATACTGATGGAATGGTAGCATTTTTCAAAAGAAAATTTTAATTTCATTTGTTTAATATTTGATAGTATTTATTGGCCTAATTATAACCTCAAAATCCGAAAGTATTTTATTTTTCGGAATTCTCAAGTGTCCGTAGTTTTAATATAGTTTCAATCAAATATATACATATACAATATATACATATCTAAAACCCAAAAAGTAAATTCACCTACCTTTTGGTTCTTAGGCCAACTATGTATGGACGACGAACAATGTCCTTTTCGTAAATCTAGTTTTAAAAAGCCCGCCTCAATGTGTTTGATATAGGAGAAAATGTTCCCTTTGACGGATGGCTGGTTTAACCTGTCATTTCAGACACGTTGTTGTGATATGTGGAAGATTTAATATTTATGTTTTAATTTTTTTAAATCTCGAACGCTGCCGAACGCAAAGGCCGATTGTGCTTCTTTGTCGCTTGTTCCGCGCTCTCGCTTGCACTTCAAGCCTTAAATGGAACGTGACATCTAGCGAGGTAACGACGCATGAGTCATGTTTTTTCGTGCGTGCAGCCGGCTCTATCGAATTATAAGACGTTATCACGTCAAAAAATTACATAAAAATAAATTCCTCGGTCCACATTACATTAATTTACATCTATGTCAATCTGATTGGAGTGTGGAGGTGCAGCATCACAACGAGAACTGGTAGAGCGGCGGCGGTGGGGGTGGCAGTGGTGGGGATGGTCGCGCGCACACCGACTGACGCAGCGTGCTGCCGCAACACGACCAGTGGCGCGTGCCCGGCCAACCGGCGTGCCCGTGACCACAGCCTGCACAAAACAACACATAATAATATTATATCAACCCTTTACAACACATATAAGGGGGCAGGTCCCTCGTATGCGAGGCCGTCTAGGTTGGTACAATCGCGCCGTCTATTGATACCGCCAAGCAACAGTGTGTAAGCACTGTTGTGTTTCGGTTTGAAGGAAATTGAAGCCAGTGAAATTACTGGACATTATGAGACTTAACATCATATGTCTCGGGGTTGCGAGCGCAGTTCAGTGCCATGCAGTACTTTGTAATTCATAGTTTTGTGTGGTGGTGCTTCTGTTTATGGGCGCTTACCATCAGGTGAACGCCTTACTCGTCTCGTCATTCAATCAAATAAAAATAAAAAATAAATGTAACTGAGACTCAGAGCCCCTCTAGGCCTCTAATAATTACCAGCTCCCCCTCTTCTCTTCCACCTGCCCTTAACTCTCCCGTTCTCTCGCTTTTGCGGTCTCGAAGTCAGCGGGCAGATCGCGCGGCGCTAGAGCGGCGTAGTGTTGTACTATGAGAAATTAGTGTCTGTTCGCGAACGAAATTGATGTGAATATGATGTTCCATATAAAAAATCATTGAAATAATTTGCTCCACTACGTCGGCGGGCATTTTTGAAAATACACAGCAATACGTCAATGCAGACGCGCAGTTGCCGCTCATTTGGCGCGCGCCGCTCGTACGTCGCTCCTCGCGTCCGCGCCGCGCCGCTGCTTTCGAGACCGGGTCCATTTAAATCTATGCATTCGAACGCGCCGCTCCCGCGCCGCCGCCGCTTGCCGCTTCGAGTCCGCGGCTTCACGCGCGTTTGTCACAGTCAGGCTTCTCGGTGTGGCGAAATGTACCATTAGAGATGCACTTTAATGGACTATTGACTTACCTTTGTACCCGCCCGGCATGGTGGCGCCACATCCGCAGACAGCGTCGCGTCTCCCGCCAGACGAACAGAATGAACAGCAGTGGTACTGACCGCTGTGGGACTTGCACACGCGGGCTGCACACGGGAACGGACTACCCTGCACATGTAAGTCCTCAGTTGGGACATTTCGACGCATTAACTGTCCCTGTCTCACGTAGGTAATACGCTCAGTGTGGAAGTGAGTTGTGACACAGCCAAAGTCAGTTTTAGCGAAGTGTGTTTTTTGATGTGGTGTTTTAAAATGTTGCGATTACCGCAGACAGAATTTTTTTATAATAAAAATTAAACTGATTCATAAAAACTTGTAAATTAAAAAACTTTGAATCGGTTTAATAGCAACTGCAATTTAATAGTGAATGATTTGACACCGCAGTAGCAATTGTACCGCGTCTTACGCAATACAACTACGCCACCGTGGCATTTACCTTAATAGGGTTTCATCATCATCATCATCAGCCACAAGACGTCCACTGCTGAACATAGCCCTCCCCCAAAGATTTCCAAACCGACCTGTTGGAAGCGGCCTGCATCCAGCGACTTTTAATAGGGATCAATTAGTAGACATTTACCTTAATAGGGTTATTGTTAAGAGTAACAGCTAGCAGGTAAGCTCCCGGCGAGTGTGGCGTGAAGGCGATGACGTAGGTCCCGTCGCCGCGATCCGACACCGACGCGGACACGGGACGAGCGCTCGAGTCCTGACGACGGAAGTATCCCGACATCTGCACCATGGATGCAACACATTATACATTAATGCACCATTCGATGTCTTCGAGTGGTAGAGCCACGCTGTAGACAGTTTTGTCTACAACATCAATGGGCCGGCTCAACCGGGTCGTTATCACTGTCTCACAGAAAACCAACGTAAAGTAGCTGCTTGCTGCTGCGTTTCGTTAGGTAAGTGAGCCATCCGTAGGCCCAAATCCCACTCCCCTTCCCAAACCTTAATTATCCCTTTCCTTTATATCGGCAACGCGCCCATGATTCTTCTGGTATTGTGGGCGTACATGGGTGACCATGCAGTACTTGACCAAAAGTTCTAAACAGTGTTGCTTCTGTTAATAGACAGGCGTGACACTTGGCGAGCGAAATACTCGTCTCGTCGTTCCCACGCCACATTCTCCCCACTCTTTGCTATCATTTGAGATTTTTTTTAATGAATACACACAATAGTCACACACATAACCCTGACCCCACAGTAAGATACAAGTTTGTGTCGTGGGTATCAGGAACTACGAGAGACTTTCAGTCTCACAACACCCAGGCCCGAAACAAATATCTGTGGATCACATAAACTCTCGGGTCTGGTCGGGTCTCTCTCGTCTCGGTGCGGGGATCGAACCCGCGGCCTCTCGCACTCTCTCTTCACAGCTAACCACTCGCCTACTGCGCCATGGAGGCTATCTGTTGTCCCCGTATGCGTCATTATCAGAATTTTTTGGAACTATTCCTTGACCATATTTACCTGTTCACCGCCGCACCAGATTCTCTCACCGCTGCTGTCACGTAACTCCAATATGGTCTCGTGTTGACAATCAACCTTCAAGTCTTGGAAACCTGCAATATCGTTTTGTTCTTAATCGGTGTGATGTATGCACAGCAAAGTACATTCGAGCACAGTAAAGTGACTGCATTACACTTGATGGCAAGCGCAGTGCAGTACAAATTTTTTCAGTACATCAGGATTATGCCGGCCTATATAAATGCTTCTTCACGCTCCGAAGAGGGAATCGAAGGGCCTGAGACAGGGAGAACCATATATTTTTTTATGGAATAAGCCGGCAAACGAGCAAATGGGTCACCTGATAGTAAGTGATCTCCACCGTTCGTGTATACCCACTACACCGGTAGACTCATGGGCGCGTTGCCGACCTTAAAGGAAAGGCATAATTTGGGATTGGGAAGAGGAGATGGATTTGGGCATACGGATATCACCGTACGAAACGCAGCATTAAGCCGTTACTTTACGTCGGTTTTCAGTGAGACAGTGGTAACGACCCGGTCAAGCCAGCCCATCTGTAGACAAAACTGTCTACAGCGTGGCTCTACCACTCGGATATCTCACTCATCGTACGAAACGCAGCAGCTGCGATTGCGATATAAAAAAAAATATATGCACAGTCTGTTCTGATGAAGAAAATTGTACAAAGAGCATAAGAACGGCCACTGACCGTCAGTGTGCAGCGCGCAGGTGGCAGGGTCTGGCGCGGCGGTGAGCAGGCGCCCCACCAGCGTGGGGTCGTGAGGGGCCGGCGCGGCGGGGGCGAAGCGCAGCGTGCAGCGAGGCGCCTCCGACACGCCGCGCAGCTCGCACACCTGCTCCAGTCGCCGCAGCACTGGCGCTGATAGCGATAAAAGCTCCTCAGCCTTCGCTTCTGACACCAGCTGTGTGACACATCGGAGAGTTCTACGGTCAGCATGTAATACTTTTAATAAATACATTGGTCACTGATATCGATCCGGCTCGAAGGACCCAAAAGAAATATCATAACGTACATTATATGATACTTGACAGTGTCATTGTCATAAAATGTACGAAATGAACACATCGGAGAGTTCAGCTTTACAAGGTTTACAGTTTACAAGGTAGGTCCTTCGTATGCGAGAGACCGTCTGGATTGATACCACCGTTTTGTTTATTTAAAACTAGCTTTTGCTCGCGTCTCCGCCCGCGTGAACATTTTCCGGGATAAAAGTAGCCTGTAACCGTCCCCAGGGTCCCATCTGTCTCTGTAGATAATTCATCAAAATCGATTCAGTGATTTAGACGTGAAAGCGTAACAAACAAACTCTACACACAACATTTACTTTCACCCCCTTTTTCATCCCGCAAATAAGATTTCCAAAATTCCTGAAACACGTATTTATTTGTTTTACGTCAATAACCTAATTACAAAATTTTGTTTAAATGTAACTTTCATACATATTATCATCCCCTATTTTGACCCCTTTGGGGGGAAATTTTCTAAAATCCTTTCTTAGTGGGTGCCTACATAACAAAATGAATATACAGTCCGAATTTCATGCTTGTAGCCTTGATAGTTTGCGCTCGACGATGATGAATCAGTCAGTCAGTCAGGACATGTTATTTTATAAGTATAGATTTCTGTGTGGTGTTGCTTCTGCTTATGAGCAGGCGTGGCGCTTACCATCAGGCGAGCGCTTGGCTCGTTTCGTCATTCAATGAAATAAAAAAGCTACGGTCAGCGTGCAATACTTTTAATAAATACATTGGTCACTGATATCAATCCGGCTCGAAGGATCCAAAAGAAATATCATAATGTATATTATATGATACTTGACAGTGTCATTATCATAAAATATACGTAATAATAATTGTAGTACTAGAGGAAAACCTAGTAATTCCTCGCGTGAAGGTAAATCGTTTCAGTTGTTCATAAAAGTAACTAGAGGTTACAAGAGAGTGTAATAAGAAGGTATAGCTTCCGGTAAAGTCACTAGCTGCAGAAAAAAATGATTTTCTACGACAGTATTACAACCACATGGATTAGTTGGTACATTTTTACCTCATTTAGGTTAACAAAACGTTTGAATCAAAAACATAACCGACCTCAAAAAAAATTAAGCAAAACCAGACTATTTTGGGTCGGTAGTACTGCAGTTAAATGATCGATACCACACACTCAAAATTAATAAGTTTCACTTTTTCCTTTTTTCAGTCTGTTTTATATTTTGATAGATGTTTTTTTATTTTAGAATTTTTTGTGAAATAATTACAAAAAAATCGATGCATGAAGGGGCTCTAGTCTTCCATCCTTCATTTCATCAACTTAAGGGTGGAATTACTTCTTCAAATTTTAATATAATTGTCACCGAAGTAAAACCTATCGAATATAAAAATAATCGTTGAAATTGTCCCATTACATTTCCATCACATTTGGCATAATTATGTGTAAACATACATAAAAATATATTAGTATAAAAAGACTAATTGAGAATTAATTTTGAAGTGGTTAAAAACTGATTACATCATGCATCTCCCAGCAATTTAAGTCTTGGAAACCTGCAATATCATTACCTCCTGCGCGAAGCTGACAGCCTCTCTCGCCTGCTCCGCCCTGCGCTGCAGCTCCGTATTGCTTTGCTCGACTCTCTGCCTGTACCGCGCGCGCGCACGCGCCGCCGCCGCCGCGAGCGTTCGCGCGTGCGCTTCTACCGCGCGTCTGTACTGCTCACGCCACGTCTGGATCTCCGCCTCCACGCGACACGCTTGCGCCTGAAATTGTCACATAGCTGAGGATGTTGGATGTAATAGTTTCTTAGTGAAATTTTGGCTTTGTTAGATAATTTCTGATTCATCAGACGTCGCCTTTTCCTGTGGCACCTTGAGTATAAAAAGTACCTAACCTAACCTGTAACACGTCGCGGTTACACACAGGTACATACACAATATACAAAATCAGCCTTAGTTTATGAGAATTCGAAGTTGTTCTCTCTGAGGCTTCTTAGGGTCATATTTCATTATAGCAACCCGGCACCCGACCAGCACCGCCTCGCCTCGAGCGGTTAGTATTCTTTATATGGATTTTTATGGATACGCGCCATGAGTGCCAATTCACGGTTTGTAAAATTTGACATTACGAAAAACAAGTGTAGACCTAGTGCTAATGGTAACAGATTACTCGAAAATTCGTGGACCAAGCGATGTCCACTCGTTGACCACGCGACGTTCTCTCGTTGGCCATGCGAGGTTCACTGTTTGATCTCGCGACGTTCACAAGTAACAACGCGTGGCCCACCTATCGACGAGTTGACGCCGAACGACGGGGTGGTGCTGGTCGGGTGCCGGGTGGGTCTAATAAGCTATGACCTTTAAGGCCTTTTTAATTTTTTGGCAAACTTATGATGATCTTTGTAAATAAAGGTTTTTGTTAAGAATATTGTCGCTTAAGTCTTGCAATTAAAACTCTTCATCTAAATCTCTAAACTAATAAGCAGTTCTAAAACTAACACAAGTACTGCAAAGTAACTCACATCGATCTCATACGCGTGCATGTTCAAGACGCGCGCGGCACGCTCCACGTGCTCGGGCACGTGCGCGGCGCGCTCGCACGCGTCCCGCAGCAGCCGCGCGCGTTCACCCGCCGCGCGCGACGCGCTCGCTAGCGCGTGCCCACAGTGCGATATCACGCAACAGTCGCGGCACACCACCTGACGACCACACTCGATGGTTACTGTCTGCTCCAAGAGGGAGGAGGAACCATGCAGTTTGCAGACTTGTAATACTTCAATCTAGGACAGTGTTTCCCAACATTTATTAGGCCATGCCCCACGTTTTGTTAAATTTGTCACAGATATCTAGCATTGCATTTAAATAACCCAAAGCGAAAAAAGCAGCGATAGCTCAGCGGGGAGTGGTATGGACTGTCGAGACGAAAGTCGCGGGTTCGAAACCAGTCCCAAGAGCATACACCACTGACTTTTCTAAGTTACGTGTATATTAATTGTTAATTATCTCTTGCTTTAACGGTGAAGGAAACATCGTGAGGAAACCTGCATACCTGAGAACTCGATAAGATTTTTCGAAGGTATGTGAAGTCTGCCAACCCGCATTAGGCCAGCGTGGTGGACTAAGGCCTAATCCCTCTCATTCAGTAGAGGAGGCCCGTGCCCAGCAGTGGGACTTATATAATACAGGGCTAGGAAAAAAAAAGCGAAAGGGTTAAAGTCGTGTCGAGTCCAAATTGCCCCCCTTAACTATCAAATTGCCCCCGTGGGGCGTGGGCCCTCCGTTGGGAAACACTGCTCTAGGATATTATTCTCTGTATTTGCTATCGATCACTATACCGGTACACTTAGAAGCTGGAGCTTTGACGAACGCGCGCGGACGGTTCAACAGACTTAGCTCTGCTAGCAGATACTTAGGTAGTTCTAACCGCTGTGGGTGGTAACTGAACCTACATTTGGATAACTAATGCTGGGTTGTATCTACTTACTTTAGCAATGGCAAACATGTTAAAGTACCGGTTAAGCAAAACATGAATTGCACCATTTAACAAATGTTAGATGACGTCTTAACTTTAGCTGTTAACCGTAACCGCCCAAGATTCGCAAGTTAAAGCTATCGTTTAAGTTAAATAGCTGTCAGATGGTTCAATTATAACCTTCAAACCGATATATCTCCTATATCGCCTGTGCTCCAAAATAATATCATGTTCCTGCTTCTAGAATTAATCGAGGAATCCAGTAGTATCGCAATACGATGGTGCAACACATTCCGCAGTCAATGTTAAAGTCAGTGTTACTTTTATCGTCACACTTGACATAAACCTTAACTATAACTGCTAAATATTGTGCAATCCAGCCTTATAATATGATGGACAGTCTAACCTGCTGACACGAGGCGCAATAGACACTGAGCTCCGCCCGCGGGTGCTGGCTGCAGAACTTGACAGGTGGTAACTCCAACGGCTGGAGAGAGTGCCGTGCCGTGGCCTTCTGTCTGCCGTGAGCCTCGCCGCAGGATGAGCATACACTTACGAGACATTGTCCGCATTTGCTTTCCGCCTTAAAAAAAAAACAATTTATCCAGCAGTGCCTCTCCCATTACAGTGTAAAGGCTTTTCTACTCCCTTCCACCAATATTTGCCTTAGATAACGTTGTGACTAGTCTTTACTAGACTAGTTTTTTGACCCTTTGGGACAAACTGCAGGGGTCCCTGGTAATGGGATAGTGGCGACCCCTGCAGTATCTCATACCAGGGTCAAGGGATTTTGGAAAGGGGATTTGGGAAGGTAGGGGTGGTATATGGAAGGGACGGAAAGGAAGGAAAATCGTTGCATTTAGTTATACATACTTTTGTGCTTTATTTGAATATGAGACTGCAATTATGGAAGTTTTTAAAATTAATAAATATTTGCTTGAGATATATATCTTCCTGGCATAAAGGTTACTTTAAGATTAAATAAATTGATTTCGATGTCGAACCAGAATATTTCCACATATCTTAAGTGAATTTACCACGACCGAATCTCGACAAAACTATCCTAAATTTTTTACCACAAATTCTTCACCGTAACGTCGAACACTTCAAATTCTTTGTTCTCGTTATAGATATGAACACCATAATGGTCTTTAAAGCAAACCATTAAATGTGCCATCACGTAGAATGCATTCGTAACGCATGCTAATCGGTACGCTCCACTTCACTTCCACGTGTTGATCTTGAAATAATTCCTGATCATTTGTTACCGCCAGACACGCGTTTCGATCATTATTTACATTTTAATGAACGTAAAGGTTTTTAAGGGACGACTCGGTTTAAAAGGAGTAAGAAGACGAATAACAAATAGGTAAGAAAGGTTGCCTGGAAGAAACTACCGTTAGCGATAAGGCCGCCAATTGTACTTCTATTTGTTATCTTAAATTGCCTGTTGTGTATTTTTAATACGTTTTGTGTGATGTACAATAAACTTATAAATAAATAAATAAGAATAATAGAGTAATAAAATTATTTTATGAATTGGTAATGATGGCAGTAATAGCTTCTTGACGTACGCGACCGAGACAGGAACACTGTGAGAACACGTCCGATTTCTAAATAATTGTATGAAAACGTCGCGTTCTCTCTTACGCTCTCCCACTTCAAAACCTTATTTATATTATAAAAAAAACCGTTGAAAAAATGTTACATAATTTATAGATCCTCATGAATCTCAGGCCAGTGGTTCCGAAGTATCGGTAGAGACATTTCAATGTAATTTATCTATTATTGACGTGTAAAAGAGCTCTTTGTGGCCTACTTGAAATAAACGTTTTGATTTTGAGAAAGTTTTGATGAGATAGAATCAAAACTAAACTTGAATAATTTTCTATTAAAATTTCATTAAAATCTGCCTCAATAACCGCCTCATCTAAATTAATATTATAAAGAAGAAAAAATTCATTGTTTTGCATTGAATAGGCTCTGAAACTACTAGACCGATTTCAAAAATTCTTTCACCATTAGAATCTTACTAGAGTTTAGTATAATCTCACCCTATTATCGCTGTTGCAGAGGTCACACAAGACCCGTAGACTGTCGTCTTGAGCGGCGGCCATCTTCCTCAGCAACACGTAGTTCAGGGGAAGGGCGGATATCCCTCCGAGAGGTAGGGGCGTCTCGTGGTTGCATGTAGGACACACGAGGAATTGTACGCTTTTGCCTGATATCTGGAACGGATACATTGCTCATGACTATCAGGTTACTTAAAGTTTCAACTGATTCTAAAGACAGAGATGAGCCTTAATTTTTTTTTGTTGACCCGAATGATAAAACAGGGTCTTCGCTCGCCTGATGGATGACGCACTGCACGGCATTAGACTGCACTTATCACCCCGAGACATAGGATGTTAAGTCTCATAATGCCCAGTAATTTCACTGGCTTCAATGTCCTACAAACCGATGTACAACCGTGCGTATACACGGCTGTTTGGCGGCAGAAATAGAGAAAGCGTTGGTACCAACCCAGACAGCTTCTCGCATACGAAGAACCTTTGTCCTTTATTAGTCTGCTAGTCTATGGATCCACTGATTTATAAAAATCGTGAGTAATATAATAATAGTCAAGTAAAGAATAGTGTAATAGTGAAGTAAAGTAAGGAATAGTGAGTTCGGCTTTTGCCTCTAATATCTCGATACTTCGTGATTTACGATTGTAGAGTTCATACCTCAAGTATTATTAATATTTATTTTTCACATAATGAAGATAATGTATGGGCAAATAGAGACTCGAAGTATAATTTGTTAATACTTCGTAAGTACTTGAGCATATTCAGTAAAACATATTGGTTCACATTATCCTTCATTAATATATTGACTGTTACATCATTGCCCACAAACGGATTATATTAAATCCAATCCTAAAGCATACGTAGTTTTATATGATATAATTTTTTTACTTACTTTTCTAGTGAAAATGCCATATTTGTGAGGTTTTTGTTCCAAACTGCCTTCGGAGCCGGAATGTCGGAGGTCGCTCTCGTAGCCCGAGCCCGCGGACCCGGCGCCTGATCCTGACCTCGACTCACCAGCCTCTAATTGAATAGATCCTGGTAATAAAGTTTTAGCTAATATTCACAAACTCAGCGAAGCATGACAGTTAACAGAGTCTTAATGTATGTAGTAGGAGGTATTGCAGTAGAATAATAGCTTCATAATCCAATGCTGCTGGTGTGGTGGCAGATTAATTCAAGACTTATTGAAAAAAATTTAGATATAAATATTATTTTGCTGAATTCAATAACTTAAATCAATCATTTAAAGTTCTATTTCGCATAATTGTACATGAGAATTGTTTCATTTATGACTTTTTTTATAAAATGCGGAATTTAACCTACTTAAATCTAATGAATTTAGCAAAATTAAAACTATATTGATGTGGGTTAAATGTTTAGCATTCAATAATGATTATAGTAATCTGAATTAAGTTGCATTATTACTCAGTGTCAACAAAAAATGAAAACACGACGTTTTATTTTCGTTTGGACGGAAGAGTCGCCCTGTTCTATCGGACGTGGCATAGAAAACTTGACCTTCGCAATTATGAATCATGTTTCTAATATTATAAGTGTTTATGTATCTTTTACGCGACGATGATTTCAGTTTTGCGGAAATCAGTAAAACGCAACCCAGTTGTATACAGATATTCATTCAGCTAAAATGCTCACAATATCCAAGCAAACACTTCTGATAAGATTTGGTACTCTTTCAATTTTTTTTTTATCCTGGCTCGGCAAAGTGACTACGCTACACATGATGGTAAGTGTAGCGCAATCCAAGAATAGTGTCGACCAACGATAAACAATGTGTCCATCGTAGGTCGGCAATATCATGCCGGCCTGCCAAAGGGCCAAGGGGGAGGGGTAGGAAAAGGGATGGGAAAAGAGTTAGGATCAGGGGGCAAGCCCCCAATTAGTTTAATTCTTGGAAAGGCGAAAAAGAAAACACTGTCCAAATTTCAAAACACTGCAGATAGATCATTCGAAATGTTACACTTGTGAAACTTTATAAAGTAGGTATTGCATCGACTTAACTCAATAAAACTAAATAAAATAAACAGAGTACGAGATCAAAGAAATTTGGATCAAACCGCAAGAGTGGAGTATCTATTTCAAAACGAATAAAAATGCGTGAATAACAGCGATTGTTTAATAATTTCACATCTGGATAATGTATCTTTTGTTTTGGTTACGGTTTGCTTGTGGATGGAGTTCAATGTGCCAGATTTTGCGAACATATTGTTAATGAGTGATATGCAGATGACATTGATATGTTATATTGCAATTTTTAGTCACACTTACTGCGTTTTGTGGGAATTGGTGTTTTTTTTTATTAAATTTCCACGGCTTTCAATAACCAGTCCATCACCATTACGAATTTTGAATTAGAAATGACTTGGTATACGCTCGTCGCCCCCGAGTCAGTAGATGTGCCTAACGATGATAGATGTGTAGATATCTTAACGCCTAGTAATTTAATTGGCTTCAAATCTTTCAAAATGAAACACAACAGTGAAGCAAATGGATGGTACCTGCCCAGGATTATGTCATGGTCATATACTAGTCCAACACCCGGTGATAAATCTAAACTAATCTTATAAAGAGGAAAGATTTACATTTCTGTATGTAACGAATAAACTTAAAAACTACTGGTCCGATTTCAAAAATTCTTTCACCATTAGACTCTTACATTACCTCTCATGAACATAGGCTACTTTTTATCCCGGAAAAAGCAGATCACGCTGGCGGAGCCGCGAGGAAAAGCTAGTGATATAATAACTTCTTTTACAATCCATTACGACACATCCAATACCGCCAGATGCTGATCCGTCGCGCCTCGTAAGACTTGATTCCGCATCCACAGAGATCATTAGAGGTGTCTGTACGTCAAGCGAACGCGGGAGCTCACGCCCGGGGTGGCTCGTTATTTATATCCTACACATTAGGCCGGTTCCGGTGTTTTACTTCACATTATTATCTGTTGTACTATTTGTTTGGGTTGTACGGTTAATACTGTAATGACGGACATGTCTATTACAATATTATTACTAGCCCTGTTTTATACACGTCATTGCTGGGCATGGGCCTCCTCTACTGAATGAGAAGGGGTTAGGCCTTAGTCCACCACGCTGGCCTAATGCAGGTTGGCAGACTTCACATACCTTCGAAAAATCTTATCGAGTTCTCAGGTATGTAGGTCTCCTCATGATGTTTCCTTCACTGTTAAATCAAGCAATAATTAACAATTAATTACACGTAACTTAGAAAAGTCAGAGGTGTATGCTCTTGGGGCTGGTTTCGAACCAGCGGCTTTCATCTCGACAGTCCGTACCACACCCCGCTGAACTATCGCTGCTTTTTACGATTATTTATTTTTATATTTTTGACGTGATAACGTCTTATAATTCGATAGAGCCGGCTGCACGCACGAAAAAACATGACTCATGCGTCGTTACCTCGCTAGATGTCACGTTCCATTTAAGGCTTGAAGTGCAAGCGAGAGCGCGGAACGAGCGACAAAGAAGCACAATCGGCCTTTGCGTTCGGCAGCGTTCGAGATTTAAAAAAATTAAAACATAAATATTAAATCTTCCACATATCACAACAACGTGTCTGAAATGATAGGTTAGACCAGCCATCCGTCAAAGGGAACATTTTCTCCTATATCAAACACATTGAGGCGGGCTTTTTAAAAACTAGATTTACGAAAAGGACATTGTTCGTCGTCCATACATAGTTGGCCTAAGAACCAAAAGGTAGGTGAATTTACTTTTTGGGTTTTAGATAATGTATATATTTGATTGAAACTATAAAACTACGGACACTTGAGAATTCCGAAAAATAAATAAAATACTTTCGGATTTTGAGGTTATAATTAGGCCAATAAATACTATCAAATATTAAACAAATGAAATTAAAATTTTCTTTTGAAAAATGCTACCATTCCATCAGTATTTTCTTAAGACGTTATCACGTTCAACTATCGTCAGTAAACCGACTTTACAGACAACCGATTTTTATTGTATTCTAAATCGAATGGGTAGTGGCCAATCTAGTGTCAAAGTTTTCAAGCCGTCCTAATCTCTGACTTTGCTTAACGACTGCTATGAACTGATAACAGACGAGACCGACTTTTTACGTGCCCTCCGAGGCACATTTGTCTTGGTGCGAGAATCGAATCCTTGGCGTCTCATTTCACTGCTCGCTATTCTGCACCACTTGTGTATTGTTTTTTTTTAATTGAATGGCGAGACGAGAGACTATCCCGCCCACACACCCGCCACTGTAACTCCTGTGCACCAGGATCAACAGTGGCACGCATTTTTGTTGACACCGAGCAGTGAAGGTCGGCGAGTCTCTGGGAATGCCTAAATGTCTTTGTCCCGCAACGAAATTAATCAGATAGAAGGTTAGGGAGGAGTTGGAAATATTAATTGTCCACTTCCCTCCATAGCAAAGCGGGAGACAAAATAATGAATTGAGGAGGTATTAACCTCAAGTGTAAGGACATTTACAACTGAAGAAGCCAGATGCAAAGCACCACGAATGTCATTAAGTGGGTCCTACGAGACGAGCGAGGCGCTCGCCTGATGGTGAGCCCCATGCCTGCCCATAAACAGAAGCAACCCCACACAGAGCTTTGAACTTTGGCTTCCATGTCCTTCAAACAGAAACACAACAATGTTTTCACAATATTGCTTGGCGGCAGAAATAGACAAAGCGGTGGTACCAATCCCGACGGCCTCTCGCATACGAGCGACCTACCACCTTGTAGCTTGTGTATTATATGAAAATGCGACCAAACAATAAATTGAATTAAATGGAACAAGACAAATTGTATCGATTTGGTATAATCTGATCATACTGTATTTGTAGGCTACGGTCGACACAATGTTTTTGTAAGGCTTCCACTTGGCTTCTTCATCTATCGAGGCTATTTAAACATGGGCTTGTCTTTGGACACGGCTTTGCGCAGACACTACATTGTTACATAATCATGAATTTTTTTATCCCTAACGCCAGCTATTACATTATGAGACGGAAAGATGATCTGCAAACTGTGGATACATTTGTTGCAATTCTGCCTACCTCTTCGGATGCAGGAGGTTTATTAAGTTGTGTAAATTACGTTTTAAACGATGCTGTTTATGAAACAATTAAAATAAGAGCCTGACCACATGCTTTCTACAAAAAAATCTATTATTCGAGAAAACAGTCGAAACCGCAAGTGTATGGCAGCAGCCTATAAACATTTATGGCGCATCCAGATGTAAGGTCGTCAGTAGGCCAATGCAGTAAAATGATTTTTATTAACATCAAACTAAAAACCAATTTATATAGAACACTACAAATAAGAGTTTTTAATACTATATATGTCTAGGAGAGGTCATATAAAATGGACGTATTGCATAAACGCAGTCTGTTGTTTTCAGTAAAGAGTGTTTTAATGGGTCATCGGTAGTTCAGAGTTTTAAAAAGTGGTTAAATTGGAAGGTTGGTTACAGTTTTGTAAGTGGTTTTGATTAAGTTTAAGTTATGTTAATGTTTATGTCAATCGCCCTGATCAGTCGACACTGGTCCGCTTTTGCGGCTAAAGAAAAATAGACCAAACAAGAAATATAGAGAAATCAACGCATAGCATGAGCTCATCTAAGTTTTGTTTAACGGACATTTGTGATTCCTAAATAATTTACTTTAATGCGATGGTGAAGATGATAAGGGCCGATCTAACTTATTACCAAAAGTAAAAATAAGTGCAAATACAACTTCATTTTTGTAGTTCAATCAAACAGTAATCCTGTCAACATTTTCATTTGGAAGTTAGCTACTGGAAAAGTAAACAAAATAGGGACATGTTTTAAAAAAAAGTATATGCATTTTTTTAAGCTGATAGATACCACGCACCTGCATCGACTTCGCTCCACACCTCCGCTTCGCCTTCCTGATGCATTCCCTGGAGGCATCTCGTACAGAAACTGTGTAGACACGCAAGAAGCCGAGGCTCCACCAGTTCCCTCCGACATATCCCACAGTTCCATTCCTTCAGCTGAATTTTCCTGCGATTTGCTTCGAAGTACGCCGACGTTCTGGGTGCAATGGCCAAAGACTGGCTGAGTGGTCTTTGTGCCTTTGCATGTAGGGGGCTGTTGCCAGCACTAATAGAAGACGGCTCCAGAGATTTCCTCTTATCCTGTTTCTTCCGGGAGAAGCTTCCAAAAATATAAAAAATACGATCCACTTCCATAATCAAATAGTTATTTTTATAATTGGTATTTTATACCGGCATAATTTTATTGCTTTTTTTTAATTTGCTTTTTTACCGTGTGCGAGTATAGATAATATTATTTCTACGTGCACCATTTGTACATGTAACTTTTTATTTACATTAATCTATTTGACATTTTTCTATGAAATACTACTATTGTAAACTGATTTTTGTGTAATCATTAACAAACGATTAATAAATTGTACCTATTGTGTAACATATTCCGTGATCCCGTATGAAGGGCAGCGCGACAAAAATAAACGTGTACGCGCAAAGACCGACGATGTTCGACTAATTTGTGTTATGAACAATGTAAAACGAGAGTTACCTCTTCAAAATAAATATTTATTATTTATGAATCAGTTTTTGGGTTACTTTTTATAGAGGGGCCCAACTACCAAGTGCTATTTACTCAAAATCAACAAAACAATTTCTCAAATGCCAAATTAATACAAACATTTTTTGTGTTGCCTGAAATGTTTATAATGAAGTCTTTGTTTCCAAGAACCTAGTCTTTTAGTTTGTTTAATTCCCTCCATCCGTGTTTCGTAGCTCATCACATAATTTATCAATGCGTTTAGCTACCGAGATCTAATTATTATATTTAGATACAAAATCTATTTTTAACTGAATCAGCAGCAAGAAATAATCGATCCGACATCGTACGGATATTGCGTATGACATGATCACTATATACCTATATTAAAACTATGTTTGATCCTTCATCCCATACTGGTTTTAGGCCACCAATTAATTACATTACTCATATGGCATATTAAGGGCTTAATGTGATTTTTTGTAACTAACGCAAATGAGCAGTGGCGTGATACATTGGAGTGTTAGTGGGAAGCCAACATCTTAAACCCATAGCCAACCTCACCTGTATGTGGTGATTAACGGACAACGCTTTGACTTTCGAATTTTCGAATGGTAGAGCTACGCTGTAGACAGATTTGTCTTCAGCATGAATGGCCCGGCTCGACCAGGTCGTTATCACTGTCGCACAGAGAACCGACGTAAAATAGCGGCTTGCTGCTGCGTTTATTACGGTATGTGAGATATCCGGAGTCCCAAATCCCCTCCCTTTCCCAATCCTTTGAGTATCCCTTCCCTTTAAGGTCGGCAACGTGTCCATGATTCTTCTAGTATTGTAGGCGTACAGTCAGCTCGGCATATTGTTTTTTATTCCTCGCCAGACTCCTTCAGCAGCGCTCGCTATCCCCGTCCACTCTAGGATGTCCGCAGCCATAACTTTTTCCTTCGACTAGCTTTTCTTTTACCAGCTACTTTTCCAATCAACAGATCCATATAAACAAAGTTATAACTCCCACCTTTTTTGTCGGATGTTAATAATACCCAAACACCTAATGGGGAAAGCTGTGTCTCCAAATTGCTCGAGCTGTCCTGTAGTAGAAGATGTTTATCATTCTTTAACAGACTGTGTCCGAAGTAAAAAACTACGACGTGAACTAGTCCCTAATTGTAGCAATGTGGGTATCTTCAATAGTATCCTTGCTTCACCAGATTCTGACCAAGCAATGGAGGTCGTTAAGATATATCTGGCTTCAAAGGAGGCTTCTTCTTAGTATTAATTAAGTAATTATTATATATAGTATGTTGTATTGATTCACGGGGGTGACATCGTCAAATGTGACAAAACCCCCTATAAATAAAATAAAGAGAAAAAAAAAAAAAAATGTTAATAATACCATATGTTCATGTACTTTCTATAATCACATGTGATGCTCGTCTCATTTGATTTCCTACGTTTGAGGGGCACGCGACAATGTTTTACGACCGCTATTCTCGTACCCAACACTAAAATCATTGCTCATTTCCGTGATGGATGACTGTTATAAGGGATCCGTAGCAATTCATTCATAGCGCCATTGGTCTACTGAACTCTAGTGCAGTGGTTGGTCATACTGCAGCTCTTTGGCTCTTTGAGTGGGGCTCTATCATGTAACATTTTATCATTTTACCCGCATCGACCAGTAGGTCTATCAATTTTTTTTTACTAGCCCTGTATTATACAAGTCCTACTGCTGGACACGAGCCTATTCTATTGAATCAGAGGGTTTAGACCTTAGTCCACCACGCTGGCCCAATACAGGTTGGCAGACTTCACGTGCCTTCAAAATTCTTATGGCGAACTTCTTAGGTATCCTGGTTTCCTCGCGATGTTTTCTTCACTGTTAAAGCAAGCGATAAATGTAAACCTAACTTAGAAAAGTCAGAGGTGTGTGCTCTTGGGGCTGGTTTCGAATCTCCGACTTTCGTCTCGCGGTACGGATTGTCCACTCCACGCTGAGCTATCGCTGCTTAACTGTCTAATATTATGATGCAATCGTTTTCAAGAGAAATCATCGTAGAATCGTTAAATTATTGTATACGAAGTGGAAGGCCATAATGTAAGCTTGCAACGAATGGATTAATCACAATAATAGAAGGGTTTTGTTCACATTTCAACACTATTTTCAATAAATTAATGTAGGTGGCCGTTTTATTTTTAACAAATAATGAATAACGTACTATTATACCTACCTATTGAGATAACGAACTCTTAAAATAAAAAAATAATTCTTAGTATTTAGGTATGATTCCGGCCAAAAACTAGAAAATATTTAGTATGTACCTACCTACTTATGTATTTATAGGTAGTATTTACTAGTAATCTTCTTAAGTACAGAACCGCAGTCCAAGGAGTTCCTTATTTGCCTGGTTTTCTTTGCCAAAAACTGTTTTCTTTTCATATAATATTTGCATAGCTGTATCATTTATTCGGAACGTACCCTAAGATTTTTTATAAAAAAAATGTTTATTAATTTACGCGTAGTACCTACCAATGTTAAATCCGAAACAAGGAACGGAAGTGAGGTAGTAAACAGTGGATATTTCTTGATGCATTGGTTTTAAGTGCGTTCAAGTGTTCCACGCTTATTTAAAGATCGTTTGTAGTTGAAATGGACGAATGATTATTGTTTTATAGCTTTAACATGGATTAAAAATAATATGTACTTATAAAGTTTTGAAAAGGTTCTCAATTTGCTTCCGTTGTAATTTCTACTTCCGTTTTCTCGTCGCGTCGCGTCGGATGACGCAATTTTTTTTTTTTTTAAATTACAGCTCGATATTTCGACATAATATTATATTAATGAAAACGAATATTGCGCAAACAATCACTGTTTATCTACTGATTAATAAGCATAGTAACTATCAGCAAACCTTAAACCACGGTAATATAAACGGAGTCTAAAAACATATTTTTCCCCCGAACTAGTAATTTTCGCTATTAATCTAAATATATAAAACTCAAAGGTGACTGACTGACTGACATAGTGATCTATCAACGCACAGCCCAAACCACTGGAGGGATCGGGCTGAAATTTGGCATGCAGGTAGATGTTACGAAGTAGGCATCCGCTAAGAAAGGATTTTTATAAATTCTACCCCAAAGGGGCCAAAATAGGGGATGATAATATTTATATGCATATACTAGCTTTTGCACGCGGGCGGAGCTAGTATACTATAAAAGCAGTATATAAAGATTTCATTGTTAATATTCCGTGATTATTTGCGAGAAATCAATTTTATCGATATAAAATTAATATGTCGACGAATCGAGCTCCAATTTTCGAAAAATCTAAAATTTAATTTCGCGAGTTAGTGCTGACGTTTCTCATAGATATTTAAGTTGTCTTGAGACCAACTTTAGCTTTTTTTAAATAAATAACAAAAAAAATCTATTATTGACTCATTAACATACTTATAATTGAAAATAGAAGTGGATGATTTTATTATTTATAATATGTACATAAGTTTTTACCACAAGTGAGACATCACAATGACATCGCAAGTAATTTAATCTGAAAAATATCGGCGACAATATTCCGAAATTATGTAAATGGAACGCACGATGACCCACATTTGGCGGCAAAACTAATGTCCGCGCTATTTCCGCGCTCGCGAGTGCGCGGGTCTGCGCGCCATCGGAAACTGGGATTACGCTACAAGGCTTCGCATCCAAATACTGTATTCACTTCCGGTGTGTGGTTTGTGATCTCCACCGTCTATAAAACCCACAGTAACAAAAGAATCGCGGATGTATTGCCGACATATAAATAAGGAAAAAAGGATTGCCAAGGGGCAAGGGCAATTTGGGTCTCCGGAGATCTTACTCATCGTTCTTTTTATAGCATAGATCGGTAAACGAGCAAATGGGTCACTTGATGGTTCGTCCACAATACTAGAAGAATTATAGACGCGTTGGCGTCCTTAAAGGGAAGGGATAATTAAGGGATTGGGTAGGGGGATTCGAGCCTCCGGATATGTCACTCTCCATACGAAACGCAGCAGCAAGCCGCTACTTTACGTTGGTGTTCTGTGAGACAGTGGTAACGACCCGGTCGAGTCGGCCCATTCATGCTGTAGAGTGTAGATGAAACTATCTATAGCGCGGCTCTACCATTTATAGAAACAGAACAGCATGCTGCCCTTTTACGTCGGTTTTCCGTACTTATCTATTTATTGAACAGACGGATAATTATGCGATCATAGCATTATTTACCTATTAGATTACGGTAAGAAGGTTTTGGATTGATTAGAATAAAACAAAAATCTTTGGAAGTGACGCTTTATTAGCACCGTTATGATTTGAAAATTTGATGAAACGACAAAGCGACAGTAAAAAGAGACAAACATATTCATAAATAGGTTTAGTCTGCGAGAGAATACGTAGATTACAAGTATATGTTTGGACGTATGCTATCACGTCTCTGCACCCGCGTACAACGAAGCCTTCGGAAAATGTGTCATGAATAACGTGGTGTATCACCTGTTTTACTTTTTATACATTAGCGTATTAAAATTTATTGGTTATTTTTTTTTAATTATTCGGAAGTTTCACTGCTGCCGTGTCTTTTTTTATCTATCTATGTTGTTAACATATTATTACCTATGTTATAGTTTACAGAGGTATATAAATTAAATTAGTCCTGCTCACCGTGGCGTATTGATTTATTTGTACGATCGCAATGTATTTTCAATCATCTATTTGTTTGTACTGAACTGCAGCGAACACAATGTATTTATTGACATCCGCACCGAATCGTTTATATGTTAGGCAAAAGAGATAGATATATACATACTAATAACATAACAATTCTTTGTAACAGGTTAGGGTTTGGTTTGTTTCATATCATGGTAGGGAAAAAATCGTCAAACTTGCACTTATTTGCACCTCTGCCTTCCACTTCAGAGATATAAGAATGGGCTACTGTTACAAATCACATACAGTTGTAATTACTAGTTTTTTCACGCGGGCCCGCCCGGCCTGCGTGAGAGTTAATATATAGTAGTTTATGCCCTTAGTTTTTCAAACTACGTATACAGGGTTATTTTTAAAACACCAGCAACCTCGCAGGGGTAGATTCCTAAGGTTATAAGCTACTACTTTTGTTCTACGACTTTTGATAATTTGCTAGATTTTATTTTCATACAAAAATAAGTATTCATTTCATTTCCGTCTTGAATGTTACAACGCGCATCGCAGATTACGTAAACAAATACGCGAAGCGTGGGGAACCGGGCTAGCGCCTTTGAAGGTCAACGCCCGAGCAGCTGACCGGCGCCTTTGATGTCGCGCGCGCACGCCGCGCCGCGCCGCAGTCTACGAAGAAAAACACGACACAACAAAAACTTGTAAAATCATTTTTTTTTTAACTATATTGAGTTATATCCAAACTCGTAGAACAAAAGTTGTTCCGTATGGGGTCAGCTATCTGGTCCTGCGAGATTACTGGTGTTTTAAAATTAACGCTGTATACATATTTCTTTACATACATACTTAAATTTATTCAGCGAAACCATAGCAAAAATACACCCACAGATCAGTCACTTTCCCATTTTTATTTGTTAATTAATAGTATTGTAGGTTATTTAGATAAAAATTAAATGCTATTCATTGGTAACGGCATGACTTTAAAACGGTTCCACCGAATTGGCAATTTTTCCTAAGAATTAATAATAGGTAAGTTAGCCTAAGTTATAATCCAATGATTAAAGAATATATAAAGTTATAATTCGAATAATATTTTTATGGATGTATGGGTGGAGTGGAGTGGACTGACGATTTATTTAGCCTCTTAAACCGACTATAAAAAGGAGGAGGTTCTCAATTCGGCACGATTTTTTAAAATTAACTAGGTATTTCTTTTTTATCCGGGCACGGCAAAGTGAGTAGTGACTGCACTACACCTGATGCAGTGCAGTCCAAAAAAACCAGTGACCATCAACAAACACTGAATTTATCGGTGGTCACCAGGATCATGCCGACCTATATAAATACTTCTTTACACTCCAAAGAGGGAAGAAGCAAATCGAGGGGCCTGCGACAGGACAATAAATTACTTCATTACAATAAATTAAGTACAATAAATTCTCCGCCAAATGTGAATCTATTTAATGAAACATTTTTATCACTATAACATACCAAAATAAAATAAGTTTAGATAAGTTATATACCCCCCTACCCTACCTAAAACCATTAAACTTAACATTAGAAAGTTACAAATTTAGTTTTTTTAGGTTCGGTACTCCAGCTGGGACAGGTCAATTTCCCGTCATTATTTTTACCATTTCTTCAGTATGTATACAGAGCTGTCTAATACAAATACGATTTAAATCGAATTTCTAACAGACAGCTCTGTATAAAGTTAGTGTGTGATAGGAATTTAAGCTGGATGGTGTGTGACCGCCAATCCTATGCTGGTTAATTGAGTGAAATGAATATAAAATTAATTTCTAATATTCCTGAATATATGTATGTAATTAATTAATTTTAATTCATTTAATTCAAGCAATACTTATTAAAACACTTGAGGAAACAAAACGCATTCATTTGTTTGTCACTTGTCACTTTATATAGTTGTCATTTGTCAAACTCAAGCCCGTTGATGCTATGTTCCTTTGCTCAGTGGAATGTTAGATTTTGTAACATGAATGTATGTATGTCTCGAAGTTCAAACCGTTCACACTTGTTGGTAGAGAAAGCAAAAAACGAGATCGAATATTTGCTACGCTGTTTGTCAAATAGTCTGGAGCATCGCGTAGTTGTAATCGAGCGTCTGCCTCTGCGAGCGTTAAAATTATTGTTCTTTCCTGTGTCCCAAATAATGTTTATTTTTATTAAACTCTAGTTAAATATGCCAGTACTCATTACTGCGTGAAGTGGCGTGAACGGTCCGCTACCCGATATGTTCAACGTAAATAAAATATGTTTGTTTTCGTGTTTGTGCGTTATTGTTATTATTGTTTTATATTTCCAATCAGAAATCGCTCGGTTAGAGCAACATTTTAATAAACTAGGTATATAATTGAAGTTTTCCAGTGGTTTTTATATTGACATTCGTAGATTTCACATCAATTGTCTGGTCTAATTGCAGAGTTTAGATTAGTGCAATCACACGCAGAATCTCGCCAGTTTCTGCCTAAGGTGGTGGAAAAAAGTGACGATGATACTGTTGTGATATATAATAGAGTGCCCAAGACGGGCTCGACAAGTTTTGTCGGTGTGGCGTACGATTTGTGCAAGAAGAACAACTTCAAAGTTCTACATATCAATATAACAGCAAACAGGCATATCATGTCATTAAACAACCAGTACAAGTTTGCGCAGAACGTAACCAAATGGCATGAGGTCAAACCGGCCCTGTATCATGGCCATATGGCTTTCCTTAACTTCGAAAGGTAAGTAATACAATTCTTAAATAAACCCTTGACATTGGTTTTATCTAATCAATTTATTTAAATCGTTATCAAGTAAGCTATGTAAATAAAAATGAAATGCTGTTGGTAACAACAGGACTGTGGAACATGACTGATTGAGCAATATTTTTTAACTGTTTGTGATCTGAATAAGGTTTGTATAGAAAGAAAACTTGTAAATTTGTCTTGAAAATATTTAAATTTTTGAAAATCTGTAGCAATTGAACTGGAGGGCAGTTCAATTGCAATTTAATTGCAATTTATTATTTCGATATCACCTAAACCAAAGTTAACAAAATAGAGTGAGTGTTTCCCACCATTTTTTTTCTACAAGAAAGATATCAGAATTTACATTCAATAACTGCTACATCACATTAAAATCTTTGAATTTTTTCAGCTTTTCTGTATAATATGTATGTATTATACATATGAACCTTCCTCATGAATTACTCTATCTATTGCTCAAAACTGCATTAAAATCTGTTGAATAGTTTAAAGGTCTAAGCGAACAGACAGTGTAAGCGACTTCATTTTATACTATGTAAAGATATTCAATATGTCAACTGGTTTCCAACTATTGTTAGTCTCTGACAACAATGGTTGTGAACATTTGTGATGATCTTCAGGCCAGCCAAGTTATTTTGGCCCGACTATAGTTATCATTATATGTGACATTTAACACCCAAGAAAAAAATGTGTTATAACTTTGGCACCTTTGTTTCTTAACTTGTTTGAATGAAGAGACGAGCAAGGTGCTCGCCTGATGGTAAGAGCAACGCTTGTCCAATAACAGAAGCAACACCGCACAGAACATTGAATTACAAAGCACTGCATGGCATGGAACTGCGCTCGTCACCCAGAGACATAAGATGTTAAGTCTTATAATGCCCAGTAATTTTACTGGCTTCAATGTCCTTCAAACCGAAACACAACAGTGCTTACATACTGTTGCTTGGCGGTAGAATTAGACAAAGCGGTGGTACCAACCCAGACAGCCTCTCGCATAAAAGGGCCCTACCACCTTCTCGTGTTTGTTTACATGAGTTTTATTTGTTACAGATTGGGAGCAACAAAGCCTATATTTATAAATTTAATAAGAAAGCCATTAGACAGGCTTGTATCATATTATTACTTCCTGCGGTACGGTGATAACTACCGTCCACATTTGGTGCGGAAGAAACATGGTGATAAGATGGTAATTATATTCGAAATAAAGTTTTTTGTTGAGATATCCACCATAATGCTTGGTGAATATATTTGCCTTAATATTCACATATTCTATCTTGAGGCCTTGAAAATATAGGCATTTTAAATATAGGACAGACAGAGGCTTAGGTTTAGTGATAGGGTTCCTTTGGCAACCTTAAAACAAGCCTAAAATGGTACAGAGCCATAAAATCAAGGTATCTAAATAGAATTACGTAGTATGCTGGTGGTAGGATATTCATATCCGCCCGGATACCGACCACCGTACACATGGTGTTAAAACCTGCCATAGTGATCCAAACGCCTTGTGTGGATCGCGTTCCAGGATCAGTTAGTTTATATCCCGTTCTCCCGAGGGGCTTGCGACATGACTTGATGGTTGATTGGGGCGGGTATAGGGGTACATCCTTGTATTACTGTGCCTGCATCGGTCAATACGCCTGTCCTGTCGCAGACCCCTCGATTTGCTTCATTCCTCTACGAAGAGGGAAGAAGCATTTATACAGGCCGGCATGACTGGTGACCACCGATAAACTCATTGTTTGTTGGTGGTCGCTGGTTTTTTGGATTGCATTACGCTTATCAACAGGAGTAGTGCAGTCACATTGCCGTGTACGAATAAAAAAAATAAAAAAAATCTATTGTGCATAGATTATCATGAATTTGGCATAGATTCATTAATTTTCCGCGAATATTTAACTCCGTGCACTCTGTACCATACTGCAGTGTCGAATGATGTCATATATCGTCTTGTAACGGGTTGAAACAGTGTGTATCCGTCTCGGCTGGCCTTGTCGCGTCGAAGTTATTTATTTAAATGATCTCAGAGTGCAACTGTCCTGGACCCTTTGCTACTAGGTGTTAACCGCGTGTCGCATACTCAATGAGTGTTTGCCAAACATCAGTGTAGTTTCGTATGTTGATTATTACACATTATTTTTACGAATCAGAAAATAATACGACAGAGAATCCCTTTTGCTATAACCCAATCAAAATTCGTTAAAAAAAGAGTCCGCATTTATGATTTTACTAGAAGAATCGTAGGCGCGTTGCCGATCTTAAAAGTTAGGGATAATTAAGGTATTGGGAAGGGGAGGGCGATTTGGGCCTCCGGATACTCACCGTACGAAACGCAGCAGTAAGCCACTACTTTACGTCAATGTTGATACTAATTACTACAACTAGGCAGTAAACATGTACCTATGATGAATTAATAAAATGTGATAATTATGATAACAAGCAAGATCCGTCTTAGCTGATTGACCTTATGGGGTCATTGCTCGTCTTAAATCTAGTCGTATCTAAGTGATAAGTAATTAGGATGGTTTTTTTTTATCCGAGAGTACTACTGACACTGATGGTAAGAGTCGTGCAGTCCAAAAAACTAGCGACCACCGACAAACAATGTATTCATCGGTTGTCACCAGAATCACGCCGGCCTCTATAAAAGCTTCTTCCCTCTTCGGAGAGCGAAGAAGCAAATCGAAGGGGCCTGCGATAGAACAGGCGGATGACCGATGCAGGCACAGGGATACATGGATGTACGCCCCAATCAACCATCAAGTCATGTCGCAAGCCCTTCGGAAGATCCGGATATACACTGGCTGATCCTGGAACGCGATCCACACAAGGTGTGTCGGTCACTATGGCAGGTTTTAACAACATGTGTACGGTGATCGCTATCCGGGCGGATATGAATATCGTACTACCAGCGTTTCTGTTTCTGTTTATCGCGGATGTTATCGTTCTTGGCTTCCGCAGATTACTTTTAAAAAAAAGCACCAGCACACGTTCTGCGATACGCAGCTGAGTGGATCCGCATTATATTCTTTCAATATGAACCGAACCGCATGTATGCGGATGGATAACATGACATGACGTGACGCGACGTTTGAATTTCAAATCAAGAACGTGTTTTCCTCATATATTTTGTAGTAGCGAGTTCTGGACGAAATCCCCACCCGCAATGGCATCTCCGTAATTGAGAAACCGGCCTTATTTTAAACAAAACATTAGTAAGCGAGAAAATGGGTCAACTGATCGCATATCGTCTCCTTCACGGATGAACACTAATATTGTCAGAGGATCATGGGTGCATTGCCGCACTTTATTTATTGAAATAAAACTAATTTAAACGGATTTTATCGCGTTTTTTCTGACCCGCCCCGTGACTACGAAGGCTGAAAAGCTTTCGAAACATCGGGACCAAAATTAAAATAAAAAACCGCGACCGTTTTTTTTTTCAATGTAAACGTAAAAGACCATTATTTATAACTAGCTTTTGCTCGCGGCTGCGCCCGCGTGATCTGCTTTTTCCGGGATAAAAAGTAGCCTATCACCCAAGTCAGCTCATACCCTTTTTGTATACCAAATTTCATCAAAATCCGTTCAGTAGTTTCAGCGTGATTGACGGACAAACATCCAAACAAACAAACTTTCACATTTATAATATTAGTAGGAGTAGGATTAATACTTTAGTTTAGGCATTATGATTAGGTACTAACGATGATATGAAGAAATCGTTCTTTTTTAATTACATTTGTGTTTAATATTCTTATCTTTAGGTTTGTTAAAACGCGGTTGAAACAGGAAAATTATAATTAACCAACATCTACACTGTTGTCTCCACATAAGGACAAGTGGTGTAGAATATAAATCTTTGGCCTAGTAATAATTGTGATGCAGAGTTTGAGAAATTTGTCGCTTTCAGCTCTTTTTTCTACTGCTAATGCCAAACAACAGATAATACATACATACATACACAGTCAAGCCTGTAATCCCCGAAGGCGTAGGCAGAGGTGTAATCAGTACACCCACATTTCGCCGGGCGTATTTGCGTCCCGATTTCCTATGATAAGGGGCGAGTCTATTACACAATTCCAGACTCCGGATCCCGATACTGAGCATTTAGTGATAGAAAATCCTAATATCCCATCTCTTTACCCGACCGAGGATATTTTATTATACAGTTGTGGTCCTTCAAATATAATATTGAGTGGTAGAGTCACGCTGTAGACAATTTTGTCTACAGCACGAATCGGCCGGCTCTACCGTGTTGTTTCCACTGTCTCACAAAAAACCGGCATAAAGTAGCGGCTTGCTCGAATGAGATGATTATGGGATTGAAAGGGAAGGGCATTTGGCCACCACACGAAACTCCTGTGTGACAGTGGAAATGACTCGGTCGAGACAAGACTGTTTACAGCGCGGCTTTTCATGATTGAAAAATTCTCTTGACATATAATGCATGAAAACATTCACCCAGGCGGATCCGCCATTAAAGCTAATGTAGAATATAACACAGTATGTGATGTGTTTAACAGACATTTGATGAGTGCGTGGAGAAGGGCCAGCCGGACTGCGACCCCAATAACATGTGGCTGCAAGTGCCGTTCTTCTGTGGACACGCTGCAGATTGCTGGTAACTACACATCTATAGATCAACACGAGCAAACGAACAAGTCATTTCATAACTAATCACAAGAACACCCAACTTCTAATAGAATAAAGACTGCTTTGCTGAGCATTGGTTAGTAGTAGGTGTGAAGGGGTGTAGATTTCTTAGACGGCTGATGATCGTGATGATTCGTGGATTCAAGGTTCAAAGTATACGCCACTGTCCTCCAGTGAAATTAATTTTAAAGTGCATATATGGAGCGCAATTACATTACACAAGACTTTCAGATTTTTTTGATCTCAGCACGGCAAAATGTCGATACTGCACCTGGTGGTAAGCACAATACTGTCGAAATGCAAATGTCCAGAGACGTCGCATCGAACCATGGCTGCCAAATTTATATTTATATAAAAATGGAAAAAAATGGTCCCTCTATGTATGGATATACATAGAAGGACCATGGGATGCTACTCGTACAGGTGCGCAAATTGTGCTGGTGGGAGGGCACGAGATACATATTTGTACCTGACTAAATGGTTGTATAGGATTTCATGTGATTTTCTAAAATTACAACAATTTGTTTGTATTGGTACTAGTATTGTTTTGTCAGGCACTATAAAGTGATTGTAGTGCAGTTGGCAGTTATGTGGCCAGGTTCATTGATAGGAAGCATTGCAATGAATAAATAAATAAATTGCTTTTGTGGTTCATCAACACCACGAGTTTTTTCCTCATTATAAACATATTTTTAACGGAGAAAAAAAGAATTTAATCATTTCATTAATTTTTTCTAACAATGAATATGTGTTTTGACGCTGAACTTATAAAGACGATTAAGTATCAATGATACACATTTATTTTTTGCAGGAAACCCGGCAACCAATGGGCTTTGGAGCAAGCAAAACACAACCTAGTCAACCACTACTTGGTAGTAGGAGTGACAGAAGAGATGCTAGACTTCATAACAGTACTAGAGGCGACACTCCCACGGTTTTTCCGCGGCGCCACAGAGTACTACCTAAGCAGTAACAAGTCACATCTCAGACAGACCAGCTCCAAGATTGATCCATCACAGAAAACAATAGAAAGAATACAACAATCAGTCGTTTGGAAGATGGAAAACGAACTTTACGAGTTCGCACTCGAACAATTCAAGTTTGTTAAAAGAAAACTGCTCGTGAAAGAAGCTAATAATGTAGCTCAGATATACTTTTACGAGAAGATACGGCCTAAATGAATTTCAGTGGACTATTGACTTTATTACGTGAGTGATACGATTGTTTTCGTTGTGGCGAATCATTCCATAATTGTTGAAGATGAATAATGTGGTAAGTGTCTTATTAAACGGCCGGTAGATATTAAATTAGAATTATTTATGATCTGGTAGTCATTTATTTATTTGTCTTGTTTAGATATGTTTTAAAAGCAATATCGATTATTTTTAAACGTTAAACGAAACTGTAATGCTGTTACTTAATAGCATAATCATTCGTGCATCACATATTGCGTGATATTACATTAGGAATTTTAATCATATATGCACAATACAATGAACCATGATGCGGCGGTGACTAATATTAGGTATATCAGGATATATGACATCATGCACCTAATACTTTACGCCTTTTAAATATTTAAAAGACTATTATGCGGTCCTAATCACCTTGAAATAGTTCTAGAGTGACTTTCGAACGCATACTAGGAAAATTCAATAGAAATATCATAAAAAAATCTTTTACTCTACAATTTTTAAATGCGAACTTTCCTCATTTATAAACAAAAAGAACACTCATATTTCCTGTTTGTTGAATTATATACAACTAAGAATTTTAATAAATCCCTTTTATTTAGTCACATCAACAAACTCTACTTGTGTAGTATATGAGTTTATAGTCATATTTTACATTCATTAGTACTTATGTAACGATATTTTTACTGTCTAACAATTTAAAAAACAAAAACATACGGTGGATAATGACGTCACCGTTCGATATTTTACGAAAATTAGTTTTTTTAGCGTTTTTTATTTTAGTGGGTCAACGGGCGATATAAATTTCAATTCGCCCGTAGTTATCTTTTGTTTTTTTTTTAGTTAAGCACTATGAATATTAGTATTAATTTAGAAAAAAATATTGTTACATTTGAATCACAATCCCGATTTAATTTAAAAAAATAATGTTATAGTCTATATAATTAATGTGATTTTAAGCTAATTTATTTTTTACTTATAATTTATTTGAGACGTTGAGCTCACGAATGGTTCTTAAAAAGACATTATTTATCGTACCTACTAATTTTGTATAGTTTTGCTAGGTTTTTGGATTTTCAGTTTTTTGCCTGGATTAGAGAACTTCTATTCAGTAGTCTCGGTGTGAGTATTTTACTTTTAAATTGTCGAATTTCTACAAATATTTGTTTATGGTCTACTTATTATTGTCTAAAACCCACGACACAAGATAACCGTATCTTACTGTGAAGCGAGGACTATTTTTTTTACTATTGGGTGTTAGGTGCAAGTCAAATAAGACTCAAGCCGGGGCAAGTACACGGCGCTCCTTCATATTATTTTCATACAAAATACAGTGAATAAAAAATCGCAAAACACAAAACAAGCTACAGAGAGAAGACGCACTCGGGACAGGGACGAACGACGCTCCAGCACTTGCGTCCTACTGTATACACTTTGTATGGGCCCTAATCCCCCTCCCCTTCCCAATCCCTAATTATCCCTTTCCTTTAAGGTCGACAACGTGTCCATGATTCTTCTTGAATTGTGGCCATACATGGGCGGTGGAGATCACTTACCATTAGGTGACCCATCGTTTGCCGGCTTATGATATAAAAAAAAAATTACATCATCGCTTCGTCTTCTGTATGTGGTTTGCGTAAAAGTTTAAAATTCATGTTACTCGCAAACCACACAAAAAAGACATAAGATGGGATGAAAACTCGGCGCCTCTTAAAAGTATTTTCACACAGAATAGGGTAGTAAGTTCGGAAATTGCAGGGTCGTCCTTTCTATACATTGCTTTGTGATTTGCGTCCTTACTGTATTGAAATCAAATAGTTTATTAATCATGTAGGCAATTAAAATAAAAAAATAATAACAGAGCATATGACAAGTCAGTACAAAAATAATAATTTTGTATGAAAATACTTTGAAAGTGCGTCGGGTTCTCGCCCTGTCTTACTTCTTTTCTGTGAGGCCTCCGCCTAACGGGTACTGAAGACTATATCCACTTCTTGTTATGAAATGTACAAAATAATTGTGTTTCGGCATAATTGATTATGCTCATTTATGTTACTTACTAGGAAAATTTAAAAATTGTCTTTTTAGCGAAACCTAACGAAGTCAATTTTCATATTTTATTCTTTATATTAATTTTGGAATTATGACTAACTTGATTAATTGCGAATCATTCATCGAATTAGCCAGGAGCCGATTAAAATGTATATTTCCAATTTTGATACTCTCAATGTAATTTGAATTAATGATTTCTTATGTTTATGCGGATATTATTGAAACATTACTTAAATTAGTTTTTAAGCGAACTTTATTGCGGTTTTTTATTTTAATTTTGGTCCCGATGTTTCGAAAGTGTTTCAGGCTTCGTTGTTCATTCCACCTTGTGACCATGAAGGCTGAAAACCTTCCGAAACGTCGGGACCAAAATTAAAATAAAAAACCACGATATAATCCATTTAAATTAGTTTTATTCAATAAGTTGAACTACTTACAATTATAATGTACTGTATGTTATAATATATGAGAGTTGTGTTAATATGATTTTAAGGGGCTCGCAATTAAAATTACTTAATTTACTCGTGCAGGGTTCGATCACATCTTACGGATGTTTCTAACGATTCTTCCATAACACTAATATTAGATTTTGTTGACAAAATAGAACTTTGTTTGGCTTTGATGCAATGTTTAAAATCTATGGTAATCTATTTTTGCGGGTACATGTACAAACGTGAATTTATGTATATACGCGCAAAATAAATTGGCCGGTCTGAAGTCAGCTAGAATGAACAATACATGTATTGAGATCCGTATATTATACTTTTTCAAATCTTTCGATATTTCTTAGATTTACTGCGAAAAATTACATTAATATCGGTAATTAATTTATAATATATTGTGATCCGTCAGATGTGAACAAACTTTTTTAACTTAATAAAAAAATGTGATATTTTTAAGTCCATCCAACGACTTGTTGACTCAACTTTAAACTTATATGTTTACGTTACGTTTAGTTTGTGTAATATTGTTTAATAAAAACGTGTTTCATTAATATTAAGTTCGTTAGTGACCGTTTCGCACGGTTTATTATTTTAGTAAGGACCTGTTTCACAAAGCCGTTTTTTCCGCCATATAACGCATTAAACAGGCAGTTTAGAAAATACGATTTTAGCATACGCTTCTCCGTTTATATGGCTAGCGTAATAAATTTGAATTTTAGTTTGTTAAATAACGTTTAATTGGAGGCTGTGAAACAGGCCACCTATCAATTATTTGTTTTGTGTATTTAGGAAAATGTCAAAAAATATTCGTGAGAAATTTGAATATGATTTTTTAAAATTGAAATTGTATGAAATTTTATATATTTCACACATCTTAAGACTTAAAATAAGCAAGTATTTTTTTTTATACAATGTTATTTGACATCACATATTACAGTACTGTACATACTGCACTAGCTCTGTGTGACTTGTACTACATTTTAGGTAAAAAATTTATTGTGTAATTTTTTTATCTAATTAAGGCGATCAGTTATTTTTCTAATCTGTGGCCAATATTACATAAAAATAATCATTTGATAATTTTATAAAAGTTTTCTACAATTTTTGTATGTTTATGTTTAATTTGTATTACTTTTACTGCAAAAGGTTAGTCGTACTAACCCGAAAGGAAAATAGTTCTCGTATATCTGAACAACTAAGTAACTAATCCAATTAGGGTCAGCGTACACTGAGCAGAAAATAGCTCGAGCAGGTTCTTGGTAGTCAAGTACACTGAGGAGGTAGATGCTATGCCATAGATAATTTTCTCTTTTGCACACTATTTTCAACTCTATTTTAGTCGTGAATTGATCAAGGATTTTTTTAATCGCTGCTTTAAGGGAAGGGAAGGGATAATTGAGGGATTGGGCAAGAGAGGAGGATTTAAGCCTCCGCATATCACACTCACCGTACGAAACGCAGCAGCAAGCCGCTATTTTACGTCGGTTTTCTGTGAGACAATAGTAACGACTCGATCCAGCCGACCCTTTCATGTTGTAGACAAAACTTTACGACTCGTCCAACGTAGCTTTACCACTCATAAAATGTGCGTTGTTATACATCAATAAGTCGCTATATCACTTATCATTGTGAATAAGCAATATATTATTTACGATTAGCCTGTTCGTTTACAAGTGAATCACTTGTTTATTGTTTGATCAGCCATCAAGCCAGTGTTGACTACTTTATTTATTTAACTTTCTAAAATTTCAGGTTGAATGACAATATTTGACCTTTGTGCCCTTCAATGGACCAACGAGAGTATACGCGGGTTCGGTTATTTGCTTAAATTCTAGAGGTAAAGTGAATCGTATGAAAATATATGAATAGTGTATTATTTTATTAAGGGCAGTTTACTCCTGGCCCGGGGGTATCAAATTAAAAAGTCCATTGGGTTTAGCATATGCAAAACAACATATCTCAAGAGAGAGATAACTATCGACTATAAATATCTCGGGTAAAAGTTCATTCGATGAAATTACGTCATCATGGTTAGGGTTGCTAGACTAAATACCACAGTAAGGGTCAATGTACTTTTTTCTCTATTAATCTCTAATTTGGCATAGCGAGCCGAGTATTTTATGCAGCCATGTTAGCTTCAATAGACAGAGATAACCTTATAAAACTGTTTTTTTACTACAAAAAGAGTGTCAAAGGTGGTGTTGGTGTCGGTTTAAAACAAACCGACCAGTCTTTTTTGCGGATATTTGTAGGTTGTACTCTTGACATTTTGTTTTCGCTTCCATTTTCTACTTTTTCTACTTATTCGCATTCATTACACATTATAGCTAATTACACATTAAGCTAGTATAAATATTTAAATTATATTGTCGTGTAAAATAGTTATGTTACGAATATAAACGTGTAAATTCAGGAATGTTATTCGAAAAAAAAACAGCGTAGCTTACTTACTGTAAAGGAGAAGTACTACAACTTACTATAAAGGGGACTCTAAGTCTTACACAATATCCACCAAAGTGAACCATACAAAAGAGCAGCGCGGCGTAGTCATATGCCTGGTAGTCAGTGTGCTTCTACCAATGGAAGTGGATATGTATATGGGAGTATTTATTCTTTAGTTACGAAACACTTCCTTTCCGCCGGATCTTAATTTTCATAAATAAATTTACAGCTCTGGATACCTTTCTTTTGAGCCCGTCTTAGATGTTTTTTACTGTTCCTTTTCCTTTGTTCTGTTGACACTATTCCTGGATTGTCCTACAATTACCACATACCTGATGTATGGTGTAGTCACTTTACCGAGCCAGGATAAAAAAACAATGGCATATTCATAACATTACTTATTAAATGTAGACAGAAAGTATTTAATAGTTATTAAGTGAAATGTTCTTCCATTTTTTTCTAATGTTCTTGACATTAGAAATAAACCGATGTATATAAATCTTTTATATCTTTTACGAAAATCGTCGTACTTTCGTACTCAGAGAATTCAAATTACTTTAATACTTAATTAGCTATTTCTTCGATAACTTCACAAATGTCAAATAAGATTATTTCTGTACTCAACAACGAAACAGAACATTAACTGGCACTGATTGTGGAAATAATCTTACACTTAGTACACTAACCTCTGTAAGTAGGGCAGTTAATGTGTAAATTTATCGGATATTTTGTCTTAGTGCAACATCATTTTAAGGTTACTTACACGGTACATAGTTCTTATAATGTAAAGTTTAGGTCTATTTCCCATCATGGCGATCAAAGCCTCGTTCAAAAACAGCACATATTTGTGGCTGCTGCAGATTTTAAATCTTTTTCTTCTGGACTGCTGTGTTCTCAAATTCAACATTCTTAGTAGCTTAAGGTCGACTTCCGACTGTCGCGTCAAGCATCAGACTCTGTCGTCAGTATCGCTTGCATCTTTCAACATTCTACAAACTTTCAGCCTGCCAGCCAATGACGCTGGTCGAAGATATCCGAGTTGGCTTAACGTTTACTGTCAGTTGATAACAGCGCCTTTTTATGTGCCCTTCGAAGCGCAGAGACGCTCAGTTGAAATACCATTAAATGGTCACCCATCCATAGACTGACCGCGCCATGAGGAGCTTAACACGCACGTTTACCGACTAGCGAGTGCAATTGGCTATTACCGCCTCGACTGTACTATGAGTATGGTAAATAATAACCTTATATTTCACGAAGACAGTGGGGGGGGGGGGGGGTATATCTGAAACCTGTTGTGTTCACTCAAAGTAAAAATTCCCAATAATGTATGTCGGCCATTTTGTGAATTGACTACCTAGGTTCAGCGCAGCCAGACGGGGTGGTAACAAATAGAATTCATGCAATAACAATTGATATTATACCTTATTTGTTTACATATACGACTGATGTCAGTGTAACAGTAAATCCGCTTTATCCATCATTAAGATGTGGAATAGTTTGCCGGCATACGTGTTCCCTCCTTCCTATAATATGGGGTCCTTTAAACGGAGTGTGAAGAAGCAATTAGGCAGGCCGGCATGATCTTGCCGACCAACGGTAGACACACTGTTTGTCGTTGGTCGACACTATTGCTGGATTGCGCTAAACTTCCATCAGGTGTGGCGTAGTCATTTTGCCGAGCTAGTATAAAAAAAAAATCAGCTCTGCCTGTTCTTGGCCATCACATATTAGGCCATTTTATTTGTTTAGATATTAGGTATGTATGTATATTAGTTGAAATTAAGATTTTATATTACGCCTTGTATATTTGGTATATCACACTTAGAACATTATTTTAAGATAAGGGTAGACAGCGATTAGTGTTAAAATTATCATGTCTGTGGTAAGGACTGAGTATCGATTAGAGTAATTATTTAAATTGATTAATATTATTTAAAAATGTAATTAAATAAATCCGTCAAAAGGATTGCGACTGATGAGCGTCGTTGTAATGAGTGTCGTTTGTGCACTGAGTGTGCCTTGAGTTACTGTATTGTATTAACAATATAATTAAATGTTTATCTAAAAATCATTAGAATACTTTTCGAGTCACCTTCGCCTAGAATCGATTTTATTCTAATAATATTTTTTGCAATTTTTTTTTCAGCGTATGTTTTTAATCCGAACATTAATATTACCGTTACTTTAACAAGAAATGTGAAATGTACATAGTACTTAAATTAATATTTAATGTTTACTTCAATATACTAAACAAAATCTTGTAGAAAAATTGTGTTTATACATATGCATGTATGTTGATATGAGTTTACAATTAATTTAATGTTCAGAATCTCCACTGGTTAATTTATCAAATGAAAATAAAACAATAAATATTGTTTAATATTACTTCATTTTTTTATTTGATCCCTAAACTAGAGATAAGAATGGTTGTGTCAAATATGGTCAAATAGTAACATATTTACTTTTTAATTTCAATTTGAGTCCGTAAAAATCTAACCAATAAATTGCCGTTATAAAGTAAATAAATGCGTGCTGATGCATTTTATTTTAACTAGATATTACAAGCTTCTGATAACGGTACAACAGTGAATTATTAAGACCGATCGATCATACGCTAGGTACATCTCAATTACACTTAATCCTTTATTAACACCCTGCAATTGTGACAAATGTTTTATGACGGAACTGAAACTAACAATTGTAATGAAACGGTTTCAATAAAATATGAAGTGGTTGTTAGTTCATTCTGCCGTGACCTTAATCGTCCGTTCCTGTGCAAACATGATCAGTCACGCAGATGTCTCGAGAACTATGCATTTTGTATCGTAATTACTCACGCGGTTTCATTGAAGTGGGCTACTCTTTAATTATTCAATCGAATGTCTATCCCGCTCACACCTATCAGAAATCAACTGTCAAGGTGAAACGAAATATGTTTTGGTCAGGTGTAAAGTACAACCGTGTCCAGTCGCGAACAAGCAGTGACACCGAGCGGTCGGCCCGCAATGCCAATTAGATTTAAACCGCTAGCAGAAATGCTATCACGACGTCACAACTTTCGAATAAGTAGAAAATATAATTTCGTTTGGAGATTTTGAAAATGAGCTGAATGTTGTACCGTAAAAGATTTTTATGTTTAATTTGTTTTCTATGTTCGTTTACGAAGGTCGCGTCCTTCAATCGATAGACTATTAATTGCCGCGTGTGATTGCCCGCGGCGGCAGACAACGGAACAGTACGTTTTGGATGTGTGTTTCAAGTGCCAATTAATAAATTAGTATAATATTTTTTTATAAGAGACATTGGTGATTAAAGTTTAAAAGAAACTTCTAATAAAATCTGCATCTTCATGGAATATGGGCATCTGTTTAGACACTGGTCAGTGTTTATTGTTATCTATGACGTTGTATTGGCGCCCAACGTGTAGCTTGAAATAAATTGGAAATAATCACTCATATATTTTATAGTAATCTGAAGTTGGGATCCCCAAACCAATAATCGCAGATGTATCTGCCCTCCCCCAGTGGTCGTCCTAAGCCGAGGTTCGTATCCCAAAGGGGGTGCCCTCAGCGTGGTCACTTAAATGTAAGGGGTGAGAGCGCCGAGCGGTGAAGCTGTATACAGCCGACTAGTGTCAGGCTTACAGCAAGCGTAAACACAAAAAAAGAAGTTGGCATATTTAAAGTACTACTTGTTATTATAAATTAAATAGCAAAATAAATGAGTCATATAAATATAAGCGTTAGTTTGTATTTATGCTATTCATTCAAACCAATCCACGTTGGACGCCAATAATACATGAATGCTAGTAACAAATCTAGGAGAATATTCGCAGCCGTGTTTCGCGTATGTAGGAAACATACATATACATACAACAAACATTACCGCGTTTGTAAACAAATAATTTCGAGGCCGGCAAATTGGTTCCCACTGCCAGTGGTGCTGTAATGTGTTATAAAAACTACTGTGGAACGAAATTCACGCTGGATATGCATGATTTTCAAAATATTAAAGGAGCACTTTAATAATCAATTCAATAATTAAGATATTTTTATTTGATATTTGCTTAACAGTAGTTCAATCACTAGTCCTAACTTATAAAAGCCCCGTGGCGCAGAGGGCGACTAGCCAGCTGCGAAACGAGAGGCCATGAGATCGATTCCCGCACCGAGGCAAATGTTTGTGCGATCCGTAAATATTTGTTTCAGATCTGCGTGTTCTGGGACTGCAAGTCCCTCGTAGTTATGATACCCACGATACAGGCTAACCTAATGTATGGTCAGGACTATATGTGTAACTATTGGGTGTATTTATTATTATTATCAATCAACCATTTTTTGAGAAATAAGAATCTGACTGGAATCAAAAATGCTGACTACATATTATAATTAGCTAATAACAACTATCAGATCGGATGTAGGGATTGCAATCCGGCGTCATTTTCAATCCGGCCGGATCCGTCCGGATTTCCACTGATCCGGCCGGATCCGGTCGGATCCGGCCGGATTGATCAAGTCAGGATTATTTTCGCTTTTTGGTTCAAAATGAACTGTTAGTAAGTAAATCAAGTGTTATTGTGCTTAATATAGGTAGTTTATAAAAAATAAAACATATAAAATCAACTTTATTTCCAATCTAATGTTAAGATTAGATAACGAGCAAACAAATAAAATCTAGTAGTGTAGGTAACTAGTAAAATTTTAACGATGAGACAAGTAGCTCAATCTTCATAGATTTCACTTTCACATATAGATCAATTATTTTAGTAAGTAACATTATAAAATATAATATAATTAACCTTACGTAATTTATTGAGATGAGATCACAATAATTAATAAAGTGTTTGAGAATGCTAACTATTGCAACAAACAAGTCTTATATTTATGACAGACACCATCATGATTTGATGAATCTTTGTAATGAATAGCACAATTATTACAATGAGTTTGTCTTATAATTTCAACTTTTTAGTTTAATCATCTTACGAAAAATAATTATTATAAATAGAATTTTAAGTAATAATCATTATACATAGAAAATCTATGTTGATTTCGAAAAAAGGATCGTAGAAAACAAATAATGTTAATTGTGTCATCTGCTAGTCGACTTTTAATAGAGCTGCAAATATAGCCTGCGGCCGAAAAGGCCCTTTCAGTTTCATAAATAATCATAAATAGCAGACAAGTATTCTCCTCGAACTTCGTCAAAACTCCATCCTTTCAAATGTAGTTATTTACTTTTTTTAGTACTTTATGAAAATCTTTCTTTTTTTTAGTATGTAAGCTATAACACATGATTTCTTGCTGAATTTGTAATTGTAATTCTTCCTGTAATGTCAAATCTTTCTTTAGTGAGGGTGAATCTAAGTTCTCTTCTACTATTTCTTTCAAATTTTTCTTTAGAGTTATCATCTTGAATAACTCATTCCAAGATTTTTGTCATTTCTAATCGTATGAATTTTTTCTTTGGCATAGTAAAGTACCTAATCATGCAACAGCTCTATTTAAATATCTAAAAATTGTAGCACCGGATCCGGTCGCCGGATCCGGTATATTGGTACCGGATCCGGTGGACGTTTAATGATGCCGGATCCGCCGGATTACCGGATCCGGTTTTCCGGATTGCAATCCCTAATCGGATGGCTATGGAAATCGTGTACAAAATGTTCCATATACATTACAAGGTAAAAAAATCATAGCATAGGATAAGCCCATGACTTTATATCCGAAGGTGTAGGCAAAGGTGCAACTAGTACACCCACGTTTCGCCAAGCTTACTTCCGCCTCATGATATGATAGGGAGAGGGAGAAACAAATTCCAATTCCGGGGAATTAATAATAACACATAGTCTACCGTGGACTTATGGTCCCACAATAGTACCTAATTCACTACATATACCATAAGTTATAAATTGACAGCCTCCGTGTCGCAGCGGGCGACTAGCCGGTTGTGAAGCGAGAGCCCGCGGGTTTGATCCCCGCACCGAGACAAATGTGTGATCCATAAATATTTGTTTCAGGGTATGGGTGATGTGCAACCGAAAGTTTCTCGTAGTTCCTGATACCCACGACACAAGACTCGTATCTTACTGTGGGGTCAGGACTATGTGTGTGACTGTTGCATGTATTTATTTACAAATTCTGATATTGCAACATAAATATTTTCTGGATTTTTCGATTTATCTCACGTATTGTTTACTTACCACTCAGGACAAATACTTTAGTAACATATCAATGACTCAGAACAAAAATAAAGGTCGAGATAAGTTCGAGGTATTCAAAGAAAAACATACTGCATAGGCAACCCTATTGGTATGTCCAGCAACACATTTTATACCCTAAAAATCCTCTACTATGTATATAGTATATCCACTTCAGTAAGGAACCAATCATATCGATTACTAGGTTTAGTTTACACATTTACTATCGTCATGTGTACAGAACAAAACAATGAAGAGTTGGAGACAACAGGCGAGCAGACCCGCGGCGCGAGCGCTTGGGAGGGTCGCGTGACGCCGCCGGCCGCTGTCTTCCCCATGCAGAACTCCAGTCATGTCAAATTCGAACCGCCTAATGTGCCTGTCATATTTGTGTTGGGTAAGGACTAAACTTACGACATGTGTAAAAAACCTATTTCATAAAGTACCTATAAATATATTACTCAGGGAAACACTAACATACAATAATTTTGTATTTTGTTTTATATTCCGTTCTCACGAGGGGATCGAGTCACGTATTGTTAGTTTTTGTTACATAGCGTAAGCCGGCAAACGAACAAGTGGGCACCTGGTGGTAAGTGATAGCTACCGTTCATGTTTGCCCACAATACCAGAATAATCATGGGCGCGTTGTCGACCTTAATGGAATGGGATTGGAAAGGAGAAGGCGATTTGGCCTCCGGATATTTGTCACCATACGAAACGCAGCAACAAACCGCTATTTTTCGTCGATTTCCTGTGAGACAGTGTTAACGACCCGGTCGAGCCGGCCCATACATGCAGTGATAAACTGTCTACAGCGTGGTTCTACCACTCAAGGTATAGGCCTCCTGAAATCTAGCTCATAGCCATACATAACCCAACATCAAGTGGTCATTTCACAATAGTTTTGTGGAAGCGTTGTTTCTTGCTATTACATTTATGCAGGCGTTTACCACCAAGCGAGGTAGTTCCGTCACATTCAGTTCTACAAAGTTTAAAGTCTGTATCTTAATAGAAATATGTTCTCCCCCTTAATAGAAATATGTGCCTCCGTGGTTCAGTAGGCGAGTGGCCAGCTGTGAAACGAGATGCCCCGAGTTCGATGCCCACACCGAGACAAATGTTTAACTGTTCTACAGATATTTGTTTCGGGTATGGGTGTTGTGAGACAGAACGTCTCTTGTAGTTCCTGATACCCTGATACCATGACACTAGACTCGTATCTTACTGTGGAGTGAAGACTGTGTGTGACTTTTGGGTGTATTAATTATTAGTACCTGGGAGACCGAGCTTCGCTTGGCGTGTTTAAACTACGGAGAAGATACTTTAGATTATAGATTTATATACGATACTTTAGTACCTAAAAAAATACGACATGGCGCTATATTATCGTAAAATAACTTTTCTTTTTAATGGAAAATCACGTTTTCTCAGGAAAAATGCTTATACAGATAAACTTAGAAAGCTTATCTAAGTACAAAATTTCATCCAAATGGTTAGAGCCGTTTCCGAGATACACAAAATAAATAAGGCATACATATTATAAAAATATTGCTCGATTAAATATTTTTTTTTTATCCTGGCTCGGCAAAGTGACTACGCTATACCTGATGGTAAGTGTAGTGCAATCCAAGAATAGTGTCGACCAACGATAAACAATGAGTCCATCGTAGGTCGACAAGATCGTGCCGCCTGCCGGCCTGCCAAAGTTCCTGGGATGAACTACGGGGTCCTTGCTAACGGAATTCTAGCGACCCCGCAGTATCTAATCCCAGGGCCAAGGGAGAGGGAAGGAAAAAGGTATGGGAAAAGGGTTAGGATCAGGGGGCAAGCCCCCTGGGGTGAACCGGATATACACTGGCTGTTCCTGGAACGCGCCACACAAGGTGGGCCACTATGGCAGGTTTTAGCACCAGTGTACGGTGGTCGCTATCCGGTCGGATACAAGTATCCTCCCACCAGCTGAGAGTATATGAGATTATTCAATCCTTTAATTGCACTAGGGGGTCCAGGCAGCGGCAAGGTGACCCACTGCGATAATCTGATGCAGGAGAGACGAGGGATCGTCCATATTAACATGACGGACCTCCTGCAGCAGTACGCCATCGGTAACGGTAAGTTCTTCAAACTAAACTGGCATTCTACATTGTATCCCAACAGGGTAGGCAGAGGTGCAACTAGTACCACGGCTTGCCAAGCTTATTTGGATAAAAATAAATAATAGTAAAAAAAAGTGAAGACACGCTTTTTTAGAAAAATATAACTAAAAAATAGAAAATAAATTGAAAGAAAAAGATGTATTTATTAAAAAAAAAAGCGTGGGGTGCGTGGTGCCAATAGCTATAAATATTTTATTGACAGATATGAGTAGAAGGATTATCATTTAGATAATATCTTAAAAAGCACCCCACGCTTTTTTTTACGATAAAATTATTTTTTTTCTTCAAATTTATTTTACGCAAGTTTTTTTTTATCACAATTATTATCAGCGTTTAAAAGATCTAACCGAACAGACAGCGGTATCGATTTCATTTTATACTCTGTACAGATTTGCAAATCAAGACACTAAAATAAATATCGCCCAATATTTTTTCGACCCTTCATTGTGCCTCTAAGCACGTTAGTAAAGATTCACTAATTGTACGTTAATCTTCAAGGATACAGTCATGGCGTATCTATAGCTATTCAACAACTGCAAAATATATCAGAAATACATTTCATCCTACCATCGCCTGATGGTAAGCGCTACGCCTGCCCATTGTATCATACAAACGATTGTTTACAAAGTAATCGAGCCAGTTCAAGTGCAGGGTAAATAATGATGCAAAGCATTGATCGACCTCGCGCGACGTTGCTTCTCAAACCTTTCAGGAAGCATAATATTTCTGCCGCCAAGCAACAGCGGTAAGCAGTGTAGTTTCGGTTACCAGGATATTGAAGCCAAATGAGAGTTAACATGTTATGTCTTGGGTGACGGCCGCAGTTCAGTACCATGCAGTGCTTTATAATTTAAAACTGGGTGGTGTTGCTTCTGTTTATGGGCAGGCGTGGCGTTTACCATCAGGCGACCGACTTGCTCGTCATTCAATTAAATAAAAAATAAGACGTGAGTTGGTGACCAGTGTTCAGATGCTGATCTAAGGGGGAAGGAACAGAGACAACTTCCTTCCCTCAACCTCTGTACCTACTCTAAAACAAAATCGCCTTGCCCAGGTAAATGTAACCGAATTTGAAAAAAAATTAATCCACTCGCCTTTTTGAACAAAAATTGCTTAAACATTGAAACAAACGTACAAACATTACATATTATTGATTGAAAATTGAAACTAGGTTTCGTGTTTCACCATCTAACAATACATTTAATAAAATATCAAATTGATGTTCTCCAAGATGGCCGTCACGAAAGAAATCGAAGAAATTGTCGTACATGAGTTAGAAAGCGAGTAACAACCGCTCATTACTCCAAGTATATAATTACGTACACCGTTATTTAGTTTACATACAGTACTGGACATGGGAAAAGACACGTGCCAGCGTCATCCCAAGGTTCTTGTAAACTTCTACGACATAAATATGTAATTTAAACTCTATTCTACCAATGATATGGTTGATATTAGTGAAGCTATTATAATATTATTTATTCGTATTCGATACGCGTTTAATAATGTAAAGAATAAGGTGTTCTAAACATGCATTTGTAGTGTTAATTGAACGATCGAAAACGACCTATTTCTAGAAACTGCACGATCGAAGCATTGAAATACATCTTTACATAGTATAAAATGAAGTCGCTTCCGCTGTTTGTTCGCTTATATCTTTTAAACTATTCAACGTATTTTAATGGAGTTTTCATTAATATATAGAGATTCATGAGGAAGGTTTATATGTATATCACGCTATGACCAATGGCAGTAGGCAGTAACATGCAAATGAAACCGCGATGGACACCTAGTAATCAAAAATTGTTAGGAGTTACGTGAGAGTATTACTAAAGACACAAAGCAACAGTTATTAATTATGATCATAGTTTATTCATGACATAAATAATATTACTACTTTACAGACCAAGACCCCATGGCAGGATTCTCTATAGAATGCTCTATAATTAATCATAATCAAGACAAATCTGGGACTTTTCCCCTCTTCAAAGAGAGAAGAAGCAAATCGAGAGGCCTGCGACAGGACAGGTGGATGACCAGTGCTGGCACAGGGATACAAGGGTGTACCCCTATACCCACCCCAACCACCAAGACATATCGCAAGCCCCTCGAGAGAACCGGATGTACTCTGGCTGATCCTGGAACGCGATCCACACAAAGCGTGTGTGTCACTATAGCAGGTTTTAACACCATGTGTACGGTGGTCGCTATCCGGGCGGATATAAACTTTATTGACAGGCCGTACAGTATCAACAAGCAAAGCAGTTTCTAGACAAAAAAATTGTTTTTAATAAGTAATATAATCCGTAGATATGCAAGACTTCGGCACGCTGTCCAGTAAGACGGTGACCGAGGTCCTGATGTTGGAGATGAAGATGGCTCCCACCGCCAAGACCTACCTGGTCTCCGGGTACCCTCGCTCCATGAGAGATGTCGCTGAATATTCCGATAAGGTGAGATTTTTGACTCTTTGACCTCCAAGTAGCAAAACGTATCGTTGTATTGTACTGTCCCATTGCTGGGCACGGGCCTACTTCCCGGTCGAGAAGGGTTAGGGTTAGTCCACCACGCTGGTCTAAGGTGTTAGGTCCCTCGTATGAGAGAGGCCGTCTGGGTTGGTACCACCGCTTTATCTATATCTGCCGCCAAGCAACAGTGTGTAAGCACTGTTGTGATTCGCCTTGTCATTCAATCAAATTTAAAAAAAAAACGGGTTGGCAGACTTTACACGTTCGAAATTCTTATAGACAGACTTTCGGGTATGGTATGTTTCTTCACGATGTTTCCTTCACCATTAAAGCAAGCGATAATTTACTATGAATATACTACCCGTGGCGCAGAGGGCGATTAGCCGGCTGTGAAGCGAGACGCCACGGGTTCAATTCCCGCACCGCGACAAATGTTTGTGTGATCCACAAATATTTGTTTCGGCTCTGGGTGTTTTCTACCCAAAAGGGTTGTCAGGCAGGCGGCCGGCAAAAAACTACAAGCCAAATGTTTCTATAACATGTGGTAAAAAGAAATGTTGCGCCGACCCCACCGCGAGTGGGATAAGGGCAGATGAAAATAGACACACGTAACTTTATCAAAGTACAATGTGCATTATATAGAGGTTGGTTTCGAACCTGTGACTCTTGTCTAGGCAGTCCGTACTACGTGCCGCTGAGTTATGTATTGACAAAGACAATTTTGTGTCAAGGTTGTTCCATTAAAGCTAAATTGCTGTATGTATTTTTCTTTAATTACCACAAGCCTCTGCTCGCAGTTTATACGTGGTTTTCAATGTGTGGAAATGTTGTCGGTCATATGTAGAGTGGCCATTCGTTGGGGGCGTTTGGAGAATTCCACCACGGCATCCCCTGCCTGTCGTAAGAGGCGACTAATAGGGGCCATCGGGGGTCGCGGGCGCGCAGCGGGGGGCTGTCGTAGCGCCCAATTAGTACCTATGTACGTGCGACCCCCGGGATGGACGGCAGCACGGGTGGTCGGCCTCGTTGCTGCCGTTGACGCCGAGGGCGTCCTTCAGTGAGCGGGGGCTTCTGAGCCCCCCTAATTGAAGACAGGCCGCCTCAAGACGGCACCGCGCAAGGGCGGTTCGGGCTGAATCCGGGGTGCTTTTAGCCTCGGGAACCCCGGCGCCGTCCCTAATGCGCCGAAGATGGTCACCGCGGGGTTTTAGTTGGTAGTTACCGGCATAGGTTGTATATAGTGCGTAAAGCCGGTAGAACCCAACAAAACCGTTCCACCTTCCCCCCAGTGGGGCGGTAGCAATAAACGGCTTTCCCCGCGACAATAAAAAAAAAACAGGGTGGCCATTCGTCCCGGTTTTCCCGTATGGAACGTTTTTAGGTATCCATATTAGTGGCGCGTGCTCCAAACACTATTCTTTTCTGCTTCCCTTTACTACACTATACCGTATGTCTCCCCAGAGGGGTTGATGTCGGGCAGGCGGTCGGTAGTAAAAGCTACACGCTAAGCCATTCTGTAACGTGTGTAAAACATCGTATTGCGCCGATTCCACTGCGAGTGGGATAGCCATTTTAATTCAATGAAGATTTAATTCAAATCATTGATTTATCTTACAATTTTAATAAATAAACAATTAAATTAACAATCATTATTGTGTTTGTTATAAAGAAGTAATCGGACCAAAGAATAAATAAACGTTTAATCACATAAATGTATTTATTTACTCCAAGTAATATGTATGTTGACATTCACCATAAAATGCAATTGACCCGGTTTCAAAGTGCACAGTAATAAAATTGTCCACTCCCTCAGGAGGTAAACTCAGACATTAATGGTACATAGTTTATTGTATTGCGTAGAAAAGAAATGCTTCCGAAACGTACTAAACTCGTGGTCAATGAGGCTATGGTCGAAAGTAGGTACAAAGCGAGCGTGCTGTTTACGAATGTCAGTTAATATTTTATTATCTTTACATAACGTTATTAAGAAAAATACAAATTTTATTGTTATTTAAAAAAAAATCAATTGTATTTATCCGTTCAAACAAGATTGTGCGTGATTTTTTAAACAAATTTAGGCTGAATAGGGTAATTGACTTGATTTTTTTACAATGGGCTTATGTACGTATGTTGAATTTTGAATTACTAGCTTTAGTTTGCTCGCGGCTACACCCGAGTGAACATCCTTTTCCGGGATAAAAAATAGCCTATAACCGTCTCCAGGCCCCATCTATCTGTACGAGATTTTATCAAAATCGGTTCTGCGATTAAACGTGAAAGCGTAACAAACATAATCACTTACACATTTATAATATTAGTTAGGGCTTCAATTCATATTTCAGTATGTTAATTGCACCATGATTTCAATGAGTCATCAGAAATCAAGGTCATCGCATAGCATAATATCAAACATACATGATTTATTAAATGTAAGGGTTGTTTAAAAAATCATTATAAGGTACGCAACACCTGTCGAAACGTTTCATTATTGTCATTAAACAAAATATCCGTTCGGTATCAGGAAAGGATCTTTTGTAGTGTCAAGGGTAACAATAGTATTTTAAATCTTCGCTCTTTCTATCCTCAGAATGAGTCTATTGGTAGGTACTTTAGAGATGTTACCTTCCTTCCACCTCCCCTTATCCCATTCGCAGTGGGTGACCTGATGGCAAATGAACACAGTCAATGGACAAAAGAATCATGGGCATGAGGCCGACCGAAGGGATTGTTAAGGTACTGGGCAGGGGAGTGGGATTGGGGCCTCCGGATATCTCACTCACCACACGAAACGCCCCAGCCAGCTACTACTTTACTGTGAGGCGGTAACGACGCGGTCGAGCCGGCCAGGCCCGTGTAGACAAAGCTGTCTAAAGCTTGGCTCTACCAGTCATATTCTCACGGATAACTCAAATGTTTGGTCTATACCAAGGCTTCCCAAACTTATGTTAACTATGACGCCCTTGGGAAGTTGCCATATATTTACGACGCCATGGCCTTCTTGCCATGCAAAAACAAAAATGAAAGCAAATAAAAAAAAAGCAAGCAATCCCTTTTTTGTTTTTTTTCTTTTGGGATTAATGAGAAGGATTTTTTTATAGCATAGGCCGAGCAAGTGGGTCACCTAATGGTAAGTGATCTCCACCGCCCATGTACGCCCACCACCAGAAGAATCATGGGCGCGTTACCGACATTAAAGGAAAGGGATAATTAGGGATTGGGAAGGGGAGGGGATTTGGGCTTCCGGATATCTCACTCACCGTACGAAACGCAGCAGCAAGCCGCTACTTTACGTCGGCTTTCTGTGAGACAGTGGTAACGACCCGGTCGAGCCAGCCGATTCATGCTGTAGACAAAATTGTCTACAGCGTGGCTCTACCACATCGTGGCTCCGCTTGCTTTTCTGAGCATAGTTTCTCAAAACGAGGCGCACAGACAGCCAGCCTATTTAGATCACAACGCCTCTGGGATAAAACCGTGGCGCCTCAGGGCGTCGTGACGCACTTTTAGAGAAGTCCTCTCATCTCATTTGTCGATAGTACCGCGGTGCCCCAGGGCAGCCCTGGGGAAAGTGTAGGGAAGCCCTGGTATATATTTATTTGTTAATAGATCCAGACAATAACCGGCGTGGTGCTGGTGAGCTGGCGGCAGCGCGTGCTGGAGCGTCAGATCGAGTACGGGGCGCGGCTCGGCCACGTGGTGCTCGGCCTGGCGCGCATGGAGCTGGCCAACTTCTACAGGAACGTGATGCCGGTCGCAGACTACTTCGACCAGACCAACATGCTGATCGCGGTGAGTTGTGCCACAGCTGGGACGGGGGTCAGTTTAAAATGGACACACTCGTCCACGCCATTATAATATACTAGCTTTTCTTCGCGGCTACGCCCGTGTGATCTACTTTTTCCGGGATAAAAAGTAGACTATGTTACTCAGTGATAATGTGGCTTTCTAATGACAATTAGAATTTTTGAAATCGTCGTTGTTAAATACGTATAATCTGAGATATTTCTTTATAACGGAGTTCAGCAAAAGGATAAAAAATGGTTATTTTAGTTATCCCTAAGAGATAGACATATACCATCGGGGACATTTTTGTAGACCTTTTTAAGGTGTACAATACTATAGTACATTATTTTGATCTATCTCGTAGGTTTTAGCCAGCGTTTGCAATGTAAGCGCAAAAATAGTGTTTTTTACGACATCATATTTGAAACCTCTAAAATTATCAGTGTTTCTCTACTATTTAATAATAATTTAGTAAATTTTATTGTTCGGAAAGAATCTAAACATACATAGGGACAGACAGACAGCGGGAAGCGACTTTGATTTATATGATGTAGTGATTAAGGGCCTTCCGTGAGCAAATGGCCTTGACTGACTCGCGGCATACTGATTCGTGTACTCGGCGTGTAAGTTTTCATGCAGAATATGCACGTATTTAGCGAATAATTGATTTAAAAAATCTGGTTTTGGTCTTTTTGTAAATTTTAAACGGGCAAAATATTCATTATTAAATTGCCTATCTAGTGATGTTAATCTCATATGAAAACAATCTGTACTTTAAAAGGAGACGCACGGAATCTTTGCATTTTTCTCATTTTAATGGTTCATTTATAACGAAAATTTTAAAAAAATATATCAACATTAACATGAATTTGAATCGAACAAAGTAAAGCTGACAGATTATAGAAATATATTGTATATCTTTTTAATCAATATTTATTTTAACTAATGACTAGATAGCCTCTAAAAATCTCGATCGCGCGGCGTTTTGCTGGGGGTATGGCCTTAATATTCAATATTATTTTCTCATAAGTGACTTATCGGTCCAAGATGACCGGCCATTGAATATTTATTCACACAAGTTCGTGAAAACCGAACATTGCATAAGCGCATAACTTATATTATCGTTCTATATTTATTATTTAATTTTAACACCTTTGACTCATTGGTTGTAAAAGAAATCGTCAGTCAATGCCACATTTATATACATTCTTACATATCTAAATGCGAGCAGATGTACGATCGTACTAAAAATACTCAACAACACAAAATAGAACAGACCACACAATGCGTGCGGCTGTAAAATAATAATTAGAAACATAAATATTTGCTCTTTAAAATATGTGTAAACATTGTGCTTAGGAAAAGGTAATTTAAAATTATATGGATAAGAATGATTTTTCCTAAAAGCATTATTGCAAATGTTATTTTAGTTCTAAGATTTAAATGCTGTAATATTAACGTTTTAATCGCTTAGACAACAATGTTGAAGAACATATAAATGTTTATATGATAGTTTCTTGAGATTTTTTCATACAAATTGCGGGAGTAGCACGACTGACCGTAAATTACATGATCGTATACATACCTCAATGTTTAAACCATCTGTACATATATTTCGTCACACGAATCATCGGCCCATTAGCTCAGTTGGTTAGAGCGTCGTGCTAATAACGCGAAGGTCGCGGGTTCGATCCCCTCATGGGCCAATTGGCTTTTTACCAATATTTTACTTTTTTTATTGGAATTATGATATAGAAAATTTGTTGTTAATATCGTACCACTTAGTTTTTCCCCGACTGCTATAGGAGTGTTATGTTTTTTTGTATGTAATACATTATAAAATAGGATTTAACGTTTTAAGGCTGCACTGGACAGCAGTATATGTATACCCATCTTTAGGATATCACTGCATTCAGCACACTAGAAATGTAATATAATATATGTTTGACAGCCTCCGTGGCGCAGCGGGCGAGTAGCCGGCTGTAAAGCGAGGGGCCGCGGGTTCGATCCCCGCACCAAGACAAATGTTTGTATGATCCACTAATAATTGTTTCGGGGTCTTAGTTTTGTGAGACCGAAAGTCTCTCATAGTTCCTGATACCCACGACACAAGACTCCTATCTTATTGTGGGGTCAGGACTATGTATAAGACTGTCAGGTGTATTTATTTATTAATTAATATAAAAAAATGCTAAATAAACTCAGGGAACTCCCCAAGGTCATTAAACATTAACATCTGTTGTCATATTTAATAAAAGCAACATTATAATAATGGAACGTTTCACATAAGGAATTGTTGGTTTATAAGCCAACGTTTGCATGTTTTATGAGGAAATTACTGGTCATATGTGAATCGTATGTACTTAATCCACTGGTGACACAAAGGACTGTGTTTTATCCAGTATCCACTATTGCAACTTCGTTTTCCGTGAGACAGGGGAGTTCTATCAAGGTTCTCAATTCGACGCTTTTCCTTTACCTTCTTTTTTCGTTAAAAAACAAAGGAAGAGCGTTGCTTTCTTTATGATTGTCAGATATCCGGATCCGCGGATATCCAAGAGACAAAAAGATTCGTATCCGTTTTTTTTTGCGGATGTTGAACAGATCTTTTATATTAGTGAATTTCATTACGTAAAAATTAAATACATTTCAAGTTACTTTTTATTATTTAAAATCACATTGTGGCACATATGTACCTACATAACATTAACGAAATATGTAACTATTGACTAGAGTAAATTAAACATATAGTAATAGCACAATGTATCATCTATCCGTCCAAGGTTACAAAATACAAAAGTTGAGATCCTTATCGCAAATCTGGACAGTAATGATCCGTATCTGAATCCGAGGATATATAATTTTAATAATCCAACACATCCCCGGTTTTTTTGTAACTGGAACGACAGTCATGGCGATAAAAAACACTTTTCCCAAATCTACTCTGTACTTACAACCAGGTGCAATTTGATTACCTACTTTGCCGTGCCGTAAAAAGTGTCTCTATATCCTGTCTTCAGATAAAGAGTATTAAGATGAACCTAGCAATTTCAAGTACACGTTGGTCATGACTCACGCGTATGACGCGGCCCGTAATCGATGGCCATCAATAAAACACAAGTCGGTTTGTCGCTGGACGGCGGACGCTGCCGCGACGCTATCGATTTGTATCTAACTATCCAATGAGTTCGACGCGGCGGTCAACCGACAATGTCGCGGCATCACGGCCATATGTAGGGCTGTCAACGACAACTCCATATTTTTTTTGCAGTGATAACTTCTTATGGGAGGGTAAACCACTTCGTAACGTAACGCGTTACGGCGACACTCTGTCTGGCTTCCCTTTCTCTCACGCATACGGCAGCAGTAGGCAGGCTTCTCCTCTCTCACTTTAACCCACATTAGTTTATCACTTCTGTGGAGCGTCCTGCTTTATTTTATTGAATGGACGGGACGAGCAAGTCGCTCGCCTGATGGTGAGCACGCCTGCCCATAAATAGAAGCAACACTTATCTTCTATCTTCTTGTTTAGTGCATAAATGTAAACGTTTACTCAAAACTTTCAAAGTTAGTAAGAAACAATATTTTTTAACTTTTTTTAATTTTTTTTAACTGCTTTATACCTTGAAATTGAGCCGTTGATGCTATAAAAACGATAAAATAAATTGTCAGTTTGTACTGCTCGTGATAATTTTATTAAAAAACATATAGCTTTGTCAACCCTAGAATCACGTGCACTCGGATATGCGTTAATCACGTGATTTGGCCGAAGGTGTGGTTGCGCTACATTATTCGGTACACGCCATTTGGGACGATAATCCTGTCGTGTTGGGTAATCAAGGTACATATATAACAGATTCATTTAGAGTTTTAATTATATTCATACAATTATTATAACACTAGCTTTTCTTCGCGGCGCCCGCGTGATCTGCTTTTTCCGAGTTAACAAGTAGCCTATGTTCATCAGTGATAATGTAGGAATCTAATGTGATTTTTATTTTTTCAAATAGGTCCAGTAGTTTCAGAGGCTATTCAATCAAATCTGTTCTCTTTATAATATTAGTTTAGATAGTATCTTTATTCGATTTTAGATTATTCTATGTTTAATATACGTGAGAAGACACTTGTGTTTCGGCGACAAGTAAATATCTGTTGAGTGTCACTTACAATCATTTCAATTCAATGGTTATAAAGTTAAAGGTTTATTGTGAGCATAATAACACGAAACAACAGGAAACGATACCAAGACCCAATCGGAAGAAATCTTCTGTAGACACTATACTCAATTTCTACGGCAAAGCTGAGCAAAAAGAAAATATCCTACCACCAGTAGTGGATATGGATATTCATATCCGCCCGGCTAGCGACCACCGTACACTTGGTGTTAAAACCTGCCATAGTGACCCACACACATTGAGTGGATCGCGTTCTAGGATTAACCAGTGTACATCCGGTTCTCCCGAGGGGCTTGCAACAGTACTTGATGGTTGGTTGGGGCGGGTATAAGGGTACATCCCTGTATCCCTGTACCTGCATCGGTCATCCACCTGTCCTGTCGCAGGCCCCTTAATTTGCTTCTTCCTTCTCCGAAGAGGGAAGAAGCATTTATACAGGCCTTCATGATTCTGTTGACCACCAATAAACCCATTGTTTGTCGGTGGTCGCTAGTTTTTTGGACTGCACTACGTTTACCATCAGATGTAGTGCAGTTACTTTGTCGTGCTCAGATAAAAAACGTAAAGGTTTTTACAAATCGAAATCCATAAATTAAATCCTCCTGCGACCCATAATCAACATTAAACCTAATTACAATGTTGTAGCGCACAATATCGCTGAATCAGTTGATGAAACTCCACAAATTACAAGCCAGCGACATATAGGTTTAAATATTTGATGAATTCTAGAAGTTGTATGACAAACAGCCATGTTTACTGTATAACGTTGTTTGTGTCTAATACATTTATTATTTCGAGTTATTAGAACATTTTGCGATTTAGATTCACTGAACCCCCACCCTTCTATATTATCCAAGTGGGCATAATAGAAGCAACAGTTATACTGAGCGGTTTGAAGGTCGGCTACTTAATAATATAAATAAATAATAATACAAGTCCTGTATTTTACACGTCCCATTGCTGGGCACGGGCATCCTCTACTGAATGAGGGGAAAAAGGCCTTAACCACCACGATGGACTAATGAGGGTTGGTAGACTTCACCTTCGAAATTCTTATGTAGAATTCAGGTATGCAGGTTTCCTCACGACGTTCCCATCTCACACACTGGTGCTTGGTGGCTGAAATAGACAAAGCGGTGATATCAACCTAGACGGCCTTTCGCATATAACGGATCTAATATCTAGTAAAATAAATACAAGAACAACGCACATATTTATAATTCAAAGAGTTGTGGGAAAAGACAAGTGTCTAGAAACCTGCGGTATAAATTTTATACACGAGTAAACTCAATAACTGTAGGTCTACTACAAGATAATAGATACTTACGACTGAAACGAGCTAGTAGGTCACCTAATCATACGAGATAACAACATGAAATAGTCATAGGTGAAGGAGGAATTTTGGACTACGGTGATCCCAGTACCTAGGAAGTATGCCAGAAAAGCTTCAAGTCAGTTTAAGAAAGTGTTGGTGTTGGTCACGTCGGTAAACCCAGGCTGTATACAAAACTGGTTGATCGTAGCTCTGCTAAAATATTTTTTGTAGAACGCAATAACTAAATACCCAGTGTCAATGAAAACCTACTTAAATGCATTGCACCAACAAACGTCTCTGAGAACTAAAGAAACATTGAAACATTTAACTAGATATCGTATCTTAATCTATCGTTTAGGTCAGGGCAATCCCGGGTCTTATGCTGTTACGCGGGCGGAACTGCGGGCAAATGCTAGTGGTTAATTAATAAATAAAAGGACTCAGGGCGTGCCGTCCGCGCCACTTTCAAGGAAATGTTTATGAATTTTTAGTTAGAGAACACTTGTACGACCCGAATAAATGTTCTAAGAAAGTTTACTGAGCCACCTGGGACACTAAAAAGCCGATGTTTTGTTTCTCTGACCCAATAGCTTATTATAAAAATACATATGACTTTTATGTCAGTTATGAGCTTGGTTTAAAACTTAGTATAATCAAACAATAAAAAGATTGATCAACAACAGATAACCTGAAGAAGAAAGAAAGAAAAGCTATTTATTTGCCATTAGCAACGTGCTTAACAACATCTAAAGTTATTTAACGGATAATTATCAAAAACTATCCATCTATTTATGATGCACGCTGCGTCATGGCTGTGATAGGTGGCTATTCAGCATGATGCTGTGCTGTAGCGGGAATCAAAACACGACGCTGATTTTCAGTAATCACCTGTATAGTTGCAACAGCTATCAGCATAGCTTCCATAGACACTCACACTGAGTAGTGAGAGCCTAACCATCTTTGTCCTCTTTACTCATACAAATCAAGCTAATCATAATGAGAACTCGCTCCGTCTTGAAACTAGCTCTTGGCTGATACTGCTGGTTCCATATTGTACTATGACTTGATCATCGTTTGGCGAAAGTCTATTCGATACTAATTGAGTCTCCCTTTCTGTTCTATCGGAGGACTCAAGTAATGTCAACTGATTCAATTGAATATTTACGAGCTTTTTAATTAGCACGAGCAACTGAAGGTCATTGGAACGTTGCTCTATTCTCCATTTCAAATATCGACGTAGTTTTAATTTTCTCAGAAACATTATTTAGATCAGATACTTATTTTTTATATACTACAAAGTAGAGCAATATAAAACAACACACATTTTTAACATTTAAGGGGTTATATACAGTTAGAATTTTCCAAAAATCGATTTTTTTTTTATTTTTTTTTCTTAATGTACATATATTTAAGAATACACACAGAAAATTTCATATTGTTCCGGTGAATATTTTCGAAGTTACACGCAAATTTGAAAAGGCGTTTTAAAGTGCTTGAAAGCTTACCAAAGCTTCAAAGCGCTTACCTGTCCCTTTACACTGTCCCTTTTATTCACCTGCCTATTGTAAATGTTCTCTAATGTATTTAGATGCGTAAAGCAACAGTGCGTTATTGTTTTTTTTTATACCGGAAAGGTAAATTTTTGTTTTTCTCTCCCCAAACTGGAAAATATTTAGTGCTATTCAAACTTTAAACGCGTTTTTCTCAAAATGGTGTTTTCAAAGTCGGTGACCAACATTACTCGAAAACGGCTAAACCGATTAGTCTCAAATTTTAACACAAGCTTCTTAAATATATTCTTTAGTAATTAATCGAAGATTTTTTCTCACAGATAAATATTTTTTTTTTAATAAGCAATTTAAGGTCGAAATTTTGGCCAAAAATCGATTTTTTTATCTGAGAAGCCGCCATTTTGCCCAAAAAAAATATTTTGCTTATTCCTTCGATTAATTACTAGATTTAACATTACTTTAACGAAATCTGTTTGGTTTTTTAATTTCAAAGGATCCAGTTCAGAGATATAGTGGTCACAGCAAAACGTCTTTTTTGAGAGGAGCTCTCGGAGATCAGCTGTAGCTCCTTTCCAAATAAACATTTTTATTAATTCTAAGTCTTAAAATACAGTTAAAAGATACCATAATATGTGTACAAATTTTTAAATCAATAAGTTTAAAAGTTTTCTCAGAATAAAATCTGGAAAATTCGCTTTTTTTCGGCCTTCTAACTGTATATAACCCCTTAAAGGCGGCGGACCCGTTCACAACATAAGGCCGTGTGTACATATCCAAGAAGTCAAATTATAGCCATAGGGACATTTGGTAGCATTTATGATTTAGATGATGACCTGAATACGGCGGGTATGCTCGACCCCGTAATTAAATACTTTACCAATTACAGTTGAATTGTTTTAACGACGCACTTTGTTATAACGAGCCAATTATTTCTGGCTTTGTATTATTGAATCGTTTATTGCCCTAAGTTGTCTTTTGTCAGGATGCTCGATATCCCTTGCTTCATCAGTCATCCTTAAAGATCTCATACTTCTTTTTCTAAGCTGTCGTTTATACTGAAAGAAAAAGTCTAGGTCCCATTCTAGACTCTTTTTTATAACTTATAGACGGGTGATTATCCGGTTGAAAATGGTAAAAATAGAAACAAATTTATAGTAGAATCAAACCCATTGTAAAAGGAAGAGAATACAACAAAATTGATAGGAAAAATAAATTAACGGCGATCTGAGGTCGGGAAGTGGGAAGGGGGGGGGCTTTTAAGGGTAAAAAACGGTTTATCTCGATTTCCGGAAAAACTACAAGTCCTATGGAAAAAAGTTAAATCGCAAAGTTGTAGGTAATAAAAAGATCTACAACTTTTGTATACACACTTTCTTCACATAACCTCAAAATATATGTGAAAAATTCAAATAACCAAGTTTTTTGTTTTTATTTTTATCTATTATAATAAATCATTTTTTTTCACGAAATTTGGTGAAAACTTACCTTTTTGTATCCCAAATACACTGTAATTTTTTTGATTTAAAATATTTATTTATGCACCTTATTTTGACTTAATATCGAAAAAGCAGCCTAATTTTCAAACGAAAATTCTCACGTCAAAATATGAGCTTTTTTAAAAAAGTCTGTTGGCTTCTTGTTCATTGAATTCTCTACTTTCTGATGGTGTAAAAAAATATATACATTACTATGGTAAATGTGCTCAGAAAATGTAAAGTTATAAGTTAATATTTAATAAGACATATCTACAATATTTTGAGTAAGTTGTAGAATCTTCTTTAAATTATATGCGTAGATGCCTCTTTATTGTTATTTTAATATAAATTATATACCTGAGTGATCTACGGAAAATTTTAGCCCATCATAAAGAAGCGGGGAAGGGGCTAGGTGGGTCTGGGCCTTACTACCTGTTATTTAGTAGTTCGTTTCTTTGCATTTTCTGAGCACATTTACCATAGTAATGTATATATTTTTTTACACCATCAGAAAGTAGAGAATTCAATGAACAAGAAACCAACAAACTTTTTTAAAAAAGCTCATATTTTGACGTGAGAATTTTCATTTGAAAATTAGGCTGCTTTTTCGATATTAAGTCAAAATAAGGTGCAAAAATAAATATTTTAAATCAAAAAAATTACAATGTATTTGGGATACAAAAAGGTAAGTTTTCACCAAATTTCGTGAAAAAAAATGATTTATTATAATAGATAAAAATAAAAACAAAAAACTTGGTTATTTGAATTTTTCACATATATTTTGAGGTTATGTGAAGAAAGTGTGTATACAAAAGTTGTAGATCTTTTTATTACCTACAACTTTGCGATTTAACTTTTTTCCATAGGACTTGTAGTTTTTCCGGAAATCGAGATAAACCGTTTTTTACCCTTAAAAGCCCCCCCCTTCCCACTTCCCGACCTCAGATCGCCGTTAATTTATTTTTCCTATCAATTTTGTTGTATTCTCTTCCTTTTACAATGGGTTTGATTCTACTATAATTTAATTATGTTTCAAATTGGAAAATCACCGGTCTATTAATGCCCGACACATACTTACATACACTTACTCCGTGGTAAATCTTTCAAACACGAGAGTCTAGAGAGACTCCCTAGGGAGCTATGTAGGTACCACCGCTTTATCTTATGTGTGACAAAGTAACACGGTTGTTGTTAAATACTCACAATGCTGAGTATTCCCGCATAGATTACCAGGTCAACAATTACCTCATCATTCACAACCTCTGTCATCCCTCTGCTGGTCTCTCTTTTTATATGCCATTCGCCTCGGTCTAGTCCGATAATGACTACCTATGCTGGCAATAATGTCGACCCATCTCGCGCCCGGGCAACCGACATATCACTTCAACAGTTACAACTCATTCAAATTAAGAGCCTAAACTAAAACGATGCTTCCACACCGGAGTTCATAAACGTTTGTTACCATTTAGAAACATGGAAGCACTTAAAAGTAAAGAAAAAAGACGTTTATAAAGTTTTTGAAATAATGTAATTGAAATCAATTTTCTATGTGAATAAATTAGAGTATATTATATTTGTTTTACAAATGTCAAAAGTCAATAACCGGCAATCAACTCAAGCTGCTTGTAATACATCAATTATTTAATCAAATATAACTAATTACACCATGCAGGCGAAAGAATGACGTGTCTGATTATAGCTTGATGAGTCCTCTCTTTGTCCTTACATGAAATAATGAAAATGGTTAAGGAATTCCATGTAGAAATGAATTCTTATGGTCTTGGTATTTCAGAACCCGACAGTACCTTAACTAGGCTAACTGGAGTAACCAGATGAAAAAAGAGATAGTAAACTTATCAGTTGAAGTCTGCGCTGATCTATATATGCACACTAAAAACCATAAAGAAATTATTGTTGCTTGAATTTATTTAATGCTTAATCTCCCGTGGGTGGATCTTCGTTCAGATCATCATCGTTTTCAGATTATCTACACCTAGTTGGATTTGAATGATTCGTTTCTATCGATAACACCGAGATTACGTCTTCGATTTTTGTTAGAAAAAGATGGAGAGACCCATATTATATTTAAGGAATAAACGACCAAATAATAGGTACATGGCTGTACAAACAGTCGGACTGACTTGACTTCAATTTCGTTCAATATTTAATACATATTTGGACGGACTACATTCTTACATATTTAGATTTATTATTCGGGGTAACAGCAATAGGATCTGTAAACTTTTAGAATTCAATCATATTTAGGTTTAATTCATAGCCAACTTCTAGAAACAAAACATTTTTAATTTGGCTGAATTATTTAATTATTAGATTTTGTTCGTAGCTCCGCTCGTGCGAACAACCGTTTCCGTGATAAAAAAGCCAGGATAATTACGACAAATTCGATTCCTTTTTTTATAGCATCGACTGACAAACGAGCAAGAGGGTCACCTGAGAGTGATCAGTGATCTCCACCGCCCATGTACGCCCACAATACTAAAAGAATCGTAGGCGCGTTGCCGACCCTAAAGGGAAGGGATAATTGAGGGATTGGGAAGGGGAGATGATATAAACATTAAAACATAAAACATTTGAACACACAGGTAAATGGCGAACGGAATCCAGAAGACGTTTACAAGGATTTCAGATCCGCCGTACTACAGATACTGGGGACGACAGAAGATCATTCAACAATGAACGGCGTCACCCGAGTGGGAGTCGGGGCTGTTGGCATACCTGGAGAGATAGTGGGAGTGGAACCAGCTCCTGCAGTGGACATCGAAAGAGAAGAGAGGGAGGAGATTCTAGAGGATGATATAACAGATGATGTAGAGCCTTTGCCACACCCCGTGCCTATTCCTGTAGCTATACCTGTACAGATGGAGTCAGAAAGAGTTGTTAGTCCGAAGGTTAGTGTGAGATATATTTTGAATTATAAAATTATACATCTTTTGCCCACTGCTCCGCCCGCGGATCGCAGTTTTGATAATTTAGCAAAATAAAGTTATATCTAAATTTTTACTCGATGTGGATTGAAATGTTATTGCATATTTGCATCCATATATCCCTTACTTTTGATATGCTCAATGAAATTGATACTTTCCTAGCATTGTGGATGTTCGAAGTGTACAATAATACTACATGTACGTGTATTTTCGACCTTTCACTATCTGAATAAAGCGTAACCTCTTCATGGAACTCTGATACCTAATAAAAGAGGGTGTTTACACGTCGAAATAGTACAATGTGTGCTGTGACAGGTAGTTTATCACCTATGAAAGGGAGAGGTCACACCTTGACCTGGTGCGTGGGTTTTTCGTAAAATACTATTGGATTTTTTGACTATTTTGAAGTTAGCTACGATTTTCACATGAATTTCCTAGTAATGTTTGAGAACATTTTTAAATTTGTGTTTTTGCCTTTGCTTGTTGCATAAATAACTTAATATTTAGTGCGGCTACATGAATGAATTCTCATTAATATATTCACGGTAAACGTATTTTCGTATTGTCTTAATTATGGAGAAATCAATCACAAGGTGGTAAGTCCCTCGTATGCGAGAGGCCGTCTGGGTTGGTACCACCGCTTTGTCTATTTCTGCCGCCAAGCAACAGTGTATAAGCACTGTTGTGTTACGGTTTGAAGGACACTGAAGCCAGTGAAATTACTGGGCATTATGTGACTTAACATCTTATGTCTCGGGGTGACGAGCGCAGTTCAGTGTCATGCAGTGCTTTGTAATTCAAAGTGTGGTGTTGCGTCTGTTTATGAGCAGGCGTGGCGCTTACCATGAGGCGAGCGCCTTGCTCGTCTCGCCATTCAATCAAATAAAAAAAAATGTGATGGGAGGCCTTTGCTCTTATTAGTCATAACGGGCTAATAAAAAATAGAGAATCAGCTTTCAATATCCATACAATACACTTCAACGGAACAGTGACTTATGAAAACAATCCATGAGTCACTATCCCATAGTCATTTTTCGTTTTCAATCAGATTTAGTAAACCATTTTGAAGCCACAGACTAAATAACTTCAATTTATGACCAGGCACAAGTAATAAGAGTGCAGGGAGCAGTCACCACTCCTGCCATCCTGTGGGTGGTGGGGGGTCCAGGCAGTAACAAGGCGACACTGTGCCAAAGGGCTGTGGGACAGCGGTCAGGCTGGACGCATTTCAGGTAACTTGCTGATTAACTGGTAGATGAGATAGAGCTGAAAGTTAGCGAAAAGGATAAAGTTCCATAATTTTCCAACAATGGTTTCACAAGAGAATAAGTTTTAAGATGTATTCCGATTTAGGTACGCTAATTTTTAGTTATATTTTATTATATGTAAAGGATAACAGTCGGAAGCATACATAGGTACATAAAGAGTTTAAACTAAATTTAGTTAATTAAATATGCTATCAAAAACGTTCTACACAGATTGCGTTTATAATTTAGAAATTATAATGTTAAAAATTTAGAGGCTTAGATCTTGATGAGAGCTTAAAGATATTAATTAACGACTTATTTCTTACCTGGAAAGCGACACTCAAGTCTTTTGGATTGCACGGACCCAACTATATAGATTCGTTAGTTTACCGTTCTTCTGAACCTAACCCATACATGACCAAAAACCGTTCAAGTGTCAAATAACACAATTGTTACAAATTCGAATAAAAAAACTATAAAAAACTTATAAAATTAAAAAATTCAGTTGTATAATTTCAGTCTACTCCATTTGGAAATATCCTTTCGACGACCCCAGACCGCTTAGCATGAGAAAAAGAGAAAACTTAGTCGATATCGACTAGTTTCACATGTGTACCGTAAAGTGCACCTCACGATATACAGATAGTTATAGAGTTACAAACATAGCGAGACGATAACATTTCTCGTCGCGTAAATATCGAGCAGATGTTAGGTTAGATAAATGTAGAAACAGCATGAGAAAACTAGTCGTCAAATTTTTTCAGGGCGTTATGTTAAGCGCGCTGGTACATTTTTTTTTTACTAGCGCTGTATTATACATGTCCCACTGCTGGGCACGGGTCTGCTCTACTGAATGAGAGGGGTTAGGCCTTAGTCCACCACGCTGGCCTAATGTGGGTTGGCGGACTTCACATACCTCGGAAAAATCTTATCGAGTTCTCAGGTATGCAGGTTTCCTCACGATGTTACCTTCACCGTTAAAGCAAGCGATAATTAACAATTAATATACACGTAACTTAGCAAAGTCAGAGGTGTATGCTCTTGGAGCTGGTTTCAAACCTGCGACTTTCGCCTCGACAGTCCATACCACTTCTCGCTGAGCTATCGCTGAGGTACATTATGACTCGATCAATCTCAGTAACATTACGTTTTTCCATCCATCTACAGTCTAGGCCAACGTCTCAGAGCCCTCGCGGACTCCGGAGGCGGTCCAGCGTCAGACGGCGCGCTGGCCCGCGCGGCCATTAGCGGCGGAGAGCTCGTCAGCAAGGACCTGGTCACCAAACTGGTCAGGAATGCGGTCACCGACGCTTCTAGAAGTGGGCATGGACTCGTCCTGGATGGATATCCAAGAGATCTGGAACAAATGGATGAGTTTCAGAATGAGGTTAGTTTAAATCTGATGCTTCAAATAAATAGGCGAAGTTCTCTAATCCCCAAGTCGTGTATTCATACATGCCTACACACAATTGCCTGGGATTTGTGCCCCTACCCTATCATAAGACAGAAAGAAAATCGGGAAAGTGCAGTACTAATTGAAGAACTGACTACCCCTCAGGGGATAATGGATTAGCTTTTGTTTTGTTATAAGGATATGATCATCAAGCTATTGAGGCGCTGCCGCATCTAAAATTGAACGATTCCATAATCGCACTTGATGGAAATCCAATGGATCTGCTGATGGACGGGTTTCAAACTGTGGTTAACGAAATACGAAATTCTAACATGAGACTGGATTTCATGGAGTACTGATCTTACAAACTTGATAGCTAATTAAGCTGACCTTCTGGGATACTTGATTTATATTCGAATAAGTCATAAGTGTTAGAGGATTAATCATAAGTCAGTTTATAAGTGGTAGAGCCACGCTGTAGACAGTTTTATCTACAGCATGAATGGGCCGGCTCCGCTATCTCAGAAAATCGATGTGAAGTAGCGAATTGCTGTTGCGTTTCGTACGGTGAGTGAGATATCCAGAGGCCCAAATCCCTTCCCAATCTCTTAATTATCCCTTTCCTTTAAGATCGGCAACGCAACCATGATTCCTCTGGTATTATGGATGTTCATGGGCGGTGGAAATCACTTACCATCAGGTGACCCACTTGCTCGTTTGCCGAACTCTGCTTAAAATGACAAAATGATGGGAATTAATGAGCTACCTCCAACCTCATTTTAGTAGTTTCACAATACTCATTAGACCGTTTTGTTTTACTTCCAGAACCGAATATCACCACGGATGGTACTCCTGGACTGTTCAAAGCTGCAGCTTGGTCGAGGGAGGAGGGATGATTCTGTCGCAGCATTCAGAAGACGGCTTGAAGTGTTCAGAGAACTCAGCTTGCCTATGCTGAAAACCTTGGACCAGGAGCATCGGCTGGTTATTGTGAGTAATGACAGCCTAACTTTATTGAAATTCATGTCCAACCCATTTCTGTATTCTTTTCTTGATTCTTGATTTCTCTTATCTCACTATTTCTCACTCTATCTTTTATAGTTACATACTTAACCAAACTAAAAAAATCAAATTAAATCTAGTAACTGCTTCGGTGGCACAGTTGTATTGTGTACTCGATACGAGTGCTGTGCTGAGGGCTCAAGTTCGATCCCCAGGTCGCATAAAAGTAATATTGGGTTTTACTATCAAGAAATGCTCAGTATCAGCCCGTAGTCTGACAAAATTGAATTGGCACTAAATACTACCAACTAATACTACTATTATAGTATACTACCACTATACTATACTAACTAATATGTCGTTTCCAGGTGGATGGTGACACAGACTCTGCCGAGGTGCAGGCGGAGTTTACAAGAGTGTTGCTAGACGAGATGGAGAAGGCAGATGTGATCGCCAGGATTCCAAACGCGGAACAAACGAGGACGATACAAAGCCCGGCACTGAGAAACGGTAAGTACTACCCGTATTGGGATATTGAGGTTTAAGAACAACTTTGTTTCTCATAAAGGATACATAATAATTCACTTTCTGAAAACAATATTAATTAAAACTAAGTTTAATGATTAAAGCGCACGAACAGAAATAATAACAAAAATGCGGGTACACAACTAATATTAATGAACTCGATCCCAGCAAAGCAGAACATGGGTGTCAATTAACTTTACTGGATGTGGCATTGATAGCATGGTATCATCAATTTTCCTTTTCTTTTTTATATATGATGATGGACGAGAGCCAAAGGAGTGTTATTGCCACAAAATTTATCGGCTTTCTTCAAGAAACATTGGTCGAAATACGATAAGATTAAGTAAAACCTACTCTACCTCTGACTTTTCTAAGTTACGTGTATATTCATTGTTAATTATCGCTTGCTTTAACGGTGAAGGAAATATCATGAGGAAACCTGAGAATCCGATAAGATTTTCGAAGGTATGTGAAGTCTGCCAACCCGCATTAGGCCCGCGTGGTGGACTAAGTCCTAACCCCTCTCATTCAGTAGAGGAGGCCTGTGCCTAGAAATGGGACGTATATAATACAGGGCTGGTAAAAAAAAAACTAAAAGAATGATATATTTCCAGACATGTCAGCAATGCAGCAGTTTGCCCACGCGATGGCCCGCATGGGCAATGGGCACGCCAATGGAAACCTCCGCAACGGAACTCTTGCCAACGGTCATGCCAATGGACGCGTACACAACGGATTCATAGGGATGACTAACAATAAGGTAAACAACAAAGTGGTAGGTCAGTGGTAGGCAGCGGCTTGGCTATGCCCCTGGTATTGCCGATGTCCATGAGCGGCGGTGACCGCTCACCATCAGGCGGGCCGCTTGCTCGTCTGCCTATCAAGGCAATAAAAAAAGGTTCCTCGTATGCGAGAGGCCGTCTGGGTTGGTACCACCGTTTTGTCTATTTCTGCCGTCAAACACACGTGCTTACATACTGTTGTGTTTTGGTTTGAAGGACATTGAAGTAGGTGAAATTACTGGATTATGAGACTTAACATCTTATGTCTCGGGGTGACGAGCGCAGTTCAGTGCCACGCAGTGCTTTGTAATTCAAAGTACTGTTGCTCCTGTTTATGAACAGGCGTGGCGCTTACCATCAGGCGAGCGCCTTGCTCGTCTCGTCATTCAATCAAATAAAAACAAACTACGCCAAACTCTCCCTTGTCGACCAAAAATTATTATTTTTAATTTGGGATACAACAGTTTTTTGAAATATAAATAATAAATTACATAATCCATAATAATTTCCTCAGATTACTCTATGATATAAAAAGAAAATGAAATTTAGACAGATTTTAATGATCCCATTAAGTTAGATAAAGAAAAAGAGTGCTATCTTTTTGCCCAAGCCGCTACTTTACGTCGGTTTTCTGTGACATAGTGGTAACGACCCGGTCGAGCCGGCCTATTCATGCTGTAGACCAAAATGTCTACAGTGTGGCTCTACCACTCGAAAAACGTCTCCCAAAATATTTGAATTACTTACACTATCAGCTACAGCAGTGTTTTACTATGTTCTTCCATTCCAGGTGAAGCCGATTACGAACAACGTATCTAAAATCCCCACCATATCTCAGATGACACACGACGATGTGAGACGGATGTACGAGCAGAGTACAGGGGAGGTCACCATGACCACTCACATTTAAGACTTTGGCCTTTTTGTTAAAAAAAAAAACAACGGCATGGAAATTCCTATTTTGATCACAGTTAAATACTTAAATAAGTATACGATTAGGAATCATATCATCGTCATTGTTAAAAATAAACAAAGGCATTGAAATTCCTATTTTGATTACAGTTAAATACTTAACAAACTATACGATTAGGAATAATGTCATCATCATCATCATTGTTAAAAATAAACAAAGGCATTGAAATTCCTATTTTGATCACAGTTATATAAATATTTTAAAAATGTATACGCTTAAGAATAATATCATCATCATCAGTCACAGGACGTCCACTGCTGAACATAGGCATCCTCCAAAGATTCCCAGACCGACCTGTTGGAAGCGGCCTGCAAGTATACAATTAGGAATAATATCATCATCATCACCATCATCAGCCACATGACGTCCACTGCTGTAGGCCTCCCCTAAAGATTTCCAGACCGACCTGTTGGAAACAGCATCCAGCGACTTCCTGCGACCTTCATCAGGTCGTCTGTCCACCTTGTAGGCGGACGTCCAACGCTGCGCAATAATATGAATTTAGGAATAATATGCAGAGATTAAATTGGGGGCGGGCAATGATGAAAATTTCCGAAAATTTATTATACAGTGAAACCTGAATAAGTTGGCCATGGACAACCTCTGTTATTGATAATTACAAGAGGTCCCGATACTTTTGCATTGAAATACCTCTGTTTATTTTTATCGCATAGGCCGGCAAACGAGCAAGGGGTCACCTGATGGTAAGTGATCCCCACCGCCCATGTACGCCCACCACCAGAAGAATCATGGGCTCGTTGACGACCTTAAAGTAAAGGGATAGTTAGGGATTGGGAAGAGGAGGGGGATTTGGGCCCCCTGATATCTCACTCTTCGTACGAAATGCAGCAGCAAGTCGTACTTTACGTCAGTTTTCTGTGAGACAGTGGTAACGACCCGATTGAGCCGGCCATTCATGCTGTAGACAAAACTGTTTACAGTGTGGCTCTACCACTCGAAAGGAAATATCACTATTACTGGGAATTTTCAAACCTTTGTAACTGAGACTGGATTTCTTAGACTTTTTCGATGTTTACCTCTGTAATTGGAACTTTGTAGCTCAATAGGCCGTATAAGTGGGACAATTCATCAGGTGTAGAAAAGTTGTGACGCGTTAGTTTTGAGACCGTTTTATATGAAAAATGGTACGTCAAGGTGGTAGGTCCCTCGTGTGCGAGAGGCCGTCTGGGTTGGTCCCACCGCTTTGTCTATTTCTACGGCCAAGAAAAAGTATGTAAGCACTGTTATGTTTCGGTTTGAAGGACATTGAAGCCACTGAAATTACTGGACATTATGAGACAACATCTTATGTCTCGCGGTGACGAGCGCAGTTCAGTGCTATACAGTGCTTTGTAATTCAAAGTTCTCTGTGGTGATTTTTCTGTTTATGAGCAGGCGTGGCGCTTACCATCATGCGAGTGCCTAGCTCGTCTCGTCATTCAATCAAATAATTAAATAATCCACCTCTCATGGTGGGACCCTCTATAAATAAGACAACTGTCATGTTAACCTGCCTATTTGGGAAACTGTGTAAATCAAAAGCCTCTATAAGTGATAAAAAATGTAGGTCCCTTCAGATCCCATTTATTCAGGTTTCACTGTATTTTAACTTCTCTGTCCCTCCCCAAAACTACAGAAAAACGAGTAAACTATGTGGTTTTATTTATCTAGATATAGAATGTAACAAATAATTTGAAATGTGCCTAATACGATAGATGTAAGGTAAGAAAAACTGGGAAACAACATTTTTATTGTAGTTTAAAATAAGTATTTATCACTATAAATAATTAGATTATATCACATAGAATGTTTATTATGTAACTATATATCTTAGTCAGTACCTGACACAGGAAAATTTTCAGTTCCTTTAATAACTTAATGTATATTACATACTTACATATTGGGATATCGTCAGATAGGAATATAGTATTGTCCGTTTAATGTAAATGAAATATTATAGATTTATAAAGACAAATTACGCACACGAATATTAAGTGCCTTAGTTTAAGATATATTTTTAATTTATAATGTAATATTATATATTTACAATGTAGCATCGTCAGAATAAGATGGTATGTATAAGGTTTAGTTATTTGTCGTAAGAACTTTGTGTAAGATTATACGACGTAAAGTCGCGTAACACTTCGATAATATACATTCTAGATCCTCTTTTTTGTTTTTTATCTTTACCATATTTTGCTCCGATTGGTCGCTCACGATTTTGAATTTAGAACTATTTGGAATGTCATAGACATTAACATGAAATGTAGAGTTGTTATGTCCGTAAGTCCACACTTGTGCACTTACATTTTCATCTTGCGTCTTCCTGTGACGCATGTGTTTCGGATCAGCGTGTGTTTGCGCAAGCACTGTCGTTCATCTAAATCGTAGGACTGCTTGTAGAGCCAATTAATTTTATACCTAACTGGGTTCAAAAAATTGTATATAAAATCTAAATAAATGTGATGATTATTTCTATTAATTTAAACTAATGTTTTTATTATTGTTTTCGTATCCAATTATATTATGTGGAATATAAATTATAGTTTGAAATACATACGCATCGCGGAAAACACAAGTTAAATCTGAAAACCTAAAAAAAAAGTGTGGACAAACCATTTTAATACCTATAGAAGTAACATAAACGTCACAGGAAGAATCACTTTACATTTTATAGAAATTTAGATTTCTATCTATGTATTCGTATAGGTACATAGATAGCTATATTAATCACAATATCGTTATTGTGATTAATATAGCCTACACGAAAAAGTGTTGTAAAAAGAGAATTCTGATATTATAGAGCTTATAATTTTAATTAATATTCAATGCATTATAATGTCCGTTACATTGTGTATTTGATGTAAAATATTTCAATAGAATGATAATAATATATAATACGAGATATTTCTCATAAATTAAAAATGATTTAATTGCTATATGAAAAATGCAAAGGATATCATCATTTTATACATACTCGGTAAAATATGATGATCTTTGAATCCTTTTTACACCACTCTCTGTTTGTTAATTTATTTTTAGTTTCTACGTTAATTTTGGGCACATTTTAAATGTATGGCATAAGTATACTTCATGGCGTTGTTAAGAACTTACCTGATCATAATGATTTATTTTGCACCCAACTGGATAGCGACCACTGCACACATTTTGAAAACCCCGCTAAAGTTTATAGAAATAAAAATAATTTAAACAGAATTTATCGCGGTTTTTATGGGGGTGGACCCCGTGACCATGAAGGCTGACAAGTTTTCGAAACGTCGGACGGACGAATCAAAATTAATAAAAAACCGCAATAAAATCCGTTTAAATTAGTTTTATTGCAATAAGTAATATTCGGGTAAACATCGGGCAAACAAACCCGCTAAAGTTAGTTTCCTAAGTCATGTTCTGGGGTCAACCAGTTATATCAAGGAACTTCAGGCTGGCATAATTCTGGCAATGCTTGACTGATAACTCTACATAAAACATTTTTTTTAGATAAGTTCGCTATTTTTGTATGATTTTTCCGTACTTAAAGAAATATAATAAAACACATAAAATTAGATAGTAGATATGTGTAACAAATTCTCGTAAGAAGATAAAACTGGGCAAGAAAGGTTACAAGGAAGGCGACTGCGGCCATTTTGAAAATGGCGGCTGTATCTCTGGGAATATGAATTTTTGATGTCTATTTCGCAGAGTGGGTTATATTGTACATCAAATATAATGTAGGTACATATCACTTGAATACAAAATATTAGTTTAGCGATGCATATAGTCTATAATTAGTTATATCACGTAGTTAATATCACATTACAGAGGCCAATTTAGAGTTAGACAAGTTAGAGAAATAGGTAAATATTATATTACAATGATTTTTCACATAATAATTGCACATAATTTTATAGCAAAATACGAAAAAAAATTGGACATACCTAATTAAGTTCATTTAATTTTTTCCGAATAATATAAAAATATGAATAAACATAGTGTCCGTGGCACCATAGGCAAGAAGCCTGGTTGCTAAGCGTGACGTCGTGGGTTCGATTCCCGCGCCGAGACAAATGTTGTGTGATCCACAAATATTTGTTTCGGGTCTGGGTGTTGTGGGACCGCAAGTCCCTCGTAGTTCCGGATACCCACGATACAGGCTAACCTAGTGTGGGGTTAGGACTATGTATGTAACTGTTAGGTGTCTTTATTTATTTATAATATGTATAAATATATTTCTTACGTTTGAACATATTCATATTTTTTAAAGTGTATAATTAAAGTATTACGTTTTGTTACTGCTACTTTATATGCGATATATATAACATTGAATTTGTATTTGTATTGATATGGATATTTATTGTATCTTTTTTGTTAAATAAATATAAAATATCTTTCTAACAATTTGTTGCATTTATTACTTACATTACCTGATAACCAATATTTTCTTACAGGCAAATAATTGTGATCGGAAACGTCTTACTAAGAATAAAACGTCAGGAGAAAAAATATATTGTCACGAATATTACATATGTATTTAAAAAGATAAGGATCCGATGGAATCCATATTATGAAATATGTTATCTGATCTGCGACATATCGTTATGCCGTTTCATTTTTGATACGTGTTTTTACCAACTTATCATTGCATAATAAAAAATCATTTACATAACATTTAAATCTACTTTCTCCGATAAGGTAGATTGTACATATGTACTACATATTATTATAATAACAAGTAATTCAACAATGTTTCGATACTACTTACTACATGTGTACATGACAATTTATGATAGAGCCACTGTGTTTCTTCCTATACTGATAATGTTTGCTACTTCCTCATTAACACTTTATTCAGTAATATTTTCTGTCCATACTGCTGATGTTTGCTATTTCCTCATTCACCCTTTACTCAACAATATTTTCGCAGTGAATTTAATGCACACTTGAAAAATGTTTTTAACTAGAACAAATAAAAACAATAATCATTAACTATGTCATATAGCGTTTATCATGAATGTAATTTTATTCTTGGCATGTGGAATATGCAGATCTCAAAATGCAGCAAAGCCGCCAAGAACTATGGCCAAAAGACCATCGTTTCTAGGTTAGGGCGGTCTCTACTACCGACTCAAGCGGATTCCCGCCCGTACCGAGTTTTCCCGCGCATCCGAGGTCGATTATCGGCCGTTTGGCACAATTTCCATGACCTTGACCGAGCTCGCCACCGCAGTTGGTCCGCATTGCTAGCACACGGAGGACGTGTCGCGTGTTCTAATTTTAAATCCTTTGGATTATACGCGCTACACATAAAAAATGGTATGTACATTTTAAGTAACTTTATTTTATTTTATTGATCATGTTATGTTTAAGGTGAGGTAGAAATCCATGTTACATTAAAATATCTTTGAAAAAATAATGTTTTCATACAAAATTCAGTAAAAGTATCTAGTGTTACGTCACAATCAGTCGAGAATAGAATGGAACGCGGATTTTTTTCAGTAAAAATAGAATAGATCAGCGATCGGCTGTTCGTTAATATAGAAAGTAAAAAATAATTAGTGTAGCTTTGGGTAATCAATTTTTTTATATTATTGTCATTAGGTAAAATTAAAACTAAATTTAAACGTCGCGCCGTATTTTGTGACACTGGATCTTTAGTAAGAACTTTTTTATATATATAACAGTATAAGTTCTTTTACAACATTATAAAAGTCTGTTAGAGTTAGAATTTTATTATTAAAAGTACCAACTCAGAACTTTAATCATTATGATTTGTAAATTGAATCATAATGGTTCGTTACTTAGAAAATATATTTTTAAGAGTTTTAATATGAATCACAAATATTGTGTTATTAATCTTTTAATGTAACCTAAGACATATAAAATTAAGACATTCTAAATTATAGTACTTGTGAGTGAGTGAGTGCGTGTGTACGTATGTATATTTTGTCGTTAATTATAGTTTTAAAAATATTCTTTTGGTACAGAAAAAGTGATACGTAATTTAAGTAAGTACAAATTTTAATTAAGATTTTTATTGAAAAAAAAAACATTGATAGACATAATCTCTGATAAGATTACGTCGGGGCATTGTATTTGTATCGCAATGGACTGATAAGGATGCAGTACTTACACACACACACGCGCAACATGTGTATACTCCACACACGCACATATATAAGCTAATTCACACTGTAATCTCTTAATATCCTACATAGTACAAAACAAAGGCGTTATCCGTGTCTGTCTGCTTACTTTTAAACCAAGGAGCAAATTTGGATGAGGTTTTCGTTGTCATTTAAACACTTTAATTAGTAATTAATATCATATATATTAATACCTATACCTTGCATAGCCATCAAAACTAATTTTATTTATTTATTTATTTAAACTTTATACACATAACATGTATAAAGGCGGACTTAATGCCAAAAACATTCTCTACCAGTCTACCCTTGGGTGATGCAGAAACGAGATAACGTGGGTGTATATAAATTTTCTTGTTATACTGAGTTTGGAATATAAAATCTGTGACGCAGTGGGCGTGTAGCCGTGATGAGAGAGGCCGTAGGTTCGATTCCCGCACCAAACATGTTTATGTGATCCACAAATATTTGTTTCGAGTCCGAGTGTGTTTCTCCTCAGAGAGGTCGACATCAGGTAGGCGGCCGGTCGTAAAAACTACAAACCAAAACTTTCTGTAACATGTGATAAAAAAGCATGTTATGCCGACCCCACTGCGAGTGGGATAAGGCCATGTGGAAGGAATGAGTTAGGAATATTTCACCACCAGTGTTTACTTAACTGAGTGACATGGCGCGTAAATTTTCCATCAAACTTCAAGCGGTTTTAATTGTCCATTAAAAGTTAATTGAAATAAATTGCGTGTCTTGCTCACGCAACGTATTCTACTTTATGTTGGCAATATTATGACGAGTCTGAAAAATAATATCAGAAGGACGAGAGTGGGGGCATAGAGCCCCACATTAAAAAAAAAAAAAAAAAATATTATGACGAGACTCATACATAGTTCTAGGATTTCACATACAGACCTCGTATATATTCGTATAGATTGAAAATACGGGAGGAAAGACAATTGTACTTTTTTTAAATTATTTTTTTACAAATGTACTTATACAAAGAGAGATAATAGTTTAAATCTGATATTATCTTCTAAGCGGACCTTAGCAATAGTCCTTAGGTCTATTTTTTTTTATAGAAAAGGCCGGCAAAGGATCTAGTGGATTACCTGATGGTAAGATCTCCACCGCCCATGTACGACCACAATACCAGAAGAATCATGGGCGCGTTGCGGATCTTAAATGAAAGGGATGATTAGGGATTGGAAAGGGAAGGGGAGGACTAGGTCTCAGCATATCTCACTCACCATACGAAATGTCAGCAGCAAGCTCCTACTTTACGCCGGTTTTCTGTGAGACAGCGGTAAGAACCCGATCGAGCCGGCCCATTCATGCTGTAGACAAACATTAACAATGTAAAATAATCCTGTCAATCAGTGACGTAGTTTTACATAGCCCAGAGACGCATTACAAAAACATATAACCTTGTTTAAAACGTTCTTTCTCCAAAATAAATCCAGTGGGATCTTGTTTACAGCCGGGATCGAACGTATGCCAAGTGCCGCGCACGTTACGGCCACGGCAAATGTTTGGGCAAAATCCCCAACAATTGTCTCTGGTTATGAAAATTTCGCATGTTTGCACTTTTCGATACGTTCTTGTGTTAGTGTGTGCTTGGTTGGAGGCAGTTCGATTTGCGGTCGAGTTTATTTTCGAGGTAAATAAAAATAAGTGTTTATGGCTGAATGGATTTTGATGAATTTGGTGTGCGGACTTTATTGCAAAATTTATAAGATAGTTTCATAAAATATATTGCTTACCTTTTATCCCGAAAAGTGATAATTTAAGTGATAAGTAATAATGACTAAAAGCCAATAAGTAATTGATGAGTGAATGCATTTTTAAAGTAAATCTTTTGTTTGAATCTTTCCAACGGATCTTTACTACCACAAGGATGAAGTCGAAAGAACATAATTTCATGAATGAAAAAGCGGGGAATGGATCAGACTGTAGATGTTGGAACTCCACCCCAAGGGCATACATATCCGTCCCATAATGTCATAGGTGATGAATGCGTATCATTCCAGTTGCAGTCAGCTGATGACAAATATTTGAATTGAAAAACTTAAACAATCTAACCTCGTATTCGAACTCAGCGCTAACGCTAAGGCGTTAGCAATTGTAGAAAGAGAATAGAAACGAAACGTTTGCATCTTGTCTAAGCCCTCAGGACTGCATTCGTTTTACAACCTAATTAGGCTGCCACTAGATCAATGATCAATAAATAAATCAATAAATAAGTAAATAACAGTCACTTAGAAGCCTTGTGTCGTGAATTCTCACAACACCGAGACCCGAAACATAGATTTATATATCACACAAACATTTGACGTCACGTAGGCCGTCATCTTATTTTATTTTTAAATATAAAATAACATTACCATTGAACATTACATTCTCAATTTTAATGAACCGTACGGTAGAGCATCGTTAAAATTTTGGCGAGCACGACAAGGGCGCCCTCTGTCACATCACGTGCGGAAACACCTTGTCCGATGTCAATGAAATGCGATCGAAATAGCATCAGCGAGTACGGTGCTTCTAATTAGTTTTCCAATGCAAAAAGCACAAGCATAAGCGAAAAAATAATTTTCTTGATGTTTATGATCTAATTCCATAGATTTCGAAACAAACCTCAAGGGTTATAAGGAACCTGAACTCTAGTTAGTCACAGCAACTCTTAGAATCAATAGAATAAAACATGTCATTTGGACCTCAAAAGCATTTCTAGTAGAGAGAGTTTAAATTACTGAATTCTATGATTTTCAATCCAGTGATACATTCTTTAGGCATGATTATTGGTTAGTCATTCTTTCATACTCCCGGAGTAATGGAACGACATGATTTTTTTCCTTGTAGATAGTTTACTAGTCAGAGGGGATACATAGGCAAATGTTTATGCCCACACTCACAATATCCTCACACAACCAAATTTTTGGAACGAAGTTCCTTACGGCAGGCTTGGAGGGGATAGGGATTTCGCTGCGTGACCGAACTGAAAAAAATGTGATAGTAAAACCGTAAGAAAAATGCGTGGAATAAAACCGTTAAATGAGACTTTTTTTTAACTTAATTTGATATCTAGCACACAAAGTTAAAGTCGAAATTCCGTTAATAAAACAGATGGGTGTGAAACTTATGACACTTGGAAATGTAGACGCGGTTTGAAATTTGAATTTGAATTTTTGATTATAGAACACGGCCGTCCACCGTTTAGTAGCCAGTCTAAGTCTAAGTTTTTAATTAGAGTTGTTACACTTCGGTAGTGTTTTGGGATGAAATATTACTGAATAAAAGTTTATTGGAACGAATTTCCTTAAGGCAGGCTTGGAGGGGATAGGGATTTCGCTGCGTGACCGAACTGAAAAAAATGTGATAGTAAAACCGTAAGAAAAATGTGTGGAATAAAACCGTTAAATGAGACGTGCGCAGGCGCGACAGTCGCATTCACAGAATTGAGCACGACTTTTTTTGCAATTTGTGTCGATTCTACATTAGCCGAAGGAACTTCATTCCTACCTGGTGTCCCACGACACCACTAATTTTTTTTAATAATTTCATTAACTGACGAGACGAGCAAGTCGGTCGCCTAATGGTAAGCGTCACGGCTGCCCATAAACAGGAGCAACACTACACAAAACTTTGAATTGTAAAGCACTGCATGGCACTGAACTGCGCTCGTTACCCCGAGACATAAGATGTTAGGTCTCATAATTAGTAATTTCACTGGTTTCAATGTCCTTCAAACCGAAACACAACAGTGCTGACACACTGTTGCTTGATGGCAGAAATAGACAAAGCGGTGGTGCCAACCCAGACGGCCTCTCGCATACGAGGGACCTACCACCTTGTAAATATTATAAATCTAATCTAAAGTGTGAATTCGAACATTAAATAATGATGATGCGATACAGACGTCACTAGCTCTATATATTATTACACTCCGTACCAACATAACGTCAAATGTACGTACTGGACTAGTACACTGAACTCGGTTATTTTTGAAAAGGGGTAGACGGGTAAGTCACGCAATGAGCACGTGAAAGAGTGTAGTGCCAATATTTTGATAGTAGGTAAATACAATTTTATTGGCAAGTTGTATATTCTTGTATAGCATAGTATATTAGGTTACTCGGCTCGGGTAGGCACGATTTTCACAACGAAACAGTTCGGTTAGTAATAGTTAAGGCTCTGACTAAGAATATTTTAATACGCACACATTTTCGTCAAGAAATGGAGATCGCAATAACACTCACGGAAGCCCAAATCCCCTCCCCTTCCCAATCCCTAATTTTCCCTTTCCTTTAAGGTCGGCAACGCGCCCATTATTCTTCTGGTGGTGGGCGTACATGGGCGGTGGAGATCACTTACCATCAAGTGACCCACTTGCTCGTTTGCCGGCCTATGCTATAAAAAAAAAAAAAAAACTCTACTTTTATAATATTGCATTAGTATCGAAAATAGCAACCAGAATGAACGGATAAATCTGCATACGTATAATATGTTTTTTATAGTACAGACCGGCGAACGACCAAGTGGGTCAGCTGATGGTAAATGATCTCCACCGCTCATGTACGCCCACAAAACTAGAAGAATCATAGGCGCGATGCTGACCTTAAAGGGAAGCGCTTAAAGCATTAGGAAGGGAAAGGGGATTTGTCCCTTCGGATATCTCACTCACCGTATGAAACGTAGCAGCAAGCAACTACTTTACGTCGGTTTACTGTGAGACAGTGGTAACGACCCGGTCGAGCCGGCCCATTCATCCTGCAGAAAAAACTGTCTACAGCGTGGCTCTACCAGTTATGAAAATGCACACTAACCGTACTTAAAATGCGCACTAATGAAGTCTACACAACGCTCACACATATCCACCTGAAAATTACTGACAGTAAACTTGTATAAAACACTCAGTGACCGCGAAGTCAAAATCAAAGACCTATATATTTAACTGCAAACGCCAATCGAATTACCGCATTGGACTCGTAAAATTTTAATCAATAATGCGGCAACCCATAACTAATTCCACGAGTATTGATTTATTAATTTATTTTGGGAGTACTATAGAAGATCAGAAATACTGTTGTTTGTATGGCATTGAACAAAATTATATAAGAATAAAGCTTTGCCAAATAAAATAGAAATACCTACATAAATGTAGTGTTGCAGTTAAGCCGCATTGCAGATTGATTATTAAATCGATAAATATTAAGTTTGAGGCCGCGGACTCGAAGTCAGCGGCAAGCGGTGGCGGCGCGTGTGCGGCGGACACCCGGTCTCGAAGTCAGCGGGAGATCGCGCTGCGCTAGAGCGGCGTAGTGTTGTGCTATGAGAAATTAGTGTCTGTTCGCGAATGAAATTGATGGGAATATGATGTTCCATATAAAAAATCATTGAAATAATTTGCTCCACCACGTCGGATTTGAAAATACACAACACTACGTGAATGCAGACGCGCAGGCGCCGCTCGACTGTCGCGCGCCGCTCGTACGTCGCTCCTCGCGCCCGCGCCGCGCCGCTGCTTTTGAGGCCATGTCCATTTGAATCTATGCATTTTAACCCGCCGCTCCCGCGCCGCCGCCGCTTGCTTCTGACTTCGAGTCCGCGGCCTGATAGCTTAGCAAGTTCCTTTTTCACATAATGGTACTTAGTACACCTTGAATTCAGAATACTATTTATCCTGGCCCTTTACGGAGTAAAATACATTGAGCTTGCGTCATATAGGAAGATTTACGTCAATTCATGGTCAGGTCGTTCACAAAACTCCGCGCCAATTTATTCTAGCTCGGGAAACATTCTGCCATGCCGTAGTGATAAACAAACACCAAGCAGTTTTATAGGTAACAAAACGTACATTAACATGTCATATTGATTGACAATGCGTCAAATTTTACGTAACTAGCAAAGAATATAATAAAAAGATACAAAATGGTTATGAAATAGAATTTATTTACGATGGAGGACAAACTATGCCATCCGTGCGAGCAGCCCAAGATTGATAAACAACCAGCGTGCCCGCTGTTGTGTCGATCGCCGAAATGCAAAGCTTATCAGAGGGTATCCTCTTTACATCCTAGATGACTCTGTCTTAGCCTTTGGCCAAATTTAAGAGACTGACTTTTAAACATACACAGCACATGTTTTAGCTTATGTTCTTCAGTTGACTCATATTTCACACCATCCATTATTGGTATGATTTTAGTGCATTTTCACCACCACCCCGCGCTACCGCGGGACTGATCCCAGGTACTCGTTGATGTACATTCTATGAAAGCCGTGGCGCAGTGGGCGAGTAGCCGACTGTGAAACGTGAGGCCGCAGGTTCGACTCCCGCAGCGAGACAAATATTTGTCTAATCCACAAATGCGTGTTGTGAGACCGAAAGTCTCGTAGTTTAGTTTAGTAGTGATACCCACGATACAGGACTCGTATCTTACTGTGGGATAAGGGCTACGTGTGTGACTGTTGGGTATCATTTATTTTATTTATCATTCTATGGTATCTATCTATCAACCTTTGGGTGTCTTTATTATGATTTCTACGACACCTCTACACGATTCATTTTGGCAGTAGGATTAAAAAAAATACTTTGAATATTCTAGAATTTCTTTATATTATAGACATTTATAATTTAGGCACCAATCGACACATCGAAGAAGCCGATCGTGTGGGTGCTCGGAGGTCCCGGGTCAGGCAAGGGCACGCAATGCGAGAAGATTATCGCGAAGTACGGGTTCACCCATCTTTCCACCGGCGACCTGCTGCGCGCCGAGGTGAAGAGCGGCTCCGAGAGGGCCAAGTGCCTTACTGCTATTATGGAGCGGGGTGAGTTAGATTTTTTATTATTACTTTTCTATTTTATTGAACGACGAGACGAGCAAGGCGTTCGCTTGATGGTAAGCGCTACACCTGCCCATAAACAGAGAGGATATCATACAGAACTTTGAACTATAAAACCCTGCATGGAACGGAACTGCGCTCGTCACCCCGAGACATAAGATGTTAAGTCTCTTATGCTCAGTAATTTCACTGGCTTCAATGTCCATCAAACCGAAATACAACAGTGCTTAATTAGTTCTGCTTGGCGGCACAAATTGATAAAGCGGTGGTAGCAACCCAGGCGGCTTCACTTACGAGGGTACCTACTCTACCATACCATAAGAGGTAATACGATAATTCCCGATTCCAGGTGAGCTAGTCCCGAACGAGATAGTGCTGGACCTACTGAGGGAGGCGATGCTGGCGCGCGCTGAGGAGGCTAACGGCTTCCTCATCGATGGCTACCCGCGCGAGAAGTCGCAGGGCATCGCCTTCGAACAGGCCATCGCTCCTGTTACTGTGAGTTTTTTTACAATACAATATAGCAATGCGCAAGTCTCTCGCCTGATGATAAGCGATAAACCTACCCATAAACAGCAGCAACATCATGCTGCATTATGAGTTTTAAAGGACAGCATGGTACAGCACTGCAATCATCATTTCGAGATCTGTTAAGCTCATAATGTTCGATTCTTTCACATGCATTAATTCCAATAAAACCGAAACTCAACAGACAAATGACATGACTCAGTGTTGCTTATCAGGAGAAATATTATATTAAGGGTTGAAATGCAATTAGAATTTACAGAAAAAATATTTTTATTTTACATTTTCTTGAAATATAATATTTTCTTTCATTTTATATGTCGAGAATATTCTCTGCAAATTTAAAATTAATCCGATAATTCGTTTTCGAAATGTCCCACAATTAGGGGATTGCCTCGACTTTTCGGCAAAAAAATGTAATATTCAGTAATTCAACAACCACTAGATGGATTAAGATTAAATTATTACATATTAATACCACTAAAAACTAGTCCTTAATCGTAGGTTTTTGATTTTGTTCATGCTATAGACAAAACTGTTTAAAGCGTGGCTCTACCACTTATTAACTTAAATAAATAAATACACCCAACAGTCACATAGTGCCGACCCCAAAGTAAGATACGAGCCTTGTGCCGTGGGTATCAGGAACTACGAGAGACTTTCGGTCTCACAACACCCAGACGCCGAAACAAATATTTGTGGATCACACAAACATTTGTCTCGGTGCGGGGATCGAACCCGTGGCCTCTCGCTTCACAGCCGGCTACTTGCCCACTGCGCCACGGGGGCTGTCAAATTATATTAAGAATCAAGGTTCATCTTATTACGTGTTGAGCCTACATAACGTAAGAATTGTCTAAATTTAGTTTCTGGTTGGAATATTCATTGTATCCCGTGCCAAAAATTTGATTGTACTTCAAAAGCGCTCTAGTAGTTCACAGTAAAACACCGCATCTGTAATCACTTCACGGGTTTGATTCCCAAACGTTTTATTTTTTGCTAAGTTCTTAAATTTAGATAAATAAATGAATGATTTTTTTTTTTATTTGATTGAATGACGAGATGAGCAAGGCCACAAAGCAAATTTGAAGCAACGAATGATGGAAGCGCCCCGCCTGTCCATAAAGACATGCAAATTTGAATTACAAAGCAGTGCCATGCAGTGCTTTGTAATTCCTTTTCTCTTTCCCAATCCCTTCCCTATAAGGTCGGCAACTCGCCTATGATTCTTCTAGTATTGTAGGCGTACATAGGCGGTGGAGATCACTTACTATCAGGTGACCCACTTGCTCGTTCGGCGGTCTATGCTATAAACAAAAAATCTCGACAAATCTCTTTTACGTTAAGGATCCCTATATTAAATAATCATTACTGTACAACGAAGAGGCACACACATCAGAAGAATTTACCGCAATTTAATGACAAATGCAAATAATTTAAAATAATTTGCGGAACCCTAATAACTTTTCCACGGAACACTTGGATTGTGCGGAACTCACTTTAGGTGACGCTAGTCTAAAGCCCCTTTAGGTGAATTTTAGTTTTATTATTTTCGTCCACGAAACAAACCGAACCTAATATATTTAAAATAGTATGTAATATAATAGAAATAGTTTTCAACATTAAATGACCCTGACGCAATGTCGACATAAGAGTTATTTTTTTTAAAGAATTTATCAATTTCTGTGATTACTGCGTCTTAAAACTAGTGTAGCTATTGGGCATCCTGAGATATCTTGGGGTATACTCGGGATCACGAGCGCAGTCTAGTGTCATGTAGTTTTTATTGAAGCAAAAGGCCGGTAAACTTCTTGATTCAAAGTTCTGAGTGGTCGTGCTTCCGTTTATAGGCAGACGTGGCGCTTACCGTCAGTCAAGCCTCTCGTCTCTTCAAATAAAAGCACCATATAAAAAAACTACAATTTAAATTGCATTTCCAGAATAACATTTTACGTCGATTCTCTTAGCACGTTTGAAAAGAAATTGTGTTTATTTCCAGGTGATAATATACTTTGAAGCTACATCTGAGACATTGACGAAGCGTCTGCTGGGTCGCGCGGCGAGTTCAGGCCGTGCTGATGACAACGAGGACACCATCAAACTCAGGCTCAAGACCTTCATCGACAACAACGAGCTGGTGCTGGCGCAATACCCTGAGAAGCTGAGGAGGGTATGTCCTGCTCGAATTTATGCCTTTGTCAACAAAAATACGTGGTTCATCTATATATCAATTGCGTATTTCTGTGTGACTAGATTCAAGCGACTCCATACATTTACTTTAGTATAAGCCGGCAAACGAGCAAGTGGGTCACCTGATGGTAAGTGATCTCCACCGCCCATGTACGCCCACCACCAGAACAATCATGAGCGCGTTGCCGACCTTTAAGGGATAATCAGGGATTGGGAAAGGCAGGGGATTTGGCTTCCGGATATCTCACTCACCGTACGAAACGCAGCAGCAAACCGCCACATTACGTCGGTTTTCTGTGAGACAGAGGTAACGACCCGGTTGAGCCAGCCCATTCATGCTGTAGACAAAACTGTCTGCAGCGTGGCTCTACCACTCTTAATAGGTAGGTAGGTAGGTAGATGCCTTAGCTTCGTTGTTTGTTTGACAAAAGTGTTAAAGCTGTTGTGCACGACAAAAAAGTTACAAATATGATTATTTGTTTTTTCTTGTTTTTTACTATCTTGCCATGTTCAAAAACCTAAGTGAAACCTGTATAATTATTTTAAAGGTTCCGCTAAGGTTATTAGGGGTTTTTATTTGTGCGATTGATTGAAAACAATAATTAATAACTACTGCCACTAGACATAAAAAAATGTCGCTGGTGGTAGGATTTTAATATCCGCCCGGATAGCGACCACCGTACAGATGGTGTTAAAACCTGCCATAGTGATCCACACACCTTGTGTGGATCGCGTTCCAGGATCGCTGGTTTTTTGGATTGCACTGCACTTAGCATGAGATATAGTGCAGTCACTTTTCCGTGCTCGGATAAAAAAAAAAGAAATAACCACCGACTCCCGCCAAAACATGACCGCCAATAAGTCTGCAGTCTTTAAATGATTTATATATGTAATGAAGTTATTTCCTTCTCCAGATAGACGCAGAGCGCAGCGTCGACGAGATCTTCGCCGAAGTCCAGGCGATCCTGGACCCCATCGTAGCATAAACATCACGCACGCACAAATTTTTATTTTTCTACACCTATCTGTACATATTAGCCATAATTTATACGCATTGTTAATTTAATACAGTTTATTTTACGAGTTTCATATGTGTATTTTTAAAGCCCTATAAAAAGAGGAGTGTTATGAGTTTGGTCCCTGTATCCGTTCTATTCATGGTCAAATCGTTGGTATCATCGTATAGAAATCTTTACGAATGCAGGCTCGGCTCCGGAATTTCAAAGCGGTCTTTACCCGCAACAAAATTAATCAAATAGAAAGATAGGGAGGAGTTGGAAATTGGATTTATTTTCTAATTACTAACTTCTTCAGGAGAAGAAATAATGAACTAATGAGGCAATAACCTCAAATGTAAGGACATTTACGATTGGAGAAGCCAAATACACACGTATTGTTAGGTAAATTCCTCTTGTGCTTCAGTACAAAACTGATATGTTATAATACTTCACGGAAAACAATTTAAAACATAAAACATGCAATTATTTTTATTACACAAGTTTATACGAAACATTCCGATCTTATGTACCTAAAAACATCGTATTCTTAAATCATACAATCTCACTTAGGACAAACTAAAAAATGTAAATTTCCTATCCTATCTCTTCCTCAATTTTGTACTGGACTCAAAGAACTGCCTAATTCCTAAGCATCGGCCTAGAAAAAAGCGCTTTCTCTTGCTCTCTTTCTCTCTGACGGACCGCGACCGCAGTTTCCACCAGCAGGTACAGACACTTGAATTGATCTTGGTCGCTCCCCTCCATTTTCGGCACCACCTGGAGTTACATGATCCCATTAAAAACAAAAAAATCTAAATTTTTGAACCCAACTGCAGGTGATGCCGGTATTAAAACAAACAATGAAAAACAACATGCTTATAATATTTTATTTGAAAAACAAACGAGAAACAAAAACGTTAATTCTCTTACAAAAAATGATGGTTTAAAAATACAGTTTTAACACCGACCTCTCCTACATTATTTACAAAACACAAACAAAATCTTAACAACTAAAACGAATTCGCATTATTATAAAACATGACCACAATTATTAATTAATCATCTATGATATAAAATACTGCACGAGAATCATCATCATCATCAGCCACAGGACGTCCACTACTGAACATAGACCTCTCAAATAAAATGATCAAAGCTAATTCGACAATATACATAACAACGAGAAGCAGAAATTACGGCTTTACCAATATTATAAAGAAGCATAAAATTAAACTGGGGCTAGTTTGAAAATTATTGGTCGCTCGACAGTTAACATTCATAATGTATTAAAAGATATGTTTTTTTTTTAAATAACGTTGTAGTTACTCTCCTGTAAAGTTTACTCAATGTCGCTTAGATATATTTGCCTTTCAAGCATCAATATAATATATTTAATTTTATTTATTTGCTAAGGTCAAAGGCGATCTTCAACTTAAAGCTTTTGTAACCAAGCCCAGAAATAATGTAACCAAGCTTAAATATAATGCAACCAAACAAAGAAGCTGCGATTGACTCCCATTGTACTAAGAGTTGGTGTGACACCACATGTCCGTAGTGGCGACCTCCAGTTCCACAGCGACTGGCGGCGGTGGCGGCGGCACCTGCGGCAGCATCTGTGAAGGTGAACCCACCTGCATGCGACGCGGCCGCGGCATCTGCGCAGCCGGTACTGGCTGCAGCGAGTGCCATGTACCACCGTCTGACGTCACCACTTCAGAGTGTACGTCTTCTGTTGTGCTCACTGTCACCACTGACGCCGTGCTGTGTTGGAAATGATTATATCTTGATAAATAAAAATTTCGTGTCACGTTGTTTGTCCGCGACGAATTCCTAAACTACTGAACCGATTTCAATCAAATTTTGTAAACTTGGTGCAGTTTGATCCAACTTGAGAGATAGGATAGTTTTTTTCTCGCTCTATAGTCGCAATATCTTTTATTGCAAATTATAGTTATAATTATCGGTGAGTTCCATAAGATTCTAACAGATGGTTATGTAAGTTAACTGGACTCCAATAAACTACCTATCTGTGTGTTTAAACTGGTAAATTTATTTAGTTACACCTGTTTCTCACACGGGACTTAAAACTACTACTCCACGCAGACACCCCTTGACATAATTATATGTGGTGTATTGTGCAGTTATGTTTGCCATCAATAACTGAAGGTAACTCACTCTCTAGAAGCTGGGTGCAGGTCGTGGTCCTCCGGGCCGTATCTGATGACAGACTGCCACACGGAGGGGTCGTACTTGACCTCCTCCTCGCTGACAGCGCTGGAATATCCTTCCTCCCCGTCGCCGAGCTCCTCACAATCGCTGCGGTACACCAGCAGACCGTCCCCGTACTCATGATGGCCACGCACTGCCACGCCATTCTGATCGAAAATGATTTTTTTAATCCTGGTACAAGGTGACTACACTGGATGGTAAGTTCAGTTTAGTCCAAATTTAATGGCGACCTCCGAGAGACATTGCATCTCTCGATGGTCGTTAGATTTATGCCGGTTTGACTTTACTGGTTTTACATTGGCTAACCCCGGAACGCGACTCGCCGGAGTGAGCAACTATGGTGGGCTTTTCTTTATATGCACTATACAGGGTTATTTTTAAAACACCAGCAACCTCGCAGGGGTACATTCCTAAGGTTATAAGCTACTACTTTTGTTCTACGACTTTTGATAATTTGTTAGATTTTATTTTCATACAAAAATAAGTATTCATTTAATTTCCGTCTTGAATTTTACAACGCGCATCGCAGATTACGTAAGCAAACACGCGAAGCGTGGGGAACCGGGCTAGCGCATTTGACCTTGACCGCTGAGCAGCTGATGTCGTGCGGGCACGCGCCGCGCCGCTGTCTACGAAGAAAAACACGACAACAAAAACTTGTAAAATCATTTTTTTTTAAATGTATTGAGTTATATCCAAACTCGTAGAACAAAAGTTGTTCCGTATAGGGTCAGCTATCTGGTCCCGCGAGATTGCTGGTGTTTTAAAATTAACCCTGTATACTGGTCGTTATCCATTTTGGAATTAAAAATAAACATATATTTTACTGAAATCAAGTAGTAATATTTTCTTTTAGAGAGGAAAAAAATCATTTTACACCTCCTGTAGTAGAAGCAGCGTACTATTACTTCAGTGATCTCGCAGAGTTGTTTACTGCGCCTGCACGACATCTTTTTTTTTATAGCATAGGTCGACAAACCAGCAAGTGGGTCACCTGATGGTAAGTGATCTCCACCGCTCATATACGCCCACCACCAGAAGAATTATGGGCGCGTTGCCGACCTTAAAGGAAAGGGATAATAAGGGATTGGGAAGGGGAGGGGATTTGGGCTTCCGGATATCTCACTCACCGTACGAAACGCAGCAGCAAGCCGCTACTTTACCTTGGTATTCTGTGAGACAGTGGTAACGACCCGGTCGAGCCAGCCCATTCATGCTGTAGACAAAACTGTCTACAGCGTGGCTCTACCACTTGTAAAATCTTGCAACATCTATTGAATTTCAACATAAAATACCACAAACCTCAACCACAATCCCATCCCAGGAAGTGACCGTGACATTGCCATGTCCCATCCCCATGCCCATGCCGGAGGTAGAAGGAGCGGAGAGTCCAGTCACCATGGAGCCCACACCGGTAACCGCGCCGAGCTGCTTGCGGCCCCTGCGTGATATCGTGTAGTGCAAAGGGTCGTGGCCTTCGCGCCGTATCATCTCTGGCAGTATGCGACGGCGGGCATTTATAAACCAATTGCATACCTGACAAAATATGTGGAATCATAGCTTGGCTTCAAAATCTAAAAGGTCACGGTAACGAAAACATTATGGTTTAAATTAATTTAACGTGTGTGATTAAATGATGCTATGATTGCTTATTGATTTAAATTGAGCTGCTCTAATTCCAAATGTTGTTGTAGGCCCGGCCCGGCCAGTTGTAACCCCTCTCATTCAGTAGAGGAGGCCCGTGCCCAGCAGTGGGACAAGTATAATACAGGGCTAGTAAAAAAAAACAAATGTTGTAAATCACTATGACGTGTACCTAAACCTTATGATTTCAATAATAATTGTAAACTAGTTTTAAAAAGAGCAACGTTAGTTTCTTGCCCGCTTTTCTCTAGCGAAACAGCCTTCCTATATGACAGATTCATTAATAATTTGAATTTGGAATATTTAGTTACCAGCACGAGTCATGAGCACAATCTTCACTCATTTAAGTTCTGATTAGCGGATTGAAGTAGCATAGGGTGGTGTCGCTACACGCGATTGGTTTTTCACCCGATGCTCGTAATCTATAGGACTCTCAACCGCCCTCACTACTATCCACCTGTGCTCACGACTCACGCCTGTAGTAATTATACTTGATGATCAGTGTGCCAAAATGAGATTTTCTATCAAAATTACTACCTTGAGATCAATAACGATGTCGGAGACACAAAAATATCATTATATGGCAGTGAGTCGGAAACACTGACCTGCAGAACAGACAGATTCGCCTCCTGGCTTAACGCGAGCTTCTCAGCATCACTCGGATACGCATTATACCTATGATCGTAAAGCCACCGCTTCAAAATCTTAACTGAATGCTTCGGTAGGTTGCCGCGCCGTTTCCTCACGGATCCCACTATCACGGTCTGCGGGGGCGGTGGATGGCGCACATGAGGTTGCATCATTGGATGGGGTGGCGGATGCGAGTACGGTTGAGACATGTGAGGATGCGGGTACGGGTGTGGATAGGGTTGCGGTAACTGCTGGCGTGCTGTCTCATTGTCCCAGTCGGTGCCGCTTTCGTTCTCATCGGTTGATGATGTTGACGGGAATCGATCGCGGGCTAAATACAACACTCATTTACAGAACTATAAGCCACAAGCGTTGAAGAGACTATTAAAAATTTTAAAATATTTTTTTATCCTAAAATGAAATTTATGCAAGTTCAAGAAGATTTGATTAGTAACTAGTACTAATTATACTTATGTACCGTTAAAAACATAGCTACCAAACGCAAATAAAAAAATAAACACAATACAAATGTTTAGATAACCAAGGAACCAAACCCAGTACTCGTGATTTTAAATTTTAGAACTGGAGCATGTAATTCTGATTGCTAAGATTGGCAAAATTTATCTCCGTAAGGAAGGTGGATATTTTATAATGTGAATACTTACGCAATTTGATTTTCATAACGTTGATAACTGATTTCCGCAGTATGGTAGATAATCTGATTGTTTACAAAGCAAATTTCCCGCCCTGCGTCAATGCCACCGTCAAAGTAGACTTGCTTGTTATTTTAGTATATTATTTTTATAAAATGGAAAACAAAAGATCAAATTTATTTCATACGTTTATGAGATGATAATTGCTTTACGTCGAAAAGCAAAATGAACATTATTTTGGTGTTTATATTTCGAAAATCGACACGCACAATTCGTGACAATTGACAACGACGTGTGTCGTTTGTCATTTTGATTAAATTTTTGAAATTTGAAAAAAAGAATTTTGTTAGAAGCCAGCAGCTGATTGTACTTATTAGATTACATAACAAAGAGGTTCTAATGTAGATAAAACTGAGCTTTTCCATTTCCGTATAGGCAAAGGAAATCAGCATCTAGTTTAACCTAACCTTAGACCATTAATGGTCTTAGTGATTTTAGAATTAAGATTTTTTCTGAAATCTGATTCACACTTAACCGGTTTCTAGAATTATATTTTAAAATGGATTAGTATTCCTTAAAGATTATGTCAAATTTTGTGAAAATTTCAGTAGGTATAGTCTGGCACACGAAAGTTGAGCCTGAGATTTTATTGAAACTTTTTACATGGCAACATTCTATAAATGTCAATTTCTGTCAACCAACATAAAAAGTCTCAACCATTAGAACGGTTTTAATTGATTTTATCATTAAAAAATGAATAAAACTATAAAAAGCGACGTGCGAAAGTTACTATACTCTATGATGAGTAAGTTTGAAGAAAAACAACAGAAAAAGCAATATGCCTTTGATAGAAAACAACAATGTTTACGTGTGATAACGAGCTTTATAGGCTAGTATACCATAATTAGTTTTGATACTTAAAGTTTAAACTGTATCTATAAATCGGTGTTTTTAAAATTCGGTGTAATATCGGTGTTTTAAATTACTTGTTTCGTATAACAAATGATCTATTTGCAGATAATTTGAATATAGAAGTAAGTTCAATTAAAGAAGCTGTTACAACATTAACTGCTTTGGAAGAGGAAGAGCTTGAATTACCAGAACTACCCAGAGTCAGTATTTGGAAGAAATTTCATCAATGACTGGTATGTAATAATGCTGAAACGCATTCTTGTAATAAATTACAATGCATTGTACCTATGTTCATGTACATATTATTATTTTCTCAGGAGTTAGCGTTGCAACTTTAAAACGAATTAAAAAAGAAGGACAAGTAAATTGTGTACACCTGGAAAAAAACAATCAAGTCTGGAGTCTTATAAAACGGAAAATTGCAAGTAAAAATATAAACTTGCCATCAGCCGAAGTGGAGAGAATTATTAGGGAATCCGTTGAGTGTGTTACACCACAAGATTGGAAAAAAAATACAGACCATGTTGTTCATGTAGAAAATACATACAAAGTAAGAGATACAATTACTGATGAAGAATTAGAGCCGTTCATCATAAATGTATGTGACGACAGCAGTGATTCGGACGCCTCACTAGAAATTGAATTTTCAGATTCTGATTTTGATTATGACTCATAAAATAAATTAATATCCAAATAATAAAAATTTTATTTCTATCTAGATAAACATTAAGCTTAATATCTAACAACCTGTTCTACCTTCTGGGGCATCTTACTATTCTTTGCTCTCAAGTATTTTTTTTTGAGTAATCTAGATTAAAAGTATTAAATATAAAACTAGTAATAGGATATATAACAATTTTATGTAAAATTTAAATTCATTTACATGCGTATTTTACTTAGGTGAATCAAACCTTATATATTTTTTTATAAAGTATCAAGAAATTGTATTCCTACTATGCTTAGTGATGCCACATGTAGTTTTTTTAAATTTGCCGCGCTTTTTCAGGCTCAACTTTCGTGTGCCAGACTATACGTTATGTATTACGTTTCAAAGATTTGAGTTGAACAGACGCACATAATATATGCGGTAACTGCTGCCCATAATATCGCTAATATAGCGTTATTATGGGCTACCGTTGGGTTAGTAGTAGGACTTAGTTGGCAACCTTTGAGTACGGAACCAAAATTACAGTATTTCCATATCTAAAATTAATGTATTTCGTATGCTAGAAGGTATAAGTAGGAACTAACGCTTTATCTATTATTGCCGGCAAGCTGCAGTGTGTTAACATTGTTGTTTCAGTTTGAAGAACATTGAAGCCAATGAAATTACTGTATACAAAACATCTTTTGTCTCGGAATGATGAACGCAGTGCAGTGATGGCACTGCAGTGCTTTGTAAATTCAAAGGAACGCGCAGGATATAAGAATTCATTACTTGCTCACAAAACAAAATAATGTATTTTAATATCCAAGTTATTTAAGACACATAAATAAAATTGCATTTTTCGATCCAATACTATAATTAAAATGCTGGAAAACAAGTAACATTTAATATAAAAAATTAAAACAAATCTCAAATTAAGCTAAAAATCACTTGTCGCTGTCGACGGCTTCTGTTACGGGGGCTTTTATGGTTGGGACTGGGCTTGAGGGTATTGGGAGTACTGCCGGGGCTACTGCTGGGGCGGAGGCTGACATTAGCCTGGACTCCGCGGCTTCAGGCCTTTTCAGACCCTTCTCTATTGTGTCTGACAGTATTTCCTTAAGAGTTGACGCTAATGTCATGGGGTTTCCCATACTGTCCAGCTAGAAAAAGCGTAATTAGTGAATTAAAATTATTTTCTTATACAATTAATTTATTAACTAAGTTCTAAAGAATCTAAAAGTTGAAAATTAAAAGTCCGCTATTTTAAGTATCTTCTACGTAAGATTCTAAGTGAATAGTTTTCGACCGATGTCCGATACCAAAATGCTATAACCGCTATTACGTGTATATAATTTCAATTTGATTATTTTAGGCAGGCCGTATTTAAGTCCGTCAGTCCTTGAAAAGTCAACTTATGAATTCGCGTTTCACGCAGAATTTTATCAAAGACATTAAATCGATTCAATCATAGGTCTATATTATGTTTTATGAGATAACATCTTATGGCTCGGGGTGACGAGTGCATTTCAGAGCCATGCAGTGCTTTGTAATTCAATTTTCTGTGTAGTGTTGCAGCTGTTTATGGACAGACGTGGCGTTTAGCGTCAGGCGAGCGACTTGCTCGTCTCGCCACTTAAATAAAATAAAAAATATCACGGCCTAAGTGTAGAAATAATCGAATTAAAGGAAATGACTTAATGACGATCAAAGTTAGATGACGTCTCTTAATCCAGCAATTAGGGACTATTTTTAACGAAATAATGCTTTCCATAGATCAAATCGAAGATATTCTCGAGAAACGCCAGGTCAGAAATACCCTAGATCGACGTGCATGCATGAAGAATATAATAAGAGTGAAGGAGGCCAAAGAGGTGTGTAAGTAGCAGGTGGAAGTCCGTTGTCTCTGCCTACCCCTATGGGAAACAGGCGTGAGTCTATGTATATACGAGTATGTATGTCATACTTTGCATCACGCACTGCTCAAATTAATACCAACTTACCGTCACAACGTGTCCACCGAAACGTTTGTGAATGTTTTTCACTTTGTGTGCCGCTTCCCTGACGATCTGCCGTGCCGCGTTGATCTCAGAATCAGGCCGGCCTAGCTCAGAGAGTTTGTTCTGCAACCTGGTTGCTGCTACCTGCAATACACAGAAACTAAGAAAATCCGTCGAGATGTTAGTAAACGCCGCGCTGGAATGAAAATGGCTATGCTGGAAATCTAAAATCAAAGTCTCGTGATTTTTTTTTTAAGAAACTTTAATAAGTATGAACTTTATGAACGTTATAACTCCTGTCCCTCGTATGCGAGAGGTCGTCTGGGATAGTACCACTGTGTTGTCTATTTCTGCCGCCAAGTAACCGTGTGTAAGCACTGATGTCCTTCGGTTTGAAGGAAATTAAAGCCAGTGAAATTACTGGGCATGAGACTTAACATCTTATGTCTCGGGATGACGAGCGCAGTTCAGTGCCATGCAGTGCTTTATAATTCAAAGTTCTGTGTTGTGTTGCTTCAGTTTATGGACCGGCGTGGCGCTCATAAACAGGCGAGCGACTTGCTCGTCTCGTCATTCAATGAAATCAAATATTATAAGCTTTTGTCTTGTTGGCGAATCCGCAAATCAATTATTAAAAATAAATCCATAGATATAATGTAAGTATTGTTGCGAACCAAGTTGATAAATACGAGTGTTGTGGACTTTTTGTATATCTAGTCTTGCCTTCCTACTTCGTTAGTTACCCAATTTAATATATTGTTCTATACACGCAGACTTTATATTTTATTATAACGATAGTTGTCTACTGTAAGCACGTGTGCGGCTAAAATGTAACATAACACGAGGTTTCAAAGTAATTGAAAAATGATTTGCCCAAAATAATGGCATAAATTCAGAATTAAAAAAGATAACGCTTTTTCTAACGCAGCCGCGTAAGTAAATACTAACCTCATTATCAACTTCCAGGGCGACAACCTTTTCGGGCCATTTGACTTGTCTGTTGAACATATTAGACATGCGCGGGTTCTTTGGAAATCCAACCAGGATAAACCCTTTCGCTTCCTGTTGTAACAGCATCGCTTCTTTTATTAGATCTACTATCAGTTGCTGGAATTAAACATGGCTACAGAATAAAGCTTGTTTGCTTTGCTTCTTCCCTTTTCGGGGTGTAAAGAAGTGTTTAGATAGGCGGGATAATCCTCGTGACCATCGATAAACTCATTATTCGTCGGTGGTCGCTGAGTTTTTTGGACAGCACTGCACTTATCATCAGTTGTAGGGCAGTCACTTTGCCATGGTTTGATAAAAAAAAGAAAATTATCTAATACCGAGTAATACCGATGGGTGAGTAATCGGCTGTAAAACGAGAGCCCACAGTTTCAACCCCTGCACCGTCTGCTCTGAGACCGAAAGATTCTGGTAGTTCCCAAAATACCACACCATTCGCAGTTCGTAATACTCACGACATAAAATGATCCATTTTACAGTAGGGTCAGGACTACGTGGTGGCTGTTGGGTTATTTATTTATCCTGATATCAATGTTAGTTGAAATGGCAGATAAGAAGGCGCATAGATTACACATATTTTTGATAGCAGATTAGTCGCCTGGTGTTCAAATAATGCATGGACACATGTTGCCTAAGGAATTGTGTGTGTGGGTGGAATCAGGGTGTATATTCAGGGCATTAATTGGCACATATGGACCTAGGGAAATATGGCGACGCTCAGACAAAAAAAGTCATAAAAACTTAAGATGTTAAAAGGTGAACAGTGGACTGTAGGCAGGCAAAAGCTCTGGTGGAAGATGCAATTTGGAAATATTTGTATTTCCTATTACATAAAAAGAGCATGAAAAAAGAGCTGTCCCTTCGGTATTTATTCCTGACATACGATAATAACAACTTATAACTGAGACATAAGCTCGTTTGTCTGCCCCAGCCATAGAATAAAACATTTCTCACTTCTGGAACATCATCCTGCGCCTGCAGTTTATCCGAAATGAGCCGCCCTCTAGCGGTTTCCTTCAACGCCTCTTCCTTCACCAGTTCTCCTGGCTTGATCATGGTATAACCGGTGATGTTGGAGATGGTCTGTGCCACGGTCTGGTTGCCAGCGCCTGGCACGCCGTTCACGAAGATCACCGGCAGGTTTTGGACGGAAGACATGTCGTATAACGTATCATCCTACGGTGATTTAGTTAGATGAAGCAAAAAAGGTTTGTGTTGTTTCGTTGATCATTTTTATACCCGACTGGGTAGCGACCACCATACATATGATTAAAAACTCGCCATAGCTCTCCCCATTCGTTCTGACAACCAGAAATACAATACAAATGAAGTTGGTTATTACTACTCGTGCTGGTGCTGGTACCTTGACGAATGTATTCTCTACAACGCTATTAGCCATTCTAGAATTACTTATCAACATAGAAAGTAAGAAAGAAAATATGTTTATAATTGGAGCACTATGAAGGTACAGATGCTACACAAATCTTTTAATATCAATAAATTAAATTTGGCGATTTAAGATTTTGAGGTGAGGGTTGTTGCCACTACAACCCCTCTAAAACTCCCACTTTACGAAGTCCCCGCTAAGCTCTCATCGGTCAAGACGTGACCACGGTCGATGAAACTCGGTCAAAACGTCGAGAAATCAAATAAAGAATAGCAAATATTCATTCAATTATCACGCGACTAAGTTTTAAACATTCTAATAAAAACTTGCTCTATCATTAAGCTACGTGTTATCAATCTAAGGTGCTATGGTCTTAGCATTACTGTTGCGCTGATTATCAAAACATAGAATCTGCCATCAGTTATCTGACTATTTACACCCTACATCAAGTATTATCATACCACATACCTCATCAAACACCTTGGAAAAGAAACAACCCATTGTATCACCGATTACACTATCTAAAAACGTTTTTTAAATATAATATAATTAGTTTTTCCTAACAAAACCAGTGCGGTAAAATGACATTTCCAAATGACTGACAATCGTTTGAAAGTGCTCATAGATTTGTGAGTGATTTTGAAAATCAGTCAGTGTTATTGATATGGAACTTGTGGCCATAAATGGCAGCTGTTATATTACTCTGTTTTTCACCATTATTCGAAAAGAGGAACCTACCACCGTGTGTTTTTTCGTAAACTACATTATGTTTTATATTCGTGACTATCTTCAGGTCAGCCAAGTTATTTTGCGCGTATTGTACCTTTAAATACTCGCTGTTACCTTTACCAGATTCATCTTCTTGGTCGTCCTCTTCATTTCTGAAGGTCGTGTCCATCCTGAAATTTCATTCGCATCTGTTGGATTATTTCTTTCCAGGTTTGTCTGTCCTTAGCATGTCCCATTGCTGTTGTTACTGAGAGCCCCGTGAGTGTTTTTATTTGGGCAGACCAACGGCTAGGTACACGCCCTCACGATAGCATCCCCTCCACCTTTCCACCCATTAGGAGTAGCTCAAGATTGGACGGATCCCTACGAGCTACGTGCCCAAAGTACTGAAGGATCCTTTCGTAACAAGCGGTAGACAGTCTTGTTGAAATCCTCAGTTGTTTTACCAGATTATCTGACTGTATAGAGAGAAGGTTCTATATCCATATACACGGAACCATTTCATTAAAAACGGAACATACCACCATAATAACTTCCGGCTCCCGTATTACAATCATTAAGCTGTCGCATATAAATGATTGACGAACTGTGGTAGAATTTATTCGAGCATTCATTGTGCCGGCGACATTGCGACCTAACCTAACCTAGTTTCTACATTTATTTTATAACTGTTAAACATAGCTTGTAATGTAATATCAGTGACAGTTAGAATGTATAACACAATAATTACAGTTCATATTCATTAGAAAATTGAACGTGTATATTTTTTTTAAAGGAAAGGCCTGCCGTTTGCTGCTTTAAATCTTAACACAATTGTAGCACTAAAATGTCTTTCCTCATACTATTATTAAGCTTTGCATTAATATCTGCAAATGAAGTATGTTCAAATGATAATGACCATCCAAAATATCATCTCATAGAGAAATGCCACAGATCCAAATTAGGTATAGTCGCGTACGCTAACTTCACTTCACTGACCAGTTGCCAGAGACTTGGTGTGGAAAAGAAAGGCCTGGCATTGAACTTCAGTCCTCCTGAAGCGAGAAAAGATGACAATATGAATCTGTATAGCTGTGAAGTACTGAGGTGTGCTGAGAAAGAAGGCGGCTCTTCATTGGTCAATGATACCAGATTTGATTATTATAGCTTGTATGCGAGGCCTATACGTAAGTATTTTCATTTAATTTGAGTCGATTCTAAAACTACTGAAAGTGCTGCGTTGCCACTGTAAACACAACCGCAGACCGCAGACCGCAGCAGCACTGTCGTCTGCAGTAAATAATGCATGCACTGCCGCTGCAGTCTGCGATTTGCTGCCAAGTTTGGAAACTCCAATTATAGACGTTTTACTTACTGCCTCGGCGCAGTTGTATTGCTTATGTGCTGTGGGGATCTCGGGTTCGATCCCTGGATCGGGTAAAAGTGACATTCAGTTTTATTTTACGGAAATCTTAGTATCAGCTTGGATTTTGGAATTGTGCCTGGTATGGCAATAGGCTCAGCCCCTACCACGCCATGGGACAGAAATACTGTCGGCAAAAATGTGGGTGTGCTGGGTATACCTCTGCCTACCCCTCCCGGGATTACAGACATCAGTGCATATGCATATATAGACGTTGTACCACATATAGAGAATAGGCAAACCTTTCCTTAATAGTTTGCGAGTCAAATATGCTTTCAGCAATCAAAAACGCAACTTGTGTGCCAGTAACTGGGATGTTTCACTTACTTCCCGAGTTGCTGAACTACACAGAGGCAGTTCGTGAGTGTAAGAACCTGAGTGGAAACCTGGCTGATATTATCATCACAGAGCAGAGGACTGAAGCACTGGGACAAGTGCTGGCTGAAGCTGGTGTCGATGAAGCCTTTGTGGGAATGACAAGACATAATAGAAGTGTTTTTAGCAAGGATAACGGTGAGATTCACAAATTATAATATTTGATTGATTTGCCACCGCGCAGTTGTTTTTCGTGCGCGATACGACTGCTGTGCGGGTTCTATCTCTGGGTCGGTATAGTGATATTGGGTTTTTCTGACGCGAAATGCTCAGTATCAGCCCTGAGTCTAGAATTGTACCTGGTGTAGCGAGAGGCTCGCCTCCATATAACACCAACATATAACATTCAAGTAGTTCCATCTGTTGACGCTAATAACCGATTCACAGCGTTCGATTTTAGTTGATCAACTGCTAAATCGCACGCGACTTGAACCGTCTAAACACTATTTCAATCAAATTGATCTTACCGAGCTTTTTATTGATTTGTGATTTGTCCCTTGCTGAAAGCTATCCAACTCATCTCAATCTGTCTTAGCAAAATAACTTATTGTAGGTAACTCTTTGGAATGCACTCCATACCGTGCATGGGCTCCTGGTCACCCTCGTAAAACCTATAACCATAATTGCATGCTCATCACTCGACATAAAACTTGGAAGACTACACCATGCAGTAGTCGAGCTCAAGCTCTTTGTGAACTTGTGCCAAAAGGTCCTTTTAAAAGGGGATCCCTATTTGTTCGCAGGAATGGAACAGGTAAAATTGATTTAACAAGGGGTACGCAGCGGCAGTGGAATCCTAGAGCAAGTGGAATAACACAGGCTACGAACTCAACGAAGTTTTATGACTTGAGAACCTTTTTTATGACTTCTCATTACGCTGCCACTAGTGTAGATATATTTTTTAACTTCACTACATATAACTTACTGGTTATTGTATCTTACAAAATATTTATTTTCAGATATATCAGCGGACCATAATGTACTTCTGATCATTTAATGGCCCTAAGTACCTACTTATAATACAGTTACATAACCAATCATATAGAAAAGTAGGAATATAACGCTCGGCTACCTACCTAATACACCGCAATTCAAGATCGTTTCCGAAATGTTATGGCTTTCTTCAAAATAGTGTGAAAATAGAGTGGTTAGCCGCTAGCCGTCCGACAATTAAGTAGCGCTTAAATTACTCTTTGTGGTAGCGTTTCAATACTCGGGCGTAAGTGTCCTAGTGACAGTCAGCGGTAACCCAATCTATATGGTAGTCGTTGCCAATTGCACTTTCTTCGTAGGGCCGTTGACTTACGACTATGGGTGGAACCTGTTTGCGTTTTGTGCTGTACTTAATATTATGAAGCTGAAGAGTTTGTTTGTTTGTTTGAACGCGCTAATCTCAGGAACTACTGGTTCGAATTGAAAAATTCTTTTTGTGTTGGATAGTCCATTTATCGAGGAAGGCTTTAGGCTATATTATTATAACATTACGCTGCGATCATAAAGAGCGAAGCATCAGTGAAAAATGTTGCAAAAACGGGGAAAATTATTCATATTTTATTCCATTTATATTAAAAAGCAATTACAAAACGTAATGCATTACTCTCGATGAAATTGACAGATAGTCCATACTCCCCTCTCCATAGCGTTGCCAGTGAGTTACTATTGTAACATTTTGTGTTACTTTTGGCCTGGTGTTATAATTATTTCTTTAAGTAAGTATACTTATAATATTTTTCTAATAAATGAGCTGCATGAATCATATGGGGCATTTCACGTCAAGCGGACAACGAAAAAAAAGTGAGGTCGTGAATTTTGTTTATACTCTGGTCAGTTATACTTCTAGTAGACATGGATGTGTACACACAATTTTTTTTTCGTATGAAGCTTTATTGCTGAGTTATGAGCTTTTAAAAATTTACTAAGTATGAAGTCATGAATTTTTGGATGCTTATTATCTGTATCAATTAATTAGTAAAAAAAACTACAAAGTATTGTTTCTTATAGTTCAAAAGTTGAAGTTTTTAATATTTTTGTCGAATTCTAAATTTAATTTTTTTTACGTATAGTAAACCGGAAGTGAAAATTTCAAATCGATATTTGAGTAACTTCAACAAGTTTTTTTTAAAATATTTTAACCTTGAATTAAAGCCTTAAATGTACTAATTATTCACCAAAAAAATTAAAATGGGACAGCCAATAGTTTAAGACTTAGAGCATATAGAGTGCATACACATAGCTATGAGCTCTTTCTGAGCAATCGCGTTTATGCTCAAATACTGCGCTATTAATATTTTATTCCTTTATTCTAACATGCAAAAATATAAAAATAAACGATTTCTTCAATTCTTCATAAAAAAAAATTAAAACGAGATCACAAAAAAAAAATTAAGACTTAGAGCGATTTCATTTATTGAGATTGAAACAGTATTCATTAAAATAGAGAGATTTGTATTGTAATTTTTACAATTTAACTTTTTGCACTAGCATTAATTCTCTCTACACATAAGTCCTCGTTGGTCGGAAGAAAAGCATGCAGTTTTTTAGTTCTTGGAACAGTGATAGCGTAAGCAAAACAGACTCGTAGAAAATCTCACTCTTGTTCAATACTTTCCTTCGAGCAGTAGTAAATAGAAGTCTCAGTTAATGATGACTTGGCCCATTCATATAATCTTATAGGTGTCTGGTGTAGTGATAGCGTTATTCGCAGACCGTACACTTGCACGGGTTACCAAACTTTTGAGGTTTCCCCCAAGACCATCACATGGCCGTCTTCTACGAGCGGTGGCATGAAAGTGTAACTGTGCTTCTTTCTTAAAATCTTGTTTGTCGTTGTATAGGTTTACTAAATTTAACCTATTCTTAAAATCTTGGGGAGCCCAACTACACCAGACACCTATAAGATTATATGAATGGGGCAAGTCATCATTAACTGAGACTTCTATTTACTACTGCTCGAAGGAAGGTATTGAACAAGAGTGAGATTTTCTACGAGTCTGTTTTGCTTATGCTATCACTGTTCCAGGAACTAAAAATCTGTATGCTTTTCTTCCAACCAACGAGGGCTTATGTGTAAAGAGAATTAATGCTAGAGCAAATAGTAAAATTGTAAAAATTTCAATACAAATCTCTCTATTTTAATGAATACTGTTTCAATCTCAATAAATGAAATCGCTCTAAGTCTTAATTTTTTTTGTGATCTCGTTTTAATTTTTTTTAGAAGAATTGAAGAAATCTTTTATTTTTATATTTTTGCATGTTAGAATAAAGGAATAAAATATTAATAGTGCAGTATTTGAGCATAAACGCGATTGCTCGGAAAGAGCTCATAGCTATGTGTATGCACTCTATATGCTCTAAGTCTTAAACTATTGGCTGTCCCATTTTAATTTTTTTGGTGAATAATTAGTACATTTAAGGCTTTAATTCAAGGTTAAAATATTTTAAAAAAAGCTTGTTGAAGTTACTCAAATATCGATCTGAAATTTTCACTCCCGGTTCACTATACGTAAAAAAAAAAAATTTAGAATTCGACAAAAATATTAAAAACTTCAACTTTTAAACTATAAGAAACAATACTTTGTAGTTTTTTTTACTAATTAATTGATACAGATAATAAGCATCCAATAATTCATGACTTCATACTTAGTAAATTTTTAAAAGCTCATAACTCAGCAATAAAGCTTCATACGAAAAAAAAATTGTGTGTACACATCCATGTCTACTAGAAGTATAACTGACCAGAGTATAAACAAAATTCACGACCTCACTTTTTTTTCGTTGTCCGCTTGACGTGAAATGCCCCATATGTTAACAAAAGCAATACTTCCTCTAGTTATTATTTACAAATATTATCTACATGGAACTAGTGAGACATTTATTAAAATATTTACATTAAATCTAACAAGGAATAAAATAGGAAGCTTAATTATTTTAAAATAAGTGATAAAATAAGGTTATAAGTACTGAACTATGTCAATAAGTAAATATTGACATATGGTGCAATATTGATTGTAATAAGTTTAGCTAAAACTTAAAGAAACAATTTTAATCATTAAATTTTTACATTAATGCATTGGCGGAGTAATCGGTGCAACGAAAAATTAAAAAGACGCATCACACTGATAACTTAATTCTTAATTCTCAAATTGTTAATATAACTGTGTTTCTTTTGTGATCAAAATTTTATGTCACAATTTTTAACTATCGGGCACTGGCAACACTGGCACGGCGCACGTCTCAGTTTATTTTAAATCATGGCGAGAAGTAGTGGAATGTGAGTGGTGATTGTTCATATTTATCGTATTTTTATCATAATATTTTGAAATAAAATGGGTCAGGGCAAGAGCCAGTTTTCAGAAGAAGAACTGCAGGACTATGAGGTAATGTAAAAAAGTCTAAAAATAGTTACATTTTCTGATAAACAATTACAATTACCTGTGTGACTAATTCACTTTTTTTTTCATAGGATCTCACGTATTTCACAAAGAAGGAAGTATTGTAGTAAGTTTATTCTTTAAATATTTTCGTACCTGACTGTTTAAAATGAAATACCATATTTTTATATAAATAGTACAACATAAGTGATAACAATTCAATGAACTCGCGGTATGTTTATCGCCGGGACCTATAATAGTAATTTCTTTTTACACATATAATACACATGTAATATTCATATGGTATTAGCAAAGAAAATACCATACCTATAGTATCATCCAGTAATAGGTTATCATACATAAATAAGCTTGATTATAATTCAACAAATGAACACAATGACCTATTACATTTGCCATTTATGTTCACGATATGCTAGGTACCAATTAATTATATGGTATCTGACACATATATGTCTGTCATGAAGTGAAGCTATACAGTGTTATGTGAACTCGCTATCCTGAATGTAACAATTTTGTAAACATGCATTTTATTATTGCCAGCATTAACTTATTAGCAATTTGTTTTCAAAAAGAAAATGACAATGGTTTGTGTCATAACTGTAATTATGTTAAACGATTTGTGGAAAAGACTAACATTTATTTAATTCATCAGGCAGGCAGTTGCCTTGCACTTGATAGTGCCTGTGTCCTGCATTTCACTATATTACTTGTGATTATTTAAATGTTAGTCTATCATCATAAATTTATCATGATTAATTTTGCTGCTTAGCAGTTCCTGACCAGGAGGGGGGGATAAATCCAATGTACTTGTGACATTATTTTTATGTAGTATAAATAATTAGGTATAATTAGTTATATGGATGTCTGGGAAGCTTAAAAGCTTAGATCATCAGTCAAAACATAGTTATATTAAAAGCTATGAGATTGAATTGTTTTACTAAGTAATGATAGTTTAACTGATTTAAAATAAACTTAATACAGTTAACATTTAAAGCAAGCAAAAATATATAAATGTTTGTGTGCATGTGCATGTGTGGGTGTGTGTGTGGCTGCATTCGTACGTGTGGGTGCATGTTTCTGAGTATGTTAGTAAGGAACCATTACTGTACTCTTTTTTACCTTGGTTTATAGGCCATTTTTAATCAGGGTTCGAGGATATATATCAATGGATATATATCAAGATATATATTCGATATATATCCGATATATGTCAGACTGAGTTTCATGATATATATCAATGAATATACATGTCAAATGTTTTATAATATATTGCAATACAAAAATGGTTAAATAAATTGATATTAAGTAATTTTTAGCGTTTGTTACTGTATTTCTACTTCCCAAATGTAGATGGCGTGGAAGTAGAGTTAAAAAATACTCCCTAATGGTAAGTTCTAGTCCATTAATGGCAATACTTCTGTCCTAAAAGAAGATTTTATGTTTTTAAGTTGATTATGTCTTATCTAAAAGTAGATTTTGCAATATGCAAACAGTATTCATAAATAATATAATAAAATAATAATATGGCTTTCATACAAAATGGATATATATCAAACTTGATATATATCGGATATATATCATAAATATCCGATATTTTGATATTTATAATAAATATCGGATATTTTCGAACCCTGTTTTTAATATTATTCACATATTTTTCACCACTATTTTAAGTTATTATTATTTCCACACAGTGCACACCAAAAATTCAAAGCCCTGGCACCCGAAAAGGTGGGACACAACAAGAATGCCAAGCTTCCAATGGCAAAGATCCTGCAATATCCAGAACTCCGAGTCAATCCATTCAGGGATAGGATATGCAAAGTGTTCAGTTCCAGCAATGATGGGGATTGCACATTTGAAGACTTTCTGGACATGATGTCAGTATTTAGTGAAACGGCGCCAAAAGCTGTCAAGGCGGAGCATGCTTTTAGGATATTTGGTAAGAAAATTCAAATTTTTTCAGTTTGTGCATATATCCAGCGTCCATGGATTCCGTTTCCTAGCATTTGAATTAAGGCCTATACTGCCTCAGAAGAAATTCGAATATTACCTACCAATCACTGTGTTGGTACTGCTTGCACAAATAGTGTAGTGTCGTAGTCTTCACATAAGTTAAAATTACTATCATCATCATCATCAGCCACAAGACGTCCACTGCTGAACATCCCCCAAAGATTTCCAGACCGACCTGTTGGAAGCGGTAAAATTAAAATAAAATTAAAATTACTATGATGAACTTTAATTTCCAGACTTCGACGGCGATGACATGATCGGCGTATCGGACTTACGAGAAGTGATCGAACGGCTCTGCGGACCGGACCACAAGCTGGCCGACTCTGAAATACAACAGCTGGTGCAGAATGTTCTAGAAGAAGCTGATCTTGATGATGATGGTGCTCTGTCGTTTGCAGAGTTTGAGCATATCATTGATAAAAGCTCGGATTTCTGTCAGTAAGTGTCTTATGCATGCAACAACATTGATTTTCTATGTTATCTTGTTTTGATGACAGTCTAATAAAAATTAACTGGTTTCTATAATTAGAACTCTTGTAATTGTTGGTGATGATTAAAACTCCAAATAGTGTAGGTACCTAAATATAAAAAAATAAAAGTTTTTTTACTTGGAATTAGAAATTGTGCCTGTTAATAGCGATAGGCTCGCCCCATCACATCATGGAACGGAAATAAGCTCAGCGAAACGTAGGTGCGCCGGTTGCACCTCTGCCTAGTCCCTAGGTTGATAACGGCGTGAGCTTATGTTAGGTTACTTGTTTATAAACTTGTTTGGCCTATTTAGTTTAAGATTTTTTAAAGACTTATTATTTTTATTTTCCAGCTCATTTCGAATAAGACTATAAAACCGAAAACACTTGAAGATGCAGCAGAAGATAGAATAAGTACACAACAATTATAGTCACAAAGTAACTAATAGCATAATACATTATTTAATTTTATAGTTATATTTTATAAATAACTTCACATATTGAACAAGAAACTCGACGCACAGATAATTTTATTTAATTTACAACAAATGTGTTTTGTGCGTTAACTAATATAAAGAACAAGAGAGAAGCTAAAATATCAGTATGAAAGATCTTAACAGATTTTTTATAACTTTAGGAGTTATGATTAATTTCAGAAACAAGTAACGATGTTTATAGCAATAGCTTTTCTTTTAGAGTAGCAACCCCAAAACAAAAGCTATAAAGTGCTAGAGTCTGTGCTTTAAATAAAAAGTTTTATCAAATTTGGTCCAGTGATTATTGCGTGATGCTCGACAAATGGCGTCAGTTTTATAATAGAATAATATTATCTCTATTATCATGTTACGTTTTACCCCATTTCGAAATATTTTTACACTATATTTTGTTTTATTATGTTTAAACATTGGCCAAAACAGCTTTCTTCCTACACAGACTATACTAATGATATTATAATGTTAACATATCATAACAAAATGTTATGTAATGTGCGAAAATTTCATCTTAATGCATTTTATTTGTTTGAATAATTTTTGAGTAGACTACACAACACACTTTTTAGCGAATAACGCTTGTCCATAAACAATAGCAACTCAGAACTTTGAATTACAACGCACTGAATATCATTGATCTTCGCTCGTCACTCTATGATATGTTAAATGGAACTATGCCCAGTATTTTCACTGGCTCAGACTGGAACACAACTGTGTTTACACAATGGTCCTTGGCGACATAAATAAACAAGGCGGTGGTACCTAACCAGACGCCACTCGCATACAAGAAAACTAGCATATAATTAGAGTAGATTCTGAATGTAAAAAAAAAAAAACATCGGTCTGATAAAACAGTATTAAATATTTTGTGCAGCTGCAAAATATCATAACCAAATAATTATAACGAAATTAAGATAATAACCTCTCATATTAGTAAATAGTAATCTGATAATGTAATATGCATGATATTAGATGTATGTTAACTTATAAAGTCAAGTATCAATGGGCGGCAATTGAGGTGCGACACATAACCTTACCGGCACGAGACTTGAGCTCAGAGGGACAAAAGTTGGGCAGTAGACAGTCCAATAGGCGACGAGCATCAACTAACGAACCAATCACGTGTAGTGTCGTCATCCTGCTTTCCTTCATCCCGCCAATTAGACCTATAAATACTCGTCTGCTGATGTTTATCGCCATGATTCGTGCCGGTACTTATAATACAAAGCAATGCATAGTTTATAGCAACAGCTATAAACCAAGATGGCGCTGAATATGAGACGAAACGCGGGGTTTATATACATGTCTTTTGAATACGTGGCTTTTATATTAGACTAAATATTTGTACACATAGGCGTAACTTCAACCTTATTAGAATAATTTATTCATACTATAAACTCATGTCAAAACTGTACTCGAGTATGAGAATACTTGTGTATGAATCTAGATGTTTCTCTATATTAATATGCATGTGTTAGTTCAATTGATTTATATAAAAAGTACGAATTTTTAGTACTATATTGCTAATTTTGAACATTACTATGTAGTTGAGTATATATTGGGAGGAATAATCTGTCTTCATATGGGTAAATAAATCCAATAGGCCCATAAAACTTAGCATATATTATGTATGTATAAACTTAAACTATTTAGATAATAATTATAATTTACTACACAGCTACACAAATATAATGTTATCTTCTTTCTCCTGACCTTGTGATAAAACTGAACTGTTAGTTCATACTATAATAATATGATATTTCAAGCCAGGGCTTGAGCCGGCAGTTTTTTAAAATCAATTTTTTTTGGTGATGATATTGTATGTAGTATGTAAGTCATATAAGTACTAGTTAATATACATAATAACTTGTGATTTCATGAAATGCATTTACAAGGTTTGTCTTCCTTTTTTACACTTGTATGTAATAGTTTTTTTTTGTGAAATTTATTTATTTATGTGTTGAATGTGACATTTTTATTGAAGTGGAAAGATGTAATTGTAGTTTACAATGTTGCACAAATGTGTTTAAATTCTAGATAATATACAGCATTAGTTAAATTACACACCATTATTTTTTATCACACTTATGAGGCTCTTAGCAGAGTAATAATAATCAACAGCTAGCAGCTATCACAGTATTTCATTTAGTTAGTGTGTATCTAATGTTTTACACATTGCTTTATTGCCTCAAATGCATTTGTCAGAATTAACAATCTATTTGGTTTCATCAGAGAACCATAATATTTTTATGAAATGTACGACACACACTAAAAATCACCAAGAATTAAGCAGTCTGTATAATAATAGAATCACTTTCCAAAGATCAATTTATACTTCTATTCTTTATTGTGTCTGTGATCTCAATAGATTTTTATTTTACCTATTTATGTATATTAAAACTAATCTTAGGCATATCCGCATTAAAACAATACTTAGATAAAATTTATTGTCTGCCAAATCATTTAGTAAATTTTTTAATTTATATGTTTGTTTTTCTACATACCTACCCATTTTTTTAAGTTAATGATTCTGCCTTCAACAATTTTCCCTCATGTTTAGGGGATCTCTAGATGCCAACACACCAAAGCGACACTCCAGCATAAAAAGTGAATTTGACTTTTGTGCAGTTTTGATGTTTGTACCACAGCATTGGAGACTGGGTAAAACAAGCTAACATGTTGGTAAGTGAGCGCTATATGTGGCCAGTACACCAGGGACCAAGATTGGTATGACAAATACCTGTATTTCTCATTTACAACCCATAATAATTTTACAAGTATTTTGAAAGGTGACCGTAATTTATTTATTATTATTAAATTTCTCAAATCTAACCAGTTTAATACCGGTTACTGAAACAACCTTTGAAATTACCTTACATGTTCCGTTGGTATAAGATAGAGGATGGGCAATAAGTACTTCTATGTGTATTAAAGTAATTTTCAATGGCAACCTAAAACAGTGGTAACATGTTTATATATCTTGGTTATCCAGATAGCAGTAACCTAAATCTTAAAGAAAAAACTAATTTTTTGACACTTGTACCATAATTTATAGGGGGATTTGGTCCCTAAAGCTCACAATGTAACAAAAATCGCTACAAGGATGTGACATCTCAAATCAGATGTGTTAAAAGGTGAAATACACCTGTTGGATTATCCTAGGTGCTAGCACTATGTGTTGTCAGTTTATATGTGTAAAAAACAAACTGTTTAAGCCCATTTCACCATTATGAAATATCACATTATTTTCCTTTAAAATAAATGCACAATTTGGTAAGTATAAAAAATATTTATTAACTTACAGGTGTACAGCCCAAATAAAGATACACATAAAAAAATGCTTAAACCTCTAGAAGATTAACATATCAGTTCTGTAGGTAGCCTGGCAGTTTCATTCTCATGAATATCCATGTTGTGAAGAAAGATACGAGGATGCACAGGAATGCCACTGAGATTAGTAGGATCCTGTTTAGTTTCGGAGTGGACGGGTTGTGTGTGCGATCTAGAATGATAAACCCTAGCCCGCCCAGTGAGAACAGGAAGCTTGAAGCCAACCCCTCCATGATATACTGGCCGTTGACACGATTCGGCATAAACGCCACTGGCCTGCTGTGCCCATGTTCGTCTGTCGTCGACCCGACACTCGGAGGCTCAACTATCACGTCATATATGATGCCTATAATAAAATGATTCTATTAATACTTTATCCGACACACTCCAATAAGAAAAACATTGGAAATGATCGAAAACAAGAAACTAACCTCCCGTCACCAAAAAGTACGATAACAGCACCAGTGAAAATGTTGTCATGGCGGATGGCGCCTGCAACCATGTCGGCTTTTTGATTTTAATGTTTGGTATTTCCAGAAAAGTGAACGGTAGAGCGAATAGTGCTTCCATTTTTAGCTATTAAAAATTCAAAAACGAGCACAAACTATAAATTTGCCTGTTGACGTCGATGACAGTTGGGCTTGCACTTGAAGTTTAAACGTATTGTTGCCATTTTATTTAAGATGACTTGTTTATTTTTATGCAGTATGTAAAAGAAATAGGGAACAAAACGAGCAGAAAATTACAATACACTACATATCTTCGTAATTACTACACCTTTAGTATTATGTACATGAAAATAATATAAAATATTAGTATATGATGTTGCCATTACAGAATTTTCACAGCTGAGGTTTTTACGTTTCATTCCACTATACGTTATCTTCTATCATGTACATCTTTTGAATATGTTCAAGATAATACGTTTTTATGGTCTATATTTTAAAACTGAATAACTAGATATATTAGGTAGTTAATTTTGTAATAAATACTATACTTTCAACATTTTTTATTGATTTTCAAAATAAAATAATATTTAAATAATCACATATGTCGTGATGTGGTGCTTCCTAAAATGGAACGATTAAAAAGAAACACCAATGAAAATTCAGCAGTTGTCCTAACTGTTTTATCTCCATTGGTTAAAATATCTGACTCCAACGATATTTAGAAAATCAACCAATCGTAAATAAAAGAGTTGTTTGTTGCTTCACAGCAAAAAAAGTGGCAGATGTCAAATTATACGATTCGATTTTGGTAAAATTCAATGAAAAGTTTGCTCCTGCAGTTTTTACATTTGTGGGCAGCTGGTCATTTTATTGTTATTAAATTCGCACATTATAATGTATATAGCGAGCTAGCTTAACGTGATAATTTCAGTATCCATTGAAAACCCATAACTTCGGTGGCGTTGTGAAAATATGTGTTAAAACACGCAAAATGGTATGGACTGTGGACATATCACGGATTTTACGATGAAGGGTGGGCTGTGTATCATCTACACGTCTTTGTTGACAATTTCTGTGCTGTCCAGGTGAGTAGCCCAGGGTTTTTGGCATCATCATTACATACACATTGATCGAGCGATATTTGAAAGAAACCTTGATTGATTTCAGTTGTGCGCTGTTCATTTTGGTGGTATCCGAGGCTCTCAATGCTGAGGGTGGTCTCGATAAGAACGTTGACCTGTCAGGGCTGCATAACGTCAGTAAAAAGGGTGCGACTATTAGCGAGGGCGATGTTAGTGATGATGGTGCAAGTGTTAGTGGAAGTGATGCAGGACTGGTTGAGGATCCGAAGACTGCTCATGATCAAGAGATGACATTCACCGAGCCGCTGTCATTGAACTCTGTGACAACTGATGGGTGAGTGAATAAGAAACATTTTGTTTTGTTTATCATTTGATTGAAGAGTGAAAGTGAGTACTGTAATAACGCCTTCTTGTTGGCCTTCACAACTGTTTTTATTGTGCACCAATGTTGGTTTATTTGTACAAAGGAAGCAGATTTTGATGTCTAAAAATAATTTGAAATGTCAGTTGCTTCTAGCAGTTTGAAAGTTAATATTACTTGACTGAAGTATTTATTTTGTTCTTTTGTATGTGTATGACTGTTTTTATCTCAGATATTATGTTCAGTTATCTGTCTCATTTAGACAGATGTTAATTTACTAGGAAACAAATTACTAGTTGACATTAAATAGATATTTAAGGAACTTTTATAAGACTTATAACTTATAAAAGTAATATTCCAATAATAGAATATCATTACAAAAAGGATATTGTGTCTCCCAATTATTATATTATTAATATTCATCCATTACCTTGTAAATAGTAATAATATTAACTCTGTATAGTCCCATGTGCTGGACACATGCCTTGTCTACTTTTGAGGGCATTAGGCCTTAGACAACCATTCAGTCTAGACTTGCTAGACTTTACATACCTTCAATATCCTTATGGAGACTTCTAAGGTATGAAGGATTCTTCGCATTTTTTTCCTTCACCATTAACAGTATATAGTACTCAAATCAAATAAGATTTTTGACATTTAATTGCTTGTAACTCATAGACCAGAGCAATAGGACATCTTTTTTCCCAATCTAGATACATAATGGTGCTCAACTTTAAGTAACATTTCACATTGATTAAAATTACAGCAGTTAAATCATTAACAAACAATATTTTTTTATATTACTTGGTATTCAATTGACTTATCTCGAAATAAATGCCACCATAGATTAAATCTTGTACAGTGTTTATGGTACAAGTAAATTGAATTTGTAACTAAGCTTACTAAGATAATGGTATCTTTATAGATATTCATAACTACATTGGTCTGAAGATAGTTAAGAATAATATAATAATATTTCTAGCTGTCACACACACTGATCCCACACTAGGATAAACCTGTATGTATTAAGAACTATGAGAAACTTGTGGTCCCACAACACCCAGACCCGAAACCGAACCGAAAAATATTCATGGATCACACAAACATTTGTCTTGGTGCTGGAATCGAACTCACAGCCTCTCACTTCACAGCCAGGTAATCGTCCACTGCGCCGGAGGCTGTCAGCATAAAGAAAGACTCTTAATCACATTAATGATTCAATTTCAAATTGTAGAGAAACAGGCTTATCATATTAAAAAAAAAGCTTTTTATCAATTTTTATCATTGTGTGTGTGTGTGTGTGTGTGTGTGTGGCATTGTAGAACCTAAAGTAACAGACTGATTGGAATTAGTTTTTGTTTGAAACCTACTTTAATAAAGATGGTTCTTGGCTATGTTTAAAGAATATCTGTTTAACTGTTTATAAAATAGATTCTAATAGAAGCCAGATATTTTTATGATCTTGTATCTATTTATTCATATAGGCATATGTGTTTTCAATTATTTACTCAGATGTACATATACACTTGTGACAGATAAAATTGTTTTATATCTTTCGAGTGGTTTTTAAACATAAAGTTGTTTGTGTTACCATTGTTTTGTTTAAAATAATATTTAATCAAACTTCCTACACGGTATATTTACGTTTCGTGAAAATTTTATAATACAAAGATAATTTATCAAGGATACTGCTTTAAACACCTCTTATTATGTATCTATTCACAATATAATTACTGCCTCGGTGACGCAGTTTTGCGCTGTATTGCGAACGCGGTACGACTGTAACCTGAGGTCTTGGGTTCGATCCTCGGGTTGGGTGATCGTGGTCGTGGTATTGAGTTTTTCTATCACGAAATGCTCAGTATCAGTCCTGAGTCTGGAAGTGTGTCCGGTATGACGATACGCTCGCTGCCTATCACATCATGGGACAGAAATATGTTCGGCGAAATGTGGGTGCACTGGTCCTGGTTACACCTTTGCCTACCCCTTCGGGGATTACAGGCGTGAGTGCGTATTATTAACAATACCATTTTATGTTAAGGTCACAACATAGGACTATAAAAAATGCTTCCTCTATCCATGTGTGTAACATTTTTGGCGTTTCCATCATGATTCATGATGTTGGTTATTTTATACTTTATTAATGTTTTAAACATAGATCAGAGTTTTAATATTGAAGTTACAGTGGGAAATTTGATTTCGAATATAGTATAGTTTGAAGTTTAAATAATACAATAACAATACAATTAAGTAAGAAAGTAAAGTAAACATTAAGAAAGTAAACATTTCAGTTTTCTTAAAAAAAAATGCTCATTTAAAAAAGGAACCCGTATTCCTAAAGCCGCGTTTTCACTAGGGGACATTTGTCCCACGACTCTGTCGCTCGAAACGAAATTAACGTGTCCCGCGCGATGCTGCCCGACGTCGCTTGGGACATCTACGGGTCGCGCGACATGTCGCTAGTCGATGCTCTGCGAGCGTCGACGCGCGCGACTTTCGTGTCCCTCGACAGTCGCTGGACAGCCTTTGAGTGGTGAGAACGTGTGTCGCTTTGTGTTCTGAAAATGGCAGTAGTGTAGTCCAACGAGAATACATTGACCCTGATCGAGTTGAATCAAAATTCGCAATTTGTATCTTGCTTGGCCGCCCAACCATATTTAAAAGTATCTCGAAATCGGTTCTAGACATTCTAGTAAAATTTTCGAAAGATCCGTCGTGCATTCGAAAACTGGTTATTAAACTTGAACTTTCCCTTTGTAGCAAATATTCCCGAACCCACCAGGTGGTGGGTCTTCCTCTTTTTTTTACGTTTTGCTATTGTCTTTCGAATAATTATGTAAACTGCACTGAACAACACTACTTTATCGGGCGACATAGTGACCACGACTGGCCAATGTGAACGAGTCAAATGTCGCGGGACATTGTCCCATAACTTTTGAAGAGACCTACGTGAATGTCGAGCGATATGTCTCTTCAACATGTCGCCTAGTGAAAACGCGGCTTAACTGTCGTCGCAATGTCCCGCGACACACACCGCTACAAATGTGTGTGCGCTAGAAAAAAACACCGTAGTATTTCCGTTATTTGTCAGCTGAGGCACGTCGCCTCATGGCGCTAACCTAAAATAACATCTTGTGACGTCACAAAGTGGGCGTGTACGGGCGAGCCCGGCCGCGTCTCGGACGTGCCTACGTCACTGATAGGGATGAGTTATCATATTGTTATTGAATAGAACTTGAAGAAAATGTAAACAAATTGATGTAATATATTTTATGTTTTTTTTTATCCGAGCACGGCAAAGTGTACAACACCTGATAGTAAGCGTAGTGCGGTCCAAGAAACCAGCGAGCATCGACAAACAATGAGTTAATGGGTGGTCAGTGACAACCCATCAACTCATTGTTTAGTTGCTGTTTTGTTGGATCAATCAATCAATCATGTGGTGGATGTGCATGCACTTTCTCGTTTGTCAGCGTCTATTATTTAAAGTAATAAGTTTGAAGACTTTATATTTGCTAAAATCTCATGATAGGTGTTGATATGAGATGTTATATTCTCTCCTACTGCTCTGCCGCCCAAAATGCATTGATTGTTGGTTATTACTATGTAAGTTAATATTAGTATGTACTTGTAACTCGATCGATGTCTGCCGACCTTCATTCGGCCTCGTAATGTTGGTACACTTTCGGCGGCAGACAATTTTAGCTTCCTGTTGTCGAGGACACGTAATAATGTGCCGTAAATACAAAATAACTAGACCGTGGAGTGTTGGCAATTAGCAAAAAAATAAAAATATGTATTCACAAATGACGTGGACTAAGTATCTATCCGATAAGAATTATCTCGATAAGATTTTTCGAAGGTATATGAAGTCTGCCAACCCGCATTAGGCCAGCGTGGTGGACTAAGGCCTAACCCCTCTCATTCAGTAGAGGAGGCCCGTGCCCAGCAGTGGGGCATGTATAATACAGGGCTAGTAAAATAAAAAAAATAAAAAAGTATTTATCCCAGAAGTTCGCAGATTTTTGTTCTGATAGACCACTTTCAAAATTTTGCTGGTTCCGGTGGACCCCCTGCAACTACATTTCTACCATATTCCCAAAACTCGACAAAAAAGATGAAGATTAGATCTAACTATGGATTTATTATTAAAATATTATCTCCCTACATTGATAGGTGAAGTCAAACCAACACTTTAGTTCTTCACTATCAAAAGCAGATAAATTTTCGGGGAACCCCGCTCCTTATACTCATGTAATACACTTTTCTTTAAATAGAGCTGGATTTAACTAAAATATATTTTGGGATTTAGTTCATTCAGGTGATTACAATAAATGTACACTAACGATGGACTAAAGTAAAATAATAGTAAAATTGCGTCATACTTTTCGAGAACTGATTGGGCGACATATTGGTAATATGGTACCTCAGTTGTCACAAGGCAATACTTCAATATGCCCAACAGTCACACACATAGTCCTGGCCTTAAAGTAAGATACGAATCTTGTGTCGTGGGTATCAGGAACTATGGTAGACTTTTAGTCTGACAACACCCAGATCCGAAACAAATATTTGCGGATAACACAAACATTTGTCTGGGTACAGGATCGAATCCGAGACCTCTCTTTTTTTTTTATAGAAAACGCCGGCAAACTAGCAAGTTGGTCAACCGATAGTAAATGACCTCGACAGTCCATGTTCATCCATAACTCCAGAAGAATCGTGTGTGCGTTGCTGAGTATGCCGACCCTAAGGGAGGGAATGGGAATTTTGAAGGGTATAGAAGATTTAGGCCTCTGGAAATTTCACTCACTGTACGAAACGCAACAGCAAGCTGCACGTCACGTCGGTCGAGTCGGCTCATTCATACTGCAGACAAAAGTGTCTACAGCGTTGCTCTACCACTCAAAATAGTCATGTTTGTTCACAAATTCTGAAGTTACATTTATCTTTATGTACTTATTACTACTACTAATAGTTTATTAATACTATAGACTTTCGGTCTCACAACACCCAGACTACGAGACAAATATTTGTGGCTGGCACACAAACATTTGTCTCGGTGCGGGGATCGAACCCGCGGCCTCTCGCTTCACAACCGGCGCCACGGACTGTAAATTATTTGGGGCTAAAAAAGGATTATTGGAAAATTTAATTTTTAAATGAGATAACGGGGTTTCACGCGGGTGGAGCCGCGGGCAACAGCTAGTGAATCCGTAATGACAAGTCTATCGAGGCTATTTACCGTGCTGCAATCGTTTCACAATACCGTATAATCGATATTAGAAATCGAGATATACCCGCTTTGAATAATCTTTATATCTAATTCACTTTCAATATTTTTTCTACTAATCTTTAGCGTAAAATCGATACCATTACTATGGCTAATGTTACAATTTACTCGTTTATTTTTATTGTACCGATATAAAATGTAAGATCGTGAGTTTTTTGTCCATTGTTAAGAGCGATGGTGTAGAGTCATCGTAGGAATGGCTCAGTGTGAAGTCAAGCTTGTAGCGATGTAACATTTTATGTATGAAATATTTTTTGATAACTTCATACACTAATTGTGATTGCTCCACCAGGGATTCAAAGCCGGGACCTCACGGTTTCACAGCCTAAGTAACCTGCCCCTAAGGAATTTTGTGATTGAAGTTTTATTAGATATAATAAAAATAGTCTAAATACATTCTTATTCCTATTTCGAGTGGTAGAGCCACGCTGTAGACTGTTTTGTCTACGGCACGAATGGGCCGGCTCGACCAGGTCGTTACCACTGTCTCACAGAAAACCGACGTAAAGTAGGGGCTTGTTGCTACGTTTCGTACGGTAAGTGAGATATCCAGAATAGATAGTCCAAATTTCCCCCAATCCCTAATTATCCCTTTCCTTTAAGGTCGGCAACGCGCTTATGATTCTTCTCGTTTTCTGGGCGTTCATGGGCAGCGACTTCCTGCGACCTTTATCAGGTCGTCTGTCCTCCTTGTAGGTGGACGTCCAACGCTGCGCTTGCCAGTACGTGGCCTCCATTCCAGAACCTTCCTGCCCCATCGGTTATCGGTTCTGCGCGCTATGTGGCCTGCCCACTGCCACTTGAGCTTGCTAATCCGCTGAGCTATGTCGGTAACTTTCGTTCTCCTACGGATCTCCTCATTTCTATGCAGGCCTATGCTATATAACAAAACTTGTTATATTACGTATCTTTATATACATTTTCATTTCACATCCATACGAGTTCGTCATCCTTTATATCTGTACTGTATACAAGTAATTAACTACGCATAGTTTGTTCTACATATTTACTCCAAACATTGTCGGAATTTAATTTGTGCGCGTCGCGTCGTGTGGATAAACGTTTGGCTGATAAACGCAGCGGCCTTTGACTCGCATTTATTTAAAACAATTTCAACTCTATTATCAGCCTGCCTGCCAGTTGGGTTAATTTGTCTTATACCGCAATGTTTCTTAAAATATACTATGAAAATTGTATTTCCGGATGGATTCTGGCTGAGCCTGGAACGCGACGCGACTGAACGAGCCTCTATTGTTGATTTTTTACCATGTGTACGGTGGTCGCTATCCAATCGCGCACAAAAATGATAAGGTACCCTAGATCTAGGAAATGTTGTTTATCGAATGATAAAGATTTTTTTTTATTTGGTTGAATGACGAGACGAGCATGGCGCTCGCGTGAAGGTAACCTCCACGCCTGCCCATAAACATACGCAATACCACACAGAACTTTGAATTACAAAGCGCTGCATGACACTGAACTGCGCTTGCCACCCCGAGACATAAGATGTTAAGTCTCATAATGCCCAGTACTTTCACTGGCTTCAATTTCCATCAAACCGAAACACAACAGTTCTTACATATTTTTGTTCGGCGGCAGAAATAGACAAAGCCGTGGTACCAACCAGGACGGTCTCTCGCATACGAGGGACCTACCACCTTATCTCACAATGTTTTTCCCCTTCCAGGGATCGAATTCAGGATCTAGTTGTTTTAAAACAATGACCTTAATTCACAGTGCCATTACACTTTTAAAACTCTTTTAAACATTAACATATTTGTTAGAATTCGAACGGCGCCTTGCGATCCGTTAATGAGTGTTAATTACACATTCCATCGGTTTGTCATAACTTTTCGACGCGCAAATAACGCACGAGGGTCATACACAAGAATATCACTGCCACTGTTGCTAAGAACAACAGGTGTAAGCTTTCATGTGGACTGTACAGTCTGTTCAACTTATCTGTTATTTCCTCGAGGGCACACATCCCTTTTTTTTTCTCATAGCGTAGGCCGTCAATCAAGCAAGTGGGAGTGGATCACGTGATGTTAACTGATCTGTTGTGACGCATTTCACCTCTACTTTACGTCGGTTTTCTATGAGGCAGTGGTAACGATCCGGTCAAGTCGGCCCATTCTACCGGGCTCTACCGCACAAAAAGTGACAGATCACGGACAATATAGTAGAAGGACATTGAAGCTAGCGAAGTTACTGGGCGTTGTGAGACATAATGTCATATGTCTCGGGATGCAGCGCGGATGCAGCACTCATATCATAGTATATTTGTAATCTATCTCATTCTCTCGCAGGCTAAATCCTACTTATGAATATGTTTGTTTCTTTTTACTGTCGCTTTTTCGTTTCCTCGTATTTTCAAACCACAACGGTCCTAAAGAAGTTTCACTTCATAAAACTCAGGCGTGTATGTTTATACTATAAAGACTGTATGGTTGAGAAAAACTCATAATAATTATAAACAGCCAAACCTCCCATCCCCACTTATCTCACGATACTATCAGCGGTGCAGTATATATGACATTGAAAGCAATGTAATGTTAACTGATGATATTTTGGCAACGTCACTGCCGAGGTTGCGTTTACGTTGTCGTTAATATTAATAGTATTTCGTTAATTATAGCAGTTTATTCTGGAGCGTGCGTATCGCCAAATAACGCAGCCTCGTGTATGGGTGTTATTGCGTTTGACAATTACGTAATGTTACATCATACTTGTGCGACTGTTATTTGTATAGATTTAAGAGTACTGATATACTTCGAGTTATGACGTCACGCCGACTATGTTTAAATTTTTGAAAATGGAAAATCATCGGCATATCAAGGCACGTTTTGAAGTATGCAACTGAGGCAAGCCGCAGGATATCACGACGCGCGACTGATTTTTGTGTTTTTAATAATTATTTTACGGCCCTGGATATTTGTCCTTTGAGCCCGTCTTAGATATTTTTTGGTATGCCTTTATTTTATAAGAACGATGAACACGGGTGCGGCCCATTCGTGCTGTAGACAAAAACATACACAATGTGGCGCTACCACTCAAAACTTATGATATTATCTGTCGATAAATATTGATCACGTCCATATAGGGTCGACGAACACACCCATCATCGATCTCTCCCATCCCGGAACAAGTCGTCATCCAGTTCTGGGCCGGGTCGGCGCGGCGGTCGGTGCAGCCAGCACCCGCCGTCCCGTTTTGAAAGTGCACCGGCCGCCCGGGCCTGCAGCCGTTGTCTCTTTCCGTACATTGTAAATGGAATTGCCGGGCGCTTGTCGCAATCGGCCGTTCAACTGTCTAGCCTGTGATGCTACCGTTGTACGGTAGTTGCGACTTGTGTTCGAGTTTCGTGCGAGTTAAGAGATTGGGGAAGGGAGGGTAAATTTGTGAAGGGAAGGTAAAGGAAAAGAGTGCAAGACCCTCGGGAGAACCGGATATACACTGGCTGATCCTGGAACGTGATCCACACGAGATGTGTGGGTCACTATGGAAACACCGCGGTGGTCGCTATCCGGGTAGATATGACTTTAATGACAAGTGACTTTCAAGTGACACATCTTCGACCCCCTCTACATATTATCACAATTTTGTTGTATAAAACTTGAGCTTTGACCACTTATCAAGGATAATATAACAGATATGACATAATGACTATATGAGGCGGTGACCACACACCATGAGCTGCACTTTTTCCCGCTCTTTCGTAATAAAATTGACAATCTGTATTGAAATCAACCGTGACAATATTTTATGTAGATTCACGTCATCGCGGCGTTGCTTGCTTGCTGCATAGATTTTATAGTGCGCGATAGAATGTTGCGCATAAAACCGACACGCGAAGAGAGTATACACACAAAGTCTATTATTGACAGCCTTCGTGGCGCAGTCGGTGAGTAGCTGATTGTGAAACGAGAGGCCGCGGATTCGAACCCCGCATTGATACAAATATTTACCCGATCCACAAATATTTATTTCAGGTCTGGGTGTTAGTCTCTCGTGCCTCCTGATACCCAGGACACAAGACTCGTATCGTACTATGGGGTGTAAGACGAGGCGCTTACCATCAGGCAAGCGCCTCGTCTCGTCATTCGATTAAATAAAAAAAAAAATTGGTGTGTGTCGTGGGACACCAGGTAGGAACGAAGTTCCTTCGGCTAATGTAGAATCGACACAAATTGCAAAAAATTCAAATTATCAACTAAAATAACAAAATATGTCTCTTTATTTTTGTTTGACAACATAAAATTACATAGAAATAGAATAGAATAGAAAAATAGAAATAAAAAAAAGACGTGTGGCACTCGGAGACTGCCGCGGTTACGCTATTGTATAGCATTTTTATCAACTTATGTAATTATAAATAATAACGAGCTAGCGTAATCTTTTAAAAATCGAAGGAGATATAAAAATACTTCAAGTATAACTGGCTGAATGAATTTCATTTTAAAAAAGGAACAAACGCTGGCTGGTTATGCGACTGTCGCGCATGCGCACGTCTCATTTAACGCTTTTTTCTTACGGTTTTACTATCACATTTTTTTCAGTTCGGTCACGCAGCGAAATCCCTATCCCCTCCAAGCCTGCCGTAAGGAACTTCGTTCCAAAAAACTAAAAGTATGATTTTATGCCGCCGCTCCGATCTGATATTTGTTTTTTTATACAAACTATGCGTCCCTGTTGTCAGGTCAGGTGTGAACGAAGCCGGCCCTTTCATGCTGTAGACAAAACTGTCTACAGCGTGAATATTGCTCAAAAAATGATGTTACCAACGCAGATATTTGTCAACCGTTACTATGTGGGGACGTTTTTTTTTGGATGCATGATCTTTAGCATTGCGTTGCCAATTAGATACATGTCATTGAGTTGGATAACCCAAGAGATAAGAAGCTATTGTAATTTGATACAAGAAAAACCTACACTTCATACACATGTTTTTTTTGTTGACTAATTTTGCTGGTGGTATGATATTCATATCTGTCCAGATAGTGACCACCGTACACATGGTGATAAAACCGGCCATAGTGACCCAAGCAAATTGTGTGGATCGCGTTCCAGGATCAGCCAGTGTATCGGTTCTCCCGAGGAGCTTGCGACATGACTTGATGATTGGTTGGGGTGGGTATAGGAGTATATCCTCTATGCTCTGTGCTTGCATCGGTCTTTCGCCCGTCCTGTCGCAGACCCCTTGTTTTATTTCTTCCTGCTAGCTTCCTGATTTCGTAACTCTACCACTCAATCGAGGTTATTAAAAAAATAATGCTTAGGAAACAACGCGGAGGGAAGTTGGCTTATTTTAACTGTTGGAGGTTTTTAACTGTCCAATTATTAAGTAGCCACATTCAATAAAAAAATATATAAACCGTTTTATTTTTTCGTGTCATTAAGAATATGGTCGACACACAAAACGCATAACCAATCACTTTAATTATACAACATCAAACAAATAATGAACAACAATACACGCATGCCAAAACATGAACGATTATTACACAATAATCTCATAATAGGCATACGTAACTTGGCCATTCAAATCGGTGGTAAATATTGGCTCAAATTGCATACAGATGCCGCTGGCTACGACTTGATTAAGGTACGTTTTGATGTACGCGACCGAAATCGCAGAGTTCGACCGTTTCAATAGAATTTAATACGATGCGGTTTAAATCTTTGAGACGGAGCGTCGGAAATGAATTCAAACAAAATTTTTAAACAAATTAACTTTGTTTTTTTATTTGATTGAATGACGAGATGAGCATGGCACTCGCCTGATAGTAAGCGCCACGCCTGCCCATAAACAGAAGTAACACCACACAGAACTTTGAATTACAAAGTACTGCGTGACACTGAACTGCACTCATCACCCCGAGACATGAGATGTTAAGTTTCATAATGCCCAGTAATTTCAATAGTTTCAATGTCCTTCATGCCGAAACACAACAGTGCTTACACATTGTTGCTTGGCACAAAGCGGTGGTACTAACCCAGACGGCGTCTCACATACGAGGGACCTTGTACCTTGTGTTCTACAAAGTGTATTTGTTCTTGCCTCGTGTAGTCCAGATTGTGCAATGTTTAAATATGGACACTTATTTCAGAAATGAGAAAAAAAATACTGACCCAGAATATCAACTTGATGTGGCAGTTTTGCTGTTGCTCCTCCCAATGACATTTTTTTTCCCTGTAGTGCGGCACATTTTGCTGATCTTTTGTCTGTTTATAGGCTTTGGTGATCACTATCATCAAGGGGTCGTGGGTCATAAAAGAGCATGCGTGATTGTCGATCTTCGCCATAAGAAAATATGCATATAGGTTTCGATATTTCTTGCACAAAAAAAAAAACACATCATTAAAATAATTTTAATGTAAAAATATTATTCACATAAAGTTGTTTAATCATTATTCGTTTAATCTCTGTGAGGGGTCGACCTTTTTATGAGACCTTGGAGTAGCTATTCTGATAAAGAATACAAATTACGGTTTTATCTAGCGATAGCAAAGACCCACGGATAAGTTTCATTCTTCTCAAACCAGTGGGCATTTCCGAAGCACCCGTAGTGTCATTTTAATGTATTATTTCCTTATTAGTGTCATTTTTTTTTTCTTAAATTTATTAAAAGAGCCTTTTGTGGCCTACATGCAAAATAAATGTTTTATTTTTTATAAAATCGCACGTTTAAAACGCTCAATGTAAACAGACCCGTAAGGGACGATTTGATGAATGGATCGACATAATTGTTGTAAGTAATTATTGTACTAAATTAAGGTACACGTTGTGTAACAGACGCAGTTATATGTAGAATTGGATCTAGTTACACAAAAAGGAACCAACCCACAGCAAGTTCAAATAGAGATACTGATTTTTTTGAAGTTCCCGGGATGAACTACGGGGTCCCTGCTAACGGAATACTGGCGACCCCGCAGTATCTCATCCCAGGGCTAAGGGGAAGGGGAACGAAAAAGGGATGGGAAAAGGGTTAAGATCAGGGGCAAGCCCCCTGGGGAGAACCGGATATACACTGGCTGACCCTGGAACGCGACCCACACAAGGTGGGCCACTATGGCAGGTTTTAGCACCAGTGTACGGTGGCCGCTATCCGGTCGGATACAAATATCCTCCCACCAGCAACATAAATAGCGCAAATACCGTATCTTTTTGCAAAATCGTACGTGGAATATAACGGTTTTCCAAAAAACTACGAGATTAAATTAGTTAAAATTATTCAATTTAGTAAAACAAAATCAGTATCTACATTTCAACTTGGTGTGGGTTGGTTCATTTTTGTGTAACTAGGTCCAATTATGAAAGTGTAAGTTTTATGGGGGATAATTTGATTGATAGATTTGTTTCTCGTGTGATTATTCCGATGAGCTCGATAATAGCCCTTTTCCGTTGTTAATGATTGTTGTGAGTTTGTAAAGTAATAAAAGTATTTTATTAGAGATTATAATTATTTAATTCACACATTTTACACATATGTCGGACATAAAGTCTGAGACATTCTCTAACATTGCTTTTATATTGAATAGCATGCTGTGCTCACTAATTTTAGGAATAGCACAATGTATGCCAGTGTTAATAGTGTGTAAGATTAAGTTGTGTGTACATTTCAAGTTGTGAACCAAATAAATAAATAAAAAAACATTATATGCGTATTGGTTCTGTATCTTTTGAAAAAAATATTCAATTTATACTAATAGTTTTGGTAGGATTTATTAAACATTTTTACAGATTGATGTAAAAAACCATATTATATCTACAAAATATGTATATAGGCGGACTTAATGACAGAGGCATTCTCTACCAGTCAACCTTAGGATGGTGCAGAGATAGACAAGGTACCATACATTACCTACCGTACATTACCTACTGTACGAAAACTATTGTGTCATCTATATGTTTTACACAGGCGAAATCCTTTTTGATTTCAAACAATATAATATTCTAAATTTTTATCGGTTAAAACACCAGCTATAGTGTTTTTCTCCATCTGCATTATGGAAGTGATTCGAAGCTCCTGAATCCCTCCAATGCATCTCTATAATAATGCGCAGGGGGTGTGTAGAATAAAGAATCCCTAGGCCACAAGACACGCCATACACACAGCAGTCAATATCAATCATACTGTCATCGCAATCCTATCCTAATCCTAATAATATTATAAATGTGATAGTTTGTTTTTTTTAGATGTTTGGATGTTTGTCCGTTAATCACGCTGAAACTACTGAACGGATTTTGGTGAAATTTGGTATCCAGACAGGGTATGAGCTGACTTGGGTGATAGGCTACTTTTTATCCCGGAAAACCCGGAAAAAGCAGATCACGCGGGCGGAGCCGCGAGCAAAAGCTAGTCATACAATAATTATTAATCACTATAAATCGTCTTCAAACGTGATAGAAAATGAAAATGTTTCGAATACCCGTGGTAGCGTCACGGCATCCGATTAGCAGCCTTCAGTCGAGCTCAGCTGGTGTCCGATACGGGGAAAGTGATAAATTCAAACATTGTTCAAGCTAACGCAACTTTTTGCACTCGGTTACACAGTTGCATTCCGTACACGTTGAAAAGGAAAACTGTCCTTAATGTAATGTAAATAAGTCTCAAATTTACACGACGAATCGGTTTATAAATAGATTTTCACGCGTTTCAGCCGTCTGTGATAACCTCTGCACTGTAATGGAACCGTTTGCTCGTAAAGTGTGAGAAGTTGTTCAATGGGTATTTAAATTTTCAAGAATTGTAGAGTAATACGTTTCGTAAAGTTTTGTCTGAGTTTAGTTAAATAAAATGTTGCTAACTAATACATTGAATGAAGCTTTCAATTATACGTTTTGTGAGTATCAGCAACGCTGTAAACACTTTTGTCTACAGCAAGAATGGGCCGGTTCGACAGGGTCAGGTTACCACTATCTCACAGAAATGCGATGTTAATAATTGGCTTGCTGCTGCGTTGTGTACGGTGAGTGAGATGTTCAGAGGCACAAATCACCCTCCCCTTCGCAACTCTAACCATCCCTTTCCTTTAAGGTCGGCAACGCGCCCATAATTTTTGTGGTATCGTGGCCGTACATGGTGGAGATCACATACCATCAGGTGACCCACTTGCTTGTTTGTGGGCATATGCTATATAAAAAAAATACATATTATGATCAATTAAAAAAAACGGAACTTAGGAAATAATATTTTTTTTTTGAATATGATTGACATCTTTTCATTCCTGTTAAATATCTTTTTATGAAAATTAAATCACTGCGGATCATAATAATAGTTTCCCCAATGCACGTTTCCTTTATCTTGTTCAACACACGAACTCTTGATTCCTGACCTTGATCTTCTTCTTTGAGTGCCATCTCGGAGGTCGGCGATCATACAGGCTATCTTAATTTTGGAAGCTGGTGCTCGGAATAATCATCTTGTATTAATCATTGGCGAAGATTTGTAAGCCATGATATCCTCCTACGACGGGCCTACTCCTGCCCTTTATATTCCCTTGAATGATAATTTGAAGGTGTTCTTATTTGTTATTTCTCATTATGTGGCCAAAATATACCAATTTCCTTGATCCTTGACCTTGACATTACTGTATCCTTTTGAGTGATTAGCTAAACTGTATAGACGCTAGATAGTAGATACTTGTTACGATCACCTGTTTACACAGTTGAGACTCGAGGATCGACTACCCTCTCTTTGTTAAAAGTATGCCAAATGATATCTGATGCTAGTAAACTACATATTTTATTATAATAGTCGGATTATATTTACTGATCTTTGTCAATCAAATTTATCAAGGGGCTTCCTATAAATAAAAAAAATGTTTTCTAAAAAAATATAATATCATCTAACTTTAGACTGGGCTTTTAGAGAAGGGAGTTGTCGATATTACTTGTTTCATAGGTTTTCCTTTCGTTCCATCTTTTGAAACTGCCATGATTAAGTTTTATATAGAAAAACATTCAATAAAATGTTTATAACCGTTCATAATTATTAAATATAGCTCTATTTAATTAGTTATGATGTCTTATGGTAATTATATCTTGTGGAAAATATAAATGGTTTTAATACTTAACAACGCGTTTACTCGACAAGTTAATGCATATTATAAATGATTTCTTATCACCATCGTAAAGTTTTACAGTATTTTCACTACTCTAGTGGAACAATCACCTTTTAATTGGCCATTCGGTGTTTAGAGATGTTGATACTTGTCGCCAGGGTTCGAGGATATATATCAATGGATATACAGGGTTAATTTTAAAACACCAGCAACCTCGCAGGACCAGATAGCTGACCCCATACGGAACAACTTTTGTTCTACGAGTTTGTATATAACTCAATATATTTAAAAAAAAATGATTTTACAAGTTTTTGTTGTGTCGTATTTTTCTTCGTAGCGTTCGGCGTGCGCGCGCGACTCAAAGGCGCCGCTCAGCTGGCTCGGGCGATGACCTTCAACGCTAGCCCGGTTCCCCACGCTTCGCGTGTTTGCTTACGTAATCTGCGATGCGTGTAGGTAACATTCAAGACGGAAATTAAATGAATACTTATTTTTGTATGAAAATAAAATCTAACAAATTATCAAAAGTCGTAGAACAAAAGTAGTAGCTTATAACCTTAGGTATCTACCCCTGCGAGGTTGCTGGTGTTTTAAAAATAACCCTGTATATCAAGATATATATCTGATATATATCCGATATATATCAAACTGGTTTTGACGATATATATCAATGGATATACTTATCAAATGTTTTATAATATATTGCAATACAAAAATGGTTTAATAAATTAATATTAAGTATTTTTTTGCGTTTGTTACTGTATTTCTACTTCCCAAATGTAGATGGCGTGGGAGTAAAGTTAAAACATACTCCCTAATGGTAAGTTCTAGTCCATTAATGGCAACACTTCTGCCGTAAAAGAAGATTTTATGTTTTTTAGTTGATTATGCCTTATCTAAAAGTAGATTTTGCAATATGCAAACAGTATTCATAAATAATACAATAAAATAATAATACGACTTTCATACAAAATGGATATATATCAAACTTGATATATATCGGATATATATCATAAATATCCGATATTTTGATATTTATAATAAATATCGGATATTTTCGAACCCTGCTTGTCGCATAAATCGATCTTTAAATCGAATATTGCGATGACGTTTATTTAAAAATCAGTAAAGTGCCGAAACTAGAAAGCATTTAATTAATCGATGCAGTATGTATATTGTTTGTCATAAATGATAAAACTTATATGATAATATTATTGACAGTTTTATCTGGAGGTAACTAATTATCCTACATTAATGTATAGATGTGGGTTCCTGAACCTAATTACGGCTACGTTTTGAAATACTATACTCAATACAGAAAATGGGATCACACCAAACGATTTTCATTTACTGTTCATTTAATTTGTATGGTATGTAATTCCGAGTTCTGCGATTTATGGAATATGTCGGATGGATATAAATCGATTTTCCTAACTCAATAAATCGATTTTTAAACGCATCGATTAAGCTTATCTTGCCTAGTGTTATACGACCGTTGTGAGAAGTCGCGAGCTGTGCAATAATCTGTTCGCTGCGTTATGTTATACGGAATGAATGCGTTATTTTCGATTGTGGCGGGGAAAGCGATCCACTTGTCAGATGTGTATGGAACAGCTGGCGTGTGCACTGTGGAAATAGCTGGAACTTTACAGCGGCGACATCTGTTGGGAATTGATTAGTGAAATTAAGTACCAATTAGTGTAGCTGCTTCTGAGGAGCTAGAAATACCGACAGTCAAATGTACCACCTCACAGCTGCCAATGGATGCTTTCTTTCTTGTTTCAAAATTATTTCAGTTTGTGAAAATAGAGAGTCTCATTTGTATTTTGCAGAAATGCAGGCAATAGCTTTAATTCACTTTATAAGATACTTTTACTATAAACATTTAAATGAATACTTATAAGTTTATGGTTGTAATTTTTATAGACTCTCATTATGTCCAATCACCCACTCACCACGACAATGTTATTACTCAGTCATGTCTGCAAATATTAAATATTCCACCAGCCTTCGACTTGCAATTTATTGATATAGGCATTTATTAATAAGCAACATTGCGAGTTATGGAAAGTTGCGGCTCTGCGTCTGTGTTTAATCATTCGACAATACCCAATACCCGGCCGGCACTTGTTCACCGTGCCTCGTATCGGACACGATTTTGAAAGTGAAACGAACGTGTTTACGATAATAAATCTCTCTAAGTCGTACGTGCGGTTCTCAAAGTTTTTCTTGGTCTGTTGCCAAACGTATAAATTGTGTTGGTGTGAATGGATTCGCGGAGGTTTATGTCAATTGCAATGGTTTTGCAGATGTGCAATTGTTTTGTGGCGTGACGCGTTATATCATGAATCAATAAATGTATATATTAACAGATATAAAATGATGTGATATCGTAATATATTATAAGAAAGGTTCTAACAGATTTAGTACGCACTCACGCCTGTAATCCCGGAAGGACGTAGAGTTGTAACCAGTAAAACCACATTTCGCTAAGCGTATTTCTGTCCCTGAACCCGGGGACTGAACCCGAGACCTCGGCACAGCAATCACACGGCGTACGCAATGCAACTGCGCCAACGAGGCAATCATAGATTTGGTAATATTAAATTTATTGTTTTACACGAGTGTAAAGTCCAAATTAAAAAAAAAAACATGGATATTGTAACATTTAATAACGTATAAAACGTCCATATGAACACGTGAATCGCAAAAAAATATTACCAAATAAAACAATTGAAATGCTAAAACGGAGGCGGGGTGCCACCAATGTTGAGTAGCGCTGTACTAACAGTAGGCACTGTTGAGGTGAATTTTCAGCTGGCCACACAAATCAGCCGCCTGTAAAAACTCTAATTAGGTGACGTTTCTACAAAAGGTCTTATTGGGTGCGGTTAAGGTGTGCCGCAGACGGTAAAATGTATCAATAGTGAACGCTTCGACCATTTATTTGATCAATTTATTATTCATGAATCTTATTGAATTGTGGTTTTGGAATGAGGGATCGTTTCATTGTCGATACGGGTTGTGGTTTGTATATTTCGCGTATTTAGAAAATATCATAATTGCGTTGAAACCAAACAGTTGTAATACTGTTATTGGACTTGGCCTGATACCCACGACACGAGACTTGTATCTTATTGGGACTTGTATCTTAATTTAAACGGATTTTATCGCGGATTTTTCTTCTTTTTGATCCCGACGTTTCGAAAGCTTTTCAGCCTTCCTGGTCACGGGATGGACTGGGATCAAAATTAATAAAAAACCGCGATAAAATCAGTTTAAATTAGTTTTATTTCAATGTATTAATATTGTTTATTTGTCGACGGTATGAGATTTTTTTTTTGAGTGGCATAGGTCCCCTTTTGGCTTTCGAAAAAAAACTTGAAAATGCTCTCATGCTCATGTTATACTGTTAACTTGTTATCGGCTAAGCTATAAGAATTGTATTGTCTTTTATGGGCATGCGGGACCCCGGTATAAATTGCGAATGTATAAATATAAATTCTGTCTTAACTATAAGAGCACATAAGGCGCTAGTCCAAAGCCCACTGGTTCAAGGAAGCGCAAAATTCAATGATTTTTATGCATTTTTACAAGGGTTCCAATCTCACTATGCCCAAGGACCCCTGGATAGCCTAAAACCGCCCTGCGAATGCAGCATTGATATAAACATATTAAATGAGCCCGGAATCGTTGAAAACATCTCTTGGGTGGTCCCTAATGAATGCAGGCCTACTAAGCACTTGGATTAAAATAAATGATTTGCCGCGCAGCTTTTACCGGCCGCGTAAACCAAAAGCGCCCAGAGAAATGGGCCTTTCTCCGCCGCCCACACATTCCGCTGACAAATGCGTCTAAATAACATCGCGAGTGGTAAGCACGGGTAAGGCTACGGACTCGAAGCCAGCGGGCGCGGGGCGGCGGCGGCGGCGGCGCGGGTGCGGCGCGGTTCAATGCATAGACTTATATGGACCTGGCCTCGAAGGCTGCGGCGCGGCGCAGGCGCGAGGAGCGACGTACGAGCGATGCGCATAAGTGTAGCGGTGCCCGCGCATCTGCATTGACGTAGTGTTGTGCATTTTCAGAAATGCCCGCCGACGTGGTGGAGCAAATTATTTCAATGTTTTTTATATGGAACATCATATTCACATCAATTTCGTTCGCGAACAGACACTAATTTCTCATAGCACAACACTACGCCGCTCTAGCCGCCGCCGCCCCACGCCCGCTGGCGCAGAGCACGCAGCCTAAGTAGAGCGAGCTGGTGGCTGGTACCAGCCTCGAATCGATGTGCGTTCGAAAGTTCAATATGCGTATTTGTTTATGGTGATAAGTTTTGCGGTTGTGTGTATTGTTTCGGTATTCGAACTGCTGCTTTATGTATGTTTTGGATTGTGGAAACTCTGCCCTGGCACATTGGCACAGCCGGGGTGCATCCAGTTATAGAGGGCGGCATATTTCTGATGATCGTCGAGAGCTGCACTATGCTGAACATTAGTTGTAGTCGTTTTGCCAAGTCAGAATAAAAAAACCTATCTTTTACCTTATTTATTATTAACTAGCTTTTGCTCGCGGCTCCGCCTGCGTGATCTGCTTTTACCGGGATAAAAAGTACCTTATGTCTTATTCTGATGTATAAGCTATATTATTGTAAAGTTTCATTAAAATCCATCCAGTAGTTTTTACGTGAAAGAGTAACAAACATACATCCATCCATCCATACTTACAAACTTTCGCGTTTATAATATTAGTAGGATTAGTAGGATTATTCCGGCCAAAAGCTACTCTGTTTATACACAACCATTATACACTATTCACCTATAGCCAACATAGTTCATGAAAGAATCGCAGCAGTGCGCGTCATCGTTACGTCTGCACATGTTTTATTTGATTGAATGACGAGACAAGCAAGGCGCTCGCCTGATGGTAACGCCTGCCCATAAACAGAAGCAACACCACACAGAATTTTCAATTACAAAGCACTGCATGACACTGAACTGCGCTCGTCACCCCGAGGCATAAGATGTTAAGTCTCATAATGCCCAATATTTTTACAATGTCCTTCAAACCAAAACACAACAGTGTTGCTTGGCGGCAGAAAAATAAGCTGTGGTACCAACCCAGCCATTAGATGCTTTTGCAAATAAAGTGCTTATTGTCCACCTGCCTATACGTCTCGTAAACACTTCACAAGCTGATGGTAATACATCTAATAGAGATGATACACACAAGCTAAAGCCAAATGCAAGTGGAGTCACATGGAAACGTGACGTTCTGATGAAATGTCACGTTTGTTTGATATGGGGCATTAGTTACGTGCCACATAAGTGTTGACTTATGATGCACAACATCACGCTGTGCTCTTGAGGGGTTTGTTGTTTGATGAAGTGTAAGAGTACGATTTACTGCAAAAATGACGAACAGGTGTTGAGGTGATTCGTAGGTTTTAATTTTAATTGGGCCGTCATTAGTAAAATTCGTGAAGAGCACATAAGAGGTTGAGAGAGATCTCGACTTAGTCGATGTAGGCGATTAAAATAGCGCTTATGACAACTCAGTACAAAAATAAAAGAAAAATAAATATGTAAGTATCAGTAACCACATTTTGTTTTTAACCCTGTGGGATAAACTGCAGGGGTCCTTGCTTACGGGATACTGGCGACCCCTTCAGTATCTCATCCAAGGGTTAAGGGATTTGGGAAGGGAGGGCAGGAGGAAGGGATTTTTTTCATTCTTTCTTAAAACTAAACATAGGACCTTGTATTTCCCTAAATAATTTGGATTAATAAACCAGATCAAAAACAAGCCTACTCAGTTTGACTAGCTGGATCTTCTCAGGGTTCGGTCGCACCGCGTGGCATCTAGTGGTATAGGAAGCTCACCGAGTTTGTTTCGCCGGGTCTTCTCAAGATTGGTCGTTTTGGATCCGGTGATAGTTTTAAAACGGGTGTCGTTTCAATAATGCCTATGGTCCATATCGACCCCAAATATTTAGCAATTGTGGATTCTGCCATAGTAAAATATTGTAAAATTAATAGAAAAATAAATACTTTAATTGCCGCGTGTATTTTGATGCTGCCTATGTATTACATTAGTTGATCATGATCTCTATACATAAGTTTCTTGTATTTCTGTACTGATTTGTGATAAGCGCTATTTTAATTGCCTTCATGATTATTAATTATTTCATTTAATTTCATTGGACCCTCAACTCCCCCCCACCACTGCCCATTTGTGTTCACGATTCGTGACGTTAAATATACAAGAACGGCTGTATGATTTATTAAGAATGTATTAAAAACAACGATCAAAATTAGATACTTCGGAGCTTCTATTCTGCATCTGCTCCCACATTTCTATCACTTATTTAAAATAATACAAACTCATTGTAAAAATAGACTCGGCGTGTATTTTTGGAAGTGTTTGAAATAAACGCGCGGCTGTCGTACGTTTGAAAAAATTTAATGAGATGCGTCTGTTTTTTACTCTTTCTTTTTTATTGTGTAATGGCAAGCGCAGCGTTGGACGTCCACCTACAAGGTGGACAGACGACGTGATAAAACGTCGCAGGAAGTCGCATGTAGGCCGCTTCCAACAGGTCGGTCTGGACATCTTTAGGGGAGCCCTATGTTCAGCAGTGGACGTCCTGTGGCTGATGATGATGATGTAATGGCTAGGAAAATTGTTGCTAATCTTAGATATTGTTTTAAATATAAATTGTATACCCACACCATACACCGGTGCTACCGTACACATGGTGTTAAAACCTGTCATAGTGACCCGCACACCTTATGTGGATCGCGTTCCAGGATTAGGCAGTGTATATCCGGTTCTCCCGAGGGGCTTGCGACGTGTCTTGATGGTTGTTTGGGGCGGTTATAGGGGTACATCTTTGTATCCCTGTGCCTGCATCGGTCATCCGCCTGTCCTGTCGCAGGCTCCTCGGTTTGCTTCTTCCCTCTTCTGAGTGTGAAGAAACATTTATATAGGCCGGCATAATTTTGATGACTACCGATAAACTCATTGTTTCTTGGTGGTCGCTGGTATTTTTAGACTGCACTGCGCTTACCATCAGGTGTAGTGCAGTCACTTTGCCGTGCCCGGATAAAAAAAAAGTAGGTGCTAGAGCTCTCGTCTTGTCAGGGATTGTAGCATGTGCTAATAATGGAGGGATGAGCTTGCAGTTTTTCGGGCAAATCCAACCTCGCCAGGGTATCTCGCAACAAATATTCGAATCGAATGACACACATGACTACGCAACTAGAGTATCGAACCCAAAACCGCACCGATTTACTGGTTACTACTCAATCGAAGAGCCGATAATACGATGTTTTAAACCAGCTAAACAGTCCCCAGTTTCGCTCTAATTTCTATAATTTATGGCCATGGTGTTTTACAGTTCTGCTTTGCGAGGCGGCCACGCCGGACGTCAGGTTTAATGGGAATTTATTTTATTGTTCCGCAGACCTTATTAGTATAATGGTCTTAATGTGGTGTATGGGCTCGAACGTGGGGTATCAGTGGGGAAGACTTCATACAACACGATTCCTTCCGGCTTTTTTTTATTAAGCACATAATATGTATGTACAGTGAAACCTGGAAAAGTGGCTGGTTGAGAAAGAAAGTGAGAAACCCCTGTTATTGATAATTACAATGAGGTCCCGATACTTTTGCATTGCAATACCTCTGTTATTGGGAATTTTCAAATCTTTGTAACTGAGACTTGATTTCTTAGAGTGTTTCGATGTTTACCTCTATAATTGGAACTTTGTAGCTCAATAGTCCGTATAAGTGGAACAATTCATCATATGTAGACAAGTTATGACACGTTTGTTTTGAGAAGGAATTAGACTGTTTACTAACATTTCGACCTCTCGTGATGAGACCCTTTATAAATAAGACAACTGTCATGTTAACCTGCCTATTTGGAAAACTGGGTAAAAAGTCTCTATAAGTGATAAAAATTTAGGTCCCTTCAGATTCCATTTACCCAGGTTTCACTGTAATATTTATGGTATTGTGATGTCAGAGTTAAAAATAAACTAATATTGTATAGTAATAACCGTTTATGTTAATTGACGTATCCGTTAACGCACAGATAACCGTTCCAACACGTTTTAACTTCGAATGCGGCGTTTTGTCACGTCCTGCCGGATATTTTTGGCGGTAATGGTTTCGAAGACAGTATTTATTTATTTAACGTTGCTATTAAATTGTTACTCGGTATTCCTGTTACGATATTTTTGTTAGTAATTTTGATATCATCATCATCATCACAGGACGTCCACTGCTGAACATAGGCCTCCCCCAAAGATTTCCAGACCGACCTGCTGGAAGCGGCCTGCATCCAACGACTTCCTGCGACCTTTATCACGTCGTCTGTCCACCTTGTAGTAATTTTGATATATTCTAACTGAATTAAAAAAGGAGGCTCTGTATTTGACCCATATGTATGGAAAGTTCGCGATCTTCTCGAATACGAATTAATCTTTTTTTTATATGACAGCGTCTATGGCGCAGTGGGTGACTAGTCAACTGTGAAATGAGGGGCCGCGGGTTCGATTCCGGCACCGAGACAAATATTTGTCTGATCCACAAACAAACACCGAAACACAACAATGTTTGAAGGACACTGAAGTCAGTGAAATTACTGGGTCTTATGAGACTTAACATCTTATGTTGACCACCAACACGATTCGTGTGTTTGTTTGTGATAGGTGGAATAGATTTTATTTTATTCTTTAATTTAGAAGCTCACGCCCATATCTCAGAAGGAGTAGGCAGAGTGGAAACTTGTGCTACATTCATGTTTCGCTGAGCTTGTATAGAGATAATTGTAGCTTTAGTACCTTTTAGTCTCTTGAAAAGAATAATTTAATTTAAACTGATTGTATCGCCCTTTTTTATTTCGCGACGTTTGGAACAACCGTGCCCTACACCTCAGTCCACCCTGTGCCCACGAAGACTAAAAAGCTTTCAAAACGTCGGGATCGTAATTAAATTAAAAAACCGCGATGAAATCCGTTTAAATTAATTTTATTTCAAGAATAAGTTCTATGTCCCTTGTGACGAAATTCAGAGGGGTCATAAATATTGACACGACCCCTACTAAGAACCACCGGCCTATTGCCCAAGTACCATTATTCTTAAAATACTTTGACCACTAGGCAAATAAACAATTCGTCATGTCCCCATTCTCGAAATCAATATGACATAATAAGTTAGCTTCCAATTGTTAAATAATGTTTATGTTAAAAAATATTACTCTCAAAAATTGTAGGTACATAATCAGCGTTGTTGTAATGGTCACGCCACACGAACGATTCCCGTTTCTATTCGTCAAATGCAATTCTTCGGCTTTAATTGGCTTTCACGGTACACACGATCGTTTGTTGTAATCTTTAGCTACCGTATAATCAAAATGTTTATTTAAATCCCACAAATACATTCCCTAATAGTATAAAAACGCGTACAGTTTATCGCATTCGATTATCTTCGGTCATGAAGTTGCAATGCACAGCTTCTATGCAAAAGTCAACATAAATTGTCTTAAAGAAAATATAAGTTAACCTAAATACTTAAACATTAATCAAAGCGACACATTTAACATCGAGCCATGAGAGAGTAACTCACCAATTACTCGCCGCAATAGCGACTAATAAATTATAATGATTGAACGAGATGGGGTGACATTTGAAATCGTACTGGTATCGAGGAAACGAGCGAGTTTATTATCACACTAGCCGGAGCCGTATGAAACGGTGAAACTTGTGGGTAACAACAACCGTCGGCGTATAATATCAGACCAGTTTGCTAATTGGTCGTGTAATTTTACTGTAGCATTCGAATATCGAATGCGACGGTAAAGCAAACTCATTTTGTTCGCACCTTGCAAATGATTCATAAATAATGATAGAGAACGCGCGGTAGTGGTTACATATCGACGTTTGAAAGGCAAAAATATCTAAGCGACATTGAGTAAACTTTACAGAAGAGAGATTTGAAGTACAAATTTTTAGCGAAAAAATACATAATAAGTTATCCAATTGTATATTGCATACATATTATGTCAATATTAATCATTTTAAATTAATAAATTTAGCAAAACAAAATCAGTATCTCCATTTGAATTCGCTGTGGGTTGGTTCCTTTTTGCGTAACTACGTCCAATTAGACCACAGTTCTGCCCGATATCTATACTTATAAAATAACATGTCCTGACTGACTGACTGATTCATCATCGCCGAGCGCAAAGTATCAAGGCTACAAGCATGAAATTCGGACTGTATATCCATTTTGTTATGTAGGCACCCACTAAGAAAGGATTTTAGAAAATTCCACCCCAAAGGGGTCAAAATAGGGGATGATAATATGTATGGAAGTCCGTCATTTCGTAAGTTACATAAATAACATTTTGTATTTCGGTTATTGACGTAAAACAAATAAATACGTGTTTCAGGAATTTTGGAAATTTTATTTAATAAAGGATGAAAAAGGGGGTGATTTTGATGAATTTATCTACAGAGACAGATGGGGCCCTGGAGACGGTTACAGGCTACTTTTATCCCGGAAAATGCTGCTCACGCGGGCGGAGCCGCGAGCAAAAGCTAGTCTATCATATAATTATCCAAACATCATAATACTATGGTATAATTTGTACGAAATTATCGATGTTCCAGGGAGGTCAGCTAACGCTGGCTGGTCGGAGTGGGGGGGTGTTAGGTTTTTTCGTTACGGAATGTCTGTATTCGGTCTCGCCGCTCAAGGCCCGCGATAAAATCTATACAATAGCTTAAAAACCGCGATAAAATCCGTTTCAATTAGATTTATTACAATGTGTAATAAATTATTTATTATTATTATTATTATATAGCAGAATACAGTCGAAATAACGTCGATCAACAGCCAATTAAACGATTGCTCGAGAAAACCGATCACGCACTCATCCCACAAGTGCGCAGACAGCACAGAACATTGATGATTCAATGATGTGTGGTGATTTAATGGCATAGCAAAGCAAAGCGTTTACTTTCACGCAGGAAGCAACTCTGCCAGCAGCCAGCTCCCGCTCTCGTGTTGTTGGAAGCTTTCCAAAGTTTATATTTATTATATTAATTTTGGAAAGTTCAACACGTAAATAATGTATCGTGTCAATGAAGGATCGTTTGTATCAGGGTATTGGAAATGCGTTCATATGATGGGATTGATTTGTTGGGGTGCATGTTTTGGACTCGAGCGTCTATATCATATCATTGAGTGGTAGAGCCACGCTGTAGACAGTTTTATCTGCAGTATAGGTCAGCTCGGCTGGGTCGTTACCAATGTCTCACAGAAACTTAAAGTAGTGGCTTGCTCTCTCTTAATTATCATTTTCCTATAAAGTCGGCAATGTGCCCATGATTCTTCTGGTAGTGTAGGTATATATGGGTGTTGGAGATCACTTACCATCAAGTAACCCACTTGCTCGATTGCCGGTCTATGCTATGAGGATCATGCACAAAAACTATTATAATCTAATTATTTCACTTTATAACGTTACTCATTGGCATAAATTGAGCTGTTCTAATTCAAATAAATAATACTTCAATGTATGTAGTGCAATTATGTATTGTAAATCAGTTTAGAAAAGAGTAACATTAAAGTTTCTTGCCCGTTCTTCTTTAACGACACAGCATTCCGAACTGGCGGTAGATATAAAATTTGACTCAACCTAAATGATGTTTGACATTTCATTTTTTTTTAATTTTGAGCTGGACAGCTGTTGCGCTAATTCATAGTTTGCTTTCTACGACGCTCTCTAAAGCATCAGGGTTACTATCATATCTCTCACACCTCACAGGACAGCACTGATGCAAGTGTTTAGCGGTGAAATTTTGTCGCCGTTTATTTTATAGTTAGTTAACACTTACCAAAGATATTAGCGAGTTGGCAACATTGTTCGCGTGGGTTGCAATCTGCCTTAATGGCAAATTGTACTACCATAATTTGCCATCACACGAGATTGACAATAAACAAGAACTGGTACGTTGGTGTTGTCTTGTTTGGAAGTGATTATAAAATATAACAATACAAAATCATTGCATTAGTGTTTAACTTTAGTAATAAAGTCTAGTTGAACGTGCTGGACAAAATGGTGGTGGGCTAAAGATTCGAAATAAACGATCATTGACGATGTTTCAAAGCAAAAGACTACGGTCCAGGAATGCTGAACATTTTGATTGGGTCCTCACCTTAAATGAAAGTTCCTACTATTTTCGAGTGGTGGAGCCACGCTGAAGGCAGTTTTGTCTACAGTATAAATGGGTCGGCTCGACCGGGTCGTTATCACTGGTAACCGGCGTGAAGTAGCGGCTTGCTGTTGCGTTTCGTACGGTGAGTGAGATATCCGGAGGCCCAAATCCCCTCTCGTTCCCACTCCCAAATTTTTTTTTTTTTTTTTTTTTTTATAGCATAGGCCGGCCAACGAGCAAGTGGGTCACCCGATGGCAAGTGATCTCCACCGCCCATGCACGCCCACCACCAGAAGAGTCATGGGCGCGTTGCCGACCCTAAAGGAAAGGGACAATTAGGGATTGGGAAGGGGAGGGGATTTGGGCTTCCGGTTATCTCACTCACCGTACGAAACGCCGCAGCAAGCCGCTACTTTACGTCGGTTTTCTGTGAGACAGTGGTAACGATCCGGTCGAGCCAGCCCATTCATGCTGTAGACAAAACTGTCTACAGCGTGGCTCTACCACTACCACCGTCTTTCCTTTAAAGTCGGCAACGCGCCCATGATTCTTCTGGTATTGCGGGCGAACATGGCCGGTGGAGACCACTTACCATCAGGTGACCCACTTACTCGTTTGCCGGCCTATGCTATAAAGAAACAAACAATGCGTAAATGACAACTTTCAAACAATTAGCCACCAAAATGACGAGCACACGTGAAGCGGCGTCGGCGTGATAGTGAAAGCAGGGAGGAGGCTGCGTAGTGCGCGGTGCGCATCTCGCGATGCAATTAATGAAGATAAATGATCCAGAAGGGTATTTATTGATTGAGGCTGATGATTGTGCCAATGATAATTACTTGCTCAGGGCAAGGGCACACTGAAATTGTAGTATCAGTCTGCTTTAATTACATAATTGAATTTTTAATAGGGTAATTGACTCGATTTTTTTAATTATTTTAATCAATTAGTTACGTTACTCAAAAGCTATTGCAGAAATAATTTCATAAATTCGTCCATAAAAAAATTAATTAGAAGCCATTCAAATCTGATGGAGAGGCGTTTGTCAACTTTGACGTCACCGTGGCAAATGGCCTTTACGATGCACGCGTGCGAGCGAGATAGTGACATCTCGCTCTCGTTGCCGACCTCAAAGGAAAGGGATAGCTAGGGATTGGGAAGGGGAGGGGAATTTGGGCATCTGGATATCCCACTCACCGTACGAAACGCAGCAGCAAGCCGCTACTTTACGTCGGTTTTCTGTGAGACAGTGGTAACGACCCGGTCGAGCCGGCACATTCATGCTGTAGACAAAACTGTCTATAGCGTGGCTTACTTAAATTTACTACTTTATTTTAACAGCGGGCGGGGTATCCCCCACCCTCCCCAATTCTTTAATTATCCCTTTCCCTTAGGTCGGCAACGCACCCATATGTCTTCTGGTATTGTGGGCGTTCATGGGCGGTGAAGATCACTTACCATCAGGTAACCCACTTGCTAGTTTGCCGGCCTGTGCTATAAAAAAACTGTTTTGTTGTCCGGATAAAGTATCAATAAATAAAACACATCGACTTGGAAAAATTTCTATTATCTACACTTCTACACTAATATTATAAAGAGGATAGACGCGTATTTTTGTATGCAACGAATACTTAAAAACTACTGGACCGATTTCAAAAAGTCTTTTGCCGTTGGAAAGCTACATTATCACTGAGTAACATAGGCTACTTTTTATCCCGGAAAAAGTTAATCACGCGGGCGGAGCCGCGAGGAAAAGCTAGTATACAGAAATAAAATATTGATTCATATTTATTACATCCAATCACGTAACCGTATTATTTGTTTCGGTGTAGACTAAGCAAATAATTGTTTTTTTTCCATCGTCTGCGTCGTGACTCGTGAGAAAGTTTGTGATGTAATTTTATTGAATGCCGTGCGGAATGTAGGCACTGGCTAGACGTTCGGTCTCTTTGACCGAATGGTGTTGAGGTAAAATTAATTGCAATTTACGAGTGATTGGACACATGAATAGTGGTGTTTGGATGTTGGGCGTGGGGTGTACCTTGGAGAAATAGGGTATTTGATTCTATATCTAATTTTATTATATACTGTGCACCCGATAATATTTTGAAAATAAAATAAATATGTACACCCAACAGTCACACATAATATTCCTGACCCCACAATAAGATACGACTATTGTGTCGTGGGTATCAGGAACCACGAGAGACTTTCGGTCTCACAACACCCAGATGCCGAAACAAATATTTGTAGATCACACAAACATTTGTGCCGGTGCGGAGATCGAACCCGCGGCTTCTCGCTTCACAGCCGGCTACTCGCCCGCTGCGCCACGGAGGCTGTCCGTGTCTGGGTGTGGGAAAATGAAATTATTTTGTGAAACCAGAATTAAAATTTAGTGAAAATGAGGCTGCAGTTTGTTTTTTAAATATTGGTACATATAAGCAAAGATGGCCGAGTGCGTAGTGGGAAAATCTCTATCTCCCTCGCACGCAGGATCGTTATAGGAGTAATTTGTCTTGTAACGTAACTTGCCATATCGTGCATCCTTTGTTCGACATTTGATAACTAGCCCTTCCAGAAACAAAAAAAAATTAAGCAAGAAAAGATTTGTACTTATATATTTTACAACCCGCAGGCGCTATTTTTCTACAAAAACAACATAAATCCTGTACATTCGATAAAATCATACACATTGTAATACATAATGTGATAAAAGCACTGTTAATGGAGTGTCGTTATCCACTAGTATGCGATAATGTGATTGTCGTGTCGACGGGGAGCCCCGATCGATGTGGGTTGGCCACGCGCCAAGACCAACAGCACTCCAACAGTCTCTCGGTCGACGGTGCGGTTATTGATTTGGCGGTCGTTTCTACCCAGACGTTAAGTGCTTTTTTTACTAGCTCTGTATTATATACGCCCCGCTGCTGTACACGGGCCTCCTCTACTGAATGAGAGGGATTAGGACTTAGTCCACCACGCTAGCCTAATGCGGGTTGGCAGACTTCACATACCTTCGAAAAATCTTATCGAGTTCTCAGGTATGCAGGTTTCCTCACGATGTTTCGTTCACCCATAAATCAAGCGATAATTAACAATTAATATACACTTAACTTAGAAAAGTCATGGATGTATGCTTTTGGGGCTGGTTTCGAACCTGCGACTTTCGTCTCGACAGCGCAGTCAGTACAGTGTTAGTAAATGCCATTGGCGATGTCCTTAATTTTTATCACCGTCATGATATATTAATTTCTCACGTACGCAATATAATTAGCTTGTCAAAATGTTACATTATAATTAATGTATGTACATTATCATAAAAAGATTATTGCGCTATCGCGAACGAAATTACCGAACTATCTGGCTGGATATGCGAGGAATGTGAAGAAGACGATTTCAAGAATGGAATAGCCAGCGAATTATCCGTAACAGCAAAACAACAGAGCAAAGCGTTATAGATATATTTTTTTTATTTGCTGTGCAGGAGAATTCATTGGTCAGTCACAGGCATATTATTAAAAATAATGGTCTGTTTCTAAATGCGCAATTAAATAATAGATAAAGACTAGATGACCCGGTGAACTTCGTATCACCTACATAATATATTTGTGTAAAATGTGGTCAAAACTTAATACAAATGTTTTATTTACATTAAATGCAATTAAGTGAGGTACTGCGCCATTGCACGTGAGGTAGCCCGTCGCACATTTAATTGCTGGTGGGAGGATACTTGTATCCGACCGGATAGCGACCACCGTACACTGGTGCTAAAACCTGCCATAGTGGCCCACCTGGTGTGGGTCGCGTTCCAGGGTCAGCCAGTGTATATCCGGTTCTCCCCAGGGGGCTTGCCCTCTGATCCTAACCCTTTTCCCATCCCTTTTCCTTCCCCTCCCCCTTGGCCCTTTGGCAGGCCGGCATGATCTTGCCGACCTACGATGGACACAGTGTTCATCGTCGGTCGACACTATTCTTGGATTGCGCTACACTTACCATCAGGTGTAGCGTAGTCACTTTGCCGAGCCAGGATAATAAAAAAAAAAAAAAAAAATTGACTTCGACGACCTAAGTCAGGTCATCTCCCACCTCCCTCCGGTTGGACAGTCCTGTCCCCGTCCCGTCCCCGTCCTGTCCCCGTCTTGTCCTGTCCCTGTCCTGTCCTGTCTCACTGTCCTGTCTCTCTGTCATGTCTCACTGTCCTGTCTCACTGTCCTGTCTCACTGTCCTGTCTCACTGTCCTGTCTCACTGTCCTGTCTCACTGTCCTGTCTCACTGTCCTGTCTCACTGTCCTGTCTCACTGTCCTGTCTCTCTGTCATGTCTCTCTGTCCTGTCTCTCTGTCCTGTCTCACTGTCCTGTCTCACTGTCCTGTCTCACTGTCCTGTCTCACTGTCCTGTCTCACTGTCCTGTCTCACTGTCCTGTCTCTCTGTCATGTCTCTCTGTCCTGTCTCTCTGTCCTGTTTCACAGTCCTGTTTCGCTGTCCTGTCTCACTGTCCTGTCTCACTGTCCTGTCTCACTGTCCTGTCTCACTGTCCTGTCTCACTGTCCTGTCTCACTTTCCTGTCTCACTGTCCTGTCTCACTGTCCTGTCCCTGTCCTGTCCCTGTCCAGTCTAGACGCTATACGACCCGTCATCACGGCAAGCTTCGCAACGACAACTCAACAACTACTAATAAATTAAAAATTAATAAAAAAAACATTGTCCAGCGGACAAAATTGTGAATCTAAACCATTCTCAGATCCCCTTGAACACACACAAATAATTTCATCAAAATCGGTCCAGTCGTTTAAGAGAAGTTCAGGAACATACACACTCACAGAAGAATTATATATATAAAGATAAAGATAAAGCGTTATCTGACTGAAGGCAGCCGCCGATTTAAGAAATAGCAATTTCACACATGATTGTCCATGTATAGATAGGTGTTGTCAGCATGATAATTTTTTATATTACCGTCTCGTCATTTAATTAAATAAAAAAATTAGGACTTCAGTTGCCTAGGATCGGAATATGTGGCGAATGTCAATAGGCTTGCTCTCCTTAACACCATGGGACGGAATTAAGCTTCGCGTACTCTAGGTGCATTCGATGCACCTTCGCCAACTCCTTGGGGATATAGCCATGAAATGACAAATATTATGAGTGCTAGAGCCACGCTGTAGACAGTTTTGTCTACAGCATGATTGGGCCGGCTCAACCGGGTCATTACCACTGTCTCACAGAAAACCGACGTAAAGTAGCGGCTTGCTGCTGCGTTTCGTACGGAGAGTGAGATATCCGGAGGCCCAAATACCCCTCCCCTTCCCAATTATCCTTTTCCTTTAAGATCGGCAACGCGCCCATAATTCTTCTGATATTTTGGGCATACATCACTTGCTCGTTTGCCGATCACTACCATAAAAAAATAAATATTTTACGGGCTACGTGACCGTTTGCAGTGTTACATACAAATTATTTAGTAAGCACTTAAGAAAATATTTAAGGTTTAATATTGTGATAATGTAGCTCGTAAATTCGGAGCGAAGGTGTTCAGAAGTCAATGGCATTCAGACATTTAGGTCCGAACAAGATTGTTTCAAACACGTATGGATCTTGTGGTGGGTGGAATCGACTGTTATGAATGAAATAACCAGATATTATATTTTTTAAACATTGGTATAAATAATGTTTAAATGAATGCAGTGTATTCTATTTCGAATGGTTAGTGGCCAACCGAGTGTTAAAGTTTTCAAGCAGACGGCCTCAGACTTGGCGTAACGATTACTATCAGTTGATAACAACCGGGACCTACTTTTTACGAAGCACGGAGGCCGCTTCGTTGTAATACCCCTAGCGGTCACCCATCCATGGACTGACCGCGTCAAAGGTTGCTTAACTAGTTAATCGTTTACCGATCTGTGAATGCAAATTACCCATGAGCGCCTCAGCCCTGTACCAAACTGGCCCACTGCTGGGCACGGATCTCTTCGTTGGCCTAATGCGGTTTGTCAGACTTCATTATTTTATTAACAATGAATACATACGTATATGACCTCTAAAGATCAGAGGTGGGTGATCGAACCCGCAACTTCTGTCTCAGTAGTTTCAATCCATCGACGCTTTTCTTGAATAAATTGATAACGCATGATTGTGTAAAACAAACAAAAAGCTATATGTCGGTGATTTACGAATTCGTTGATTCATTATGAATCATGAAACACTGTAAATTGTAAACTGTCATGACGCTATCTAAAGCCGATATCGCACGCGCTTAGATGAATTTCATTTTTTTATTGATTTAGTTATTTAATTTAATAAAACAAAATCAGTATCTCCATTTAAAGTTGCTGTCGGTTGGTTTCTTCTTGCGTAACTAGGTCCAATTTATCTTATCTAAACTTTTTTTTAAAACTCATCAATACTTTGATAATGGCAATATGCACGATTCGCAGACGAATTATCTTAAACACTTTAATAATCCCTCGTTTTGGTTTTTATCTGGCCATATCTTCGTTGGGGCTTTCCTAAACTCAATTGTTTTTTTTATTATACATCAAGCTATGGTAATACACTCACTGGATAGTAAGAAACAAATATAAGAAGTAAGGTGACCATTGAAAATCAGCAGTACACTAAGTGGTCACCTACCTGTCACAATCATGACTCGCAAATGCCAAAACCATCAATGGTTTTTTACTGTAAAATTTATTGTGATCTTGTGACTAATAAATCTTTCTTTCTTTCTTTCTAAATGTTACAAGGTAAATTTTTGTTATGAATCATGACTGTCTAAAACAGTGTTTCCCAACTTTTTTTAAGCCCATGCCTCACTTTAACATTTTTTTGTTAAATTTATCACCGATATCTAGCATTGCATTTAAATAACCCAAAGCGAAAGGGTTAAAGTCGTGTCGAGTCCATTTTTAAATTGCCCCCCTTAACTATCAAATTGCCCCCATGTGGGGCGTGGGCGCCACGTTGGGAAACACTGGTCTAAAGGCACTTTTAGTGATGCGCGACCGAGACTGGAGGCCTCGACAATGAAACTACAAAGCTCTACTAACGTTTCGCAACTTATTCAGCAGTCAACCACCTCATTAACGCGTACAAATTAAACAAGAGTACCGAGAGACTGTGATAAAATTAGCAAACGCAGTTCATGACTCACAAAGACTGAGAGATTTACGATAATTGTACTTGAATCGAACATAGTAGGTATTCGTGTCTTTGTCCATGAATACGACTGATCCGGATTGAATGCGACGTCGCCTTTTCACGGCCTGTGTCCCTAGTTCAAGTTTCTCTATAGCTGTCATGTCATTCGCGTTTATGGTAATAAAACAGAATATGCGCGTCGAATTGAAAACCTTCTGCGTTTATTTTTATCGGTTAAATATATATGCAGATCTGTAAACAGTGTTCCTTCTGGATTGTATTGGAAGCGTATTAGTTTTATTTATATTTCTCGTACTTGGATGCTGGACGGCTATCGAGAAAACTCGCACTAGTGATACTGGTATATGAATTGTATCAGTTTTGTCGCCAACAAAATAAGTGCCCTCATTTATTTACTCACAGCGCACAGCTGAGATAGTGAAGTCCAGGGTTCAGCTTCCAGATCCGGCAATATCAATTTGTGTTTCAAGTTTTGTGATCCGAAAAATCACTCTTGTGTTGCCGGAATTTGGAGTATGTGTTTTATAATGCGAAACGCTCACAACCTGTCACATGACACGACGCAATGTGGTTGTACTATTGCACCGCTACATGCCCCTTCAGTGATACAGGTGTGAGCTTATGTACTTAACTACCTGGGTCCTTCGATACTGTGAAAGCCATCACTATTGCTATCCACAATATAATATCTAAAACCATCTGAGATATGTGGTGTGAGTTATAAATCTCACTTGATGGAGTCAAACGTAGCCGTTGAAAGTAGCTCTGTTCGATTAAACAGTATAAAATTCGTTCAAAACAACACAACGAAGGTTACGATTTGATAGTATTTTCTCGGTGCGTGTGTGGCTGCCATTACTGACCAGAGGTCACGAGACAGTTGAACTTGACACTGACAAGACTCTGTGGTGAAGGCTTTCCTCGACACATTACGTAAAGACGTCTGTACCATCCAATCTCTATCACAATTCAAACGTAATTTTACAGCTATGCTGCCAAGTTTCGCCTATGCCAAAATGTATACCGCTAACACTACTGACACACTGTTTTGATGACCTTACAGCCTTAATTACGTGTTTGTATTGAGATGAGGTGGTCGTTGAACCACGTTACGAACTTATTTTTAGTATCGGGAAGTTATTACTTTCGTCCGTCGGCGCGTCATTCTCGAGTTCAGATATATATAGATTTGGATATTTTTCCTTTGTGTCATTGAGTTTTTGTATTTTAAGTTTTTGTACCTTATGTGGTTTGTTGTGGAGTGTTGTTAGTTTTTTGGAATGAGGATGCCGCGAAGGTTTCTTTTTTGGGATATTGGCCAAAGGGAAATGGGTATTTTACTTTTGTCTTCCCTTAATTTGCCTTAGCACGTTTCTTTTCAAGGCTTTCCTCCCATTCAAGTTATTGATAGATATGTGAATCAAAACATATTATATAAAAATAACCAACATGTAAGCAATATTTGATCAGAATTGAAAGCGGATTTGCAATTTGTAGATGTTATTAACTATAATGAGTAATGACAAATATAATTAATTATAATTTATAAATTATTATTATTTATTATTATATTTTTATTATTTATGAATTAATATCACTATAATATCTCTCGGCGAATGTTCTGTCGAAAGTAAAACTAAACAATGTAGACATTAGAGTTTTATTTGTTTTACAATTACACGAAAGTTCATGGCACTCGCAGCTAATGCAGTCTGTAGTGATTTAATTACATCACAAATTTGACTTTCACTCAATCATTACATTTGCTGTTTGACAGGCGTGAGTTATTGAGACCACCGTGCATGGATTACAATAAAACTTTGTTTAGTTTATCTGATTTCTGTTGTTTTTTTTTTAAGTATAGCGTTTAATTCAATGTGTAAGTATTTAGTTTTAGCCGCGATTATCTGAGATTGCAGAAGTATTCTATCACTCTCTCTCTCTCTCTCTTTCTCTTTATTGTACCCCACCGTGACTTCTTTTACTTCAATTTTTGTCCATCCAAAGGTTGTCTAGCAGAGATCGCTCTTAGCGATAAGACCGCCCAGTGTAACACCATTAAGTAGTCCTATGCTGAATTATTTCAAGTGATTATTGGTTATACAATAAAGAATTTTGTATTGTATTGTTAGCACCTATATAGGAAACTATACGTATGTTACTAATGTATTATTTGGTTAAATTTATTTTTGTTTTGTTGTGAGCTCATATTTTAGTCGTCATCAACGATCCATGCATGTCCAAGGATCGGCCCTAATATAATATTCCATATTTTTGGTTTTCATTTTAATTTCTTGTGTTTGAATTACTGAAAACAATGTTCCATTAGAATCTGCTCAATTATTGCTACTATTCTCACAATTGCCAAAACATTGCTTTAGCAACCACTGAAATTAAATATCACTTTTATCTAATTCAAAACTAATAAGTTACTCTATAATATTTATGATTAATATTCTTTCATTATATAAAACTTTCACTTTTGGTTTCCTCTTAACTGTAATTTGTGAATCAATATCTATAGTTGTCTATAGTGCTGAAGTCACGTAGATTGGATACATGGAGAATAAGCATTTGGTAGCAAATTACCTATTTTGTCTTAGTGTCGCTAAGGCTTTGGTTAGACGACGCGAAAAATTTCGCGGTGGGATTCCTTGTCATATAAACGCGCCCTAAACCTTCCGGATCCTCGTCAGAGTTTAGTCGCACCATCAAGATGAAAATTAAATAGATTACTGTTTAGTTCACTGCCTCGGTGGCGCAGTTGTATTGCGCTCGGGCTACGACTGCTATGGTCTCGAGTTCGATCCCCGTGTCGGGTAAAAAAGGTATTGGGTTTTTTATCACGAAACATTCAGTATTTTCAGTATCATATAGATATATTCAGTATCAGCCCGGAGTCTCGAATTGTGTCGGGTATGGCGATAGGCTCGCCCCCTATCACATGAGAAGGAGATACGCTCGGCGAAATGAGGTTCTGGTTACACCTCTACCTACCCTTCTGGAGATTACAGGCGTGAGTGCGTACGTACTGTCTATTTGTCTGCGCGTGTGATAGTGACGTATGCTCAACCCATAATGCTATATCTTCTGGCATAATCCCAACAAAGTCAAGCTTGGCCATATCATGCCAAATAAAAGTAGTAGCAGCTAAGTCAGTAATATCTTAAATGTTTTAGAAAAATCATATTGCGGTCTGTACACCACTTGTCGTACTGTGAGAAGTATTGCCTTGATCTGGAATATATACAGGGTGGTTGTGTAACTTATCTGCGCTGTAATTAGATCAAACACGTGCTTCTCGTCTCGTGTTGCAGAACGTGCAATGTATGCGGCATTGTGTGCGATTCTGATTTACACTGTGCGATCTTCGGGATTGTGTGGCTTCGACTTGTCTTCACGGTGATTATTGTTTCGATGTTCTTCTTGTCTAAGTCCTTCTTAGCTTATGGAAAATAAAATACTAGTGACTAGAATAGGCGAACATACTACACTTGAGCGTTCGTCATTAGAATCACTGACATAAGGATTTTAAATGTTATCTCGACAGCCTCTGTGCCTCATCATTCTCACTCTCACGACAATCTCTGTCTCGATTACCGCACTGAGATAAATGTTTGTGTGAACCACAAATATTTGTAGGACCGCAAGTCCCTGGTAGTTTCTATTACCCACGATACAGGTTAATCTACTGTAGGGTCAGGACTACGTGTGTGACTGTTGGGTGTATTGATTAATTTATCTTTAATTGTAATAACATTATCCCCATTAAACAGTAAAAGTGTCTCCATGTTACAAAATATTCAATTTCATAAAGCAGTTTCTCTTTATTAACAATAGAGTTTTGCTCAAACATCACGATTCCGACATTGTTGCATTACAATTTGGATTTACCATTACTGGCGATGCTTCAATAGAATTATTGAAAGGAACAACATGAATAATGTAATTCATTTCTTTTGTCATTTATCGAAAGGAAAATAGGAAATGTTTGAAATCGAAATCATTTCCGAGCATTTGTGTCTCGTCAACTTCGGGCGATGCTTAGCGTTAAGAGTAAGTTGTTTGAGCACAATCTTTAATCGCATCTCATCAGAATGTCAAAAGAAGCAAAAAATAGCAGATTCACTTTTCGTAACACGTTATATTTCTTTCAAGAGCAACGCTTGAAATCGCGTGCAGAAAGTAATCATTAACACTAAAATAGAAGCACTATGAGAATTTGATTTCAGTGAAAGCTCAGGGCACCGGAGTCACGTACGCAACCCCCGGCTTGATTGTTGACTGATGACTGACGACTGATGTATCTGACAATACCTCACGCGTGTGATTGATGGCTATTAGACCCAGGCACTGATACACTAATGTATTTTTTTCAAATATTGTCTGTCAGTATTATACCAAAATTGAATATATCATTGTTTATTTCTTACAGTACAGTGAAACTTTGATAAGTGGGCCCTGGATATTTGGGAAACCTCTGTTATTGATAATTACAATGAGGTCCTTGACACTTTTGCATTGAAATACATCTGTTACTCGGAATTTTCAATCCTTTGTAACTGAGACTTGATTTCTTATATTTTTTCGATGTTAACCTATAATTGGAACTTTTTAGTTCAATAGTCCGAATAAGTGACACAATTCATCAGGTGTAGACAAGTTATGAGACCTCTTTATATGAAAAATGGTACTTTTCGACCTCTCATGTTGAGACCCTCTATAAATAAGACAACTGTCTTGTTAACCTGCCTATTTGGGAAACTGGGTAAATGAAAAGCCTCTATAAGTGATAAAAAAAATTTGGTCCCTTCAGATCCCACTTATCCAGGTTTCACTGTATATGGTTTGTGAAACCCAAATATATCTATTTCAATACATTACAGTAGAAGATGGCTTCAAAAATGTAATTAGCAAAACAAAATCAGTATCTCCATTTGACCTTCCTGTGGGTTGGTACCATTTTGCGTAACTAGGTCCAATTTATCTATTGCATATAAACAACTGAAACCTTTTGAACATTTATATGTATATTTCATAATTTATACCCGGCTTATATTTTCATGTGAAAATGTTATTTTTCTCGAAGATATACGTAATAAACCGCGAAGATCTCGCCGTGATGTTTTGACAGCTCTTGAGTACATGACGAGAACAAATTGTGTAAAATTGTTGTGTTTTATTTTTTGTAAACGAAACACCGTATGGCGTGGCTTTATAATATTGTATTGGTGTCTAAAATAAATAAATACACTTCAACACATAGTCCTGACTCTACGCTGATATAACGTGTGTTTTAGTTATCAGGAACTACGGTGGACTTACGGTCTCACAACACCCAAACTCGTAGCAAATATTTAAAATTATAAATTGTAACAACGGAGCCAACTCAACACCGAGCGAAGTAGAATGTAAACATGGAGGATGACCCTGGGTAGAGCCGGGATTATGTCGAGCAGAACGAAATATTAGGCAGATTAGGGAGGTGACAGATCCTTAGAATACGAGATCCTGACTGGGTAGGTACCACCACGTTGTCAGTTTCTATATCAAGCAGCAATGTGAACTGTTGTTTTTGATTTGAAGGATATTGATATCAATGAAATTGGTAGGGATTACACAATCGAACCCGAGACCTCAGCAGCGCAGTCGTACAGCGTGCGCAACACAACTACGCCATCGACGCAGCCGTTTTTACTTATCGTGAAGTATTAATAGATTATACCTAGGTAAATTGTTTTAATTAATGCCTCCATGACAGTGATTAAAATTTATCCTCATTTCAACAATTTAATGGAATAACAACTAATTATGTCGTATGTATTTATAATGATGGACATGAAAAGCGACATAAAGTAGCGGCTTGCTGCTGCATTTGGTACGGTGAGAGAGAGGAGATATCCGGAGGCCCAAATCCTCCTCTTCCCAAACCTTAATTATCCCTTTCCTTTACATCGGTAATGCGCCCATAATTTTTCTGGTATAACGGCCTATGCTAAAAAAAATCTTGAATACGGCAATTTTATTCAACCAAGCAAAGTCACAATTGTAATCCTGAAATATTCACAAGTGCATTACGTGATGTGTCCACGGTGTCTTATTAACAAACGGTCGAGGCAGACGACCGCTCTACTTAGCTGACGAGCCGTGGCAAAGGCCGGCAGACGAAAAACCAGATGGCGTCACCGCCTGTGTTACTGCGACTATTAAATTTTTTGTTAATAATATTAGCATAGGTCGGAAAATGAGCAGTCTGAAAGTAAGTGATCTCCACCGCGCATGAGGAAAGAAAGAAACATTTATTCAGCACAAATACAAAGACATACAACTAATTAAACAAAATATAAGTGAAAATAGAAATGAAAACAAAAATATTTATAAAGAAAAGAAGGTAAATTAAAACAAAAAAAAAACGTTTAAACATCTACAGCGTGTCTCGTGGTAGTGCTGAATGGTATCTAGTTCAGCATTAGCCAGGATGTTGAACGTTCACGATACCAGCAGAATGCATGAATGCACCACATGGTCGCGTTGCTAACCTTAAAGGAAAAGGGTAATTACGGTATTGGGATATAGAAGAATTTGGACCTCTGAATATCTTACCGTACATAACACAACAGCAGGCTGTTACTTCTCGTCGGTTTTCTGTGAGACAGTGGTAACAATTCGGTCGAGGCGGTCCACAGCATGGCTGTACTTTTAAGGCAAATCGTTACATGCAGTAACAGAATACTACCGGCGAGAACAATGCTTGTGGTAAGAATTGGGAGTGAGCCCAGAAAAATAAAAGCGCTAGGGATGGAGCAACTGTTACAAAATATATATTATTTAATACTAAATGTATGAGGATATTAAATTCAACGTTGATACACATGATTCTGATAACACCTCTCCCGATAAACACTGTTACATAGAAGGTAATATCGATCCCGTATATTCAATTATAAAATATTTACAAATCAAACAAACATTGATGAAAGTCACAAGGTTTCCAAAAGAAGGTAAAGATGATACAATCTAATAAAAAAATTGCATAACCATTCCCCATCAAACATAGATTAGACCTTGTACACTAATAAAATAATGAATTGGCACGAACGGTCATCAACTGCGACAACGGCGATAAAACAAACAATCAATTAACAGCATCATGATCGGGAGACGGGACATGCGCGGTGAAAGTTTATCGGACGTTTACAAAATAATCTAGCTGATTATAAATAGTGTGAGAAGTTGGAGCGTCTGTCTGTACTAATAATGGTATATTTCAAAGTAAATTAATTTATAGTTAGTAGTATAATATAGTTATCTTCTCAAGTTCCAGTTTTGCTCAAATTGGGATGAGAGCTGTAATTCACAGCATGCCTTGGGAATAAAATGAAATATAATTCAATACATAATTAAACTTAACTGCCTTTTTGACTGCTAGTGATGAGGAATTTAGACACTATTTCTGCGATTTTTTGATTTAATAGAACATTCCCGACTCCAATTTTTCATGGGCTTAAAGTAAACTCGATTAAATGTATGTGCAGATGGGAAAAACTGAAATGATGAATTCAAATTATTTATTTTATCTGAGTGAACTAAGGGCGACCACCTAGTTTAATATAAATCGAAAGTGCAGTCATTTTGAAGCTAATATTGCATTAGCACGGGGTCAAACCACAACAGCGCCTTACGTAAACCATTGTTCGCTGCAATTAAGCAGGTTCCGCACAGCACCAGTCCGGGACCACCGTCCGTATAAAGAAGTGCACGTCCTGAACTCCAGATATATGATTCATAATTAAGTTTACATTTAGGTGGCATTTGTTAACTCTCAACTTTGCAATCGGAGTGGGCATTTGCGTGAGTCACGACAGATATTTCCCTGGGAGCGGTCGATCTGTTCACCTCGGTGTTGCAATGGGAAGCTATTGTGTACTTTCTAGTAACATGCACGTAACATTAGGACAAAATTGTTCGGAACTACCGCGATGTTTCTGTGTATCGATGTGTTGGTTCTAACTAGATATGATTGAGTTTGATTATCTTCTTGGAGATATAGTAAATAGTCGTAACAGTGCCAGGAAGTATTTAAATGTGATAACGAATGAGTGCAAATTCTAAGATAATTCTGAGTTCTTACATTCGTGAACGTGTTTTAGTATTATCTGAATAACTTTTAATGGCAGAACGAACGCGACTTCAACTTCTTGTACCCTGGTTGATATCTATCAGTAACGTCTACTATTAGACATCAGTTCGTCTGCCTTTGAAGGCTAATAAAGTATAAATAGACTTCTTTTTGCACTTCACGAATGCCTCTCTCCACGTCGTATTCCTTAATTCTACGTGAGTTCCATCCAGTGTTAGAGTTCTAGAAGAGTGTTTTGTCTGTAAAGGCGCATGTCACACTGTAATTTGTATAACATGAAAAGTTGCTTTAGCGTGTCTGACCCGCTAGGTTCTTGTGTGAATCAAGCCTTTGACGTAACCGTGGTATTATGCATTCTATTATATTTTCAAGAGATAATAGCTTTATGAACATAGTTTCAAAATTTGACTAAAATTTTATTTAGTTCATATATGTACAATCGTTAACGCGATCAACCTTTTTTAAGGGAGATGAAGCTAAACAAGTAAGCGATTCATCTGTTGGTCAGTATTCTCCACATTTCGAAACCATCTATGTAAATTCTCTAAGTCGATTTGAGGTTAGTTCGACTTAGAGGAATTTGCGTAGATGCTGTCGATTTTAATTTCCATGATCCAGGGATTAGTGGATGCGTTGCTGGCCTTTGAAAGAAGAAGTGTAGATCTAGGGTAATTCTAGCGCCTCTGCCATTAACTAATTACTAAACAACTATTATAATTTGTCAAATGATCACAAATTTTCGGCATCACGGTATTATTACAATCATAAGTGGCCCATGCCCTGCTGCCAAATATAGCTTGCGTCGATGGCTTAAAAAGTGCGTAAAAATGCGTGCGACCACTCGACCAGCATATAAATAGAGGAGCCGCATCCGCCGACTGTACATCCGGTCTGATGGTATGCATAATATCTCATACCACATATAGAAACTATTATGTGTTCAGAGTCGGAGAATATAATTAGCTTCCTGGTTCACAGACGGAATTATTTTTGGATGTTATACGATCAAAATACTGTAGGGAAGAAATTGTTAGGGCAAAATGGTTGGTTTAATAAAAATTTAATAGAAAAGGGATGGTTTAATAGAGCAGGCGCCAAACAAGCTGATGGGTGTCTGCTACCAGAATTCAACGCCTCGAATGAGAGCTACCGAACCTACAGTACTGGAGGTCTTGTTGGTGCGGTTCCGGCCTTCGGGGAAAAGTAGGTCAAAACAGATTCGACAAAGGTGCTTTACGGGAAGAAATTAAAACTTAATGATTATGATTAGTGGTAGTTCAACTGCGGACCTAGATTGGGGCTCGGTTACAAATTCCCAGTTTTGGAATTAAATGTTTCAAGTGTCTTTATGTGCCAAATTTCGAAACTACGAGGAATAACGAAAAATAATATTTTGAGTGCAAACTTTATAAGATACAACTCAAAATAAAGAGATTTGCCTCTCCAAAGATGTTTAAAGTTTGCCAACCACTAATTTAGATGAGATTATATTGTATGAATATGGTCTATTCTGTGTGCTAGGTTATTTTTAATCTGTCGTTACTTCGAGATCATGGTAAAGGTTTTCACGTAAAAGGTAACATATCAAGTTATTAATGAAATGTATTTTAATAGCTGGCCGCGCCTTGTACTCGAATGAAATCATATGTCGTTGAACTTTTATAGAAGCCAAGCGAGATGAAAGAAATAAGATAATAATAAAGAAATATTTAATGGACGTTTAATACTGGAAAGCTATCAGTTAATATTACAAATACATGATTATTTCACTGTGCTGAATATTCATAATGATATGTAATTTTCTTTTATCACCTGATCGTTAAAAACCCCCCCAACAGGTATATAAGAACCATCTCGATTAAAGCAGCTTTCGAACAATACAAAACAGTATTCAAATGCGTTCATTCGTTACACAGACAAATGGGTAAAACTTATAACATATTTTTTGTAGAGGGGTAAAATGGTGGCTAATTATTATAAATTTGGGTTACGTCCTGACGAACAAATGTTGTTTAAAGATACGTCAAATCGAATAGTGACATAATCGTCAGCATTAGAAAACTTATAGATATGAAGAAGCAAGTAAGCCGATATATTTCTGCCGACCAATGGAAGATACATTGTATCTCGCTGTCGATTTTAAATATCGACTACATTGTACATAACATCGGGTGCAGAATTAAGAAAACATAGGATCGAAAGAAATAATAAATGTTTGACGTATTCCATTGACGTCACTGTTACTATCTGCGTAACGTTAAACAATTCAGGAGATAATTCGTTTAATGAACAGTTATTTGAAGAAGGCGACATTCGTAGAAGTATTGTTTACATTTTAGGTTGGCAAATATGTTAACGACATGGATCTTTGATTTAAGTTGAACGCTGGTTGTTAATGAACTATTGTTTTTGAGTATTATTATGTGATTTTTGTTGTGAATCCCGATAAAATCGTGAATTAATTCCAATCCAAAATAGATCTAGAATAAAAAGAAAACGTATCAAAATGTTTCGATCTTGAACTGTAACTAATTGAAATTATGCTAATCTCAGGCATATCTTTGTATGAATATTTTTATAGCAGTGGCCGGCAAACGAGCAAGTGAGACACTATTGAACGTAATCCCAAGCGTCTATGAACATCCTCAATACTCAAACGATCACGGGCACATCGCCGACCTAAAGGTAGGGGTTAATTAGGGGCTGGGAAAGGTTTTTGGGTCTCCGGATATTTCGCTCACTGTACAAACCACTACAGCATAACACAAACACAATCTCGGGATTCACCGTACAAAACGCAATATTGAGCTGCTATTTCGCTTGAATTTTTTATGTCACAGCGTGACTAGCCAGACCGTGTCGGTCCATTCGTGCTGTAGACAAATCTGTCTACAGCGTGGTTCTTCTACGGCTGATCAAGTGTTTTAGGTACTTCAATTTCCATCAATATTATTTAAAAACATGTTTATGTTGAAGATGGTATTTCTTGATATGTCTAATTTTAACGACGAATTAGACGGTCATACATGTGTGGATAATATTTGCTTTGATGTTAAACACGACGTGTAAGTAGGCACATGTTAAAATGTACACATGTATGTTAATTAATGATTAAAACGCATGCGTGTATGTGTATTGTGACTTGCGTTTTTGCCTTATTTGTTATTTTGTTTTTCAAACATTTAAATTGTTTTTATTCTATCAATTATCGTGTTTGTACAGTTTATTTCTTGTAAAAGATATATCCTTTGCTAGTTACATTTAGGGCCTATTTCACGATTTTCGAGCCAGCTTTAACCACCAAATAAAGTATAAGTATATTTGAAAGTACTAAGTAGCCATTTTTTTCTTCCGGTATATGTTATGTTAAAGTGTGACTTTTTTATTTGAAGTGGGACGTAGGCGCCTATTGTTATTATTTTGTTATGTATTTTTTTAATATTCAATATTTAGCGATAACTCAGTGGAGAATAGTAGGTACGGACGGTCGACACAAAAAATCTCAGGTCCTAAACCAGCCCCAAGATGCTACACCTCGTGACTATTCTAGTTACGTATGTATTAATTCGTGAAACCTACATACCTGAGAAGTTCTCCATAAGAATTTCGAAGATATGTACTTTGCTAACCCGCATTAGGTCAGCGTGGTGGACTAAGGACTTACCCCTCATTCAGTAGAGGAGGCTCATGCTCAGCAGTGGGACGTGTATAAATAATACATGACTAGTATATTTGATATGATTATCAACATAATATGTGTGATTAATTTTCCGAAGTGAAAACCAATTGGTTTGAACCCTGCACATTGTCGCTCAATCAGCCCAAGTACGATGCCATTCAACCAATGAGATGAGGCGTAACACGTAAAAAACACCTCCTTTTTGGGTCGGTTAATAATTAACTAACCAGCAGTGTGTAAAATGAAGCTGCCATACACGTTACACATAATCCGTAAACTATATTTTTTATTGTATTAGACACGCAACACTATCGTGTTATCGATGTAATCAAAGAGACCTCTCATTCAAAAAAAATCCAGTATCATTAATTAGTAGAATAATTAGTGTGAACTATTTCCGTAAATATCATAGTTATCGTATTTTTTATGTGCATCATCACGCGACACACGCTGACAGCTAGTACAGAGTAGATAGTGAGCACGAGCGAATGACGCGGCGAATCATATCGATTTGTCATGCTAGCTCCACATGCGGAGACTTTTTTTTACGGCATGGACCGGTAGACGAGCAAATGGGTCTCCTGATGGTAAGTAATCTGCACCGCCCATGTACACCTACAATACTAGATGAAACATAGATGCGTTGCCGACCTTAAAAGGAAGGGATAATTAAGGGATTGGGAAGGGGAGGAGAATTTGGGCCTCCAGATATCTGACTAACTGTACGAAACGCAGCAGCAAGCCTCTACTTTACGTCGGTTTTCTGTGAGACAGTGATAACGACCCGGTTGAGCCGGCCCCTTCGTGCTGTAGACAAAACTATCTACAGCGTGACTCTCACTCAAATTTAGTTTAGGGACTGCACTTAAGTCATCATGATGAATTAAGTCCACGTTTAAGCGTATTTGTTTCATTGAAAACTTCCCGTGTACAAGAATTCTCTATCTGATTGTATTCACGCGAATGCGAGTTGAGAAATTCAATGTTGATAATTTTTCTCCTCTAACTCAATCGGTTAGTTAGTAAACATGCTTATAGCAACTTCGATGAAAAAAGATTGTCATTTTTCTATTCACAGTTCTTTATAATTTATTAGAGTTTCCATCCGTCCTAGATTTCCCCAGATGTTTCCTAACTTGCAAGTGCTTCGGGGGACGTCGGGGAAGACTTTTCAAAATGTATGGATTAAACGTTGTTGTGTTCTGAACAACCGATTTTCTAATAACCGTCAAAATATTGTTGGGTACATCAGTTTAGTCACACGTGTGTGGGCGAAAAACTTTTATTGCACTAAAATGGTCAGAGTTTTAAGTTACTTTGTCCGGTGTTAGGTCTGTAGACAATGGTATGCCACGCTTGACAAATTCCTAAGGTTTATAATCAAATATAAAATGTTGGCTTTAAACTAATCTTATTGACTATACTTAAAATAAAAGAGTTATGACTTTATATTAGAAACTGTCAAGTTAATCATAAAAACGCCATTACACCGTTCAGATTTATTTTATCTATTATATTATACCCGAGACATGTATTAGCATCAATTACTTCTTTAATGGGCGTGTGTTAATCCACTGTTACTTTCCTTTCCCTATGACGTAATTGCCTTTTTTCAAATCCTACAGCCTACAGGTTTATAAGTCGATTAACGTCTGTACAAATAAAGAGTCTTGTAGAACGTTGTAACTTTAAATTGAATTTTATTATCTCTCACTCTACATGAATGTTGAGTGTTTTTTTTTATCCGAGCACGGCAAGTGACTGCACTACACCTGATGGTAAGCTTAGTGCAATCCAAAAAACCAGCGACCACTAACAAACAATGAGTTTATCGGTGATCACCAGAGTCATGCCGGCCTGTATTAATGCTTCTTCCCTCTTCGAAGAGGAAAGAAGCAAATCGAGGGGCCTGCGACAGGACAGATGGATGACCGATGCAGGCACAGTGATACAAGGATTTACCCCAAAACCCGCCCCAATCAACCATCATGTGATGTCGCAAGCCGCCACCCCCCCCCCCCCCATCTGATTTTGTATCTTAGTAATAATGGCGAAGTTCATTTCACGTCAGTGACCACGAATTCCTCGTTTCAAAAGAATTTGGGATGGGCATATCTGAAGTTAGCCATAGGAACTGGAATCCCAGAGTCGTGGGGCGGGATCGTGACGTCATAGTGTTCCCGAGTCGGACCCCGGAAAAGGTCGCGTGATTACCCCTATGCTTAGGTTGTTTTTTTTTAAGACCGAAACGAGTAGAATACTGAAGTCATCCAAGATAGTCTTCTAATTACAAGCATATGGATACAAAGAAGTTTGTAAATGCTATAAACTCCGCAATGCGATTGTTCTGCTGCATAGCGCCAAAAGATAATTGCACGAAGCGTGATGTTCGTCACGTGCTATCGGTCAAAATGCTAAAACCTCATGTGTCAATTTCCTGGCAGGCTGCGAATTTCTCGTGCTCAACCTGTTTGCAATGCTTGAAGAAAAAAAACATAGCCTACAAAACTAAATGTCAGCCTTAACTCGTAAGTGTTAAAGTTCAATGTTGAAGATATTGTAGTCGGAAAACCAATTTCGCTCTCGACAGCCGACGTAGTTGGCTCAGTAATAATTCAGTACAGCGCGTGACCGCGTGGTGAATGGACGTGTGTCGATTCACGAAACCGAACACGATTGCCGCGATCGAGATTTTATTTTCGAAAATCAAACGTCGACGTTGTCTATGATTTATCAAATATGTCTATGGTGTTAGACTTTAAATACAAAGTAATTTTTGAAGTGTTGTAGCTCTGTTGTCTCGTGAGTTTTTCTTAAGTCGTGGGAAAATCCATTTGCGTGTGTTTGGAAAACATCGTTTGTATACTTACGAATGAGCATTATTTTTTCCTTTGCCTTATATTTTATACTCTTTTTATTTCTTTTGTGTACATATACAGTTTTTATTGACTTCTATTTTCATAGTGAATCCAAAATTTTATGGTAATGAAATAATAAAGGTCGTGTAAACTTTTCAGGCGCCAAAGCTAAGGTTTTTATTACTCTATGCAGAATTCGCTATAAATATATTTACAATTAATAATCTAGATTTTATGTTAGTTAATATTTTATTCATGATTTATATTATTTTGCGACGTGTCAATAAATAAATTGACAATAAAAATAACCGCCAAGCGTTACATAATTTGAAAGATATTTTATTTCGTGTATAAAAAAAACTAGCTTTTCCTCGCGGCTCCACCCGTGTGATCTTTTCCCGGGATAAAAAGTAACTTATTTACTTATTACTCAGTGATAATGTAGCTTTCTAACGGCAAAAGAATTTTTTAAATAGGTCCAGTAGTTTTTAAGTTTATTCGTTACATACAAAAATACAACTCTTTCCTCTTTTTATAATATTATTTGTGTAAATATTTTCGTGTGACTGTTCATAATACCGGTGTACGATACTTTACATGCCATATTTTTATATGGCATCAAATGTCCAAGGCTATTAATCGGATCATGTTTATCAAAACATCGCTGTTGCGAGAAAATAATTAGTAATCAGCATTCCAATGAAAGTCGACAGGTAATTTACTAATGATTTAATTGATGTACAGGAAAAGGTTCTAGTTAATCGTTCTTATAGGTAAATTATATACGTGTTAGGTGTTAAATAAGTGTTATAATGTGGTGTTAATAAGCGCTTGTTTTTGTAATGTCCAAGTAAATGTTATTCATTAAATAAAATTAATTATCATTAATTAAATAAAACGGCAAAATTCATAATGTCACTTGAAAGGCAAAAATATTAAAGACGTGAAATTTACGGTAGAGCATTTTAAAGTTGTAATTTACGATAAAAATTCATATAATATATATTTTTTCGTAATACATATATTAATTATGTTATTGTAAAAAAAAAAACACTTAAATGGTTTACCGTAAAGTTCACATTCACGTTGTGTTAGTATTAGTATAGCTTTAGTATTTAACATTAAATAAAAAAAAATTGAATAACATTTTCAAAACGGGCATTGTGAAACAGGCACTAAGACATGGCTAGATCTTTTACATAAACATATATTAAAGTTTTTCAAATCCATTACTATAAATTCCAACCTAAAATACTCAAAGATCGACAGCTTTTATGAAGTTTTAATTATAAAAACTAGAGTCTCTATGCATTATAGAACAAGCACGTTAAACCGATGTTAAAGTAATACCACATAAAACTGGACTAAGTTATTGTCCTAAACTTAACCTCGCCATCCCATAACTGAATAACGGCTTTCCTTCGTTATTATGGGCGAATTTGGACCGTGATCTCACCACGCTGGTCCCATGTGGGTTGGTAGGTAGCCATCGCCTCGTTTGACGGGGTGTGCCGCAGGCTGTTGAAATTGGCTTGGTTTACTGACTTGTCATAAGCGCTATTTCAATTGCCTACATGATTAATAAACTATTTAATTTCAACCAAAACACATTGATGGACCGCCACGACGTTCAAGGCCGAATGAAATTCGTGCAACCTTGATCTCTCTGCCTACATTGATATATCGAATCACGCCTCCACCTTTCGATGCTGATGCCTAATAATAAATATATACATACCTATATAAAATGTCAATGCAAATATTTCGAATGACGTAAATGATAGCGTGAGGATTACGTGGTGTTATGCGATTCGCGCGTTTTTTTATTGTAGTGCTATTCATATCGCCTATGCACAAATGTATAGCGGCTATGGCCTAGCGGGGAGTTGAGGTCTAGTTGAGGCTTCACTCCTCTACTTAGTAGAGGCCAATATCCAGCAGTGGGACAATAAAATAAGCCTAAATTTATATATATGGTTTATGCAACTTTTTACCATACAAATGTTCAGTACGTAGAGATCGCCGAGCTTTACGACTGCTTAACGGTAGATTACTTATATGAATTTATATTCCACTCCACAAACTGATAAGGCCTTCATGGTATTGCAAGTCGCGGTCTTGTTCACTTTGTAATCCCAGCTCACTTAGTGGCTTCTTTGGCATGGTCGTTTTATTTTTACGATGAAAAAGTCATATAAATTTACCTATTGTTCATCAAGCCTGTTCATCAACATGTTACCCATAAACTGTGTGTACCTGGTGTGTACTTGTCCATCCAGGTTCCAGTGGTATATCTCTCGTATGCGAAAGGCCGTCTGGATTGATTCTACCGTTTTGTCTATTCCTGTCGCTGAACAGCATCGCGTAAGCGCTGTTGTGTTGCGGTGGGAAGGAAATTGAAGCCATTGAAATTACTGGGCATTAGAACTTCAACATTTTATGTCTCGGGGAGACGAGCGAGGTCCAATGCCATGCCTTTGTAATTCTAGATTCTGTGTGGTATTGCTTTTATTTATGGACAGGCATTGACCATCAGGCGAGCAACGATAGAAATGTGAAATTGATTCAACAATAGTGAGCCATAATAGTCCGTCAAGATGCATCAGACATTTATGTGGTTAATCTACTACCGGACCGGAAAAATAATTTAATCGAAGTGTGCATTACAAGCGTGAATAGCAAGTGATAAACTATACGAAACTGTTCACTATAGAGCCCAGATATGTGCAAAATTCATATTGCAATTTGAGTGCAGTGCTATTACAGTAGGCGTTGGCGATCGACCATTTGCCCAGCTTAGCGGTACTTGCCACCCACCTGAACGGCGACCACCGTACACGTGGTGAATAACTTGCCATAATGACTCAGTCTAATGTAACGATACCAGCTTCGATACCAGCCAGTATATGTCCAGTTATTTTAATAAATAAAAAACAACCAACAGTCACACACATAGCCCTGACCCCACAGTAAGATACGAGTCTTGTGTCATGGGTATCAGGAACTACGAGAGACTTTCGGTCTCACAACAGCCAGATCTGAAATATTTCGATGTCTCGATGTGGGGATCGAACTTGCGAAATTTTGTATCATGGCATAAAATATTTAGGTTTCAGAAGCCCCATCATCACCTCTTGGAACGTTAAAAAGCTCAGCGACTCGTGGGTACACTAGTCGTATCTCTGCCTAGCCCCATCACCAATAAGATTCACCATTTAATCGACTTCCTCCTTGAACGGTATTGGTTATATTACATTTTTCATGTTGTGATAAAATTTAATTAATATAATTAATTGCATCTTTGAACCCAAACGGAGAGGAACCGTCATGATAAATTGGGTTGCCAACATCAAAAATTTAAATCTCCTCAAAGTAGACTTTTTTCTTTTTTGTAGATGTGCTAATAATAAATACCTCTAAAACGGACCACACATATCTGTTAATAGTTCGTTCACCTCGGAGTTAAGATAAAAATAATTCAATATAACATTCGTTGTGTTTGTGAGCTCTCCTTGCCCTCATTAGTATTTTTGTTTGTCGTGATTTTTGTTTGAATTTAATATGATTATCTGTGTATATACGATTTATTATAGATAATCAACATTTCCTATGTAATAAGCGTTTACTTGATATAAATTTAGAATCAAAATATCGTATGATTTAAAAATACTAAAGGTATTTTACATATTAATAATAATACAAGGTGGACAGACGACCTGATAAAATTCGCAGGAAGTTGCTGGATGCAGGCCGCTTCCACAGGTCGGTCTGGAAATCTTTGGGGGAGGTTTATTATGTTCAGCAGTGGACGTCTTGTGGCTGATGATGTTGATACATATTTTATTGTACAGGAATCAGCTATAGGCAGCCAATAATAAATATCCTTCAGTCCTCTATCAGTGATGATCTTCAGATGTTCTTTTGTGTAGATTTTCCGCGTTCAATTCAATTACGGTTTATAGCTCGAACAACCTTACCGTAATTGGATACAGAAACAGTAGGTCTTTGATTCCTAATCTCTATCAGGATTGTGCTTCCTGATGTCTGTAAAAAATGTTTTTATTGGTAGGAATATGTGTATTATCAAGTTGTTAGTACAGTATGAGTGGTAGCGCCACGCTGTAGAGAGTTTTGTCTACAGCATGAATAAGCGGGCTTGACCGCGTCGTTGCCACTGTCTCATAGAAAATCGACGTAAATTAGCGACTTGCTTGCTTAGCGTTTCGTACATTAAGTGAGATGACCGGAGGCACAAATGCTCCTCCCCTTCCCAATCCCTAATTATCCCTTTCCTTTAAGGTCGGTAACGCGCCCATGATCCTTCTGGTATTGTGAGCGTACATGGTGGAGATCACTTACCATCAGGTTACCCGCTTGCTCGTTAGCTGGCCTAAGCTATATAAAAAAAACTATATTTTATGGGAGGTTTTTTCTGAATTCAAGGTAAATGGATGAGGACAAATAATAGATTTGAGATGCCTTTAAAATATGATTAGATCTAATAAACTAACATATACAGTACTATGCACATCATTATATTCTGTGCCGTGGTTATAAAAAACATTAATCGATGCAGGCACAGGGATACAAAAGTGTGCCCCTATACCCGCCCCAACTAACTATAAAGTCATGTCGCAAGCTCCTCGCTAGAACCGGATACACACTGGCTGATCCTAGAACGCGATCCACACAAAACCTATGGGTCAATATGGCAGGTTTTAACACTGTCTAATAAACACCAAGATATAAATATCTTACCACCAGCAAACTACAAGCTGAAAGATTTACTCAACCGCTGCACCACGGACAAAGTAACATTGATGGAGGTCGAAGATACGGTATGCAAAATAACCGCAAAACCGCGTTGATCTACAACAATTTATTACTTAAATACACAGAATCTTGTTGTTTGGTCTATATTTCAAAATAGATTTTTTGCACAGACCAGAGATGATTGAGCTTGAATGTGCTACATTCTGTATGAAAACCAAACGTGCCAATTTTTACTACGTACATCCCGGTTTTAGAAATGACATTTAACAAATGTTTAATAAGGCCCAAATCACCATCCCCTTCCCAATCCCTAATTATCCCTTTCCTTTAAGGTCGGCAACGCGCCCACGATTCTCTGATGTTGTGGGCGTACATGGGTGATCACTTATCATCAGGTGACCTACTTGCTCGTTTGCTGGCCTATGCTATAAAAAAGAAACAAAAATTTTGTTAAATGTCATTTTTAAAAATTAAATAGTCCTGACTGACTCATCACCCAGCCTAAACCGTTCAGGATATAAAGCCAAAATTTAATTAGAATTTTGATTTGACACATTTATTCAACATGGGTGTGCATTATATTATGTAAAAAGAAGTGTGACTTGCAACTGACCTTGAATCCCCATAAGTGGGTCCTAGCCTCGTCTTGTAGCTAGTATCTCAATGCCGGTCACTCACATCGGTATTATGTAATCCCACAAGCGTAGGATTGTATTTGCCAACATTTGAACACACTTTTGGCAACATGTGCAATATTAAATATTGGAGTAAGTGTTACGTTGATAAGTTTCTGAATAATTTTAGCCAGTTCTTTGTGTCGGTTCTACTAAGATACAATGGAACGTAGCTAATATGGTGCCTCGGCAAACGAGCTAGTTGAACACCTGATGGTATGTGATCTCCGCTGTCCATTAACGTCCACAACTACTAGAACAACTGGACATACATAATTGGACCTACTTACGCAAATAGAAACCAACCCACAGCAAGTTCAAATGGAGATACTGATTTTGTTTTGGTAAATTCATTAATTTAAATTGATTTTAATACTGTATTTTTTTGCAAAATCGTGTATGAAATATATTTCCAAAAAACTACGAGATAAAATTAGTTTAAATTGTTGAATTTAAAACAAAATCAGTATCTCTATTTGAACTTGGGTTGGTTCCTGTTTGCGTAAGTAGGTCCAATTTTGGATGGGTTGTCGACCTGAAAAGGCATAATTGAGGGTTTGGTAAGGGGAAGTGGGCTTCCAGATATCCGCACTCATCGTACAAACGCAGCAGCAAGCCGCTACTTTACATCAGCTTGCTGTGCGTAACATTCGGTTGAGCCAGCTCATTCGTGCTGTAAAGTGTAGACAAAAGTGAAAAACGTGGCTCTACTACTTTCAATTTTACTTTGTAGTCATATTCAATAATATTGTATGTATTATGCGATATTCTGCTAAACCTTATCAATAGTTTATATAACTGAATGTAAACTTGAACCGAAGTTAATGGTTTGTCATGTGACTCATTGTGTTTTGGTAATGGTTACAATGTTTACAATAATCGATTATTTCTGGTATGCTATATGGCGGTTGTTTACGTTTGCTGAATTATTATTGGTTCGGAACATTTCCTTCAAAAGGAAAGGAGGGTTTGCCCCGCAACTAGATATTACTTGCATAAAAGTAGAATAGAATGCAGTTGAAAGAAAATGTCGAAAGATGAGACGTTTGTATTTGATTCGATAATTGGCTTTACCAAATCTTAATCGATTCCTGCAAGTTTCTTAATGGTCCCGTCACACTACGACGTATTAGACGCCAAAGATATTCCGAAACAAAAACACGAACATGGAACATCGAACATCGTTGGAATAAAAATACGACGCTACGTAGCGTAGCGCGACTCTACATTAACAATTATGTGTCTCATCTGAGAATCGAACTCACTCTACACCAGAACAATTTCTCACACATTGTGTATAACTAACTAAAGACTATACTCGTTCGTCGTATTTAGGTTATAGAAATCACTTATCAATCAGTTCTCACGACATTTTCCTTTGCGGAAAACTCATCACTACATTATAAATAGCATATGATTTACATATCAACCCACTTTATCGTCTTTTTATCAGCAAATCCTGATCGCGTGTATAATGAATAGTGTCTCGGGTGGGAAAGCGATTTTAATTTTATTTGTTCTACCGCACTTTCGCTGTCTGTGGGACAGTTGAAAGAAAGAATAATTTACTGAATACTTCACCATTATATAGTACCTACAATTTACCAGCATAGAATAATGAAAAGAAGGAAAAATAATAAAAAGAAGAAACTATCTTACACACAAATAAAAACAACAACACAAAGCACTATGACATTAAATAAGACATTAATAATGAAATCGTAAATTGCCATGAGCATTAGGTTTGTGATAAAGCCGACGCATTGATTGCATATTTAGGAAATAAATCTTTCGTAGTTTATTTATTATTATTTTGTTACATCCATTGCACACATTCATCAACCGGTTTTTCGGATGGTTTTCTAAGCTCCGAGTACAGGTTCTAAGCTCTCCAACAGTTTATCAATATCTGTCACTAAATGCACACTTATTATTAATTGACATTGAGCTTAAATACTAAGCACGAACAGAGCGCTGTGAAACAAGATTTATCATTAACTCAAAAGAAATTCCATGAGCTCTAACCACAGTGGACGGTAGCGAATTTATTGCAACACAGCATTTAGTTTAAATTGATTGGACGTATATAAATTATCGATTTGAAATTCACGCTTTAGTTTAAACGGCTCGAGCGCTTATTAAGGTACAAGTTGGAAGCGGACGACATGACGCAGCAGCAGACGACGTGTCGCAGCGACACTACTGGTTTCTATGTATTTCTATGAAATTACATCCGTAGTCAGCGACACGAAGCTAGCGACGCATCGTCGAGCGGCAGACGCCAGTGTCGTCCGACCGCGGATCAGTAGTGCCGCTGACGACACGTCCAGCGAGTTTCTTTTCAAAATGAATTTCAAGATTCAAACGACAATACTGTCTGAATTCTTTAATATCGCTTTCCAAATGGTTTTTAATCAATATTAAATAGGTTTCCTCACTTGTTCTGCATTTAAGTATGGCTTCTCGTCTTTTTCTGTACAAGTACAACAAAAACAAGTCATCATCGTCTTCTTCCTCTTCTAATAAAATATATAAAAAATGCATCTTGTTTCCCGGAACACTCGGTACCAACTGGATTCCATCTGCTGTTGCCGTCTGCAGTCGGGTTCGAAATCATGACTGCAGCGACACGTCGTAACGACGTGTCGTGACGACATGAAGCGACTACACGTCGTCTGCTGCTGCGTCATGTCGTCCGCTTCCAACTTGTACCTTTAAGCTGAAATTGACGTCGGCCGCATGCTGCAAATCTGGATTTTCACTTAGAAAACCACTGGATAACCAGTACGCGTGGTCCCGTTTATAACGAAGTCGATGCAGATACCATTCGCGTTCACTCGATCCGTCAGCGTGTCCGTGACGATGCCGTGACGTGACAGATAAAGCCAGCAGCGTCTGTTTGTTATCAGTTAAAGTAGTTTCCTCGTATACGACAAACCTTCTAGGTACGTATCACCGCTTTGTCTACTTACTACTTACTTTGTCTACTTCGGAATGAAGGAAGGATGTTAAAACCAGGAAAGTAACTGGGTATTATGGGATTTTACATATTGCATCTCGGGGTGACGACTGCAGTGCAGTGACATGCAATATGTACTTTGTAGTTAAGCCTTCTGAACGGTGGTGCTTCTTTTTATTGATGCTTACCTACAGACGAGCGCACTACTCATCTCGTCCTTCAGGCGATTAAAAATGATTTCTCAGAGACTCGCTGTTTTGGCGCTCGGTGTCTTTCTTAATGCATGTCACTGTCAATTGTCTCTTACATGAGCTGCCGTGCCGATAGTGTGGGAGGTATAGAAAAAAAGGAGTGACACAAGTGTACTATTGTTTGCATAATGCTTACTCACTACTTTCGACACTGTCCGTCGAATTACCAACCAGTCTCCGAATGACTTGATCAATCATGTTTGTATTGTTTATGATAAAATCAAACAAGTGCCGATTGCATCGACAGTTGCACTGACATTTGCATTAAATGAATTGATCAAAGACAAAGGGGCACTTACAATAGCCAAGATTGACATAATTACGAAATGTAATGTATGATTACAATAATTATTAAGTAACCTACTTGCTATGTTAATCTGTTACAATATGTTCGTAAATGATTTCAAAACGAATACAGCGGTGTTTCTATGTTACGATGTATCAATAGTAATTGTTATATTGTTACAAAGCCTGCTTCCTCTGATACTCATATTTACATTAATTCCACCAACTCTATGTAAAGAATCGCTTGAACACGAGTTTTTTTATTCGACTAATATTTTTTTATCCGATTGTGATGCAACTTATGTGAGTTGTACGCACGTCGAGAAGGTATATTATGTGAAATTATAAAATAATCAATTACAAATATAAAAAGTGTACCTACTAATACATAGAAAAAGAAGCATCGCAACGCATGCGGGGTGCATCTAGTCTATACTAATAATAAAGCTGTAGAGTTTGATTGTTTGATTGTTTGTTTAAACGCGCTAATCTCAGGAACTACTGGTTCGAATTGAAAAATTCTTTTTGTGTTGGATAGTCCATTTATCGAGGAAGGCTTTAGGATATATAACATTACGCTGCGACTATTAGAAGCGAAGCATCAGTGAAAAATGTTGCAAAAACGGGGAAAATTATTCATATTTGAAGGCTTCCGTTGCTAAGCTACCCAAATAATATTATTTGAAGGCTTCCGTTGCTAAGCTACCCAAATCTATACTAATATTATAAAGCTGTAGAGTTTGATTGTTTGTTTGTTTGTTTGATCACGTGGGCGGAGCCGCGAGCAAAAGCTAGTATTATATAAAATTATTCATACTAGCAATTTTATTTATTTTACACACTTCATTCAATTAAATAAAAAAATGTTGTGCATAGGTCACATTCAATTGCAAATAGCAAGAAATAGCCCCAGAATATGATTGCTGAGAATCTGTGGGACGCGAGCTCGTTTGTTTTGCAATAAGAAAGAGACTAACTTCGTAACTTTCGTGTGAAATAAATTGTGACAAATACATTTTTGTGATTATTTAACTCAATTGTCAAATATGTGTCGTGTGTGGTGTGCATATAAACATATTGTGACACGAATCACTCGGAAACATGTCCCAAAAAAATCTAATGGTGCTGCCACACCGGTGTTAGAAAATGTTATATAACATTTTATAACACCGGTGTGGCAGCATCATTTAGTAAACATTTCTTAACAATTTGTAACATTTTGTAACATTTCTTAACATTTTATAACCGCAGGCGGCGGTACTTTTGAGAGCGGCGCCGTCAAAGAAGCCGTCAAAGAAAAATGTTCAGAAATGTTAGAAAATGTTAAGAAATGTTATAAAATGTTAAGAAATGTTATAAAATGTTAGATTTAATGTTAGAAAATGTTTGTAAACATTTTATAACATCGGTGTGGCAGCACCATAAGACTATGTTGTTTACATTGCATTCTTGGAAATACTTTTTATGAAAGGAAAGTTGCCAAGAGAAATGTGTAATTTGTGAATCGCCTCTGTTTGTCGCTTTTCGGAATTGATCTGAAAATATTTACCTAGATATTTTGCAAGTGGGGAATGTGGTTTAGATTGTTATGTCGGCATGTACGGGCGTTTTAGCATCACGTCAGATTTATCGAGTAAAGCAACCCTTGGCGCGGTCACGCTATGGATGGGTGACCGCTTAGTAGTATTTCAATTGAGCGTCTCCGTGATTGGGTGGGCATGTAAAACCTCAGTCCCGGCTATTATCAACTGATACCAGTCGTTAAGCTAAGTCGGGAGACCTTCGGGCGGCTTGAAGACTTTGGCACTAAGTTATAGCATAGGTCACTAACTATTCAATATAGAATAGAATTTTGAATTATAGGTCCTAAATTCTATAGTTTAAACAACTGTGACAGTTGAATGACAATGACAATAACAGTGATTTATTTTTACCATTTTTGTTTTTTTTTATAGCATAGGCCGGCAAACGAGCAAGTGGCTCACCTGGTGGTAAATAAAATAAAATGTATCTATAGAATAATCGAAATAATAAATCGAATAATGAACGTTTGACGACAGCGCCATTCATTTCGCCATCTTATATTAATTTTAACATCTAACTCTATGCGTTAAATTGTGGTGATGCCACAACATGCCTTGAAGTTATAACAAAGAAAAGCACAACTCTGACGAATAGATAACAATAGTAAATAGAATGCCACTAACAGGGCTACAGGTGTAAACTGTTTGTCCGCTGCAGTAGAAATTAACTAAAGGTGAGCGCACTGTGAGATGTGTCGCATAGCTTCGCATTATGTTGCATTTATCTCGTTATTCCTTTGAACGTTGCATACAAGTCACATGTGCTAATGTTGGAATATTTTATCAAAAAATTTACTCAAATAATATAACAATTTTATGCATAGTCTAGAATGCAGACTGTTATAATGCTCATTTTTTGGATCAAACCCGAACAAATCCTATAGACAAAATATTATTTCTCTCGTTTTTCAGCCCTCATCAGTTGTTACAAAAGCGAAAAGAAAATAAGAATTTTTCTGTGAACTAAATTAAAAGGTGCGAGAATTGATTGAACGCGTAATTTTTAACCGACTTCCAAAAATATGAGGTTTTCAATCAGTCTAGTTTTTTTTTGTGGATGTTAGGCGATAACTCCGATTTGATGAATGAAACTGATTATTTTTAGTCCACGATGGACTCATACTAATATAAATTACCTGTTACCTGATTAGAATAATTCTAATTATCTAATGCGATGCTATGCCAAGCGATGCTGTTTGTCTATATGTGCGCTAACATCAAGACTAGTTCAATGGACGTATTAAAACTAAAGACAGACAATACTAAGCGAACAACAATGCGAACCTATTAATACCAATACAAGCGAACAAGTTGACATTGTTTTGTATGAAACTCGATAGCGCTGCGTTTCCCAGGCAATTGTATCTATGCGTTTAGAAATACAGTTGCCAGATAGATTTTCTTGATATTACATCCGAATGGACCTGATTGACGGATTTCGAGCGACCGTCTGTCTATTCAGTTCGATGTAACTAATATACCATTGGCTATTGTGTGCTAAGACTGTGTTGGCTCTACTATGAGATTTTTTTTCGAGATGTGCAGGCAAGTTGCTTTTTTTAATTGAATGACGAGACGAGCAAAGCGCTCGCCTGATGATTAGCGCCACGCCTACCCATAAATAGAAGCAACACCATACAGAACTTTGAATGAAAAAGTACTGGATGGCACTGAACTGCGCTCGTCGCTCCGAGACATAAAATGTTAAGTGTCATAATGCCCAGTAATTTCACTAGCTTCAATGTCCTCAAACCGAAACATAATTACAATCAATAGCTTTTCTGAATCTGACAACCCTATGTGGTCCACCTCTGAACACGCTTATCTGCACGTTTGTGGTGACGGCTGACGTTAATCGTCCAGTTTGTTCACACTAAATGATAATATACTTTCAACTTATCTGGAACTTAGTAAGACTGCCCATAAGTTACTACACCATAATATTATAATTATATATTTTTTTATTTCATCGAATGACGAGACGAACAAGGCGCTCGCCTGGTGGTAAGCGCCACGTTTTGTAATTCAAAGTTCTGTGTGGTTTTGCTTCTATTTATAGGCAGGCGTGGCGCTTACCATCAGGCGAGGGTTGCTCGTCTAGTCATTCAATCAAATAAAAATAAATAATATTACCATGTTAGAACTTCAACCGGCTGCTTAGATCACAACTTAGAGCCCTTCAGCGCACGGAACCCTATAAAGCACAAAATGTACCGTGATTATATCGCATATTTCAAACGTCATTAAGAATCGATATCCATTTTAGGAAACATCTCTATCCATGAAATCTCTAGCGCAAGCTGCGGCGTGCAGACAAAACCGCCGCCCGATAGATACCCAGTTATAATTGAGGCTGCTAGAACCAGAGTGGCCTAACTGCATTTTGATGACTTTTGACCAATTTGTATTTTCGTAAATTTAAACCACGGCCGAAATGGACTTGTACTGCCATCTATGTTAAAATGATGTTATCAATTTTAGGCTGGTCTGGTCTTGTAGATTAACATTTTTAAATTGAGGAAAATACAAATTGGTCAAAAGTCTAGGTATGCTGGTGGGAGGATACTCGTATCCGACCGGATAGCGACCACCGTACACTGGTGCTAAAACCTGCCATAGTGGCCCACCTTGTGTGGGTCGCGTTCCAGGGTCAGCCAGTGTATATCCGGTTCTCCCTAGGGGGCTTGCCCCCTGACCCTAACCCTTTTTCCTTCCCCTCCCCCTTGGCCCTTTGGCAGGCCGGTATGATCTTGCCGACCTACGATGGACACATTGTTTATCGTTGGTCGACACTAGTCTTGGATTGCGCTACACTTACCATCAGGTGTAGCGTAGTCACTTAGCTGCGCCAGGATAAAAAAAAAGTCATCAAAATGCAGTTATGCCACTCTGGTTCTAGCAACCTCAATTTCAAAGTGAAAATCTATGCACTGGTTGCACCGCCCACGGACGCGAGCGCGGCATGCCTACCCAGCAGTATTCAGGCCACTAGAAAACCTTGATTGTCAGACTGTACCTCCATTTTAGGTGGTAGTTGGTACCATTTATTTATAGATATCGTTTAGCGCGGCAAACATTTGTTTATCTCGGACAGTCGCCGGTGGGAATTCGATAGATGTCGGCGAGTTGGACGGTTTCACAAATACCCCATGATCAATGTTTGCGCTGATGATGATATATGTTGGACGCGTTGTGATTTGTTCACGTATACCGATGTTGGGTGGGTTATTTGAGGTTTGCGGAATGTCGATTTGGTTTAAAGACAGTTTTAATATGAGTTTATCTTAATTAATTAAGCTGTGGAATAGTTTGCCGGCACACATGTTCTCTCCTTCCTATAATATTGGGTCCTTTAAACGGAGTGTGAAGAAGCAATTAGGCAGGCCGGCATGATCGTGCCGACCAACGATAGACATACTGTTTGTCGTTGGTAGACACTATTCCTGGAATGCGCTACACTTACCATTAGGCTTAATTCGACGGATTTTAATGCAGTTTTCAGCAATATATAGAGTGATTCATGAGGAAGGTTTATATGTATATCACGCTATCACCCAATGGGAGCAGGGCAGTAACATGCAGGTGAAACCGCGAGGGACAGCTAGTTTAATATAAAGTGAAACTTCAGCCCAGTAATTTTGCTAGCTTCTAACATCAAATCGCAACACAATAGTGCTTACATACTGCCGCTTGGCACCAGAAATACAAAGCGGCGGTAACTACCCAGACGGATCCTTGCATACCAGCGACCCACCATCTAGTATGCATGCCTCATTCATTCATTCTGTCGTTCCCTCAATGCTGAGGATCGTGACCGCAGCAGGCCGAGGATATAAGGGCCCTCCAGTTGGTTCTATCACCAGCGATGTGGATTGCATCTTGCAGTTTACGTTGCAGGTGTTTAGTGATTTGTTCACTCCATTTAGCCGGTGGTCTACCTCGAGAGCGCCTGCCCTCTATTTTGCCCATCAAAATATCTTTTTCAAGACCCAAATTGGTTTTTGCGAGAAATGTGTCCAAAGAAACAGAGAATTCGCCTCTTGCACACTTCATGTCTAAAGTCTATGATAACATTAAGTAGCCTAGTTATTCAGGTCATAGCTCGGCACTAGTTTGAAGCATTGTAGCTCAGCACACAGGCCGGTGATATCGAATTATCTTTGTTTTACTTTACACGCCTCCGTGTTTTTCTTGCCGGTGTCGTAAATGTTTTATCGTTCTTTGAAACACATGTGCGTTTCGCGAAGGCTGAATTTGCGCGGACTTTGGTGTTTGTGTTCTGATTTCAATCGGGATTCATAGTGGTTTAGTGTCACGATTTTTTTTAACTGCACAAAATTATATATAAATAAATACACCCAACAGTCACATACATAGTCCTGACCCCACAGTAAGATACGAGTCTTGTGTCGTGGGTATCAGGAACTACGAGAGACTTTCGGTCTCACTACACCCAGACCCCGAAACAAATATTTGTGGATCACACAAACATTTGTCTCGGTGCGTGGATCGAACCCGTGGCCTCTCCCTTCACAGCTGGCTACTCGCCCGCTGCGCCACGGAGGCTGTCATAACAAAATCATTTGCGTAAAATCACAGATCGTTGCAAGATATCTTTATAAAAATGGATATAGTATGGTATACGTGTAATTTTTAGACTCAACATATTGGCTAGCATAATATAAAATAAACAGAGATATTATTTACTTTTTACCTATGTCAGAAACTTCTACGCAAATAGTAGCAGCTGTGCAAAGTTTCAACTGAATTGAACGATGCACGATCGAATAGAAGACGAACACATAAACATTAATTTTCATAAATAGCACAAACTTAAAAATTGGTATCGTATTTAGCTCTTTAGTTCGTCTCTTTTCAATTTTATTAAAAATAATTCCCTACTTTTAGTGAAATTAATAATAATCGATTAAATCGAAAATTATCGATTCACCTCCTTAGGGATAGGCTTTTTTCCAAATGAGACTAACTTTATTTAATCGCATAATGAATAATAGATTATAAGAATCAACAAAATCGGATGACACTGTAAAAAAATAACCATGTTTAAAACAAACAACAACTTTACAAGGTGGTAGGTCCCTCGTATGCGAGAGGCCGTCTGGGTTGGTACCAGTCTATTTCTGCCGTCAAGCGAAAGTGTCTAAGCACTATTGTGTTTCGGTTTGAAAGACATTGAAGCCGGCGAAATTACTGGGAATTATGGGACTTAACATCTTATGTCTCGGGGTGACGAGCGCAGTTCAGTGCCATGCAGTACTTTGTAATTCTAAGTTCTGTATGGTGTTGCTTCTGTTTATGGGCAAGCGTGGTTTACCATCAGGCGATCGCCTCGCTCGTCTCGTCATTCAATTAAATGAAAAAAAAAATGAGTATCCCTCGTTTTAGCGTTGATTAATAAATTAACAAAAGAAAGTCGATAATATGATAAATGAACACACAAAGCCATAAATATTTAAAATAGAAACCGTACTTCCATTTCCCGCCAAAGAGGTTGTCGCACGCCACAATGTTGTGAACGCTGTTGCCTCCAGTCATACATAAAGTGAACCTAACGATAATTACAACATTTAAACACCATTCCACTGTAATTTATCACTTCAATGAACAATTTATAAATTAGTCTATATAAATACATTGTAATGGAGATTGTGAGTGATTAAAACTACCTTTTTTATAGCATAGGCCGGTTAACGAGCTAATGTGTCACTTGATGGTTAGTGAAATCCACCGCCCATGTACGCCTACAATACTAGAAGAATCGTAGGCGTGTTGCCGACGTTAAAAGAAAGGGATAATTAGGGATTGGGAAAGGGGGGGGATTTGGGCCTCCGGATATCTCACTAATCGTACGAAACGCAGCAGCTAGCCGCTACTTTACGTCGATCTTCTGTGAGACAGTGATAACGATCCGGTCGAGCTGGCCCATTCGTGCTGTAGACAAAACTGTCTACAGCGTAGCTCTACCACTCAAAAAATATATTTATACAGCGTGTTACAGAAAGGTGTGATCATATTTAAGCAACGTATAGTGTACGATATAATATGTATTGCACCCCCTGTACAATAGTACCAATAGATTATACCAATATAATAATAGATACCAATATATAAAAGATTTCGTTGCTGGGATATGAATAAATAATCTTCTTTCTATCGAATGAGTTATATGTCGATATCGAATTGCAGCTTTGACAACACATAATAATAAACAAATGAGTTTTTGTCCCTCTCTATAGTATTATTTTCAATGACGATCGATCCCATCGATCATAATAAAGTAGTAAATAAAATTATCTTGGGATTTAGGATGTCTTGATTTTGATTAAATACGGTACAGAAACAGTCACACACAGGTGTATGTGACGACTCATAAATGGATGCAAATATGCAATAACATTTCAACCCACATCATGTAAAAATTGAGATGTAAATTTTATTTTGCTAAATTCATTAACCTAAATCAATAATTTAAAGTTCTATTTTGCATAAACGTACATGGGAAATGTTTTATTAATGATTTTAAGAAAAATTACAGAATTTAACCTACATACTTAAATCTTATGAATTTAGCTAGATGAAATCGATATCTCAATTTTCACGTGATGTGGGTTGAAATGTTATATTTCTATCCAAATATGGCCACACCTTTCTGTAAAACGTTGTATATGTAAGTATGAATATTTTTTTTTTAATAAACATACCAACAGCCACATACGAGTACACAGTCCTGACCCCACAGTAAGATACTAGTATTATGTTGCGGGTCTCACGAACAACGAGAGACTTTCGCTTTCACAACACCCAGACCCCGAAACAAATATTGGTGGATCACACAAACATTTGCAACACCCAGACCCTAAAACAAATATTTGTGGATCATACAAACATTTGTCTCGGTGCGGTGTTCGAACCCGCGGCCCCTCGCTTCACAGCCGGCTACTCGCCCGCTGCGCCACGGAGGCTGTCGATAATGTATATTTAACACAACATCACACTCGAACTATTCATTTAAACGTTTTCACTCATAACAAGTGAAAATACCAATAAAGTGAGAAAGTTGGCAACACCGGTATTAAAGCGCTGCATACGATATACGTGATGACAAATGAAACACTTAGGCGACGGTTCTATCATATTGTCACAAACATATGAACAACACTCATCATCATAACGTGATAATATTCTACATACATCAGTGGATTTCCCTCCACATATTTGACCTTGGAATGGTTGATTGGTTGTTGCTTTTACTGCCTGAATGTAGCAAGACGTTAGACTATAGTCAGATTTCATTTGAGTTTCGATTCGAAAAATCAAACATGTTTTTTTTTATAGCACAGGCCGGTAAATGAGCAAGTGGATCACCTGATGGTAAGTGGTCTCCGCCACCCATGTACACCCACAATACCAGAAGAATCATGGGCGTGTTGCCGACCTTAAAGGGATAATTAGGGATTGGGAAGGGGAGGGGCGGATTTGAGCCTCTGGGTATCCCATTCATCGTACGAAACCTAGCAGCAAACCGCTACTTTACGCCGGTTTTCTGTGAGACAGTGGTAACGACGCGGTCGAGCCGGCCCATTCATTCTGTTGACAAAACTGTCTACAGCTTGGCTCTACCAGTCATAAAATGTGGGATCATCGGATCGTTGGACTTTATGCCCGGTATGGCGATAGGGTTAACGGCTTATCATATCATAGGACGGATATAAGCTCAGCGAACCTTGGGTGTGCTAATTGCACCTCTGCCTACCTCTTTGAGGATGCATGCGTGAGTTAATGTGGAGAAACGCTTCGTTTACCACAATTGTATTATCCATAATTTTCTAAAACAAACATGTGAAACAGTGTTAGCTTCTGTCGTCAGCCGAATAAACTACATTGAAATTAAATATTTTTTTGTTTAGACCGATTTCGGTCAATGTCAAACCTTTCAAGAACGTATTGAAATGAGGCCTCTGAAACTAATGATTAAAGTTTGTTTTTTTTAATAGCATATTCCGTTGGTGATAGATTTTGGGGAACATAAATTAATGAAAAGAGCAGCGATAGCTCAGCGGGGAGTGGTATGGACTGTCGAGACGAAAGTCGCAGTTTCGAAACCAGCCCCAAGAGCATACACCACTGACTTTTCTAAGTTACGTGTATATTGATCGTTAATTATCGCTTGCTTTAACGGTGAAGGAAACGTCGTGAGGAAACCTGCATACCTGAGAACACGATAAGATTTTCGAAGGTATGTGAAGTCTGCCAACCCGCATTAGGCCAGCGTGGTGGACTAATCCCTAATGGCCTAATCCCTCTTATTCAGTAGAGGAGGCCCATGCCCAGCAGTGGGACGTATATAATACAGGGCTAGTAAAAAAAATATATGATTAAAACAATAAAATAGTCGAGGCAAATACCCCACTGCAGTACTTTTTACACCAATGGTTGCTTCAAAATGTCAATGGAACAACAAATCGGCGTTCATGTTGATGAGTGAACACTTGCGCTGCAACATATTATATGTAATACGAATGCCGTCGAGTCTGCGTGTTGCACTGCCCCTGTGTAATTGTTGTGTTGTTTCATTATGTTGTCGCCCACGGTGCTTGACGTGGGCGGGTGTACTACTTGATTTACATGGGTGGTGTAGGGTTGTCTTATTAACTTTTGGATTTATTCCTAGTCTTTGAGTTTTATATTTCAACTAGCTTTTGCTCGTGGCTCCGCCCGCGTGATTTTCATACAAACTTTCATCCCGTATTTTATCCCCTTGGGGGTAGAATTTATCAAAATCCTTTCTTAGCGGATGCCTACGTCATAACATCTACCTGCATGCCAAATTTCAGCCCGATCCCTCCAGTGGTTTGGACTGTGCGTTGATAGATCACTATGTCAGTCAGTCACCTTTGAGTTTTATATATTTAGATGGAAATCTTAATGCGTTAGCGACCTAAGATGAACTGGATGTTTAAACGGTTCGTAAGAGGTGGATGGCGCACTCAACGTACGGAACGCTAGAGTAAGGTGCTACTACATGTCGGTCGATGTCAATTAATGATTAACTATTTTTTATCACGGCAATGTGACGGCGCTACACCTGATAGAAAGCGTAGTGCATTCCAAAAAACCAGCGGCCAGTGACAAACAATGAGTTTATCGGTGGTCACCAGAGTCATGACGGCCTGTATAAACGCTTCTTCCCTCTTCAGAGAGGAAAGGAGGAAATCGAGGGGCCTACGACAGGACAGATGGATGACCGATGCAGGCACAGAGATACAAGAATGTACCCGTATACCCGCCCCAATCAAATCCTGTTGCAAGTTCCTCGGGAGAACCGGCTATACACTGGTTGATCCTGGAACACGATCCACACAACGTGTATGGGTCACTATGACACTGGTTTTAACATTATGTGTACAGTGGTCGCTATCCGAGAGGATATGAATATCCTAAATATTCTACCAGCAAACTTCACAGCACCAGCCCTATGCATGACCTTGTTCAGTGTGATTTCCACTTTGTCGTTTGTCCCCACCCCGGAGCGTCCGACGCGACGTCCCAAGCGTTCAATTATACACAGATTGATGTACAACCCTAAAGGTACCACCGACCGGCTTTCATTACAAACACCAGTACAAATTCCATCCAGTTTTGATTAATTGCAAAACGGCCGGCTATCGGTGCATGATTTATCATAATTGATTATATTTCTCTGTCTGTCTACACGGTTTATGCTGTACCGTGATTATACTGATGTTAATAATGAGAAGAGTTTGCGTATTTCTTGTTTTTACTAGCCCTGTATTATATACGTCCCACTGGTGGGCGCGGGCCTCCTCTACTGAATGAGAGGCATTAGGCCTTAGTCCACCACGCTGGCATAATGCGGGTTGGCAGACTTCACTATCGAAAAATCTTATCGAGTTCTCAGGTATGCAGGTTTCCTCACGATGTTTCCTTCACCGTTAAAGCAAACGATAATTAACAATTAATATACACGTAACTTGAGAAAAGTCAGTGGTGTATGCTCTTGGGGCTGGTCTCGAACCTTCGACTTTCGCTCCGACAGTCCATACCAATCCCCGCTGAGCTATCGCTGCTGTACTTCTTTACTTCATACTAAATTTATTTATTTAATCTAAATTTGTTTCACCGTTGTGGGTATAGGGGTACATCCTTGTATCCATGTGCCTCCATCGATCATCCGCCTGTCCTGTCGCAGGCCCGGCCGGCATGAGTCTGGTGACCACCGATGAACTCATCGTTTGTCGGTGATCGCTGGGTTTTGCACTACACCTTATGGTAAGCGTAGTGCAGTCACTTTGTCGTGCTCGGATAAAAAAAATGAGTAATTAAGTATAATGATTTCTTACGTTTATGCGAATGTAACACATTCAAATAAAACTAATTTAAACGGATTTTATCGCGGTTTTTTATTTTTATTTTGGTCCACCCCGCGACCACTAACGCTGAAAAGCTTTCGAAACGGGGCGGGACCAAAATTAAAATAAAATCCGTTTAAATTAGTTTTATTTTTATAATTAAACATAGTTAATACCCAACACCGATTAAGAATACAACCAATTCTATTTTAAATTAATTCGTATTAATTGATATCTCAGTATAGATATCTGTGAATATCAAGATTGTGCTGTAAAGGAGTGGGTAGAGATGCATATCTATCGGGATTCTAGATCGCCCGCTGTTACCCCTTGTAAACACTATTCATTCCTGTTCTAACATTGTTGCTATTTAAATTTATGTACGGTATAATGCTAGGCTGGTTACCAACATAACTCGCCATCAACTTAACCGACTTAAAAAAATAGGTTCGGTGTGTATTTGTTTATATTTTCTTTTTTATACATGTACCTCCATTTCTCCAACAATTATGAACTGACTTTATTATTACGATGTTATTTAAAATACATTTGGTTAAGGAGTACAAAGTAAAGCAAAGAAATTCTCAACCGATTGTCGCGATTGTGTTATTGTATTAGAATTCACATGCCACCATAGCTATAAAAGGAAAAAAAGTAAAAATAAACTGCATTTAAAAACACCACTTAAAAGTCCAAGTAACAGTAGGGTATTGTGACTATATTGAATTTTCTACATTATTTTATATGCACCCGACATTAATAGGTTTTAGGCCTCTGAATATCTCATTAATCGTACGAAACGCAAAGGCAAACAAATTCTTATAATAATATTAATAAATACACATAGTCTTGACCCCACACAGGGTAAACTTGTATCGTGGGTATCAGGAACTACGAGGGACTTGCGGTCCTACAACACACAGACGAAGCCAATATTCGTGAATCACATAAACATTCTGGTGCGGGTATCGAACCCAAGACCACTCAGCATTTTGCATTCGCAGCCGACTACTCGTTCACTGCACCACGAAGCCTGTCTAAATATTCTAATTTCTTTCGGGAACAGTCGATGTACGTTTATCGCTAAAAACAAGTCTTCTATGTTAATTCGTGATTCTAGCAAAAGATCAGTGAAACGGGTTTTGGAACTGCGGAATAAATTTGTATTTTTGCGTGACATTCCGCTGTATGCAGGTCGCACGATAACGACTCAGCGCGGTAATAATAACACAGATTACAAATTATACCGACTGTCAAAGCGTTTGGTGTTGACAGAAATACCGACATGTTCAATAGCTATTGAACATGGTGGCACTCACAGAAGTTTCATTGTTGGTATATGAAGTTTAATGTATTTTCGTTTGCCCCTTATTCCTATACTATTCGATTGCTATGAAACATGCTGGTGGTAGGATATTCATAACCGCCCGGATATAGACCACCGTACACATGGTGTTAAAATCTGTCATAGTGATCCACACACCTTATGTGAATCGCGTTCCAGGATCAGCCAGTGTATATCCGGTTCTTCCGAGGGCCTGCATTTTTTTTTCCATCCGAACACGGCAAAGTGACTGCACTACACCTGATGGTAAGCGTAGTGCAGTCCCGGCAATTATCGTGCTACGATAAAAAATAATATAAAGACTGTATAATATTTAGATTGTGATAACACTTGGCGAACGACACCAAAGTGTGGTCAACAAATAACATTATGTAACATTTAGCAATGTGTTTTTGCCTAATGTCATAGCTGCATAATATTTAGACTAGCGATTAATTTCAAAATAGATTTTATATGTTCTTTTTTTAAATATGTCATCATAAAGTTGTGTTTTTTTTTCATTGGAGATTACATAATAAATATGTACCTAAAAGAAACTTTAAGCTAAGTGATTTTATACTAATTTACATTACTACTTCGTTCAATCGACAACAATTAAAAGTAATAACTTAGGTGGTGGACCCTCGTATGCGAGACGCTTTCTGGATTGGTACCACCGCGCCGTCTATTTCTGACACCAAGCAACAGTGTGTAAGCACTGTTGGAAGCCATTGAAGCCAGTGAAATTACTGGGCATGATGAGACGTTAACATCTTATGTCTCGGGGTGACGAGCGCAGTTCAGTGTCATGCAGTGCTTTATAACTCGAAAGTTCTGTGTGGTGTCGCTTCTGTTTATGGGCAGGCGTGGCGGTTACGATCGGACGAGCAACCTACTCGTTCGTAAATCAGGCTATACAAAAATAAAAAATGTTATTGACTTTTAATGCAGAATGAGCAAAGATTTTCTCAACATGTTGAATAATATTATTGACTGCAGAGCAGACGATAATCGCAAATTATTTTTAGCCTAATTCTCTGAATCACCTCGCGTGCCAGTCAGTCATTTTTGTATGTATGATACCGAAATATAATTTAACCGCCGTAAAAAAAATGTGTCTTGTCTATTCACTTGATGAGTCGATGGTGTCTATAAAATATTATTATTGATGGTAAAAAAATATTTTTCTGTGTAAATTATTGGCCCTTATGGTGCTGCCACACCGGTGTTATAAAATGTTAACAAACATTTTCTAACATTAAACATTTACTAACATTATCTAACATTGTGATAAAATGTATCAAATTTTTGTTAACAAATGTTTAATAATGTTTTGTAAATATTTTATAATATTTCATAACATCGGTGTGGCAGCACCATTATAGAAATGTTAACCTACATTGTATTGACCTTTTTAACCGACTTTGTTAAATGTTACACCGGGTTATTGGCGAAGGACGCAGGACACGTAATGGTCACACCTGTTAAAATTTAATTAAATAATTAAATACTGTAACAGGCGTAAAGGAAAGGTAAATATTATTGTCAATATAGTTTACAATTTTTTTTTAATTTACCTCATTTTACATTTTTTTTTATTGAATGACGAGTCGACAAAGTTGCTCGCCTGATGGTAAGCGCCACGTCTGCCCATAAACAGAAGCAACACCACACAATTTTGAATTATAACTGCATGGCACTGAACTGCGCTCGGCACCCCGAGACATAAGATGTTAAATCTCATAAAGCCCAGTAATTACACTGGCTTCAAAGTCCTTCAAACCGAAACACAACAGTGCTTACACATGGTTGCTTGGCGGCAGAAATGGACAAACCGGCGGTACCAACCCAGACGGCCTCTCACCCTAAAATATACGAATTTAATTCGAAATTATTCGAATGTATGAAGCGCAGAGTAAACAGATATTTCGAAAAGCGACCGGGATTCGAACCGACATCACTCTAAACTTGTTGCCAATGTAGCCCTTGAAACATTTCTCGTAATAACACCATACACCGCGCGGCGGCCTAGAAACCATTGTTATTTATGGTTGATCCTCCGTTAAACCGCTCGCGACCAGTTCGCCCGTCGAGCCCACGCAACGAAAGCTGCTAACAAACCTCATTGGCACTTGTACAGTGTCTGTAGGCCTATCGCAGAATATCGGTAATATTGGTCTCATAAAACCGGCGAAATTAGGACATTACATACATTCGACGTAAAAATCGGTTCTATTTCGAAATTTTAAAAACTTACATTAAGGCAAAATCATACTAGAAATTATTGATCCTTACTAGATTTCCTAACTAGGCAGTCTGACAGCGTTGAGTCGAAGTAAAATCGGACACCGGTTTTCACCGTCTTAAATCTATCTATATACTTTATTAATATTCTTGCACGCCAAATGAATAAATACACCCATCAGTCACACACATAGTCCTGTCCCCACACTAGGTTAACCTGTATCGTGGGTATCAGAAACTACGAGGGACTTGCGGTCACACAACACCCATACCCGAAACAAATATTTGTAAATCACACAATTTGTCTCGGTGCAGGGAACGAACCTTTCGCTTCGCAGCCGGCTACTCACCCATTGCGACTCGAAAGGCTGCAAACTAAAATCGCTGGATAAAACCGACGAAAACTATCTGTCTACGTTACCGATGCGGGCTAGATACTGCAGGATTCGGGCTAACTGTGCCAAGTGGGACATAAATCTCGAAGTACAGCCCTCAATGTGGGCAGCGTCGAGCTGTGTTCGATGTTGGGAACCGTTTTGTATGGTTATCGTGGTTGTATCGTCGGCTTCAATGGTTATTTTACAATATATAAATACCGTTTAATAGGTCTGTATTAGGCTTAAAGTTGTTACGTACATTTTTGGATCCTGTTAGGGTTTATCGGTTTGATTCTGTGAAGGTTGGATGGAACTTTATTTACTCTTTGAATTTGTGAGTGAAAAATTTCGTTGAATATTCCAAAGTAGGTTCTAAATGGGCCCATATTTTTTAATGTTTTCATTTAATTTATGTATTTAATAGTCAAGATAATATTGTCTCACTAAATAATTAAGAAAAAAATCAGCTAGAATAGAAAACATATTTTTTACCTTGTTGGTATGTAGTGAAATAGCAGTGACTGATATTTCTTGCCCAAATTCTTTTTCCCTTTCCTAAACCTCATACATTTCCTTGAGGGCTGATAACGCATCTATTATTCTTCTGGTATTATATCTTAATGGGCTGTAACGATCACGTTGACTTAATATCGGGTGACACAATTGACGGGCTCTGCTATAAATTAAAAAAATACAACGTATATCACTTAGCTGTTAGCTAGCTTAAAAATCCATCGTACTTTTTTTTACCCCAGCACTCTCTTTTCTCTGCACTCCAGATTTTTCACTCTTTGGAACTTACTGAAACATATTATGCCTTTTTGTGTACAAATCTAAGAACGTACCTACAATTTTTGAAAGGCGCTCCTGAAACGAGGTCCACTCAACCCGATTTTTCTTTTTTCTCCGACTGAATCCATCTTAGGTTGAGTATGGTCTAAGATCCCGCGGAACATTGACCTTCACCCATCTGTTTACCGGATGAAAATAATAATTTAGGGTATAAAAGGTGTTGCTGAACACATACAAATAGGGTTGCCTAAAAAAATATGGTCAAGGATAGGTTTTACCAATTTAAAAAAAAAAAAGAAGATATTATTTCACTGACTTGCTCACCAAATAAATGAACCTTCAATGAAAACCTACAATGTATAGTACTTGCAAAAGCTAGGAGCTAGAAGAGCGCAATGACCACTTTTTAGTTACCTGTTTGGACACGGCAACCAGGTAGTAGTGGCCAGAAAAAAGTAGGCAACCTATTTTTTACAGATAGTATACATTGTACACTTTTCATTAAAGGTTAAATTTTTTTGGTAAGTACGTCAGGGAAATTATAAAAAAAAAAATTTTTTTTAAATGTTAATTAATCATATCCTTGACCATATTTTTTTAGGCAACCCTATTGGTATGTGTTCAGCAACACATTTTATACCCTAAAATGTTATTTTGATCCGGTAAACAGATGGGTGAAGGTCAATGTTCCCCCGGATCTTGTACTATAAGTCTTAACGTTGCCACTAGACATAAGTGAGTACAAGATGGCTCAGCATAACAAAGACTTGGTCATATTAATGTAGAGTAATGAATTGGATTGAAAAAAAATTAATTTAAGCCCCATGTCGATGGACCTTCTCCTACGATTCACTCGACGAGTCACCATGGCTGGAAATATAATAGAATATTCTATCTATGTATCTATCTTCATTAGATTTAAGTAGGTTATATTCTGTATTTTTTTATCTAAATGAAACATTCCCCATGTACGATTATGCAGACTAGATTTTACTTAATTGATTTAAGTAAATGAATTTAGCAAAATAAAATTAATATCTAAAAAAAAATACGTCCAGCTTAAAATTTGAAGGACGCCTGTCAATTGGTTAATAAATTCACTAACTGTAAATCTAGGAGGATGTCGACGAGTACATTAAGCTGCCTAAATTACATCAACGAAAGGGAACACCTAGCCTAACGCCCGCGCCATTCATGCCACGTAAAAAAATTACTCTCTTACAAATAAAGTTTACTGTTAGGATGAAACGGAAAGTGGTGTTTGATTGATGGCGGCTAGAGGCCGTCATTACGTATTGAGGTCTGTAAGACTGGAGACTTGATGTTCGTCTCGGCACGATGTTTTTTATCTGTTTCTTTTTACTGGCACGGCATAGCGACTGCACCACACCTGATGATAAGCGCAGTGCAGTCAAAAAGTGACCACCAACAAACAATGAGTCTACCGGTGGTCACCAGAATCATGCCAACCTCTATATATGCTTCTTCGCACTCCGAAGAGGGAAGAAGCAAATCGAGGGGCCTACGTCAGGACAGGCGGATAACCGATGCAGGCACAGGGATGTACCCCTTTACCCGCCCCAGATAACTATCAAGTCATGTCGTAATCCCCTCGGGAAAACCGGATATACACTGGCTGATCCTGGAACGCGATCTACACCAGGTGTGTGGGTCACTGGTAGGTTTTAATACCATGTGTATCGCTATCCAGGCGGATATTGATATCCTATCACCAGCAAAATTTTCTTCATCGCCAACGCAAGCGATAATTATTAACAATGAAACCACACGTAACTTAGAATATCAGAAATGCATGCTCTTAGGACTGGGCTGGCCTGCGACTTTCGTCTCGGCAGTGCACACCACTCCGCGCCGATATATCGCTGCTTTTCATGTTTGTTAATACTTATTAATCTAGGACGAACAGCGATGGACACAGGTTATATTTATATGCGCATATTTATCGAAACCAGCACGCATTGTTCGGCCACCGTGACACATCAACTTTGGTAAACGCTTTGTACACATCATTCTAGATATTTCTTAATTACCTAAATGTTTCTTATGCAAATACGGTACGGGGGAATTTTTTGTTTAAATTTTAATACTGTCTGCTATTTAAGGAGTAAAAGTAGCGCCTACTCCACCGTGAGTAGTTGTGACAGTTGCGTGTATAATGTAATGTAAGCTTAGGTATTAATCTGCGAGGGTTTTTTTCTTTTCTTGTGTTTCATTGTGTGATGTTTGTAAAACGTTCTTGAGGAGTGTGAGAGAAAACGTCGGTGAGCTAAACCGGCAAAGGTTGAGGCTCCGCTATTTGATACAATGGCCTTATTTTTATTCACAAGTTGGTAGGTCCCTCCTATGCGAGAGGCCGTCTGGGTTTGTACCACCGCTTTGTCTATTTCTGCCGCCAAGCAACAGTGTGCATGCACTATTGTGTTTCGGTTTGAAGGTCATTGAAGCTAGTGAAACTTCGGGCATTATGAGACTTAACATCTTATGTCTCGGAGTGACGAGCGCAGTTCAGTGCCATGCAGTTTTTTGTAGTTGAAAGTTCTGTGTGATGATGCTTCTATTTGTGGGCAGGCGTGGCGCTTAGCATCAGGCGAGAGTCTTGCTCGTCTCGTCATTCAATCAAATTAAAAAAAATCTGCGAGGGGTAGGCAGAGGTGGGAGGTGTATGGGTGTGAGAGGTGTAGTGTAGTGTACCCGCAATAGGCTGAACCCAGAGGTAATCGCCAGTCTATCGCCACAATGCAATGTGTGGTAGTTCTCTCGTATACAAGAGCATCTTTGTCTGTATTAATAATATGATCACTGGCGCTATGCCATTAATGTGTGGAGACTGAAATAGTATTAAATAAGCCTAAATAAATACGACTCTCACATACAATAAACTAATTCTACGAGTTCATTTAACATAACTGTACGACTATCGACGGTTAGTCATTGCGTGCTTTAATTACTATGCAAGGCTACTTAGCTATAGGGTTGCCTTCGCAATACATTATAAAATAAATCTGTTAAGATATGTTTCGGATCAGTTCTTCTCTCTTCTTCTTTGTCTTTCAAGAAAGAAATTGGGCCATTATTATGAACATTATTTCATATTCCTTTTATTCAATGGGCGGTAAAATTGCCAACCCTACGTCTGCACATTATAATGCGATATTAGCCGGGGCAATTGCCCAACGTGTAGCGTGAGTTCGACATGTGCAATCATGTGATGCGTCGTGACTTTCGGCACATGAGCCTTTTGTTTTCGTATTTTTTTTTATAGTAGAGCGACCCGCGCCCGTTTCGCACGGGTAAAAATATGTTTGTTACGACATCACATTACAAATCGTTGAATTTATCGGCGTTTCAGTACTATAATATGTATGTATTATACATATAAACCTTCCTCATGAATCACTCTATCTATTGCTGAAAACTGCATTAAAATCCGTTGAATAGTTTAAAATGTCTAAGCGAACATACAGCGGAAGCGACTTCATATTATACTATGTAAAGATTCCAACAAAGTGTAAGTGGGTCACTTGATGGCAAGTGACCTTCGCCGCCCATGAATATTAGAGACTCATGGACGCGTTGCCGATCTTTAATGATTCTAAAGGTAAAGGGATTTGGGCCTCCGGATATCTCACTCACCGTACGAAACGCAGCAGCAAGCCGCTATTTTACGTCGGTTTTCTATGAGACCGTGGTAACGACCCGGTGGAGCCGGCCCATTCATGCTGTACACAAATATGTACAGCGTGGCTCTACTACTCACTTATACGCCAACTGACTAACTGGCCAGTGTATAAGTGACTTCGGGACGGCGCAGCGTAATCCTGTCGATCATCGGAGGTCATTATTTACCCCACTATCGACAGTATATTTGGACTGCACTGTAATAAACGTCAGCAACAGTGTAGTCACAGTAGTAGTAGTGCTGTGCTTGCGTGCATTGGTACCATCGCTTTGTCTAGTTGCAACAGTGTGTAAGCACTGTTGTGTTTCGGTTTAAGTGAAGCCAGTGAAATTACTGGACATTATGGGACTTTACATCTTATGTCTTGGGGTGACGAGCGCTGTTCAGTGACATGCAGTGCTTTGTAATTCAAAGTTCTGTGTGGTGTTGCTTCTGTTTATGGGTGGTGCTTACTATCAAGCGAGCGCCTTGCTCGTTTCGTCATTCACTTTATAAAAAAAAAAGAATATAAAAAATATTGTAGTGAGTCCACAAGGTGAAAACGGATAATTGCCTCATAATACATAATTATTATATCAAGCCCGTGTAATAATTACATTATATTAACGTAATTAAATTGTAAAACGTGTAGATTTCACATTCGTACAGATAAACAGCTATCTACATAGTAAATAGAATCACAGCGCTCACTTATCATATTATAATGGTTGTAAATGTGAATTAGATGACGTCGTCTGTGTTTGCACGAGACGTGTTTTTTATATGTTCCATAATCCCGCAGTTAGGGTTTTTTTTACTAGCCCTGTATTATATACGTTCCACTGCTGGGCACGGACCTCTTCAACTAATTGAGAGGGATTAGGCCTTAGTCCACCACGCTGTCCAAATGAGGGTTGGCAGACTTCACATACCTTCGAAGAATCGTATGGAGTTCTTAGGTATGCAGGTTTCCTCACGGTGTTTCCTTCACCGTTAAAGCAAGCGATAATTAACAATTAATATACACGTAACTTAGAAAAGTCAGTGGTGTATGCTCTTGGGTCTAGTTTCGAACCTGCGACTTTCGTCTCGACAGTAAATACCACTCGCGGTTAGGTTTGCCGGATGAAAAATTTCAAACTCCCGATGGAAAGACTTATTTTTATAAAAAGTTATGGTATTTGTCACAAAATTAACATGCTTTTACTCCGCTATTAAAGACAATCATGCGAGGAAGAAAGAAAGAGCGGCATGGAGCGCAAATTTCATAAACTTTATTTCCTTTTAACTTACAAACTATTTAAAAACAAAAATCCAACTGTATAGATTTTCTCACGTTAACATTTTTTTTTAATTTTAATTATCTATGAGTAAGACCTTACCCGTGTCGATTATTATTGGTGATAAAAGTTATAAATACGTACATACTGTGTTTAGATCGTGTTCGATGATCCGTCGAGACCTTTATCAGATCATGTGTAAAGGTTGGGTCAGGTCACCTACGCTGTCCCGTCATGTGTGATAACTTATATTACGTAAATAGAAGATTATGTCGTAGTTTTATCAAGATTTTATTATAATTAACGTATTATAAATACCGTACAAATGTTATTTTCTTAAACGTAATTGAAATTCAGTTTATTTTTTATTGAAGTTAAGAAATGCCGTACCTAAATGTAAACAGTGCAGTGTGCGATTATTTTTTAGGAAATTTGTATTTTAGTTTTGTGTGAAATAATGAAACCATTTATTGATCCTGTAGGTATTTAAAATAGCACTTATGACAAGTCAGTACAAAAATAAAAGAAAGATGAGAAATCTTTAAAATTCTTTACATAGTATAAAATGAAGTCGCTTCCGCTGTCTGTTCGCTTAGATCTTTTGAACTATTCAACGGATTTTAATGCAGTTTCCAGCAATAGATAGAGTGATTCATGAGGAAGGTTTATATGTATATCATGCTATGACCTATGGGAGTAGAGCAGTAACATGCAGGTGAAACTGAGAGGGACAGCTAGTTAATAATAAATACACCCATCAGTCCTAACCTCACACTAGGTTAAGCCTGTATCGTGGGTATCAGGAACTACGAGGGATTTGCGGTCACACTACGCCCAGACCAGAAACCAATATTCGTGAATCGCCGCTTACGTTGCTGTACGTAATTATAATATTAAACTAGGACTATGTAAATCACATCCAGGTGTATTTCCTTGTCAGATGTGCAACAATCAAATGTTAATCTCCGACACCAACAAACGAAACGTAGTGACGTAACGCGGAGTCGAACCCGCGACCTTTGATAAATCATGTCTGTCTAATGAGGTTACAGGAAGTTGTTGGGAACAGGCCTGATACGAGGCGTGATAATGTCGGTGATGTATGATATTATGTAATTACTCTGGTTATGTGTGTAGAAATAAAAATATTGTGTAGGTCAGTAATCGGTATGCTAACACACACATTTACAAAGTGGTAGGTCCCTCGTATGCGAGAGGCCGTCTGGGTTGATACCACCGCTTTGTCTATTTCTGGCGCCAAGCAACAGTGTGTAAGCAATGTTGTGTTTCGGCTTGAAGGACATTGAAGTCAGTGAAATTACTGGGCATTGTGAGACTCAACATCTTATGTCTCGGTGTGACGAGCGCAGTTCACTGCCATCCAGTGCTTTGTAATTCAAAGTTTTGTGTGGTGTTGCTTCTGTTCATGGACAGGCGTGGCGCTTACCATCAGGCGAGCGGTTTGCTCGTTTCGTCATTCAATCAAATAAAAAAATTGAACTTACCGTTAAACACCGACATCGGTTAAAAAAACATCTGTTATGTATAAACTAGCTAGACAGATTTTCTTCAAAGATAGCCAAGTTCCATCGTGGTTAAATTACCTTTCAAACAAAATAAAACCGCATTCAAATTGGTCCCTTCCTTTAGGTTATATACTACAGAAAAACAGACGCATCCACAGATCCACAGAAAATGAGGTCAAATCTTGTAACATACCTCTTATTTGTCTAGGGTTAAAACAAGCTGACGTACAGTTATGATGTGTTGGGCGTTAGAGTTCAACTAAAGATATATACAGTGTCATTTTGACACCCTATACTTAAATGAAACCATGTGTAGTGTTCGTTAATATAAGTACTTTGAGCTAAGACACTTTCTTATTAAAGGCAAAATAAAAAAATAATATTTCCTAACAAATTAAATGCCATTAACATTAGATTAATTTTAAACAGTCTGTATACGCGCGCACACACATATACAACTCAACACATCGTACACAGTACACACTACACACCCGTCATCGAATGAATGAGACACACACACATACATTACCATTAGATACATGCATTAAGCAACTACGGCAAATAATATTAATTCAGATCCTGCCCGTAAGATTGCGCCCCGGATGTAAAGTAATAGCTTATAATTTATCAAAAGCAGCAAATAAACGACTGTGTAGTAGTGCAGTATCGCTGAGCCGGAAGTAAACTTAAATTTTAATAAAACCCTATAAAATGTTATTGTCTCCCTGAGATTTCTAAACAATTATACATAATACCATAATACCGCGAAGTATACCAAATACTTCCCGGCAGTAAACATGTAGTATGTACTTAACACAAACACTACACAAACACTTAGGCATTATTCTAAACTTGATAAACCGGTTAGTGTCAATTTCACTTCAATACGAATAATTATTACACACTTAAAACATTACACAAACGTTTGTGAAAACAGTATCAATTTCACCAAGATCGCCGCACTAATAAAAATTACGAAATACTAATAAAAACTAAATACTGAGCAAAATGGCGGAATATGAAAAAAAAACATGCACATCAAACGAAACGAACCGAAGTGAACTAAACTAGAATACCTAGTTTGTTTTAAACTTGTGAGTGTAAGGTATAGTGCCGTATTTACGAAAATTAAATTTTAGGTACTGATTCATCAAAAGATCAACTGATTTGGCGGGAACAATTAAATACCGTGATCAGGTTGGCTAATGGATTAATAACATAGAAATACTAAGCCGGGGTTGGCGAATACAAAAACATTACGAATTATTACGCGTTACAAGTTGACCAATTACGACTTTGAATGCACGCACACCAAGGAATTAGGAATGCAGTAAATCATAAATTTTAGTGTTGTCCTAATGTGTGTATGATTCGATCCGCGAATCTATGATCGAATAAAAAATACCGATTCTTGGAATTGCGATAAACATATCGATATTCTCATTGATGTAGCAGCAATGTCAGTACATTGCAGGCTGAGACCGATGAGCTATTGGTTCAAAAATGTATGTAAGTTCTACGGTTCCAAAACATGTATTTTATTATGAATTTGTATTTTACATAACGATACGCGAATTATGTGTATAATTATGGTGCTGCTTAGGTAACTTGTACGGGTGGTTATAACATTTAGAGTGGTAGAGCCACGCTGTAGACAGTTTTATCTACAGCATGAATGGGCTGACTCGACCGGATCGTTATCACTGTCTCACAGAAAACCGACGTAAAGTAGTGGCTTGCTGCTGCGTTTCGTACGGTGAGTGAGATAACCGGAAGCCCAAATCCCCTCCCCTTCCCAATCCCTAATTATCCCTTTCCTTTAAGGTCGGCAACGCGCTCATGACGCTTCTGGTGGTGGGCGTACATGGGCGGTGGAGATCACTTACCATCAGGTGACCCACTTGCTCGTTTGCTGGCCTATGCTATAAAAAAAATCATGAATTTTCAAGCTTAATTAATATCGCGACATGAGCACACGTAAATGATAGGCCATCACACGAAATATTTTGCCTTTACGCTATAATAATCGTCATAAATATTCTTTACTAAAAACATTTCAAGAAACTTATTAAACCTATAATGTATAATTAATTGAAACCTTTACAGCGACATTAAATATTCGTAAGATTAAGATTTTCGATTTGAAGGATCGATTAACAGAAGATTGCAACGCATGTATAGCAATGAATCCAGCACTAGCGTTACCCGTGTTATTGCGAGACAGTGACAGCTATTGCAATTACTGGAATGCGAAAAGAGTCCCGATAATAGTTTATTTGTGTGCATTTATTATACCGGCAAGTTCAATGTACCTGCTTTATAAAAACGCCAAGCGCACAGAAGGCAAACGGCGCATTAGATAAGTTAAACGTTTTGGAAATGACGGCTCAAAATTGTAATTTAGGAATAGAAATAAATATTAGATTACCCTATGAAATGTAATAAAATCCTAAGTAAAATCGAATCTTGTAACTTTTGCAATGATTATTTGTTTTTAGTCAAATTTGTGATACCTATTTATTGTTGAATAACGTTACCTACTCCTCGCCAACACAATTTTTTTACGTTTTGTCACTGAACAAAGTAATACTGTCGCAACTTTTTCCGGGAATGTGTCAAGAGCGTCTTTGTGAGCCTGAGACGTATTTTCATATGTATGGAGTTGCCCTTCTTAAGCGTTTGTGTTTTATAATTACATCGTCAGCTGTGACATTTTATTCAATAGATTTTAGTGCAAAAACCGTACAGCGTGATTTAAAAGGCTCAAAACTTAAATCACGTTTTTTGGCAAAACTACTACAAGCTCAAGCCTCATGTTTGGTACAAGGTAAGCAGAGGCGATGACGAATATGTGGTTTCATTTAGTAACAGGGTGTCAAAATAACCCTGTATAGGTCAGTGGCAATGAGTATTAATGAATTAATGTTATTAAAATTAAAATTAATGAGTATCACGTATTTTACAATGATATAATAGTGAAATATTATGTTGTAGTACTCAAAACCATTAAATACCGGTAATGCGACTCAACAAGGTTTCGAACCCACCACATCATTCCAGATTTCATTTACGATTTACCAACCAAAATCATGAACAATTTTTAATTAGCTTATGCAAACGACCAACTGGGTCACCTGTTGGTAAGTGATCTCCACCGCCCATGTACGATCACAATACCAGAAAAATCACAGGCGCGTTGCCGACCTTAAAGGGGAAGGATAATTATGACATTAGGAAGGGGAGGGGGATTTAGTCCTCCGGATATCTCACTCACCATACGAAATGCAGCAGCAAGCCGCTACTTTACGTCGGTTTTCTGTGAGACACTGGTAACGACCGGTCGAGCCGGCCCATTCATGCTGTACACAAAACTATTTACAGCGTGGCTCTACCACAAGAGTCAAATCATAAAACTAGGTTAGTTAGAGACTATCGCGCCCACACACCCGCCACTGTAACTCCTGTGCACCAGAATCAATAGTGGCACGCATTTTTGTCGACACCGAACAGTGAAGCTCGGCGAGTCTCTGGGAATGCGTAAATGTCTTTGTCACGCAACGAAATTAATCAGATAGAATGTTAGGGAGTTGGAAATATTAATTGTCCACTCGTCAAAATAAAAATTCCTATAAAATTAGGTTAACAAATAATTTAGATCCATAGAGATAAACTATCCAATTTCAAATGGCTTATTACCGTTTAAATCATTTTGAATATAGGCGAAACGGGTCGGCGAGCGCGTAAATATTTAACGATCGGGGACAAGGGAACCGGAGAGGGGGCACGGGGAGGGGGGACGAGTTGAGAGATCTATTTTCTGCACCGTTGGCTCATTATTGTCTATTGAATGGAACTAGGCCTGCTTTAAATAAGAATTTATCGATATTTGATGGCATTACGGTATTAAAGCCACGGGCGGCAATACTTATTGCAGATTTGAAATTGTAAACTCGAATGAGATATAGATGGCGCTTTATTGCTTCGATACGGTCTCGACTTAGAGGAATAATTTATAGTGACGGTATATAATTTATTTACATTTATCTCTTTAGATCAATATGTTAAGTGTTTTTTTTATTCGAGCATGGCAAAGTGACTGCACTACACCTGATGGTAAGCGCAGTGCAGTCCAAAAAACCAGCGACCGCCGGCAAACCATGAGTTTATCGGTGGTTACAAGAATCATGTCGACTTGTTTAAAGAAAGAGGGAAGAATCACATTAAGGGGCCTGCGACAGGACAGGCGGATGACCGATGCCGGCACAGGGACACAAATATATACCCTTATATGGAGATTGCTCGAAACAATATTCTCAGTACATTTGCGTAATATTTCACATATCCATACAATTTATTGAGACCCAAGTTGGGTCCATATTTGTCCAAACCGATAGAGGTCGTTTGCCCAACAGTCGATTCATAAAACAGCTAGAAAGCAATAACGTATAGAAATAACACAAGGCAGACAAACAGCGTCGACCCGCGACCCGTTCGCACATAAATTAATATATTCAATTATATTGCAATGTGCAGTGCATGGTGTATCGACTGATATCGGCGCCCATTGAACTGCAGTTTATGTAACGCCTTGTTGCGGACTTGGTGTCGATGGTGTGCACGGATTTAAGGGTCTGTTGGGGGTCCCGTGCCCCCTTTCTTCTGCCAATGTACTTCGAAGATTTATTGCCATACAAAGTATGTAGGATGATAGATAAACATGCAAAGTTCATCGTATTTAAAATATTGTTTGTTTAATTAATATAAAATTAATAACTTGGCCTTTCCTTATAAGCCTAGCGAATGTAGAAGAAAATGCGGATAAAGCTTGCAATTAGTTGAATAAATGAAAGACAAAAACAAAAATTGCGTTGAATCAGTAAACGAAAATGTAGATTTCTTACGTTTACGCGAATGTTACACATTGAAAAAAAAACTAGTTTAAACCGATTTTATCGCGGTTAGTCCACCCCGTGACCACGGAGGCTGAATAGCTTTCGATACGTCGCGTCGGGACCAAAATTAAATTAATAAACCGCGATAAAATCCGTTTAAACTAGTTTTATTTCAACGAAAATGTAAAGTTTATGTGCATTTCGTTTCAGAATTTAAATCTGTATCAATTCTTGACCAATATTACGTATTATGTTATTTAATTTACATTGTCCCCTATATCATTTCCTTACTCCGTCTCAACTAAACAATCCGATGGCCTATTGAGATCATTGTCCAAACACCGCTGGCCGTTTTCCAACACAATGCAGGGTGTTACGTGTTGTTGATTAATTGGCGCGATACGACACCGTGTTTGATCACACCGTGACACGATGTTGGTGGTGTCGCCGTTTCGGGTTGGGTGGATGTTGTCACAGTGTCAGTACACTTAGTAGACTAATTGGAATCCTACACTTTGGCGCCTGATGCTCAGTTTCTGAGGTTCTATATACAATAGACCGTGACGGGTAACGAATTCCAAGCGATAGCGACACGTGCGCTTTGTATGACATTGTTTGGAAACGGTAACACGTCGCACTCACTTGTCTCGGTCGCGTCGCTGTCTCTTGTCTCAGTCGCGCGCCTCAAAGCAGGCCTTTATTTTATGTATTCGATTTATTGGTTAGTTAACTTCGTAAATTTCGATTTTGAACATCTAAGGACTGAAATATTTGTTGTTTTTAATCCATGGTCATAACTAATAAAAAAATAAAAAGGAAAGGGGAAAACGGTCTTGTAAATTTTTTGTTATTTAAACACACGCAAATGATATTTTATAGAAATTGATTTTTGATAGCTATATACGATTAAAATTATTTATGAACAATTAGCGTTAATTTTTTGAAGTATAGAAAAAAAATACTCTGTAATAAAATATATAGAGTCGTATTAATTATTTCCTGAGTCCAACATCTTCCGTTTAGTTCTGTATAACTAACGTTGTTACTTTGATAAAAAAATATATTTTTGAATACACTATATCATCAATTACTTTCTCAAATAATTTCCTTATCTTTTACATCAAATAACAAAATTATTATTTTAGGATCACATCGAATGGCGCTCAAAACGTGTTAGGTGAATAAAAAAAAACAACTCGAGTTCATCGTAAAAATAAATTGTATACGAACGTTTTAAAATTCGACGTCAAAGTGCTATTTAAAAGCTTCAAATGTGTCGTTTGTCTGATGGTTGGAAGTGATATAACCATAGTGTGAACAACAGAGTGACGTATCAACAACAAAGTGACATATAAACAACAAAGTGTCGTATGCTCTAAATACGTATAATCGACGTATAAAAATATAATAACGTTTTAAAATTCCACGTCAAAGTGCTCTTTAAAAACTGCAAATGTGTCGTTTGTCTGATGATTCGAAGTGATATAACCATCGTGTGACCAACGAAGTGACGTATCAACAACAAAGTGACATATAAACAACAAAGTGACGTATGCTCTAAATACTTACAATCGAAAAATATAATATCGTGGTAGTGTGAATCTGCCGTTGCTGTGGTTGTGTCGCGAGCGACACGTGCGGGTCGTGTCGTGATAGGTGAATCGGTGCGTCGCCAATGCGCCGGCGGCGGTTGCAGGATGTCGCCGCCGCGGGCGCTGCTTGCGGCTCTGCTGATATGTCAACTGCTGTCGTACGGTGGCCACCAAGGACTCACCAAGATATTTTACACGTAAGCATCAATGTATTCATGGGCTATACACACGTTTGATAATTTTTTATTAGTTGTGTGTAACATTGTATATAGAATTATTTAATTTAATTATATTATATGTAATTCTGTAATTGAACGCTGCTGGTTACTAAGTAAGCATGTTGTGGTCATTTATAATTCGTATCATTTTGTCTGAAATTTCTTACTATTATATTTTTAAATATTGTACGTACGTTGATGATCCTTTCATATAAATAAAGAAAATTATATTTATAAGAATTAAATTATACATACAAGGAAATGAAATAACTTTACCCACGATACAGGTTTACTTAGTGTGGGGTGAGGACAATATGTGTGACTGTTGAGTGTAAAAAAAAAAGAAAAAAGTGAACAAATAATAATTTTATACAAATGATTAATCGATTTGTATGTAATATGACGAGTGTTATTCAAAATATCGATATAATTCAAGTAACGGATGTGAAGGGCAAATACCGCAATTGTTCATCTTGAACTTGAACTTTCAACTGGATAAAGACTGTTAATATCAAGTGCTAACAGACCTTGCCCAGTTTACAATAAGTTCAGTCGTTTAGTGGTGTTCCTCGTAATAATTATGCAACATAGATTATGTTGTTATTTAAAAACACCAAAACCGACTTTACAATTGGAATCGCGTTGGGAGTTCCCCATTTCCCATCTTACTCCGTCATCGGTTCTTACCCGAATTTATATTTATAGGATCACGAAGAAATATTCTTTGTAACAAAAAAAAAAAAATTGTCCTTATATGTCGGAATTATGCGTGTACATACATAAAACATATACAGACGAATTGAGACGACAGCCTTCGTGGCGCAGTGAGGGAGTAGTCGGCTGTGAAGCGATAGGCCTGTCGCAGGCCCCTTGATTTGTTTCTTCCCTCTTCGGAGGGTGGAGAAGCATTTATATAGGCTGGCATGATTCTGGTGACCACCAATAAAATCATTGTAGGTGGTCGCTGGTTTTTTGGACTGCACTTTGCCGTGTACGGATATAAAAACGGGTTACCTAAGCCCTAATAGACAACCAAACATTGTTTTACACAAATGTTTGGAAGTGTACGACCGCTTTCACCATACACATATCTATGCAGAATGTAAATTGGTTAGTGCAAGAGAGATTTTGTTGCGAATCTGTGTTAACATTGCTAAGTTTCGCGCTGGGATCGTCCAGTATTTTCACCGTATCTAGACTCGCGACCGCAGGAGATACCACTGTTGTTGGGAAAGTTGCTTGAACGATTTACTGCGACAGATTTCGGGATTTTGAGGGTAATTTTAAACTGTTTGTAATCGTGTTCGCTGTGAGTTAAAACACCTTTCTGATTGGTTGATTGTAACTGGACATTTTTGCTCATGGCTTAGGAAGGGTTCCTGAAATTGAATAGAGTATTTAACAGAATTATGTTTCTTTTCGATAAAAGTAAAGTAAAAGTAAATAGTAAGTTCGTAAAGTAAAAATTAGCCTATGTTAGGACATAGGCTAATTTTTATATCGAAAAAGGCCCAGGGGGCAGGTTATGATCTACCTGTGTGTCAAATGTCATCCAAAACTGTTCAGCCGTTAAGCCGTGATAGACTAACAGACTGACCCACAGACATCCAAACTTTCGCATTTATAATAGTAGTAGGATTCGTAAATACGAAAGATATATTGCTGACTAAATAGTCAGCAATATATCTGAAAACTAAATATCGCATCAATTTCCGACGACACAGTTTGCCCGAGGATGATGCCATTCGTAAAATTTGTTCGTTATTACGTTTCATTAGTAATTTGAATTGGAATCGATTCCAGCGAACCGAATTTAAAGTCCATCTTCATTTCACTTACACGATTCAATGGGTAAAATATTCGTTAGGTATTTAGGTATGTCATTTGTATAAAACATTGTATCTATCGGAATTTGGAAACCTATTGGAACATTCTAGAAAATAGATAAATTGCTCCTTCTTTATAAGATAAAAACTAGAATTAGTGGTACTTTTAAACAGTCCGCATTGGAGTAGTGCATCTACTTAACTAAGTAGAGGTCCTTGATAAAAATCTTGACAATAATTAATTAACAGACCTTGCTGTAAAAACATAAAGCTTGGAAAGTGAAATGTTTGCTGACATTTTAACTCAGGTTAAGAAAAACAGAATGCTAGATATACTTGCTAGTTTGCCAGAAGATGTTGGAAAACCTATAAGAACAAAATCTCAAAGACTCGATTCGTACGCACTGTATATTTTGTACTCTATATTACAAAATACAAAGTGTATTCACATGTCTACAATATTATGCAATTGATCACAATATTTGAGATTGCTTACAGCTTGCTCGCGACTCGTTGAACTTTGAAAAGTGGCAAAGTTGTTCTATTTATATGAAAATCATTAGCATAATTATCTTTTCGCATATTATATAGAGTGAATGCAAACTATTCTTACTGCATTGTTAGATCTACACCGGTTTGACCAGCTATTACGAATTTAGATGAACTATTGCTATTTATTTTCAGATTTCATAAATAACATAAATGCTGTAAGAGTGCGTGAAGTAACACCACGGATATGAACCGCTGATTGTTTCAATTGCTTCCAACGCACTCAATGATCATAAATTCGTTTTGAATTGTTCAACAATGCTGTAATGTGATTTTACACGATTGCCAAGGAAGGGTTCTGTTTATTGCTGTAATCTGTGATATTTTGATAAAATGAATTTAAAAAAATTGATTTACTGGCGAAAACTCCTTAAATATTTCTTTTTGGTATCAGAATTGCAATATTTCTGTAAATTAGAACCTCAATTTCAAAATTAACAGTGGTAATCTTAGTGTTTTGCCTCTTTGTTTATCTAATTAGTTGTCGAATTTCGTAACGATGAAAGGGGCCTAACAGTGACTAGCTAAACACTGATTTATAACTTTTGTAAGCGAGAGGGGCAAGTATACGCGTCGATGGTTCTAATTAAAAAAAAATCTTTTATGGAACTAGAAAGGTGAATGCTCCTGAAATTCCTCTCTAAATGACAAAATTATTTTAAACTATCATTCAGAAGATTATAATGTGGATATTTCTATCATTAATTCAACCTCAAAATCTCCGGCACCAAGTATGATCAAATCTTGTTTCATTACCAACTATAAATGGATCCTTGTGAGTGCATGCCCGCATGCTTTATCTTTAACGCTCGCGTCATGTGTGTCTGTATTTGTGTATTGTGTAATATCTGGCTCAAGGCATCCTACTTCGAGGGCTTGTGATATTGTAATGGTGCAACTTAGTTAAGCATTCCAGTATTTTAGAACTTGTTTTGTCCTGCTACTTTCATCATTGGAACTAAATACCTCTGGACATAACTTTGCACAATCCAATATTGTTCTTGTTAAATGTCTAATCATTAATTAACAGGTATTTGAGAGTTTATAGGTGATGGTGGGAATGATTAGATGCTTTCTTAGGTAGAAACTATGATATCGTAATCCTCGTTTCATTTATTCATTTCATGTCAAAATTAATCGTCGATGTATTAGTGAGATTGTTTAGAATTCAAATATATGATTGAAGTCTACAGACGTGAGTTATCCGATTTTTCTTCCATCAGCTAGTTCCAGAAATGTAAACAAATATTATTTTAGTTAACACTATTGTATTCGGTGTATTGACGGGTCCAAACAAATAAATCATTGTGAAGGTTTGGTGAATAAATCAATGAATTAAAAAGATATTCATTTTTGTTTTGTTATCATTCTTTTTTTATATGTGAGTGCCAGTGCTATATATGTCGTGTATACTCAGCTATTTACACTCGCATAATTATGTGAAATCAATGTCTGGACATTAAAACAGGCAATAATCCATGAGTTTGTTTCGACATTTCTTCTCATGGCTAGCCACGAAATGACGATGTAAATATAATCTTGTTTAAAAAAATATTGACATGTATAAGTGATATTTATTATCCAACTTACAGAATAAATGATTTGATGTGAATAGATTTTAAGTTATCTATGCGTGACCTTCAAACGGTATTGGCTGGTTTTTTCGATCTATCCGGAAAACCAAACAAGACTGGTTTTTGAAATCGGCCATTAGTCTATCACTTATAATCTTTATTATACATCGATATTTATATTTTGCAAAATCAAAACTTTTTGTACATTGGCCTTTATAACATATGTATAAGTAACTTTTTTTTTCAAACTAGTATTTAATCTAAGCTCCATTTTATGTAAATACATAGTAAATACACCCAACAGGTTATAGTGCAACATTATAGTTCAATACATACCTAAATAGATGACAAGGCATCAAATAAAATCTTTACAAATAATAATGATTTCCCTGGTTTTTATTTTATTGATATATTTAGCAGCAAATGTACACATCATCGTTCCACATGGATAATTAAGTCTTAATGTTTTAAATTAATTCTCGATGTAATTGGCTAATGACTCGCGACTCGTTAAACTTTAATCGTTTTTATGTTACTATCCGCGCGAATGGATATTGAACGAATTTTTCGTTTAAATTGTCCAGGAAATTACGGCACATTTGCTTTAGAATAGCAAAATTAAACAATTGAATGTTTGCAATTTAAAACGTAAGAAAACAATTAGTGCATCGAACAATTTGATAATGTTCAACGTTTGTCATTCCAGGTTACCTGACACCGGGCAGCCTCCTATGCTCATCTCGCTAGCAGATAACGCCAAACTGGAACTGAGGAACCCCGACGAGCACCTGTTCGTCAACGACTCGGACGAGCACAACGACACCAAGACCTATTCCGTCATAGATAGCGACGAGCCCGAAGAAGATGACGATAATGCAGAAGAAGAAGAAAAAGAAAGCAAGGAGCCCCGGCTCGTCGTCAAAGCCAAACCTGCTCACGAAACTAGACTCACAGAAGATGCATTTCCATCGACCACTGCCGAGCCAGAGGTCGCACAGTCTCAACCCGACGAACAAAAGGAACCAGAAATAGAGAACATTCCAGTGAAGCCGGAGACGCCCCAGGAGGACATACCCTCGTTCGCGGAGTGGGCACAGAAGCAACTCGCGGAAGCCGAGAAGAAAGACACAGTACTGAATCACTCGAGTCAACCTAGTCATAGTAATACGAATTTTAGTAGTAAAAGCACAAAATTGCGATCAAAAAATTACGCGTCTCTGGCGTGCGGAGCAAAAATCGTGGCTGTCAACCCGGAGGCGGGGTCGGCTAGCTCCATATTGTCGCCGAACAGAGACGAATACATGCTCAATACTTGCAACAGCCGCATCTGGTTCGTTGTGGAACTGTGCGAAGCGGTTCAGGCACAAAAAATAGAAATAGCTAACTTCGAGTTGTTCTCTTCCACGCCGAAAGACATAGCCGTGTATTTCAGCGATCGGTTCCCGACTCGAGACTGGGCCAGCGTCGGCCAGTTCACTGCTCAAGACATGAGAGATGTACAAAGTTTCGATTTGTTCCCACATCTGTTTGGAAAATTTATCAAAGTTGAAATGCTTTCCCACCATGGTTCGGAACATTACTGTCCCATTTCCCTGTTCAAAGTGTACGGAACATCAGAGTTTGAAGTTTTGGAAAAGGAGAATTCCCAACATACTGCTCATATAGATGAAGATGAAGATGATGAAATAATAGATGTGCCCGATGTCCCGACAGCTGAAACGGAGCCGTCCAAAAATCTTTTTGGGTCCGCGCGTGACGCCGTCATGTCTATAATGAAGAAGGCGGCCCAAGCGTTAGTCAAGACAGAAGTTCCTAAGAATGTATCGTGTGAACATAACGACACGTCTATAGACAAAGTGTACAAACGGTGTTGCTCTCCCAGCCATATTATTGTATGTGATAACTGCAGTGAGACGCTATACAATGAGGTGTACGAACTCATTAGCTGTAGCTCGGACAAGTTAGTTAGTTTAGTGCGACAAGTGTTCCTCCGTGAGACGTTGAAGTGCACCGGCATCTGTCAACAGTTCGGTTTAGATTTTAAAAGTACAAAGACAATAGAATTTAGTGATGAGAGAGTTGCTTACATGAACGCATTATTCCCGCAAAAATATTTAGCTGCCTTGTGTAATATATTAGCTATTAAAGAGAAGAAAGTCGTTTTGAACACAAGTTTCGAGACTGAAACTAATGTTACCACAAACATAACTATGGACGAATCGCCGCAAACTGTAACTGGCGAGATTAATGCAGAGCAGGAAATAAAATTGGCACCCGATAAGAATAACGGATCCGATGAGAAAATTAACGAAACGGTTCAATCGGAAGAGAAATCACTTCCCGACGTCATCGGTGAAAGTAGTACCATCTCAGTTGAAATGTCAAAAGATGAAGGGGACGGTGCTGACGACAAAAAAGAAGACACGCTTATGAATGACGAAAAGATAGTTGAAGAACAACCAGAGGTCACACCAGATGTACCCAAGTCTGTAGATATTAATGCCGAACAAGAGAAAGATATAACATCAAAAACAGAAATCAAAAATGGTAAAGGTGACACTATGGAGAAACCTAAAGAAAACGGTGGTGATGAAGTAACCGATTCGATAATTATAGACAACGACAGCTTTATGTCTGATTTAGACCAGATGGCGGTGGATCCGGTCCCAGTAGTTGCGGGAGCGGGGGTACAAACCTCACAGAATCAAAACCAACAGACCACATTACAGAAGGAGTCCGTCTTCCTGCGGCTATCTAATAGAGTAAAGGTGAGTGTTGGGAGTATATCATTTTTTTCAACTATTGGTTTTATTTTTTAAACATGGCGCAGTGGCGCAGCTACGTGGCGCAGTAGGCGAGTAGCCAGCTGCAAAGCGAGAGGTTGCGGGTTCTATTATAGCACCGATACAAATATTTGTGTGATTCACAATTATTTGTTTCGGATTTGGGTGTTTTTAACCGAGAGGTGTTGACGTTAGGCAGGCGACTAGTTGGTTTCTGTAACATATGTTCAAAAGCATGTTGTACCGACCCCACTGTGCGTGGGATAAGGACAGCTAGAAGGAATAGTTTTTTTTTTCAAATATACCTAACAATCGAACAAATATTTTTGGGTTCACACTAAGGTTAAATCTGGGTATTGGGACAATAAAACCGATGGAATCGGTTACCGGTACCGAAGCCTACCGTTCCATAACCGGTTAGCTCGCTTACTGTGCCACTGAGGCTGTCAAAATGTACATTCCAGATCAACATAATACATAATCCGCCTTTTTTAATCCGCGCAAGGAACGATCAACTTGTTACAACGGCTTCAGTAGCGGTCTCTATGAATCCATGCTTTAACCACCATAAATTTTACTGGTGGTAGGATATTCATATCCGCCCGGATAGCGACCACCATACACATGGTGTCAAAACCTGCCATTGTGACCCACACACCTTGTATGGATCGCGTTTCAGGATCAGCCAGTGTATATCCGGTTCCTCCGTTCCGTCCCCGTTCCACTACACATAAAAGTGTTTATGAATCGATAGTATTTAACTTTTGGCTTAATCCGTATATCTGAATCTGATAGAAAGCAAACAGCATGATAAAAATCTTGCTGAACCAGTTCAAAATACAAGAACAAATATTTAATATTCCAATTTAAAAATAGCGCCTATTTTATGTAAAGACCTAAGCTCGTCTATCAGGCTAATTTTAATTTCTCCAAATTACCGTTATGTAAAATTGATTTATTTAAAAAAAAAATATCTAAACGATACATACGTCCTGTCGTATATTTCATTATAATTACTCATTTATATTACATTAGATTCTATTTTTGTAACATCCTCAACATATTTTAGACACATAATATTAACCATAATAATTTTCTTTTTTCAGACACTAGAACGAAACATGTCTCTGTCGGGACAATATTTGGAAGAACTGAGCAGGCGATATAAGAAGCAAGTGGAGGAAATGCAAAAAACATTCGAGAAGACGGTGCAGCAAATGTCAGAGGAAAGGAAAAAGAGTATCGAAAGGGAACAAAAGTATCTAGAACAGATGACGATCCTGCAAGAACAGATGGGACAGATGGCGGCCGCAATTCAAACATTGATGGAAGAGAGGGACAGTTGGTTTGGGAACATGAATTTCTTCAAGTTTGTAGTGTTTCAAACGGTCATTGTGACAGCAATATTTTACTACATAACAAAGAGACGGAGAATGGAGCCAATTATGGTGCCAGTACCTAAGAAGACGAGAAAAAAACAAGACAAGTTCAGAAGAAAGTCAGTTGAAGGTGTAAGTGGTCACGCGACACCTTCAGCTAAAAAAAGACGGCCTAGCGAGGAGGCCTTGCAGATAGCGAGACAATCTGCAGAGGAAACCAGGGAAGAAGACGAAGGTGAATGGCAAGTCGCCAGAAAGAACAGAAGAAGAAAGACGACAGTGATACATAGGGCCGCGGAGACGGAGCTAAAAGACTGGTCGAGACAAGACAGTATTGTAAAACTGCAAGACAATCCCATACCGTTAGACGAGGAAGAGTTTATTGCTCCTGTGTCAGAGCCTAAGGAATTCATAGAGACAGAAATAATAGAACCGCCGAAACCAGAAGTTCCGAAAACAAACGGGTCTTTCTTCAACAATTTGAAGACGAAAACCATGAAAACGAGAAGGTTGTCTTCTCCGGCGTTTTTGAGGACCCTGAGTAGGCAGAGCAGTAGAAGCACACCGAGTCCTGTTGTGAGGAATATTGAGCCACTGTTTAACGGAAAATTGGGAAAGAAAGCCGCTTCAGAGTCGCCAACGGGCAGTCTCTGGTCTGAGTCCACGGAACTATCTCAGAACGGACAGCAAGACAGCGACAGCGGTGGCGGCAAAAAGAAGAAAAGTCTCAAAAATATATTGAAGAAGGTGTTCTGAGACTGTTGTTGAGGACAATTAATTAGTTTTAAAAATATTTCCTAATCGCTTACTGATTAAGCGCGTTGCTATTGTAATTTATTTCATTGCGAATATTAATGTTTAAATTATTGTATAAATGGTATTATTGTTTATGTGTAGACCTCATAGGTGCCAATTGTGATAAATAAAGACCGACGCTCACAGTACAGGGCATTACAGGACGGTAAAACAGCTTTATGAAAATCAATCTTAAGTTTATTTAATAACCTTAGACGTTTTATTGGAATAAGAACGCTACGGTTATTAATATATGATTTAAAATAACCTGCTCTGCCGTTGTGTGATGTCCTTTCACTGAGTGGCTAGGTCTTGGAGCCTAATGTTTGTTTTTGTATGATTACGTAAAGTTTGCTTGTATAGTGTGCATGTAAGTGTTGTGTGGAGAATGACAATAATGAAGCGGCATCGAGTGCTAGTCTCGACGAATGATCGGTAACAAAGAAACGGCATTAAATGCATCCGTATTACTTACCTAGTTTCATTTTACAATCACCAATAGTTGTTTTGTATTTTTTAAAATCATTATCGTTAATGACAAGACGGCGCCTGCCTCAACGATTCCTTTTATCAGAAAATTTTATCCCTTCCCGTTATTTAGAATATACTTACATTTTTTGCTCGCCCTGGTTCTTTCCAAGTTAGGACTAGTCTCTTGAGCTGAGATATGCTCACTAAATTTAAGCTGAAACTAGTTTTTTTTATTCGGTAAACAGAATCAAAACTACGCATAACTTGAATTATAAAGCACAGCAAGGCAGTGAACTACGTTCGTCACCCCGAGACATGTTAGTCATAATGCCCAGTAATTTCACTGGTTTCAATGTCCTTCAAACCGAAACACAATTCAACATTGCTTGGCAGGAGAAATGACAAAACGGTGGCATATACCTAGATGGCTTCACGCATACGAGGGACCTACCATCTTGTTATATTGTCACAAAGAATATTAATTTCATATTATAATAAAAAACAAAAAAATAGGAAACCATAGTTATTATTATTTTAATAAATTTATCTTACAAAATACATACCAAAACATTGATATCACATTACAAAACTCATTCCCACAAATATTACTCATCACTGACAACACAATCAATAACACCACAATTAATTCAATTTACAACAAACAACAAATCATAACAATGTACAAATAATATACAAAAACATATTTTTCAATAGAACCGACATACTTTGTACACAAACATATTACATAGAGCCTTCAAACTACACCAACGACAGTTTTAGTCTATGTAAATTTCAGTATCCATGTAAATTCTGAACTAATAATTTACACCCTTAGTTCCCAAAGTGGTCTAGGTGGACCCTAGGGGTCTACGGGACACTCGACGGGGGTCTACGTCGGCGTGACAAAAATTTGTATACTCTGGTATCTTGCATTTATATATAGTTCTTTTTTCACTGGCCAGCCTGTCGAGGCCAGACTTGTTTTATACCAGATATATGTGAGATATATGTGTTGATAACACAAACCTATTATACCAGCTATGGTTTTGTTTCAGAAAAACCGTTATCGTGTACCCTTTTTCAATGTAATATATTTCTTGTTTATTCAAAACCTCTGCGCGAATTACTAATCTTCAAGTATCAAAACATAAACCTGCAATATACCCTATCCCATTCGTGGGCTTACCCCCTCCATTGAGAGGGGTTACACCTTAAACCATTCGATATTCTTTCAAAACCAAACCGCAACACAACCTTATGAAATAACATTAATAGATTGTAAGAAATCCTTCAAATCAACACATTTAACATCGACCAGTCCCTTCTGTTTCGCCATAGAATTCAAACTCTTGATACAGTTTTCCAACACCTCTGTATTGTATACTTCATCACTGTTCGTCGCGAACACCGCTTCATTCACCTCTTCAAACAACTTCACGCTCATTATGTGCCTGAAGTGTCGCTTCAGCGTGTCGATTATTGTCGCCTGTAGTTCTGTGTCGCGACATACTAAGTTGAGGATGAATTGACCTGAAAAATTAGGCTTGTTAAAATTGTTTAATGTACGTAAAAGATTAATCAAGTGGTATTATAGACAGTTATTACAGACAGTACGCTGTAGACAGTTTTATCTACAGCATAAATGGGCCGGCTCGACCCCGTTGTTACTACTGTCACACAGAAAACCGACGTGTAGTAGCCTTGTTGACGCGTTTGTAAGATATTCGGAGGCCCAAATCCCCTGCCTCTTCCTAATCCCTTTTTTTTAAGTTTGGCAACGCTAAACACGATTCTTCTGATATTGTAGGCGTTCATGGGCCATCACTTATCATCAGACGACCCGCATGTTCGTTAGCCTATCTTACTATGAAAAAGTTATTAACACTCCTCACCTTTATCAGAGAGTATGGTCTTCACATGTTCAAGTACTTCATCGTGCAGGAACTGTTTGGGAGGACACGACAGTCCGAGCGTTCGGTCTTTACTGTCCATGTCGAACATTACCGCTTCGTAGCGGTTACCTGCAATTAGGCACGTCGCAAGTGAAAAAAAACTTATCGATACGACCACATCGATGTTTTTAAAAAGTAACAATCTAGTTTTAAATAAATCGAGAAAATATATATCCATATCGATGATATTTGAATTATCTTTTTCGGTATCCTATAAAATGAATGATATGAAATCGATACTAAAACAAAAATATCGATATATGGAAATAATTTGTGTATCCATGAAATATCGAATCATGGAGACATTAATTCAGATGAGATTATCAACCTGCAATATGATAGGGGATGGGGATGTTATAGTGGGTTGTAGTTTTTGGCACGTGCTGTTATATGGCATAATAATAAAAATATGAGAGGTATTGACTGTTTCTATATATTATAAACATCGCCAACATTTTTTCGACACGGGCATGTCAAAATGAACATCGTCTATAATGGATATACATATTATGGATATCGATTATATCATCGATATCATTATTAGCATCGATATAATCAAGATTCATCAGCACGGTTGCTATCAATATTGACACGATTGATTTAGAAACAGGATAAAGATACTCTTAAAAAAATAGACATGTATTTATTATTATATTATTGAATCTATTATCTAATAAAAAAATAACATGCAATGTTAATTTTCAAACATTCGCAATCAACAATCATCACTTACCAGCGTTAGCCTCATCCTTCAAGAAATCCAACCCATCCTTAATCTGAACGACCAGCTTATCATCGGTCTTCAGTTCGAAGTAACCTTTGGCGACCTCGAGCATGGCGGGGTCAAGGTCGACCGCGGTGACCTTGAGGTCATCGTAGCACTTCCTCAGGAACATGCAGAGTGAACCGCCGCCGAGACCCAGTACCGCCACGCTGGACTGTGTAGGGGTCCGGCAGAGATGTACGCCCACGCACATGAATGAGTGGTAGAGCGATATGTGACCGAAGTCGACAACTTGCTTCGTTTTGTTCTTTCTTTTTACTGTAAACAATAAGATGATATTACATGGAAATAGAACTAATTTAAACGGATATTATCACGGTTTTTTTTATTAATTTTGATCCCGATTTTTCGAAAGGGGAGTCCACCCCGTGACCACGAATGCTGAAAAGCTTTCGAAAGGTCGCGCCCTAAATTGAAATTAAATACCGCAATAAAATCCGTTTAAAGTAGTTTTATTTCAATGTGTAACATTCGCGTAAATATAAGAAATTATTATAGAAAGAAAATATTCATGGTGATGATTATTATTTAAATTGATAAGATTTCAGCATCCTCCGTGGCGCAGCGGGCGAGTAGCCGGCTGTGAAGCGAGAGGCCGCGGGTTCGATCCCCGCACCGAGAGAAATATTTGTGTGATCCACAAACATTTGTTTCGGGGTCTGGGTGTTGTGAGACCGAAAGTCTCTCGTAGTTCCCGATACCCACGACACAAGACTCGTATCTTATTATGGGGTCAGGACTATGTATGTGACTGTTAGGTATATTTTTTATCTATTGAAATAAAACTAATTTAAACGGATTTTATCGCGGTTTTTTATTAATTTTGATCCCGACGTTTCGAAGACTTTTCAGCCTTCGTGGTCACGGGGGTAGGACTGAGGTGTAGGTTGTCCAAAAATGTTAATGTTACATTATCTACCCTCAGTTTACAATATTATAACATTTTATGGTTTGGTCGATCTACGCAGAAGGGGCTCACAGTGTCCTGAGGTCTGGCAGTTGGTCTTTTGGGTTCCGATTTAATTAAATGTATAATCGGATCCCAGGCTTGTGCTAGCTTCCAACCATCTTCTCTATTGAAATTCGGATGTTTTTAATTTCAATAGCCTCGCGAATAGGCATTACTCATGTAACATTCGCGTAAACGTAAGATATGATTATTTTTTATCTATTTTAGAGCCTCACCGGTCTTAAGCTTCGCCTCCGACTGCACCAGGAACTGGTTGTCGAGGAACACGAGTCTGCGGTGAGAGGCGCCTTCCACATCCACGTCCTCCACCACGAAGCCGCCGGACACCTTCGAGGAGCCCTCGAACACCTTCACGCGACGACCCACGTCGCTGCCGAGCGACAGGAATGGAATCTGGAGTCGATTGTATTAGAATAAATAAATAAATACACCCAACAGTTACATACGTAGTCCTGACCCCACAGTAAGATACGAGTCTTGTGTCGTGGGGATCAGGAACTATGAGACACTTTCGGTCTCACAACACCCGTCTCAGAATATCAGCGGAGTAAATTATAAACTGATATTATAAATCACTTGTATACGAAAGGCTGTCTGTACAGATACCACTGCTTAGTCTATTTCTGCCGCCATACTGTGCGTAAGCAATTGTGTTCTGATTTGAAGATAATGATGCCAATGAAGTTACTGCGCACTACGATATTGAACATGTGATTTTTTGATAAAAAGCATGTCTATGTTTAGATATTTATTTTTAGTATTTGCTATTTAACACCCGACATTGGCAAAATTATAGGAAATGCAATAAACAAAAATAGTAATAATAGTAATAATAGTAGTAGTAGTACTGTCTTATTACAAAACATAGGCTGACTTAAAACAAGGTTTATATCAACAAATAACTATAGGTTATCATTGTTATTTTTGAGTGGTAGAGCCACGCTGTAGACAGTTTTGTCTACAGCATGAATGGGCCGGCTCGACCGGGTCGTTACCACTGTCATACAGAAAACCGACGTAAAGTAGCGGCTTGCTGCTGCGTTTCGTACGGTGAATAAGACATCCGGAGGCTCATATCCCCCTCCCCTTCCTAATCCCTTAATTATCCCTTCCCTATGAGGTCGACAACGCGCCTATGATTCTTCTAGTGTTATGGGAGTGCATGGGCGGTGGAGATCACTTATCATCAAGTGACCCACTTGCTCGTTTATCGGTCTATGCTATAAAACAAAAATGTAGACTGCACCATCCGTCGACTATTGTAACAAGGTTGACACCTAAAGGTTGGAATCCACAAATATATGTTATTAATGTCCTGAAAACTAATGATAGAAAAATGATTTATGAGTAGTAGAGCCGCGCTGTAGACACTTTTGTCTACAGCATGAATGGGCAGGCCGACCACTGTTCCACAGAAAACCGACGTAAAGCAGCGACTTGGTACTGCATTCGGCACGGTGAGATATCCGGAGGCCCAAATCCCATCCCATTCCCCTTCCTTTAAGGTAGGCAACGCGCCCATGATTCTTATGGCATTGTGACGGATCATCGGCGGTGGATATCACTATCAGGAATACAACTTTTAAATAACATGAAACTTTAGTTTTCACATAACCTTAAAGTCACAGATGGTGCAAACCAAATTATTAATACAATTCAAATTCATATCATTTATTCTGTAAATTGGATCATAAATATCATTTTTACATGTCAATATTTATCTTTTATCTGCATTTCGTAGCCATAAGAAGAAATGCCGAAACATACTCATGGGTTATGGTCTCTTTTAATGTCCAGACATTGAGATTCTAGAATTGTGCGAGTATAATGTACATGAATTCCAATCTGTCCTAACCTACCTGGCCATTAAATCCGTACGGGATGAGCATCTTGGCCGTGTGTGTGAGTTCCTCCTTCACAGCGTCGAGACTGTCGAAGTGATGTCCTCGCCGCAGCACGGCCACCACCAGCCTACCGAAACGAGCCGAGTCCTGCAACTGTCGCCTACCTGACGGCGTTCCGAACAACCACTCAGATTCTCTGCAATTAAATAATAAATACATAAATTAAAAACTAATAAAAAATATTTTTGAAGTGATAACTTCTTATGGGAGGGTGAACCGAAACGTTCCGTAACGCGAGCGCTCCATCGACCAGCCAGCGTTAGCCGACCTCCCTGGAACATCGATAATTTCGAAGTCCCAGGTTGCGTCACACAGTGATCAGTCGGCTTGGACCGGACTTTGACACGACTATGACACGACTTTGACACGACTTCGACACGACTTTGACACGACTTCGACACGACTTCGACACGACATCGACACGATCCGACACGACTTCGACACGACTTCGACACGACTTCGACACGACTTTGATACGACTGTGGCAGGCTCCTCCGCTCTCACTTTAACCCACATTAGTTTAAGTTATCACTTCTGTCGAGCGTCCCGGGACGCAGACTTTTTTTATTTAATTTATTAAGGTGAAGGCCTCCTCCAGAGAGTGCCCGCTTTCTCTGTTCCTCGCTACTTCCGACCAGCGCGGCGTGATCCCGCTATCCGTACGATCTCATCTTCCCAACGTGTATGTGGTCTTCCTCGTTTACGTTTGCCAATCGGTCCCTTCCAAGACAATTTCTGCAGCCAAGCAACAGCAAATGAAATTACTGGGCATTGTGAGACTTAACATCTTATGTCTCAGGGTGACGAGCGCAGTTCAGTGCCATGCAATGCTTTGTAATTCAAAGTTCTGCGTGGTGTTGCTTCTGTTTATGGGCAGTCTTGGCGCTTATCGTTATTAAATTAAATAAATTCATTCTATTCAACGGATTTTAATGCAGTTTTCAGCAATAAATAGAGTGATTCATGAGAAAAGTTTATACATATCACGCTATGACCCATGGGAGCAGGGCAGTTACATGCAGGTGAAATCACACCTAGTGGAGTATAAAGTCTATAATAGTAAGCGCGCATATCATTTAGTGTAAAAATAAACGTGGTAAACGGACACTATAACGATGTATCATCATAACGGAGTGTGTCACCGAGAGATGGATGTAAAGATGCGAGTCTATGACAGAAATAAATCTGCTTTACTACACCAGTTAGTGATACAAATAGTGTTCCAGCCATAGCATAAGCTCGCAGAATATCTTGTCCGCGGGAAATTTTCTCGATATTGACTAGGGTACGTGCAAAGATATACCCCACGATACAGAGAGTTATAGAGATTAAGAAATGGCACAAGAAAAACTCTCTAAGTAATATTTTCTCGTAGCGTGAACACAGGGCTGTTAACTTCGATAGACATGTAGATATAGCACTAGAAAACGCCTCCACAAAACGCTTTCCTTATATAAAACGCGTTGTTGATGCAAATTTTAAACTCGGTCAGCCGTGGGTGCAGCATTCGTTGCCCCTCCACCTACTCATTAGAGGATACAGGTGTGAACTTAACACTGAGAATCTAATTACAAACTGAGATTACTTTTTATTTTGTTTATATTTAAAACGATAAACAAATTAATTTTACGATTAGAAAAAAAAACTTTTAAAAAACGGATTTAAAAAAATAAATACAAACCTCAAACGCACAATAAACTTTAAATTATTTTTATAGAACCTGACTACCAATCACATTTCACAAACAAATATGTACGTTTAATTTTATTTTCTAAACACTAGTATTCCAGAGCGAGCACCTCTTACACGGGTGGGTGCAGTTCTGGAACTATTTTTCGAATGTTTTTCGGCGGGAAAAGCGGCCGTGGTATGATATACGCGGCGTGGTAGCGGGCACCAATCCAAACCGCACGCGAAAATAACACGGGTCATGTGAAAATGTGAAAAAATTAAATTATGACGCGACGGAAATGTGAAAAATGAAATTACGATACACCAAAATACAATTCAAAAACTCAATAACGCTTACATACTAAAAATGTTTTTTTATTTATTTGTATTTTGGATAATAAATGATGATGATTATTATTATTTTTTTTTATTATTAATTACCGTAACCAACGAGTGACTCGGTGGCGCAGTGGTATTGCGCATGCTGTACAATGGCTATGCTGAGGTCTCGGGTTCGATCCCGGGTCGGGTAAAAGTGAAATTGGATTTTGCTATCAGGAAAATGCTCAGTATCAGCCCGGAGTCTGGAATTGTGCCCAGTATGGAGTTAGGCTCGCCCCATATCACATCATAGTACGGAGATACATGTGGGTGTACTGGTCACATCTCTGCCTACCCCTTCGGGGATTACAGACGTCAGTGCGTACATATTTACCGTAACCCCGAAGAGCTAGACAGAGTTCGGTTGTTCGATTCGCTGAGTTAATGTTTTTCCCATGACATGATAAGGGACGAACCTATAACCATAGCAGGCGCAGTCGTGGACAACTCATATGTGGTTTTTCGAATCAACCTTACCGGTTTCTCGGACTAAGTTCATTGCTCGTAGGTCATTGAGACGACGATCATTATTAACTACTATATTTTTGTTAAAACGCAATAACGCACACTGCGATTGCGGTACGAAAATAAACATATCCAGAAATAAGAGGCGTGGTAAACAAGCGAGTGAAGTTTCTAGCAAAACGCGGCATCCTTCGGTTTCCACAACAAACGTGTATCAAAATAAGACCCGCCTCCGTTTTGTTTACGTTCCATGTGGAAGGCGTGGGCAGTAGGGGTGCCACGCGCTGCGGATTTGGTGGACAAAATTAATAGCAGTGTGCATTTTTTTTTTACTAGCCCTGTATTATATACGTCCCACTACTGGGCACGGGCCTCCTCTACTGAATGAGAAGGATTAGGCCTTAGTCCACCACGCTGGCCTAATGCGGGTTGGCAGACTTCACATACCTTCGAAAATCTTGTCGAGTTCTCAGGTATGCAGGTTTCCTCACGATGTTTACTTCACCGTTAAAGCAAGCGATAATTAACAATCAATATACACGTAACTTAGAAAAGTCAGTGGTGTATGCTCTTGGGGCTAGCTTCGAACCCTCGACTTTCGTCTCGACAGTCCATACCACTCCCCGCTGAGCTATCGCTGCTTAGTGTGCATTGTAAAACGTTATTTTTCGGGTGGCGCGCGACTCTCGCATTATCGGGCATAAAATCTAATACATACCTCTATGATGTGATAAGAAGCAACCCTAGCGTCTTAATGAGTAAGTACTTAAACTGAAATAAATGCTTCCATTTGATCAATTCTTGAAGGATTGCTTTAAGATGAATAAACATGAATTAAATGAAAATTAAATATATAAGTGTAAATAATTATATAAAATCCTAAATCCTGTTCTAATCCGAAGTCTGAACTTAGTTTGAATAGTACTTTGTGAAACATAAACATAAATATCAATAAAAAAAAACATCGAAACGTCACACATAATATGATCGGTTCACTGTAAGATATGACTATCTTATGTTGTAGTCTCGTATGTATCAGAAACCAGGAGATATTTTTCGGTCATGTGCGGGAATCAAACCCGCAGTCTCTCATTTCACAGTCGGCTACTCAATTAAGTTATCGCGCCAGATCGATCGAATTCCATAAAAATAAAGATAAGAAAATTCCAGAATTTTCGGAACTAGAGTTATCCTATAAAACGTAAACGTTTGGTGACTCTCCGTGTTATTTATACTGAGTGCTGCCGAGCATTGCGTTGTGCGTATACGGACCCCCTCCCTTCACCCCGCAGGTGTGAGATACCTTTGACCTTGCATCGGCAGTACATTTGTAATGCAATACACTCGTATACTCTAGGCCTAGGGCCTCACTTATACAAATTATGTTTCGACTAAAAGTTCCGTAATGATATACACTTGACAGCAAATAAACCGGGCCACCCGCTACCTTGTAACTCATATTTAATTTTCTCAAAGAGTATAAAATTTAAAACTATCAAAGTTATACCTCCAAAAAGTGCGTTTCATGATGATTAAAATGAATGGAAACTCATTGGGATTAATCAATTTATTAAGTGTTTATTAAGGATTTTACAGAGAAGAGTCGTTTTCCTGTCGTGATAAGCGCTTAGTCACAAACATAAAATAAAAAAATAAAGGCAGAAACAAAGAAAAAAATTAAAAGAAAGTTTTTGGTCAGTGTTCGGTATTCCCTCCCCTTGCTCGGATAACTGCCAGCATCCTTGTATTCATAAACCTCACGAGCCTGACGATCAAATTTTGAGGAAATGCATTCCACTACTCTTTAATTGCGATTCGCAGCTCTGGAAACTTTGTTGGAGCAAGTACCCGGGCTCGAACCCGACGTTTCAGCACATCCTATAAATGTTCTATCGGATTCAAGTCTGGGCTTTGAGCTGGCCAGTCCATCGTACGAATGCCAACGTCGCGTAGATACTGAGTCATCACATGAGCAACATGAGGCCGTGCATTATCATGTATCAACTGCATATCCTGCCCGATATATCCTACGTAAGGTACCACTTGGTCTGCGAGGATTTCAGTGATGTAGCGATGAGAAGTCCACTCACGAGTACGGCCCGTCGGTTTGATGAAAACTAACGCTGTGTGTGCGGTAACGGAATGCCGCCCCAGACCATTACAGATCCTCCTCCATAAGCAACAGTTTTCTCGGTGCAACACTGAGAATAATGTTCTCCAGGGCGACGATATACTCTCTGACGTCGATCAATTCTATGTTGACTCACCCTGGTCTCATCAGTGAAGAGTATATTACCCCACTGTTCTAACGTCCAATTCTTATGCTCTCGAGCAAATTCAAGTCGAGCTTGACGGTGGGCTACCGTTAATGCTGGGCCTGTTGCAGCTCTCTTTGGAGTCAGGTTCCGTTCAGCAAGTCTTCTTCTCACGGTATCTGAACTTATGACCACTTGGCGTTCGTTACGCAGACTTTGTTGGACTTGAACTGCGTTAAGGCGGCGATTTCGCAGAAAAGTAAGTTGGATATAACGATCATCTGCTGCTGATATAGCCCTAGGTCTGCCCGTACCTGGACGGCGATCGAATGCTCCAGTCTCTAGGTATCGTCTGTAAGCTCGTTGCACAGAAGATCTGCTAATTCGAAGTCTTCGAGCGACCTCACGTTGCGCAACGCATGCTTGAAGTAGTGCTATAACTTGAGCTGCTTCCTGGGGTGTCGTATCAACTATTGATCGAAAAAAATTGCAAAAAATACACGCGTCTGAGCAAATGATGAACAAAAAGTAAAGAAATTATAAGAAATAACCGACTAACCTCGTTGTAGAAAACAAAACGCTAATCGCGAACTCTAGTCAAAACAGAGCAAATCGTTATCATTGTGCTTGTTGCTTGATTATAATGTGAGTTGGCGGCACTTTAGGATAAATTTATAATCATTTTAATCTGCATGAAATGCACTTTCTGTGGGTATAACTTTAACAGTTATCAGTTTTATAGTTTTTGAGAAAATTTAATCAGAGTTCCAAGGTAGCGGGTGGCCCGGTTTATTTGCTGTCCAGTGTATATTACTCATATATTTTTATACAGCGATTAAATTAGATTTCTAAGAAATTCTTGGAGCCCAACGTAATTTTCACAATATAGCCTTAGCTACAGCCTTAAGCCTTGAGCCTAGATTTGGTAAAAGCTAGCCTACAAACAATATGTATAGTTTAAAATAGGAATAAATGTTTATCAAACGATTAAGAGTATTTACGCACTTCATTCGATCCGAATCAGAGATTATGTTCCAATATGAGGATATTCGAAACTTCGTAACACGGCATTCGGATCTAACGACCCCTCATAGATATAGTACTGGCTACTTTGGACAGAGATTTCTCGGATTCAGATCGGATGCGGTGCGTAAACAGTCTTATACTGACCTGCCTTGAGGCACAATGAATACAGCATATTTGTTGATAGTCTGCGAGTGCTTTTTGTCGACCACGTACAGTGTATACCGCGGCAAATCTTCACCGGGCCGCAGCAGGTCGAGAGATACCTGATAATCACAAAATACATTTAGGTATTTTATTTTTATTTCATTAAATGAATAGTCGGGCAAGGCGTTCGCCTGATAATAAGCGCCACGCCTGCCCATAAACAGAAGCAACAATACACAGAACTTTGAATTACAAAGCACTACATGGCACTGTATTGCGCTCGTCACCCCGAGACATGAGATGTTAAGTCTCATAATGCCCAGTAATTTCACTGGCTAGACAAAGCGGTGGTACCAACCCAGACGGCCTCAAGCATACGAGGGACCTACCACCTTATATACATATAGTGGTAATAATTAGAGTAGTTTATTGAGGTCGACTTTTTTGTCTGTCTGTTTATGCGTGCGGAATAGCGAGCGTGCGTGTGTGCTTGTGTGGGTGCGTACGTGCGTGCGTGTTATACATCTACATATGTGGCTATGTTTGCTCTACTAGAAATAAAAGAATGGTTTATTGCCTTCATGAAATACATGTTAGCTCAACCACATTGGTACCACTCTCTTTCAGATATCCAGCATGAATTGGAAGCTTGCTGTTGTGCTTTATATGGTAAGTGAGATTTCCAGAGCACCAAAGGTGCCATAGCCATTTCCCATTCCTTTCCTTTGAACACATCCATTTCTTATGTTAGTGTGGGTATTTATAGTGTTAATGATCGCTTTATTTCAAGTTACCCCCATCTTCAATTACTAACCACTATTACTATGCGTGCCAAATAAGAATAGGACTGCACAAGACGCCATTTTGTTCAGCAATACGCGCAAACTTCATTACCAAAGTGTATGGTGTGCCAAAAAATCAGTAAACAAATTATATTCAGTTTAAATGTTTACTGTACGTTTTTTTGGTATTTCTTATACATTTCACGCCAAATTAATTATAAATGAGTAGGATTTCAAAGAAAAAGCATATTTATAAAAATAACAATAACAAGGAAGCCCAGTAGGCAAAAGATATAACACACACGCGCGTATACACGAAAGCATAGCTAACGGCACAATGGTAGCTTCTCAATAGCGTCACAAAATTGCGTCATATTAGGGTGATAGTAGCATTAACTGTGTATTTGTTCATTTTTTAAACTCTTTCCTTACAGTTCCATAATTAATTTATCCAAAATTATCCATTAATAAAATTCAAGAATAGTGTTTATTAAATGAATATAATGATTATACAATAATTAAATCTATATCTATGAACAATAAAAAATATATGAAATTTCTTTTTTGCACTTTTTTTTGCTAGCAGTACTACTTTGACAGTTATCGTGTGAAGTTGGCAGCAAACGCGATCCTATTCTTATTTGGCACGCATAGTATAATAAAAATCTCACCTCATTATCATCATCCAAATTGGTTTTGGCCAGTCCATTCGTGATGAATGCAGCATCCTGTGCCGACTTCACATGAGTCTGCAATTCCTCAGGAGTCTGTAACCTCATCATCTTGTCTCCAGCCATGCACACTTCTAATATCTAGATAAGACATATTTTTTTAATACATTAAAAAAATTACAGGTATACTCAACAAAAAAATAACATTTAAATTGTCTTGGCTGGTAAAAAAAAATATAGTGCAATATTTACTGAATAAAAAAAGCTATTATCCTATGAGTTTCACTAGTCACCCCAAACTCAAAGGTGATCTTAATAATGGTTTCGCCAGACAGCGGACGGGACGGGACGGCAACGCGACGCTGACGGGACATGCAGCAGTTGTAATGTATTAGTCAATATAGAAAATGTCACACAGACCCGTCGCGCTCGACGCGACGCGACGCTCGATTATCTATACAAAGTCCCGTCAACGTCGCGTTGCCGTCCCGCCCCGTCCGCTGTTTGACGAGACCATAAATGATGCATAATAAGCTAGCTGGGCTGAAGCTACTCATTATACACACCTTTACGCATTCCATGACCTTTAATATATTAAGTCATTGTTTGTGACTATTGACAGAATGGTCAAGCTATTGTGTGCTTATTGTAACTACCGCATATTGGCTATCAGACTTTAATGTAAATTACTAGACCGGCTGTGTGCTACATAGAATTTTTTCTAAGTTACGGCCAATTGACCGCAAACTAATATTACCATCTTGCTTAATGTTAACTAGAATTAAGTTCGTTCCCCTGCCTCAGCCGTCAAACTCATGCATATGTGGTACAATTTTCTTTTACACAGTCATATCAGTCAGTCATGTCAGTCAGATCATAGATACATGGATTTCTTGGGTTCTCTTATTGCTATTTATATTCTAAAGCAAATGACAAAAACATACCAATTGTGGCATCATTTTAAACTTAGTAACAACAACAACAAACACAGGTAGTGTTGCTCCATCTGCATCTTCAGCATTTTTCTCCTCAGCCTCATGGCATCTCACGACTCGAAACATCCATGACTTATCACAGAAACTTGCCAGTAATTTTGCCAGTATATGACTTTGCAGCAAAGATATGCATATAAACCGACCTCCAAGCTTTAAAACTCTTTTGATTTCTGAAAAATACTTGTCTATGATCGCATGGGTTTCCTCTGCATTATCAGGCATTAGAGCATCGAGCGTTCCCTTATCGAGTACCACATTAAACTCCTCATCTGCGAAAGTCATTTTAGTGGCGTCCATGTAAAGGAACGTCATATTGGTCCGCTGCGAGTTTATAGACTTCATTTGTTTGATGACTATCTCAGAAACGTCTATGTTTACGATATTCTGGTAGCCTACGTCGTATAAATCCGCGCTAAGACTTGAATTTCCACAACCGGTAACAAGTACCGAGTCTTTAGGTTTTATGTATTTGTGAAGCTGGCCGCACAGTTCTAAATACTCGCCATACCTTTAGACAAGTAAAACAAATGACGATAATACAATTTTATTGCATTCTTAAAGGTATCTGGAATGTGATTGATCAAAATATAACCTACCATTCAAAAGCCTTGTTACCGCGTTTCTTGAAAAATTTATTCCAGTAATCTTTTTCACTGAATTCCTTGTGGGTTTTGGGAAGAAGATTCATCTTAAAATTCACGTAATTTTAACAAAACATTCGAAATTGTGCACATGTACATAGGTACATAAGGTATTTGTTTATGTGTCAAGCAGACTCAACCAGTGTTACCAATTCGTTATAGTACAAACAAAAATTGTAAAAGTAACCTTTTATATTCCAATATTAACCCTCAGTTATTTATTATGCCCTTTCTTATTTTCACGGTACCTTTGTGTAACAATTCATAGAATATGTACAATTACCATCCAAATTTTATTAATATTGTGCAAATAGTTTCCGAGTGAAACAGCTGTGATAAACGATGATATAGCAGACGGTCAGACGCTGATGACGAAATTATAAGGGTTACGTTTTTTCCATTAAGATACCCTAAAGACATAACACATTAAAATATTCATAAAAATAACATAAAAATCATACTATGTACATAAAGGAAAATCCTGACTCTTCAACGCCCAGCCCAAATCTTTAAACCCTAGAAAGTTGAAGTTCTTTTCATAATGCTAATAGGTATTAGAGAATGATACTACAAAATTCATTCCCTAAATGGGTTAAAATGCGGCTTTAATTTTTGTGCGGAGAAAGTAGAAACAACCAGTGATGGCACATTGCATCGGGGAGTAATACGAACTGTCGAAACTAAATTCGCAGGTTCGAAACCAGCCCCAAGAGCATGCGTCTCTGGCTTCTCATGTATATTATTTGTTAATTATCGCTTGCTTTATCAGTTACCCACCATTCTGAAAGCAATTATAAAATTGGGGTAAAATGGGCAAAATAAAGTAATGTGAAACTTTTAAATAAATTTTGGTAATACTAGTAAGAGATGGCGAGTGAAACAAAAATATCGGTATTTATCCTATCGATATTTTTAAACACTATCGATTATTTAATGCATGATTATTTATACATATTCTCAAAACATTTTAAATTTGTAAAAATATTACATAGTTTATTAGTTATAAATAGTTGTTTTTTTATGCTCCAAAGTTCAAACTACTCCATATTCCATTTGTTAAAGATTGTGGTGGGATTTTTGAAAATTACGTACATTAATCATGAAAGAGTTTCGTAAAAAAAATATATCAAATACCAACACAATAATCTACTACAATTAATATTGATTTAATCACAATTGAAAATATCGACAATATATATCAATAATTTTATTTAAAAAAACAATGGGTTGCACTCCGGGAGTGCCGGCAAATGTAAAAACTTGGACATTAACGTTGTGCATTTTTTAATATTTTGGAATAGTTAGGGAATAATTTCGCACAAATTGGTTTATTGATCAGTTTAAAAGTACTATTATTTATGTGGTTAAATACATTATAAATAACTCATTTATTGCGCTATAGCACACTTTTGGTCCGGAGTCCCTGGGCCAGCTGATCCACTTAATTACTATCAAGCTCATTTTCCGTGAGTAGCTTCGTTTCCATGAGACGCCCAACAATTCCCTATGCGAAAATTCTCTATTGTGGTAGCTAACAGAGGTAGCAAGGATAGAATATTTCGATTTGATGATACTCAAAAATGTATTATTTTATTTGTAGGACAATATGACTGTTAAATTATATGAATATTGACTAAGTAAAAACAAAAAATCAGCTGGTTAGTAATCATACCTATTGGAAGGAGGGGCTTCCAATAGGTATCGATAACGAGGTCATAAAAAATTATTTGAATGAGCTGATTTTTTTGTTTTTACTTAGTTAATATTCATATAATTTAACAGTCATATTGTCCTACAAATAAATAATAAATTTTTGAGTATCATCAAATCGAAATATTCTATCCTTGCTACCTCTGTTAGCTACCACAATAGAGAATTTTCGCATAGGGAATTGTTGGGCGTCTCATCGAAACGAAGCTACTCACGGAAAATGAGCTTGATAGTAATCAAGTGGATCAGCTGGCCGAGGGACGCCGGATCATTTTCTTATTGCCTAAGAAAAGTGCTCAACGCCGCTAAACAAGTTTTTATTTCAATAAATATCGATTATTCGGTACATGGATATTTTTACCATCCCTACTGATAAAAAAATGGTGGTTCGTTTTTGTGTTGTGATGTGAACTGTAATTAGTGTGGATGTTTATTTTGTGTTACATTTGAATATAATGTGCCTTTCCATTTCCATTTATACAAATCCTAACAAAGAAACAATGGCCCACGCTTAAAATGGGTTATAGAGATTTTCGCGAGTTAAAATCGTGGATTCAACATCACATCTAACACTGTCGTAAAAGGAAGAACGAAAACAAAGAATAAAACCAACGAGGACAAGTGGAAAGCGTTAACCACTGTTAAAACCTTTGATTTAGGTTTGTAATATTTATTTATAAGGACTCTAATACATCTTTAGTAGTCCATTCTTTTAATTTTCTGTAACCTTGGTTTTATGTCGCAGAAAGCTAACGGGACTATAAACATTTATTTCTACGTAAACAATTATTCGTACATACTCTAAAAATTTCTTATCAGTCCATAATTTAATATTGTTCATTATAATCAATATTGTAATAAGGCATGTATTAAAAGTAATGAACTAAAGTAGGTCACGATGAATTATACATCATTGTAATAGTTATGTAAAACACCTGTGATTCATTTATTATGTTATGTACACGTGTTTTTGCTCATTGTTTTTAATCTATTTAATTGATTACATCATTCATTATGACGAAGTCTTTTAACATTACAAGTAAAGTAATGTAAAGTAAGTAAAACATTACCAATTTATGACAAAAGTCTTATGAGTGGTAGAGCCACACTGTAGTCAGTATTGTCTACAGCATGAATGCGCCGGCTCGACCGGGTCATTACCACTGCCTCACAGAAAACCTACGTAAAGCAGCAGCTTGCTGCTGTGTATCCTATGGCGAGTGAGATATCCAGAGGCCCAAATCCCCCTTCCATTCATAATCCCAAAATTATTATCCCTTTCTTTTAGGATTGGCAGCATGCCCATGATTCTTTTGGCATTGTGGGTGTATATGGGCGGTGTAGATCATTTGCCATCAGGTAACCCACTTGCTCGTTTGCCAGGCTATGCTATAAAACAGAAAAAACAGCCTTTTAAATGGATTGTGAACAAGCAGTTAGGCAGGCCGGCGTGAACTTGCTGACCTAAGATAGTTACATCTTCTGTCATTGGTCAACACTATTCTTGGATAGCGCTTAACTTACCATGGCATAGTCAGTTTCTGAACGGGATGAAAAAAGAACACCAAAATTATGACCTGAACTGAGATTGTTAAAGGACACTGGGCAAATAGTATGGGAGAAAAACCCACGGCGGACAGAAATGAAATTGTGAACATATATCGGTAAATGTCTCTAGTTTATCATGGTAAGGGTCGCTTTCTTGTGGGTTATGGGAATATTAAAAAAATAAATAAAAACCAATTCATATTTTTTAACATTATTTATTCGGCGTAATCAATATCTATTGTGATTTCATCTAAAAATACCGCAGGGGTTTCAAATTGTTGTTGGTGCCTAGCCCAGGATAAAAAATAAACGATACTGGCGATGTGCGCGCAACTACCTATGGTACGGCGGCCATGTATACACGAGCAGTAATAATCTTCAACACTTTGTCTTCCTTGTCTCGCTGGGTTTATTAAAATATATGTGTAGTATTGACGCGCTCTGACATGTCGCAACTGAATTCGTCCTCTTATCAATATTTTATTGTTTGTAAAATCTTGGTGCCGATAGACCTCTATTAAGTAGACGCCATTTGGTCTCATATGCTCATGGCAATACGACTTGGCCAGTCTTAGATGATAGCTTCCCAATGTGAATAATATCAGGTTTTCGTATGTTAACTGTGGGAAATCTCTAAAATCTGGATTGTTTCCATTTAATGGCACGAATGCAATCTGCCTATTCATATTGTTTTCAATCCCGTGTTGGGCCAGTTCATTCTCTCTATTGATTTTTTCATTAATAATGTTAATAAACTGATCAACGTATGCACTATCTTCATACGGACGTCTAGTGGCGTTGATAATTGCAGCGGCGGTTTTGAAGTCTGTCATCATATTTGGTAAACCTACATTGAAATATGTATGCCGAAATATTTTAAAATCTTTTTTAAAACGGCCATTTATGGCCTCGACTACCCAACGACACATTGTTATCAATCGTGACTTATTGGCATCTTGCGTCGTTAATTGTTCTCCTCTTGCTCTGGATGGTGGCGTATGTGGAACATAACCACATTCTTCAATTAAAGGAATTGAATTTCGAAATCCACGATCTAATATAAAAATGTCTTTCGTTCTTAAAAACCAATGACAAGGGGATTCTTCACTTTGTAATAGATGACGCAGGATTGAGGCATCTGACGCTGTCGCTGGATATGGTCCCACAACGTCTATTATGTAGCCATCGGTGCAAACAACCAAGAAAGGCTTTACCAAGTTTCGGAATTTGTGAAGACAGTAGGTTTTTCTTTGAAATAAAAAATTAGCACTTTTTTGGACATATAAGTATGTTCCGTCCATCACAAAAATTCCATTTTCATGTTGGTAACCACCAAAAATATGGCTTGGGATCGTAAGGTTCCTGGCTACTGCATCATCTCGAGTTATATGATCCAAGCCCAAATACTGCGGCATAAAATCTTCAGTAAAGCATTGTCTTGCTTTGTAGCTTTCTCTCAAATGTCCATATTGAATTTTGATGCTAAGCGCTCATCTGATTCGCTGATGGCAGATGCATGTACTCGATAGAACCCGTTTTGTAGCTATTTTTAACAGAACGACAATTTATATTACTTAAATAGAGTATTAGATTTTACTTTTTGTATAAATATATTTCTAGTTCAAACTTTGGTCTCCCATGGATTTAAAAAAAAAAAACCATATGTAATGATAAGTGAATTTATGCTCTTTCATTTAATACCAAGTTCGTCAATGTCCGTGACCGGGTCGGAATACGCCCAATGTCCTTTTTTGAACATATTCAGATAGTGTAGATGCATTGCTGACTTAACATTTAAATAACCCGAATATCAAAAAAGCGCCTTCTATCGACATTCCCTATAATGAACAAAGATCCACAGAGAATTTTAATTGACCCAAATTAACAATCAATTGACGCATTCTTATGCGTCATGTACATGGCGCTAAACTAAACTACACAATTATTTATAATTATTAATAATAATTTGCAATACTTTTAATATAATATTGCATTGTTATTGTTATTGGTCCTTCATAAGTATGCCAAATTTCAATTTAATCCGACGTTTTGAAGGAGGTCAAAATCACGTTCAAAGATTCTGTTGGTTACAGACAAACCTACCAACCTACCAACATACCAACATACAAACATACCAACATACATACGTCTGAAGCTAATAAAAGCGTGTTAAAAATAGCACTTGACTCTATGAATTGCCCTGAATTCTTAAGTAACACGGCTTATAATGCATATCACAATGTTGCGTAAACCTATATTACTGCATGTTCCATGTGTCAGTACTATAGATAAACAAAATAGCAGACTCTTCAACAATCTCTCATGTGAGTTGGATTTAGATTTGTTCAAAAATATAAGTATATGTTTACAAGTATAAGTTTTTGTTGAGAAACATCTCCACAAAAACTTATATTTGTAAAAAAGTTTTTACTAATTGTTAATATATTGAGTATGTATTGTGATATTGATGCACTCTATCTATGCTACCTGTAACTTTTCTAAATAAACTAAAATAAAAATAAATAAATTAGATGATTTGGATAAATTAGATGATTTAGATAAATCAGATGATTAGATTATTACCAAGATGTACTATGTCTACTTCAGATTTTGAATCTGGTAAAACCTTATTTTACCAGATTTAGATCCGGTTCTCCCGAGGGGCTTGCGACTTGATGGTTGGTTGGGGCGGGTACAGGGGTACATTCTTGTCTTATTGTGCCTACATCGGTCATCCGCCTGTCCTGTCGCAGGCCCCTCGATTTGCTTCTTCCCTCTCCGAAGAGCGAAGAAGCATTTTAGCCAGCATGATTCTGGTGATAAACAATGGTTGCTGGTTTTTTCGACTGCACTACGCTTACCATCAGGTGTAGTGCAGTCACTTTGTCGTGCACGGATAAAAAAAAAGATTCAAAATTGATGCATTGTTTATACAGGTTAACACTTTCCAATTTTTAAGCATAAATTGTATACAAATACAGTAAGAACATTAGAAACCACAACTGTGCAGTCTGTTGTGATAAACCAACCGTATCAACCATATACTAGAATGTTCTTGTATATTATAGAGGAAAATGTGTACAATCATTTCAAAAGGTTAACTTTGTGTGAAATAAAATGCTGGTTCAAAAAATGTACTCAAATTAATGTGTGTTTCTGGTCGTTTCTGTGTGGTCAAACATTTTAATTACGTCCTATACTGGTTTAAAGTTGTGTTTGTATAAAAGAGACGTGGATTTGTGCAATAAGCATTAACAATGATGCTCTCTGTGGAAACTTTGTAATAGGTGAATTTGGGGTTTTATCTAAGCCCGTTAATTGACTTTGCTAGTACGATTCCAGAAACATATTGGAATCATCATACTGGAAGAAATTCCAATTCCAAAACTCTGACCTGACTTAAGAGATTGGCCATTTTTACCATTGACCTGTGTTTTCTTTATTTTTAGCCGCCACCAAACAATTAACTTAAACTCGATACAACTAATCATTGGCTACATGTAGGTGTATAAAGTGTGAAGTTATATAGAAAAAAAAATAAGATGGAATAAAAAACGGCAACACAAAAACGTTATGGCACATTATTTAAGCAATGATTAATTAAACACCGTTTTGTCACTTTATAGCAACTTTATAAATTGCATTGACAGAGAAAGACAAAAGAATGTTTAAATAATCAATGCTTATAATAACATTTATGGGTAACCAGGGTTCGAAAATATCCGATATTTATTATAAATATCAAAATATCGGATATTTATGATAATATATATCCGATATATATCAAGTTTGATATATATCCATTTTGTATGAAAGCCATATTATTATTTTATTGTATTATTTATAAATACTGTTTGCATATGTGTTACATACACGTACTAAAATTATAAAATAAAAAACTTGTTTATGGATAACGCAAAATCAACTAAAAACCATAAACTCTTCTTTTAGGGCAGAAGTGTTGCCATTTATGGATTAGAACTTACCATTAGGGAGTATGTTTTGACACTACTCCCGCGCCATCTATATTTGGGAAGAAGAAATACAGTAACAAACTCTAAAAATTACTTAATAACATTAATTTTTTAAACCATTTTTGTATTGCAATATATTATAAAAAAAATATTGATATATATCGTCAAACCCAGCTTGATATATATCGGATATATATCGGATATATATCTTGATATACAGTGTCATTTTGACACCCTATACTTAAATTGAACCACGTGTAGTTCTCGTTATTATAAATACTTTGACATAGCATAGTTAGTCATAAAATGGAAAATAAAAAAATAAGATTTCCTAACAAATTAAAATCCATTACGAATGAATTAATTTGAAACAGTCTGTATAAGTACCTGGAACTCGTCGAGGCGACAACATCAAACGAGCACGCACACGCTGTGCTTAGACACACACGTATACACACACGCAAGGATACAACGTTCACAGATCACTCGCGACATCGCATGAATGACACACACTCACATAGATATCCATACTCGTGTACCTAAATTCTGATTTGATACGTATGCATAAATTATTATTACGTAGGTACGTAATTAAATCTTGACATTTTCAAAATGTCCACCATCTGCTTCCAGGCATAAGCAACAGCGGCGAATAAGGTTATTCCGCACCCTGTCCATAAGGTTGCGCCTCGTATCTAAAGTCATGGCTTTTAATTTATCAAAGGCAGCGCAAATGCGACTGCGTAGCTCTTCCTCTGTTTCGCTGACCCGGGAATAAACTTCGTTTTTAATAAAACCCCATAAAAAAAAATCGAGAGGGTTAAGGTCGGGTTATCGTGCTGGCCATCTGTGGGGGCCATAGCGTCCGATCCATTTATCGCCAAACATATTATTTAGGCGCTCTCTTACTGCTAGTACAGAATGTGCAGGGGCGCCGTCTAACTGAAACCATGCACGGAAGTAATCTACAACAGATAATTCCTCTAAATATTCCGATATTGGGCCGTCCAATAACTCCAAAAACTTAAGTGCATTCAAATTGCCGTTAATAATAATTGGGCCCACTATTTTATTCTTATGAATGCCTGCCCAAACGTTAACAGAAAAACGATATTGGTGGGCAGACTCTCGCATTACATGGGGATTTGTACTACTCCAATACCGCAAATTTTGCCGGTTCCACATGCCATTCCGCGTAAACGTACTTTCGTCTGTCCAAAAAATGTTGCTCAAAAAGTTGTCATCCGCAGACTTTTCAAGAAGCCATCAACAATAAAATTCCCGCACTGGTTTATCTCGTGGCATAAGCGCCTGTACCTTAAGGTATTTGTATGGACGCAATTTATTTATTTTTAAAATTCTTCGAATCGCAAAGTAACTTTTATGAAACAATCGCGCGGCCTGCATAATGCTGCAATTTGGGTTCCGTATAAAATGATTTATAATACGCTCCTCCAAGTTGGCACCAATTCTGCGTGGGGGAACCCCTTCGTGTGTTCTAGGCACTAAGTCGCAACCATCTCTAAGCCTTTGTACTGCTCTTGTTATGACTTGCGCACTTGATGGACAGGTGCGAGTTGAACCGTATCTTTCACGATATAACCTTAATGCCGCAGCAGCGTTTTGATGGCACTCTCCATAGAGCAGGACCATGTCGGTATACTCTGCGTAGGTATACACGTGTGCCATTTTGTAAGCAACTAAAATAATGTTTCAATGTCACTTAAATACGAAAAAGTACTAAACACATAAACACTATCCTAAACTTGGTCAAACAATTAGTGTCAATTTCACTTAATTACAACACACACTTATACACTACACAAAAGTTTATAAAAACAACGTCAATTTCGTTAAGTCAAATGCAAGGGAATCAAAAATAAATGAAATATCTAAATTATTGTTAATAACACAACTAAATACTTAAATACAAAATGGCGGTAAAGATTATGAAACACAAGATCGCATGCGCATCACACGAAAGATCCGGAAACGAACTAACTTGTAAAATGCAATTTTAACTTGATAGGTGTATGAAGACGTATTTACGAAAATAGATTTAAAAAGTACTTTGCCACCGATTTGGCGGAAACAAGAAATACCGTGATCTGATTGGCTTATACCTTTATAACGTGGAAATCCCAAGCAGTGGTTGGCAAATATGTACAAAAAAAATACTGGTTACTGGTAATTACGCCTAACAAAAGTACCAATTTAAAATAGTCGGGTATTTGAATGCACACAACCAAGACATTCCCGAATAATACATGTTTAAGTAGTGTTGGCCTAATGTAAATAAGTATTAGTGAGAAAACATTTTTATCGGTTTATAAGGATTGAGTTCGGATTTAAATTAGTTTATAAATTTGTTTAGAATTCGGAGATACGCGGTTATTCCTTTTGATGGCCGCGCGCGTCAGCTCTCCTATTCCGCCATGTTAGTGGTCCGTTTACGACAAGTTTGAACGTGTTCCGCGTTGAATTGTTTTACGTACGTTGTGTTTTATTAATAACCTCAAAAAATGTGTCATTTGAACCTAACAAGGAAAGAAAAAATACTGTCTTTGCAGCGTAAACTGTGTATTATCAAAGACTTTGAAGCAAAAATAATATTTTGTGATATGGCAAAGATATTTGACCTACCGGAATCGACAGATAGACAGACAAACGATTATAAAATGTAAAGAAAAAAAATTTAAAGCTGTGAAATACACTCAATTGTTGAGTTCAAGTATCATTCGTTCGTCTAAATTATTGTTTTCTTTAGACTCTGGTCCCGATTAAATATACTTTACATGTATTTACATGCAAAGTTGTACCCCGACTTATGCGAATTCGACTTACACGGTTATAGCTCGGTCCCACCTATCGCGTAAGTCCGGGGTATTACTGTATTTTATACCTCTAAACCTCTAAAGTATAATCGTTATAAATATTCTTTACTAAGAGCACTTTAATAAACCTATGATGTATACATATTATTAAACCTTTAATCTAGCGATAGTAAATAATCATTAGATTAAGTTCGTTTAATGAATCTTTCGTTTTGAAATATGAATTAAGAATAGATTATAACGCGTAAAATGAAACCTACAAGTGCTACAACACTAGCGTTACTCGTGTTTCAGCGAAAAAGTGACAACTATAGTGAAAACTAGAAAGTGAAAAAGAGATATTAAACGAATGATGATTCGTATCTGTGTTCCAATATTATTATGTTATTGTGTGCGATATTTTATTTGTGTGTCCAAAGGTCAATGTCGACGCTTTACAAAAACGCGAAGCGTACAGAAGGTTATTTTGGAAATATAGACTCAAAATATTAATTTAGAAATTAAAGAAACGATAGATTAGTATAAGAAATGTAAGGAAATCCTAAATGCATTCGAATATTGTAATTTTTGTAATGATTACTGGTATGAACTCAATTTTTGTTACCTATTTATTTTTTAATAATATTAATTATTATTAATGTAAACATTGAGTAACATTCGCGTTAACGTAAGAAATCATTATGTAAACATTTTATAAAATTTTAATATTACTACTCCTACATTATTAATATTTTTTTAGTTATTTCGATGTAGTAGGTGCGTTTTGCAAATACACGAACATTTGTCTGGTTTTGCATGCTGACTTAAGTTGTTGCGTGCTAATAAACAAAGTGATACTATCGCAACTTTCTCAGTAAATGTGTCCAGAGCGTCTTTGTGAGCCTGAGACGTATTTTAATATTTATGGAGTTGCCCTTCTTAAACGCTTGTGTTTTATAATTTCATCGTCAGCTGTGATATCATATTGATTACAGTTAAGTGCAAAAAACCTATAGCGTGATTTAAAAAGCTTAAAACTAAAATCACGTTTTTTGGCCAAATTACTACAAGCTCAAGCCTCATGTTTGGTACAAGGTAAGCAGAGGCGATGACGAATATGTGGTTTCATTTAGTAACAGGGTGTCAAAACAACTCTGTATAGAGTCAGATCACGTCAAGTGGACCCCCCCTTTACCACTTGACGATAGAAAACTTATTAAAACATAATTATCGAAAGTAGTCATACCCAAAAATCATCCCGTGAAACAGTTTTTGGAAATTTTGATTTTAACACCATTTTTTTTTTAAATCAAAATTTTTGCTACTATAAATTAAAAAAATAATTATAAAAAAGCTATTGAAGATAACTTAACGAAATTTTCAGCGATTATAGTGAAATATCTATAATTTCACTTAAAAATATTTTGCAACTTTCATTTGTTTATTATCATATTTTTTTTTAACTTTTAAATAAACAAATTAGATTTTTAATGACTTCTCCGTACGATAATCGATTTTTTTTTTTTAATAATACGCGTTATACATTTAAGTTCTTTATTTCAAAATAAAATTTCACTGCTCGGCATTAGTTTAAATAATGTGAATTTTTATATGACCCAGCGGCGAGCGGATCAAGTGCTCCGCGCTACTGAGCTTAGCTATTAAGGCTATATAGATCGCTACAAATTACATAAGTATTTAATAAATAATCTTTACAATTCTTTTTTTTTATTTTTTTATATTGTCAACTACATTTGCACAGAGTAATTAAGGTATATGTATAAAAAACTATTATCGAGGTATGTATAAAAAAATATTTTTCCAACTGACTAATATGTTCAGATAAAAAACACTAAGCTTCACAATCAGTTTTCATTTGTTATTCATAAATATAAAACAAGTGAATTCCCGTAACTAGCGAGATTCATTTGTTTTAACTAGTTGCAATCCGTTAAATAAAAATGTGGAAATGAATTTCCCAACGTTAATGAGCTTAAGTTAGTGAATTATGATATTGAAGATAATGAAAATACAGATCCTTCTTATCAATGCGAAGTTGTAGATAATAAGTTAAAAGTCGACAGAATAAATAAACCTTTATTGGAAGTAGGAGAGCCACCAGTAAAAATCAAACGATTATCAAGTGAGAATGAGTGCAAGAAAGTAATTAAAGCTGCTATTAGTAAATTGGGGAACGAAAATGACTCTCCTGATGATAGTGTTAAGACAAAAAATCTAATAAATCATTTTAAAGTTGCTTTTGATCGAAAAACCAGTGGGAGGGATAAAAATGAGATTCTTCTGTATTTTTTTATGTTCATTTTTATTTAACGGATTGCAACTAGTAAAAACAAATGAATCTCGCTAGCTACCGGAATTCAATTGTTTTATATTTATGAATAACAAATGAAAACTGATTGTGAAGCTTAGTGTTTTTTATCTGAAAATATTAGTCAGTTGGAAAAATATTGTTTTATACATACCTCGATAATAGTTTTTTATACATATACCTTAATTACTCTGTGCAAATGTAGTTGACAATATAAAAAAATAAAAAAAATGAATTGTAAAGATTATTTATTAAATACTTATGTAATTTGTAGCGATCTATATAGCCTTAATAGCTAAGCTCAGTAGCGCGGAGCACTTGATCCGCTCGCCGCTGCGTCATATAAAAATTCACATTATTTAAACTAATGCCGAGCAGTGAAATTTTATTTTGAAATAAAGAACTTAAATGTATAACGCGTATTACTAAAAAAAAATAATTCGATTATCGTACGGAGAAGTCATTAAAATTTCAATTTGTTTATTTAAAAGTTAAAAAAAAATATGATAATAAACAAATGAAAATTTCAAAATATTTTTAAGTGAAATTATAGATATTTCACTATAATCGCTGAAAATTTCGTTAAGTTATCTTCAATAGCTTTTATATAATTAATTTTTTAATTTTAAGTAGCAAAAACTTTGATTTAAAAAAAAAATGGTGTTAAAATCAAAATTTCCAAAAACTGTTTCACGGGATGATTTTTGGGTATGACTACTTTCGATAATTATGTTTTAATAAGTTTTCTATCGTCAAGTGGTAAAGGGGGGGTCCACTTGACGTGATCTGACTCTATATCCATTGATATATATCCTCGAACCCTGTGGGTAACACTCCAAAATGTTGAAACTTGTTTTAACTTGCGTTTGTAATTCAAAATTCAAATTGAAATTGTGGCCACTTTGATACTGTTGTTTAGTAAAAGTAACTGGTACTTTCAAAGAGTGGTGATATGAGGTTATACATTCAATCCCCAGCTAACTCTCATGATTAGTTTGCGTATGTTATACGTAGGTATATTAACATAGGTATTTTTTTCTTATTTCCAGGTCCAATAATAAATAGCCACCATGAATCCATCATCCAACAGAGCATTCAACAGATTGACCTTATCAACTCTGCTACCACCACTCCAATCAGCCTCCTCGTACAGTCCTTAGTCAAACAACTCTGCTCACTTCTTGAAAAAGACACCTTGAAGGCCAACCAACTCTACAACACAATATGTGAGAAACTACACAGCATGAAGCTGATAGACGACTCATACGCCATGGGGGAGTTTGAGGCCATGAGGAGTCAGTACCAAAGGGCTCTGTACCAGTTAGTGACAGTTGCAACTGGATCAGAAATTCCCATCTCCCTGCCAGCAACATGGCCTATAGTAGCTTCGACAGGCTTAGAATGGTCTAGATATCATAGAGAATTTGAGGAGTTGTACTTTATCGCCGGTGGTGGGTTTGGTAGTGTGTTCAAAGCTCGCCATAGACTAGACTGTGTTGAATATGCAGTCAAAAAAGTATTCATAAAATCGTCAAATGTCAATTCTATAATGAATCATTTGGCGGAAGTGAAAACTATAGCAAGTCTAAACCATCCTAATATCGTTAATTATAAAGCAGCATGGTTAGAACCAATGATAGAATCGACACCTTTGAAGAAAAAGCACAAATACCAAATGGAAACTGACAGTGATGAATTCTCCCTTGATTCTAAACTAATTTCCTCAGCACATCCAAACACAATAACTTCGTTCAAAACTCATAACTCCAAAGAATTGACGAAGGAGAAAAGTATGTCAGATTTCATTATATCCTTCAAAAACTCAAATAGTTTCGAGAACCTTGATAGTTCCACAGACGATTATGAAGAATCTGATAGTGAAGACGATTCGACCACGCCAGAAGAGAATGCCGTTTGTAAACTATTCTCCGGAGAAGAGTTCGAGCATTGCTCTCGTATAAACCTCAAATGGGCCACTCTTTACATTCAGATGACATTCTGTCAGCAAACTTTGAAGCAGTGGCTTGACGAGCGCAACAACCACATAGCTTTGGCAAGGAAAAACTCCGAAGACCTAACCCTCCACTGTGATTCTCCTCTAGAACACAATGATTTTAACTACCCGGTCGCATTTACGCATATAGATTTACTGATTGACATGTTCACGCAACTGGTTAAAGGACTTCAATACATCCACTCCCGAGGGATCATCCATCATGATATAAAACCTAGTAATGTGTTTGTGGCTCCGAATGAGGGTGGACTTTTGGTACAACTGGGTGATTTTGGCCTGGCTTGTCCATTGCAGCAGTCGCATTCTGGATTGAAGCTTGGTACGCAGTTGTATGCGGCACCGGAGCAGCTGGAAGGCCAATGTAATCCTAAGGTTGGTTTTATATTTTTACCAAATATTTGTCGAGTTTTTGACAGAGATTGCCTCGTTGGTCTCTGGATCGGGATTTGGAAGTTTGTGAATATGAGTTTTGTAATCAACAACGCATTATTGGCTGAACGTATTGGTGTGAAATTTGATACACAGATGATCATGACTTGGTTTAAGACGTAAGCGTCTTTTATCGCGAGATATTCATTTACGCGGGCGAAGCAAAGCCAAGCGAAGTAGACAGTTTTGTCTACAGCATGAATGGGTTGGCTCTACCGGTTCGTTACCACTGTACTGTACTTTACGTTTTACCAACGTAAAGTAGCAGCTTGCTGCTACGTTTCGTATGGTGAGTGAGATATCCGGAGGCCCAAATCCCCCTACGCTTCTCAATCCCTTAATTATCCCTTTGAGGTCGCAAAAGCGCCTATGATTCTTCTAGTATTGTGGGCGTACATGGACGGTGGAGATCACTTACCATCGACTTGCTCGTTTGCCAGTCTATGCTATATAAAAAAGTATAATTTTCCGTTTCTTTTGTATTTCCTATTTATAAATAAATAATGTTCTACTTATTCCTCTCTGTAGATTTATCGTGATAATATAGATAACATTGTCCTTTTTTAATTCCCAGAGTGACATGTATAGCCTTGGAATAATACTTCTGGAAATGGTGGAACCATTCGGGACTAACATGGAGCGAGTGAAGACGATCACCGATCTTCGGAAAGGTCAGATCCCAGCTCACCTCACTGCAAACTACCCCAAAGTAGCCCATATCATAGGAAAACTGGTCCAGCGTAGGCCTGCCAAGAGATTGGACTGTCCGCAACTACTAGAAGAATTGAAAAACTTAAAAGAAAACAAGGACGAAACTATCAGGTCCTTGAGAGAAGAATTGGCGGCTAAAGATGACGAAATCGCGAAATTGAAAATGATGCTCGCGAAACTAAATTATAATTCCTAGTGTGTGATTGTTGTGTGTGATCGTAACTTAATAAATATATTTTTTTCGTCTACGATTTATTTTAATTATTCTAATCGGTGAGACAGGCTGAGATCCGCTTCTTTGCGAAAACAGTGTGATATCTGGAATGTTAGAGGAAAATACAAACTGTTATCGCAAAGAAATGATATCTTGTTTAATCAGAAAAATAATTCATAATATTCTCAAACTCGAGAAGTTTGTTGATGTTTAAAATTCAACGTGAATTAGATTACTGATAATGTCTTTCTCGACATTTCTGGCAGTATGATGCAATAATAGGCCTTAGGTAAAGGTACTTTATTTTCTGTTCGTGAAATACTGAATATCTAATAACAGCGGAGCTGTGTTATGTTCCATTGACGAATTTACTAAAGAAATGGCTAAGGACTTTCGTATTAGGTAAATAACATTCGAAATTGTAAAGATTTAAAGTTTATTTACAAAAAAATACAAACACGCATTCATAAATTATTATTACACTAATTTATATTTACAGTCTTAAAAATAATCTTAATGAACGCGACCACAAACAGCCGCTGTTCTGTACAAAAGAATAAATGGATCGTTCGTTCGAGGGATAAGTACACCGTAAATATATAAACAGTCACTTTTACTAATTCAATTCAATTTCAAGGCTGTTGAAACATTTTAGCTTACTCTAAAAATTCTAAGATTTTCAAGTTACCTGGGCTGCCTGATTGTATAACTGGATATAAAAACTACACAAGAATTGAATAATTGGGTTGTCTATTGTATGTTGCATCTTATTTGTATTTTATACCATTATTTGTATCCTGAAAGTCAACTTTGTATAATTCTAGACCGGAAACCCACAATGTTAAATAAGTTGGCTCTACTGGCATGCCTGCTAGTTTCGAAATTTGAATTTGCTTTGCAAAGGAAAACGTGATCGATTTGTTTTCTTCGCATTTAAAGCAAAGGTAATGAAAAACACACAGCCTTGTTTGAGTTCCCATAGATCAATCTTGACCAATATCTTAAGTATGCATCACCTATATTTACAGCACTAGTTTTCCAATAGCTTCGTATCGTGGACCTAATTTGTTCATTATTTTCACATAAGCTCCTGTTTATATATTGCGGCGTAAGCTTCACTGAAGCTATAAAGCGGTAGGATTATAGGATATTGTCTATAGCGTGGATGACTCCGTTAGTAGCTGGAATGTTGTGAGTTATCACTTGAGCATTGTTTACTTTTATGCGACCTGTAACAAAATATACAAAGTTTTAAACTTATGGTTAATGATTGCTAACACCCCGTTATTAAACTAATTTTGTATACTAGTTTTTTATGTGAATAGGATCGTGTCTAACAAACAAAGTTAAGTGAAAAACAAATTACCATTAGATTGTAATGAAATAACATACCAAACATCAGCTATACTTATTGTTATTTTTTCTTTTTTGTAAATATCATGCTTTATATTGCCTATATAGCTAATCTTTGGTTTTTCTTTTGTGTATTTACTGCTGGTTTCAAGTGTTGGCTAAATAAAGGTTTTTTTTTTATTTCTAAAAGAAAATGAGAAATACTTATGACTGAGTAGGTTTGTATGGAATATACACCCAGTGGCCAAGATGACGAAACCTATATCATACGAAACTTCTGGATTGTTCTTTATTTCATTTTATGGCTAGTTTACATTGAGCGCCATGTTGGGCGTAATAATTATTTTGATGACTTGTACTCGTACAGCCTAGGTATCTACTTATGTATGGACCTCAATCATCATCACCATCATCATCAGCCACAAGACGTCCACTGCTGAACATAGGCCTCCCCCAGAGATTTCCAGACCGACCTGTTGGAAGCGGCCTGCATCCAGCGACTTCCTGCGATCTTTATAAGGTCGTCTGTCTACCTTGTAGGTGGACGTCCAACGCTGTAACTGAAAATAACTTACCGGAATTCTTCTGCAGCGTCAACGGTTTGGTGTCCTCCATAGAGTTCCTGAGCTGGTAGTATCTCATTCCAGCGCTGTACAGCGTACCAGTTAGCACATGTCTAGCTACAAACGCTTTAGCAGCTGACTTCTCGGACAACTTTGACAACTCGGCCGGTGACATTTGAGCGAACGCTGTATCCGTTGGCGCGAATACTGTGTAGGTTTTGCTTTCTGGAAGATAAAATTAATGAATTAACTGTTAACTGACCTATGTAGAAAGTTGTTGTAATTTAGGCCAAGAAAGTCTCTACGCTACATACCAATTATCCGTCTAGATATGGGCTACGTAATGGTAGGGGTTCACCATTTTTAAACATCGATAATTTTTGCTATTCTGCACATTTTCTAACTCATAAGCTCAAGCATGTTTGCCTGATCAGAACAACTAGTGTTGCACCCAATTTTCGGTGGGCTTATTTGGAAATGGATGGATCCATGAAGTGATAGAGGCCGCGACCTGTCGCCATTGCGGGCATAAATTCCAATCCCTGGCATCTCTTGGTGTGCTTTTTGGTACCGAAACTTCAAACACAAAATGTGAATTGCCCCACTTGGGTTGAAGCCTGGATCTCACAGCTTCTCAGTCTAAGTAGGCTGCCACTAGACCAATGAGATGCTATTTTGATTGATATCAAAGGCAGATGAAGTGATCGTCAACTTTGATGGGAGGTTACAGTCCTTATACAGCCAAACATTTGCCATCACTTGGACAATCCTTGTATTTCTGCATTTCACCTATCGTGCTATAAGCTTCTTTAAATATACGATTCCTGGTATTTTATATTGAATACGTTACCTGCAAGTGTGTCAGCGAAGCCGCTTGCCTGGACCGCCTTCAGGAACGTGGTGAATCTTCTGTCTCTATCCGCTTGCAAAGTTTGGACCAAATCTCCGACGGGCAGGGGGAACATGACACGGTCTACTGCGTGTGCTATGCCCTGGAAAAACAAAAAAATAGTAATTAAATTTGACCACACCTTGTAACACGTTGCAGAGAAGACAGGAAAAAGAAATGCATTAGTAATTGGTATATTACGTTAAGTTGCTCTGCAGAAAAAAACTAATTGAAAAGTTCCAGAAGTATAGTACCTAATGGTTTCTTGATTAAGTTTCATCTAGCTGAAAAGTATTTACGACAACCCACCTGAGGTATATGTATATCCTTCTTATCATCAAGGACCCTCGCTCCGTTAATGGTAGTGACTCGGACCTCATTCCATTCCACGTCGTGCATGTCGTACTGGTTGACTCTTAACTGCGTGCCGGCAAGTGACACGCCTGTCATCTCGTCCTGAAGAGATCCAATATCGAATGCACCTGGGATCACGTGGTGGAGGAGTAGCTGCAAGAATAGATAGAAAGGGTTGTAAGCTGCTTTTTATGCCTTCCGATATTAGAAATAAAACCTAAATATTACAGTTTGATAATTATTTATAAAAAAAATAACGTTTCAATATTCCGAAAATTTTATTAAACGTTTAATTAGAAGAATAACTCATAATAAAACCATAAAAATTACTTTCTAGAATATGAATATAAATTAAAAATATGAACATTAAATAGAAAGTAATTATGATATGAATTGTGCCTACATTTTAGTTATTTTGACGTTTTTTTTTATGGTTTCAATAATGTAAACATGATTATCAATAATGAGTATTTGCCTGCCAAATCATGATCGTAAAAATGCAGACAGCAACTATTTCAGTCTACTTACCCCGCTGAGCAATCTGGGGTTGTCACGGAACTTCTCCTCAGCCCTATCTGGTCCTCCAAGCTGCACCAGCAACGTCCTGAACGCTTTGTCAGTCGGGGCGAAGATTGTATACGGGCCAGTCTCATTCAATATTGAATCCAAGCCTGACTGCTTCAAATATTTCGCGGTCGCAAATAAACCATTTTCCTTTAGAATTTCAACAAGACCTGGAGTTGCTTGTCTAGATGAAGATAAATGGGACGTGCTTTCTTCAAACGTTGGGAGGGAAGGCGGTATTGTACTTGATCCTATCACAACCAAATCTTTCGGTGGTGGCCGATATGATGGTGTTGTGTTTATAGTAGACGAGAATGTTGAGCTGGAGTAAGTGTTCCTTGGTGATTGACTGATGCTATTTCTTCCTGATGGTCTTTCGAAGATAGGTGTGCTGGACTTTGCTATGTATCTCTCAGTGCTCGATATGGCAACAGTTGAGGGAACGAAGGTCTGCGTTTGAGGAATGGTGGATCTTGTCGACTGTATTATGGGACTATGGTATACAGGAGTTGGTGTAGTCTGTGTTATTGGGTTTGTGTGACCGCTGGTCCCATGATGAGTCGTGGTTATAAAGTTTGAGTAACTAGACGGCGGGTGCGATGATGCTGTAATATAATCAGTGGTTTCAGTCGACGGACTGACCGTAGTCGTGGTGAAAATGCTGTTGGATATCTTCGTAGGCCCCGGTAACTGTATTTCACCCTTCTTGATTTTATTCAAAATGTTCTCAACTTCTGGTCCTTCTTCTGTTTGTTGACCATTAGCTTTAACTCCCTTCACTTTATAAGAACCATCCTCTTGCTCCTCCAAGAATACGAAGGTAACTTTCTTTTTGTTTTGCAAGTCACTGTTTATGTTTGACACTTCTTCGAGTTTGCCATTTTCTGCCTGTTTAACTAATTCGAAGTTAGCACCCGGAGGCAGTACACCTTTTGTTAACTCTTCAAATGATACACGACTTTCCTTTTGAGGTTCTTGTGCAGCCTTCGCAAGGTGAGCTTCTTGCGCAGCCTTTGCAATGTGGGCCAAGTTGGGACTCTCAGCTGTGATTGCTCCTTTCGGTATAAGATTGGGATTCGTAGTTCTGATTACTTCGAATTTTTGTCCATTAACACTAATTTCCCTAGAACTGAAATTTTTGCCGTTAAAATCTTCTGGATTTTCGGCCAGAGCCACCTTAAGTTGTTTAAGAATGTCTGGTTTTTGCAATAATTCTGCACTCTTTGCTCTCAAGTTATCATCGAATCCTTTAGTTTCGCTTTCTTCCAAGAGGTTCTTGATATCATTGTAAAGTTTTTGCTTATTTCTGTCCTGAGGCGGTTGCCTAGTCTTCGATTTAGGTCTAGGTGTGTATCTGCGAGTTGTCGGTGCGGGCGGTGGCGGTGGTGGTGGAGCTGGAGTTGTAGTTGTAGTAGTAGTCGTAGTGGTAGTCGATGTGGTGGTCGTTGGGTGCTCTCTCTCATACAGTTCGACCGCTTTCCTGAATAAATCCGTCTCATGCGGTAAAATCGGACGGCGCTTCTCTTGATTTCTATTCCCGTAGTAATCATAGTTCTCAGTAGTGGTGAAAGAAGGTATACTTTTCGTTGCTTGTTTACTTATAAATTCTTCGTGCAGCTTTTGTACTTTTTCCTGTTGTTTTTGTTGTTGCTTCTCAACGAATTCTTGATGTTTTTGGATAATACGAGCTCTCTCTTGTAATTCTTTTAACTTCTCCAAGTTTTCTTGCGATTGCTGTTCGAAAAGGCTCTGGATGTGAGCTGCCTGGTCATTTGAAAACACGGGTTGCTGGCCCAGGGATGGTTGGAAAGGAAGCTGTGCATTATTCAGGTTTAAGTTTTGCGGAGAAAGGTTTTGTGGTGCGAGATTTTGTGGTGCTAGATTTTGAGGCGCTAGGTTAGGCGCCGGTTGTATTGTAATTGGATTTGGTTGGCTGAATATCTGTTGATTTTGAGAAGTGGCTGCTGTAGGCAAAAAGGTACCAGAAACTTGCCGCTGCTGGCCAATGTTCAAACTTTGTTGAGTGTTTTGGTTGAAAGTCTGCGTATTTTGTGAAGCTGGGATATTTTGATACGTCGGTAAAGTAGGAACTGATTGTTGCAGAATATTCTGAGGCTGTGGAGGCAGCTGCCTAATATTCTGATGTTGATAATTGTTTGGTATTATAGGATTGCCATTTTGTGCTTGGTATAGGAAGTTGTTATTTTGTAACGGCAAGTTATTCTGTAGACCGACATTGTTGGAGTTGCTCTGTGTTGGGATGGCCTGTGCTGCGAGTATGTTACTAAACTGGGGTACATATGACTGTTGCACTTGGGGTTGTTGGTATACCGACTGCTGGAACTGTACAGGCGGTGCAGGACTCGTCAATAAATTTGATTGCTGTTGAAAGTTTTGAAGTGGAGAGCTAAGTCCGAATCTTGTCTGATGCTCATTGAAACCAGGATGCTGTAATGGTGCTGGTCTTCTTACTTCGAAGTCATTATCTATCTGAAAAGGAGAAAAATAGTCTGTTAATATATGATATCAGTAAGCATTTACGAGAAAGAGACCAAGAATCGTAGATAATTCTGTGTTTGAGTTATTTAAAAGAAAAAAATATATTGTTGGCAAAAATGTGAACATGTGTTCTCCTACCCAAAAATACGTTCAAGAGAACAGGTTTCATAAGTTCTAATTATAATTAGATAGCAATTTATATTATGTTTTTGTATTGCAACTGAAATCTTTCGAAAATGAGGAAATATAAATGATTTTGTTAAGGTTGCCAATACAAATTACCAAGGGGCTAGCAAATCTTATTTTACCCCATTACCGTGTAAATTTTCATTTGCTCTAGTGAATGTCACAGTTTAATTAAACATTTATAATAACTGTGAAATGTGATTCAACGGTGCTTTAGTACCGGTGTTTGTAATGCGGTGACCGACATTAAGCTGTGACCTTAAGACCTTGTGTCAATTTTGCATTTTGTTTCGAATATTTGGAATCCTTTTGCAATCTCTAGATTATGCGTAATTGTCGTCTTAATAGCCATTGCTATTACAATATCCAAAGGAGTTAATTCTTCTGTTAAATTTTGATAATGAAAAGTTATTATTTTTCATAACCAGGAAGCGTCGATATCTGTGGATTACTCTGTGTGCGTTGCACGTTTCACGATTTATCAAGCGTAAGCATTGCGAGAGGTTTTATTATACAAAATTATTTATAGGAACTCTGTAATAAAATGTTGTCGACCGCAAAGTAAAACATTAGTAACGGGAGAACTCAACAAATAACACAAAATTATTGTCGTCATAATTCGTAATAAGTACAGATTAAAATTTATGCAATGGCTGCGTTGTTAGCTACAGAAAAAGTAGTCAACGACAGAAAGAAAAAAAGAACAGAAAGAGAGGAATCGCGGGAAATAAAGCTAGACTACCTACTCCTTTGTGGAATCTATTTATGTATCTAATAAATGGACGGAAAACCTTATGCTAATATAGACCGTGTACGACCGAAGCAGTTATAAGATTTGAGCAATTGTTGATTTCACAATTCATATTTATAACGCTCAACGAAAACTAGCTGTTATAAATGTACCGAATGAACCGTTTTGGAAGCAGTTTTTTACATAAAAGGTACCTAATTCGAATTAAAGTGTCCTGAGCTTGATGTCAACAAGCTAACCCAGAGAACGTTCAATTTATAGGTAGCAGACATATCTTGTTTGGGCTCATTGAATAGATTTTGATGAGTAGTAGGTTTAAAGGTCATCAGGGCCTGAAGAAGTAGGGAGGAGGCTTCAGACAACCATTGTTATTGTAATTATATGCAATTAATGAGACTCTATTATTTGAGTTTCTCAGAATGAAACATTGATTTGCTAATTTTAATTATACTAGTGTTCGAGTACTTAGTAGTCGAAACTCGGCCTATTTTTTATTGTTGTTCCACTACCTCTACGACATCTGATGTTCAGACATTTTCAGAGTGAGCGTAAACAATGAACGTTTTATTTTATTTATTATAATTTGTTTGTTATACATATTATATAGCAAAATAGGTTTCAGCACTACTTCTTTCTGTAAACTTTAACTTTGCCAAATCTCACACATTTTCGTGCGTACAATATGCTTAATAAGAGCTATAAGTTTTTTAGTTTAAAAAAGTGTTAAGTAAAATATCAAGTGAAGAGTCTTTGATGAATTTTATCATAAGCATTGAGCAATTTGCCGTTTGGTGCGATGTAAAATTATTATTATTGTCGATAAAATAATTTCAACACAATAACAAATTTTTAAGTACCTATTAACATTTTAATGTACAACCATGATCATTAATGCTGAAATCAAACATTGCGATATTTATAACGTATGTTAAATGTCATTTTTTAACCCTGACAAAGAGCGTTGTGTTACCAATCTGTCCCCTTTTTCTGTCTGTGGGTGTTAAGTATGACTCTGTGACATCGCCTAAGCGATTGAACTAATTTGAACGTAGTTTTTTTTTGTTTGATCGAGATAATAGCTGTGTTTGAAGAAAATCCGTTCAGCCGTTTAAAGTTAAGGTTTTTTATTACACTAGACAAAGTAGTATAATGCCTGGGGCATTCTCTACTTGTCGACTTGGGTTGGTTTTAGTATCCGGGTGCAGGATTTTGCTGATAATTTTTATAGTAATGGTTAGACACTGGTCCGTATTAACAAATGCTAGCAGTTTATTATGCGGAAATGCATAGTTTTTGTGAAATTAATTTTTAAAGTTTTGTAGGTTATTACAGTTGTAAACACACTAATATTGAATTAGAAAGAGACAAATGTCATTGAACGTGGAACGCGACTAATTCTGTCTCTTTCTGGCAAGTAGTTATATAAAAACGAAATGCTTAATATATTGTGCTCGCGTTACTGGAACGTTTTTTTCTTTACAACACCATAGCACTGTACTGTATTGTAACTCAGCTGAATTTTAGAAATAAATGCCTACAGCCGCGCGGTACGTAAACATGCGATAGGGCTGCCCGCCTCCAGCATTTTAATTACATTTGCCTACTTTGTGATTCCATTTAGTTTTGTGATTATAAAATACTTTTTTATCGATTCAGTTAGAGCATTACACCCATTCTAAATAACGACAACAACTAAGTAATAAAAAGTACCTTTTAAGTTGCCATAACACAAGCGTACCTACCGTACCGCATCAACAGCCTATACAACACGCAGGAGTTAACTAGGCACCTCGGTGTAATGACGTCATAGGAATGTACTACTGCATAAAAAATTCAAGTACCCTTATGAGACCTATCAATACAAGTGATTGTGACTGCGAATGTGGATGGGCACGTTTTCAAGCGAAGTTCATGGGCGTGGGTTCGCGTGTGTACCTACTAAATTGGTTACTAAAATATGTTTTGTCTCATTCTCACTCTCACAGATGACAATTAATGTGTGATTGACGCTAAACATATAATAATTAATCAATAGATACCTATTCAGCGTTTATCAATAAGGGGGTTAAATGTAGATATATTTTTTGGTAACAGTTCTATATCCATAAAAATAACAATAACAACGAAAAAAACACGAAGGAGGTGCGTGCGTAACGGTAGTATTTAATTTACTGACCGTAATGACTAATGACGCGTCGAGGGCGAGAGCGGTAGACGGTGGGGTGTGGTGGGAGGGGACGCGCATTCCACTGAGGTGCCAAGTTGATTTCTGCGTGTTATAACTACCTATTTCATCGTGCCCATCACTTTCATTTAATCTGTTTACTTTATTTATTAATTCAGACATTTATTTTCGGGAGTTAAAAAGAAATACTTATCCATTAAAAAAACATACATTATGTACCTACCTACTAGTAAGTAAAATTATTTTATAGTCTTACCTTTCACAGTTTCCAGGTAATGTAAAAAAAGTTATCCCTGGATGCGTTATTGACGAATTCATACAACCAAAAACAGCACAATACATCCTACTCGTCATTATAAATATGTACTTGATCTTATTTTTAGTGAAAAAATTGCGTGGTTATTGTTAAAAAAAACACACCGCCCGTTCGTCACTGCGGCACAGTCGGGACTGTCTGCACACTGAACGCACACGTATATCGAGTCACGTGGGCATAGCTCGCGATTCATCCTTTTCTATGAAGATGGAATACTGTAGATAATTATACTGTGACCATAGACTATGCGAGGCTTATGCACGCGTTAGCGAGCGAAACGAGCTCGTGATTTGGAGCACCCAGACTCGGACAATTTAGGTTAGAATTTTTTTGGTTTTAGGTTGGTTATTTTTTTTATACCACCCAAAAAGTAGTAGCCCCGGCAACTACGCCTTGTTATTATTAATTGCTTCATAAGCAAGTTTTGTTACAGATATTTTTTAACATTGAATATAAAGTAAACTGTGACTTTCCTCCTTCTCCCGATGAAAAATAGCCCATGACCACATAGAAAATATCAATATGTGCTAAAATATTGTAAGCAGAAGCCTGGAAATTTAAAAAATCATATCTCCTAAACTATTGGTTTCCGCACCCCCCCCCTTTCAGGGGGGGTTGTACCTCCCCCCCCCCCTTCAACCCCCTCCCACCCCTCCCGCACTATTTCGCTTGCAACCGGATACTAAAGCAACCCCGTCGACTTAATGATGGAGAGAAGTAAGTACAAAACAAAGATAAGTATAATAATTACGATAAGCAAAATAATACAGATCGGTTTTTCTAATTGACGTTGTGGTCTGCCTACAAGGTGGACAGATGCCCGGATAAAGGTCGCAGGAAGTCGCTGGAAGCAGGCCGCTTCCAACAGTCTGCAAATCTTTGGGGGAGGCCTATGTTCAGCAGTGCACATCCTGTAGCTGATGATGATGATAATGATAATTATATAAGTATGGACTGAGTCGGTTTGAATGAATTGCCCATCTTCTGCCCCAGTGGACGTTTTTTTTGGAATAAATCAAAGAACGGTAAGTCACAAGAATTGCCTCACTGCTTTGTAAAATTCTTGCCCCACGGCTCTGCACTTTTAACGTAATAATGTGAAATAAATATAAATAAAAAAAAAATGGGTGCGTGTACTTATGTACGCGCGTGAGAAGTTATACTTCTTTTGCATCATTAAATAACCAATAATAAGTATTTAACATTAATAATTTAATAATATTTAGTGTTAATTATATTAAATAAAAGTATTTTAATTTATATCAACATATCCACTCGACATGATAGAAGTACATTCTACTCTCTTCGCGTTTATGCGAGCCTGGTACTTTTGACGGCAACATGTTCCGAATAAGAAAAAACCTAAAGAGTTTTTCTTTGTCCAAATCGTCATTTGTTTATTAATTACGGCTACTCGCCATGTAAAATGGACATTCTACTCTCTTCGCGTTTATGCGAACCTGGTACTTTTTTTACTGCACCATGTTCCAAATTATAAAATAAAAACCGCATCTATATATAATTATATATATATATATATATATATATATATATATTTATATTTATTTATTTATATTTATTTATTTATTTTTTTATTTCACTCTCATCATTTTTTCATAACGCGCCTAACTTCATACTGCTCTCATCATTTTTTCTTAACGCGCCTAACTTCATACTGTTAATTTTTTGTGTCACAGGTGCGCGCGCATCTTAAAATTTCACTCTCATCATTTTTTCATAACGCGCCTAAAGAAGTATAACTTCAAAAATGTCTACAAAAAGCCTGACATTTCCTTTAATAAATGTGTTAACAAATACTTTGACATTTAGTTTAAATATTGTGTCAATGGTCCACAAATTGCTTGGTTATTGTGTTCACAATTACCGTCGTGACACGGCAAAATATTATAGCTGTTACGTAATGAAATAATTTATTTCATTGCATACCATATTTATTTTCTGCAGTGCTATTGTGACTTCATTGAGTGCTTATTTATTAAGATCTCCAGTAAATTTTAGTGCATGCAGGTATTCATAAATATTATGTAATTCAGTCTCTAGATGAAGCGTTCTAAGATGTTCTATTTCTAAGCACATTGAGAATGTAAAGAAAGAAGAGAAGAAATACGATTTATTAGTCACAGATCACAATTAATTTTACAGTAAATATCATTGATGGTCTTGGCAATTAACAAACATTACTACTACAATATTCAAATTAACATCACAAAGAACTATAGGCATGCCATTTAGCTGAAAAAAAAAACCGGACATATTCGTCTTCAAATAGATGCGATTCGACAGCTATCAACTCATACAATATTGTCAAATTCTGAGTATTTTATCGGACCTATTAGATTGTCACAAGTATTGTGATACATCAATTTCTTTTTTGTTAAAGGTCTGTTAGACATTATGCCAGTGTCAAGTTAGGTACTTTTTGATCCAATTAGATCTCATTATACCATTTCCGTACGCATTCAATAACTCGTTTTAGAAACTAGAAATACTAGACATGCCCATACATCACACGAGACTACGTAATGTGAATCATCGTGCCGCATCAGTGCCAAGAAAGCGCATTCCTACAGACGAACGCGCTGTTTCGCAACATCTGACTGTCACTTGGATGTGTTTCGAGTTTCTTTTGTCATTCATTATTAAGTAATAAGCTGGTGTGTCCTATATGGCATTGTTGTCTCTGGTAAATGGGCATAGTTAAATGTGTTCACTACTTACCCCAATGACAAAATAATCGCAACAAATAAAAAAAAGACAAATAATAATAATCATATTTAAATAGACGTCAATGGCTTACCCTCAGTATAAACTGTGCTTAGAGCACTGTACTTAGAGTGTTTCTTTGTGCGCTATTCGTAAATAATATTTGGTAAATGTTTTTAATCAAAGATATATGACAATTTAGTCATGTTAGATTTTCAGCTTCTGCCAAATAATCAAAAATAGATCAAAGAAATTGGGTGAAGATGATTAATGATTGGTATACCATGTTATCACAATGAATTTTTATGTTAACAGACATAGAGTGAATTTGAAAGAAAGAAAAAAATAATTTATTTGAACACTAACTTGAGAGATGAAAATTATAAAGACATTCTATTGAAACTATGCATTATTCACAAATTTAAGATTAAGAAAAAACAAGGAGTAGGAAATTTTGAGGTAGTCATAATAATAGATAGGTACCTAATGTATTGCCAAATAAGTCATATAAGAAATTCAAACCTGGTGCTTGGTTCTTCACCCTATTTTTTTGGCATGGCAAAGCCCTATTTAGAGTTGTAGCACGCTGTAGACAGCTTTGTCGTTACCCAGACTATTTTTCGTAAATAGAAAGCAAACCATCATATTCCTAGTCCAAATCACCCTTCCTTAATAAAAATCATAGGTTCCTTACAACACGAAATATACCTTGGCGAAAACGTTTGTATTACGAATGCTAAAATTCGCAACGTGATGCGAAACTGTCTGGACACATAACAGTTCAACGTCCCCGACGTGATGTGTGAACAGGCAATAAGTAAGCCGATACTGTTTCTATTACAGTTGATTTAAATTGCAAATGGTCCTACAACCACGGAATATTGTTACTTAATTCTATCACTTCTCAACCTTCTTCAAAAACGAGGAAATTCTCTTTTCTGTTCTCTTTTAATGAATGTTCGCGATGTTTTCGCTATAAGAGCGATAGCTCAGTAGGTACTGGTAGAGACTGTCGATACGAAGGTCACAGACAGGTTCTGAGAATGTAGAAATGGAAGCTAAAGATGAATCATTCGCTCAGTTGAAATGATTGGGTATAAATACTTTTCAACCGTATTATCCGGATCGAAGGACCAAACTCGCAAAATAGGTTATGTCGAAACACGTGCTTGGTTTATAATGACATGCGTTTAACGAGTATATCGTCCCATCGTGGGAACGTTACACATCGCTGTCACACTCTCCTCATGAGAATTTCAGTTTATAATCACGTATGTAGTACATAACCGGCGATTAGTTTCATGAGAATATGCGGTCAGTATGCGGAAGAATATATAATTTACTCTCGCAACATCTCTAATAGGGTGTAGATAATTATGTACGATATGGCACAATATCGAGTAGCCACGTTAATCAGCGTTTTATTGTGGTTTATTACCCAAGACTGTATCTACTATTCGTCTTGTCTCATAGAATGTATGGCATTATTTTTATTGATTAATATAGTTTGTTTTTTACTTCGAGAAATTATTATGTTTTACGTATATGAAATTTTAAAGTGTCAAATTAAAGCTTTAAATCCGACTTCTTCCATCGCACTACCATTCGCGTCAAGCGTCAGACGGTGGCGTCTGGCAACAACGTCAATGACGCCCGTATCAGGACCATCGGTAGCCTGCCGTGTCGTCGAAAAGCCCACTTTCTCCTATCTCTTTTTCTGCGGAAACACTCCGGAAGTAACAACCTAATATTATTTTGTACTTAAAGATCCAAAATTTGCACACGAATAAATTAAAGTAAATTATGTAACACATCACACCATGTACTTAATACGTTGAATAATGCATACAAGTGTTCGAATGAAAGCGAACTTTCATAGTTTTGTGGAAACAAACGTATTGACATTCAACGAGTGAACCTCCCTCGCGGAATCCTTTAGAAAATACATTTTGACAAGGTGAAAATTGATGTTAATTGACCGATGTGAAAGTAAAAAGATTGTATAATGCACTCAAAACATTTAAAATCTTTTGATTGTGTTACAATATGCAGCGCATTGACGTAATTTGTTTGACCAATATATTTATTATTTAAAGAAAAAATGTGGGTACCAGTAATAAAGTCAATGATGTAAAAACCCCGTCGCTATACTACCTACTGTTCAATTAAACTTGATACAAATATCTTAAGTGTCTGCAATCTGTTTATTAACCGACTAAAAAATCAGTGCAGGCTCTCAATTCGTCGCGTATTTTTTTTTGTATTTTTAACAGCGCATAGTTCAACCAAATGTGAACCGATTACAATGACTCTCCTTTAATTTGGACGAATATGGCTAAACGTTGATCTCATATTAATTTCAAGAAGAATATTCAAGGTGAAATCGGGCATGAAAAACTCAAACTTCATCATTTATTATGATGATATCTGTATCATCTGCATTGCAGCTAATAAAATTATGTATGTACATTAAACATCTTATGTCTCGGGACGATGAACGCAGTCCGATGCCAGGTGGTGCTTTGTAATTCAAAGTTCTGTGTGGTGTTGTGTGTGTTTATGGGCAGGCGTGACGCTTACCATCAGGCAAGCGATCTGCTTGTTTCGTCATTCACGCAAATAAAATAAATAAATATAAAATATACCTACGTTTCGAATTGAGAACGTCCTTTGTTTTTTGTCGTTCAAGAAGTGCATTGATATAATGTTTTTTCATCGCCAGCTTTGTTACTAAATTGCACCACTTCCTTGAATAATCAAGCATATTATGCTATGCAATTTATTAAAATAATGTATCAGATACTTATTTAATAAGGTAAAATCTAATAGAAATACTGTTAGAAATTAATTTATGGAAATACCATAGGAAATACATTATTTTTAAAAAGAAGTACATAAAAAGGCGCGAAAAACGTATGGTAGTGCTTTTTACCTATAAAGGTAACTAAATTATACAGCCAATGTATTTTAGTAAATTAAACCTTTCCTATTAAATATTTTAAAAAATGCCATAACTCAGTGACGTGGTCCGTTCGATGACCTTTGAAAAGGAAGATATAAACGAAACCGAAAGTTAAGCGCAGAACCGGTTGAACTCCTGTCTCCGCACGTTGCTAGTGAAAGTCACTTAACAATCATACAAACATGAATGTTAGGTTATGTTTGTACGGTATATATGTTTTTTGTAGATGCGGCGCAGGTGATAACGGAGTATATTTTTTCAGTCGGGTGCAGTATTTGAAATAAATCGTATTGGTAATTTATGCCGAAAATACGGTACGGAGGCTCATCACATCAGTCCAGTATAGTCACTTTCATGTTCTAGGAAATAAAAGCTATCTTGAAATGTAAAATGGCTTAAAATTATTTCCGACTAAGATATATTGCTAATTTCCTAAGGACGGTAGAATTAAGCCGTAGTTTAAGCCGTAGTTTTATTAATTCTGTCTAAAAGAGATAGACATTTAGTAAGGAATCATTAACCGATTCCGTAATCCAAAACTTGAATCAAGTAACTACTAAAATAAACTCTACCACATACAGAACACTTCGCGACAACTAGAAGTCTTGCTCCTTGTTCGTCTCGTCATTCGGTTAAATAAAAAAAAGTTTGTTTACTACTGCATCCAAAACTGCATCCAAAACTGCAGATCTGCATAACATGTCGAATTGTGTCAATTACTAATTTAGTTTGTGCATTGTACTATTTACATTACATTTACATTCTTTTTTACTTTTCTAATCAAATCAGAAATGAGGAGATCCGTAGAAGAACGAAAGCCACCGACATAGCCGCTTCCAACAGGTCGGTCTGGAAATCTTTGGGAGAGGCCTATGTTCAGCAGTGGACGTCTTGTGGCTGATGATGATGATGATGATTGTACTTTTCATAACAGTATTTCTTCGATTGCAATTGAAAAAGGAGGACAGGTGAAAATAATTTAAAGTAATAATACTAAGCTAAGGTTTTTGGTTCACTTCTACAAGATTTTTTAAGGTGTATAAAGTTTACCGAACTGCATTAAGAGGCTCGCGCCCACAGTAGGACAGTATACGATACAGAGGCTACATTATTTTCCTATTTTATTTCCTCTATCTCTATTCTTCTTTTCTATTTCATCTGGGAGTGTTAACAGCTAACAATATCAAGCTATATTTTATTTTTGTTTTGCATTAAGAAGATCAACAGGTCAATTACTAAAAAAAATGCTTTGTGTATTTATGCTAGAAAAAAGAAGGTCTGAAAGATTTTTGGGAGGTCTGGAAATGATGAATTAGATGACTGCCTCGCTGGCGCAGTTGCGTACGCGGTACGACTGCTGTGCTGAAGTCTCGGGTTCGATCTCCGGGTGGAAATGCTGAGTATCAGTCCGGAAATGGATAATTAAGGGGAAGGGGATTTGGGCCTCCGTATAGCTCACCTACCGTATGAAACGAAGCAGCATACCGCTACTTTATGACTGTTTTCTGTCAGAAATGTAACAATCCGGTTGAGCCGGCCCATTCATGCTGTAGACTACAGCGTGGCTCTACCACTCCTGGATCTCTGCTTTTTAAATTAAGTATGCTGCCACTATACCAAAGAGGTGATTGACACTGCATGTAATATTGTATAATTTAGTTAACCGTACCTTATGAGGACATGCCATTTGCGGTACTAAAATAAATACCGCATTTTGCAATGCCGGTGAAACATACCTTTAAGGGATTTCTCAGAATCCATTTACGTAGACCAGTTATGAAACGATGTAGATGGTTGCGAAATTGTGCCAATATGGCAATATATGATATATGATAAATGAATGAATGGTGAATGAATGCTGAATGAATGATGAAAGAATGATGAATGAATTACGAATATATGTTGTTTGCGTCTTTTTAACATCGGTTTGCTATAATTGTGTTCGGAAATAGATCTGGAAAAGTGATGTTAATTATGTAGTTGTTGCGAGGTAACATTGTCATATTCCTGCCTTAATTTTATATACAAAAATTATGGTCCCGTCCCACCATCTATTAGCATTTACCGCGGGATTTATGAGAATTAGAAAGAAAGAAAGAATAAATTTATTGCTGGCATTATAAATATTTCACAAACAATGACAATATCTATATAATAATATCTCCTATAATTACTTAACTAAAATCAAAATTAAATAATGCCAGCAAAGGTATTTCCCATTCACCTTGATGTTGCAGTACGAAATATTTTGTATTTTATGGATATTACTACGCTGATTAAAGCCACAAATCATAAGCATAATAATTTCACGCATTATGTATAGACGCTGTTTTCCACCAATAAATCTACAAGCACTTTGCAAATTTCACAAAAGACAAAGCAATCTATACATGCAAATTGCAAATACAATGGATTCTATAAAACATACGAATGACAAAGAAAACAACGACAAGTAACACATAACGCGTTTTTCTTCGGCCAAAGGTTGCGAGAGAAATTTGTATAACCAACATTGAAGACGCGCAGAAGAACGGGTGAAAGTCCACACACAAAACACGCGAGGTTCGAGAATATCATCTTTAATTACGTTAATGTAATAGATAGTCTGTAATCGGTGAATATTATATACCGGAAAACGTTTAAACGTGGTTATTTTAAGTGATTGATGAGAGTTTGTTTTTTAATTTCATCATGCCATGTCGAACACACGCATTCACTTGTGAGGTTTCGTCGCTTCAACAAAACGATCCGCCCTAAGATTCTGTAACGTTTCGCCGTGACATGTTATTGAAAGTTTGACATTTTAAAAATATGTCAAAATGACACAGTTCTTGTTACGACATGCGTACACAGTAGCGAAACAAGTTCGCGTGGCAGCCACGCCTCTTGATACGGCGAAATGTCACGGAAGTGTGGACGCGCCTTTAGTCATTTTAACTTGTTTTGATTCAAATAAAACTTACACATACTTACATAATATAATAGACGAGCGCATTATTATTCTAAAGGAAGTTTAAAAAAATGAATTAATTAGTTACATTTTCAGCAGAAATTTATCCTCCAGGTGATATCATTCTTCTAATAAACTATTTTACTTTGAAATTTGAAGTATTTCAAGGAGTATTAGAACGCCTTTGTCTTACAATCCGACTTCTTATCCGACTAATTTCTTCAATATTTCGCTTGTATGCCATTTTAAACATACGAGAATGCGTGGCATTTCGAGGTGGTTGATAGTAATGGATCTATATTGTTTATGTATGAATTCCAAGAGAAGGCAGAAAAATTGCCTGACGGCTGTTTTCTTAATACAACTTTGACAGATAAGAGGGTCTTAACACATGATCTTAATGTTTGAGTTGTGTTTCAAAATATCCGAAAAAACCTACTTTATTTATTTAAACTTAATATACAAAACATGTATAAAGGCGGGCTTAATGCCAGAGGCATTCTCTAACAGCCAACCTACAGGTGATGCAGAGACGAGACAATGTGGGTGTATAAAAGTTATAAAAGAAATTAAATCAGCAATTTCAGATAAATACATAAATCTACTAACATAGGTATATAAATGAATACTTAAATGTGCAAACAACAAACAACAAATAACTATAGTATTCCGAAATGGAAGAAAAAAATGTGTATTCATGACAATGAACTATTTATTAATCTTAAATGACTATCATTTAATATATTACAAATTACATCCTACCCGGCAAAATATATTCTATGTAGAATACTGAAATCTACACAACAATCGTCACGCTACGCAAGCTGGTATTTTAATTAATTTACGTCAAAAATACGGAAATATTATATGAAGGTAATTAGAAAATTTTAACACAGGAATATACAAGGCAACACACATGCATAGCAATTTATAATATAGGCATGAGGCATTTATGATTCATGTTAATGCGTACGTAATGTCTATTCACAGTTCTATAATGAAGCTACAACACTAAACTAAACGAATGGTGAATGAAGTCTGTAAAAAGTGAATGAATGAATGAAATGAATTAAAAAGGCCTTGTCTTTCAGGTACGATGAAGTGTTTAAACTTGTGTCCAATCTAGTCATGAATATAGATCTATTATACACGTAAACTCCGTTTTTATGACATAAAGCTCCTCCAAAGTATTGCAAGGGTATTTTTCGCCTCTGTTGCGAGAAATGTGGAAATTCATTCTTAAATATCGCCTGCTAATGATGTCGTAAAACATCGTGTGGATACTTGTATACTTCAGAATTCTCCATGAAGATATGAAGGTACGCGAAGTAAGTCAAGTGTCAACCTTCATTAGGCCAGCGTGTTGGACTAAGACCAAACTCTATCATTAGTAGAAAAGGCCTGTGTCATGTAGTGAGACAGTGGCTGAAATAAGTGTGTTTTTTTTTATCCGAGTACGGCAAAGTGACTGCACTAAACCTGATGGTAAGCGTAGTGCAGTCCAAAAACAATGAGTTTATCGGTGGTCACCAGAATCATGCCGGCCAGTAAAAATGATTCATCCCTCTTCGGAGAGGGAAGAAGCAAATCTAGGGGCCTGCGAAAGGACAGGCGGATGACCAATGCAGGCACAATAATACAAGAATGTACCCCTGTACCCGCCCCAACCAACCATCAAGTCATGCCGCAAGCCCCTCGGGAGAACCGGATCAAGAACCGGGTTAACAACAAAATAATATTAAATAAATACAGCCAACAGTACACACACATAGTCCTGACCCCACAGTAAGATACGAGTCTTGTGTCGTGGGTATCAGGAACTACGAGAAACTTTCGGTCTCTCAACACCCAGACCCCGAAACAAATATTTGTTGCTCACACAATTTTTTGTCTCGGTACGGGGATTGAACCCGCGGCGTCTCGCTTCACAGCCAGCTACTCGCCCGCTAACATTAACGATGTATAGAGTTAGTTATATTGAACCGATGTAATTCTGTAATATTACGACCTATGCACACGATACGTCGTTTAATGAGGACATAGACCGTGAATCAGCTGAAGTTGCGTCAGTTTATGCAATAGTTCATCAGCAATCATTCACCCGGAGCTTCTAGCTTAGTTCTCATTATAATAATTTCTGAACGGCGCAACTGTCTCGTAGGACATGAGAGATAAGTGCCCCGTAATAACCCATATTTACCCGACGAAAAGAGAAGAAGCATGTTCTCAATTCGAGGAGTCTATTTGTTTTATTATAATTTTTCATAGTGGTCCGTTTTTTGATGATTTTATCTTTAATCGATAGGATAATGATAAAAATTAGTGGTGTCGTGGGACACCAGGTAGGAACGAAGTTCCTTCGGCTAATGAAGAATCGACACAAATTGCAAAAAAAGTCGTGCTCAATTTTATGTAGGTTTTCTTGATTTTTCTCTTAAATTTTGCTGATTAGTTTTTATTTAAGTACAAGAAAGTATTTAGGAAATTCAGTATTTTAGGAAATAATAAATTACTTAAAATAAAAAAACATCGTAATTCAAATTATCAACTAAAATAACAAAATATGTCTCTTTATTTTTGTTTGACAACATAAAATTACATAGAAATAGAAAAATAGAAATAAAACAAATTATCTAATCACACACCCGAGTATAGTCTAAATATAACATACGCAATAAAATATAAAAATACATGACCCTATGTATAAATACCAATATCATTGGACAAAAATGGAAGCATAAAAAAGGGCAAGAGATAATATATCGCAAGACGAATAACGAGCTAGCGTAATCTTTTAAAAATCGAAGGAGATATAAAAATACTTCAACTATAACTGGCTGAATGAATTTCATTTTAAAAAAGGAACTAACGCTGGCTGGTCATGCGACTGTCGCGCATGCGCACGTCTCATTTAACGCTTTTATTCCACGCATTTTTCTTACGGTTTTACTATCAAATTTTTTTCAGTTCGGTCACGCAGCGAAATCCCTATCCCCTCCAAGCCTGCCGTAAGGAACTTCGTTCCAAAATGATCCCATACAAATTTGAAAAGAAAATCCACTCATTTAAACCTTTGACATTTATGCACCGATTTTTTAATTGATGTTTTGACTTTGGTTAAACGCACTCAAGGCTTATCATAAAGTCATTTAATGCTTAGTTCCTCACGATTATTATCTTAATTATTATTTGTACTGCCTCATAACTTTGTGGGAAGGCCTATGTAATGAAAAATTCGGACGCAACTCGCAATTGTTAGACTTATCTTATTAAACTCTGAGAAGTTTTGAATGTCTCATTTAATATGCATTGTTACTATGAACGCAGTAATATGACGATTGTTTGTTTCTAGGATTGCTTAAAAAATTACATAATGCTAAAAACATTGGCTGAGCCCGACTTTCCTCATTCATGTAAGTTTAATTGTGATAATGTGGGGAGTTATTAATTTTTCTTTTTTTATTAATTTATTGTATAAGATGAGCTTACATCTGCCTACCGTTCCGGGAATTACATGCGTGGGTATGTATGTATATGTTAAATTGATCCTCGTCACATTGTTCTATTGGCAGCCTACTTATAGCGATTAACTGTCCTGGATTCAATTCTCAGGTTAGGTAATCACAATTTGTTTGCGATTTTCGATCGAAAACCCACTCATGAATGACCCATATTATAGCTTTGGGCTTGTGTTCTATTCCATCATGCAACGGAACTTTTTCTTTTGTTCGTTGTGCTGTTAGCCTGACTCGAGTCGGCTGTATACAGCTTCACCGGACTTTCAGGTGAGCGCTTTAGGCGCTCTCAACCCTTACATTAAGCAACCTTGCTGAGGGCACCCACTCTGGGGAACGAACCTAGGTTCAGAACGGTCGCTGGACGAAACGGAACTAGGCATGGTGTAACATAGGAGCCGCTCTAGTTGCACCTCCGCCTGCCTCTTCGAAGATATATGCTTGAAATTGTGTATGTGTATTTTTATTTATTTAAACCACGTAAATTTCAAGCTTTCCTTGACTGGCATTAAATAAAGTATACTTACGTTTTCTTAACTAAGTATTTAGTTTAAATATTCAGTAAGTTTTGAAGATTTAACATGAATTAACATCTCTTCATCCACCTTCCCTTATCCTACTCGTAGTGGGGTTGGCGTAACATGCTTTTTAAAACATGTTACAGAAAGATTTGGCTTTTAATTTTAACGATCGCCACCTGTCTGGCTGAAAACATGCGGACCCGAAACAAATATTTGTGGATCACACAAACATTAATCTCGGTGGGGGAAACGAACCCGCGGCCGTCCGCTTCACAGTCGGTTACTCACTCACTGCGCCACGGAGGTTATTATTATGAATTAACAACCAATCTACCAAAATTACGTTAAAGGTTAACAATTATGAGTACTGGTAAATTATAGTAACACACATTAATGCAAATATTTGAATGGATTATAAACTTTAGAAAATTATTTATCAACCTTATATTAACAAAAAAATTGAATTAGAAAATAAGCCAATTTCGAATTACTTAATGTTTCTTATAAAAGTTCTAACCTAAAGTTATAACCAATATTTTATACCTTATGTTGTATCACAACTAATTAATTTAAATCAAAATGTTTCTATTTTTGAAATTCAGCCGGTATGACCAGCACTAAAACTCACCCTCGGGCCGGTGATGGCGCTCACCACATGCGCCAACAGCACAATCTTCCAAACGCCGCCTCTCATGCTGTTCAGATAAGGCAGAGTACCATCACAACACAACCACTGTCCAGCGCTAATCGGCGCCCACTTATTTTTTTTACCACTGGCAACACTCGCGGCACTCTATATTTGAAAATGACAGCTGCAAAATGGCGGTTGTAAAATGGCAGACGCGCGCGGCGACGACTCTGTGGGCAGTAGCGCGAGAGACGCGCTACGTTCGGTTTTACCACCCCTACTCCGTTCGCCCCTACTCATGTTTCGAAAGGACTTTAGATGAGAATCGGTGTTTGGAGTTCCGTGCGATGTGGCAAAAGTCACCGATGGGACGTTTAGGGCCCTTGCAGACCATCTGGCAGTACTTATTTTTTTTTTATAAATTCATCAAAATGATGCGATTTGTGTTTTAAAATACTATTTAACAATTATAAGAAACGAGACAATATGGGTGTATAAAAGTTATAAAAGATATTAATACTATATCAGATTATGTATATCTAAATATCTGATATAGTATTAATTTTTTTAAAAATTTAAACCTTAAAAAATTTACCTACCTTCTTTTAAACCTTTTCTAAATAAATGCTTAAAATGTATAAACTACAATATAAATATATACATAATATATAAATACTATATTAGTAACTGCTTTTCACGTATAAATCGGATTATAACGGTTCAATTAAATAAAGCTAAAGGACAGAAGAGACAAAGAAAGTAGAGATATTTTTCCCATAAATCATGCTGTTCATTTATCGTACAGTTTTTTAACTCAAAAGAAGGCCCACAACATAAACCACCAAAAAAATGTACAGAACCCTCACATTTCACAAATATACTGATCGATGCATATCATATTTAGCGTCAATTGTGGGACGTATTAATTTTGTATGCAGAAACATGGGGTTTGAGGTCAGAGCGCACGGAAATATTCTCTTTACAATCTTTATTGACAATTAAAGTAATTAATATCTCATCGACCCATATTTTAATGTCATATATGACGTGCATTTCGACATGTTGCCAGCGTAATAGCTCAATATTCTCTATAATAATTGTTAATACGATGAAGTAATATGGTTAAAAATAATGTCGGCTAATACATGTAGTGTTTTTATTTGTTTGTGATCTAATTAGGCGATGTTTCGTAACGAGGTTTGACAGGTTTTATTTAAGGCTTTGCTAGCTTTATGTAATTTATCCTTTCTTATTGGTGTTCTTGTCACACTAATCTAATAGCTGTGTACTTATAGAAGCCGCTGAGGGTCCGGGTATAAATCCCAGATCAGGCAATCTACATTTGAATTTGAGTTTTTGCATCGAAAAAATCATAAATGATTGATTTTTCTAACATACGCCGGCAAACGAGCAAATGGGTCACCTGATGGTAAGTGATCTCCACCGCCCTTGTATGCCCACAATACTAGAAGAAACATATGCTCGTTACCGACCTTAAAGGAAAGGGATAATTAAGGGATTTGGGGATTTGAATCCCAGATATCTCACTCACAGTACGAAACTTGCAAGCTACTTTACGTCGTTTTACTGTAAGACAGTGGTTACTGTGAGACAGTGCTAAATAAAATCCATCTTAATGTATCATTTTAAAACGCTTTTATAGATTAAAAACTTAGGCCCAAGAATGGGATCATAACTAAAACAAAATCACAACCATAGTCCATTAACCATGCGGTTTAAGCAAATGCGTTCCAATTCACGCAGATATGATGACAATAAATATCTGCATAGTTGCAGCAACTTGACCTTTTACAAACCGATGGTTCCATTTGTCGGAAATCTTATGGTAAAATCATTAATCAGGCGAGATATCTGCATTTTGTAAGCACGTTAACGTACCATGAACACAATGGCCGTGCGGCTGTTCGAGAAATGTGCTAACCAGCGACGGATTTGGCGGGAAAACGCCACGACAAAACTATATTATAAATAAGTAATACCTAACTTGACACTGGCATAATGTATAACAGATGCCATTAAAAAAAAAAATAAGTAATAATATTTTTTTTATATTTAATTGAATGACGAGTCGAGCTAGACGCTCTCCTGATGGTAAGCGCCACGCCTACCCATAAACAGAAGCAACACCACACAGAACTTTGAATTACAAAGCATTGCATGGCACGGAACTGCGCTCGTCACCCTTAGACATAATATGTTAAGTCTCATAATGCCCAGTAATTTCACTGGCTTCAATATCTTCCAAACCGAAGTACAACAGTGCTTACTCACTATTGTTTGGCGGCAGAAATAGACAAAGCGGTGGTACCAACCCAGACGACCGCGATTAAATCCGTTTAAATTACTTTATTCCACTTTTTTACTTAATCACAGGTCGGCAAACGAGCTAGTGGATCGCCTGATGGTAAGTAATCTCCACCGACCGTGAACGCCCACAGTACCAGAGGAATCGTGGACGCGCCGCCAACCTTAACAGAAAGGGAAAATAAAATGATTGGGAAGGGGTATTTGGGTCTCCGGATACCTTACGAAACGCAGCACGCTGCTACTTTACGATTCATTACTCTACAAATCATTTCAGATTGTTGGTGATCATAAGCAGCGTAAATAACTCCCCATTTAAGTGACACACTTGTTATTCTCCTCTTTTAAAAATTGAAAAGAAAATACAATTTTCAGTTTCTAAAGTTTCCAATTACAAATCTGGCATCACACGAAAAGAATGGAACACATATCTGAAATCATTTAATTGACGTGGTGCAGTTTTATACAATTTAAATGCATTACGTGTTGCAATACGTTAGACAGCATGTTTCTACGCATCAGTCTCCAGCTGATGTATTACTCCTATCCACGGAGAATTTAATTCAATATCATAGACAATCTTATCTTTTTTTTAAGCAATACTGGCTGGTGAAAAATGTGATGAGGCTGGAGATAAAAAGTATTTATTGTTAACGATAATTTATGTCACTGGTTTTAACACTTTGAGTGGACTGTGGAGTATTGTAGTATAATAAAATATACTTACAAAATTATGCCTTATTAATGCAAAAAAAAACTTCTATGGCTTCACTGAGATGAATTATCGCTTTAGTTACTTCTCAACTGTAGCAAAAATTACAACTTACAAGTATCTAAAATGCTGTGCTTGATAGCCTCCGTGGCATACCGGGTGAGTAGCCAGCTGTGAAGCGAGAGGCCGCGGGTTCGTTCCCCACACCAATACAAAATATGTGATTCACCAATATTTGTTTCGGGTCTGTGTGTTGTGTGACCATAAGTCTTTCTTAATTCCTGATACCCAAGATAAAGTTTCGCCTAGTGTGGGGTCAGGATTATGTTTCACTGTTGGATGTATTATTATTATAGTAATTAATCTTTAACCCCCGCAAATAAGTGGGGCGTTATAAGTTTGGTATCTTTTTCTATCCGTGGGTATATGTATGTAATTGTCTGTGGCATCATGAATTGACCGAATTTGAGTGAGCTTTTTTGTTTAAAAGCTAGTTTAGTCGAGATGCTTAGTAATGTTTGTAAAAAAATCCAACTATTTAAAAGATACTGGTGGTTTTTTGATTGACGTCGGGAGAATTTAACGACTGTGATTATAGGTCATATATAACAGCGATGGCTTAGCGTGGAGTGGTACAGACAGTCAAGATGGAAGTCGCGGATTCAACACCAGCACCAGGGCACACCATTCGAAATTTCATTCATCATTCTTTTCTTTTTTCATCTCTTTCATTCACCAATCTATTCGAAGCTATGTAGTTAGTCATTGTCAATCATCGCTCTCTTTACAAGTGAAGGAAAACACCGTGAGGATACCATACTACCTGAGAATTCTCCATAAGAATTTCGAAAGCATATGAAGTCTGCCAACAAGTATTATGCCAGCGTAGTGGACCATGGCCTAATCCCACTCATTAGTAGAGGAGACCCGTGCTCAGCAGTGGGATCTACCTATATGTATAGTACCGAGCTGGTATTACATTTAATTATAATTGTATACATGAAAAAAATAAATAAATATTTACAATTTTATGAACCCTTTTTTTCGATTAAAGTTTGAGTTAAACTATTGTATTTTTTAGTCTATATAGTATAGTATTTTTGTAGTTATTATTTAGTCAAGTTGTTAATATGTTTAAATACATACGTGAAGCGAGTTCGATCCCCGCACCGATACAAATATTTGTTTCGGGGTCTGGGTGTTGTGAGATTGAAAGTCTCTCTTAGTTTAGTAGTAGTATTTAATAATATAGCTCAGAGCTATTTTAATTGCTACTTGATACTGCGTTATGAATAAAATAATATTTTAAAGTGTTAATTAGTTGAGTGTTATATATTTTATATACAAAGGTCAATAGTAAAATGCACTAAGTAGTTGCTTTCCGCAGGTATGTTGTAATAACACCTAGAAATAAGGATATTACAAAATCAGAATAAAATCTAGATTTGGCTTTATAATTAGGTAATAAAAAAGCATATTACATTCAAGGGCAGCAACTGAAGCGGGCCTTATAAAATTAGAAAAATAAAAAGAGTAATAGCGGCAGCGCCTCCTTGGTCTAGTGAGGTTCTAAGACTGAGAACCCGTGAATTTCAAACCCGGGCTTAAAATATTAATTGAGCAGTCACAAATTGTTTTAACACTTTATTGTACACAACCAACAGGTCAGTTTTTACATACAATGTATAATAAAAATAATTATTTAATATTATTATTACATTTTTTTTACATCTATGATCCCCAAAAAGGTAGGCAAAGATGTAACCAAAAGACGCATATGTCGCTGAGCTTATTTTCGTCCCATGATATGATAGAGGGCGAAAATATCGCCATTCCGGGCACAACTGCAGTCTCCGGGCTGATACTGAGCATTGCGTGATAGAAAAAACCCAATGTCACTTTTACCCGACTCGGGGATCGAACCCAAGACTTCAGCACAGCAGTCGTACCACGTAAAAACAACTGCGCAACCGAGGCAGTCAATTCAAACAAAACCTTCATGTGTAATTTGCTGCATTTTAAAAGACCTTTAACCTAGTTGTAAGTTTATTTTACATAATCCACAACCACTCAACTCAGGCAGATTACAATTATTATTCTATATTTTCTTATCTGATCAACAACGCGTGACGATCCAACTGCGTTTGCACACGACAATCAGCATTGAGAAAAAGAACCGCTTGCGAAAATATGTAATTTGCAATATGTCTATGATTTGATGAGGCGTCGATAACGGTTTTACGAGGTGGTTCCCTCGTATGCGAGAGGCCGTCTGGGCTGGTACCACCGCTATGTCTATTTCTGCCGCCAAGCAACTGTGTGTAAATACTTTTGTGTTTCGGTTTGAAGGACATTGAAATTAGTTAGTTACTTAGTGCCATTGAAGTTACTCAGCATTATGAGACTTAACATCTTATGAATAATTTAACATACCATCTTCAGATACAGTAATACAAAGATGTACCCCTATATCCGCCCCTAATAACCATCAATTCGAACCGGATATACACTGGCTGATCCTAGAACGCGATCCACACAAGATGTGTGGGTCACTATGACAGGTTTTAACACCATGTGTACGGTGGTCGCTATCCGGGCGGATATGAAAATCTTATCACCAGTAACAGTGACGGGTCAACTTATGCGTATAAGTCAATAGTGACAGGCATATACATACATATTATGTAAATGTAGTCTAGTTTATTTTATTGACATGTAAAAGTGATATTTGTGATCCAATTTACAGAATAAATTACTTAAATTTGAATTTTGAAATATGCATGAATTTAAAAACAACGCTTATGTTCTTTTCTTGAATTCTATGGTTATGATTGGTCCGATTTTGTTTAAAGCCAAAGACTAACCAATGATGTGCATTCGTTACTATGGGTTTGCGCTCACTATGAGGCCTCATAGTAACGTTTATGAATACTGGGTGTAATTGTTTATATTCAAACATATCAAACCACACAGTTTCGTGCAAGAGCGCCAAGCAATTTATTGTTTGGCATTATGCTGATCTAGATCCTCTTGGCACTGTTGTGGTGGGACATATACCGTACATATTTGTTGTTTTTTTATTTGTCTATTGTTTGGATATAATATATTCATATTGTTAAACTTTTACAACCCAATGATTGCCAATAAATGTTTCTTTCTTTCTTTCAAGAATGAGTCGAATTATCCATACGCAACTAAAAGACTATTCTGCGTATAAACAGAGTTAATAATCTAATTAAAATATCCGTGGTGCAGTGGGCGAGAGGCCGCGGGTTCGATTCCCACACAAACGTTGTGATCCACAAATAATTGTTTCGGGTCTGGGTGCTTTCTGCCCAGAAGGGTTGACGTCAGGCAGGCGGCTGTTAGTAACAAAACTACAAGCCAAATCTTTCTGTAATATGTGTCAAAATGCATCTTGCGCCGACGCCACTGCGAGTGTAATCTAAAATAAAGTAATCTTTTCTTTTTATGGCATAGACCGGTAAACGAGCAAGTGGAAAGTGATCTCCACCACCCATGTACTCCTACAATACTAGAAGAATCATAGGCGCGTTGCCGACCATAAAGGGAAGGGATAATTAAGGGATTGGGAAGGGAATGGCGATTTAGGCCTCTGGATATCTCACTCACCGTACGAAACGCAGCAACAAGCCACTACTTTACGTCGGTTTTCTGTGAGACAGTGGTAACGACCCGATTGAGCCGGCCTATTCTCAGTACACAAAACTGTCTACAGCATGGCTCTACCACTCAAATCAATCAATCTAATTAAAAATATCATTACGAATTCTCACACCGTTGCGTCGCACATCTTAAATTACCGATACGTTGCCGTTGTTCCGATCTCATTGTCGCTCCGCATTCGTCTGCTCACGTCATAAGAAAGCCGGCGTGAATATATTAGGATACAAGGCGGATGCGTTACGTCATCGCGGTCGCGCAAGATTAATACCACATCCATGGGTAGAAATGGTTTTATTATACATTGCTATTGTTTGAGTTAAGTAATTGATGGTGTTTATTATTTATGATGGAATTATATGGAAAGCGGGTATGGTTTACCATCTAAACTAGCGGTACATTCACACATACATAATACATCCCTAAATTATAATTATTTTATTAGTTTATTTATGAATAAGTCCTCCTTTAATTACATATGGGGTTTGGGACTCTGCCGATAAACCAAAGAGTTTGGATATATAAAAAAGAAGTAAAAAGTAAAGAACGGATTTAAAATTTGATTATTGACGTCGGTTGATGACGAGCGGACTAGCGGTCTATTAAAAATCAAGCGGAAAATATCTGATCAGGAATTGCGGCGTTTAAATAAAAAGCGGAGAATCCTCATATAGATTGGCGGAGTCAGGGGTAAGCGTAGCTGTATTAAAATTTGTGTATTTTTGTAGTATTTACTGTTTACTTAGTTCGTGAAGCCGAGACAGCGACGGAAACTTCCAGACCAACCAGCGGCAATCGCGGGTATAGGCTTTGGCTGATTTTGGTCAAAGTTTATACAAATCATTTTGGTCCTATCGAGTGCGGATATTGTTGTTCTGGGGGTTCGACCGTTGTCTTGGTTTTTCGTTCTATTACAAAAACGAACGAATTTTTTGAACGATTTGCACCGAGCGGATAGGTGCAAATATTAAGGTACACATGCACAAGGAAACTCAAATAATATTATTGCGGTAGGGCTACATATATTTATATTCGATTTCCCTTTTAATTGGTAGATATAGTATGTTTCATGCATTACACATAGCACGCCGTTGGTTTATTTGGTGTAATTATAATACGCTTTCTTTTGTGGGTTGCATAAAGCGACAATAATTATTTTTTGTTAATATAATAATAAAATTATATTTCAAAAGTTGAAGTTTATATATGCGACAGACATTAGCTGTTGACATAAGGCATTTGGTGGCCTAGCGGTTTGAGCGTAAATATACAGTGGTATTACTGAACGCGGGTTCAAATTCCACTTTTTATTTTTGTTTGTTTTTAATATATTTTTTAATTCTATATAATTTTATTTCTGGTCTCAGTATTAATTGAGGCAGTTATTGTTAAAATTATAATTTTCCTATATTTTCAAGATGCCTCCTAAAGCCAACCCTAGACTTTTGAAAGTGAAATATGATATAGCTTCTCTGAATTTAGATAAACTTTATGATCTTTCACAATCGGGGTTTATTTCGGAAGGAGACAGAAATGAATTTAAGTTAAGATGTGGGGATTTGGAAAAAATATACACCGAATTCACCTTTAATCATACGGAACTCCAGGCCGGCTTGGAGGATGAAGTTGATTCGGAAGAGTTTACAAAAAGATATACGGTATATAACCAGAAATATTATGATATAAAACTGAAGTATTTGGAATTGTTTCCTGAGAGCAGTTGTCAGTCATCGGAGTATGGCACTGCTTCCTCCACGGATAGGGCAAAGGGCAAGCGGGCACTTTTGCCAAGGGTTCAGCTTTCAACCTTTTCTGGTAAAATAGAGGATTTTGCGTCTTTTATGGATTTGTTTGAATCACTAGTTGGGAAAGATGCAACATTGTCTGACACTGAGAAATTATATTATTTACTTGGGTCTCTGTCTGAGGAGCCAAAAGCGCTCACCAAGCATTTGTCCATTACTGGTGACAATTATTCAATAGCTTTAGATCTGTTGAAGAGTCAATACGGTAGCAAAAGATTATTAGGGGATAAATTATTACATAATTTATTGGGAACCACTAGGGTTACCAAGACCTATTCCTCATTGAAACCATTTCTAAATACCTTGCTAGAAAACACAAAGGGCTTGGAGAAAATGAATTTTCCTGTGACGGCATGGTCTTACCTTTTATTTTTCATAAATTTCCAAAAGCTTGATGCTAGTTTGAAAAAACGGTTTGAAGCGAAAGTAATAGATGAAGAGTTGCCTAACTTTTCTGACTTTATCCAGTTTTTGGAGAACGAGGTTAGGATCTTGGAATCCAGTGGAGAGGGGCTCAGCTCGAAAAGCGGTTCTTTTCGTTCACGGGTACACCATTTAACATCTGTGAGTGAACCGATAGGATGTAGTTTTTGTAAGCGGGGAAGCCATTATTTATCAAAATGCGAACAGTTCTTATCTTTGAATCCTCGCCAACGTAAAGAACATGTGAAAGAATATCGGCTTTGTTTTAGATGTTTAGGAAAGCATAGTATCAACCAATGCCAATCGGGTTGGTCTTGTTACAAATGTAAATCTACCAAACACCACTACCTCATTCACTTTGATTTACCGGCAGCGGCTGCAACTGAAAGGGTGCCAGGGGGTCCACCAGCGGGTGGGGGACCCAATGTGGATCCAAGTCGGTCAGGCGCATCCGGAGCGAATACATGTCGCACGAACGTACCTACTTATACCACGACTAGGGTAGCGGGCCCTGTTAGGGATCATAATATGTCAAATGCATTAGCAGTGGATGGTGGTGCGGCTTTAACGGCATGTAACACAAAGAAGGCCGTAGGTAGTTATCGGCGGACAGTGTTACTCGCAACGGCTGTAGTGCGTGTTATGGACAGATTCGGTGAATATCATAAAGTGCGCGCGCTATTAGACGGGGGTAGTCAGAGTACCTTCATCACGGAACACTGTGCTAGTAGGCTTGGCTTAAAGCGGTTTAAGTCAAATATTATTTCAGTTACGGGACTAGGGGGAAGGCCGGTGAGTGATTGTAGGGGAGGGGTGAATTTGACCATGTGTCCTACGTTTTCAGAACGCCCTAGATTGGTCACAACGGCAATAGTATTGAGTAACATCACTCATAACCTACCGGCTGATACACTCTCCCAAGGTTTAGCGGATTGGTATAGGGATATTTATTTAGCAGATGATCAGTTTTATGTTAGTCGTCCTATAGATATTTTAATTGGCGCGGATCTCATGGGTGAAATAATGATTGGGGGTTGCGTAAAAGTTAATAATTATTTACCGTGCGCAATGAATACGGTGTTTGGGTATATACTAATGGGTCCGGTAACCCATGCGTATTCTCAAAATGATAATTTTCACACTCGAACGTTGTTCGCGGGGCATACTACCACCGACCAAATATTGGAAAGGTTCTGGGAGGTGGAAAGTATTCCGGAAGCAGTTTTGGTTAACCCTAAAGATGCCGAATGTGAAAATGGGTTTCGGAAAACTCATCAGCGGGATGAGCGGACAGGGAGATATGTGGTACGATTACCTTTTTTAGACGATAAACCCGACCTGGGTGACTCTATTTTAATAGCTAAGAAACGGTTCTTGGCAATGGAAAGGCGGTTAGTTTTAAACGAAGCATTGCGTGTTAAGTATATTGAATTTATGCGGGATTATGAACGTATGGGGCATATGTCTGTTTGTGACCGGAACCCAGACGACTATGCAGGGGAAAAGGGTTACGTAATACCTCATCATGGTATTTTTAAAACGGGTTCGGATAAAATTCGGGTAGTATTTGATGCCAGTTGTAAGACTACCAATGAGGTGTCCCTAAATGACACGTTACATGCTGGACCAAAGTTACAACGGGATATAATGGAGATCATTTGTCGGTTTAGAATGTTCGAATTTGTTTTCACCACTGATATTAAGATGATGTTTCGGCAAATCGTGATCCATGAAGATGATCGAAAGTATCAACAGGTGCTCTGGAGAGAGGCATCGGATCAGCCTTTGCTCTTGTACGCCTTGAATACGGTTACGTATGGTATGAAGTCCAGTCCATATCTTGCGATTAGAACTCTGCGTCAATTGGCTGATGATGGTGAGGCGACATACCCGGCAGCGGCTGATCTTTTAAGATCATCAGTTTACATGGATGACATATTAGGGGGCGCAGATACAGAAACAGAAGCAAAGAATTTAAAGTCAGATCTGTCACAATTGCTTCTTTCTGGTGGTTTTGAGTTAAGCAAATGGGTGTCTAATAATGAGCGCCTGCTGGAGGACATTCCAGCTGAGGATTTGGAGAAGCCACGAATTTTTGATAAGGAGGACGGTACTGGCTTTTACAAAATTTTAGGTCTAGAATGGGACCCGAATAATGACAGCTTCTCGTACCATTGTAAATTGACGGATTCTGGAAAGTACAGTAAACGGATAATTTTATCAACTTTGGCAAGAACCTTTGACCCATTAGGTTGGATAGCACCGGTGCTATTTCAGGGTAAAATTCTCATGCAGCAGCTTTGGAGATTAAATTTGTCATGGGATGAATCTCCACCACCGGATGTGGTAGCGGAATGGAGTAGTATTGTTGCTGACTTGCCTAAAATTGAAAATATCAACATTGAGCGTTTCGCTTTAAGCAAAAATAAGATTTGTTCTTTGCACGGTTGCTCGGATGCATCTGAAAGCGGATACAGCGCCGTTGTATATCTGAGGACCGTGGATGGTAACGGCGGAGTGAAACTTTCTATTATGATGGGCAAATCTCGTGTTGCGCCGTCGAAAATGAAGGTCACAATTCCGAAACTGGAATTACTGGGCGCTGCTTTGTTGACTCGGCTAATAAAATATGTATTCGATTCAATTAAAAATCTTGTGCAAATACAAGAAATATACTGTTGGTCTGATAGTACAATAGTGCTTTCGTGGCTGTGAATGCCTTCTCATACTTTACAAACATTTGAAGGGAATCGGGTGTCCCAAATAGTCAATTGCGAATTAGAATTGAAATGGAGACATGTGCCCTCGGAAATGAACCCGGCAGACGTCGCAAGTAGGGGATGTCGGGCATCAGATCTGCTCGCATGTACTATTTGGTGGGCACCCCAGTGGCTAAAAGGCCATAAAACGACGTGGCCTTTAGATTTGGTTAAGCAAGATAAAGACTTGCCGGGAATGCGGAAAACGTTGACGGTTCATGTGGGTACTGCGGAACCAGACTCCATATTTAACAGATACAGCTCGTTAGTGATGCTACAGTCGGTAGTAGCTTATTGTATTCGATTTATACATAATGTTAGGGATCCTTCTAATAAAATGACTGGTGTTTTGACAGTTAAGGAACGAAAATCGGTCATGGATCGCCTTATTAAATTAATGCAGCAAACGGAGTTTGCTGCCGACATAGACTGTTTGAAACGAAACAAATTGTGTTCCACACGGTTAAGACGGTTGCTTCCTTTTGTGGATAACACGGACTTACTACGCGTAGGAGGTCGCCTAGACCATTCGAGTCTCCCGTTTCAATCAAAACATCCACTTATTTTGCCTAAGGATCATTCGTTGACCAAATTAATTATTGATCATGCACATCGGGTTCATTGTCACGTTGGAGCAACAGCTCTACAGGCTATTTTACAAAAAGATTTCTGGATCCTGTCGGCTCGGCAAGCCATCCGGGGTCGTATTTTTAAATGTATTTCGTGTTTTAGAACTAAGGCGAAGCCGGTCGAACCTATAATGTCCGCGTTGCCAAGTGACAGAGTGAATGCAACTGGCGTATTCCATACGGTGCAAACGGATTTTGCAGGGCCGTTTTCAATTAAATCATCTCGTCTAAGAAATGCTAAAGTATTAAAAGCATACTTATGCGTGTTTATCTGTTCTGTTACCAAAGCGGTACATCTAGAGGTTGTTAGTGATTTAACGACAGAGGCATTCATAGCGGCTTTGACACGGTTCACTTCTCGTCGGGGACTTCCAAGCGTGATACGTTCCGATAATGGTACTAACTATGTAGGGACGAACAAACATCTGAATGAGGTTAATAAATATTTAATGAATAGGGAAGTCGAGGATAGCCTGATGAACGTGGCAGCCAAGAGCGGTATCACTTGGTTGTTTAACGTTCCTGGGGCGCCTCACTTCGGGGGTTTATTCGAAGCAGCTGTAAAATCTGCAAAAACTTTATTAAAACGTATGATCGGGGAACAAGTTTTGACCTATGAGGAACTGACTACGGTGTTTACTACTACTCAACTCTCGACCACTGTGTCCGTTATCTAATGATCCTACGAATCTTGAAGTGCTTACACCAGCACATTTCTTGGTTGGCAAACCATTACTTGCTGTACCAGAATATAATCTGGAAGATGTAACTAAAACGCGTTTAGTTCGGTTTAGGCTAGTTCAGGCTATAGCTCAAAGTTTCTGGAGGCAATGGAGTGACCGGTACCTGCATTGTCTACAGAACCGTAATAAATGGACAACACCGACGAATCCTCCTAAGGTGGGGGACCTCGTTTTGATTAAAGAGGAGAGTGTGCCTGTTCTTAAGAGGGTTATAGATGTTCTGCCTGGAAAGGATGGGGTGATCAGATCTGTGAGACTGAAAACTCTCTCAGGAATATTTTTGAGACCAGTGGTAAAAATAGCCAGGTTGCCCCTGGAGTAGGTCACAGAATTTGTTTTTAGTTTCAATTTTATTTTTATTTTTAATTAACTCTTTCGGTAAAGTTTAATAGTTCTTTGTTAATTTGATAAAGGCTTTTCAGCCTTTCTCGGGCGGGGGGATGTTTATTATTTATGATGGAATTATATGGAAAGCGGGTATGGTTTACCATCTAAACTAGCGGTACATTCACACATACATAATACATCCCTAAATTATAATTATTTTATTAGTTTATTTATGAATAAGTCCTCCTTTAATTACATATGGGGTTTGGGACTCTGCCGATAAACCAAAGAGTTTGGATATATAAAAAAGAAGTAAAAAGTAAAGAACGGATTTAAAATTTGATTATTGACGTCGGTTGATGACGAGCGGACTAGCGGTCTATTAAAAATCAAGCGGAAAATATCTGATCAGGAATTGCGGCGTTTAAATAAAAAGCGGAGAATCCTCATATAGATTGGCGGAGTCAGGGGTAAGCGTAGCTGTATTAAAATTTGTGTATTTTTGTAGTATTTACTGTTTACTTAGTTCGTGAAGCCGAGACAGCGACGGAAACTTCCAGACCAACCAGCGGCAATCGCGGGTATAGGCTTTGGCTGATTTTGGTCAAAGTTTATACAAATCAGATGGTAATTGCGATTTCGTGTTTTAACCCTCGACAAAAGAGGGGTGTAATGAGTTTGGCCCCTTTGTCTATCCGTGTATCTGTTTGCGGCATTGTAGAGCCTAGTTCTTTGCTTTTACAGCCGAGACAGCGAACGAGTGAATAGATCATCTGATATTAAATTATCATAACCGTATATTTCTTTATTTTTTTTATTTGATTGAATGACGAGATGAGCAGGGTGCTCGCCTTATGACAGCGCCCATAAACAGAAGCAACACCAAACATAACTTTGAATTACAAAGCACTGTATGGCACTGAACTGCGCTCGTCATCCCGAGACATAAGATGGTAAGTCTCATCATGTCCAGTAATTTCACTGGCTTCAATGTCCTTCAAACCGAAAAACAACAGTACTTACACACTGTTGCTGGGCGGCAGAAATAGACAACGTGGTGGTACCAACCCAGACGGCCTCTCGCATACGAGGGATCTACCACCTTCGAATAAACAGCCATGATAGAAAAATTATGGTTGCGTTGCCGACTTTAAAAAAGGGGATAGGAAATAGGAAGGGATTTGGGCTTCCAGAAATCGAAGAAACAGCATGCTACTACACGTCTATTTTATACGAGATAGTGGTACTGCTCCGGCAAGCTGGTGGTTTTATGCTGCAGATATAAAACTATGAACCACTCCACCACAACTAAGTGTGTAGTAGTTAGAATATATAAATAGAGTTAAGTTCTGTAAAATAAAACACAGAATCAAAAATAAAAATCAAACATCTATTGAATCTTTAAAATGCCATCATTTAGATTCAGTCAAATTGTATCTCTACCGTCAGTTCTGAAATGAAGAACGGACAAGAAACTCTAACATAATTATTTTCTAATAGACCGGTGATTATCCGGTTGAAAATGCTAAAAATAGAAACAAATTTATAGTAGAATCAAACCCATTGTAAAAGGAAGAGAATACAACAAAATTGATAGGAAAAATAAATTACCGGCGATCTGAGGTCGGGAAGTGGGAAGGGGGGGCCTTTAAGGGTAAAAAACGGTTTATCTCGATTTCCGGAAAAACTGCAAGTCCTATGGAAAAAAGTTAAATCGCAAAGTTGTAGGTAATAAAAAGATCTACAACTTTTGTATACACACTCTCTTCACATAACCTCAAAATATATGTGAAAAATTCAAATAACCAAGTTTTTTGTTTTTATTTTTATCTATTATAATAAATCATTTTTTTTTCACGAAATTTGGTGAAAACTTACCTTTTTGTATCCCAAATACACTGTATTTTTTTTGATTTAAAATATTTATTTTTGCACCTTATTTTGACTTAATATCGAAAAAGCAGCCTAATTTTCAAACGAAAATTCTCACGTCAAAATATGAGCTTTTTTAAAAAAGTCTAAAAAGTTGGTTTCTTGTTCATTGAATTCTCTACTTTCTGATGGTGTAAAAAAATATATACATTACTACGGTAAGTGTGCTCAGAAAATGCAAAGAAACGAACTACAAAATAACAGGTAGTAAGGCCCAGACCCACCTAGCCCCTACCCCACTTCTTTATGATGGGCTAAAATTTTCCGTAGATCACTCAGGTATATAAGTTATATTAAAATAACAATAAAGAGGCATCTACGCATATAATTTAAAGAAGATTCTACAACTTTCTCAAAATATTGTAGATATGTCTTATTAAATATTAACTTATAACTTTACATTTTCTGAGCACATTTACCATAGTAATGTATATATTTTTTTACACCATCAGAAAGTAGAGAATTCAATGAACAAGAAACCAACAGACTTTTTTAAAAAAGCTCATATTTTGACGTGAGAATTTTCGTTTGAAAATTAGGCTGCTTTTTCGATATTAAGTCAAAATAAGGTGCAAAAATAAATATTTTAAATAAAAAAAATTACAGTGTATTTGGGATACAAAAAGGTAAGGTTTCACCAAATTTAGTGTAAAAAAATGATTTATTATAATAGATAAAAATAAAAACAAAAAACTTGGTTATTTAAATTTTTCACATATATTTTGAGGTTATGTGAAGAGAGTGTGTACACAAAAGTTGTAGATCTTTTTATTACCTATAACTTTGCGATTTAACTTTTTTCCATAGGACTTGTAGTTTTTCCGGAAATCGAGATAAACCGTTTTTTACCCTTAAAAGCCCCCCCCTTCCCACTTCCCGACCTCAGATCGCCGTTAATTTATTTTTCCTATCAATTTTGTTGTATTCTCTTCCTTTTACAATGGGTTTCATTCTACTATAATTTATTTATGTTTCAAATTGGAAAATCATCGGCCTATAAGCTGATTTAAAATATTTGCATGACATTGAAATATTATAAGTGAGATGTCAATGAAAAGCTGGGTGAGTGACAGACTGATTTATTCATAATCAATACCATAAACTAAAGGAGATCGTCACATTTCTCCCCTTTAAGTCTACCACTTATTACAATCTTTAAAAAAACGCTCGTTTAGCTCGATAAAACGCACGAAAGTTGATGACTTATCTCCTCCCACAGAAAACGACAGCACATGCTCTTACTATTCGTAGAGACACGACTACCTATGTCAACCTCAAACTCAATATGTTTTTATCAATGCACAATTTAATAAAATATGATTATCTCCGGCTACCAGTTCCATGTTGAACTTATGTTATAACACTATCAACCGAGTTGTCGCCTACAAAATTATGCCGACCAATATACATAACTATGCCGACCAATGTACATAATTATGCCGACCAATGTACATAACTATGCCGACCAATGTACATAACTCTGCCGACCAATGTACATAACTATGCCGACCAATGTACATAACTATGCCGACCAATGCCCCCTTTTGGCACATCAGTTGCAGATCGCACCTCTTTGGTCGCATTCATCGCAATTGTAACCTTAAAAACGACACCTGAACGGATTGTGCGCCTTGCCACAACGTCAGCATAGGTCCGCAGCCTCTGAGCCGCCCGTATCCCCTGCTGCCGGTCCACTTGCCATAGCGCTGGTGACGGGTGCTCTTGAAAATCGCGCTCGCATGCCCGTCCGACCGCCGCGCGCATTATGCAGGCCTTTGCCCGCCTCGCCAAATCACGCTCGCGTGCCGGTCCGTCCGCCGCGCGCATTATGCAGGCCTTCGCCCGCCTCGCTGCCCGCCCATCCTCGTCGCCAATGAGATGTCAATGAAAAGCTGGGTGAGTGACAGACTGATTTATTCATAATCAATACCATAAACTAAAGGAGATCGTCACAATAAGTTTAATTATAACGTAAAGTAATTAAATTATAATAATGACCCTCAAGAGTAATATGAATAAATTAACTATAACAAGCAATAACAGTGTGAGTAGACCAGTCCCCAAGTAGCACGCGTTCACGAGCATGACGCAAGTGCCAGTCATCAACCATGTTACAGGGAAGTGACCCACCCGGCACCCGATGCCATCACAAGCACAAATATTTTAGCGACCATGACATACCCAAACTTCTCACAATTATCGAATATAGTTACTAATTCTCGACGATAAATAAATTCACATTTTACTTTGTGAACACGTATTCTAATTACAGGGAAATCTGGATAAGTGAAATCTGAAGGAACCTTCTTTTTTTTATGGCATAGGCCGGCAAACGAGCCTCTTATAGAGGCTTTTCATTTACCCAGTTTCCCAAATAGGCAGGTCAACATGACAGTTGTCTTATTTATAGAGGGCCCCACCAAATCGAAATGTACCATTTTTCATATAAAGAGGTCTCGAAACAAACATGTCATAACTTGTCTACACCTGATGAATTGTCTCACTTATACGGGCTATTGAGCTACAAAGTTTCAATTATAGGGGTAAACATCGAAAAAACCTAAGTAATCAGGTCTAAGTTACAAAGGTTTAAAAATTCCCAGTAACAAAGGTATTTCAATGCAAAAGTGTCGCGACCTCATTTTAATTATCAATAACCGAGGTTTTTCACATATTCATGTCCCATTTATCCAGGTTTCACTGTAACCAGTTTTTAAAGAGCTCGGCAGATCCCCCAAACTTGACTAAGCATTGTGTTAAGTATTTTATTTATTTATTGCGTAAATATTACAAAACAAATATATCGTAGATTCTAACCTTATCACGCCTAAATAAACCGTTTTTAAAGTTGATTCACACGGCACTTTCGACACGATCGATGCGACGAGACGAGTTGATGTTACCAGATTACATAACACAAGTGTGACGGTGTCACAGCGCGGATCTGACAAGTAGGACGGTGACGAGGCTTTTTGTAGCGACCGTATAGTGTATTTTTTTATATATGGAATGTAAGTCACAATATATGTATAAGCCACATCATATTATATTGTGGTGTGAGTGGTAGAGCTAAGCCTTTGGGGTATAATTAATAGCCTATGTATTAATCCAGATTATGGTCTAGCTGTGAGCCAAATTTCATCCAAAATCGTTCAGCCGTCAAGGCATGATTGATTAACAAACTTCCAAATTTACAAACCCACAAACATCCAAACTTTTACATTTATAGCAGTAGTATAAGACGACTGATATGAACTCTGAAATATATTTAAACACACACTATGTGTTTTTAATAATATGAGTGATAAGAAGCAGCGATAGCTCAGCGAGGAGTATTTCGGACTGTCGAGACGAAAGTCGCAGGTTCGATACCAGCCCACGAGCATACACCTCTGACTTTTCAAAGTTACGTGTATATTAACTGTAATTATATATAATGAAACCTGAATACCTGAGAACTCGATAAGATTTTTCGAAGGTATGTGAAGTCTGCCAACCCGCCTTAGGCCAGCGTGGTGGACTAAGGTCTAATCGATCTCATTCAGTAGAGGAGGCCCGTGCCCAGCAGTGGGACGTACCTATATAATACAGGGCTGTATATTAATGTGTTTTTAAGTTTACAAATAAACCTTTATAATTAACTAGTAGTCATTTAATAGTACGAATATTATCTAACCTAGCAATGTCGGTCATCACAACCGGTCTTTAAAATTAATTCACGTTAAATTCCAATCAGATTCGGTGCAGCCAAATCTAGAACACGAAATAAAAACACCTTTAAATCTAAAATGTTCTAGAATGCATTCACCTTTCGTTTGTCAATTATCCTTCGGTATGTATGTGTGAATTATTCTGCATGTACATGCCGGTAGTCCAGTGAGTGGCGCAAGCGGCTGTCGCAAGTTAATTGCACTTATATAACGTAATACGCGCCTCCAATGACAAGGGAATGCATCGGCTGCGTACTCGTATTACATACTACGGAAGCGTGCTTAATGAAGCTACGGAATATTTACGTTGATTTTGTAAGATCCTGGCTTAACGTTAATCCAAAGTATTTTGAATTGTGAATTAATTGAATACACCAGAGATTAGTGCACATCATTTATAAATACTTTCTGCATTTTAGAAAAACTAGCTTATGTTCGCGATCGTGAATTTATAAAATTAATTCGTTGTATTGTATTTACTGATTTGTAATATATTTATATATATATTAATTACATATTACGTATGCCCATGGGTGTGAAATATTGGCACGGGTCATTTAGTAAAATAAAATTAATCTTACTATCAATTTTAATTCATCATAGCTTTCATCAAGGTAAAGGTAATATGAAGAAAATCCGTTCACCCGTTTAAAGTTAAGGTTTTTTATTACACTATAGACACATTACACGCCTGGCGCATTCTCTACTTGTCGATATAAGAGAGAAGTAGGCACAAAACAAAGATAAGATAATAATTCCAATAAGCAAAATAATACAGATTGGTTTTTCTAATTGACGTTGTGGTCTGCCTACAAGGTGGACAGATGACCTGATAAAGGTCGCAGGAAGTCGCTGGATGCAGGAAATCTTTGGGGGAGGCCTATGTTCAGCAGTGGACGTCCTGTGGCTGATGATGATGATCATGATAGTTCTTATTGGAACTGCTACTCGATATATGAAGAAAACGAAAACTTTCATCGTTTTAGAAAACTATCGAAACTTGCACTAGGCCTCTTGTCAACAAGACGAATGCCAATGCAATGCAATGCTATCATAGAATTGCAATCTATAATCGAATCGGCGACCCCATGATTTATTGCCGATACCACAGCGGTGGCCAGTCCGATCCGTAATGAGGTGCAAATTGATTTCCATGACTTTCGTCACGATTGCTGATTGAAAACAATTGTTTACAAAACTGTTGGTAAATGACCTTACAAAGAAATTTTGTGGCTTCTGTTTATTTAGGCGTCAATATGGTTGAAACGAAAAATTACGTTGGGTTATAACTGACAGCTTCCATGACGTAGTGGGTGAGTAGTCGGCTGTGAAGCGAGAGGCCGAACTTAAAAACCCACTCCAAAAAATAACACTGAAAAGTAAAAATAACAATTTCTATAGATCTCTTTGAAGTTAGTGCCTGTGTCGCTGCCGTTTAATTGAAATTGCACCGACTCCAAATATTTTTTTTGGAGTGGGATTTTGAGTTTTGTTAAAATTTATTTTATTTTCAAATTTTCAGTGTTAAGTACAGCTATTGTATGTAAAATGCAACAACACAAAACAATCACGTCGACTGAGCTGTTGTCCATGATCGGATCTTAACCAAATTTATATAGAACCACATCGAAGCTAAATTCTATTGAATGTTTTTTTTTCCGACATAATCGGCCCACAGTTGGCGGAAAAATACATACATATAAAAAGCAAAGCAAAACCTCGCCGAATTGAGAACCTCCTTCTTTTTGGAGTTGGTTAAAAAGACATCTTAGCTATATTGTGCCACAAAATATATAACATACTCAATGAAAACTAGAATAATTCTCTCTTCCACTTGGCCTTATCCCACTCGCAGTGGGGTCAGCGCAACATGCTTTTTAACACATGTTACAGAACGATTTGGCTTGTAGTTTTTACGACCGACCGTCTGGCTGACGTCAACCCCTCTGGCGAGACTAGCTTCTAGACTAAGCAGCACAACTATCAAATAAATATTGACAACTTTTAAATACCTTTCACCGGTGACAAATATGGCTCGTATTTTGTAAACGTCCGGTAAAATGTAGAACAAAAGTTGTTCCTTATGGGGTTAGCTATCTAGTTCTGCGAGGTTGTGGGATTTTACAAGTAACCCTGTATATACGAAGAATTATGTGCATTTCATTTCAATTGATAACCTTCTCCGTTTCATTTTTTTTTTATCAGCCCTATATATTGTATTCGTCCCACTGCTGGGCACGGGCCTCCTCTACTGAATGAGAGGGATCAGGCCTTAGTCCGTTTCCGAGGTTCCTTCTCCATTTCGTTATCGGTTTAAAACTCTCTACAGTCTGATTGATTACGTTCGGCCGCAACCGGCCTCAACAGATGCAGTTATGAGGGTCCTCATAAGCGGCATATAGTAAGAAATCACGTTAGCTTTCTCCCAGTTTTGACAAGGTCACGGGTGAAAGTGACGGACGCGTCAGTGGCACGACTCTGATCATTACACCTGTGAATCTTGTTTTGTAATAGTACCACTTGTTTGGAAATTGCACCGCTTAATAACAGTTCAGCTATAGAGCTATATCTTACATAGACAAAAGAATACTATCACCGTGTATTGTAGGAATTGTCTTGCAAAAAAATCAAGATTTAAATAAATAAATACCACCCAAGAGTCACACACATAGTCCTGACCCCACAGTAAGATACGAGTCTTGTGTCGTGGGTATCAGGAACTACAAGGCTTTCGGTCTCACAACACCCAGAATCCGAAATAAATATTTGTGGATCACACAAACATTTGTTTCGATGTGAGGAAGGAACCTGCGACCTCTCGGTTCACAGCCGGCTACTCGCCCGCTGCGCCATGGAAGCTGTCAATTGTAAATTCCTTATAGTCGATATCGAGGGATTAATGTGCTCAGCTTGGTGGTAGGGTATATGCCGCGTTCACGTTGTCTTTCTGTGAGACAGTGGTAACGGCCCGGTAGAGCCGGCCCATTCATGCTGTAGTCAAAACTGTCTTCAACGTGGCTGTACTACTTAAAACTTATTCGTTCTTAGAATCCTCGCCCACTGCGCTACTAATGCTGTCATATAATAATAATAAAAAAAATATATAAATAATTTAGCCACAAAATAGTTTTCTAAATGTTAAAATATTTTTCTAGGCCGAGTCGTCACGATCACATTAGTGTTGGTGTAACAATAGAATGCGATTACAAACATTTTATGTTTATTATAAGATAAAATATTTTTGATGTGCCATAAAATGTTTAACATTGTGCAAGTCATTTATATGTGTAATAATATCGAAATTTTAAATAAAAAATATATAAAACTACGTGCCTTTGTTTAATACAACCCACGCGAAACCTAGTTTTCGAAAGACGTAAAGAAATTGAATAATCGACAGGATTTCCGAATAGGACTGCTACGTAAGTCATCAAAAAACTAAGTAGAGATATTATACCTTTTTAATCATAAATGAGGCGTTGTAAGAATCTATGGCTGATTACTTTGATGTCATTACAAGATTAAACTTCTATGTAAACAGGTAAGATTAAACTACTTGACAGTTAATAATTATAATATGATACGAGTCTACTATTTTTCACTTTGAGTCCTCGATAGGTCATCGGGGCACAATTAATCATCTTTATGATGCAAGTTCAATAGCCAATGCTTCGGGTCAATGCACACTGCCATATTGTGACAACTAACAGTTAAATTGGCGCGAAAACTGTCTAGGTTTGATGACAACGGAAAAAAACATTGAAATATTGTAAAATTTATATAATAAAATCTAATTCTTATTCGAGTTTAGAAAATTCTTCTTTCAAACCTTTTTGTTGTTTTTCTTATATAATATGCTACAAAAACGACTGTAAAATTCAATTTAAATTAGAAACGAATTCAATAAAAATATTGACTTAGATTTATCTGAGATATGGTTTTTTACAAGTTATTAAATTATAACAGATCCGGTTATGTTTCACAACGTTTACAATAATAATTTTGCATGCTTTTTATTTAATTTTTAATAGATCAATGCTTTATGTATTTTGCGGTCGACTGAAATGGATCCGAGGTCACGCGTAGGCTTTCGTGACGTTTCACTTTTACACGCTTCTTTACTAAATGATTAATTATTTTCCCGAGTCCCTGGGCCCTTTTATATAAAACGAAATAAAGCGAAGTTCGAAAACGGACACCTAATGCAGCGTTCTTCGATCACAATATTAATATTTCTTATATAAAATACTGTGACTAAAATAAAAAAATTGGTGTGTGTCGTGGGACACCAGGTAGGAACGAAGTTCCTTCGGCTAATGTAGAATCGACACAAATTGTAAAAAATACAAATTATCAACTAAAATAACAAAATAAAAAAAAGACGTGTAGCACTCGGAGACTGCCGCGGTAAAGCTATTGTATAGCATTTTTTATCAACTTATGTAATTATAAATAATAACGAGCTAGCGTAATCTTTTAAAAATCGAAGGAGATATAAAAATACTTCAAGTATAACTGGCTGAATGAATTTAATTTTAATAATTTTAAAAACTGATTGAGCTGTAATTCGCACACAATTTTGGTGCAGGCAAAAAGGAACTAACGCTGGCTGGTTATGCAGCGCTTTTAACGCTTTTTTCTTACGCTGTTTTCTTACGCTTTTACTATCACAATTTTTCAGTTCGGTCACGCAGCAAAATCCCTATCCCCTCCAAGCCTGCCGTAAGGAACTTCGTTCCAAAAAGGGCGGTAAAAACAAATTTTATAGTGAAATATGTTTTATTATTCCAAGTTGTTATGATGAAATGTTTATTCCTTTTCATCACTTTAACAAAAATATTTTACGAAACAATAATAAATAAGGAAATGTACATATCACTTCTCTTTACATTTTTACTTCTAAATTAATCTTTGTGGCAGTAATTCATATCAAAAATATTATTATTGTAATGGCAATTCTATAGCTACTATCCTCTATTTATGTTCAGAACTTCGTTGTTTCGTTTCGAGTTTATGGAATAGAGGCCTAGCTCCAACTTTTCAGTTAACATGCCTGTGCATAATTGAATTTTGGAACATTATGTTGTTTATGTTGCAAACACTTTATGTGCACATCTTTGCGTCAAGTCTAGTTTGAATCTTGATTGACATTTATAATGACCGTATATTTTTAAGTGGAACATATTGAACATATTAAATATTGGGCCATCAACTTAGATAAAAAAAAAATCGAAGCCGATGTATTGAGCAAAACGTTTGTGAATAAACTATAAAGAAATTGTCAGCCGTTATTGGTAGATGGTGAATGATTCTTACTAAACTTCAAAGTTATTCAAAGTTCTATCTTCTGTTTATAGTCCATTGAAATGTTACATTTTTTAGGCCTCACCTTGCGTTTCTTAGAGGAGTCAATTTTATTTTTTTGATGTGTAGGGGGGGTAAGTATAAAGCTAAAATCAAGTTTGTGGGGTCGCCACCCTTGTCCCACGGCCGCCATCTTGAAAATAGGGGTTGAAACGGTTTTTACGATATATCTCTTAAACTATTTATCTGATAAAAAAAAATTGTTAACGTTTTTTGTTGCTAATTAAATTCTCTATAACTTTGGTCCAGTAACTTTTTGTCGTAAAACTATAAATAAAAAAGTTATAAGTGAAAATGTAATAAAGAAAAAAATAAAGATGATAATTCTCTTGACAGCCTAAGATACAAACAATTCGCCAAGGCAGTGACAAAAAGTACTTCCTCCAACACAAGACACAGAACACAGTTCTCCAGAACAATGGAAGCACACTGCGGAACATTTTAGCCCTGCTTTTCGACATCCACACATCGCTCCACAGTTTCCTTTGCATTTACAAAAGATCAATTTAAGAAGCTCAGGGGGTGCTGGAGGTTTAGAGCTCTGCACTGGCATCAATAATTTTCCACATTTTTTCCAGCCCCAGTTTTCAGGATCATTATTTTATTATTTTTTTTTTTTTTTTTATCCTGGCTCGGCAAAGTGACTACGCTACACCTGATGGTAAGTGTAGCGCAATCCAAGAATAGTGTCGACCAACGATAAACAATGTGTCCATCGTCGGTCGGCAAGATCATGCCGGCCTGCCAAAGGGCTAAGGGGGAGGGGAAGGAAAAAGGGAAGGGAAAAGGGTTAGGATCAGGAGGCAAGCCCCCTGGGGAGAACCGGATATACACTGGCTGACCCTGGAACGCGACCCACACGAGGTGGGCCACTATGGCAGGTTTTAGCACCAGTGTTACCATTATTATTACCAAGCCACGACTGGACCTGATGGTAGACTCGGAAAGTATGAAAGCGAGCTGTGTCTTGTGTTGGAGGAAGTGAAGATAAATTAAATGTACTTTTTGTCACTGCCTTGGCGAATTGTTTGTATCTTAGGCTGTCAAGAGAATTATCATCTTTATTTTTTTCTTTATTACATTTTCACTTATAACTTTTTTATTTATAGTTTTACGACAAAAAGTTACTGGACCAAAGTTATAGAGAATTTAATTAGCAACAAAAAACGTTAACAATTTTTTTTTATCAGATAAATAGTTTAAGAGATATATCGTAAAAACCGTTTCAACCCCTATTTTCAAGATGGCGGCCGTGGGACAAGGGTGGCGACCCCACAAACTTGATTTTAGCTTTACACTTACCCCCTCTACACATCAAAAAAATAAAATTGACTCCTCTAAGAAACGCAACCCCAAATGTAACTTTTCAATGGACTATTATGGGTAGGCGTGGCGCTTACCATGAGGCGAGCGACTTGCTTGTCTCGTCATCAAATTTATTGAAAAAAAAAATCTAGCGATTCTTTCTTTTTTAACACGCTTTTATTAGCTTCATACGTATGTTTGTATGTTAGTATGTTTGTATGTAACATGTATTTGAACATGATTTTGACCTTCAAAACGTCGGATTAAATGGAAATTTGGCATACTTATTAAGAAGCGTGGGGTGCTTTTTAAGATATTATGTAAATGACAATCCTTCTACTCAGATCTGTCAATAAAATATTTATAACTATTGGCACCATGCACCCCACGCTTTTTTTACAATATAATACCTTTTTTCTACTTTTTAGTTAGATTTTCTATAAAACCGTGTTTTAAGTTTTTTTTAACTATTATTTATTTACAATATTAAATACTTTGACACTTCGTAAATAGTAATTTTATACGAATTCGAAAACTGAGAACGTATTTGTAACTTGCAATAGACCTACAGGTCCGCCAGGTTAATCTACACGTAGCTATTGTATAATAATTTCATCTGTATCGTATTACAAACGTAACTAACTTTCTAGAATTACCTTTGCATCACGTTTAAGGAGAGATGAATAGGCATAAGGGCACAGACCAACGAGCTTCTTCAATAGCGTCGTGACTAACCACTCGACACATAAAATCTTTAAAGTCTACGGGGTTAGAATATGGCTTCAAACACGATACGATAAGAATGTGGCTTCAAATACGACACGACACGAAAGTCTGTGTCGTTCGATTGTGATTGGTCGAGAGACCGTCGTGTGACGTTATGCGATACAAATCTCCGACGTCATCATGGAACGTTTCGGTTCTGAATTTTTACATTCTACATTTTTACAGTTTGTATTTTTATATAATTTTTTATATAAGCCTGAATAACGAACTAAGCAGGTTGCTCGCGTGATCGTAAGCTCTCATTAAAAAGAAGTAACGCCACACAGAATTACAAAACAATACATGGTATAGACTGCGCTCGTCACCCCGAGACATAGGACGTTAAGTCTTATAATACCCAGTAACTTCACTGGCTTCAATATCCTTTAAACCACAACAGTGCTTACACACAAATACTGTTTGGTTACAGAAATAGACAACGTTGTAGTAGGTACCAACCCAGGCGCCCGTATGTGGGACTTACCTAGGAGTAGCCACTTCAGAAGTATGACTATTGTAGTAGTGAGAAATAAACGGTACTTGCAATATGCTATAGAATACTAATTATAGGAGATACTAATTAGCAGTTTTAATATACCTTTCGATTAAACAACGCGTGTCGTTTGATTATGCCATGAAAAATCATATTTTAACGAAAGTCTGTACTAGACCGCGAAATACATTTTGTTTGGTTTTTAAAACTTACATCTCGATCCTTTGTGATAATATCGAAATAATTACAAAAATAAAAATAGTTAATATGGATATAAAAATAGTTTTGCGCCGAAAAATATAAAAGCATGAATAGTTAAAATATTAACAATTAAATATTATGTCGAAGGATCGAACGCATTTTACCAATAAAGCAATAAATTAATGCCAATAAAGTTTTTATGTCGCAGCCTCATGCTGATGTTCGAATTTAAATTAAATGATCCCACTAATTAAAACAAAAACCGATTTATAAGTTATAAAAGTCGATTTATGAATCGATTAAAAAACAACGGTGTGCCAAGTTCCAACACAAGATTCTATATTGATGTAACGAAATATCTTCAGTGCAACGTTATTGAGTAATGTTGCGGTAACCACTTGCGACACCCAACCATTCTCTTATATTAACAAACCATATTCCATATTAGAAAGTGTTATTTTATAATAAAATATTAATATACATACCTACCATGTGGATAATCGATTGTGGATTAGTTCGATGACAAATTGCGATGATCGATTCGTTGGATTTCATTGAGTTCTCATCGTGCTCGACTATATTTGTCTGGGGTTAATTTTAATTGAAATAACTTTGGAGTTGTTTTATTTCATATAGACGAGTTTTTTTAAAAAACTGATTGACGAGAAGAGTAAGTCACTCGCCTGATGTAAAAAGTTACATCTGTCCATAAAAAATATCATAAAATGTTAAGTCTCATATGGCCTTATTATAAAACGAAGACTAACATTAAACTAGGTTTAAGTCAACAACTTCATATCGGTTACCATGATAACCAGTTGCTATAAGCCCAGTTTATGGTTATTTAATGTTCTATAATAAGGCCGCTAATAACCAGTTATTTTACTGCCTTCAACCCGAAAAACGACAGTGTTTACACATTGTTGCTTTGTGACAGAAATATACAAGGTGGAATAAATAGACAAAGTAATTTTACAATTTGTAGGTCTCGGTATGCGAGAGGCCGTCTGGGTTGGTACCACCGGTTTGATAGCGGCCGCAACACCCGGGTGGACGTCCACCCCGTGACCACAAAGGCTGAAAAGCTTTCGAAACGTCGGGGTCAACATTTATAAAAAACCGCGATAAAATCCGTTTAAATTGGTTTTATTTCAATACATATTCTGAAAATTAAATTCAATCAATCAAAATATCATTTAGATTCAGTCAAATTCTAACATCACCACCAGAAGGCTGTTTCGTTAGAGAAGAAAGGGCCAGAAACTCTTACGTGTCTATTTTAAAAACTCATTCACAATATTTCAAAACAGATTTACAATATTACATTCTTATTGTGTAACATATTTTTAATATATGCAGTTTAATTAATGACAATGAGCAACATTTTAATAACATATAGGTGTCTTAAAATGGTAAAACAGACAAACCCCGTAAACATAAATAGTAATAGAAATCCATTGGCAACCTACGGAACCTTATTGACATAATGACTCCATTATTGAAATTAGTTCTTGCAGGAATTACGATTAATGATTACAAAGTGTGGATTATCAGTGAAAATAAGAGAAAGTAAACGACTAATTTGTTGGCAACTGCATACGACTATCCATACACTGGGTTACCAGACGTCAGTATATATCCTGACTTTCAGGATTAACGGTACTTGTCAAGATTCCGACCAGATTTTAAGTGTCTGAATTGTTGAATTAAATAAAATAAAATATTGAACGAACTGTTCTCTTCTTTGCGATAAAATCAACTTTAATTCACTAAATAATAATTAATCAATCCAATGAATCATGCCATGAATAATGGATTTTTTAATTTGAACATTTTATACAGAAAGCAGGCTTTTTGTCAGGACTTTTACATATATCATCTAGTAACCCAGTCCATACATAAATACAATTCCGTAGACACAGCGGAATTCCCAGCTTCTATTAATTCTGCCATATATGGATGACTGGAAGAAAGCCATATTAGAAAATAATCTTTTGTTTAATGATTTCTTACGTTTACGCGAATGTTACTCATTGGTGTGCCTTTTCCTGCCAGCCTTTAGCGCGGCGGTTAATCCAAAGTTCCCTTAATTTTAATTCTAAGTTAGTCTTTTTAATGTCAATTTTTCTGTACTTGACCTGTCATAAGCGCTTTGTTAGCCTACATGATTAATAAAAATTTTGATTTTGATTTTTTGATTGAAATAAAACGGGGTCACGGGGTGGACCACGAAGGCTGAAAAGCTTTCGAAACGTCGGGACCATAATTAAAATAAAAAACCGCGATAAAATCCGTTTAAATTAGTTTTATTTCAATAATCTTTTGTTTTTATGAGTAAACCACAAAAAGAAAGAAGCTATTAATAAATGTAGTGTGGATTTGTGCAATAAACATTGACGGTGAAATAAGTGAATTAAGCATCGTACTGGACGGAATTTACACCTTGATTCTTGATTCATCTTGATTTTCAAGATCTTGTTGGAGTTTTGGTCCACATCGATATTTCATCGTTGAAGGCTTTAGATTAAATTATACTTGTCATTGGGGAAATGCATAATAATGCCAAGCCATAAATAAAAAAGAAGAAGACTAGTGACGTCATTCGTAATGACGCTCTCACGTTAAATGGTCTTCATGGAATAACTGCATGGTACGTTACTGACCCGATCGTCTATTACTCGACGCGACCATCCGAAGTATGCTTTTTACAACAAGTGCAAAATAACTTGGCTGATCTGAAATAAGTCATCCCCCTCCAATTTGTCTCTGAAAATAACAGCTGCGACACGGAACACCGCTCTCGAGTTGCAGTCAGCCAAATTATTTGCATATTGTATCTTATTTAAATAAATAAATAAATTCGTGTTTTTAAACGAATTATATTATAATATCATCCTACAATTATTTATGTAACTGGTAAGCTGGTGGGAGGGTGCCTCACATTTTTGTACCCGACTGGATTGCGACCGCTGTACACATGATAAACTAAACATAGTAGCTCGTTCAGGTGAGTCGTATTTTGGGTCAGCCAGTTAATATTCAGTAACTTCATGCCGGCATATTTCTGCTGACCGTCAAGGGGCACCATCTTTTTTTGACTGTCGGCATTAAATTTGGACTGCACTGTACTTAACACCAGGTTCAGTGTGCCTTTGCTATGTACTGTACTTTGCCATGTAAGGATAAAAAAATACTTACAATTGGCACATTCATGCCACGCCAACGCTCCGCAAATAGCTGGCCGTGGCACGCCCGCCTTTGAAATAATATTTTATTAACTAGTAATAAAGGAATTTGTAGACCGGTTTGTTGGCTAACTTAGTCGTTGAAACAATCGATATAATAAACGTTTCATTTCACGATTCAATTGGTTTTGATCATTCATTGCATTTCGATAGATTTTGATTATTTTAAAATGTAATATACCATGGAATAAAATGTTAGAAAGAAATAAAGAAAAACGCTTAATTTGACCTTTGCTTGGAACCGACAAAAATCTATTACTGACTAACGACGCATCAACGCCTACCTGATAAAAACGATCATAAACAAGAAACACTACAATAAGAGTGAATGTCCGATAAATGTCTACTATTATGTACACAGTTACCTTTCTTTACTTTTATTTTACTGTTCCTTACAGGGTTGGCACGTAAAAGGAAGTATTTTTGTAATAATGCAAAATATGTTACCGTGTATAATCCATTAAAAATTATGTATAAACACGTTGCATTTAAGCCATATACCGTCGATAGAAGTGTATAACTCTTTCGGCGATATTTAAGTTTTGCAACCATGATTATGACATTGTCACTAATATTCTGTTTACAGAAAGATTTGCTTACTATCAATATTATTTCGACAGATCTTCCACACAAGATGGGTAAAAAAATTACTTCCAGAAAGCAAATTTTTCAGGAAACAGAATATTGAAAATAAGGGTACCATGGGTAGAACCATGTGATACGTAATAAGTCGGTTAATAATATGACGTAGAAGCAAATATGAGTCTGGTTACGCGTCCTCGCCACTCCTACCTCCTAAAGGTACTATTTAAGGTATGCGAGTGATACATGAGACCACGACGCGTAACCGAGTCAGGCGACAGTGACAAGTCCGCTTCAGATATATATGCATGGTGTTGCTGGTTCCTGTTCGGTATCATAATCTCTGTGTCCACCCTGACAAAAAAAAAACTAAAAAAAAGCATTAAAATCTGACAACCCTACTTGCTTATTGTTCGCACGCCACAGTACAGATGTTGCAAAGAAAGCGTGCTTTGATGTTTGTTATTGCGCGGTTTCGGTTTAATATGCTTATGATCGATTCATGTGCTTAATCTGTTACCTACTCTTTTATTTAGCTTTATAAATAGATCACTTTATTATTGGAGTATTGTTTTTTTATAGCAAAGGTCGGCAAACGAGCAAGTGAACCACCTGTGACTCACGGAAGCGTGAAGAATGGGTATTGTAAAGGAGAGATTTATGAATATAGAATAATGTGATGTGATATCATAATGTGAATTATTATTCATTTATGTAAAGATTTTAGTTTCCAACGACCTATCCAATAATACGAAAGTTGAAATATAATTACGAAAACAGATCATCCAAATCACTGCATATTTGTCAGAGTATATTGCTAAAAAATAGTTTATACAGAGGAAATATACAACAAACAAAAAAAAAAGTTTTTTAAATAAATTAAAATAAGTGATGAGCCGCATTGTCAGAATTCCCGCCAAAACTCCACTAGTCTTCTGTCACAGTACACTGCACACGTTCTGTTAATCTGCTCATCTCGTCATCAGGCAGATGAAAAAAACCGGTCTGCCTACCAACCTGAGCATATTTATATAAAAAATGTATCTGTGCCTAATAATACATGATATCGTATATTGTTATATAACCAAATATTATGTCATAGTATTGGCTTTCCATAAACCACTTTTGATGGTGTGTCGTGTTTTTATTCACATTTACATAATAGAGAAAATCATTTTAAATTTAAATTTAAACGGAATTCATTAATTTTATTGCGAACATCATAGTGAATTAATATTATTAGATGACCTACTTAAGAAAATGTAAGTAAAATAAAGGGTTCTAACTACTTGTAACGCGTCTTCTTACGCACAGACAAACAGACAAAAATTCTAACAATCATTGTATGGGGTGCTATTGCGTTATAAAGGTCCCCAATAATATTTTTTCTCATATACCTACCTCTCATATACCATCTTCCATTTACACACAGTGATCCGTTACATTTTTATTATATGTATATATATTAATAATAAATACACTTAACACTCTAATTGAGGAATGCAGTGCTCACAAATTCCACAAATCGATCGCATGCGATTTGACAGTTGGTCTACTAAATTAAATCGTGTGGGCAGGCAAATGAGTCGGTCAGAATGAAACAGAATAAACAGCCAATTTTAAAAAAGATTTACATAAGCTAATCTTGCATATATAATGCCATTATTAAAATATTCATGACAACTATTTCAATTCTATTCATGAATACACTTAACAGTTCAATAGAGGAATGCAATGCTCACGAATTCCACAAGTTGAATAACATTAGATAATATCACGTCACACTATTGTCATGTTATTGTGCTCTAAGCACACAGACACGGGTTTTGTACAATTGTATCACCGATCGATACAACAAGAAATATTTTCTCAGTATTTTTCAGCGTTTTTAGAACCTACGGCGATTGTATGGCACGATAATTATTGTCTCTTTGATTATTATTCCCAAAGCATGTTGTTGCGTGTTACTATTGGAAGGTACTGATCCCTTCCGTATAGTGGAGACAACCATGGGGCTTTTAGTAAATTCAATAGGCCATGAAAGGTTTGAATCCGAGAAGATGTTCCATATGTGAAAAATAAATAAATAAATACACCCAACAGTCATATACATAGTCCTGATCCCACACTAAGATACGAGTCTTGTGTCGTGGGTATCAGGAACTACGAGAGACTTTCGGTCTCACAACACCCAGACCCCGAGACAAATATCTGTGGATCACACAAATGTTTGTCTCGGTGCGGGGATCGAACCCGCAGCCTCTCGTTTCATAGCCGGCTACTCGCCCGCTGCGCCACGGAGGCTGTCGATAAATAGACGAAGGCCTTTGTACATATCTTTATATTATAATCGTTTCCATCAGTTTCAAAGTCCCCTAAAGGTGGAGTAAGAAGCGCTGATAGCTCAGTCGGTATCTTAGGAAATAAATCCCACACAAAATACTATCATTCGGTGTCCATGCCAACCGCTGCATGAGACTTTGTGTGGACCGCGTTCCAGGATCAGCCAGTGTTTATCTGGTTCTCCCGAGGGGTTTGCGACATGATTTGAAGGTTGGTTGGAGCGGGTATAGGGTTACATCATTGGATCCCAGTATTGCATCCACCTGTCCTGTCGCAGGCCCCTCGATATGCTTCTTCCCTCTTCGGAGTGTGAAGAAACATTTATATAGGTCGACATGATTCTGGTGACCACCAATAAATTCATTGTCAAAGTCGCTGGCTATTTTGGACTGCACTGCGTTTACGTTATAGGCAGTAAATTTGCCGTGCTCGGATAGAAAAAAAATCGTATTAAAAAACAATAAACCACTTGGAAGAACTTTAATAATTCAGTTTGAACAAATATTACTCATAGATACACAGTTAAATACATATAACAACCGTTACACTAGACATCTAGTTTTATGAAAATCACAAACACATTTCTATAAATAAACTAATATACATAAAGGATCCTTAATCAATTCACATTTTGGCTTCGCCTAAACTACACAAGTATATACAAAGAAGTTACTTTACATTACATATCACTAATGATAATTACGCCTTATCGTTTGGTATTAATCGTCTCAGCCTATTCAAAATAACATTCGATGTATTACATAGCCCTATGCGTCAATAAAGATTATTAAAACAGAAAATTGCAAAGTCATGAAAACAAAAAAAAATGGAATTAAAATAATAAATTCTATTTTTAAACAAGGCAATACATCTCGATTCCTACATTAATCACATTCGTGCTTTACCTCGTACATAAATAAAACATGTTTATAATGATTTAAAAGTCACTAAAAGAACAAGTAAAATTAAAAATTATTCAACCCGCATAATATTAGGAGCATCATTTGTCTCCACTTCTTTTTACTAATCAAGAAAGGGCTTACTCACATGCCTCTGCGAGATATTTCATGGCTACAACATTTATCCATAGATACATATTACTTGATATTCTAATCAGATTTAAGATCAAACATCTTGAACAAATATTTGTCCAACTAGGTATCCCGGGAGTCCAGAGTTATAGAACCTGTATGTCTTGATCACACATTTTCAAATTCGATCCAATAACACCATCGCCATAATATTACAAAAATTAGTCATAACATTCCTTTGAGATTAAATTTACACTTATTTATAAGAATTACTAGGAACTAAACGCAGTTACGATGAAAACGCGTAATACCAAAACCCTAGACTCGTCTAACACAGTATAATCAGTTAAATATTAGTTTATACTTTTTTGAAGACCTAACTATAGCGTTTCGTAATAACAACGAGAAACGCCGACTGTGATTATAACCTAAGTTACATAAAAAATTAAGTACGAAACATTTCAATACAACCTTTTGCATTTTTCTTTCGCATAAGTGAATGCAAAAGAGTAAAATACTAATTTTACAAAATTCTACTATAATGACTAGAACATTTATACTAAATACCCAATATTCTATACAGACACTAGCTAGAAATATCGACGTTGCTAACGCGTTTTTACACGGCAGTTAAAACGCTACGTGTATATTCATTTATGAAATTGATCCCTACCGAGTTAAGTTTAACCTGAAGTTTTTATGGGGTTAATATGAAACAATTTATAACAAAGAGGCACGTTTAAAGCTACTTGTACATGATCTGTGAAGATTTCTCTTACAGAGCAGATATTACTGTTAAGTATTTTGAAAGATCCTGAATGCCTCTTAAATTACAGAATCTGAAATTGCCAGACAGAGAGAATGAACCGAAGCAATTAACGAAGAAATTCAGGTTAAGCTGAATTAGCTGTATTAAATTTGGAATGTATTGAAAGAATTAATCAATAAAAGTATATTTTTCTTCTAAAAGCTTTGTTACTTTTAATTATATTTAACTAATATGTTATCCGTACAAATATTTCATGATATGAACGTAGACGTATACCATCTTGTACTATGATTCAGTCGATATTTTCATTACGAGTATAACAAAAGAGTCTCTAACAATACTATTATACTATGGGTCTTACTTATATTCTTTTAGCAATGATTAGTTTTACACTGTTTTCGTCTCTTTCTAGTCACTTTATAAATCGCGTTGACAGAGAAAGACAAGAATGTTTAACTAATCAATGCTCAAGTAAAGTTTTATGACAGACGCTATAACTTTAAATAGTTGATAAATAAAATTCTATTAGGTCTTGCAAAACTGTTAACCCCACATTACATAATAAGGTTTATTGCCAACTTATGCTGTATAAATTATGTTTATAGACAAGGATTTATAAAATTAAAAAGATTTTCTCTCCCAACACTTTTGATAAAATGTTATTTAGAGAAAAGTAAATTGCTTCATAGTGTAATTTTATAGAGAAAAATAATGAAACAAAAAGTATATTTTTGGCACCGTTGCAAAACATTAGTATATAAAGTGTGCAACAACGATAAAATAATAATAACTGGCATTATAATAATGTACCACATTGATTGCTCGCATAAAAGATGACGAAAACGTGCAACTTTACATCCACGATTTAAAAGTATTTTCTATGTTACGAAAATCAACTGTATCTGTAACAAACGTTGATTTTCCGATAGAACTCGGGAAAGTTTCAAAAACACATCACTGCATATTTCACGCATATTTCAAGATACGCTTTCCATTCATTTCTTTGTTTTAACATTTGTTTTAAAATGTACACAAATCCTTGATACATCAAATAAATACTGGATCAGTAAGTTTACACTGTCTTGAAAAATATTCTACAGAAAAAAACAATCCTTTAAAATAAGAATAAAAAAACGAGGAAAAAAGAGAATGTTATGAAGTCAGTCAATGCTGGTACAAGTACAAATAAAACAAAAAATGAAGCCATTATAAGGTTCTTTATATGCAAGGAGAATAAAACGCAGCGGTAGTCACAATTACTTATTGTAACCTGGTTAACGACCCTTAGTAATATAAATAAGCCAGGTAACATTTCACGTGTTGATCTAAATTTGGCACCAAAGTTGTTTTTGAATAGAGCAACATTAATTTAAACTTTAGTATATAATTTATCTATACATCTCATCTTATTACTGACTGACTGCCTGATTCATCAACGCAGAGCCCAAACCGCTAGGGCTACAAACCTGAAATTTTGACAGTTGATGCCTTTTATGTTGTACGTATCCACTAAGGAAGGATTTTTTGGAAATTTCACACTTAACGGGGTAAAATAAGGGATGATCGAGGCGGGCGGAGCAGCGAGTAAAAACTAGTCTGGCATAATTCAAATGCATTCAACGTTAGACTTTTCGAATGCAAAACTCACAATTTAACAATAATGAGTAACATGGGTATTTGGCAAAAACTAAGTACTACGATTGAAGTCCAGATCACAGCAACACAAAAGAGCGGTCAAAATCCTGCTGCGTTTTATTCACTCCATCTACACAAGCCCCAAACTAATTCACACATATATTGGGTCAATCTCATCAAAATTGGTGTATTTCACAAAACATGGTTTCGCAGCAGTGGAAAGTTAGTAGCACTGTTTATTTCTATATTATTAATCTATTTGGAAATTAGAAAGGGATGAGATACATGCACACTTGCGTCAGGCACGTGTTGAAATAAGAACGCCATATCATGAAACGGCTTCGTGGATTGTGGCATTTAAGATCGAATAGAATAGATCACGATACGGGATAAGAAGTAAGAACAATATGATTTTTATGTGGTAGGTACTGATGATGGGTTAAGCTGTCGGTAACGCAGTTGGAGGTAACAATTCAAAAAGATTTCAAATTACAGCCAGTTTCAATTGAGATATGCATTTTATTTTGGTAAATTTAATATACAATTTAAATGCCATAATGTTTTACAGCATTTCTATGAACAACTTTGCAAAAAAATTGAATGATTTTTTTGGTTATATTGTTTTGTAATGGATTTGGCCAAATAAAACCATTAACTCAATTTGAACTTGCTGTGGGTTGAAACGATTTTGATCGTGTACTTACGTCCATTTTTAAACTGTAGATTGTTCAGCTTTAACTCCCATAAGGGCATGTATGTCCTTGATTTGTAACTGTTTTAAAACGTTAACACCTCAGTGGCGTAGTGGACGAATGGCTCGCGCCCGTCAGTAACACGACTGGTCGACGATTGGTTCGCCGGCTTTAGATTTTGAGGAAACTAAGTCCATCGTAGCTCCTGATACCCGACAAGATTTGTATCTTGTTGTGGAATGTGTTAGTATGTTTTTATTCCTTCACATTTTATCAAATTTATTACAATATTATAGAAGGATAAGATTATAAAATTACCAACAGTAATACAAAATTATGTAACATAACATATCTACGATAATTTAGATGCAACAAAATAATTATTCAATTGCAATAGATAACGACATAGCATTATCATTTTGCAATACATATATCTTGTAACTGGTTGTTGGGAGTAAAATTGTGTGAATTATTATTTCATCAGTTTTATAATAGTCATCTATCAATAGACTTTACCGCATGGACCACACTTTATTTATGCGTCCTTAGTGTCAGTTTAGTCATCAATCATCAATATTTAAGTGATGAAGAGTACTAAAATAAATGATATACAAAGCTGCTGTCTGTTTGGCGCTTAGTCAACTTCAGATGTTTCAAAAAACAAACCATATTTATCTAGAGTGAGTGGTAAATGCCATTTATGGATTACAAGCGAATAATATATCCTGATTTGCTAATTTGATATTCTAAACGTATCTATGTATCTGCCAAGGTCTGAAAAGCATTTGGACTGACCATTAAATCGCTGAATCATCAGCCAATAATCGCTAATCTTTGATTGCTGGAGATAAATCTGCCTTCAAAGTGTTTGTAACCATTGTGTCCAGTAAATATACAAATTAGTCGCAACTAAAAATAAAATTATACATTCAAGCCACGGGATAATGCTATACTTCTACAAAATTAAGATTTATGTAAGACAACATCAAAAGAAGATGTTAAAATCTTTGCAGTACGTATCTTTTCAACGGGTCAGTAGTCAACAAGAATAGTAATATCTTACAAAAGTCTGTATGAACACGCATGTTTTGCTTCGTGTATTTTTTATTAATGTATATGAAGCTCTATGGAGGTTTACATAATCTGTTTATTATGCATTATTACCAAACCTCATGGTTTACCTACATTTCCAGAATATTGTTTTGAATAGGAATTATTAAAGATCATAATATTTTTTTATTCTGGATCGATAATATATCTGACCAAATATTATCTGATGATATTATTTTTATCTGTTCCATAATTTCGACATGTTCGTATTCCAATTTCGATCTACTTTTACGTTTTGTTAAACATACGGTAACTGATCGAGCTGATACAGATACAACTAAAGCAAAAAGCTTTGCTATTACCGAATATATGTAGCTAAGTATGACGAGTATGCAAATCATGTTTCGTATAAAGTTACCTATTTGAAATAATCATAAAACCAGATGATGTAATGTAGAGTACCTAAATTGAAGTGGAAATGGATGCAGCACCGCATTTTGTAGACGTTTAAATAAATTCTCCAGTAATAGACTCATTGCAAACCAAAGAGTTTTTTTGCAAATAAAAAAACTAAAACAGTGACTCGAAAACCATGCTGGCTGAAAATAGAGAGGAAATTATGTACAAGTTTATTCGCGTACATGAAATCAAATGAATAGCTATAGAAATGCGAATGATGAAACGTTCGAGATGTGTCGATGACTTGCTTTTTTTCTATACTGATGGCATTTTGTCATAAGACGCCAGGCGTTGTTACAACTCGAGGTTCTCATGAACTTTAAATGATGCCTGCCATTATTCACCGAGATGAGGACATTATTAGTAATACCCCATTCATTTACATCATCGTTCATTTCGATATCAGTTGATAGAATTTCCTGTATTGTAGGTATCAGGAACTACGAGAGACTTTAGTGTTCTTACCTCCCCTAAAATGATATAGGCTTAAACTAAAAACTAGTACTTAGCAAATACCTTTTCGTTCCCCATGAAATTCAAAACATAGTTTCTTGGTCAACTAGTTGTCGGTATTCCAGTAAAAGTGATTAAAAGCTGGTGTCATGATGGCACCTTTACTTGAAACATACGTTGGCGATCAAGAACAATGGCGTCTCCATTAGGTGCATATTAGATTCTATCCAGTTTGTATTAACTTCTTTCCTAACTTTTTTTCTATTCGATTTCGATTGATTTGGATGCGCAACAAAGACAATTACACATCTTTTGAGTGGTAGAGCCACGCTGTAGACAGTTTTGTCTACAGCATAAATGGGCTGGCTCGACCGGGTCGTTACCACTGTCTCACAGGAAACCGACATAAAGTAGCGGCTTGCTGCTGCGTTTCGTACGGTGAGTGAGATATCCGGAAGCCCAAATCCCCTCCCCTTCCCAATCCCTAATTATCCCTTTCCTTTAGTCGGCAACGCGCCCATCATTCTTCTGGTGGTGGGCGTACATGGGCGGTGGAGATCACTTACCATCAGGTGACCCACTTGCTTCGTGAGATTTGCCTAGTTCACTGCGTAGTGTCAATAAAATGTGTGCTGACGTCGCTGCCGGCTGGTATAAAGAAGCTACAGTGAGCATTTGTGTGGGTTATAGATTTATTGGAAAAATCTTATTCTGTATAACTCCATCCACTATTAAATCTATTAATAACTAATACAAAAAACAAACTAAAGTAGTTATGATACGCCACATTTCCATCCAGAAGCCGTTTCAACATTCACTCTCTTCTCACAGGATAGAATCACGGTAAAGTCATCTAGCGGAACCAGGCCTGGCTCAGGGGCGAGGTCACGCCCTGCCCAGCATTGCTGCGACGTCGCCGGCCGACTGCGAGTGGAGCAGGGCGCCGCGCGTCGGCCGGGTAGCCAGCCGAGGCAGCGCCAGTGTGGGCGCTGCGCCAAGCGGGCACCCTGTCACAAACTCGTGCCGTGTCGCTTCTGTTGACGTGATGCGGCGTTTCGGATCCCACCTGGAAGATATAAAGATCATTAGATGGTGTTTTATTTGCCTAATTTATCTCGATAGTTTATCTACACAGAATTATTTTACACAAAAGGATCATCTGTTTAAATTAGTCGTAGAGTGCTAGTCTAGTGATTTTCAAGTGTGTTATACAAAAAACCATCGACATTATATTAAACCTTAAAAAACTAAGACAGTTTATCGTTAAATCAAATCATTAATTTATTATGCGTAAGGTTTAAGGCGGAACGACCTTCTTCCTAATCTTACAGATAGCTCTAGAGGAATCCGAACATCTGTAAATAGAGAGAGCATTATCGGCCGTCCCTCCGGACCCTTGCCTTCGTAGGATCTAAACCGCTGTCCATTAGGGAAATGTTACATACTTCTGGGTTTTAAGTGATTTACTTATTATATGTTATTCTTTCTATGTCATTCGTCTGTTAGCTTTCTTTAAAATCAATTATATAAATTAATTAAATAAACACTTGGTCAAAAACAAATAAAATATGTTTGCAATGTAGATCTAGTTGCTCGAATAAAATCACTATATTAGATTGGAGGGCATTGACCTTATTATACAACATAATAAATTACGACACATGTTACAACATGACAGTTATATATTGCGCATTAAATCTGGCATAACTAGATTATAAGCACTAGATTTTAATAAACATTTCTATACATATTTAGTTTTTAGAGTGCCGTAGGCAAAGGGTATCAACGAATACTTAATGTAAGCCTACGTGTGTGCCGTCTGTCTGTCCGTCTGTATGTTTTACGTTAAAAGGGCTTTTATCTTTTGAACTGTAAAAGATGTCCAACTGAAGTTTACACAGTGTTATTTTGTTGGATAACCTAACCTCAAGAATAATAACAATAGTGAAAAAAGTGTGTATGTGCAATTTACACACGGCAGAAGTGAAAAAAAAAACACGTGAATGATACACCACGTTGTTTATGACACATTTTCCGAAGGCTTTTTTGTTCGCAGGCGCAAAGACACGTGATAGCATACGTACAAACATAGGTATATAGAGCGCTTGGGCCGAAGCAAGTATTAGGCATATACGACGCCTTTTCTCTCGGTTCAGTTTGGTAATACGAAGGCCCACACAACACCCATATACACAACCCAGCACTGTATATGAGTGCTTGTGTTAGCTCCTTCATAGCCTCTACACTCTAGTAAAGACAAGAGTGGAGCGACTATGAAAGCCCGAACAAATAGGAGATGAAGATTACAGAAAACACTGTATACTTGTAATCTATCTCAATCTCCCGCAGGCTAATTCCTATTTTTTTTTATGGTCACCTGATGGTAAGTGATCTCCACCGCCCATGTACGCCCACCACCAGTAGAATCATGGGCGCGTTGCCGACCATAAAGGAAAGGGATAATTAGGGATAGGGAAGGGGAGGGGATTTGGGCCTCCGGATATCTCACTCACCGTACGAAACGCAGCAGCAAGCTGCTACTTTACGTCGGTATTTATGAATATGTTTGTCTTTTTTTACTGTCGCTTTTTCGTTTCATCGAATTTTCAAATCACAATGGTGCTAAAGAAGTTTAACTTCAAAAAGGATGCGAGTACGGCACCCTCGATGCGCTGGTGCGATTCATGCTTGACCAATTTTTTAGTTCAGTGTTGCGTTTGACTAAGATTCAGATTGACAGTTTAAGAACACCAAATTGGTCTTCTCATAAACATGTGGATCTATAACGTTGCAATTCACGCTTAAAATGTCGCTCAACAAGTACTAGTTAAATTCTAGTTTTTGGGCACGTCACTAACAGATCAGGATACACGACGTAAGTGAGTTGAGTTGAAAAACAATAAAGACCTACGGCTGGGTTTCAAAAGACCTATGGCTGAATTTCAAAATTCTGAATTCGAAAATTGTGAACGTGTTCGTAACTTATATTAGACCTACGGGAATAAGCGGTTTCGAACTTACTCAATATTAAATGCAATTGGTGACTCAATTCGATAAAATTTCCGGGCAAAGAACAATAAACGTAGCTTAGGAAACGGTGCCCTATTATGAAATAGGCTAGCGCTAGATAAGCGAAGATTTCTGTGAAAGTGCGACCGGTCAGCAGCTGTGAAGAACGGCTTCAGGAAGGAATCACAGGGGGGTCGTGATGCCCTTCCGATACCCTTCTTTCAGTGTTTTTGGATACGATTTAAATAATTCAACGACATACATTATCGCAGTAAGAAACGATTGTCTTGTGGGTGCCAGGAACTACGAGAGACTTTCGGTCTTACAAAGACTCGAAAAAATATTTGCGGATGAAACAATTATATTACGTCACTAAAGTACTTTAACAGATGACAAACTTGCATCAAAATTGCACCCGTACATATTCCAGCCGATTATTCACCGACTGTGCCCCGAAGCCTGTTAAAATTAATGGTGACTCATTCGCACAATAGCAGCTTCACACCGTTCTATTTTTGTTAATCAACTGCGATTTTAATCATCTGATCAGATTTCCCATCAAATATATCAACAAAAATCTTACAGGGTTTGTTGAATTGAGACTCATGACTTAAGCAATTTGACTCATCCAAATCTGGAATAAGATATGATCCACTTAAATCTGTCTGAATTCGCTCAAGATATATTCAAACGTCTAATACCCGTATTCACATACAACACGTAAGCGCTTTGCCAAATGTCGAATTCTGTGTATATGATTGGTTTGGTTTTATCTAGCGCCAAAAATTAGCCGATGACGTTTTGAGACATCGGTACTATGCGTTCACGCTCACTATGAGGCCTTATAGTAAGGTTTTTTTATCCGAGCACGGCAAAGTGACTGCACTACACCTGATGGTAAGCGTAGTGCAGTCCAAAAATCTAGCCACCACCGAAAAACAATGAGTTTATCGGCGGTCACCAGAAACATTTTAGAATTTATACAGGCTGGCCTGTATAAATTCTTCTTCTCTCTTCGGAGAGGGAAGAAGTAAATCTAGGGGCCTGCTACAAGACAGGTACGTACCCCTATACCCGCTTCAACCAAGCATCAAGTCATGTCGCAAGCCCCTTGGGAAAAAAAAAAGCCCCTTGGAAGAACGATATACACTGGCTGATCCTGGAACGCGATCCACACAAGGTGTTTGGATCACTATAGCATGTGTACGGTGATCGCTATCCGGGCGGATATGAATATCCTACCATCAGCTAATGACGTAACGTTATAAATACGGAGGTAAGTAATCTAGGTACGGTTGCGGCCTAGTCTTGCTATCTGGTTTGGTAACTCAACGAGGTTCTGTTGCTCAATAGTAATTTATTAAATGTTCGCGACTTTAGATCGGAATGTACCTAGCCTGTTACATTTAATTTAAGTATGTTGATATTTGCCATATTTATTAAGGACATCCTTAGCTTATATGCTTGAAAGGATGAGAAGAGTGTTAAGATCTTTTTAACGATGGTTCAAAACGAGGGGTGTTATAATTTTGACTTCTTTGTTTATGTATCTGTTGATGGCATCTTAGCGATTAAATGAATGGACCGATGTGAATGTGGTTTTCTTATTAGAAAAGTTGTTAAAGGCAAAAGAGCGAAAAGTTAAGTTAGAAATAAAACTGAACTGTTATTTAAAATAATAGTTTTTTTTAATGGACATTGGTATCATTGACGGTTTGCTAAATTCATTTTAGTGTTATTCTTGTAAGGATTTTCTATTACTGGCTTCTAGCTTACCAAGACGTGTAAGTACATTGAGAGATACGACTGACGCGTTGAACCCAAAAAGCACAATCCTCAAATCTGTATCCCCGAAGGGGTAGATAGAAATGCAACTAGTGTACCCATGTTTCGTAGAGATTATTGTCACCACGAACCACTCATATGTGTCGCCAAAAGAACAGAAAAGTTTTTAAGAGATTCTAAGGCACTCTATTAAGTGATACAATTTGACTGACACCACCAGAGTACGAGGTCAATAAATTCATCATTCATTGATCATGAAAACCAATGTCAATCATTGCTTTTATTAAAGCCATTTATAACTCGAAGTTATTAATGAATTACTTCACATACCGGTACATAATAATGGAACTAGCACGCCGGAGACCGTGGTAGGGCCAACTACATCCTGCGATCTGCACATGTCCTTAATATGTAGCATTTTATATGGGAAAGGTCCCAATCACTGGCCAATATGATAAATTAAATAAAAAAAAAGAAATATTCCTTTATTTCATCATCAATGGCGAAGGAAAATGTAGTGAGGAAACTGCATACCAGAGAGATTTTAATAATAATTTCGAAAATATGTGTAGAAGTTGGCTTGGCTTGGGTGGTAGAGCCACGCTGTAGATAGTTTTGTCTACAGCATGAATGGGCCGGCTCGACCGGGTCGTTACAACTCTCTAACAGAAAACCACCGTTAAGTTGCGTCTCGCTGCTGTGTATGATGAATGAGATATCCGGAGGCCCAAATCCCCTTCTCGTTCATAATCCCTTAATTATCACTTTCTTTTAAGATCGACAACGCGCCCATGATACTTTTGGTTTTGTTGGCGTATAAAAGGCATTTGTAACACCTTGCTTTAGTCCAGCGTGGTGGAGAAAAAGATTAACCTCTCTCATTGGTAGAGGATGTTAGTTTCCAGCAGTTTCTTTTTTATGCAGGCACCTGGGGATCTGACGTGCCAAAATGAGCCACTATGATGAGTTTTGAACTATGTGTCCGGTGTTTATTATCCAAACTGATACAAACAGGTGTCCGCCAACCATCAAACAGTATAAAGAAAAATAACTAAATGTTTATTTATAACAGAGGATGGCACCTGATGATAAATCTACCACTCATAAACAATCGCAATTCCAGAAAAATACCTATTTTAAAAGACAGAAAAAATTAAGGGATTGGGAAGGGCGAATATTATGGCCTCCGGATAGCTCAATCACTAGATACATACAAATTTACGGCAGACTATTGATCTTTTAGTCTCAATATGTCATCTAAAGGATACATATTCCACCAATCCTACACAATAAATTTAGGGCAGAAACATGAATCACAAACTTTCAAATCTAATAAATCAGGATGGCTATAGGTTCGTTTACCTCACTGTTTAGAACGTGCCAGTGGCCAATGGTGGCTGAAACTGGTCCAAGGCGAGCCTACCACTATCACTTTTGCCGTCAACTCTAGAACATTCGATATGGATTTCATAAATAACCATTAACCGTCGACCTCCGATCCTAAGGGCCGGCTAGTAAACGTTTTGCTATTCCATTCGTGAAAGGATAGGTCTGATTTATATAAAGTGCCTTCTAAGAAGATTATTTTAGAAAGGAACGTTAGAATGCTATATTGGGTAATACGGTATTATGGGAATAGGTCTTAACGTTATGTCATCGAGCGCAGAGGAGGTAGCTAATTAAAATAAACACGATTCTTGGCTGTACGGAATGTACCTTTGCCTTTTCCTTTATATAGAAATAAATAAAAATATTTTAATAGCTTGGGCGGGAATTAATTAATAAAAACAAAATTGAGCTGTGTTTGTTGTTAAAGTAAAATTATTTATGTTATTTGGAACGACAAACCATTACATTTTAATTACACATGTCAGTATTTATTTGAATACAAGATCCGACAAGCGTTGCAGTTTGAAAACATACTAGAAGTAATTATTAACTCAAATACTTTCATGTACTAAACATATTATACAACCCCAGAAAATTATGTAAAATGAATGTTAATGTTAAATTACATATAACAAATATTTGTTCCGGGGTCTGGGTGTTGTGAGACCGAAAAGTCTCTGGTAGTTCCTGATACCCGTGACACAAGACTCGTATCTTACTGTGGGGTCAGGACTATATATGTGTATATGTGTGTGACTGTTAGGTGTTATTTATTTATTTATATTATATTAAACGGGCTATTGTGAAGTAGAATTGTGTCACATCACGCTGACAGACATAGAGCGGTGGTGAGGGCTTGTTAAGAGTAGGCGAGATGACAATGTTGAGTTACGGTCAATTGATCACTAAAAACTCGAGAAGCTTCTCTTTGGATTAGAATATGTTCACGGTCTGGCGATAACTTCGCAACCTATCACATCATGGGACTAAACTAAAACTCGGCGTGGGTGGCAGTTGGCAAACCGAAGGCAGTGCCTGTGCTTATCCCATTGACGATACAGGCATGGACTTATGTATGTTATACAGGGTTAATTTTAAAACACCAGCAATCTCGCAGGACCAGATAGCTGACCCCATACGGAACAACTTTTGTTCTACGAGTTTGGATATAACTCAATATATTTAAAAAAAAAATGATTTTACAAGTTTTTGTTGTGTCGTGTTTTTCTTCGTAGACTGCAGCGCGGCGCGGCGTGCGCGCGCGACATCAAAGGCGCCGCTCAGCTGCTCGGGCGTTGACCGCTCGCCCGGTTCCCCACGCTTCGCGTGTTTGTTTACGTAATCTGCGATGCGCGTTGTAACATTCAAGACGGAAATTAAATGAATACTTATTTTTGTATGAAAATAAATTCTAACAAATTATCAAAAGTCGTAGAACAAAAGTAGTAGCTTATAACCTTAGGAATCTACCCCTGCGAGATTGCTGGTGTTTTAAAAATAACCCTGTATACGGTAATTAACAACATTCCTCGTTCCAATGACAAACACACGTGATACGATGCGATAACTTTCGTATTATGTAAAACCGTGGCACGTATGTAATTAGAAGCTTCAATGACTGGATGGCAGTAAGCAATTGACATAAACGGCGAATGCAAATGATCTCTGTTATGTATGCCAAGTTAGGTGCGTCGCATATACAGAAATCAGCATGGTATCGCTTCGCACCAGTTTCAATATGTAAAAGTAAAATCTAATGACTTAAATTTTACGTAAGTAGGTACTAGATAGCCAATTTGAAAAATACAAAACTTTTTCACTGTTACAATTAATTCTAGAAAAGATGTAATGTGAAATAGATAGTACTATTATATTATATATTTTATGTTACACCGCTGTCTACTTCTCTTCTTGTTAATTGTTTCCATACTACGGAAGAGATTGCTTCTAACAATAAGACCGCCCATTGTCTTCCATAGGTTTAGCAGCAGCTTTTTAGTTTTAGTCACTTGCATTGTAAATGATTTTCAATAAAGGTTCTTGTATTGTATTGTATAGTTTTATACTTATTTTGTTTTTTGTTATTATAATATATTATGTATAATGTATGTCGGTAAACGAGCAAGTAGGTCACATGATGAGAAGTGATCTCCGCCGCCCATAATCGCCCACGACACCAGAAGAATTCTAGACGCGGTGGCAATTTCAAAGGAAATAATTAGGGTATCGCTTTGGGGGAATTTAGGCCTCCACAAACGCAACAGCAAGATGCTACTTTACATCGGTGTGAGACAAAACTGTACAGCGTGGCTTTACTACATCAAAAATCTTCAGTAAGTACCAGCAATAACCTACCCACCTATCTAAGCACTAGTAACCAGTAACCAGACGGGTTCTCGCATACCAAAGACCTAAACACATATTTGGACACAAAAGTTCAGCAATGATATCATTGTCACTCCGTTCATTACCTCAATTGACCTTATCACCATTGCACCAGATGTCTCCACAGACATTGATCAAACAGTGTAAAACGACAATATTATAAAGACAAAGTGTCTTTCACCATCTAATAACGTATAAAAGTAACCATTTATCATGTCTACAGTTTTATGTCAATACTCTACGGTCGGTTCATTGCATAATTCAGGTAATGTTTCACTAGAGATGCCACTAGTTGACTCGACAATCGGCATTGCGGTTACGGTAATACAATATCACTACATAGTATAAAACAAAGTCGCTTCCCGCTGTCTGTCTGTCCCTATGTATGCTTAGATCTTTAAAACTACGAAACGGATTTTGATGAGGTTTATTTAATAGATAAAGAGATTCAAGAGGTAGGTTTATATGTATAATACATGAGTAATATAGTAGAGAAACACCGATAATTTTAGAGGTATAAATTTTTTTTTCTTTATGGCATAGGCCGGCAAACGAGCAAATGGGTCATCTGATGGTAAGTGATCTCCACCGCCCATGTACGCCCACCACCAGAAGAATCATGGGCGCGTTGCCGACCTTAAAGGAAAGGTTTTATTAGGGATTGGGAAGGGGAGGGGATGTGAGAAGCCGCTACTTTACGTCGGTTTTCTGTGAGACAGTGGTAACGACCCGGTCGAGCCAGCCCATTCATGCTGTAGACAAAACTGTCTACAGCGTGGCTCTACCACTCAATAAAACATGTCAACGACATCAAATTAGGATGTGATATCTCGGAGCGGGAATCGAACCCACGGCCTTTCGTTTTGCAGCCATCGCTAGCAGCAGCTAGTCCCCCTAATAGACTAGATATCTTCAAACTCAAATGAATATACCATACAGCAAGAGGATCGTGGTGTACAAAAGAAGGTCACGCACTTTCACCGCGTGCTCTCTCACTTTTGACTTGACTATATAAAAACTTTGGGACGACGCTCGTGATTCGCGTTTATTTGCTGTGCTCCTGAGATGCGTTCGGGACAAATCGATAACACTTATTTAATTATTTACATGATAAAGAACTGCCACGATGTACCTATTTTTATGATTATTTCTAAACACATGATAATTACTGGTATATTTTATATTTGATTTAATGACGAGACGAGCCCGATGGTAAGCGCCACGCCTCCCCATAAACAGAAGCAACACCACACAGAACTTTGAATTACAAAGCACTGCATAGCAATGAACCGCATTCATCACCCCGAGACATAAGATGTCTCATAAGGGCCAGTAATTTCACTGGCTTTAATGTCCTTCAACCCGAAACACAACAATACTTTCACGTTTGCCTGGCGGCAGAAAAAGTTGTTCACCTTAATACTCGATAAAATATATGATGTTAGACTAAAATGTAAAATATAGAATAGAAAACTAGTAACAACTAAAAATTTTTTTTTTTTTTTCTTTTAACTTTCATCATCATCATCATCAGCCACAAGACGTCCTGCTGAACATAGGCCAAAATTAACTTTGCTTTAAAAAAATTATAACTCTTAAAAAATAAAAATACATATAACTAGGGTTATGTAAATTAATATTATACTTTATATTTATAACCGTGCGAATTATTCGCAATTCTAAAAAGTTTACGTTACGTAATCATCAAATGATTGCACAGAATTTAACAATATAATGCTTAAGTTTTATCTTGCCCTGAATCATTGTACGCATCCAAATCAAATCAGTCATTCGGATTGTACTCTTCTAACATGGGATCTGAAAGGCTGATCAATGTAAAAAATATCTAATCAGCCGTCAAATCTTATGTCAAGTCAAAATTGAGTTTCTAGAAGCGTGGTTAACGCTTTTGATTTGACACACCTGTTAGTTAACAAGGCTTTCAAGCGAAATATGAAAAGTCGTATTAGTGGAGCGCCTGGGGGTTTTCACCTCGGATTAGAGTTACAGTGAATGAATTAATATGATCGATGTGGGATATTGTTTTTTAAACTATAAATTGCAATGTTTACCCAATTTTTTTTTGTGCAAACCATTGTTTCATTGTTAAAAAAAAATATTATGAAAAATTAATGTTTGACCATATATTTTCACTTTAAACAGTATTTTTTTTTTATTTATATGTTAAATCTTACCTGAGTAGACATATAGGAACATTTTTCAAAGATACCTGTGTATAAAAATAGCAGTAGGGATCTCGAACAGGTAGAAAAACGTGGGGGGCAGAGCGGAGCGACAGCTGCTATGTACAATGGAATTTCTCGGCCAGTTTAATTATAAATGAAACGTACTCTATTGTGTACATTTAAAAAATAAGGTAATTAATTACGACTAATGAAAAGAAAAAAAAAATAGTACAAAATCAGTTTATTTAAATATATTACACTAGCTTATGCTCGCGACTCCGCCCGCGTGAACAGCATTTTCCGGCATAAAAGTAGCCTGTAACCGTCTCCAGGATCCCATCGGTCTATGTAGATAAATTCATCAAAATCGGTTCAGTGATTTAGGCGTGAAAGCGTAACAAACAAACTCACTTTCGCATTTACTTTCACCCCCTTTTTCATCCCTTAATAAATAAAATTTCCATAATTCCTGAAACACCTATTTATTTATTTTACGTCAATAATCGAAATACAAAATTTTGTTTATGTAACTTTCAAAATGATGGACTTTCATACATATTATCATCCCCTATTTTGACCCCTTAGGGGTGGAATTTTCTGAAATCCTTTCTTAGTGGATGCCTACATAACAAAATGAATATACAGTCCGAATTTCATGCTTGTAGCCTTGATAGTTTGCGCTCGGCGATGATGAATCAGTCAGTCAGTCAGGACATGTTATTTTATAATTATAGATAGTTGTCTACATCAAATATTTTCTTCTACTTCATCTATCTGTATAATAGGTGAAGTATTGGAACAACTATTTCCGCTGCACTGTAAACATGCTACACTGCAGTATAAACCACTTTTTCGGCATCCACACGCAGCTCCACATCCCTTTTTGCAATTACAAAATAACATTTGCAATAAATTATCCGGAGCAGGTAATTGATTCATTGTTATTGGGATGTACATGTTATTGGAATACTTCCATCCCCAATTTTCAATAACTACGTCATTTCCTAACCATATCTGAATTTGTAGGTACACTCTTTTAAGGTGCTCAAACGCTGCATCAGTTGTTGGAGGCAGTGATGACAAAAGAACACTCGTATTTTTGGCTGTTGCTTTTATGAAAGAATTGAACCTCAATGTATTTAAATCATAAGTTTTAGACGGAGCTCCGTATAAACTCAAAATACATGCTACTGCTTGCAATATATTATTGGGGTCTTCATTGATATTTTTAAATACTGAGTCGTGTAAATCAATCCGTAAAAAGACAAGATAAGATAAGATAAGAATACTCAGGTAAGATTTAACATATAAATAAAAAAAAACTGTTTAAAGTGAAAATATATGGTCAAACATTAATTTTTCATAATAATTTTTTTAAACAATGAAACAATGGTTTGCACAATTTTTTTTTGGGTAAACATTGCAATTTATAGTTTAAAAAACAATATCCCACATCGATCACATTAATTCATTCACTATAACTCTAATCCGAGGTTTTACAGTTTTGAATGCTCCAGGCACTCCACTATATGTCAATCGCTGGGTTTCTGGAAGATTCATAGATAATTATATCATCAAATGGTGTGTCAATTACAATCGATTGTTGGCAAATAAGATCAGAGATTAATAATTTCACTACATAAGGTTTTGGAAACTTGAATTGATAACATAACGCTGTTAAAATCAAAGTTTGTTGAATGTTGATTTGATCAGCCTTTGAGAAATTGAGTGTTAGTTTAGTTTAGTTTTAGTATTCAGGTTTTATTTAAAGAATTCCTTTCGGTTTATATGTATACATTCATAATCTATGTGAAGCTATACTAGCTTCTAACTTATCTATGCTGTGGAATATAAACCTAAAACTTGATAGGTACATTATTCAAACGAGTCAGACTCAAAGCTGTAGCTCTATAGAGATGAATAATCTCGAAATAATCGATTAAAAAGGTGTAAAAAAACATAACCGCAACTGACATGGCGGGACAGATTATTTATTTATTTATTTATTTATTTATTTATTAAGTCGCAACAACATTGTAAATACCAACTTATACAAATAATCAATGAAATTAAACACATGCAAAGTATTACAATAATTATAGGTGCAAACATCCTTGCAATATAAACAGCATTACATCTAGTTTACGCATAAAAGTTATTATTTAATTATAATCATAATATATGCATTGAAATTTACAAATTACAAATTGAAAATTAATTAAAAGCAAAAATACAATTGAAGGAAAGAAAAGAAAAGTGTCTTGTTAAGAGAATGTACGAGGACTTGTGAGCAGACATGTAAAAACTTACAAATGACAAAGCCCCAAATATTAGCAGTGTGTTGCCTTGAGATGTAGTTTGAATTTGTGGAAGCTATTCGAGAAAACATCAATAGCTTGTTGCTCTCTCAAGCTACCGCCACCATCATTAAGACCCAGAGTCATGTCAACACTGTGAATGTTATTGTAGCTTTGTGTAATTCTATTTAGCGAGGAATATTGACGTAAGTTAGAACGAGCAGCATCTCCGACAAATGGTTTGTATTTGCCATATCTAGGCAGTTTATGCGGAGAAGAGAAGTTCAATTGCGAGAGAAGATATGGGCAATCAATATAACTATTTACCAGTTTATAAAGGAATGTGATGTCTAGTATTTTCCTGCGATTTTGAAGAGATTGTAAGTGAAAATACTTAAGTCGATCATTATAGCTTGGAATTTTTTTTGCCAAGTTATAGCTGTAAGATAAATGCAGAAGGAACCTTTTCTGAATGCTCTCTAACCGTTTATTATAGACATCATAGTGAGGATTCCATACAACGCTACAGTATTCTAGATTGCTGCGTACAAGCGCGTTATAGATTGTAATTTTGGTGCTGGGTTTTTTGAAATCCCTGGAATTGCGCAATGCAAATCCCAACGCCTTAAAGCCTTTTTTAGCAATATAATCAACATGATGATTGAACCTCAACTTTTTATCCAGAATAACTCCTAGGTCACGAATGTGATCTACTTCACTTACTGGTTGACCTTTTATGAGATAAGTTTTGGCTGTGGAGTGCTTTTTTCTGGTAAAAGAAATAAGGTGACATTTGTCGGTATTTAGACTCATGCCATTCAACTCACACCATGACACTAGGTTATCCAAATCATTTTGCAGTAATGAGCCCTCTCCAACTGAATTAACCGGTCTAAAAAATTTCAAGTCATCAGCAAACATATAAAATTTAGAATTTTGGAAGCACTTGCTAATATCATTAATGAACACGTTAAAAAACAATGGGCCCAAATGAGAGCCTTGGGGGACACCGGAAACTACTGTAAAAGGCTTAGACGAGTGACCCCCAACCACCACGATTGATCTTCTATTTTCCAGGTACGACTTGCACCATTTAAGGAACATACCGCCCAATCCAGACGCTTCAAGTTTAGCCAGAAGCACTTCGTGATGTACTTTATCGAAAGCCTTACTGAAGTCGGTATAAATTGCGTCGAGTGAATTTCCATGCTCAATTCCTTCAACAAGGTCCCCGACAAAGCATGTTAAGTTAGTAGTCGTGGATCTTCCCTTGAGAAACCCATGTTGTTCCAGTGCAATAATATGTTTAAAATGCCATGACAGGACCGGATACAGCAACAATTCAAAAACCTTAGCGAAGATTGGTATTAAAGAAATAGGTCGGTAGTTTTTGACATTGCCGGAATCTCCATGTTTAAATAATGGTATAACAAGTGCCTCCTTCCAGGCTACAGGATATATACCACTGCTTAGTGATTTATTTATAATCAATGACAGAGGTGTTGCCAGTACACGAGCGCAGTTTACAGCAAAAATAGATGGAATCCCATCGGAGCCTGCTCCCTTGTTTGCATCAAGTCTTTTTAAAACTCTGTAAACTTGATCTTTAGTGACCGATATACTTGAAAGAATGTTAACTGTATTATGTATGTAAGAATTAACAGGGATAGTGATATTATGCATGTTATAAACAGAAGAGAACCATTTCGCAAAAAGATCGCAGATATCCGGCCCGTTCGCAGCAACAAAATCATCACAGGACATCTTGGCCGGGTAAGCACCGCTGCCGCCGCGCTTGTGTTTTAGGAAAGTCCAAATAAGCTTAGGATTAGATGCGATAGATGACTCCAGACGTTCCAGATATGTACGATAATCTAGCTTTTGTAGTTTAGCACACCGGTCCCTCAATAATTCAAACGTTATTTCATCCCGAGGATTGCCATAAATGCGGTATTTTATTCTACTGTTATATTTCTCTTTTAAGGATCTAATCAGTGCTTTAGAGAACCATATCGGATATTTGTCTTTAATGCGTGGCCTACATTTTGGCACATATTTTTTTATGGTTGATCTAAGAACATCATAGAAAACATTTACCATTTCGTCGACAGAATCGCACGCAGATAGAACATCAGACCACATTACTTTATGTAACTCTTCTAATATTTTCTTATAATCTGCTTTATAAAAATTAAATCTAGATTTAGTTTCAGACGACAGGTACGCCGAGCCTTTAAGAGGGACATGGAATTGTAACGGAGGATGAAATAGATCAATACCGATCAGGGGGTCCTTACAAGCCTCAAGCTGAGATATAGTAGTGGTACTCAATATCAGATCGAGTATTTTGTTATTGCTATTTCGTTTGGAATTATATTGCGCCAAATTATTAAATGAAATGAAATCAATCAACATGCTATGCAACAAGCTATTGGAGGATTCAGCTCTAAGTTCAGAGTTACGCGTCTGATTCCAGATCAAATTGCCCATATTAAAATCTCCCAGTATAAGGGATTCACCACTGTGATTTTCTAGTATTCTGTTTGTGTTACTAATAAAATGCTCAAAGATGTGAATCTGAACTGGAGGAGGTATATACACACCACATATATATAAGAAATTAACTTTGTTATTTGCATCGCGCACTTCCAGTTTTACCCAGAGATCTTCACAATCAGATTGATGGGAAAATAAACGATATGATTTAAAGCGTTTGGAGATTGCAATTAGTACACCACCACCATCTTTTTTACAATGAAATCCTGCACTTTTGCGGTCGCGTCTATATAATAGATATCGATTATCAAAAACTTCATTATCGGAGATACTGTCGTTCAACCAAGTCTCAGTGAAGACAATAACATCGTAATCGCAACACACAATATTATTAAATAATTCAACAGTCTTGGTTCGAAGCCCTCTCACATTCTGGTAATAGACACTAATATTATCAGTAAGCATGCCCTTAAAGTAATGGTTATACAAATTTAGCGTTTTTTATGACAAACTATTTAACAAATCTAAATTCTTTATGTGCACATAGTTTGATTGGTCATTTTTGCGCATGAAGACCCTCCCATCGCGCACCCAGATGTATTTGTATTTAAGTTCTCTACCCCTACTACGGGCAGCAGCATGAAGCACTTTATTTTCATATGTAAGATGTTCCACGACGTAAATAGGACATTTCTTATTAGAGCCGCCGATACCCAAGTGACTAGCATTTAATTTATCGTCATGGTTATTTTTATTAAACTTGCTAGTTGCTGCTAAAAACTCGTCTCATAGCCGCGGACTACTGAATTTTACTAAAATGGATCGCGGCCGTGGACTAGCATGATTCAACTTAGCCACTCTTGAACAATAGTGGATGTTACTCTCGTTGACGGGGCATTTAATGGTTTTTCCTAGCTGCTGCACTATACTCACTATATTCTCTTGTTTATGTTCCGGGACGCATTGTATCTCGACATTGGAGGAACGTGACAGTTGGTCCATCAGAGCAAGCTTAGAGCAAAGCGATTGGACTTCAGCTCGTAAAGATTGGTTTTCCTTTTCTATTTTGTCGACTAATAAAGACCGTGCAGCATGTTCATTCTTGATCTTCTCCAAATCATCGTTGAAGAATGATAACGACGTTTCAAGCGTTGTTATAGCGTTCCGAACTTCCAGTAGTTGAGGGTTAAGTTGTAATTTAAATGCATTTGAGAGTTCATCGCGAATAATGTCCCGAATACTGGCAGCTGATAAGCATGCACAGTTTGTTGTAGTGTGGGTCCTTGATCTTTGTGTGACAAAATCGATCTCCGGCGAGAGTACGGGATAGTCTGGAGCCGAATTATCACCTCTTTTGCGTTCCTTATTGTTGGCCATTATAAATAAATATTGTAGAAAACGATATATTGACGTAAAAATCACCAAATGTGCCGGTAGTTAATATTTTTACTCGCTGTAGCAGTGACTTTCTTGCGGAAAAAAGATCGCAAGCGCCGCGAAATCGGCGTCGCTTACGCGTTTGGCTCAAAAAATAGAGGCTAACGTGAATTGCAGTTTGTGTCCTCGTATTTGCATTAACAAAAACACTTTTATTTAACTAAATCACTGATTTTGATTATGAATATTAATGCACTTGATTTATTTACGTGTCCTTCAAGTTTTGTAGTATTTTAAACTGTAAACACTAACTTTTAACTGGTTAAACTAACAAAAGTACTGGAGCGAAACTAAACGGCTGTTGTCGCCACGAACCTTATCTTATATTCGTATTATATTATATTCTTCTTATTATCGTGGGTAATGACAATTATAATGAATTGTTGGTAGGCCTCATTCATTCGTTCACAATGGACGCTTCCCATTCCGGGTCCCGCACTTGACTGTGGCAAAAATGTGTGAACTTGCGTGAAAGTCATGACTACATTGCTTACTGTATTACTGAGTTTTTAGTCTACAGACTTTGACGATGAGCGCGCAATGGGACGGATTTGGAAATTAATTAAAAAACATGTGTAAAAAAGTTAAAGATCATCATATCAAAAGCGTTATTCCCAATTCAATTATTTCCTCAATACGAGACATTGCGTCCCAAACGCAATGTCTCGTGATGCCGTCATTATATTTGAATTGCAGTGTACTGTAATTAGGTTAAAAGTGATTACACTGGTCACTTTGCCGTACCAGGATGGCCGGAATAACACCAGGCAAAAAGAAAATGTAGTAATAAAACTAATTTACACGGATTTTTTCGCGGTTTTTTATTTAATTTTGATCCTGACTTTCGAAAACTTTTCAGCCTTCGTGGTCACCGGGTGGACTCAGGTGTAGGTTGTCCAGCAAGTTGTCCAGAAAAGGTAATGTTACAGTGTCTACCTTCAGTTTAAAATTATTGTTAAAATTTAATTTTGTTAGTGGGTCGATTTATGCTGAAAGAGTTCACAGTGTTTTGAGGTCTGGCAATTGGTCTTTTGACACGTTGGGACCAAAATTAAATAAAAAAACCGCCATAAAATTCGTTTAAATTAATTTTATTTCAATGTGTAATATTCGCGTCAACATAAGAATTAAAATATAGTAAATCACAAAATCATATTGAATTCCAAACTCATCATTAAGGTAGTCCAGCCACAATCTAGTGTTAGCGTCCGTATTCTTAATGATTTTTAACTACATATTTATCCATCCATCAGCCTGAATTTTTCCACTGCTGGATAGAGGACTTTCCAAGTTCGCGCCACCGTTGACGGTTTTTGGCCTTCCTCATTCAGCAGCTTCCCGCCATATCTATTAGTTTCTCCAGCTCGTCGGCTTGCACTGAACTTGGATGAACTACTTATAAAACGTCAAAAAATATACGGGAGGTCCAGCCCTCATAGTCTTCTGAATTCGTCCACGTTAAATCCAATCATGACATAAACGTAAACAAAAAGTGACAAAAAATTGCTAATATTTTCTTTGTGATGAGTTCAGGTAGTATTTGCAATGATATAATCGCAAATTACTACAGTATAAGAAACTGCTCGCATCAAAATTTGCTTATTACGGATATTAAAGTATTATGATAGAAAATTATGCACGCTGTAGTAACATATAATACATTTTTGAAATTGACTAACTTTTTGCTATTGTTTTCCATAAGCGTGGGTTGTTTTTTTTTTTATCCGAGCACGGCAAAGTGACTGCTCTAAACCTGATGGTAAGCGTAGTCCAGTCCAAAATACGAGTTACCACTGACAAACAATGAGTTTATCGGTGGTCACCAGAGTCATGCCGGCCTGTATAAATGCGTCTTCCCTCTTCGGAGACGGACGAAGCAAATCTAGGGGCCTGCGATAGGGCAGGCGGATGGCTGATGCAGGCGCAGTAATCCAAGGATGTACATCTATACCATATAAGTCACGTCGCAAGCCCCTTGGGAGAATCGGATATACACTGGCTGATCCTGGAACGGGATCCACACAAGATGTGTGGATCTCTACGGCATGTTTTAACACCATGTGTACGGTGCTATCCGGGCGGATATGAATATCCTACCACTAGCAGATATGCTTATGTTTCAGTGCAGCATATTATGTTTGATGTTTCATCCATCGCATACTTCAATCATAGTCAATAATAAAACATATTGTCTCATGTAATAAATATTTATACAACAAAGCCATTCTGAAAATAAAGAGATTATGTTAGTGAAATAACCACCAAAATTAATTCATTAATTATTGAGAAACTTTCAAAGAAAAACAACCAGTTAAAACTGTATTTAACTGGACAGCAGTCACTATCCAGGCGGACGTAAGGAAGAAAGTACACGACTATTATAACGAGTTGTATGTCTAGGAAGCGAGGAAGCAATGAATGAATGTCATGATGTAACAAAAATGTGCAGAATTCGATAATTCCACATCCGTGGCCAATGTTACTAGAGTTTTCTACGTTGCGTAATGTTACTAGTTTGTAGAAAGCGCTCATAACCTGTTCCTTTTGGCAGCGCGACAGCTTTGGATGTCAACGTACGTGTTTATTAATAAAATTTGTCATCGACCGATACATTTTCTATTAATACGTAATAAGCCTATACGCGTATAAACGAAAAAAACTATTTTATATTAATTATAAAGTCTATTTCGGAGACAGATAAGTAATAATGTTTTTTTTAATAGCTTAGATAGAGTTGGTACCCGATGGTAAGTGATCTCCACCGCCCATATACGCCTACAGTACTAGAAGAATCATAGGCGCGTTGCCAACCATAAAGGGAAGAAATAATTAAGGGATTGGGAAGGGGAGTGGGATTTGGGCCTCCGGATATCTCACTCATCGTACGAAACGCAGCAGCGAGCCGCTGCTTTACGTCGGTCTTCTGTGAGACACTGGTAACGATTCGGTCGAGCCTGCCCATTCATGCTGTAGACTATTTTTTTTTGGTTTTATGCCCGATCCTGTATTACTGGAAGATAACTACAGCATTTTTACGCGGCACAGTAGTTGACGTCAGGCAGGCGGCCGGTCGTAAAACTAGAAGTTAAATCCTTCTGTAACATGTGTTAAAAAGCATGAGCCGACCCCACTGCGAGTGACATGAGGACAGGTTGAAGAAGCACGGCAATCTAACCCGTAAGGTACGTTTTGTGGAAATTTAATTGTATGAAAATAGTCGCGTGTCACGATCTCCTGTCTCGGTCGCTCAATTCAACACGTATCTTGTATCGTATCTCACACACATTTTACACACTTAAAATCTATACAATAGTCGCGATACGCCGGCGCCCTCGCTACGAGAAACTAACTACCTTCCCGACTAAGTATTTGTACTTTTTTTGTTCATTTAATTAAATGACGAGAGCAGCAAGTCGCTCGCCTAATGCTAAGCGCCACGCCTGCCCATAAAAAGAAGCAACATCACACAGAACTTTGAATTATAAAGTACTGAATTGCGCTAGTTCCCAAGTGTTAAGTCTTATAATGTCCAGTAATTTCTTGAACTAAATAGTAAAGTTTCGACCCATGTTTTCCATTAACGTTTCATAACAGTTCACACGATGACGTAATAGTCTCATAGTTTCTTTCCCATAGCGCAACCTGTCGCGAAACTGGTTCGATTCTTATCTGTTGCCTACGGTTGGTCTGTGAACCGCTGGTCTTATCCTGTGGATCTCTATTCCTCTTACCGTGACATGTTAATTTTGAAGCAGTGTGTACAAACGATACTAGCTTTTGTTCATCGGAATTTACTTATTTATAAAGAAGGATTACTTGAATGGTAGAGCCACGCTGTAGACAGTTTTGTCTACAATGGGCCGGCTCGACCGGACCGTTACCACTGTCTCACAGCAAACTGACGTAAAATAGCGACTTGCTGCTGCGTTTCGTACGGTGCGTGAAATATCCTGAGGCCCAAATCCCCCTCCCCTTCTCAATATCTTAATTATCTTTTTTTTTAAAGACGGCAACGCGCCCGTGACTTTACTAGTTTGTGAGCGTACATGGGCAGTGGAGATCACTTACCATCAGGTGACCCAATTGCATGTTTGCTGACTTATGCTATAAAAAAATCTGTGTTTCAATCGTTGATAGTCTATAGTCATAGTGACTACTTTTGTAAAAGTTACTTTGTAAGTGAATATTTAAGAAAAAAACGACATTTATTTCACCAGATATTCGATAATAAAGAATACCTGCAAAAAATATAACCCGGAACAGGAAGTAAAGAACTAGTACTGCACTTTCCCATTTAAGATTTATTAGCATCTTCAAAATGTTTTGTTTTCCAAGTCTTATGTCATGGTCTCTTTAGTGTCTTTTACTGACTGTTTAGAAATCTGAACTTTTTCTAGTGTTACAGCGGCATGTACTTTGAGGATTTTTTATCTTGACGTGACAAAATGACCATTGGACCTAACCTGACCTAGTAGCAAGTCGCTACGTTACGTCAGTTTTCTGTGAGACAGCGGTAACGATCCGGTCGATCCGACTCATTCATGCTGTAGATAAAAGTGTCTATATGGTTCTAATAGGTACTTAAAAACTCCTTTTTTTATATTCAATTGAATGATGATAAGAGCAAGTCGCTCGCCTGATGGTAAGCGCCGCCCCTGTCCATAAACAGAAGTAACACTACACCGAGCTTTGATTCATAAATCTCTGCATGGCACTGAACTGCGCTCGTCACCCCGAGACATAAGATGTTAAGTCTCTTAATGCCCAGTAATTTCATTGGCTTCAATGTCCTTCAAACCGAAACACAACAGTGCTTACACACTGTTGCTTGGCGGTAGAAATAAACAAAGCGGTAGTACCAACCCAGACAGCCTCTCGCATACGAGGGACCTACCACGTTGTAAAGGTCGGCGCAACATGCTTTATAACATATATTCCAGAAAGATTTGGCTTGCATTTTTACGACCGGCCAATAACACACCCAGACACGAAACAAAGATTTGTGGATCGCACAAACTTTTGTCTCGGTACGGAATCGAACCCGCAGCCTTTCACATCACAGCCGGCTACTCACCGACTGAACCACGTAGTCTGTCTGTGGACAAGAATATATATCATCTAAATGAGACTTGAACATACTAATAGAAAGATACTTACTCTAGACACCTGTGCAGGAAATGCAGGAATGCAGGATCGTCCGTCCTGACGGCCGACGCGAGCGTCCTGGATCCTGGCCGTCGCTTCCTGCCTTTAGAGTTGGTCACAGTGCGTGGTGAGCCTTTCGAATCTGGGAGTACAAATTATTAGTTAATATCTGTCTTTATTTGACTGTCGAGACGACAGTCGCAGGTTCGAAACCAGCCCCAAGAGCATACACCTCCGACTTTTCTAAGTTATGTGTATATTAATTGTTAATTATCGCTTGCTTTAAGCTTTGCGGTGAAGGAAACATCGCGAGGAAACCTGCATACCTGACAACTCGATAAGATTTTTCGAAGTTATGTGAAGTCTGCCAACCCGCATAAGGCCAGCGTAGTGGACTAAGGCCTAATCCCTCTCATTCAGTAGAGGAGGCCCGTGCCCGCAGTGGGACGTATACAATACAGGGCTAGTAAAAAAAATCTGTCTTTATTAATATTTTTAGGGAAAATATTACTTTTAATTTTATTATTTTTCATTTTTTATATGTGAGTGCGAGTGCCATGTATATCGGGTATGTTCAGGGCTGTTTCCTTAAAAAGCCAATCCAGGAATTTCTGTACATTACACTCGCATAATTCTGGATAATCAATGCCTGGACATTAAAAGAGGCCATAGCCTATGAGTTTGTTTCGGCATTTCTTCTCATGGCTAGCCTAGCATGCCTGCCTAGCATGGTAAATATTATTGTGTGTAAAATCAATACAAATAAGTTATGTACTAATGTTAATAAATTTAATTTAAGATAATTTATATAAATAAAAATTATTGGTTAATGTTTTTTTTTTATCCTGGCTCGGGAAAGTGACTACGCTACACCTGATGATAAGTGTAGCGCAATCCAAGAATAGTGTCGACCAACGATAAACAATGTGTCCATCGTAGGTCAGCAAGATCCTGCCGGCCTGCCAAAGTTCCTGGGATGAACTACGGGGTCCATTTTGGGGAACCCCGCAGTATCTCATCCCAGGGCTAAGGGGGAGGGGAAGGAAAAAGGAATGGGAAAAGGGTAAGGATCAGGGGAGAACCGGATATACACTGGCTTATCCTGGAACGCGACCCCCATAAAGTGGGCCACTATGGCAGGTTTTACGGTGGTCGCTATCCGGTCGGATACAAGTATCCTCCCACCAGCAAATTGACACAGATGTGACATAAATTAATTAGCCAAAGAATTTTAAAACGCAAATGCAAAAAATGAAACACTCTTTTTTACCGTCGCTTTTTCATTTAATTGATTTTTCTAATCATTACGGTGCTAGAGAAGTTTCACTTCCACAACACATTTGCCCTCTTCCTAGAAAGTGGTGACTTGTTTATTGAGTTTCTATAAGACCATTATCGGCACAGGTCGAAACTGAATGCCCTTAGATTTCCGTGCAATGCTGTCGGATTACGATTTTATGCTACAAGCTAAAGTATTTACTTAACTATTAGGTATTTATTAAAGATTGTAAGTTACAAACAAGTCTTTATTAAATTAACAATTACTCGCAGAATTCCGTGTCATATGCAAAAAAATCTTTATGTAAGTCCACAACACTCAACTTCAGCGTAAATTTGTAAGGCAATTATTATTGCGAATTCAGCCATATTATTATGTGATCGCCATGGCGCTCCTTTATTGTTGTGTGTATATTTATGTATATGTTTAAGTAATATTCTTAAAATGTATTATTATTTTAGCGCCTTTATTGTACCTACACCCCGTCTTATGTTTTTTGATAATTATCTTCATTCAATGGTTGTCCCGAAGAGATCGCTTTTAATAATAAGCCCGCCACTTGCGGCACATTTATTTTCTGTTATTTGTCTATTATTGTTTTTTTTTATGTGTGTGTCTACAATAAACAGTTACTATCTATCTATCTATATTGGAAAATATGAGTATCATACTTGTCTGAGGCTAATCAAACCCATGGTTTTATGAGGTTCCATATGCGTTGATTATTTACCATCAGATAATCCAGTTCCCGCTTGTCGTCCTTATTAATATTTCCAACTTCTCCCTATTCTATCTGACTAATTTCGTTGCGAGACAAAGACATTTAGGCATTCCCAGAGACTCGCCGAGCTTGTGTCGACAAAAATGCGTGCCACTGTTGATCCTGGTGCACAGGAGTTACAGTGGCGGGTGTGTGGGCGGGATAGTCTCTTGTCGTCCTTATGCTAAAACTGCCAAAATAAAAGTCCTCACCGAAGAACAGCCTCTTCCTGGTGGCGTGTATGAGGAGGTCGGGCGGCGGCGGCCCCAGCAGCTCCATGATGCACGCGAGCTGTTCTGCCTCGTTCTCCCCGGGGAACAGCGGGTAGCCCGTGTGCAACTCAGCCAGGATGCATCCTGGGACCAGAGGGGATTGTGAACGTATGGATATATTTCAAGGACACTGTTATAATATAGTTTGACGCATGTATTCCTGAAGGGGTTGGTAGAGATGCAAATACTGCGCGATTCACCGTTGAGTTGAGTTGAGTGATTCAAGCGAGCTTATCTCAATATAGAAAGAAAAAAGTAAGAAGGAAGTTTATTATTGGAGCAATAATTACAAGGTTACAACTAAGTGGAAAGACGAAAAAAATTAGAAATAAAAAAAAACAATTCTAATTACGGGAACTTCTGGGATTTTCGAGAATATAATAATACTAGCTCTGTATTCCTATATGTTTTTGAAAATTCAACACATTTTTCCTGTTAGAGAATCGAACCAGCTTATGTTCGCTACTTCTAGACCAATATAACGATAAGAGTCCATCAATATTAGATTTAATACTAATCTAGATCGTAAATGTTTTTTATTGTTGTCTTAGCATTTACAAGGTGGTAAGTCCCCGATTTACGAGAAGCCGTCTGGGTTGCTACCACCACTTTGTCTATTTTTGCCGCCAAGCAACAGTGTGTAAGCACTGTTATGTTTCGGCTTGAAGGACATTGAAGCCAGTGAAATTACTGTGGATTGTACGACTTAACATCTTATGTCTCGGGGTAACAAGCACAGCTCAGTGCCATACAGTGTTTTGTAATTCAAAGTTTGTGTGGTGTTGCTTATGCAGGCGTGGCGCTTACCATCAGGCGAGCGCTTTGCTCGTCTTATCATTCAAACAAATAAAAAAAAACTTCGTTACAAAATAATGCCGTGGGATCCAAAAATGCGTAACATTATTTAAGGCGATTAATATTCCGTTCAATATTTGAATGCGTGACCCAACATTATATAATAAAGAATGTACCGCTTCTGTGCCGCGGCTAATCATATCATTTCGTGACGACCATCTCACTGCATAATTTCCCTGTCGACTAACCTTTGCATGTGGAACTAGCGACGCACGCGACCTTATTTAAAATGCCGCAGAAACTTCCTAATACTGTTTGTTTACCTCCTGTGTCTGTGTGTATTTGGGCCAATAACATTGTTTAACTGTAAGTCAACAAGGTGGTAGGTCCCTCGTATGCGAGAGGCCGTCTGGGTTGGTACCATCGCTTTGTCTATTTCTGCCGCCAAGCAACAGTGTGCACTGTTGTGTTTCGGCTTGAATGACATTGAAGCCAGTAAAATTTAGCCATTATGAGACTTAACATCTTATGTCTCCGGGTGACGAGCGCAGTTCAGTGGCATGCAGTGCTTTGTAATTCGAAGTTCTGTGTGGTGTTGCTTCTGTTTATGGGCAGGCATGACGCTTACCATCAAGCGAGCACCGTGTTCGTAAAAAAAGTCAAATTTTATTACCGATACTTGTCAACTATCCGCCAATAGATGGCGGTGTACAATTGTATAATTTTTCTGTTTCGCGTTGTCTGCGCCACTGAGGCTGTCAAATGTGGTCCACAAATATTTGTCTCTGGTCTGGGTGTTGTGGGAACGCAAGTTCCTCGTAGTTCCTAATACCCCTTATACAGGTTAGCCTAGTGCGGGGTCAGGTCTATATGTGTGACTGTTGGATTTATTTATTTATTATATTGTTCAAATCGAGAGACGGTCGTTAGTTATGTTTATACAAATCTATTTAAAAATAACAGAAAAACATTCTATTTAATATCGAGTATTTTACCTGTTACAGAGAGACAGACAGACAAACGGCTATTTTATAGGGTTTATTAACTACCCTTTAGGTACCGCATACTACTGATATAACTCTATGGTACGTAAATGTCCAATCAATGGTATGATGCTGTGATAAAAGGTTGCGTAACCCGTAGAAAGCAGGGGAAAGGCATTGGCACATGTTACAACCTTCACATCTAGCTGTTCCGTAATACTGTGACAACATTTTTTTACAAGGTGGTGGGTGCCTCGTATGCGAGAGGCCGTCTGGTTGGTACCACCGCTTTGTCTATTTCTGCCGCCAAGCAACTATGCAAGCAATGTTGTGTTTCGGTTTGAAAGACATTGAAGCTAGTGAAATTACTGAGCATTATGAGACTTAACATCTTATGTCTCGGGGTGACTAGCGCAGCCCAGTGCCATGCCATCGTAATTTCTAACCCGATACGAAAAATATTTATTTTATTGCGTAGTCGCGTTATGCTGTTACCCTGGCGCGAGTCGGCTTTTGACAGCTTCACCAGACTTTCCGGTGACCGCTTTATGCGCTCTCAAGCTATAAAAAAAAATAGGTCCGAATATTTATAGTCCCCGTAAACCATAGCGCAGTATAACATCAGTACCACAAATTGTAGACCCACTTACCCATACTCCACATGTCAATCGGCGTGCCGTACTGCAGACCCAAGATGACCTCTGGACTCCGGTAGAACCGCGACTGGATGTAGGTGTAGACCCTGGCGTCCGTGTAGCATGAGCTGCCGAAGTCTATCACCTTGATGGAAGAACTGCCGCGCGCTTTTAGTAGTATGTTCTCCTGGAATTGAGAGGTGATGGGCATGCACTGTCATTAAAAAGAGGAAGGCCTATGGATGCAAATGAACACTTCTTGTGCGGCGTAACCTCCTTTTTTCGTGATATGGAGGATATTTTCAGTTTTTATCTATGACTATGGAAGTAACACAGACGTCAATCAGTCACCGATTTTTGTATCCATTCCGAGAGGAACGCCTCTTACGCGTAAAGTGCGTATACTATAGTATACTTACTTTCAGGTAACATCGACAATTGGAGACATTTGGAAAGGAGACTTCAGCTTCTTCTTTACATAGTATAAAATGAAGTCGCTTCCGCTGTCTGTTCGCTTAGATCTTTAAATTATTCAACGGATTTCAATGCAGTTTAGAGCAATAGATAGAGTGATTCATGAGGAAGGTTTATATGTATATCACGCTATGACCCATGGGAGCAGGGCAGTAACGTGCAAGTGAAACCGCGAAGGACAGCTAGTAATCTATATTAGTTATATGTAAACCAAAAAGAGATCTAGAATGGCTCCCACTATGTAAAAAAGTGCTAATCTATTTGTACTTTTTACTAAATTTAATTAAGTTACAGTCTACAAAATTATCACAGATTTGTAGAACTCACTGGCTTCAGGTCGCAGTGTATGATGTTCTCTGCCTCGAGTAGCCGGAGACAGCGGAGTAGCGAGCTCGCGAACCGCCTGATCAGACTCAAACTGAACCCCTGGTAGTTGTTCTTCTTTATCAACTCATATAAGTTGATACTGCAACATAAAACACTCTTTTTGAACGGGAGCTACTATTATTGTTTTAAAATAAGTCCTAATATTAAAGAACTCTACTTTTATAGTAGTTTCTTCAAGCAATTATGGACTTTCTCGACCGGTTTTACCGTCGCTACCGCCTACCAATATTGTCTCTCAGAATATCATCGTGGTAAGACAGCTTTTCGGTTACGTATCGTCCGATCATTTGAGTGGTAGAGCCACGCTGTACACAGTTTTGTCTAGAGCATGAATGGGCTGGCTCGACCGGGTCGTTACCACTGTCTCACAGAAAACCGACGTGAAGTAGCGGCTTGCTGCTGCGTTTCGTACGGTGAGTGGGATATCCGGAAGCCCAAATCCCCTTCCCTTCCCAATCCCTAATTATCCCTTTCCTTTAAGGCCGGCAACGCGCCCATAATTGTTCTGGTGGTGGGCGTACATGGGCGGTGGAGATCACTTACCATCAGGTGACCCACTTGCTCGTTTGCCGGCCTATGCTATAAAAAAAAACTGCTGCAGATTGCCCCAAAAGCCAATCACAATCTTTTATTCCATTTTTTTTTTATTTTATTTTTTACAACTGCCTTGACATTGAGGGTGTTTACGAGCGGTGGAGATCGCTTATCATCATGTAAGTCCACTTGCGTATTTAGCACCCTTCTGCTATTAAAAATGTATTATCACTAATGATATTAAAACCTCACCTCATAAGTTCAAAACTGATGCACAAATGATTTCTAAAGTAGAAGTAGTCGAGCATGTGTATCACGTTGTGTGATTGGTCCTTGTCCTTCAGCCGCAGGTGGTCCAGCACCCTGACCTCCACCAAGGCCTGATGATGGAACCGCTTTTTGTTCCTGATGATCTTGATGGCCACTTGTTCTCCATTCCGGTGGTCGTATGCCCTGATCACTTGACCGAATGAACCTTTGCCAATGACTTCGAGGATTTCGTATCTGTACGCTATGTGGTCGTGGATTTGCTGGAACAATGAAAATATAAATTTACTCAACAGTCATAATCGTAGTCAGGACTCCTAAGCTTGGATATCAGGGAGTACGTGAGTCTTTCTGTCCAATAAACCCAGACTTCCGATGGTAGTGTTATGAGACAGTACCCCTATCATCTGTCAAAGCTATACTACCACAGAATGCACAATACGAAGAAGCAGACGCGGTGGTACTGACTTTGCGTCACTGACGGACACGTCTGGCGCTAGATGCGACTGGTAGTTTACCGTAACTCGGATCATTTTTTTTTCCAATGTGATTAAGAAACATATAACCTCTAATTTCACTGCTTACGTTTGCTGCGCCAAGAATACCATTAATTTCTTTTCTTAAAGATTGGCAACGCATCTTTAAACCATCTGGTATTGGTACTCATGGGCGGTGGAGATCAGTTATCAAAGCACTTACTTTCTTGTTTGTCGCCCTGAGACATAAAAAAGATACCAAATTGATATTTGATTTTTATCTGTATAGGCTTATAGTCACCTTTTCCTTATAAACATGGCAATGATCATTATGAAAGTAAATACCCATTTTCCCTCTCTTCTTTATTGAATATGATATCGACAAATTGAATTAACATGAACCTAGCTCCCACGTATGACACGTTAACATAAAATGATTTTCGGTAAGCAGATTTTATAGCGTTACGTGTTTTATCCGGTTAAGTATAGCTTACATCTGAATATAATACACATAAAATCAATCCTGATGGATCATAACCATATATTCTTTAGTTATTAAGGATATTCTATAACAAGGATGATCTTCAGTATAAATTACAGAAAAAGCGCGGAATAATCAACTCCGGGGCGCAACGGGCGAGTAGCCGGCTGTGAAGCGAGAGGCCGCGGGTTCGATCCCGCACCGAGACAAATGTTTGTGTGATCCACAAATATTTGTTTCGGGGTCTGGGTGTTGTGAGACCGAAAGTCTCTCGTAGTTCCTGATACCCACAACACGAGACTCGTATCTTACTGTGGGGTCAGGACTATGTTTGTGACTGTTGGGTGTATTTATTTATTTATTTTTACTCTGTAAGTTTGGAACTTCCATAAACAGTTATTCTATGGATGGTTAAGAATAATTTAGTTGTTTGTCGCTAATGTTATGGATTTATGATTTTTGGTTAAAATGTCTTTCAATTATTAATATGAGTAAAGATATTTGAATAAAGAAATAATAAAGTTAAAGGTAAGTACAATTATGGAAACAGAAGGATTAAATACATTTCCGGGCGACAATCTCAAGATGAAATAAAATATATCTCCAACCTATCTTGAGTGTAAGAGCTACGCAGTAGACAGTTTTGACTACAGCATGAATGAACCGGCTCGTTACCACTGTCTCACAGAAAACCGACGTAAAGTAGCAGCATGGTGATGCCGACGGTGAGTGAGATATCCGGAGGCCCAAATCCACCCCTACCCAATTCCTTTATTTTCCGTACCGTTTAAGGTCGGCAACGCGAATATGATTCTTCTAGAATTATGGGCACACATGGGCTGTGGAGATTACTTACTCGGTGACCCACTTGCTCGTTTTCCCGTCTACCCTAAAAAAAAACCTACCTTATTATAACTGCCGTTTTCATCGTCGAACCCACAGTTGTTTGGCAGGTTGGATCTGGCCTGCACTTTGATGGCATCCAAGCCCAGAAACCACACTTGAGGGTACTTCCTGATCTCGTTCCTCTCCCACTCAGTGAGACGGTCCCCGTACAGTTTGAGGGCTTCTGGAACAAAAATAGGTTAATTTTTATGCGTCCCAATCCAAAAGTCACCAAGTACTATAAGGCAGTGTTTCTTGAATTATAATGTGTAACTGTTTGTTATAACGAAATAAAAAAAAACTTGAGAGGTGTCAAGGGACACCCGGATGGAACGAAGTTCCTTTCGATTAATTAGTGAAGGAATTGTAATAAAATTTTATTTTTTTTAAGTTATAATTATATTTTTTTATTATTAACAAATATGTTATATAAACTTAATCAGTAGGCTCAATTTTCGTAATAATATTATTTACAAAAAACCTGTATACACTCAACAAAAATAATCGTCGCGACACCACACTGTTCAATGCGAAATAGAAATGAAATACACCGGCTGCTACGTCGCCCAGCCCATAAATCGTGTTCGATATTCAAAAAAAATTCAAATGCAAATTTCGAACCGCGTCTACATTTCTAAATGTCATAAGTTTCACACCCGTCTGGATGGGATTAAGTCCTTTTACTTTTATTAACGGAATTTTGACTTTAACTTTGTGTAATAGATATCAAATTATTTAAACAAATGTCATAAGTTTCACACCCGTCTGGATGGGATTATATCCTTTTACTTGTATTAACGGAATTTCGACTTTAATTTTGTGTGCTAGATATCAAATTAAGTTATCACTTTAAAAAAGTGTCGTGACAACTTTTCGTAAGAATTTTTTCCGCCTAGCCCCCTTTCACAACGCGCGATAAGGAACTTCGCTCCAATAAAAATGTATTCTAGTTATACGAAATTAGTACAGAGTAAAGCTGTAACATAATATGTTGTTGTATAATTTTTTTTACGTCGAAGAACATCAGCACCGGCCCTCGAATACATTTATTTTTGAAAATTGCTTCTCGATACTTTGACTTCGATTAAAAATTGTTTTGCGACAATAATCACAATAATACGTAAAATGTTAACAAAGAAAGTTATAAATGGATGCAAATATGCAATAACATGTCAACCCACATCGAGTAAAAATTGGAGGATGAGTAAAAATTGAGATGAGGTTGACAAAAATTCATACAAAATGACATTATGAAATCATCAGAATATGGAACCAAACTCAAGACTGGGCGAAGTTGAATCGCATAAGTAGGAAGGCGGACCTTAGGATAAGTCAGAACAATACTACCTAGTATTAAATATCCTACCACCACCATACTTTCTACCTAGAAAGTATGGTGGTGGTAGGATATTGTGTTAAAACCTGCCATAGTGACCTACACACTTTGTGTGGATCGCATTCCAGGAACAGCCGGTGTATATCCGGTTCTTTTTTTTTTTTTATCCTGGCTCGGCAAAGTGACTACGCTACACCTGATGGTAAGTGTAGCGCAATCCAAGAATAGTGTCGACCAACGATAAACAATGTGTCCATCGTAGGTCGGCAAGATCATGCCGGCCTGCCAAAGGGCCAAGGGGTAGGGAAATGAAAAGGGATGGGAAAAGGGTCAGGATCAGGGGGCAAGCCCCCTGGGGAGAACCGGATATACACGGGCTGACCCTGGAACGCGACCCACACAAGGTGGGCCACTATGGCAGGTTTTAGCACCAGTGTACGGTGGTCGCTATCCGGTCGGATACAAGTATCCTCCCACCAGCAAAAAAAGGCCTTGCGACATAACTTGATGGTTGGTTAGGGTGGGTGTAGGGTACATCCTTGTATCCCTGTGCCTGCATCGGTCATCCGCCTGTCTTGTCGCAGGCCCCTCGATTTGCTTCTTCTCCGTCCGAAGAAGGAAAAAGCATTTATACCGACTGGCATGACTCTGGTGACCACGGATAAACTCATTGTTGGTCGGTGGTCGCTGATTTTTTGGACTGTAGTACGCTTAGCATCAGGTGTAGTGCAGTCACTTTACCGTGCTCGGATAATAAAACTTTAAAACTTCACATCATCATCATTATCATCAGCCACAGGACGTCCACTGCTGAACATAGGCCTCCCCCAAAGATTTCCAGACCGACCTGTTGGAAGCGGCCTGCATCCAGCGACTTACATACTATCGGTTTATTCCAAGTCAAAAAATGGCACTAATTTATTTTATTCACAGTCTGTCATCTACCGTTCTTATTAACATTAAAATTAATTAACATTTCTATACAACGTTTAGGCATAAAGCATTTATTGTACGATCAAATATCGGTTTATTAATCAATTCTCAAAATGGCGTACCAAGATCCATTCAGAAAAGGTCAGCATTTACTCTCAGTGGTGTTTCTGTCGTTTGAAAAGAATTACCGTCGCTTGAGAGGCTGCCGGCCTAAATTTAGGACCGATCTTATATTTCGGGAGTATGACGTCAGAGCACCCTGGAGCAGATAGAGCCGGCGCTAAGGATTTTTTAGGGGTCCGAAAATTAGAACGCGGCTATGTAAGTTGCAATAGACTCCGAATAAATACAATTCAGTATTCACGAATTGCAGTGATTATTTTTGTAGTTTCCGAAATTGGTAGAATAAACAGCAATCAGAGGCGAAGTTGAATTTTTAACCTTAAAATAACTGTATCCAGATTATTACGTAACAATACTGTACCGCATAGCACAGCATACTAAAAATACATTTTATGAATGTTCTGGATACCATGACCCCCATGACTCTTCCCTTGATCCGTACCTGGATTGCGAAAGGTCGGCTTCGATTGGATGCCTGCGTATTTATATTTAAAGGTCCGGAAAGCTGTTGGACAGGGAGCCCTCGGGTAGCTGATCCACTTGACTACTATCAAGCTCATTTTCCGTGAGTAGCTTCGTTTCGATGAGACGACCAACTATTCCCTATGCGAAAATTCTCTATTGTGGTAGCTAACAGAGGTAGCAAGGATAGAATATTTCGATTTGATGATACTCAAAAAATTATTATTTTATTTCTAGGACAATATGACAGTTAAATTATACAAATATTAACTAAGTAAAAACAAAAAAAATCAGCTGGTTAGTAATCATACCTATTGGAAGGAGAGGCTTCCAATAGGTATCGATAACGAGGTCATAAGAATGATTACTAACCAGCTGATTTTTTTGTATTTACTTAGTTAATATTTATATAATCTAACTGTCGTATTGTCCTACAAATAAAATAATAATTTTTTGAGTATCATCAAATCGAAATATTCTATCCTTGCTACCTCTGTTAGCTACCACAATAGATAATTTTCGCATAGGGAATAGTTGGTCGTCTCATCGAAACGAAGCTACTCACGGAAAATGAGCTTGATAGTAGTCAAGTGGATCAGCTACCCGAGGGCTCCCTGTCCATGTGGTCGAGCACTGGAGTAAACAATTTCTGTAATTTCTAATTATTGGGAAAATTCCAAGAAAAACTCGCAAAGATATCGGGGAATTTTATTCCTTTTTTGTATTGATGTTTTATCGAATCCTTAAACAGTGAAATTAAAGGTACAAAGCCTATTACGCCTTAATTACGACGCCAGCGTAAATAAAGTTCTGTTGAAATCGTAAGCACTGTTGTGTTTCGGTTTGAAGGACATTACAGCCAGTGAAATTACTGGGCATTATGAGACTTGACATCTTATGTCTCAAGGTGACGTGCGCAGTTCAATGCCATGCAGTGCTTTGTAATTCAAAGTTCGGTTTGGTGTTGCTTCTGTTTATGGGCAGGCGTGGCGCTTACCATTAGGCGAGCGCCTTCCTCGTCTCGTCATTCTATCAAATAAAAATAAAACGTAAATTACGTCGTAACGTGACGACACCCTTAGAGGTTTATATCAATATTCTACCCAGCAAAGTAGCAATATTACATTTATCTTCGAACATCAAAACTTTTTCATTCTGTCCATACTTATAAAAGATTATATAGAAAGACGATTGTTGCTAGCTCGCCGTCATCAATCTTTTCATATATTCCGAGACGTGAGTGGCCCCTTATCTCGCTCTACGTTTTCCGGATATTTTCCGAGAGCGCTCGCGTTGTGAATCTTTTGTCGAACTGTACTCAACCGTACTTTGTATGTCGGAATTGTTATACATCTGCTTTTGTGTTTTTATGACGTCATAACTTTATATACAGACAATATGTTCCCTTTATAAGACTTGGACTTCATTCCTTAAAACCGAAATATCTTTATAGATATTTCATGTCAAATTCTTAATAATAAGTGATATAGTCTCAATTTCATAGGGTTTATTTCAGGCTTTTACAAGGTGGTAAGTCCCTCGTATGCGAGAGGCCGTCTGGGTTGGTATCCGCTTGTCTATTTCTGCCGCCAAGCAACGGTGTGTAACCACCAGTTTGAATGACATTGAAGCCAGTGAAATTACTGGTCATTATGAGACTTAACATCGTATGTCTCAGGGTGACGAGCGCAGTTCAGTGTCATGCAGTGTTTTATAATTCAAAGTTTTGTGTGGTGTTGCTTCTGTTTATGGGCAGGGGTGGCGCTTACCGTCAGGCGAGCGTCTTGCTCGTCTCGTCATTAATTCAAATAAAAAAAAAATATCAATAACTTTTATTTATATAAATTACCTAAATTTTTTTTTTACATTAGTAAATTATTAGGCTTGGTAAAAACATTATGTAAATAATAAACCTTTTAATTACCCTAATACTCCTGATACTCTATATTTATCTCATTCTCTTGTGGGCTACTTTTCTGAAGTTTCACTTCTGCCGTGTGTAATTGCACACACACACTAGTTTTTCTATCACAAACTCGCTCTACATCTAAAAATCCACTGTTAATTGAATCATCTCACCGTTTACACATAACTGAATTATAATTTAATTCAATACTGAATGTGCTCAAAACAATTTATGGAACTTCCATTATGATCACGTCGGTGCGAGGTCGCGTCCCGTTAAATGTATTATATCACATGATGCCATGTATTAAGATATACACTATATGCAATGTACGTAAATTCGTTAATACGTGATGAACTCGAAACGATAATAATTACTGCAAATGGACAGCTGCCAGACTGCAATTTTGACTGTCTCCGTCGGCTATATAGTGTGAGGCCGCGGATTCGATCCCCGCACCGAGACAAATGTTTATGTGATCCACAAATATTTGTTTCCGGGTCTGGGAGTTGTGAGACCGAAAGTATCTCGTAGTTCCTGATACCCAAGCTGAAGTGGCAGTGGGCAGGCCACATAGCTCGCAGAACCGATAGCCGATGGGGCAGGAAGGTTCTGGAAAGGAGGCTACGTACCGGCAAGCGCAGACGCGGCAAGAAACAGAGAATGGAGGAGGAAGGAGAGATTTGGGCCTCCGGAAACCTCATTCACCCTACGAAACACAAAGCTATGTCACGTTTATTTTCTAACACAATGGCCCTAACGTGGTCGCGCTGGCCCATTAATTCGGTAGACAAAAGTGTCAAGCACTTACCATCAGATGTAGTGCAGTCACGTTGACGTGCATGATCTGTGATCTTTCTACCTGTGAAAACTTTTAAATGGCCTTCTCATACCTATTCACATTTCTGTAACATTGTATTTATGCTAGCTGTAAGTTTTCCGAATAAAATAAAATAAAATAAATAAAAATGAATAAAAACTAAAGCTGAATAACTAGCACCATCTGAACAAGTAACCATCGAATGTAATGGAACTGGCAATCCGTCTGCCGGTTCTAATCCGCTTAACAATGACGTGAGCGGCTATTGTGTTACCATTTAAACGTACGCTTTGATGCTATGCTACTTTTAACTTTCATAAATTGAAAAAGAAGGTTGTAGTTCCCTCGTATGCGAAACACCGTGCAAGCAAGTAACAGTGTGTAAGCACTGTTGTGTTTCGGTTTGAAGGACATTGAAGCGTGTGAAATTACATTGCATTATGAGGCTTAACATCTTATGTCTCGGGGTGACGAGCGCAGTTCAGTACTATGCAGTGCTTTACAATTCAAAATTCTGTATGGTGTCTGATCTGTTTATGAGCAGGCGTGGCGCTTACCATCAGGCCATGTTGTTTGGCGGCAGAAATAAATAAAGCGTGGTATAGATAGGTATAGAGTAGTGCGATATGACAACGTGAACCACACAGATCACGGCCACAGCAAACATGACATTTTTGGCATCGGCAACCGGCGATTTCGCAACAACATCGATAGCGGATAGTGACCACCGTACACATAGTGTTAAAACCTGCCATGGTGACCCAGAAATCTTGTGTGAATTGCGTTTCAGGATCAGCCAGTATATATCCGAATCTACCGAGGGGCTTGCGACATGAATTGATGATTAGTTGGTGTGGGTATAGGAGTATACCCTTGTGCCTGCATAGATCATCCGCCTGTCCTGTGGCAGGCGCCTCAATTCGTTTCGTCCGTCTTCGGAGTGTGAAGAAGCAGTGATACAGGTCGGCATGATTATTGTGACCACCGATAAACTCATTGTTTGTTGATGGTCGCTGGTTTTTTGGACTGCACTGCGCTTACCATCAGGTGAAGTGCAGTCATTTTGCCGAGCTCGGATAAAAAAAAACTGCATAAAGCCGAATGGGAAGTCTATTATTGATCAAACGTAATTTTGTTATGATTATGATTTTCATTTTATTTTTGTTTCTCGTCCAATAATTTATTCTTTCTTATAGATTGAATATCCGGATAGATCCCGGAAATTAACCTATCAAACGAATTTATTTGTACACGTGACCTTCAACCTGTAATCTGATAGGTTCATTGTTTTATCTATCCAGAAAAGATTCAAGATGGCTTTGTTACAAGCCTGCCAAAAATGTCATAGCAATCATAGATTAGCAATATTGCTATCTCTAATCCCTCTTATGATATAAACAACGTAATTTTAATAGGTTTCTTAATTATTATCTTTTTTCTTTAGCAGTCTTTTTCATCATACCATACTAATTTTTTTTATAACATTGGCTGGCAAACGAAGAAGTAGGTCACTTGATGGTAAGTGATCGCTACCGCCCATGATCGCCTACAATACTATAAGAATCATAGGCACGTTGTCGACCTTAAAAGGAAAGGATAATTAAGGGATTGGGAAGGGAAGTGGGATTTGGGCCTCCAGATAACGCATTCGCCGTACGAAACGCATTAGCAAGCCGCTACATTACGTCGGTTTTCTGTGAGAATTATTAGTTATCTGTTGAGTATCATTTTAAATAATATTTAAAATTGTTATGATCTTTACTACAGTAAATTAAAATTTTTGTCAGTCACTTTCCGAGTCGCGAACACAGACACAAGCTCAGTCCCGTTTACAGTACTCCAAACTTGTGGTTCTAATTGGTATTGTTCTGTTTATGGACAGGTGTGATGATGATGATGATTGATGCTTACCATCAAGCATGCAATCTTCTCGTCTCGTCATTAACATGCATACGCCATACATACATATACTCACGCCTGTTTCCCACAGGGGTAGGCAGAGACAACGGACTTCCACCTGCTACTATCCTTACACACCTCTTTGGCCTCCTTCACTCTCATTAAATTCTTCTTCTCGTCATTAACTCTTTTTTTTTTTATTTTTTTTTTTATCCTGGCTCGGCAAAGTGACTACCTACGCTACACCTGATGGTAAGTGTAGCGCAATCCAACAATAGTGTCGATCAACGATAAACAATGTGTCCATCGTAGGTCGGCAAGATCATGCCGGCCTGCCAAAGGGCCAAGAGGGAGGGAAAGGAAAAAGGGATGGGAAAAGGGTTAGGATCAGGGGGCAAGTCCCCTGGGGAGAACCGGAAATACACTGGCTGACCCTGGAACGTGATCCACACAAGGTGGGCCACTATGGCAGGTTTTAGCACCAGTGTACGGTGGTCGCTATCCGGTCGGATACAAGTATCCTCCCACCAGTTCTCACCACTCTAATAAGAAAAGCTGAAAAATGCTAGCAAAACACGAAAGATGTGTAGAAATCGATGCAATCATCAGGCATCTCTGGCGACCGGTGCGGCTAGATGTTTTCTCTGTGCCCAATTAAGTAGGGCCGCCCTGTTGACCTACATCCGAAGGCCGGCGGAAACCTCATCCAAGATTAATGGCGGTGCAAAAGAGATTTTTAAAAAAATCATCATCTTTTTCATTGGTACAAAATGTGGCATCAATTACATTTTATTTTTATTTAATTTTTAGAATAAACTGCTATTACGAGTAAATATTCCATCAATATTTTTCCGTTTTTCTTCATATGAAAACAGTAAAGTGAACATATTTATTTCTTTAATGAATCTGGAATAACTAACAATATTAGACAGCTTAGTTTAGGTTCTTTTAATTTTGTTTCCTTCGTCAATTAAGGCACAGACAAAAAATAATTGACCTATGATTATACCTAATAAAATACAACTCATCCCAATAGATGGCGTTATTATAAATCAACAAAGTGCAGTAGTTACCCAGATACAGAAGTCCAACAGGTTTTCCATGATGCATATCTAAACCAATATTATAAAGAGGAAAGATTTGATTGTTTGTTTGCATTGAATAAGCTCTGAAACTACTGGACCAATTGGAAAAATTCTTTCACTATTAGAATCCTACATTATCTCTGATGAACATAGGCCACTTTAATCCCCGAAAAAGACATTCATGCTGGCGGAGTCGCGGGCAACAGCTAGTCATAAATAATTTAGATACAACAGGCGTTTTATTTCCCCCGAGGTCGGTGTTCCCTATTTAACCGCATTTTACATAACCGCTTGGTTATGACGCACAAACCCCGAAACTTTACAAAAGTTTGAGTTTACGTTTGATATTCATGTTGCTGACTAGCCATTTATTACGATATTAGGGAGTTGATTTCATTCTATTTTTGCGTGAATGTCGTCGGTATAGAAACCCAGTCTTTGTTGAAGTATATTAATATATTTTAAAGACACTGGTTATCATTGGAACTGCAGGGTTAATGAAAAAGATTTTGGTGCATCGTCCCAAAGTGGTCGGTGGTGGTGGCCGCTATACAAGAGGCCTTCAAGTTACTACCCTGCACCATCTTACCCCCATTAACTGCATGAAGCAGACGAAACACCAATACCAATTAAAATACATAGATTGTACATCAAATGGATGCAAATATGCAATAATTATGCAAAAATTTCAACCCACATCAAGTAAAATTGAACGCTCTTTGATGTTGAACCATGATCGTGTCACATTAAAAACCATAAAAAATAATTATAGAGGTGATTATGGAGACAAAACAAAACCCCTCTAGAATTAATACAAGCGATCCATTTCCCAATGAATTTTAATTTAAGCTACAATTTGAAATAGATAAAACTCGCTCGGCTTGAAAATACCAGCCATCTTGAAAGTGACTGATGTAAAACGGATATTATGCTTAAAAAAATACAGTACAAAATTGTTTGGCAGGTTTTGCTGTGCCAACGAACCGACGTCCCAGTAACCCTTCGGCCTACCCTTGACTCAAAACTCCGCAACGAAGCCTTAATAGTTATCAGAGAGTTAAGTTGTTGGAGCGAAAAATATATTGAATACTCAAAGTAAAATTTCAACTTTCCTTTAAGTTCTTTTTCGAATGCATAAATTAATAAAACATAAATTGACACGATCAAAGGAAGGTATTATTCGAGAAGCGAGTTTAACGAGCGTAGTGCAGTGCTATGCAGTGCTTTGTAATTCATAGTTCAGGGTGGTGTTGCTTCTGTGTTGCGTGGCGCTTACCATCAGGCGAGCGCTTGCTCGTCTCGTCATTAAATCAAATTAAAAAAAAACAGTCCGAATATTTCAGCATGTAAATTTATTGCAAAAGTATTAAGTATCTACCTTTCTATAATGTAGTCAAATAGCGTCCCACGGTTTCTTAGTTAAAAACTCTGAGCCCAAGAATCCTGTACCCTGAGTGTATGTTTCACACGTAAAATAGCGATACGCGACGATTACGTTAATCGAGCACACAAATACTTTTTAGTTTATGTGAAACGTGCGAGTGTATGTTATTGTCTACTTGTACTACAAAGTTTACGTTTGCTCACTTGACTGATGGTGTGTGACGTCATCAAGCAGCCAAACGTGCTTTAATCTCTTTATTCCATAAAGTAATACTACTGAATTAAGATGTCATTGAATCTATCAACGGCTCCTTATTATTCGTTAGATTTAATTAATACGTATAATCAAGTATAATGTTATACGCGAATGAAATAAAACGAATGCTATTTCTTTCTATTCGCAATGAATATAAACAATAATATGTCGTCGCAACATTGTTTTACAGTCGCCCTTAAGAATTTCATTTATTAAGTGTTTTTTAGTTAATTACAAAGTGTTTTTTGTTAAAAACAAGGGCAAACACGACGGTCGCAGATGTTAATTTAGAAAGTTCTCTCCTAAACTGTCTCTCGCACATAATATGGCAAGGAACTTGAGTTGCATTGTGGTGTTTTGTACAATCGTTCTACGCTCAATTATTGTGATCTACGGCTGTGATAAGCTTTTGTTTTATTATTTACTGGTTAAAGGGATTGTATAAAAGAGCAAGCTGTAACATAATTGTATAAATAAGACGGAAAATGATGGAACAGAATGTATATTATTAGCTAAAGAAATTTCGAAGAGAAACCTTGCAAGACATAGTCTTTATTCTACCTATCTAGTGATTCATTAAAAATCACGAGGCCTCTATCAATTATAAAAAGCGACAGTGAACAATATAAGTGCGACGCAGATTGAAATTATGGTTAATTTCATGGAGTAGAGTCCCCACAGGAAAAGTACAGTCTACAGACAAGTGGAAGAAGGTTTGTGTATGCCACTATGATTTGTTTTCCTGACCAATCTTAAACTATTGACAAATAATTCACTTTGTTTACATAAAACATTAACACTAAATATGCATTTGTTTAAATTTGTTTTATATTACTTTTTTTTACTTTCATGTTTTCACATTATGCACCTATCATTATTATATTATGATCTTAGCTAGCCAATGAACACATAATGTAGGTACTGTGTGTATTACAGCCATTAACCATTATTTTCTTTTTTAGGTGTGGAGTGACCTTAAAAATAATACAAAAAACAGCAGCTAAAGTTTATAGACCAGCTTCAGGTGCTGGTGGCCTGCTTTCCAGGCAAAGCTGACTGATTTTGAGCTGACATGTCCTCAACATTGTTGGACCACAAGCTGCTATTGGCTTATTGAATGAGATTGAAGTTGCCGCTGGTAGGCAGCGGCTTGGCTGTGCCCCTGGCATTGCCGATGTCCATGAGCGGCGGTGACCGCTTACCATCAGGCGGGCCGCTTGCTCGTCTGCCTATCAAGGCAATAAAAAAAAAAAAAAAAAAAAGTTGGTTTACTTCAGGTATTTATAGTAATATTATTAAAATCTTAATTAATATTATCTAAAATTATTCCTCAAATCTAATTGTCTCAGGACGATGAGCAGAGCCAAATGCAATATAGTATTTCTTAATTAGAAGTTCTGAGTGGTATACTTATATTTATAGGCAGGCATGACACTACCAGATGAGTGACCAGACAGATTCTATTAAATTCTTTACCATAGTAAACTTTTAATTTCATAGCTGTTTTTGAACACAATTTTTTTTTATAGCTATAAAAAAACAATATAATTGTATTTCTAATCTATTTTGTTTTCTGCTAAGCCAGGCTCCTCATACACTACACCAGCTCCACCAGCAACACCAGATGACCACTGCACCACAGTCCAGTCACCCCATACAATATACGAACATGCTGCCCCCCCTGCAGCCACTCTCAACCAAGCCTCCCAGGGACACATGTGGTGATGTGACATCACGGTCAACATATAAGAACCATGGCATGTTGATTGCATCAAGAATAACTGTTAGGCAGCCATCACATATAGACAAAGCTGCACAAAATTTTCTCCATTTTGAAGAGTAATGGAGAAGATTAGACCAAAAAACATGAAGATCAAGTACATTTAGAAAAGGAAAGGCTAGAATCATTCAATCAAATTATCAATTCCCAATTGTTTAAAAAGTATTTTTTTTATTATTTAGTTTAGAATTAATACTGTTATTTTCTAATGTGTTTATGGATATGTAACTAATATTATTTACAATTGTATTGATATCTGTTTACAAAATTAGTTTTAAGATTATGCAAAATGTGGATATTACTTGTATGTTTTCAAATAATATAAATTGTTTATATTGCAGTTACTTGTATTATTTATAATTAATATTATGTAATTGCCTCATGGTTTAGTGGTATTAAGCTTCAACCTAGGAGTTCGATTCTCCGGTTGGAATATACTGTAGGGCTTTGTGTGGGGATTATGGGAGTGTGACTCATTGTGCCTCTGTGTACCTCTTTAATGCCATGAATATGTGGGTCAGCTAGCTGTGTAGACAATTTCAACCATAAAAATGTACCAGTAAATGAGTACATAAAGCTCTTCTACACAATAAACCAGGTGATATATCTAACATTTCAATAAAACAAGTTAATGTATTAATTAAAACTGTAATCATTGAACCAATTGGTCCCTATAGGCTCTTCCTCTTATGAAATCAGCTGAAAATGTGCCTTCTTCTTGTTCTCTAATATTTGAGATTGTTGGTTCAACCTAGGTACTTTGTTCTGTAAATAAAGTTATGAGATTATAATAACATTTTCACAAATAGGTACAACTCTACAGAAGTAAAAAGTATGAGTAATAAATGGCTTATATTTTATTATGTTTGTTTAATTTTATATAAAAACCTGTAAATTTATTATGTATGTATTTAATTAATTAATTATATATGTACCTAAAGCCCAACATATTTCTCCACTTGTGTGTAGGCTTTGTATGTAGTTATTTATATTCCTATTATTTCAAACAAATGAGTCATGGTTGCTCCACAAATTTTTAATTTATACTTCATATTCAATTGTCTCTATCAAGGACCTGTAAAGTAAATCAGTTAAGTGATTAGTACATGCAGAGCATCTTGATGCACATTAATACAATCAATTAAAAAGAGAAATATCTCTGCATACATACCATTTGAACATTTAATGAATGTTTTCAACAATAACATAAATGTTCTTAGGCTCTTGGTGGTCCATGAATTCTAAAATGACTTCCATCAATGCATCCAATTAAACCTGGTAAGCCATATTTTGTATAAAACCTAAAACAATAATGTGTATTAAAATCCTATTTATCCTAAAATTTTTTAACAATAAGGAGAGGACTTTTTAAGTTTAATACCTATATATTTTAAGTAGATACCAACACACTTGTGACTAACAGCTTGCCTAGCAACTATTGTATGGGAAATTGTATATGTTTGTTGAGCATCTCAATGCTTGTGAGTGCCTGGGTTACTTCATAGATATATACACTACACATTTTCTAAGATATACTCTTAGCAAGCCCTACAGGACGTTGGTAGCTCCCTGTTGCATAAAATAACAATGCAACAAGAACCTCGAAAGAGAGAACATATTAAAAGCATGTCTATAGGGACTATAGGTACCGCTAAAGTGTTTAACTTGGTATGCACTCATACTAACCTTGATTTGAAGTTTGCCAAGTCTTCCAGTTCTTTGCATGAAAATAGAAAAGCTTCCTCCGTTAAGCGATACCTACTTCTAAATTCAATATCACTTAGATTCTCCAATGGATTAAAGGACGCCCGAGAAATGGCTCGTTGTCTCCGTAAATTATTTCGCTCATCTTATAATTGAGCATTTACTAACATTCTCCAAGCGAAAAATATGCGCGCTGACATCATTTTAATTATATAATATTTTGTAATACTTATTTAATATAGAAATAAAAGTTTAAACACTGTAAACAATGTCTTTCACCAAGGAAATAACAAGTGAAATACTTAACATACGCGTTTACGTTTAAAAACGTTTGTAGCTGTCAAAATGTGAACATACACTCGCAAAAACGTGATAAACGGTAACGCAAAAGTTGCGTTAACTCACGTTTGAATAACGTCACTTCTGCGTTTAACGTTGTAAAACTTACACTCACGTCTCCAGTTTACTAAACTTGCCACCAGGAGGCGCTTTTCACGTTTGCATACATTTTGTTGAAAAAACGCAAACGCTGTAGTGACGTTAAAATTGTGTTAAAACATACACTCGGCACACTGAACACACAATACCCAAATCCTCTTACAAACTCATAATACCTTTTTTATTACAGAACAATTTCGAGGTAGTTTGTCTATGTTGTTTGCGAAGAGGCTCGGAACTTCGGAAACAATTTAGCAACACAATTGGTACTTTGCAAATTATTATTGGAAGTTTTTCGTACTGATCGTCAGTTTGATCAGGCATAATGGTTGAATCTATTGGGATGTGGATTTTGGAAATGTTAGAAAAAATAACGTAATGAATGAAGGTCACACCCGTACTTTCCTTTATGTTTTTTTGAGATGCCTATTTATATATATTTTTATTTGATTGAATGACGAGACGAGCAAGGCGCTCCCCTGATAGTAAGCGCCCACGCCTGCCCATAAACAGAAGCAACCACACCGAACTTTGAATTACAAAGCATTGCATAGCACTGGACTTTATCCCGAGACATAAGATGTTAAATCTCATAATGCCCAGTTATTTCACTGGCTTCAATGTCCTTCAGACCGAAACACAACAGTGCTATACATTGTTGCTTGTCGGCAGTAATAGACAAAGCGGTAGTACCAACCCAGGCAGCCTCTCGCATACGGGGGACCTACTACCTTGTAGCTTTATATATCTGCCAAGTAAATAAGCAGAAGATAAAAGAAAGTATAATTAAATTGATCTATACATAATAACTTTGGATTTGAACCTAAATGTCATTGCATGTTTGATTAAAATGGGTAAGCAGAATTAAAGGTCTCTCTTTGAAACGCCAACAGTAAATGATAATGAAGTCAATTTATAAAGGCTACCTAACGAGCTATTTGAGATCACGGAAAACGAACGTAGATAATATATTTTTTAGGAAATTCCTGAATTAGGTTATCCAAGGAATTCTTAAATTAGAACTATCGGTACAATACAATACCTGCGATACAATAAAATACTATATTGTAATCTTATGTTAGGATATTCATATCCGCCCAGATTACGATCACCGTACACATGATATTAAAACCTGCGATCAGCCAGTGTATATCCGGTTCTCCCTGGGGGCTTGCGACATAACTTGATGGTTTGTTGGGGCGGGTACATCCCTGTATCCCTTTTTGTGCATCAGTAATCTGCCTGTCCTGTCGCAGGCCCGTCAATTTGCTTTTCTCTTTTCGGAGTGCGAAGAAGCATTTATACAGACCGATATGATACTGGTGACCACCGATAAACTCATTTTATGTCGGTGGGCATTCGTGTTTTATTGACTGCACTACGCTTACCATCATTACTGTAGTCACTTTGCCGTGCTCTGATAAAAAAACGTAGGAATACAATAATAAATACTCAAGTCATTTCTTATTTAAAAATAATCTAAAAGCTTGACTACTTAATTGATTACTTGCCTACTTAAAACATGAACTATCTTTAACAAACGTTTTTAAGAGCATTTAATTAAATTAATATGGACCTGTACAATTAGACCGGTGATTATCCGGTTGAAAATGGTAAAAATAGAAACAAATTTATAGTAGAATCAAACCCATTGTAAAAGGAAGACAATACAACAAAATTGATAGGAAAAATAAATTACCGGCGATCTGAGGTCGGGAAGTGGGAAGGGGGGGGGCTTTTAAGGGTAAAAAACAGTTTATCTCGATTTCCGGAAAAACTACAAGTCCTATGGAAAAAAGTTAAATCGCAAAGTTGTAGGTAATAAAAAGATCTACAACTTTTATATACACACTTTCTTCACATAACATCAAAATATATGTGAAAAATTCAAATAACCAAGTTTTTTGTTTTTATTTTTATCTATTATAATAAATCATTTTTTCTTTCACCAAATTTGGTGAAAACTTACCTTTTTGTATCCCAAATACACTGTAATTTTTTTGATTTAAAATATTTATTTTTGCACCTTATTTTGACTTAATATCGAAAAAGCAGCCTAATTTTCAAAAGAAAATTCTCACGTCAAAATATGAGCTTTTTTAAAAAAGTCTGTTGGTTTCTTGTTCATTGAATTCCCTACTTTCTGATGGTGTAAAAAAATATATACATTACTATGGTAAATGTGCTCAGAAAATGCAAAGAAACGAACTACTAAATAACAGGTAGTAAGGCCCAGACCCACCTAGCCCCTTCCCCACTTCTTTATGATGGGCTAAAATTTTCCGTAGATCACTCAGGTATATAAGTTATATTAAAATAACAATAAAGAGGCATCTACGCTTATAATTTAAAGAAGATTCTACAACTTTCTCAAAATATTGTAGATTATGTCTATTAAATATTAACTTATAACTTTACATTTTCTGAGCACATTTACCACAGTAATGTATATATTTTTTTACACCATCAGAAAGTAGAGAATTCAATGAACAAGAAATCAACAGACTTTTTTAAAAAAGCTCATATTTTGACGTGAGAATTTTCGTTTGAAAATTAGGCTGCTTTTTCGTTATTAGGTCAAAATAAGGTGCAAAAATAAATATTTTAAATCAAAAAAATTACAGTGTATTTGGGATACAAAAAGGTAAGTTTTCACCAAATTTCGTGAAAAAAATGATTTATTATAATAGATAAAAATAAAAACAAAAAACTTGTTTATTTGAATTTTTCACATATATTTTGAGGTTATGTGAAGAAAGTGTGTATACAAAAGTTGTAGATCTTTTTATTACCTACAATTTTGCGATTTAACTTTTTTCCATAGGACTTGTAGTTTTTCTGGAAATCGAGATAAACCGTTTTTTACCCTTAAAAGCCCCCCCCCCCCCTTCCCACTTCCCGACCTCAGATCGCCGTTAATTTATTTTTCCTATCAATTTTGTTGTATTCTCTTCCTTTTACAATGGGTTTCATTCTACTATAATTTATTTATGTTTCAAATTGGAAAATCACCGGTCTAAATGTCCTTAATTAACAAAAAACAGTTCTGTAGTTGATTCCTTTGTGAAACTTTTAATAATTACTTCTAATTATTAGTCGCTAGTCCCCGCTAGATATTTAAAAGGTATAAAACAGTAAACTGTACCTTACAGTGGAATTAGCTCAGGTAATTTTAGAAACGGCAATTATCATATATTTTAAAGTTGAGCCGAAACTCGCAGGTGTCAGAAACAACAAAGGAGTTTAGTTATAACTCCCACAACACTCGACCCGGAGACACCGGAGACCTTCACAAAGATTAGATCCTGAGAATATTGAGCTCTTTGAACAAATGGAAACCTTACCCTTCTATTCAAAGCCTACAAGTCTTGAATTGACAAGATGTCAAAAGGTTGTGAATGATTTAGCTTCAAGAACTATTTCTAAAGTGAAAATTGATATATTAACTTAGTGTTATAGATGCGAAGTTAACAACTCATTTTTGATAGATTATTACTAATATTTCCCAGCAGGGTTAGGTCTTAGTCCACCAAGATTGCATAATGCAGGTAGGCTTCACATACCTTCGTAATATTTTGACAGCCTCTATGACGTAGTGGGCGAGTAGCCGACTATGAAACGAGAGACCGTGGCTTCGAACCTCGCACTGAGACAAATATTTGTCTGATCCACAAACATTTGTTTCAGGTCTGGGTGTTATGAGACCGAAAGTCTCTCGTAGTTCCTGACACCCACAATACAAGACTCGTATCTTACTATTGGGGCAGGACTATGTGTGTGACTGTTGGGTGTTATTTATTATTATTATTATCTTATGGAGAACACTCAGATATGCAGGTTTCCTCACGACGTTTTCTTCACCATTAAAGCGTTGTCAATTAACGATGAACATACATGTAACTGCGAAGAGTGTTTGTCTTGGGGCTGGTTTCGAACCTGCGACTTTTATCTCAGCAGTGATCCCTACAACTGCCCGTTGAGCTATCTTTCTTTCTTTCTGCCTTGCGTTATCCCGGCTTAGTGCCAGGGTCCGCCTTCCTACTTAAACGCCTCCACTTCGCCCGATCTTGAGCATCCTCTATAGTGAGACCATATATAAAAATATAAAAATAAACTTACTATCGTTATCGCTATATAAAAATAAACTTACCAGCAGGAGTGAGTGGGTTGGGGCGCGGTGAGGCAGGTTGCTGTGGTGGATTATGATTGTCATCCCTCGGGGGGCTTGCTACAGCACCTTCTGCGTTGTTGTTCGGGGGACCTGGGCCCTCGCCGGCGGCGCCTTCTATCTGCAGCTGTGGAAAAGAGGTTACTGTAAAGTATCAAGAGTTACTGATACTTTACTAGACTGAAGCAGACATGTAAGACTGATGAATGATGTGGGCAAAAGCGTATAGACACATAACACACATATATATCTCATAAAATCAACAAATAAAAACACTGGACCTAATGTAAAGTACAGTGCAGTCTAAACATAATGTCGGTTCTTCACCATGTGTACGCTGGTCGCTATCGAGTCGGGTACAAAAATATGATGTACCCTCCCACCAGCAACCGTACTATATACTTTCAAGGTAACAAGAACGCCCAAAGAAATCCATCAATTATATAAAATACCGCAGTGTTTCTCAAACACATTCTATTTAAAGCATATTAAACTCTCCGCCAGCTAACTGACTTATTGCGTCTTCAGGGAAACCTTAGAGATGGCGTATTATTGTTCATTTTATACGCTAACGCTTCAAGGTTACTGTACTCTACAGGACAGTGGGTTAGTAGGTGGAATTAAATACAGAGAAGTGCTGGTCTGTTAGTTTGTTACTTCTTAGCGCTTAAATTGGAACTTCGTTGACATTTGTCAGACTATTTTATAGGCAAGATAAGGTGTGTCATAAAGATTTGTGGCTGTGACCGAGGGACTACTGGAGTTTCCTAATTCTTCAAAGCGTGACCAAACTACCTTAGGTGACATTTCTGGAGTTTATTTAGCCATAATACTAATGGCCTCAATTTATGACTTGGTCTTTTTTTATCTAAGCACGGCAAGGTGACTGCACTACACCTGATGGTAAGCACAGGACAGTACAAAATACTAGCGACTATCCACAAACAATGAGTTTATCGGTAGTCACCAGAATCATGTCGGCCTGTAAAAATGCTTCTTCACATTCCGTAGAGGGAAGAACGGAATCGAGAGACTGCGACGGGACAGGCGGATGACAGATGCAAGTACTAGGATACAAGGATGTACCCCTATACTCTCCCAAACCACCCATCAAGTCATGTCGCATGCCCCTTGGGAGTACCGGATGTTTTGTGGCTGATCCTGGAACGCGATCCACACAAGGTGTGGGGGAACTATGGCAGCTTATAACACTGTGTACAGTGGTCGCTATCCGGGCGCATATGAATATCCTACCACCAGCAATTTATCTACATACTACACCTTTCTTGATTACATAATAGTAATAGTGGATTATCTACAACTACTACTACCGCTTTGCCTATTACTCCCGCCACGCAACAGTGAGTAAGCACTGATGTGTTTCGGTTTGAAGGACATTGAAGCCCGTGGAATTACTGGGCATTATGAGACTTAACATCTTATGTCTCAGGGTGACGAGCGCAGTTCAGTACCATGCGGTGCTTTGTAATTCAAAGTTCTGTGTGGTGTTGCTTCTGTTTATGGGCAGGCGTGGCGCTTACCAACAGGCGACCGCCTTGGTCGTCTGTCATTAAATGAAATAAAATAAATAAAAAAAATATGCGTTCGGGCTCATAAGCCATTACGTATTTTATATCAACAATAACATTGAGTAATATTTTCCGTGGCACCTTCAATCCGCTATCTTATCATATTGTTATGCCTGTTTATGACTTTTATATTCTTCATTAGTTAATAAAAATCCGGCAGCATAGCGAAACTATAGCAGGCAGGCTATACGGCGATTATTAGTTAGAATGGACATATAAACCGATTAAATTTGAATGCACGGCTTTGGTGCCTGTCTTGCGATGTGCACGCGATCGTCCCTCGTTTGCATTAGGTACTGAACTAGTTAAACTAATTAACATAAACTTGTACTGCTATCTATCCAAACTATTTTCGTAGTAGGGTACAAATGAGCTATGGGATTTTTTCTATCTCACTACGGCAAATGCAATGATGCAAGAATATAATGAGAGTGAAAGAAGCCAAAGAGGTGTGTAAGGGTCGTAGCAGGTGGGAGTCCGTTGTCTCTACTTACCCCTATGGGAAACAGGCGTGAGTCTATCTATGTACATAGGCATACATACGGCAAAGTGACAACTCTAAACCTGGTGTTGGTTGTGATTGTTGGACAGTGCAGTCCAATATATTGTCCGTCGAAAAACGTTACGTCTCTCTGCCGTCGGCAGAATTATAATGTCGTGGCTTTTTTTTAAAGAATTGTTCCGGAACGACTCACCTGAGCGAGCCACTAATGCGAGTTTTTTTTACCATGTGGACGATAGTTGCTATCTAGTCGGGTACAATAATGTACCAGGTATTTATAAGGTCAAGCCTCTACCTTGAATATAAAATACAGACCAATTACATTACAATCCGGCAAATGTTCAAACGGGTCACCTGATGTTAAGTGATCTTAACGAGCCATGAACATCCATAAAATTGCAAGAATCATGGATGTATTGCCGGCCTTCAAGAAGACGAATTGGAATTGGGAAGGGGAGGTATTTGGACCTCCGGAAATCTCACTCACCATACTACACGCTACAGAACCGACACATGCTCCTTTTGCGGCCTACACTATAAATAATCAAATACTTGTGGATCACATAAACATTCCCGGTGCGGAGGTTCAACCCGCGGCCTCATTAAATTAAAATCATTATTTAAAATGTCGTCGTTACCTCGTGAAGGCTTGAAACAATCCACAAAGGTCGTTATCATAAAGGTTTATAATATAGGCTTTGCTTGTTTAAATTTTGCTTTTCAACCCCGCTATCCGTTTTAAAACAACATTTAACTAAACAAGTTTGTAACTATTTTGAGTGGTAGAGCCACGCTGTAGACAGTTTTGTCTACAGCATGAATGGGCTGGCTCGACCGGGTCGTTAACACTGTCTCACAGAAAACCGAAGTAAAGTAGCGGCTTGCTGCTGCGTTTCGTACGGTGATATACCCGGAAGCCCAAATCCCCTCCCCTTCCCAATCCCTAATTATCCCTTTCCTTTAAGGTCGGCAACGCGCCCAGATTCTTCTAATGGTGGGCGTACATGGGCGGTGGAGATCACTTATCATCAGGTGACCCACTTGCTCGTTTGCCGGCCTATGCTATAAAAAAAAAATATTCTTTAAACTAGTCTGAATAATTCGAACTACTTTTGGCACAGATAATAAAGAAGTTACACAATGCCTGCAGTGAAATAAAGGCTGAAAGATGAAGCTGTGAAGTGACGTCATTTAGATCATAATATCCTAATTTCAAAGTAAATTTAAGAAAATTACAATCCTCTTCACTAATAAGCCTTATAATCTCCGGTATTAACGTAACCCTAAACATAAAAGCACCTCACGGGCGGGTCCAAAAATAAATTCAAGTGAACCCAGTCGGCGGCATTTGGTATGTAGGTCACACTGTGACGTCACTTGTCCTTACAACGAGCTGTTCAGGACGCGGCCTAAATATCAACACTGGAGGGTTTAGGATGGTTTATATTGCGGGTTTATAGCAACAGATGTGGAATTAAAAAAGTCCTTTTTCCCTCAAAAAGTATTCAGAAACTATTTTGAAGAAAATAAAATCCATATTTATAAAGAACTCAAAGTTAAAGTTAATGTATTTATTTGCTTTTCAATGAACTTGACGACTCTAACATTTACCTTCTGAATTTCAATTGGCAAAGGTCGAGGTGACTTCAAATAGTGCATTGCACGTTCTGGTGCTATGTTCAATATTTGAACAACATCTAATTTAATTCAAAAGTTGCGAATATCGAAGTAATTCTATCAAACACAACACCTTTAAAGGGCTTGCTACGTGAATTCGTACCAAACAGCACTCTTTGAAATTGAATAAAAATGATATATAAATACCATTTCAGATGGTATCAGAAACAATTCCTTGTTTAGTAAATTGACAATAAAGCTAAGTGAGTAGGACTTTAGGTTAACTAGTTGTTACACGGCAATTTTGCCAGTGGCTAATTATTCTCAAGGTTAGAACTGAAGTTGGTATACTAAATATGACAGAACACGCTGTTGCTAACTTGATTATGGCCTTGGGAGTACTCTTGGGACCAACGTTTGAGATGTAGAGGTTTCAGTCATTATCATTTCAGAAAAAGTTGGCACAGCAAATCACAAATCGCCACGACCATGTTTTTCAGCTAGAACAAAGATAGAGAATTTCCGCAAGACGCGCTTTGTAAGTTCTTGTGAACGTCCTGCACGTAGCCGCAAAGTAATGCATACATTTCGCTAATATTTCCATCCTAATGTGATAGGAAATTATATTATGGTCCGGGTTCCCTGGGCCAGCTGATCCACTTGATTGCTATCAAGCTAATTTTCCGTGAGTAGCTTCGTTTCGATGAGACGCCCAACAATTCCTTATGCGAAAATTCTCTATTGTGGTAGCTAACAGAGGTAGTAATCATTTTTATGACCTCGTTATCGATACCTATTGGAAGCCCCTCCTTCCAATAGGTATGATTACTAACCAGCTGATTTTTTTGTTTTTACTTAGTTAATATTTATATCATTTAACAGTCATATTGTCCTACAAATAAAATAATAAATTTTTGAGTATCATCAAATCGAAATATACTATCCTCGCTACCTCTGTTAGCTACCACAATTGAGAATTTTCTCATAGGGAATTGTTGGGCGTCTCATCGAAACGAAGCTACTCACGGAAAATTAGCTTGATAGTAATCAAGTGGATCAGCTGGCCCAGGGAACCCGGACCATTAAGTTAATGTGACACGAACAAAGTCCTAATAATTTTTCGCATAAAAAAACCACAATCAAGACTGAAAACAGAGCGAAGTCACAAAGAACCACCAGAAACTCAACCTGCACTGCCGCTGTACTATGCTATATGAGTGGTAGAGCCACGCTGTAGACAGTTTTGTCTAAGTATGAATGGGCTGGCTCGACCGAGTTTTTAGCACTGTCTCACAGGAAACCGTCGTAAAATAGCAGCTTACTGCTACGTTTCGTATGATGAGTGAAATATCCGGAGGCCCAAATCCCCCTCCCCTTCCCAATCCTTTAATTATCCCTTCCCTTTAAGGTCGGCAATGCGAAATGATTCTTCTAGTGTTGTAGGCGTACATGGGCTGTGGAGATCACTTGACCCATGACCCGTTTGTAGGTCTATGCTATAAACAAAAAAAATACGAAGATGCCAAGAAGAAAATGCGAAGAGTCCTAAAACTCTCGAACATTCCAGATTCACAACCGAAGCCAATTTTCCCTGGAGTATATTCTATTCTAATACATTATGAATTAAAGTGGATATTCGAGCTTCGCACCGGCCCACGGTGGGGTTTCAGTAGGCAGTGTGTGGGATCATGATGAGTTCCTATGTATTATCAGATCGAATTACAGAATGTAGCTCGCGGGCATCCTTCTAACTAAACGGACGCGACATAAAGAGACAACGATACGAGACGCGAGTCAAGTAATAGCGACACATCCGCTATTTTGAAATTGATTTTTTTAGCAGAGGCCGGCAAACGATCAAGTGGATCACCTGGTAGTTATCTCCACCGCCCATGAACATTCACAATACCCGGAGAAACATGAATGCGTTCCCGGCCTTAAAGGAAAGGGAAAATTAAGGGATTGAGGAAAGGGGACTTGGGCCTCTGGATATCTCACTCACCCTACGAAATGCAACAGCAAGCTTTAGTCATTTATTGTGACAACCACCCGGTTGAGTCACTCCATACATGCTGTAGACATAACTGTCTACATATACTACACATAAATGTATAGAAATGGTGGCGCTACCCTAACTCGGTCGCATACCTCAAAACGCTTCTATACAATATGGCACATATATCTCTAAGCATTTATACAGGCTGGCATAACCCTGGTGACCACCGATAGACTCATTGTTTGTCGGTGGTCGCTGGTTTTTTGGACTGCTCTACGCTTATCATCAAGTGTAGTCACTTTACGTGCTCGGTTAAAAAAAAAATGGTATTACACTATGTTTTAATTTACACTTTATTATACATACAATAACAACAAAATTATACAAAATAGAAATTGTTTTGCGAAAATGCGTCATGTATGTTGAATTTAAAAAATAATTCCGTAAGGCTCTGCGAGTTCTGAGATATCTGTTCCAAAAGTCTTTCATATCGACCCTAAACATAATAATTGCCATTAACAATGTTATTGAAAATAATATAGCCAGAAACTAAGCAATTTCACGCACTGAATTTCTCCAAACCCATAACTAGTTTCCGACATACCAATCCAGTCAAATAAAATCCAGTTCCCATATAGTTTTAACATCATATTTACGGTGTACGAATGGGAGGCGCAACAAGTGAGTTCCATTAGTGTAATGGGTACTTCGCCTCGTCTACCACCAGTTTAGATGGAGACGTCAATATTGAGTCAATCAGATGGAGAATAGGAATAAGATATCGATACAAATACTATAGTAGTCTAGGCATTTGGAAAGTCAAAAAAGTATCGATTTCTATCGTATCGATAATTAAAATAGTATCAATATCGATTTTGATATATCGTGAAAAAAGTATCGATGTATCGGCTTGACATTTCGATGATCTGTTTTGACATATTAAAAAATAATTTGGTCCACACTTCATGGGATCCTATTTTAAAAATATCAATTTAGTTCTGATTCGATACTTGATAATAAATATTAATACAATGATATACATTGTATACAGTGTATTGATATCCCATTCAATATATATCGCCAAAAAATATTGATGTATAGACAAAACACTACATATACAACATATTATAATATTTTATGCAACATTATCGAAATAATTAATTAACAAACTTAAAAATGCGCGGTAACAAAGCGGAAGTCTTTCTTTCATTTTTAATTTAGTATCCTACTCTTATAGTTTATGGCGCTGTTTTTTAAATCTTTCCACTTGCTACGGTGGCGCCACCTTTTTGCTCCCTTTCAGCGGACACTTTTTAATACACTGAGTTGGTCCTCCTTACATCTACCCTCCATAGTCATGAAGCGATATACCACACATATGTATTTACAGCGACTGAGTCAGCAGATTCCTCAATTTATTTTTTTAAATCCAACGTAATTTTTTAAACCTTATTTATTAAAAAATACTGGCGAATTCATGTTACCTTTAGCAGTGGTATTTCCGTTTTATTTTATAGAATAATTGGCTGTCCCTCGCGGATTGACCGGCGTGCATGTTACTGCGCCGCTCCCGTGGGTCTTAGATGTTATATATAGCTATGATCCATAGTCTAGACAAAACGAACATATGACAGATAGAACAGCGTGATAATAAATGTTCTATATAAGGTAATAAAAAATAACGACCTGATAAAGGTCACAGGAAGTCGCTGGATGCAGGCCGCTTCCAACTGGTTGGTCTGGAAATCTTTGGGGGAGGCATATGTTCAGCAGTTGACGTCCTGTGACTGATGATGATGATGATAAGGTCATAAAAGGTAAATGACTTCTACTTCTTCCCCTTATCCTACTCGCAATGGCGTCGGCGCAACGTGGTTTTAAGACACATGTTATAGGAAGATTTGACTTGTAATTTATACTATCGACCGCCTGCCTGATGTTAAATCCTCTGAGGAGAAACCAAACCCACACCCCGAGAAAAATATTTATAGATCATACTAACATTTGTCTCGGTGCGAGAAAGAACCCTTGTCTTCTCGCTTCACACCCGACTACTCGCCCACTACGCCACGGCAGTCAGGTATTTTACTCGTAAATAAAATAAAATAGAGTGTCAAGGTTCATAGGTTGTGAGTTGTGATCTCTTGAGTCCAAGGTTCGTTTCCCAGGTTTAAGCATTAAGGCTAGAAACTTTTAATTTTGGGAGGGTGTTAATTTTATATTATGGGTATTTTAAGAAAACTAGCAACAAACGCCTTCTTATTAGGAGCCTAAAATTCCAAGCCTACATAATGAAATATTGCAGGGTTTCATTAAAATTCCTTGTAAATAACAAACTTTCCCTCGCTTTGGTAAAAAATATTCTACTAGAAGCCTTTCATAAATTATATGAAAAATTTAAAATATGCGTCTAGAAAAAAGGTTTTCAGTCTGAATTATTGCCTTGGTAAAAGTTTTATAAATTAAAAAAATATATTGAAATTTTCATTTTAATGTCGTATACATCACGCTGATCAACCATCGAATGATTAGCACTTTTAGATATATTTAAAATAGTTTCTCAACGAAGCAAAAATGCTATAATAACGCCATAATGTCGAGGATCGCCGCTGACAGATTATGCCAGATATTTTAATGTCACGTAAAAATATTTCTTATATATGTACATCCCGAAATCCCACTTAATTAAAATCATTTTTAACTAGTGTTTTGTCATTTTCTTCATAAAGACCGATTTTCGATGGTGGCGATAAGCGCAGACACTTAGTGAAAAAAAACAATACGGTAATAAGTTAAATAAACGTGTAAAAGATTTAATAAGTAACGCAATTAATATCTGAGTTGTTTTTAGTATAATATTTTAATAATAAATTTTCAGACATAACTGTATAAATGTCTGAAAATCTGCCTAAATCACTACTAAACCCTGGCACATAAAGGTATCCTGTGAAAATTAATAACACAATGCCAATATATTCGACGGCAACTGAGCCGGCGACCTTTGCTTCTGCTCCCCTCAACCCCCGCAAGCCCCTCTAACACCATCGTTTTATTAAACAGCCTACGCAACTCCCACAGTGAACTGTTTGGTGACAACCTTTAAATGTAGCCGTAGTGAGATAGGGTGTATTTCTATAAATATTGTTATAATATGACCTTATGCCAAGTAATAGCAGGTGCACTTCCAAGACTGTTTCGAATCCAAAGGTGTTTTTTTTATAGCATAGGCCGGCAAACGAGCAAGTGGGTCACCTGATGGTGAGTGATCTCCACCGCCCATGTACGCCCACCACCAGAAGAATAATGAGCGCGTTGCCGACCTTAAAGGAAAGGGATAATTAGGGATTGGGAAGGGGAGGGGATTTGGGCTTCCGGATATCTCACTCACCGTACGAAACGCAGCAGCAAGCCGCTACTTTATGTCGGTTTTCTGTGAGACAGTGGTAACGACCCGGTCGAGCCAGCCCATTCATGCTGTAAACAAAACTGTCTATCGCTGATGAACATAGGCTACTTTTTATCCCGAAGAAAAAGATGACGCGGGCGGAGCCGCGAGGAAAAGCTAGTATATTATAAAGAAACTATCTTAAAGCTAGTGTAATAGAAAACAAGACGGAAATTATTTTCAACTGACGAACTTTGCAACACCTGTCCTACTTATTTTCCTTCTCGCTGTTTAAATTCGTAAGGTTTTACGAAACAACTTTATTAACCTCAAGGCTTTTCTGTTGTCCGTCCAGGCAGGTCATATGTAAAAAAGATTTTAAAGTTTTTTTACTTTAATAAATTAATAATTATTTTCTAAGGTTAGGTTAGGTTAGTTAGGTAACGGTTTTCTTCTACGTTTCGTACGGTGAGTCAGATATCCGGAGGCCCAAATCCCCCTCCCCTTCCCAATCCCTAATTATCCCTTTCCTTTAAGGTCGGCAACGCACCCATGATTTTTCTGGTATTGTGGGCATACATGGGCAGTGGAGATCACTTACCATCAGGTGACCCACTTGCTTATTTGCCGGTCTATGCTATAAAAGAAAGAGACTACTGTCGCTGGTTTAATCACATACCCCAAGTACGAACCTGTGACCCTTCGAATGTATTATTAGTTAGCGCTCGCTATATCGGTGAAGGAAAACATTGACAAGAAAACTGCATATCTACTTGAGAAAATGTATACATAGTCAGACCTGACAACTCAAACAGAAGAATAGTAACTGTAAAATTTGAAAAGAGTGTGTGTGAGAGAGACAAAGAGAACGAACAAACTTGAAATTCCCCTCCTTTTTAGAGGGGTGAAAACTTCTAAATAATGGTAGACGTAATATACGGGGAGTGGTTTTAATTAAACAAAAGCTTGCAACAACCGAATGAAAAAAAAAACGAATGGATTTCCAACGGGCCACGCTTCAAATGAATTAAAGAGTTTCAATTTGAAATGAAACACATTTTTACGATTTTCTCACATTGTTAACACAATACGTATTGAAGTATTTGAAAATAGTATGTGTTTAGAGTGTTATTGAGACTAAATAAAAAGCGAAAATATTTGCTGTAAATTTATTCTAAACTTATTTTGATTCGATTCTATTGTTTTTTGTTTTATCATATAAGGGTATCGGGTTTACACTAAGGCCGACTTACACGATGTAATCGTATTATGTTTACTTAATTTATAATTGTATTGTACGACTTAATTGTATTATATTTACTTAATGCCAAATTTTCAAACGATTTCTTAAACACGTTTAGTGGCTAAATAAATATAATTTAAGGATGGTTGTGCAAATGGATTTAAATCTGTTTACATAAGCTACATTTCCATACGAATTGACGTTTCTTAAGTTTCTCTTTTTTTCGTGGGTAAAAAAACCGAAAACTACTAAACCGCATTTCTTTAATCGTAGTACTGTAGCTTATTTTATGAGCGTTATGCATATGAGCAACGATAAGCGGCACATAAACAAACTACGGTTGAAAACCTCCTTCTATTCTGCGGTTGGTTAAAAGTTAGTAAGTAAAGGCTTACAAAACTAAAGTGGAACCACATAACAATACACAGAAGGAAAATTTTATAATGTCTGTGACATGTCCCTACTGTGTAGAAAATGCTACGAGCTACGGCGCGTAGGCGATTGTCTACGGCGCGGCGTAGCGTAACAATTAAATTTTTATAGTTGCATTTCGTTTGTTCATTGTCTAGTTACTGCTTTACTATCATGGAATTTTGTTTCATAAAAATAAATATTTTAATATACGATACAATAAACAAACTATGGTTTGAGTAAAGTAAGAATAACGATTGTATGTTTGCTTTGTTTTTGTGGAATCAAGTAAACCACTACCAAATGTATTCTTACAAGAATTCCGCCCTTAGAAAACGTATAACCGTCATAATCATCATCATCATCAGCCACAAGACGTGCACTCCTGAACACAGGCCTCCCCCAAAGATTTACAGACCGACTTGCAGGAAGCGGCCTGCGACCTTTATCAGGTCGTCTATCCACCTATCCACCTTGCTGCGCTTGCCAAAACGTGGCCTCCATTACGGAACCTTTCTGCCCCATTTGTTATCGGTTCTGCGAGCTATGTGACCTGCCCACTGCCACTTGAGCTTGCTAATCCGCTGTGCTATGTCGGTGACTTTCGTTCTTCTACGGATGTCCTCATTTCTGATTTGATCACGTAGAGAAACACCGAGCATAGCTCTGTCCATAGCTAATCATCATCATCATTAGCCACAAGACGTCCACTGGTGAACATAGGCCTCCCCCAAAGATTTCCAGACCGACCTGTTGGAAGCGGCCTGCATCCAGCGACTATATACTGTCCTCCATCCATAGCTCGCTAAGGCAGAAATATTTTGATCTATAAATGACGCACGTCGCCACTGAATTTTTATTGCACACAAATGCCGCGCCGCGCGGGATTTATGACGCACGCAATTTCTCCAAGTGTGTCTAACTGTCTCACTAAAAGACGTCAAATAAATGTAATAGTCTTAAAAGTAGATTAATTCCACACTCCCAACTAGTTAACGCTGCATTTTCCGCTCCTGAATACAGAAAATGCTTTCTGCTCCGTTATCGAGTACAGAAATAATCTTAATTTATGTGTTTTTTTTTATTTAATTGCATTCAATTAAATAAAAAAAACAAGACGAGCAAGTCGCTCACATGATGGTAAGCGCCACTTCTACTTTAACGAAACAGCATTCCGTACTGGCGCTAGAGTTAAAATTTTATTGAATCTAAATGATGTTTGACATTTTAATGATTCAATAAATAATTTGTTTTGATTTGATTACACATGATCATACTCGGAGAAAGTCATTCGGCGATTGTTTTCAACTTTTGTGACCGCGACTGTTACAGGACCGTGGTCAAAAGCTTTGTAACTCAATTAATTAAACCGTACCCTACATGAAAGTTGTTAACAAAACTAGTAAACTACACGTGTAAACCGCCTCATATACACGGCGACTCGCATCTCTCATATTACACATGCAAATACAGTACCATCCATTTATAATGGCGACTGACGACTGAAGAATGTCATGGCATCTCTCGCCAGTCCCTAAAATTATGCCGATCTACATATTTATATAACATTTCCTCAAAGCGATTTGAGGAAATGTTTATAATATGTACTAATGCACTATCCATTGAGCACATTTTGAGAGTAGTGCGCTGTATAGGTCATTTTGAGTGGTAGAGCTACGCCGTAAACAGTTTTGTCTACAGCATGAATAGGCCGGTTCAGCCAGGTCATTACCACTGTCTCACAGGAAACCGACGTAAATTAGTGGCTTGCTGCTGCGTTTCATACGTGAGATATCCGGAGACCTAAAACCCCCTCTTCTTACCAATTCCTTAATTCATAGGAATATAATCCTTTAAGGTCGGCAACACTCCTATGATTCTTATAGTATTGTAGGCGTACATGGGCGGTGGAGATCACTTACCATCAGGTAACTCGCTTACTCGTTTACCAATCAATGCTATAAAATTAATTTTCTACAGAATGGACTAGTTCGAGCGTGGTATTGCAGTTTCAGTTACATAAAAAAGACGTGACAGCCTGGCTACGTTTCCTGGGGTTCGTAAGATTTCCGCAGGCCTAAAAACATCAAATGTAATAATGTAATGCAATGTACTCCCGATTCCTCCACAGTTGCAGGTGTCTTCATGGTCGACGGTAATAACATCAGGTACTCCACTCGCTTGATAGATAAATAAATACACCCAACAGCACATACATAGTACTGACCCCACAGTAAGATACGAGTCTTGTGTCGTGGGTATCAGGAGCCACGAGAGACTTTCGGTTTCACAACACCCAGACCCCGAAACATCATCATCACACCAACATTTGTCTCGTGCGGGGATCGAACCCGCGGCCTCTCGCGTCACATTCCTTATCTTACCTATTAACACAGCTAAAGTGCATTGCCGTGTGGTTCGAGCTCAACCGCGTTGCTACGCGCCTTTGTGAAATAGAATTGCGTACAAAAACAATATACAGAGAATGTCTATTCGCGACGTCAACACTCCCCGGAACGCTTGAGGTCTCCTAAGGGGAGGGAATGTTGACTCAGTGAAATTAGATTCAGAGACAACTTTATTATAAGGGCTTTACGGGGAACGTAAATTGAATACGTATATCATACAAAATTATTTCTGAGTGGTAGAGCCACGTTGTAGACAGTTTTGTCTACAGCACGAATGGGCCGACTCGACCGTTCGTTCGACTCCTTAAGTAGCGGCTTGCTACCGTGTATGGTGAGTGAGATATCCGGAGGACCAAATCCCATTTCCCTTTCCAATCCCTTGCTTTTAAGTTTGGAAACACGTCCATGATTCATCTAGTGTTGTGGGCGTACATGGGCGGTGGAAATCACTTACTATCAAGACCCACTTGCCCGTTTGCCGGTCTATGTTATAAAAAAAGACTAATCAGTTTTTTACTTACGGATACTAAAATCATGTAGCTAGTGGCCTGGCTAGCATGATAATAATTTTTAAACTATTTCCAGACTTATTTCAGTAAATGCTACCATCTGGCAATTTCTGGAACCGTCTTAACAATACAATAAATAAAAACCTCGACATCAATTGCATATCATCCGTATTTTCTCAATTGCTGAACAGGAATTTTCTAAATAACTAAGAAATATCTCGAGCAGACCAGCTTTCGAATAAAAATACGTCTTGATCCATCGGTATGGTGCCTTAACGGATAAAAGCTTCAAACTTATAACATCTATCTTTTTGCATAGCGGGTTAATAACTGGTCTCTCACTTTCTGGAATTCAAAAGGCGAAAATAGTACTCAGATTTGTAAATCAAAATCACCTTATATAACACATTTACTATTTCTATTACAAAAGCCATCAACCTCACCTGCTTAGCAGATAATCAAATTTTATTTTGAGACATGGTTCTAGCAACTTTATTACTGCGCTACTGCACTAGCACTTTGAGGTAAGCGCACATTTAGAAGCTCAAAGAGATACTATGCAAAATTCTTGCGAAACAGTCGTAATGAGATGATTTCTATTAGATGTTACAAACACCTGGAGCTACCTGACCTCGATCTAGGCACCTTCCTAGGTACGCCATAACCTTTGGCGTTCCATGTTATGGGGCGGGTGATGTTAGATATTTCTCCCAAAGATAGGATAAGGAGACGAACCAGTCACACTGACATTATCACGGTTGTAGCTCGATCGTAATAAAAGTATGCAGGCTACATGTGCTGCTGAAATTACAGATGGGACAAAGCGTTACTGGAGTAGATAATGAGAGTTGTACGCAGAAGAGTGGACAGGCCACTGATGAGACATATCGACGATATAGAGAAATTGGCTTGAAAAAGTTGAATGAGGAATGTCTTAGATAGAACAAAGCGTGTATTACAAGAGGCCTACACTCGGCGTTGGTTGGATGCAGATAGAAAGAGAAGAAAACTAATTATAATATTGGTAAGGTTACATATTTGAAGCGAATATTTAAAAGTAGAGAGCCACTGTGAAGTGTCTCTACACTTCTTTGAGACAAAATATATTCACTGCATATAGTCACTGCAGCGAAATATGAAATGTTGGAGTAAATTTTTGCCATTTGTTGTGTGTTTCTTTCGTAAATTTTAAGTAGTACATTTTTCGATACCAGTCGCATCAACCGTTTCGAAAAACATGGATAAAGTATTTTTTAATACGACTCTAAATAAGAGCGCTGTACAAATTTGCATATATTTTGGTAAATGCTGGTATTGATTAAGTGGTAGGTCTCAGATCCCTGATTAAAATAATATCCAGAGCGCTAAGTTGCAATATTATCTGCTTTGAGTTGCGCTTACCTCAATTTCGGGCTCGCTTAGCATTCGAGCCAACTTCTGCAAGGCCGTATGTAAAATTATTGCAGCTGTAGTGACGCGAAACCGCGATTGTATCTACGGAACAAAATCACAATGAACATTGAAATAAGTCTACATTTAAACGGATTTTATCGCGGTTTATTATTTTAATTTTGGTCCCGACTAATGGGGTGAACTTCCGTTTAAATTAGTTGTATTTCAATGAGTATAATTCACGTAAACGTAAGAGAAATCACCGTAAACAGTTTAAAAAGGTATATTAATCTCCACCGCCATTAAACAGCCGCAGTGGCAGGAAACCAGACCACGTCAGTTCCGTCAAACGATCATAGCCGAGCTGACCCATTTACGTAGTAGACAAAAGTGGCTCAAGTGTCACACTAACAAGCAAGGTTCTACCATTAATACTCTTCAACCTCGTCACTTGACACTTATGATATCACATGAATCACACATCAATGCTAGTGGTAGGATATTCATAGCTGGATAGTAACCACTGTACGCATGGTGTTAAAACCTGCGAGAGCTGAGTTAGATCGGACCAGGGTACGATACCGCAGACGGCACAAAAAACGTTGGCTTTGGTGGAAGACATGAAAGCCTATTGTAACTAAGGCGAATTATCAATATCGGCTGGTGGTAGGATATTCATATCCGCCCGGATAGCGACCACCGTATACATGGTGTTAAAACCTGCCATAGTGATCCGCCTTGTGTGGATCACGTTCCAGGATCAGCCAGTGTATATCCGGTTCTCCCGAGGGGCTTACGACATGACTTGATAGTTGATTGGGGCGGGTATAGGGGTACATCCTTGTATCACTGTGCCTGCGTCGGTCATCTTCCTGTCCTGTCGCAGACCCCAGGATTTGCTTGCCTCTCCGAAGAGGGAAGAAACAAAAACTTGAAAATTTTGTTTTTCGATGGTCGCTGTTTTTTTTGGACTGCACTTACCATCAGGTGTAGTGCAGTCCATTTGCCGTGCTCGGATAAAAAAAAATCGGAGGAAGTGAAAGTCTTCAATTACGAAGACGGACCCTGGCACTAGCCTGGATAATGTCAGGCAGAAAAAAAAACTGTATATAAATATTTACGAGGATTGCCGAGTGACGCATCGCATCGCATTAATTTGCTTGCTCGGATATCCGACGCCGCCGAGCCGGTTAATCTCCGATTTGCTGGATAAATGTGTATCGATCAGATGCAGACGGATATTACATATGACGCTATACGTCGTGTTAGGACGTTTTGGATGTTTATTAAGATCAGCTGTCTCGCGCGGGTTCACCCGTAACATATAATTAAAAGGTAAGGTTGAAGTATTGAGGGGGTATGGATGATATATGAAAATCTTTAAAAAAAAACTTCAACCCGATTGCAGCGCCACCTACAGGGTGCAATTGTGAATCTAAACCATCCAAACACAAGTAAAAAAATCATCGAATATTTTAGAACAGAACCCAAAAAATCAACATTAGACAGATTTCACTTTGTACACATATTAGAAAAACTTTTTATTTTATAAGATAGACCGGCAAACGAACAAGTGGGTCACCTAATGGTAAGCCACCACCTCTACCGTCTGGGTTGGTATCAGCGGTTTTCTATTTCTGCCACCAAGCAACTATGTCTAGGTAAGCACTGTTGTGTTTCAGTATGTGTGCAGGATCAGCTCGATTTTATGATGACATTAGGTAACTTCGGGTAATGCCGTAGGGAGCGCCTCTCCCTTATATACATTTTACTTAAGTGGCGCGCGGCAATACCGTAAAGAGAGCCTCGTTATTTTGCACATTTCGTCCTGTAAATAGTTAGTTTTAAGCATAATAGTTTTTAATGATTGTTTCAATGTTTTTCTATATTTTGACTTTAATAAAATATACAGTTTTTAGATCTCCCTTAGTAATAAGATAGTAACATGTGTAGTTAAAATTGTATAACTTAGTATATAAGATAGTAAATAAGGTACATAATAAAGGATATAGAATCCCGTCTCCTTATTGGTCGATCGCCTAGAGGGGAAGGGTCAGAGGAGTGAGGGACGAGGGCCGGCAATCGAATAAATTACGGGTTGCCGGCCCAGCGAAGCCAGTTCGCCGCTCCAGCTCCCTCGGGTCAAGAAATAAGAAGAAAGAAGAAACAAGAAGAATCAAGCAAGAAAAACGCCCAGGCTACGCCCAGAAGCAAGAATAACGTCCAGGCTACGCCCAGAAGCAAGAATAACGTCCAGGCTACGCCCGGAAAAGAGAAAAACGGTCAAGCTACGGTCACGCAAGCAAGAAGAACGTATCCGCCAAGCGGAAGCTCTGTAATCAGATCGTTTCCTGTTTCAATTAAAGACATAAAGTTGTTTTGATCTGATTTTCAGTCCAGGACCTCAACCGAGGCATTTACCCACGCAATCCCAGCACACACACAGTATGAAGGACATTGAAGCCAGTGAAATTACTAGGCATTATGGAACTTAACATCTTATGTCTCGGGGTGCCGAGCGCAGTCCAGTGCCATGCAGGGCTTTATAACTCAAAGTTTTGTGTTATATTGCATCTGTTTATGGGCAGGTGCTTACCATCAGGCGAGCGACTTGCTCATCTCGTCACCGTCATTTTTATCAATTAAATAAAAAAAAAGAAATTGTAACACGAAATGGGACGCGAAAACAAGCCGCGCCGGCCGCGTTAATTACCATTCAAATTAGTCCTTTTGTCTGCTACCTTCTACCTGAGTCTGCCGAGGCTTTTGTTATCCAGAAATAGTACACTAATTAGACAACGCGTATCCCTTTGAGATCTATGATAAGGTTTTTTCAGCTACGGCTAACTTTAAACTCAATAGTTTGTGCAAAATGAAATCAGGATGTCCACCAACCGGCTCACTTACAAATTTAAAGTTCGGAAGCTATTTGATAGTGTGGCAGAATCACTTTAATAGATTCATACTATGTGTATATATTTTAATACATTAATTTTTTTTACAATTTTTTTTTGCGTGTATTTATATTTATAATATTGTATCATATTTTTTATTTATGTAGATTTATGTATTAGTAACTTTTCTACTTACTCTTTTATTGTCAGTATTTTTTTTTATTTTGACAATTTATACATATTTTTTTATTTGATTGATTGACGAGACGAGCAAAGCGCTCGCCTGATGGTACGCGTCACGCCTGCCCATAAACAAAAAGCAACACAGAACTTTGAATTACAAAGCACTGCATGGCACTGAATTGCGCTCGTCACCCCGAAACATAAGATATTAAGTCTCATAATTCCCAGTAATTATTATAATAGTATAAATAAAACACCTTCAATTAAATACAAATTCAATTACTAATTTATTACTGTGTTTTATTTCAAAATTAAATTCCCAATTACTTTATTTATTAAAACAGCTATAAGTCAAATTATGAAACAACTTTTTATTCACACATCAAATTCCCTAATTTAATAATATTATTACAATGTAAAATACCTTATTTATTTATTCATTAACCAGTTCTTGGAATTCGATTATCCTACATTACATTTATTGGGTTAGTGGTAATTCAATTACATGGTCGTTTAATTTATTTACTAATTCAATTTACTTATTTAATTACTAATTTAAGCAAATTTAATAATAATGTCAAACAATTATACACACGATCATTATTATGCGATCTAACCACAGCTTATGAAGCAATAAATAACAAGTAACTGTTTTGTTTCAGTTTGAAGGACATTGTAGTGAAATTACTGGGGCATTGAGACTTAACACCTTATATCTCGGGATGACGAGCGCAGTTCAGTGCCATGCAAAGCTTTGTAATTCAAAGTTCTATATGGTGTTGCTTCTGTTTATATACAGGCATGGCGCTTACCATCAGGCGAGCGCCTTGCTCATCTCGTCATTCAATCAAATAAATAATAGTAAAATATATCACGAAGGATGTATCTCCGATTAATAACTTTGTTAGCATGAAGTTCTGTCCCAGACAGACGACACATGTCACGCCCAATACACAACTTTGTAGACGACACAGCTTTTGTATGTTTTTTCTCAATCGGCCTGTGTACGTCAAGGCTTATATTGAGAGTTTAAGGTTTTTATTTTATAGCATAGACGGCAAAGGAGTAAGTGGGGCACCTGATGGTAAGTGATCTCCACCGCCCATGTACGCCCACAATACTAGAAGAATCATAGTCACCGACCTTAAAGGGAAGGGATTAGGAGGGGATTTGGGCATACGGATATCTTACTCACTGTAGGAAATGCTGCAGCAAGCCGCGCCTTTACGTCGGTTTTCTGTGAGACAGTGGTAACGATTCGGTCGAGCCGACCCCACCATGCTGTAGACAAAACTGTCTACAATATAGCTCTACCACTCAAAAAAAGCTATATTGAGTTTTACTGTATGTTAAGGGGCGATGCACCTTGGCAATTACAATAAATATATCACACCTTAAGGTAGCCAGCCCCAGCCATAAAACACTGGTATAAAGATTTACTACTGACAAACGTCGGAAATAAAAATGCATAGAATCGAATTGTACTATGACCTTTAAGTAATTGTATTTTAACCGACTTCAAAAGAGAAGGAGGTTCTCAATTCGGCGTTTTTCTTATACATATTTTTTACGCTAAATGGGCCCTGGTTCAAATTCCAGGTTAGACAATCATAATTTGTATTTGAGTTTTAGAAAAAGCATAAGTTGCTCGTGATTGGAATTTGTCCCTTATACGAACTATATGACCATAGATACGGCGTATACTACATTGTGAGAAGGAAAATAATCTCAGCGAATCATGGTTGCAGTAGTTACATCTCTGCGTACCCTTCGGGATATAGGCGTGAATTTATTTTCCTAATGTTTATTTTTGACCTTTTAAAAAAACATAGAATTAACTATATGGCAAGATTACTTACTCGATTATGGGATGTAACAAACTAGAACATTTAAAGACACAATATACCTTGTAATAAAACATACCGCCAAGCGTACATAAGGCACACGTAGACAGAACTCATACTAAAATGATAGTATGCTGACTACATAACACCTCCACAATTAATTGGAATAATAAAAGTTTACAAACATGAAGATACTAAACTAATAGAAGTAATAAGAAAATATTTTAAAATTACTTAAATTAAGACAAATTTTTATTTCCCGCATTTGCTCAAATAAAATATACTCATTTGTTTATTGTCATACAGTTTGCATGAAGGCAGTATGCTCTTTGTACCTTTGCTCATTAAAATTCATTAAAAAACATTCGTATAATGGCATGTGAAAACGTAAAGCCATATTTAAAAAACACTGCACCACGTTCATTATGCCACAATGCTGTTGGGAATTACTCACGCTATTTCGCTGCTGAGGGGTACTGTCCACTCCCATGATGCACAAACGCACTATTTACATACTATTACAGATATTTTATGTCACTAGGCCTTTTTCGGTTTTAATTCTAATATTTAGCCGCTGAAATGCGGCTGTACGTATGCGTCCATTTTAGCGAGGGAGGGAACTGAAAATTATAGAGACGATCGGTGGTCGTGTCGATTGAATTGAATGTGGTTTTAATGTTATTGAGGTTTGTAGCTGTTTGAATTGTGTCCGTGTTCGGAATTCAAATATGTTTAAATTTGAAGGAATGTTCGAACATTAATAGGTAACGTTTGTTGTAACTTTGAAGTGCATTTAGATCCACCTCTAAGTTAAATGGTACAAAAATAATTATCATAAAATGTAATTTATAACTCTTTCTGTCACCATAAATCACTAGATATATGTCTTTGATCATGCTTTGAAACGAAAAACTTATTTCAGTGTAAAGCCTTCAAAATTCTGATGCGACTCCAAAAACCACACAGATAACGGACCTTGTGATAGTTATGTTTAAATTTAATTTTGTCGTGATATTAGTACCTGGTAAAACGGTAATTATCGATAAAACTTAGAGAAGTTTTCCTAAGGATCCTCATCTCTACGGTTCTTGATGCTGCGCGCGCCGTCCAAGCCCGAACAGCCTCACACCTTCATCTCGCGCTGATTTCGCAATTTAAACTCTTTTCCTTAGTAAACATGGTTACTTTTAGTAGAAATTGGGTTAGCCTTCGTATTTGCGCCTTGGTACAAGTGACGGACGATGATTGGCATGTGACGAACAGACTAAGGAAACTATTAAGTTCAGCCAAATGTTTAATAGTATCGATGTAACAGCGGGGTGCTTAGTCGGCTCTAATGATGAAAAGATGTTTTTAGCACTGCCCTTGCTTGGCGGGAGGGTACATACCTATATGTGACTAGGATTGCTTTTTTATTGTATAAATTAAAAATACGATCATGATCACGGAGTTCCCGAGCCCTAAGAATAATAAAAATCTTTTTAAAATTTTAAAGTACCGACTTAAACACACTCACATTTTTCGTTATTATACATAGGTTAAAGTAGCTAACGAAAAGTAAATTTTTTTTTTTTTTGGGAAATGTAACAATTACACGTATTTGTATAATAGTAACTGTATATCTAACCTAGATATCACAAGCTACTTTGGATGGATTTGATACTAAAATCAAATTACACTAAAGTTTGGCACAGGAATCGAACGCAGTCCACACTTTTCTCATTTCATTGGCCATGCCACAGACGTCAACTGTGACGTAGACAACACTTTGTAAAACCGTTACATTTCGATGACCCATAATTTCTGGCACTCGATGTGATCTTACTTAATGCTGGCTTGTTTCCAGGAGGTATTACGTATTAATTTATTCGCGACTTTCCACGAATCCTCGACATGTCAGGACATCCGCTTACTCGATTTTAATTCATATAAACCAGAACTTGTCTCTGATATAAACATACTCCTACTGAAATACATGAATGAAAGGTTAGATGTTTGTGAGTTTTTTAATGGAAATAAGGGATTACAAACTTTTTTTTATTTGGTTGAATGAGGAGCAATGCGGTCGCCTGATGGTAAGCGCCACGCCTGCCCATAAACAGATGCAACACCACACAGAACTTTGAGTTACAAAGTACTACACGGCACTGAACTGCGCTCGTCATCCCGAGACATAAGATGTTAAGTCTCATAATGCCCAGTAATTTCACTGGCATGTGAAATTATTATTACGTGTTTTATTTTGGACAAGAGACACCTTTTCCGAAATGAACTAATACCCCAGACCCCCATAGCCAAATTACTTTTACTTCCTATTTCTAGTTTTTTTCCTATTGATACAAAATTGTTACCATTTTAAAAACTTTGCGGTTTCCGTTTATGTCAAACCCTGGGAAGCTGTTTTCGACCCCAAGAGGTCGATATCGGTCACTTTGCAAATCCCTGATGATGTTTCTCTTCTTTTATTAGCTTGAATGAAGAAACGAGCATGTCGTACACCTGATGGTAAGAGCCGCACCTGCCCATAAACACAAGCAACACACTGAACTTTGAATTACAAAGCGTGGCACAAGGCGCTCGTCACCCCGAGACATAAGATGTGAAGTTTCATAATGCCCAGTAAGTTCGCTGGCTTCAACGTCTTTCAAACGGAACAGCAATGCTTACTACTTGGCAGAAATAAACAAAGTGACGTGGTGGTACCAACCCAGGCGGCCTCTCGCATATAACGGGTGGGAAGTTCTAATCCTGTTCGACATAAAGATCAAAGTTGAGTCAGCGAGCCGCCCCTCATCCTAGTTTCGACTGGCTCAACCGGGCTGATACCACTGTCTCACAGAAAACCAACTTGCGTGACAGTTGCGTTTCATTCAATTAGTGAGATTTCGGAAGGCCTAAAAATATCTCTTCCGGCTTTCTCATCCCAATCCTTTCCCGAAAAGTCCGGTAATTCGTTTAGACGAATGCCAGCATTGTGTATTTTGATGGTGGCAATCACGTACGATTCGGTGACCCACATGGCCGTTTGCCAAACTTCTGATGTCCTACTTAATATAATAAATGTGAAGGTTTGGCTGTTTCGTTTGGTGACTTTTTTGAAGTGAAATCTTTTGCCGCGTTGAGCACTTTTTGGTGGGGGTAAACCTGTGGTTTCGCGTCAGCAATATGCTAATATTAATTCAGACTATACATATATATAACACATTGTATATACCTGACCGTGTGCTGTGCGCGTTAGACGCTTTTTGCGTGGGTGAAATCTTGTGAGCTCTGAGTATCAGTCAGTCGGTTGGTCGGGTCGAATTTTGAGTTTTGAGTTTTCATACGAGTCTTGTGTTGTGGGTATCAGGAACTACGAGAGACTCAGTCTCACAACACCCAGATGCAAACAAATATTTGTTATTCACAAAAAAAATGTGTCGGTGCGAGGATCGAACCCGTGGTCTCTCGCGTCACAGTCGACTACTCGCCTGCTATGCCGCGCAGGCTGTCATTATTGATTTAAACTTACTCATTAATTCTTTCAACTATAGTTTAAAACAACGTTGTAATTACATCTCGAAACAACACGCTTCTCTCAAAGAAAACAATCTCTCTGAGAATCTACATCTCGCAAATGAAATAAAAAGCAAAAAGTTGATTACTTAAGATTTATAAGATTCTATTTTCACATCATTTCTATGAAAAAATCCACTAACTGTTAACTCTACAAATAAGATGCAAATGAGAATTGGTACATCTCAGGATCCTTTCATTAATACAATACATCAAATTGTATAGTTTGTACATCAGTCTGAATATAAAGAAGATTGATTCGCCCCGCCCCAACTATTATGTGCAAAAAGGGTCGCATTCAACACGATATCTTATCCAGAAATTAATCGACAAGTACTTATATATAATTTCATTTTTTATTTCATTGAATGACGAGACGAGTAAGGCGCCGGTAAGTGTAAGTGCCACGCCTGCTCATAAATAGAAGCAACACCACACAGAACTTTGAGTTACAAAGCGCTGCATGGCACTGAACTGCGCTCGTCACTCCGAGACATAAGATATTAAGTCTCATAATGCCCAGTAATTTCACTGGCATTTCTTTTGCCTTTCTTTAAAGTCGGCAACGCGCCATTTATCTATCTGGCATTGTAGGCGTACATGGGTGATGGAGATCACTTTCCTATCAGGTGTCAACCGAGCCAACTACCTCAACTACCAACTAGTTCATTTGCCGTCCTATCATCATCATTATCATCAGCCACAGGACGTCCACTGCTGAACATAGGCCTCCCCCAAAGATTTCCAGACCGACCTTTTGCAAGCGGCCTGCATCCAGCGAATTCCTACGACCTCTATCAGGTCGTCTGTCCACCTTGTAGGCGGACGTCCAACGCTGCGCTTGCCAGTACGTGGCTTCCATTCCAGAACCTTCCTGCCCCATCGGTTATCGGATCTGCGTGCTATGTGGCCTGCCCACTGCCACTGGAGCTTGCTAATCCGCTTTATTGCCTGCCTATGCTATAAAAAAATCCATCAATCCATCCTTTTCTATTTGTAATATTAGTAGGATTGTGTATAAGATAAAGGCATCTAGTTTTCAATGATGTAGTCGTTAAGCAAAGACACTCGTCTTCTAGACTCGTATCTAACATCGTTTCGAAATTAAGCAAGTCACGTGTGAGTATTATATGACACTTATGACAGTCAGCTACACGCGGCTTCACTTGATTATTATTATTATTTAATGAGGAGACGAGCAAGGCGCTCGCCTGATGGTAAGCGACACTGCCCATAAACAGAAACCCCACACAGAACTTTGAATTATTAAGCACTACATGGCATACAATGACGTCCCGACATTTTTACATTGAAATACCTCTGTTACTGGGAATTTTCAAACCTTTGAGACGAATTTCTTAGATTTTTCGATGATTAACTCCATGCACGGTGGTCGTTATCCGGGCGGATATGAATATCCTACCACCAACTGTACATACGTCTAATAAAGACTTTTGAAACGTTCTACTTGTCGAAATGCAGCACATTTTCAAATACTCACTGATGCCCGTAATCCCCGAAGGGGTAGGCAGAGGTGTAACCAGTACAACTACATTTCGCCGAGCGTATTACCGTCCCATGATGTGATAAGGGGCGAGCGTATCGCAATACCAGACACAATTCCGACTCCGCGCTGATACTGAGCATTTCTTGATAGAAAAACCCAATATCACTGTACCGGACCTGGGGATCAAACCTTAGACCTCAGCACAGCAGTCGTACCGCGTACGCAATACAACTGCGTCACTGAGGCAGTCTGTGTTAAATAAAATTACAACGTATGGTTGTCATTTTCGGATAACAGTAGCTTACAGATTTTGGTAAAATCATTGTAGAGTTACTCTTAACATATCAGTGTTGCTATATAAATATTACTTACTGGCTGTTCCTCGCGATTTGACACAGGCATGTTGCTCCCAATACGTGATCATAACGTGATAATATAATTTATTTACATGTACATTACGGAACAAATACCTACTTTAAATTATAATTATAGTAAAGGAGGCCAAAAAGGTGTGTAAGGATCATAGCACGTAGAAATCCGTTGTCTCTGCCTATTCCTATGAGAAACAGGCTTGAATCTATGTATGTATGTATAATGCAAACGGAATCTAAACCTTTTGTATAGTTTAGGAGAAATAAGCGAATAAACAGACAAAAATAGCGACTTTGTTATAAATGTATTGATACAAAAATATCAGTGTTACAAAATCATTCTTAATTTACTTATATTAATATAAACACGAGGTATAATACGTGTGTAATATTGAAACTTTTGTATAACTAATACGATTCTACTTACCTCATATAAAATCATGTCAAGTGTCGTGTCGCTCACTTGTTGCACTATTTTCAAATTAATTATATCGTAGCTGCACTACCGATACCTTTATAGAAATTAATAAACTCGTAATTAATTTATTACATAGGCTTTACTATTTATTGTTTACAACCACCAAACTAGGCACTGCAGATGTTTTATCAAAAAAAATTAGCTGTACAATGCACGTTGCCAGACCTTTTCGAGAATTTAAAAATAAAAGTGCCTTTAACAATTTCAAATTTAAATATCGAATTCTATTTTTTATTTTCTTATTGTTTTAATTTATGATTTAGGTATAGACGATAAAAAATTTCTTTTAATTTATTTGGAACACAGGCATGCGTGAATACGGTTCAGACGGTACTAAGGCGCGGACCGCCCTACGTAGCCACCTCGCGCTCACACTGGGCGGGTGGAGACGCAGATTAATCTACTTACAATTTTCAATAACGTTGTCTATCATTTGTAATTTTATTCCGAAATTTAATTACTTCGTTACTTATTTTACATATTATATTTTATTTATATTACTGAAAAAAAAATATTTTCTTAACCTAAAAGTTCCCGTTACTTTTGTTAATTGCATTTATGTAACTAACAAGAGTTGGACGAGACCTAATTATTTATTAATTACTGCAGTCTTAGATGGACAAATTGGTTTTCTAAAATCTTCTTTGACTTTTACCTTCGTCTTTGAGATGTGAAAATTCGCAGGTGAGTGACCTGTGTGTCTCGTACGTCACGTCCCCAGTAGTCTACGTAGGGTTGTCGACTGATCAGCAACAAACATTTTTCTTTTTTAGTGAGGATCACAATAATATATTTAAAGATAACAGTCGGCAGATAGTTACTGCAGCCGAGTCTTTCGCCGTAAGATTGTGCGTTTTTTTTTTACGTAGGCAACGGCAAATAAAACGTGAAAAATAGTCCTGCAGGTTTATATTATGTGGGAATATCGTTATAATACTGGTTGCAAACAGTACTCAAAATGGATTGTATCATGATTTTACTGGCTTCATGGTCCTTCAAATACAACTATGGTTACACATACTGCTTGGCGGTAGGTATAAACAAAGCGGATTTTTGCTTGCTTGATCCTAACCCTTTTCCCGTCCCTTTTTCTTCCCCTCCCCCTTGGCCCTGGGATGAGATACTGCGGGGTCGCCAGTATTCCGTTGGCAGGGACCCCGTAGTTCATCCCAGGAACTTTGGCAGGCCGGCATGATATTGCCGACCTACGATGGACACATTGTTTATCCTTGGTCGACACTATTCTTGGATTGCGCTACACTTACCATCAGGTGTAGCGTAGTCACTTTGCTGAGCCAGGATAAAAAAAACTAATATCGGTAATGTACCTAAGAACCGACGTAAGTCAATCGGATCACATAACTCTCTGTATATATGTAGTCCTAGTACATTAAATCTGCCTTTGTGCTCGTTATTGTTTACATTATTGTAGCTTATAACATTTTCGTCTAATGAAATCAAGGTTCAACCAACTTTATGGAATTTTAAACGAATATTATATAATATTGTTTTTTTTTAATAGCCTACACCGACAAACGAGCAAGTGTGTCACCTGATGGGGTATGATCTCCACCGCCCATGTACGTCTACAATACTAGAAGAATCATAGTTGCCGACTGTACAAAACGCAGCAGCAAGCCGCTACTTTACGTCGGTTTCCTGTGGGACAGTGGTAACGACCCGGTCGATCCGGCCCATTCGTACTGTAGATAAAACTGTCAACAGCGTGGCTCTAGAACTCATAATGACGTAAATTGTTTCTTATTTACGCCCTTAATGAACATATAATGGTAATCTTAAGTAGGTCTAATAATCTTAAGGTATCCTTATTCGGGATGAACATATGTTTTTATAGACTAGGCCGGCAAACAGGCTGGGTCACCTGATGGCGAACTCCACCGCCTATGAACATCCACAATATCGAAGACACGTTGTCTAACTTAAAAGGTTGGGAAGAAGAGGAGGGATTTGGGCCTCAGGATATTTCACTCACCAATCGACACGAAACAGCATGTTTGCTACTATACGTCGATTTACTGTGAAACAACTGTAAAAAACCCTGGCAAGCCGGCCCATTCAGGCCCATTCCCAAACAAAACTGTCTACAGCGTGGCTCTACCACTCAAAAAACTGAAAGGTGAGATAATATTCCCCGTATATTAAGCGAGGCTGAAAAATAGATTTCCTCCAACGATAGGCTGCGGTTTGGCTGTTCCTTGGCATTGCTGAAGTCAATGAGCGGGGGCAGGCCGCATTCTCGTCTGCCTACTTAGGCAAAAAAAAGAAAAGGCACACCGGCACAGGGCAGCACTAAGTATAATTCCTATAATCCTCCTCACTTATAATGATTCTTAAACGTCTAAAAATAGAAATAAGTATTTCAAGCCAATGCAGACAGGGTGGCACACAAAATACTTTTGAGAGAATTTCACAGAAATGTCTTTGATGGAAAATATCTTATCTTGATGATATAGGGATTTATCATCATCAATTAATCCTAGTACCTATTAAAATTAAACGAAATTATTGTCTAACTGAAAATATGCCATTACTATTACATTAAATTATTTTTACGATACATTATTCGTGTTTAATGAAACGTGTTTTACCCAAAATGTTTTATAGCAATTTACGTAAATAAAATAACAATGAGTTAGAAGTGTTTGTAATCCGGCCGTGGCAAAGGTCTCGTGCCAGCGAAGCCGCGGCCACGAGACCCTCAAATCCAATTATTGCACAAAACGTGCTCTACTACAAACGGATTACGCTCTATGCGCAGTTTCCGTGATTTATGGAGCGATACGCTGTTTTTATAAACATGAAAGAAGAATTCTCATTTCATAAATTGAATTCAAATACGCAATAAAATTTCAATCCGTACATTAAGTAAAATTTGAGGTATTAATTTTATTTTGATGAATTAATTCATATAATTCAATAATTAAACAAAATTATATTATGTATAATCGTAGGGAATGTTTCAATTATGATTTTTAAATAAATTACGGTATTTGACGTACTTAAATCTAATAGATACTTTAGCAAAATAAAATCAAAATATTGCATATTTGCATCCAATTAGTGCTCCGCTAGAAATATGATTATTATTGTATACCTACTGATTATTTGTGGCTAATCTCTTTATAGCAATGATTAAGGAATCTATATTTAATAGCTAGACTCTACAGTCTATTACGAACCTTAGTGCTATGTTTATTAAACGAAATCGATCGCATTGCATATAAAATTAGTACCTGGGCGACTATATAAACTACACACAGAGTATAAACGTACATAAAGAGCTTAACATTATGTACTTAACTTTGGAAATTAGTGTTTCAAATGCATGTATGGCAAAAAAAATACCTCCTATTTTAAGTTCGGATCTCAAACAATACGTCAAATGTTGTACAAAGGTACAGTGTACATATTACCTATTGATATTTGGCTCGTTTGATTTAAAAATTGCCGGCGTCCGACCCAATCAATGAGATTAACCTCATTGTTTTTGACGCAAACCTCCATTTACAATAATTAAAGGTAAACAATCCTTGTTTCACCCTCCGGATAAATCAAACATATGAGATAGGTACCAAACCAGAATACATTTAGAAGCTCAAGCATACAAATTAGGTAGTTACTTAGTTTGATTGGTTGATTTCTGGAATCTATTCGAATTATCAAACTAAGATCGTAGATGGCAGCAAATTGGCATGTGTATGTACTAATTAAAATTCAACGAACTTGTAGTTAGCTTCCAAATAATTATATTTCATATACCTTTAAAACAAAAGGATACAAAAAAAGTATATCGAGCATTGTCACTAATTTAACAAATTACATAAAAGCTCATACTTTAATAAAAAAAACAGGTCATAAATCATGATCGAGTGGTAATTGAAGTTTTAGTTAACTTTAGTTAGATATTTCCCGATTTAATTATTTCCGACTTTTCGGTCGCATTGCATCAGACGTGATCACGGCTTGACTTATGTTGTAACTTGTACCTATTTAATTTAGGAACTACCTATTGCGAAAGTCAATAAAAACTATTTTTAGTTATAAATATGAGCAATAATAAGTGTATCTTTATTGAGTTTGTATAAGTATCTTTATTTATAATGTGAAACTTCATCATTTTTAACAATCCCAAAATGAACCCAAAAGAGTTTTTACGGATGGCAGCACTCAATCATCTGTCAAGAAGTTTATGTTCCTGGCTGTCATTCTGTCAAAGCAGTAAACAAGGGGATACTAATAATTGTTTTTCAACGAATATTTGTGAGAAAATAATCAATAAACCACATAAAAACATAACACAAGCTTCTTAACACCGCATTAGATGACACTTGGACGTAAATACCAGCAATCTTTCGGGTAAATGGTTTGCCCTTGTAATCTCTCCCCTGTCGAAGTTTAACGATGCATGTTGAGACCCTGTGGCGGTTATTAATACTGCAAAATTGATTTTTCCCTATTTATAGGAATGCTGGGGACCTACGTAAGGTGTATTCTAACCAGTCGAAGGTCGGCAGTCTATCTGGTTGCTCGTCTTCTGTAAGTTTGCGATAGACTGCATGATGTATGATTCATGTGTTTGAACCCTTTCCTTAAACGTAGTGCATGCTCTGAATTGTTTATTAAACGGCTTCTTGTGGTTTCGATTGTTCGGTTCCGTTTGTTTGCACTATGGGCCTATTTATACTATTAAATAGTATGTTTAAATCAGGGTGATGTCTTAGAGTTGCTTACTTTGTCTTAAATTTTATGTTTATATAATTTAAGATAGCGATATGTATATTTTTAATGAAAGATGTCTTAATTTCATTAGCACACCTTATGAAACACTGTGTTGAATATTCATGTAGTTGTGTTTTGTTGATACATAACATACAAACATCAAATGCAAATAGATGTGGAAACTTAAATTAACATAGTGATCCCTTTTACCTTATAAATTTACAGTTCAAGTTTCTATTTGTTCCACATACCTGCACATGCATGGTCCTTATTTTATTAAATTTCATAAACTTTTATGTTTGTAATACAATTTAAATTGCACATACTTAATTATAATAATTATCACATATAAATAAAACTAATCAAAACATTATGTCTATTAGGGTCTGGGTGTTGTTGGACTGCATGTCCCTCATAGTTCTTGATACCCATGATACTAAGTCACCCAATGTGGGGTCAGGACTTAGTGTGTGTGACTGTTGGGTGTATTGTTATTTATTATTCTGTTTATCACCAACTAATCTTAACTAAAAATGGTTCAATTAAGTAAAATGGTTGTAAACAAATGGAATTAAGTAACTTTGCTAGATTTTATTTATTTTATCCCATTGTCATAATATCTTTTTCTGCCTGAAAACTGCAAAATAATAATACAATATACAATTATTATATAAAATTGGATCAGATTAAAACTCATTTTAGTTTGACAGTAATAACTCAGTGGGAATTATTATGTGCTATCGAGACAAAAGTCACAGGTTTAACACCGAGACCATGCATCTCTGACATTTCTAAGTTATTTCTGTATTCATTATTATTTATTGCTTGCTTTAACGGTGAAGAAAACAAGAGGAAAGTTTTATACCTGAGATGTTCACCATAAGAATTGGAAGTCTGCCAACCCACATTGTAGAGGAGGCCTGTGCCTGTGCCTGTAGGTTGTGCCTAATACAGGGATAGTATTATTATTATTAGTTTGACAGGATTAATATTATAAATATTATTAAAACCTTTTTAACTTATTACCTTTTATACTAGGCTGTAGTCAGCCAATACCAGACTGTCTATACCACAGATGAATGACATTACAAGAAATGTTATATTACACTAGCTTTTGCTCGCGGCTCCGCCCGCGTGAACAGCATTTTCCGGGATAAAAGTAGCCTGTAACCGTCTCCAAGGTCCCATCTGTCTCTGTAGATAAATTTATCAAAATCGGTTCAGTGATTTAGGCGTGAAAGCGTAACACACAAACTCACTTTCGCATTTACTTTCACCCCCTTTTTTATCCCTTATTAAATAAAATTTCCAAAATTCCTGAAACACGTATTTATTTGTTTTACGTCAATAACCGAAATACAAAATTTTGTTTATGTAACTTTCAAAATGACGGACTTTCATACAAATTATCATCCCCTATTTTGACCCCTTTGGGGTGGAATTTTCTAAAATCCTTTCTTAGTGGGTGTCTACATAACAAAATGAATATACAGTCCGAATTTCATGCTCGTAGCCTTGATAGTTTGCACTCGGCGATGATGAATCAGTCAGTCAGTCAGGATTTGTTATTTTATAAGTATAGATGTCAAATGTTGGCACAGACACTGTATAATATAATCATTGCACACTATGATGGTGTAAGTTATTAAAAACAATGATGCTTGATTTCTATGAAAATTCAAATACTTATATGATTAAGTATATTACCTGTAGTCTGCGGTTCATACAAACAATTTTTCTAGGAATCTTAAATATTTTGGTTAAATATATCAATATGGGTTGATAAATTTTAAGTTTACAAATGAAACATGCTTGTTCCCTGCTTGGCTAAAATTACTAACATTGAATAATTAAGACAATTTTCAGGTCTCTGTAAATAATTTGGATTGGTTTAATCAACAAAACAAGATGTATAGTTGCATTAGCAATCTTATACAATGTTGTTTTATTCAAATAATAATATTTTTCTGAATACCGCAATGTAAAGCGAATAAAAAATTAGGTGACGCTCGGAATCATCTGAGTGACGCGACGCGCGCGGGGTAGAGATTATCCCGCCCACAGACCCGCCTCTGTAACTCCTGTGTACCAGGATCAACAGTGGCACGCATGTTTGTTGACATGCCTAAATTTCATTGTCCCGCAACGAAATTAATCAGATAGTAGGTTAGGGAGGAGTTGGTAATATTGATTGTCCACTTCCCTCCATAGCAAAGGGGGAGACAATATAATGAACTAAGGAGGTATTAACCTTAAGTGTAAGGAGATTTACAACTGGAGAAGGCAGATGTAAAGCACCACAGATGTCATTAAGTGGGTCCTATTACGCAAGCTGTCACACTTGATTCTAATAGTAGGTATGGCGAAAACGCTGGAAAGCACGTAATTCTTTCTAGTCTCCACAAGATCCGTATAATATACAGCTCCAGATATTATTTTCATACTGTCTGACATAATGTTGCGCTCATGTTGCCAGAGACTACACTCCCAAAGAAGGGTTACTGCGGAGTCACTACCTACAGAGTATTGACCCGCATGTGATTGTTCCCGTATTTAGTATTCTTACGCTTTACATTGCGGGCTTACGTTTCAGAAATAGCAAATAATCAGCAAAGAAATATTGTTTCCCGTTTATATTAAGATCGTGTTTTATTACCGTCTCAGTTTCGGAAGTGGTCCCCTTACACCCGGTATTATGTTACTAACTCAATAATCAATAATTTAAGCCCTCACAATAATGTTATAATACCCTGTATTGCTTCACAAGAGATACAATAGGGTTGTTAAACTGCTTTTTTATTTAATTCAACAAGTTTCGCTATCTGAAACTTTTCAAGAATTTTATACTTCCAATATAAATATTAATAATTAAGGAGCTATTCCAATATAGAAGGGGTCTTGTCAATTGACAGACGACGCAAACTTAGACGTCAAAATGACCGTTACACGGTGCACGTGTGCGACCTAGACAGTGAGATGTCTCCACTACGCGCCCTTCTTTAGTCATACAATATTTAAAATCATAATTACGTTTATTTCTGGACCAATCTTGATAATGTTTTAACAAAAGTCTATGTATTTCATATTTTTTCCTGTTACATAGGCTTTATTCTTTTTGAGATCCACATTCCAAAATAGAGTAAATTGCCTGTAATTAAGTGTATTCTGCACCAGATATCCCTGTGCGACATGATCGAACCACCGGACTACGAAGAGGTGTGCGACCGGCTGATGGGCCCGCGGGACCCGCTCGCCTACCCGCCCGTCGACATCGAGCTGAGCTGCGTGCCGCGCCGCATCAGGACCCGCAACCACATCCTGCCTGATGAGGATCTGTGAGTATAGCTTTGGAAACATACCCTATGTTGAATTAAGCCGGTGTTTCGATGTGTTTCAAGGGTCGCCTTAATCATTTCTCTTCAATTCGCTTGGCCTTAAGCTGTATGATTACATAATATATTACTTTACCCTATTGTTTTTTTTTATTTCATTGAATGACGAGACGAGCAAGGCGCTCATCTGATGGTAAGCACCACTCCTGCCCATAACAGAAGCAACACCACACCGAACTTTGAATTACAAAGCACTGCATGGCACTGAACTGCGCTCGTCACCCGGAGACATAAGATGTTAAGTCTCATAATGCCCTGTAATTTCACTGGCTTTTCTATGCCTTTAAAGTCGGCAACGCACCCTTGATTTATCTAGCATTGTAGTACGAAACGGTGGTATCAACCCAGACGGCCTCTCGCAGTGACCTACCACCTTGAAAATTAAATTGTTATGGTAGTTGTTTTTTTCAAACAAATAAGAAATAAACTCACGCTTTCATTAACATATCTTTCTGTGACCAGAACGAAAGCCCCTATGTTCGTCCGCGACTGTCTCCGATGCTACACATCGGACTACACTGTCGTGGAGTACAAGTACAGGGCTCACTCCGGATCGTCGTGGGGCCGGGAGCGACTCGCTGAACGACTAGAGAAACTCCAGGGTGGGCCGAGGCATCAGTACGAGATCGACGCTGAACCTCACTCCATCTCCACTGAGGAGCTGGCTTCACACCAAGTGAGTCAAGATACGGAGGTTATACAGGATTGGGGCCCTGGGTCGTCCTGTAGACGATAGGTCACAGAACCACGCGTGCTGGTTTGCGCTGGTTCTTATGTTTATATGCACCTAGCTTTTCCTCACGGCTCCGCCCGCGTGATTTGCTTTTTCCGGGATAAAAAGTAGCCTATGTTCATCAGGGACAATGTAGGAATCTAATGGTGAAAGAATTTTTCAAATCGATCTAGTAGTTTTTAAGTTTATTCATTACATACAAAAATACAAATCTTTCCTCTTTATAATATTAGTGTAGATGTAGATATCAAATTATTATACTTTTAAAAAAGATCTAATTGAAGCAATTTGGTATTTAATTATTTCTTTTTACACCATTCCACCACCAGTTCGAATCTCAATCCCAACCGTCAAGTGGTCGGCAGTCAGTAGCGTCCATATCGTCGTCATCGTCATGCAACGAGACGCTCACTCCTCGAGGGTCGTGGGCCAGCCTCGACCTGCGGAGTTCATCCTCAGATCCTCTACTACCTGATCTGTTTGAGAGGAAACCACAGGAGCAGATTGATGCTATCAATGAAGCTAGGAGGTAAGTCTTATGGAAGCATTTTAGCAATAAGAGAAAATTCATTGAAATAAAACTAATTTAAACGGATTTTATCGCGGTTTTTTATTAATTTTGATCCCGACGTTTCGAAGACTTTTCAGCCTTCGTGATCACGGGGGGGACTGAGGTGTAGGTTGTCCCAAAATGGTTGTCTCGAAAAAGAGAAAAAATTCTTTCATTGTACCTACAACATACAAGAAATTAATAATTTTCACACAATAACACTCGGTTCAAATATAGAAAGTAGTAAATAAATTATTCGTTACTAACTGTACCTCGCGGTTTCACCTACGGTATGTTTCTGCCCTAGTCCCATGGGTTATTGCGTGATAAACATAGAAACTTTCCGGAATAAATCTCTAAATTATAGTGACTATATCATGGCCCCTGGATATCTCACTCACCATACGAAACTCAGCAGCAAGCCGCTACTTTATGTTGGTTTTCTGTGAGACAATGGTAACGAACCGGTCGAGCCGGCACATTCGTGCTGTAGACAAAACTATCTACAGCGTGGCTCTACTACTCTTAGTCATGACTCGACCACGACTTTCTTAAAAAAATCTTGATCGTTTTCCGAAAGTAGTAAAACTCGCACATAATTTTTCCACAGATTAGAGAATCGTTACACAGATCTGATGGGGCTGTACACGCCGTATTTGGACGAAGAAGAGCCGGTGGAGCGAAGGTTGGCTGCTGAGATGCCCTGCGAGATCATGGGGCACAGGATCCTTGTTGTTTGCCATCAACTCAAGTAAGTTTTGGCACACACATATCGTCGACATTGGATTTTTTGACATTTAATTGAGTGGTAGAGCCACGCTGTAGACAGTTTTGTCTACAGCATGAATGGGCTGGCTCGACCGGGTCGTTACCACTGTCTCACAAAAAACCGACGTAAAGTAGCGGCTTGCTGCTGCGTTTCGTACGGTGAGTGAGATATCCGGAAGCCCAAATCCCCTCCCCTTCCCAATCCCTAATTATCTCTTTCCTTTAAGGTCGGCAACGCGCCCATGATTCTTCTGGTTGTGGGCGTACATGGGCGGTGGAGATCACTTACCACCAGGTGACCCACTTGCATATCGATACTTTCTAAATCAAATCGATATATCGATATAAACTATGTAATCTTAAAATATCGTTGTATTGAAGAACATTTTGGATATGTTTTCAGCATGAAGTAAGTATCGAATATAAGGAATTAACTATCGATTTCAATTATAGGTGTAACTATAAATTTACTAAATCTTAAACCATACTAACCCAAAACTCTAATTCCAGATTGGAACTAGACGTGGAACCGCTCTTCGCCTCAATGGCTCTCTACGACGCTCGTGAGAAGAAGAAGCTGTCAGAGAACTTCTACTTCAACTTGAACTCTGAATGCACTCGGCAGATGCTGGCCGGTCATGTGAACCATACTGATATCTCCACGCTGAGTCGTAGTGCTGTGTTCGATGTTCAGGTCTGTTGTGAATATATGTGCACCGTAAACTCTAATTTTATAGGTTGCAAATTAGCTGGTATCATTAAAAGGTAATTTTAGTTTAGTCTAGTTTTAGATATAAATTAATCTACATCATAGGTTTTCAAACTTATTTCGTCTACTGCCCACTTTGAGAATCAATTATTTTCCAGCGCCCCCTGAAATTCCATCGAAATTACTCTATTATAAATATATCTCGAGCGTCTGAGTCATCCTTTTTCTGATTTAAAACTTACATCCTTAAACCCTTTACCACGGCCGGCAAACGAGCTAGTGGGTCACCTTATGGTAAGTGATCTCCACCGCCCATGTACTAGACAATACTAAAAGAATTATAGGCGCGTTGCCGACCTTAAAGGAAAGGGATAAAAGTTTTTATTTTTTATTGCAGAATCCATCACCGGACGTATTCCTAGTTGTAAGGGTCGAGAAGGTACTCCAAGGCGATGTTAATGAGTGCGTTGAGCCTTACATCAGGGATGATAAGGTTTGTAATTATGTCGATTTGTTATGGCTGAATATTTTTAATCATTCTCATAGCGTAAGGCTTGCAATTATACAAGCTACTGTTGTCTATCTCGTAAAGAATATTTTGAAAAATCCATTACTATGTGGCGACTAGGTTATCACATTAAATGATACCACATATACATGTACTCATTCTTTAACCATACACAAAAAATAAATGAAATACCTACAATATCTTAGTCAAAGGACATTGTTTTCTAATTTTATATTTGAGAACATCATGTATAAGCGTAAGGATTATCACCTGACAAATACTGCTAGGTCAATGACCCACGAGCGGCGAAAAGTAAGTATAAACGTTGCTACTCTGAACGGCTTTTTTTGTTTGGTCATTTATGCTGATAGCCCGACTCGAACCAGCTGTTTCCAGCTTCACAGGGCTTTAAATTGAAGGCGAACTTACGATATCTTATGGCAGCCATAACAATAGTATTAACGTTGTGTTCAATTGTGAAAGACGTGTCGGTCGTTTCGCGCTGCGCACATTATGATGACACGCGGATATGCATGAGACAAAGTACCTATCGCTACGATGTTGCCGCTTTTACAGGTCAGCGAACTAATATATAACAGGGATGTTTTCAATCAATCAATAAGCCCTTTATCCTGAACTTAAATCGTTGTGGAAAATATGTTTCTCCTGTTTAGAGGATATCTCTAAGTTCAGTGTGCCTTTTGGCAAAGGCCTCCTCCAACAATTTCCATTGAGTTCTGTCTCTGGCTACCCTTCTCCAAAAAGGGCCTGCTGTTAGTTTTAACTCGTCCTCCCATCTCTTGGGTTGCCTTCCCCTTTTCCTTTTCCCATCTCTAGGGTACCAATCTGTTACAATTTTACTCCACTTTTCCTGGAAAAGTGGAACAGGGATGTTTTATTTAGTGGCAATTTTTAGGCTATTTATTTTGTTTGAAAGTTGCATTTTTATTATTTTACGGTATAAATCTTCATCTTATTCTTTGAACCGACTTATATCAAATAGTGTTAACCGCTGTATCATTTAATGTGATATCCAAATCGCCACTCGGTATACTTCACAGAATCGTGAGAAGGTTCGCGCTGGTGCACAAGCGGCATGTTCCCGACTCGGCAAGTACCGCATGCCGCTGGCGTGGAGCGCCGTGTCTCTGCTCCACATCCTCAGCGGGTCCAACAGCCTCGAGCGCGAACACGAGCGAGACCAGCTCGCACCTCACACCGCCACCAACAGTAACACCAACAGCCTCGGTCAGTATCACGTGTCTCTGCTCCACATCCTCAGCGGGTCCAACAGCCTCGAGCGCGAACACGAGCGAGACCAGCTCGCACCTCACACCGCCACCAACAGTAACACCAACAGCCTCGGTCAGTATCACGTGTCTCTGCTCCACATCCTCAGCGGGTCCAACAGCCTCGAGCGCGAACACGAGCGAGACCAGCTCGCACCTCACACCGCCACCAACAGTAACACCAACAGCCTCGGTCAGTATCACGTGTCTCTGCTCCACATCCTCAGCGGGTCCAACAGCCTCGAGCGCGAACACGAGCGAGACCAGCTCGCACCTCACACCGCCACCAACAGTAACACCAACAGCCTCGGTCAGTATCACGTGTCTCTGCTCCACATCCTCAGCGGGTCCAACAGCCTCGAGCGCGAACACGAGCGAGACCAGCTCGCACCTCACACCGCCACCAACAGTAACACCAACAGCCTCGGTCAGTATCACGTGTCTCTGCTCCACATCCTCAGCGGGTCCAACAGCCTCGAGCGCGAACACGAGCGAGACCAGCTCGCACCTCACACCGCCACCAACAGTAACACCAACAGCCTCGGTCAGTATCACGTGTCTCTGCTCCACATCCTCAGCGGGTCCAACAGCCTCGAGCGCGAACACGAGCGAGACCAGCTCGCACCTCACACCGCCACCAACAGTAACACCAACAGCCTCGGTCAGTATCACGTGTCTCTGCTCCACATCCTCAGCAGATGTTTATTTCTAATTCCTGATCCCATAATATAACGAGATGTTTTTGTCGTATGTATCAAGTATTATATACGCACCCACGCCTGCAATCCTCGAAGGTGTAGGCAGAGTCGTAACCACTACACACACACATCGCCGAGTGTATTTCCGTTTCATGTGTTAGGTGGCTCACGCCATACCGGCCACAGTTCCAGATTCCATCATTTCATGATAGAAAAACCTAATACCATTTAACCCAACCGAACCCGAGATCTCAGCACACCACTCGTACTGCGTACGCAATACAACTTCGCCACCGAGGCAGTCTATCAGGAATTAGGACACATTTATTCTGCCACAATACCTAGACTATATTTGTGGAGCACACAAATGCTTAACTTAGTACAGGGGTCGAACCCACAGCCTCTTACATTCATCTTCACGACGTAGAGACTGTCAGAGCGAGTTTTGGCGGGAATTCTGACAGTGCAGTTTATCGCTTATTTTAATTACTAGTTTAGAGTTGTGTTTGTTGTATAAAATGGTGTGGATTTGTTCAATAAACATTGACGGTGATGAACAGTGTATGGAAACATTGAAACAAGTGAATTAAGCAGCGTACTGAAAGGAGTTAACACCAAAACTCCGGCAAGACCTTGAAATCGACCGCACCCGTGTTTCATCGTTCTTGTAAAAATAACTTGAGAATACATTATACTTGACACTGGCAAAATGCGTAATAATGCGAAAGCCATAAATAAAAAAAAAAAAAAAAAAGAGAAGACTGTCAGAGCTGAAGTCCCACTCTTGTTTCAGACCGCAAAGCATCCTCATCCAGTCTGGAGCAGCTGCGCCGGCGTGCTGGTGAGGTGGGCGGTTCTCTGACGCGCAAGGGCTCCGTGGAGAGACGCTCAGCACCACAAGCACCTGACGACCTCGCCGCAGCACTGCTCGCCTTTAAACCCATCGTCATCACCGTCACCAGTTTCTTCAAGCAGGTAAAACGTACTTGTTGTTATCTGTGGTAAATATTATACTCTTGATCTTAAAGTACTACACGTAGCGCCATCTGATGGATTTCCGTTGTAAATCTCGGCTGTACTGAAATATCTGTCATGGCGTCCCTTGCTAATTTCTGTACATTCACGTTACACGTAAAATTGTGTTAAGTCTAATTAAATCCAATAAATCATAGTTCATACCACTCATCGTTTATTTTAATATTATTTCCACTACTCCAACAGTACTAACTGTTAGGCAATGTCAATGTTGGTAGGTTAGCTAGGCTAGGGATATTAAGGTCCACGACACATCTCCTTGCCTTTAAAACCCTTACAGATTTATTGTTAATTTAGCCTACTCCTTCCTGCCTTTGTCCCGATTTCCATATCCTCCTAGTCCGTGAATCCCCACATTTAAGGATCCCCTCCCTCTTCCCATGCTTGATGTGCCTTTTCCTGCCAGCCTATAGCACGGCAGTTATTACAAAGTTCCCTTAATTTTAAGTTAGTCTTATTAATGACAAATGTTCTGTACTTGACCTGTCATAACCGCTTTCTTAGCCTACATGATGAATAAAGATTTTGATTTTGAATGACTTTGTTGGGCTTGGGGTTCAAAGTTCAACCTTGAAGATGCTTAAAACTCATCATGGGTAGACAGGATTCGATACGATATGTTGAGTACACATGATATCGTTGTATGGTAGAGCTACGCTGTAGATAGTTTTGTCTACAGCGTGAATGGCCCGGCTCGACCAGGTCGTTACCACTGTCTCACAAAAAACCGACGTAAAGTATTAGTAAGGTGACAGCGATATCCGGAGGCCCAAATACTCCCCCTTTCCCAATCCCTTTATTAGCCCTTCCCTTTAAAATCGGCAACGCGATTTAAAGAACAAGATTACCTTTGTGTCGACGTTGCTGCCAAATATTGGTCGATATTCAATATTAGTGGAAAGTATTAAACATCGATACTTTCTCGATATCTTTTGTTTAATCTGAGTTTTCGCGATCGCAACTACAAATAATACTTTTTTTTCTTAACAGGAAACAGACAAACTGCGCGACGAGGATCTGTACAAGTTCCTGGCTGAGATCAAGAGGCCAAGTTCTGCTCCTAAGAAGTTAAAATGCATCCCCGGCACGCTGAAGATCGAGGTCTCGCCATGTCCCGATGAGATCAAGAACGGTCTCACTCCCGAGCTGGCTAAATTAAACCCTTATAGTGGTAAGGGCTTATATTACGCTTTTATTAAAGCTTAGTATTTAATTAATAAAATAGCATTTTTTATAGCATAGACCGACAAACGAGTGTCACCTGATGGTAAGTGATCTCCACCACCCATGTACACCTACAATACTTGCTTTCATTTTTGTATGTAACGAATAACTTAAAAACTACTAGTCCGATTTGAAAAATTCTTTCACCTAATCCTAAGAATCCTACATTAACCCTGATAAACATAGACTACTAAAAAGTAGATCACGCGGGCGGAGCCTCGAAGAAAAGCTAGCAATCAATAAGTTACGTTACCCAAAACCTATTGTATAAAGAATTTCATTAATGCGTCCACATAAACATAAATTAAGTCATTTAAATCTGATGGAAGGGGTACTTGTAAAACAGACGACGACAACTTTGACCTACCCGTGGCAAATGACCATTACGGTGTACGCGTGCGAGCGAGATAGTGAGATGTCCCCACTACGCGCCCACCTTTGCTCATACTAATATTTGAAATCATAATTGCGGGCTAATTTCTGAACCGATTTTGATTGTGTTTTAACAAAAGGGTTTCTTTTTCGTATCATTATCTATTGCTCCGTGCGTTAGTCTCGCAAGAACTTCTAAACAGTTGGACCGATATCGATGAACTTTTTGGTGTGTATTTGAGTGGGTCCCGGAATGGTTTAAATTCATAATTGGACCCTGTAAGTAGCGTTACAAAACTTTTAATAATATGTTGCGGGTGAAACTAAGCGGTACAGGTAGTATTCAATATAGGAAACTACCCTATTATAACATGCATAATTTTTATCGAAATATTAACATCGTCGATCGATCGATCGTTGATGCAGAAGACAAGCCGCGTCCCTGCAAGGAGGTGCTCGCGTTCCCTCTCCACGCGTCCGCCACGCCACACCTCCAGTACCGAAACCTGCTGTACTTATTCGTGAAAGAAATCAACCTGCAGGCTTATACCTCGCGTACTGGATCTGCAAGAAATATCACCGTATGTATAATTCATCATCATCATCAGCCACTACTGAACATAGGCCTCTCCCAAAGATTTCCAGACCGACCTGTTAGAAGCGGCCTGCATAATTAATATAATATAATGTACAATTAATCAACTTTAAAATAAACCACCTTATTAGTATACTTTATGAATTTATATCTTTGAATATAAAAATTTCGTGTCACGTTGTTTGTCCGTCATGAACTCTTAAACTACTGAACCGATTTTAATCAAATTTTGCAAGCTGTGTGAAGTTTGGTCCAACTTGGGAGATAGGATAGTTTATATCTGAATTTATAGTCGCAATATTTTTTTATTGCAAATTATTAGTTTCAAAGAGTTGTAATTATCTGTTAGTTCCATAAGATTCTAACAGATGGCGGTGTAAGGTAATTTATCAGCTGGATTGAATGAAATTACTGAATTAAAATGATATAAAATAAATTATTAAAAAATTAATAAAATATTTAATTTATTTTTATTGGATTTATTTAATTTTATAAAATCATTGTTTGTTGTTGGTTTCTGGTATTTTTAAACTGCACTGCGCTTACCATCAGGCTTAGTGCAGTCACTTTGCCGTACCCGGATAAAGAAAATATGAATCTCGATGTTGCAGGTACGTATCCAACTGAAATCCGGTGAGGATGATGCAGCGGCACTGCCTGCGATATTCGGCCGCAGTTCTTGTTCGGAATTCACAACGGAAGCATACACCACCGTGCTTTATCATAACAAGTAAGTGGATGTATACCTACATCAATAGTTTTTAATCTATTTCACAACATATTAAGCCTCAATATATTGTTTCCATCCCCAAAGCATTAGTCTAAGACGTTGCTCGACTTTAGATTCCTAGACCGGCATACGAGTAAGCAGGTCATCTGATGGTAAATGATCTCCACCGCCCATGTTCGCCTACAATACTATAAGAATCATAGGCGCGTTGCCGACCTTGAAGGGAATGGATAATTAAAGGATTGGGAACGGAAGGGGGGTTTGAGCCTCCGGATATCTCACTTATCGTACAAAACGCAGCTGTAAGCTGCTACTTTACGTCGGTTTTCTGACACTGTCTACAGCGTGGCTCTAGCACTCATTTTGTTCTTCGATTCGATATCGATAATTATTTAATGCCGCATCCATTTCAATTGCGCGCTTATATTATTTTAAACGGTGATTATGACGAGTATTAAGTACAGTCAACCTGGGTAATTTTGGCTCACTTTAGAGGTAATTTATAGTAGTACGGATTTACTTTTATTGTTATTTGTCATAAATGAGTGTTTCTAGTGGGATATTGGCCTTTATAATCTAAATTCCTGTGCTATTTATGAAAACGATAAATAATAGACCCTTAAATTACCAAAAATTTGGTGAGCCAAAGTTACACTGACATTAGGGTAACATTAATAAGTATGAGGAGTTGATGAAGAAAATCTCTAATTTATGTAGTTTTTTTTTACTCCTCGGTAAGATTAGCTTGTTATATTGATAAAAAAAAATACATTTCGTTTATATCACTATCTCCTTTTTAGTGGCAACGTAGGGTTGCCATATTAATACAATATTAAACTGCCTGGTTTATCGAAATCCACTTCTATTTTATGGACCTCTTAAATCAAGTTATTATTGTATTAATCAGGTTTTGATGTACTTATAACCATTGAGCAATGCCTAAAATAATAAAAAATAATAAAACAAACTCAATCACATATAAAAAAGAAACATAATATCGGCTCTCAATTCCCCCATACCATGTATAGAAATTGGTCATCAATCGCATAAGAATCGCCTCGTTTTGTGATTTTAGATCCTCCAAATCGACTAACTATATTTCGGGGGTGACAATTAAATATGTCAAGCTTTGATGGCCACTTCCACCCTTCAAAACTTTTTTGCATAATTGAAATTTTCACGCATTGTCTGTCCTCGCCCCGAGCTAATGTTACCCCAAATGGTCTGAAAATAAAACGGATCGAAGATTAATTAAAGATTTTTTAAAAAATCTATCAATATCGCGGGATATTTCAGTGTTATTACATAAAAAACAAATGATTCTTCAACATAAAACTGAACTCGCCTTCTGTAGTTCTTCTGTAGTAACTGCTATACACAACTTTTTAGCAAGTTTATTTTTAACTCTATTACCGCCAAAATTTTGAATGATGAGAAATAAATATATATTTGACAAATGTCAAATGTCACTGCAGGTTTCGTTCAAAAACACTTTTTACCTTCATAGATTAAACAACTTATTATTATAGTGATTCAGTAAGCAGAGAAAAAATAAAACGTTCAAATACAAGTTAGTGAGTCAATGTTACATTGAAAACTAAAGTTACCCAGGTTGACTGTAATTAATATAACAATTTAAAAAAGAACTTCTAATATCGTTTTGATAATTTGTTTGACCTTGATAATTTGCCCGCTGTTCTGTATAAAACAAAGGCAATACAATGTTTAACTTTTATATCAAAATATTGTGTTTTTCTCCAAATAGAAACCCATCCCTGTACGATGAGATAAAACTGAAACTGCCCGCGGACCTCGGAGACCAGCACCACCTACTGTTCACGTTCCTCCACATCTCGTGCCAGAGGAAACCGGTCGCGCCTGACCAGGAGAAGAACGTGGAGACGCCTATTGGTTATTCTGTGAGTATTGTTATTGGGGATAGCCCACGTACGGTAGATCGTTAGGTCTCGGGTTCTATCCATAATAATATTGAGGTTTTCTATCATATGGGTATCGTGTTAGTGTAGCGATAGGCTCACCCCTATCATGTCATGGGATGGAAATAAGCTCGACGAAATGTGGGTTTACTTTGCCTACCCTGTCAGGGGTTTTTTTTTTTATTCGAGCAAGGCAAAGTGACTGCACTACACCTGCAAATATGCAAATATTTTCTGGCATGTTCAATCAGTCAAGACGGAAAACTAAGTCGATAATAATATAATGCTGTTAATTAGGGCTGTATTAGATCGTCATCATTTTTTTATAGCATACACCGGCAAACGAGCAAGTGGGTCACCTGATGGTAAGTGATCTCTACCGTCCATGTACCCTTACAATACTAGAAGAATCATAGGCGCGTTGCCCACCTCAATAGCAAAAGATAATCAAGGGATTAGGAAGGGGGGGATTTGAGCCTCCGGACATCTCTCACCGTACTTAACGCAACAACAAGCCGCTACTTGACGTCGGTTTTCTGTCAAACAGTGGTAACGGCCCGGTCGAGCCCATTCATGCTATAAACAAAACTGACTACAACGTGGCTCTACCACTCAAGAAAACTCACGTTTGAATTAGAAGTAGACAAAGATTACCTGGAGCATATGACTTCAATCGTATTACTGTATAAAATAGCTATCTATTTTTTTTAAATATTGCCACCAGTGGCTCCCTCTGTGTCGAAACGGTAAGCTGACATGCGGCGACTTCAATCTACCGGTGATGCAAGAGGAACCGCCCCCCAACTATTCGTACATATTCCCCGACGTCCAGCTGCCTGGGACCAAATGGATCGACAACCATAAACCCATTTTCAGCATCACTTTGGACCCGCACACCACTGTACACCCGCTGGTAAGTGTCACTTAATATAATTACAACATATTTAATTGCCGTGACGCGAGGCCGCGGGTTCGATCCGTACTGAGAAAAATGTTTGTGTGATCCACAAATATTTGTTTCGGGGTCTGGGTGTTGTGAGACCGAAAGTCTCTCGTAGTTCCTGTTACCCACGACACAAGACTCGAATCTTACTGTGGGGCAGGACTATGTGTGTGACTGTTGGGTGCATTTATTTTTATTTATTTTACTGCTGACAGATCCAATCCTTAAATATCAGGAGAAATTAAATACACTCAAATAAATAAAAAAATGCTCTAAATTTGCTCTTAAAAAGGACAAAAAAGTAGATTTTTCTTTACTCAAATATCGACTGCCTGGGTGGCACAGTTGTATTGCGCACGCAGTATAACTACTGTGCTGAGATCTCGGGTTCGATCCCCTGGTCGGGTAAAAGTGATATTGGGTTTTTCTATCACGAAATGCTCAGTATCAGCCCGGAGTCTGGAATTACATCATGGGGCGGTAATACGCTCGGCAACATGTGGATGTACTAGTAACTCTGCCTACCCCTCCAAGGATAACAGGCGTGAGTTTGTGTCAAATCATCATTAGAGTTTAGGCTATTTTTTATTTCAAGTTAACTTAGACTAACCCACATAAAAAGAATCGATACAATTATTTAGAAAATTACTATACCTACTGAAAAACCAGGAGATATTGCAACATTGCTTATACATTAAGCCTCATTTAAATTGAAATATAACATATCTATTAAATGTTTAAGATATTTTTCCTCAGGACGGGTACATAGAAAGGTTTGCCATGGCGTGCGAGGCTGTGCAGGAAGGCAACATCCCAGCAAGGATCGGACTCGCCAACATGGAGGCGGAGCTACGCACCAGGTTTGTGATTACTTTAACATGATGGGTTGCCTTATAACATCATCTTTAATATAAAAATTACGTGTCACGTTGTTTGTCCGCGAAAGGCTCCTAAACTACTGAACCGTTTTTAACCAAATTTTGTAAACTGTGTGCAGTTTGATTCAACTTGAGAGATAGGATAGTTTATATGCCAATTTATAGTCGCAATATTTTTTATTGCAATTTATTTGTTATAATTATCTGTAAGTTTCATAAGATTCTAACAGATGGCGGTGTAAGGTAATTTATCGGCTGGATTGATTAAGTTTGCACTATTTTTTTATTGCAAATTTGTTTATTATATGACAAAGAGTTATAATTATTTGTGAATTCCATAAGATTCTAACAGATGGCGGTGTAAGGCAATTTGTCGGCTGGATTAAGTATCAATATCAATAGATGGCGCATACTGTATTGAGATATATATATATAGTTTACTACAATATAATTTAACATATACCTTAGCCACAGCAACGCGTGACCGAGTCTGCGAATCTACTATAAATATTGTATTGTTAAGATTCAAGTTCATCAAAGGTAAACGTACGTTCAAAGGAGCTAAACAAAACATTCTAATTACCGGTACTAATCTCCGCTAAGTTATCGATGTTAGTATCGATTGAGACTATCGAAGATTTGAAATATATAATCGATTTGAGTTAATGTATTATTTTTAGATAAAAATACGACATTCACAATTCTCGGTATTTCGCTACTTAAACAGCTAACGTTATGACATTTGGTGCTTAGTAGTAGTAGTATCATATATCGATATGGGATTCACACTAATATTGATTTACATATCGATGCTTCATAAGGCAAATACATCTAAGCCTCATTAATTAATAAAGCGATTATAAATACACCCAACATATAAAGTTCAAATTTTTAGAAAACAAAGCATAAAAAGTTGTCTATTATATAGTTGTGTATTGCATACACATTGTGGGGACATGATATGAAATGCACACGTCATCTATTTATATTATATAAATGTATTTGTGTTTTAATAATAAAGTCAGTTGTCAGTCGTCAGTCGAGACTCGCTGGTTCCATTCCTCTCTCGAACACGCACACTACACCACATACGTAGTCGCCCTATACATAGCCACCTATAACATTATGTATTTTTAAAGCATCGAACATTCGACAATTAAATAAAGTTTTATGTTTTATTTAATGATTTTTAAATCTCTCTCCTGTTAAGTTTACTCAATGTCGCTTAGATATTTTTTTCTTTCAAACGTCGATAATATGTTCGTTACGTGTGTATGTATTGATGTGTGGTATCGTTGTATTCGAACTTGTGCTCCCTTCAGTATATCGGAGCTGCCCACCGCCAACGTGGAGGTGCTGGCGCGTTACCTGCCCGTGGTGCTGGACAAGCTGCTGCAGCTGCTGGTGGCGCCGCCCACTCTAGCGGGACAGCCGCTCAACATCGCGCAGGATGTCTTCACCTGCCTCGCGCATATATTCACAGAGGTCACGGTGAGTGACACAGTCACATTTAGCAACGTGGAGGTGCTGGCGCGTTACCTGCCCGTGGTGCTGGACAAGCTGCTGCAGCTGCTGGTGGCGCCGCCCACTCTAGCGGGACAGCCGCTCAACATCGCGCAGGATGTCTTCACCTGCCTCGCGCATATATTCACAGAGGTCACGGTGAGTGACACAGTCACATTTAGCAACGTGGAGGTGCTGGCGCGTTACCTGCCCGTGGTGCTGGACAAGCTGCTGCAGCTGCTGGTGGCGCCGCCCACTCTAGCGGGACAGCCGCTCAACATCGCGCAGGATGTCTTCACCTGCCTCGCGCATATATTCACAGAGGTCACGGTGAGTGACACAGTCACATTTAGCAACGTGGAGGTGCTGGCGCGTTACCTGCCCGTGGTGCTGGACAAGCTGCTGCAGCTGCTGGTGGCGCCGCCCACTCTAGCGGGACAGCCGCTCAACATCGCGCAGGATGTCTTCACCTGCCTCGCGCATATATTCACAGAGGTCACGGTGAGTGACACAGTCACATTTAGCAACGTGGAGGTGCTGGCGCGTTACCTGCCCGTGGTGCTGGACAAGCTGCTGCAGCTGCTGGTGGCGCCGCCCACTCTAGCGGGACAGCCGCTCAACATCGCGCAGGATGTCTTCACCTGCCTCGCGCATATATTCACAGAGGTCACGGTGAGTGACACAGTCACATTTAGCAACGTGGAGGTGCTGGCGCGTTACCTGCCCGTGGTGCTGGACAAGCTGCTGCAGCTGCTGGTGGCGCCGCCCACTCTAGCGGGACAGCCGCTCAACATCGCGCAGGATGTCTTCACCTGCCTCGCGCATATATTCACAGAGGTCACGGTGAGTGACACAGTCACATTTAGCAACGTGGAGGTGCTGGCGCGTTACCTGCCCGTGGTGCTGGACAAGCTGCTGCAGCTGCTGGTGGCGCCGCCCACTCTAGCGGGACAGCCGCTCAACATCGCGCAGGATGTCTTCACCTGCCTCGCGCATATATTCACAGAGGTCACGGTGAGTGACACAGTCACATTTAGCAACGTGGAGGTGCTGGCGCGTTACCTGCCCGTGGTGCTGGACAAGCTGCTGCAGCTGCTGGTGGCGCCGCCCACTCTAGCGGGACAGCCGCTCAACATCGCGCAGGATGTCTTCACCTGCCTCGCGCATATATTCACAGAGGTCACGGTGAGTGACACAGTCACATTTAGCAACGTGGAGGTGCTGGCGCGTTACCTGCCCGTGGTGCTGGACAAGCTGCTGCAGCTGCTGGTGGCGCCGCCCACTCTAGCGGGACAGCCGCTCAACATCGCGCAGGATGTCTTCACCTGCCTCGCGCATATATTCACAGAGGTCACGGTGAGTGACACAGTCACATTTAGCAACGTGGAGGTGCTGGCGCGTTACCTGCCCGTGGTGCTGGACAAGCTGCTGCAGCTGCTGGTGGCGCCGCCCACTCTAGCGGGACAGCCGCTCAACATCGCGCAGGATGTCTTCACCTGCCTCGCGCATATATTCACAGAGGTCACGGTGAGTGACACAGTCACATTTAGCAACGTGGAGGTGCTGGCGCGTTACCTGCCCGTGGTGCTGGACAAGCTGCTGCAGCTGCTGGTGGCGCCGCCCACTCTAGCGGGACAGCCGCTCAACATCGCGCAGGATGTCTTCACCTGCCTCGCGCATATATTCACAGAGGTCACGGTGAGTGACACAGTCACATTTAGCAACGTGGAGGTGCTGGCGCGTTACCTGCCCGTGGTGCTGGACAAGCTGCTGCAGCTGCTGGTGGCGCCGCCCACTCTAGCGGGACAGCCGCTCAACATCGCGCAGGATGTCTTCACCTGCCTCGCGCATATATTCACAGAGGTCACGGTGAGTGACACAGTCACATTTAGCAACGTGGAGGTGCTGGCGCGTTACCTGCCCGTGGTGCTGGACAAGCTGCTGCAGCTGCTGGTGGCGCCGCCCACTCTAGCGGGACAGCCGCTCAACATCGCGCAGGATGTCTTCACCTGCCTCGCGCATATATTCACAGAGGTCACGGTGAGTGACACAGTCACATTTAGCAACGTGGAGGTGCTGGCGCGTTACCTGCCCGTGGTGCTGGACAAGCTGCTGCAGCTGCTGGTGGCGCCGCCCACTCTAGCGGGACAGCCGCTCAACATCGCGCAGGATGTCTTCACCTGCCTCGCGCATATATTCACAGAGGTCACGGTGAGTGACACAGTCACATTTAGCAACGTGGAGGTGCTGGCGCGTTACCTGCCCGTGGTGCTGGACAAGTTATTAAGTTTTTTTTTTTTTTATAGCATAGGTCGGTAAACGAGCATGTAGGTCACCTGATGGTAAGTGATCACCACTGCCCATGTACGCCCACCACCAGAAGAATGATGGGCGCGTTGCCGACCTTAAAGGAAAGGGATAATTAGGTATTGGGAAGGGGAGGGGATTTGGGCTTCCGGATATCTCACTCACCGTACGAAACCCAGCAGCCAGCCGCTACTTTACGTCGGTTTTCTGTCAGACAGTGGTAACGACCCGGTCGAGCCAGCCCATTCATGCTGTAGACAAAACTGTCTACAGCGTGGCTCTACCACTCGCACTCGAGTGCCCCCTCCATCAGATTTTAATGGCTTCTAATTGATTCTTTATGAATGGATTAATAAAATTATTTTACAATAGGTTTTGCGTAACGTAACCTATTTAATGATTTCTTACGTTATGTAACCTATTTATTTAAATAAAAAAATCAAGTCAACTACTCTATAATGTCTTGTTTGCAGAATATGAACGAAGGCGCAACCTGCGACCCGCATGGTCGAAGCGGATTGATATCCAGTTACATCCAATTCCAGTGCACCATTCCACGACCTTCGCTTTCTGATAGGGACATTGGACTACCACTGCCACCTGCTGGTGAGAATTTAATTATAATTAACTTATCGATATTGAATACACATATAGTTTTCGCATCACTAGTACAGTGACTACTTAGAATATCAAATGAATATCGATATTTTGGCAATGTAGCGATGTTTTACTTTTTAACTCCTATCTTATTATTAGTTTTCTTTAAAATATCGATATCGATACTTTCGTTCGAATATCGATTCATAATCCGGAGTATCGATAAGAACTGTGGTGTACTCTTGTTTATGATGCTTGTTTCTATGCTGTATTCGATTGCTCCTAAAATATCGATTACAATAATACTATCCCTAACCGACTTATGTATGCAGTACTCACAGATGGCTCTTGCAAGATCCTGCATGAGGAGTTGGCTTTGCAGTGGGTAGTGGCCAGTGGCGCCACCAGAGACCTTGCCATGCAGAACTCATGGTAAGCGACACACTGTCTATATATCAAACCGTTTTATTTTTATACCAAAGGCCGGCAAACGAGCAAGTGGGTCAGTTGATGGCAAGTGATGTCCACCGTTCATGTACGCCCGCAATACCAAAAGAATCATGGGCGCGTTGCCGACCTAAAAGGAAAGGGATAATTAGGGATTGGGAAGGGGGATTTGGACCTCTGAATATCTCACTCACCATACGAAACGCAGCAGCAAGCCACTACTTTACCGTCGGTTTTCTGTGAGACAGTGGTAACGACCCTTTCGAGCCGGCCCATTCTGAACTACCCAAAACTCATAAAACATTTTAAAAAACGTATAACATTTAAAAATAAACCGTATCCATTCCCTGCAGGTCGTTGTTCGAGTTGATGATCAAGTCGATGGTGGAGTACCTGTACTGGAGCGGAGCACACGAGGCGCCGCGTAAGGCTCGCTTCCCGGAACAGTTCACCGATGACGTCACCACACTAGTCAACAACGTCACCTCGGAGATTATATCCGGGTATGTACCGCATATACTATCAGCTTAAACTTGGCACAAAGTCGACAATATCAAGTGTTTGATCAGACTTATCAGATCCTATTGATTGTGCGATGGTGTGGTTCTAAGTCTTGGTTCAAGTCCTACCTCGACCCGAGGCGGCTCGAATTAAGACGCTGTCTCAAACTGAGGCACGCTTTGGTCAGAGCAATAGTTTGTCAGTCATTTATAGCTTAACCCATGACGCACTATGTCTCATACGGATACGTCATCGGGGCACTACTCACACACTAACGATAGTACCCTCGACGTATTAGAAATACATTTTAGTCCCAATTCTGTGTTTAATAAATTATTTTTGCCTCAATTTAAGGCTGTTCACCTTGAAGAGAGCAATATATTTGTTATATTCAACAGATGGAAGTTAAAAACCCCCATTTTTTTTTTTTTGTTTATTTGTTCCTTACTGGAACCGGCTAAGGTCGTAGACCATGCTGCCAAGTCTTCAGTCATTTAATTTCATTATAGGTATCTTAGGTCGGACGTTTCAGTGGATAAGTAACTTATATCTAATGTAAGAACGATGAAATACGGTTGCGGTCGATTTCAAGGTCTTGTCGGAGTTTTGGTGTTACTCCTTTCAGTACGATGCTTAATTCACTTATTTCAATGTTTCCATACACTGTTCATCACCGTCAATTGAACAAATCCACACCACTTTTATACAACAAACACAATTCTAAACAAGTTTATGAAATAAATTAAAATAAGCGATGAACTGCAGTGTCAGAATTCCCGCCAAAAACTCAAATCCCCCAAAATTGTTTAAATTTTTAAATGGACTGTATTTTTGTTCGTACTATATACAAAGTTTTCCTTATTGTGAAACTTAGACCGTGACCAAAATAGGAATAAAGTAGGGATTCACTTGGGTGCCTTCTCAAAGTTTCACCGCCAGGACTTGGGAAACTGAGCCATTGTGTCCTGGTGCGGTGGTTGACGGTTTTAAATGGTGCGAAAGCAACTAATCTAACTTTCTACATTTGACATTTTTAACATCAAACGCACATAAAATTTTTGCTTATTCATGTTTTCAACAAAGGGAAAGGGATAGCCATACATTTTGTTTCGCACAATACTATCGGCATGTTAACAACACGAACAATATCCACCAACAGGTATGGCAAAAACAGCCGCCTGACACAGAGCCTGAACAACAGTCTAGCATTCTTCCTGTTCGACCTGCTGAGCGTGATGGACCGCGGCTACGTGTTCAACCTGATCCGAAGCTACTACAAGCAGATGAGCGCCAAGATCGCCTCGCTGCCTGACGCTGTGCCTTTAGTGCATTACAAGGTACTTATTAACATTAATAAGTAAAATAACAGGTTCGCGTATAACCTAATCTCCCGAGCAGCCGTGTGGTTGGTTTCTGTTAGAAGGATATTGAAGCTATTGAATTAATTGTATTATTAAAAATAGAAACGTTGGTAACAGAAGTATTATTATATATTATCTAGTTTACACGCAATTGGCGTAACTTTCTTTTAAGACTGCAGCATTGAATTTTTGATAAAAAACAATCGATAATTTTGAACTCTTTGTCTGTCTGTCTTCCTTTTTTTTGTGTGAATACCTGCGCGTGCGTATGTGCGTGCGTACGTGCGTGTATACGTGCGTATGCGCGCGTATGTTTATTTATTTATTTTATATTTTATATACACCTTTATACGGTGCGGTGCGGTGTCCCCCGCCCCCTCCGCCGCGTCGGTGGCGTCGGCGTCGCGTTGCCGTCCCGCCCTGTCCGCTGTGTGACCAAGCCTTTAATGTGTCGAACCATAACGTGTATATTGTTCCCGCAGCTGTCGTTCCTGCGTATAATATGTTCGCACGAGCACTACGTGTCGCTGAACCTGCCCGTCCCTGGCGGCGGTGGTGGCGGGGGTGGAGGGGGTGGTGCGGTGTCCCCCGCCCCCTCCGCCGCGTCGGTTGCGTCGGCGTCGTCGTCGGGCGCGGCGCACGGCGCGCTGTCGCACGAGTTCCGCTCGCGACACTACCTCGCCGGCCTGCTGCTCACAGAACTCACCAACGCGCTCGACATGCAGTCAGTATACATTTATATTTATTTCGACTTTATATACAAAACATGTACACCGAAACTTGGTTAAGTGGGAGAGTGATGTTCATGTACAAAAAATATCGATATTTTTCCGATATAATATATCGAAACATTGTATCGATATTTAGCGATATATCGGTCAAAAATATCAATATTTTCGATATATCGAATTGTAGGAAGGAAAAGACTTTATTAGAAAATAGTTAACAAAAATAATATCGAATAGCTAAAAAAAAAAAACAACATCCAATACTTATTCTGGTATTTGATATTGTTTTTTTTTAGCTCACAGAGCTCTAATGATGATTTTTCCTAAATATTCTACGATATCCTTATTTCGATATATCGGATAAAATATATCGATATTATATATCGACTTCAATGATTCGATAATATCGCATTGATTCGATATATCAAATAAATGTATCGATATTTTATCACATATCGATACATATCGAGCACTCCTAAGTGGGACCTGTGAGAAACCCCCATAACTGGAACTCATGCTGAGGTCCCAACACTTTGGCACTGAATTACCCCTGTTAGTGACACGAAGCAAACCTCTATATCTAGGATATAGAGTATACATACATCATAATTACCCTCAAATTGCGCACTTAACTACGTAAATAATTTGGAGCCTTAATGACTTCCAGTTTTGGTTTCGCTTTTCTATCATACGGTTGTTTATTTGAAAACTCTCTGATTAATGGAAACCTCTGTAAATGAGACAGATATTTATTAATACCTGGATATCTGAGACACTGGGTAAATGGGATACCTCTATAAGTGAAACAGCATTGCAGGTCCTTTGATGTTTCACTTAACCAGGTTTCACTGTATATAGGCGGACTTAATGCCAGTGGCATTCTCTAACACTCAACCTACAGGTGATGCAAAGACGTGACAATGTGGGTATCTAAAAGTTATAAAAGAAATTATTACTATATCAGATGCCAATACATAAATCTACTGATATATAAATTAATGCAATACTTTTAATCATACAAGACAACTTATTTTTTAGTATAGGCCCACAAATGAGCAATTGGGTCGACATAAGTAAGTGATCGACGCCGCGAACCATACCTGAAGAATTATTGGCACGTTGCCTACCTTAAAGGGCCCCTCCATTTGAGCCTCCGATATTTCACTCACAGTACGGAACTATACGTAATAATAGTAATCGGACAAAACTATTGCTGTCAATACGCCTGATATTGTAATAGATCGATTGGCGCGCCAGGCAATGCTTGTTGATGTCACTATTCCTCATGATGAAAAAACAAAACAACATTTAATTTATGATATAACAGTACAATTGCGTATACTCAATAGGAAGTGCATATTTAGACAATTTAAAGGTAGTATCTAAACTAGGCCTAGCCCGTATCTTATTTTCTTTATAGCATAGGCCGGCAAACGAGCAAGTGGGTCACCTGATGCTGAGTGATTTCCACCGCTCATGTAAGCCCACCACCAGAAGAATTAAGGGCGCGTTGCCGACATTAAAGGAAAGGGATAATTAGGGATTGGGAAAGAGGAGGGGATTTGGTCTTCCGGTTATCTCACTCATCGTACAAAACAATAACAAGCCGCTACTTTACGTCTGTTTTCTGTGAGACAGTGATAACGATGCGGTTGAGCCATTCATGCTGTAGACAAAACAAAACTGTCTACAGCGTGGCTCTACCACTTAGTGTGTGTGTTGCGGTTCAAGGTGTACGCCGGAGGCGTGAAATAAAATTATGTTTATTGTTACCACACAGTTACATTTGCGTTACATATCACAACCACCTATAATATATCAGAAGGTGCACTACGTCCAGGGATGAGTGTGTTGTACCGAGACAAAAGAGAGTATTAACAATTTCCGAGTGAGAACGCGCATATGATAGTGGTGAGCCACAAGCTATGCGGGGTGACGAGCGCTCCGCGGTAGAGATACGTCGTGACTGGTTCGTGACTCGCCCGAGTCCCACCACCGGTGCGTCCGCGCCCCCGAGAGACGAGGCCTTCGTTCACATTATAAAACCGAGGGGTGCGGCTGTACAGAATATGATACAGTTTGTGTGAATTTGGTGTGAATGTAAGCACTAAGTAGACAAAAGTTACGCGGGAGCGCCAGGAGGTTTTGTTAATGTTGTGTGAGTCGAACTCTTCTCGATGAAGATTTATTTCGAGACTAAATTAAATCGAACAATTACCTTTATTTATACTCTTAACTTATTTACAAGGCGTATTCAGTTCTAGGAATTTTGATAATAACAAGGCCACCGGCTAGACACCAGGTCAGCACTTTTATTGTCAACATGTTTTCATTTAGTTCCAAGAACTTTAGTCTAAACAAGAGTATCATATTTCCAATGGATAGAGATACATAGAGTCCTTTGCTTTAGTAAATAAGGGCAGTTGAATGTGAAGCAAATTGGTATCATGTTATTAACTGGTGCAGGGTGCATAACTGCCTACAGGTGTATTTAATTATGTATTATGTTGTTGTACAGGAGTCCGCTACTGCAAAGCGCGGCAGTGGGCGCGGTATGCGCACTAACTTCTGCGCATGACGCCGACCCGCGGCTGCACGCGGCGGAGGTACGGGCACGCGTCGCCGCGCTCTACCTGCCGCTGCTGGCCGCCGCGCTCGACGCACAGCCGCTGCTCTACCGCCCCACCGCCACCAACGGTAACCACTCACGGCTAGTCTAGTCTATAACATCGACACGCGGCGGAGGTACGGGCACGCGTCGCCGCGCTCTACCTGCCGCTGCTGGCCGCCGCGCTCGACGCACAGCCGCTGCTCTACCGCCCCACCGCCACCAACGGTAACCACTCACGGCTAGTCTAGTCTATAACATCGACCCGCGGCTGCACGCGGCGGAGGTACGGGCACGCGTCGCCGCGCTCTACCTGCCGCTGCTGGCCGCCGCGCTCGACGCACAGCCGCTGCTCTACCGCCCCACCGCCACCAACGGTAACCACTCACGGCTAGTCTAGTCTATAACATCGACCCGCGGCTGCACGCGGCGGAGGTACGGGCACGCGTCGCCGCGCTCTACCTGCCGCTGCTGGCCGCCGCGCTCGACGCACAGCCGCTGCTCTACCGCCCCACCGCCACCAACGGTAACCACTCACGTCTAGTCTAGTCTATAACATCGACCCGCGGCTACACGCGGCGGACGTGCGGGCTCGCGTCGCCGCGCTCTACCTGCCGCTGCTGGCCGCCGCGCTCGACGCACAGCCGCTGCTCTACCGCCCCACCGCCACCAACGGTAACCACTCACATCTAGTCTAGTCTGTAACATCGACACGCGGAACGGTTATGCGTAAAAAGTACCCAGTTTTGCATTTTACATGTACATTTACAGTACATTTAAGGATCCCCTCCCTCTTTCCATGCTTGTCGGTGTGCTTTTTCCTGCCAGCCTACATGATCATGAGTTGATAAATCGTTTTGATTATTAATTTCACTGAATAAATTGTATTGATTTACTTCAGAGTCGATATCTAATTATGCATCCTGCACCTGTTGATGACATGATAAAAATTTGCTGACTATTCAACTAAGCTTTTTGCGAACGTAAGGACTTTATGTAACTCTATCCGTTAAAAACATGATCATTTATCGCTGACCAATGAATTTTGCAGGTGTTCTTGTTTATACTAATGTTCTTGGAACTAAATGAAAACATGTGTACTATAAATGTGCTGACCACTGTCTGGAAGGTGACCTTGTTATAATAAAAAATCCTAGAACTGAATACACCTTGTAAAGAAGTTAAGAGTATAGATAAGAATTATTGTTAGTTTTAATTCAGTCTCAAATAAATCTTCATCATGAAGACTTGGACTCTACATTTTTGATTTAAAAACCTCATGGCTCTCCCGCGTAACTATTGTCTATCTAGGAAGCTCTGTCAATACACATGAAAAATACAGTGTTAGAATTAAAAATAATGGCCGTCATTTTGATTTTCTTAGTTTTAAAGCCGGTTGACTTCGATATCGATTTAAAATATGCGATGGCCCATAGTACATAGGCAAAAAAATAAGGGTCATTCAGTATTAATTAATCTCTACAATTAAAATGCAGAAATCTTACCATTGGAGGCTGAGATGGGACAGTTTGGCAGCCTGTATACGTCACCGACACCTGAAGAGTTTAAACAGGTACGATTTAGGATTGATTTCAATATATATCCTCTAAGTTTCGTTCCAACAAGCAAGCTTCTCGCGCCATTTTACATTTTACAAGCCTCGTGACATTTTACACTTGTGATGCCGGCATATATTAGTACCAACATTATCTTTTATTATATTGGAAATAGTAAACTCGATATCTGTGAATCCCCGTACCACAGATGACAGCTCTAATGTTAGCCAGGGTTCGAAAATATCCGATATTTATTATAAATATCAAAATATCGGATATTTATGATATATATCCGATATATATCCATTTTGTATGAAAGTCGTATTATTATTTTATTGTATTATTTATGAATACTGTTTGCATATTGCAAAATCTACTTTTAGATAAGGCATAATCAACTAAAAAACATAAAATCTTCTTTTACGGCAGAAGTGTTGCCATTAATGGATTAGAACTTACCATTAGGGAGTATGTTTTAACTCTACTCCCACGCCATCTACATTTGGGAAGTAGAAATATAGTAACAAACGCAAAAAAATACTTAATATTAATTTATTAAACCATTTTTGTATTGCAATATATTATAAAACATTTGATAAGTATATCCATTGATATATATCGTAAAAACCCGTTTGATATATATCGGATATATATCGGATATATATCTTGATATATATCCATTGATATATATCCTCGAACCCTGATGTTAGCATTAAAAAATTCGCCATTTTGTTTATTTTTGTAATAAGGCCCATTGATTCTATGGTCTATATCTGGGGAGGAAGAACCTGCGACCACAAATCCTTGAATATTATGATTGAAACATTTGGTCTCCATTTTTAATGCCAATTAATTTCAAAATCAGTATTAAGGCGGGGTACAAATAATAATAAATAATGGGTAGTAAATTCAAATATCCTGATATTTGAATTTAGACCACTAAAATATTTTAAGTTGCCAGTAATATTAAATATGACTACCGCATTACGAGCATTATTAATGAACAACTTCTGCTTATTGCATTAATCATTAATTAGGTGAAAGGACATTTTCCATACAGCCAATTTGTTTGTATCAACTCAAATAGTAGTGTATATAGTGGCCCACCTTGTGTGGGTCGCGTCCCAGGGTCAGCCAGTGTATATCCGGTTTTCCCCAGGGGGCTTGCCCCCCTGATCCTAACCCTTTTCCCATCCCTTTTCCTTCCCCTCCCCCTTGGCCCTTTGGCAGGCCGGCATGATCTTGCCGACCTACGATGGACACATTGTTTATCGTTGGTCGAAACTATTATTGGATTGCGCTACACTTACTATCACGTGTAGCGTAGTCACTTTGCCGAGCCAGGATAAAAAAAAAAAAAATGAACATTGTCTGTGGCAGAGTGGCAGAAGCGCGCTGAACAGCGAGACCAGCCGCAACCTGGTGATGTGCGCCGTGTGGGTGGCGCGCTGGACCGAACGCTCCGCGCTTGCGCAGCTCGCCGCCGAGCTCTCCGCGCAGCGCCGCGCCGCGCTGTTGGCTCTCCTCGACCTGGCCTTCCGCTCTCTGGAGTACAAGGTGAGGGGCTGGTGATGCCAGGGAGTTCTACTCTGTGGAACAGCCTGTAGTGAGGGAATGCTAGACTGTAGCGCACCGACCAAACCTTACTTACAACTTCTCTCACATTTAATGAAACACAGTTTTTTTGAAATGGAAACTTCTTATGGGAGGGTGAACCGATTCGTTACGTAACGCGAGCGGTCCATCAATCAACGGAAGGTTTGAGAACATTCGAGAACTTTCCGTGAGACGTCACGCGGGGCAGTTGACCAGCCAGTGTTAGCCGACCTCCCTTGAACTTCGAGAATTTTCGAAGTCTCAGGTTGCGACACACAGTAACCAGTCGGCTTTGACGGGACTTTGATCGGACTTTGATCGGACTTTGACCGGACTTTGACAGGACTTTAACGGGACTTTGACCGGACTTTGACCGGACTCTGACCGGAATTTGACCGGACTTTGACAGGACTTTGACAGGACTTTGACCGGTCTTTGACAGGACTTTGACCGGACTTTGACAGGACTTCGTCTGGCTTCCCTTTCTCTCACGCATACGGCAGCAGTAAGCAGGCTCCTCCTCTCTCACTTTAACCCACATTAGTTAAGTTATCACTTCTGTCGAGCGTTCCGAGAGGCACACTTTTTTTATTTATCTCACTAGTGTTATTTAAAGTAATTTAATAAGTTAAAATGCTAAAAAACACATAATTATGATGAGTAATTTCTGTTGCAGGGTCGTAAAGAAATAATGAAATGCACACAACAGAATGGCCGCAAAACAACTGACATCAAAGCGAAACTAGAAGATGTTATATTGGGCCAAGGGTCAGCCCGATCGGACTTCATCATGCGACGTAAAGGTACGATACTATGTGATACTATATTGTTTTACTTGGTCCAACCATCTTTAGTCTTCGAAATCCTAAAACTGTTTTTTTTTTATAGAACATTATGGAATTCTTTTGGTTTTCAATTATAGCGCCATCTAGAGCACTTTCACGTAAGCTAGTAAAGCCTCTAACAACACAGCCTCATTAGTTCCAAATACTGAAATGCTTCCAGTGTTTATTTCACAGATGGCGTAATTTTTTTACTTTTCTATTATTATCGATGATTAGCGTATATACTCGTATTTAGTCCATGGTATATTTAATGCAAAAAAATGTTTAGTTTTAAAGTAAAAAAAAAAAAAATGTTTTACTACAATGATTTGAATTTTTTGTGTTTTGAACTCACATCTTTTCAACGAATCAGAACAATAATTTCGCCGTACCTTTCGACTGGGAGCGTGGCGTCTCCTGTAATCCGGCTACTCGGAGGTCGGACACGGAGGATGGTTTGAGGTCGGGACCCACTGGTGCCAAGTGGTCCATGTTGACCGGACGTCCGCACTAAGCCCGGTATTAATATGGACCCCCCGGAGGAGTCTGGGGGGTGCAGGTTCACTAAGGAGGGGCGAACCGGGCCAGGGGGGTGACCCAGCAGCCAAAAGTCCCCGTATCGGGCAGTAGTGGGATAGCGGCCGGGAGTGGGCGCTTGGTGACAGCCTGACCGACATAACCAGACCCGTTTCTTTTTGTCAATTTCGTAATAAAAATTAATTTCATTTCTCTAATTATTGTTTTAATTTCGTAGCATAAGTTTTTGTATTTATTTTACAAGATCATTGTATATCAATTTATCGTTGTATGGTTTAGCCGTACACCATTTAAATAAACGTAAATGAAACACGGTTTATGCTTCACTAATTTGATGTATTGAGTTCACTAGTGATACATTATGATAAATGTGCGATGCGGACGCATTATAATGGTGACCTGATTGGGTTTACTATGTGAATTTAATGCGTACAATAAAAAAGTGCTGAGTCTGTCGTTTACGTCAGTGTTGGTATGTGCGGTTGAACCGTACAGTCATGTATTTACCGAGAAGGTAGTTTGTTTATTTTATAAGTAGGAGTGCTCGATATGTATCGATATGTGATTAAATATCGATACATTTATTTGATATATCGAATCAATGCGATATTATCGAATCATTGAAGCCGATATATAATATCGATATATTTTTTCCGATATATGAAATATCGTACGAAATAAGGATATTTTAGAATATTTATGAAAAAAAACATCATTATAACTCTGTGGCATCCGAAAGACTTTTTTCTATGGCCGCGCAAGTATTAACCGAGCAGAACAGCAGAATCCAAGCAAAAAGAGTCAATAAAATTTTGTTTGTCAGGTTAAGATGATGTTTTTGCCGCCAAGCAACAGTGTGTAAGCACTGTTGTGTTTCGGTTTGAAGGACTTTGAAGCCAGTGTAATTACTGGACATTATAAGACTTAATATCTTATACCTCAGGGTGACGAGCGCAGTTCAGTGCCATATTTTAATTCAAATTTCTTTGTGGTGTTGTTTCTGTTCATGGGCAGGCGTGGCGCTTATCATCGGGCGAGCATCTTGCTCGTCTCATCATTCAATGAAATAAAAAAAAAGAAATATTGGGATTAATAAAATCAAAGTTGATTGCTTTTTTAACCTTAGTAGGTTTATTTATTTACTCCTAATAAAGTATTTTCCTTCCTACAATACGATATATCGAAAATATCGATATTTGACTTAGATATCGTTAAATATCGATACAATATTGCGATATATTATATCGGAAAAAATATCGATACTTTTTGTACATGAACATCACTATTTACAAGTCGCATAGTTGATTCTGTAAAAATTGGCACTTGTCAAATAATAGGCGACGTTAACTTTGACGTCACCGTGTCAAATGGCAATTACGCTGTACGCGTGCGAGCGAGATAGTGGGATGTCCCCTCTACGCGCCCTCCTTTGCTCATACCAATATTTTAAATCATAATTGCGGGCGCATTTTTGAACCGATTTTGATAGTGTTTTAACAAAAGGGTTTCCTTTTTGTATTATTCTCTGCATATAAAATAATGTATAATATTCAACATAAGAAACTACCCTATCCTAGAAAAAAACAAGGGGTTGCATTCCGGGAGTGCCGGCAGAAGTGAAAACTTAAGTATACTTATTGAGTACTCACTCTCAACTCAACTTTACTGAAAGAAAGAAATTAAATTTATTTGAAACAAACACAAAATACACATGTATAAAATGAAACGGACAAAAAAACACTTAAAACTATGTTCGTTTCAAAAAGGCTCCAAACTCAGCATTAGGCTGGCAGTACAGCCAGCGCTGATCTTCCGTTGGGCCGTTTGTGTGACTGTCACGGAAGACAAAAACTCTTTGTAACATAAAATAATTAATATAAAAATAAAAATAAAACTTAAACGTTTTAACCAAATTATTACCTATATAAAACAAACAATTTATAAAATATGCAAAAATGTCATTTGCCAGTGGTACTAAAGAGGTTGACTACCTCTGGCAACACCTTAAAGCCCTGTCTGTCAAGTGTCAGATTGGCGTCTCCCGAAAAGAGTATAGCAAAATGAACTAGTGATGTTCATGTACAAAAAACATCGATATTTTTTCCGATATAATATATCGTGTACAAAAAATATCGATATTTTTTCCGATATAATATATCGAAATATTGTATCGATATATAGCGATATATCGTTAAAAAATATCGATATTTTCGATATATCGAATAGTAGGAAGGAAAAGACTTTATTAGAAAATGATTAACAAAAATAATATCGAAGAGCTAAAAAAAAAAAAAAAAACAACATTCAATACTTATTCTGGTATTTGATGTTGTTTTTTTTTTTTTTTTAGCTACATCCGATAGATTTTTCCTAAATATTCTACGATATCCTTATATCGGATAAAATATATCGATATCATATATCGACTTCAATGATTCGATAATATCGCATTGATTCGATATATCGGATAAAATATATCGATATTATATATCGACTTCAATGATTCGATAATATCGCATTGATTCGATATATCGAATAAATGTATCGATATTTTATCACATATCGATATATATCGAGCACCCCTAAAATGAACTCTTTGTACATTATACAAGCTGAAGAACAGGAGAAACAAAAAGGGCTCTGTGTAAAGAAAAATAATAACTACAAAATGCACATACAAGGGCGGTTGTGTAGACATCTGTATACCCTTTGGCCAAGAAACGTAAGATGAATATAAGTAGGAGCAAAAGTGATATAATAATACATATAGCACTAATAATACAATACTGTTGTAACTCAAAATATATCGAACTTGACATAACATTATAATCTTACGTAAAATTTAATTCCTCACAAGTCATTAAAACTTTCGTAAAAATACTGTAAAAAATTAATAAGTTATGGCACTATAAGACATTATTAATGACTGACTTGTCGCCTACCCCCGCCCGCCATATTGCGTCATCTTCAGTTGCGACCAACAGTGACCGAGGAAGCACGCACCGCTTGGCGCAATATTACGAGTTGCAACGTTATTACTGAATCAGATATGTAAAATTTATATTTCTATTTTGATTTAAGTCTAAACATGACTGTTTTTATTCGAGTTATTACACTATTACTGATTTACACAAGCAATATTTAAAATAATATTTTTACTTATAACACTATTATTGATTCAATTAGTAATTTTTGATATAATACAGTTTTGTTGAATCATAACTTTAAGTAATGTTTTGTATGGTTTATTAATGAATTAGCCATAATATCTATTTGTGAATAACAGTATTATTTAAAACTCAATCGAATGTTTATCAGTGTTATGAGAAAAATACCTACTAAGTATTATAATTTCATAAATTTCGAGTTACTACAGTCTTTGTGACATACGCATCAAGTACGAGTATGTATTGGACTATATAAATAATTGATAATATATTTGTAGCCCGCTTCCAACAGGTCGGTCTGGAAATCTTTGGGGGAGGCCTATGTTCAGCAGTGGACGTCTTGTGGCTGATGATGATGATGATATTTGTAAGTTCAATATGCATCGTGGACGTTTACTTGTTGGTATGGCAACAAACACTACAAGTTGTCCCCATAAATAAAAGATAATGATGAACTTGTCAGGAATTCGTCACCATCATTATTTTCATCGGTGAGTACAATCAATGAATCTACTACCCAGAGAGAAGGCAACGACGTTACGAAAAAACAATCGATACTTTCGGTGCCATCATCATCTACAATTCATCCAGTACTTCAAGAAATTGACGTAAACAGTTCAGTTATGGTAAGTAATGTTAATCCGATAACTGAATGCAACCAAAAGAAATATTACATTACACCTATTCATTCAGATCAGAGTGACTTTGATGATTTAGATCATGATCCACATTTCGTTCTCTATTCGCAAAGTAAAGCTCCCAGTCTGCTCCGAGGTCGAACAACAAAATCTAGAAGTAGTTCTTCTTCTAGTAGCTCTTCTTCAAGTAGTTCTTTGTCAAGTGGCTCTTCATCAAGTAGTTCAGATGAAGGAATTCTGGATAATTTAAGTCCCATTGCTCGAACTAGTGGGTCGTCTAAAGAATCAAATATTTCGTCGGTAGACCAAAACTATAATACTAGGGGCAGGAAGAGGGTGCGTAACGTCGAAGACTGGAAACACCAGGTAGCCAAACGACTTTAGAATACTGGCAAAGCGTATGAATCGGCAAACAAAAAACAAGTACCAGCAAGAAAAAATGGTCCGAAATGTGGCCAAAAGTGCAGGTTATATAGGTTTATATTTTTTTGTTATATCTAATTTCATAAGCAGTGCGAATATTTTTGTGTAATTACGTAAGCAATTGACGGAATAAATATTAAAATAAATAAGTATTTTATTTTGGAAGGTTTATTTTGTAGTTTAAGTACAAAATGTTGCAGAATAAAAAGTGTACCTTTACCACTTATTTTATGATCAGTGTTAGAAATTACTGTTTTTGTTGAATTTTATTATTTTTTCAAATGTTTACCTCCTTAGTAATAAGTATAGACAAGGTCCAAATGTCAATTTTCTATTATAAACACTAATAAGAATAATCTGGATTTATTTAAACAAAGGACCTACCTATAGACGAAATACCAAGAATCAGTTTTGTTGTATTTATTTTGTTGTAAGTACAAGAAAATCACCTAAAATAGTAGAGAAAATTTATAATTCGAGCTGTCGTAACACAAAATATTTCATCAATAACGATGTAACTAAATATAATATTTTATTTTGAAAACTGTATTTGGAGTTATACTGTCTTAACTCAAAATTCCTTAATAACTTCATTATTACAATATTTTTTTAATATTAGTTAAAATATAATATCTTTCATTTTATTTTAAAATCTCATAAAGCTTTTATTTCATTAGTATCTATAATAGGAAATGAGTAATGCGTTTTTCGTTGATTCTGAAAAATCATCGATTTTGAGTTACAACACTATTGTATTATTAGTGCGAATATTATAATACAACATTTGTATAAAAGTAGATAATAGAGCTACATAATTCTAAAAACAATCAATATTATATTTTATATAGCACTGGTGTCATGTTTACTGCACTGCAGTCAAGTCCATTCTAGTCCGGTCCATTTCATTTCAATGTACATGTCAATAACATTTTCATGTCAATTCCAGTCCAGTCCAGTGTAGGCCAGGTCAGCCCAGCCCAGTCCAGTCCAGAGATACTCGGAGCCCACATTTTATTCACAGCCAGACAGAGCCAGAGTGGCGCCGTAACGTCTTACGTTACGAAGCGGTTTACCCTCCCATAAGAAGTTTTCACTTCAAAAATGACTTGATGACAATCAAAATCATCAGTGTCATGTCGTCCTTGAGTAGGGCAGTAAGGCTGTATGTGTGTGTGTACTCCCTGAGTAGGGCGGTAAGTCTGTACGTGTGTGTGTACAGGCGGCCTGAGTAGTGCAGTAAGGCTGTATGTGTGTGTGTATAGGCGGCCTGAGTAGTGCAGTAAGGCTGTACGTGTGTGTGTACAGGCGGCCTGAGTAGTGCAGTAAGGCTGTATGTGTGTGTGTGTGTATAGGCGGCCTGAGTAGTGCAGTAAGGCTGTACGTGTGTGTGTACAGGCGGCCTGAGTAGAGCAGTAATGCTATATGTGTGTGTGTACTCCCTGAGTAGGGCGGTAAGGTTGTGTACGTGTACGTGTGTGTGTACGCAGGCGGGTGCTCGTCGTCGGTGGGCGCGTGCAAGCGCGAGCGGTGGCGCAAGGAGTGGGTGCGCGGGCGCGAGGCGGGGCCGTCCCCGGCGGCGCCGCTGCCCGACCTGTCCGCCGCGCTCGCCGCAGAGGTCGCCACCACGCTGCTGCACACACTAGAGACCATCGTGCAGGTACACGGCTCAACCCTCTCACATATACAGGCGGGTGCTCGTCGTCGGTGGGCGCGTGCAAGCGCGAGCGGTGGCGCAAGGAGTGGGTGCGCGGGCGCGAGGCGGGGCCGTCCCCGGCGGCGCCGCTGCCCGACCTGTCCGCCGCGCTCGCCGCAGAGGTCGCCACCACGCTGCTGCACACACTAGAGACCATCGTGCAGGTACACGGCTCATCCGTCCCATCCCCACATACCGCACACGATACTTATCTTTATATATCGTCGGTTAGTAAACCATTGATTGCAGTAGCAAGAACTCGTTAACCGCTGTCAATTCTAATCTAAAAGTGGCTTAACTCATACGGCTCACACACAATACTTATTCTTATATATCGTTTACTGCAAGAGCTCTTTAATTGACAGTTACAAAACTATGAATTAAGCCACTTTTAGATTTAGTTATATTATTTTCCCTACATATATCATCTTAAATATGATTATGTTGAAGAAAACATTTAACATAATTATATAAGAATATATAGGGAAAACAATATATCTAAATCTGGTTTTGGGTGTGTTTTATCACAGTTGTCAGGCAGGCGGCCGGTCGTAAAAACTATAAGCCATTTTTTTCTGTAATATGTGTTAAAAAGCATGTTACGTCGACCCAACTGCAAGTGGGATAAGGATACGTGGAAGAAGACCCTATGTCGTTATTCAACAAACCTTTTGCTCTATCTTCGGTTATCATTATATTCTGTAACTAAAAATAAGTGTTTAATAACAATATAATTGTTACAGTCGTGCAGCAACCTAGAATGTGGTCAGAGCGTGTGTAGCGGCGCGTTGCAAGTGGTGTTGCGAGCGTTGCAGCGCAACCAGAGTGTTGCGGTGTTGCAGCACATGTTCGCGACCGTGCGCGCGCTCATACTCAAGGTAACGGGCACGGGGGACGGGGCTCGGGGTAGGGGGACCGCTACTGAAAAGCTAATAAAACATTACCATCACATAAACGGTAAATGCTTGGGATGCCTCGGTGGCGCAGTTATATTACGCACGCGGTAGGACTGCTGAACTGAGGTTGCGCGTTCGATCTCCGAGTCGGGTAAAGTGCTATTGGGTTTTTCTGACACGAAATGCTCAGTATTCAAACCGGAGTACGGAATTGTGCCCGGTTTGGCGATAGGCTCGCTCTTATCACATCATGGGAAATATGCTTGGTGAAATTTGGGTGTGCTGATTACACCTCTGCCTTCCCTTTCGGGGATTACTATAAACATGGATATGCCTATATAAAACGCTATTTCTTTGTTATTTACCGTTTTGTAAACATAAGCCTGTAATGTAAAGCGTACTAATAACACTAAACACGGAGTCAATGACTTGCGTTTGAATACACAGTAGGTAACAACGCGCCGCGTCGCACAACTGATTTTTTTGATTGGCTTAACAGTAGGTTATTAATAAAAGATCAATTTTAAATATTGTTTTAATAAAACATCGTTGTATTTATTAGTCGAAAAAAGGAAGACATTTCGCTTTTTTTTAAGGTGTCGGTAGTGGTTGGTGGTATTTTCTATAAATGCATGTTTTTTAAACTATTATTTTTTACTGTCGCTTTTTCGTTTCATCGAATTTTGAAATCACAACAGTAATAAAGTTTAATGTCAATAAATAGCGTGTGTACTATATGTTGTGTGTGTGTGGTGCAGCTGGGCTGGTCGTGCTGCGGCGAGGAGTCGGGCACGTGCCGCGTGCTGCTGCGTCACTGCGCCGCGCTGGCGGCTCCGCCCCGCGCGCACGCCGCCGCCGCACTCTACGCGCTCATGAGACACCACTACACGCTTGGCAACGTAACTATATTCAACACTAACTTAAGCTCGCGGCTCCGCCCGCGTGATCTGCTTTTTCCGGGATAAAAAGTAGCCTATGTCTTACTCTGATGTATAAGCTATATTATTGTAAAGTTTCATTAAAATCCATTCAGTAATTTTTACGTGAAAGAGTAACAAACATACATACATCCATCCATCCATATTTACAAACTTTCACTTTTATAATATTAGTAGGATTTTAACACAATTTTAGCGGGAATTCTGACCGGGTGGTCCATCGCCTTTTTGAAGTGATAACTTCTTATGGGAGGGTAAACCGATTCATAACGTAACACGAGTGGTCCATCGATCAACGGAAGGTTCGAGAATATTCTAGAACGTGAGACGTTTCGCGGGCCCGCTGCCTTCTTTGGAGCTAGAAAATCGTACGACGGCTCGTTGCAATCGGCTCATCGAGCCCAACACTTTGGCCCCAAAAGAGATTGATTTTTCTTCCCCGTATTTTTATTTTTAAAAACTTAAATAATTCGTCTCGATCGTCCGACCACTTCCCACTAAGCTATTACTACTTATGTAATGTGAATATATTGCAAATAAACTCCGTGCCCCTACTTTTAGTTTCTATTTTTATCAACTACTGCCATAATACTTTTAAACGCTTGTAAATAAAAAAGTAATTGCATTTCATCCATTTTTCTATCTGTAACTGTGTATTTTTCATTATAATGGCTAAATATATAGACCAATACGAATGCAGTTTTTTTTTTGATATCAGTTTCTTGGCTATGATTGAATAAAATCTTTTCAATCATTTAATAGTTATAAATAATTTTCTACTTGATGTGGGAAATTTTCTAATGGTTAGTTTATAAATTAAGTTAACTAGTGCTTAGAAAAGCTATAATACAATCTATCCAAATCAGAACTTCAGCCGCGTGAAGATGCAGGTGACGATGTCTCTATCATCGCTGGTGGGCACTTCCACCACCTTCAGCGAAGAGTCGCTGCGACGGGCGCTCAAAACGATCCTCGTGTATGCTGAACATGATACTGACCTGCAGGATACCAGTTTCCCGGAACAGGTGAGCTCCCTGAAAATGGTTGGTAGCATTGGTATTCACTTCGAGATAATTTTATCGACTCAATGTCTCAAGCTATCTTTACATGTCTGCTGCACCTAATAAGCTAGCACGGTATTGACATTGTGAGTAAATGCCTCGCAATCTCGCGCTATCTCTATCACTCGTATGTCGTAGGATGCATTTTATCATACACTAGTCGATATCGACAAAGGTGTTTCTAGAGTTTTAGTTTTTTGAATCGATTTTATTTTGAAGCACTGGAATTGGCTTAATTCTTAAAATGTATGATCACAGGTGAAGGACCTAGTGTTCAACCTTCACATGATCCTATCAGACACGGTGAAGATGAAGGAGTTCCAGGAAGACCCTGAAATGCTGTTAGATCTGATGCACCGTATCGCACGCGGCTATCAACACAGCCCTGATCTGCGACTCACTTGGTTGAATAATATGGCGCAGAAGCACATGGAGGTAAGCTTAAAAAGCAAACGTCTAAAACACCATGATAATTCATAATGACGGTTGACTCGCTTCCCTATCACATCATGGGATAGACTCTGCTCTGAGAACTGTTGATCATTCGAATATTAATAATCGCATATAGCTGATAAAATTCTCTATTTAGTTTGGGAAATTTGACATGCCCGTGCAGAGCCTTAGGTTCTAGAGATTTGAAGGCACATGGTTGCATGTTTAAAATTTGATTTTGTTATAAATCTTTCAGTTAAAAATGCAGTTAAATTTAGTAGATCCTGCTCGAAGGATCAAAACAAATATGGCGTCATTTTTTAATTAGTTTTTGTATTATCATTTACTAATATCAGCACTATATATTTGCACGCACTATAAGATTAAAGTAAGTGAATATGGTGGTAAGCTCTATAATGCCCAGTAAGTTCATTAGCTTCAATCCTCTTTAGATTCTTATTTGAAACCCCTATACATTGTAATTATTTGAATAAGATTAGTATCAAATTAAATAAACTTCGCAAAATTTAGCTGAATATCAGATTGTTGAAAACAGCCTAATATTAAGTTTATTACGAGGTGTTCTACCACCATTGTAGCAACTATTATTATTATTTTTTTAATTTGACTGAATGACGAGACGAGTAAGGTGTCTGCCCATAAACAGAAACAACATCACACAGAACTTTGAATTACAGAGCACTCCATGGCACTGAACTGTGCTCGTCATCTTGAGACATAAGATTAAGAGAAGTTAAGTCTCACAATGTCCAGTAATTTCACTAGTTTCAATGCCTTTCAAACAGTGCTTACACACTGTTGCGGTGGTACCAACCCAGATAGCCTCTCGTATACGAGGGACCTATGACCGTATGACGTATGACCTTGTACCATTTTGTTTATGTATGACACAAACATTTGTCTGCGTCCGCTATTGAATGATTGTGTTTGTGGTTGTGTGTGGTGCAGAGGTCGAACCACGCGGAGGCTGGCATGTGCCTGGTGCACGGCGCGGCGCTGGCGGCGGAGCAGACCTGCGCGGCGGGGCGGGGGGCCGCGCTTCTGCAGCGCGTCACGCACAACGCGCTCGACGAGAGCTGCGCCGATGCTCTGCACCACCATCTCACGCACCACGAGCTGCAGGTCACACCCACACACTCGCTCTCCCACTCACTCACTCACACACGCGCTGCTGCAGCGCGTCACGCACAACGCGCTCGACGAGAGCTGCGCCGATGCTCTGCACCACCATCTCACGCACCACGAGCTGCAGGTCACACCCACACACTCGCTCTCCCACTCACTCACTCACACACGACACACGCGCTGCTGCAGCGCGTCACGCACAACGCGCTCGACGAGAGCTGCGCCGATGCTCTGCACCACCATCTCACGCACCACGAGCTGCAGGTCACACCCACACACTCGCTCTCCCACTCACTCACTCACACACGACACACGCGCTGCTGCAGCGCGTCACGCACAACGCGCTCGACGAGAGCTGCGCCGATGCTCTGCACCACCATCTCACGCACCACGAGCTGCAGGTCACACCCACACACTCGCTCTCCCACTCACTCACTCACACACGCGCTGCTGCAGCGCGTCACGCACAACGCGCTCGACGAGAGCTGCGCCGATGCTCTGCACCACCATCTCACGCACCACGAGCTGCAGGTCACACCCACACACTCGCTCTCCCACTCACTCACTCACACACGACACACGCGCTGCTGCAGCGCGTCACGCACAACGCGCTCGACGAGAGCTGCGCCGATGCTCTGCACCACCATCTCACGCACCACGAGCTGCAGGTCACACCCACACACTCGCTCTCCCACTCACTCACTCACACACGACACACGCGCTGCTGCAGCGCGTCACGCACAACGCGCTCGACGAGAGCTGCGCCGATGCTCTGCACCACCATCTCACGCACCACGAGCTGCAGGTCACACCCACACACTCGCTCTCCCACTCACTCACTCACACACGCGCTGCTGCAGCGCGTCACGCACAACGCGCTCGACGAGAGCTGCGCCGATGCTCTGCACCACCATCTCACGCACCACGAGCTGCAGGTCACACCCACACACTCGCTCTCCCACTCACTCACTCACACACGCGCTGCTGCAGCGCGTCACGCACAACGCGCTCGACGAGAGCTGCGCCGATGCTCTGCACCACCATCTCACGCACCACGAGCTGCAGGTCACACCCACACACTCGCTCTCCCACTCACTCACTCACACACGCGCTGCTGCAGCGCGTCACGCACAACGCGCTCGACGAGAGCTGCGCCGATGCTCTGCACCACCATCTCACGCACCACGAGCTGCAGGTCACACCCACACACTCGCTCTCCCACTCACTCACTCACACACGACACACGCGCTGCTGCAGCGCGTCACGCACAACGCGCTCGACGAGAGCTGCGCCGATGCTCTGCACCACCATCTCACGCACCACGAGCTGCAGGTCACACCCACACACTCGCTCTCCCACTCACTCACTCACACACGACACACGCGCTGCTGCAGCGCGTCACGCACAACGCGCTCGACGAGAGCTGCGCCGATGCTCTGCACCACCATCTCACGCACCACGAGCTGCAGGTCACACCCACACACTCGCTCTCCCACTCACTCACTCACACACGCGCTGCTGCAGCGCGTCACGCACAACGCGCTCGACGAGAGCTGCGCCGACGCGCTGCACCACCATCTCACGCACCACGAGCTGCAGGTCACCACCCACACACTCGCTCTCCCACTCACTCACTCACACACGCGCTGCTGCAGCGCGTCACGCACAACGCGCTCGACGAGAGCTGCGCCGATGCTCTGCACCACCATCTCACGCACCACGAGCTGCAGGTCACACCCACACACTCGCTCTCCCACTCACTCACTCACACACGACACACGCGCTGCTGCAGCGCGTCACGCACAACGCGCTCGACGAGAGCTGCGCCGATGCTCTGCACCACCATCTCACGCACCACGAGCTGCAGGTCACACCCACACACTCGCTCTCCCACTCACTCACTCACACACGACACACGCGCTGCTGCAGCGCGTCACGCACAACGCGCTCGACGAGAGCTGCGCCGATGCTCTGCACCACCATCTCACGCACCACGAGCTGCAGGTCACACCCACACACTCGCTCTCCCACTCACTCACTCACACACGACACACGCGCTGCTGCAGCGCGTCACGCACAACGCGCTCGACGAGAGCTGCGCCGATGCTCTGCACCACCATCTCACGCACCACGAGCTGCAGGTCACACCCACACACTCGCTCTCCCACTCACTCACTCACACACGCGCTGCTGCAGCGCGTCACGCACAACGCGCTCGACGAGAGCTGCGCCGACGCGCTGCACCACCATCTCACGCACCACGAGCTGCAGGTCACCACCCACACACTCGCTCTCCCACTCACTCACTCACACACGCGCTGCTGCAGCGCGTCACGCACAACGCGCTCGACGAGAGCTGCGCCGATGCTCTGCACCACCATCTCACGCACCACGAGCTGCAGGTCACACCCACACACTCGCTCTCCCACTCACTCACTCACACACGACACACGCGCTGCTGCAGCGCGTCACGCACAACGCGCTCGACGAGAGCTGCGCCGATGCTCTGCACCACCATCTCACGCACCACGAGCTGCAGGTCACACCCACACACTCGCTCTCCCACTCACTCACTCACACACGACACACGCGCTGCTGCAGCGCGTCACGCACAACGCGCTCGACGAGAGCTGCGCCGATGCTCTGCACCACCATCTCACGCACCACGAGCTGCAGGTCACACCCACACACTCGCTCTCCCACTCACTCACTCACACACGACACACGCGCTGCTGCAGCGCGTCACGCACAACGCGCTCGACGAGAGCTGCGCCGATGCTCTGCACCACCATCTCACGCACCACGAGCTGCAGGTCACACCCACACACTCGCTCTCCCACTCACTCACTCACACACGCGCTGCTGCAGCGCGTCACGCACAACGCGCTCGACGAGAGCTGCGCCGACGCGCTGCACCACCATCTCACGCACCACGAGCTGCAGGTCACCACCCACACACTCGCTCTCCCACTCACTCACTCACACACGCGCTGCTGCAGCGCGTCACGCACAACGCGCTCGACGAGAGCTGCGCCGATGCTCTGCACCACCATCTCACGCACCACGAGCTGCAGGTCACACCCACACACTCGCTCTCCCACTCACTCACTCACACACGACACACGCGCTGCTGCAGCGCGTCACGCACAACGCGCTCGACGAGAGCTGCGCCGATGCTCTGCACCACCATCTCACGCACCACGAGCTGCAGGTCACACCCACACACTCGCTCTCCCACTCACTCACTCACACACGCGCTGCTGCAGCGCGTCACGCACAACGCGCTCGACGAGAGCTGCGCCGACGCGCTGCACCACCATCTCACGCACCACGAGCTGCAGGTCACCACCCACACACTCGCTCTCCCACTCACTCACTCACACACGCGCTGCTGCAGCGCGTCACGCACAACGCGCTCGACGAGAGCTGCGCCGATGCTCTGCACCACCATCTCACGCACCACGAGCTGCAGGTCACACCCACACACTCGCTCTCCCACTCACTCACTCACACACGACACACGCGCTGCTGCAGCGCGTCACGCACAACGCGCTCGACGAGAGCTGCGCCGATGCTCTGCACCACCATCTCACGCACCACGAGCTGCAGGTCACACCCACACACTCGCTCTCCCACTCACTCACTCACACACGACACACGCGCTGCTGCAGCGCGTCACGCACAACGCGCTCGACGAGAGCTGCGCCGATGCTCTGCACCACCATCTCACGCACCACGAGCTGCAGGTCACACCCACACACTCGCTCTCCCACTCACTCACTCACACACGACACACGCGCTGCTGCAGCGCGTCACGCACAACGCGCTCGACGAGAGCTGCGCCGATGCTCTGCACCACCATCTCACGCACCACGAGCTGCAGGTCACACCCACACACTCGCTCTCCCACTCACTCACTCACACACGACACACGCGCTGCTGCAGCGCGTCACGCACAACGCGCTCGACGAGAGCTGCGCCGATGCTCTGCACCACCATCTCACGCACCACGAGCTGCAGGTCACACCCACACACTCGCTCTCCCACTCACTCACTCACACACGACACACGCGCTGCTGCAGCGCGTCACGCACAACGCGCTCGACGAGAGCTGCGCCGATGCTCTGCACCACCATCTCACGCACCACGAGCTGCAGGTCACACCCACACACTCGCTCTCCCACTCACTCACTCACACACGCGCTGCTGCAGCGCGTCACGCACAACGCGCTCGACGAGAGCTGCGCCGATGCTCTGCACCACCATCTCACGCACCACGAGCTGCAGGTCACACCCACACACTCGCTCTCCCACTCACTCACTCACACACGACACACGCGCTGCTGCAGCGCGTCACGCACAACGCGCTCGACGAGAGCTGCGCCGATGCTCTGCACCACCATCTCACGCACCACGAGCTGCAGGTCACACCCACACACTCGCTCTCCCACTCACTCACTCACACACGACACACGCGCTGCTGCAGCGCGTCACGCACAACGCGCTCGACGAGAGCTGCGCCGATGCTCTGCACCACCATCTCACGCACCACGAGCTGCAGGTCACACCCACACACTCGCTCTCCCACTCACTCACTCACACACGACACACGCGCTGCTGCAGCGCGTCACGCACAACGCGCTCGACGAGAGCTGCGCCGATGCTCTGCACCACCATCTCACGCACCACGAGCTGCAGGTCACACCCACACACTCGCTCTCCCACTCACTCACTCACACACGACACACGCGCTGCTGCAGCGCGTCACGCACAACGCGCTCGACGAGAGCTGCGCCGATGCTCTGCACCACCATCTCACGCACCACGAGCTGCAGGTCACACCCACACACTCGCTCTCCCACTCACTCACTCACACACGACACACGCGCTGCTGCAGCGCGTCACGCACAACGCGCTCGACGAGAGCTGCGCCGATGCTCTGCACCACCATCTCACGCACCACGAGCTGCAGGTCACACCCACACACTCGCTCTCCCACTCACTCACTCACACACGACACACGCGCTGCTGCAGCGCGTCACGCACAACGCGCTCGACGAGAGCTGCGCCGATGCTCTGCACCACCATCTCACGCACCACGAGCTGCAGGTCACACCCACACACTCGCTCTCCCACTCACTCACTCACACACGACACACGCGCTGCTGCAGCGCGTCACGCACAACGCGCTCGACGAGAGCTGCGCCGATGCTCTGCACCACCATCTCACGCACCACGAGCTGCAGGTCACACCCACACACTCGCTCTCCCACTCACTCACTCACACACGACACACGCGCTGCTGCAGCGCGTCACGCACAACGCGCTCGACGAGAGCTGCGCCGATGCTCTGCACCACCATCTCACGCACCACGAGCTGCAGGTCACACCCACACACTCGCTCTCCCACTCACTCACTCACACACGACACACGCGCTGCTGCAGCGCGTCACGCACAACGCGCTCGACGAGAGCTGCGCCGATGCTCTGCACCACCATCTCACGCACCACGAGCTGCAGGTCACACCCACACACTCGCTCTCCCACTCACTCACTCACACACGACACACGCGCTGCTGCAGCGCGTCACGCACAACGCGCTCGACGAGAGCTGCGCCGATGCTCTGCACCACCATCTCACGCACCACGAGCTGCAGGTCACACCCACACACTCGCTCTCCCACTCACTCACTCACACACGACACACGCGCTGCTGCAGCGCGTCACGCACAACGCGCTCGACGAGAGCTGCGCCGATGCTCTGCACCACCATCTCACGCACCACGAGCTGCAGGTCACACCCACACACTCGCTCTCCCACTCACTCACTCACACACGACACACGCGCTGCTGCAGCGCGTCACGCACAACGCGCTCGACGAGAGCTGCGCCGATGCTCTGCACCACCATCTCACGCACCACGAGCTGCAGGTCACACCCACACACTCGCTCTCCCACTCACTCACTCACACACGACACACGCGCTGCTGCAGCGCGTCACGCACAACGCGCTCGACGAGAGCTGCGCCGATGCTCTGCACCACCATCTCACGCACCACGAGCTGCAGGTCACACCCACACACTCGCTCTCCCACTCACTCACTCACACACGACACACGCGCTGCTGCAGCGCGTCACGCACAACGCGCTCGACGAGAGCTGCGCCGATGCTCTGCACCACCATCTCACGCACCACGAGCTGCAGGTCACACCCACACACTCGCTCTCCCACTCACTCACTCACACACGACACACGCGCTGCTGCAGCGCGTCACGCACAACGCGCTCGACGAGAGCTGCGCCGATGCTCTGCACCACCATCTCACGCACCACGAGCTGCAGGTCACACCCACACACTCGCTCTCCCACTCACTCACTCACACACGACACACGCGCTGCTGCAGCGCGTCACGCACAACGCGCTCGACGAGAGCTGCGCCGATGCTCTGCACCACCATCTCACGCACCACGAGCTGCAGGTCACACCCACACACTCGCTCTCCCACTCACTCACTCACACACGACACACGCGCTGCTGCAGCGCGTCACGCACAACGCGCTCGACGAGAGCTGCGCCGATGCTCTGCACCACCATCTCACGCACCACGAGCTGCAGGTCACCACCCACACACTCGCTCTCCCACTCACTCACTCACACACTCACTCACTCACTCTCCCACTCACTCACTCTTCCACTCACTCACTCTCACTCACTCACACACTCACTCACTCACTCACTCTCCCACTCACTCACACACTCTCCCACTCACTCACTTTCACTCACTCACTCTCACTCACTCACTTACATCTATTCACAATATACTTCAACTGAAGAATTATCACGTTTGTAAGGGGTAGGACTCCCGGGTTATTACCACTGCTTACAGAGAACCGACGTGAAATGAACAGCTTGCTACTGCATTTTATAGGTGAGTAAGGTATCAAAAGGGTTACATCCCCCTCCCTTTCTCAGACCCTTAATTATCCTTTAAGGTCAGCAACGTATTCATAATCCTTTTGGTATTAGGAGCGTTCATGGACGGTGGAAATCATTAACCATCAAGTGGCCCACTTGCTCGTTTGCCGACCTATGCTATGAAAAAAAATAGGTTCTTGAGTTCAAATCTTAAGGCCATACCCCCAACAAAACGCCGCGCGGTCGAGATTTTTAGAGGCTATCTAGTCATTACTTAAAATAAATATTGATTAAAAAAATATACAATATATTTCTACAATCTGTTAGATTTAATTTGTTAGATTCAAATTCATGTTAACGTTGACATATTTTTTTAAATTATCGTTATAAATGAGCCAAAAAAAATCGGTTGTCTGTAAAGTCGGTTTACTGACGATAGTTGAACGTGATAACGTCTTAAGAAAATACTGATGGAATGGTAGCATTTTTCAAAAGAAAATTTTAATTTCATTCGTTTAATATTTGATAGTATTTATTGGCCTAATTATAACCTCAAAATCCGAAAGTATTTTATTTATTTTTCGGAATTCTCAAGTGTCCGTAGTTTTAATATAGTTTCAATCAAATATATACATTATCTAAAACCCAAAAAGTAAATTCACCTACCTTTTGGTTCTTAGGCCAACTATGTATGGACGACGAACAATGTCCTTTTCGTAAATCTAGTTTTTAAAAAGCCCGCCTCAATGTGTTTGATATAGGAGAAAATGTTCCCTTTGACGGATGGCTGGTCTAACCTGTCATTTCAGACACGTTGTTGTGATATGTGGAAGATTTAATATTTATGTTTGAATTTTTTTAAATCTCGAACGCTGCCGAACGCAAAGGCCGATTGTGCTTCTTTGTCGCTCGTTCCGCGCTCTCGCTTGCACTTCAAGCCTTAAATGGAACGTGACATCTAGCGAGGTAACGACGCATGAGTCATGTTTTTTCGTGCGTGCAGCCGGCTCTATCGAATTATAAGACGTTATCACGTCAAAAATGAGAAAAATGCAAAGATTCCGTGCGTCTCCTTTTAAAGTACAGATTGTTTTCATATGAGATTAACATCAATAGATAGGCAATTTAATAACGAATATTTAGCCCGTTTTAAATTTTCGAAAAGACCAAAACCTGATTTTTTAAATCAATTATTCGCTAAATACGTGCATATTCTGCACGAAATCTCACACGCCAATTACACGAGTTAGTATGCCGAGAGTCAGTCAAGGTCATTTGCTCACGGAAGGCCCTTAAGTCTAGCATTCACAATAATTTGTTTGCGTTTTTAATTCTAAAGATCACATTTTTTTAACCTGGTACTACAAAGTAAACTGTATTTACGAATGCGTACAACCCAAATCGCTTTAAGAGTAATGAGAATTCACCTTCCGAGTACGCTCACTCCACCGTCGACATTGTCTTAGTCCATTCGGCTATATTAGGGTAAAGGACAAACCCATTTTTAATAAAAAAAAATTACACTTAATGTTTAATCCAAATAAAATATCGACCGTCGAAAAATATTGCGTCCCTCGATAGTCGATTGAATTATGCCGACCTGAAAACGCGACTCGTCTGCACGAGCAACTATGGTATGAGTACCTCATGAATAACTATGTGTATGGTGGTCGCTATCCATTCCGGTGCACAAATATATCAAGTACCCTCCAACCATCTATAAAGTTTATACATCTTCCTAGTTCAATAATATTGTCTCCCTCAGGCCCTATTGGAACATGCGGCGAGTGAATTAATGACGGCCGGGATGTATGAGACAGTCAACGAGGTATATAAAGTGCTTATACCAATCGCAGAGGAGAATAGAGATTACAAGAAATTAGCGAACATACACAGGTATGGATTAACTGAAGTAAGTTATATAAGGATAAGAGAGTGGTAGAGCCACGCTGTTAACAGTTTTGTCTACAGCATGAATGGACCGGCTCGACCGGGTCTGTTTCACAGTAAACCGACATAGATTTGCGTTTGCTTTGCAGGTCTATGCTGTATAAAAAAAAGAAATCAATACTTTGTTAAAAATGTTTTATAATTCTCAATAACATAGACTCTATGCAAAAATGTCGGGAACTCATCGTAATTATAAATAACAGAGGTTTCTCATATATCCAGGGCCCACTTATCCAGGTTTCACTGTATAAAATTTCACCTGTAACATAATACGTACGATTTTTTTCTATATAGACCGACTACACCGATTTCTGTGCGATGTTACCATACTCTATAAATTGAACCGCTGTGTATAGTTGTAAGTGGACTTCAGATTTAAATGTAAATACTGTCTGGTCTGTAGTCTGTAACTGTACCTAATTAAATAAAATCTGTTTTTGGTCCTTCGAGCCGGATTAAATATTTCTAATAAATCATTATGGTCAGTCCTGACTGAACCAATATGTTATTCTATTCTATGCTTTTTTTTAGCAAACTGAACGAGGCGTTCACTCGTATCGAGCAGTTACACGGCAAACGCGTGTTCGGTACATACTTCCGCGTGTCGTTCTACGGCGCACGCTTCGGAGACCTCGACGGGGAACAGTTCATATACAAGGAGCATGCCCTCACTAAACTACCGGAGATATTCAGCAGGCTTGAGGTGACGCTAATTTATATATTTTAGACCAAAATGTCAAATTATTACCTCATTAGTCTAAGAGTTGCACGATTAAGCTAAGAAATTTTGAGGTCCTAGCTCTCTCTCTGAATGTTGGAGTCAAAAAATCACAAATTCTTCTTATTTTTTATTCATGGCTTTCGCATTATTAGGCATGTTGCCAGTGTCAAGTATAATTTATTCTCAAGTTATTTTTACAAGAACGATTCGATTTCAAGGTCTTGCCGGAGTTTTTGGTGTTTACTCCTTTGAGTACAATGCTTAATTCACTTATTTCAATCTTTCCATACACTGTTCATCACCGTCAATGTTTATTGAACAAATCCACACCACTTTTATACAACAAACAAATCTCTAAACTAGTTCATGAAATAAATTTAAATAAGCGATGAACTGCACTGTCAGAATTCCCGCCAAAACACACAAACAAAAAAAAAACAAAAATCACACATTAATTACCCTTCTACGTGATAACGTAATGGAATAAAAATACTATCGACGCACCGTGGATACGGCACTAATTGCACCTGCACCTTCGGAGGTATAGGCGTGAACTTTTTTATAAACTACCCTCTATTTCCAGAACTTCTACGGCGCACGTTTCGGCGCCGACAACGTGGTCATCATCCAGGACTCGAACTCTGTGGACGCGAGCACACTGGACCCCGACAAAGCGTACATACAGATCACGTACGTGGAGCCCTACTTCGAACCGCACGAGCTCAGGAAGCGGGTGACACATTATGAGAGGAATTATAATATCAGTTAGTATCATACTCTTTATTTTAAAAGGATTTTTTATTTTTTTATATATTAGTTACAAACAAATAATAATATAAATACACCCAACAGTCACATACATGGTGCTGACCCCACAGTAAGATTCGAGTCTTGTGTCGTGGGTATCAGGAACTGCGACAGACTTTCGGTCTCACAACACCCAGACCCCGAAACATGTATTTGTGGATCACACAAACATTTGTCTGTGTGCGGGGATCGAACCCGCGGCTTCTTGCTTCACAGCCGGCTACTCGCCCGACAAGCCACGAAGGCTGTTTATGATTGTCACTATTATTAATACAGACCGCCTCAGTGGCGCATGTATTGCGTACGCGGTACAACTGCTGTGCTGAGGTCTCGGGTTCGACCCCCGGGTGGGGTAAAGTCATATTGAAATTTTCTATCACAAAATGCTCAGTATCGACCTGGAGTCTGGAATTGTGCTGGGTATGGCGATAGGCCCGCCCCCTATAACATCATGAGATGATTTTTTTGTAGCTTAGACCGCCACACGAGCAAGTGGGTCACCCGACCGGATGAAACAATCGAAAAATGTGTCGTAAACAACGTGGTGTATCATTGACGTGTTTTATTTTTTTGCATTTGTGTATTAAAATTCGTCGGTTAATTAATTCATGTTAGTTATTTAACACATCTGTGTTAATTTGACCAATAATTTTAAATTAATATAAATTATCTAAAATTCAATTTATTAACATTAGTAAATTATTTGTATTGATTTTACACACAATATTTGTGTGTATATTGTCTATTTTTATATATAACATTTTGACAGTGTGAATATTTTAATATTCTTATTTAATACTTTTCTGAAGTTTCACTTCTGCTGTGTGTGAATTGCATACACATTTTCGAAGTGATAACTTCTTATGGGAGGGTAAACCGAAACGTTCCGTAACGCGAGCGGTCCATCGACCAGCCAGCGTTAGCCGACCTCCCTGGAACATCGATAATTTCGAAGTCCCAGGTGGCGCCACACAGTGACCAGTCGGCTTGGACCGGACTTTGACACGACTTTGAAACGACTTTGACACGACTTTGCCACGACTTTGCCACGACTTTGACAGGGCTTTGACCGGACTTCGTAACGTAACGCGTTAAGGGAAGCCAGACAGAGTGGCGCCGTAACGTAACGCTTTACGGCGTCACTTTGTCTGGCTTCCCTTTCTCTCACGCATACGGCAGCAGTAGGCAGGCTTCTCCGCTCTCACTTTAACCCACATTAGTTTAAGTTATCACTTCTGTCGAGCGTCCCGGGACGCACACTTTTTTTTTTATTTTTTTCATTGTCATTAGGGTGACTAAAAAGAATTGTGTGTTGTTCCAGAGCGGTTCATGTTCGCGACGCCGTTCACCGCGGACGGGCGCGCGCACGGCGACATCGGCGAGCAGTGCAAGCGCAAGACCATCCTCACCACCGCGCACCACTTCCCATACGTCAAGACACGGATACAGGTCACACCACTGCCATGTTCAAAATCAAAACTTTTGTTTTTCCAAGTAGGCCGCAAACAGCTCCTTTACACGTGAATAATGTATAAATTACAGTGAAATGTCTGTAACGATCTATCGAAATGTGATTGTACTGGTCACAACCAGTGGCCACCACTGGTTGTGACCAGTACACCCACCCTACTCTATTACTACTCTACCCCTTCGGGAATACAGGCGTTAATGTGTATTCTTTAATTTAATTGATTATTTTTTGAACAACAAAAAAAATTAAGACTCAGTTCATATTGAAAATATGAGCAAAGTGAGATGCGTATTTGGGACATCCTGTCATCATCCCATCATGTCCCTCTCACACGCCTGCACTGTAAAGACGTGACTTGTCTTGTGACGTCACAAGACTTGTGCATCCTTTTCCTGTCAGTTGATACCTACTTTCTATCAAAATTAAATGTTTTCAAACTTATTTATTTTTCATCTTCTTCATAATTTTTTTTCGATAATAGATAACACACCATACAGAACTTTGAATTATAAAACACTGCATAACACTGAACTGCGCTCGTCACCTCGAAGATGTAATGACAATTTATTATAATCTTCCAGGTAGTTCAGAAGACGCAGATTATTCTGTCACCCATCGAAGTCGCCATTGAAGACATACAAAAGAAGGTGATCGTCATTTATTACTATTTTTTTTCTGGCACAGCAGTGTTTTTTAGAATGAAGCTAGGGGTGAATTCGATGTAATTCAAATATAACGTTGATCGTCATGAGACATTATATATCTCGACAGTGAACAGAATTATGACGGCCTGCAGTAACTGGGTATACACTGGCTGATCCTGGAACGCGATCCTAACCGATCCGATAAATATCCTATGCACCAGCATTGTTAGAGACGGTACCTGCCTAAGAGAAGATGGGTGGAGAAGAGATCCGATAAGCATCGCAGCGCGATATCCTTAGAAGCTAAGCATAGATATGTGGGAATGACTGTATTCTATTAGTTATTTACGAATCTCTCTTCGCATATTTCTTATTTGATAAATACCAGACAGCCTCCTTGGCGCAGCGGGCGAGTAACCGCTTGTGAAGCGAGAGGCCGCGGGTTTGATCCCCGCACCGAGGCAAATGTTTGTGTGATCCACATATATTTTTTTTCGGGTTCTAGGTGCTGTGAGACCGAAAGTCTCTCGTAGTTCCTGATACCCACGACACAAGACTCGTATCTTACTGTGGGATCAGGACTATGTATGTGACTATTGGGTGTATTTATTATTTATTCTATTGGTTAGTCGGGGAAACCTAAACATTTAATCTGATATAGCAATACCCTGTTCATATAGAATGTGCAGAATTCAACAATATTTACGAATCTCTCTTCACACATTTCCTATTTGATGAATACCATGACTGAATGTAACATTTTATAGATAAACGAACTGGCAGCTGCCACCAGTCAGGAGCCGGCGGACCCGAAGATGCTGCAGATGGTGGTGCAGGGGTGTATAGGCACCACCGTCAACCAGGGACCACTCGAATTGGCGCAGGTAAATCCTCCCATACATTTTACAACATTACATAAAGTACCCTTTATTTTAAAAGGCATTTTTTAAATTTTTAAATATTAAATTTCCAAAAAAAATAAAATATACAATGGATGTACCCTCCATAGGTGTTCTTAGCTCCTGTCGCAGAAGGCACACAACCACCCACAAGATTAACGAATAAACTACGACTTGCCTTCAAGGATTTCTCCAAGAAGTAAGTTGTGTTTTTTTACTATTAACATACTAAGCCGTTTCATCTCGCCAGAATGTATTTTTGAAATCGATTTCTCATTAGAAAATGCTTTATTTGTATAAATAATGTTGTACAAGTATTCCATAAGTTGAATCAACTCTAATCGATTTGCGGTCTCCCTTTAGGATGTTGAACAATATCGATTTTTTTTTCTGCGATACATCGATAATTTTTGGCGATATTTTATGATTCGATATATCGATAAAACATATATAAATCGATATTTTTTAACATAAGATACTATGAAATGAGAAACCAAAATAATTAAAATACCAAGAAAGATCATTCAAATACCAAGCCGATATTTTTATCTCGATATATAAATTCGATATTGATACTTTTCAAAAATGTCGATATCATAAAATATAAATCGATATTTCAATGTGATATAAATTTTCATAGACTCTGCAATACTCTGAGATGGAGAGACGTGCAGTATCACCAATAGTAACATAATGGTATTCCTCGTGTACAGATGTCAGGACGCGTTGAAGAAGAACAAGAACCTAATCGGCAGCGACCAGCGCGAGTACCAGCGCGAGCTGGAGCGGAACCTGCAGCGCTTCACCGAGAGACTCGCGCCGCTCATACAGGCCACGCCCTCGCATGTCGCGCAGCTCAGGTAACGAGCCACCACCACCACCACCACCACCACTACATACAAGAACCTGACCACACTACAGCAGCGACCAGCGCGAGTACCAGCGCGAGCTGGAGCGGAACCTGCAGCGCTTCACCGAGAGACTCGCGCCGCTCATACAGGCCACGCCCTCGCATGTCGCGCAGCTCAGGTAACGAGCCACCACCACCACCACCACCACCACTACATACAAGAACCTGACCACACTACAGCAGCGACCAGCGCGAGTACCAGCGCGAGCTGGAGCGGAACCTGCAGCGCTTCACCGAGAGACTCGCGCCGCTCATACAGGCCACGCCCTCGCATGTCGCGCAGCTCAGGTAACGAGCCACCACCACCACCACCACCACCACCACCACCACTACATACAAGAACCTGACCACACTACAGCAGCGACCAGCGCGAGTACCAGCGCGAGCTGGAGCGGAACCTGCAGCGCTTCACCGAGAGACTCGCGCCGCTCATACAGGCCACGCCCTCGCATGTCGCGCAGCTCAGGTAACGAGCCACCACCACCACCACCACCACCACTACATACAAGAACCTGACCACACTACAGCAGCGACCAGCGCGAGTACCAGCGCGAGCTGGAGCGGAACCTGCAGCGCTTCACCGAGAGACTCGCGCCGCTCATACAGGCCACGCCCTCGCATGTCGCGCAGCTCAGGTAACGAGCCACCACCACCACCACCACCACCACTACATACAAGAACCTGACCACACTACAGCAGCGACCAGCGCGAGTACCAGCGCGAGCTGGAGCGGAACCTGCAGCGCTTCACCGAGAGACTCGCGCCGCTCATACAGGCCACGCCCTCGCATGTCGCGCAGCTCAGGTAACGAGCCACCACCACCACCACCACCACCACCACCACCACTACATACAAGAACCTGACCACACTACAGCAGCGACCAGCGCGAGTACCAGCGCGAGCTGGAGCGGAACCTGCAGCGCTTCACCGAGAGACTCGCGCCGCTCATACAGGCCACGCCCTCGCATGTCGCGCAGCTCAGGTAACGAGCCACCACCACCACCACCACCACCACTACATCGGACACCACCACCTACCAGCTACCACCCACCTTCATCACACGCGTGTTGAACACCGGCAACGTTTGCTGGTGGGAGGATATTCGTATCCAACCGGATAGCGACCACCGTACACTGGTGTTAAAACCTGCCATAGTGACCCACTTTGTGTGGGTTGCCTTACAGGGTCAGCCAGTGTATATCCGGTTCTCCCACGGGGCTTGCAACATGACTTGATGGTTGGTTGGGACGGGTACAAGGGTACATCCTTGTATTGTTGTGCCTGCATCGGTCATCCGCTTGAAACGGGCCGGCTCGACCGGTTACCACTGTCTCTGTAGCACTGTAGCGGCTTGCTACGTTTCGTAACGTGAGTGAGATATCCGTAGGTCCCAATGCCCCACCCCTCCCTAGTCCCTTAATTTCCTTATCTTTTAAGGTCGACAACGCCCCAGATTCTTCCCTTCACATCCCTTAACATTAAGTGACCCACTTGCTCGTTTACTAATCTATGTTACAAAAAAAAATAAAGACTCTTTTTCGTATTAAAATTGTATTGTATTTTCACAGCAATGGTCTGAGCAAGCACGACTATAAGTACCAGGCGTAGAGCGGACAACTGTAAGCGGCATCTATCATTATACCACCGTATACTACTGCTTATACTACCCATGAAGACGCACCACACCATCAACATGTCTCCAATAATCTCAGCACTTCAACCCCTGATTCACTATGACTATAGTAGCGGCACCGTAGGATGGCGATTGTGACAACTTATAATAGTGTTGTAACATATTATTGCTTCCTAGAATACTTTTGTTTAAGCGATAAAAAAGTCTGCAGTTGCTGAACATTCAGAGGAAGGCTCCAAACATTATCTTCGATTTGACAGACCACAAATCCTTGCCAAAGAACACCGATTCCTACCCAGGATGATTCGCGAGGCTATTGAAATTAAAAAACATCCGAATTTCAATAGAGAAGATGGTTGGAAGCTAGCACAGGCCTGGGATCCGATTATACATTTAATTAAATCGGAGCCCAAAAGACCAACTGCCAGACCTCAAGACACTGTGAGCTCCTTCTGCGTAGATCGGACCAAACCATAAAGATCTTATAATTGTAAATTGAAGGTAGATACTGTAACATTAACATTTTTGGACAACCTACACCTCAGTCCTCCCCGTGACCACGAAGGCTGAAAAGTCTTCGAAACGTCGGGATCAAAATTAATAAAAAACCGCGATAAAATCCGTTTAAATTAGTTTTATTTCAACGATAAAAAAGAACTTAAAAAATACATAAATTTCCAACATGTCTCAAAAATAAATCATATTCCCCTTTATAAACATGTTTTTAACGACTTATTTATTTTAGTCACAATATTTTACTTTAGAAATATTTATTACTGGTGATGTATATTCTACGGTACATTAGGTCTACATTTTCAAACTACGTTGGTTCGTATCGTTTTATAGAATATCCCCTCTGTTTATTATATCAATAGCACAATATTGGTCACACCCGGCCTTATTACAAAACGTAAATGCACTTTTTATCAACTAGTTGCTATAGTAAGCCATATAACCGACCTATGTAAACATAGTTTAATGTTCGCCTACGATTTATTAAGCTGGGTAAACAAGATTTTACCGACATAAATTACAGTGGAAGGAGCGTCTTTTGGATAAGTCAATCAATGCTTCCGAGTGTCAAGTACAGGGATCTTTCATCCCCAAAGAAAGTTTTAAGGTTAGACAAATGTAACTAATCTGGTAAATTTCGATATTTGATGTTTTCTTAAAAAATAAATATGTAAATACACAAATATACTTGCATGTTATCCCCGAAGGGGTAGACCGGGGGATCGAACCCGCGGCCTCTCGTTTCACAGCAAAGTACTCGCCCGCTGCGCCACGCTAAACAGTCTGTCTACAGCATAAATGGGCCGACACAAGCGGGTTGTTAACACTATTTTAGGAAAATTTGACGTGAATTTGCGTTTCGTACGAGTGAGATATCCGGAGACCCAAAACCCCCTCTCCTTTCCTTTTTATTTTTTATAGGGACCACAGAGCAAATACCTATATGTTATTATAGTTAACTGGCTTACACTGGCTGGGGTTCTATACAGTCTGAACATTATTGCAGAATCCACATAGAAAAAAAGTATTTTGTATCTTGTAATAATAGCTATAGTTTGCACACAACTGCTAGTAACGTGCTTTGCTTGCTCGGATATATCAAACAAGTGATTAGCGATTGCGCGCAGACTATAATAAATTACGTTTTAGATTAGTTTAATGTAAATACGCCATATTTCAACCCACATCAAGTAAAAATTAAGATATTAATTTTATTATGGTAAATTCACTATAAGTTCTATTTCGTACATGTCATACATGGAGAATGTTTCATTTATGATTATTAGAGAAATTACAAAATTTAAGCTACTTAAATGTAATGAGTTTACCATAATGAAATCAGTATCTCAATTTTTACTTGATGTGGGTAGAAGTGGTATTGCTTATTTGCATCCAGTTTAGATTGTCATTCCAACTCAAACTTGCAAGATTTTTTATCATAGTTTTTCTATTGTACTCAATGTAATCAGTATTCTTTTTATTAATGTAAATGAATGCTTTTGTGCTTAATGTTATAGATGTTTTATGTTTTAATTTCAGCCAACTGATTTGCTAACCAGTTATAACTGGTTACCTCTATGCCTACGAACCCTAACATGACGTTATTTTATGGAATTTTTAATACTTTTATTAGAGTTATATTTTGTCGTTGCTAGTATTCTCACAAACACGCATATAGTAATTCGATTTCATTCATAATCTGGAGTTTGATTTCAAGTGAATACTCATTATTTTTTAACTTATAAACGAAATATAAACTTGTCAACATTTCTAGCTGTTGTAGAAATCTTCCGTGACGATTGTCATCTAATGACAAGTCTAATGGTGATACTCGACCGCGAGCGGAATAAAGCGAGTAGTGAACTAGTTTACAATGGCACTTCTAACGAGTTTATAACACTTACGCACTCCGTTTACTTCTTTTTCCAGTCGAGAGGCATGTAAGGAAAGTGTTGCTAGTTAAGCGGACTACGTAATGACTTCGTTCCGCTCGCGGTCGAGCATATATTATTTATACCCACCTTCCACTGCGAGACCTTTACATATTCTGTGTAAGGAGCTTAATATTTAAAAAAAAAAAATGGAACGTCTATTCGTCTAAAGAATCGTTTATAATGTCAATCATGTATGTGTGAAGGGGTCGTAGGACTGACTGTTTGACGGGGATAAGTGTTCGGCTGTATGCTCTTTTGTGTAAATCTAAAATTCAGCAAAATACAGAATAAATCCGTAACATCTGCGTAAAACAGAAGACTTGTAACAATCGAAAATGTACCTACCCACATTGGTGAATGTCTGGCCAATATTTTTTTCTTTTGTACGAATGTCATATGCGAGATATAAACGATGTAAACATTTAAATAAAACTCCGATTCTATTTAAGAAAGTATTTATTATTATTATAACTAACATTAAAACCACGATACCTCATCGTGGAACATTCCTTGTCTCAGAGAACAAAAATATAAACTTCTTCCATTGCACACGGCAGTTTGAATCACCTGTCTTCAGACAAACCTTACACCAGATCGTCGAAACAAAAATGACGAGCGCAGCCACTCAATTTTGAACCATACTACACACAAATTACAGTGGCTAGAGGATTGATGGCGTACCTCATTTTATATTTTACGAATTGTATTAAACTATGAGATATACGGATATAAATCACACCATAATGACTGGGAACTACGTAAACTTATCCAGCACTGAGTGGTTAAAGATATAAAATTAAACGAATTTTATCGCGGATTTTTATTTTAGTTTTGGTCCCGTTTCGAAAGCTTTTCAGCCTTCGTGGTCACGGGGTTGGACTAAAATCCGTTTAAATTAGTTTTATTTCAATGAGTAACATTCGCGTAAACGTAAGAAATCATTGGTTAAAGATATGCTGAAAAGCGTTTAAAATCTTTCTTTAAAATCGTACCACGAACCGTTCTTGTTGCGTTTTCGGACCCGCAACTCTATATTTTGTTTGTCTTTTAGATTATTGCTCCATCGATTTTCGATTATTTCGCCAACGTCGAGTATTAAAATGGCAATAAATATATATATATATAATCAAATACGAAGACATCTTTCTAATCAAAAAAGCAGATATCAATTCAGGCGTAATTCCGAACTTAGGATTTTCGAATTAGGCATCCAGTTCACATACATTCACTTAACATTTTATAAGTACTGTGTGTGTTGCAGAAAATATGTTTTACCATCATCCCATTCAATTTAGACCTCCTCTGCAACTTTTATATACATAACCTAAAAATGCTTGTAAGTAATTTTTTCTTGTATAGCATGCAAATTAACTTCTCTGCACGCGATGTGCATTGTCATACAAAATGAAATTATATCAGTTCAGAAGTGATAGTGAAAAATCAAAGGTAAAAGTAAGTTTAGAGTTTGGAATTTACCTGTGTCAATCATGAGAGATTAGGTCATCTAACCCGAGTCGCGAATTACAATAATTGCTGATTGCATTAATTAGTTTTCAATAATTCGCTTTAACGCCAAATCCTGATTATGATATGTTACAAACAATTATAATGAGCGAGCACGAGCGCGAACGCGGCGGTGAGATTGAATCAAACCGAACGGTCCAAATACGAGGTTCCCAGACTTTTTTCTCATAGACCACTTTCAAAATTTAGCTGGTTCCGGTGGACCCCCTGCAGATACAATTCTACCATATTCGATATACGAATTGTGAACTCCCAGGTCTAAATGAGCCGTGTCGTTACACAACCCATACTTGAACGAACTGATCTCTGAGAATGAATGATTGACACAATGATTGACAAAATATTCAAAAAATTAACTAATCTTTGAAATCCTTCAAATAGCAGTAACTCGACCAATTCGAGATGGAGCTGGTTACAAAGTTGTAATAACTTCAACTGGTATGAAAATAAACATAATTGTATTAGCAAGTAAAAATATATATTTTTTATGTGATTGAATGACGAGACAAGCCCTCGCCTGCTGGTAAGCGCCACGCCCGCCCATAAACAGAAGCAACACCACACAGAACTTTGAATCACAAAGCACTGGATGACAAAAATAAAAAATATGCATTCTTAATACAGGTTTACGTAGGACACATCAATAATTATATACTTAACGATTCCTTTTCTCTCAACTGACGCTGCTTTCGTATTCATTTGACAAAGTTAAGCTAATGCCATTACTTAATTTTAATGCTTATGTATATAACGCTTGTTCCGCAATATCTAAGATAGTTTTTTAATTAAAGAAAATATAAGACAGAAAAAAAACAAAATCATCAGCGTAAGTCAAATTGCTATTTCGCGCATTGGCTGTCTAGTTAGTGCTTTATGTGGCTGTTAAAATTTAATAGTACATTGTGAAACAAGCCTTAAAGGAACTTAGAAAGAGCCGCCCAACGAGATAACAGTCAATAAAATTACACAATAACATGAATTTAGCAATCCAAAGGATGCACCAGACCCTATATGTATTCCAGTAACCATTTTATTATTTGTTCCATAGAGAACTGGCTAAGATCAGAGACCACGCTGCCAAGTCATTAGTTATTTATTTTTATATTTTGCATATGTACCGGTTTCGGACCCTGACATTAACCATGATTAAACCGGTCTAAAACAACTTATTTGATACGTAAAATTTGTTTTAATTCAGTGTCTACTCCTTAACACATACATTATAATATACTCGGTAAGTTACTGTGGGCTCAGAACTGCCGTGAAATGGCTCTATTTAGTATTCAATAGACACGTCGAAAAATAAAATTTCAGCATAACTTTATCAAAGTACACACCTCTGAGGTCAAACCAACCGTTTATAACCTAATTATAACTCATACATCGCCATAGAAATGCACCAATACCTCTCATACATACATAACTTAAACGAATCATCTTAGCTAAAGTCACTCGGCCTCTGAGGGTGTGTGCCACGTTAGTCGCTCCTCATAGAATGCAATCACCTGAAATAGAACAAAATAGGAATTTACAATATATTGAGTGGTAGAGTGGTACAGTTTTGTCTACAGCATGAATGGGCTGACTCGACTGGGTTGTTACCACTGTCTCACAGAAAACCGACAAAGTAGCGGCTTGCTGCTGCGTTTCGTACTGTGAGTGATATATCCGGAGGCCCAAATCCCCTCCCCTTCCCAATCCCTAATTATCCCTTTCCTTTAAGGTCGGCAACGCGCCCATGATTCTTCTGGTGGTGGGCGCACATGGGCGGTGGAGATCACTTACCATCAGGTGACCCACTTGCTCGTTTGCCGGCCTATGCAATTTAAAAAAAAACAAAATGATGAGTAATCCAATTATGACGATATTTTGTACTATAATTAAATCTCACCTGCTGAGGACACTTCACATTGGCCACTTTGGCAGGCACAAGCTCTGCCTCGTCCGAGTCGGCCCACTTCACCAGGAACATCAGCTCGCCTGTCGCGTCGGACGCACCTGAACAATATATATCAATTGATAACTATACCTGTAGCCATTGATATAATATACAGAGATTTTTTTATCAAGGCTTAGCAAAATGAGCACTACACCTGATGGTAAGCATAGTGCAGTCCAAAAAACCAGCGACCACTGATAAACAATGAGTTTATCGGTGGTCACCAGTCATGCCGGCCTGTGTAAAACCTTCTTCCCTCCGAAGAGGAGGGAGGCAAAACGAGGAGTTGTGGGTGACACAGGGATACAAGGATATAACTCTATACCCAACTAAAACCCTGTGGTGGCCATCTTCGGCGCATTAGGGACGGCGATAAAACCACCACCCCAACCAACCATAAAATAACACGATCCACACAAGGCGTGTGGATGACTATGGCAGGTTTTAACACCATGTGTACAGTGATTGCTATATGGACAAATATGAATATCCTATATTATATATTTAATCTATAATTAGCTACTATGCTACAGGTTAAAAACCCACCAATAATCTTTTCAGCCTTCAGCCCCTTATCAAAGCCAGACTTGGTCTTCTCCTCCTTGCGTTCCCGTTTGGATTCCTTGTGCTCATCCATTGAGGAGACGCTGGTGGCTCGCCCCTTGCGGCCCGAGGTGGTCTCCACGCTGGACTCGCGCGCGCGCTTCTTGCCTCTGTCCTCAGGCTTCTTTGTTTTCGACTGTAACGGTTTATAAGGTTTATTAATGTAACTTTTAAACAAAAAATAAAGGCAGTCATATTTAACTTTATCTTTTTTTTCATGGACATACGAACCGCCGCAGAAAGCCACTAGTTTACATCGGTTTGCTGTGAGACAGTGGTAGTGACCCGGTTGAGCCGGCCCATTCATGCTGTAGACAAAACTGTCTACAGCATGGCTCTACCACTCGAAAAAACTTGTCACTGTCTTGAAATTTGAACAAAACCACCAGCTGCAAATGCATCTAAACCTCACAGTTTAGATGCATTTGCAGTTTATTCCCAACAAAGATTATCATTAAAAGGTTTTTTTTTTTATTGCATAGGCCGGCAAACGAGCAAGTCCGTGGAGCGGCGGCGTAAGAATACAAACCGCTTCCCCTATCCTTCCCGAGGGGGTCGTAAGAGGCGACCGAGGGATCTATGAGCTAACATCCGCTCAGCTGGTGGTAGGATATTACATCCGACCGGATAGCGACCACCGTACACATGGTGTAAAACTTGCCACAGTGACCCACATACTGTGTGGGTCGCGTTCCAGGATCAGCTAGTGTACATCCGGTTCTTGCGGAGCCTGCGACGTGACATGATGGCTGGCAGGATCGTGTATGTCGGTCTACTGTCGGATGGAGGTGTATTGATTCGCCGGCCAGGGAGACCTGTAGAAACGGTTGTTCCGCTGGCCGCCCGTGGTACAGTACAGGGGCCCAATCGAGGCTAACCACCTCGAGAGGCTGCCTCACCATGCCACGCATAATCTTGGGTAGGTCCGTCGTGCCGGTTGGTGACCGGATGTGGGGTCCCGGCGGCCTATCCCGGGAGGGTACGGGGGCCCTTCCGTCCGGCGAATCAGTCTGCCTCCGTTCGGCCGTCCTATGACCATGTGCAGGTCACGGTCATCCATCTGTCCTGTCGCAGGTCCCGCAAGCTGCTTCTTCCTCCTTCCTTTCTCATCAACCATGACAGTGCCAAATAAGAGAGCAGGTCCTACAGCGGTGCACAGCCCCACCACCGCGTTCACAATGGGGTTCACTAACATCCGTGGACTCCATTCGAACCTTAGTGCCGTCCACCACCATCTTGAGACGGCCCGGCCTGCAATGCTCTTCTTGACGGAGACACAGATCTGTCGTCCGGCCGACACGGCATATTTGCACTATCCCGGCTACTTACTTGAAGAGAGCTTCAAGCCAAGGGCCGGGGTATGTTTGTATGTCCGGTCGGACGTCAGCTGTCGCCGTCTGCACTGCATGGAGGATCCTTCCTTTTCCACACTGTGGGTACACGTGGATCTTGGCACTCAGAGCCGGATCTATGTGTGCCTTTACAGATCCCATAACGGGGATGACGAGACAACTCGGCTGTTTAATTATATCAGCCAGGCGACAGATGATGCGCTGGAGCAGTATCCGACAGCGGAACTGGTGGTCTTGGGGGACTTCAACGCGCACCATGAGCTGTGGTTGGGCTCCTCCAAGACTGACCATGCTGGACGTACTGCTCATGCATTTGCTCTGACTCACGACTTGTCACAACTGGTGAATCAGCCCACCAGAATCCCAGATGTGGCAAGTCACACGCCTTCATTGCTGGACCTTCTGCTGACGAGTCATCCAGCCGGATACAGTGTGTCGGTGGGTGCCCCTTTGGGTACCTCCGATCATTGTCTGGTTGGATCCACAGTGCCTGGTGCTGCGCCTCCACCATCTGTAAAGATCAGGCGCAGAATCTGGCACTACTCGTCGGCAGATTGGGATGGAATGCGAGAATATCTTGCATCCATCCCTTGGGGGCAGCGCTGCTTTGAGGGCAACGATCCTTCCGCGAGTGCCGACGCTATTGCCGACGAGATCCGGTTAGGAATGGAATATTACATTCCTTCCTCGGAGGTCGTCGGTGGTGGTCGCGGACGCTCCTGGTTCAATCGCGACTGCGCAGATGCTGTTAGTGAGAAACAGGCTGCGTATCGCGATTGGATCAGGGGTCGCGCCATGAAGGATCCCAACATAAGTTCTCTCAAAGCGGCCTATAACCAAGCCACCAAGGCCTGCAAGAAGGCGTACGTCAGAGCGGATGCCCAGCGCATCAACAGGATTGGACGGACTTTGGCGGATCATCCGACGAGCAGTCGTGCTTATTGGAGTCTTGCCAGGGCCGTCCAATCTAATTTCTGTCGCCCTTCGTTGCCACCGCTGAGATATCCGGATGGATCCCTGGCCCATAGGCCGCAAGAGAAAGCCACTCTTTTGGCAGAACTCTTTGCGGCTAATTCGCGGCTCGAGGTCGGTAATGCACTGCCGCCCACGGTGCCTGATTGCGGATATTCAATGCCGGATGTTCGTATCAGGCATTGTGATGTGCGGCGTCAATTGCAGACCCTCGATGTCCGCAAGGCTAGTGGTCCCGATGGTATCCCAGCGGTGGTTCTTAAAATGTGCGCAGCCGAGTTGTCTCCTGTGCTGACGCGCCTATACCGTTCTTCCTTCTTCTCAGGTATTGTGCCCCAATCTTGGAGAGAGGCCAATGTGCAACCGATCCCAAAGAAAGGTGATCGGTCGGACCCTAACAATTACCGTCCAATCGCCATAACCTCAGTGATGTGCAAGGTAATGGAGCGGATCATAAACGCACAGCTGATCCGCTACCTGGAGGATCACTCGCTGATCAGTGACCGACAGTACGGCTTCCGGTCTAAACGATCAACCGGTGATCTTTTAGCGTACGTGCTACATCGCTGGGGGGAGGCGGTTGACAAGCATGGCGAGGCTCTAGCCGTAAGCCTCGACATTGCTAAGGCATTTGATAGGGTCTGGCACCGTGGTCTTCTCTCCAAGCTTCCGGCATATGGGCTCCCCGACAACCTGTGCACGTGGATCTCCGGCTTTCTGCATGAGCGTAGAATGCGTGTCCTTGTTGAAGGGCATGCTTCACGGCTCATGTCAGTTAATGCTGGAGTCCCACAAGGCTCTGTGCTTTCGCCCACCTTGTTTATTCTGCATATCAATGATATGTTACCACTTGGTAACATCCATTGCTATGCAGATGACAGCACAGTGCATGGGCGTTACTGCAGTAAGCCTCCTGGTTGCCGGGAAGTCACTGAGAGGCAGCGAGAGAATCTTGTCATTGAGCTCAACCGGACCCTGGATCTCATTTCGGAATGGGGTACAAGGAATCTGGTTGAGTTCAATGCCAAGAAAACTCAGGTGTGCGCGTTCACGTGCAAAAAATCCCCGTTCTCTCCCCTCCCCAATCTTCAGGGTATCCCGCTCGCAATGCGGAATAGCCTAAATATCCTGGGCATGGATATTTGCTGCAATCTGAATCCAAGGAACCACATCGAGGGCGTAATATCAACCACATCGCGCAGGGTCGGAATCCTGAACAGGGTGCGTCGGTATTTTACACCCGGCCAGCTTTACCGCTTATACAAAGCGCAAGCTCGGCCGGGTGTGGAGTACTGTTCGCACCTTTGGGACGGTTCCGCCAAGTACCTACTCGATGCCTTGGACGGATTGCAGCGACGGGCTGTCCGCATTGTGAATGATGCAGACGTTACAAGACGCTTAGAACCGCTACAATTGCGGAGGGACATTGCCTCGCTGAGCGTCTTGTATCGTTTGTATCATGGCGAGTGCTCTGAAGAATTGTTTGACCTTATCCCATCCTCACCCTTCCTTAACAGAACCACGCGTGCTGGCTTGCGGAGCCACAGCTTCGTGGTCTCCTCCATCTCGGCTCGAACTAAAAAGTTCGCTAAATCTTACTTCTGCCGGACCATTAAGCTGTGGAACAGTTTGCCGGCGCACGTGTTCCCTCCTTCCTATAATATGGGGTCCTTTAAACGGAGTGTGAAGAAGCAGTTAGGCAGGCCGGCATGATCGTGCCGACCAACGATAGACACACTGTTTGTCGTTGGTCGACACTATTCCTGGATTGCGCTACACTTACCATCAGGTGTGGCGTAGTCATTTTGCCGAGCCAGGATAAAAAAAAAAAAAAAAAAAAAAAAAAGTGGGTCACCTGATGGTAAGTGATCTCCACCGCCCATGTACGCCCACCACCAGAAGAATCATGAGCGCGTTGCCGACCTTGTCATAAAAATTTAAATAACTTTCGCATGACGTATTGTCGGCCTACATACAGAGTTTCAACCAAAAGAAATGAGATCCTCTTATCAATTTGCTTCTGTTGATCCACTGATCATGATACATCCTGTATATCATGCTATCAAATCAACCAAACAAAATGACAAACTTATAACCGCTCAACCAAGCCTACCTCCTTTTCTTTCCTAGCCTCTTCAAATGTCCTGATAAGTTCCTCGCAGTCAAGATTCTCCACTGGCTCCCAAGTGCTCTCCTCTTCCTTGTACCCCTTCCATTTCAGTAAATACTGAGTCTGGAACAAACATTAAAATTATTGTATAATGGTCATTAATCACCTCTAACTTAACCATTAATGAGGTTATGAGTGCAAGGGTCTTATGCTACTGATCAAATATGTTTCATAGTATTATATTTGATTAAATTGATTTGACAGGTGCTTGAGGTATTTTGATCAAATATAAATATACATGTGTGAATGTTACACATTGAAATAAAACTAATTTAAACGGATGTTATGTCATTGTGGTTATCGGGACCAAAATTAAAATAAAAAACCATGATAAAATCTGTTTATTTATTTAAATCTTTACTGTACACCAGAAAGGTACACAGTAAACAATAAAAGAATAAATTGCATTAGTAGCCACAATTGGTTATTATCAATATGGTTTTTTTTATGGAAAAGGGGGCAACTGACCAAGTCACCTGATAGTAAGTAATCACCACCACCCATATACACCTACAACACCAGATATTGATATTAGATATTGGACAGCAAACTTTGATAATCAACATGCCTACCAAGAAAAATATTGTTAAACATTAGCAAGGGGTCTTGCATTTCACACTATTTTCAAAAATCAGAAGTTTACATGCATGTAATTTCAGAATTGCAAGCAATGGTCAAGCAGCCATTGCTTGCTTTTTTAAACCTGGCATGGCTGTGTAAGTGACCACCACACCTGATGGTAAGTATGGTAAAATCCATTCCTCAATATAAAGTTCCTGAAGTGACTGGTAAACCTGTAAAGCTGTACTGGCCCACAGTTTAAAACATTTGTTCATCAAATAAAAAACAGGCTATGTGATATACAACTGAACCCAAGACACTGGTAACCAAAAAGAGCCACTATGTGTTTTTTTCACCATAAATTGTATAATGGTCTCTATCCAGTCGAGTGTCAAGTTTGATATATTTAAGGTAAGTGGTACCTTTCTACAAACACCTCAAAATATTCAAGAACTAAATTCAAGATTTGCATACTTATTTGGCATAAGTTCAATTAAAGAGACGCTGTTTGTGTAAAAGAAAGTGTAGATTATATGGATTGATTTTAAGATTTATATTAAGAGTGATTCTGGAAGTTTTATAGGGTCATTTAATGCCAAAATTAGTCCAACTTTTATCCTAGTTTTATCAAGCAATTTTGTCTACAAAATTGTAACATAAATTTTTGTATTCCGTACATTAGCATACAATGGAATTGGCGGGAGAGACGCCTTTCTTAGTTTGAGAAAACGTCTGGAGCATTCAACAAAATATAATTGTGCGAGAGGTTACCGGTCACATAATTAATTGATAAAACCGATCATAATATAATGACCAATGATGCGAACATGGAATAACCTCATATAACAAAAAAAAACGTAGACATCGGCATTTAACCAAGGAACTCCCAAATCTTACAAACCTTGCCCTTCACAGTGCGCTTGTCGAGAACTTTCTCAACAACGTACTCCTCCTCGCTGGAATCATCACTAGCGTCGGTTTTCTTATCTTTTTTGCCCATTATTATTAACTTACGAAAAATTCACGTACAATTTAGCGTCACCTCTTTTGGAAATCCTACCAAAATGGCGCGCCGCGCGGTACAAAATAGTTATGGTGGGTAAATAATGTTGCCATATAGTTCTCCAAAATATGGTAGAAATGGTAGAAATAAAATTAAATCAAAAAAATAATCCATTGCGTGGCCCTATGGTGGCGAGGCCACTTTTTTTTTATTTGATCGAATAATGAGACGAGCAAAGCGCTCGCCTAATGGTAAGCGCCACGCCAGACGCAAGACCACACAGAACTTTGAATTATAAAGCACTGCATGGCACTGAACTGCGCTCTTCACCCCGAGACATATGATATTAATCCATAATGCCCAATAATTTCACAGGCTTCAATGTCCTTCAAACGATGTTGCTTGGTGGCAGAAATAGACAAAGCGGCGGTACCAACCCAAACGGTCTCTCGCGTACAAGGGACCTACCACCTTGAAAACTTAATTGTTTCTCTTTGTAATAGTATGTTGTCAACTAAAATAAAATTGGGGACATCACATTACTTTAGGGTAATTTCAGCAATATTTAGAATTATAAGTGGCAGTGTGATCGGAAAATAAAATTATGATTGGTTAGGGCTATACCCATAGGAGTAAATCCTTATATCCAAGTGCCTGCATTGATCACCCGCCTGTCGTATCGCAGGCTCCTAGGTTTGCTTCTTCCCTTTTCTGAGTGTATAGAAGCATTTATATAGGCCTGGTCGTACACAACCGACTTATCATCCTCGCTGCCCTGAGGAGCGCGCCGCGTTCCCCGAAACCCCCCGACCCTAGTACCGGCCCGCGAGCCGATGATGACTAGTAGTTTTAATTCTTCCTTAAACCGATAATCGCAGATGTTTGTGCCCTCCCCCAGTGGCCGTCCTGAGCCGAGGTGCGTACCTCAAAGGGGGTGCCCTCAGCGTGGTCACTTAAATGTAAGGGTTGAGAGCGCCTAAAGCGCTCACCCGAAAGTCCGGTGAAGCTGTATACAGCCGACTAGCGTCAGGCTCACAGCAAGCGTCAAGACAAAAAAATCCAACTAAAATATAAAAAATAAATTTTAATGAATTCGTATTAGGAATAGTGTACAAAATTTAAAAATATATATAAATTAAGAATAGTGTAAATAAGAAAAAATATGTATTTTATTGTAAAAAAAACGTGGGGTGCTTTTTAAGACATTATCAAAATGATGATCCTTCTACTCATATCTGTCAATAAAATATTTTTATAACTATTGATACCATGCACCCCACGCTTTTTTTACAATAAAATACATATTTTTTTCTTATTTACACTATTCTTAATTTATATATATTTTTAAATTTTGTACACTATTCCTAATTCGAATTCATTAAAATTTATTTTTTATTTTTTAGTTGGATTTTATGTAAAAGCGTGTTTTTTAGTTTTTTTAAGCTATTATTTATTTTTTATTTTTTAGTTTGATTTTCTATAAAAAGGTGCATTTTCATTTTTTTATCATTTTTTTCTTTGTGTTTTTATTTCTTTTACCATTTTTTTGAAGTGAAACTTCTTTCGAATCTTTGTGATTGGAAAATTAGCTGAAACGTAAAAATGTCACGAAGGAGGTAGGAAAGAAACAAGTTTTACGAATGGCTTGTTTGACAAGCCATTCGTAAAACTGTACCCGATCAATCGTACAACACCCGTAGTTCATACAAAGCGTTGGAGGTAATGATTCGCTGGAGAATCTTGACATCGCGATGTAGATGTCCCATACAATATGGATTATTCGACAGCAGTGGCGCCATCTCTTGATTTTTTCTTGTTTTATTCTAATGTGTTGTGTAGACTATAATCCAATGTTCTATTATATTGCTGCCACTTATTGTAAATAATATAAAAAAGCGTGTTAAAAAAAGTATTTTGCGAACATCCGTTACTACTGAAGTAATTTTAATAACAGTTGTAGGTAATAAATTTGTAATTTATAATAATTATTCAATGAAATATTTAAGGAAGTTTTAATTTTTACAATATTTATTTATTTTGTTCTAAACTCGTATCAAAATAACACAACAAAACAACCAGCGCCACCTTTATTGCATTTAAACTACAAGTTGACAAGAAAAAATCATGAGATGGCGCCACTGGCACATCTACATCGCGATGTCAAGATTTAATCCGACGATTTGAAGTAGGTCAAAATCACGTTCAAAGACACGTTACAGACAATCATACCAACATACATACGTCTGAAGCTAATAAAAGCGTGTTAAAAAGGCCTGGTCGTTGGGTTTTTTGGACTGCACTGCCCGTACCATCAGGAGTAATGCAGTCACTTTACCGTACTCGGATAAAAAAACAACTATTTCGTTTTTTTATGTAATGGATCGCAGGTCAGTGTTTCTTACATGGTCTATAAGTTTCCCACACCTAATAGCAAAAATTATCAGCGAATATTTTTTCACATTAAATCCTACTTGTAATAAATAAAAATATGGGACTTTGAATTTTAGTAACATTTCAACGGCTGAACAGTTTTGGATAATTTTAGTAGACTGGTAAACCATAACTAGGACATGGCTACTTTTTCAAATTTTTACTGCGGAATAGGCCATTGATGTGAGTAGAGCTGCGCTTAAATGCTAGTGGTAAATTAAATACACTACCATTTATCAGTAAACTGCGACAGTACCTACCGATTCAAAATTAGTTCATTTTAGTTTATTTTTCATTCAATTTTATAGATATATCTCTGTCTATGCTGTCTGGTTTACTGTTTACTTTTTTACATACAGAAAAAAATACCAATTGTGAATAAACATAAATAATAATATTATCTTGTGATTTTTTACTTTCCTCTGTAACGGAAACAATTATTTTCAACTAATCTCGCGGTAGTGTAGTTGTAATGCATACGCGGTACGACTGCTGTGAGGCCTCGGGTTCGATCCCCGGATTAGGTAAAGTAATAATGGGTTTTTCTATCACGAAATGCTCAGTATTAACCCGGAGTCTGGAATTGTGCCGTATGGCGATAGGTTCTCCCCCTATCACATCAAAGGACGGAAATACGCTGGGTGAAATGTGGGTTATACCTCTGCCTACCCCTTCAGGGATTACAGGCGTGTACAAAATATTGGCGCAGTAAAATAATAATAGGCTGGCAACATTTTATAAATTTGCTGATAGCGAGAGCAAGTGCACCAACATAACAGTAAAGCTACAATCTCGCCTTGTTGGGCAATGTGTAGATTACAGATTTATGTATTATGTGTGATCTAATATTTCTTAACTTCTTTTAATACTATAAAAGACAATGTAATTATTTCAGATCAAAAGTGAGTGATCCATCCCATCAAATTGTGTCGGAATAACAGTAAAAAAGTGTGACTATCTTCATTATTTTCATAGGTGAGCAAAGAGTGAGTGAGATAACGAACTAACAAACTTCACACTTGTTTCATTCATTCGTGTATCTGACAGCGTGTATCAATCAAAACACGAAGTTGCTACTTACTTCAGTCGGTCCACCAGCCTGTTGAGTTTAGTGTGTTTATTTAGTAAAGTGACTTATAAAGAAATAATTTGTGAATTTCTCTAAATAATCATTCAACAAGTGTATCAATCGTGTTGTGTAAACTGTTAACTACGTAGGTATTCCTATTGGACTGATTTTATGTAAAGTTTCGTTTTAGTGTCAATTCGAGTGGTTTTAATACTACTTTTGACGTCACACAAGGCAGCCAATCAGTTGGCGCCAAAGGGAAAATTAACTATAATAAAGTTGCGTGTTTTGATATCTAGGACATTTTTTGCACGTGAAATGTTTAATAAACGTAAATAGTGTTTACATGTTGGAATAATGTTATTGAAATGTACTGCGGACGGGAAGCCGATGATGGTGAGCGGTGCACCGGGCAGCCACGGCAACGTTGCGAGAGGTAAGGTCGGGTACCCACAATTTTTCATCCTAACATCTCACCACCAACCACTTTCATATTTGGAACTAAATACTGACAACATGATTATACGGAATTATACTTTACTAATATGGCCTTTAGAGTTACAAACACTGCAGTTCTGGTAGCTGAAGTTTGAAACTAATACGCATTCTATAGAAAAAGTTTTAAATTATGAATAAGACATGAATCATCTAGTTTTACCAGTTTTGTACCAGAGGCGCTCAAAGCCAGTTGCACTCACTGATCGATAAACGATTAACTAGTTAAGAAATCTTTACTGATAAAAAATTGTAGTAAAGTATAATTATACTGTTTAGTTTATATGAACCACCTCAGGTCCTCATAGTCTCAATTAAAATAGCAAATTATCTACAAAATATTGGCAAAGCTAATTTGGGATCCTTATTTTAGACATAGCAATCATGGTTTAAACATTTAAAAAAAATGAGCTGTGGATTTAATACCTGGCTTGATACAGTTGTTATATTTTTTTTTTTTGCCATCCACTTCATAAAAGGCTGTTAAGTGCTAAACCTAATTTTGAGTTAGGGTCAGAAACATGGGAAATAATATCCCAAAATCCCAATGATTTATCATAAAATTTTAGGGGAAAATAAAACAAATGTTGGTCAATAATTTCCTTAAAAATTTAAGATAAATCATTAAGTGTGGTAGTAATTTGTATAATGCATCTTTCCTCTTCATTGATCACTCTGTACTGAGGATTGCAGCCACAAATCCAAATTAAGTTAGTGACAGTATAAGATTAGTATGGCCAGGGGGAAAATTTCAACCAAAGTTTAAGGGAAATGGGAACATTACTATGTATTAATTTTGCATATTTTTTGTACATAGTTTCCTATGTAGAGAAGGTAAAGGTATGATCAAAATGCTTTCATTTAATTGGACATAAATAGGGAGATATTCTATTGTACATATTTACGTAATTTGACATGACAGCAGCATAAACATATGTTTTTTTTGCATATCAAAAGAAACATTGTGTAATATGATAAAAGATAATTGTGATGAAATTTAATTTTGTCATGTACACTTATTTTTTGCTAAGTACATTTTGTTGAACCAAAGTAAAAATAAACATATTTGCATGTATATATATGCCTTATGGATTGGGGCTCGTAATATCTATCTTTATTTATATACAATGTGTAATAAATTACTTGATCGGCCTGAAGTTAGTCACAATATAAATTCACGTGTGGTGCATATTGTTTTCAGAAAAAAATATTTAATAGTGATGGGAGGCATACATGCATGGGAAATTACTAAGTTTGGCCAAGTTATTTTGTTTGTATTAGAAAAAGTTATTGGTAATAATTTCTGTGAGAAATAGAATTATTCATATTCACATTTGAGCTGGCCTAGAAACATATAAATCTTATTGTGAAAAAATAGTGTTATGTGACCTAAACAAAATTAATGCACATATCATTTGAATGATTTGAAATTTATCTATCTGTTTATACTTTGAATATTTCTCATTATTTACTGTAGAATAATGAATAAATAGTTCACTGAGATTTTATTATTCTGATAAAATGTGTCAGTTGTGTATCAAACTTGTTTACACAGGGTTCAGTACTAAAGATATCTGACAACGTAAGATAGCCTACACTCACGCATGTATCCTTACGGGGTAGACAAAGACGTAACTAGTCACTCCGCCAAGCATGTTTCTGTCACTCATTGTGATAGAGGCCATATCAGGCAGAAAAATAAAGCCCAGGCAACTCGGGTATACCTATTTGAGAGATAGAACACAAATTGTTGATTGCCTGACCTGGGAATCAAGTCAAGTTCTCACAAGATTTTTTTATCCTGACATGGTAAAGTGACTACCTTATTTTTTATCCGAACACAATTAAGTGACTGCACTACACCTGATGGTAAGCGCAGTGAAGTCTAAAAAACCAGCGACCACCGACAAACAATGAGTTTATCGGTGGTCACCAGAATCATGCCGGCCTGAGAGGGAGTATGCAAATTGAGGGGCATGCGACAGGTCAGGCGGATGACTCATATGGGCACAGGGATACAAGGATGTACTACTATACTCGCCCCAACCAGCCATTAAGTCATGTCACGAGCCCCTCGGGAGAACCTGATCCACACTAGCTGATCCTAGACCTCGATGCACACAAGATGCGTGGGTCACTATGGCAGGTTTTAACACCATGTGAATGGTGGTCGCTATATACCAATTTTATAAGAAAGTAATGAGCCGTTTTATTCGATGAAAATAAACAATAGGGTACCTATAGGAACGCAATGAAATTTCTGTCGCCACGCGAAACGTCGAGCTATATCGCTTTAAGATAAAAGATAATAAATAGCATTATAAATTGTAAAGCAGTACAGTAGATTAAAATGATGCGCTTCGACAATCATCTGGTATTTTGAAAATATGAACACATTATGTCACATGATGATCGAATACAAATCTATTAATTGCTTATTTATCTCTTGAATGACTGACTGAACCCGGATGGCCCGGCGTTTATTGTTTTTTTTTACTAATTAGTAAAAAATTAAAAAGCTATTTCGTAAACTTTTTTTATATTAGCATAACTGTGTTTGAAAAAATCGTTTTTTATTTCGGCATCGAGACAATTTATTGTGTGATCCATAAATCTGGGACTGAGTGTTGGGACAATAAGTCCCTCGTGGTTCCTGATACCCACGATGCAAGTTATCCTAGTGTATATCAGACTTGTGTATGACCGGGAAATAAAGAGATAAAAAAGTAAGCGAATCCCAGACAAGGTTGAGTTGCGACATCGTACAGAGCACGACATGGCACGTTTGTCATCGTGGATGAACAATTGAAGAGTTTTTGTAGTCTATAGTATGTTCCGTGTAGTCTTAGCACTACAAAATAGTGTAAATGATGAGGAAACGTCGCGTCGCTTGAAGAAACTCGTATTAATTACAGTTTTTGTTTAGTGTTATTAGACGATTTAATGGTAAAAACAGATTCACACTGTTCTATTTTACCTTATCAAGTTGTTTGAATTAAAATAAAGTTTTTGTTGAGCAGCGATACCTCAGTGCGGAGTGGTACGGACTGTCGAGACGAAAGTCGCAGGTTCGAAACTAGCCCCAAGAGCATACACCTCTGACTTTTCTAAGTTACGTGTATATTAATTGTTAATTATCGCTTGCTTTAACGGTGAAGGAAACATCGTGAAGAAACATGCATACCTGAGAACTCGATAAGATTTTTCGAAGGTATGTGAAGCCTGCCAAACCGCATTAGGCCAGCGTGGTGGACTAAGGCCTAATCCCTCTCATTCAATAGATGAGGCCCGTGCTCAGCAGTGGGACGTGTATAATACAGGGCTAGTATTATTTTGATGATCAATTCTATTGAAAGTTTGTTCAGACTGTGCGTTTTAGTAATTGATCCATTAAGGAGCCACGTGAACCAGCTATAAGTGTGGATGGCAATGGCGTCGTTTTTTTAAAAAAATAGCAAGCAATAGTTTACGTTATTTAAGAGGCTACAGCGAAAATAATCCGTAGTTTAGTGGGCGGGGCTTGCAGCCGCTCGCGGGGAGCTCCGAAGGCATAGCACGCGCTCAGGCGACAAGCCGCGCTCGTTTGTCGTCGGGGAATCGACTCGTATTACAAAGCTGTACACTCTGCGCAAAGTGATATAAGTCTAAAAGCATATTTTTTCGGTCTAGTCGGTATTCCTGTATCTAATATAGAACGGAAAATAAAATTCGTTCGCAATGATATAAGGACCACCTTTGGTCAATTTTTTTAAAAAAATTGTGTATGCTGATATTACTTTAGGAATATTAAATTGAACTAAGGCCTTATTTTAAAGCAAATATGTTTAATTTTTTATATCTCAATTTGTAACATTGTATGTGTGTACTTACAATTAATTACGTCAGATTTGTGCGCAATAATACAATTAAAGCAAAGCAAAATGGTGATATTGAAGTTTTTTTTAACTTGACACAGTAAAGTGACTTGGTATTAAGTACAGTCCAGTTCAAATATATTTGCGACCAACAAGATTAATTTTGTTAATCATCGGCATTATGTGGGCCCGAAGCTACTGGATATACAGTGGCTAGTCCCGAAGTGTGACATGTCTGATTAGACCACTATGGTGAGTTTTTCGCCATGTGTACGGTTTTCGCTATTCAATCGATACCCAAATGTATCGGTTACCCTCTCACCAGTGACACCAGCAGTTCTGCCTGGGTTGATCTTAGACTAGTACTTACGAATGTTTCCACTTCACCGTATCTTAAATATCCTTTTTATAAAGACAATTGACTATCATAGCTTTCTCTAGTATATCAACACATCGATTTTTTGGCCATCGGCACGAACGTACCTTTGGTACGATTTAGCATGGGTGTTTGTGACCCACGTACTTTTGTGATTCTCTAAAACGTAAAAATATTACCTTAAGCGACCTTACTGGAGTTTACCTGGCACGTTATGGACACGTACTCCCGTAGGCCATAAATTTGGTTTCCACCACATTTCTGTCCGCCATTTTCAAGTGTTTAGTGCACCCGATCCTAAAAAAGGCAACCGCTAGGATCCGTCCAATTACAGGCCTATAACCATCGCCTCCTTGTTCTTTACGATAATGGAATTATCAACTGTCAGCACCTGCTGTACCTAGAGGAGTACCGATTGATTAGCGACCGCCAGTACGTCTTTCGTCGGAGTCGCTCGCTGGTAATCATCTAATTTACCTGACATATAGATGGACAGAAGCAACTGAGACCAAGGGGGAGGCGCTTGCAGCCAATTGGGGCTTAGCGAAGACCTTTTATCGGGTATGGCACAAAGCACTTCCTTAAAGCTACCTTCCTTTGGGCTTCCAGAGAAATTATGCAACTGGATCACTAACATTTAAAAAATCGTATAGATAGAAGCGTGTATACCTCACGTTACGGATAGATGTTCAAAAATCAATCAACATCTATTAATTTTTTTTTAATAGATGGAGAGATAATCGCTTTCAAAGGTATAAAAAGTGTAATATTAATCCAACAAAATGTGTTCATAAGATATTTTTTTTTATCCGATCACGGCAAAGTGACTAAACTATATCTGATGGGAAGCGCAGTCCAGTCCAAAAAACCAGCGACCATCGACATACAATAAGTTTATGGGTGGTAATGCTTCTTCATACTCTAAAGAGGGAAGAAGCAAATCGAGGACCCTGCGACAGGACAGGCGGATGACCAATGCAGGCACAGGGATACAATGTTGGACCCTTATACGCACCTCAAACAACTATCAACTCGTGTCGCAAGCCTCTCGGTAGAACTGGATATACACTGGCTGATCCTGGAACACGATCCACACAAGGTGTGAGTCGCTATGGCAGGTTTTAACACTACGTGTACGGTGGTCGCTATCCGGGCGGATATGGATATCCTACCACCAGTATAATAGTTTCCACTTTTGTATATACATTTATTCTTTACTATGGAATCCTAAGTTTGTCATATGTAAGTAAAACACACACTTCGTTAGTTTTGAAGGATAATGGAATGACAGACTAAATTTTGTCATTTTCATACATTTGAAATGAAAATGAAATAGTCAGGTATCCGGGTCCATTTTTGCACTTGATTACTATCAAGCTAATTTTCCGTGAGTTGCTTCGTTTTGATGAGACGCATAACAATTTCCTGTGCGAAAATTCTCGATTATGGTAACAGAGGTAGCAAGGATAAATATATGTCGATTTGATGATACTCAAAAAATTAATACTAACTGGTTTTTTTGTTACATTTCAAGATAATTATCTAAATTATTTGAAAAAATATTTTTCCTACAAAATGTATGGTTTGATCAAGGACCGTTCCAGGATTTATAGATTTGAATAAGGGAATAAATAAAAAAAAGTGTGCGTCTCGGGACGCACGACAGAAGTGATAACTTAAACTAATGTGGGTTGAATTTAGAGAGGAGAAGCCTGCTTACTGCTGCCGTATGCGTAAGAGAAAGGCAAGCCAGACAGAGTGGGTCCGTAACGCGTTGTTACAAAGCGGTTTACCCTCCCATAATAAGTTATCACTTCATTGGATTGCAGTCCGGTCAAAGTCCTGTCAAAAGCCGTTCATAGGTCTGTCAATGTTCGGTCAAAGTCCTGTCAAAGTCCGGTCAAAGTCCGGTCAAAGCCCAGTCAAAGTCCAGTCAAAGTCCGGTCACAATCCGGTCACATTCCGGTCAAAGTCCTGTTAAAGTTCGGTCAAAGTCCTGTTAAAGTTCGGTCAAAGTCCTGTCAAAGTCCACTCTAAGTCCGGTCACAGACCGGTCACAATACTGTTCAAAGTCCGGTCACAGTTCGCTCATAGTCTTGTCAAAGTCCGGTCAAAGTCCGGTCAAAGTCCGGTCAAAGTTCGGTCAAAGTCCGGTCAAAGTCCTGTCAAAGTCCAGTCAAAGTCCTGTCAAAGTCCTGATAAAATCCGGTCGAAGTCCGGTCAAAGTCGTGTCAAAGTCTGGTCAGAGCCCTGTCCCTGTCCCTGTCCCTGTCCCTGTCCCTGTCCCTGTCCCTGTCCCTGTCCCTGTCCCTGTCCCTGTCCCTGTCCCTGTCCCTGTCCCTGTCCCTGTCCCTGTCCTGTCCCTGTCCTGTCCCTTTCCTGTCCTGTCCTGTCCCTGTCCTGTCCTGTCCTGTCATCAAAAAGACATCAAGTTTTTCATACCCAGGAACAGTTTGTACTGGAAAATTAAGTTGTCGTTTTTAGTGTTTTCCTTTACTTATAATTTGTTACTCATTTTTTCTCACCGGGTAAACCTTCCCTGAACTTCCACAAATATTTCAAGATCAGAATTAGCCAAATCGGTACAGCCAGTCTCGAGTTTTTGCGAGACACACGCACAGCGATTCATTTTTATATATATAGATAACTAAATATGAATCCATTAACACTGAGTGAATTAATGGGTGTTAATTGATACAAGTTAGATTTTTTTAACTCATCCAAAATACATAATATCCATCAAATCTTAATATTTTCTAAACAGACTTACTTCCAGCATTTTAATTATTTTAACTCCAACCCTATCAGATAGAAGTTTTAAAATAACTTGTGCCATTTAACACATGCATTTATCATTATACACATATTAACTACTATAACATATGGCTAATGATATAAATTTAGTTTCTTTTTATTATCTCATATTATTGTTGTTACTATAAACAAAAATCATAGTACATTTATGTTAATAGCAAGTAATCCCAATCCATCAAAGTTAAAACATCCTGAGAATAGAATAGAGTAAAAAAAAGTTGTCGAATTTTTAAAATAGCATCATATCATTAAATAGTTTTTTCTCAAAATTCGGTTTTCAGACTTGTATCACTTTTCACAGAGGGTACAGAAATATACGCAAATTAGGACGAAAAAATATTTATTATGTACTTACACTGTGACATTACGCTCATCATCTATGGATACTCATTTATGTTAAATGAGTCTATTGATGGAAGTGGCTTGGTTGAAGATATTATGAGATCTAACAAGTGAAAATAATATAATGTATGCGTACATCCTATAACTATTTGCATTATTAAATATAAATTGACTTTGAGGGTAAATAAAATCATATTAATGCATGAAATCACGAAAATCCGATCTGCAAAAAAACGGCATAGGTCCGTCCACGATAAGGCGCTCCCGCCGACTGATCTATTGAGGGAATGAAAGTGACGCAATTACTTTTGAAATGCAAAATAAGAGATGGCTATATTGAGTGTACTTTCAGAATAAAACAACGTATGTGCCAAAACGATTTTTCTTGTTTTCTAATAAAACTCATTATTAAATCTAAAACTGCTTTGACCAAACTTTCATACGATAATTCTCCATGTTTTAAAGTAAATTTAATTGTCTTATTCATGAGGGTTACGCTTCGGCAGCCAAAAACGTAAAAAAATAGATACAACTTTGTGATTTTTTTCTATCGAGAAAATTTCATTGAATCGTGTATTCCTTTTGAACAATCCTAGAGCAGAAAGTCAAAAAACGTATACCAAAATATTAAATCTCTATTCCACGTACACAATTATATACACGAGATAGAAATGTCCCATTTTTTTCAATGTAGGGCCTTAAGGTTGTATCAATGTTTTTCAGTGCTATCAAAATGTAAAAATGATTTGATTTTATTTTATTTGATTTGTGTTCAAAAGTAGGTTTGAGTTGTCACAATATTTGAACAAATTTTAATACTGATTTATTGAATATATTACACAAAATTTTACAAAACTAGGGAATTTGTTGAGAATAACATATTATGAAATCTGAATTAATTATTATCGACGTGCAAAAAGTAGCGGCGCGCGTCCTTGCCGCCCGGTTTTTGTACGCTACAGCTCCGATCAAGGTCATTTTAATGTAAGTACCAGATGCTGATGTTTCAGTGTTAAGCAGTTTCAGTGTTGGTAATTAAAGATTTTTTCATCCACGCGAAAAACTCGAAAATATTGTAATTTCGTTCAAAATATTTTTTTTATTTGATTGAATGACGAGCAAGTCGCTCGACTGATGGTAAGCGCATGCCCATAAACAAAAGCAACACAGTGCTTTAGATACAAAGCCCTGCATGGCACTGAACTGAGCTCGTCACCCTGAGACATAAGATGCTAAGTTTCATAATGCCCAGTAATTTCACTGACTTCATGTCTACAAGGAAGACATACAATTTTACCATATCTGGAGGTGTGACTCTTCCCTAGTAACTGTTAAAGGAAATTATTAATACTAACAATAAAAAATTGTTATATAAATCTTAAGTTCGATGCACTTAAAAAAGCATAACTATGATAAATCATTATCAAAAACACATTGTGTCAAACTTTTTGAGCATTCTAAAACTCTAAAACAATCCAAAAAAATGTGATATGTAGTTTATTGGGAAATGAATATCAGAATAGCTATGGTATATGTTCGGATTTACCTATAGCTATTTAATAGAACGTTAATAGTGCGATAAACAGCGGTTTGGCTGTGCCCTAGCGTTGCTGAAGTCCCCGGGCTGCGGTGTCCGCTTACCATCAAGTGGGCACTAGGCTGTATACCTTAGTAATAAAAAGGTTTTCTAATAATTACTAACTGTGAAAATTGGTATATATTTATAGAGTTTATAAACAAGTGTTTTAAGTCTATATCCATCTAGATTCCTATTATATCAATACAATATATAACCTTTGTACGTAACTTTAACAACTCGTTATATGACAACACATGAATATTGATCCACTCTGAATGGATTTTATAGAAATTCGAACCCCAGACCTTTCGATTGATGTGCAGTGCGGACACCACTACTTCCGCTCCAGATCGTCGAATAAACAAACAGTTTAATTATAAACACAGAAGTAATAACTTTCAACTAATTTATTTATCTAACGAGTTTATATGAATCAATATTATTGGCGGACATCAAAGGGGTTTCCAATATGTGAGGTGCTTCGAGAATCCGGGTATGGTTTTGAACTGTAAGGCTGGACGCAAAGGTGCGTGGTGACAGGATTGCCTGAAGCAATAAGCTTGATTGTAAAGGCATCCTTATTATGTAGGATTGTTTGAAATGGAACAGAGCTAATGCACGGAAATCTTGTAAAAATTATTGTCTTGTTGGGACAATTACATGTTGTTAAAACCTGCTATAGTGATCTACACGCCTTGTGTTGATCTTGTTCCAGGATCAGTCATTGTATATCCGGTTTCCGGTTCTCCGAAGGGGATTGTGACATGACTTGATGGTTGGTTGGGGCGGGTATAGAGATATATCCTTCTATCTCTGTGCCTGCATCCATCATCCGCAGCCCCTCGACTTGCTTCTTCTCTCTTCGGAGTATTTATACATGCTGGCATGACTGGTGATCATCGATAAACTCATTGTTTGTCGGTGGTCGCTTGTATTTTGGGGTGTACTGCAATTACCATCGGGTGTGGTGCAGTCGCTTTGCCGTATTCGGATAAAAAAAAGAATGAAACCTCTTATCATGATAGAGATTTGATATGTCGTTTAGCAGCGAATAAATTTCACAAGAAACTCACATTATAATAGATATTAGATATAATATAATAAATACATAATAGATATTTGTTCATTTACACGTTACATAACATGAAACGGATTAGATAAATAGTTTTAACAAGACGGAAGGTCGGCACACACATAAAATACTAAGGTTGTATGTTGCATATTCATATTTAGTAATTGTTTCTTCCTTTATTAGTTATCTATTGGCAATTGATGTTATTGAAAGACTCAAGAAAAAATAGCAGCAGCGATAGCTCAGTGGGGAGTGGTACGAACGTCGCAGGTTCGAAACCAGCCCTAAGAGCATACACCTCTGACTAGTCAGGTTATATGTTAATACATAGTTAATTATCGCTTGATTAACGGTGAAGGAAACATCGTGAGGAAACCTGCATCCCCCGAGTGTCACCGGTTTTGGGGAGACACTCAACCTAAAATATTCCTAAACAAATACTCACAAACTAGGAACCTCCCTTTTTGAAATCAGTTATAATACATCAAAAAATATTTTGAAGTTTTCGTTCTTTGGGTGTCACCCAAATCAAATCAAAACCCCGGTTGCCACTCGTGCTAGCTACGCCACTGCTTATATAATATATATAACCAAGGATTCTAAAACTATATTGGTGCCTTTCGTCTGTGACTAAATTTGATACAATTTTTAGTTCCACCACTTCTATTGTAACGCTTCCGCTGGCATTGGGTTTATTAAACTCTATTACTTGCTTTCATATTTATATAACAGCTGTGGCGGTGTTGTTAAAGTATGCATATTTTTTTTTATTTTATAATCGCGACTTTGATGACGAAACGGAGTTTTGTAGATACATATTTGAAAAGAGAACTTGAATACATGCACTACGCTTACCATCAGGTGTAGTGCAGTCACTTTTTCGTAATCGGATAAAACAAGTTACTAATATTAGTTAAAGTATTAGTTATTTGTGAGACAGTGGTATCCCAGTCGTGTCTTCCTAGTCATGATGTAGAGTGTAGACAAAACTGTCTACAGCGTGGCTACATTTATTTTCCGCGTGATGCAAAATACAATTCTGCGTAAAATATGTGATTATATTTGTACTTTGTCACCTAAAAAAAAGATTCTTTTTATCGTTCTTATTTCATGTAATAAAAGCCCCCAATTACTCCATAGCTGTAGGCATATAATTTGAAACCATATTAAATTGTGTATGAGTATTGGTTTTTAGGAGATGTGTAGGTATTTTTTTCTTTAGTACATTGCTGACTACAAAACATGAATAATGGCTGCATCACCTGATTTGATTAATTTGATATTTTTTTTGTTTATTTGAGTGAATGACGAGACGAGCGGATGCTCGCCTTATGGGAAGCGCCACGCCTGCCCATAAACAGAAGCAACACCACAGACAACTTTGAACTACAAAGCACTGCATGGCACTGAACTGCGCTAGTCACCCCGAAACATAAGATGTTAAGTCTCATAATGTCAAGTAATGCAATATCCTTCAAACCGAAACACAACAATGCTTACACACTGTTGCTTGGCGGTAGAAATAGACAATGTGGTGGTACCCACCCAGACGCCCTCTCGCATATGAGGCACCTACCACCTTGATATTTTGTATTACATTTATCAATAGGTAGTACTATATATCATTAAATCTCTGATCACACTTACTTATTGAGGTTTTCGTTTAGAATCTGAAATCTCACATGAGCTATAGAACACTTAACAAATACCTCTTATTTTATGGAACCTTACATTAAATGGTCATTACCCTACAACAAATGTGTGTGAGTTCATCTTCAATGTCGTCGGATATATTGTGCCTCCGACCTGACATTCGCTTAATGAATGTAACTAATTCGCGGAATCCTAGTGGCTTTTGCACGGAACAGACAGACGGCATGAATATGTTTTCTAAGGGCCGGCGCTCATAGACGGCATGGCACGGCATGGCATGGCAAAGGATTTTATTACTAATCAAGTTATTTTGAATCTTATTGCCACGAGTTTAGAATTCACGTTACTTTATTTCAATACCTCAGTGCCGCGACGTGCCGCGGGATGCTATGGCATGACGCGACGCGCCGCGGGATGCTCTCGCCAGACGTGTCATGCCGTTTCATTCCACGGATTGCCGCGGTGCGCGAGAGAGAGAGAGTGGCTGGGCATTCAGCAGGATGCCACGGCATGCCACGGGACGCCGCGGGATGCCGCAGCATAACCTGCCGTGCCATGCCGTGCCATGCCGTCAATGAGCGCCGGCCCCAACAGAGTTCCTTTGATTGAGATTGACGCCAGTGAAATTACTGGGTATTATGAGACTTAAAATCTTATGTCTCGGGGTGACGAGCGCAGTTCAGTGCCATGCAGTGCTTTGTAATTCAACGTTCTGTGTGGTGTTGCTTCTGTTTATGGGCAGGCGTGGCGCTTATCATCAGGCGAGCGCCTTGCTCATCTCGTCATTCAATCAAATAAACAAAAGATACCAAGCAACCATTAATATTTTATTTATTTATAATCCTTTATTGTACATTGGAATAAATACATATATGCAAGTAAAACAATTAACAATACAAAAGTACAATTGGCGGCCTTATCGCTATTTATTTACACTTACATCCTTCTTACATTTCACTTATAAGTTACTGCTGATATCAATTAGGTTACAATGTATTAAATGATTGGTGAACCTGGCACCCAAACTAGGGAAAAACCTGTGCCTTAGTACACACGCTAGTACACACGCTTGGGTCACTATTACCACGGAATATGGTGAAATCTTATAATGCCAGATTTCCTGTGAGGAGCATCTCGAGATTAGCCATATCACGTAATAAATAAATTAAAAAAAAGTAGTGTGTGTGTGCAATTCACACACGGCAGAAGTGAAACTTCAGAAAAGTAGCCTACAAAAGAATGAGATAAAAATAGAGTATCAGTGGTATTGGGATATATCCCAATACCACTGATACTCTATAGAGTATCAGTGTAATTAAAAGGTTTATTATTTTTATAATACTTTTACCAAGTTTATAAATTATTTAAAATTTTAATGCGAAATATTACATTTCATATATTTACATACTTGAGATCTTGTTTCTTTCCAACCTCTTTAGTGACGCCTTTTTCTTTTCATCATATTTTCAAATCACAACGATTCGAAAGAAGTTTCACTTCAAAAAGAGAACCTTACAATAATTCTAAACCCAACATCGGTATCTATTTCCAGATCTCAATTTCATTAAATCGCAGTCAGTGAACGTTTAATGTCCATCAATTAAGTGTAGCGAGGCAGAGAAAACACAATGCTCTTTATTATTGTAATGGTTTACGTTACTGCTGGCTACAATAATGACGTACGCTTATCTCGGCGGCCTAGATATCTGTGGCTTGCTTGACAAACGCACGGCTTAATATATGTTAATTAGAGGAAATTTACTCCAGGATCTGTGATGAAAGATAGAGAGAAGATGCAGCGGGACAGCGGTACAATACTTCTGTGTAAAGAAAAATAGTCCTCGTCCTCGTCCTCTAGAGATACTCATTTTCAGACTCGATGGGCTTCATGGCCCGGTGTTGAATAATGCGTGCCAATATCGATCTTCGCATCAGGAATTACAACGGTGGGTGCGTGGGCGATGTACTCTCGCCTAAGTGTGTACTACACTATCTTTTAAAAAGTATAGATCTTTACTTTGTCAAGAAACATCTCATATTTTTATCAGATGCAAATTGCCGCACTGACGCAAGTATAATGTAACACAAAATATTATCACGTAGGCTCATGCAACATCGAGCACGGCTATGTGACATACGTACAACACAACGAGTCAACGTTTAATAGATTTGTCTGATTTAAATAAATACACCCAACAGTTACACACATAGTCCTGACTTCACAGTACGATACTAGTCGTGTGTCGTGGGTATCGCGACCCCACTATGGCAGGTTTTAGCACCAGTGTACGGTGGTCACTATCCGGTCGGATACAAGTATCCTCCCACCAGCAAAATTATATCTGATAGTATAGCATATTTATTTACATTATTTGTAGGATCTGCAAATATATCAAAATATATTTTCACTTCACAGAATCTAGAAATATAACATCATCGTTTATGTACGTGACTGATATTTATTTATTTGTTTTCCGACCTCTCTAATTGATACCCATTTCTCACTAAGATTCTAAAACTGCTCTTCATCTCTTACCCGACTATGTTGTATATTAGGTGTTTATATCGCCATATGTATGTAATTGTAGCAGTTTTAAATCAGTAGGTTGTTTTATTGGGTTGTGCCAGTTATCTCTGGTGTTATCAGTGTCTGTCGGAGGTCAGGAGCGACACTGCGCTCTGTTTAAACAGATAGGCGCACGCGACGAGTGTGTGCCGTCCGCTTGCAGTTACAGCTGATCGTTTTTGGTCATTGACTTGCCGTGATCGATTGCCGTCTATTTTTATATATGTAGATAATTTCCTACTTTACAGTGGTAGAGCCAGAGAGTAGTTTTGTCTTCTTGTTTATTTATAACATAAATAATAATGATAAATACACCTAACAGTCACGTACATAGTCCTGACCCCACAGTAAGATACGACACTTGTGTCGTGGGTATCAGGAACTACGATAGACTTTCGGTCTCACAACACCCAGACCCCGAAACAAATATTTGTGGATCACACAAACATTTGTCTGTGTGTGGGGATCGAAGCCGCGGCCTTTCGCCTCACAGCCGACTACTCGCCCGCTGCGCCACGGAGGCTGTCGAATAACGATGCGAGTATTCCATGCAACCATGTAGTTTCGATATGAATACATAGAGGTAACGAGATAAAACTGGTTTCCAACGACAAAATTATCTCGTGTTGCATAACGTATTAACGTTAAGCCCCCTAGAAATACACGGGTCGACTTTATTTCTCTCTTAAATACACTGCACTTTCAAATGCAACTATCTCAACCAGACTAAAGTTTTTTTTATAGCATAGACTGGCAATCTTTTGGCTTTTATAGCATATTTTTGCTGGTGGTAGGATATTCATATCCGCCCGGATAGCGACCACCGTGCACATGGTGTTAAAACCTGCCATAGTGATCTACACGCCTTGTGTGGATCGCGTTCCAGGATCAGCCGGTGTATATCCGGTTCTCCCGAGGGGCTTGTGACATGATTCGATGGGTGGTTGGGGCGTGTATAGGGGTATCCTTGTATCCCTGAGCTTGTACGGTCATCCGCCTGTCTTGTCGCAGGCCCCTCGATTTGTTTATTCCCTCTCCGAAGAGGGAAGAAGCATTTATACAGGCTGGCATTGCTCTGGTGACCTCCGATAAACTCTTTGTTTGTCGGTGGTCGCTGGTTTTTTGGACTGCACTACGCTTACCATCAGGTGTCGTGCAGTCACTTTGCCGTGCTCGGATAAAAAAAAAGATCTGCACCGCCCATGTATGCCTACAATACTAGAAGAATCATAGGCGCGATGCCGACCTTAAAGGGAAAGGATAATCAAGGGATTGGGAAAAGGAGTGGGATTTCGGCCTCCGGCTATCTCATTCACTGTACGAAACGCAGGAGCGGGCAGCTACTTTACGTCGGTTTTCTGTGAGACAGTGGTAACGACCCGGTCGAGCCGGCCCATTCATGCTGTAGACAAAACTGTCTACAGCGTGGCTCTACCACTCTTACATTCTTATATATGTTCTTTAGTAATCAAGGAATACAAAACAAAAACATTATGCAAGTAATTTTGTACACACGTTAAATAACACATATCTACTTACAAACGAGGTCGGGTTACGTGATTGTACCGAGTGGGCATAATGTGAGACAGTGCCACTATACTTTTACTGGTAACTCGGCAAATTACTGCAAGACATCTGTGGACTGTGACTGTATACAAGAAATGTGTACGAGGATAATACGTTTCGAACACAATCCGCTACAGACTAAGCCTGTTGATTGTGTTAAAAAGTATCGATAATTTTTATAATGAATCGATATCGATTTTGATAAATCAATTTAAATAAATATCGATATATGGTGTTGACATTTGGATGATCTTTTTTGGCACCTTGAAATTTTTATTGGTCCACATTTCAGGACATACTATTGTAATAATATTGATTTAAATTTAAAAGAAGTTTTCACTTAAAAAATATCAACACCGACATATCGAAACAAAATTAATCGCTAAAAATCGATATATCGATTTATCGTTATTTCTTCAACATCCCTAACGGACTCTGAACGAAGTTGCTGCCGTAACGCGATACTACAGACCTCTGACCGGACACAGATAAGTAAAGAGATCAAACTAATAATACTCCTTTTTAACGCTGGAGTTTAACAAACGATATATAACATATTTTAATGTGAATTATGAAAAGTAGCTTCGGCTTCCAATGAGACATTTGCAGATCACGCAAACATTTGCTCCAATGCGGGAATATTCATTGCCTGTTTCAGATACGCGATAGAGACAGGGAGACCGCGATGTAGCGAATCAGTTGATAGCGACAAGGGCGCTTTGTATGAAATTTTATGGTAAAAGTCGTGTGCCCCAATGCCTGTGTCAGTCATAGCTCAAAACGTACCTTTACAAAGCGGACGAGACGCTGTCTCTTGTCTCCGTCTCGCAGCACCAACTATTGTAAAGGGTCTTTGCATTGCCCAGACCGTTGTTTTAGCTCCCATAATATATATTTATGTTTATAAATCGTATTTAAAACATTCTCTTTGAAAAATGATAACCCGGTTGAATATGTCAGATGACGTGTTGTTTTTAATTGAACCTGTTGTAATATGTAATACAGGAATTTGGTTCGGTCGTTTATGTTAAACCGATAGAAACCTAGAAAACCGACGTAAAGTAGCGGCTTGCTACTGCGTTTCATACGGTGAGATACCCGGAGGCCCAAACCCCCTCCTCTTCCCAATCCCTAATTATCCCTTCTTTTAAGGTCCTAAATGTGTCCATGATTCTTCTGGTACTGTGGGCGTACATGGGATCACTTGCTCGTTTGCCGGCCTATGCTATAAAAAAAACTAAGAACGCTAAATTGCGACACTTACAGTGCCTTGAAAAGAAATTGAAATTAACTTTATGGTATGGTACCCTTTATTATTCAAAATTCAATCAAGCAACAAATTATATTATTAATTGAAATATTTTTGATCTCCGTAGATAATTACTTATTTAGATGAAAAAAAAAATACATGAAAGGTATGCGAGAACTGTCAGTGAGATATAAAATAATATTCTAAATTTACTGTATCAATTAAAAGTTCAAAGGGAGGGCTTTTGTCTGGCCTTAAAAGATCTCATGGCCCCTGAGAATTTTCTTTTAGCCATCGGAGTACGATGTTCACAAAAGGATCTCGTAAAATATTGAGGATTATTTTGTAAATGTCTTGGAGTTCATAATTATTGAATGATTGTATTGAGATGAAGCTTTTCATTAGCCATGATTACTATACACAGTTTCCTCTGCAGGCTATCGCCTCTTTTTTTATTACCTTGGTCATCACCGCTTATGGGCTCAGCAGCAAAGCCGCCGGCTACCATTGGAGAATAACTCTTTTTAAACCAAGTTTAAAGAACATTGTCTCGGAAAACACCGAGGTATAGAGCGTATTCCAGAGCACCTTCCAGGTGGTAGGTCCCTCGTATGCAAGAGGCCGTCTAGATTGGTACCGCCGCGCCGCTTTGTCTATTTCGCAACAGTAGCCAGTGAAATCGGGCAATATGAGACTTAACATCCTATGTCACGAAATGACGAGCGCAGTTCAGTGCCATGCAGTGTTTTGTAATTCAAAGTTCTGTGTGGTGTTGCTTCTGTTTATAAGCAGGCGTGGCAAAAGAATTAAAACAAACTATATTTTAAATTTAACAATAATAATTAAACAATAATATAAAACATAGATTGAGAAACGTAGATGGCGTCAGTACAATAGTACATGTAATGAATACACGCAGGGAAGCCATCGATAAGATAACCAATTTAGGTCCAGCGCTGACTGGAGGAGTCGTTGACCGCGTCGTAGATAATTACGTACACGCGCGTACGATGTGCAAAATGTATTTATATGCAAATGTACCGATCACAACCGATCAGTTTTGCGTGATTCGTGGTACGGGGATTTGGGAGAGAGTTATTTTTGACTAGGACTAAGGATTTGTACGCCGTATAAAAGTCGACGCGGCGGCAGACGTCTGCAGACGTCACATATTTCACAGTCATGTTAGATATATGCCAAATTGATTTAAGAATTGTTTAATGGCATAAGCCGGCAAAGGAGACCTGATTGTAAGTGATCTCCACCACCGATCCTCAAATATTTTATTAACAGAACTTCAAAAAAAGTAGGAGGTTCTCAATGCAGCAAGTTTTTATATAATTATCTTTTTATTCTTTTTTTGCGTATTTATATTGATTTCTCGCCAATTGTTCAAAAAATTTCAACTCTAAGTCACTCCTGTAAAGTTTACTCAATGTCGCTTAGATAATTTTGCCTTTCAAGCGACGATATAATCGTATGTGGTGGATCATGTGCGGCAACTATCCATAAAGGAAAACATAAACATCTAATATTATTTTTGTATATAACGAATAAACTTAAAAACTACTGGACCGATTTCAAAAATTGTTTTGCCGTTAGAAAGCTACATTATCACTGTATAAAATAGGCTACTTTTTATCCCGGAAAAAGCAGATCACGCGGGCGGTGCCGTGAGGAAAAGCTGGTATTTTATAATCCCAACCAACCAAGTTACATCTTCTACGGTCACCAGAATAAAATCCGGTGATAAAGTTACATCAACTAACGTAACTCGTACATGCAATAACTCAACGGTCACACTGTTAACAAGTATTTACATAACACATAAGAGCGTATTGTTTCCTCGTGACACTCATTGATACGAACGTATAGTAAAGCCCATAAGGAAACGAGCAGTGCTAATAAATGTAAAAATATCGTACCAAAACGAGACTATATCAAAATTTATGAAGTACAAACCATGATATCCTGATTGTAATGGGTCTTTTTTTTATTCGGGCACAGTGATTGCACTATACTTGATGGTGAGCGTAGGGCAGTCCAAAAAACTAGCGACCACCGACAATCAATGAGTTCATCAATGAGTTAATTCTTATAATAAATTCACTGGCTTTAATGTCCTTCACATAGAAACAGTAGTGTACATACTAAGTACTATTATGAAAGTTGCTGCCGGAGGACTCAAAATGAAACATATTCAATATTTTTATATTAAAAGAAACATATTTCTCAACTAAAACTAATAACCGGCCGATGTTTGATCATAAAGTGTAGGCAGCGTTCGCATCAGCCAGATTTTAATTTGCGTTCATGGTGCGGAGTCAGCATCCATTGATTGTTGTGATCGCATTCAGTTTCAAGTTTCATTTAATGGTGTAATGTATGTGGTGTGACCGCACAAGGATTGTTCAGGTGACGACCGAATTATGGCGCCTCGTCGGCTCGTTTATCATGTCAAGATTATAGAAGTCAAGCTATATTGAAGCCTGTGAAATTATTAGGCATTATGACATTTAACATCTTATGTCTCGGGGTGACGAGCGCTGTTCAGTGCCATCCAGTGCTTTGTAATTCAAAGTTCTGTGTGGTTGTGTTTCTATTTATGGGCGTGGCACATACAACTAGGCGAGCGCCTTGCATCAAATTAAAAAAAAGATGATGGTATGAGTATTTGATCCGTATACCATGTTACAAATAACATACTAAACAGATAGATCCAAACGAAGTCGCATACGAGAAGCATATCACCTAGTTTATAAATAATGTATTATGTAATTGTATCGAGATTGTTGCTACGTCGTCCTGTCAACGCGCCGTCTGCTAGGTTATCACACTTCCGATAGCACCAGGCTCGGCTCGGTACTTTCAATAACTAGATTTGCTATGTTGTATCTAAATATTCTTGGATATGAAGCAATAAGTGTAACGGTCGTGGTTAGGTAATTTGCAGAACTGATGGCCTTTGGGCCAGAAGAATTCTGGAATGGTTATTCTATTATGACAAAGCATGCTAAAGATGTCAGATAAACTATACATTAACGTTGATATTGACATAATCTTAAGGTGAAGCGAGTGTGGATCCAGTACTGATTGAAAATAAATAGAAGAAGAAATATAGCCAACCTCATTAAGGACACCAATTAATTCATGATTTTTCTGGTATTATGGTTTTCATGGAAGCTGGAGATTACTTACAATTGGGTGGCCAACTTACTCTTCTGCCAGCCTCTGCTATTAAAAAAAACTAAGGTCTCTTATGTTTATGCGAATATTACACATTGAAATAAAACTAATTTAATTTTAATCAGTTCACCCCGTGACCACGAAGGCTGAAAAGCTTTCGAATCGTAAGTGTTTTTACTCCATTGGGGAATTCATGGAGTCATGACTTATATATAGATGTTGGAGATGGGTTTGGAGTATGGTTTCGTAAATTTTTATTTGATTTGTAGCCCTTCATTTGTATACTTTTATTAATTAAAATGTTGAGGACTTAGATTTAACTATGACATCTGTTGTGGAAGGTTTACCTACATTTACAAATAAATTATTTGATTTGATTTGTACGTCGGGATCAAAATTAATAATAAACCGCGATAAAATCCGTTTAAATTAGTTTATTTCAAAAACTAAGATCTACGTACTCCTTATGTTATAGGTACATTGTAGACTTGGGAAAATGATGGAATGAGCTTTTGATTGGTTTTACAAATAACTTTATCTCTTGCTTGTTCTTGTCTAATAAATCATCCGTTTCAAATCTCGGATCGCAGAACGCTCGATAAGAATGAATGGCGTCATATTTCAAAATATTAGAGGCGACAGGTGCCAGACTTAATCGCCGTAATAGACGTGGTTTACTTGTGAATTTAGGGTGATACGCGTGTATACGGTGACTAAGCAGTAACGTATTTACATTTGCGTTATGTGTAAACACTATGTCGCTAGTTTAACTATGTTTACAATTCTTGGCGCATATTCTTTTAGCAATGCATTGTTGAGTCTCGATAAAACCATAGGTCTATAAAGTTATGTAATAAAGGAACATAAACTCCAGGAATGTCGCTTATTGTGATTTGATCAAAACTTTGAGGAAACTGCAAGAGTACGTCTTTTCCTAATTCTTATATCAAATAATACCAGACATAATCGAGAGATCTGTCAACGCTAGTTCAAAAATATATTAAGGGGCATTTTTTCAGTTCATGTTATATCTTAAGGGTTCAGCTCAATAATAGATCACGGTAGTCTGGTGAGGGTCGGTGGGTCGCCGAAAGTTGGATTGATTTTCGATATCAGGATACTCAAGCGGACGTTTAATCTTCCTCAATTGTTTTAAATAAGACTCCATTGCTTTGCGTCACATGACAGTAATAACAAAAAAATAATCACAGGCACATCGTGACATCCACTTTGAAGTATGAACTACAAAGTGATGCAGTCATAGACAGCAAGTATACTAAAATATCAAGTCGATCACAAACTTGCGTTTAATAAACTAAATTCACACATTTGTGGAGCATCCAGCGATCTAATTAGTTAACAGTTAACTAGACAATCTCGTCACAAAATGATCTATGAGACAAAATCTAATTTTGTTAATGATTTATTTTCAGCACAGGAATGCGGATGTTCCTGAACGTCTTGTGATGGATCTGTTCGCTCATTTCACTGATCTCATTTTGATGTGGCATTTTGTGCGGGTGCGAGAGAGACGGATTGATGTCGGTCGACACCATGCTGTGTGTGTTTAAACGCAGAGCTGTAATCAGCCTTGACCTTGTACTGGATCGAGATATCGCACTGTTAAGTAATTTGCAATTGATACACATTAGACTAGCGCGCTGATAGTTCTACTGTGTTCTAAGAGGGTATGCCCCTCCTTAAATAACTTTGTTCTGTAGTATAATATCAGACCGTTATTATACACTGTTCCACTGCTGGATACGGGCCTCCTCTACAAATAATAGGGATAAGACCTTAGTCCACCAAGCAGGCTGCTTGGTGGACTAAGTTGCTGGCATGCTGGTGGGAGGATACTTGTATCCGACCGGATAGCGACCACCGTACACTGGTGCTGAAACCTGCCATAGTGGCCCACCTTGTGTGGGTCGCGTTCCAGGGTCAGCCAGTGTATATCCGGTTCTCCCCAGGGGGCTTGCCCCCTGATCCTAACCCTTTTCCCATCCCTGTTTCCTTCCCCTCCCCCTTGGCCCTTTGGCAGGCCGGGATAATCTTGCCGACCTACGATGGACAAATTGTTTATCGTTGGTCGACACTATTCTTGGATTGCGCTACACTTACCATCAGGTGTAGCGTAGTCACTTTGCCGAGCCACGATAAAAAAAAAAAAAAAAAAAGGCATAACTCGGGTTGAGCATATGTCACAAAGCTTCGAGATTATTGTGGAGAATTCTTAGGTATGCGGGTTACCTCACGGTGTTTCCTTCACTGTTGATGCAAGCTATATAATTAATAAAGAACACACGTGTAATTTTGAAAAGTCAGAGGAGTATGCTTTTGAGGCTGGTTTCGAACCTGCTCTTCAGACGAAGAAAATGTTAGAAAGATAATGTCAGAAATTTGTGACAAAGATGTCAATTGATTAGTATCTTATATTTTTGCGGATTTTAGGGACATTCGAAAGACATCTAGACGTACCTGGACGACTTGCAAAATATGACATACCAGAGAAGTTATGACGGATGGCGGTTCTTTTTCTATTTTATTTTTCTCAATAATACGTAAATATAGATCATTACAGTGTTCATAATTGTGTAGTAATGAAATAATATTGATCAATCATTTGTTTAACACGTTTCGTTCACAAAAAATAACGTAAACAAAATTGCAAGTAATCTAATATTGAATGGAGTGACGTAACAAGTGCCGTGTTGCCAATATATAAATGTGTATTGTGATTGTACAGCTGGACACTGAAAATGTGGAATTGCAACAATACATGTAAAAGCTGAACCAATTAGTTGCAGGTCAATTTTATTATTTCCATGAATATCTTGTTCGTTATTAGTTTGAACTGTGTCGATTACAGCATTCATTCTCATTTAAATTGTTATCGTTCAAAACAAAATGTTTTGCTACTTGCTTTTGATATTGTTATTGTCGATTTGACGTTTGGCTGTTTGTTTAACACTTTCAACTTAATTATGTTTACATTTATCATTTTGATTGTTAGCTAAGTTGTTAACTACTTGTGTTGATGTATTTTAATAACTTCTAAATCATTGGTTATTAATTGTGGGGATAATGATAATATTGGTTTTTAAATATTTTGTTTCTTTAATATTGTCGGTAGTTCTACTAATTACGTTTTTAATAGTAGCTTGCAGAAATGTATATATGTATTTGACGATTGTGTTATGGTTTGGAGTTTATTGTTATGTAGCTGTTCCTACCACTTAATATTTAAAAATTAATTTTGTTAAAACAAAAGTTAAAAACACCGACTGCAACTACGTAAATACCTTTAGATTTTATTATTTTTGACTTTTCAGTGATATTTTTTTGAAGTCGGTTTTTTTTCATGGTATATTGATTTGAATAAATTAAAAACAAAAGACCTTTATTTCCCTTTATAATTTGACCTATTTTAACGGTGGATTAACATGGCTAAACAATTGTTTAAGTACATTTCACGAACAGTCAATAAAGGTGTCCTCGTTGTAAGTAATGCGTTGTAATGTAATATTACGAAATAAGTAAATAAAATCAAGCTTGTGCGAATATTTGTATTATAAGCAAGCCTTTGGTATTTGGGACTTCTTAATAATTATGATTAAATATGTCTTCGATGAATAATTACACAAAACTAGGTTAAAGCAACGTCAGTTTTATAATATGTATAAATAAGTTTTTCGGCAATTCATTGTAATCATTCTAATAAAGGACTCCGAACCAACAACAAGTCATGTATTAACCAAAACCTTTTATTACATGGCGACCCTGCCAGCGGTATCCATTATGGGATACCACATGGCTTTATGGCCATGGCCACCTATTTTGGTACCTATTTTGGAAGAAAATTAAGAAAAGAAGAAAAAAAATAATCAAGATAAACTTAGAAGAAAAAAGAAAATTCAAAATCAATATCACATAATGGAAAATCAACGCCAACGGAGCAGCTTCAGCCACGACAACGCAGACAGACAGAGCGTTGGAGGAAATTATCAAGAAAGAAGAAAGAAGGTTTGGAGGAGTCCAGGGTATAGCCCGGCCCAACCACACGACAGCCTGAATCATCAGCAGCGATGCCGTACAAGCTCCACATCTGCACCAGCTCCGCCATCAGCTGCTCGCCCCTAAGCCATCATCATCAGCCATCAACATCTGTCAACCCGCTCCTTACCAACAAAGTTTGAAGTAAGAATTACTAAAAGTATGTAATTTTCAATATTTTTTTTATGTTCAATATCTATTTCAATTTACTTTAATAATTTTGTTAACGAAATATTTTGTGTTTAAGAATATGTCATGTACTGCAAACGGAATCTTAGGAGATATTTTTTTTTAAACGTTATGAAGTAATTATTAATTATAAGGATAGTTTATTACAACTTAATAAAAATAATTAAAATATTTGCATTAAAATAAGTTATAATGATGAGTACAGACATTCGATACCGCCTCGGTGCGAAGTTATGTAAGGTTTATGTAGGTCATGGAATAACATTGAATGGCATTTTTCCTGACGTTAGCAAAATCGAGTGTCAAGTGTCCAGTGCCAACGAACTCGGATGACGTAAAGCGATACTTAGCGTTTACGTTAATTATTAAGGCATTTTAGACCGTATCTGTATGGCAGAAAGTTTATAATCTTTAGAGATCATAAGCCATTAGTATATTTATTTAGTTTAAAAGATCCTTCCAGTAGACGAACTAAGTTTCGACTATACCTTGAAGAATATGATTTTGAGATCGTGCACACCCCGGATCGGAATAATGCAACTGCAGGCGCACTAAGCCGACTCCCGGTATCAATAACGTGTGATGATTTAAAATCTATTGGAGAACAAGTAGTTTCTGTATTGACGAGAGCACAAACTAAACGTGTGAAATCTCAGATATACATAACTGATAACAATGATTTGACAGAGCAGACTTCTACCAGTAGCAGGTCTGATCAACCTGAGACTGTAGACATTCTGAAAAACTGACTGATGTGACAGAATTGACTTTTATTAATGACAAGGATTTTAAGAATTTGATTTGTCGTTATTCGAATAGAGAATACTGTACGCGTAGTACTATATATATGTACCTAAATACTCGCGAAAAAGAAAATATTAATGAAATATTAATTACCTATAAAGAATAGGCAAAATGCAACAAATATAAAAATACTTGCAAGTCATATGAAAAGGTGCATATATAAAGGTTATAAAAATAAAGGTATATAAAGGTACCTAGAATTTTAATTACAACCGATGTTGTAAGAATTAGTGATAACTCATATTATATGATTACTGACCAGGTATGGCGAATGATGTAATCGACTACGTTAAGAAATGCCAACAATGGCAATATAATAAAAATGACTAATCGCATCGTGAAAGAGCCGATGGTAACAACAAATACTGCAAGCTCAGCGGTTGAACGTTATCGTTTACAGCGAGCCCAGTATGATGTCAAGCACAGTTGTTACAAAGTAAATTAAGACGAAAATTAATGTACGATAAGAAAACTTACTCCGTAACTTATAAAAAGGGTGACCTTATTCTTATAAAAAATCAAACTGGAACTAAATTTCAAAACATCTATAACGGCCCCTACGAAGTTATTGAGGAAGTTTCTCCTAATGTTAAGATTTTAAAGGATAATAAAGAATATGTTATATGTATACATAATAACACTAAGAGATATTTTAGTAAATATTAAGTTCTTTTATTGTATGTTTTATAAATGTTTGGTTATCTTTGTTAACCTAAAAGAAATATGTGAAGTTAAATTCCAAACTTAGTAACAGTTTGTAATAGTTTTGAATTTTTTCTTAATTTTTTCTTAAAAAATTCTCTTTCCTTAAATGGGGAAGGGTAGCAGGCCCTTTTTCGGGGGAGTTGTAATGTAATATTACGAAATAAGTAAATAAAATCAAGCTTGTGCGAATATTTGTATTATAAGCAAGCCTTTGGTATTTGGGACTTCTTAATAATTATGATTAAATATGTCTTCGATGAATAATTACACAAAACTAGGTTAAAGCAACGTCAGTTTTATAATATGTATAAATAAGTTTTTAGGCAATAAGATGAATCATTCAAATAAAGGACTCCGAACCAACAACAAGTCATGTATTAACCAAAACCTTTTATTACAGCGTAATGATCAATTGTATTTATTTATTGGTGTCTGAATCGGGTGTAGGTGACATTAGGCAAAGCTTATGTTCCTTATATAAGGTGACCACTTAACCCTTAACTGGTGACATGAAAAATTTATAACACTATAGAGGACATGACGTCTCACAGGCTACTACTTTTAAATTAACTTTTGTTGGGAAAATCTACTAGCGTATTCCAAAATTGTAGGTAATGAATGATATTCAACTATCGGTATGTTAAACCAACTATGTTTATAAAATATTTAAAAAAATGCGTTTTACCACTTGTGGTATTTTTCGACCTTAATTGGTATGAGATCCTTATTCTACGTTTTAATCGACTTTATGCGAGAAAAACGATAAAGTTAACACTTTGGCCAATTCTAAGAATTCGCAAAATGCGCGACGCCTGTGAGACTCCATGTCACTAGTGAAAGGTTAAAACCAACGCTGTGTTGTGGTATGTAGCCGGCTGAGACGCCAGGAGCTGCGGATTCGATTACCGCACCGATACAAATGTTTGTGTGATGCTCAAATATTTAATTTTGTTTCGGGGCTGGGTGTGCTTTCTCCCCAGAGGGGTTGACGGGGAGGTCAGTCATAAAAACTACAAGCGATATCTTTCTGCAACATGTGGTTAAAGTCATGTTAATGGGATAAGAACAGGTGGAAGAATTTAACGTTGCAAATGAAGTTGCTTATTAGTTCAAATCACGTAATACTTTGAAATAAAACTAATTTAAACGAATTTTATCGCGGTTTTATAAATCCGATAAAATCCGTTTAAATTAGTTTTATTTCAATGTGTAATATTCGCATAAACATCAGAATATCTTAGTAACATAAGAAATCTTTACGTAATACTTACTGTCAGTTGGTCTAAAAATGTAACATTAATGATTGTTTTGTATTTATATGGATCGTGTTTATCGCTCGACTAGATGCGGTGCACACGTTGACTGATAACGGTATCTCCAGATATTTATACAGATTGATAGTGAAACTACGTCGCGGCGGGGCGCGTCGCGTCGAAGCGCCTGTTTTACGCACTTAACGTATTATACATTCCTGTACTTACTGTTATTAAATTGCATTTTAACTAACAAAAAGGATTATTTGAGAATTATTAACTCGTTAGGTTTTTTTTATCCTGGCTCGGCAAAGTGATATGCTACACCTGATGGTAAGTGTAGCGCAATCCAGCAATAGTATTGACCAACGACAAACAATGTGTCTATCGTTGGTCGGCAAGATCATGCCGGTCTGCCTAACTGCATCTTCACACTCCGTTTAAAGGACCCCATATTATAGGAAGGAGGGAACACGTGTGTCGGCAAGCCATTCCACAGCTTAATGGTCCGGCAGAAGTAAGATTTAACGAAATTATTATATAACCATTATCACTACCCGACCCGGGGATCAAACCCGACACCTCAGTTCAGCAGTACCACGTACACAATACAACTGCACCTAAAAAAATATATAATACACGTAAAAAAAGCAAATAATGTATTACCTAACATCACATACTGTTATGTAACCATACCGTAACGTAAACGTGGTACTCGTCAGTTACGTTGTAACGTGAAAACTGGAAGTTTGTGGATTTCGTAATTAGGTTGCTCATTCATATTAATCATTTATATGCATATATTGTGAAGGTAACGTGTTATGGGGGTCGTCTGTTCGTTAATGATGCTGGCCAACGTGACCTAAAGTGGCAGGTCCGGAGTCAGGAACTGTGCTCGGGGGCTGACGGAGAGCGAGTTGACAGCGATGATATTGTCTGTCACTCCGTAGAACACAAAATATTTAACTGACGCCACTGCCACTGCTGGGCATAGGCTCCTCTACTAAGTGAGAAAAGTTAGGTCTTAATCCACGACGCTGGCCTAATGTGGGTTAGCAGACTTTAAATACCTTCGAAATTCGTTTGGAGAAATTCTCAGATATGCAGGTTTCCTTCACCGTTAGAGCATGCGGTAATCAACAATTAATACACACATAACTTGGAAAGTTAGAGGTACATGTTGGTTGGGAAGAAACTGATCTTGCCTAGATCAATTAGCCTGTGCCTAGTGCCGGTGTAGACGCTATAGCGATAGTGCAAGTCTTATTACAATCCAAGGCAAAGATTATAAGGTAGGATCCGTTTAGATTTAAGATTAAAATGTACTCTTTATAATACATTCCAATAAAGTTAATATTAATGTTATAATGGCTCTTGAATCCAAGATAGAGTTCGATTTCTACTTAGATGTATATAACTGATAACACATTAGTTTCGGTTCAGTTCATCAGTTTCTAATTCAGCGCTAGTCGCAAATTTTCGCCCCAATCTGACGAATAATGCCGTCATCGTTTGTCGAATGACATCAGAACAGCAAAACTGGCGAAAAATAATTTACGCCGCGTTAAAAATTTCATGGACGTCTTACGAATACGCTTCAGTTACAGCTTTTTTATATCAGGTTTGTTGAGTAAGATAGGTATTCCTTTTTGATTGATACTGATTAGATTGGTCCTTCCTTTTTTGCTAAGATCGTGACCTAGAATGGCTTGTTATTGATCGACAATTGTCAAGTTGATGATGATCAACGTATCAACGATCTGATGAAATGGGGGTCAATCGCCTCGAGGAAGCTGTGCTAGTCTATTTTACCAATTTGTGAGTAATTGTTACAAAACTTGATGAATTACAAAGTAGTTGCAACACTTGCCACTTGTACTGCATTGAGTTCTTTAGAATTCGCCTCCTGGCACAAAATGGACTGATATAGAAATCCGCAAGGATACAATGACCGTAGACAGCCAATCGTTACAAGGCCATTTGGATTTGATACTTTTTACTGATAACAGTATTTAATCCGCTATGAGTGATTTTAATAGTGAACGATAAGGCAGAAACAAGGTATTCATTCATATGGGATTATGGGTGCCTATTGTCAATCGTAAAGCCACCCAAAAGATCCACCTGCATCCCAAGATCTTCACAAAACCCCGTGTTTAGGCTAAATCTAAGAAGTTCACTAAATCAAACTTCTGATGTATCTAGGCTGTGGAATCGTTTGCCCACACGCTCGCTGTTCCCTCCTTTTCCCAATATAAGAAGCGATTAAGCAGGCCACCATAATTCTAGCAACGTACTATAGATGCATTTGCTATCGTTGGTCGACACTATTAGATTGCACTGCATTTACCATCAGTATAATTGCTTTGCTAAGTCACGGTAAACTAGATACCATTATAAATTAAGCTACCTGGAACAAACAAATGGCCATCAGCGACAGTTCTAATAATGATCAGCGTCGAGAGATCATCTGGTGAAATTAACCGAATGTATTTAACAGAATATCTGAGATCCTATTCAGATTCCAAATAAAATGGGGCAAGGTCAATAAATAGAACACCATTCGCCAAAACGCTTTGAATTCTTTGTCTTCTGTGGCAGTTCCGAAATAGGTGGATCAATCTCAGTACTGTTTTTTTTTTATCTGAAAATTGGTTTAATCAAGATGGTTCTTAGCTATGTTTAAAAAGAATCTGTTTCACCATTTATTAACACTCATATCGTGATAGAATTTAACTTCTAGGGTTTTCATAGGTTTTTGTGGTTTTACTATTACAGCTTGAATTCTCAACAGCATGGAGCAACAACTTAATGTACATTCCGATGCGTTATTTAAAGAATAATTTTTATCTACGTATCAGAATTAACAGTCTGAATACGAGATAGTAAAAAATAGCCTTGAACATCTGTTTCGCGAATAAAGTTCTTTCATTACATAATGCACGTTGTTGACGAGTTAGCTTCGAGTAACTCTGTTTCATAAACGTCACATTTGTGTCCTGGTCGGTGAAATTATTTTTGGTGGGTTTTTAGCTTGTGAGTCCCCAACATAAGAGGACGACTGCGTTGTCGGCTTTTAGGGGAAAGGATGGGAATCGGGAGGTGTTCACGATTTTTAGGTTTCCGTCAAACTAATTGTAACATCAAAGTTGTCACTTGACGTACCACCTGGGTGCATTCATGCTATGCATGCCAATTCCATGCAGTGCTTGACCAGCTCTGTGTGGTGTTGCTTCCGTTTATGAGCAGGCGTGACGGTTACCATCAGGCGAGCTACTTGCTCGTTTCGTCATTCAGTCTAATAAAAAAACTTGCTTGATACCCTGGCTCGGTAGCTTATAAATATCACCACATTGTCGTCTGTTTGAGGTTAGGATATTGCTATAGTGTTTGGATCGACTGCCTGCCTGATGTCAATCAAAGCTCGTGAAATACTATGTTTCCAAAGTGATGCATCAGAGTCGTGATGTATTCTTCTTTCCTTACTTCAATCTTGTTTAGAATCACCAATTTGTAGGACCACTAGCTGCCAGAACAGTTCAAACAGTTTATACAGAGCTATTATAGCTCTTATCAATAGGTGTCAGATCTGCTGACTCCTTTATCTAATCGTGGTGTTATCGCAGGCCTTGATGGGCGCAACGCCACGGCTGACGACACATACGTTACATCGTCAAAGTAATATGCATTGCCCATAAAATTTTATTGCAATAATTGTGGGGTAATTCTTTTTTGTTGCCTGCTAAACGATTAAGTGGGGTCACTTGATAGTAAATGGTTTGTAACATCCATGAACCTATCCATAATGCCATAAAGGAGTAGTAAAAGAGTAGGGATTTGGGCCTTCGGAAATCGAAACGCAACAGCAAACTTCTTTTCACGTCGGTTTTCTGTGAGACAGTGACACCCCGGTCGAACCCAACCATACGCACTGTAATCAAAACTGTCTACAGCGAGCTCTACTACATATAAAATCACTTGTGCAGAGTTATAAAGTACCTTTGAATTTTAACTTTCTTCTTTAAACATTATCTTGAACACATCTAAGTTTGCGTAATATATTTTCTTCTTGTGCTTGACGTTATACCGGTTTTTTGGCTCCTATTAAAATGGATCCTACCTTTCTTGGTCTGGTCCATTATTCGTTGTGAGATCATTAGCTTTAAATATCTTCCTCTAAGGGCCGGCGCTCATTGTCGGCATGGCACGGCATGGCACGGCAGGTCATGCTGCGGCATCCTGCGGCGTCCCGTGGCATGCCGTGGCATCCTGCTGAATGCCCAGCCACTCTCTCTCTCTCGCGCACCGCGGCAATCCGTGGAATGAAACGGCATGACACGTCTGGCCGGAGCATCCCGCGGCGCGTCGCGTCATGCCACAGCATCCCGCGGCACGTCGCGGCACTGTGGCCCTTATGGCCGGCGCTCATAGACGGCTTATATTGCTATTGTAAACAATATTTTATTATCATGTCAGTTTTGTCCATTTTATTATATGTGCAAAATCTGTCACGATTAAACTTTTTTTAATGATGCAAAATGTGCAATAGGTGGGTTTATAACGCTTTAAAACTAATTATCAATTCTGTTCATAAATCATTAGGCTATGTGTTGTATCATATTTAAATACTCAGCAATAATGATATTTAGACATGTCACGATGCAAATGCATGAATTTGCTCTTGCTATTAAACAAAACATTTAGACATTCCCAGAGACTCATTGAACTTCACTGCTCGATGTCGACAAAAATGCGTGCCACTGTTGATCCTGTTGCACAGGAGTTACAGTGGTGAGTGTGTGGGCAGGATAGTCTCTGTCAAACAATTGATTATTTTAATCGTAATAAAAGTAGTGCCACATATACTGGTAATAGAACTTTATGTACCATATTTTAGCATTTATTAAAATGTAAAGTGACTGCACCATTAGCATACCATTTTCAACTGGCCGGTCGAATGAAATTGCACCGAATCGAAAAATAGGTCTACTATCCATATAAGAAATTTTATGACGGAAAATCGATGGAGTCATAATCTTAGGACAGAAAATAGATTGTTAGGACTGGCTTATGTGGATCCTGTTGTGCTAATAAAACAAATATAACAGTTAAAGTCTATATTTTGCCCGCTTTCTATAGCTTAATCACCTAGTATTATTAGATAAGCTATGAACGATGAAAGATCGGTCATTTTGTCTTTCTAAATTAATTTGCCAGGAAATGGTCTCCTGGACAGCCGGCTTAAGCAGTTGGCAGGTTGTGCAATCTAAACTAAATGCAACATGAAGCGTGTAAAAATCATGTTAAGCCAACCCCATGCTGTTAGTAGGTTACGGTTTATGATAATGATAAGGACGAGGAACGATGATAGAAGCATTATTGACTAGACCATTATTGGTACTGTTACCCCATATACAAAAATGTGGGTAGCTTTACATCAAAAATGCGTACATCACACAGGTAAACAGCACGGATGCTGCGCAAACAATGTTGCAGATCTCGTGTAGTTTACATTGAGGAGTAACGACCTAACACGTCCAAACGTCCGATAAAATTAACTATTTTGAATGTTTCATAATCTAATTCAGTCAGTGTGAGTAAAAATATGCGCACATTTTTCGAAACATAATCTGTAACAAACTAACAGGCAAGTTGTGATAACTTTAGTTCGGTTTATAAAGTGGCGTGACGCGTGTGTAGCTTTTATAACGTAAAATGTTTGTGGGGCTATCTATCTGGCTACATATATTATTTTGGGGGTATTCATTTACCAAGTTTGCTGGTGGTAGTATAGTATAGATAGCGACCACCACACACATGGTGTTAAAACCTGCCATAGTGATCCGCACACCTTGTGTGGATCGCGTTCCAGGATCAGCCAGTGTGTATCCGGTACTCCCGAGGGGCTTGCGACATGACTTGATGGTTGGTTGGGGCGGCTATAGGGGTACATCTTTGTATTACTGTGCCTGCATCGGTCATCCACCTGTCCTGTCGCAGGCCCTTCGACATGCTTCGACTTCCCTCTCCAAAGAGGGAAAAAGCATTTATACAGTTCGCATGACTCTGGTGACCACCGATAAACTCATTGTTTGTCGGTGGTTACTGGTTTTTTGAACTGCACTACGCCTGATGGTAAGCGTCAATTTGCTGTGGTCGGATAAAAAAAGACATTTTTTATCAAGTTAAAACTTAGTAAAGTATTATTTATAAGGTCTTTAATCCAGGAAGTGGTCACAGGAACTGTGTGATTGAATCAGTAGTTGTTATTCGTTTAGATTAATTCCACAGTGCCGTTCATAATCCTTATATTATTGTAGCATTGCAGCGACGTGTTTTCCGCATTGTGAACAAAGACTTTAATGTGTACTAGACGGGCTGTTTAGAAGTAAAATTGTATCACATAATGCGGTAGTTTGACAACTGACAGACAGGGAGCGGGAGAGGGATTCTAATTAAGGGGTTAGGTGGGTTTCACAGGCTCAAAACAGGTACATTTTTACGATATTTTTTTTAAATTAACCAACAAAATATTTTGTTCCATCAGTTTACCATATAAAAGATATATATTTCACAAGTAGTATGTGAAATTTTCATCGAAAAATACTGAAAATGAATGCGTGGACAGGTCGTCTCCTGTGACCCCTCAAAAGAAGGTCTCTCGGCGTAGTAAGGATAACTCATGACGGATTCATCTGAAATGCAAAAACTAAAAATTTTCTGTTAGTAGATGCCTTAAGCTCGTGCTTGAGCGAAGGAAAAAAATAAAAAACGAAAATTGAATTTTTGGCGGCGTTGAGAACAAAAAACCTTTTTTTGAATAAAATTTGCTCCCTTCATGGCCTTGAAAAATCACTTAAAATAGAAAAAGAAAAAATCCTTCATTCAAGCATGAGATAATGTTATTTTGAATTAGTGTGCAAAATTTGAAGGAGATCGAGGAGGTAGTTTCCAGAAAAACGCATTTTTCAGAAACTACATTTTTGAAATCGGTAGTCACGATTTCTCGAAAACTTATGAACCGATCTCCTTCAAATTTTACACACTTCTTCAAAATAACATTATCTCGTGCTTGAACGAATGATTTTACCTAACTCCTTAAGAGAAAGAGAGATGTTAATGTTGAGTTACGGCCAATTGACGGTTACTTCGGGGCGCAATTACTATGAACCGCGCAGCCGGTCTAGTAAGTATGCATTGAATTCATTGATTGTGAACGATGTAGGTGTTACAAACTGCTTACTACAGCCGCGTAGCGATATTGGCTCGCTTCGCATTTTTTAGCATGTGGCCGAGCCTTTAGAATCGTCTTATGATTTAGACCCAGAAGTTTTATTATATTTTAATTGCTTATTTTAATGAGTGGGAGAGCCACGCTGTAGACAGTTTTGCCTACAACATGATTGGGCCGGCTCAACCGGATCATTATCACTGTCTCACAGAAAACCGACGTAAAGTAGCGGCTTGCTGCTGCGTTTCGTACGGTGAGTGAGATATCTGGAGGCCCAAATACCCCTCCCCTTCCCAATCCCTAATTATCCCTTTCCTTTAAGGTCGGCAACGCGCCCATAATTCTTCTGATAATGTGGGCATACATGGGGGGTGGAGATCACTTACCATCAGGTGACCCACTTGCTCGTTTGCCGATCTATGCTATAAAAAAAAGCATCTCTGTAACTATTTTGCAACTTCTTCGACTTGCCCACCACCAAGAGGAAGAATGCTAATATCTGCAGTCCTTTTCTTTCTGGGATTGTTTATTCGGGCACATTATAGTGTCTACGCTGCATCTGATGGTAAGTTCAATGCAGTCTTAAGTGTATTGGAGACTCAACTAAAACTATGTAACTCTGTGGTGATCAGAATTATGCCGACATGGCTTATTTCATCTTCACATCTATGCCCACTGCTGAAATAAGGTAAACAAGCCTCTGTTTAAAATCGGTATGACACAACTCGCTGTAACTGGTGCAAATTATTGATTAACGCCCAAATGCCAACAAGTGCTAACTTCGGTTGTTGGCTTTTAGAATTGTGGAGCATATAATGATGCCATCATATGTGGGCTAGATGCTGTGTTTATATTTTGCACCCATAGTTTTCAGGAATATGCACTTATTTTGTTTTTGATGTTTTAAAATTCCCTCTATCTTGGTCCTCAATGCTTAAATACCTTTAACACATCTACAATTCTACCTATACTCTTCATGAGTGATAGTGATCATATACCATGGGGGTGACTCGTTTGCTCGTTAGTTTACCTTCTATAAATAATGTTTAAAAAATGTGTGGTTAGACTGCTTAGCACTTTCTAGGGTGAGACCTATTATATCTGGGGCCGGTTCTCTCCGCGTACCATAAATTCTATTCTATATCGAATGGTTAGTGGCAACTTAGTGTCAGAGTTTCCATTGTTGCCCATAGGCGTCTGGCTTGCCTTAACGACTGCTATCAATTGATAACAACCGGGACTGACATATTTGCTCGGCTAAGTGACTACGCCACACGTGATGGTAAGTGTAGCGCAATCCAAGAATAGTGTCTACCAACGACAGACGACGTATCTATAATAGATCACCAAGTCTACGTGCCCTCCGAAGCACGGAGGCGCTCTGTTGAAATACCACTAAGCAGTCACTCATCTATAGACTGATCGCGTCAAAGGTTGCTTAACTCTTTAGTCGTTTATCAGTAAAATGGCTAGGAGCGCCTTCTTCTTAAAATTAATTATTGAGTTCGTGGTTAATGATCTTAATAGGACTAACACCTAGTACAGGTTTATAATTGTGCACCCAAGAATCGCTTTGTCCTTATTGATAAGAGAATGACGTCCAAATGTGATGCGCAGAAAGACTCTTAAAAATACATTTTAGTCAGTTAATAACCAACAAAACTCCTTATTTAAGATTCGAACCGAGGTCATTACCATCTGAATTATGCGCCCCCGATACAATTAACCATGCATAAATGCTAAGAAACTGGGGCACACATTTTTCACTAAACAATTTATGCCAACATTCGGCATTGAATTAAGTTCTGGAATGGTTGTACGTTTTATGGTCTCCTTGAGAGACCGTCAGTTTATTACATGGGCAATGGTTGTTATTGTTTATTACAATTAGGATTTTATAGGCACATTTTGATTACAGCAACTTTATTACTGCTTTGCTTGAAACGAACTTGTTCCAGATTTCGTGTTCAACACATTTTGTGAATACATTTTATCTGGAATGAGTTTCATATATCTTACTAGCTTTTATTTCTGCTTTTTACCCGCGAGACGGTTTTTTATGGGATTAAAAAGTTGTTTATGTCATTCCTCGGTGCTTCAGCTCTATACCAAGTGTTATCAAAATCGTTTCAGTGGTTATGCCAATAAAACAACAGTAATTTTTACTTTATTATTTATGTATTTATTTACATACATATTGTATTTTATTAGAACGGATAACACCGTAAATTCAATAGATGCCTTGATCACACTTCCAAACTTAGCATTCGTTTTATTCATATTTTATATTAAATATATATTAAAAATCGAGTATGATATTAATATTCATAAGTGCGTCCGTGACGTCTTCAGAAACGGTATGCATGAACATGTCAGAATTGTGTACCATTTTAGGTCTGATATTTAAACAAGATCTTATAATAAATAAAAAATACTTTTAACTTACTTTTGAACTTGGGTAACTGCAAATTAAAGATAGCTATACTTTGAAAAATATATCTCAAAGACAAGACACGAGTACGAGTTGATTCCATACGACCACGAATATGACTCGTAAATTGCTAATTTCTGTAATATACAAGACTATCTAAAATGTAGCCATAAATTCCCATTTAGAAGTAAAGAGTTTATCGCACGCCCGAGGCAAGAATTTAACAGAAAAATGTAATTCACAAGGTCGCGTCTCGTTTATTGAAAATAAGAATTTTATGACACGTAACCGCAGTTTTTGCGATATTATCCTCTCTTTCGTATGAGAATATCTGTCCATCTAAATACGGTTTAGTCATAGAAAGGTGAATTATTACCATTGTAAAATTTCTCTCTCATGAGTTAGAACCTCGGCCTACATAGTAGCAATGTAAACACGGATCGTTGGCGCTGTGTCGCGGTCCCATCTGCATCGCATCGCATCAGTTGTAACACGTGTGTTGTATAACGTGTGCTAATTGTTTGTCTTGTGATCAAGGTCGACGTGCTAAATGTACGGGAAGCTGTGACATTTATCAGGTTGACAGTTAAACCGCTGATGATGGCGTCATTGATAGGCCAATGTAGGTTTATATCAACGTTTAGGTATTGAGATAGATTGTCAGATTATAAAGTGATTATTTTCAGAAGGGGCAAACAATTTTTTTTTCAGAAAGGGCTGGTGGTAGGTTATTCATATCTGCCTGGATAGCGACCACCGTACACATGGTGTTAAAACTTGCCATAGGGACCCACACGCCTTCTGTGGATCGCGTTCCACGATCAGCCAGTGTATACCCAGTTCTCCCGAGGGGCTTGCAACATGACTTGATAGCTAGTTGGTTGGGGCGGGTATAGGGGTACATTCCTGTACCCCTGTGCCTGCATCGGTCATCCGCCTGCCCTGTCGCAGGCCCCTCTCCAAAGAGGGAAGAAGCATATATACAAGCCGGCATGATTTTGACCACCGACAAACTCATTGTTTTTCTTTGATAATAAAATATTTAAATGTTTTTTGTTGTTACAGGTAAAGAACTTCGAATACTATCTAAATTGAGTAAGTAAATATTTGATCAGGTGTTTGCAACGTTGGAATTTGGATATCGTTGCAGCGCAAGTGACATTGAAATTTTTATCTTTTTGGTTGTTTTTTTTTAATAATGACATAGTTTTTGACGTTACAATACTTCTCAAGTATGATGACACTCTGATATGTTTTTTTAAGAACACAGCATCTATCAGTGACATTTAGACAATTGTAACTATTCTTTTAGTTGCTGCTCTGGATTAAACGATAAAAAAATTAAATGTTGCTCTAGTTATTGTAAAAATAAACCAAATTTTGGTGTGAATCACTCCATGTGTCAGTATTTAAAGTTTTTGTAAAAAGCAAAGGTCCACTTTATTCCAAAGTTGTTTCATTTTCAGTACCATACAATTGGTAAAATCTGTAGATGTCGTCAACCGTTGCTTGTTATTATATCTTAAAACGACAGATGTTGCAATCCACCCTTACTTGTTGAATCATACTGAATCAACCAATACTATTGCCTCCTGTTTTACAAGGTATTCGTTAAACCAAATAAATTACCTAATGTTCAAACCAAAATATAAAATCAGAGAAATTTTAAATTACTTTTGTCATTTTCTTTAGATCATTACGTTCCTAGGTCTTCTATTGTGTTCATGGAAATTATCTATACAAATTCTTAAATACGGTTATGTATCTTATTATTCGTATTGCTCGATATTTCTAAGTCATCTTAATCGCCTATTTAAAAGAGAATTTGATTAATTTTATTCTAAAGGAAAGCCTCTTTGTATGGCGACTTGGGATTTTTAATTAATTAAACAATATTTTCTAATGAAGAGAACAAATTAAAATGACATAATAATATTGTCAAAAGATTTCAATCTAAGAATAAATAACACGTTACCTACTTACCTTTAAATTATTTTACTTTACCAGGATATTTTTCCCAAATGGCCGAGGAATTAATAAATATACAATTAATATTAACAGTGGCACGCATAGTCCTGACCCCACACTAGGTTAGCACGTATCGCGGGTATAAGTAACTACAAGGGACTTGCGGGCACAAAACCCAGATTCGAAATAAATATTTTTGGATCACACAAACATTTGTGTCAGTACGTGAATCGAAACCACGGCCTCTCGCTTTGACATACACAAAGCGTATCATTGCGCTCTGTTCCGACGCGAGTCGTAATACAAACTTCACCTGCGCAGTCAGTTCATTTACAGTTGTGGTTGGTGGAATGAAGGGGCGCGGGGAGGGCGGGCGCCGATACTCGTCTTATTGAACTCATCTGCCCCCACCACTGTCAGTACGTGCTCAGGACTCGTGCCGTTAATATTCTGAGTACAGGAAGTTTTGGAAGATGACGGGTACTAATTGGCCAACATAGAATATCAAGTCTTTATCCCCAAAGAGGTAGCCAGAGGTGTAACTAGTGATGTACCCACGTTTCGCCGAGCTTATTGCCGTCCCATGAATTATGATAGGACATAATTTCCAATTCCGGGCAATAAATGTTGAATTTTTAAAATCGATAACTCAAACACAATTTATCGAACTCAGGGCCTCAAGATTCTTAGCGTTAATACGCTACCACTGGAGCAGTCAGATGATTTATGCCAGTTGAATGCGTTTATAGTGAATTATAAACGTTAAATCAATCAAAACAAACAATAGCCTGTAGTGCAGTGATCTAAAATATCACCGATCAAAGTTCGATGCACGCTATGTCGCGTCGGTGCCGGCAGATATCGATGGATGCCAATTAATAATTATTTATAGATGGCGAAAATCATGTACTACTGGGTCGATACGAATAGATCGATCCCATTTTAAAGCCCTACAAAAAAGAGGAGTGTTATTGATTAGATCTCTTCTATGCCTGTGATATTGTAGCGCCTAGACCATTAGTTCCCAAAGTGGTCCATGTGGACCCCCAGGGGACCACGGGAGACTCAACGCGGGTCTACGTTGGCGTGACATAAAGTGGAGGTTCATGGTAGATGGGGGGGAATATGGTAGAAATGTAGCTGCAAAGGGGACCTGAACCGGCAAAACTATTACTAATAGTCGGCTGCGAAGCGAGAGGCCGCGGGTTCGATCCGCACATTGAAACAAAATGCGGGAGCTAAAATATATAATTGGTTCTGTTCTGGATGTTGTGATACTTAAAAGACCATGTGTGGCATGTTGGAATTTGGATGTATTTGTTTATTTATTTATGCTGGCATTGCAAAATGTCTGAAGTACAATATAGTTCAAAGAAAACATCGACCCACGAGACCATAATATCTTAAGTCTTAACGGCGGCCATGTTTATTTCATCAAGTCGTTTCGAATGATGAAACCAACATTGACTGCTCACCACTTCACAGGTATACGTCCGTAATCTAGAACAACACGTGTAAACTGAAAATCGCTTTGACTGGATTTTCTGGTGGGAGGGAAACTGGTCATTTCGTACCCGACTGGATTCGTTCAGGCAAGTCGCATTTCGGGGCATTGGCAGTGTACTCGTATACCCAGTAATTTCAGGCTGGCATAAGTCTGCCGACCGTCGAGGGACGCAATATCTCATGACGGTTGACATTATAGTATTTGGATTGCACTGTACATAACATGACGGTACATTTAAGAATTTATTTTCTTTACCGTTAACGGCCGGATGGTTTCCCAAGTTTTCCGACTCGACCGGGCCGTTACTATCGCCTTACAGGAAACCGTCGTAAAGTAGCGGCTTGCTGCTGAGTTTTGTGTGGTGAGTTAGACATCCGGAGGCCCAACCCATAGCCCTTTAATTATCCCTTTTAGGTCGTCAACGTACCCAAGATTCTTCTGGTATTCTGGCCAAACATGGGCAGTGGAAATATATCTATATACTTTATATCAGGCGACCCACTTGCTCGTTTGACGACCTATATACTATAAAAAATCACGTTGCCCCTAAGCAAAGGAGGCAATGTGAACCCGATGCTTTCAATAGTAAGCCAGTAGATACTGTAAATGTAATATGAATAATCCCAGTGTCGGTATGTATATAAATCTAACTTAGAGGTTAACTACGAACAATTAAACCGATCGACGTTTAATTTCCGTATTCGATCGAAGCTGCCGCAATTGTCCTTGAACTAAATGCTCCCATTTTAACTACTGGTGGGAGGATACTTGTATCCGACCGGATAGCGACCACCGTACACTGGTGCTAAAACCTGCCATAGTGGCCCACCTTGTGTGGGTCGCGTTCCAGGGTCAGCCAGTGTATATCCGGTTCTCCCCAGGGGGCTTGCCCCCTGATCCTAACCCTTTCCCCATCCCTTTTTCCTTCCCCTCTCCCTTGACCCTTTGGCAGGCCGGCATGATCTTACCGACCAACGATGGACACATTGTTTATCGTTGGTCGACAATATTCTTGGATTACGCTACACTTATCATCAGGTGTAGCGTAGTCACTTTGCCGAGCCAGGATAAAAAAAAAAAAAAAAGAAAAAAAAAAAAAAAACATTCCCTTTTACGAAGGACGTTCCTATAATGGCTTCGACATCAAGAAAGAAAGAAATATAAATAAAAAATAATTGAGAGTCATAGGGACTGCCGATAGAAGTGAAACAATATCTTCTTCTTCTTCTATATAAAAATCAATTGCCGTTCGTTAATCTCGCAAAAACTTTTAAGAGGTTGGACCGATTTCGATGATTTTTGTGTGTGTTTGAGTGAATCCCAGGATGATTTAGATTCACAATTGGATCCGGTAGGTGGCGCTGCAATCGGTTTCACTCGTATCTCTTAATTATATGTTGCGGGTGCGACCGCGCGGGACAGCTAGTGATGAATACAATCCAATGAAGCGCATCAAATAATAAGTTCTACAATTCTATATCGTCAGTCGAGTCGTCATTATAGAAGTAAACAAACCGCACGCCACGCCACGCTGCGGCGGTTCGCCGAGGTTGCCGACCTTGCAGCCGCGGGCCGGCCCTCGATTTCCTTATTCTAGAACTGCACGTTCCACCAACGTGTCCGCGTCTACGTTTTGCATCAGTGTAATTGCCACGCTCGCCGCTTGATGTACGTTCTCACATGTCAGTTGCGATTGATACATGTTTGTTGATGTAATGTTTGCTTCCGATGTTGTGTGTTTTAATTGCTTATTGTTAGGAACGCGTTCTCACGTGGCAATTGCGCTTGAAAGTTCTTGAACGTTTATTTGTTTATTAGTAGGCAGGGTTTGATATTGTGGTCTGTTTTTATTTGCGTTTCTTCTGGCAGTTTCAGACGAGTCGAATTGCTGGTGTCAGGACATTCTTATCCGGATAACGAACACCGTTCACATAGTGTTAACCATGACCGTGACCCATACATCTTGTGTGAATCCCGATTCATGATCAGCCAGTTTATAATCGGTTCTCCCGAGTGGCTTGCGACATGACTTGATGGTCGTTTGGAGCGAGTATAAGGGTACATTCTTGTATCCCTCTGTCTAGATCGGTCAAAAAAATCTGAAACTTTATTAAATTTTGTATTGTTTTTGTTGATCAATTCTATTGAATGTTTGTTCATAACGCATACAATTTAAATTCTATTTCTAATTGAAGTCGGGGGTTTTTATTGAATCCATGTTATTATTATCTGATTCGTTGTTACCTTTAGAACAGTGTCCACACAAAGCGTGTGTTATTTCATTATATCTTATATATCACTTTTCCAAGAAATCATATACTTGCGGTCAGTTTGTTTCGAGACCGCGTTATCGGCCGTGACGCGTGGCATTATATCATAAATTATGGGGACCACAAATGAATGCTTGCTTTGAAACGGGTCCAAAGTGATCGTTATATCCTGTTGACCTTATGAATTTATCATATGGGTTTATCCGATTGCGTCTATTGAATATATTACGATATTAAACGCCTGTTTCACCACCTCTGAGCAAATGCAGTTTAACAAAGCGCGCAGAAAAGCAAAAAAATTAAAAGCATCAGTAAAAAGCGACAAACATAATCATAAATAGGATTTAGTCTCCGACAGAATGAGATAGATTACAAGTAAACAGTGTTTTCTGTAATCTTCGTCTCCTCTTTATTTATCTCATTATTTTTAGGCTGCTTTTCTGAAGTTTCACTTCTGCCGTGTGTGAATTTCTCACACACATACACTTTTTTATCCGATCACGGCAAGGTGACTGACTACACTACACCAGATGGTAAGCGATTTGAAAAATCCTTTCACCATTAGAATCCTACAATATCCCTGATGATCATAAGGCTACTTTTATTCCCGGAAAAAGCAGATCCCACGGGCGCAAAGCTAGTCTTTTATAAAATCTTTTGGAACAATGGATGGTAAGTCAAATACAAATTTAAAATTCTGGCTTACAACCTACGACTCGAACGAGACAACTTGTATTTTTAAAATATATACCTTTAGATACAATTAAATGTTAAAAATAAATTAAGCGGACCTGTAATAACGAGTTTCCGCAAAGAGAATTCTTCGCGAGCTTTCTGGAAGGACACAATGGTAACTCTGTATTTAATTGTGGTTATTTTAAGACAGCCAGTGGAGTAGCCGGCTGTGAAGCGAGAGGCCACGGGTTCGATCCCCGCACCGAGACAAATGTTTGTGTCATCCACAAATATTTCTTTCGCGGTCTGGGTGTTGTGAGACCGAAAGTCTCTCGTAGTTCCTGATACCCACGACACAAGACTTGTATTTTAATGTGGGGTTAAGACTATGTGCGTGACTGTTGGGGGTTTAAAAAAATATATGCTGTATTACCGAATTGCTGTATTGTGCCAGAATCCAAACACAAATCCTACCCTGGGATGAGATACTGCAGGGATCGGGTCCCATTAGCACGGGCCCCTGCAGTTTATCCCATAAGGTCAAAAGAAAATTTAATAAAACATGGTTCATAGGCCTTTTAAAATACTATGCATATAGGTACATTGAAATCAGGTAAAATCTCGTTGATATTGGCAGCTGGGTTACTCACAGTGCTAAATGGTTTGCGCTTAGCACTTTTTTATAACATGAATGAATATATCGCACATCGGCGACGAGAGTGTCACAACACCAAAAAAATATAGTTTTCGGGAAATCGTATTTTGGCATTTGGGCATTTCAATTTAATTTAACTATTATTACTTGTAAAATAAACGTTTTGATTTTGATGTTTAATCTTAAATTAAATTGTCACGTGAATGGGCAAGCAATCAATGATCATTCATGTGCGTCCGCAACATTTATAGCTCACTTGTTAAATCACAAGCGATAGTTATTAGTTAAAACGCGTAAATTTATTCAGCTCAAGCCTCAGTACGAGCGCTTTTCTAGCCATCCAGTGTTGGTATAATTGAGACGAATGGCCGAGAGTCGTGCCCACCTCGCCCATCCTCGCCTTTCCAGGAACCATGTCGCCCCACGTCCCCGACAACGTCGTCGGCAGCACGGCCGCGCCCCGTCACACTTGCGGTTTTCGCGTGTTTACCTCATTCCTGCATTGTTGTTCAGTATAAGTTGAGACGTCGTCGAGTGTGGACCTGACCGCTCCGACTTTTCCGGTTTTCGAGTGTGTGTCTTCTATGACTTTGGATGTGTGAAGTGATCCCTGACTGATTTTGAAGATTGGTATGTCTAACACACTTCAAATTATCATTGTCCTTATACGTTTCGGCTGTCGAATGTTGCAAGCGCGCAATTACATAGATGCACTGAATAATAGAGATGTTTTAGATTAATAATTGCTGTTATGCCCGTATGTTTATATTTTTTTCCAATAGTTATTTTCCTTTGAAAAGCGGGACAGTGCAGCGTTTGAGTAGTCGTTTGCATGATTTAGATTTTAATTAGCTAATTTAAATACAACGCTCGCTTTAACTGTAGGTTTGTAAAATGCAACCGTAATTAAGTACCTATACTTTATGTGTTCGAATAATTGTCGTGATTTAAGTTTTTGCAAAGATTTTTACATTATATCACGGATTAATTGTATCCTAAATGACACTTTTCAAGCTTTTTGAACAAAGTAAACTTGATCAGGAAGGATTAGAATGTATGCAGTCTTTTATATTTTTAAATATTGAAAATCTTTCATCACATTCTAAGAATCTATTGGATATATGGTACATCTCAGAGTGGATTGTTTCAAAACATCTGTGATCGTGAGACCATCGTCATCGGTTTATGACGTTAACAATTTTTACGCATTTTAATAACAAGAACAAATAAAGCAGAGAGAAAATTAATAATTACTTGAACCACGCTTTGACGATAACAGATGGTTTAAAACAACCCTTTGGTTGACAAAAACTAGTTATATTCATTACTATATTATTGTTAACCGACGAAAAAAAATGGTAGATTCTCAATTCGTCTGTATATATTTATTTATGTTTGTTTAGGCACAACTCCGCCAATTGTGAACCGATTTTAATGATTCTTTTTGTATTCGATAGTGTTTACTATGGTGGTGATACTATTTAAAGAAGAAAAGAAATCCACCCCTATGGGGTAAAATTGGGGATAAAAGACTAAAACTTTGACATTTATGCACCGATTTTAGTAAATTTTTCATTAAACATAGTAAAATGAAAACTTATTAACAACAAGTCAGACTCAAAATAAACCAAATAGCTAAGCATTTTAATCATTGAAGATTAAACCACAATGGCACCGACTAAAAACTGTTAAATTTCATATTTAGCTTTGTCAATTATTGTCCAAGCGAAACAGTATAGACGTTTTATTTATTTATTTAGTTGTTACATTATTACTTCTAAAAAAAAAGAAATATAATTATAAATTTAAATTCTCAACATTTGGTGTCACAGCATGCGATGAACAGTAACACCGGTATTATTAGCTAAAGCAAATTTTAAAACAAAAGCATATTTTAGAATATCACTAGCTATCCCTCGCGGTTTGGCTGTCATAGCGTGATATACATATAAACCTTCCTCATGAATCACTCTATCTATTGCTGAAAACTGCATTAAAATCCGTTTAACGGTTTAAAAGATCTATGCGAACAAACAGCGGAAGCGACTTCATTTTATACTATTTAAAGAAGCTGAGTGACAATATTCATGTAATAAAAAACAAATAACACTTACACTTACATTCATGTGCACATGCATACATACACACATGTGTGTACAACACATACATATAGAGGAGATATAGATATATAACTATAGATATAGATGTTTTGCTTAATATTAATATGTAGCATAAATTGAGCTGCTCTAACTCAAATAAATAATACTTCAATGTAATAGTGCTAATATGTATTGTAATAAGTTTAGAAAAGAGCAACGTTAGACTTTCTTGCCCGTTCTTCTTTAACGAATCAGCATTCCGAACTGGCGGTAGAGTCAAAATTTGACTGAATCTAAATGATGTTTGACATTTTACTGATTCAATAAATGATTTGATTTGATTTGTTTTACTATTTTATCTGTGTGTAATGAATCAATACTAATGATATATTAAGATGGTTCAGTCGCACACTCGTGTTACTTTGGGGTACAATAAGAATGCTAAATATTGACCATCCTGAAGTTAGTCATAAGTTTGGATCGACGACGCGGCTATTGTTTTCGGAGACTAACGCCCAGTTTCTCAAAGGCTGATCATGTAAAACACAACCAATCATCTGTCAAATCTCATGTCAAGTCAAAATTGTGTTGCTAGAAGCGTGGTCACCGCTTTTGATTTGACACACCTGTTAGTTAACAAGGCTTTCAAACTAAATATGAAAAATCGAATGTCAATCGCTGTTTTGATAGGAGGCGAGATTATCGCCATACCGGGGACAATTCCATAATTCAGCCATGCAACATGCAGCCTTTCCAGAATTCCAGACTGAGACCCGAGGATCAAACCCGAAACCTCAGCATAGCAGAGACTATCCCGCCCACACACCCGCCACTGTAACTCCTGTGCACCAGGATCAACAGTGGCACGCATTTTGTCGACACCGAGCAGTGAAGCTCGGCGAGTCTCTGGGACTCTAAATGTCTTTGTCCCGGAATCAATCATATAGAATGTTAAGGAGGAGTTGGAAATATTAATTGTCCACTTCCCTCCATAGCAAAGCGAGAGACAAAATAATGAACTGAGGAGGTATTTACCTCAAGTGCAAGGACAGTACCACGTAGTAGTTCGTACCGCGTGCGCAATACAACTGCGTCATCGAGGCAGTCTAAAATATAATTAATAAATAAATTTTACTTTTGACTAATACCTGTGTCGCCAACATTGGGAATTACTAAATTTTAATTTATTCGCGTATTTTCAACCAGTGACGCCATAAAAGAACAGTATTACTAATTTTCTACAGAATTTTCAATACGTCAACGTATTTTGATCTGCTACTGATCGGCCATCAAACCATATCGTTGCAAAATGAGTTTAATAACTCATATAATTGAGTACATTTTCGAATAAAGTAACTTAGTAATGCGCTGAATCACGTCGACGCGACGCCCATTGGTCAGCGGTTGTGGGGTGCGATCTTAAGCGGAGCGAATTTGAAGCCTGTTTTTTATATTAGCATATTGAGAATACCTCACGCCTACGTCGGATTACGCGGTATTGCTTAGTCATGTGACATCTGTTCTGATGTATACTTAAATTATTATAGTACACTTAGACGTGTAACAAGAAACTAGATTGATTGCAGTAAAAAGGTTGAATTTTGTTAAAATTGTTAGGTTATGAACGTTTTATAGAAACTATCGTTTTCTATTAGTCACTATCATGAACTAATGAATGAATTGCCACATTCAGTGATTTTTGATATACAAAACATAAATAGCATCATTAAAAATGCACTGGGCAATTACACTAAATCAGTTTAATCCTATTCATTTCTCAACATTGTTATTCAAATAAAAATTCATCTTAGAATCGAGACAGATTAAAGTGAAAATAGAGTATAAAATTATAATTTTACTGCCGTAAATTATAATACACATCTAGTATAATGTATGCTAAGATGTGTCGAGGATCTAAAATGTTTTAATATAATTCTAGACGTGATTCACAATCTACCTCACTTAGGATGCGAAAGCCTTATGGGCCTTATTCATAAATGCTTAATAAAATTGCAACTGTTTTCATTCTAAAATAATACGACCTGTGATGAAAATGCGTCATAATCATTCAGTACCTAATTAATAAGTTGTATTACATTAATCGTTTATATTTAGCCCTGACAAACAAGGAGTGTTATAAGATTATCCGCGTTTGTTTGTGTGTGTGGTATCGTAGTGCCTAAACCTAAGGTCCGATTAGAATGCTTTTTTTGAAACCTATTTAATCCAGATGGCTTTTGCCTATACTTGAAAGAAAATCTGTTCAGCTGTTACAGATACTTTGATAATTAACGTCGAGGTATTTTTAACGGTTAGCTTATTGTTATTCATCTTTCGTCATCGTTAGATAAATACACGGTCTAATATTAGTCCATTGACCTTTATTTTTTTCAATAACAAAAACATTAAGGTTTTTTTTTTATCTTATACCTCGTAAGCCATAATTTAAATGTCACATCTGTTTATTAGATATGACTTTATTGTATGAGGTTTTGTTGTATCTATCTTACTTTAAAATTAAAACTATTTTACAGTGCAGTTGTAAATCACACCAGATTTTAAATTTAGTATTTCTAATCTCGATTCAATACTACCGTTAGATAATTATGGTAGACTCATAAATGTTAGAATTCCAAAGTCCCAAACTGCATAATTATATTTAATTAAAATATCATAACGGCTATTTGAACACCGAAATATCTAAAATTGATTGGTGTCTTCTCACGTTTTAATCTAGATGGAAAAATATAATTTAGGATACATAGATAGATGAACTGCGCATTGAAACGCATTCAAATCGTACTACCCCTAATCGTGTTGTAAGCGGTCGTTATGACACTGATTAGCTATGTGTTATTAGGTCCCGCTAATGGCTAATTAATGTGGCAGGGGTAGGAGACGGGTGGGGGGCGTAGGTCGGTTGCCATCAACGCATCGAGGCTGCCACGCCCGCTGTAACGTGACCCATGTATGTACGTTGTACACGAAGACGCCGTGTGCTTGGCCTTGTTTCATCCGATTTACGACGATTATCAGTTATATATTAAAATGTTCTGCCTCAAGTTTCGTTTAAAATTTAGCTCTCAAATGAGTTAACTGTTTTGCCACATTCAATTAAAATGTTACCTTTTTTTCACAGAACTCTTTCTAAATAAAACACACCATCACTACAAATCTTTTTCAATTCAATTCCATCTCTTGTCAATATGTTGGCAGGTTCTTCGTGTGTGAGAAACCGTCTGGGTTGGTACCACCGCTTTGTTTATTTCTACTGCCCAGCAACAATGTGTTACTGTTGTGTTTCGTTTCGTTATGAGACTTAACAACCGACGTTGTTGTTGTTCGTCTCGGGATGACGAGCGCAGTTCAGCGCCAAGTTCAGCGTTCATGTAGTGCTTTGTAATTCAAACGTCTGTGTGGTGTTGCTTTTGTATAAAGGCTGCGATTACCTTTAGGCGAGTGACATGCTCGTTTTGTCCTTCGGTTAAATAAAACAAAAGTGGAAAGTACCTATTTAACATAATACTCTTCTTGTTGTGTATTGACAGCTTGATAACTTTGTATTTATTGGCCTATATTTGTTTGTTAAGTAATGTTTATTCGGGCATTGTGAGATAAGCGCTAAAAGAACAAACGACTCATAATATTATTTGCGAAGCGTTATCGCTTACAGTGGCGCCACACCGGCGGAAGCTGCGCGGCCTTATGTCATTTTATAGCTAACTATGATTATTCCGATGTGCGTGGCGTGTTCTATAGATACAACACTAGGTTGTACTGCATTGCACTGCACGCGTCATGATTGTCGCTAGAAACATGGATGTCACGTCCGGATTGCATTTTATGTTGTTAGAATTATGTATTTCAATTGAATTGTTGCAATTATCGTTTTGTAATATGTGTGTAACTGAGATCAAAGATGCTTTATATTGGTATTAAAGTCAACGTTATTTTTTTTATAGCATAGGCCGGCAAACGGACAAGTGAGTCACTTGATGGTAAGTGATCTCCACCGCCCATGTATGTCCAAAATACCAGTAGAATCATGGGCGCGTTGCCGACCTTATAGGAAAGGGATAATTAGTATTATTTTTCACGAAATATACTATACATACACATATACAATGCAAAATAAGGAAAAAAATTAATAGCTATATTCACATTGTCCCTAATCCAACCTCGTGCCATTAACAAAAAAAAAATGTTTACAACAACTGCTTGGCAGATTAACTTCGCAAATTGATTGAAGAAAAAAGTCTTAGTTCTACATTTTTTATTTAGAGTTTGTCTTATGTGATACGTGCGCGATCGTACCACTCACCACTCAATTTTGTACGCAGTAAGGTCGAAACTTGAATGGCAAAGCTCGGCATTTCAGATGGTAGGATCGTTGCTTTTTCTTTGCGAAAAACGTGATTGCATTATAAAGGCACATGTTTTGAACGTGTTCTAAAACATACAACGCAATATTTAATTTGTATAAAAATAGATTTTTTCCCTCGTTTTTGCATAGTAAACATACCAATTATGTTGTTTTTGCGACATACAGCTGTTCTGCAAATGCTATTTATAGAAGCAGAGGTATTTTTATGTTAGGTATCGAAATGTTAGTGTCAAACTATGGCATTTTGTTTTTATTAATTTATTTGGGAAACATACAGAATTATAAACACTCCGTTGACTAAGGCTGGATTGCACCATCTTACTTTAACAATAACAAACATGTTAAAGTACCGGTTAAGCAAAAAATTCGTTGCACCATTTGACAAATGTTAGATTACGTCATAACTTTAGCTGTTAACAGTAACTGCCAAAGATTCGCTGGTTAAAGCTATTGTTAAAGTTAAATAGCTGTCAGATGGTTCAATATTCTAAAGATGTTGTAGATAACTATGCCAAAGAATACGATGGTGCAACACATTCCGCAGTCATTGTTAAAGTCAGCGTTAATGTTATCGTCAAATTTGACATAAACCTTAACTTTAACAGCTATCATGGTGCAATCCAGCCTAAGTGTTTGCTAGTGGTAGGATATTCATATCCACCCGGATAGCGACCACACATTGCATACTGTGTTAAAATCTGCCATAGTGACCCTTACAGTGTGTGGATCGCGTTTTAGGATCAGCCAGTAACCAGTCCTGCGAAAGGGCTTGCGACATGACTTGGTGGTTGTACATGTTATTTATTGCTCTTAATCCAACGAGGTTTCCAGCAAAAGGTATTAAATAAAGGATAAAACTGTCACCTGCATTATTCATACATCATATCACAAGGTATGATGATGTATGATGTGGTGGTGGTGGTGGTGGGTTGGTACTATCGCTTTGTCTATTTCTGCCACCAAACAACAGTGTGTAAGCACTGTTGTGTTGCGGCTTGAAGGACATTGAAGCCAGTGAAATTACTTATGTGATATTATCTTATCTCTCGGGGTGACGAGCGCAGTTCAGTGCAATGCAGTGCCTTGTAATCCAAAGTTCTGTGTGGTGATGCTTCTGTTTATGGGCAGGCGTGGCGCGTAACATCAGGCGAGTGGCTTGCTCGTCTCGTCAATTAAAAAAAAGATGAATGAAACGATCTTTTTCTCCCAAGACAAACAGTGTTGGGTCGTTACACGTGTTTCCAAGTAATTACGTGTTCTCATCGATGTGTCGGGTGCGTTTCCACACTCCCGGGGGATGTGGGCATGCCTATTGCCTCCCTCTCACCTATAATTAAGGATCTCATCGGTAAAAATGTTCTCTGAAAGAAATTCATCGGATTGTGTTACTACGGTATAGACCTTCGATAGTTTCTGGAATATATTAGAATGTTTTGGATGTCTGGTAGTCAATCACGTCTTAACGGCTGAACGGTTTTGGATGAAATTTGGCACTCAGGTAGGCCATAACCCGAAGTAGGAGATTTATATTTTTCTTATTTGGGTAATGACGAGACAAGTACCGATAAACAGAAGCAACACCACGCAGAACTTTGTATTACAAAGCACTACACTGTGCTCATAACCACGAAACTTAAGATGTTAAGTCTCATAATACGCAGTAATTTCACTGGCTTCAATGTCCTTCATACCGAAACACAACAGGGCTTACACACTGTTGCTTGGCGGCAGAAATAGATAAAGCGGTGGTACCAACCAATACAAGGGACCTAGCTTGTGGGCCGGAAAAGGCCGATCGCCGGAGCCGCGAGTAAAAGCTAGTTCTATATAAAATGATAAATCGATATTTACACCACCGTTTAACACCTGTATAATATAAACTACATACATATATGTATATACATACGTCTGCGTTTATTTTATCGAGTCCACAACATTATCTGCCACCTCGCTCCAGATGCGCGATAAAACTTAATTTTATATAATTTTATATAACGCACTGTCGTTGACGCACTGTTTGTGTCTAGTGATGGTGTTATTAATAGTTTATCGATAAAGTGAATTACGTTTTATCCGACCGCGGCAAAGGGACTGCAGTAAACTTGATGGTAAGCGCAGTGCAGTCTAAGAAAACTAGCGTCACAATAAGTTTATCGGTGATCACCAGAATTATACCGGCCTGTATAAATGCTTCTTCACACTTCGAAGGGCGAAGAAGGAAGTCGAGGGGCGTGCGACAGGACATTCGGATAACCGTTGCAGGCACAGGGAGACAAGGATGTATACTTATACTCTTTTTTGTTTTCGCGGGGAAAGCGACTTGAGCATACCGCCCCACCGGGGGGAGGTGGAACGGTTATGTTGGGCTACACCGGCCTTAATTTTTTCGTACTTAATTTTTCAATAAAACTCTCAATTACGGTGAAATATAAAAATACATACTCTATGTATCTCACGCCTGTTTCCCATAGGGGTAGGCAGAGACAACGGAGTTCCACCTGCTACGATCCGTACACACCTCTTTGCCCTCCTTCATTCTCATGAAATTCTTCATGCATGCTCGTCCGTTTAGAGTACTTATGAACTGGCATTTCTCTAGAATAACTCCGACTTGATGTAAGAAAGTTAAATATAAAAATATTGACGACAAATTACCGGAACAATTATAAATAATAGTCTATGACTTATGTTTACATAGAAAACATAATAATTGAGGTCGATAGAAAAAATCAATAGAAATATCGAGTCATAACATCACTATGGTTTTAATTGACCGAAGGAATGATCGTGTTTGTATAATTGTAAATTGGTTTTAAATGTCTACATAATAAGGTTGAATGTAGGTTGATGGTTGGTAAAGGTGGGTTTTCCTCAAGACTCGAAGGTGATCAAGGATGGCGTGCGTCATTACTCCGAGACAATAACTTACCCTTCTATTTTGTTATTATGTAGGTAAATGAGGGGTTGTGGAGCCCCTGGGTTGCTAATGAATGTCTGGTGCGTCATTCGATGGACTTTGGTCGGATTTGGGGATGACGAATTCGCACACATGTCAGCAGTGGTAATGAAAAACGCGACGCTAGTCTTAAAACGTTTGGTAAAATTTATTTATGCTTTCAATAAGTCTGTATTAACGTATGCCGGGTCCTGGGGCACACAAGAATTTGAGGCTCTATTGCAAAGTAAAAATAAATGATTTTGCTGGTGGTAGGATATTCATATTCGCCCGGATAGCGACCACCGTACTACACATGGTGTTAAACCCTGCTATGGTAACCTACACACCTTGTGTGGATCGTGTTCCAGGACCAGCCAGTGTATATCCGGTTCTCCCGATGGGCATGCGACATGGCTTGATGGTTGGTTGGGCGGATGTAGGGATACATCCTTGTATCCCTGTGCCTGCATCGATTATCCGCCTGTCCTATCGCAGGCTCCACGATTTGCTTCTTCCCTCTTCGGAGTGTGAAGAAGCTTTTACACAGGTGGGTATGATTCTAATGACCACCGATAAACTCATGTTTTTGTCGGTTGCCGCTGGTTTTTTTGGACTGCATTATGCTTACAATCAGGTGTACCGCCGTCACTTGGCCGTGCTGCAATAAAAAAAAGAGAATAAGTAACATTTAACAACAATAACATATTACCTTTTCGTTATTTTTTTAATCGTAAACTGATATAAATCAAACAGGTAAATGTACGTCATGTTATTGAAAACATAACTTAGGTACGTTATAAATACCACGAGATTTATTTACTTAAGTGAGTAAAAGGGGGGGAATAAATCGGTGTTTCTTAGTTTACAAAAATGAATTATTTTTTTTGGTCCCACCGAATACAATTTTCGGCAGGGGGACTGCGAACTGGCCCCGTGTGCCTATGTGGTGAAGACAGAACTGCTTTCACGACTATTTTTTTGTGTTTCGTAACACCATGACCGTTATCATTCTTTATTGAAAAAGGTAGTATAGGAATAACGGGAGCCCTCGATTTATTTTATAACATTTATAGAATAAACTAGCTTTTGCTCGCGGCTCTGCCCGCGGGAACAGCATTTTCCAGGATAAAAGTAGCCTGTAACCGTCTCCAGGGTCCCATCTATCCCTGTAGATAAATTCATCAAAATCGGTTCTGTGATTTACGCGTGAAAGCGTAACAAACAAACTCACTTTCGCATTAACTTTCACCCCCCTTTTCATCTCCTATTAACTAAAATTTCCAAAATTCCTGAAACACGTATTTATTTGTTTCACGCCAATAACCGAAATACAACATTTTGTTTATGTAACTTTCAAAATGACGGACTTTCATACATATTATCATCCCCTATTTTGACCCCTTTGTGGTGGAATTTTATAAAATCCTTTCTTAGTGGGTGCCTACATAACAAAATGAATATACAGTCCGAATTTCATGCTTGTAGCCTTGATAGTTTGCGCTCGGCGATGATGAATCAGTCAGTCAGGACATGTTATTTTATAAGTATAGATAATGTAAGTGTGAATTATCTCTTTTTTCTGAATCTTTATACGAGGATATTACCGTCCCAACCAACTATAATTCATGTCGCAAGCCTCTCGGGAGAATCGGATATACATTGGCTGATTCTGGAACACAATCCACTCAAGGTGTGTGGGCCACTATGGCAGGTTTAAACTGTATGTGTACGGTATTCGCTATCCGGGCGGATATGAATATCCTACCAGCTATGATTAATTAAAAATGACCCCTCCCACAGTCTACATTTGCCATCCAATTAGAGCGGTTGCAAGTTTCAAAACAGTCCCTCCTTATACCTTTCTATTTGCCACACACCTACTGAATGGTCACCTCACCTGCTGTTCACACACTATACACACACACATACCAACCGCATGTCAATGAACACATTGACACCGAAAACATAAACGGAATCCGCTGGCGTGTTATTTTTTTTTTTCATTTTATTTTTATATGTAAATGGGTGCCGAAACGCTATTTATAAATTGACCACATTGCTTCTAATTTGAGCGCGGCTCGCCGTGTGTTCGCACAAACATAACGAACAAGTTGAACGGATCGTGTATCATCTGTATTAACAGCGATACATGGCGTATAATGGACCGACAACACGATTTCCATGAACGTGGCCGTCGCACTGTGGCCGAGCATGCTCGAGTTATTTTTAGAATGTAAAAAGTATAATTACACAAGCAAAACACGGCAGCGGATGGGCGTCTGTAGTTTTACGTTGTGTTGTGACCTTTAATTGAAGGAATTTAGGTGTTTTTATTGTTTTGTTTGAGATTTTTGGCGTAATGTTATCGGGTTTTGGTGAAATCTGCATCATATTCTGTGTTAGGAAAAATAACCGGTTTATAATTTGTTCGTCAGGTACAATTTAGCAAATCGTCTCGGTGTCCCACTGCTGGGCAAAGGTGAAATTTTGACTGATTCCACATTTATGATGATCCAATGCGTGTTAATGGGTCGTCATCGTCCTTCATCTGTTGGTTGACAGGGCACCTGTCCTGCACCTTTTACAACTTTTACAAGGTGGTAGGTCTTTTGTATGCGACAGGCTGTCTGGGTTGGTACCACCATTTTGTCTATGAATTCTCTTACACTCACGACATTACACAATACAGTAGACTCATGTCAGAAATCAATCGAGTGTTCCGTAATCTGTGAAATACATCATTTTTACAAATTTATATTTTATTTATTTTCTTGTGTTTTTATGCATCTTTAATGCTTTTAAGCGATACTAGACTTCGTTCTGAGAATATACTTTCAAGAGAATGTTGTGAAGTAACGGCGTAGTTTAAATATGAAACCCTAAGAGCGCTGGTCTGTTCACAACCATTAGGTCAGTCCTGAACTTAACCCAACTTGTAGAACTTCACGTCCGAATCGCGGAGTTAAAGTTTGGGTTGCGTGTTTCGAATGTTCCAGAAACCTTAGAAGTGTTGCACTGGAAAATGGATTTTTAGTTTTTTTTATAGCATAGACTGGCAAACGAGCAAGATATCTGATGGTAAGTGATTTCCACCGCCCATGTACGCCCACTAGAAGAATCATAGGCGTGTTGCCGACCTTAAAGGGGAGGGGCATTTGGGTCTCCGGATATCTCACTAACCGTACGAAAAGGAGCAGCAATTTTCTGTGAGACAGTGGTAACGACCCAGTCGAGCCGGCCCATCCGAGCTGTAGACAAAACTATCTACAGCGTGGCTCTACCACTCAAAAATATATCCGAGAATCCACCTGGTATCCGTTATAGTGGGATCCAAGGGCGTAACAAGGATTTGCTTCAGGTTAGTGTGGATTTGTTGAAGGGGCGACAACGGTAATGAAGGTAAATGAAAGATAAGTCAGTAGTGGAAACAACTTTGCATCGTGCACCGGCGGCGCGGTGTTTCGAATTTGACGTGATAATTTTTAAAGAGTAGTAATGTTCGCTTATTAACAACGTTATTCATGGTGGGGCAAGAGCCTCACCTTGCCCCACCGTGGGTAAGACCTTGTCGGGATCCCAGACTATCCAGACGTATGAGTTCGTTATAAGCTCTTGTCCTACAAAGAATCGTTGGGAGAACATGCCAAATCGTCCATTTGCGAGTTTGCTATAAATAAATAAATAACACCCAACAGTCACACACATAGACCTGACCCCACAGTAAGATATGAGTCTTGTGTCGTGGGTATCAGGAACTACGAGAGAATTTCGGTCTCACAACACCCAGACCCCGGAACAAATATTTGTGGATCACACAAACATTTGTCTCTGTGCGGGGATCGAACCCGCGGCCTCTCGCTTCACAGCCGACCACTCGCCCGCTGCGCCACGGAGGCTGTCAAACTAGCTGCTATGTTAGGTAATCCATTAATATCTTTGCCAAAGGACGATCCTAAATATTTTCGAATCGCCTCGATTTGTTGATAGGTATTTCTCTAGCAATAAACCATTCGTTTTCGCCATTCCTCCTACATCGTCTTACATGTAGGGGAGACTGGGTACGGTTGTGACAGGTTACGGTTGTGACAGTCGTGATAATCGCGAAACTATACGGAATACGGGGAAGAGTGTAAGGGGAAAAAGAAGCGCGATACATGTCTACACATGTTGCCCAGTTTTGCGTTGGCCGGTGCGCGACGTAAACAAAAGCAGGAGGCCACATTGCTTTTCAACAGCCAAAAGTAAGTTTTTTTGTTCAAATTCTTTGAATATTCACTTTTATTGGTTTACAGATATACTATAGCAAATATTTTTTTGTTGTGAATTGAATATTAGTAGTTAATAACAAATGATTACTTTTTACATAACTAATTTAGTTTAGTCATGGTGTTTTATTGTTTTCAGAAGCATGCGTTGGGTTCGGTTGTGACAAATGTAGTGGGTACGGTTGTGATATATATTTTTTTATGTTTTTGCTTTTAGATGCCCAGAAAATGCTTGCGGAAAGAAAAGAAAGAGCGCGGTCTGATATTTGTCAAAATAAGGATGCTTATGATGAAGTAAAACGTGGCACTTCTTTACGGAGAGCTGCGGAAATGCATAATATTAATCACATGTCGTTGTTACGATACATTCATAAACGTGATAAAGCTGATGCGAATCACGATGTAAACAGCATCAGCATGGGATATGCAGCTCATAACAAAGTATTTTCTAAGGAGCAAGAAGTGCTGTTATCAAAATATATCACACGTTGTGCGGAAATATATTTTGGCCTTACTACAAAGGCTGGCCTTTGAACTGACAACTAAATACAATATAAACCGACCTGCTACTTGAGATGAGAATGAGATGGCTGGTGAGGAATGGTTCCGTTCATTCATGAGTAGAAACCTTTGACTGATTTTATGATTTTAAAGAAGATGATTATAATAAAATCATAAGAGAAATTATAAGAGTAGAAGTGATTGTAGATTTAATTTAATTTGATATATAAATGTAAACTTTATATAGAAGAAAAGTATTATGTGTTATGTTAAACATTTCTAACAATAAAAGTCATTATAAACCATTTCTATGAATGTTTACGTCTGTCACTACTGATCCCACCCACTGTCACAACCGTCCTTGGGGTGTGGTCGGTTGTGACATTTTCCCTTTTTTTTTAAATTTGATGCTATAACTAATACAGCGTATTTAGAGACAAAATTTCGGTATTTTTGTGTAGACAAATGTACAAACTACGATTTAAGTAATTTTTGTCTCAACCAACTAGTAAATTAACAAAATTATTGACGGTCAAACTTAGATTGTCACAACCGTACCCAGTCTACCCTACGTACCGTCCGTCCGCAGACCGCGACTATAAATTAATAGTGCGAGTGCAAGACGTAGTTTGCGTTTCATTGAACTCGTAACTACGCATTTAGTTTCTTGTGTACATTGCTCGGTTTTAGATATTTGTATGGGGACTGATATTTTGTCTCGGCTTATATGCTCAGTGAATTGCAAATCATCGTGGCTTAACATATGCGCCACGAGAAAAAATTCTCGACTCATTTTGTCGAGAAATAACCACCAGTTGTATCTAGTTATTTCGAGAGCCTACGTGGCGCTGCGGGCGAGTAGCCGACTGTGAAGCGAGAGGTCGCGCGTTTGATCCCCTGCACCGAGATAAATGTTTTGTGTGATCCGCAAATATTTGTTTCGGATCTAGGTGTTTCTCCCCAGAATGGTTGACGTCAGGCAGGCGGTTGGTCGTAAAAACTACAAGACAAATATTTCTGTAACATGAGTAAAAAACAAGCGTATTGCGTCGATGCCACTGATAATGGGATAAGGGCAGGTGGAAGGAATGAAGGTTGAATTCATTGAAATAAAACTAATTTAAACGATTTTATCGCGGTTTTTTTTATTAATTTTGATCCCGACGTTTCGAAGACTTTTCAGCCTTCATGGTCACGGGGTGAATTAGTTTTGTTTCAATGAGTAATATTCGCGTAAATATAAGAAATAATTATATCGGTTTAACCATTTCGAAATTACAAGTATATTCCTATAATTGATGTTTATTATAAAAGTTGATTGTGAGCTGAAATGCTGTTTATTATCCACTGTCTGATACATATCTTCGATTTAATATTCTTTTTAGGAACGGTAATAAGACTCCTTAGAGGGAAGAGACGTTAATAAGGGATGTTACAAACAGGATACATATCCCCGAGTGACGAGCACATACAAAAGTATTTAGTAACACTGAGAAACATGGATAAGTGGACATGTAATAATGTGAGTAATTACAATGAGATCCCGACACTTTTCCATTGAAATACCTCTGTTACTGGTAATTTTCAAACCTTTGTTATTGTGACTTGATTTTTTCGATGTTTAACTCTATAATTGGAATCTTGTAGCTCAATAGCTCCTATAAGTGGGACACTTGTTTTGAGAAGGAATTAAACTCATGGCGGGACCCTCTATAATTAATAAGACAACTGTCATGTTAACCTGCCTATTAGGGAAACTGGGTAAATGAAAAGCCTCTATAAGTGATAATGTAGGTCCCTTCAGATCCCACTTATCCAGGTTTCACTGTATATACAGAATTTGTTATATCGGCATTCTTCGTTTATCATAAACAAATAATTGGGTGCCAGTAAAGAATAATCTTGGTTTATTGTCTGATTAGATATTATTGCACGCACCTACATTTACTTGTGTTGACTGTTGTAACATTAATTAGAACAGTTTAATTTTAACCGACTTCAAAAAAGAGGTTCTCAAGTCGTATGTGTATATGTATTACGCACAACTCAAAGAAATTCATTCATTGGATAAAAATTAATTAGAAGTAGTTCAAATCTGATGGAGGGGGCACTTGTCAAGTAACAGACGACGGCAACTTTGACGTCACCGTGGCAGATGGCCATTACGGTGCACGCGTGTGAGCGACATAATGAGATGTCCCCACTGCGTAGTGCCCACCTTTGCTCATAACAATATTTAAAATCATGATTGCGGACTCATTTTTGAACCGATTTTGATTGTGTTTTAACAAAAGGGTTTCTTTTTCGTATTAGTCTCTGTTGCATATGAAATAATGTTTAATATTCAACATAGGAAACTACCCGATTACGTAGGTGGTTAGGTTGTTTTATTACCAAAATAAACCCAATAATGTTGAGACTATCTTTAGAAAGTAGTTAATTAACTTTTTGCGTGCTAAGACGTTCTGTTAAAGGTACAGACATGCGTACTCACGCCTGTAATCCCCGAAGGGGTAGGCAGAAGTGAAATCAGTACACCCACGTTTCGACGCGTATTTTCGTCCCATAATGTGATAGAGGGCAAGCCTATCGCCATACCGGGCACAATTTCTTATTATCTTGAGAATAAGCGAGCGCGCTGGTATGAAGTACAGGTGCAAGGTCAATAATAGTTCCCTTTCAAGTTTGATTGGCAGAATGAAGAACTCTCGTAGCTCATTGGCATTTGAGCTCTTAACTATCCCTCCCTTCCTTTTCTCCACCTGCCCTTATCCCACTCGCTGGAGGGTCGGTGCAACATGCTTTTGAACACATTTTACTGAAAGATTTGGTTTGCAGTTTTTAGAACATGCCAACTGCCTGGCCTCAACCCTTCTGGGGAGAACTACCCTCACTACTGTCTATATTATATGCTCGCAATTCGTGCCGATAATGAAATAATAGTTTTTGAAATGGTTATGGTAACTTAAAACAATAGGATTTGTAATCGACCCGTATGTATGTAAATTTTGTTCACCGATTATCACAAAAACTAATGAATCTGTTTTGATGGTTGTTTCAATAACGTTATCTGCATACTTTTAGTAAAGTTTTACCCCCGTTTTCAAAAATATTTGCACCATTTGCGAATACATAGCAATCTCTAAACGTAATTTGTTGTTGGCCATGGGCGCCGCCAGGATAACTTTCAGGGAGGTGCATCTGCATCTACACATTATACTATTAACTAATATAAATAATGACCTGAATACTGTCAGTGAAGTGAGAAATACTGCTAGGACTACAAAGGGCATTATAATTTTTCTTAGAGAATATGTTGCGGCTCTTCAGAATTTATTGGAAAGGTGTTGAACAAATTTAGATAGCAACCTAGACGCCTTAAATTTTTATTGAAATAGTAACTTAATAATAAAAATGCAATTTTTTCATATTAGTTTGAAAGTCTTGTTAACTAAATCAAAAGCGTTGACCACGCTTCTAGCAACTCAATTTTGACTTGACATGAGATTTGACAGGTGATTAATTAATTTTACATTGATCAGCCTTTCAGAAACCGGTCGAGCCGACTTAGTCGGTTCTATTTTTGTTAAAAAGTTGTTTTTATATTGTTTTTAATCTACCCCCCTTTAAACTAATATTTAAGCAGTTTAATTCATGGTATTCATATTCCTAATTAATTTTATTATAATTAAAGAATCTTGTTTTCTAGTTTCTTAAAGTATCTTAAAATTAATATACATTAATGACTAAATTATACCCTAGATCGTATCACTATTGAATTTTATCTTGATTTTAAAATTAAGAAACATCCAGATCAGCGTAGATAGTGACGTACAACTGTGCTAAAAATATATTTATTAGTTCGCTCGCGATTTTAAATTGCTTATCGATTTTATTTTTACTTTTTAATTAATAAATTGAAAGGGCATTCGAATACACGCAGTCGTTTCGGATGCAGGCGAAAAAAATATGATCGAAGGTAATATAGAGCTGGGATTTCTTATGACGCAGTGAGAGGTGGCGCGCCAGTTCATTGGCCTCGTTTGTTTATTTAATTTATTATGTTATACACAAGACAGATTACACTTATAACAGAGCTATAAAATAAATTTATACAGTTTTATTCTGGATTGTACTCCTGATATATGCGTAAACAGAACACTGAAATTAGATGCATTAGATGTTGCTAAATGTGCACATCTGCGAAAGCCTACAATTTTTTATTTGTCGGAGCATGGCAAAGTGACTACACTAAACCTGATGGTGAGCACAGTGCAGTCCAAAAAGCCAGCGACCACCGACAAACAATGAGTTTATCGGATCACCAGAATCATGCCGGCCTGTATAAATGCTTCTTCACACTGCGAAGAGGGAAGAAGCAAATCGAGGGGCTTGCGACGGGACAGGCGGATGATCGATGCAGGCACAGGGATACAAGGATGTACCACTATACCCGCCCCAACCAACCATCAAGTCATGTCGCAAGCGCCTCGGGAGAACCGGATATACACTGGCTGATCCTGGAACGTGGTCCAAGCAAGGTGTGTGCGTCACTATAGCAGGGTTTAACACCATGTGTACCCGTTTTACAGATATGTGCATTCAACGTTGTATGTTCAATAAAGTCGTTTTTGTGGCAATAAGACTTGAGAGTGGTCTGTCAGGTTTGGGATACAGGATATCCTTTAGTATTTCAATGTATTTTGCAGTTTTATGGGGTGAAAATAATAAAACTAATTCGATATTACCGACTTCAAAGTTATTTTTGCTAATTAATTATACTGACGATACATCCGAACCAGATAAGTTTTATAAGTGTCTGTGAAGCGTAGCATCCGTTGCACAGCGGGCGAGTAGCCGGTTATGAAGTGAGAGGCCGTGAGGTCGATTCCCGCACCGAGACAAATGTTTGTGTGATCCACTAATGTTGGTTTCGAGTCTGGGTGCTATGTGGACCGCAAGTCCCTCGTAGTTCCTGATCCCATGATACAGGTTTAACTTAGTGTGGGGCCCTACCACCTTATGTAAATCGTGTAACACATATGATGGTGTCCACGGGCGGCGGTGATCACTTACCATCAGTTGACCCACTTGCCAGTTTACCCAATCTTTTATAAAAAAATCAATACAGTATCGAGAACCTCTTCGTTTTTAATGCCATGTTAAATTGACCGACCAATCCGGCCTGCCGTTTTCGCGTAATTCCCCTCACTGTCGACCGTGCAAGACCACCTTCGCCATTCTATTTTCGTTCGATCAATATTTTTTTTTCTCACGATCCCATTCGGTTTGACGTCTGTTTTGAGTCTGCGGGTAGGTAATGTGGTTTTTTTGTGTGACGCACGCACTTACGACACCCAGATTGTATGTTTATCTGATGGTCCTACAATAATGATAATAAAATACACTTTTATAAATAGCCTTTGTAACAAGGTTCGGCAAATGTAATCCACACTTCTATTCTAGTATTGTGGGCGTACATGGGCGGTGGAGATCACTTACCATGATGTCAACCTCTGCTGTATAAAAACCCTCACACACTAGCAACTTACTGTTGTTTTTTTTAAGCCAAGATTTCTAGAGAATTCCGCCAATGCATTCATTATTTTGTTAGATTTGCGGCTAGGGGTTAGGAAATGAAAATCATTCACCATCAGGTTTGTTTTTGAGTGACGAGTCGAGCAAGGCGCTCGCCTGATGGTAAGCGCCACGCCTGCCCATAAACAGAAGTAACACCGCACAGAACTTTGAATTTCAAAGCACTGCATGGCACTGAACTGCGCTCGTCACCCCGAGACATATGTTAAGTCTCATAATGCCCAGTAATTTCACTGGCTTCAATGTCCACAACAGTGCTTACATAAGCAACAGCTTGGCGACAGAAATAGACGGCGTGGTGGTACCAACCCCAGACGGCCTCTCGCATACGAGGGCCCTACCTTCTAAGTGACCCTTGTAGGTGACCCACACGCTTGCCGGCTTTATGCCTTAAAAAAAACTAAACCGATGCATTCAAATAAAAATCTGTAAGTTATTTTTAGATTGGTTATTTATAAACGTGTTTCGAAGACGTCGCAATTAAACGTGTTTTGTTTTTTCTATGTTACGGTACCAAATTAGTTACAATCAATAAGGCAATGTTTTTATTGTGCGTTCATAATAAAATTAATATTGTTCGTGAGTTCAGTAATAGTACTACATACTAACACAAGGTGGTAGGTCCCTCGTATGCGAGAGGCCGTCTGGGTTGGTACCACCGCGACGTCTATTTCCGCCGTCAAGCAACAGTGTTTAAGCATTGTTGTGTTTCGGTTTGAAGGACATTGAAGCCAGTGAAACTGCTGGGCATTATGAGAATTATCTTATGTGTCTTGGTGACGGGTGCAGTTCAATACCCAAGGATGACCCAGTGGATGTTCAATATCGGGCGAAATGAAGGGTTTTAATAGGAAGGCGGACTCTGGCTCTAGCCGGGATAATGCCAATTAGAAAGAAAAGAAGAAAAATAACGTATAACCTTAAAGTAGGCGCCATTTAATTTCTGAGATAACATTTCAGCCTTTTAGGGTTTTTTTAACTATCCACACTGTCGTTACGGTGATAATCTACTTTGCGTAACAGTGCGCCGAAAATGTCTGCCATGATGTCGGTTTGCGAAGTAGTAGACCATATGTATTGTTATTTTGGATTTTCAGAAAGGAAACAACACCTCACAGCAACGATTAACAATTTTAATAATATCTCACAACAACAATAATTAACAATTTTTCCAATAATTTAAAATTATCTACCCATCAGAGCCGTCACAGTGACACCCACCCATCAATAGGTTTTATTTTATAAAAACAAAAGTTTAGACCATATACATTATGCCACAGATATAAAGAAAGGTGTTAATAATTATGCCGTATGTGCCTGTGACGGGCCAGAGCTCGCTAACAGTATTTTCATCATTACCCCATAGGCAAGCAAGGTACACGCCCAGGGCCCACGATCTGATTTTAAATGCTACAACTCTGCGCTTATAAGCAGTTCCTTCTATACCGTAAAGACACGCGGTACTCCGGTCTAATGGTATCTCGAAATCTTGAAGTTGAATTACTATTTTTTAAATAACAAAAAAATTTATAGACTCTCCTGTGTGCAAGCCTTGTAATTCCTTTGGCAACTTATATCAATCTGCCTTAAAAGATCGGCAGGATTTATTTACGATTCAAAATAAAACATCATGTTTTCATTCGCTTTTAAGTGCCATTCTAAAAGAGCCCCAAATTCTGTGTGTGCAGGGGGCATGGCCTGACGACCCTGGACATACGACGTTTATTGAAATCTTTGGTCCGTGCGCAACACCTCCCGGGAGACGAGCCCCGGCAACAGGTGGGCGGGAGGAGCGGAGGCATGAAGGGGAGGTAGGATTGATCCCCGGCATTTACATTTACTGTCTGGTAAAAGGTTGTACGCCCTTGGGAACAGATTTTGTCTTATCACTTATCCATAATGGATGTCTTATTTTGGAATTTTTATTTTTTATTTTCTCTTCTAAATTTTCACGCTGCCTTGAGACAAAGGTCGCGGGGTTGGTCCAAGCCCCTGGGCACATTTTTCTGATATTTCGAATTTACTTGAATATTCATTGTTAATTATCGCTCATTTTAACGGTTAAAAAAACGTCACGAGGCCAATTAGGCCACTGAGGTAGACTAAAGTAACTCCTCATCAGTACGTAAATTTGAATTATAAAGCACTGCATGGCACTGAACTGCGCTCGTCAACCCTAGACATAGGATGTTAAGTCTCACAAATCATAGTAATTTCACTGGCTTCAACGTCCTTCAAACCGAAACAGTGCTTGCACACTGTTGTTTGGCGGCAAAAATAGACAAAGACAAAGCGGTGGTACCAACCCAGACTGCCGCCCGCATTCGAGGGACATACCACCATGTACTTCTTGAATCACCACTTTACGTTATGTATTAATAGCTAAAAATCCGCTTAGATCCATTTTGAAATAGTTTTCCTTAATTTTGTGTCCAATTAGTCGATAATTTATGCAGGCATTGCGACACGATCCCGCAGGTGTAGCAACGTACAACATAAGGAAACCGGTCTCCGAATATGTTATCAGTTTCATATTCGAATCCACGTGTAACGTCCACAGAGTAATGGTGTAGGCCGCGTTATTTAAATAAAGGGAAAATTTACAGCCATCGACAGTTCTGACTTAAACTTTGCAGTGGGGATCAAAAATGAGGCAAATTCAGAATAGGAGTCGGAGTCTGATACAAAATATATTTATGGATCCTATGAAATATTCCTCTTTGTCAGTCCTGTTTCAAATACAGTGAAACCTGAATAAGTGAGATCTGAAGGGACCTAAATTTTTTATCCTAGATCAATGTTTCCCAACCTTTTTTAGGCCATGTCACCTTAAAAAAAATTTGTTAAATTTGTCACCGATATCTAGCATTGCATCTAAATAACCCAAAGCGAAAGGGTTAAAGTCGTGTCGAGTCCATTTTTACATTGCTCCCCTGCCCCACGTTGGGAAACACTGTCCAAGATGCTTTTCATTTACCCAGTTCCCAAATAGGCAGGTTAACATGACAGTTGTCTTATTTATATAGGATCCCGAGGAGAATGTTAGTAAACAGTCTAATTCCTTCTCAAACGAAACGCGTCATAACTTGTCTACACCTGATGAGTTTCCCACTTATACGGGCTATTAAGCTCCAAAGTTCCAATTATAGAGGAAAAAATCTAAGAAATCGAGTCTCAGTAACAAAGGTTTGAAAATTCCCAGTAACAGAGGTATTTCAATGTAATAGTGTCGGGACCTCATTGTAATTATCAATAACAGACTTTTCTCACATATCCAGGGCCCACTTATCCACGTTTTACTGTAATAGCCTTTATCGCAATGGAGAAACATAAAACAAATATGGCTACTCTCAAGTCTTTACAATATCAAACGCTTTTACTCCGCCGAAAATGTCTAGCAACAACACAATATGTTTTTGATAGTTCAATTTAGTCTTCATTGGTGTTCAATAGCCAAAAAAAATATCCTCTCTATTTTGTCCATTAATGTTCTTGCTAATACCGATTTATACCGAAATATACGTATAATGCGTACTAGAGAAATGGAGAATATAAAATACACACGCGTCGTTTCGATCCTCTTATTTTGCATCGTTTAAAAAACTGGGTTTTCGTAGGTCTTTGTGGAATACTATTATATAATTGTTGTAAATTCTATGCATTTTCTTTTCAACATGCATCAACGCGTCGACCTCATCCCCAGTTATTTCACGCGTGGGTTGGGCACGCAGCGTGCGGACTCGCATTCTAGCAGTAACCAGGGTTGTCTCGTCACAGACTCGTATGACGGTATTAATAAATAACACTTAAGTAAGCTCTTTGCAATTTCTGAGTGGTGTTGCTCCTGTTTAAGGACAGGCCTGACGCTTATTTACCATTAGGTGAGCGACGAACTCATCTTATCATTCAGGCAAATAAACAAAGGTGACAACTTGCTGCGGATAACGTAGTAAAGGATATTTAATTAAATTATTCTGCAGAGTGGCAACCCTATCAGGACTGCCAACAACTCGTGTTCAAAATGTGATGTGCCCCACATTTGATCCGCATCATCTGTGCGCAGGGAAAGTTCCACCCATCGACACTGCACTCGTTTTAGGTTGTATGCGATGGGTTGGCCGAGTACGGATCATTCTCGTGTATTTTCAGCGTGTTGAAATAGTTTTGAAACCAAGAATAAATTTATCTATGGATGTGCATGTCTCCTCTTCATGAAAATCAGGGCAACATATACCTATACATTCCTTGATACATGTTGGAGTAAGGATTTGGCTGGGTTTTTCTACTTATATTTTATTTTTCGAGCAACTTACAAAACATTCATGTTTTATACTAGCACCTAGTTTCTAAAAGGATGATTAATGCAAAAATTGACTAATCGTCGAAACTAAAAAATTGAGTTGCTAGAAGCGTGGTCAACGCTTTTGATTAACACAACTGTTAATTAAGAAGGCTTTTATACAAATCTGAAAAACCGTAAGTCAAATGCTATTTTGGGGTTCTGGAAGATTCATATATAGTTCTATCGTCAAATGATGTGTCAATTACTAACAAGCGCTTGTTCGCAAATTAGATCCGAGATTAATACATTTTTCACTAAATAAGGTTTCAGAAACTCGATTTGATTTGTCAGTGCTTCCAAAATCAAAGTTCTGTTAGTTGAATGTTGATCAGCAGTAGGGAAACCGAGGGCAAATGTTATATTAATTACGAGTTGTCAGGGTATGCTAAGGCGAACAAAAAGAATAATATAAAAGAAAAGATAGTTCAGAGTCACTTCATAAAGTAGATGTCATTCTAGAATTATTTTATAACCGTATTGTACACCAATTGGTTACAGCTTTAATATAGTAACTGCCAACTCATACGAGTATGAAGACCTTGAAAAATAATTCTATATTAAATATCGGCATTAAATAATCTAATTAGTCCATATATTACAATTATCCTGTTTTCGACGTCAATGATGAATAGAAAAATCTATTATCCTGTTTGTCAAAACACAATTAGGTATGTCATTAATTCGCAGAATCATATGCGTACTGTACAGAATGTTTATATTTTAATTAACACATATTATTATATTATCTAAACCACGCGCAAGGAAGTTGTAGTGATTAATTAATAAGGATTACGAAGTAGTTTGTGAAGTATGTTCCCTAAATATGGATTCTAATTTGACTAATGCTCCCCTTCCCATACACTCCTCTCTTTTTCCCTCATCATCTCCTTCTTGCGTCCCTCCACTCTCCTTCTTCTTGTTTCCTCCTATCACCCTTTTCTCGCTTCCATCCCTGATATCACCTCCAATTTTCTCAACCCTCCCGCACTAACTCGTACAATCCCGATGATGAGATACTGCGGGGGTTGCCAGTATCCCATATGCAGTTCATCAGAAGGGTAAAAAAAATCTAATGCTATTGTTACAGATTCTATCTGATTCTGTCATAAAACTCTCTAGTCTAGACTCACAATCACTAAGGTTAAGTTTGTTCCCGTCGTCGTTTAAATTTCGTATTCTGAAATCTTCATAACTAGTCCACTAATATTCTATTTTAATTTTACAGGATCAAAATTGTTCAGCTTATTACATATTTGTATATTTGTTATTTTGTTATTCATTACCCATTTGTTATTTGTGAATAATTCATTTATTGGTAGCCCTGTATCAATTCAATTAGTAACCAAATTTAAATCTAAATTTAGTGATGTCGCTGGATTTGCCTAAATAAAATACAACAGAATAGCTTAGTCTAAATCTCTAAACTATAATATGAGAGTTACTGATATATTTTAATTTAGTGAGGTGTGTAATAACAGAATTGGCACCAAAGTTATGTCTGTAGACTTTGGCAGGCTTAGGCAACGTTATATTTCTCTGACTGTACAATAATGGCTTTTAAAGATTTTTAAAGTTACTGAGTTAATTTCGTCCCATGATAGAAGGCAGGCCCATCGCCACATAAGACACAAATTCAACTCTGGGTAAATGATGACCAGTGATACACTAAACATAAGTCAAGGACAAACTTTTATAGCTGATTTGAAAAATATACAAAGCTAACATTCCTAAAATTCCTATAAATTACTGATCATCATCAAAACACATCTATTCAAGTACAGTCACGGGCTATTACAAGTGGTCGGTTATTTGGTAAAGCAAGCCAGCTCGCCCACAAATCAACTCGAGCAGAGGAAATTCTCCTTTCACTCAATCCGGACTGGTCACTTGCATAGCGGTTGCCGTTTTCAATAACACGTTTTGTACCTTAACAACACGTATTTAAATTCATTTTTACAAAGCACGGTAGGGTTCTTAGTTTAATCCAAGACAAGTTCTAGAACCAGCCGATGATGCAAATTAGAAATTAAGTTTTTAATGAATTGACACGTGAATGTGTCGTTTTGTGGTAGAGGTAAACAAATTATATATGCAATGGTGTTTGTGTCTGTGGTCAGGTCTTGTTAATTAGCTTACCATCGACAAAAACTAGAAGCTTCTCAATTCAACGCGTAGGTATATTGTTTTTCTTTATTATCATAATGCGTAACGTTTCGTTTAGTGTTTAGATTTTGACGATTTCATTTGGAAAGGTGTAGCACAAAGATAATAGGTATTCAAGAAAAATATCTACGCCTAAAGGATTGAAATCGGATATGAAAGCGTTAAATCTTTTACGCATTGTATGATTCTGAAAGCTTTTTTACGAGTATTAAAGTGGTAAAATTATAATAATATATTTGTTTTTAATAGCCTACTTAATGTCCCACTGCTGGGCAAAGGCCTCCCGCAACTTCGGCCACCTCTTACGCTCTTTGACGATCTCTTGCCACTTTGGAGAAAAGTCAACTATCTTGTCTCACCATCTCTTCGTAGGCCGTTCTTTAGTCGTCTGTTGGTGACGAGTTCGTAATCTTTTTGGTCCATCTGTCTGGCTTATACATATAAACACTCATTCACTATATGTATACCTTTTCCTCGCGACTCCGCCCGTGTGATCCTCTTTTTCCGGCATAAAAAGTAGCTTATGTTACTCCGTGATAATGTAGCTTTCTAAGGGCAAAAGATTAGTTAGATTGAAATCGGTCCAGTAGTTTTTAAGTTTATTCATTACATACAAAAACACAAATCTTTCCTCTTTATAATATTAGTGGAGATTAAATAAGACTGTATTTCTTTGCACGCATGGTCGCAGTCTATCCATACATCTATACCCATTGATAACGTTTATCAGACGGCGGCGGAATGGGATCAATGGCCTATTTAATAACATCGCGCTCAAGGCTTTCGAGAGGCGTCCGAATGACACGTCCGTGTGTTTTATTATGGTAATTAATATGTTTGCTTGTATAACTGCTTCTTGATACTCCCGAAGAGAGAAGAAGCGATTCGAAGGGCATACGACAGGACAGGCGGATGACTGAAGCGGGCAGGAATACAAGGATATACTACTGTAGACTATAACCCAACCAATCATCAAGTCATGTCGCAAGGCCCTCGGGACAACCGCGTATATACTGGTTGATCCTGCAAGTTCCATATCCACACAAGTTGTGTGGGTTACTGTGGCAGGTTTTAACACCATGTGTACGGTGGTCGCCATCCGGACGGATATCCTACCATCAACAAAATACAAGGGATAGGCCCCTCGTATGCGAGAGGCCGTCTGGGTTGGTACCACCGCTTTGTCTATTTCTGCCGCTAAGCAACAATGTGTAAGCACAGTTGTGTTTCGGTTTGAAGGACATTGAAGCCAGTGAAACATTTTATGTCTCAAGATGACGAGCGCAGTTCAGTACACTGCAGTGCTTTGTAATTTAAAGTGCTGTGTGCTGTTGCTTCTGTTTAGGCGTGGTGCATCAGGGGAGCGCCTTGCTCGTCTCATCATTGTATGAAATAAAAAAATATGTATATCTAGTGGGCATATACTAAGCTGCCTGGGCACTTATAGTTAGGGCGCTTGCTGGGCTAAAGTATCGATACGATATCATCCGAACCCTAGTTCCAAGTGCGTCACGCGACCTACCCGATGTGGGGCGACTGACGTGGACGGTAACAATTTGTCGTATGCGTCTGTTGAACCCTGGACTATTACTGGTATGTTTGTGTGACGTTTGTGTAAGTGTGCTGTCTCGTTGCTAGTTGACACAGGCCACGGAGCAAATACTGAGGTCTTGTGCGGTTGTAGTTTATTAACGTGGTTTGTGTTTGAGGAAGATTTTTGAAGTGAAAACTTCTTTACCTGCGTTGAGCACTTTTTGGTACGGGGTAAACTTGTGGTTTCGCGTCGGCGTCATGCTAATGTTAATTCAGCCTATACACGTATAACACATCGTATATACCTGACCATGTGCTGTGCGCGTTAGACGCTTTTTGGATGGGTGAAATCTTGTGAGCTCTGAGTATCTGTAGCTGTACAGTCAGTCCGTTAGTCCATCAGTACGAGTCGAGTCGATTTGAGTTGAGAGTGAGTACTAAATACATATACTTATGTTATAAGTTTTCACTTCTATCGGCTATACTGTATTTTTTTTTATATGCCGGCAAACGAGCAATTAGGTCACGTGATGCTAAGTGACCTCCATCGCCTATGAACGCTTACGATACTAAAAGAACCCTGAACGCGTTGCCGACCTTAAAGGAAAGGGATAGTTAAAGGATTAGGAAGGGGAGAAGGATTTCAGGGGGATTTCCGGAGACTCGTCGATAAAATGCGTGCCAATATCGATCCTGGCTGACATTAGTGACAGTGGTGGGTGAGGGCTTAGTCTTCTAGTAATTGATTAGTTTGATGTATTTATTTTTACATGAAATTTTTTAAATTGAACTGATTACCTCTTGGAATTTGGAATACTGAAATCGCTTTTTACCACTCTAATACAATGAAGTGGAAAATGCGTAGTACATGCCCACTTTCTAAGCTAATTTACCAAGATATTGGAACAAGTGTATGAGTGGCCAGTACATGATCCGACAATACTAATAATACTGTTGTTATGTGGCCGGTCTATTGTCCAGCGGCCAGTGTACATGAGTTTACATAAGCAATCAGCTGTTTGTCGCCAACTGCCCGGCTTATCGACCTCACATTTTATTGTGATGTTTGTATGCAGTGTGTTGGATTACTCGATATACAAGGATATATATATATGTGTGACTGTTGCGCTTCTTCGCTTCATTGGCTATGTGGCAACGTTCTTATTAACAGTCGAAGTCAAACTTGCTGATTGATTGCTGGTGGTAGGATATTGATATCCGCCCGGATAGCTATCACCGTACACATGGTGTTGAAACCTGCCATAGTAATCGCGTTGCAGGATCAGCCAGTGTATATCCGATTTTCCCGAGGGGCTTGCGTCATGACTTGATGATTGGTTGGACCGGGTATAGGAGTATACCCTCTGTGCTCTGTGCCTGCATCGGTCATCCGTCGGTCCTGTCGCAGGCCCCCCGATTTGCTTCTTCCCTCCCGGAAGAGGGAAAAACTAACTGATAATAAGCATTTAACAGAGATAAACCCAAGATCAATTTATCCGACCCGGTGATCGAACCTGAGACCTCAACGCAGCAGTCGTACCGCGCCTAGCCTAATCTAGCCTTCAAATATTTGGCGATTTGAATCTACTATACTGCATTACGTAAGTTATCAATCGAAACATTGATAACGACACCGTAAAACACATAAAAAAGATCTCGTTAACATTTTACGAGGCGTTTTATTACTTCAAGTCTGTATAGACGATCGTTAAAATCATTCGACTGTTAACAGTGGCGGTAGCGACTGGCGTGACTAGGGATGTGCCGTCGAAATTACGGAACGACGCGACGGTACGGAATCTACGGTTGATCTTTCTTTCAGTCCGGCGCTATTCCAGTTTAGTGCCAGGTACTGTCCTATTTAGATGCTTATCAACTTAGCCCGATGTTAGCATTCATTCGGACGGACTCTTCGCTTGATAAGCCGCGTTTATCAATGCAGCCACAACCTCATATAACCCTAAGGGAATCCTGGGCATTTGTGTCTATAAATCATCTTTTTTTTATCCGGGCACAGCAAAGTGACTGCACTACTCCTGATGGTAAGCGCAGTGCAGTCAAAAAACCCAGTGACCACCAACAAACAATGAGTTTATCGTTGATCACCAGAATCATGCCGGCTTATGTAAATGCTTCTTCACACTCCGAAGAGGGAAGAAGCAAATCGAGGGGGCCTGCGACAGGACAGGTGGATGACCGATGCAGGAACAGGGATACAAAGATGAACCACTTTCGAGACGCAGTAGCCAGCTGTGAAGCGATACGTAGGGTGTTCGATCCCCGCACCAGGACAAATGTTTGCGTGAAGACATATTAAGACATATTATTATTTAAGACATTTTAGAGTGGTAGAGCCTTGCTGTAGATAGTTTTGTCTACAGCATGAATGGGCTGGCTCGACCGGGTCGTTACCACTGACTCACAGAAAACCGACGTAAAGTAGCGGCTTGCTGCTGCGTTTCATACGGTGAGTGAGATATCCGGAAGCCCAAATCCCCTCCCCTTCCCAATTCCTAATTATCCCTTTTCTTTAAGGTCAGCAACGCACCCATGATTCTTCTGGTGGTGGGCGTACATGGGCGGTGGAGATCACTTACCATCAGGCGACCCACTTGCTCGTTTGCCGGCCTATGCTGTATAAAAAAATTAAAAAAAATATATAACATTTACAAACGTTCCAATCTCCGGTACCGGTAAGCCGGCAGCGACAACCCTATTGTATTACATATTACATTAGTTGCCGGTTCACGTACACGACTCGCACTTGCAAGTTAAACAATATGCAAACACGCGGCTCTTATCAAGATCTGTGTGACTTGATTTTCGTTCATAAAACGTTATGTTTCCTTGTATGTAACATATTGCCTGTCGTGAAGGACGTTTGTTTGTTATATAGATCATTTATCAAGTGTTAAGGCCTGTTTCGAGGTGCGCGATCGAGACAGGAGGCCGCGACGCGTGGCTCGAGTCAGATGATAACGAGAAATTACATATATTTTATACATAATTTTGTATGTACTGAACAATAAAAAATTGGTGTGTGTCGTGGGACACCAGGTAGGAACGAAGTTCCTTCGGCTAATGTAGAATCGACACAAATTGCAAAAAATTCAAATTATCAACTGAAATAACAAAATAGGTCTCTTTATTTTTGTTTGACAACATAAAATTACATAGAAATAGAATAGAAAAATAGAAATAAAAAAAAGACGTGTGGCACTCGGAGACTGCCGCGGTAAAGCTATTGTATAGCATTTTTATCAACTTTAAAATAACGGACGGCCGTGTTCTATAATCAAAAATTCAAATTTCAAACCGCGTCTACATTTCCAAATGTCATAAGTTTCACAACCATCTATTTTATTAACGGAATTTCGACTTTAACTTTGTGTGCTAGATATCAAATTAAGTTAAAAAAAATTATGTCGTGACAAATTTTTCGTGCCAACTTTTCGTACCAATTTTTTCCGTCTAGCCCCCTTTCGCAACGCGCGATAAGGAACTACGTTCCAAAAAGAAACTATTTTGCGAAATCACATTTAAAATTGGGTAAAAAATGAAGCTGCTGTTATGTTTTAAAATATATTTGTATGAGCAAAGGTGGGCGTGTAGTGGTAAAATCTCACTATCTCCCACGCACGCGTGCATCGTAATCGCGTGACCTGCCTTGTCACGTAACATTCAAACATTTGTCTCGGTGCGGTGATCGAACCCGCGGCCTCTCGCTTTACACCCGGCTACTCGCCCGCTGCGCCACGGAGCCTTTCAAATATTTCTGAGATTTCCGCGCATCGTTCAGCCGGCGTTAAGGCGTGGGCGGATTACGGGGGGCAACACTAATAACCACAGTCCAACACGCGTTACATAGCATTATGTGCATGATACCGTGCATATTTTGTTGTTGTTTATGTGATGTGCCATTTGTTTCGGATTTGGACGTTCGCATTTGGCCAAGCTCGTCTTTTGATAATATATCGGGTAAACGTTTGAATACTGAATGTATACTCAATTGGCCGACGGATTAAGGAATCATATTTTCATTGTTGTGCGGAACGACCTCGACATTATAGCACGAGATCCGGCCGTAGAATCTCTACGTTCATGGCGTAGATGCTCAAGCTCAAATTTCTACATTCATTTTCGAATAGGACAATACATTGATCATAGGGTGCCAGTCAAAAAGTGCCCGCATAATTTTTTTGAAGTGATAACTTCTTATGGGAGGGTGAACCGAAACGTTCCGTAACGCGAGCGTTCCATCGACTAGCCAGCGTTAGCTGACCTCCCTGGAACATCGATAATTTCGAAGTCCCAGGTGGCGTCACACAGTGACCAGTCAGCTTGGACCGGACTTGGACCGGACTTCAACCGGACTTTGACCGGACTTTAACCGGACTTTAACCGGGGTTTAACCGGACTTTGACAGGTCTTTGACTGGTATTTGACCGGACTTCGACCGGTATTTGACCGGACTTTGATAGAGCTTTGACCGGATTATGACAAACTTCGACAGGACTTTAACCGGACTTTGACCGGGGTTTGACCGGATTTTGACAAGACTATGACTGGACTTTAACCGGATTTTGGCAGGACTTTGAACGGTATTTGACCGGACTTCGACCGGATTTTGAACGGACTTTAACCGGACTTTGATAGGGCTTTGACCGGATTTTGACAAAATTTTGACCGGATTTTGACAGGTTTTTCACCGGATTTCGACTGGACTTTAACCGGACTTTGATAGGACTTTGACCGGGCTTTGACTGGATTTTGACAAGACTGACATTACTTTGACTGGACTTTAACCGGATTTTGGCAGGACTTTGACCGGTATTTGACCGGACTTTGATCGGATTTCGACTGGACTTTAACCGGACTTAGACCGGACTTTGATAGGACTTTGACCGGGCTTTGACCGGATTTTGACAAGACTGACATTACTTTGACTGGACTTTAACCGGATTTTGGCAGGACTTTGACCGGTATTTGACCGGACTTTGATCGGATTTCGACTGGACTTTAACCGGACTTAGACCGGACTTTGATAGGACTTTGACCGGATTTTGACAAGATTGACATTACTTTGACTGGACTTTAACCGGATTTTGGCAGGACTTTGACCGGTATTTGACCGGACTTTGACAGGGCTTTGACTGGGCTTTAACCGGATTTTGGCAGGACTTTGACCGGTATTTGACCGGACTTTGACAGGGCTTTGACTGGACTTTGACCGGATTTTGACAGGACTTTGACTGGTATTTGACCGGACTTTGACTGGACTTTGACCGGATTTTGACAGGACTTTGACTGGACTTTGACCGGATTTTTACAGGACTTTGACTGGTATTTGACCGGACTTTGACTGGACTTTGACCGGATTTTGACAGGTTTTGACCGGTATTTGACCGGATTTCGTCTGGAACTTAACCGGACTTTGATAGGACTTGGACCGGGCTTTGACCGGATTTTGACAAGACTGACATTACTTTGACTGGACTTTAACCGGATTTTGGCAGGACTTTGATCGGTATTTGACCGGACTTTGACCGGATTTCGACTGGACTTTAACCGGACTTCGACCGGACTTTGATAGGACTTTGACAAGACTGACATTACTTTGACTGGACTTTAACCGGATTTTGGCAGGACTTTGACCGGTATTTGACCGGACTTTGACAGGGCTTTGACTGGACTTTGACCGGATTTTGACAGGACTTTGACTGGTATTTGACCGGACTTTGACTAGACTTTGACCGGATTTTGACAGGACTTTGACTGGTATTTGACCGGACTTTGACTGGACTTTGACCGGATTTTGACAGGACTTTGATCGGCATTTGACCGGACTTTGACCGGACTTTAACCGGACTTCGACCGGACTTTGATAGGGCTTTGACCGGGCTTTGACCATATTTTGACAAACTTTGACAGGACCTTGACTGAACTTTGACAGGACTTTGACTACACTTTGACCGGACTTCGACCGGACTTTGACTGGACTTTGACAGGACTTCGACCGGACTTCGTAACGTAACGCGTTACGGCGTCACTCTGGCTTCCCTTTCTCTCACGCATACGGCAGCAGTAGGCAGGCTCCTCCGCTCTCAATTTAACCCACATTAGTTTAAGTTATCACTTCTGTCGAGCGTCCCGAGACGCACACTTTTTTTTTTTTTTTTTTAAATATAATTACATTTAAGAAAAAAATTCGTTCATGGTGTAGTTAAATAAAGCATTGTTCCTATTACACAGCTATGTATGTAGAGAATTCAAAAAACCATGGGTGCCGTTGCCTACTCGGCCGCAACTACTTGGCAGCCAGGTGTAAACAGATAATACTTTTTTGTACGGCAACTATGGTTTTTTGAATTCTCTACATACATAGCTGTGTAATAGGAACAATGCTTTATTTAACTACACCATGAACGAAATTTTTTCCCAAAATGTAATTATATTTAAAAAAAAAAAATATGCGGGCACTTTTTGACTGGCACCCTATGATCAATGTATGTCCTATTCGAAAATGAATGTAGAAATTTGAGCTTGAGCATCTACGCCATGAACGTAGAGATTCTACGGCCGGATCTTAGGCTATTATAAGAAGTTCTTATACAATTTCATAATTCTTGTCCAAAATTAATCAGATTTACTTTATTTTAGGTAAACATTGTATTTAAAAAATTGTATAAAAAACCATCGTAATCAGATGATTTAAATAAATATACTGTGAAAAACGTATTTTTCTATTCTTCTTTTCAAAAACTTGTTGCTATTTGCTATTTTGAATATAAACGTACAGCCCGGCTAGCTCAGTCGGTAGAGCATGAGACTCTTAATCTCAGGGTCGTGGGTTCGAGCCCCACGTTGGGCGCTAATAGTTTTTTATATTTCATGATAAGCTCCTATCGCATTCAATTTTGCATATAAATATTTTTTATTATTTATGTATGTATTATGTATCGCTTTATTTAATGTATTCTTATTTTATATGTGAGTGACTACTAGATTTCTTTTCTGACAAATACCTGGCAACAGCTAAACAACACTTCAACTCACAAAGTTTATTGATGAAAATCCTAATATAAGATATCTTTCTTTTGTTAAGCCTCTTTTGTTGTACTGTGGTAGGTCCATTATATGCGACAAGCCGTCTAGGTCGGTACCGCTTTCTCTATTTATACCGCAAAGCAGCATTATTGTATTTCGGTTTGAAGGACGTTGCAGCCAGTGAAATTACTGGCCATTTTTGGTTCACAGCATAGGTTGGCAAATGAGCAAGTGGGTCACCTGATGATAAGTGATGAGAGTGAAGGCTGAAAAGCTATCGAAACGTGTCGGGAATAAAATAAAATAAAACATCTCGATAAAATCCGTTTAAATTAGTTTTATTTTGTAACATTCGCGTAAACATAATGGTGCTGCCACACCGGTGTTATAAAATGTTGACAAACATTTTCAAACATTAAACATTTACTAACATTATCTAACATTGTCATAAAATGTATCAAATATATCATAACAAATCATTGTGTCGTGTCTGTTATAACACGTATTGATATTCGGCGCGCGGCCCGCTATCGGTCACCGGTAGATATATTAATACAGTTTTAATAGTTGATTGTTATCGACGGCGCTAATGCCGGCGTAACGACCAACTAATCGGATTATAATCGCGGGTTAACGATGGGCCAGCGGCTACTGGATGTACACCTGTGCCGTGTACGACTTTGTTCATTCTCGGTGTGATATGAACGACCTACTTTGGAGTTGTACTCGAGAATTTGGTAAAAAATGTAGGCACCTACATATTACTTTTTATAATTAAGTGTTCTGTTAAATTAATTGTGTTCATGTCCTTTGAACCTCGATCTTGATTTACAGAAGTGTTTCTCGATCGTTAGAGGCGAGAATGTAATAGTGGGTTCACACGGTTCCATTTTTGTTGATTAAACAATTTGAACCGATGGGAGCTCGTCCGTGCTAATCCGCGATATCACGCACCGAGTTTACCCAGCATAACATAACACCGACACAATAACCCGTCCTTCAAACATCAGTACACAATTACCAAAATAGCACCGAACTAATAATAGCGCAGACTTCGAAAAAATGTCGCTAGCGCCGGAATACACACGCTGACAGCAGTAGTTTTACAAGGTGATAGGTCCATCGTATGCGAGAGGCCTTCTGGTTTGGTAACACAGCGCCGTCTATTCCTGCCGCCAAGCAACAGTGTGTACGCACTGTTGTCTTTCGGTTTGAAGGACATTGAAGCCAGCGAAATCGCTTGCCATTATGAGACTTAACATCTTATGTCTGGGGATAACGAGCGCAGTTCAGTGCCATGCAGTCAGTGGCGTGCACTCCATATAGGCAAAAAGGCACTGCCTACCCTACCACCAACACCGTTTTAATAATGTAAAAATAAAATTAAAAATAAAGCAAATAAATAATACAATACGTATTTAAAAAGTTAAAACTCGGTGAGTTGGAACACGCCAATGCAAACTTCTAGTACTATACCTTTACTGTGCTTCTAGGCAGTGATTTTTAATGCCTACATTCCATTCATAAATTTACGCATAAGTGGACGATTTTCGACTTTAATGACGAAATATGTGTAAATAGTATACTGAATTTTGAATGAGAACTCCTGCGGCAGGAGGACCAATCACAGCCCAGTGCTCAGTGCTATTTTGTTGGCAAATTGCCAATTTTTTATGATAAGATTTTAAAATCATATTTCACACCTTGAAAACGAAACTGACACTAAACGAAGATTGTCGATGTTTAATTATGAACGCTATTTTATGAAACATTTAAACTTAATCTCCCATAAACACATTTTTCGTTTAGTGTCACTTTTGTTTTCAACGTGCGATTTGAAAAAGAATAGGCGCGTAGATTTAATTTACAAATGAGTTGGATTATAATTTTTTAAATTATTGATACATTCGTAGTTTTTAAAGGCCGCTTCGGCTATCATACAAGTGACGTGTTCTGTAATTACCCACGAGCAAGGTATTTGAGGTGGCCAATTCTTTCTTCAATTTGGCGTCATCGTCAGAATATCGTGTTTTCGACCTTGACACTTGATGATCGTGAGTACTTAATTTCGTATAATAATTTTATGTGCTAATAGGGCTTATTTAAACAATTTTTTTACGGGAGAGAGATTTTTTACGTGACTATTAGAAGCCTAGGTAAAATCTAGACCCATTCTATGACGTCTTGCAAACATTTTAAAAAGTAGAAATATAACTATGTTGCCTACCCTGTGACAAAACCCTGTGCACGCCACTGCATGCAGTGCTTTATAATTCAAAGTTCTGTGTGGTGTGGCTTCTGTTTATGGGCAGGCGTGGTTACCATCCGGCGAGCGACTTGCTCGTCTCGGAATTCAATCAAATAAAAAAAAAGTCAAGTGTTGGTGCAGACGTCATCTTAGCGTACTGTTTGCGTGTAGCGCAATACTATTACACGTGGATGGTGATAAGTTTGTGTATATCGACATTATGTCATTCCCCATGTCACGTGTGAGCCGCGACTGTCAGTTAATGATGATAAATTGTAAAATCGAAAAGCCCCGACTTCCGAGCCAATTTAGCCGGACATTTGTAAGTAATCTTGCGTGGCAGAGTTACGCTGTAGACGGTTTTGTCTACGGGTATGGGCCAGCTCGATTGGGTTAGTCTCACAGAAATTCGATATAAAGTAGCGGCTTGCTGCTGCGTTTCGTACGGTGAGTGAGATATCCGAAGGCCTAAATCTCACCTCCTCTTCTCTTAATTACTTTTTCCTTTAAGGTCGGCAACGCTTCCAAGATTTTCCTGGTGTTGTGGATAATGTGCATTTATGGGCGATGGGGATCACTTACCATCAGTTGACCCACTTGTTCGTTTGCCAGCCTATGCTATAAAAGAAGCTAATCCGGGATGCAATATTTTTTACTGAAACCGGTATAATATGTTTTGGTGTGTAGCTAGTGGTAAAAGCGTAAGGTTCGACACTTGCGATTACGAAAAATCGCATAGTGTGAACATCTAAAGATCTAATGACCATCAGAACAACAATTTGGTTATTTTTAACATACCAGTTTTATATTTAAATTGTAGCAGCAGCGATTAATATGTTGATGCAAAACAAAGTAATTTTTTTTTATCGAAATAATCTGCATTGTTTTTATCCTCTGTTGGTTAATGTGTTTCTATCCAACATGTGAAACAAGAGTGATATTTTTGTATATTAATACGATATATTCATCGCAACTATGTTCTCATAAATCATTGTCTAAAATTATGTAAATGGATTCATTATTATTTTTTTGCGTTATAACAGATCCGCTAGTTTTATGATTTAAGCCGGATTTTTCAAATAAAAGCTTATCTGCGTTTAAACATCGTTATATAAACATATTATACATACTGTTATCCATTTGTTTTCATTATTTTATTCGAGCGCGACAAAGTGGCTGCACTACACCTGATGGTAAACGCAGTGCGGTCAAAGAAAAAATAGCGACCACCGACACTGAGTTTATTGATGGTCATCAGAATCATGCCGGCCTGTATAAATGCTTCTTCACACTCCGAAGAGGGAAAAAGCAAATCGAGGGCCTGTGTATCGGGCGGGTGACCGATGTACGCACAGGGATACACGGATATACCCCTATAACCGCCCCAACCTACCATCAACTATCAAGTCATGTCGCAAGCCTTTCGGGAGAACCGCATGTACACTGGCTGATCCTGAAACGCGATCCACACAAGATGTGTGAGTCACTATAGTAGGTTTTAACACCATATGTACGGTGGTAGCTATACGGGTGGTTGTGAATATCTTACCACCTGCATTAGCGTACCATAACCACATCATCCGTAATATGATGTTCCCATCACCCTACATCCCAATTTCCTACTAGTTCTTTTACCTCCTCGATAGCGCAGTGCGTAAGCCGACTGCGAAGCGAGAGGTTATGGATTCGATTACCGTATCAAGACAAATATTATTAGTTTGATTTACACATATTTGTTTCTGGTCTGAGTGTTGTGGGACTGCGAGTCCCTCATATTTCCTGATACCCACGATGCTGGTTAACCTAGTGTGAGGTCCGGACTATGTGTGTGATTGTTGGGTATATTTAATTAATGTATAATTTGGAAATGTGGCAGTCTCGACTCGGTCGCGCACGTCAAAACGTACCTTTACATGGTCTACGCAAACCGCGTCCACTTCGCGCGGCATCTTAGCCGCCACTGACACGCGGGCAGCGCGTGACGCATACCAGTTTGATGACAAACAAAACGACTCATCATTCTTTTAATATTACATTTACTAGTATTGTCGTAAGCAAGAGGTCATCTGGAAGCAGACGTTCTTTCGTGCGTTTCTGCCGCCACGCAGCAGTGTGTACAGTGTAAACAACTACAGTTGGAACACGTGCCCGATATGGTGATGGACTCACCAATCGAACCCTATCACATAATGGGATGGAAATATGCTCGGCGAACTGTGGGTTATATCTCTCTGTCTACTAGGATAAAGGCGTGAAGCCCACGAACATATGTAAAATGGCCAGCCTTTTTTATGCCGGGTCCATTTTTGTTGTTTTTTGTTTGGCCGCATTTACGTTTTGGGATTTTACGTTCCGTTTGGCGCAAGAAACGTTCCAGTACAGTGTTTGTTATGATCATTTTTTGTTGTAATTGCAAAATTGTGCGTGTTAAAGAGTTTATAAATAGATTGTATAATAAAAAAACTTGTATATTTTTAGTCATGCTTAGCGAGGATTACTTATGTGGTAAAAAATACTGCTATTAGTTTTGCTTTGCCGAGCTCAGAAAACGATCAAGCTGGTCGGAATGGGGCATTAGGAGGGGAGGGCCTCCGGTATTCTCAATTGCCGTACGAAACGAAAAAGCATGCTGCCACAACACGTTTAGTCCATTGAAAAGTTACATTTGGGGTTGCGTTTCTTAGAGGACGCAATTTTATTTTTTTGATGTGTAGGGGGGGTAAGTGTAAAGCTAAAATCAAGTTTGTGGGGTCGCCACCCTTGTCCCACGGCCGCCATCTTGAAAATAGGGGTTGAAACGGTTTTTACGATATATCTCTTAAACTATTTATCTGATAAAAAAAAATTGTTAACGTTTTTTGTTGCTAATTAAATTCTCTATAACTTTGGTCCAGTAACTTTTTGTCGTAAAACTATAAATAAAAAAGTTATAAGTGAAAATGTAATAAAGAAAAAAATAAAGATGATAATTCTCTTGACAGCCTAAGATACAAACAATTCGCCAAGGCAGTGACAAAAAGTACATTTAATTTATCTTCACTTCCTCCAACACAAGACACAGCTCGCTTTCATACTTTCCGAGTCTACCATCAGGTCCAGTCGTGGCTTGGTAATAATAATGATCCTGAAGACTGGGGCTGGAAAAAATGTGGAAAATTATTGATGCCAGTGCAGAGCTCTAAACCTCCAGCACCCCCTGAGCTTCTTAAATTGATCTTTTGTAAATGCAAAGGAAACTGTGGAGCGATGTGTGGATGTCGAAAAGCAGGGCTAAAATGTTCCGCAGTGTGCTTCCATTGTTCTGGAGAACTGTGTTCTGTGTCTTGTGTTGGAGGAAGTACTTTTTGTCACTGCCTTGGCGAATTGTTTGTATCTTAGGCTGTCAAGAGAATTATCATCTTTATTTTTTTCTTTATTACATTTTCACTTATAACTTTTTTATTTATAGTTTTACGACAAAAAGTTACTGGACCAAAGTTAAAGAGAATTTAATTAGCAACAAAAAACGTTAAAAAAATTTTTTTATCAGATAAATAGTTTAAGAGATATATCGTAAAAACCGTTTCAACCCCTATTTTCAAGATGGCGGCCGTGGGACAAGGGTGGCGACCCCACAAACTTGATTTTAGCTTTACACTTACCCCCCCTACACATCAAAAAAATAAAATTGCGTCCTCTAAGAAACGCAAGGTGAGGCCTAAAAAATGTAACATTTCAATGGACTAGTTGGTATTGTTTGAGACCATGGTGATGACAGACAGTCGAGTCAAATTAAGTGTTTTACAAAATGACTCTGCCAATGAGAAAATTTACTCATTTTTAACACGCTTTTGTTAGCTTCAGACATATGTTTGTATGTTACGGAAACTTTGTACATGATTTTGACTTCCTTCAAAACGTCCGATTAAATCGAAATTTGGCATACTTATAAAGGACCGATGACAATTCAATATTATATTTTTAAAAAATCTTAATAAGCACCCCATGCTTTTTTTTTTACAATAAAATACATGTTTTTTCTTTTATATTTTATCTATTTTTGTGTGGATTTTCTATAAAGGCGTGTTTTTCAGTTTTTTTTACTATTAATTTTACTTGATGAGGGTCGAAACGTTATTGCGTCTTTGCATCCAACTAAAGGTGATTGTACTGAAGCTTCCTGATGGCCTTCAACTATATTTTAAAAGTACTTGGTGCTGTGTGACTAGACTAATTCTTCCTCGTATGCACGATTAAATTTATGGTAATTGTTAATGCTACGACATTTGAATGTAAATTTGAATGGATGGTTCTGTGTGTGTCATAATTGATGTCTCGGCCTAGTAAATGGTTGCGACTGTCATTTTGTATATCATATAAAAAGGACGACTTACACAGTGATCCTTACACACACATAGTCCCGAAACCCCACTAGGTTACCCTGTGTCGTGGGTATCAGGAAATACGAGGGACTTGCGATCCCACAACTCCCAGCCCCCAAATAAATATTTGTGGATCACACAAACGTTCGTCTCGATGCGGGCATACGAATAATATTTGTGTCGGTACGGGAATCGAATCTGCGACCTCACCGAGGCTATCGAGTAAGAAAAAGAACTAATAGGAATTTGGATGTACGGGAACATATTACGGATGGTGTGGTTATGGTACGGGGACCCCTCAACACCCAGACCCTAAATAAATATTTTTGGATCACACAAACATTTTTCTCGATGCGGGCATCGAATCCACGGTCTCTCGCTTCGCAGCCGGCCTGTCGCCCACCGTGCTGCAGAGACTCACTATTATCACATTCTCAACACGAATAGACACTGAAATAAAACTAATTTAAACGGATTTTATCGCGGCTTTTTATTTTTATTAAAAACCACGATAAAAACCTTTTAAATTAATTTTATTTCAATGAGTAAAACTCGCGTAAACGTAAGAAATCATTACGAGTAGTCACTACAGTTAACATACAATCATAGAATCAATCAAACAGTAGCGAACACCATCGGCCGCGTTTGTTCACGATAAAAGATAACAAAAGGTAAACAAACGATTTGTCACATTGTCCGGCGGGGTGGGGCGCGGCGGGGCGGGGCGGGGTGAGCGGCGCCGAGTGCGTAAACATTATTAACTAACTGGGTCACGGAGAGACCGAGGTCCGTGCTCCGTTGGACGAGTGTGATGGGTTCCACGTACCTCGGACCGCGGGATCCCCGTCGATGTAGCGTGTCTGCAACTGGGTGTTCCTGTTTGTTATATAAAAAAAATTGGTGTGTGTCGTGGGACACCAGGTAGGAACGAAGTTCCTTCGGCTAATGTAGAATCGACACAAATTGCAAAAAATTCAAATTATCAACTGAAATAACAAAATAGGTCTCTTTATTTTTGTTTGACAACATAAAATTACATAGAAATAGAATAGAAAAATAGAAATAAAAAAAGACGTGTGGCACTCGGAGACTGCCGCGGTAAAGCTATTGTATAGCATTTTTTATCAACTTAAAAATAACGGACGGCCGTGTTCTATAATCAAAAATTCAAATTTCAAACCGCGTCTACATTTCCAAATGTCATAAGTTTCACAACCATCTGTTTTATTAACGGAATTTCGACTTTAACTTTGTGTGCTAGATATCAAATTAAGTTAAAAAAAATTATGTCGTGACAAATTTTTCGTGCCAACTTTTCGTACCAATTTTTTCCGTCTAGCCCCCTTTCGCAACGCGCGATAAGGAACTACGTTCCAAAAGACTTTGATACTCACAACCCGCTTTGTCTATTTCTGCCGCCAAGCAACAGGGTGTAAGTGTTGTGTTTGGGTTTGAAGGACACTGAAGTCAGTGGAATTACTGGGCATTACGAGACTTCTTATGTCTCTGGGTGACGAGCGCAGTTCAGTACCATACAGTGCTTTGTAATTCAAAGTTCTGTGTGGTGTTGCTTCTGTTTATGGACAGGCGTGGCGCTTACCATCAGGCGAGCGCCTTGCTCGTCTCGTCACTGAAATAAAATAGTATGTATGTAAATTTATTCACGATTTTCTCGAAAGTCATGAATCAATTTTGATGCTTGTCTCATAAACGTATTACATGCTTTCAGAAAGGGTTTATTGTGTAATAAATGAGGTTTATATTCTTATGTAATAAGTTATATAAATAAATGTACAATTACGTCGTCAACAGTTTGTACATCCTACTAATATTATAAACGCGAAAGTTTGTAAGTATGGATGGATGTATGTTTGTTACTCTTTCACGTAAAAACTACTGAATGGATTTTAATGAAACTTTACAATAATATAGCTTACACATCAGAATAAGACATAGGCTACTTTTTATCCCGGGGAAATCAAATCACGCGGGCGGAGCCGCGAGCAAAAGCTAGATTAAAATAAATACACCCAACAGTCACATACATAGTCCTGACCACACAGTAAGATATTAGTATTATGTCGTGGGTATCAGGAACTACGAGAGACTTTCGGTCTCACAACACTCAAACCCCGAAACAAATATTTGTGAACCACACAATCATTTGTCTCGGTGCGGGGTTCGAACTCGCGGCCTCTCGTTTCACAGCCGACTACTCGCCCGCTGCGCCACGGAGGCTGGCTTCACCTCGTATTTCTGGCATCTTTTAACAGATGTTGTCGATTCTTCATCTATCCCATAGGGATTTACTTTAAAGTAGATCTCATTTAATTTTGAAGAAAAAAATCAACCCTGAGAGGTTGAAATCGAGGTTAAAGATCAAAACTACCCCGTTTGCACGCGATTTTGATAATTATTTCATTAAAATATGTACAATAAAATCTGTAACAATAATAGAATCGACGTAAAAAAAACGCAAAGCAAAAAATAAGTAACCAATTTTTAGAAGTTCCTGATACCCACGACACAAAACTCGTATCTTACTGTGGGGTCAGGACTATCTGTGTGACTGTTGGGTGCATTTATTATTAATTTTCTATGTTGCATTTTTATGCGACGTATTTTCCCAAGCAATTATAAAATTTACAAACAATTAGCAGTTATATTATAATGTATAATTTATCAAAAAATGATTACATGTTTTAAGTTATTTGTTTTTTTTTTAAAACCCATTACATAACATTAATTTCCTGTTTAAATATTCATTACATTTTAATGTTGTCCGTCATAAAATTAATTGCATAATTATTATAAAAAAGAGCATACATTATATTTTTTATTAATCGGTTTTATATTATTATTTCTTACGTTTATGCGAATGTATGTAACATTGAAATAAAACTAATTTAAACGGATTTTATCGCGGTTTTTTATTTTATTTTGGTCCCGACGACGTTTCGAAGGCTTTTCAGCCTGGACGGGGTGGACTGTCCACCCCGTGACCACGACCTGATCACGCAAGCTCCAAGCCACGCTGTAGATAGTTTTGTCTACAGCACGAATGGGCCGGCTCGACCGGGTCGTTAAAACTGTCTCGCAGTAAACCGACGCAAAGTAGCGACGTAAGTATTTGCTGCTGCGTTTCGTACGGTGAATGAGATATCTGGAGGCCCCAACCACTTCCCAATCCTTCAATTATCTCGTCCCTTTAAGGGGTTATATACAGTTAGAATTTTCAAAAAATCGATTTTTGTTTTATTTTATTTTCTTAATGTACATATATTTAAGAATACACACAGAAAATTTCATATCGTTCCGGTGAATATTTTCGAAGTTACACGCAAATTTGAAAAGGCGTTTCAAAGTGCTTGAAAGCTTACCAAAGCTTCAAAGCGCTTACCTGTCCCTTTACAATGTCCCTTTTATGCACCTGCCTATTGTAAATGTTCTCTTCTAATATATTTAGATGCGTAAAGCAACAGTATGTTATTGTTTTTTTTATACCTGAAAGGTAAAAGTTTATTTTTCTCTCCACAAACTGGAAAATATTTAGTGCTATTCAAACTTTAAACGCGTTTTTCTCAAAATGGTGTTTTCAAAGGCGGTGACCAACATTACTCGAAAACGGCTTAACCGATCAGTGTCAAATTTTAACACGAGCTTCTTAAATATATTTTCTAGTAATTAATCGAAGATTTTTTGTCACCGATAAATATATTTTTTTTGATAAGCAATTTAAGGTCGAAATTTTGGTCAAAAATCGATATTTTTTTTTTGAGAAGCCGCCATTTTGCCAAAAAAAAATATTTTGCTTATTCCTTCGATTAATTACTAGATTTATCATTACTTTAACGAAATCTGTTTGGTTTTTTAATTTCAAAGGATCCAGTTCAGAGATATAGTGGTCACCGCAAAACGTCTTTTTTGAGAGGAGCTCCCGGAGATCAGCTGTAGCTCCTTTCCAAATAAATATTTTTATTAATACTAAGTCTTAAAATACAGTTAAAAGATACCATAATATGTGTACAAATTTTTAGATCAATAAGTTTAAGAGTTTCCTCAGAAAAAAATCTGGAAAATTCGCTTTTTTTCGGCCTTCTAACTGTATATAACCCCTTAAGGTCTGCAACGCGGCTATGATTATTCTAGTATTGTAGGCGTCCATGGCCGGTGTACATCACCATCAGGTGACCCACTTGCTCGTTTGCCGGTCTATGCTATAAAGATCTATATTTCGAGGCTATTTGTTTTGCTAACATCTCATGTGACATTCTTCATTATATTACCACATAAAACTTAATGCCGGACCATAAAGGAAATATTGTCGTGTGTTTTTTCAAAGCGCCCATTATTTCTCTATAGGTTTTGTAAATGGAATGATAAAAGGTGAGTGCCTGCCACAATATCAGAAGAATCATGAGCGTGTTGCCAGCTTAAAGAACAGGGATAATTAGGGATTGGGAAGGCGAGGGGGATTTGGGCCTCCGGATATCTCACTCACAGTACGAAACGCAGAAAGCCGCTACATTACGTCGGTTTTCTGTGAGACAGTGCTAACGAGCCGGCCGATTCATGCTGTAGACAAAACTGTCTACAGCGTGTGTCTACCACTCACAAATTATTCGCACACACCTACACACTTACTACCTACTTTACTTACACCTTAAATTATTATTCATTGCATGCGTCATTAAGAATGGACTATAACCATAATGGTCCGGAGTCCCTGGGCCAGCTGATCCACTTGATTACTATCAAGCTAATTTTCCGTGAGTAGCTTCGTTTCGATGAGACGCCCAATAATTCCCTATGCGAAAATTCTCTATTGTGGTAGCTAACAGAGGTAGCAAGGATAGAATATTTCGATTTGATGATACTCAAAAATTTATTATTTTATTTGTAGGACAATATGACTGTTAAATTATATGAATATTAACTAAGTAAAAACAAAAAAATCAGCTCATTCAAATCATTTTTTATGACCTCGTTATCGATACCTATTGGAAGCCCCCTCCTTCCAGTAGGTATGATTACTAACCAGCTGATTTTTTTGTTTTTACTTAGTTAATATTCATATAATTTAACAGTCATATTGTCCTACAAATAAAATAATAAATTTTTGAGTATCATCAAATCGAAATATTCTATCCTTGCTACCTCTGTTAGCTATCACAATAGAGAATTTTCGCATAGGGAATTGTTGGGCGTCTCATCGAAACGAAGCTACTCACGGAAAATTAGCTTGATAGTAATCAAGTGGATCAGCTGGCCCAGGGACTCCGGACCATAATCGAAATACGTAGCTTCGCTAGTTTCTGTGACGCACAGAAGACTGTCCGTACGTTTTTATATTTATTTTCCTCATTGATAAACACGCAATAAAACGTGTGGATAAAGCAAAAGTAGCACTCCATATCAATTACACACGGATAAACATGATAATGTAGACGTCTGTCGGGGGTAAACCGCCATGTTTTAAATCAGAGGTTGCCAGACTTTATTCTCATAGACCACTTTCAAAATTTAGCTGGTTCCGGTGGACCCCCAGCAGCTACATTTCTACCATATTCCCAACTCGATTAATATTGTGAAGATTAGATCTAACTAAGGAAATTTGCGCTGCGGCTGAGTTCATATTACATTGATAGGTGAAGTCAAGTCAAAATTTTAGTTCTTCACTATCGAAAGCAGATACATATTCGTGGTCCCTCACTTACGAATTGTGAACCCCCATTTTTTGTCACGCCACCGTAGCCCCCGTCGAGGCTCCCGTGGACCCCTGGGCGTCCACCTGGACCACTTTAGGAACTAATGGTTTAAATAATTTTCTGCTTCTTCTTTCTGTCTGGCGTTATCCCGACTTCATGATAGGATCCGCCTTGTCATTATGATTTGATGGTGGATGCGGTTTTATGTGGCGCGCCGCACCATCTGCCGCCCCACACCCTTCAACGGGAATCAAGTTAATCTTGTTTTAAAGAATTTTGTGTACATTCGTTGTGAACTTTTTTCACCGATTTTTAATGGATTGTTTTGTTGTATTTGAATGAAGAAGAATGTAGTTTTAATTGCGTAGAGTGCGATTTAACTTGACCACATCGCTCCGGATAATCTTATGTTCATATAATAAGATCATTAATATTTGTGACTTCTCTGTATTAATAATTAGTAATAGCTAATAATAACTGCGTTTACTCGTCTCAAATAGAAATACAGTGAAACCTGGATAAGTGGGATCTCAAGGGACCTAGATATTTTTATCACTTATAGAGGCTTTTCATTTACCCAGTTTCCCAAATAGGCAGGTTAACATGACAGTTGTCTTATTTATAAATATAGTTCCAATCTTCAGTCAGTTAGACAGTCTAATTCCTTCTCAAAACAAACGCATCATAAGTAGTCTACACCTGATGAATTATTGTCCCACTTATACGGGCTATTGAGCTACAAAGTTCCAATTATAGAGGTGAACATCGAAACACTCTAAGAAATCCAGTCTCAGTTAAAAAGGTTTGAAAATTCCCAGTAATAGAGATATTTCAATGCAAAAGTGTCGGGACCTCATTGTAATTATCAATAACAGAGATTTCTTACATATCCAGGGCCCGCTTATCCAGGTTTCACTGTATACTCTGAGACAATTAGTATTATTCTGTGTAGAAATATCGTTCTATATCATTTCCTTCAGTAGGTAACTTCTGTCTACACACCCGACCTTGCCGACCTTGTATTGACCTCTATTAAAACGTTTTCCTACAATGTCAACGGCCCTTATATTTACCAATTAAAGCTGATCTATTATTTTTTACCAACAGTTTTTTTTAATAGCTTTAATGACAAAGGGCAGGACAATCCTACACATAAACAGAAGCAACACCACACAGAACATTGCATTACAAAGCAGTCCATGGTACGAGTATTGAACTGCGCTCATCATTCCGATACAGAAGTTGTTAAGTCTCGTAATAGACAGTAATTTCACTGACTTCAATATCCATTTTTTTATAACATAGACCGGCAAACGAACAAATGGGTCGCCTGATGGTAAGTGATCTCCACCGCCCATGTACACCAACAATACTAGAAGAATCATAGACGCGTCGCCAATCTTAAAGGGAAGGGATAATTAAGGGGTTGGGAAGGGGAGAGGTATTTGGGCCTCCGGATATATCGCTCACCGTACGAAACGCACCGGCAAGCCGCTACTAAACAAAACCAAAATACAATAGTTCTTACATGCGCTGTTTGGCGTCAGAAATACACAAAGTATGGCCAATATTGGGCATTATGAGACTTAAGATCTTATGTATCGGAATGACGAGCGCAGTTCAATACCATGGAATGCTTTGTAATTCAAAGTTCTGTGTGGTGTTGCTTTTGTTTATGAGCAGGCGTGGCGCTTACCATCAGGCGAGCGCCTTGCTCGTCTCGTCACTCAATCAAATAAAAAACAAAACAAAGCGGTGGTGCCTACCCAGACGGCCTCTCGTATGCGATGGACCTAACGCCTAGTATATACATTAGCATTCTCCATTGTTGATATTATTTTAATATAATTCTGTTCTCTCACATCGTTTCCCACTCTATATTCTGTATATTATTCAAGGGTTACATAAACATTACGTAATACGATTCGGGAAAACATAGTTACCGTTTTTTATGTTACGTCTGGAGATAAAAATGTAAATATATACAGTGTCTCTATGAAATATGTCAACTGGAAACTTGTTTTATCGTAGTGTTGGTTTTTAAAACAAAATAATGAAATCTAAACGCATAGGTAACTTCAAGAGTACTTATCTTTGTATATAAAAATTTCGTGTCACGTTGTTTGTCCGCGATGAACCCCTAAACTACTGAGCCGATTTTAATCAAATTTTGCTTACTATGTGCAGTGTGATCCAACTTGAGAGATAGGATAGTTTATATCTCAATTTATAGTCGCAATATTATTTATTGCAAATTATTTGTTTATTATATGATAAAGAGTTATAATTATCTGTGAGTTCCATAAGATTCTAACAGATGGCAGTGTAAGGTAATTTATCGGCTAGATTTAGTATGAAATAGATCGCGCATGCTGTATTTAATAGTTTACTACAATATAATTTAACATATACCTTAGCCACAGCAACGCGGGGCCGGGTATGCTAGTATAATAAAGATCTTAAAAAATCACTTAGGGCTCTGTTTTAACCTTACTAAATAGAGATAGGAAAAGACCAACTAATTTATGGTCAATTGTAACTAACCGACGTGCGACGTTACTTAATAATATCCCTAGAGCATTAAGCAATAGCATCAAAAAAATTATTGATTAATTCTTATTGTGAAAACAACTTTAAAATGCTCTACTGCAAAGTTCACGTATTGGCGCTCAAATATTTTGCCTTCCCAGTGACGAATATTTTCTTATGCAGGCTGCTTCTAATAGGTCGATCTGGAAATCTTTGGCCTATGTTCAGCAGTGGACGTCTTGTGGATGATGATCATGATGATGATAGTTAACAAAGAGAATTCTAATGTAACCATCGCTATGTATCGATATATAATGTACATAGTATCTGTGTGGTCAAAGTATCGAACGAAACTCGGTACATATGTAGACAAACATTCTCCGCCGCTGTTTGTTTGTCTGTCGGTCAGTCACCGGGCCTTATTAATATCGCTACGATAATTTCACAGCGACAATGTCGACCTGTGGCCGTTATGATCTTCCATTATTCTGATATAATTAATTATTTCATTAATTGTAAACGCGGTCGTGTTTCGTTATCGGTGTTGTGAATTTAGACAAACAGGATAAATAAATATGTTGTTTTTGACAGCCTCCGTGGCGCAGCGGGCGAGTAGCCGGCTGTGAAGCGAGAGGCCGCTGGTTCGATCCCCGCACTGAGACAAATGTTGGTGTGAGTCACAAATATTTGTCTGGATGTTGTGGGACCGAAAGTCTCTCGTGGTTCTTGATACCCACGACTTAAGACTCGGTATTTTACTGTGTGTGGGATCAGAACTATGTGTGTGACTGTTGAGTGTATTTCTTTACTATTTTAACCGTCGACAAAAATGGAGAGTGTTGTATATTTAAAGCGTATATGTACAATATACGATATTATTACTTTAATTATAATTTCATCCATATAAATTATATAAATCATCTCGATTCTGAAATGCTGATTCACGATTGATCGTATTCACATATTACATAACGTTAAATGAATATATAAATCGGATCGTGCGTTATAACACATTATATCAGGAGTCATGTATTATGTATAAGGTTGTATAAGTTACTTTATGTACGTATGTAAAACGATATGTGATGTGCTTATTTATGTTTGTCTGTTTGAGGTCACGTTAATTGTTTTTTTATTGGATTTTATCAATTTAAAAGTATTTTTTTATCTTTATTTATATTTCATAGAGGATTTGGTTCAACATGAACATGTTTGTTACTCGTTCAGTTTGTGTAGTCTTATATTGTCAAAGTTAACCAAATCAAGTGAAGAATTTGAAAAAATGTGTCTTGTAGTTACTGTGCTAAAGGTGGTAAAGTTACAAGGTGGTAGGTCCCTCGTATGCGAGAGGTCGTCTGCGTTGGTACCATCGCTTTTTCTATTTCTGCCGTCAAGCAACAGTCTGTAAGCACTGTTGTGTTTCGATTTGATGGACATTGAAGCCAGTGAAATTACTGGGCATTATAAGAATTAACATCTTATGTCTCGGGGTGACGAGCGCAGTTCCGTGCCATGCAATGCTTTGTAATTTAAAGTTATGAGTGGTGTTGCTTCTGTTTATGGGCAAGCGTGGCGTAGAAAAACCCAATATCACTTTACCCGACCCGGGGATCGAACCCGAGATCTCAGCCCAGCAGTCGCACCGCGTAAGCAATACAACTGCGCCACCGCGACAGTCGTGATAATTATTGGGTGTACTTAATGATAAAATATCTTCAAAGTTTGTCCATATATCCGCCACTGTATCAGTGGTCGTAATAAATCAAAAACCATTACACAAACAAACTGACCAACAATTTAAAAAAAACAACAACCGAAACCGTGCCAGCGAACTAGCGCCCTCTCACTCACGTGGATCGCCATGACGCGACGCGATGGAGAGACACATTACGTAGGTATATCATATTTTAATATGACACTCGTCCAGTGTGAGCTGTTATCAAAATATCGTCGTTGTCAAACCAATATCTGTTATGTGCAAAAAGTTAAATTTTGAGATATGGAGTAAAAACATTCTCATGTAAAATTTTATGAGAAACAATTTCTTTTAAAGTGATTTATATTAAAGTTATAATTGTTATACATTACTACAATTCACATTTAGGTATATTTTTTTAATAATTAATTTAGTATGATCAAATTATCAATTTTTTTGCACATAGCAGATTATAAATGGTCAATTATTAGCACATAGCAGGTATTAGAAAATAACATGTTTAATTTGCACTGTTGTTTTATTATAATTTTAATTAAAAAAAGACATTACATACTCAGACTTATATTTTAAACAATCATAAAAAGGATGGTAGTCGCGTCAATAAACGGTTTTACTTCCTGTAAGTGATTGAATTTAGACCGAGTTATTTCCAGTGGACCTCCATACAATGTTGAAGGTTCAGGATATTCTCGAGGAAGACGCCTTCGTTCAGAAAGAATTGTATAGTCATCGGGATGATGAAGTTTATCCCCTCTCCGGAGAGGGAAGAAGCATTATACAGGCCGGCATGACTCTGGTAACCACCGATAAACTCATTGTTTGTTGGTGGTCACTGGTTTTTTGAATTGCACTACGCTTACCCCTGATGGTAAGTAGTGCAGTCACTTTGCCCTGCTTGTAAAAAAAAAATTGGTGTGTGTCGTGGGACACCAGGTAGGAACGAAGTTCCTTCGGCTAGTGTACAATCGACACAAATTGCAAAAAATTCAAATTATCAACTAAAATAACAAAATATGTCTCTTTATTTTTGTTTGACAACATAAAATTACATAGAAATAGAATAGAAAAATAGCAATAAAGAAAAGACGTGTAGCACTCGGAGACTGCCGCGGTAAAGCTATTGTATAGCATTTTTTATCAACTTATGTAATTATAAATAAAAACTTATTAATTTAGACTTAGACTGGCTACTAAACGGTGGACGGCCGTGTTCTATAATCAAAAATTCAAATTCAAATTTCAAACCGCGTCTACATTTCCAAATGTCATAAGTTATCTATCTGTTTTATTAACGGAATTTCGACTTTAACTTTGTGTGCTAGATATCAAATTAAGTTTAAAAAAAGTCTCATTTAACGGTTTTATTCCACGCATTTTTCTTACGGTTTTACTATCACATTTTTTTCAGTTCGGTCACGCAGCGAAATCCCTATCCCCTCCAAGCCTGCCGTAAGGAACTTCGTTCCAAAAATGGCAAAAATAAACAGTAACATCCCCATAACGTGAGTTATAAATTGTGAAATTATGACACTGAAGTTTCTGTTTATAATAAAGTGCTCCTGCAAATAATTTTGGTGCTAAAAGTACGCTTTGCAGATCAACAGATATCACCACGTGGTCGGGTTTATGCTTCAAATTTTCTATAGCTTTATTCTTAGCGCTACGAGATTCATATTTTTCTAGACATGTATCTCATACGCATCTTCTAAAATATGTTTTAACTGAAAACTACTGCACACATCGCATTGATCCTCTCTAGGTTTGTGTATTGTTTTTGTTACTAAGAACACTTAAAAAAGTATTTCTCGAAACTGATGTTTTATTTTATGTTATAATGCACCAAGTTTTGTAAACTGCATGTACGTGCACATAGCAGTTATATTTGACAATATTTTGCGTGATGCACATAGCATATTTTTTCTAGCGCTCATAGTTTGTCGTGTAATGTTCAGAATCACATAGCGGTTTTCGTATATCATAGTTTGGGTGGCAAACTATTCATAATAGTCAAAATGTCGAAATCTCAAAAAAGTGCACATAGCAGATATTGGTTTGACAACGACGATATGTTGTGTAATTTTAACACGATGATGAATATTATGATAATTACATTAGTGTTACTGCACTGGATCTATCTGAGAAGGTTTGAATTCGTAAATACTTTTTTGAAAATAGAACGCGGATAGGTTAGGTTGGGTTGGTTTGATGAATTGGTTTTTGATATAAATAACGACTTGTTTATTTTGCAGTTGAGAATTGTGGGTGTCTAGTAAAGCCTTGAGGGGGGGGGGTGTCATGCAGTGCTTTATAGAACAATGTTCTGTGTGATTTTGATTCTGTTTATGGGCAGGCGTGGCGCTTACCATCAGGTGGACGACTTGCTCGTCTCGTAATTCAATTAAATAAAAACAAGAGTTTGTACAGTGGCTGGATGTGCGGGCGTGATAGTCTCGTTGTGATATCCAGTACAGTGTACAATCAATTGAATGGACTTTGTCAGTGCGATGGCGATTGGCGATTGACGACCGATAGCCGCCGATAACTGAGGTCGAGGTGTTACCGGCTAACGAACCCGGCCCTGCGGGCTGTGCCCCGTATCTGTCAGTTGGGACTGACGCACACTGGTTACGTGACGACGTGGTAAACATAGCGTAGAAATAGCATTTTATTATGTTGTATGCGTTGTGCTTAGGTTTTGTTTATATAGGCCGGTATACTAGAAAGTGGGTCACCTGATGGTAAGCGATCTCCACCGCCCATGTACGTCCGAGCTAACCAAGTCAACCAGTCCAAGCAACAGTTTGTCATCACTATTGTTTTTTTTTTTCATTTTATCTTATGTCTCGGGGTGACGAGCGCAATTCAGTGCCATACTGTGCTTTGTAATTCAAAGCTCTGTGTGTTGATGCTTCTGTTTATGGGCAGGCGTTTACCATCAGGCGAGCCTCGCTCGTCTCGTCATTAAATTAAAAAAGAAAAAAAATGTAGTAGTGGCGTCTAACAGAAGAAAGTAATAAGCCCAATAAATTAACAACTAATCCTCTATAACTGTAAACATACCTACCAGAAATTAATGTTCTCGTAGACGTCACCGAGTGCCTCATATTTAAAACATTTGAATACATCAAGTTATCTATCTTGTTTCGGTGCAAACAATTTTGTTTTCGGCGAGGTCACGGCTACAGGATCGGTGCATTGTTTTACATGATCCACCGTCGAATTTATGTAATTCAAGATGGTATATAATTTTGGATTGTCATTCGATATGACGTAATACGTTTTTATTGTTACTGTGTAAGTGAGGTAAAGAGGTATTGTAAATGTATACGTTTTGATCTTTATTTTTAGTAATTGCAATTTTTTTTGAGCCCTTGGGATGAACTACAGGTGTCCCTGCTAATGGGATACTGGCGACCCCTGCAGAATCTGATCCTAAGGCAAAAGGGGAGGGGAAGGATTAAGAGATAGGAAAGAGATAGGAAGACGGGGCCCCTTGGGAGATTCGCATATACACTGGCTGCTCCTGGAACACGACCCTCACAAGGTGGGTCACTATGGTTTTAACACCAGTGTACGGTGGTCGCTATCTGGGCGGATATGAATATCCTATCACTAGCAAACATTTGTCTCGGTGCGGGGATCGAACCTGCGGCCTCTCACTTCATAGCTAGCTAGCACACAGCTCGGCAACGCATCCACAATACCTCTGTTTCAAGCGGTGTTAGGTGACTCACTCAGCATTTGTCTATATTATTCATCATAATGGCTGCCTTTACTTTTCAATAGTAATAATACATATTAAATAAAACAACAAGACTCATATTGTCCCCCAATATGAAATGGGTGCAGAGGTTAACAAAACGTCGGAGAGCGATCAGATGTCTTATTCTGTGTGACCGCACAAACACGTAACGCGCATTGAAATAAAACTAATTTAAACGGATTTTATCGCGGTTTTTTATTTTAATTTTGGTCCCGACGTTTCGAAAGCTTTTCAGCCTAAACCATCCTTCAGTTTAAAAATATTAAGGTTTGTTGTCGATCTACGCAGAAAGAGCTCACGGTGTCTTGAGGTCTTGCAGTTGGTCTTTTGGGTTCCAATTTTATTAAGTGGTCCTGGAAACCATACACTGAAAAGCTTTCTAAACTAACTAACACTCTAAATTTAAGTAAAAACCGCGATAAAATCCGTTTAAATTAGTTTTATTTCAGTGTGTAATATTAGCATAAACATAAGAAATCATTACGTAACGCGCATGTTTTACGTTAACATCGTCAAGTAAGAGGCCATATTATTCTCCATGATCGTAACAAGACCGTGTTGTTGGCAACTTCGCGAAATCAGCATCAAACGGTATTCTGTAAGCCAATGTCAAATGTTCATAACAAGCATGTAATGCACATTAATGCGTTTACAAAATTTGACATTGGTTTAGAAAACATCATTCAATGCCATTTTAACGAAGTCGACGATGCACGTTCGCGTAAATGTAATGCGGCCGCATTACGTCCACACGATGATAGAGAATAAGGCCCCAGGGGCGACAAGCGACTGATTGTACTCAACCGTAGCCACAACACAACAATCTCAATTATTATAAATTGTACCGTTTCAAAAAACTGGCCGGAGACACTCTTGTTGTAAACGAGCCTGAAGTAACACCAGACGAATAGTTTGCTACCGAGCTAACAATTGGCGATTGCCTTGAGTTAGCGCATAAATAGGCAAGTGAATGCTGTGCGTACTGGACTCATAACAAGGTTGCCAAATTTTTTAATTAGATATAAGACTTGTATAGTGGATATCCAAATGTATCCTCTTTGTAATATAACTAATTTAAACGAATTATATCGCGGTTTAAATTAATTTAAATTATTTTTATTTCAATGTTGAACATTCGCCTAAACGTAAGAAATCATTATACTCTTTGTATTATAGACTCTCGTGTAAATATAATTAGAGGCAAAATTAAATCATGATAAAATATTTTTTTTTTTTTATGGAAATAGGGGGCAAACAGGCAGGAGGCTCACCTGATGGAAAGTGATCACCGCCGCCCATGAACACCTGCAACACCGGAGGGCTCGCAAATGCGTTGCCGGCCTTATATGGACCACGTAGTGATCATAAACGTCAGTTTTGTGTAATTTCTGGGACTTGGCTGAATTATTTGAAAAAATAATGGCAGGTCTGTTGCATAGCTTAGCTTGTGTTGTGCAGTTTGTACGAGTGCTGTGTTTCAGTGGCTATAATTAAAATTTCAGTTGAAAACCTTGAATTAAGGGTAAAATCTTGATATTCTTTAATGTTGTTTCGTTCTCTGCGGTATTACTGGACGCAGCGGCATCGCTGGTTAATCGCGAACTGCTTACCTAGTCAAACCGGTGCCTAACTGGACTTGTTCGAGCGTTGCGTGGTTGACACATGGACTGGTTACTGATATTTAATTTATGACAAGTACAATTGCATATAATTGATTTCTACTACTGCTAAACTAGATCTGATACAAAAAAATAACGTACACGACGACTCGAGGGGCTTTCGATATGACTTGATGATTGGTTGGGGCAAGTAAAGGGTAAATCCTCGTATGTCTGTGCCTGCACCGGTCATCCACTTGTCCTGTCCTAGGCCCCTCGATTTGCTTCTTCACTCTTCGGATGTGAAGCAACTATATAGGCCGATATGATTCTGGTGACCACCGATAAACTCATTGTTTTCGGTGGTCGTTGTTTTTTTGGACTACACTGCGCTTACTATCAGCTACACCTGCAGTCACTTTGCCGTGCTTGGATAAAAAATTCGTCACCGTGACAAGAACTATTGAAGTGAAATAGAGCGGATCAGATAGTCAATAGTTTGCTTATTGCTTCCGTTTACGTCAATATTCGAAATATTAATATAATTTCACGTATCTATTGGTACAACGCCATTTCGTGAGGCGCCTTGGAGGTTTAAATCGGTTCCATGTGATTGTCCTGGTTATGGATTGTATTTTATGAGTGCAGGGCATAGTAGTAACCTCATACGACAGCCTCCGTGGCGCAGCGGGCTAGTACCCGGCTGTGAAGCGAGAGGCTGCGGGTTCGATCCCCGCACCGAGACAAACGTTTGTGTGATCCACAAATATTTATTTCGGGTCTTGGTGTAGTGAGACCGAAAGTCTCTCGTAGTTCCTGATACCCACGACACAAGGCTCGTGTCTTACTGTGGAGTCAGGAGTATGTATGTGACTGTTGGGTGTATTTATTTATTTAATTCTTTTTCTCTCTATTATCGAAACGTTAAGGATAATTAAGGTACATGTTGACTCGAAAGGACATCTGGGTTGGCGAGAGTACTTACATAAAATTCGATCTTGTTTACAGTGAAAGTACTTTAACTATTAACCAATTTCGAATTCGGTAAAAATAGCAATTAAGTAATTTGAACAAGTTTCTCCGGATATCAAGTTTTTAACTTGTATGATGTTTTACTTTTACCCCCATTTTACGCAAGCGGTCTTTTGGTTTTCACACACAGCCGAAGACTTTGGTCCGATCATAACGAGCGAAATAAAACCTCTCAGAAACAAGGACATTTAATTATAGCGTGTTCTCTTTGCACAGGTGAATGTGTTACAATAAATATTACGCTATTTTTACAAGTCAAGTTTAGTGGTTTTACATGGACTATTTCACCATGATTTCTACCCTCGACAAGACCGATTATAAATTTGAATATAGTTATTGGTGTACATACCTAAAAGGGTTCACGGCAGGCAGGCAGTCGGGTGCAAAAACTACAAGTCAAATCTTTCTGTAACATGTGTTAAAAGCAAGTTGCGCTGACCACACTGCGAGTGCAGTGTGGGACAGTAAGAGCAGGTGGAAGATGAGTGTTAATTGTAAATAAAAATTAATAATTATAATGGTGCAGTGTAAGCACCTAATGTTAATTATAATGCAATCCTAATAACTTGTCGACCAGACACATTGCATCCCTCGACGGTCGGCAGATTTATGCCGACCTTGGATTTATTCTCAAAAAATGGAAACAATAGCCAATACGTTGTACATTGCTCGTTCGCACACAGACGCACAATATTCACTTGCTACAATATATTCATGATTGACGGTACAAGGTCAACTTTTAAAATCATTTTACTGTTGTCTGTCAACAGTGAAAGAATTTTATATATCTGTTTATACAAATTTATCGATCTATTGGGTCTTCGTGTATAATGTATGTCAGCCTCCGTGGCGCAGTGGGCGAGTAGCTGGCTGTGAAGCGAGAGGCTCAGGGTTCGTTCCCCGCACCGAGACAAATGTTTGTGTGATCCATAAATAATTGTTTGCCGTGCTCGGATAAAAAATAAAATGGGGTTTAATACGCGTACACACCAAAAAATTTATCGTAAAATAATAAAAAATACGGCAACTGAAATCATGAAACGTGCAGTCATGCGTTGGTAACCACTTACCACAATCCGCGTCGGTTACTGCCAAACTACATAAAATTGATATATTCCGAGATGTGAATTCGCTACTTGGTGATAAATATAGTGTTATAGGCGGTTTGTTTACGTGCCACGATAGAATTACGTTTGTCTATTGTACATCTATATGGAGTCTACTGCTGGTGGTAGGATATTCAAATCCGCCCGGATAGCGACCACCGTACACATGGTGTTAAAACCTGCCATAAAGACCTACACGCCTTGTGTGTCGCGATCCAGGATCAGCCAGTGTATATCCGGTTCTCCCGACGGGTTTGCGACTTTTTGATTTTGATTGATTTTATTACTGTGCCGGCATCGGTCATCTGCCTGTCCTGTCGCAGGCCTCTCAATTTGTTCTTTCCGTCTCAGAAAAGGGAAGAAGCATTAATACAGGTCGGCATGACTCTTGTGTTTCGTGCCTATAGTGTACCAACGGGACCCTATAAAGCTAACGCCGCGCCGCGCCCTCTGTGTGTCCTACATTTAAAGGCCTCTTATCTTTTAAACTACAGTACGTAGCTGACTGAAATTGCCAAAGAATGTGTTATGACGAATTTGTTAACAAGTAATGAGAATAAAAAATATATATTTAAGACTGTGTGTACAGAACTCTCGTGCGTGAGTCCGATTTGCACTTAACCTATTGTTCGTCCCTATGCTCTTCGTCGCTTTAAGACCAATAAGGGTTTCATCAAACAGCGGATGGGGCGGGACGGCAACGCGACGCTGACGGGACTGCGTATAGATAGTCGAGCGTCGAGCGCGACGGTTTTGTGTGACATTTTCTATATTGACTAATGCATTACAACTGCTCACGTCCCGTCAGCGTCGCGTTGCCGTCCCGCCCCGTCGGCTGTTTGACGAAACCCTAAAGGTCTTAATCCCTTCTATGAATAAGTAGTACACCATCCTCGATAATCCCCAATTATCATAACCAAGGGAAGTGTTTATTTATGTATTCGTCAAAGCGTATAGTTTTACGAGCGTACACATTATGGGCTGTTAAACTGAGATTGCGATCTTGGTGACGGCGTACGGTGACAACCGTGAGTCACCTTGTTTCGTGTGTCACAAGTCCTTCCGTAGTTACATAACACGTGTCACACGATGCATTACTACGAGTGTGTTTAAAGAATTTCTACAAGGTGGTAGGTGCCTCGTATGCGAGAGGCCGTCTGGGTTGGTACCACCGCGCTGTCTATTCTGCCGCTAAGCAACAGTGTGTAAGCACTGTTGTGTTTCGATGTGAAGGATATTGAAGCCAGTGAAATTACTGGGCATCATGAGACTTAACATCTTATGTTTCGGGGTGACGAGCTAGTTCAGTGCCATGATTTATAAATCAAAGTTCTGTGTGGTGTTGCATCTGTTTATGGACAGGCGTGGCGTTTACCATCAGGCGAGTGACTTGCTCGTCTCGTCAATCAATTAAATAAAAAAAATGAGCATTCCTTATTATAGCATATACCGGCAAACATGCAAATGGCCCACTGCCTAAATCCAGGTGGATTCGATTGATGGATTTAGAAATGTTTTTTTATAATTTTATCAGTATTATATGTTGTTCTTTGGATAAAGAACATAAGTTACATCATAGATAATAATAAACAATATAATAAAATAACGTATTCCAAACAACATATGACAATAGCAGCATCATTCAAGGATGTATTATTTCTAGAAAAGCAAAGAATTAGATAGCTGTACATAACATATCTTATTATATTTATAAACAAAATATTATTAGATGAAATGAAATCTACTCTTATTGATTCCCTAGGTTTTTTATAATACACTAAACTTGTCACCAGAATATCAAATTTAGAATAATAATTTCGCATGACAATAAATCTTAAAATACATTAGCTTCATTCGTATTCATGAACCTCCATACAGACTACAATAATAAACATAATAAAAAGTTTATTCTTCGTTTGTCTGCAGGCATGAAAATGACTATGTCCACGACATCAACAATGAATGCACGCGTTCACAGGAAGGTTATGCGAGCACCGCATAAACGCGCACACCCGGGCAAAACGCAGTTTCCGGGCAAAATGGCACATTTGGGCAAATTCGGCAAGTTGGCCCATTACGCGCACGCGCATTCGCTGCGGCCTCCGGAGCCATGTGAAAACAGTAACGACAGTGGCCTTGGCCCCGACGCTGTCAACAGGTAAACATGTGATGTACTTATGCTTTGTATGGACCCATTTGAGACCCGACCTGAAGGCCAATTCTCATATTTAATTCGCATTGACACTGAAATTTAACCGAACTCGGATAAGAATATTAGACATTCTGCTTTTCATGCATTATGTTATAAAAGTTCAATATGGTGTCGATATGATGTCAATTTGTTCAAATAATATCGCAAACCGATCTTAGATACAAAATTTCCGTTTTTTGCGTAGGTAATTTTAATAGTTGTGTTTCGAACTCCTGACTATTTTGAGTGAGAAAATTAGATTAAATATTTTTCTATATAATAAGGATAATTTTATTATAATTGTATTAATTAACTTTTGTTCATAAATATCTGAATGTTATAACATAAAAATCCAGCTTATTACTTTTGAAAGCTTACCATTATTACGTTGAGACTGTGTCGATGCCGTTTGGTCGTAAACTCACTTTCTCTTAATAAACGATTGAAATTAACGAAAATACAACCACGTATGCACAAGTGAATAATTTTGAATATGTTTCAGTTTACTCAGTTTAGTGACATCATATATCATTGACTTACAGTCACAGCAGTCTAATTTTTTCTCATATAAGTCACAATTATGTCGTTTATTTTTATGGACGAGAATACCGATTAAATTACGTGTGAATTCTCATTTTAAATGATAACAGAATACAAGTTTATGATGGACGTTGTTTAATAGTTTAAGAGAATACCATTTGTGAAATTCTTGACACAGATAAGATCAGAATAAGATTTGAAACATTTTAAGTTTTGAGTATTGGCCTTCATGTATTATATTGAACAACAGTTTTAAAATGAAATGAATAACACTTCATGAGTGATGTAGGTAAAATCTTTATTCGTCTGCTAGATAAACAGAGTTGTTAAAAAAATACATGTCTTTCTACGAAGTATCACAAGTATTGTAATTTTATTTTAAGGTCTTATTAATTTAATAATTACTATAGAAATTAATTTTGTAGAGTATTTTTCAAGTTTTACTTACACCTATTGAAACAATAATAGTGGATTCTGAAAGAACCAGAAAGATTTATGACTATAATGTATCCTTAAAATATGGTAAATCGCATGGAAACGCACGAAAACACGTCTAAACAAATAATATGGTCTCAACGGGTAATGCACCTCAAAAGCTTTTGCACCTTCACATACTTAACCTACGCACATGTTATGTCAAATGTGAGTTGGCAGCATTATAGAATACCGTAATTATCGGTAAAAAAAACTGCCAACTTATATTGAGCAATCACTAACAGAAATATAAAGCCGGATACCTTGCGACAAAATTTAAACAGTTCACATTTAAATTAACTAATAGTAAACATTTCAATTACCCAGTTTTCTGTAAAAAAAAAATTATCCGAGCACGCCCAAGTGACTGCACTACACCTGATGGTGAGCGTAGTGCAGTTCAAAAAACCGGCGATCACCGACAAACAATGAGTTTATCAGTGGTCACCAGAGTCATGCCGGCCTGTATAAATGAATATATTTAATTATAGAGTATTTCTGATAAAAAAATATTGTTCCAGGATAAACGGTTAACCGGTAACAAAACTGCCAACTTATACTAGTCATATATGTGTAACTGAAATGCCTTTGTAATAGCTTGTATCATTGCACGTGTGAATAACATTTTTACGTTTGTACCTCCGTCTCATAACACATTAATTAGAATGTACCGGCTATGTGGGTTTATCCTAATAATGAAAAAGGTGTATGTACATAGATCATGATTTCGGGCTAATAAATGTTTACAGCATACCGTCACGTCTGCTTTGCGTGCATCCGTGTTATACCCACGGGTATTTTCATTCAATTTTTGAAGTGAAACTTCTGTAGCACCGTTATGATTTGTTTTTTTTTCATCCGGGCACAACAAAGTGACTGCACTACACCTGATGGTAAGCGCAGGGCAGTCTAAAAAAACCAGTGACCACCAGAAAACAATGAGTTTATCGGTGGTCACCAGAATCATCAGTCATCAGATAGAAATTAATAAAATCGGGATAGTAGAGTGGTAGAGACACGCTGTAGAGTTTTGTCTACAGCATGAATGTGCTGACTCGACCGGGTCGTTACCACTGTCTCACAAAATACCCACGTGAAGTAGCGGCTTGCTGCTGCGTTTCGTAAGGTGACTGATATTCCATATTCCTTAATTATCCTTTGCCTTTAAGGTCGGCAACGCACTCATGATTCTTCTAGCATTGTAGGCGTACATGGGCAGTAGAGATCACATACCACAAGCGACTCACTTGCTCGTTTGCCGGCCTATGCTAAAAAAAATTGTCGGCAAATTCGCATTTGTATCAAACAGTTATTGCATATTGCAGCTTCCCAGTCGACCTTCGTTCTAGATAAGGCGTCGCGACGTTATCACACGTCTTATCACATCGCGCTGCGTCAGCCTTATCTAGAACTTATATAAGGCGTGTGACGCACCGCGCGACAATTTTAGCGCTCAATGAAAACATACGTCTTTTACAGTTACTTGTTTTGTAGTAACGAGTAGATTTTCAGATTAACTAGCGATTTATGATTATAGGTTTTGCTAGCTTTTGCTCGCGGCTCCGCCCGCGTGATCTGCTTTTTCCGGTATAAAAAGTAGCCTATGTCCTATTCTGATGTATAAGCTATATTATTGTAAAGTTTCATTAAAATCCATCCAGTAGTTTTTACGTGAAATAGTAACAAACATACATCCATCCATCCATACTTACAAACTTTCGCGTTTATAATATTAGTAGGATATAATAAATCATTATGATTGGTTGACTCTTTATGATATAAAAGTCGTGAGTTAATTATAATACTAGTGGTAGGATATTCATATCCCCCCGGTTAGCGACCTCCGTACACATGGTGTTAAAACCTGCCATAGTGATCCACACACATTGTGTGGACTGCGTTCCAAGATCAGCCAGTGTATATCCGGTTCTCCCGAGGGGATTGCGACATAAGTTGATGGTTGTTTGGGGCGGGTATAGGGGTACATCCTTGCGTCCCTGTGCCTGCATCGGTCATCCGCCTGTCCTGTCGCAGGCCCCTCGATTTACTACCTTACTCTTCGGAGTTTGAAGAACCAGGCCGGCATGATACTGGTGACCACCGATAAACTCATCGTTTGTCGGTGGTCGCTGTCCTTTTGGACCTGCCCTTACCATCAGGTGTAGTGTAGTCCATTTGTCGTGCGCGGAAATATTTTATTTATTTACCCTAGCTATACGCCGAAGATAGCTTCCACATAAAGTACAAATAAGATATTTCCTTCCAAATTTAAACCATCATAAAATTAGATAAAATATTGTAAAAAAAAACTATAGGCTTGCAAAAAATATACACTAGATGATGTGCAGCGTAAACATATCGTGTTTACACTGGCCGTAGGCATTGTAAACACTGCCGTCCTACTGCCAGTATGAAATATTGCAACGTGCGAACAATTATCTATTAGTTTTAATAGGTGTTGACGTGTTGCATAATATTTATCCCTGATCCAGCGTCCTTAATGGATTTCCAAATCTAATGGGAAGGGATTTACAGGGTGGTAGGTTGTAGTGGGTGGTAGGTCCCTCGCATGCGATAGGCCGTCTGGGTTGGTACCACCGCTTTGTCTCTTCTGCTGCCAAGCAGCACTGTTGTTTTTCGGTTTGAAGGACATTGAAGTCAGTGAAATTACTGGGACTTACGTTATGTCTCGGGGTGACGAGCGCAGTTCAGTGCCATGCGGTGCTTTGTAATTCAAAGTTCTGTGTGGTGTTGCTTCTGTTTATGGGCAGGCGTGGCGCTGCTAGTAACATATATTTTGCTCTATGATGATTGATATTTTATTTATCTAGTAATAGTTGAAGATAGTGTAAACGAATTCTTATGTAGGCACTGTTTGATTGCTTATATGCAATGCCCGCTACTGATCACGTATTGCCTTCACTCGGTGAGATAAAAGGTGTATGAGCCACTGAAATATGTGTATCATATCGATTGCACCAACCGTTTTGCTGACTACACGTTATGTATTGTAAATGTAAGCAAATCGTATACGTATTGGTCAAAGGCCAACGTAGTTTTGTTCGTCACGAATTCATTTTCTTTTCAGTATGAGTGGCATTAAAAATAAATTTACTAAAATAATAAGATTTAATATGCGTACCGGGTTAGACTACTATTAGCTCTAATAATAGGGTATTAGATTCGTGTTTTTTTATAATTATTTTAGTCATTAAATCATGGTATCCAAAACCTATTATCAAAAGTATATTATAAATCAGGTCAATCATACTAATATTATAAATGTGAATGTAAGTTTGTTTGTTACGCTTTCACGCGAAAACTACTTAACCGATCATCATGAAACTTTGTACACATATTCGTGGAGGTATTAGAAGTAACATAGGCTAGTTTTTATCCCGGAAAAAGCAGAACACGCGGGCTGAGCCGCGAGGAAAAGCTACAAGGCATTTAAAGTTACAAGTCATTTAAAGTTACAAGGCATTTAAAGTTACAAGGCATTTAAAGTTACAAGGCATTTAAAGTTACAAGGCGTTTAAATCCGATGGAACAACTCTACAACTACTAACAGTCAAATGACGGAAAAAGGATGCACGACGTATCTAGTGACGTCACATGATATATTTCGCCTTTAAAATGCAGACGTGCGAGGGTTAGAGTGAGATTTTCCCATTACGCGCCCACCTTTGCTCGTAACAATATATAAAACACGAACCAAGGCCTCATTTTTTGCCCAATTCGATTCTGTTTACGCAAAACATTTTCTATTTCGTATTATTTTTTGGTGCATATAAAATAATATATAAATTAAAACACAGTGTAATAATATTAAAGATATTATAAATAAATCTTGAAAAACGAATTTACAAATAGGAGTATCATTTAAAATTATGTAAAATATAGAGTATCCGAATGTTGAAAACATTAATAAAATGATAATTTATTCTCATCATCATCTATACGGTTATTAAAAAACTTAAAATATAATACATAACTAAACTAATTGTTTTGAGTGGTAGAGTCACGCTGTAGATAATTTTGTCTACAGCACGAATGGGCCGGCTCAACCGGGTCGTTACCACTGTCTCACAAAAAAACGACGTAAAGTAGCGTTTCGTACGGTGAGTGAGATATCCTGAGGCCCTATGCGAGTATTTAAGTAGCTTTATGGGTCAAAGTAAGTTCATCATGTTGTGTTTCTTTTTTCAAAATTTGTGTATGTATAATTTATTGTATGTATGTAATCAGATCATATATCATCGCTTGTATAAATCCGTTACCTTTATTTACATAGACAATATTTTTTTCTTTCCATTGTACAATGTGCAAAATACGTACATCCCTATTTACAATATCTATTTACTTACTAACCGATCGTGTAAAGTTTAATCTCTAATTTAGAGAACGATACGGATGTGCCGGCATATAAAGATAGCTCTCTGTGAGTAATGATATTAAATCAAGTCGTTTTTATACCGACTTGGATTATAATTAAGCTAATCGCACATTTTTTGCGACATGCATGAGTTACACTGGGAAATACGCTTGATATATTGAGCGTAACGGATACAGCAAAAAGTTTATATAGCATATACTATTATATTGAACGTTTAGAATCGGCATGTTTATACACTGAATTAATATAAACGTATGTCGGTACCATTTGTGATAGCTAAATAGTAGCAAAATATAGCCGGCCTCATCATTAATTAATACATAAGGAAAATAATGACGTTGTTTGAAGAGGGGCACGCATTCTGCACAGTCGCGACGCAGTGCCATATGTGCTATTTCTTATTTTTGGCACATCTCTCGGCCATACATCCCGCACGTAAGTAGCGATGAATGGGCCGAATGTCGAGACTCGAGACACACTCCCCGCCCAGTCTGTCTCCCGCACACGTGACTCCATTATATGTGCACATTTGTCAATTAAGATGATTTAAAGTCTGTCTCGAAATTAAACTCAAAGCGGCCGTGGCCGGTTTTTAAAAATGTTTATCTATATTTGTAGTTTGGTAACATTAGATACTCATTAGCCCTTTACACCCAATAATGGTTTTAGTGCAGTGAAAGTGTTTGCAAATAGGTTATGTTTTTGGGCTATTCAAAATTATTAACAAATGCCTATGCGATGGTGTACAGATTTTCGGACACGTTGGACGAGTGGGATCATCCGGAGTCGAAAAGGAGGCGCGGGGAGAGCGAGACGGGTGTAAAGATTGAGTGCGACAATGCGACTGACGCGTACGCGTTCGCGCCGCCGTCGGCGCCCGCTACAGCGCCCGCTACAGCGTCCGCTCCGGCGCCCGCGCTCGCTCCCGGGCACGCCCCGCCCGACGCTCCGCTCACACAACTTGCGCCCGCGCCTGTCCTGCCAGTGCCCGTGTACGTCCACTTTTATTTTATGAAGTAATACATTTAGGAGCAGCGATAGCTAAGCGGGGAGTGGTATGGACTGTCGAGACGAAAGTCGCAGGTTCAAAACCAGCCCCAAGAGCATACACCACTGACTTTCCTGCAAGTTACGTGTGTATTAATTGTTAATTATCGCTTGCTTTAACGGTGAAGGAAACATCGTGAGGAGACCTGCATACCTGAGAACTCGATAAGATTTTTCGAAGGTATGTGAAGTCTGCCAACCCGCATTAGGCCAGCGTGGTGGCCTAAGGCATAATCCCTCTCATTCAGTAGAGGAGACCCGTGCCCAGCAGTGGGGCGTATATAATACAGGGCTAGTAAAAAAAAATACATTTTTATGAAATCACAAATTAAACACAGGCTCTATATTTTTATTCCCTTACTTCATTGTGTTAAGTAATCGGGCTTATTTGAGAAACATTTGATCGCGTTACACTCCCTGCGTTAAGTCCCTGTGAAATGGATTTTATTTATTTATTGGTACAGATACAGACAACAGACTACATTTTACATAAAGTTACACTTATAGAAGACATGATATAAATTAAGTAATTTATAACACCCGTATAGTATTCGACCGGTGTAAAAGTACTGCCATTGAACAGACTGTATATATACACTGTAAACATTAAAAATACAATTATGCTTTATTTTGACTACAAAGCAACTATAACACAGCTATTCTTTTTAGTACGAAAGTTCGTAGGCATTTACTATTTGTTTCATACTCATTACTACTATTACTGTTACTAATGGGTGGTTTTCAAGGTCGTAGGTCTTTCGTATGCGAGAGGCCGTCTGGGTTGTTACCACCGCTTTGTCTGTATCTGCCGTCAAGCAACAGTGTGTAAGCACACATAAGAACCATAATCATTACTAATCCCGTGTCATTAATTTACATCGCATGATCATTGCATGTAGTTGTCATCGGCTATGTTAACTTTTTATCCTTGCTACATATTAATAGCTCGTTGCTACTTCATTTGTTTTTTGTAATTTTTTCTGGAGAATCTACCAGCGTTCAATAAAATTACATTATATAAGTTATTTTTAAGACATCAAGCGTGTATCTAATTTCGGAAGTAACTATACATTTAAAAGATATCACACCTTCAGCTTAAGTTAGGATTTTTTTATCCTGGCTCGGCAAGGTGACTACGCCACACCTGATGGTAAGTGTAGCGCAATCCAGGAATAGTGTCGACCAACGACAAACAGTGTGTCTATCATAGGTCGGCAAGATCATGCCGGCCTGCCTCACTGCTTCTTCAAATAGAACCAATACAATCTTTCCTACTGAGCCTCACAAATGTCTTCACATTCCATGAACCTACCTACGTCACTCAACGTAAAATACTAAAAAATACTTTCTCCACATTTACAGAATACGAGCGGGCTGCAGTATATCTAGTCCAAACATCACAGAGTCGCTCGGCAAGAGGTTTCAGGACCCGTACAGGTCGTGCGGCAAGCTGGGCGGCGGTGGCAAACTGGCCAGCAAGTACCCGGGCGGTGGCAAGTTGGCCGGCGGCGGGGGTAAGCTGGGTGGCAAACTGGCGGGGAAATACGGTGGCAAATTGGCACAGGCGATGGCCAGACGACGCGCGCTGGCGGCCATGACGCAGACCGGCGTGCCAGGTCTGGCGGCGCCGCTTACCAACAAGTCGAGAGATGGCACCGTCGAGTTACAGATATTGTGCCAGCCCGAGACGCAGCACAGAGCGAGGTTAGTTGCATTGATATATTAAAAAGATACACCCAATAACATCACTTAATGATACAAATACTAAGTCGTGGCCAGCAAGAACTTCTATTGGCTATTGTTTCATTATAACATCCAGATTACATACATGCATAGGGTAGGCAGAGACAGCGGACTTCCACCTGCTACGATCCTTACACACCACACACCTCCTTCACTCTCATTAAATTCATCATGCGTGCACGTCGGTTTAGGGTACTTCTGACCTGGCCTTTCTCGAGAATATCTCCGACTTGACTCCCCGGACTCCGACTCGGCCTTCCCGTCCCAACTGTACCATTCACATCCAGATTGTAAACAAATATTCGCGGAACAAAAACATTTCAACATTTGCGGAATCGAACCCGCAGTCCCTAGAGTCTAGAGTAGCGGAATATTCAAAACCACGCGTCCCCTAGCACTAAAGCCGGCTCGACGGGGTCGTCACCACGGTCTCACAAAAAACCGACGTAAAGTAGCGGCTTGCTGCTGCATTTTGTATGATGAATGAGATACTCAGAGGCACAAACCCCTCCCCCTCTCAATCCCTTAATTATCCTTTCCCTTTAAGGTCGGCAAAGCACCTATGATTCTTCTAGTATTGTGGGTGTACATTGGCGGTGGAGGTCACTCACCATCAGGTGACCCACTTGCTCGTTTGCCGGTGTATGCCATAAAAACCATTCGGAAACAATCCTAAAAAAACAATAAAATGTTTTAATGCCTACATTAAAGGTTAGCGGGCTATCTCAACCTTTTTTATCATACCCACTTTTATCTAATTCTAGCGTTTATTGCACCAATAAATTCTTGTCAGATCTAAAGTGCCCGTGACCTTAATTAAAACCTATCTAATAAATCCAAAATGAAGAGTAACCTTTGTTCCACGTCTTGAAACTTATTTTTAAACCTAAATGACAGCCTCCGTAGCGCAGCGGGCGAGTAGCTGGCTGTGAAGCGAGAGACTGCGGGTTCGATCCCCGCACCGAGACAAATGTTTGTGTGATCCACACATATTTGTTTGGGGGCTCGGTGTTGTGAGACCAAAAGTCTCTCGTATTTCCTGATACCCACGACTCGGTATCTTACTGTGGGGTCAGGACTATGTATTTGACTGTTGGGTGTACTTATTAAAAAAAATGTATGTAGCTACAGTTTGATTGATCTAAGTAACATTTTATGTACATATGTATAGTAGGGTATCTAAGTAAGTATGTAGGTAGGGTAGGGTAGGTACGTAAGTCTTATAGGTTGTCCGCCTACAAGTTGGACAGACGACCTGATAAAGGTCGCAGGTCAAGGTCGCCGGATGCAGGCCGCTTCCAACAGGTCGGTCTGGGAATCTTTTGGGGAGGCTTATGTTCAGCTGTGGCCGTGCTGTGGCTGATGACAATGATATTAGGGTAGTCGACTTGATTTTTTTAATTATTTTAATCAATCAATTTTAATCAAAAAAGGATTTCATTAATCCGTGTACAAAAAAATAAATTAGAAGTGATTTAAATTTAATGAAGGGGGCACTTGTCAAATAACAGACGACTCAAACTGTGACTTCGCCGTGGCAAATGGCTGTAATTTATATTTTTATTCGAATCCCGATACTTGTTTGCAGATACCAGACTGAAGGCAGCCGCGGTGCGGTAAAAGACAACTCGGGAAATGGGTTTCCGATAGTCAAACTTGTTGGGTACGACAAGCCAGCTGTGTTACAGGTACATAATTATATTCTAAGCAGCGTCAATGTTATGTTCTTTAGCTGCAGTGCTTCAATAGTAATTTATTTATGTAGTATTAGGGGCCATCCATAAATTACGTCACACGAATTTCATGTTTTTTTTTACCCCTCCCCCGTCCTTGTCACAGCTGGTCACATTTGTGAGACCCTACCTAGTGTGATGTCACATATTTTGCAATTTTACATTTAGTAATTTATGAAATTAAAACAGCAGTGTTTCGATACTATCTTTATTTCCATTTAAATTCTTTTTCAATAAAATCAACATATTATACTTTGAAAAATGAGATGTCACAAAATTTGGGACACCTCCCCACCCCTTCTCACATAATGTCACACTTGGTACATCTGCTACTTATACTTCACAGTTCACGTTTGGGTTGGTACCACCGCTGTGTCTATAATTATGTTAAATGTAATGACCCCCAGGTGTTCATAGGGACGGACACGGGCCGAGTGGCGCCTCACATGTTCTACCAGGCGTGCCGGGTGTCGGGCAAGAACTCGACGCCCTGCAAGGAGAGGAAGGACGACGGGACGGTCATCATCGAGATCGACCTCGAGCCCGCCAAGAACTGGCAGGTCACCTGCGACTGCGTTGGGATACTCAAGGTCAGTCAAGGTCACTCGAGATCACTTGCGAGATCTCCTTGAGGGATAAAGTGGGTGGGTCGATATAGACCGACGTAAAGTAGGCTTGCTGCTGCGTTTCGTGTGGTGAGTGAGATATCCGAAGGACCAAATCCCCCTCGCTTTCCCAATCCCTAATTATCCCTTTCCCTTAAAATCGGCAATTTGCCCATGGTTTTTCTGGTATTATGGGCGTACATGGACAGTGGAGGTCACTTACCATCAGGTGATCCACTTGCTCGTGTGCGGGCCTATGCCGATTCGAGGATGGAACCCGAGACCTCAGCACATCAGTCGTACCGCGTACGCAATACAACTGCGCCACCGAGGTAGTAATATTTTGTTATAAACAGAAACCCACCAACGCAGTGTTTCCCAACCTTTTTTTAGGTCATGTCTCACCTTAACATTTTTTTGTTAATTTGTCACCGATGTCTAGCATTGCATTTAAATAACCCAAAGCGGAAGGGTCAAAGTCGTGGCGAGTCCATTTTTAAGTTGCCCCCCTTAATTATCAAATTGCCCCCCTGTGGGGCGTGGCCCCCACGTTGGGAAACACTGTGTTAGACCAATAACAGGACTTCCCATTCAGCTTTATGCTGAAATACAGCCTTAGCTGTACTACAGCGCTGAATAATACATAATCATCACATAAAGCAACTAACACACCCATGATACACTTACAGGAACGTAACGTGGACGTGGAGCACAGGTTCGGCGAGTCCCTCGGCGGTCCGGGGGGTGCTCCGGGGGGTGGAGGGGGCGGAGGGGGCGGAGGCGGGGGCGGAGGCCACGTGTCCCGCGGCAAGAAGAAGTCCACCCGCTGCCGCATGGTGTTCCGCACCAACATCGTCGACGCCGCCGGACACCACGAGACGCTGCAGGTGTGCTCCACGCAGATCATATGCAGTGAGTACCACCGAGTTTTATTTAGCCTACATGACAGTTTTGTTTGCAGCTTAAATGGGCCGGCTCGATCGGGCCATTACCACTGTCTCATAGAAAAACGAACGGTGAGTGAGATATCAAGAGGCCCAAACCCTACTCCTTCCAATACCTTCCCTTAAGGACGGCAATATGCCTATATTTTCGTTTCGTACGAAACGAAGAGAGATGAGAAAAAGAGAGATAGAGAAAGAGAGTATCCGGAGGCACGAAACCACCTCCCCTTACTATTTAAATATAATTGTCCAAATCGGTCAACATTTACCGGAGATATTCATGGTTATACATCCAAAAAAAAACGCGTCCAAATAAGAACCTTGTGCGTTTTTTCGTCGATTAAAAATCCCAATTTAATGTCGCAGCGCAACCACCCGGCGTGCCCGAAGTATGTCGCAAGTCGCTGGTGTCGTGCCCGGCTACTGGTGGTCTCGAACTGTACCTGCTCGGCAAGAACTTCCTCAAGGAGACGAAGGTGGTGTTCTGTCTGCGGCAGGACGGTCGCACCACATGGGAGGAGGAGGTCACCCCCGATAAGGAGTTTCTGCAGCAGGTGCGTGGAGATTTGTATCTTTCTGACTGAGGGTGCACTACAACATTGGATTTTTTGCTTTTTATTTTGTTCTATACAGTGGCGTAGCTAGCACGGGTGTCACCCCGAGAACGAAAACTTTAAAATGATATTTTTAATGTATTTTAAACGATGTCGAAAATGGAGAAGATTCCATTGTTTTTTGTATTTAATTCGGGTTATTTCAGGTAGATCATCACCCTAAAACCGATGACACCCGCGGCGGAAAGCTACGCTACTGGTTCTATACCCATTGTTGATACTACTTTTTCTTTATCTCTTCATAATATAAAATGAAGTCACGCGCTATCTGTTCGCTTAGATCTTTTAAACTCAACGGCTTTAATGCGGCTAGTTTTTAGCAATAGATAGAGTGATTCATGAGTAAGGACTATATGTATATCATGGGAGCAGAGCAGTAACATGCAGGTGAAACCGCGAGGAACAGCTAGTCGAAAATAAACGTGTTTTTTTCTTTATTAAATTAATATTAGCATTATTTGTATTCTGTTATCTCTCTCCCCAGACACACCTGCTCTGCTGTGTACCGCCGTACGCTCACACAGAGCTGTCAGAGCCTGTGACAGTCCAACTGTTCGTGCGGTCTGGTGGCAAGGCATCAGAGCCGCACGCCTTCACCTACACTCCGCCTGCTCTCGACACCGGCCCGCTACACTGCTCTCGACACCAATCGCAAGGTATCTAACATTTGCAATCGATATACCACGCTCACAGCTTGGGATACATTGTCGATGAGTGAGTTCTTTGCTGACAAAAATTGAGAAAATTTGTTCAAGTAATCGCGGAGTTATAAGGATTTTTAAAGTCGATAAAATTGTTTTTATATCGATAAGTGAGGATAGGTTTGTCAGTAAAGAACGCGCTCGTTTCATGATATGATTACATCCAGAACACCATTCATGGAGTCGTCACTTAAAATCGACATCGATGAAATTGTTAAAAGCATAGATAATTGGTGTCAAAATGTGACGATCTCACCGTCCCATAGAACATCCGTTAGTATATAATTGGCATGGACTTTGCACGCGTCTCGCTTCTCCATGTATACAAATATGTACAAAATTGCTGTTGATTTGTCGTACTAATCACTCGTTCGTCGACTCTGTGGTGTCACGCAACCATAGACAAAAGAACTTATGATTGAAAAAATACTATAAATCTACATTTTTTATTTCAAACAGTTCACAAGGACAATTAATACGACTACAAGTTATCGATAAATTATTAAATATTAAATTTCTACTATGCATTTTTCAAATTTTGCCTATGGATGTATTTGTATTGTTATATCGTTACACATAATACGTGACGGCCATTAGTAATCCAATTTAATTTTTATCGAATTTAATAAATAAAACTATCGATAAGATTATTTTACTTTAAGAATTCGGTTCCTTAAACTAGTTATTTAAAACTTGGCCATTACCTTCATGTTTATGTAATTCGATAAAACCTCATCTTTGTTAAACATCACTTTTTTGTCGATGGAAATGAAAGAATCGATCATATCGATATTTGGCATTTGTTAATATTTGGCATCTTGATTTGTACATTGCTTTCACTACTAAAATTATTTAAGAGCTGATACGAAATACTTTTTGTTAAAATATTTATAGCATGTTATGCAAAATGAAAACAAAATTGATTTCCTTTTATATTGATTTTTTAAGGCTGCAGCAAGTTGTATTTATTAATAGTATATAAAGGTTTATTATAATTGAGCTCAATATAAATTTTGGCTGCTAACATATACAATAAAATACAATCGACATTAAAGCATTCATCCTAACCCATATCACATTCACGGCACGCATCCGATCATGACGCTTAACGCTTTGATGGTAGTAAATAACATTGCTTATATGTGGTGTTGGTGTGACAGTATCGTGTTAGTATATAGTAACTGTAACTGTAAATGTAGTGTAATGAGAACAAGAAGTGACTGATGAGAAACGGCATCTGTTTGTTTCCCTCTGTTCAAGCTAGGTCTGTCTAGGTCTGTGTAGCGAGCTGCCGCGCCCGCCGCCGCCTGCCGCCTCGCCGCCACGGTACTGACACCGAACACGCACACGCACACACACACACACACACACACACACACACACACACACACACACACACACACACACACACACACACACACACACAATCATATACACGTATACTGATGTACTCGACATGACACACCGTACAAATATCGATATCGATAAATCTATTTGTGTGGATAATTTAAAAAATTGAATTCTGATTAACTTTAGTTTGTCATTTACTTTCATTTATGCGATTTTGATGTTTGATTACTGGAGTATAAAAATATCTCGTAACTATATAAAAATATCTTGTTTCGAATTTTCAAGCCCTAAATAATTTTATCCCAATATCGATTTCAATTTGCGATCCAATGCTATTCCTTCGTAGAAAATGTTATACGCGTTAACTTTAAATAGTTGTTGCTTAAAAGCTTTATTGTATGTACAAGGTTACTTTATTGTGCCATTTGTCGATAAAATTGAGATAAATCAATATTTTGTCTATGGTAATTGTTTAAAATAGGTAATATTCGATTAGAATAATCGATTGATCGGTTTCTTACAATTTTCGGCAGATTATTGTCTTGAACCTAGATACGTCTCATTTATTTAAAATATACTAATTATTAGCTAGCTAATTGTAGCATTGATATGTTTTTGTTAAATTTAGTTTTTTTTGACTTGTTGGATTTTACTTACGTTTTAAAACGTCTTCGATATTTCAAGAGATACCAATATGGTTTTAGTTAATTTAGAAGAAATAGCGTATACACTCGATACTATAATTTTCACCGAACATAATTGACTGCGCAGTGACTCACTCGGTACATTTCCACACCCCCCTCTCCCATACAACCACTAGTTGTGAACGTGCCCAGACTCCTGCACTAGTATGCCCTTACTATGCGTACCTCCATCGCACCCGGTCCCAACCGCCCACAGAATGCCCAATATTGCCCAGTGAGAAACACCAAGACAAGATTCAAGATTGTTATTGTTATTTGTGAGTTACAGTTGCATCAGTGTAACTAATAAATGAATACACCCAACAGTCGCAGCATAGTCCTGACCCCATACTAGGTTAACATGAATCGTGGGTATCAGGGATTCGAGGGACTTACGGTCCCACAACGCCCAGACACGAAATAATCTTTGTGTGATATATATCGATTTGTCTCGGTGCGTGAATCGAACCCGCGGTCTCTTGTTTCGATGTTGGCAACTATCGACTTTCATAATCGATATTTAGAGATGTTCCTCGTGCCTTGATATGCATATAAAATACCAGTTCTGATTATTTCCAATTTACAAAAATAATTAACCATAAATGCCAATAAAAGATTTGAAAGAATGAATGAAATGATTTTTATAAAATAATTTCGGTGTTGTCTATTATTGTTACCAGATGGCGCTTCTATTTCGTACCTAAATATATGTTAGTTTATAAGATGCAATCCTCAATCATTTTAGTATATGAAATCTGCAATTATTGAGTCAAATTTTTTGATCAGAAGTTGCGCTAGATTTTTTTACATATAATTTTTATAAAAAAACTCACATACGTACCGTCCATAATGCCATTAAAAGCCTTTCTCACTATAAGCCTATATTACCCTGAATCGGTAATCGAGTAACTCTGTCAGGCCAGATGTAATCCTCGTCCACGATAGTCAATAATTTCCTTAGAATTATTCTGATAAAGAAGTTTTTATGCTGCGAGGTCAGCCTACCGACACAAATTGGTTGGCATGCAACTAAAGTGGTTTATGATACAATCATATTTTATTGTTTAGATGCATTTGAAGTTAGTATGCGCTTATGAGAATAATATAATGAATTTCACTTGGTTCAGAAATTATTAGACGAGAGAACCGAGACCTCTACTGTCCTGCAAAGTATGCACTTTGTGGTGTATTACCAAAAAACTCACACCTCTAGATTTGGTACTTAGCATAGTGATTTAAATTCATGTCTAGAACCGACTTGCACAACGGTCCTTAAAGCGTAAAAATTTACATTAGCAAACGTGGTTAGTGGCTTAATACAATTAAATATTGCTGTGCAATTGGGCCTAGATGTATTATCTATCATTATCGTACCTATTAATTTGCAAACAAATACAAAAAACAACAATAAAAAATATGTTATTACTAACGCCATCTGTTGGAAGTTATAGAACTAACAAGGCATCTGTAATGCTTTATCAACTAAACCAGAAATAGACTGTTACTACTAAAGCCAGCTGTTAGAATACTACAGAGTTAATAATATTAATGTCGATAAAATGTATGTTCATAAAATATTTCTATGATTTTTTTTTCATATATAAATAAATAGAGTGTAATTAATTCTTCATTAATTCGAAAAAATTATTACAAAGCTGTGCTTTTTGCTAGTACATAGACCACTATTGCACGAAAAGATTTTTATTTTTAAGTTCAAAAATGTCCTTACAAATTTCCCAGGATTTAGTCAAAAATGTAAAAAATCTAGACCACTTTAGTTCTAACCTAAACAATTGCTCTCGGTGCCTCGCACATAATAGGTTCTTTGTCGATAATTTTTGAAATTTTATCCTATCGGGTGTACACAACCGCGTTTATACATTCGACGTATAAGCGAGTTTTATACGGGCAATGTGCAAAAGCAGTGAACACTATGGGAGTTTTGGCGGGAATTCTGACAGTGCAGTTCATCGCTTATTTTAATTTATTTCATATACTAGTTTAGAGTTGTGTTTGTTGTATAAAAGTGGTATGGATTTGTTCAATAAACATTAACGGTGATGAACAGTGTATGGAAACATTGAAATAAGTGAATTAAGAACTGAAAGGAGTTAACACCAAAACTCCGACAAGACCTTGAAATCGACCGCACCCGTGTTTCATCGTTCTTGTAAAAATAACTTGAGAATGAATTGTACTTGACACTGGCTAAATGCATAGTACTGCAAGAGCCATAAATAATAAAAAAAAAAAAAAACACTATGGGCAAGTGTGTGTTCATCCCCGGGTGAGTGGAGGCACGCGGGGGCGCCTGACCCCGGCTGAGCTGTGTCGTGTGCAGGTGCGGAGGAGGCGCGGCCGGTGCTGATGTGGGGCGGGATGATGCCGCCGCCCGCGCTGCCGGTCCGGAGGCCCTCCATCATCGTGCCGGACCCGCACGAGCCGCTGGGACTCAAGAGCGAGGTGAGCCAAACAATTGCATTATATTATCAGATTCCCTGTCCCCATACAAACCACTTTTTCCATCATATATGTCCCACTCCTTTTTTTTAGTAAATTGTTGAAATATATTTTTGGAGGGTACGTCCATTTCAAATAAAGGCATGAATTTGACTCTAAATTTGAATCATATATTATGATTCATGAACGTATAATTCTTGGTACAAAATATATCCAATGAATCATATATGATTCATTGGACGGGGAACCTGTTAAACTAGCTATGCCCGCGAACTTCGTTTCGCCATCAAAAAGCTTTCATTCAAACTTTCATCCCCTATTTGGGCCCTTTAGGCGTTGAAATTTAAAGAAAAAAATACCCTATGTTTAATCCTGGCTCATCAAATATATGTGTGCCAAAATTCATTGAAATCGGTTCAGCGGTTTAGATTTTTCGTACAAACTTTCATACCCCTTTTTAAACCCTTCAGGGGTTGATTTTTGAAAAACATAGTAGCCTATGTCTTTTACTGATGTATAAGCTATATTGTTGTAAAGTTTCATTAAAATCCATTCAGCAGTTTTTACGTGAAAGGGTAACAAACATACATCCATACTTAACAAAATTTCGCGTTTATAACATTAGTAGGATTCTAAATTAAACAATCAATCGAATCATCCTTGGGTGTTGTGACTCGTTTCAATAATCGATCTGGGGATTTCGATTATGATCGACTATTATTTTTCGTATAAAAACGGTTTAGATGACAAAAAACGTGTTAAATGCACACAGTGCATCTGGTGTCTGGGAATAGAGAATTTTACCTACAATCAAATTGATTGGTTAAATAAATCGAAACAGTGGAACGTTTTTTAGTATCTCTCACAACTTTATCAAAAACGGCTTTTGAATATAGCTTTATATTCCTCAGTTAATAACCATTGAACAGCGATATGTCAAATTATAGATATCGATAAATCGCTATATTGATAACTGTCGCATTATATTATTCAACACGATTATACTTACCGATAAGAATTCTGTATCAATCACCTCTGTGTAATAAATCAATCTATAAATAAGCACTTACTAGTGCAGGTGACTTGAATGACAAGACATTCTTGAATGATTAAGGAGTTTAAAGGAACGAAAAAGGCAGATGTATGCGTCACAGTCAACATGTGCAATGTTTAAGTCGCAGTCTTGTGTCTTTCTTCCATACGTCAAATAATTTAGGAGCGAAAGAGATAACACTTATTTGGTTAAAAATTAATGAGTAATGCAAACCGACTGTACATTAAATATAGCAATTTGTACTATATGTACCTGTTGTTTCAATCGTAGCCATATAGGACTACCGTTAAAATTATATGATCATAATTAATGACATTATCGTATTTTTTCTACATTACTCGGATTTGATTGTTTTATTTTTTATTTTCCTAACAGTCATTGTGACTATAGGTAAAAAAATGCGATAACTTTATATTTAAATATGACCACAGAACTTTAACGACTAATCGAGTCTAATTTGAGTAATCAAAAATTGATAAATTAACCGATAATCTGACTGATTATCGCAGGTGACGGATGACAGTAGCCAACACTCGTTGGATCACGTGGATTCGTGCGGCCCCGAGGGTCCGGACAAGGGCTCGCCGGGCATGATGTCCGACGACCTTAACGTCGTGGACCTGAGGCTCAAGTCGGAGACTATGAGAGACTCGCAGGGACAGGTACGGGACCTTGTTTACATATACATATAGCTACGAGACTTCCACTGTTAGATAATGCTTTACATTTAAAACTTTTTGACCTTAGAGATGATCGTTAAATAATCGATAAATTTTCCTGATTTACACAAACATCCCTAAATGATAGAAAATCTTTATAAATATATTTTGGGACTGATTATTTTTCTAATACTTAATTAATTTCATTAAGACGATAAATAAACTGTAGATAGTATTTTTAACGGATATTTTAATTACTAACATATTATATTCCTAATTTTAAACTGTTTAATTTGGTGGAGGCAGTAATCACTACTATAAAAAATTTGCCAAATATTTTCGACTGTTTCAGATTTGTACTCGCAAAAATCTTAATAATGTGTCGTTGTACTCGAATCAGGTCAGCTACGTTAGCAGTTACGACACTATGAAACTATCGCCCACAACACCTTCACAGAGCCAGCCACCCTCCCCCCTCGCCTCTTTCACACAGAAACTGCAGGTCATACAGAACCAGGTCAAAACCGACAAAATGGTAGAGACGGTCACCGCGGCGATATTCAACTCGGATGATAATGGCGGGCAGATGTACCCGCCCATCATGCCGATGGATGCCATGGATCCCATGAGGCAACTCATCGCATCCAAGAATAACATGGACTCTTTAGAGACTGAGATGAAAGTGATGAATCCTGAGTTAATGATCACGGACACAAGCATGCAGACGAGCGTGCTGCAAACCAACGAGCAGAGACTGATGGTGTACAATCAGATGCCGCAGAGCAGGCCCGAGGATGACTACAACCCGTTCAGAACTATCACTAAACTAGAGATGGAGACGACACAAATGGAGCAGCGGCTGGCGCAACAGACTGCGCACATGGACGCACTGGTGGAGGACGCCATGAAGGCCACCGCCGCCATCCTTCCCGCCGACGCCGCCAAGCTCGATGAGCTCGTCAACTTGCGAGTGGACGACCATCTATCCGGCTCCGTCACGTCTCCGTCGACCAGCTCGCACGCGTCAGACGTACTCCTCAGTCCAAACGCGGCGATGGTCAACCGAAACTCCACCTCGGATTTACTCACACCGATGCCCTCCTCCACGATCTCACCCGACGTGATCCTCAACCCTCAAGTGTCGCCGAGTTTACTGTGCGACAGCAACCAGCGGATAGTGATGCCGTCGGGCCCGACGCAGGACGAGCTGATGATGCTCCCCGATCAGGTCCAGCTGACGTCGGTGAAAACCCCTCCAGCCGCTGTCAAGTCGATGATACTGAACGCGGCCGCCGAGATCCTGACGTCGGACACGACGATGAACGCGCTGGTGACGTCCGCGATCAACACGGCGAACATCCTGACGACGGAGAGCGCGGGCGGGGGCTGCGGGGGCTGCGGCGGCGGGTCCGCGACGGACGCGACGCCGGCGTCGGAGCCGGCGGGCGAGGCGCCGCTGGCGGCCATGTCGCACGCGGTGTCGCAGGCCGTCACGCAGGCGGTCTCGCAGGCGGTGTCGCAGGCCGTGTCGCAGGCCGTCTCGCAGGAGATGACGGCGCCGGTGCAGCGGCTCACCGACATGAGCGACCAGGACCTGCTCTCCTACATCAACCCGAGCACCTTCGACCAGGGTGAGTACATGGACATATACTACGGCTAACTACGAACACACTGGACACTGACACTGACACTGTCACTGTTGACTGAGACCCGAGTGCTGGTGAGTACTGAGTGGACACGCTACTAATGTGATGTGTTGTTTCTTGCAGTGTAAGCGGGCCGCGTCGTATCTCGCGCGATCGTTTTGTCCACGGGGGACTCGTAACGCCTACGTTGAATGCATTTCTAGATGATGTGTTGAGGGCTCAAAACGCACTTTGTATGTGAAATATTAATGGATGTCGTTATAGTTACGTAGTTACATGTTATAGAACATTTTAATCTTGATATGTTGAGACGTTTGCACAAGTGCACGCCGTGTGAAGTGTGCTCCGAATGATGATTCTCAATTTAATTTTATAGGATTTTTGTTTTATTTTTTTAATGTATTGACGACCTAAAGTGTTTGAAACGTCAATTACTTCATGTGAGTCAGTATTACAGGGCTAATAACATTTTTGAAATAACTATATTATACAGTGTGTACGGAAATTACTGCACGGTAATGGAGAAATAGATTTGATAGTGATAAAACAGCGTTCGAACTTTCGATATTTTTTACTTTTTTATCATAAGTGACGCTGTTATCGATATTTACATTACGACATGCAGTGCTTTCCGTAGCTGTACGTACAAAACAGATGTATGTATTTTTATTAATGGAAAAAAATGCTATGATACCAATTGAAAAATGATTGCGTGCGTGTGTGTGAACGGTTTTTGATTTCGAATTATTATTTTTGTAAATAGTCGATAGCTTTGTATTTATGTTAGTTGTAAACGCGGTGCCGTCAGAACATGAGAATCTATTAAAATAAAAGAAGTTGCACACATTTGGGCGTTAGAAACTGTGCGGTCTGAGTAATAGACCGGTCTTTGATACCCAATTAGTGTTACTGCTTTATCAAAATTGAGATTCTTACATAAAATTAGTCGATAAAATTTTAGTTGTTTTCTATTTGCATGAAAAAAACTATGCATCAAAATTTATAGATTTCAAATATTGACAAAACAATTTAACTTTTATCATTATAAAAAATATAGGGAATTTTTACAAATATACACTATTTTAAAAAAAAAAAATATTTTATCGAATTGTAATGATCACAAGCCGGACTAAGTCCTATTTATAATAAATTGTTTAATATGAATAAATGTTTTAAATATGTCACCGAAATACACGAAAAATTCTTTTACAAAATGGAATCAGTGTTGCCACGCTATGACATATAAATTTACTATAATATGATGTCACAACTGACAACGAGTATATTCGAATTTTATGACATTTACCGCCTGTTTCATAACCTCTGAGTAAATGTTAGGTACTTACGAAATAAAATTAATTAAACCGAAATAAAGACGCCTACTGGATAATTTTATTTTTTTTTGTTTCTAAATACACCCAACAGTCACACACATAGTGCTGACCCCACAGTAAGAGGTTTGTGTCGTGGGTCTCAGGAACTACGAGAGACTTTCGGTCTCACAACACCCAGACAAATATTTTTGGATTACACAAACATTTGTCTCGGTGCGGGGATTGAATCCGCGACCTCCCGCTTCACAGCCGGCTACTCGCCTGCTGTGCCACGGAGGCTGTAAAGTAGCTGTTTTATACGTTAATTAGGGGTTAAATATTACTCGAACATAAATGTGCCAGTTCCACAATGTTAGAGTAAAATTTAACCGCCAGCTAACTTATAAGAGAGCTATTGTTAAAAATTCCTTTTAGACATCTTTCATCCGGTATGTATGTGAGAGTGACCATTGTGTTTGAACATGTCATATTTTATTTCCTAAATAGCATTTACTAAGAAATTTTAACATAGGCTCTGACTCTTAAAAAAATATATTAAGTGACATAGCGTGACGCACGATGCCGCGACTACTGATACATTCACTTGGAGTAGAAATAATAATAATATTACAGTGTTGACTGTTGTGCAAAAGATTTTATAATATACATGTTTACGTGTAGACCTCATTGCGAGATTCGTGATTGTTTTAAGTAGATGTTTTAGTCGCGTCTACGCAAACGTGTTTAATATCAAATCTAAAAAAAAAGTATACTCTTAGGCCGAAATAGTTCAGTTTAAAATCGTCTTTGACATTTTAAGTTTCATGCATTTCAGTTACAACTAAGGCTCGCGCTAGACTACGATGAATTGAACTACTTTGATTACGCTGAAGACGATGTTCCGATTTCAAATTTTTAATAATTTTTTTAAATCACGGTTTTTTCTTTTTTGTGCTCTAATGACAAGCGGCCATGACGCGCCTTCCAGCGTCCAAATTGATGAAACTTTCTAAATAATTTCAAAGTCTGTTTTTATTAAATAAAAAAAACTGGTTTAAAAAGAAAACCATTCAATTATTTGTAAATGGAACATCGATAGGTCTCTATGTGTCGGAGTCTGGCGCTGACTGCCTTTGGGTTTTATATGTCTTCCAAAAAATAAGTAAAAACGAAATTGCACAACGCCTACTTGATAAACATTGTGAGCTATAGCAGCATTATTATAACCAACATTAGGTAATTGTGTTTTTATATGTGTACACATAAGAACTGTACTGATGTGATGTTAGAGAAAAAATATATATCGGGCCGCGACAACCAGAGAATCCTAAGTGTCATTTTTAAATAAATAAAAATGTTTAGTCGTTTATTTAGACTAAATAATAATAATAAAAGATATTTATTGCCAAACTTTAATTACAACTATCTATGAATTAACATCGAAAGTACAAACATAAAATGGCAAAAGGACATAGCTCAGGTGATGCTGGCTAGGGTGGAAAACTTAAGGAGCGCTGATTTTTAGCCATCCCTGACTGCTGGTGGCGGGGAAGTTATATACGTATCTCATTTTAATGTAACCCTATTTATGAGAAATGCATAATAAATGTAATATGCAATCTTTTATAAATTATGAGTTTATTATTTTTATTTTATTAGTTTATATCCGGTTCTCCCGAGGGGCTTGCGACATGATTTGATGCATCGGTCATCCGCCTGTCCTGTCGCAGGCCCCTCGTTTTGCTACCTGCCTCTTCGGAGTGTGACGAAGCATTTATACAGGCCGGCATGATTCTGGTGACCACCGATAAACTCATTGTTTGTCGGTGGTCGCTGGTTTTATTTTGGACTGCACTGCGCTTAGCTTCAGTATAGTGCAGTCATTTTGCCGTGCTCGGATAAAAAAAATGAATTTGAATTACCTAAAACGAATATTTTTTCCTGGCAGTTAGGTTACTCTGGTTCTTGTGGCTTCTATTATGTTAAACGTTTATTATAATGCGTTTTTATAAAGTCGAATGCTACATAATTGTGCCATTATATGTGTAGTTTAGCTTAGATGACACGTGGAGAGCGTATCTGGCGTGACAATGCGGGTTACTAGAAACAATTGGGTGAATTACGAACTTTTTTGGATAGATTTTTTTAAATTTCTAAATAAAAAAAGCAGCACATTTTAAACATTTTATCTAAGTAAGGGTGAAACCAAAAATATTGATATTTTTTGTACTGGTTACATTGGTTAGTTTGAAATATATTTTTTTAAGTAGCATTCTGATCAAGACACAAGTGTTTATAAATTCGTTCAGTTAAACTTTCTCAGTATACTAGGTAGCCCGAAACGTAAAATATTGGCCGACACAGACCTTTACATTCTAGATAACGTGCCATCACGGTGAAAGTCACGGAAGGTGGACACGACACATATTTTATAATATTGGGAATAAAATACTTTGCATAAAATATGTGTTAACAAAACTTACAATTTTAAATTTTCTTAGTAAACTTAGACAATGTGCATTAACCTATTCCCACTTCAATACAATAGGGTATTTGATTATGTCTAATTTTATATAATTTTTTATATGCCATCGACAATAATACGAAGATTTTTTTTAACAAACAGAATTAACATAGAGTAAAAAATGAGGCCGCAGTTCATATATTAAATATTGATATGAGCAAAGGTGGGCGCGTAGTGGGGAAATATCACTGTCTCCCTCGTACACGTGCACTGTAATGGCGTAACCTGTGTTGTGACGTAACACGATACGCCGTGCATCCTTTTTCCGTCATTTGACAGCTACCCGTTCCAACAGATTAAAATGGCTGTTAACTTATTTATTTTTTAATTAATTTATGTAATTCTTTCGATGATATATTTTGGGGAATGTAGCTAAATGAGTAAAACAATAAAAATAAATCAAATACCCTATAATAAAAATACTTCTGTACGTTTGGCTCGCCGTGGTGGCATGTACATACATTATTGTTATGCAGTATTTCGATATGGGGACCATACTATGCATATATATTAAATTTTGTACTTTCATACAAATGTGCATTTTTAACAATTTGTGTTTTAAGATAAAAGGTCCTATGTAGATTTTTGATAATAAACGATTTACTAATTTTCCTTTTTGGAAAATATTTGAACACAAATTGTTAAAAATGTTCCAATATTACATAGTGAGAATTTTTAAAGGCGATCATGATCCTCAATTACAATGTCAATTCAGTCAAAATATAAAGTTAACTTTTAAAATCGATTAATGAAATATGTTTCTGAAGACCGATTTAAATCGATAGTTTTAAGTAATATCGATTTTTTCTGTTTTTCGGTTTATATAGCAGTATAATGTGATCGTGTTTAAATTACTCTCTTTGTAACATAATTACAACAAATCCGTGAGAGGCATGACACGGTGCATTTCAAAATCAGATCATCGTACTGAATCTCTTCAGATAAGTCTTTCTATTTAATGAAATGATAGTTTCTCTTCCGTTTTTCGTTGTATGTTGATTATAAAGCATTTTGTATATTATGATGATAATTTTATGGATTTATTAAAATTCATCACACTATCTTGTGTTAAAAGTAATTTTTGTCTTCCATTTTTGTTATTCTACCATCTACAGTGAAAGGGGGAAGTTTATGAGCATAGAATATTTAAAACACAATAAAACTTATGAAAATACCTCGATTCGTATCGATATAATCGATTCATGTGTTAAATATCGATAGTAGCAACGAAATTCCCTCTGTATGTATTAAAACTTTACCTCTTTCACTGGTTTCATTAAATATGTATTAAAAATCCTACTGTTAAATATAATAATGGACATCCAGTTGTGTATATTCTAATGCAACATTCTGGTTTTGGAGATAACAACACAAAGCTTATGGACTGCTATATTTTAATATTTAGTATATTTAATGTGTTGAGACTATTATGAAGTGGTGGCAATTTGAGGCCACGCATGTAAGATAAATTAGGATGTACACAGTTGGAGGTGATGTGGCGTAGATCCTCTAGTCGGTCTATCATGGATGCAACTTGCCGGTGTGTCGCGATGATCAATTGTATGTTATTTGTTTTGATGTAATTAATTAAATGTTATGAAAAACACTTCTTTACTTTTATTTATCTTTGTCTATGTCTCATCCTCAATGTATATATGTGTAAACCCCGCCCGGGTTTACACATATATCAAACCAACCAGGGCAAGGGGGCAATATATTGATATTACTCTATCTTCGCTGGTGGGAGGATACTTGTATATTGTGTACTATTCCGTTAGCAGGGACCCCGTAGTTCATCCCAAGAACTTTGGCAGGCCAAACTACGAGGCCAGGCTACGATGGACACATTGTTTATCGTTGCTCGGCACTATTCTTGGATTGCGCTACACTTACCACCAGGTGTACACTTTGCCAAGCCAGGAAAAAAGAAAAATCCTAGAATTGGCCTGTTTTTTTTTCATCCGAACACTGCAGTGACTGTACTACACCTGATGGTAAGCGTAGCGTATTCCACAAAGCAGCGACCGCCGAAAAACAATGAATTTATCGGTGGTCAACAGTCATGCCGGCCTGTATAAATGCTTGTTCTCTTTTCGGAGAGTAATAAAGTAAATTAAGGAGCCTGCGACAGGACAGGTGGATGACCGATGCAGGCACTGGGACATAAGGATGTACCCCTATACCCGCCCCAACCAACCATCAAGTCATATCGCAAGCCCCTCGGGAGAACCGGATATACACTGGCTGATCCTGGAACGCCATCCACACAAGACGTGGCAGGTTTTAAGACCATGTGTACAGTGGTCGCTATGCGGGCGGATATGAATCCTACCACCAGCAAAACGTGGCTTGCGCCGAAAATTCACGTCGCAGAAACGACAATGGTGCGATGGATGCAACCTTACACGAGTAGATCCTGTACGTATCAAGTACCTCGCAGCAACCTTGATGTCCGCAACGTGGCCGAACTTCAGTAATGTGGCCACGTTTTTACGAAATCACAGGACTATGTACGTCGGTCGCAAATTTCTTCGTCTTCGACTACTAACAAGACCTATAGTGTGTCTATTGAGGGTACCGCCACTATCTAGTAGATTTAGATAAGAATAAGGATGACACACTTGCTCGTTTGCCGGTCTATGCTTTAAAAAAAACTTATGGTAATTGAACTTCGATTTTTAATAATTTTATTGAAATTAATTTATACTCAATTCTAAGAATTAATCAGTTCCATCCAATCTTTTTGGACAAACTTTTTAATTCACACATTTTAATTGGCAGAAGACAAAAAAAAACAATTTAAATACCTACATGATATTAAGTTGAACATTTATTCTTTACTAAATTTAAATGCACTTACTTTACAAATGGGTAAAAATAAATAATATTTGAATGTAGCAACATTGCACTTCATTTAATCGATTGTTTTATACACAAGCAATGTATATGAGCATGTCCATAATTGGCTATTACAATAACATTAAACTAACATATTCCCGAAATTACTTACATACGAAACTTGTATTTATAATGTATACATAATAATTAATAAAATTAAATTAAAGGCCGTTAAATGCCCATGTATGAACAAAACGTAAAGGTACAGAATAGTACGAAAATTATGAGAAGGATGGCAACCCAGACAGGTACGGTACCTGCAAACAAAATAATCATATTATGTAAATTGGCAATAGTGTTGAGTAGGACACAAATTTAAACGAGTTTGCAAATGTAGTTTGTTTTGTGTACTGAGCCAGTACAATGACCCACATCAAATGAGGACTGGTTTCGAACCTGCGACTGTCGTCTTGACAGTCCTTCCACTTTCCGTTGAGCAATCGCTAGTAAAATAATGCGACATAAAATTTGTTACATGTCAAAATTTCTAGCCGCTCTAATTCTATTTCGTAATGTTTTCTCTTTTATTTTGTTTTATGATATATATATGTGTAGAATAATAAACGGTTTAAATATACGGGACCAATGTATTGGTTCTTGTTTTACTCAACACTAGTTGGTAATATATGCTAATGAAAAAGTGAACAAATATAAATAAATACACCCAACAGTCACATACATAGTCCTAACCCCACAATAAGATACAAGTCTTGTGTCGTGGGTATCAGGAACTACGAGAGACTTTCAGTCTCACAACACCCAGACCCGATACAAATATTTGTAGATCACACAAACATTTGTCTGTGTGCGGTGATCGAACCCGCGGCCTCTCGCTTCACAGCCGGCTACTCGCCCGCTGCGCCACGGAGGCTGTCATGGCGGTCCGTACTGTGTGAACTGTGACAGATCAGCCCCCCGACCGCCTATTCAAAGCGATAGCGATAGCGATAGCAATGCGCGAAAGCGATGACAATGTATTGTCTTAATTACTTAAAAATTACTGTCTGTTTACTGTCAAATGTATGGATAAATCATTCGGTCAATTTTTAAGTAATTAAGATCGTTAATTTTTAGTAATTAAGACAATACATTGTCATCGCTATCGCGCATTGCTATCGCTATCGCTATCGCTTTGAATAGGCGGTCGGGGGCTGGTGACATAAATGGGCACTCACTTCGGTAAGGCAGGCTGTGCACGCAGAGCCGGTTGTCCACCGAGATGGACAGTAGTGCTGCTTCACTGCGCGAGGTGATGGCCGGCCCGTACCCGCGCACCGGCAGGAACGACAGCCCAGTCACGAACATCATGTGAGCGTTCTTCACATGTAGCACCCGCTGTAACACAAATACACTTTATTAGTATATTAAAAAAATTAATATCCTAGCCAGGATAACACTAGATGACCATTCCAGTCCACACATCTGCCATTGTAAATCCTGTAAACCACTGATATATTGATTTTCTATGACCCACAGTGAAGTTAATCAAAGAAAAAATAAGGGAGGAGTTGGAAATATACATTTTTTAAGTAATAAAACCACGCTGTAGACAGTTTGTGTACAGCATGAATGGGCCCGCTCGACCGTGTTGTTACCACTGTCTCACAAAAAACCGACGTAAAATAGCGGCTTGCTGCTGCGTTTCATACGGTGAGTGAGATATCCGGAAGCCGAAAACCCCCTCTAGTTCCAAATCCCTTAATTATCCCTTTTCTTTAGGGTCGGCGACGCACCCATGATTCTACTCGTATTGTAGGTGTACATAGGCGGTGGAGATCACTTACCATCAGGTGATCCAAGTGCTGTTTGTTTGCCGATCAATTCTTTAAAAAACCTTCCACCATAGAAAAGCGTGCGACACCTATAGCTGAGGAGTTAACAACCTATCACATTGTAAAAACCTAACCTAACACTGTAATGCCGGACAGTGTACTATTTTATTAGCTATATTTTTTATTTGTTTAGGTGGCACTCCCACTTTCGTTTCTGATTAGCCAAGTTCACCTGCCACCCTCTGTGAGATAGTCTCCAACGGAAGATTTCGGCTGCACCTCAGACAGACCTTTGCTACATCTAGTAGTAAAAAACCTAATTAACACTACCAACCTGTAAACTGAACGCTATGTAGATATCCACGGACCCGCTGAACATTGTCCCCACACCCACGAACCGTCCGTCGTCCCTGACCGCCAGCGCCGACAGCGACTCGCCCACCACCACGGAGCCACGGAGACTGCCATCCTTGGGGTCCCACATCTGGACCAGTCCTTGTTGCTTGCCAGATCGCGTCAGGGGGTTGGCGATCGTGAACATGCGGTACGCGCCTTTCTCGTCCTCGATTAGGCCGAACCTGGTGGAGAAATATGTTGTTTTACTTCATATAATCATATCAGCCCTGTGTTTACACCCACTGCTGGGCATGGGCCTCTTCTACAGACACGCTGGTCTAATTCGGGTTGACAAACTCATACTTTCAAAATTCTTGTGAAGAACTAAATCAAATAAAAAAATAAATAAATTACGCGCCAAAAGTCGCGTCAAATGTTAGTCTTTAGATAAATTAGTAAATTGTTTCTTCACATTAGGTACGTATTAAACATTATTGCAAGAGACTAGGTCAGTATATACGATAGTAACTTCACGTGACTAACTGGGGTGATCTCGCAACAGTGTGCAAGTCGAGGGAGTGCGTCTCAGTTGTGCAATTGATTACAACGTGTGCGCAATATTACTTGATAATGTAAATATAACGTAAAATTGAATATCACACTAATATTCAAAATGTGAAAGTTTGTTTGTTTTTTTTGTATGGATGTTTGTCCGTCAATCACGCTGAAACTACTGAACGGATTTTGATGAAATTTGGTATACAGACAGGGTATGAGCTGACTTGGGTGATGGGATACTTTTTATCCCGGAAAAAGCAGATCACGCGGGCGGAGCCGCGAGCAAAAGCTAGTATTGTATAATTGTAAAAAAAAATATAGATAACCAGTTGGAGTTCAAGTGTATGAATGACGTTTTATTAGCATACTTCCGGACAAAGATAACAATAGCCAAAATTATCGACGTAAAAAATTATGAGGTGTAATTTAGCAGTAGAACCATGCTGTATACAGTTTTTTCTACAGCATGAGTGGGCCGGCTCCACCGAGTCATTACCACTGTCTCACAGAAAACCGACGTAAAGTAGCGGTTTGCTGCTGCGTTTCGTACGGTGGAGAGAGCTATCCGGAGGCCCAAATCCCCTCCCTTTTCCAATCCCTTAATTATCCCTTCTCTTTAAAAAGTCTTGAAAAAAAGACTCTACATTATAATTTTCTTAATTAAGAAATTATATATAACAAGGAACATTTAATTTATAACGTCATGCCTGAAATCCCGAAATGGTAGTAAAACGTATTGTTAATGTACCCATGATTTGTGGAAATTACTTCTCTTGATGTTATAGGCGGGAGTCGATCCCTGTATCAGATCATTCCGAATCCCTAAAACTCTGGTGGCAGTAATGATTGCCTGACCACCAGGAAGGCCAGTCGAATCTAGTTTTTCATAAGTTTCTCAGCTCTAATTGCTGTCACGAAACCAATAGCAAATTCACTATCGAACACAGCTAAATATCAGTTTATGGTATACTTGAATTAGAATTCCAATGTAATAGTAAGGTTGTCTGGTAGAGACCGCTTTTAGCGATAAGACCGCCTTTTGTAATTTAATTTAGTTGTAATGTGTGCAATAAAGAGTTATATCTATCTATCTATTCATTGCTACACTTCGTTATTTCGATTTTGGCCATAGAAGGTGTTAAAAGGAATATTTAAAACAAAGCAGCAGTCAAGGAGCCAAAGAACCGCGACTCGCTAGCTGCGGTTAGCCGACCACTGTACTACATGTACAAGTTGTTGATACTGACCTACACCGCTTAAAGAGGTACTTGTTGCCGTTGGGTGGCTGGCAGGTGAGGGTGACCAGCGGCGCGTGCTTGCGGGCCGGGGCGGTGCTCCACAGGCAAGCCAACCCATCCTTGCCAATGCTCACCAGCTTGCTGTCGCACGGGCTGAAGTCTAAGTCATCTAACTGGAAGTGATAAGTTATTTATTACTATAAATTGATGCAAATATGCAAAAACCCACATCTAGTAAAAATTTAAATTTATTTAAATAAAGTGTAATTAATATTACTTTGCTAAATTCATTAACTGAATCAATATTTTAAACTTCAATTTTGCATAATCTGGGAAATGTTCCATTTATGACTTTTTTTATAAAATACGAAATTTAGCCTACTTAAATTTATTGAATTTAGCAAAATAAAATCGATATCTCAATTTTTACTTGATTCGGGTTGAAATGTTATATCCAAATATGATTTCAGTTAGGTCTATGATTAAGATACCCAAAAAAACCTGATCAAATAAGTTATTAGGTGGTATAAAAAGTCAATAAGGTAAGTCAACATAACAATATGAAAGAACATTTTTTTATTGCACTTGGTCAACTTATCGTTAATAATGAGTGGCATTGTAACTCCTGTATAAAGAAGTTGAAGGATGATTAATGATTCAATAAATGATATGATTTGATTTGATTTACAGATCAACATATATGTTATAACTATGATATTATCCATGCTTTTAACCAAATAATTTACCTCTTTTGTGTGTTTTTCTAATACATAAAGCAGTTCCATTTTAGGGAAGGTCCACACGCGCACCTTGGTGTCGAACCCGCCCGTCGCCATCAGTTTGCCGTTGTTGCTTATCACTACAACTCGCTGGAGGGGGTCATTTCTACAAAACATACAATTTAATTTATAAATAAAAAAAAATCTTCATGGATCTGTGGATAGTGGCTATGGAACAATTGATGCTCTGATAACTGGTATTAAAACAATAAATACGGAAAGATGTGGTCAAATTTAAACAAAATAGAATGTACAATATAAGTTATTTATCCTACATTATAGTACCAAATCAGATTGCATTGTTAAGACACCATTAAAGCATTTTCTTAATTATTGATTAAGTAACAAGTCGATATTCGCTTGCAACTCTGGATAACACAAGATGATAAACAGCTGAGCTTTTGTCTCACTCCAGCAATGTTGTTCTTGCTCACACCTACACAGGAATATGATCAACCTTATTTAACACATGATTAAAATCAGTGTGACTAACTGGTTTTTACTACTGGTAATTAGTGTGTCACAGATATTGCATGTACAAACATACTACTGACACTATTATTGATAGTGGAGGTAGATAATTACAAAAGTGACATCTACGACAAATAATACATTATGTATAAATAACACTCATTACTATAGAGAGGTGTTCTCTGCAGATTGACAAGGTATTCATGTAATAATAACAGTGTTATCTGAGTGTCAATTTGTGGTGTGATTGGAGGCTCGATACATCTCATAGACAGCACAGTTGATACCACAATTTATCTGAACACCATGACATACACATTAAAATCAGTTAAGTATAAAGATGTTTTGGATAATTTTTGCACATCTTCCTGTGTGTGTCAGCTTGTAATAATTATAGAATTTTTATTTGTGTGACAGTTCTGCATAGCATACACATAACAAGATGTACAAAATGAGTGGAAATATAATAGTAATAACAAATAATAAATACATCCAACAGTCAGACATAGTCCTTATATCACTAATATCTTTTTCTGATTTAATTATCTTGTAATAATGAAATATTTACCCAAAATCAGTTTGTACACTGTCACAAGGTCTTATTTCAAAAGAAATTCGTTTCTCTGTAGTATTGCTGTTATTGTCCTTTTTCGATATATTGTCGTTCTCGGAGACGGTGCGACGTCTCCGTCTCACGAGTCCATTCTCAGCTCTGAAACTGCCCCGCCTCATCTCTGCTGCGTCCACCATTCGGATATTCACTTTGTACAGCTGGCAGTGGCTCTCCTGGCCTGCGGTGAGGTACGTGCGGTTCTGTAAGCTGCGCACCGAGCATGTCATCACTACATTGGGGCCCGTCTCATGGCGCATCACCTCTTCCGCCACAAACCTACTGCCATTGTGTGACAACTCGAATATTTCCTATAAAAAATCACACAACGAAACAATTACACGCTTGTTGGGATAATCATATGCACAATTATTATTTACCCTTGAATTTAAACAGCTGTTGCTAACGCTAATGCAGTTCTTTCGAGTAGTTTTCGTTCAAGCAAAGAATTTTTAATACTCACGAAACCATTAGCGACGCCTGTGTTAGAGGGTCCACCGCCCCCAGCCACTAGGACGTGGCGGTTTGTGAGCGTCTGGAGCGTGTAAAGAGGAAAATCCACCTTCGCCAGCAACCCATCGCACCTGTTCGGGGACATCTTGCACTATATCATAAATATCTCCCTAATGTACACGCGTACACTTGATGGATAACACTATCTAGGTGCTAAAGAAAGCCACATGAGTCTGGTTTTGTGTCTAAAATAAACAAAATTAACCCTTTTATGGATTAAACAACAAGATCTCTGGTTCTTTAACTTTAGAAATATTCGCAACTTCCAACATGACAAAAGTCAAAATTGACAGCTGTAGTTTGCAGAACAACCTAAAACTAAAAAAAGATAAGTAATTATTAATCGTTTATTTAGCAAATCATAATTTATGTAAGAAATCACTGTACCCGAAATTGTTTTCCTATAAAATCAAATTATTTACTCTAATAACTTTTGAATTATGAACATAATTGATATTTCAAAACTTATATGTCTAACTAACTTTATACACGCGGATATAAAACACGGAGCCGTAACGTAAACTTACTTTGATAATCTTTTTTATTCGCAGAATTCTACGGCAATGTAAAGTCGAAGGTTCAAGGTACGAACATTACAGATCCGTGTGTCATATTTTATTTTTCTTTTATGTTAACTTATCAAGGATTGGCTGTACTGCCTCAAGTACCTAATCAATTTGATTCCTTTGGTGGCGTAGTTGGAACGCGTACGCGGTACGATTGCTATGCTTAGGTCTTAGATTCGATCCCCGGGTCGGGTAAAAGTGATATTGGGTTTTTCCATTACGAAATGCTCAGTACCTATTATCATGGGCGGAAATATGCTCGGAGAAATGTGGGTGTACTGTTTCCACCTCTGCCTATCCTCCGGGGTTTACACGCGTTAGTACGTATGTATGTAAAGAACGATGTATAATTTTCTTTGACGTTCATGAACACAAAATGTTCAAAAGTTATCAATAGATAATTGGAAAAAAATCAAGGTTCAGACACGTACATGGCAATATTTAATAACTCCTTTTGTAATAATGGTTACATCAATATAGAGCGGCGCCGAGCGATAGTGTTGAACCGGAAATAATGAAAACTAGGTCACCTCCACGTTAATGCCATCTTATATCTTATTATGGGATAAAGATTTGCGGTCAGCGGGTTTTATCTCGCTAAATAAATAAAACAACCGTTATGGTATAATATTTATGTAGTTACCGAGATACCTTCAAATTCGCAGACTGTGGCGAAGGCACTGCAGACTGGCAGCGCCTTTTACTGGAGGACAATAGCTTTCAAGGGAAGCCCCATTGCTCCTAATATACTGCCGAGGGCGTGTTCGCTAACTCTATACTGGGTTGTTGGTTCTTCGTATGCGAGAAGCCGTCTGGATTGGTACAACCACTTTGTTTACTTCTGCTGCCAAGTGGCAGTGTATAAGCACTGTTGTTACACTGACACCCCACAATAAGATGCTCTTGTGTCGTGGGTATCAGGAACTTATTTAGACTTTTGGTCTCACAACACCCAGACCTGGAACAAATATTTGTGGATCACATAAACAATTGTGTCGGTGTTAGAATGGAACCCGCGGCCTCTTTTCACAGCCGGCTACTCACCTGCTGCGCCACGCTGTCAAGCTTAGCTTAGTTACGACCTTTGTTTGATATTTGATAGTGACCTTTGCGGGGATCTGAGGTTTCAGTCCTGGATTTGTAAATAGGCCGTATAGGCGGCGGCTCACTCGATTTAAGTATAAAAGTACTAATTATTTATAATGAATTAATAAGTATTTATTAATAACTTTCTAACTCATTCGTTAATTAATTTAATTTTAAGCCTTCCATAATATAAACAAATGGAAAATTATTAAATATTTTAGAAACCTCCATACATGGGGCGGCGGAAATAAAGTGGCTTACACTCATAAAAAATATAAATCCGGCACTGTGAGGTTCTTACGCATTCAGTGAAAGGATCCACAAATAATGGCCTCCGTGGCGCAGCGGGCGAGTAGCCGGCTGTGAAGCGAGAGGCCGCGGGTTCGATCCCCGCACCGAGACAAATGTTTGTGTGATCCGAAAGTCTCTCGTAGTTCCTGATACCTACGACACAAGACTCGGTATCTTACTGTGGGGTCAGGACTATGTATGTATGTGACTGTTGGGTGTATTTATTTAATGGATACCTTTTTATAGCAGAGGATTTTATATATAGTGGGTCACTTGAATAACTACCGCCTTTAAAGTACTAAAGTGCTTTACAAAACCATATGCGTATATGCGTCGAATCAACCCCCTTTGAAGCGTGTTATTTTTTTACCATCACTTCATAAATAAAACAAAAAATACATTAACTCATTTTTATTAAACACTTGATATACAGTACATCATTCATACACAATTAAATTAAATAGTCAACACACAGAGATCACAAATAATTTATGAAGCCAAAAGAATTGTTCACAATTACTTATTTATTTTGATTAATAGGATCAGGATCGATTTCGAGAATCAAACCGAAATCGTTTATTGAAGACTTAAGTGTGACTTGAAGCATTTTTAACTTAAGTAAAATAATTGAGAGAAATAGACGAATCGGTAATAAAGAAATGTTAACGCTCCCTTCCTTCTATTTAGCTTTATAAAAATAATTTGTTCCGTACGGCTAGGGTATGTGCAATATCGATTAAATTGACTTAGTTGAGGGGATTTTGTAAGTACATACTTCGTTTTACTTAGTTATGGAGGGAGGCAATTACACCCCTATTACACCCCCTTTGATCCACGTCTGCCTTCAAAAAGCAAGAGCCGCTTTCGAAAATGGACTAACATTAATATAAACACCGATATTAGTTTTACTAAAAAATGGGCTAAATTTCTAAAAGGAAGAACATCACCACCCTCATGATCAATATTGTCAGCCAATTTAAGAACGCGACTTACATTTTGTATTTCTAGTATTTTTCAAAGTGAGCGTTCCGGGCATTCAGGGGGGCATTCAGAAAAATAACTCACATAACACACTAAGTACCTATATTTAAAATAATTTCGTAGGGCGCTAGAAAATAATTGATTCTCAAAGTGGGGCAGTCGACGAAATAAAGTTTGAGAATCAAATATTCTAAACCAGGGATTCCCAAACTATTTTGGGCAATAGACCCCTTTTCCAAAATGAACTAATACCTCAAATAACTTTAAAAATCCAATCTCTACTTTTTCCCTATTGATACAAAACACTTAAAATTTAAAAACTGCGATTTTCATCATATATCGACCCATTTGGGAATCCCTGTTCTATATGAATATTTTTAGCCGCCATTTTGTATCGCCACACGGTCAGCGGTTCGTCAGTAAGTGAATATTATGGATCGTATCAGTCCGTCACGCACCGAGTCGCTGCTCTGTCCGATGCCAAAATTAAAAAACACCGACTCGGCGGCGACCTGCTGTGCGCAAGTGCCCATCGGATACCAACCAACCTTGTTGAACACTATGCCCACTTTGTATACCTGGAAAACAAAACATTCACAAAAAAATATTTTTTTACAAGGAGGTATGTCATTTGTATGCGAGAGGCCGTCTAGGTTGGTACCGCCGCTTTATCTATTTCTGTCGACAAGCAACAGTGTGTAAGCACTGTTGTGTTTCGGTTTGAAGGACATCGAAGCCAGTGAAATTACTGGACATTGAGACTTAACATCTATGTCTCGGGGCGACGAGCGCAGTTCAGTGCCATGCAGTGCTTTGTAATTTAATGTTTTGTGTGGTGTTGTTTCTGTTTATGGGCAGGCGTGGCGCTAACCATCAGTCGAGCGCCATGCTCGTCTCGTCATCATAATCAAATACCTTGTTCCTCTGTATGAACACCGGTCTGTTGAACATAATGTCTAGCAGATGTCGGTAGGGGACGCGGTTGGTGTAGTGGGTGTAGGTGAGACGGGCGCCGTCCGCATCCAGCAGGTGCGCGTACAGCAGCTCCGAGTAACCACCCACGCCCCCAATACCACCCACACCACCCAAACCGCCGCCGCCGCCACCCAGTGACGTCATCGAACTTTCCTCGCTGGGGGCTTGCGTCGGCACCTGAAGTAAAACAAGTTTAAAAATGGTACAGCTATAGGACCTTTCTTTCTTTCTTTAAAACCGTGGAACACAAGTTTTGGCGCGAAATCCGACAGTGCGGTTCATCGCTTATTTTAATTTATTTCATAAACTAGTTTAAAGTTGTGTTCGTTGTATAAAAGTGGTGTGGATTTGTTTAATAAACATTGACGGTGATGAACAGTGTATGGAAACATTGAAATAAGTGATTTAAGTACCGTACTGGAAGGAATTCACACCAAAACTCCGACAAGACATTGAAGTTGTCCACACCGATATTTCACCGTTCTTGTGAAGACTTGAGAATAAATTATACTTATCATTGGTGAAATGCATAATAATGCGAAGCCATAAATTAAAAAGGAGAACTGTGGAACAATAACTGAATATAAACATGACCTATCATAGGCAGTACACCTTGTTCAAAATCAAAAGCCCTTACTAATAAACATTGTATATGTTGGTAATAGTTATACAATACTTTGTCTTGCTATGTTGAGTGACATTTATTATTTATATGAGTGACATATATTATTTATAAGAAGAAGCGAGACAAAACACTGTATAAGTATGACACTCGTATACAACATTTATTAGTAAAGCCCAAAATCTTTATTTATTTTATGTAGGCTAAAAAAGCGCTTATGACAGGTCAAGTACAGATCGTTTGTCATTAATAAGATTAACATAAAATTATGGGAACTTTGGAATAACCGCCGCGCTATAGGCTGGCAGGAAAAGGCACATCAACAAGCAGGGGAAGAGGGAGGGGATCCTTAATGTAGGGATTCACGGACTAAGAGGATATGGAAATCGGAACAAGGGCAGACGGTTGAAGGAATATACCTGCACTCCCAACAGGCAGATGTTCTTGTCCACCATGAACGTGACGGAGCAGTCGAGCACGCTGGTGTTGAGGCAGTCGGTGTGCTGGATGATGGGGCGCGTGCAGTACACCTTGCTGATGGAATATAATATACCTGCACTCCCAACAGGCAGATGTTCTTGTCCACCATGAACGTGACGGAGCAGTCGAGCACGCTGGTGTTGAGGCAGTCGGTGTGCTGGATGATGGGGCGCGTGCAGTACACCTTGCTGATGGAATATAATATACCTGCACTCCCAACAGGCAGATGTTCTTGTCCACCATGAACGTGACGGAGCAGTCGAGCACGCTGGTGTTGAGGCAGTCGGTGTGCTGGATGATGGGGCGCGTGCAGTACACCTTGCTGATGGAATATAATATACCTGCACTCCCAACAGGCAGATGTTCTTGTCCACCATGAACGTGACGGAGCAGTCGAGCACGCTGGTGTTGAGGCAGTCGGTGTGCTGGATGATGGGGCGCGTGCAGTACACCTTGCTGATGGAATATAATATACCTGCACTCCCAACAGGCAGATGTTCTTGTCCACCATGAACGTGACGGAGCAGTCGAGCACGCTGGTGTTGAGGCAGTCGGTGTGCTGGATGATGGGGCGCGTGCAGTACACCTTGCTGATGGAATATAATATACCTGCACTCCCAACAGGCAGATGTTCTTGTCCACCATGAACGTGACGGAGCAGTCGAGCACGCTGGTGTTGAGGCAGTCGGTGTGCTGGATGATGGGGCGCGTGCAGTACACCTTGCTGATGGAATATAATATACCTGCACTCCCAACAGGCAGATGTTCTTGTCCACCATGAACGTGACGGAGCAGTCGAGCACGCTGGTGTTGAGGCAGTCGGTGTGCTGGATGATGGGGCGCGTGCAGTACACCTTGCTGATGGAATATAATATACCTGCACTCCCAACAGGCAGATGTTCTTGTCCACCATGAACGTGACGGAGCAGTCGAGCACGCTGGTGTTGAGGCAGTCGGTGTGCTGGATGATGGGGCGCGTGCAGTACACCTTGCTGATGGAATATAATATACCTGCACTCCCAACAGGCAGATGTTCTTGTCCACCATGAACGTGACGGAGCAGTCGAGCACGCTGGTGTTGAGGCAGTCGGTGTGCTGGATGATGGGGCGCGTGCAGTACACCTTGCTGATGGAATATAATATACCTGCACTCCCAACAGGCAGATGTTCTTGTCCACCATGAACGTGACGGAGCAGTCGAGCACGCTGGTGTTGAGGCAGTCGGTGTGCTGGATGATGGGGCGCGTGCAGTACACCTTGCTGATGGAATATAATATACCTGCACTCCCAACAGGCAGATGTTCTTGTCCACCATGAACGTGACGGAGCAGTCGAGCACGCTGGTGTTGAGGCAGTCGGTGTGCTGGATGATGGGGCGCGTGCAGTACACCTTGCTGATGGAATATAATATACCTGCACTCCCAACAGGCAGATGTTCTTGTCCACCATGAACGTGACGGAGCAGTCGAGCACGCTGGTGTTGAGGCAGTCGGTGTGCTGGATGATGGGGCGCGTGCAGTACACCTTGCTGATGGAATATAATATACCTGCACTCCCAACAGGCAGATGTTCTTGTCCACCATGAACGTGACGGAGCAGTCGAGCACGCTGGTGTTGAGGCAGTCGGTGTGCTGGATGATGGGGCGCGTGCAGTACACCTTGCTGATGGAATATAATATACCTGCACTCCCAACAGGCAGATGTTCTTGTCCACCATGAACGTGACGGAGCAGTCGAGCACGCTGGTGTTGAGGCAGTCGGTGTGCTGGATGATGGGGCGCGTGCAGTACACCTTGCTGATGTCGGCGCCCTGCTGATGCCGCTCCAGGTGCTCCACGCTCAGCCCGGGCAGCGCCGGGTTGTGGATCATTGACGACATGCGCACACCTGAACAATATAATTATACTAGATGACCCGGTGAACTTCGTATCACCTACATATATTTGTGTAAAATGTGTCCTGTTCTTGTCTTGTCCCCGTCCCGGTCTCCGTCCCGGTCCCCGTCCCGGTCCCCGTCCCTGTCCCCGTCCCTGTCCTTGTCCTGTCCCTGTCCTGTCCTGTCCTGTCCTGTCCTGTCCTGTCCTGTCCTGTCCTGTCCCTGTCCCTGTCCCTGTCCCTGTCCCTGTCCCTGTCCCTGTCCCTGTCCCTGTCCCTGTCCCTGTCCCTGTCCCTGTCCCTGTCCCTGTCCCTGTCCCTGTCCCTGTCCCTGTCCCTGTCCCTGTCCCTGTCCCTGTCCCTGTCCGCCGTCTGTCGGATCCAATGTAAAACATTCCAAAATCAACAACTACTAATAAATTAAAAATTAATTAAAAAAACATTGTCCAGCGGACAAAATTGTGAATCTAAACCATTCTCAGATCCCTTTGAACACACACAAAAAATTTCATCAAAATCGGTCCAGTCGTTTAAGAGAAGTTCAGTGACATACACACTCACAGAAGAATTATATATATAAAGATATATTGATGCCATATATAACGAATAGTATAGTAGAAATGAGAAATATTGATTTATATTAAAACCAAGCGTGCCAATTTTTATATGGACACTGACATTGTTATCGCGTCGTGTATACAGGGTTATTTTTAAAACACCAGCAACCTCGCAGGGGTAGATTCCTAAGGTTATAAGCTACTACTTTTGTTCTACGACTTTTGATAATTTGTTAGATTTTATTTTCATACAAAAATAAGTATTCATTTAATTTCCGTCTTGAATGTTACAACGCGCATCGCAGATTACGTAAACAAATACGCGAAGCGTGGGGAACCGGGCTAGCGGCTTTGAAGGTCAACGCCCGAGCAGCTGACGGCCGTCTTTGATGTCGTACGCGCACGCCGCGCCACGCCGCAGTCTACGAAGAAAAACACGACACAACAAAAACTTGCAAAATCATTTTTTTTTAAATTTATTGAGTTATATCCAAACTCGTAGAACAAAAGTTGTTCCGTATGGGGTCAGCTATCTGGTCCTGCGAGATTGCTGGTGTTTTAAAATTAACCCTGTATATTGATGCCATATATTACGAATAGTATAGTAGAAATGAGAAATATTGTGTATAAAAACCAAGCGTGCCAATTTTTTATATGGACACTAACATTGTTATCGCGTCGTGTATATATCGCGGGCTTCAAACCATAGGGGCGTATAAGCAAAACGTCGACTTTTCAGGAGACAAAAAAAACTTAATAACTTTTTAATTACTGTACCCACATAATTAAAAATTAAAACGTATTCATAAAAATACTTCTAAATATAGATGCAATTATTAATTTTTCAGTAAATATTTTAATACCCACAATAATGCACTTACATCTATATGACTTGACATTATTGGACTAACCGTATGTTATTTTTTCTTAAAAAATGCTTGTTAGGGATGGACGTATAATACAAAACCTTTGTATGCAATGCAATATTAAAAAAGCATATGCAGTTAGTAAAAGTATCGTGAAATGTTATATTGAGGTATTTTTTCATACAGTTAAATCCACTATTTCTACCATTTTGAGAAATTTTACGTCCGTTTGGCTTGTCAAAAATTTTAAATTAGGTTTGTTCCTATGCAGACGTATAGATCTATTTAGAGTTAATTTCTTTGATGGTGAAGTAAAAGAATGTACCAATTAAAAGTTTTCAATAGTTTTATTAAAAAAAGAACTTAACAATTTAAACAAAGTTCACTTATTAAGATAAGATTTTAATGTGAATCAACTAAATTTAAAACAATACAGCTCAATTAACCATCTTATACCTAGCTAGGTACAAGTTTAATATTCTTAAAGTCAATACAGACATCGCTATACTCTATAGCGCTATAAGTATAGCACAAGTATAGCAACTTTCAGTATCACATTTTAACATAGAAAGCTAAAGTCGTAGCAACGAGTATGGATAGTGTCAAATTGTATTATAAGTGTATAGCACGTTTAGAGTATAGCAACGTGTGTATTGGCCTTTATATCTGTGATATAGGTATCGCTTAGGCATCGTAGGTACATAAATAAATACATACTGACGACATAAACAGCTATAAAATATTAATAATTTGAGATCAATAGCATAAACTACAATAATTTCTAGTAATCCCTCTCCTTTTGGTAACGTGAAATGTAATTAAGCTTATAGTACGTAATCAGTTCTTATTTCCTGACCTACGTTTTAAGTAGGCGGCTCTAGTCGCAGATAGTTCCAATTCATCATTGCTACGAAAAGCTGCCTGTGCTGATACCACCGGCAGATTTTCGTAGTACGAGCGATGATGTTTTGGAATAGTCCCATCTTTGCACATGTCAATCAGATCTGTGTGTTTTTCTTTTTTTAACAAAATTTGTATAGAGTACAGTTTCGCAAGACATGAATTACGTTCCGATCTTGTCACCCTCTCCTTTGACTTTACCTCATTGAATTCCTCCCAGTAATCAAATTTAAAAAAACAACGAATTTGGAAAGTCTCTGTTCAATCGTAACCATCTTAAGTTAGCCCAATGTAAAACAGTTCCGTCAGTGGCTTTAATTTTATTTGGAAAAATATTACTACAAATTCCTTTAAAATCCAGAAAATCCTTATGATCCATAACTTGAACACTGTATGGGTTGTCTTTGCGGGCTAGTCGTAAGACATTTGCCAGTTATCAGGGATGTAGATTTTGGCATACTCAGATGCTCGTTCGATTGTAAAATTCATGTTGTCACATTCCATATAAGTGTGCCCTGGTTCAAGAAATTTATAGTCAATAACTTTAATAGCATTGTCAGATGATGTAATTATATAATTAAGCTAAGATGCGAGTACTAAATTTCTATTTTGTCCTAGACAGCAATCAGAATACAATACAAGGTGGTCAACTTCGGACAGATTTGTAATGTAACTATAGAGACATGTTGATACTTCGTTTCATCTACGGTTACCTTCATATTCCTTCATTTCCAAAAATAGCAATAACCTTGTTTTGTCGCTGCATTATGAATCGTAAAATTCATGCCGCCTAACTTGAGCTTATAAAATACAAGCTTTCCTAAAACCAAAGGACAGTATAGCACTGCTTCAAAGTCAAAAGTACAAACATGAAAGTGACTATTGACTTTTGCTTTCATTTTATCAGATTTATTTTCTTCCTGTGCTTAATATTTTCTGTTAACATGCTCTTCGTATTCTTCTTGTTTCTCCTTTTGTTCTTCTTCAGTTCATACTGTTCATATTTGTTACACCAACACTGGTCCTTTCTAGGTTTGTGAAAACCTATATTCTTTTTTAAAATTAGTTCTTTATAGGAAGTCTTGCCGATTAGGTTCTTATTATTCTCCGAACAAAACTGCTTGTATACATCGTACATTTTTTCTTTGTTTAGAGCTGTCTCCAAGTAAATCTTTTTTGTATCCTTACGACACCAATACGAAGGCACTTTTGGAAATGAATCTATGTGATCGTTTGCGAACTTTAAGGTCTCTGTATGCAATTTGTTCGATGGTGCGTTTGTCAGGGGATGAACTATTACCCACTCCTCGACGAGCTTTCTTTAAAGCAGTACGAACCATCTTGTCACTGATGTCCACAAAGAAAAAAGTTGACACACATTAACCGTCTCCGAATTAGCTTGAAAACTGTAATTTAATGATTTGGGTAACATTCGTTTGGCAGATCATTAAAAAACCGATAGCAACATGCACATACGTCCTAATTGTATGTTATTATATTCGTAACTCAATAAAAATAGATGGCCGTATGCACATACGTTTTTATGGTACGATACGACTAATCGTCACTCGTGGTTACGACCGCTGTACGTCTTTCTGGTATGACAGTAATATCTGACGGCAGTCATACGTCAAAAAGAGTTTTGTTTATATCTTTTAAAATAATTAACCGATTACTACAAAAAAAATTAAGGTTGTGTATCGATAAAATTAGAAAAGCTTGACGTAATAAAAAAAAAATGACACATGTGCGTATACGCCCCTATGGTTTGAAGCCCGCGATATGTTGTCTCATAATGCCCATATAAGATGTTATATACACACACACACATACACACATATAAGATGTTAAGTCTCATAATGCCCAGTAATCTCACTGGTTTCAATGTCCTTCAAACCGTAACACAACAGTGCTTACACACTGATGCTTGGTGGCAGAAATAGACGGCGCGGTGGTACCAACCCAGACGGCCTCTCGCATACGAGGGACCTACCACCTTGTAGACATGAAAGCGATATCCATTATTAGTTAGTTAGATAACATTTTCAAGGTCGTCTGGTAGAGATCGCTATTAGCGATAAGACCGCCTTTTGTAGCTTGATTTAGTTGTATTGGTTGGTATTATTGGTTGTATTGGTGTGCAATAAAGAGTTATCTATGTATCTATCTATCTATCTAGTGCGTTATAAATTATAAAACATCTACTATGATATGTAAGTACAGTAATACCCCGACTTACGCTACCCCGTTTTACGCGAATTCGGAGATACGCGGTTATTCTTTTTGATGGCCGCGCGCGTCAGCTCTCCTATTCCGCCATGTTAGTGGTCCGTTTACGCCAGTTTCGAACGTGTTCCGCGTTGAATTGTTTTACGTACGTTGTGTTTTATTGATAACCTCAAATTATATCACTCAAAAGTGAATGCAAAGTTGTACCCCGACTTACGCGAATTCGACTTACACGGTTATAGCTCGGTCCCACCTATCGCGTAAGTCCGGGGTATTACTGTATATGAAATTGTAGTGTCCTTACCGTGATGTAGGCCGTCGTGTCTTGGCGGTCGGAAGGCGTGCGGTTGTAGCGCGTGGCGCTGGTCCCCGAACACCTGCTCCACCGTCACCGGGCTCGGCGTGTCCACCGTGAACGTCGGCATCTGGACACCAGCACAATCCGCGTCTTTAAACCTGACCCACCACAAGTGGAGGTGCTGCCTCAACGTGGGGCCAATAACGCCATGAGGCAAATTTCGTAGCATTTGTTTATTTATTTAGTCGCAACAACATTCAAAACACCGACATATTCATAATTATTGTTCAATGATATCTAACAAATGCCAAATATTACAGTAATTAAAGTTGCAGTATAAACAGCATTCCATCTAACTATAGTTTGGGCATAAAAGCTATTAATTATTATCGTTATATATGCATTGAAATTAACAAATTAAAAGCAAGAATACAATCGAAAGAGAAGTATCTTGTTTAAAAGAATGGACGAGGACTTGTGAGCAGACATACAAAAACCTAAAACTGACAAAGTCCCGAATTAAATTATAAAATTTAGCTGGGTATCTAATAGAGATAGTCGCGGGCAGTTGCGTCCAATCGCAGCAACTCAAGCAATGACACTTCCTCCTCCAAGATACGCCGCGATATGAGGTAAATTTCATCACCTTGGGCTGAGCCATATTTTCCAACTTTATTGTAGCGCTCAAAACCTGATGGTAAGTGATCTCCACCGCCCATGTACGCCTACAATACCAGAAGAATTATAGTCGCGTTGCCGTTCTTAATTGAAAGAGGGATTAGGAGATATTTATTATTAGGGATGATTTATTATTAGGGATAGGGGTAGGGGATTTGGGCTTCCGGATATCTCATTCACGGTCCGAAACGCATCAGCAAACCGCTACGTTACGTCATCTTTCTCTGAGATAGTGGTAACGACCCGGTCGAACCGACCCATGCTGTAGACAAAACTGTGTTCAGCTTGGCCCTACCACTCACTCACGTATTTATATTTTTGGCTAGAAACTGCTTCACTTTGCTTTGCTTTGGCTAAGCTTTGCTTACTGGCAACCGAAAGCTAGTGGAAATCCATGATACTCACATTAGAAGGTCCACCACCGATTAGCTGTTTCCTGGGCACTCTGCAAGTGGAGAAACCTCTCGGCATGGGAACATCAGAGCTGCTTGACAGGATGTTCATGAGCACCGCGAAGGCCTCCGACTCTGTGAGGAGTGAGGACCTCGCTGGACCCTCCGCGAATTGCTGCGGCGTGAGGGTCAGGAAACGGATGTTTTCAATGGCGCTGCGAATCTTCGGCTTGCTGTCTTTGGCTTCTGAAAATGCGTTAGTAAAGAAAAGATAATATGTTTCGTGCCTTCGCGCACCATAATTATTAGAGGAGAAATAAAAAAATATCTACTTTACATACTCTACTATTGATTTTACAGAATTTGCCCCACATAATAGCAAACCCACCATCAAAATATGTTTTTTTTTTATCAATACCTTTATTTGTCTGATTATCTTCTTGTGAAGGCCCGGCCACAATATGGTCAGCTGCTTCCTCAGGTTTTTGTGGTTCCATTGCTGCTTCAGGACTGTTTTCAGCGCTACTTTCTATATTTACCACCTGCAATCATTTCATTATATTTTCCTGTACATAGAATGCAAGGGGGTCTTAACCCATGAACCCATAATCTGGACCAAAATGCTTTATTTTGATTAGTATATTATTTAACGTAACTTAATAGTAAAATATGGTATTTTTGTGCACTAAATGATATAAATCTCATTACGGTCCTTTCAAAATATAGAAAAGAGTACTTCAAGGTTCAATGTTCATGTAACAATAAGATAAATTACCTTCTCTTTAGAAGTGGAAGCCTCAGGACTCTTGGATCTCTTCTCTGTGGGTGGTCCATTATCAGTAGGAGGACTGACACTCCTTTCTGGAACCCTCTTGTCTTGGGCCTTTGCGTACCTCACTGCAGCCTCAAATAGATCCAACTCACTGTCTACATTCAGGTGGTCTAAGGAGAAAACTGTGATGACCGTATTTAGTTCCACATCCTCGAAACTGCTGTCGTTCAGCACTTCCTTGGTGTTTGTGCTTATTATCTGAAATAATAAATGGAAATTGGGCAACATTTTGTCCATCTTTGGATGGATGGTATGGATTATCTAATAAACAGCATAATCAAGTGTTTTAATTTATAAGTTGGTTGATGTTTTATACTTTCTAACTTATTCATATTTTACACAATATAGCTTCAGATTTATGACAGAGACAGTTATTAAATGAATCTAAATAAATTTCATGTCATTCTTTCATTTTATCCATGATTTAAAAAAATATATATCTGAAATATAATTTGTGCCTAGAATGGTTTTTATAGATTTATCAAGTTCTGGGTGGTTGCTGCTGTTTAAGGTTTCATTAATTCATTGTAAGAAACCTGCTTGTCATGCATCACCCATTGATCCACTTGTCATCCCTCTGTGATGGTATCTATGCTGATTAAATTTACCTGTAAGCATTTCTCCATAAGAACATTCTCCTCAAAGAGTCGGGCAAACTCATAAGCTCTGCATGCATTCCTGGGATACAGATCTGACCACAGATACTTGGTGCACTCTTTAACTAAGTGAGGAAGCATGTACTTCTTGGCACCATAACATAGCTCACAAGCCTTGTCAAATGAACTGATGTTTATATTGTCTGTGTATATGTACCTGAAAATTAATATAATATAACCATGCCGTATAATTAGGTTCACTTCATATGTTTTCTCAAGGCCTTGAGAGTCAAAGAGATTTGATTAAAACTTCTGAGTATTAGTTCATACTTTAGATGAATACATAATACTGTAAATGGAAAAGTTTGTATTCTATGTTGATTGTGCATACACATAAACTTACTCCAGAAGCGCTTTAAATGCATCAGGCTGTACATCCAAGATCGGTATTGCTTCATTTCTCTCAGCCATGCCCCCGTAGAACATAGCCTCGAATACCGGTGACGCCATGGCTAGGATCAACTTGTGCCCGGCCATAAGGATCTGGTTTGGCTCCGCGCCCACCAAAAAAGTGCAGTCTGACCATTGCCCAGACTGCAAAAGATATGCGCCTCTTTGCTTCACTTTAACACACCCTAACTGCCAATCACTGGGCATTGCAGCCATTTTTACGAGGTTTCTAGACGCTGCACTTTATGAGGCACTGCTAAAAGTAATATTTATTGCGTGAGAATTAATAAACATTAAAGTTTAGCAATAAAAACAAACTTGATTTTTTTTTTTTTGTTTTATTTGTTCCTTACAGGAACCGGCTAAGGTCGTAGACCATGCTGCCAAGTCTTCAGTCATATAATTTCATACGTAGACTATATCTAATGTCAGAACGATGAAACACGTGTGCGGTCGATTTCAAGGTCCTGTCGGATTCCAGGTGCTAACTCCTTTCAGTACTTCTCTTAAATCACTTATTTCAATGTTTCCATACACTGTTCATCACCGTCGATGTTTAATGAACAAAACCGCACAACTTTTATACAACAAACACAACTCTAAACCAGTTTATGGAATAAATTAAACAAGCGACGACACGCCGCTGTCAGAGTTCTAACCTCGAATCAAAACAAACTTGATTGTGAAATGAAATAATCATTTGATTGACATTGCAAGTGTATTTGTGAAGTCACTAATACCTCTAAAAATTATAACAATAATAATGTTTATTGTGTTCAGTCCAATAAATACAGGAATATATTGTAAGAAAATTCGTGTAATTATAGTGTTATGTTAAATAATTTTGAAACAGTGTAATTTAAATTTATGTATGGGCAATAATATAAATTAATTTCCGACTCTAAAGTTAAGTGACAGTCTTGTTAAACGCAACAAAGTGTTTGTGTGACGTAGTTTTCGTTCAGAATTTTATCGCTATTTGGTATTTTTTTTGGTAATTTCTGTTTTTATTGCTTATTAAGTTAAATGTATTTATAAATATAATAGTTTGGTGTAAAAAAACAGATTTCAATCATATTTTATTTAGATAATAACTTATCTGTAATGTATGACTTCATATTATTATATTTTATTATCTTACACAATAGAAATATCCTTTTGTCGAACGAATTTCCATCACAATCAACAATTGTCATATTGACAGTGCTATCATCGCGTAAAAGAATTGATAATGTTGCGAATATTCCGTGTGATCTAATTAGAAGAAAATCCATAAACATAACAAAATGAATCACGAGGAAATAAAGTCCGTTGTGCAGGAAAAATTCCTCTCCAGTGAGCGTGTAACGGCTTTCCTGTGGGATGCAAAAGTACTGTATCCTGAACGTATAATGAAAGATCGTCTTCTTGCTATCGTCGAATTCGGAGATGAAAAGGCTGTTTTCTGTTTATTCACCTCGAGCTACCCACCTAAGTCTTTCACAGACCTGTCTATAGAGATAGTGCTGCCCATCGACAACACGTTCAAGTGTGAAATAGATAACAAGCCTTCGGATCCGGAGGCGGTATTGTACCTGAATCTGCAATCCCGTAACAGTAAGTTTAAGTTCGAAATTCAAATGACTCCACGTGTAGATAACTTTGTCGATGACTTGTTTCGAGGAATAGACGCCGTGAATAAAGTGCCTACGCAACCAGAGTTTGTTTGGCTCAAGAAGTACAATGGTAAAAGTGAAGATGACATCTTATCACAGAACATGGTTGTCCCGAGGAGTGGGGTGGCTCATACCCAGAGCCCAGCCCCTGTTGCCCTCAGAGAGAGTCTTATAAAACACAGAATGTCTGATAAGGAACTTGAGTACATATTTAAGAAGAGATTCACAATTTTCTGTGGCACTTGGAATGTGAATGATAAGTCCCCTACAATATCTCTGAAAGGCTGGTTGAACATAGATAAAGAACCACCTGATATTTATGCAGTGGGTTTTCAAGAACTTGATCTATCAAAGGAAACATTCCTCTTTGACCAGACATTTAGAGAAGACGAATGGTACAATGCAGTATTAAATTACGTTGACCCAAAGGCAAAGTATGTAAAAGTTGAAAAAGTGAGACTAGTTGGAATGATGTTAATAGTTCTAATAAAAGCAAAGCACATGTCACATGTACGTAACATTCTTTGTGATACAGTGGGAACAGGGATCATGGGGAAAATGGGCAACAAAGGTGGTGTTTCCATCAGATTTGACCTTCACAGCACATCTCTATGTTTTGTTAACTCACATTTAGCAGCACATGTGGAGGAGTATGAGAGACGCAATCAAGACTTTAGAGATATATGTAACAGGACTAGGTTTGTGCAACCGAACCAACTGCCAAAAGGTATAGGAGACCATGACCATATTTACTGGTTGGGTGACCTCAACTACCGTATTACTGAAATGGATCCAACAACGGTAAAGAAAATGTGTGCTGAAAATAATTTTGCGTATGTTTTGGAATGGGACCAGTTGCGGCAACAACATAACTTGCACAATGTTTTTTCTGGGTACATGGAAGGTACGATAATGTTTAAGCCCACATACAAGTATGATCCTGGCACAGACAACTGGGACTCCAGTGAGAAGAACCGAGCTCCAGCGTGGTGTGACAGAATATTTTGGAAAGGTGAGGGCATCACACAACTGGCTTACAGAAGCCATCCGTCATTAAATATAAGTGACCACAAACCAGTGTCAGCAATATTCAGCTCTTCTATTAAAATAATAGATGAGGAGAAATACAGGAAAGTGTATGAAGAAGTCATTAAACAGTTGGACAAAATGGAAAATGAACTGATACCTCAAGTTAAAGTAGATAGGACTGAAATTGATTTTGGCACAGTAAGGTACTTAGAGTTGCAAGTACAAACAATCACAATAAAAAACACTGGGAAGCTTCCAGTGGAATTTGAATTTATTAAGAAATTAGATGAAGCAAATTTCTGCAAAGAGTGGTTGATAGTTGAACCATACAAGAAGTGCATTTGTGCAGAAGAGTCATGTGAGATTCAACTCAAAGTACTTATAAACAAGACATCAGCATGTAAAATGAATGCAGGAGCAGACAAATTATATGATATTCTTGTGTTACATTTGTATGGTGGTAAAGACATATTCATTACAATCAATGGCACATATCAGAGGAGCTGCTTTGGGTGTTCAATAGAAGTACTAGTCAACTTAAACATGCCCATAAAAGAAGTCACTGTTGGCAAGCTCATTGAACTTGAAAACAAGAGAGACCAATCTGTCTCAAATCAATCCACTTATTCCATACCAAAGGAGATATGGTTTTTAGTAGATCATATATACTTACATGGCTTGAAAGAGCCAAATTTGTTTGAACAGCCAGGTTTCCACTCTGAGATACTGCAGATCCGAGACTGGTTAGATAACGGCTCTGTGGACCCCATACCAGGCAGTATTCATTCAGTGGCTGAAGCATTGTTACTCTTACTTGAGAGTACTGCAGACCCCATCATTCCTTACAATCTACAATCTATATGTTTGAGGGCATCAGCAAACTATTTACAGTGCAAGCAGATTGTAATGGAGTTGCCAGAGTTTAGGAAAAATGTGTTTCTCTATTTGTGTGAATTTTTACAAGAGGCTTTGCAACATGGTGCAGAAAACGGTCTTGACGCGAAAACGTTGTCCACATTATTCGGCGCCATATTTTTGAGGGATAATCCAAGCCAGATACAAGAACCTCAGTCACGGATAAATAAACAAGTTATTGACAAGAAAAAGGCCCAATTTGTATACCACTTTTTAGTAAATGATCACAGTGATTTGATATTCTCCAAATAAACATATTTGGAATTAAGCCAGGAAATATAACTGCCTTATGACAAATTTAATTTAAAATAATAGCCTGACCAGAAATTATAACCTTGGATAGCTTGGGAAGTTTGTGAATGAAATTAAAAAAAAAACAAATGTTGTCTTTGATGTAATTGAAGGCTGGATCTAATATGATGACAAAGGAAAAATTTTGAGTTTAGATTTACCATCCTGGTTATTCATGTGCCTATTTCCCATTTATTTGCCATATTAAAATGTAATTAAAATAATTAAATAGGTTTATCAAGGTACCAATTTTATATTTTCTGGTCTTTTTACATTTGTTGCACATCTGTCAGCATCATATGCGCTGCATACTGCTTTAATATAAAGCAGTTCCGAAAAAAAAGGATATGTACTGTATGTGAGATATATCACTAAAATGCTAAACATACAGCAAGTACTGCACATCTAGTGCTAACAGATATGCGACCACCCTTAGGGAATAGTGAATAAACCAAATATTGCCCCAAATGGTACTTCGTTTCTGGTTGTCAACATAATTTAAACGTAGCTTATAATTGTGTTGCCTCTACATGAATACTCAATTTTTCCATTAGTGTATGTTAGCTTATGTAAATCACATATTTTTATTTATTGAAAATTACTTATTTTTTGTATCATATATTTACATTTATATTTTATAATCTCTATGACGCTCTCTTTGTCTTCTTTCTATTTTTCACTATCACATCCAAATATTGTTTGTGAACCCTTCTACTTATAAACGTTTTAGTATTTTGTTGCATAAAGCTAGGCGCCTAGTTACCACGCGGTGAAAAAGCGCAGCGGCATAATGTCGCGACGTACTTAGTGTTATGCGGCTTTTTCAGTAACTTTATCAAACACAATAAAAACTGTGTTACAGTACTTCGGCGCGACATTATGCCTTCTTTGCCGCGCCAAAAACGCGTAGCGCGCATTTATTCTTTGACAAAATACTTAAATTTATAAGTAAAGGGATTAATCTATTTATAACTTAGATGACTATGGACTCCATTATTATTAATTTATTATTACAGTATTACATGGGATTTGTTATTGAATTGACTCGCGCAGTATAGTTATATTTTCGAGGTCTATGTTATAGCTAAAATATATTCACACCTATACATTTATACATTAAATATTATTTGCCGTAACTAAGTCGTCAATGGTATGCATAATAATGTTAGTTAATGATTAAATAGTTTGAATCAATGCCACCATTTTGAAGCCATTTATTTGTAAAGAAAAGCCTGTCATGTAACAGTCGAAAAAATATAGACATTTTGGCTCATTTGTGCACGTTCATCTATGTAAGTGATATATTTGTTTAGTCTAATAATATTCTGTAATATATCTATAAATATATACGCATCATTGCCATCCAAATCAGAAACATATATTTAAAAGGTTTCGCATACTCAAAGCAAAATGTGCACAAATGAGCTATAGAGCCTATAATTAATTGATAAAAAAAACTGTATTACTCATTAATTCGCATTATTCATTCATTAGTATGTAGAAATGGATTGCTTAGTCAGTGTTAAATATTCGTATTTATTAGAATTAAAAGTAGAGATCCTTATACGTCATATGAGAATATGATAAAATTGTTTAGAACATATTTTGTGGACCTACCAGGGTTAGATGAACTCTGGGTAAGCTTTGGGACCGGTAATATAAAGGTACCCTTTATGCTGGCTTCTCACGGTGCGTGATATCGCGGATTATTACAGACGACTGACGACCTCACATTGGTGCATCATGGGAAGTGGATCGTCGCGTCGACGCGTCGAGTCGGTGGGAACGCAGACGCGTCCGTATCCGTCCCGATTCGATTCTTTATCTTCAAATGCATCTCTTGCTCTTTTCATCGTACTTTCACTTGGCATTTAGGAATTACAAAATAATGATTTCTTACATTTACGCGAATGTTGCACATTGAAATGAAACTGATATAAGCGGAGTTTATCGCGGTTTTTTATTTTAATTTGGTGAAACGGAGTGGACTGACCCCGTGACCACGATGGCTGAAAGCTTTCGAAACGTCGAGACAAAAGTGAAAATAATAAACCGCGATAAAATCCGTTTAAATTAGTTTTAATTCAATTACAAAATAGTTACAAATCAAGCATGGAATAATCCGTAAAACCACGCACCGTAGGAAGATGCCTTTAGTAAAAATTAAGATACTCGTAGTCATACAAAAAAAGAAATGTGTGTCCTCCAAGAATAAGTGTTGCTTGAAGTCCATCTATATTGCGCGCAATTATAACTTTGGCACTCTTCGCATCGCGGCTATTGTATTCAGAACATTATCATATAATATATTGCATTAGTTCATTGTATACGACTACGAAATTATCGAAAAACACAGTAGGTACATGTTTATAGTTGACATACGTAAAACAAATTCAAAATTAAATTTGAATAATTAACATAAATCTATGAGATAAATTGCATAACAAATAGGTATTAAATACTATCACATTTTTTTGCAACTGGGTGTGGATATTTCAGCACATTTCTTTCTGTAAACTAAGCAATGGCATTTGTACATTTGTTTACTACATGTAATAATATTATTTTACTTTATGTATATTGTAATAATTTATTTTCCTCGAGATAATTTTAAAATTCCATGATCTGTGGTAATTAATTTTATCCCTGTATATTTTTGTTTATCAATTTATGCGTAATGCTAGGCGTGTTACGTTTAAATAATGACGTGTTTATTTACAAGAAACTATGCTGGGCAAAAGTTACAATATTTTGTAGAAGTTGCCCGTTGTGTCGTTTTAGTCACCAGTCCAACGAATATTATTTTATGAAGTGGCCAAGAAATAAAGTTAATTATAATTTTAGAGCGTAATTTTATATTAAAGTTAATGCGGTATCGCTTGGGATATTTAATATTATAGCCTACGAATGTATGTATTAGATGAATTTGTAACAAAAGGTTTGTAATTTCCTTTAGGGAATTGTTAATTTATTAAATTATTAATAGTAAGTAGTGTGTTGTTATTTATTGTTTTATATGCATATTGTGTGGTTAATAACATACATTCCATTCTTCTATTCTCATAATTTTTTATTCGCTTGAACTACGGAAATGATGGTTAACGCTACGCCATAAACAGAAGCAATGCCACACACAATTTTGAATCGTGTCACTGGACTGCGTTCGTCACCCCGCGATGAATCATGAAAGATGTTAGACCTCATAAAAACACATTAGTGGTTACACACTGCTGCTTGGAGGCGGAAATACACAGCGGTGGTACCAATCCAGACGCCCTCTCGCATACGAGGGACCTACCGGACCTACCATATAAAACCAACAAGAAATGCAACATAGATGGCGCTTCATTGCTTCCCTTTTAATTGTATAGATGGCTCTGTTCCCGAGACAACGCTTGTTCTACAAAGAAAAAATATTTAAAATAATATTAAATATGTGAACAAACCATTCAACATTTTATTTTTAAAAAGAAAACAGACAATTTCCTACATTATTAAAAAAAAACAAGCCTAAACAAACCTGTTTACACAACGACCACAAATTACTGAACGCAGCTTCCTAGATCTTTGGTCGAAGAATCGAACACAAAAGCGGTAAATTTGACTTCAACCAATCAGGTGAACGCATTCAGCCGTTTTGTCAAACAAATTGTCTGAAGCACGTAAAGTTTATTCAGAAAGAAAACGTTCTTCATTTTCTCACATCCTGTCCTTCTTTCGTTTAAAAAATAACAGTTCCAACGGCGTAAACAAGTTGAAATAATTGTGGTGGGCAAATCTTGGATTACAATTGCTCAGTATTTCGTATTCGGCGGACGTCGGCTACCAGGTTTTGGAGTCTCTTTGTTTGGGTGCTAGTGGAAAAAGCCATGGAAGTCGAAAATAAATGTGAGTACCCTTGTTAAAACTTGAAAGTTTTTAATTCCTCTTGAAATTTTGTGATAGAATATGTGTGTGCGTTGATGTAATTTTGAATTAAAAAAAAGTGTTCATCTTACTTCAAATATTGGCAATATTTTTTATATTTTAATCTTTTGTCGATATCAAATGTTCTAATAAGAAACAATGTGATATTACTTACTATTTATGTCTCGTGAAACGTGTTATTTTTGATGTGCATAAAAATACCGGTACATACAGCCGGCTTACATTAATGCTCATTGCACCAGATCCATCGATACCTTCATTGTTCGTCTTACGTACCTAGCTGCGCTTGCTGCGCTTTTGTACAAGCAACATCTGCGATGTTACAAAATTTTAATCATCATAGTATCATTGTCTGCCTTTTTTATTAATGTTCACAAATTACCGTACAATGAATTTTGTTTCTTTTTTAATCTTGCAATATAGAGTAAAAAGGCACGGTAAAAATATTTTTTGAATTATTCTGACGCTTTTTTTAAGCGGTGTAGGTATTCTTTGCATGAATATAATGAAAATAAATAATGATTCGATAAAATTCATGACCCATAAATGTTCTCGCTATTCTAAGGGTCATCACAAAAACTATTTTTTTTCTATTATCCGCAGCGACCATAAGTTACAGTTCTACCCTACCGCGGTTTTTTCTGCAAAATACATTTCATTAGCTTCTACCCAGTTGTACCTAAAAATACAGTTTTTTTTACGCTGGCCTAATGCTGGTTGGTGGATTCACAAGCTGTCGCAATTCTTAAGGAGAAACCCGCGACGTTTGTATCGATATTAGGTTCTAATCCCTAGCTAGTGCCATCGCCGCTTTTTTTATCATCGATCATTTTTCTTCATATATTTTTTTTATAATAGTGTCATTGAAAGGTCATTCCACACCTGCCCCTATTCTGTTTAACTTACATAATTTGTAGGCAGGTAATTGGATCGACAAATTAGGTAATCCATTTATGTTCTTTACCTGTCTGGAATGGTTTAAAATGATATTGTATACAATCTATACATTTATATACAATAATTTGAAGTATACGTAACATCTGAAATATGTATGATGTGATATAGGGGTACCTACATCCTTGTATTACTGTGCCTGCTTCGGTCATCCGCCTGTCCTGTCGCAGTTCCCTCGATTTGTTTCTTCCCTCTGAAGAGGGAATAAGACAAGTATTTATGCAGGTCGGCATGATTCTGGTGACCACCGATAAACTCATTGTTTGTCGGTGGTCGCTGGTTTTTTGGACTACACTGCACTTATCGTCAGGTGTATTGCAGTCAATTTTCCGTGCTCGGCCAAGAAAATGGAATACTGTATAAATAAGTAAATCTTCATAATATGCCCATATTTTCGATATATCCTGATTGCTGAAGCTAATATTTTAAATTATAATACTGTACGGATCTTTGGCTCCAGCGTATTCGTTCGAAACCTGTTTAGTTCCACGTGTAGGAGGGCGAACTAGTGTTGCGGGTGCAAATTCCTGTTCCTTACACATCCCAAAGAGTCGCTTTACGAAAATTCAGTCACATGGCGATTTAAAAAACGCGTTAATTAAGCTATGCATACACTTAACTAACTAAAGGAGAAAACTGTGAGAGAAAACAAATAAGAACGAAAAAATAGATAACAGAAACGTTGGTCTCTTATTTTACAAATTGAAAAGCCTTTGTATATAAGTAATATAAGTTTATGCCTGTACGTATGAAAGGGTAGGCTGAAGTGAAACTTCTATCTATCACCGTCCTACGATCAAGATAGCGAACCTGTAGCAATATTGGGCACGAATTCCAATCACAGACAAAACTCCATTGTGACTGCCCTACCGGGGATTTGAACAGAGGACCTCGCTGGTTCCAAAGACGAATATGGTGATATTATATAGAAAGAAAGAAAAATCGCGACTTTAAAACACACTTATAAACAGAAACAGAACAACTGAACTATACTCGACGAGACAACAATACCAAGAAGCGATAAGTAAATGATAATAAAACAAAGGGGTAAGCAGCGTGTGTCTCGTGACTACCCGTCAGATTATATATTCTACTATTCATAAGTATATTTTTTACCTACAAAGGTCATCAGAACAATGTAAAAATTATACGTAGGAGCCGAAATAAAAATTAAGGATGTACAACGAGAAGTGATTGTCGGTTCAATTATTTAATTGGCATGATGAATGATCAAAATTGCTTTCCTGTGAGTTCAATGTACCGAATCTGGATAGATGCAAACTATTGCGCGTTAGAACAATGGATCACAGAGTCTCTGGTTACACGGTATCTTGTTTACGGCCTCGGTCACTACTCACGAGCCATCTTGTAGCTATACGAAGAGAATAAACTTATGGTATTAACAAAGAATTTGAACAGTATGTGTAATAGTGTCTATTAAATGATATAAATTTACATAATGTTTTTTTATGTTTACGCGGTCACGGGGTGGACTGTCCAGGCAGTCCACCAGTCCAGGTCATCACGAAGGCTGAAAAGCTTTCGAAACATCAGGATCAAAATTAATAAAAAACCGCAATAAAATCCGTTTAAATTAGTTTTAATCCAATGAAACTATATTTAAAATTGACTTTTTGACGTCCTATTTCTAATTTGTGACCTGAGAATTCTCCATGGTAATTTCGTAGGTATGTGAAGTCTGCATTAGGCCAACGTGGTGAACTTAAAGCCTAGTCTCTATCATTCGTAGAGGAGGCCTACCCAGCAGTGGCACTGTGTAATACAGGGCTGATTATTATTATCTCATATTTAACTATTGCAAATTTTCCAAATGTTCCTTCACCAGATCTTAACTAAATTCATATGGGAATACCTTGGCGTATACCATATTAACTACAAAAATTCTTCAAAATTGGTTGTCATTTCGTGGAAATATCGCATACCTACCATAACGAGAACCTCCACTTTATTGAAGTCTGTTAAAAACTAAAGAAATTTAGATTAACAGCCCATTCGTTTTTTTTTATACTGACTTGTCATAAGAGCAATTTCCTTACCTACATGAATAATAAACGGATGTAAATTTGATCGCAGCATTCATTATCCTAGCCAAATTCTGTAAGGAAAACTGGTGGGTGCCTTGTAACAACTCGCAAAGGATCGCCAGCGTTGATACAGGAAATACTATTGTTTAGCACTTGTTATTTACGCGTTAATTCGCGAAGAATCCGGAATAAGTAATAACAATAGGACAATCATCCTTAATACGAAAATAGTCCCCTAAACTCCATCCCAAATTGTGATCACTTGCCATTTCACATACGTCTGGTTCGCGGATGATGTCATCAGATTGACGGTTGGAGTGTGATATGGTACATAAGCAGTGATTGTGTTTTATTTGTAGGATTATACATATATGACCTGTCTTTTGAGTGAGATGTGATGTCATCGCATTTGGCCGTTGAGGATCTTTGACACCAATATGTTTACAAACTGCCACTTTTGTCGCATTTCTGTGTTTTTTATAGGTTATCGCAGTTTTTATATAATTTGATGTAACGAATGCATGGTGTTTTATTTATAAAGCCGCACTTAACGTTTGTGATTTGATACAAAGTACATAATGAGTTTTAGGCCATTTTAGGCAAAACTGTCTACAACATGGCTCGAAAGTTATCTTTAATAGTTGTTTAACCCTTTTTTATTTTTAACTTTTCGTACAACCAATGAGAATCGTCGCTCTTAATCGATATTACTAACACATAGAGGTACTTAGATGCAGAACGATCAAAAACAGCTACTGATAAAGATATCTGGAAATATACCCTGACTTTTGAAGCAATTGATTGCTCTGTCTACAGAACCGATATCAAATCCAAACAAAGTATACACCACAGCTTAGCCCTTGTCACTTCCATACGAGTTCTAAACTTTTAAATCTCGTCGTAATTGGGACACATAATAGACTCAAGCTGACTGCCGAACAATCTGTCAGTCATTTTGTCCGTTAGAAAGTACATCCCACATGGTCCATGGGCACGTGGGTTGGTGTAATGAGTAATGGTATCACAGACCGTTGTTACTCGCTATTACCTTTCACTGGTAGGTCGTTGACAATCGCTCTATTAGGATTGAGGGTATTAACTTATTATGTCCGATGCCGGAAGTTTCTAGATCGTTGTGGGAAATGGGAGGATCTGTATTGTTTGTGTCAATTGTATGGAAGCTTCTTTCTAAAGTTAGATATATCTTGGAGTGGAGTCTTAAGACTTTATTCATAATCGCTCATTGATGACTGGTGATAGGATTCATATCCGCCCGGGCAGGTGTGTGGCGCTTACCGTCAGACAAGCAAACTGCTCGTTTTCTCATTCGGGCTAGCAAAATAAACGAAAGCTGGTGGTAGGATATTTATATCCGCCCGGATAGCGACCATCGTACACATGGTATTAAAACCTGCCATAGTGATCTGTGTGATTGTGTGTGTGATCTTGTGTAGATTGCGTTACAGGATCAGTCAGTGTATATCGGTTTATCCCGAGGGGCTTTCGACATGACTTGGTTGGTTGGTGCGGGTATATGGGTACTTTCTTGTATCCTGCTGGCTGCATGGGTCATCCGCCTGTCCTGTCGCAGGCAGCTAGATTTGCTTCTTCACTTTTCAAAGTGTGGAGAAGCATTTATACATGCCGGCATGTTTGTGGTGACCACCGATAAACTCTTTGTTTGGCGGTGGTCGCTGGTATTTTTGAACTGCACACAGGTGTACTGAAGTCAGTTTACCGTGCTCGGATAAAAAAAAAATTGCGTGTTTTATCCTGTCTTTCTTCAATCATAGATGTTGGAATCTAAAATGACCATTACCAGTGATAAGTTGAGTGGAAATTGAGTTGATAACCGTTAATAAATTAAAAATTTTAAAATAACCTTAATACACAAATTGTCGAGGCCATTGCTATAATTAAAATGTATCTTAAAATAACTTTTGTAACAAACACTAAAGACAAACAACTTTTGGTTGTACCTATTCCGAAAAATACAAATGACATCATGCATTTTGTCCGTTAAAACCGCAGTCAGCTGAGCGTCGGGTCACTCGAACTAACGAACTTTTTGACCGTTTGAAATTTATTGGCTTGGTATTTAGGTACCTGCGAACATAGCCTGTTCAAAGATTAGGTTTTCATATCTTGTTTTTTTATAGCATTGACCATAAACGAGTAACTGGGTTACCTGATGGTAAGTCATCTCTGCCATGTACGCCTACAATACTAGAAGAGTCATAGGCGCGTTGCCGACCTTAAAGGGAAGGGATAGTTAAGGAATGGGAAATGGGAGGGGGGTTTGGGTCTCCGTATTTCTCACTTGCTGTACGAAACGCAGCAGCAAGCCGCTACTTTGCGTTGGTTTTCTGGGAGACGTTGGTAACGACGTGGTCGAGCCGGCCCATTCTCAGTAGACAAAACTGTCTACAGCGTGGCTCTACACTCATAAAATATATCCAGCAGGATAGTCATACATTTACACAAACATGCAGTTGTGTTTGTATCCCCGAAGGATAGACAGAACTACAATGACTCCAAACTTACATTTTGTCAACGGAATTTCTCATTTTTTATCTGTATGATGTGGCCTCGTAACAAGAGTTTTCTGTTATAATCTCGTATGACATGTAACAATTTTGATGCAGAGTTACCTTGTAGTTAAGCAGTAATTACCTTAGTATAGCCATGGTTAATTCGCAAATACTATTTTTTTGAACCGATGTTCGACAAAATTGCTCGAACCCAGAATAATTCTAGGTTAAATTCAAGACCTCAATAAATGACATTACAAAGAAATTGTCTGTGGGCGGTATAAATTGTGTTCGACCGTTAATTATGACCGATGATAGCAGTTCAGTAATATAGTGCGGGCGTTAAACTTATATATCTCGAGATACATCTTCGGGTTCACCGCCAGCCGTCAAGGTCGACTGCAACGGTCTTCGTGAGTCACCCGTCTCTTCCGTGCCGGTTGCTACTTGCTCTCTTTGGCAAGAATATACGCCCTTATGCGGATTGTTGCATGATGTGTACACGGATAAATATGTTGGAATTTTGTTTTGTTAATACTGAGGTTTGTTTTAAAATGCCTGTATTTAAAATATGTAGATTTGGTTGGTGTGATAGTAATAGTTATTACTAAAATAACATTTAATAACAGGCAGGTTTAAATAACATTTAATAATGGTGTACATACTTCTTTTAAATTTGAATTATTCTACTAAATTAAAATGACTTACTGGCTGAATTTAAATTGTAATGAAAAAAAAAATCAAAGAATTCTCAATACGTTCTCTTATGTATTCAACAATTTTTATGACAGCTTTTCCTGCAACATAGATCCATTGTCTCTAGACATCTCATTTATCTGCATAGATGAGTTTCCTTGTAAAGAGAATTAGTACTACCTTCCGATGCCTTTCGAGCTGCATCGTTCTAGACACATCCATAAACTATAGTTAAAATACTAGTTTACATGTCTGGAAAATGTCTAATTGCATTTTTTTATTTGATTGAATGACGAGACGAGCAAGGCGCTCGCCTGATACTAAGCGCCACGCCTGCCCATAAACAGAAAAAAATAATAGTTTTAAAAAAACTAAAAAACACGCTTTTATAGAAAGTCTAACTAAAAAATTGAAAATAAATTTGAATAAAACAATGTATTTTATTGTAAAAAAGCGTGCGGTGCATGGTGTCAATAGTAATCAATATTATATTGACACATATGAGTAGAAGGATTATCATTTAGATGGTATCTTAAAAAGCACCCCACGCTTTTTTTACAATAAAATACATTGTTTTATTCAAATTTATTTTCAATTTTTTAGTTAGACTTTCTATAAAAGCGTGTTTTTTAGTTTTTTTAAAACTATTATTTATTTTTCATTTTTTAGTTAAAATATAAATATATTGTAGCAGAGAGTATAATTTTAATTTTAAACCCGAACATCAAAAAAGTGCCATCTATTGACACTATTAGATACTACGATATTCCCTATAATTAACGAAGATCCAGAGAGTACAATTTTAATTCGTAACCCGAATATCAATAATTAATTAAATTAAATTATTATTTTATTATTATTATTATTAAATTATTATCTTTTTTATCAAATTATTGTATTGTCATCGGTCCTCGATAAATCTACAAAGTTTGAACGAAATCTGGCCGTTTAAAGTGGGTCAAAATCGCGCCCAAAGGAGTCGGTTACAAACATACAAACAAACATACAAACAAACATACAGGTGAAGTTAATAAAAAGCGTGTAAAAAAACAACACAGAACTTTAAATTATAAAGCACCGTATGGCACTGATGACTGAACTGCACTCGTCACCCTGAGACATAAGATGTTAAGTCTCATAATGCCCAGTAATTTCACTGGCTACAATGACCTTCACACCGAAACACAACAGTGCTTACACACTGTTGCTTGGCGGCAGGAATAGACAAAGCGGTGGTACCAACCCAGACAGCCTCTCGCATACGAGGGACCTACCACCTCGTATATCATGAGGCAATTAATGAAAAATATTCATATTAACATTAAAACATATCCATTTCTTTGCTTGTATCAATATTTCATATTCACCACACTTCTCGTACATATTTATGATCTGGTAATACGAATACGCCTCGAAGTATGTTTAATGAATAATGCAAGATGCGCTGAAAGACTAGAATATTTTTTAGACTTTCAGTCGATCTTGGATTAAAATTTATTTCATACTTTGCCAGTAGCGTAGTCTTTTTTCGCAATAAAAAGTAGCCTATGTCCTAATCCAGGTAATGGTCTACATTTGTGCCAAATTCAATCCAAATACGTTCAGCATTTAAGGCGTGATGATGATAACAAATCTTTATGAGGAGCATGAAAGGGGAGGGTCGGCCGTGTCGTTAGTACTGTCTCACAGAAAATTAACCGACGTAAAGTAGCGGCTTGCTGCTGCGTTTCGTACGGTGAGTGAAATATTCGGAGGCCCAAATCCCCTCCCCTTCCCAATCCCTTACTTTAAGGTCGGCAACGCACCTATGATGCTTCTAGTACTGTAGGCGTACATGGGCGGTGGAGATCAATTACCATTACGTGACTCACTTGCTCGTTTGCCGGTCTATGCTATAAAAAAAAATCTACAAACTCACAATCATCCAAACGTAACATTTATAATGGTAGCAGGTATAAGATAACAGATACGAAATCCATTCGCCCATCAGTCCAGGAAACCCATGGCCCATTCAGCGGTGACGACAACAATGGTGAAAGATAAATATATACATTTTAATGCACGATTTAACGCACACAATGGAATCGTGGATGGATAATTGTGGCGAGACCGGCCCACCGTGTACCGCTGTGATTTTTTCAACCCATTTGAATATCCTTTAGATAACTCATTTAAATATTTTTGGTGGTTTGTATATAAAACATACGCACTTGCGACTGTATTCCCCGAAAGGGTAAGCAGTACACCCACATCCCATAATGTGATAGGGCGAGCCTATCGCCACACCGGGCACAATTTCAGACTCCGTTTTTTTCATGATGAACCCAATATCGCTTTTATTTTACCCGACCCGGGGATCAAAATCAAAATCTTTATTAATCATGTAGGCTAAGAAAGCGCTTATGACAGGTCAAGTACAGAACATTTGTCATTAAATAGACTAACTTACAATTAAGGGAACTTTGGACTAACCGCCGCGCTAAAGGCTGGCAGGAAAAGGCACACCAACAAGCATGGGAAAAGGGAGGGCATCTTTAAGTGAAGGAATTCACGGACTAGGATATGGGATAGGGCAAGACGGAGTAGGGTAAGTTTACAAAAAAAAAAAAAAAAAAACTGTAAGGGTTCTGTAAGGGTCTTGATCGAACCCGAGACCTCACAGCAATCGTACCGCGTGGTAAAAAGCCGTATCGTCAGGGAAAAGGCAAAAATACTAAAACGCCAATACGTGAACTTTAATAAATACTCACACAACGTTAACTAATAACGCAAAGCATAATCTATCGGTCGAAGGTTCCGTAGTGATGCCGACTGAGCACGAAAGTTGGTATCTGTATCCGAATCTGGGGATATACGTACTTAACAATCCGTTGGTTTATAGCAAACGACAAACGAGCAAGTAGGTCACCTGATGGTAAGTGATCTCCACCGCCCATGTACGCTCACAATACCAGAAGAATCATGGGCGCGTTGCCGACATTAAAGTAAAGGGATAATTAGGGATTGGGAAGGGGAGGGGTTCTGGGTCTCTGGATATCTCACTCACCGTACGAAACGCGGCAGCAAGCCGCTACTTTACGTCGGTTATCTATGAGACAGTGGTAACGACCCGGTCGAGCCGACCCATTCGTACTAGACAAAACTGTCTACAGCGTAGCTCTACCACTCGATTGTATTGAAAAACATGACTTCATTAAGTAGATCAGGACTATTCATCCGTAACAGAATATTCAAAGGTGGAGAGATTTAAATTTGACGCTCAATTCTGAAGGTTTATAAAATTGACACTAAGAGCTCCCGATACACCAGGGGTGTCGTTGATTAAAAGCGAAAGAAGCGCTTCCAGAGTGGCAGCAATCGCGCTTAAGTGCTGTACGTAAATTCTGATACATTACAGCGGAGGGTGTGATGTAATTTCTGCCACGGCGCTGTCTAATGGGCCGTTACGGCGCTCGAGTTTATTCATTTGGTTAACAAAGAAATGTTTGGTTATTGACTATGTTTTTTTTTTGGTGTGTTTGGATATAAAACGTTGGCTGAGCGGTCGAGTTCCATGTTTTATTGGTGTTAGTGTCACGCTGTAGGCAGTTTTGTCTACAGCATGAGTGGGCCTGCTCGACCGCATCATAATCACTAATGTTTCACAGAAATCGACGTTGAGTACCAGTTTGCTGTTGCATTTCGTACGGTTAAAGAGAATTCCGGAGGCCCAAATCCCACCCCTTCCCAATCCCTTATCCCCTTCACTTTAACGTCGGCAACGCGTCCATGATATTTCTTATATCATGGGCAGGGTTCGAGGATATATATCAATGGATATATATCATGATATATATCCGATATATATCCGATATATATCAAGCTGGGTTTGACGATATATATCAATATTTTTTTTATATTATACTGCAATACAAAAATGGTTTAAAAAATTGATGTTATTAAGTAATTTTTAGAGTTTGTTACTGTATTTCTACTTCCCAAATATAGATGGCATGGGAGTAGTGTTAAAACATACTCCCTAATGGTAAGTTCTAATCCATAAATGGCAACACTTCTGCCCTAAAAGAAAAGTTTATGGTTCTTAGTTGATTTTGCCTTATCCAAACACGAGTTTTTTATTTTATAATTTTAGTATGTGTATGTAACACATATGCAAACAGTATTCATAAATAATACAATAAAATAATAATATGGCTTTCATACAAAATGGATATATATCAAACTTGATATATATCGGATATATATCATAAATATCCGATATTTTGATATTTATAATAAATATCGGATATTTTCGAACCCTGATCATGGGTGTACATTGGCAGTGGATATCACTAACCATCTGGGGACCCACTTGCTGGTGTGATTTTTTTTATAGTATATGCACGCCGTGTATAAAAAATATCATGTTTACACTACAGATCTCTGATATTCCCCTATCAACGTAGTACAACAAAAAAATCAATGATCCCTGCAATATCCCATGTGTATTATCATCACAATGGAAGTCTCGCGTTGCGCCGAGCCCTTAACTCCGGGCCAATATTGACCATTGTCCACGGAGATAAACAACGTGGGGCCACCGCACCATACCGTGAATTTATGAATTTACAAAGGCGGATTGATGTTTGCGCTGGACATCATGGACTGTGTAATGTGGATACACGTCCGGAAAATTACGGATGGGACCGGAATTTTCACCGGAATGCTACGGGTAATGTGATGTGCAATGTCGGTGGTGATAGAGATATCGAGTACAGTGTTTGCGATGGTGGCATTATTTTGCAGGGAACCGGAATTTGAACAATTTTCATCTAGAACTACATAACTATCTTAATAAAAAAAAAAAAACATTATCAGCCTGTGTCAAGCAGCGATAGCTCAGCGGGGAGTAGTATGGACTGTCGAGACGAATGTCGCAGGTTCGAAACCAACCTCAAGAGCATACATCTCTGACTTTTCTAAGTGTATATTAATTGTTATCGCTTGCTTTAACGGAAGGAAATATCGTGAGGAAACATGCATACCTGAGAACTCGATAAGATTTTTCGAAGGTATGTGAAGTCTGTCAACCCGCCTTAGGCCAGCGTGGTGGACTAAGGCCTAATCCCCCTCATTCAGTAGAGGAGGCCCTTGCCTAGCAGTGGGACGTATATAATACAGGGCTAGTACTTATCAGCCTGGGTCAGTCCACTGCGGGACATAGGCCTCTTAAAGCACATCATTGAGCCCGATCCAATAACAATATTTCACGAAATCTCGAATATAAAAATTTCGATCTCTTACAAAAATAGAATCGGCCACCTCTCATTCCTTATTTGCGCCCGCCTCACCGCACTAACTTTTAATCTAAGTGTTAATTAAACCACGGTAGAGCAGTTTATTCGCTTCATCATCCAATCACCGCTGCAGACCAGTTTCTTGAAACAACCGGGTCCAAGGCGTTGCCAGGTCAATCTAATTTCGAAGACGCTGGCGCCCCCATCTCGCGGAGAAATTGAATTTTCCTTTTCTATGAACAATAAATAGATAGGTACTGTATATGTACAGTGTACTGAAATAAAAATAGGTGCTAATCATGGTTGTATTGTGTTTATCCCGTATTGTATTGTGCTCGAAAACGGCTCTAACGATGACGGTAAAAGTTTACAGTATGCTGCTGCGTTTCGTACGGTTAGTGAGATATTCGGTGGCCCAAATCCCCCTCCCCTACCCAATCCCTAATTATCCCCTTCCTTTAAAATCGGCAACACGCCCATGATTCTTCTGGTATTGTGGGCGTACACGGGTAGTGGAGATCACTTACCATCAGGTGACCCACTTGCTCGTTGAACGGCCTATGCTATAAATAAAAAACCGTAAGACATAACTCGCGACTTATCGTTATTTGCTAGTATAAAAAAATAGAAAAAATAAAACCTGTCACTATAGTTTCCATTCAGGCGAAGTCATAATACTTGTGGGTAATGATAGCCTATTGCCTGCGCTCGCTAAATGCGGTGATCAGAAGGCCTATAAGCCTATATTCCATAATGGGTTGAAACAGGTCAACGTTATTTTCATAAGAAATTCATGCGATGCGACCAACTGGCTAGATATTTCGCTTAATATTTATCTAAAAGTTATTTTTACCAAGTATATGAGTTTAGGCAGTGTGCTGTAGTTTCTGGTGGTTTTTGGAATATTATGAAATTGCTCAAGGTCACCTATATGATTTGTAACATGATAATTACACCATAAATTTCATATAGGTTATACATAATTTGACATGAATTTATTACCAAACTAGCTGTCCCGCGCGGCTCCGCCTGCGTGATCTGTATTTTCCGGGATAAAAGTAGCCTAACAGTGGCGCCATCTGTCAGCAATGTGTCACGCACCGACGCCATCTACTTAAAATATTGGTTTGTAGTACATGCTATGTATCAGAGATGGCGCTGTATTTAAAAAATGATTTTCCCTATTTTCCCGCTTTTCTATTGAAATTTTTCCTAGATTTTCGTTGCTATAAACCTCACGGAGCCCGAGACCTTTCCAACGAATGCAAAACCGTGGAAATCGGTTCGTGCGTTCTGGAGTTATATCGTCAGGAAGGAAAACCCGACTTATTTTTATATAATAGATACCATTTATACCAATAAAAAATATTTAAAGTACCAACTTATCGATTCTCAGGCCCTTTTTTTCCAGACATAAGTTGCATCTATAGTTGCCCCCTAGATCTAAAGCCCAACCCAACACTCACCAATACGTTACGATGCGACGAAGAACAACTAAATTAGGCTATCCTCTATTTGATGTGTATTGGGCGTTAGTAGTCAACTAAAGTTAATAATAGGTCGGTTAAAATTGGTATCAGTCAGGGTTTGAAACGTCAAATCCAAATCCTAACACTATTGACCATACACTATAGTAAAATAATAGATTACAAATGAAGCCACGACAAAATACAAGTAAGATAATTATCAGGGATGTCACAAAATATCAATTTTTTACGCGAACGCCCGCGCCTCCAAATTGCCATCGAGTTAGTCATTTAATGAATAATTAATCGGTTTATAGTTCTAATAACTCGTTGACACAGTATTACTGAACCGTTGATAGCTTTAATTTGTAAGGTGAAACTACACGTTCGATAGTATAACGTGTAGGAGTCTTTTAATCGATAATGTGTAAGCTGAGTGTATTTGAATTTGCTTTTTTTACGCCTGTCACCATAACCTAAATCCAAGTGTAGATAAAAATACATACTCATGAAACATGTCGTATGTAAAATTATTGCTGAGTACAACAAGCCCTCCTACACAGCTTTCTATACGCAGTCGCGGTCTTTGGTCGTTTTGTTCGTGTCTCTCGCGAAAGCCTGTTCAGCCGCGCGCCAGAAATGGCAATGCGGCGTGGGCGACATCTGCCTACACGTAGGGTTGTCACATTCGAGTTAAAGATAGAATCGAAATGTTGTAGCTATGTCAATCAAATATTTTCTTTTAGTTGGTCAATCGGAATTATCGATTTAGAAATTCAGATCTTGGTAAATTGGAAATGTTATTTGCTTTCTTTTTTTTTAAATAAAGTGTTAGCGTTCCAAAAGATTCATAGCTGTTTTAAAGATTCATATATGTTATAAACTCGCAAAAAATCACAGTAAATGATGCCCACAAATCCGTCTCCAAAATTGAAGGAACACAAATAAATAATAAATCTGGACAATTTCACCTTTCAACTTGAAGCGACAACCCTACCTATGCCTTGCTGTACTGAAACTGGGAATGTATTCGAGTGTAATTAAACACAGTTGAAGTGTATTGTTCGATGCGAGTATGAGTAATGCCTGACGGTCTGTTAGGGTCATCAAACTTGCAGTTTCGCTGTGGCCTTTAGCACGTGTTAGATGCGATTCGGTAGTGACGGGACTGCGTGGGTGCCGGGGAAGCCGGCGCGGCGTTAGTCATCGGCTTTGAAAAAAATAATTGTAACTAGGTTATATGATTATATTTTTAGCTGAAAAAGTGACTTTGTAATACATCAGGTAGAAAATATTATTTGATTTAAATGCTTATTATTTAAGCATTTGGCGGTGATTTTTTCTAACATCGTCTTGAACAGAAAAAGTGTATTTTACTGTCTTCCATAACACTTTAATTATGCGTAAATAATAATTCACAATAACATCTAGGACGCCTACTGAGTAGCGCAGAACTACTTCGTAATCGATAGTCCCTGGTCCAGTTTAAAGTTTTTATGCGAGTATAGTTTAATATCGCCGTATTAAATCATAAAGTGTTTTTTTTTACTTGTATAACAAATAAATAAAAATACAAAGTACAAACTGTATTTACGTTCGGTTAATGATGCATGCAGTTAAAAAGCATCATAAACCGGCCATACCAATACACTGGCTGTAACTTCCGTCTTTTCGTCGCCGGTCCGTCCGGACTCCCATGCCGGCAGATATATGTTCTCTATAATTACTTGCGACGGCCGATGGCCTTGCACGGCACATCTCTGCGAACATACGTGAAACTTTGTGTGTCCCCTTTGTTTGTAACTCGATTACAGCACCAGATAAAATATCCTGACCAGAGGGGGCATTGTTTCTTAGATAATGTAGTTTGTATATTTTTCTACAAGTCATTGTTCAGTTTATTGTGTTTTCTTTGTGACTAATTAGTTGTGGCGTTATCTAATAAGGAATTGTCACAATAATAATAACTTTATATCGTTCAGGCTAATGGACTCTTATTAGTAAAGGGTTCCTTACATGTTTTCTTGATAAACCAATAGGCTATTGTGAAGTGAAATATTGCGAAATTCTTATCTATGTAGTCGGTTGGTTAATATGATTCGAGAGTTTAAGACTGTTTAGCCATTAGGCTGGAGTATGTCCGGCATTTGTTTTGGCAAATGAGTCAATTCTTGTAAATCAACTAAAAATATAATGCTAGTAAAATTATCAATCTTTAATTTTCAAGTTATCCAGTACTGACTTAACATTGGATGTGTTTTAATTTGAGTTTCAGTGGTAGAGCTGTAGATAGTTTTGTTTACAGCATGAATAGGCCGGCTCGAACGGGTCGTTACTACTGACTCACAGACGACCGACGCGACGTCAAGTTGGGACTTGCTTCTGCGTTTCGTACACTGAGAACGATATTCGGTGGCTGAAATCTTCATCCCCTTCCCAATCCCTTAATTATCCCTTTCCATTAAGGTTTGCGACGCATCCATAATTCTTCTGATATTATGGGCGTACATAGGCTGTGGAGATCACTTACCATCAGGTGACCCACTTGCTCGTTTGCCGGCCTATGCTGTCATTTTTTTGTATATATGTACATATATTTATGATTGGAAAGTTTATTACATAAATTGGAACTGCGAATGGGATAAAGGCAGATGGAAGAAGAATCTCTAGGACTTCATAGAAAGACCTTATCCAGGATGGCAGACTTCGCCAGCGAATTCTTTTTCAGTAACATGTCAGTATAAATAAAACACGTTCCCCGGGTATTGGGATAATTTAATTTTGATCGACTGTGCTTCCTCGTATCGTAGCACTTGTAACAATTTTGTGTTCACGAACCGTGTTATATTTTATTTACATTTTTTTTATAGCTTAGCCTGGCATACGAGCATGTGGCTCACTTGATGGAAAGTGATCTCCACCGCCCATGCACGCCCACAGTACCAGAAGTGTGGGCGCGTTGCCAATTTTAGAGAAAAGCGATAATTAGCGCATTTGTAAGCAGGGTTCGAAAATATCCGATATTTATTATAAATATCAAAATATCGGATATTTATGATATATATCCGATATATATCAAGTTTGATATATATCCATTTTGTATGAAAGCCATATTATTATTTTATTGTATTATTTATGAATACTGTTTGCATATGTGTTACATACACATACTAAAATTATAAAATAAAAATCTCGTTTTTGGATAAGGCAAAATCAACTAAAAAACATAAACTCTTCTTTTAGGGCAGAAGTGTTGCCATTTATGGATTAGAACTTACCATTAGGGAGTATGTTTTAACACTACTCCCACGCCATCTATATTTGGGAAGTAGAAATACAGTAACAAACTCTAAAAATTACTTAATAACATTAATTTTTTAAACCATTTTTGTATTGCAATATATTATAAAAAAAATATTGATATATATCGTAAAACCCAGCTTGATATATATCGGATATATATCGGATATATATCTTGATATATATCCATTGATATATATCCTCGAACCCTGTTTGTAAGGGATTCGGGCCTCCGGATATCTCACTCACCGTATAAAACGCCACAGCACGACGCTAATTTACATCGGTTTTCTATGAGACGGTGGTAACGACTCGGTCGAGCTGGCCCATTCGCACTGTAGACAAAACTGTCTACAGCGTGGCTCTACCACTCATATAAAAAAAACACATGTAAAACCTTTGTCTATTCATAAAGCTAAGTTAAAACAAAGGAACCTTGTGTTTCTCGGTGAATCACTTTATAAATTCAACGTCGCAAAAGGCGTTATCTGCGTAGGTTTGTCCTATTTTTGTAAACCCCGACAATAAAGAAGGATGCTATTAGGTTGAGCCCTTTGTTTGTGTCTATTTTTTTATATAGCATAGACCAGTAAACGAACATGTGGGTCACCTGATGGTAAGTGATGTCCACTCTCCTATTAAGACCACAATACTAGAAGAATCATAGGCACGTTGCCGATCTTAAACGGAAGGGATAATTAAGGGATTGGGAAGGGGAGGGGGATGTGGGCCTCTGGATATCACACTCACCGTACGAAACGCAGCAGCAAGCCGTTACTTTACGTCGGTTTTCTATGAGACAGTGGTAAAGTCCCGGTCGAACCGGCCCATTCATTCTGTATAGAAATCTGTCTTATCGTAGCGCCTGAACGAATTTACCGCTTTGGACGAGTTTTTTTTTTGTTGGAAACCTAATTAAATCGAGATGCTTTTTAACCATATTTGAAGTGGATCTGTTACGGTTACAGATGTTTTTTCTATTATTCTAACTGACGTGTTTAACGTTTGGGTTGTTGAAACAAAATGATAACGGCGAAGTTTTACATATTAGGTTAAAGGTTTCTGTTTTGTGTTTAACCTTTTAGTGAAAGACAGAGACGCGCTCACGCCTGTAATAGGCAGAGGTGTAACCAGTACACCCACATTTCTCCGAGTGTATCTCCGTCCCATGATGTGATGTGGGTTATTTGGGCCTTCGGAAATCACACTATCCGTACAAAACGCAACATCACGCTGCTACTTCACGACAGTTTTCTGTAAAACAGTGGACTGTGGTACCTGACCAAGCCGGCTCATTCATGCTGTAGACAATTTGTACCTCTACCACATAATACGCACCAGCTAACGAGAAAGTACATGATACCTGGTAGCTGGTGGGAGGATACTTGTATCCGACCGGATAGCGACCACCGTACACTGGTGCTAAAACCTGCCACAGTGGCCCACCTTGTGTGGGTCGCGTTCCAGGGTCAGCCAGTGTATATCCGGTTCTCCCCAGGGGGCTTGCCCCCTGATCCTAAGGCTTTTGACCTTTTCCCATCCCTTTTTCCTTCCCATCCCCTTTGACCCTTTGCAGGCCGGCATGATCGTGCCGACCAACGATAGACACACTGTTTATCGTTGGTCGACACTATTCTTAGATTGCGCTACACTTACCATCAGGTGTAGCGTAGTCACTTTGCCGAGCCAGGATAAAAAAAAAAAATACCCTCCGTCCTAAACTGGTATTTTATGCTGCATCATCTATTTTAGTGAAATTACTTTAAAACCTTTCCAATCATTAATTTATTTACTTTAAAACCTTTCCAATCATTAATTTATTTACTGCATCGGCCTAGCGCGTGTTTTACAATCGTTTTATTAGCTCCTAGATGGTCTCGCTGTACGTCCAACACGGGGTTATTAAACTTGGTTTATTGCAGATACTGCGTCGTAGGTACCAACATTAAAGATTTTTGTACTACACCTGTTTAGCACATGTTGATTTCAGTTATAACTTCTACCTGATTTATGAATATGGGGATAATAGTGACTGAGATGGTTCAAAACACAGTCTGCACTATTTTGAATTTTTGACCTTTTAAAAGTTTTCTTGAGTACTTCGGAAATTTTGAACCCAGAATAACCCAGGCAAGCTAGATGTCAACTGCCAGACACAGCCATTTAATCTGAAAATGATATTCTACACAATAGAAATTACTTTGAATCCCTACACACGTATTCAATTTCATCGCATGTAGATTTTCGGTAGCGTAAAATTTTGGTCACCAGCCCAAACTATTCGGGTTCACCGCGCGTGACCCGAGTGACGTCGGGGTGAACAATCTGTATGCATGAAAGCCGGCCGCGTTGATGCCTAGCGGTGCAAAAGCAACGGTACTCTGCAATGTTGATTGAATGAAGCGAACCGCGATCCGGTGACACGCAAAAACTCATCGCGAACTGATTTGCAATGTGTATGGAAAGTATTGATCACTACTGATGACGGTTGTGTTCAGGATGAAATTGGTAGACCGTTTGGATGATTATTGAGGATTTGCTGACGTCAGTATGTTATTTGAGACCTTGGGGACGATATTCTTTGTTATTAGAATGTATCAAAGTTAGTATCAGGTAAAGCTGAATGTATGGCCAAAAAAGAAAACATTTACGCAGTATTTCCAACCAACTATAGCAGAAGCATGTTGTTTAATTCCTTCCCAAATTTTGTATCCGAAGTTGATACTTCAACAGAGCTGAAAGCTAAAATAGCCTGAAAGCAAATCCAAAAACCGTTCAAAAACATTTCGATTGTTCATTTTATTGCTTAATACGTATTCCAGTTATATATTCCTTGTATGCACATTCGTATTTTACATAGTAATCGCATTTTATCAAGGCGTCAAGTTCGTTGTGTTCTGCTTGTACTTCGTCGCGCCGTATGGTTATCATATGCATATTATATCATAATTTACTAGATTTTCTTTTTGTCTTCAATACATACAAATGGCTGCATTATTCTCTATGGCTTGCCAAGACCGTCGTTTAGAGTCTCCGCTAGTTTTGGAAGGGCAGCCATCACGCCATATCCTCTACGAGTTTTGCCACTGAAACTTTTCTAATGTTTATGGAGCTATTGTTTTTTATGATTATGCCGAAAAGCTAGAAGGTGTTCTGCTAATAAAGGTTTACTGTTTCCTAGTTTGTGGTTTGTCTTTATTTTATCTACCTCGTCTAATTTGTTCATAACGCAGCCTCTAATTTTAGATGAGGAGGGCTAATTGCGTGTATAGTTTAGCTTCTCTAAATAAGCCTGTGTAACCCATAATACCACTGGCCCACCCATCGAGCAATATTCACTGCTCCACATGCCTAGCCCACAATCCTCCTGGTCTCTCAGAATTCTGTCTCTTTTTTTTTCTTTTATCAGAATTTTCCTTTAACCCGGAGTAATGATTTAAATTTTTTCCTAATACTAAAACCGCATTACTATAATCCTGGGTTCGTGATCCGGGTGATAACTTTACGGATGCAATATAATATAATAATTAATATAATACACATCCAATATAACTTGTATGATACCTATGGTTCAACTTCGTGGGTTATTCGTTCATTGGTATCAGGAACTACGATAACGATTTAAAAATTAATATTTTTTTAGTCTGGCCACACGAAATGAATGGGTCTACAATGTGACATCAATATGGTTAATTTGTAGCTGGTATATGATGGCGCCATGCTTTCAGTATTGATTTTGTCGAGCAACGCAGCTACGAATCAGCCGATGTATATCTTTATTGCTGTAGAGTCGGTATTGGCTTCTACCAATGATAGGTTTGCGGTAAAAACCTGAGGTCTGATAGTATATTATCGATAAAATAACTAAAAACCTAAAAATAAATCTTAACAATTTTGAATCAGTGATATTGTCGTTTAATAGCCAATGTGAATAGCGATATTTTACTGTCTTAGTTGAAGAATCATCAAAATCGGTGAATAAATAAAAAAGTTTTTAATGTTTTAAAAGTGATAAATAATTACACCTAACAGTCACACACATGGTTCTGACCGCACATTGTGATAACTCGTCATTGGTATCGGGAATTATGAGCAACTTGCGTATTTTGAGAATAAATCATGCCTAACAATTTCATCTGTAGATTTACGATCTCATGGCCCTTAACAAGAAAGTAATTTTGTATAAACTTCACCTTAGCTTTAATCAACGAACTTAGAACGTCAATCCGCTTGCAAACAATGCGTCTCAGTATCCAGTCATTATTAATTTCTTTTCACAGATTCTCTTATAGTTGTTCTCTATAGATAGATTTGCTTACAATCAATAGTGTTTTAACAGATCTCCGATACAAAATGTGTCATAAATTTACTGTTAGTAAGTCTGTCGATAAACAGAATACAGTAACACCTGGATACATGAGAAACCTCGTGTTATTGATAACTACAATGAGTACCCGCACTTTTGCATTGAACTTAACATAACATATGTCTCGAGGTGTCGAGCACAGTCCTGTGCTATGCAGTGTTTTGTAAGTCAAGCTGGTAAAAAATAAATACCTTCATAAATTACGATGGCACTTTCTCTGTAATATTAAATTAGACGCTAACCCCTAACTCCATTACAATTTATGATAATCACTACTATTATAGTATTATCTGTGCCAGTACATTTGAATGGAGTTCTAACAAGCCTGCCCTTCACGCGCGCCAGCCTGTAGACATATGCGTGCTATATCTGGACTTCCAGACGGCACAGTAATAACACGTGCGATGTGCATATTCATTCCAACAACTTATGCAGCATCTGCAAAAATTGTGAATTTAGTATAATAATATTATGTATATATGCTTTCTTGATGACGGACTGCAACCGCTGTTAGAAATTTGTCATTTGCTCCAATTCTAACCGGTAATGTTGATTATACGTGATATAATGATGGCGACAACAGAAATAACAAAACTGCACGATATCATGTTAACAAAAACAACTATCACAAATCCATTATACATAAGTCCAGTTGCTGCTTTATTACAGAACAGTTCAACTTCACCAAAATAAATAATTTCAGTATTGTTTTTTATTAAAATATACTGTATACCAAAGATATATGCCAAACGACACGTAAACATGCCCAAATTTAACATTAAAATTGCTAAATATCACACTATCCTGTCGATCGAGTGGCAGGCTCCTATGGTGATCGAGTCCTCTCGTCCGCCCTAGATAGGGACCCCCTTCTCCCGTTGCTTATTACACCACCCTGTTTCGAAAAGTTGGACCAAAGAGATTGGATGGTGTAACAGTGCTTTTAGCTAAAATGACTTCGTCATTCCTCCCACCCCTCAAAATTTGTATGTAGTTCGATCCAAAAATGAGTGCCGAGAAGCTTGATTTTTTAATTAGACGATTCTACTAACTAAGCCATTCCTCCAACCCCAACTAATCAAACGTAAAAACCTATCACATTTGTGAGAATAGCGTAGCCACTAGGGTTAATTACGCTGATCGTACATCGTAGGGGGATGAGGTCTGCAATAGGCCGCAGTAAGAACTGGTGGATTTCTTTTTTTGAATTTGTTTTTGTGGCCGGTCATCATCAGATTTATGTGATGAAATGAACATTGGTGAAAGAAATTTGGCATATGCATACCATCGTTAGCTAAACTACTTAATTTCCTGAGGCACAAATTCCCCTCCCCTGCCCATACCCAGTCCTTTCCGTTACTGTTGGCAGTGGAGATCACTTAACATCAGGTGATCCACATGCTCGTTTGCCGGCGTCTGCGATATAAAAAAAAGTATTTATGCTAAACTAACTAAAGCTAATGTAGGTGTTAGTCGACAACTCGTCTGAAACTAAAATCAATGTGAAAGCACGTTTCCGAGTACTGTCTTAGTCATCGCACTTGCATTGAAAATGAAAAATGGCTGGATGTCTGCCAGGTTTCCAGCTCTCACCACCTCCTATTAACATTTTTATCGTGATCAAAGGGTGGAAATGCACATTTAACTCTAACACAAATTTAGTATTTTAGTCTCATTGTTATCCTTTCAGGGTTTTAGTGTATATTTGTGAGGGTTAGAGGGGTGATTTGTACCTCATAAATCAAGTTGGTTGAAGTGGTTCGCTAAATTATTATATACAGTGCCAAAAGAAAGGGCTTATTGGGTACATCTATATGTAGGCAATCGCACTCATATGTAATCCCCGGATAGGCAGGGGTGTCACCAGTACATCCACATTTTGCCGAGCGTATCTCCGTCCCATGATGTGATAGGGGGCGAGCCTATCATCATACCGGACACGATTCCAGACTCCAGGCTGAAAACCGACGTAAACTAGCTGCTTGCTGCTGCGTTTCGTACGGTGAAAGAGATATCCGGAGGCCCAAATCCTCCAATCCCCCTCCATTTCCCAATCCTTTAATTATCCCTTCCCTTTAAGGTCGGCAATACGCCTATGATTCTTCTAGTATTGTAGGCGTACATGGCCAGTGGAGATCACTTACCATCAGGTGACCATTTGCTCGTTTGCCGGTCTATGCTATAGGTTTTTAGTTTTTTATGGTAACTATTGTCCTGACCAGATAGAGCTATATTCCTTACACTCTCATTCAAACTCTATAATGAATCGACAATATCCTTAATGCAAATGGAGTCAACTCATCAAGCCAACAACAAAAATACAATTAATTTCATGGAAATAGTTTTGCTACGCGAATTGGGCAGACATGCGATTGATACCGTCCGCTAATGATCCATGAGGGTCCACGTAGTGGGGCGGTGTGGGGGGTATTGACCGGTAAATGAATAATAAACAACGTTTGTGGCCAAGAGACGAGGGAAACGGATCGGATGGCGCGGGCTTGGGGTCGCGGTTACAATTCCAGCGGAGGGAAAATGTTTGTTTTGGATATATTTATCGCTGTGTACAATTGCTTTTAAGTAATACTATCGTCTCACAAATATTGAATATGGGCCGCATAAGACGCCTCAGTCACTCAGCGAGCTGTGGAGAGAGCTATGCCCGGTGTTTTTTTTTTTTTTATAGCAGAGGCCGGCAAACGAGCAAGTGGGTCACCTGATGGTAAGTGATCTCCACCGCCCATGTACGCCCACCACCAGAAGAATCATGGGCGCGTTGCCGACCTTAAAGGAAAGGGATAATTAGGGATTAGGGGAGGGGAGTTGGACTTCCGGATATCTCACTCACCGTACGAAACGCAGCAGCAAGCCGTTACTTTACGTCGGTTTCCTGTGAGACAGTGGTAATGACCCGGTTGAGCCAGCCCATTCATGCTGTAGACAAAACTGTCTACAGCGTGGCTCTACCACTCGCTCTACCACTCGCAGGTGTTTCTCTAGGTAAGGCTTTAGTCACGGTAATCTTTAGTCCACCACACTGGCCTAATAAGAGTTTACAGACTTCACATACATTAGAAGTTCTTTTGGAGAACTCGGGTATGTAGGTTCCCTCACGATGTTTCCTTCACCGTTAATCAATCAAGTCTGACAGCTGAACGGATTTGGAATACAAGTAGAGCGTGATCGGGAAAAAGACGATTTTATTCCGGAAAATAGTAACACGCGGGCGGAGCCACGAGCAAACGTTGGTAGCTCATTTTTTCTTCGGGCGTAGTAAATGAGGAAACTGGTCCTGGATAGAGTCAGCTAAATGATAGTTTATTTTAAGGATTGTGTAATTATTATCCTGGGAAAATGAAAAGATTCCTGGGTTTAATTAATTATCATCATGAGCATGGAGCCTCTAAAAACAATAGACAACAATACTATTGTTATGAAACAATTGCACATTTTTAAAGCCACGAACTTTTCATTAATGCAGAGTGTTTCAACATTGAATAGTCCTTAATTATGATGAGTAGGTAACGTTTATATATCTTTCAATGGGAGTTAAACTATACATAGTATTTAAAGGTAACTCAGACGTGTCATTAAACTGGCAGCGTACAAAAGTTGTAAACCCGGTGAGCTTTCCATCAAAATTCGGTCGGGTCGAGCAATCATAATGCGTGTATAGTTTTACAAATTCGAAAAACACATGAGTTATCACCGATTGAAATTTTCATTATATGAGAGTTGTGCACTAGTAGAATCTCTGCTTATCTTGTCGGAGATATAGGCGTAAGATCTTATGATCGCAAGGCATAATATGCTTATGAACCTTTGTATCATAGCCTCCATGGCACAGTGGCAGAGTCAGCTTTGGAGCGAGAGGCTGCGGGTCCGGTCGTTCGTCGTGATTGGGTATCAGAAAATCACAGCGGAAGTAACACAATACAGAGCAGTTTCAAGCGATTCTGATCTATGTCGGTCCGTTCAAGCTGTAGGAGTCTTTGCTATATCAATTCATATATGATTTCTATTGATAGTATCTGTATAAATAGCGTAGTTGGTATTGAATGTTGAGATTCAACCGCGCTCTTCGAAGGCTTCCGATCTAGTGTTACAGCAGGTGCGGGCGCAGACGCGATGCGTTGCGGTTTCGTCTTCGCGATGAAGGCCGCGCTCTTATACACTAACCTCGATCGGTTGCTAGTTGCACTTCCCTTAGACCTGTTGTTCTTAGCCCTTACTGTTATTTTGACAAAGTGATGCCATCAGTGACTCAATTCCCGTTATGAAGGAGAGATCGGGCTCTCGTTGCGTGAATATTCCAAGTTTCAAAAAGAATAAGGACCCTTATTATGTGATTGCTTAGTGGCGGTTGGATCTTTTCCGTATAACAGTGTCTGATTTTTCTTAACGTTAGGTCTCTAGATGCTAAGTTCGTCTGAGTAGAGGAACTAATTACCACCGATTTGTCACTTTCTTTGGGCATGCAGCACTGTGTGAGATGTCAGCGAATGATATGTTCTGTTTAAAGGATATGGCAGCCAGTGAAATTACTGAGCATTAAGAAGCTTAGTCGTCTTACGTATCGGAATAATGAGCGTATTGCAGTGCAATGCAGCACTTTGTAATTCGAAGTTCTGAATGGAGTTGCTGCTGTTTATGAGCAAGCGTGGCGTTTGCTTTCTAGTGAGCGAGCAACCTGCTTGTCTCTAAATAAAACACATATCCATTCCTTGGTATGCTCATTCGCAATAACAAAGGTCTTAAGACCCCAACCATCTCGTCTAGTGGCAGCGTATTTAGGCTGACAAACCGGGATGTCTTGACTTCTGAATTCAAATCCCAATTCGTGTTTGAGTTTTCGATTCGAAAAATTACACATAGTATTAAGAGTTATGCGAAGTATGGCGATAGAATTGATCCCCTATCACATCATGGGTATGGAACGACCCGTGGGTGCACTAGTTGCAACCCTGTCTACCTCTTCAGGATACAGTTCTGAGCTTAATGTATATGTTGTCTTCACAAGACGCAGATCGCAATCTCCAAATGCTCGTGTCAAGACACACTACTATTATTTCCATTGATTCAATAGACTCATGTACTGACCGCACCCAAGCACCTACACCACAATAAACAGCCTCCCAAGCGTCCTCGATCAATCTTCATTTACCTTTCGCACTCTATTCTTTATTACATTTAGCTACTATTGATTTTCCTCACATCCTTGAGGGCCCGAGGTGTTACCGCACCGATATTGCAGCGCTTACCTTGAATTTAACGTGCAATTTACAGATGGGAACGCTGAATCGTAATTTAGATCTCTTGATAACACTTAGTAACAGTCTAATAATTTCGACTAGGAATTAGTGAGGTAATAGTGTAGGCTCTGTGTAAAATTAACCTAAAAGTAGAGTTTAAAGCGTCAACCGAGACAGTAGACCGCGACACGCGACGCTAGTCTCCTTTAGCGTCGGCAATGTAATTCAATATTCGATGGGAGACCACCAGGTAACCTACTTGCTTGTTACGATGATGTAATGATGATGATAATTAATCATAAACTGGTTTAAATAATGAGACAGATAGATAATGAGATATGGCCTTTCGAAGCGTAATTTAATTGATTAACACATCATCAAACCTGGTACTTCAGCGTATCAAGATTGTACTTGAAGGTTTTTGCATTATTATTTACAACGATCTGTATTGCAGTCATTCTTATAAGATAATTTTGACACTAAGACTGCTGCCTGTCCGTCAATCCGCATTGCGCCAGCGTAGTGGATTATGGCCCGAAGTCCTAAGTAATGTGTGAGGCACTGAACTCCGCAATGAGACATATAAAATCTGATCATGTACGCCGTTTTATAGGTTATTTGTAATGATTTAGGTCGTTAAGTTTGCATCCATGGATGTGTTTGCTACTATAATTATAACATTGAAAATTAGCTCCAATTCGATTTTCGACTGAATACTTTTGAAAAAGAAATTATTTACTTACTTACTTTACTCTATCGTGATCTCTAACCTACCTTTAACAAAGGCGCGTAATACTCAAATTTATCAATATACTAAAATTGAAAGTACTGTAAGTGGCTATAGTCAACATTTCCAAAATTCCTTTACATTATTTGTAATGTACATTTTATGGGTGCGTAAAAAAAATACATATTATATTAAATAAAAACGTGGGCACTGTCTGGCCTTGATCGATCTGCGCGCGTGTCATTCCCTTTACGGTTTTACGGCGGCGACTGTGGTGCCTTGAGCCTGGTTTACGACGATACCTGCACGAACCCAGTGTACCGATGTATCAGGTGTATTGGCTTTACAATTTGTATCTCCTTAATACACTGTTTATGATGATTTATGCTTGAAACGCGAGAAAGCGGTGTAGAATCCCGTCTATGAATCTCCTTTATTTCTATTTTGGGATGATTGTGTTCTTCGAGGAGCATGAATGCTCCTCCTCTTTTTAAAATGCTGCCGAAATGTTGGCATTTGGCTTCGTCTGGTCGAAAAATTGTCAGTCTGAAAAAGCCATCAGATGTAATGGACGGAACCTTATATTTTATATTCTATAACATACCAATTACGGCATATACTGAACAATTTCTCCACTATTGAGTGATAAATAATTCCATATCAGACGTCCTCCGCTATCAAAAGAAAAACGTATCGTATTGAAGAGGGCGCAAACGTATAAAGATGTTGTACAAGGGAGGGTCATTATAATATTGTACCCTCGGATTCGACCCTCTGCTATTGAAAGTCGTGCAGAATTGATGTTCCACCCACGGATGTCTTCGGTGCCTACTGTTTTATGGATGCCTTTTTAATATTCACCAGATAAGCGATCTCGCTGAATAACTTCGTACGAACATGATTTTTGATGGAACGTTTTTGAATCGATTCTTCTATTATTATTGTAGTCTCTTTAACGTTATTCTCTCACTAACTCTGTTCTGCATTCTCATGAAATTTGTATGACCTTAATTTTCATTAATTCGAAAACGAAAATATGTGATTTTTTATACAGTTTATGTTTTATGTCTTAGTATGATGAGTGTAGTACAGTTCCAGGAAGTACTTTGTAATTCAAAATTCTGAGTGGTGTTGCTGCTGCTTAAGATCAGGCGAGCATCCTGTTCGTTAAAACCCAGACTGCCTTTGTATATGGAAGTCCGATCACCTAGAATTCAAAACAATCTGGTAGAGTTATCGGTACATATCTGTGACAGTATAAAGTTTACATACAACGCATGAGTCACACGACACACGTCTGTAATGGACAAATATCGCGCCTTGATTAGTTTCCCTTTTTATTTCTGCATACAAATGAAACTAATCTATGGTGCTTTATGGTTTTATTTGATTTAATTTAGTTATATGGTGAGCTAGCTTGAAGAAAACAGATTTCTTTGAAGTCTAAGCAGTCGCAGGATTATGATCTTGATATATCTTGACGCGTCTGTCTCAATGTTTCGGTCAGAATTTGGCAGGAACAATCCGGGAGCTAAGTTAGTCACTCCTACATATGATATTACAGGCAATACTTGTAGCCCAGTATTGGTCAGTCCATAAAATGCCTGGTGCAATGAAAAACATGTACATTTACATAACGGTTCACTTAACAATTTCATTAAAGAAAACGTAAACTTGATACCAAATAAAATAAAATGGAACATTGAATTTATTAGTCGAGTTGAACGCAAGACTGCCTCCGAATCGTAGTCGTAATGAAACAATATCTCATCGGAAAGTTGCGAACTTCACCCCGTTACAGATGGTTCGCAATTCGGGAACACATTTTCACATTGGCAAGCAAGGAGCAATAGATGACCATATGGCGTCCGATGTATGCGATGTCGTCCGTATATAATATTATTATAAGTAACTTATCTCCAAAGAGAACAAAGAAAAAGGTCTGTATACAGAAATTGGAGTTCGTGATTGTATTGGTTATTTTTTTTTGTTATGAAGCATAGATTGGATCGCTCGATGTTTGTACCGTTTCGTTTGAAACTGTTTTTGTAAGTGGATGTTTTGATTCAGTTTTTGATAGTTATTTTGTTATATGAAAAGCAGGTATCTAAGTATAATAGTTATTATTACCTTAATGAATAAGGTCTGAACTACAAAATGTAACGTTAAACCAACCACGAACTTTAAATCAAACATGGCAAAAGTATTGTCTCTGAATTGAATTGCAGTATAAAATTTTACAGGCTAACACAAATCTACAATCAGATTATCTGTTATCATGTTTTTATCATTAGAAAAAAGGTTTTATAAAGAAACAGGCCTTTGAATAATGTATATCAGTGCCGGATAATAACGAGGCAACTTTTCAACTCTGATTACTTATCTCCCGACGTGATATCCATAATTAATATCTAATCGGGCCACCTTATTACCATAAATTGTCTCCGGTGTCAGCCTGTATTAGCGTCTTTAGCTTCCAAGCTAAGATGCTAATACATTAGACATGTATTTCAGTTTATTGGATCATGTACAGCGTCTTATGGCTTAGTTGGTAGAACATTGCGATAAAGTGCAGAGTAGTGGAGTGGACTTGAGACGGCGAGAGTCCCAAGTATCTGAATAGATGATGGAATCCTTTTGTGCCTCGAGAGGGTATATGAACACGTGGCTCAAAACTGTAAAAATAAGATGGGATTAATCTGCATGGAATCACCAAGATGTAGAATGACTACCACGTGTGTAATGTACATATTAAAATACAGTATAAAAGTGTATATATACCAAATCCGCAGTATATGCTTCAAGTTATTTAACGCTCACGTATTGACTCACTGCTAGTCGTATGCACGTGTTCACTGCGAAATTTTACTTCACACTATGCCTGATTTAGTTCTAGATCACGTTATGATATGCCTACGTCGAAATATAAGGTTGGTAATGTGTAAGCAGCGGCTGAAACAAGGCAAAATCGATACGGGGTGAGTCGCAGGCGGACGCGCGCCGCTGCCTCAGAATGATATTCTGGTCCGAATCCGCTCGGGCACGTGACTCAACTTGTTGCCGCTCATGGCTCCGTTATCTTGGGATTTTGTACTTGATGGCCATGGATGATGAAGTTTGTCTATTAAAGTTTATTATATTCTGTCTCAGTCATATTCAGAGTCTGGCTGGCTGATACTTAACCTGCTAGATTATATAAATCATGTTTTAAGGTCATTTTTCTTCATTCTGTGAAGCAAACGTACAGCACGGTGGCTTTTTTAATACATTTTTTTTGTTAGAAATGGCATCTTATAAGCCTTTCTTCATCCCTTCCGTGAGTTTATATCGCCCTCGGTCAGGAAATAGCATGTTTTATTTTATAACTCAATTCCTTGATGTCGCAATGCGATAAAAAGCACTTAATACAAGTGTATATACTTCACGGCATAATTCCGGGCAATAGATTCGTGATACTGTAACAAAAGTGCTAACTGATAGGCATTCTAAGAATAGATCTTATTATATTTTATTTATTAATATTATTAGTATCGTCAATTATAGTATACTCAGTAATGTTCTAGGATGCAACGTGAAACTTTATAAAGTATCCACACTTTTTGCATTTTATACGTATAGTACAAAAACTATAAGCTGGAGGTGGCAAATGTTGAAACCACTTGAAAATGTATAGAATAATTTGACAAAATTGGAAATTGATCGAAAATCGACCAATGAGCGTTTGACGAGAGCGGCACTCATGTCGCTAATTTTAGTTATCGAACTGTACAATGTACACAGTCTATAAAAACTCTAAAGCAACAGTAAATATTTAAAATTTCGCCAAATTTCTCTCTTGGTGGGACAAGTTTTAGAAATAATAAGCCTTCTTTTAAAAATGTGCCAAGGCAGTGCTAATCGGTAATTCTTTCTGACAAGCAACTATGCTAGAAACGCAAACACATACGATCCCAACTCATCCGTAAATTTTAATATTTTCTAATCGCAAATAAATTTTGCGCTGATTAGTCAACAACATTGTTTTATCTACAGCACGTCTCAATGCTCTATGATGCATATTAGTGACCACACCCTTGCAATTTTAATAAACCTATAAGTTAAGAGCCATTGTCACGTGTATCAAATAAACAACGTTAACTCATATGTGGAATATTGGTTAACAAAATTACCTACCAACCCCACACAATTAGGGTGTCGATGCAATTGTGAATATTAAATTAATTAATCGTGCAAATGCGACCGCTGCTCTCGTGAACATGTCTACAACCCCACGCTGCAAATATAATAAGCGCTTAAGTAGGAATTATTAATCTTGTTGGTCCCACGTTGGGCGCCATTACGCTCCGTGTATATTAAAATGTCGGTTTTATAAAACATTATTTGCATATTTGGGAATTCAATTAGACCGCAGGTGTGTTTAAATTCCTCTTAACTAACACTCATAATATTAGTCAATTTGTCACTTTATTGCTTTGGTAAATAATGCCGTATTAGTTGATTTGCAAAAATCACCAAAGAAACTTTTACTTAGGAAGCTAATTTATCACCCGTCGTGATATGATCTATGGAGCGCATTCGAGGGGATGAAATTTGGCGTCTTAAAAACAGTCTTCTGATGGATTTATAAATGATCTGCAATTTATTAATATTTGAAATCTTTTAGATCTTTGGCTCATCGAATTCAATCAAATCTTATTATATCTAAGAGAATTTGAATATGGTGTAAATATCCGTATACGGAATTATATGGATTTGTTCGTAGTACAAAGTATTTATTTAGAATGCAAATGGTAGATAGTGGGCCGCCAGTCAGGCGGACGTCACGACAGGTATTTCCACACTGCTGTCTGTGCGTTTGCATAGGTCGAGTAAAGCTCCTGGTATTCCCAGTTATTACGGAAGGGGGACGCGGCCTAGGGGTTGTTGCCCGGAATCGATCCGCCGCACCACGGCCGCCACCGCTACCGCTGCTACTGATGCACGGAGTTACGGACCAACACCACTGTAATCTTTACCTTTCATCTCTTTTTTACTAGATCAGCTGCAAACCAGCAGCTACGCTTGCTCTTACTCACAACACATTTCACATCTTAGGTGCGATGATAATTCAAGCGGAGGTTTTTGAAACATTAGCTAATCTAAGATACATCCTGGATCCCGTGGATGGCAGATTTTGAAAAGGGGAAATCAATCGGAAGTAATTCGAATGGTGAAACAAATTCAGCGTGGTGTTGCTGACTGTTAATTGGCTGCGGGCGGCGGCGCCGAGACGGCGGCAGAACCTCCGCATGGTGCCTCCCCGCCGCACCCTCCCCATGCGCCCTCCCGCTCGCCCCCCGACAGCTCGCCGTTTTTATGAGCGAGAAGCCCGCCGAGACCCACACGAGTCTGGGAGGCTCCTAAATTAGTTTGTCTTCCCCGACTCTAGACCCCGCGGTTGCTAGGTGAGACAGTCTTGCCCACTACCGATTTCCACGCAACGGTTTCGTTTCTTTTCGTGGATTTCTTTTTCAGTTACGTTCCGTTTGTATAGGACATAAAGACAATATTTTTCCCGTCGTATTTCCCTTGTCTACTTATTCCTTGCTTTAATGCACAGATCCCTACGCGATAAACGCAAAACTATACCGTTAGACCGCATGCCCTCGGTTCAAGGGAACCAGATGTAATGTAATAGACGCCATGGGTGACATTATTTTTCCATTTGGTGGGCTTATTTTCTTGTGCAGGTTATCAAGTTAGGGACGGTAGCGCGCAAGGGGTGGTCGCGGGGGTGGGTCCGCAGGGCGGGGGTTGCGGGACGCGGGGCGCATGTATCGACCGTCAGCCCTCCCCCCGGCGTAGCTCAGTTTCCGGGCGAGAGTCGCGCAGTTCGCCGGCACCGCGACGCGACTCCGTCACACGTTAGATAGTCAATTTGATCACCACCATGCTGATAGGACTTGTTCGTGATTCGGTGATGCAGTGCTTCTGCCACTCATGCCGCGCTCCCGTATTACCAGCAGGTTGGAGCAGTCCCTATGGAAGAACACCTCGTACTGCTGCAACTTTACCGGCGACGGCCCTGCCATTCACGTTGTGGAGACAAATGCCTGTATCCGTGATATTTGATCAAAAGTCCCCTTTAAACTTGAAATTCATTTTGTATCCCCGTTTTAGGGTGAACATAATATTCTGGTAAAATGTCTTTACCGAGTCCAAGCCGTGAGTCAAGGCCCGCAGGTAACCCCACAGATTTGCAAATTGCTATGTTGTTAAACAGTAAAATTTTGTGCTACGCTTTCTTGGTCGTTTTTGTAGTTGCAGTGTATCTGCGGATGCCGTAAACGCCGGCCGGCGAAAGGCGGGGTTGCCGGCCGGCATGGCATCTATATTTAATACGTATTGACGTTGGGTACACATTCCTCTGCTTTTGCACCTAACTTTGTATGTTATTTGATGTCTTCGTAACATATTACCGACAATGTTTATGGGCAGCCTTCATGATAATTTGTCAAAATTAACATAAGTTTGACGTTATGTAAGAACTGTAATGGGTTTTGCAATAGTTTGACAGAAGCCATACAAAGATTTGTTTTGTTCGTGACATTGTTGTCTGCGACGACTGGAGGTTATTGCGACGTCACATAACGGTTGAGCGTGTAAGCGTTTTTCTGTTTCAGGGGCACACGTCTAGTACCGGCCACACTAGGACTATTGATTAAACATTACTGCATAATGTCCACCATTTTGTACAGACAGCACGACAAACCACGACACGTGTCCACCATTTTAGGGCAATGCGTTGCCGTCTAGACCTAACTCTTCTATACATTTACGCATGACACAATATGGCGTTTTGTCGCGATTTATGATAGTGGCACTTTGAAACATTCAGGATTTTTGGAAATATTTACACAATTGAAGTGTGTTTTACACGCGAACGCGACGTTTCATTATTTCTGCTTGAAATTTTTGTTGCTTGTTTTTTGTAACTACCCTCACACGTCGGGCTTTTAAACGTGTTGATTACGAGGGTCGCTAATTAATGAAACTTCCCCCAAGGCTCAAATTAAATCACCTTTTTGTCCATTAAAGCGTTTTGCTCTATACTGAAGCGAGAAATACTTCCGATTCCAATTACCTTAATACGAATGCTTTGTAATTTGAAAAAAAAACCCTTTTAATTAACTATGGGAATTACATTTACATAATTCACTTTGGAACATTAATTAGGCCCCTAAAATCAAATTTTAATAATGCATTCCGTAAAAAATCTTATTCGTCGTTCAAGTATACATTACATCATTCGTATAACTTGGACAAATACTCATCCCTTTCTTTATTTTACACGAGTCCATTAGACGTAAGAGCCTTTATGACCACAGGCGACGTGGTAACATTCCCTGACAAAATAATACCTCCGTCACCACCCTTTTGCCTCATAACGCGGCACAACGCCATTCACGTTCCGAAGGTTTCAAGTGTTAGGATCGTTCACGCTGTTTGTACAGACATCAGAGGGATGTAGATCGCATAATTGTTAAGGGGTTGATTATGACTGTATAATTGGCTCAACAAGTCTGCACCCCTTTTGATGACGGGGGACCGACAACGAGCGATATCACATGATCATTAGCACATCGTTGTCATCCGCTTAATGACTGACGGTATTTGTGGATGTCTAAAAATGTAATTAATCATGTGTAGAAGAATCAAGAGGATTTATCACGACACGTGCCGCCACGAATGCGGAGACAACGGTTGTGTAAGGAATGATGCATTGCGGATCTGTGCGATGTTTGCGTGTTCCGAGTTTCCGGCCACACATGTTCGACTTGAATTCGCAGTACGAGTATTCTTTTAAATTCTCGAAGCTGCTACTTCAACATTTCGAAAAGGAATTTTAGTAGCGAATTTGAATTAAAATTTCAATTTGCTAATGAGGAAAGTTTCTAAAGAGTGTCGTATTTTTTATACGCTTTAAATGAGACATGTCTGCATTGACCATGTCCTTACTTCTTGAATACCCTCCGCGTATTTCCTTCGCCAGTGGATTTTACTACTCATTCCCCTCCGGCTTTAAATCGTGCTTTTAATATTTCATAAGTTTTCATGTGTCGTGCGGCGCCGTAGGGGCCGGGGCGACGTTTCAATTATTATATTTCTAGTTTATATTCGATCGCTGGGATTATATTTTTTCTTTTTTTGATTAAAATGTTGTGATAATGATGTAATTAATGAGGGAATTATTTATATTGCTAGACGCAATGTAAATATATAGTAAGTACGTAAACATTTTGCTATAATCTGTATCTATAGCTGACAGTCAACAATAAATTGTTTTGTGCATAATAATTTTCTAGAAAACTATGAGTTTCCATTTGTAATGGCTGCGGTTACGTAAACCATAAGTTGGCGCAGAATCGGCTCACCGCAATAATTTTACATCAATTTGTACAAACACTGGGAGAGTGAATTGGAAAATTTTAACGATAGGGTGGGTGCACCGTTCACGAAATAGCGTTTAATCTTGGCCTTTCTCCAAAGCCTTCATTTATTTTAGTTGTTTTTAAGGATGGGGTTATTACGGTATAGCTGAAGCAATTCGTTTGTTACGGCAGTGAAATTTTAATGGGTTCTTGTTTAAACTCCTTGTTGCTGGAGTTTCTTCGTCCGTTTACTGAAGTGTTGATATAGTAAAGGCAAACTAGACCTTCATTAGTTATTTATCTAGTCACAGCTAGTCTACTAGTGTTACTTAATAGCCCACTGCAGTGGATTGTGACCTCTGACGTGAAGTCTTCGTCCGGAATACTCTGCGCCAAGCAACCCCCTCTACCTTCAATTTCAAAGCACAAACATGTAGTGCAAACTAAGTTATATTATTTAACATTTATTTCAAGATACGCTTTAAAAGCAAAGTTTACCTAACTTAATTTCTATAAATAAAAGTCAAACTTACAAAGGGCTTTCAACTTTAAAAAGGCTGGTTTCAAATTTCGTCTCGACAGTCCGTCCACTCCCTAATGAGCTCCCTCTGATGAGCTATCAATGCCTAATCATTTATTATTTCATTCAAAATCAGAAGACATTTTTGATCAAAAATTTCATATGTACGAGCAATAAGTCAGCGGAGACGTGGTGTAAATTCGTCGTCGGCTGTGTCATGAGGGATTATCTTCCGAAAGGGAGGAGCAGGGTGCTTCGCCATTCATGTCACGTACCAGCCTCTCATCCCGTCGCCCGCTCGCATTATTACCAGCAACTATTACCGTTGACGACGAAATACTTGGTAAATTAGTTTCCATTCGAGTCTTCAGCGGTTTAGTTCTTTGCCGGATAATGGACCAAGTTTTTGCTTGATATAATGAAGTGGGTAATAAATGATTAATGGTATAAGACAATGACGTAATGAAATTCTTTGGAGTCTGGTGAAATGGTAATGATGTTGTAGATTATAGATTTTATTCAAACATTAATAAATTGGATCAAATTATGTAACTTCATCTTATTAATTTAAGAAGTTTTGAAATGAATATGATATTTAATAATCTAACATGGCAGACGTGGAAAAGTAGTTGAACATTTGGAAATAAACCGATAACTGTATAAACATACATGTTAAGCACAAATAAAGCCAATAACTTCGCATGCATTGAATCTATTAACGACAACTTTATCTGCTTTATGTCCACTATATCGATAGAACAGCGAACTCGAGCTGTAATCGTTGCGTACTGTTGGTTCTACGGTCTACCCTCAATCAATATCTCCGTCACGCGAGCCTCGATCTCCGATTCATTAGCTCGACTCTGAATAGTCTTCAAATAAACATTAGCAGGGACCGATACGAAGTAATCGATTTTGTATTGGCCACACGTGAAGGTTGCTGTCTCAATATTTAATGTGACATTTGGGTTAATTTTGTTCGGTTTTTTTTTGGAATACTTTAGTTTTTTTTACATAGATTATTACAGCCCTTTGATGGTCAGCTAGGCAACTTAGACATAGGGTAGAAGTGGTGAGTGGGATGGTAAATAATGAATGTTAATGATTCTTGTTTTTAGGTTTGTTTTCTTTTCACTTCTGGATATTAAGTCTATAAGAAACTGTCCACCGAGACTGAAGGAAGTCGCTTTCACATGAATAGTTAAATATTGTCAAGAAGTATGTCAGATGTATGCTAATTGTGGAAATTTCAACACTCGTATCGTGTATTTTTACTCTTTAATCTTATTCAATCTGTTCTTTTCTATTTCGAGTAGTTAGTGGCAACCTAGTGTTTTCAAGCCGCCTGAAAGCCTCCGACTTGGCTTAACTTGACTTGGCTTTAGAATGGACTCTCGAATCTTATTCAGTGAACCAAGGAGATAAAACTGAAACGTTCTTCTTCGAAGCGAGGTCTTACACGATAGAGCAAGAGTGTCTTGATTGGTAATCGTGGTAATCTTTATTCATTTCGAACATTATAACAGGTGGTAGTAGCTATATTTACGCTAGCGCTTCTAAAAATATAGCACGTAACAAAGGATTAAAACAGTAGCGAGGGGTCTGGCTCATTCCAGAACTCTTTTGCCCCCGCAGAAGTCTTCATTTGTATCTATTTATAGTAACCGAGTGTAGGAGGTTAAGAAACATACCCGTCTCTAGAAAACAATAAATACAAAGGGCTAATTTGTCTCCACGTTGAGTATGGCAACGGCGTCGCCGGTTTGACAGCCTCTAACGTGTCAACGTTTTCCGTAGCGCACCGGCGATCTGCCCCGGTCAAAAAACCGGTCGGCAAGCCCAGGACCAAGCAGCCGAAGAAGGTTAAATTCATCAGTAAGTGTACTATGTGATGTTAAGGAATTATGTTTGCTTGTTTTTCGTTGGTATTGTTTTGACGCTCTCCTTTTATAAGTCTGTAGAATCATCTATTTTAAAATAGGTTTACATTGAGTTTTTAGAAGTTAAATTATGTTCTCTGTCAATTCACTACCGAACCGACCGATTTACTACCGAATGCCATCTCCATTCTCAACTTTCAGACGGCAGTATTTAAATCAAGAAAATACAATTTAAATTAATTAAATTCTTCGCATTACGGAAGGGTTAAAAACGTCCAAAGAGAAGTCATTGCGACACTTAATCTTCAAGGGCGAGACGGGTGGAAGAAATGGGGACGCTCGCTCTTGAAACGTCGTACGTTGCAGTTTTCAAAAGACTATTTTCAACCACAGTAAATGGTTTAAGGTGGACCGGATATACGAGTTGAGGGTTTGTAGCTCGTGGCGAGGCTGCTTTGTTACGGTAGGTCAAGAGGTTGACCTCACTTGTAGCCTGGGGCTTCTGTGCAACGTTTGTTGTGGCATAAGAAGCAATGCACACTGATCTGCAACGAAGCGTTCGTAAATCATGCTGTGATTGGTTACTCATTTGTGATTTTTTTTAAATAACCTAATTTTAGGTTATATTTGGAAATTGCAACACAAATTGTGATTGCCTGACCTGGGATTTTAAGTCAGGTCTCAGCCATAGTACGCGGCTACTAGACCAAAGAAGCGAATGAAATATAATTAATCAAACGAAGGTCGAAACGACAATTTGATGACAAAGGGACGTAAAAAGCACTCAAAACATCCTATAACTCATAATCAAAACGAAATCAGAAAACATCCCCACGTTCGTCATTAATTTATTACGGGCTGTGTTCATTCGAAATGTCGTCGTTCGTGTATATTCGTTTAATACGATGTTGTGTTAGTCATCGCGGCGCGCTGAAACACTGTCCAATAATATGACTCACGAGGGGTGACTCGTTACTACCCCTACAGGGCTGCAACTAGGAGCCGGGTGGGTCAGCGCATCTGAGTATTCAAAGATATCAATTGTTCTTATGTTAATAAATTACTGGATTATAGGTAGGGTAGGCTCCGCAATAGATAGGGTAATCATTTTTGACTCGATTGATTTAAAAGATTTTAACAAATAGGAAAATTTTAATTATAAATTGTGGGTAAAGACAATAGGGTAGTTTCCTATGAAAAAATTTAATTTACAACCCTATTCTAAAATTACAAAATTTCTGGGTTATAAGGATTTCTAGATTGGATATGGGATTGATTGTTACAAATTGTTAAAATGATATCTACTTATACAATAATATCGTCCACATGACGACTAATTTCGGTGAAGGGGGTCTCCCTGTGTCCGCAAATACCGAGCTTCGATTACGCTCCCCTCACACCCCAATCGCACCTGCTATCCGACGATTAAACAATACGAAATTCCGCGGCGAGTAGCGACCTTGAAAAACCACCGCCAAACAACCCTCGGATTTTTCACATTCCACCACCCCTTTGTGCAGAACGCAGGACTCAATTAGAGGCCAAATGAAGCCCACTCGAGTTCATTATAAGTTATTATATTTTGTTAGGAATTTATTACTAACCAGTTTGGTGATCGTTAATTTTGTTTGTAATGTAATTTGAAATGTGCCAAGGTTGATGATTGAAATATTTTGGTCGTGTGGTTTTTTTTAGGGAATGTTATGTTAATTACATATTATTATGTATTCAATTCAAAAATTTGCTCACATTACTACAATATTTGTAATCGAATATATTGAATAATACATCAGTATTGTTATTTTTAAGTAGCAGATGCCGGCAAAGGAGTAGGTCACGTAATGCCGCGATCACCACCGCTCATGAAGATTCAATCGTTGCTGTATTAAAAAAAATAAGCTCTTGTTTATAAGGTTTCTTCTGTAAAGATTTAAGTCTGCTATAATATCATTGAATCATTTGATCCATTGTTGTTGCTAGAAGTATCGGAGCGTGAAATTACCTAACAGACTATCCGCGTAATTAGGATTCTAGCACGTAAGATGCAAATCAGGTTTGTAACAAAGAAAAAACTGGCCGTGTTCATTTCTAACTGAATTAATACAAGGTTTTAAAAAAATAAACCTAGTATATTTTATAGGTAGGTATGTAATATAATTTTATCAGACAGTGTTATACTAGTTGGGTACGATTGATAAACGATATTTATATAGGTATAAGAACATATTAATCTTATTAATACATCCGACCAGAAAACAAACTACATATTTTGTACTTAGTATTTTTGTTTTATATTTAAACCCTTTAAAATTTAATTAGAGATTACGTTGAAATCTCCAAATTTCTATATTAAGATTGTATAAAATAAAATTATTTTAATTTAAGTACGAAATATCCGCGATGCGCAGTGGGCGAGTAGTCGGCTGTGAAGCGAGAGGCCGTGGGTTCGATTCACGCACCGAGGCAAAGTGTTTGCATGATCCGCAAATATTTGTTTCGGGTGTGGGTGTTTCTCTCCAGACGGGTTGACGTCAGGCAGGCGACCGGTCGTAAAAACTACTAGCCGAATCCTTCTGTAACATGTGTTAAAAAAAGCAAGTTGCCCCGACCCTACTACGATTGGGATACGTGCAAGTAGAAAGAAATATCCGAGTCAGTGCTTAAAATTTTAACACAGATTACCTATAAAATCTATTTTCAAATTTTTTACAAGGGCAGGCCGCATTTCTTAAATTATAAAAAGCTCATCTTTAGCCAAAAGAATTTCTCATGAATTCAGGTGCTTTATAAAGTTTTAATTAAGTTACTCGTGTGTTCATAAATTTTAAATTGACAACTTTATCCAACCCTCCCACACAAATGGAGACGTAATAATATGTAAAATGAGTCCACGTTAACCCTCCAATGCGAACTGTCGCAGTAGGCAGTAAAGTCGGCCTCGTCGGACCGAATAACAGTTTTCCGTCTGGCTGACATCGATCCAGGCTAGACCTATGTCCTTGTGGAGGGGCGTGGGCGGATCCCTTCCCGAAGATATTCGGTCTGTGTTAAACAAAAGAACTACGCACTATATTAGACTTCTGATAATAATTGTAGAAAAAACGTAACCTTGTATAGAAATATGCGCACAAAAATAAAAAGTGTGCGTGTGTGTGCAATTCACACACGGCAGAAGTGAAACTTCAGAATTATTAAAATCAATTAATTAACCAACTAATTTGAATAAGGAAATGCAAAAAAATAAAACGCATGAATAATACACGTTCTTTATGACACATTTTCCGAAGGCTTCGTTGTACGCAGGCGCAAACACGTTTCAGCATACTTATAATATATCTCATTCTCTCGCAGGCTTAATCCTACATATGAATATGTTTGTCTTTGTCGTGACGCATTTTCGTTTCATCGAGTTTCAAATGACAACGATTCTAAAGAAGTTTCACTTCAAAAAATCACGGCTAAAATTGTATTTTTTTTTTACCAAAACCCGCGCGACTGCTAATCTAAGAAGTTTCATTTTTTAAAAAGCTTACTAAAAGCAGACTTATTACTTACAATTATTACTTAAAATAACGATTGAGTTTAAACTATTGTTAAATATGCTTGACGTAACTTAAGTGTTTTTTAGTTTGTTACATCAAAATTTACAAAAACTTTATTGACTTCTTTCTATTCGGCCTGATTTTTAAAATCTTTAAACCAAACTTGATTGCGTTCTTTGTTCCGTACAGCTACCGAAATCCGATGCCAAGAGATGTCCAAGGGCGGTTTGGCGTACGAGGTGATCCTGGCGGAGCCTGTGGGCGTGCCGGTCCCCCGCCGCGCCGACTCGCCAGAGAAGACGCCGTCCGTCGAGGAGATACAGGAGAAACTCAAGGCGGCTGAGGAAAGGAGACGTGTAAGTTGTACATGAGTTTTTTAATATTAGAAGACCAATGAACGAACAGGGAGAAAAAATATGAGTAATATAAATAATATGAGTGGTAGAGCCACGCTATAGACAGTTTTGTCTACAGCATGAATGGGCTGGCTCGACCGGGTCGTTACCACTGTCTCACAGAAAACCGACGTAAAGTAGCGGCATGATCGATTCTTGCTGCTGCGTTTCGTACGGTGAGTGAGATATCCAGAAGCCCAAATCCCCTCCCCTTCCCAATCCCTAATTCCTTTCTTTTAAGGTCGGCAACGCGCCCATGATTCTTTTGGTGGTGGGCGTACATTCTTTTGGTGGAGATCACTTACCATCAGGTGACCCACTTGCTCGTTGGCCGGTCTATGCTATAAAAAAAAAGAAGACCAATGAACGAGCAGGGAGATGAGCTGATACTAAATAAACACCATCACCCATTATCACCAACAATACTAGGAATATTCTGAGTGGCATAACCTTTGAATATGGGGAGCTGAAGGTCTTAAAGACCATTTGGGTTGGTGGGTAAACTGGGGTTGGGTGGGTTTCTGTTTCAATCGTAGTAGTTGAATTACGCTACATTGAATTTATAAGGTGTTCTATGATAATTCCCTTCGCAGCATAGATTAAGATAACACGCACATCATGCTCGGCATTACTAATGAGTTTGGACGCGTCATTCTAACCTTTTTATAGAATTTGGAAGCGAGCAGGATGGCGGCCATAGCGCAGAAGATGGCCAAGATCGAAGAGGCGTCGCGTATCCGCAGCGAGCAGACGAACAACTTCATCGTGGCGACCAAGGAGGCGCTCGACGCCAAGATGGAGACGCACGAGGAGAAACGGGAGGCGTTCATCAACGAGTTGCGTGCTCGTCTCAAGGATCATCTCGAGGGTGTTGAAAAGACCAGGTGAGAGAGTGCCCTAGGTGCCAGGAGGACATTGAGTACGAGTGGTAGAGCCACACTGTAGACAGTTTTGTTTACAGCATGAATGGGCCGGCTCGACCGGGTCGTTACCACTGTCTCACAGAAATATACGTCGTTACTTAACGTCTCGTTCAACATTACGTAGAAATCTGCAGTTGTTATCAGTGCTGTGTTATGCCGGCAGATTGACGCTGGAGCAGCAGACGGCTGAAGTGTACAAGGCGATCGAGGATAAGATGACCACCGCCGCTGACAAGCGCGACGAGAACATCAAGAAGATGCTCGAACGTCTGCGAGAACATGTACGTACATTTTGACCAATCACAGTAGACATAGAGCGTAATATAAATACACCTAACAGTCACAGACATAGTCCTGATCCCAGACTAGGTTAAATCTGCATCGAGGGTGTCAGAAACTACGAGGGACTTGCGGTCCCGCAACACCCAGATCAGAAACACGTATTTGTGTATCACACAAACATTTGTCTCGGTGCGGAAAACGAACCCGCGGCCTCTGGCTAATCCAGGATTGACTCCCCAATAAATGGTGGAGTAAAGACAATGACACAAGTCGTTGGTTGGTACACAGGAGGAGCAGGTGCGCAAGGTTCGCGCCGGTAACCAGGAGCGGTTCCAGCAGTTGGAGAGCGCCATACAGGAGAAACTGCAGCAGGCAGCCGACCGACGCCTGATGCTCGAGGCTGAGCAGAAGGAGAAACTGCGCAACCACGTGAGTATAAACATGCGTGCGACTTGCTAGATAGATGTGCAGTGTCCATTATAGGTGTAGCTATTTGTACATAGCTGGAGAGTTCTGATCTACTTAAAAATGCTTAAAAAATTTAAATACAATACAGACCATTACAGGGTTTATTATCAAGGACTAAACAACTGCTACCTTGTACTTTAATTCTCTATTATAGTGATCATTTTAATAGATCTATTCAGTTACAGCGGTGTTAGTGCTGTGTCCATTACAGGGTCTTTGAACATCTGGAATAAAACACTCTGAAACGAATGGTCTCATCAGTTGGCAAGTGTCAGCTTAATTATAAGTACCTGGGCGACCGAGCTTTGCTCGGGTGAAAAAGAAAAAAAAAGTAGTATTATTATTCGCCAATAGATGTCAGGAATTAAGTCTAACCTCAAAGCAAACACTCATTGACTTAATTAATTAATTACTAATCTTAATCTAGATGACCCGGTGAACTTCGTATCACCTACATATATTTGTGTAAAATGTGGTCAAAACTTAATACAAATGTTTCATTTACATTAAATGCAATTAAGTGAGGTACTGCACCATTGCACGTGAGGTAGCCCGTCGCACATTTAATTGACTTCGACGACCTAAGTCAGGTCGTCTTCCACCTCCCCCCGGTGGGACAGTCCTGTCCTGTCCTGTCCCTGTCGCTGTCAGTGTCGCTGTCGCTGTCGCTGTCGCTGTCGCTGTCGCTGTCCTGTGCCTGTCCTGTCCGTGTCCTGTCCGTGTCCTGTCCGTGTCCTGTCCGTGTCCTGTCCGTGTCCTGTCCGTGTCCTGTCCGTGTCCTGTCCGTGTCCTGTCCGTGTCCTGTCCGTGTCCTGTCCGTGTCCTGTCCGTGTCCTGTCCGTGTCCTGTCCGTGTCCTGTCCGTGTCCTGTCCGTGTCCAGTCCGTGTCCTGTCCGTGTCCTGTCCTGTCCCTGCCCTGTCCCTGTCCTGTCCCTGTCCCTGTCCCTGTCCCTGTCCCTGTCCTGTCCTATCCTGTCCCTGCCCTGTCCCTGTCCCTGTCCTGTCCTGTCCCTGTCCTGTCCCTTTCCTGTCCTGTCCCTGTCCTGTTTAGTATAGCGTGGCGACCCGTCACCACGGCAAACTTCGCAACGCCAACAATCCCGTTTATACCTGTGCTTATAGATGTTTCACATCAAAAAGACATCAAGTGTTTCATACCCAGGAACAGTTTCTATTGGAAAATTAAGTTGTCGTTTTTAGTGTTTTCCTTTACTTATTATTTATGTTACTCATTTTTTCTCACCGGGTAAACCTTCCTTAAACTTCCACAAATATTTTAAGATCAGAATTAGCCAAATCGGTACAGCCAGTCTCGAGTTTTGGCGAGATACACGCACAGCGATTCATTTTTATATATATAGAGTCATATTTTTCAGTTTTAATTGGGACTACTTTAAGTTGATAAAACACGAATAAAATGACATTTTCTAAAAATGATTCCTAGCTAGATCGATTTATCGCCCCCGAAACCCTCAATATACTAAATTTCATGAAAATCGTTGGAGCCGATTCCGAGATTCCAATTATATATAAATATATATACAAGAATTGCTCATTTAAAGATATAAGATATGGAGACTGAACCGTGGAAGTTCCGGGTTTGTCTTATACGTTCGGCAAAACTTCGGGGTTTTTACACGCTTTTTTTAACATGATTTGTCCAGGACTGGATGCCCCAGGAGGTGATATCAGGGAGCTGGTCAAATTAAACAACTAATGCAGACCCTTATTTCTAAAATTCTATTGTGCTGATCCCACGTTGTGTGGAATAGAAGCAGGAGGGATGATTGAACATATAGGTTCTTCAGTTTATTCTCCCTATATTTGCTAACACACTGTTGAAGGTTGTCTATGAATGATTTTAGATCAATGGCAGTAAAAGTTGCCTCAGGATTAAACAGTTTGTGGACTATCTAAAGAATATAAAATGGCTCTCCAGCTGTGTATTACTCATCTAGTTTACTTGTAATATAGGATTAACAAGGTTGAAATATAAATGTTTAATGTTGCTAACTTTATAGATATGTAGAATCATTAATTGTATTGACTTGAAATAGTTGTCTATGATGCGCATTATTTGATTAGACTTCATAAAAGCCATGCTGAGTATTTAAATATATTTATATTGTAATATTTATTAGGATATTTTTTTGAAATCTCAGACTCCTCAGTCCATAAAATTCTACCATATATGAATATGGTATATATTTTTTAAAGTGGCAACACCATTGTGTGGAAGTACTGAAGCACTCCCTATAATATTATGAAATGCAAATGAATTGATTATATTTTTGAGAATTAAAACTATTAATTAATATAAATTTACCTAATGAGAAATGTTACATTAATTAATGATGAATCTGAATGGATGGATGGATCAAATGATGCTCTCATAGGCAACATTCATTTAGATATTTTAAGTTTTTAATCATGTCCTCATTTACAAACCCTCATCATTACTCCATAATATCCTAACATCGGTCGTGCATGCTTTATTTTTTTTTACGTTACCACATGTGTATTTTTTGTTGAATCCATAAAGAACATTAAGCTCGCCGAGGTTCGTTCCGCCGCCACCGCCAAAGTCGAAGAGATCACCAAGGATATCGAGTCCAAACTCACCACCGCCGAGCAGAATAGAGAAAAGGAGATCCAGAAAAAATTGGACTTTGTCAAGAAAGAGGTTTGTCGAAGGCGTCACGCCCGCTGACTTTGAACGCAATACTATCGCACGTCGGCTATCGGTCATACTGTTTCTGCACTAACACCTTTCAGTTTGTAATTCTGCAATTGCTAACACCGCGAAGCTTGGTTTGCCCCTGTGGAGTTTGTCACAATTCTCGTCTCGGTGATGATCGCTGTGGGTAGATACTGAAGGGTGACCAGCTCCACAACCGGAATGGTATGTGCGTGCGGGCAGTGCGTGACGTGTGCGTGTATTTCAGGAGCGGCGCGCGGAGTTGGTGCGGCAGAACAAGAGCGCACGTACGGAGAGCGGTGCGGGAGTGGGAGTGGGAGTGGGTGGCGTGGGTGGAGTGGCCGGGTCCGGCTAGAGCGCGCCGCGCCGCCGCCCCGCGCCGCGCCCGCGCCTCCGCGCCGACGGATCCTTCCTGGCGAGGACGCTCATGGCCACGCCGTGACCGACCCGAACACCGTCTGTCGCTTTCTGATTACCATGATTCGTTTGTATGCTCCGCCTCACTACCGCTTAGTTTCGCCGACGTGCACGGGGGCGGCACGGCACGGCACGGCGCAGCGTCGGCGAGTCGGCGAGTCGGCCCGGACGTGCGGGCGCTCCGCTTATCGTTCATTTCCGTGGGCTTGGAGGAAGTTACGGTCGGCGTGCCGGTCACACGTGGACACGTGAGAGGCTATCAAAATTAAAGCGTAAAAAATAAAAAAAAATACTAGTTTAATCAGACCTAAAGGATAGATAGGAAGTCATAAATTACTATAGCTCATTAGAAATAATAGACTGGTCACACCGACGTTCAGAACTTTATGACACGCGTCTCATTAATGAATGACACCAAGCGAATGGAGCAACCGGCCGGAAATGTATTATCTACGATAGTAATTTATGACGATAGGTTTTAAGGTTTTTGGCTGGTCCAGTGACAAAGTGTTTGTACCTCGGTGCGACCCGTGGTGGCGCTTTTAAGGCCGATGTGGCGTCGGTGTTGTAACATGTTAAAAATATTGTGATAAAAATTAAATAAAAAATATTCCTCCAATTTCGCACAGTGCAGCATCCTCACAATATTGGTGTTACACCCCGGACGCGCTTTCTGTATGACACCAAACGCATTCCTCGTGAGCATGCTTGATTAAACATTCTTAGAAGTTAATTTCACCACAGTATGTTGGCAATATTGATGTACACTGAAACAATTTTGGCCTAGCAAAAATTTAATGTTATTGTCTTAGACGTATTTAGGGCCGACTTTTGGTGTTTGAACAAATGAGATGATTCTACTCCCATCGGTTCGAAGTACTTAAAAGCGGGTGTGAACCCTAATCCTGTACTTATAGCATATTATATATTGAATCGTTTGTAATTTTTTATTTTATTGAAACGGTATAAAGTATTAGGATGTATTGTAACGCCCAAATTGTCCGAGTACGTGATCCACGGTGGAATTACACTTGAATGTTAGCGCGTTGGCGGTGCGAGGTAGCTTGGTGAGGTTATTACTATCTCCAATCGTTAGTGATAGAATTATATCATTATTTTTAATATATGTCATACGCAACAGTATTTTTAGGATGGGTATAATATAAAATTTAAGTTTGTCTCGCGTTCTAAACTTGCCTTTGCTATTATTAATTATTATGTATTGAATTATATATTTTTATATCGTTTCGTCGGGGAGACTTGCGTCGCGGGTTGTACGGAGTTTTTGAGTTGGTTGCTTGCAATCACCTTTATCGATATCCACGTTTTAATTCCACGTTATGCAGACTGATCACACAGTGGCAACAATCGCTCGCGTCAGAGCGATGCCGCATCTAGTCTATATATAAAATTTTAGTGGCATTCACATGGTATTGATCTCAACATATTATTGTTCACGAAATAGTCGGAGCGTTAGTTGGTTAGTTGACAGCGGAAGTGCCTCAGTATTTGGTAAAATTGGCTCTCGTCGATATCAATAAAATGTAACATATAAAACTGCCTTTAATAGCGTTTTATATTTTTTTAACGGAGAGTAGTGGTGGTAGTGCGCGACACTGGGTGTGTGTCGCGATGTGGTGGGACGCGACCAGTACGACGACGCTTGTGATGTTTTGCTCTAGTGATAGTACATTCGGTAGGCACAAAGGCGGGGACGGGCGTGGTGCTCCGTGCCAGTGAAACTATTTCTGTATTTTATAGTATATTTTTGCCATTCGTTGTTCTAACGTGGATGATCTTGTACATATGTGGGACGGCACGATGCTTGGCGCGAGTAGGGGTGAGCAGGGGTGCAAGGGGCGCGGCGGGGCGACTCGCTTGCCTGATGACGCTTCACACTATGTTACTACCGCTGTATCAGTAAGGGAACTAGTTGTAAGTAAGCTTGTTTCTCGGTAAAGATGTGTAAACTTCTGACCAATTTGCCTTGGGTATTGTGTAGCCTTTTAGAATCTCACGATCGAGACGAATCATGTATAGCGATGCAACATTATAGCTTTCAGATAAACATTGTATTTTTGCGTTATGTTCGTAAATTTTTTGCGTATAATTAGAACACTCTTTTTAACTCTTATTAATGTGTTATCGTTGATTTTATATTTTAATATGTGATTAATTAATATGCTTCAGTTTGTGAGGTATATGAGTATTGCTGTTTGAAGTGCAGGCAACTTTTGTAGTTTCATTGTCGTACTAAATAAAGTCATAAATACTAATATACGTATCGTTTTATTTTATTATCATAAATACCTACTATATGCCATTCCTAAAGTATCCTAAACATGACCAGATAACGAGAACCACTAAAGATATGTACCATTTATAACCTGTTAGGCAATCCTTGACATCGATCAGCAAAATATCAGTAATTTCCTAAATGGATGAACGCGGTCTTTGTTTAAACTTTATATTAGCATTAATGAGGAGACGAGTCGGTCGCACACCTGATTGTTGGCGTCATGCTTGAACATACAGTAGTTACACGCTGCTACTAGGCGGCAGTAATAGACAGAGTCGTGGTAACTACCCTGTTGGCCTCGTATACAAGCCTTCCTACTTCCTAATAAAACGGTTCAACCCTTCTCGATTAAACTAGATTAACCCACTAACCGGATAAGGGTTGGAGACTTATAGTAGGTACCACATTCAATCACCTTACAAAAAAAGAGGTATTGTCAAGACTTAAAAAATTGTTTTTTCTACGCCGACTAATCTATCGATCATACGAGTACATAAATCAAAATATATATCTTAAAAGGCAATAACTATACACAGTAGCCGAAGAAAGGGGTAAACAATCGGTACAAAGGCCGTAAAGAACAACGCGGCAGTTTCATCTTATCCCTGCTGTCAAATTCAATAAATTCATCGATTGCTTGGGACTACTGAGTTGGGCACTTCCCAAAGGGAATTTATCTACTATGTTCAGCTTACTGCCATACGCACAGATTACGCAGGGGAAGCTACCCTATAGAAAAAATCTCGTGATGCTAATAGTAGTTAGATTAAATGTGGTTAGTGGCCGATTGCCAATGGCATATAATAAATAATACTTTAATTGCTTGAAACTAGCTCCATCTGCTAGTCTAGCCAACTAGGATTAGATGTCCCGGATTATAAATAAAATTATGGTCATCTAAAATTTACTTATTAGACAGTTATTTTTAATCTTTACTAAGGGCTGTTACACATGATAATATCTCCCTATAGATACAAATATAGGTGTTCTCTTCATTTGATGGAATTAGTCATCAATATTTTCCTTCGTTAAATGTTCCAATGGAAGTAATATCTAAACTGACGTCTCGTCGGTGCCTGCCCCTCACATGCTAACAAAATGTATCCACAGGCCTTCACCGCACGAGGTGATTATTAAATACCTATGGTCTACAATTTCTAAACAAGATAGATTATAAAAGATAGGTTTAATGATCTTTTAAACGAAATGACTTCACACGTGAATTAGGAAGTAGGTGTACCTTCTTGCTTTATCATGAGTCGTGTTCATTGTTTAATGACTTCCAGTAGAGGTCAACTTCCTTAGAAAAGTCTCAAAATGCTCCTCATTCTGTAAGGCGAAACCTTCAAGATAGCTTATAAGTACAGGCTATGTTTCGAGTACAAAATCAAAAATTTAAAGATACGTTGAAGAACTTCCGCCTTTTTCTATTCCAACAGTTAAAAACAGAAATCTTCAATTAAAAATTAATTCTGCCTGGAGAATGTTAAATATTTAATGTCAATCACTATTCACAATGACAAGTTATCAAAGTATAATGATAATCAGTACAGTACTTTTTATATTTCTTGGACTTATTTGGTAGAAAGTTAGAATCGCAACATGGCAATCAATTGCCATCTATGTGGCAAAAAGACCTATTACAGAAGTAGTAAGTGTCTGTGCCTTAAAAAAACCACTGTCAAAATAAAAAACATGGCTACCGCGTCATGTGTGTTTCGTGTCCATATTTTGATTCTAATTTTGTAATTTATTCACTAAATCTTTTAATTATAAGGATAGCGGATATAAACTATATTCACAGTAATAAGATAAGCGTGGGTATATTGTACTAAACGACTTTGAAAAATGGATTCTAAAGACGGTAAACGAAGACGAGACAAGAATGAAGAAGAAGACGAAAAACGAAGACAAAAGAGGTCTAGAAGAGAACGATCCAGATCTAGATCACATGAAGATAGGCGTGATAGAGATACTAGGCGTAAACGTAGGCATTCCAAGTCCCGGTCACCCAATGTTCAAGTTAAAAATGAAAAGTATAATAACGAGCCTCGGAAAGACTCCGAGAAGCCCAAGGATGTCCCCGATAGGCCAGAAAGAAAGGCTAAAGAGACGGACATGTTAAACACGAGGACAGGAGGCGCGTACATACCACCAGCGCGTCTACGAATGATGCAAGCTCAGATAACTGACAAATCCTCTATGGCTTACCAGAGGTTGGCGTGGGAGGCCCTGAAGAAGTCTATACACGGCCACATCAACAAGATCAACGTCGGCAACATCGGTATTATTATAAAAGAGTTGTTGAAAGAAAATATTGTCCGTGGTAGAGGTTTGTTATGCCGGTCAGTAATACAGGCTCAGGCAGCCTCACCGACGTTCACAAACGTGTACGCAGCGTTAGTAGCCGCTGTCAACTCCCGCTTTCCCAATATCGGCGAGTTACTTCTGAAAAGGTTGGTGATTCAGTTCAAAAGAGGTTTTAAACGTAACGATAAATCTATTTGTATATCATCTGCATCATTTATCGCTCATCTTGTCAACCAACGAGTCGCTCACGAGATCCTGGCTCTAGAACTGTTAACACTACTTGTAGAAACTCCTACAGATGATTCTGTAGAAGTAGCAATTGCATTTTTGAAGGAATGTGGTCAGAAATTAACCGAAGTGTCTTCGAAGGGAGTTAACGCTATCTTTGAGATGTTGAGGAACATTCTCCACGAGGGCCATCTGGATAAGAGGGTGCAGTACATGATAGAAGTAATGTTCCAAGTGTGGAAGGATGGGTTCAAGGATCATCCTGCACTGATTGAGGAATTGGAGCTGGTGCCAGAGGAGGAACAGTTTACGCATTTATTAATGTTGGACGATGCTACTGATCCACAGGATATCCTGAGTAAGTGACTTCTGTATTTTTTGTTAAATGATTATATTTCAACTTTAATAGGTAATTTTATCATGTACTATCTTATGCAATATAAAATACTACTTTATGTATGTTGTCCCTTATGGTTTTCAGTGTAAACATAGGTATGAACCATTGTCTTAGCAAAACTTGACAGACGGCCTGTCGCATATGAGGGACCTTCTGTCAGTCTGTACTGCCTGAGTTCTTTATATATTGAACCCATATATTATCTATATATATAAAAATGAATCGCTGTGCGTGTGTCTCGCAAAAACTCGAGACTGGCTGTACCGATTTGGCTAATTCTGATCTTGAAATATTTGTGGAAGTTCAGGGAAGGTTTACCCGGTGAGAAAAAATAAGTAACATAAATAATAAGTAAAGGAAAACACTAAAAACGACAACTTAATTTTCCAGTACAAACTGTTCCTGGGTATGATAATAAGTAAAGGAAAACACTTAAAACGACAACTTAATTTTCCAGAACAAACTGTTCCTGGGTATGAAAGAATTGATGTCTTTTTGATGACAGGACGGGACTGGACGGGACTGGACGGGACTGGACGGGACTGGACGGGACTGGACGGGACTGGACGGGACTGGACGGGACTGGACGGGACTGGACGGGACTGGACGGGACTGGACGGGACTGGACGGGACTGGACGGGACTGGACGGGACTGTACGGGACTGGACGGGACTGGACGGGACTGGACGGGACTGGACGGGACTGGACGGGACTGGACGGGACTGGACGGGACTGGACGGGACTGGACGGGACTGGACGGGACTGGACGGGACTGGACGGGACTGGACGGGACTGGACGGGACTGGACGGGACTGGACGGGACTGGACGGGACTGGACGGGACTGGACGGGACTGGACGGGACTGGGCGGGACTGGGCGGGACTGGGCGGGACAGGACAGGACAGGACAGGACAGGACAGGACAGGACAGGACAGGGACAGGACAGGACAGGAAAGGGACAGAACAGGATAGGTCAGGACAGGACAGGACAAGACAAGACAGGACAGGACCTGGTGGTGCAGTACCTCACTTAATTGCATTTAATGTAAATGAAACATTTGTATTAGTTTTTACCACATTTTACACAAATATATGTAGGTGATACGAATATTATAACACAATCACCAGTGTATCAAAAACGTTATTAACACAAGCCTTTAAAATATTTCAGATGTATTTAAGTTTGATGATAAATATGAAGAAAACGAACAGAAATATAAAACTTTAAGCAAAGAGATTCTCGGTTCTGATGCTGAATCTGGTGAAGATGACGGTACGGGAGAAAGTGGCAGTGAAGAAAGTGAGGAAGAGGAGGAAGAAGAAAAAAAGGAAATGACAATCATAGACAACACAGAAACAAACTTGGTAGCATTAAGACGTACCATATACCTCACTATCAACTCAAGTTTGGACTTCGAGGAATGTGCTCATAAACTCATGAAGATGCAGCTCAAGCCTGGCCAGGAAGTAGAACTCTGCCACATGTTCCTTGACTGCTGTGCTGAGCAAAGGACATACGAGAAATTCTATGGACTTTTGGCTCAAAGGTTCTGCAACATTAACCGGATTTATATCAGCCCATTTGAAGAAATCTTTAAAGATTCATACGGAACTGCTCATCGGTTAGATACAAACAGGCTGAGGAACGTAAGCAAATTCTTTGCGCATCTGCTCTTCACCGATTCAATCAGTTGGGAGGTTTTAGAATGCGTCAAATTGAACGAAGAAGACACGACAAGTTCCAGCCGTATTTATATTAAGATCCTATTCCAAGAGTTGGCTGAATACATGGGCTTGAAGAAGCTAAATGACCGCCTTCGAGATCCGTGAGTGTTGACATTCCTTTCGATAATTTTATTGTTATTAAGCCGGTCATGTTAAGGGTGCTTTTTCTTTTTCAGGACATTACAGGAGGCGTTCTCTGGTATATTCCCGCGGGATAATCCTAGAAACACGCGGTTTTCAATCAACTTCTTCACATCCATCGGATTGGGTGGATTGACAGATGAATTGCGTGAACATTTGAAACAGATGCCAAAGGTACACCTTTTTGTTTATTCTAAGTTATTCAAACCACCCACTGGAACTTAGTACTATTATGAAAAGTAATGACTTATTGCACCCATCAAGGTGCATCATCATCATCATCAATCATTTACAAGGTGGTAGGTCCCGCGTATGCGAGAGGCCGTCTGGGTTGGTACCGCCGCTTTGTCGATTTCTGCCGCCAAGCAACAGTGTGTAAGCACTATTGCGTTTCGGTTTCAAGGACATTGAAGACAGTGAAATTACTGGGCATTATGAGACTTAACATCCTATGTCTCGGGGTGACGAGCGCAGTTCAGTGCCATGCAGTGATTTGTTATTCAAAATTCTGTGTGGTGTTGCTTTTGTTTATGGGCAGGCGTGGCGCTTACCATCAGGCGAGCGCCTTGCTCGTCTCGTCATTCAATCAAAAAAAAACCTCTTGGGACATTGCAAAGTTGATTTTTATATAGATTGGAGAATTGTAACCTGACTTAGAATTTTATTGTTAACAGAATGTTCCTGCACCGATAACCGAGATCAATGATGAAAGCGAGTCCAGCTCAGAATCCAGTTCCAGCTCAAGTTCAAGTAGTAGCAGCTCATCTAGTGACAGCAGTTCTAGTGGTCAGTTATTTAATTATTTTAAAGATTACCTACTAACTGATTGACAACCACTGTGGCAAAGTGGGACTGAGAAGCGAGAGGCCATGGTTTCGATTACAACACCGAGACAAATGTTTGTGTGATGTTTGTCGAGGCGCCCAATCCCAGATCCTAAAGTGTCGGAGTATCGTGTGTATTTATTGTTAGTTATCGAATGCTTAAATGGTGAACGAAAACACTGAGGAAACCTACATAATAGGTGTGTATAGTCTACCAACCCATTCTAGGCCCGGGTGTTGGACTAAGGAACTATTCAACAGTGTACAATACAGGACTGATATTAGTATCTGTAATTCATACTAAGTATGATATCGATGTAAACCCATTTCGATCGCTCAATTACATATTATATCGATGGTAAGTGAAGGTAAACACATGACATTTTAATTGACAAAAGCCAAAGTAATCTGAATTGAAGATAAATTTCCCTTAAAAACTGTTACAAAGGTATGGTTTGTTTTCACAGATGTAGAAGACGACGATGACAATACAAAGAAAAAAGAAAAAAACAAATCTAAAAAGAAAAGCAAAGATAAGACAACAAAAGCCCCGGAGAAAGTTGACAACGCTGAAAAAAATAAAGACGTCGAGCGCTGGGGACATGATGGTTTCTACGACACGTATGGTAAAGATGCCCGCAGGATGGAGTCCAGACCTGACAGGGAGAGGGAAAGGAGCGACAGAAATCAATTTGCTAGGCCTCGTGAGCTTAGGCAAGATAGAAACTGGAATAATGAACAACAAAATGGTAGTAGAAGATCTGACAGAGATATATCGGATGACAATCGCAGACGTAACGATAAGAGACGTGAAATTAGTCCAGAACAATTTAGAAGGAGGGGTGATTATGACAAAGAATTAGAAGAAAGTAAGGGGTATGACGATTCAAGGAGTCGGCGAAGTGATAGAGAAGATGGCAAAGAATCGAGCAGGAGGTTCAGGGAGGATGACGACAGGGAATCGAGAAGGCGAGAGAGAGAAGATCAAAGTAAGGAATCCAGCAAGCACGATAGGACAGATAACAATAAGGAACCACGCAAAAAGGGCAAGGAAGACGATAGGGAAACAAGCAGGCAAGGCAGGGAATCGAGCAGGCGGGGCAGAGAAGATAATAATAGGGAATCAAGCAAGCAAGATAAAGAATATGACACCAGGGAATCGACCAGGCGAGAGAAGGAATATGATAATAGGGAATCGAGCAGGCGGGGCAGAGAAGATAATAATAGGGAATCAAGCAAGCAAGATAAAGAATATGACACCAGGGAATCGACCAGGCGAGAGAAGGAATATGATAATAGGGAATCAAGCAGGCGGGGCAGAGAAGATAATAATAGGGAATCAAACAAGCAAGATAAAGAATATGACACCAGGGAATCGACCAGGCGAGAGAAGGAATATGATAATAGGGAATCTAGCAGGCGAGGCAAGGAAGATGAAAAAAGGGAACCAAACAGACGGGCGAGACAAGATAACGACAAGGAATCAACCAAGCGGGCGAGAGAAGATATCCGTCAAAAAGATAAAAACAAAAATGAAGATAAGGACAGACGTCGTGATAGAGAAAAAAGGAAGGAAGACAGCAGTGATGATGACAAAAACAAAAGTCAAAAGGACAGACGGAAAGAAAGATCAAAGAAAGAAAAGAAACAGAAAGAAGATAGTACAACAAGTGGTGAGGATAGCACAACAAGTGATGAGGATAGCACAAGTGGTGAGGATTCAGATAGCGGTGATAGTACACCACAGGCTCCGGGGAGATACTGGGATAGATTTGATATTGATAAAAATGGAGAAATACCACCTGAAAAAAATGAGAAGAATCGTGATAGAAAGAGACAGCGTTCATAAGAGCATGTAAATATTGGATTTTATGTGTTATACAAGTGAATGTAGTAATAAATAATTGGTGTACAAATGATTTTTGTTGTTTTTTAAACTTATCGATTCCTATACTTCTTTCATGTATTAGAATATTGTAATAGAACTATCACAAAAAATTGCGAACATACAAATACAGTATATTTTTCCTATTTTATCTATATGAAAATCAATTGACGTTTGTTACTCTCGCAAAAACTCCTAAACGGTTAAGACCGATTTCGATGATTTTTTTTTGTGTGTGTTTGAGTGCGGCCCTGGATGGTTTAGATAAGAGGTTCTCAGACTTTTTTGTCATAGACCACTTTCAAAATTTAGTTGGTTCCGGTAGACCCCCTGCGGCGCTTTGCAAATCTCGATACTTTATACTGAATATGGAATATTATTATGCAAGTTTTTACATGAAATAGTCGCTGAGCTTCTTAAAATACTATCTGCCTACATAGATAGGTGAAGTCAACATTTTAGTTTTTCACTATCGAAAGCAGATAATTTGTGTGGTTCCCCGCTTGCGAACCCCATGAACCCCCATTTTTTAATCACGCTAACGTGACGCCCCGTCGAGTCTCCCATGGACCCCTGGGGTCCACCTGGACCACTTTGGGAAATAAGGGTTTTAGATTCACAATTGGACTCGATAGGTGGCGCTGCAAAACTCTTTTAATAAACACACAGACATGTCTAATAAAAAAAACTTATTTTTTCTTTAATTCTTTACAAATCACATTAAAAACTTATATTCTCTTTGGTTAAAATGTCTTGGAACATGAATAAATGTCGAACCATTGAACCATGTAATTATTTGTGGTCATAATAATTGATAATAATATCAAAGAATTTGATTTCCGTTTCTAATATACTCTATAATACTCGTAATAAAAATACAGAGGAAGTTGAGAGAAAATAAAGTGACTTAAAAGAATAATCATGGAATCCATATCAGGCTCTGGAACTAACCGGGAATCTATAGAACAAACAAACATACCAAAAACTAAAGCCGCTTCTGCTCCTATATACCCTTTACCTAAATCAGAAGAAGCGAAATTGAAGGTGCACATATCTGCACCTTCATACTTCTTCTCGTTGAAAGAGAATGAAACTCCACCATTCGTGAAACCGGGGCGGGAAGCGCGGCCTAAACTAATGATAGGGACTATTATGAAGGAAGACGACGTTGTGGCCATGGTAGCTGCCGCGGATATTGATAAATTGGATGGTCTGCGGAGGTTCATAGGTATTTTAGGTTTATATATGACAGGATATTGGGTTTTTCTATAACAAAATGCTCAGTATCAGCCCGGAGTCTGGAATTGTGCCCGGTATGGAGATAGGTTCGCCCCCATCACACCGTGGGACTGAGGTACGCTAGGCGAAATGTGCAATTTTTATCTTTGCGAAAGAAAACTAATGACGTGTTCCGGGATCAAACTTAATGATGACTGATGTACAAATTTCTAGACTAGTTAGTTATTATTTAGCTTTTATCACAGGCTAGATAAGTACTAACTTTTGTGGATCCTTCGTATGCGAGAGGCCGTCTGAGTTGGTACTACCGCTTTATCTATTTCTGCCGCCAAGCAAGTGGCCTTTTGTGTTTGTAATTGTAACTGGACTTTATGAGACTTCAGTTCTCATGTCTCGGAGTGCCGAGCGCCGTTTCGTGCCAGGCAGTGGTTTGTAATTCAAAGTTCTGTGTAATGTTGCTTTTGTTTAGGGGCAGAGGTGGCTTTACATGCGAGAGACTTTCTCTTCTCGTTCATTAACAAAAGTAGGCTAAATCAGACTGGTCGAATAAAACAAAAATAATTTCTAGGCAACTTCCTCGTCGAAAAGAAGATAGTACACAACTACAATCTACCAGAGAAAAAATTTCTAACGAGTCTAATATCTGAAACTACTGAATACGCGGCGCAGCGTGACTTTCCCGCGTCGAAGCTAGCCTGTCTGTTAACTATATATCTAAGTTCTCATCTGTATTTCAAATGGTATTATTTGCAACCACCTGCCGCTGTTTGGCTTTATTTCAAGGAGCTGATGATACGCCATACTATTCAGGTAAGTGTATGTGTTATCTATATTCGAACGACTTGTATAGGTTACCGTTTTAATTATGGAATAGCAGTATAATAGATAAAAACTAACATAGCTTATTTCCTCTTCAGAGTGTGAATAAGTATTTACACAGGCCGGCATGATTCTGGTGACTACCAATAAACTCATTGTTTTTCGGTGCTCGCTGGTTTTATTGTACTGCATTGAGCTTACCATCAGCTGGAGTGGTAACTTTGCCGTTTTGTCTACAGCACGAATGGGCCGGCTCGTTACCACTGTCTTACAGAAAACCGACGTGAAGTAGCGGGTTGCTGCTGCGTTTCGTACGATGAGTGAGATATCCGGAGGCCCAAATCCCCTCCCTTTTCCAATCCCTTCCCTCTAAAGTCGGCAACGCGCCTATGATTCTTCTAGTATTAGCGTACATAGGCAGTGGAGATCACTTTTCATCAGGTGACTCACTTGCTCGTTTGCCGGTCTATGCTATAAAAAAAGTACTGAGTAATCCAGTATTGTGTGGTGGAATACACCAGACAGAAAGACCAATTATTGTCCTTTCTCAGGATTCCCCAGACGGCGAGGAAGTATTTGAGCCAGAGGAGTGCTACGACATAGCAACACATTTCCACACCGTGTACTTAACCAACTTGCCTCTAGTGCACGTTCTTACTTTCGGGGCGTTTCGACTCAAATTCTCTTGGCCTTTCAAACAAAAAGCGTAATAGTTAATATATTTTAATTGGTGGACTAAGGCCCAATCCCTCTCATTCAGTAGAGGAGGCCCGTGCCCAGCAGTGGGACAAATATAATACAGGGCTAGTAAAAAAAAGTTTTTTGCTGTTATCACCATAAAAATAATTTATCAATAAATATGTTTATAAGCAAATATACAGAATTTTTAATATTATCAACAATTGTACCAACTATTTATACTTATTTTAAAATTAAACTACATGTGCTTATAAATAAACTTTATTTAAATTTAATCATTAACCAGTATTTGCAGCACTCTTCAATTGCTCTTTAACATGTTTGGGTACCTTTTTCTTTTTCCGTTTCCTAACTTTTCCCTCACTCACATTCTCCTTTCTCACATTCTTCCCAGGTTTCTTTTTCTTACAAGATAAAGGATTAGGGTTATGAGGCTTTTTCTTTTTTACCACCTGTTTGGGTTCTACTTCCTTTTCCTCAACTCCAAGAGATTTTTTCATAGTTTTTAGTGCTTCATTTTGATTCTCCGATATGAACATGAATGCATTAGATTCTAATGATTTTCCTGCTTTTTCGTAGCTGGCTTTTGATGGTTTCTCTAATGTGGGAGACTTATTATGAAGATAAAGAAGAGGGACACCTGCTTTTTGCCTTAACTTCTCTTGTAGGTCCCGATCTTGTGAAGCCAAGATGTAATGTTTGTCATTATGTTTCCCTATCATAGACAATATGCATTTTGATCCAGAGACAGGCTCTTTATGTCCACATTCATGGATTCCAAACTGTTTTAATATAGTAAGTGCCCCGTGAGTCTTTTTTGCAATTTTTTCTGTTTCTATAATAATACATCTGGTTGTAAGTAATTTTGCTTGGGTGTTCAGATATTTTGGTATTTGTTCTCTTATGTTGATCTGCTCCTGAAACATTTTAATGTGAATTTTAATTAAGTTAAAATTTATTTTATATTTTCTACAGATTTATTATAGATTTAATGTTATTGAAGTGATAACTTCTTATGGGAGGGTGAACCGAAACGTTCCGTAACGCGAGCGGTCCATCGACCAGCCAGCGTTAGCCGACCTCCCTGGAACATCGATAATTTCGAATTCCCAGGTGGCGCCACACAGTGACCAGTCGGCTTGGACCGGACTTTGACACGACTTTGACACGGCTTTGACACGACTTTGACACGACTCTGACACAACTTTGAAACGACTTTGAAACGGCTTTGACACGACTTTGAAACGACTTGGCACGACTATGCCACGACTTTGAGACGGCTTTGACACGACTGGGACACGACTTTGAGACGGCTATGACACGACTTTGACACAACTTTGAAACGACTTTGAAACGGCTTTGACACGACTTTGAAACGACTTTGACACGACTATGCCACGACTTTGAGACGGCTTTGACACGACTGGGACACGACTTTGACACGACTGGGACACGACTTTGACACGACTTTGAGACGGCTATGACACGACTTTGACACGACTTTGAGACGGCTTGACACGACTTTGAAACGACTTTGACACGACTTTGAGACGGCTTGACACGACTTTGAAACGACTTTGACACGACTTTGCCACGACTTTGAGACGACTGTGACACGACTTTGACACGACTTTGACACAAATTTGACACAACTTTGACACGACTTTGCCACGACATTGAGACGACTTTGACACGGCTTTGATACGACTTTGACACGACTTTGAAACGACTTTGACAGGGCTTTGACCGGACTTCGTAACGTAACGCGTTAAGGGAAGCCAGACAGAGTGGCGCCGTAACGAACGCTTTACGGCGCCACTTTGTCTGGCTTCCCTTTCTCTCACGCATACGGTAGCAGTAGGCAGGCTTCTCCGCTCTCACTTTAACCCACATTAGTTTAAGTTATCACTTTTGTCGAGCGTCCCGGGACGCACACTTTTTTTTTTTTTTAATTCAATTCAATTCAATTCTTGATTTGATGGCCTTTGTGGTGTTGCCATGTCACAATTCTACCTGTGTCAAGTATGAACACAATGAACATAAAATATTGATGGCCAAAGTAAACTAGTTTAGCTTCCAAGTTGAATTAATTTAATGATTTAAATTTTATTTTTAAATGAAGATCTATAATAAAAAATACTACCAATGAACATGTTAGTTATTGAAACATGTTAAATCATTTAAAAAATTAATTGGACCCATAATATAGGATTATCTTGTGGCTTTCTGTACATAACACCATGTCAGCCATGCCCCTCTCATAGATAATACAATACAAAAGAAAATACAATACAGATTACAATAAAAAAAAATTACAAATATAAATGATATATACGAATTATACAATATAACTTGTTGTATTCTCTAATAGGTGACTGACATACTAAGGCAGTGAATTTTAATTGCTTAGTGATAAGCCAAAGGTATATCTTATTTCAATAAATAAATACACCTGGTGGTTTGCACACCTACAATGCCTAAAAACCAGGGTTCGAGGATATATATCAATGGATATATATCCGATATATATCAAGCTGGGTTCGACGATATATATCAAATGTTTTTTTTATAATATATTGCAATACAAAAATGGTTTAGAAAATTAATATTATTATGTAATTTTTAGAGTTTGTTACTGTATTTCTATATCCAAATGTAGATGGCGTGGGAGTAGAGTTAAAACATACTCCGTAATGGGAAGTTCTAATCCATAAATGGCAGCACTTCTGCCCTAAAAGAAGATTTTATGTTTTTTTGTTGATTATGCCTTATCTAAAAGTAGATTTTGCAATATGCAAACAGTATTCATAAATAATACAATAAAATAATATGACTTTCATACAAAATGGATATATATCAAACTTGATATATATCATAAATATCCAAAATTTTGATATTTATAATAAATATTGAATATTTTCGAACCCTGCTAAAAACAGTAGGTGTGCACCCCAGTATACATGGTAATTGATTAAGGAATACTTTTAGATTTCTTAACATGGTAAGGCCTAACTTGGTACACAAATACATGCAAAATAACTTGACTGGCCTAAAGTTAATCACAAATGGATTCACAGCAACTGTTTTCAGAGACTAAAGGATGACAGGAGTAGAAGGTGGGTGAGGTAACTTCAGTGCAACAAAGTTATTTTGTGTCTTGTAACATAAAAATCCTCAATAATATTATTCAGAATACCTAGTTTTGATTATTGCTTGCTGGCTCAGGGAAGTACTCTTGCCAGCGCATGCTTTGCTCTTTGAGAGTGAGGTGAGAATCAGCACTGTCCGCCTCGGGGTCGGGCAGCTCCTCGATGGGGACCTGTATGTCCTCATGCGGCAGCTGCTCCGCACGCCACTCGTCGTCCACAATATCGATCAGACGACCATTTCGTCGGCATTTACTGTCCATTCTGTGATGGTTTTAAATTATTCTTTTTATTTTTTGTCAAGACTATGAGCAATAATCAAAGCTAAGTCTTCCTCATGTATAGGTTGTTTTAATCCGAAAACGTTAGTTACTGTATTTAAACAAGCAATTGATTTCAATTTATTGTGTTAAAACAAGTGTAAAACTTTAAATCCCGTACGTTCACTTGATAAAGAACGGATTATTTATATATTTTCTTTGAGGAAGACTTACTTTGAATGCAGCAAAACAGAAAGTTCCATCGATTAAGACTTGGTACGGCTCATGGAAACCGAAATTGTTATAATAAAACTTGAGGTACTTCTGCACTTTCTTGTATCGTGTTATTTTCATCTTTATTAATTTCTACAGACCTTTCCACTATGGTAGTACTATAATTAAACACGATATTGCAGAAATAGTGTAAAATTTTACTGCAAAAAGCACATGTATAAGTAAATTATGATTTTTCTAAATCGCACGATTGTTCTAGTTTTTTAATAAAATGACTTGCTAGTGATGTTGATATTTTGCTTGTGAAACATCGATATTTTTTGGCGATATATTTTGGTGACGTATTGATATTTTTTATTAAGTAATGAAATCATATCTAAATCGATATTTGTTTAAATAGCTGCCGTAAAAATTAGGTAAAAAAAATATATGCAAAAAAGTCATTCATGGTAAGCCGATATATCGATATCTTTACACAATAATAATCGATATTGATCATTTTTAAATTATCCATACGATTTAAATCGATACTTTTTTATACTTTCGCAAGCCTAATTATTGCCATTTTTATGAACGTTGATGTGACACATGACAGTTGTTAAATTATCCATACGATTTAAATCGATACTTTTTTATACTTTCGCAAGCCTAATTATTGCCATTTTTATGAACGTTGATGTGACACATGACAGTTTTATGAACGTTGATGTGACACATGACAGTTGATTTTTGAAGTTATACTTCTTTAGGCGCGTTATGAAAAAATGATGAGAGTGAAATTTTAAGATGCGCGCGCACCTGTGACACAAAAAATTAACAGTATGAAGTTAGGCGCGTTAAGAAAAAATGATGAGAGCAGTATGAAGTTAGGCGCGTTATGAAAAAATGATGAGAGTGAAATAAAAAAAAAAAAAATAAATATAAATAAATAAATATAAATATATATATAATAATATATATATATAATTATATATAGATGCGGTTTTTATTTTATAATTTGGAACATGGTGCCGTAAAAAAAGTACCAGGTTCGCATAAACGCGAAGAGAGTAGAATGTCCATTTTTCATGGCGAGTAGCCGTAATTAATAAACAAATGACGATTTGGACAAAGAAAAACTCTTTAGGTTTTTTCTTATTCGGAACATGTTGCCGTAAAAAGTACCAGGCTCGCATAAACGCGAAGAGAGTAGAATGTACTTCTATCATGTCGAGTGGATATGTTGATATAAATTAAAATACTTTTATTTAATATAATTAACACTAAATATTATTAAATTATTAATGTTAAATACTTATTATTGGTTATTTAATGATGCCAAAGAAGTATAACTTCTCACGCGCGTACATAAGTACACGCACCCATTTTTTATTTTTTTTAAAATAATTTTCTCTTTTATTGAGAAGGCAAAGGGTTCTAACCCATACAGCCTCGTCGTATGTAATATATCTTTATTTTCCAAGAACTATAGTTCAATGTTTCGATACACTGTTATGTACAGTCAACCTGGGTAACTTTCGCTTTCAATGTAACATTGACTCACTAACTTGTACTTGAACGTTTAATTTTTTCTCTGCTTACTGAATCACTGTATAATAAAAAGTTGTTTAATCTATGAAGGTAAAAAGTGTTTTTGAACGAAACCTGCAGTGACATTTGACATTTGTCAAATATATATTTATTTCTCATCATTCAAAATTGTGGCGGTAAATACAGTTAAAAATAAACTTGCTAAAAAGTTGTGTATAGCAGTTACTACAGAAGAACTACAGAAGGCGAGTTCAGTTTTATGTTGAAGAATCATATGTTTTTTATGTAATAACACTGAAATATCCCGCGATATTGATATATTTAAAAAAAAAACTTTAATTAATCTTCGATCCGTTTCATTTTTAGACCATTTGGGGTAACATTAGCTCGGGGTGAGGACAGACAATGTGTGAGAATTTAAATTATGCAAAAAAGTTTTGAAGGGTGGAAGTGGCCATCAAAGCTTGACATATTTAATTGTCACCCCCGAAATATACAGGGTTATTTTTAAAACACCAGCAACCTCGCAGGGGTAGATTCCTAAGGTTATAAGCTACTACTTTTGTTCTACGACTTTTGATAATTTGTTAGATTTTATTTTCATACAAAAATAAGTATTCATTTAATTTCCGTCCTGAATGTTACAATGCGCATCGCAGATTACGTAAACAAACACGCGAAGCGTGGGGAACCGGGCTAGCGCCTTTGACCTCGAACGCCCGAGCAGCTGGCCGGCGCCTTTGATGTCGTGCGCGCACGCCGCGCCGCAGTCTACGAAGAAAAACACTACACAACAAAAACTTGTAAAATCATTTTTTTTAAATATATTGAGTTATATCCAAACTCGTAGAACAAAAGTTGTTCCGTATGGGGTCAGCTATATGGTCCTGCGAGGTTGCTGGTGTTTTAAAATTAACCCTGTAGTTAGTCTATTTGGAGGATCTAAAATCACAAAACGAGGCGATTCTTATGCGATTGATGATCAATTTCTATACATGGTATGGGGGAATTGAGAGCCGATATTATGTTTCTTTTTTATATGTGATTGAGTTTGTTTTATTATTTTTTATTATTTTAGGCATTGCTCAATGATTATAAGTACATCAAAACCTGATTAATACAATAAAAAAAAATGGGTGCGTGTACTTATGTACGCGCGTGAGAAGTTATACTTCTTTGGCATCATTAAATAACCAATAATAAGTATTTAACATTAATAATTTAATAATATTTAGTGTTAATTATATTAAATAAAAGTATTTTAATTTATATCAACATATCCACTCGACATGATAGAAGTACATTCTACTCTCTTCGTGTTTATGCGAGCCTGGTACTTTTTACGGCAACATGTTCCGAATAAGAAAAAACCTAAAGAGTTTTTCTTTGTCCAAATCGTCATTTGTTTATTAATTACGGCTACTCGCCATGAAAAATGGACATTCTACTCTCTTCGCGTTTATGCGAACCTGGTACTTTTTTTACGGCACCATGTTCCAAATTATAAAATAAAAACCGCATCTATATATAATTATACATATATATATATATTTATATTTATTTATTTATATTTTTTTTTTTTTTTTTTTATTTCACTCATCATTTTTTCATAACGCGCCTAACTTCATACTGCTCTCGCGCCTAACTTCATACTGCTCTCGCGCCTAACTTCATACTGTTAATTTTTTGTGTCACAGGTGCGCGCGCATCTTAAAATTTCACTCTCATCATTTTTTCATAACGCGCCTAAAGAAGTATAACTTCAATAACTTGATTTAAGAGGTCCATAAAATAGAAGTTGATTTCGATAAACCAGGCAGTTTAATATTGTATTAATATGGCAACCCTACGTTGCCACTAAAAAGGAGATAGTGATATAAACGAAATGTATTTTTTTTATCAATATGACAAGCTAATCTTACCGGGGATTAAAAAAAACTACATAAATTAGAGATTTTCTTCATCAACTCCTCATACTTATTAATGTTACCCGAATGTCAGTGTAACTTTGGCTCACCAAAATTTTGGTAATTAAAGGGTATTTTATTTATCGTTTTGATAAATAACACAGAAATTTAGATTATAAAGGCCAATATTCCACTAGAAACACTAATTTATGACAAATAACAATAAAAGTAAATCCGTACTACTATAAATTACCTCTAAAGTGAGCCAAAATTACCCAGGTTGACTGTACCGTTTATGTGTATTGGATAAATATATAAATTAGGAAATATTAATAGATCAAACCCAATGACGAGAGTCGATTCTTTGGTCATGGGAACAACTGCATTGTCAGAATTCCCGCTAAAACTCCTAAAAAGCTACTAAACGAAAATTGATATAAAATTAAAATATCTGCTGTCTGGGGAAAACGAAATTTTAATATAAAAAGTGTTTAATATTTGGTAGTTAGGTAAGTAATATCGCGAAAAATAAAGAAATGTTTATAAAGACAAATTAAAACATAAACAATCAGGAACTTTTTTCCAACATGACGTATTCAGAACCATAGAGAATATTTTTTTGTGAAACGTCTTGCTCGCTCTCTCGCTTCCATGTTTGTTCGTGGTCATTTTGCATTTCTGTGCTAGATTTTCCAGTTTAGCATTTAAAATTAGTGATTTTATTCGTTTTAGTGTGTAATTAATGATATTTTCGGCAACACGGCGACCTCTTGAGGATTTGTCGCCCAAGGAAAAGTGTTTAACGACTGTATATTAACAGGGAGGGTATGTCTTTCACATCCTTTTAATCAAGTAAATGCGTCATTTTATCGAATATTGTTGAGTGTGTTCATGAAACAAGAGGATTAGTTATAGGTCACGGCTTTGTGGTGGATCGTTTGGGTAATTGTCTTCGTAAGTGTTTTCGTGGAACGATTAAACGACGTCCAGCTGATTAGTCCGAGGGCGTCGTAACATGTAATTTGTGTTGGTCAAAGTGTAGGGAAACACGATGAGATGGGCAGACACGGTTAGTCATGAGCCCAACAGACACGTTTCGACGTATATTAGCGCCGGATTGATTATAGAAATGAACATTTCGGGATACCGTGAGCGTCGCCGATCGGGTATCAGATAAGTGTCACTGATATCTTTTGTTTCTTTGTGATTTGGCGACTAAACGTACACACTAGATAACGTTGTTTACCGTTTTTACTAGGTCTTTAAAGTCTTTATTGCATTCGCCTTTGTCGCTCACGCCTTGAGTATTGATAAAAACCTTCGTTAATGTGCAGCATAGATTGAATATTTTTTGTGTTCATTACTCATTGTCAATGGTGTCTAATTGTGTATTTGTTGCGCTTTTAACTGGTGAGTTGATTTTTCAAATATATTTTTTCTCACAGACATCACAAGCCATAGATTCCTGTTTGATTGGTTACTGTTTAATTTTGAAGAATCATTTTTACATTCTACTTAAACTATAGTGGAATGAATTTATATTGGAACAATATATTTAAATAATGGTAAAATCGGGGCCAGGTGTAAATATAAATAAAACAAATGAAATGGATTTAGTTGTTTTACAAATATAAACTGACTGATCTGAAATAAACAAACTTTTATATACATTTTGGACAAAAATGAGCTTGAGAAAACATAACAGTTTTGTTGATCCATCTGTGTAATAATCTGTTTTTAATCCCTGAAAAAAAAGGGGGTTGTTATTTTGACTGTTTGTTTGTGGTTTATTTTTTATTAAGAATTAGTTTAATCAGGGTAAATATCATCTATGTTTAAATTAAATCTGTTCAGCTGTTTAAGTTACATGTTATTATAATTTACATTAGATGTTTCTACCAGTAATTATTGATAAATTGCAAATTGTTTCAAACAGGAGGTAAATTCAATATGATTTTTCATCATAGCATAAAAATATATAGTCAATATGAATCGCTTGGTAATGTGTATTCAAGGAATATAAAAATGGCAACACCATCACATTAATATTTTAGTATATTATATGTAATGGTAATGTAATTTTCTTTATCACATTCAGTTTTAGTAATTACTTAATTGTGGTTTTAAGTCAATGGCACTTTGCCCTGAATAGTTGTTAATGTATTTTAAAACATAGAGCTATGTTTTTAGGAACATTGAAAAAAAAATGGATTAATTAAATTAATTATTTGACTTGTAATTTGTTGTGTGAAATCCATCCAAAATACCTTATGTTTAAAACCTATCATCATTTAATCATATGATATGTTAATTACCCTGCATGGATGTAATTATTCACCAATGTTATAATTTGTTGTACCTTGCAACATACTTATATCCTTGGAAGAATACTGATATTTTTTGCTCATTGTTCATGAGACAGGCAGACATAAAATCATAAATGATCACTATGTATCATTATGAAATCCTCTTTTTGTCAGGGGTTGATTAAGAAATGTGAATGGATTATTGAAATAATTAACTTACAGTATCTATTGTATGTGAAACCATTGGTACTGTCTGCTTTTTAGTTATTTAGCTGTAGCTGTTAGTGAAAGTAATTACTTTCTGTCTTAGATACCGACATGACGTTCAGTGAAACCTATCAATGTGGCTACAAGATTACAGAGAATCAGGTTAATGATTACCTATTGTTGTACAAAACATGTGGCCTCATTAAAGAACACAGAGATATAAAAATAATGTAAGAACTCAGTTAAGTGTAGTTTTCTGTATAATTATGTTAATGGTCGATTTTTGGCATTCAACAAATATGGAAATTAATGTTGTACATACATAAATCATCACCATATGTCCTCATTCATTATGAGACCTCATAGTAATATATGGGGTATAGAATGGTATTTAATAATAAAAAATCCTATAACTTTAAGTAGTGCATTACATAAATTTCTATTCATCTCTGTATCTACTTATGGGTAAGGCAGCCACATATTCCAGGTCTTTTTTTAATACTCTATCCTGGTGTCCTCAAAAAAACCTTTGGAACGCATAATTGTCCCACTGTCCCCAATCTTTGGTCATCCGTCCAAAAAGTATATTATGATTGAAAAAGGTACATGTAATAGATATTTAAAACTCATAACACCTTTATTATAACATTTATGTTCATAAGTAGAAAATTAAAAACTAATTGTGTAGTTTTTTTTGTTTTATTGGAATTTTTTTATAAACAGATTTTCTCTACGATTTTTTTAATGTAACACTATCACTGTCGCCGTTATTTTGGCAAAGTCCCGTCTCGACTAGAAATAAAAACAAATAAATATATACACCCAACAGTCATACACATAGTCCTGACCTCACACTAGGTCAAACCTGTATCGTGGGTAACAGGAACTACGAGGGACTTACGGTCCCACAGTACCCATACCCGAAAGAAATATCGGTGGATCACAACATTTGTCTCGGTATGGAAATCGAACCCTGCCATGGAGGCCGTCCGCAAATATGATGGAAAAAAAAAACACGCGAGCAGAGCCGCGTAAAACCTAATGACATGTAATTATGCAAAATAGTTCAAGCATAAAAAAAAGCAAGTTGAGTGAATACATTTAAATTAAGATAAATGGTTGCATTGTAGAATGAGTTAGGTAATGTCAATAAAAATTGTTTGCAAGATAAAATAAAGCAGTCTATTGTTTGCTAAGAGTTGAAAATTCTAACGTGGGTGACGCACACTACTATTTTGTAAAACAAAATGAGTATTAACAAAACTTAAAAACAAAACAATATATTCCTAAAAATAAAAAAAATATGGTCCACAATTGGCGGAGAAATTGCGGATGAATAGTGTGGGGTCAGGACTATGTGTATGACTGTTGGGTGTATTTATTATATTATTAAATCACTGTTCGGTAAACCCCCCATATGTAAAGAATCATGGTGACCCATTGCTCCCTGCTGTGGAGAATCCACAATATTTGTTGGCACCGCAAATTCCTCGTAGTTCCTGATACCCACGATACAGGTTAACTTAGTGTGGGGTTAGGTCTATGTGAGTGACTGTTGGTTTTATTTATTATTTGTTTATTTATTGATGAAGAAAATCTAGTTGAAAGTACCTCCTTGATCCCAATGGAAAATAGGTTGTTTTAGCCTTGATTTATAGTTTATGGGCTTGTGATCACCATCAAAAAATATTTTACTTCGACATCCAACAGCTTACTTACTTAAAATATCCTGTATAATTCTATTCCCGCTAAATAAAGTCCCCCAATGGATCTTATCGGCGCTTGGCGACTCGCACGGGGTTCCCAATACAATACCTAGCAATAATGTAAATACATAATACTTATAAATGTACTTATTGTTCTAGGTTTTTTGTTTATATAACTGAACTACGTGTGCTGGCTTGCGTAATCACAGCTTCGTGGTCTCCTCCATCTCGGCTCAAACTAAAAAGTTCGCGAAATTGTACTTCTGCCGGACTATTAGCCGTGGAATTGCCGGCATACCTGTTCCCTCCTTCTTATAATATGGGGTTCTTTAAACGGAGTGTGAAGAAGCAGTTAGGCAGGCCGGCATGATCATGCCGACCAACGATAGACACACTGTCGTTGGTCGACACTATTCCTGGATTGCGCTACACTTACCATCATGTGTGGCGTACTCACTTTGCCGAGCCAGGATATAAAAAAAAATGCCAAATTATATGAAATCCAATAGAATTTAAATAATATTTGTCGTAATCAATATAAAATATTATATTTTTAATCCTTTGACAAAAAAGGTGGCTGTGTGTCTGTTGGAAGTATTGTAGCCACAATGGAGCTATTTTTTTTTTATTTTTTATAACATAGTCCGGCAAACGAGCAAGTGGGTCACCTGATGGTAAGTGATCTCCACCGCCCATGTACGCCCACCACCAGAAGAGTCATGGGCGCGTTGCCGACCTTAAAGGAAAGGGATAATTAGGGATATTTATTAGGGAAAAAGGGATTGGGAAGGGGAGGGGATTTGGGCTTCCGGTTATCTCACTCACCGTACGAAACGCAGCAGCAAGCCGCTACTTTACGTCGGTTTTCTGTGAGACATTGGTAACGATCCGCACGAGCCAGCCCATTCATGCTGTAGACAAAACTGTCTACAGCGTGGCTCTACCACTCAAATTTGGCTCTACCACTATTTGGATGCGCTTTTCTTAAAGCTAATTTAATTGAGTGCGTTCTAAGTTGGGTAGCTCTGAAACGAATGTTTGTGAAATCCACCGATATTTGTTTCGAGTTTGGGTGTGTGAGACCGTAGGTCCTTCGTAGTTTCTGATACCCACGATACAGATTAACCTAGTGTGTGGTTAGGGCTATTTGTGTGACTGTTGGGTGTATTTATTTTGATTCTGCAACCAATCGCATCTGTTAGACACCGGCCTCTACGAATGAGAGGTGCTAGGCGTGCTGACAGCTACTAATTCCTCGATAATAAATCAGAGATATACCATTTTTGGCCTTAATATATAAATTTTGATAAGATTGTACTATTACTTTAATTCTCTACTCCCTAATAAGACCCTGATCACTAATTGGCTTTAGGAATATGGTATCAGTATTCGTGCCTTTAAAAATGTTATGTCGTCAAATAAAGTGGTTAAGGTTGGGTGATCCCTCGTGTATTATGGAATTCCATACCATTGTTGCATATTGTCCTTGAACTATGGTTAGTTTAAACGGGCTGTGGTCGTCATACTAGATTTTCTATTTATAATAGGTTATTTAAATCCCGATAGCTCAGCGGGTAGTGGTATGGACTGTCGAGACGAAAGTCGCAGGTTCGAAACATGCCCCAACAGCATACACCTCTGACTTTTCTAAGTTACGTGTATATTAATTGTTAATTATTGCTTGCTTTAACGGTGAAGGAAACATCGTGAGGAAACCTGCATACCTTAGAACTCGATAAGATTTATTGAAGGTATGTGAAGTCTGCCAACCCGCATTAAGCCAGCTTGGTGTACTAAGGCCTAACCCCTCTCATTCAGTAGAGGAGGTCCGTGCCCAGCAGTGGGACATGTGTAATACAGGGCTAGAAAAAAAAATTAAATCCCGACGAAACTGCCATTTAAATTTTAAATCAAAAGCAATCCTAAACTCATGAGCTGTCTAAAACTTTGTTTGCTCATCGATTTACCACAAATAAGTAGACTTTTTATGACGCCTGAATGACAAGACGAGCGGGTCGCTCGACTGATGGTAAGCACTACGCTATCAATAAACAGTAGCCGTATTAAAATGCACTTTAAGGCTGTTGCCACTTGGCCACATTTGCCATTTTTGTATTATAATGCCCAGTAATTTCAGACTAGGAAACAGGGTAGGGCACGAGGAATTGACATCACATACCTTATTTAATAAATAAACTGATAATAATAAAAATATTTGTTTAATGGAAATCTATTTCAAATAACCTTGTAGTACATACATAGCTAGCTATACCTGTGTTTTACACATTTCTAAGACAGAAACTTGTTTTTTTTCTATTGACTTCCTGTTTATTAGAAATAAGTTTACAAGTTAAACTTTGACTAAGTGTTATGTAGACTGTAGCTATCCTTGAATGGATTTTTATTTGAGTGTATCTATATTTGGGTGTATCTTTATTCAATTCAACCATTATGTTGCTAGAAAGTCTTCAGAAAATTAACTACTACTGATTCGGGTTTCCCCAGGCCTATCATAATGTTCGTTTGTATTTTTGTCGCTTTTTAACATTATTATAGGCAGTTCTTTTCATACCATTGCTGGGCTTTTCAACACCTACCCGTCCTCTCAATGCTAAGCCAATAGAATGGAAGCCTGACCCTGTTATTAACATTGTCGGCCAATCTCGCTGCCGGATGACACGCATATCATCTTGGCCACCAGTCTGTTACTGCTTTATATCTTTGTGTCCCTGGGCTTGCATTGGTCATCCGCCTGTCCTGTCGCAGGCTCCTCGATTTGCTTCTTCCATCTTCGGAGTATGAAGAAGCATTTATACCGGCATGATTCTGGTGACTATCTATAAACTCATTATTTGTCGGTGGTCGCTGATTTTTTGGACTGCACTGCGCTTACCATCAGGTGTAATGCAGTCAAATTGCCGTGTTCGGAATAAAAAAAAACGCCTGGCTATGTGTCTGGCCCAACTCCCAACTGAGGTTTACAACTTTGGTCTGGAAATCTCGAACCTGAGTTCTTCAATTCAAATTCTTCATTATCTAATTAGGCCGCCAAGGGCATTTTTACATGACATTTGAATCTACCGGTGCTTCGGAAATGTCCAGTGGTCTGTGATGAAGCACCAAGAAACTCAGCCGTAGGTCTATTGTATTTTTTTTATTATAGGTATTCCATTTAAGTATACAAAACGACATAGGTAATTTATATAAGTTGGAGGACAAATAAATTAGTTGTTCACTTGGTTGTGAACACGGTCTTGAAATTTGATGCCGAGCATGTGTCAAATCAATAGCGTTGACCACTCTTCTAGAAACTCAATTTTGACTGGACATAAGATTTGACACATGATTAATTCATTTAGATCGGCCCGGGTCATCCTGACCACGCACGTGACGGTTAAGAGTTAACATTTTTTGTTTTTGTGGCACAGGCGATGGCAACAAACAGGAGCGGGGCGGCCCAGCGTCCAAACGGCGCTCCGCAGACGAAGGTGTGCCAGTTCAAGCTGGTGCTGTTGGGCGAGTCCGCCGTGGGCAAGTCGTCGCTGGTGCTGCGCTTCGTGAAGGGCCAGTTCCACGAGTACCAGGAGAGCACGATCGGCGCGGCGTTCCTCACTCAGACCGTGTGTCTCGATGACACCACTGTCAAGTTCGAGATATGGGACACTGCTGGACAGGAGAGGTTTGTGGATCACTTGATACTTGTTGGTTGTGGAGAAACCTTCGCGGCCCTAGGGACCTTCATAGCATACGGACGTAAGACATATTGTGACTAATATGCTGGTCGGAGGGTACCTGATACCTTTCTGTGCCGGTAGGTATAGCGACCATTATCCCTCCCATACACCTGCCACTGTAACTCCTGTGCACCAGGATCAACAGTGGCACGCATTTTTGTTGACACCGAGCATTGAAGCTCGGCGAGTCTCTGGGAATGCCTAAATGTCTTTGTCTCGCAACGAAATTAATCAGATAGAAGGTTAATGAGGAGTTGGAAATGTTAATTGTCCATTTGTCCATCTGTGTTTATATAGTAATTTGATGTTATTTAACCTTGCGATATAATGAATAATGTATTAATGGTTCTTTCAGGTACCATAGTTTAGCGCCGATGTACTACAGGGGTGCGCAGGCGGCGATCGTCGTCTACGATATCACTAATCAGGTAAATTCATTATTCCTACCTTTTTCTACCTAAAGTGTGATTAATTTTAATTATTTGTAGGTCACACAAACATTTGTCTCGGCGCGGGAATCGAACCCGCGGCCTTGATATTAATCTAATGTAACAACATTTATTTAAAAATGTTACATACTTTATATCTGCGTCATTGAATCACAAGGAGACATTAACAATGAATGTGTGAGTCAGTTAACGGGAAATTACCATCTACATGAAGAATATTGTGTGTACTGTATGTGTCATACTGAGGGAAATTACTTTTTATAAACATTATTACGTTTAAAACAAGTATAATATAAAAACATGTAATTTTTTTACCACATTGCTAACCTAGTAATATTTTGGCACATATGGTTTATGGCCATTACATTATGGCCAGTGATTTCATTGGCTTTAGTGTTCTTCAAATCAGAACACGAGTTCTTACCCATAAATACCTTCCGTATAATTATGAAGTTTTGACCTACTACCTCTTAGGTTCTGTTTTGGATTTACTGATAAGCCGGAACTGTGTAGTGAGTATTTAATTTTGATATTGGCATTGCTGCTTTCATCGCAACTGTGACGTCACTACTCGGCTCTAAGCGACAACTTCAATAAACCTTTACAGCATTAAAAAAACTGTAATCTCTCACACTTCACAATAATAGTAAAGAAAACACGCGTATTGCGAGTTGCGATGAGGTCGCCCGTGTTTGCCGGCCGTTTAGCGTCACCGAATAGGGTTGTCAACTTTCTTGTCTTTCTTTCTGACAAACATTAAATTATTTTATAGCTATTGTAAAGTATGAATTAAAAACGAATTGGCCTTTGTTCTATAACCGTGTTTACAATAATAATTACTATAGAAGTTCGGTGTGACATTTTGCATAAACACGTAAAATGTATACATATGCCAGTCCCGTGATAACAGTCATTTATTTTTAGTGTATCTTAGTTAAATGGCAAAAATGGAATCTTGCATAATTTCGTCATGTCCGTTTGTTCGTCCGTATGTTACAGCCATTGAACTCGGATTCTATGAGCACTATATTAGTGAAATTTGGATCGTTATCACGCGTTCGAATTTCGAAATCGAAGTATGCCGATGCGCGTGAATTTAATCCTAGTACTGTACTTCATTTGTAATGAATGTTAGCAACCCTAGCACTGCTACACGTAACTGGCACAGTTGAATCGCGTACAGTTACGCAACTCGGCCTCGACCTTCGAACTGTACTGTGAACGCACTGGACTGTACATTTTTGGATAAGAGGATCGATTGTACCTTTTTTGTGGGATGGTGTTTAAATTAAGTAGTGTTTATTAAATGATGAAGTATGTTAGACATTCATCTATTGCATTTTGATAAAAAGGTTGATTTAGGTGGTGCGTCCCTATTAAAATAGAGTCCGTCTAGGTAGATACTGCCGCTTCGTCTATTTTTGCGGCCAAGCAGCATTTTTTTTTATAGCATAGGCCGGTAAACGAGCAAGTAGGTCACCCGATGGCAAGCGATCTCCACCGCCCATGTACCACCCACCGCCAGAAGAATCATGGGCGCGCCGCCGACCTCAAAGGAAAGGGATAATTTGGGATTGGGAAGGGGAGGGATTTGGGCTTCCGGATATCTCACTCACCGTACGAAACGCAGTAGCAAGCCGCTACTTTACGTCGGTTTTCTGTGAGACAGTGGTAACGACCCGGTCGAGCCAGCCCATTCATACTGTAGACAAAACTGTCTACAGCGTGGCTCTACCACTCAAACATTGCGTAAGCAATGATGTGTTGTGGTTTGAAATACGACTGGGGCACTGAGACGCATTCTATGTCTTAGTGCAGTGTAGTACCATGCAATACTAAGGCAGGGATGTATAAAACAAACTTCGACATAAGTCGTTTTGTACGGAAATGACTTCGCCAAGTTTGAACTAACATACGATGACATCAAATTACAAAATAATTGTGTTTGTTTAGATCAATTATTTTTTTTTACTCTCGTTTCTTTCCTGACGAGTACCATTTGATTTACGGTCGTTTATGGTCGTTTTTTTGTTTAAATTAACTACGTGAAAATGACCTTTCTTACTTTGACAAGTTGACTTTGCCGAGTTCATATCGAAGTTTTCTAAGCAAAGTCACTTTGGATGGCTTAAGTCGGGTCTATAAATCTCGGCTTAAGTTTTGAGCGGTGTTGTACTGTTTATCGGCAGGTGTGACGCTTACCTTCAGGCGAGCGAACTGATCGATAATATAATTGCGCTCGAATATTCATTTGCATAGTACGAACGCACGAAAAGCATTCATTGATTGCTTTCTATGCACTTAGCCGAATGATTGGACAGACATGCAGCGCGTCGGCAGCGTTTTTTAATTATTTATTTATTTGGACAACCAATGGTATACACAAGTTAAGTTACATACTAGATATCACAAATCCAATTAGAGGTTATCACGACTACACATTGAATTAGAAACAGAGTTTTTGAGAGCACTACACACCAACACTGTATATGTACAAAACAAATTATTTAAACTTGTTAAAAGTTAACATAAGCTAATGAAAAAGAGCTAAGCTAGAGAAAGAAATTATCACTAAGGGTAAAACCAAACGAGCGTAATTTTGTGAGTCGTGAGTCGCAGAATTTCGGTAGCATAAATCCTGCTGCATTCGGTTTCATACAAAACAACAACTCATTTTGCTTTAAAAAGGTTAAATTCCGTATTTAAAAAAAAACATATAGGAATCATTCCTCATGTACGTTTATGCAAACTAGAACTTTAAATTATTGATTTAAATTAATTAAACTATCTATTTTTATTAAACTATATAATTAATTAAGCTATCACTATTTTTTCTTGTTGTGGATTAAAATGTTTTTGCATATTTACGTCCAATTTAAATAGCAGTAATATTTTTTTTCCATGAACTGGGGGCACTTGAACAAATTCTGCTTCGACTGGATTTTTCGTCACGAAACTGTTGCTATATTTAACATATTACATTTTTTATTTTTAACTTTTATGATATAGCTTTAGTAACAGCTTTAATATTCAAATATTTAGAACGCGCATTTTTTATATGCTAAATGTGGACAGATACGGTACGATCTCTTTTTTTATGAGAGCATCACCTGATGGTAAGTGATCACCGCCGCCCATAGACACCATCAATACCAGAGGAATTGCCGACCACCGTACACACAGTGAAATGCCCGCCATAGTGGCTCGTTCATGCGAATCGCGTTCTGGAATCAGCCAGTGTATATCCAGTAACATTATGCTGTCATACTTCTGCCGACCCCCGAGAGTCGCAGCGTTTTTCAGCGTCACCGACAGTCGTCATTATATTTAAAATGCGCTGTACTTAACATCACGTCCAGAGTACAGTCACCTTGCCGTGCCAAGAAAAAAAAATAAGAAGTTATTGGCGTTATCAGTTTGCATACGAGTAAATAATTTCATGGAAACCTTCAAATGTTTTGCAATGTCGTTCATTTGCCTCCAATACTGTTGAATCACGACTTGTTTGTTTGCTTGATTTACACGTGGATATAGCTTGTTTTTTTTATTTTTTTATCCCGGCTCGGCAAAGTGACTACGCTACACCTGATGGTAAGTGTAGCGCAATCCAAGAATAGTGTCGACCAACGATAAACAATGTGTCCATCGTAGGTCGGCAAGATCATGCTGGCCTGTAAAGGGCCAAGGGGGAGGGGAAGGAAAAAGGGATGGGAAAAGGGTTAGGATCAGGGGGCAAGCCCCCTGGGGAGAACCGGATGTACACTGGCTGACCCTGGAACGCGACCCACACAAGGAGGGCCACTATGGCAGGTTTTAGCACCAGTGTACGGGGTGTAAGGGGATCCAACCACCATCTTTCGGAATCCAAGCCAACCTCACCTGCCCGTGGTGCACCCTGCTGGTTAACGGACGAGGCTCTGGCGACCGGCTGATGGCGGTATAACCATCGTATTCAAGGCGTAGCTAAATGCAACAGGCTGATGATGGGCAGCAGCATCATCAGCGCCAGAAGCTACGCCTCTGCGCTCGCCAACCCGCCTGCCAAGCGTGGCGAGTAATGGCAAAACCTCCCAGATGATAGGACAGAAAAGAACCAGGCCCCCAGTCCCCGGCAGCCCCGCTATTCCTAGTTCCGGTAGCAGCTACGGTAACGGCGGGGCAGGGGGTGCTAAGAATCCCCGGGTAAGATCCCGCTACCACCCCCGACGACAACTGGCCCTGGTAACACACAACATTCGCACTATGAGGACTGACGAGAAGATCCTTGAGCTGGAAGAAGAAATGAGTAGGTTACGATGGGACATCTTGGGATTATCAGAAGTCCGAAGGAACGGGGAGGACACGATAATCCTCAAGTCTGGTAACCTACTCTACTACCGGGGTGGCGATCAACCATCTCGAGGTGGTGTCGGATTTCTCGTCCACAAGTCCCTCGTTAACAACATCGTTACCATCGAAAGTGTGTCGAGCAGGGTAGTATACCTTATACTCAGAATATGTAAGAGATATTCGTTGAAGGTCATACAGGTATATGCGCCGACCTCGACACACCCAGATGAGGAAGTAGAGGAGATGTATGACGACATTAGTCGGGCCATACACACCTCCGAAACCTACTTCAATGTTGTTATGGGGGATTTTAACGCAAAACTAGGCAAGAGAAGAGATGAGGAGCTGAGAGTGGGACAATTTGGATATGGGCAACGAAACCCCAGGGGACAAAGGCTGGCCGACTTTCTGGAGAAAGAGGGACTCTTTGCGATGAACTCTTTCTTTCAGAAGCCGCCTCACAGGAAATGGACCTGGATGAGCCCGGATGGTTCTACGAGGAACGAGATAGACTTCATCTTGACGACGAAGAGACGGATACTCAATGATGTCTCTGTGATCAACAGGGTGAAAACCGGAAGTGATCACCGAATGGTAAGGGGCACATTGAGTATTGACGTCAAGGTAGAAAGACGTCGCTTGATGAAGTCTATGCTCCGCCCTACTCGCGCCCATATTCAAAACCCCGAGTGCTTTCAGCTCGAGCTGGAAAACCGCTTCGCTTGCCTAGATAACTGCGTAACTGTGGACGATATCAATGACGGGTTGGTAGAAGCTGTCCACACGGCGGGTTCTAAATTCTTTAGACCCCGTCGTAAAAATCGACCTCAGAAACTCTCGGTCTCGACGCTCGAGCTCATGGCCGAACGTCGATCTATGGCGCTGCGGTCTTCCGATGACGCTGAGGCATATCGGCAGCTCAATAGACGGATATGGAAATCCTTGCGACACGACGTCCGCGCTCACAACACTGCGAGCATAAAGGAGACGATCGAGCAGAACAAAGGCTCCAAAGTGTTTGCAAAGGACCTGTCTATTGGGCAAAGCCGAATGACAAAGCTGAAGACGGAAGATGGCAGTGTAGCATCGACCAAGGCAGAGGTGTTGAGAGAGATCGAGAGCTTCTACGGACAGCTTTATACCTCGGTTGCCAAACCCGTTACCTGCTCGGCTAAAGACCCAAGAGCTGAGCTGGTCCGGCACTACAGCGAGGACATCCCGGACATCAGCTTGTGCGAGATTCGAATGGCCCTCGGACAGCTCAAAAACAACAAGGCGCCGGGCGAGGACGGAATTACTGCGGAGCTTCTGAAAGCGGGCGGAGCGCCGGTACTGAAAGTCCTTCAGAGGCTCTTTAATTTCGTTCTGCTCGAGGGCGTAACGCCTGAGGCATGGAACAGGAGTGCGGTGGTACTGTTCTTCAAGAAAGGTGACAATACCTTGTTGAAGAATTACAGGCCCATCTCACTCCTGAGCCATGTCTATAAGCTGTTTTCGAGGGTTATCACGAATCGTCTCGAGCGCAAGTTAGATGACTTCCAGCCTCCCGAACAAGCCGGTTTCCGAAAAGGCTATAGTACCATAGACCACATTCATACGCTGCGGCAAGTTATACAAAAAACCGAGGAGTATAACTTGCCACTTTGCTTAGCGTTTGTGGACTATGAGAAAGCCTTTGATTCGATCGAGACCTGGGCAGTGCTGCAGGCTCTCCAGCGGTGCCACATTGACTATCGGTATATCGAAGTGTTGAGGTGTTTGTACAACAACGCCACCATGTCGGTCCGAGTACAAGAACAGAGTACGAAGGCTATTCCACTACAGAGAGGCGTGAGACAGGGAGATGTTATTTCTCCTAAACTCTTCACTGCCGCGCTGGAAGATGCCTTCAAGCTCTTGAACTGGAAAGGATTCGGCATCAACATAAATGGCGAGTACATGACTCACCTCCGCTTTGCCGACGATATCGTGGTCCTTGCGGAATCGCTGGAAGACCTGAGTACAATGCTCGAAAACCTCAACAGAGTTTCTCAACGGGTGGGCCTCAGAATGAACATGGACAAGACGAAGGTCATGTCGAATGTCCATGTTGTGCCCACCCCGATTACTGTTGGAAGCTCATCTCTTGAAGTTGTCGACGAATATGTCTATCTAGGACAAGTAGTCCAATTAGGCAGGTCCAACTTCGAGAGAGAGGTCAATCGTCGAATCCAGCTCGGCTGGGCAGCGTTCGGGAAACTTGGCAAGGTCTTCTCGTCCAAAATACCTCAGTGCCTGAAGACTAAAGTCTTCGATCAATGTGTGTTACCAGTGATGACATACGGCACTGAGACGTGGCCTCTAAATATAGGCCGTATAAGACGGCTCACAGTCACTCAGCGAGCTATGGAGAGAGCTATGCTCGGTGTTTCTCTGCGTGATCAAATCAGAAATGAGGAGATCCGTAGAAGAACGAAAGTCACCGACATAGCTCAGCGGATTAGCAAACTAAAGTGGCAGTGGGCAGGCCACATAGCTCGCAGAACCGATAACCGCTGGGACAGAAAGGTTCTGGAATGGAGGCCACGTACTGGCAAGCGCAGCGTTGGACGTCCACCTACAAGGTGGACAGACGACCTGATAAAGATCGCAGGAAGTCGCTGGATGGAGGCCGCTTCCAACAGGTCGGTCTGGAAATCTTTGGGAGAGGCCTATGTTCAGCAGTGGACGTCTTGTGGCTGAAGATGATGTACGGTGGTCGCTATCCGGTCGGATACAAGTATCCTCCCACCAGCAAAAGCTTCTTAATTGTTTGAGATTTATACATAACCGGAGGACAATTTGAACAGTTTTGTCTACAGCATGAATGGGCGGGCTCGACCGGGTCGTTACCACTGTCTCTCATAAAACCGACGTAATGTAGCGGCTTGATGTAAGATTTGATGACATAGCACGGAGGATAATTGGACACTTCTCTATGGATAACAGTAAACGCACTGCGCATCAGATTTAATAGTTTGTTCTTGAAATTTTCTAACTTTAAAATCCTAGCTTCACTTCTATTTTCGAAAACATCAGCAGCATGTTTTGCATCACTTTTTGAACTGAACTGCGTGTCGTTAACGTGTTGTGCTCGTGTGAAACTAACTAGAGTTATGTTGTACCGTGTAGGTACGTGTGACACTATTGTTTGTGCGAACGGTACCTGCACGGCGTGGTCGCGTGCCCTTTTAACACTTGCCACTTGTGATTTTTGTTCTACACTTTATATTATAACTGTCTCGGTGGTGTAGTTGTAATGTTTACGCGGTACGACTGCTGTGCTGAAGTCTCAGGTTCGATCCTCGGGTTAGGTATAAGTGATATTGGAGTTTATCACGAAATGCTCTGTATCAGACCGGGGTCTGGAATTGTGCCCGGTATGGCGATAGGTTCGCCCCCTATCACATCATGGGATGGAAATACACACCTCTACCTACCCCTTCAGGGATTACAGTCGGAAGCGCATATCTATGTATGTTTTTTTTATTGATGGTAAGCGCAGTGCAGTCCAAAAAACCAGCGACCAGCGACAAACAATGATTATCGGTGGTTACCAGAGTCATGCCGACCTGTATAAATGCTTCTTCCCTCTTCGGAGAGGGAAGAAGCAAATCGAGAGGCCTGCGACAGGACATGCAATTGACCGATGCAGGCACAGTAATACAAGGATGTACCCCTATACCCACCCCAACCAACCGTCAAGTCATGTCGGAAGCCCCTCGGGTAAACCGGATATACACTGGCTGATCCTGGAACGCGATCCACACACGGTGTGTGGATCAATCACTATGGCAGGTTTTAACACCATGTGTACGGTGGTCGCTATCCTGGCGGATATGAATATACTGCCACTAGCAAAAATGTGGTATCATCATCATCATCAGCCACAAGACGTCCACTGCTGAACATAGGCCTCCCCAGGCTCGCCCTCCCTCCCTATGGGCAGGCCACATAGCTCGCAGAACCGATAACTGATGGGGCAGAAGGGTTCTGGAATGGAGGCCATGTACTGGCAAGCGCAGCATTGGACGTCCACCTACAAGGTGGACAGACGACCTGATAAGGGTCGTAGGATGTCGCTGGAAGCAGGTCTGGAAATTTTTGGGGGAGGCCTAAAATGTGGTATGGCATGTATAAATTCAAAACACCAAATGCAAACGACGAGATTTGTTAATTTATTTTTATTACAATTTTATGTGGTCGCTGACTTGCGAACATTACGAATAACCTCACTGGCCCTACGATGGCAGTACCTACTGAGTTATAATTATTTCACATGGGCGTACGTTAATGCGTGTGTTTTCGTTATTCTAGATCGATAGGCGAATTTTTAGTACCTAGCTACACGCAACGCGGTAACTGCACGATATTTCTTATAACAAGCCCTGTGTGGCGCTTTGAGTGTTTCATTCTACTCCTACTCCTACTCCTACTCCTGCCACTTGTCGGACACTATGCTAATCTTTTAGGCGCCCTATTACGAAACTATTATTTATTATTGAATTTTTACAAACACAAAGTATTTATTTGCTGGTGGAAGGATACTTGTATCCGACCGGATAGCGATTAGCGACCACCGTACATTGGTGCTAAAACCTGCCATAGTGGCCCACCTTGCGTGGGTCGCGTTCCAAGGTCAGCCAGTGTATATCCGGTTCTCCCCAGGGGGCTTGCCCCCGGTCCTAACCCTTTTCCTTCCCCTCCCCTTTGGCCCTTTGGCACGCCGGCATGATCTTGCCGACCTACGATGGACACATTGTTTATCGTTGGTCGACACTGTTCTTGGATTGCGCTACACTTACCATCAGGTGTAGCGTAGTCACTTTGCCGAGCCAGGATAAAAAAAAAAGTATGACGGATATGAATATTCTGTCACCAGCCAAATCGTCATCCATAAACGATCTATAGGACGTGAATCGTCACATCCGGATATATTATGTGTAACGCGTGTGCTATGTGCCGCGTCGCATACGCCCCCGACGCGACGCCATGCGATAAAACCACGACGCTCCCTTATCACACGATAATTAAACAGCTGTACTTTTATAATGCGTCTCATTTCACGTGATTGTGCTATTTGCACTCGTGTTTTTGTGTATTTATTACATACATACAAACGCAAAGAATAATATTAATTCATAATTATTCGATATTCTCGAGAAAGAATTGTCTATGAGTGGTAGAGCCACGCTGTAGACCAGTGTTTCCCAACGAGGGGCCCACGCCCCACAGTGGGGAAATTTAAAAATGGATTCGACAGGCCTTCAACCCTTTTGCTTTGGGTTATTTAAATGCAATGCTAGATATTGTTGACAATTTAACAAAAAAATGTAAAGGTGGGGCATGGCCTAAAAAAAGTTGGGAAACAGTGCTGTCAGACAGTTTTGTCTACAGCATGAATGGGCCGGCTCGATCGGTTACCACTGTCTCACAGAAAACCGACGTGAAGTAGCGGCTTGTTACATATAAAATAATGTATAATATTCGACATAGGAAACTACCCTATTAATAATCAATACACACGTAACTTAGAAAAGTCAGAGTTGTCTCTTGGGGCTAGTTTCACCCAGCGACTTACGTCTCTACGGTCCGTATCACTCCCCACTGAGCTATTGTCGCTCTGCCTACATAATACGTATGTATTATCTGGCGCAGATGATAAAAAAGTGGTCTGTCCTGGATACGTGTTTAAAACAAAATACAATTGTACCTAATAACCTCAATTTAATTTATTTAAACGTGATATTAATACACAAATGACCGTGATACAAATATTACTAACATTTGCTCGTGACTCCGGCCGTACACTTCCCGGCATGCCCGGTTAGCATAAGCAGACAAGATATTTCGCACGCGTGTGAAAAAATTGACTAGTTTCATGTATGTACCGTAACGCCATAGAGATATTGGTATAAGGAGATACCACGAGAAAATGTGACAATATTTTTTAGAATTGAATATCATAAATACGCACTCACTCACGCCTGCAATCCCCGAAGGGGTAGGCAGAGGTGTAACCAGTACTCCCAAATTTCACCGAGCGTATTTCCCATAATGTGATAGGGGGTTAGCCTATCGCCATATCGGGCACAAATTCAAGACTCCGGGCTGGAAGAGTCAAGTCTGTTACGATGCACGCCTGAGAGGCAGATTGCGAGATTTTCCCACTACGCCCCCACCTTTGCTTACTCCAATATTTAAAACATTAACCACAGCCTCATTTTTTATCCAATTTTAGTTTTGTTTTAGCAAGATTTGTCGGTTACATATAAAATAATTATAATATATGAAATTTATACACATAAAATAATGTTGAAAATTAGTCATAGTCCAATACCCTATAGTATGTTCAATAAATATGTAGAGGTAGCATGACAAAACGATGCTACAACATTATCTCGAGGCCTTATGTTAATCACGCTACTATAGTAACAGTAATATTATCTATACTATGGTCGTGTATTTTTTTTACTCAAGATTACATTTTGTGCGAATTTTTTTATGATTATTTTTTTTCATTGTGTCACAGATTGTAAATATAGGTTGACAGACGGAGTCGTCTGTGAGATAAAATAACTTTGTTGCGATCGTTTTTTTATCAACATTGATAGCCGTGTCCGATTGTGATTGGAAAAATCACCGATTAAATCAACTGGTACAACAAGGTGGCAGGTCCCTCGTATGCGAGAGGCCGTCTGGGTTGGTACCACCGCTTTGTCTATTTCTTCCGTCAAGCAACAGTGTGTAAACACGGTTGTGTTTCGGTTGGATGGACATTGAAACCAGTGAAATTACTGGGCATTATGACACTTAACATCTCATGTCTCGGGGTGATGAACGCAGTTCAGTGCCATGCAGTGCTTTGTAATTCAAAGTTCTGTGTGGTGTTGCTGAACTGAAACTGAAACGGTTCGTTTCCCGTACCGAGACTAATGTTTGTATGATCCACTAATATTTGTTTCGGGTGTTGTGGGACCGCAAGTCCCTCGTAGTTTTTGATACCCACAATAAAGGCTTAACTTAGTACGGGGTCAGGACTATATGTGTGATTGGTGGGTGTATTTATTTTATTTATTTACCCGAAATTGTATTTCCAAGCCCGCTCTCTGATCTTATAACAATACAGTAATTGTTTCGTGAACAATAGGACGTTGGTGCCAGATTACGTTCCGCTACGTTAGTCGGCCTTTACAGCTTCACTGGACAAGTTGTTGGCGCAGCTAACTCGCCTGATGGGTGATGGTCACCTTTTTTTATAGCATAGGCCGGCAAATGAGCAAGTGGCTCACCTGATGGTAAGTGATCTCCACCGCCCATGTACGCCCACCACCAGAAGAATCATGGGCGCGTTGCCGACCTTTTCCTTTAGTTTTTCCTTTAGGAAAGGGATAATTAGGGATTGGGAAGAGGAGGAGATTTGGGCTTCCGGATATCTCACTCACCGTACGAAACGCAGCAGCAAACCTCTACTTTACGTCGGTTTTCTGTGAGACAGTGGGTCGAGCCAGCCCATTCATGCTGTAGACACAACTGTCTACAGCGTGGCTCTACCACTCACATTTGCTCACGAATAGAAAAAAAAAGAAAGAAAGACAAAAGACATTTAAAAGTATGTTGCACAAATGTCCAATTGAAATGTCCATTCTTTTAACTCGGTCTTTGAATGAAAGAGTGAAATCGTATATTGTTTATATAGACAATTAAAATAGCACAATTGTAATAAACAAGTCAGTATAGAAATAAAGGAAAGATAAAGCACAGATATAATAATAACAACTTGTGTATACACCATATACATAGCGTCATCAACAATACACTAGACGGTACATAATCAGTTTATTTTTATACATTTACAACATATTTATTATTAAACGCTAAAGTCGATGGTGACGATACAAATCCACGAACCATGAACAAAGGGCGAAAAGCGTCTCTGCTTGTCACTGGGCCCGGGTATCACGAACTACGAGGGGTTTTCGATCCCTTTAGGCTGCGTTTAGACGACGCGAAAAATTTCGTGCGGCCGCCGCGCTCCCGTTTACACGATCGCGCAGTCGCCGCGTGGTTGGAGCGTTGCGAAGTATTAAACATTATGGCTTAGTCAATAGAGTTTACATTAGTTTTTCGAGTGATTCGAGCGCGGCGGCTGCGGGGCCGCCGCGCGGCCGCAACGCGGTAGGATTCCTTGTCATATAAATGCGCCCTAACGCAAGACAAATGGCAGCAAAACATTTGTAAACTAAATAACACATTAATGTTTTAAAGAACCTATAAAAATTCGACCTGATTTCGGCCACACTCCACAGACAGATAATCTGATTAGGTTCACGTATGAGTGTCGGGTTCAAGGGCGAGTCCGGTCTGCGTTTGAGCGTGTAGACGGACCGACAACCGATAACTTTATCACTGTGTACCAGATAGCGATGTTGAATGAACTCTCGCCGTGCGGAGACTGTTTGTGGGCGTATGGATCGTAGAATCTGTATGGGGAATAGTTTGGGTGGAATGTTGAATGGGTCTGAAAGAGTTTTTTTTTATTTGATGAAATGAAGAGACGACCAAAGCGCTTGCCTAATGGTAATAAGCGCCACGCCTGCCCATAAACAGAAGCAACACCACAAAGAACTTTGAATTACAAAGCACTGAACAGCGTTCGTCATCCCGAGACATAAGATGTTAAGTCTCATAATGCCCAGTAATTTCACTGGCTTCAATGTCCTTCAAACCGAAACACAACAGTGCTTACACAGTGTTATAAATGTGGTTACACACTGTTGCTTGGCGGCAGAAATAGACAAAGCGATGGAACCAACCCAGACGGCCTCATGGGAGACCTGCCACCTAGTGAATATGGTAGGGGTCGAATATGGGTCTAGATTTACCATGTCTTTTCTTCTGGGGCAGAAACATTTGTGTATGTGTGTGCATTCGGTGTATTTTTATTGACTAGGGTTGACAAAGACGAGGGTTTCTGCTGTCCTACTATCGCACTCAGACACGTCATTTACTTTTATTGACAGTAATTATTTACTAGTAATCCATTTTTTTCATGCTAATGCGTATATTTCATTTAATCCGTTGTTTAGTGAGCTTTGTTAAGAGTCGTTAAGATCACACAAACATTTGTCTCGGTGCGGGAATCGAATCCACGGCTACACGCTTCGAAACCGGCTACTCGCTCACCGTGCCACAGAAGCTGTCATATGATTAATATACAACATTAATATAGGCATTACTAATTTAAGGAAAAGTATTCATTCAGGAACACACCATTCATTTTTGTGTCGATGCAAGTGTCGTCGCGTCGGTTCTAAGTAAATCATAATAGGATTTGTATCGCCATTCGCCACCCACACATGTTGTGTATGTGATGTATCTATTCTCATATTGAATCGATACATCTACGACTACTTCGTGACATGGCAAAAAATAGGCATATATGTATAAAAACTAGCGACCCGCGCCGGCTTCGCACGGGTTAAAATATGTTTGTTACGACATCACATTACAAATGTTTGAATTGTTTGGCTTTTCTATACTATACATATAAAATTAAACTTCTTCGTGAACCACTCTATCTATTGCTGAAAACTGCATTAAAATCCGTTGAATAGTTTAAAAGATCTAAACAGAAAGCGGAACGAACAGACAGCGGAAGCGACTTAATTTTATACTGTTTTGTTTTTTTATCCGAGCACGGCAAAGTGACTGCACTACGCCTGATGGTATGCGTAGTGCGCGTAAAAAACCAGCGGCCACAAACAATGACTTTATCGGTGGTCACCAGAGTCATGCCGGCCTGTATAAATCTTCTTTCCTCTTCGGAGAGGGAAGAAGCAAATCCAGGAGCCTGCGACAGGATAGGCGGATGACCGATGCAGGCACAGTAATGCAAGAATGTACCCCTATACCCGCCAACCAAAGATGTTAAGATGGTGGCGGATTGTAAGCTTAGTATGTACATCGTTTTCTCTGCCAACTAAATAAAATTTTATTCGATAGAGTTTAGCTGCCATGTGGACCCATAAAAATTTGTTACAGTATGAATTACTAGTAATTTTAGACGAACTCGAAAACTACGAACGTATTTGTAACTCGTACTAAATTTTCCCGTACCTAAGTAATAAGTATAATATGAATATTCGCTTCCTGTGTCTGGTGACGGGTCATCGACCACAACAGCTGATTATCTTGTGACGTCAGCACGTCTGAAAAACAATGATTCACAACTGAAACTTGTTTATTTTTCTTGTTTCATCTTTTATTTATCTTGGTTACCCAAATAGGGGTGACCTAAATCTTAAAAATAACCCAAATTCTTCGATACCGCTACCGTAATTTGTAGGGGTTTTCGGTCCCTGCTTGTAAGGGGTTGATATTTTACAACAAAACCTGTATTGTAGAAAAAAAATAAGATGTTTAGTAATGTATTATATTATCATCACGGAACTACTATTTTATATGAACACATCGAGTTAAAAGGATTTTTTTACTAGCCCTGTATTATATATGTCCCACTGCTGGTCACGGGCCTCCTCTACTGAATGAGAGGGGTTAGGCCTTAGTCCACCACGCTGGCCTAATGCGGCTTGGTAGACTTCACATATCTTCGAAAAATCTTATCGAGTTCTCAGGTATGCAGGCTTCCTTCACCGTTAAAGCAAGCGATAATCAACAATTAATATACACGTAACTTAGAAAAGTCAGAGGTGTATGCTCTTGGGGCAGGTTTCGAACCTGCGACTTTCGTCTTGACAGTCCGTACCGCTCACCGCTGAGCTATCGCTGCTTATAAAAAGGAAATGCTCTTCTTTAATGTTGAAGAAGATTTTTCAATGACATCTTGAAATTTACCAAGGCATTGAGATTGGAGCTTGGACCACTGCCGAGGTGCCCGTATGGCAAAAACAGAACTGGCCTCAATATATCAATAATCCTACTAATATTATAAACGCGAAAGTTTGTAAGTATGGATGGATGGATGTATGTTTGTTACTCTTTCACGTAAAAACTACTGAATGGATTTTAATGAAACTTTACAATAATATAGCTTATACATCAGAATAAGACATAGGCTACTTTTTATCCCGGGAAAAGCAGATCACGCGGGCGGAGCCGCGAGCAAAAGCTAGTCATTAATAATACTGATTTAACTATTTTATTTTATGTTTCTAGGACACATTCGGGCGCGCCAAGAACTGGGTGAAGGAGCTGCAGAGGCAAGCGTCGCCGTCGATCGTGATCGCGTTGGCGGGGAACAAGAGCGATCTGGCCGCCAAACGCATGGTGGAGTTCGAGGAGGCGCAGGCGTACGCGGACGAGAACGGGCTGCTGTTCATGGAGACCAGCGCCAAGACCGCCATGAACGTCAACGACATATTCTTAGCTATCGGTGAGTGGACATTTATAAATATATAAAACTCAAAGGTGACTGACTGACATAGTGATCTATCAACGCACAGCCCAAACCACTGGAGGGATCGGGCTGAAATTTGGCATGCAGGTAGATGTTATGACGTAGGCATCCGCTAAGAAAGGATTTTGATAAATTCTACCCCCCCAAGGGGATAAAATAGGTGATGAAAGTTTGTATGAAAATCACGCGGGCGGAGCCGCGAGCAAAAGATAGTGGAGATATAAGTTCAGAGGCGAAGGGTGGGTAGACATAATGCCCGCCGTGGAAGGAATAGGGGTGCGGGTTTGCTGGTTGCTCTTTATGGCCCCAAGACGGCCATGAACGTCTACGATATATTCTTAGCTATCGGTGAGTGGGTATATGTTATAAGTTCAGAGGCGAAGGGTGGGTAGACATAATGCCCGCCGTGGAAGGAGTTGGTGCGGCTTGGCTGGCTGCTCTTTATGGACCCAAGACGTCTGTGTGAGTTTTTACTTTTTTTTTATAGCATAGGCCGGCAAACGATCAAGTGAGTCTCCTGATGGTAAGTGTTCTCCACCGCCCATGTACGCCCACAATACCAAAAGAATCGTGGGCGCGTTGTCGACCTTAGAGAAAAGGGATAATTGGGAATGCAAAGCTGCTAGTAATTAAGCAAAGTAGCAAGCCGATGATTTACGTCGTTAGTGTTCTGTCCTGTACTCCTTGTGTGCAATGAAGTTTAAATAAATAAATAAAATAGTATGTGCCGCGGATTTTAAATTTTATCTCTGCTAAAGATTTATACTCGCCTCTGTAAGTCCTGAAGGCCCACTAAGCTTCGCTATTATCTGGCGATTATTCTACATTCTTATAAGCCGTCTTTAATCCGCAACGATATTAATAGGGGAGAATTAGAAATATAATTTTTCCACCTGCATTTATAACCTGTTCTTTTTCTTTTTTATTTAAGGCTTTCGCATTATTATGCATTATGCCAGTGTCAAGTATAAATTGTTCTCAAGTTATTTTTACAAGAACGATGAAACACGGGTGCGGTCGATTTTAAGATCTTGCCGGATTTTTGGTGTTAACTCTTTTCAGTACGATGCTTAATTCACTTATTTCAATGTTTCCATACACTGTTCAACCCAACACAAACACAACCCTAAACTAGTTTATGAAATAAAATAAAATATGCGATGAACTGCACTGTCAGAATTCCCGCGAAAACTCAAACATATCATCCCTGGTGGGGATCGAACAATTTATAACCTGTTAACATTGGCGTTATGTTTCCAGCGAACAAGCTGCCAAAGAGCGAGGGCACGGGCGCCGCTGGTGCGGGCGGCACGCGGCGGCTGGCGGACGGCGAGCAGCCGCGCCCCTCCTCCTGCTGCAAGTGATACCGCACGCACCAGGTACAAACACCATCACCAATCACCACTCACAGCTAAGATAAACCATAGAGACCGGTGGATTAGAACGCCAGCAATAGCTAATAATAGTTTTATGAGTGGTAGAGCCACGCTGGAGACAGTTTTGTCTACAGCATAAATGGGCTGGCTCGTCCGGGTCGTTACCACTGTCTCATAGAAAACCGACGTAAAGAAGCGGCTTGCTGCTGCGTTTCGTACGGTGAGTGAGATATCCGGAAGCCCCCCGAAATCCCCTCCCCTTCCCAATCCCTAATTATTCCTTTCCTTTAAGGTCGCCAACGCGCCCATAATTCTTCTGGTGGTGGGCGTACATGGGCGGTGGAGATCACTTACCATCAGGTGACCCACTTGCTCGTATGCCGGCCTATGCTATAAAAAAAAAAATACACCCATCACACACAGCTAAGATAAACCATAGGGACCGGTGGATTAGAACATCAGCAATAGCAACATCACTTACTACATCAACTTAAACACCTTCAACCATTAAACACTGTTCGTCATCTATACCACATAGCATTTGTACCTTTGCGCGAATAAACAAAATTAGACCATGGTAATAGTTAATTTTTGTAAAGTCAATGCTGGCAAACTTTGTTACAACAGCCTAATGCCAAGTTATGCTCAGTTGTTACATACCCCGTCTTCACTTGGTCGGTGCATTGTCAGTGGTAAAATAAATATCGGTCATACATTTTATATTAACATCACTGTTATGAACGAATACACAGTTAACAACAGCATATTAGAGGACACTTCGCTGGTGGTAGGACATTAATATCCCCCGGATAGCAACCATCATACACATGACGTTAAAACCTGCTAATGACCCACACACCTTGTGGGGATCGCGTTCCAGGATCAGTCTGTGTATATCAGGTTCTCCCGAGGGGCTTGCGACATGACTTGATGGTTGATTGGCGTGGGTGTAGGGGCACATCCTTATAACCCTGTGCCTGCATCGGTCTTCTACCTGTCCTGTCGCAGACCCCTCGATGTAATTCTTCCCTCTTCGGAGTGTGATTCTGGTGATCACCTATAAACTCATTTTTAGTCGGTGGTCGCTGGTTTTGTCGACTGTACTACGCTTACCATCAGGTGTAGTGCCATGCTCGGATAAAAAAGTATCAATACTATAATATTTATTTAAACAAGTCTTAATCACGTAATATTTGAAGGTGTAAGGTATATAAAAGTCTTGATTCCCGGTCAGTCAACCCGTGACACAGCCGATATAACTCGGCCGAAACGTTGGGAAAGAAATAAACAATAGGCACTAATTTATACCTTCAAATACTAATTGCGATTAAACCCGTTTAAATAAATATTATAGTATGTATACAAGTCGCGAAATCCTAAAATCAAGTTTTTTTTTTTTACATAAAACCAGTCTCCCAATATCACGAAATTTTCCTATTTTTCACAGATGTTTTCGCAACACGGTGAAGGCGCGCGGCGGTTGAGGTACGTAGTAGGTATATAACGAAGCAGTTAAAGTAACCAGGTAACCACACGTGTGGCCACACGACGCAGCGGCGCCGACGCTAGCGGCGCGGACGTAGACCGGCTGTTGTGCTGGTTGTACCCTACATATATAGTATATACGTCTCTGGGCGTGCAGACTTCCCTTTCCAGAGGCATATGCTTGGTCAAATAATCTCATACGCCGACCATTTGTCTCGTTTACTTCGACTTGAGTTTCTGAGGATAACGTTTCGTTGTAACGTCTTATGTCGTCATTGTAACAGTGACGTCAAATGACGTTGCAATATTTACATCAATTTGATGGCAAGTAACACAAAGTGGTTTCCCGAAGAGCTATTGTTGAAACCGTGGTGTGACTGCACCGATATCCTGGGAGCCTCAAAGCTTAGTCTGTATCGATTCATACGCAATTTTCATCAGAATCCGCGGCCAAGCACGACAGTCCAAGACTTAACATTTTGTATTTGAGTTCAGCTTTGTGCTCTCGCCTGGTAGAACCTTTACAGTAGTATCGGCATTATGTATAAATATATATCACTATGCATAGTGAGAAATTAGTGAGATTATACGATTGTACGGTTTGCAAAATAATTTTAAACAAATATTGAAAATTTATTAAGTACTATTACGTTTTATATGTTGAGTTTTTTTGATTTTTGTACAAAGTTTATGAAATTCGGTTGCCGAATCGAGATTGTGTATCCCAGTTAATCGATATATCGAGTTTTTATCGATAATAATCTACTTATTTAAAAATAAAAATCCATTGATGATCTCCATAACTGCTCGATTCGACCATAGACAAATTCCAATGTCAGTCTGCTGTCTACGTCCACGCTCGCTAATAAAAAATAAAAAAAGCTAATTATGAAAAATGATACTAGTTTAAAAAAATAAATAAACTTATTTGTAATTGTAATGATATGTAATAAAAAGTTTTATATTTAATTTTATCCGTTCGTCTATAGCCGGTGTGCACACCCCTTGTCCCCTAGTGTTAAGTATTACTTAACGAGATACTGTTTATTTAGCATTAACGATGTTGCAAGCTTATGTATATCCCACTATATTGTATATTGTACATGTATTTTGATCGGACATAACAAAGGTATACCAATAAAATTGAAGCTATAAAGCTAGGGAGTACGAGCCGGTAAATATTATTTTTTAATATAAAAAACTTTGTTTTGTCCGGTTTAAATATTGCCTTATCATAGAGAAGTATAAAGCATCGCATATAGTGGCGCGCGGTTATAGCTATCTATTATCGTATTCCATAGCTATCTATTATTGTATGTATACTTATGTATATTATGATATATATGAGGAGTTCTCCATATTAATTTCGAAGGTATGTGAAGTCTGCCAAACCTGCATTAGGCCAGCGTGGTGCACTAAGGCCTGACCCCTCTCATTCAGTAGAGACCCGTGCCCAGTGGGACGTGTATACTACAGGGCTTTTATTATTCTTATATACTTATAACATATGTTGTAATCTGGGCTTAGTTTTGAAGCAAGAAATCTGGTGAATTCACTCTGATCTCACGATTCCTTAGTTATTTACATCCATTATATAAGTTGCCTCATTGGTCTAAGGGCAGCGTACTAAGACTGACAACCGTGAGGTGCTGGGTTCAATTCTCAGGTCCGGCAATCGATAATTTGTGTTAAAATCGTAAAATTTGTGCCCGGTAATGCTATAGGCTCGCCGTCATCACATCATGAGACGGAAATAAACGCGACGTAACGTGGGTGCGGCACTATTTCACCTCTGTCTGCCCCTTGCGCGAACTCATGTTTGTATTAAATGATATGACATTTATTGACATGGTTTTTGGCAAGACTTGTTTTTGATTCGGTCCTGGGTGTATAGAAAGGTTACCTTTAGGCAATGTTATATGGAGAACATCTAATAAAATTTATTTTAATAATATAGAAAAGTCAAATGACCCTCGGTGTAGATCAGTGTTTCCCAACCTTTTTAGGCCATGTGGGTGGGCTTAACATTTTTTTGTTAAATTTGTCACCGATATCTAGCATTGCATTTAAATAACCCAAAGCGAAAGGGTTAAAGTCGTGTCGAGTCCATTTTTAATTTGCCCTCCTTAACTATCAAATTGCCCCCCTTTGGGGCGTGGGCCCCACGTTGGGAAACACTGGTGTAGATGCTTACCGTGCGCCGCTATATGACTAGCTGCCTTCGGTTTCGACGATAATTCATGGTGAAGGTGCATTTACATACGTCATATAATAATTACATCATCATACGTCATAAACTATTTTTAATACACTTTAAAAACGTTTTGATGTGAGAATAATTCTCGGACCTATGACGAGTTCGGCTCGTGGCACGGTTGAGTCGTGTTAAGTGCTTATCAGTGGGGTAACGTTGTATACAAATTAAGTCAGATTAAGTCGTGAATCATAAGTTTTGGCCTTGTGAGTGATGGCTTAAAACTCAAAACGTGTGAATAAGCACTTAACATGACTTGCTGATCAGTCATTCCGAGCGACAATGTCATGGGAGGTTCGATACAAAGGCCACATTACACGTCGCTTAGTGAAACACGAGTTTATTTCTTATTATAGGCTAATATCATCACTTCCAGAGCCGGTGCGTGTGTGTTTCGGTAAACATTGACTTATGAATAAAAGCTTAACGTTATCAAGTACCAACGTGCTGTGGGTTTAATACCTATTTACGTACATATGTCGTGTGTAAAAATATCGGCAGTATATGAATTATGTAGTTTTAAATCCATTTAGGTATTAAAAATTGTACATTATATCCTACGATCAAGGCATTTTATTCCCCAATGTACGTACCGACACACACACGCACACTAATCGTTCATATTAGTTCAAACAATACGCGTAGATTATTTAAATTTAGGTTCTATTTCTCATAAGAAGTTATTTTATATAATGGTAATAAAACGAGACCCGAATCCCCCTCCCCGTTCCCTTAATTATCCCCTTCCTTTAAGGTCGGCAACACGTCCATATTTCCGCAGATATGTTCATGGACGGTGGAGTTACTCTTACCATCAAATGATCCCATAGTTCGTGTCGGCCTCTGTAAAAAATAAAATGAACTAAATAGTTCAATATTATATGCTATTGATATGTATATTCCTTGTAACGGTTATGTTTTAAACAATATTTAAGTGGTTTGTTTGGTGGGTCGGCGTCCTACGACTCGCCCCTTAGGTGGGGTGTATTTACAATAACCTGTGTCCCTACTTGTGCGTTCTCATCTTGCGCCTCCTGTGAATGCGCAAGTGTTATTTTGGAATTGAACACAATTTGAAATATAAACGCACAAGTAGGAATGTAGGTATACAATGTTGAACGCATTCCATACAGGGAAGATTCACTGTCGAGTGGATTTTTGTCGATAATAAAAACATGAAAAATTGTGTGAAGCTTGTTCTACATTTTATTGCTGTTTCATTCGAGTTCATCATTGTCTTGATAGTGTAAGCTGTTTGCGTTTTTGACAGTTGTAATGTTGCAAACATATGAAATACCCCTATACATATTAATATTTTAAAAACTATTAAATAAATGCCCGTTAACACCAATATTCACTTAAATTTAAGCGATCACTGGTGGCCGACACTATTGATGATCATGTTTTGATGTGTGTTAGGTTATAATAATTTAAACAGCGGTTGGTCGTAACGGGTACTAGATTGTTGTAAAGTGACAGCTGTCAGAAACGTCAAACTGATATGAACAGTGGCAGCCAGCGCCATACCTGTATCTGGTTAAGTGTACAGATCGCTTACGTCTCGTTTCCCTTAGTGTACTTCTAGTAATATATAATGTATCAGAAAGTTAGTCATGTGCACATCTTAGCGAGGCAACTGTCCTTACTCCTTACGCAAGAAACAACGATAAATGTACTACAATTTTCTATCCTGTAAGACGCTTTTATAACCTGCTTTTACTTACATTGCGATCAACATAAGAAAGCCTCGACCTGTCCACTGTCACCTAAACTATGACGTCATAGTGTGACGTACTACAATCCTTATTTTGATCGCATTGTACAAACTTTAATCAGTGTTTTAAAATCACCTTTTTATCATTCTTCTGTACATTCAAAGGTGAAAGAAACAAAGTAATGATTTCAATTATAAGTACCGGCACAAGTCGTGAGAACAGATCGATAAGTTGGGTAGTTGCGAGACCAATAGACGACGAGTATCGACTGACCAACCAATCACGTGAGGTTACGACGCGCCGCTCTCATCATTCCACCAATCAGAGCTAAGGCGCAGGTGAAGTTTGTACTCACGACTCGTACCGGTACATGTATTAAAATTTTAAGCCACAGGTGTAAATTTAATGTTGATTTAATCACGTTTTAACACATTGAAAGAAAATAGTTGTAGAGGAATTTGCAAGATCCATTGCACATTTTTATAGTGAAAACAATTCATTATGCTGCCATTTGTTTACTAAGGGCCCGTGAATAAAACTAATTTTCACTAATGGTTAGGATCGTGGGAAATCAAATAAACAAGTGAGCAATAATAATCATAATTTTGTGTAATGTTTTTGGCCATTATTCAAAAATAGGTTTATTCACCTAACAGTCTCTTAGTAAACGGATGCCAGTATGCCTCTGGACACTGATAGTAGTGGAAACAAATAGTATTTTCATACATATTACGTTCGTACTTTCTTCTTTCCCTATAAACTTTTTTAAACAGTGTTTTAACTAAACTCTGATTTGTGCCTTCTTTAGGGCCCAATACATTTGTAATTTTTATCTACGAAAGTGACGACAAAAAAATCACTAATTTAAACATTTTTGTATGTTGCTTTTACTGTAAGGGTCGCTTTCATGATAATCTTTGAAAATATAACTGTCAAATCGCCACTATGCGTTCGGGGACACTGGGACATAGTACTGTTTGTCAATACAGAGGTATTACGTAAGCTGTAAGTTGGGAAACATAATATGACAAATGTAGAAGTTTGTCCAGATATGTATATTAAACGTAACACTTACAAAAGTGATTGAGGCTTTCATGAATGCGACATAAAACACCGATTAAATTAATCACTGATTAAAAATGTTTATAGGTTTTTAAAATCGCGTTTCCACGAGTAGAAAAGGTGCAATATTTGATTGGCGTAACACTAGCTTCTCAATAGTGTATGGTTTTAGCGTATATATCCCGTAGAATTGATGCTAGCCCCTACTGATGCAATCCTATACATGTAACCGACCTGGCCAGCGTAGTCACCGATCGAGGTCATATATTGTATGTTTTGTATCGTGTAAATATTTTGGATTTATTAAGATTATTATATTGAATAAAAAATATTGTAAATGGATGTTTTTGGTGTTTTATTTGTCTACCTTTTACGTAAAGCGTGAATACACATGTTACTAGCACAATAGGGCATTTGACGATGTCTAATTTTATACATTTTATGTGCAACCGACAGTAAAACGAAAAAGAAAGTGTTTTGCGGAAACAGAATTTAAATGGGGTAAAAAACGCACGCGTGCAATGTAATGAATGACTTGGCTTATGACGTAACAGAACGTGCATTTTTTCCGTCATTTAACTTAATTTTTAAAAGTCCCCGATAATAGATTTTGGGGAACGTAACTTCTGGATTAGAATAAAAGTAATCGGATCAAATAACCTATTGTCTATTCTAAGTCTCGGGGTGGCGAGCGCAGTTCAGTACCATGCAACTTTGTAATTCAAAGTTTTGGTGGTATTGCTTCTGTTTATGGGCAGGCGTGGCGCTTACCACCAGGCGAGCGTGTTGCTCGTCTCGTCATTCAATTAAATAATAAAAAAAATCAGGACATTAGGAAAAAATAAACACAAAATACAATAAATAAATTTATTTAATTAGTTAATAGTAACACGTACACATATAAAACTTATGATTTTCACGGTTTTAAGTACACGCTACATTATACGTACAACTGTAACTGTTACTATGGCACTACAATGGAAAAATATAAAGGCACGCCAAATTTTACTGACAGATGCAAATACGCAGTAACATTTCCACCCACATCAAGTTAAAATTGAGATATTGATTTTTAGTTAAATTCATTATTTTAAAGTAGATCATTTGAGTGGTAGAACCACGCTGTAGACAGTTTTGTCGACAGCATGGATGGCCCGGCCCGACCGGGTCGTCACCACTCTCACAGAAAACCGACGTAAAGTAACGGCTTGCTATGTTTCGTTTGGTAAGTGAGATATCCGGAGACCCAAATCTTTCTCCCCTTCCCAATCCATTAAATATCCCTTCCTTTTGAGTTCGGCAACGCGCCTATGATTCTTCTAATGTGGGCGTGCATGGGCGGTGGAGATCACTTACCATCAGGTGACTCACTTGCTCGTTTGCCGGTTTATGCTATAAAAAAGATGAAATTCCGTATATTTTCTATAAACCACAAATGAAACATTTCCCATGTACAATTACGCAAAATAGAACATCGTATTATTGATTTAAGTAAAAAAAAAACAATAAAATTAATATCTCAATTTTTATCTCAATTTACTTCTTATACAGTTGTTTTATTCGCTGGGTGCGTGACTCCAGCGCCATCTAACGATACAACTTACGGTGGCTCTTTTGAGAAAATAAACATGTATTGGATGTCAAATAGTTATTGAAAAAATAAAATCAAATTGAAAAAAAATTATTTTCAATGTGAAATGTGATATATTACAGAGTGAATATTAAATTAAAAAAAATTCCGTGGGTCAGCTAAAAACAGTAAGTAAAATAAATACAACAACTAAAACAAGTCTCAATAAATGAATTAGGTTAAGACTTGAAAAATTGAAAAAAAGAACGTGAAACGTGTTGGTTATTTGAGTTTCTTGGTCAGCAAACGTTCTATGAGGTGTACCACACTCCTTGTTAACTAATTTTTTATTTGTAATGATATTTGACGTCGACGATTCTAGAATATCTGTTTGTGTCTCAGCATCACATTTGTTACTGCTTACATAACGATTACAAATAAATGTTTTTGATGATACATTGGAGGTAAAATATATATTCGCTTCACAGGCTTGATCCATCGTTTGATTCATGGATGTATTAGGTTGATCAGTTATTTCAGACGGCTCTGTATCATCACCGGATCTATCTCAGCCGTTGACTTTTTTATTATTCTCCTGTCCATGAAGCGTTTGTGTCTAAATAAATAAATTACGATAATATAAATAAAAATTAAATTAAATAAAACAGGTATTGCTAAATCATTATGTAACTATATCAAATAATATGTCTACATTTTTTAGTCGATTATTTCTATTAATCTAAATATTTTAATCAAAACTTAATTTTTTTACGTACCTACTCAAAACTGTGGATTCGTTGACTTTACGTCTTCTATAAACTGATGGAAAAATAGTTGGAGCGTAATTAGGACTTGATTCAACATCTGATTTTTCACCACCAATGAAGTGTTCACTGCATATAACATCCATAGGTTTTGGAGACCATAACGATCCATCAATACTTTACAAAAAAATATTAATTAAATTATTACTCCGTTTTCTTACACGACATACACATGTATATGACATTATTCTATAGAATACGGTTGTAGGTTATAGTAATACTTACTTTTGCCTTTTAACAGCATTTATCCATTTTTTTCGCTGATTTAATTTCCACTTGGCAACCGGAAACTTATAAAATTTACAATTACTATTCCTACTAGTATTTTTGCAATCGACTACACAACAACTTTGATGACCCATTTTATTTTATTTATTTAATTAAACTGACACACGTGTTATTGTTATGGTCATAGATAATAAAGAGCCACCCGTAGTTCTGTATTGTCCGCAGCGAGCGCTGACATCACTTTTGTGTCCCCCACTATGCCTTACGCACCCAGCGAATAATTAAATAGCATTTTTTTACAGTTCTTAGACATTTTTATCTGGTTTTATTTCCCGTTTAAAGTAGATATATTTTGTGCATAAAGTACAAGATCTGCGTAGGAACACGATATGTGCTATACATTTCCACATTATAAGACCGTTGTACTGGCATAAGATTTATGTTCGGCGAACCAACAGCTTTTCTCGAACACTTTGTATATTAAGTAATTAAGTAGAACCCTTTATTCATAGACGCTTATAAATAAACAGCATTTTGGCAGTTAACACCCCTTTTGTCAGCTAGGTAGTAAAATGAGCTGCCTTTATACCCGAAGTGGTAGGCAGATGTGCAACTGACAGAAGGCGAGCGTCGATAGACTATTTATTATTCATGTGTTCTTAGTTTTTTAAAAACCACCATATTTTTTTATTGCCCTACCACAATCTCTTAGACCAATATTGTTGTAATCTTACTTTGCCTTTCCGTACCATGCGTCCTTAAAGTAAGATTATTGCCATAATATAACAAGATGGTTCCGGAACATTCTTGTGACGTCACTCCAAGTTTTCATTACAATGGTATTAATCATAAGTTTACTATATGACAGCAATATGGTTACTTTAAGGACGTCATGGTACGGAAAAGCAAAATAAGAATATAACAATACAGCTCTACGTGGTTGTGGTAGTCATACCCACAAGCTCACCGGCTCCACAACCACGAACACCACAAGATCAATGAGACAAGTGTGACAAAGACAAAACACGCAACCGTTTGGATTTTATAACTGTTTATGAATAAAAAGTGACGTTTGGCGGTACGAACACACTGCGAAGTGATTTCGAATCGACAGACTATTGTTTGAATCCAAATCAAACATCTTAATTAAAAAAACTTTTATTACAGGACACATTCATATATTAACGTAACATGCTCATTTTTTTTATTCGAGTACGGTAGTGACTACACTACACGTGATGTTTAAGCGCAGTGCAGTCCAATAAACCAGCGACCACCGACAATGAGTTTATCGGTGGTCACCAGAATCACGCCGGCCTGTATAAATGCTTCTTCACACTCGCAAGAGGAAAGAAGAAAATCGAGGGGCCAGCGACAGGACAGGCGGATGACCGATGCAGGCACAGGGATACAAGGATGTACCCCTATACCCGCCCCAACCAACCATCAAGTCATGTTGCAAGCCTCTCGGGAGAACCGGATATACACTGGCTGATCCTGGAACGCGATTCATACAAGGTGTGTGGATCACCTATGGCAGGTTTTAACACCATGTGTACGGTGGTCGCTATCCGGGCGGATATGAATCCTACCACCAGCGTGCACATATTTTTTTATGACTAGTATCTAAAGATTGTGCGACAAATAATTAATCTTACTATTTTACATAGTTATGTGTACATTTTTAATGCGTATTTTCTGACATAGACACAAATGGCAGTAATTTTACACTAACATATTATAATAATAATAATTTCTTTATTTATTTTAATCGCCATTTCTATATTAGAAATGTAGAAAAATATCTAAAAACATTAAATACATCCTTTCTTAAGTAACATGGGAATTACGCCAAATCGAATCGAATAGTTGACCATAGTTCACACGACGCGTAATAAACTTCACAAGTTCTTGCATGTGTACAACCACCATAATTCTTTGAACCTTCCTTTCTAAGTTTTTTTAAGGTTTTTTTTATAGTATAGGCCGGCAAACGAGCAAGTGGGTCACCTGATGGTAAGTGATCTCCACTGCCCATGTACGCCCACCACCAGAAGAATCATGGGCGCGTTGCCGACCTTAAAGGAAAGGGATAATTAGGGATTGGGAAGAGGAGGGGGATTTGGGCCTCCGGATATCTCACTCACCGTACGAAACGCAGCAGCAAGCCGCTACGGTTTTCTGTGAGACAGTGGTAACGACCCGGTCGAGCCGACCTGCTGTAGACAAAACTACAGTAATACCCCGGACTTACGCGATAGGTGGGACCGAGCTATAACCGTGTAAGTCGAATTCGCGTAAGTCGGGGTACAACTTTGCATGCACTTTTGAGTGACATAATTTGAGGTTATCAATAAAACACAACGTACGTAAAACAATTCAACGCGGAACACGTTCGAACCTGTCGTAAACGGACCACTAACATGGCGGAATAGGAGAGCTGAAGCGCGCGGCCATCAAAAAGAATAACCGCGTATCTTCGAATTCGCGTAAAACGGGGTAGCGTAAGTCGGGGTATTACTGTATCTACAGCGAGGCTCTACCACTCATGTTTGTAAGTTCTATCTAGCGTGTACTGGGCTCACCACCTCCCTCTACAGTTCATCGTCGTCCCAGTGGTCGGTCATGTCGCCGCCGTAGTCCGACGCCTCGCTCCCTACGAACACGTCGTGATGGTTGAGCACCTCCTCGAACGAGAGCAGGTCGTCGTGGTCATCGTCGGACGACGCGAACAGGTGGTCCACTTCCTCGTCTGCAATCTCTCTGTGGACATGAAAAATGTGAATTGATAAAAAAATTAAAAAAAAAATGATTTTTTGCATAGAATGAGGAGTTGCCTACTCGGCCGCAACTACTTGGCAGCCAGGTGTAAACAAGTAATACTTTTTTGTACGGCAACCATGGTTTTTTGAATTCTCTACATACATAGCTGTGTAATAGGAACAATGCTTTATTTAACTACACCATGAACGAAATTTTTTCCCAAAATGTAATTATATTTAAAAAAAAAAAAAAAAATATGCGGGCACTTTTTGACTGGCACCCTATGATCAATGTATTGTCCTATTCAAAATGAATGTAGAAATTTGAGCTTGAGCATCTACGTCATGAACGTAGAGATTCTACTGCCGGATCTCGTGCTATTAGAAACTGTTTTTTGGCGGCAGAAATAGACGGCGCGGTGGTACCAACCCAGACGGCCTCTCGCATACGAGTGACCTACCTTGTGATATATTATTTTTATTATGTGTCCACTACACGATCTACGTTTAAAAGCAAATTAACCATTTTACAGTAATAATATTTGATGTCACTGCGGGGTAATAAATTATATGTATTTTTTATAATATCGACACACGAAGTGAAATAGTCACGAATCCGGGGCGTTTACAACGATGGCTAGCGATTCGTGTATATGTATACAGTGGCGGATATATAATTAGGAACACCATATAGATGCAACTAGCTTTTGCTCGCGGCTCCGCCCGCGTGATCTGCTTTTTCCGGGATAAAAAGTAGCCTATGTCTTATTCTGATGTATACGCTATATTATTGTAAAGTTTCATTAAAATCCATTCAGTAGTTTTACGTGAAAGAGTAACAAACATCCATCGATACTTACAAACTTTCATCCCCTATTTTATCCCCTTGGGGGTAGAATTTATCAAAATCCTTTCTTAGCGGATGCCTACGTCATAAAATCTACCTGCATGCCAAATTTCAGCCCGATCCCTCCAGTGGTTTGGGCTGTGCGTTGATAGATCACTATGTCAGTCAGTCAGTCAGTCACCTTTGAGTTTTATATATTTAGATTACCTCAATGCAATGGCAATTCATCATCATCATCATCAGCCACAAGAAGTCCACTGCTGAACATAGGCCTCCCACAAGGATTTCCAAACCGACCTGTTGGAAGCGGCCTGCATCCACCGACTTCCTGCGACCTTTATCAGGTCGTCTGTCCACCTTAATGGCAATTGCAGTGGAATAATTGCAATGGATGTAAATATGGATGGTAGGTCCCTCGTATGCGAGAGGCCGTCTGGGTTGGTACCACCGTTGTGTCTATTTCTACAGCCAAGCAACAGTGTGTAAGTTCTGTTGTGTTTCGGTATGAAGGACATTGAAGCTAGTGAAATTACTGGGAATTATGAGACTTAACATGTTATGTCTCGGGGTGACGAGCGCGGTTCAGTGCCATTCAGTCAAATCAAAATTAAAAGCTTTATTCATCGTGTTGGCTAAGAAAGCGCTTATGACAGGTCAAGTACAGAACATTTGTCATTAATAAGACTAACTTAAGATTATGGGCACTTTGGAATAACCGCGCTATAAGCTGGCAGGAAAAGGTACACCAACAAGCATGGCAAGAGGGAGGGGATCCTTAAACTCATGGACTAGGGTGGAGGATGTGGCAATTGGGACAAGGGTAGGAGGGAGTAGGGCAAATGAACAATAATCTATAAGGATTTTAAAGGTAAGGAGAGCGACGTTATAGACAGTTTGTCTACAGCATGATTGGGCCGGCTCAACCGGGTCATTACCACTGTCTCACAGAAAACCGACGTAAAGTAGCGGCTTGCTGCGGCATTTCGTACGGTGAGTGAGATATCCGGAGGCCCAAATACCCCTCCCCTTCCCAATCCCTAATTATCCCTTTCCTTTAAGGTCGGCAACGCGCCCTTAATTCTTCTGATATTGTGGGCATACATGGGCGGTGGAGATCACTTACCATCAGGTGACCCACTTGCTCGTTTGCCTATCTGTGCTATAAAAAAAAAATGTGAATTCCATTTCGCTATTGGGTGTATTTATTGTCATTATTTCACTGTTGGGTGTATTTATTATTATTATTTCACTGTTGGGTGTATTTATTATTATTATTTCACTGTTGGGTGTATTTATTGTTATTATTTCACTGTTGGGTGTATTTATTGTTATTATTTCACTGTTGGGTGTATTTATTATTATTATTTCACTGTTGGGTGTATTTATTATTATTATTTCGCTGTCGGGTGTATTTATTTGTATAAGGTGTGATGACTCACTCGTTGTCCGGTATGACCCACGCGTGTATCTCCTTGGCGTCGAGCACACCGTCTCTGTTCGCGTCCAGCTCGTGATCGAACTTGTCCTTCTCGGCCACCAGCCACGATTTATCTTGCTGTGTACCTGAAAATTATTGTAAAACGTCTTATCCTAATTATTTAATAATTAATCTTTCTAAGTCTGAATAAGGATTAATTGATTAAAGTCTTGAGTGGTAGAGCCAAACTGTAGACAGTTTTGTCTGGCTCGACCGGGTCGTTACCACTGTCTCACAGTAAACAGACGAAAAGAAGCGGCTTGCTGTTGCGTTTCGCACGGTAAGAGATATCCGGAAGCCCATAACCCCTCCGCTTCCCAATTCCTAATTCTCCCTTCTCTTTAAGGTCGGCAATGCGCCCATGATTCTTCTGGTTGTGGGCGTATATGGGCGGTGGACATTACTTACCACCAGGTGACCCACTTGCCCGTTTGCCGGCCTATGCTATATAAAAAAAAGGAATACTGAGATGGTTTGGGCATGAAGAGAGGATGGATGAAAGAAGATTGACGAAACAAATATACATGGCGAGTGTGAATGGTACAGTTGGGAGGGGAAGGCCTCGGCGAATGTTCTTAGACCAAGTCGGAGATATTCTCGAGAAAGGCCAGGTCAGAAGTACCCTAACCGATGTGCATGCATGTAGAATATAATGAGAGTGAAAGAGTCCAAAGAGGTGTGTAAGGATCGTAGCAGATGGAAGTCCGTTGTCTCGACCTACCCCTATGGGAAACAGGCGTAGACAAAACTGTCTACAGCGTGACTCTACCACTCAAAGGAAGAATTAAAACGGACGACATGTAATTGAGACTCGGTAATAGGGTAGTTTCTAAGTAAGTATCATAATGCCAAGTAATTTTAGTGGCTTCAAAATGTGAATTTAAGAGTAGGTAAAAAGTAGTAGGTGGCGGTTTCTGCTATATAAAAAAAAATTGATGGGGAAAAGAACATAAAATGATCTCACCCCTATCGCCCACAAATTCATCGAAGTCGACGACGCCATCTTTGTTAGCGTCCTTCTCCCTCAGGGTCTGGTTCACCAGGAACGGGTGCATGACCTCATGCTCCTCAGGATTGGTGAATACCTTGTGTCAAATGGAAATAAAAAAAAAAAATATTTTGTGGCTTTCTTGTTACCTATATACAGGCCACTGCTAATGTAAATGTAGACTTTCGATGGCCATGTCACGTCTGCGAGTCATAGCGGGTTCACACGGTTACATTTTAGTTGATCAAGAGACTTGAATGAACAAAAGCTGTGAGGTTTCGTTGATCAATTCGACCGAAAGTCTGTTAGGACGGTTTGAATCGCATGCGATTTAGCAAATGATCAAATAAAATTTAACCGTGTGATCGAGTCATTAACCCTAATATATATACAGAGTGTATATTTACGACAGCGTTAGTAATTATACTTATGTTTTTTTTATTATCTTATCTATATACTTGACACACGTGTGACACTTTACGTCAAGCGCTCATTGGTCGATTTACAATCGAATTTCAAATTTAACAGACTGTTCTATACATTTTAAATTAGTTCTATTTACCTCCGCCATCTTATAATTGTTTTACTATAACTGCCGAACTCACGATATCTTAAATTTAATTTCTCTCTTAGTCGTCCAGTTAATGCTTTATGCACCGATACAGAGTACAACAGAAATAATATTAATTGATATCTCTGTGGGCGGCAGTAAGTATTACAGAAAAAGTTATGTGAGTACAATCTCACCTCAAACTCATCAAGATCGAGTCTGCCGTCGCCATCGGTGTCCGCTACTGCCCACATCGCTTTCTCTTCTTGAAGTAGCTGTACAAATTATACATTTAGTTTTAATCCTAGCAACGCAAAGTGACTTACCATAGGGTGACCCACTTGCTCGTTTGCCACTGTTAGCTCAAAAAAATACCCTATTAGCACGACTACTGTCTACGGAAAGGTATGCGACGCTGCATTTAATTTCATAAAACGAATTCCAAAATTTTACGCGCGTGCGGCCCTTCTAGCATGTTAGGATGCGTTTACCATAAATGTATCTATTACGACACATTGGAAGACAAAAAGAAACACCAGCAGTTTTCGGATAAGACATGTCTTTTTTTATTTAATTAAATGTCGAGACGAGCAAGGCGCTCGCCTGATGGTAAGCGCCACGCCTGCCCATAAACAGAAGCAACACATAGAACTCTGAATTACAAAGCACTGTAGGGCACTTAACTGCGCTCGTAACCCCGAGACATAAGATGTAAGTCTCATAATGCACATTAATTTCACTGGCTTGTTACACAAACCGAAACACAGCTTACAAACTGTTGCTTAGCGACGTCAATAGACACAGCGGTGGTACCGACCCAGACGGCCTCTCGCATACGAGAGACCTGCCTTGGAATCTAAGTCTTGTAGTCTCTTCGCCTTGGACAGAAAGAAAAATAAAACTATTAACTATTCGCAAGCAGCGATAGCTCAGCGGGGAGTGGTACGGACTGTCGAGACGAAAGTCGCAGGTTTGAAAACAGCCCCAAGAGCATACACCACTGACTTTTCTAAGTTACGTGTATATTCATTGTTAAATATCGCTTGCTTTAACGGTGAAGGAAACATCGCGAGGAAACCTGCATACCTGAGAACTCGATAAGATATTTCGAAGGTATGTGAAGTTTGCCAACAGGCATTAGGCCAGCGTGGTGGACTAAGGCCTAACCCCTCTCATTCAGTAGAGGAGGCCTGTGCCCAGCAGTAGGACAAGTATTATACAGGGATAGTAAAAAAATATCATTCGCACCCGTACCATGCCCGTGTCGGCGGTGTCGTGTTGCCCGATCTCCTCCTCGGAGTCGACTCCGAACGCGTCCTGCAGGTACTCGGGCCACGTGAGGATGCCGTCGCGGTTGTCGTCCGCTTCAGACATGCGCTCCTCGGCTTCCTCGCGGGACAGCTTGCTGGATGGATCAAGGTTTATTTACGTACAGGCAGATGTCGTACATGCTTCTTCGAGTGGTAGTGCCACGCTGTAAACAGTTTTGTCTACAGCAGTGTTTCCCAACGTGGGCCCCACGCTCCACAGGAGGGCAATTTGATAGTTAAAGGGGCAATTTAAAAATGGACTCGACACGACTTTAACCCTTTCGCTTTGGGTTATTTAAATGCAACGCTAGATATCGATGACAAATTTACCAAAAAAAATAATAAGGTGGGGCATGGCCTAAAAAAGGTTGGGAAACACTGCTGTAGACAGTTTTGTCTACAGCATGAATGGGCCGGCTCGACCGGGTCGTTACAACTACCTCTGAGAAAACTGACGTAAACTAGCGGCTTGCTGTTGCATTTCGTACGGTGAGTGAGATATCCAGAGGCCCAAATCCCCCTCCCATTCCCAATCGATTCCCTTTGTCGGCAACGCGCCTATGATTCTTCTAGTGTTGTGGGTATGTATGGGCGGTGGCGATCACTTACCATCAGGTGACCCACTTGCTCGTTTGCCGGCCTATGCAGTAATTTTTTTAATAATTATTTTTCTAAATATTGAATTGTCATCGGTCCTTGATAAGTAGGATTTAATCCGACGTTTTTAAGGAGGTCAAAATCATGTTCAAAGTTACATACTAACATACGTATGAAGCTAATAAAAACTTGTTAAAAATTGATTATTTTCCTATAGGTACCTATTTTCCTTTGCCGACCCTAATAGACTTTATTTCTTCTCGATAGCCTTTGTGGCGCAACGGGCGAATAGCCGGCTGTGAAACGAGAAGCCGCGGGTTCGAGCCCTGCACCGAGACAAATGTTTGTGTGGTCCACAAATATTTTTGGATGTTGTGAGACCGAAAGTCTCTCGTAGTTCCCGATACCCACGACACAAGAGTCGTATCAAGTGGGGTCAAGGCTACGAGTGTGACTGTTGGGTGTGTTTATTTATTCTAATACACGAGTTGGCAACGATAAGCAGTCCTCACGCATTTTTTATTTCACAGCTAGTAACTAATAAAGCAATCGCCTCCTCCAATATGTACGCGCTGTTTATCTCTTCATCGACGTATAATAATAACTTAGTGAGTCAAACGTAGTGTGTGTACACTGCGCCGTGTAAAAATAGTTACGGTACATTATCACTACAGTGTCTGCATGATGCTGGAATTATGACAACCTTGTTCATACACCGACCCCTCTTAGTTTTTTTTTTATCCGAGCATGGCAAAGTGACTGCACTACACCTGATGATAAGCGCAGTGCAGTCCAAAAAACCAGCGACCATCGAAAAAATAATGAGTTTATCGGTGGTCACCAGAGTCATGCCGGCCTGTATAAAAGCTTCTTCCGTCTTCGGAGAGGGAAGAAGCAAATCGAGGGGCCTGCGACAGGACAGGCGGATGAACGATCTTAGTATTTGTTTACAAATTTATAATACTAAAAAAGTCATCAAAGAGAAACGCTGTTGTGGTTTGATGTGATATTTAAGTCTATGAAATTACTTATTATTATTTCATTAAACGACGAGACGAGCAAGGCGCTCGCCTGATCGTAAGCCGGCCCATAAACAGAAGTAACACCTCACAGAACTTTGAATTGCAAAGCACTGCATGCCACTGAAATGCGCGCGTCATCCCGAGACATAATAATATGTTAAGTCAATGCACCGTAAATTCACTGGCTTCAATGTCCTTCAAACCGTCATATTTTACTAAAAATCTATGACTCATTCCATAGAATTTTGCATTTAAAGGACATGGCAAATATTTACCGAAAAAATCTAGTTTCCCGCCAATTACCAAGAATAGGCGCGGCGCGGCGGGCGCACAATGAGTTTGTAAAGTTGTAAATCTATGCGACAAATTATCTACCATCTCGCCTTGACTCTAATAGTATCAGTAGGATTGTTGACACAAAGGAAAATTGTATGCCGTTTTACAATAAAAGTGTGGAAGTTTGGATGTTTGTTGATCAGACGAACACGACCTATTTATAGCACAGACCGGCAAACGAGCTAGTGGGTCACCTGATGGTAAGTGATCTCCACCGCCCATGCACGCCCACAACACTAGAAGAATCGTAAGTGCGTTGCCGAGCTCAATGGGAAGAGATAATTAAGGGATTGGGAAGGGGAGGGGATTTGGGCCTCGAAATATCTGACCGTACGCAACGCAGTAGCAATCCGCTACTTTACGTCGGTTTTGTGGGAGACAGTAGTCAGTGGTAACGACCGGGTATAATAGTTTATGGTCAAAATAATATTTAAATTCCATACAATGCACACAAAGTACAAACAGTACAAATGAATGGAGGTGACACAATAACAAAATATTTTATTCATGTGGAGCTTAACAGGCCCTGATGAATATTCAATCTGTCACGGATCCGGATGACTACTGAATGAATTCGTTAATTCAAGTGAACCTTAAACAGAGTACCACAAACATAACTTTAAAATAACATATACATCTATGCACTCACGCTTGTAATCCCCGAAGAGGAAGGCAGAGTTGTAACCAGTACTACATTTCAGCGAACCAACCCGGGGATCGAACCCGAGACCTCAGCACATCAGTTGTGCCGCGTACGCAATACAACCGTGCCATCCATGCAGTATTTAAATAAAAAAATAATTAACTTTAAAATTTATTATATACTAGCTTGTGCTCGCGGCTCCGCCCGCGTGATCTGCTTTTTCCGGCATAAAAAGTAGCCTATCACCCAAGTCAGCTTATACCCTGTCTGTATACCAAATTTGATCAAAATCCGTTCAGTAGTTTCAGCGTGTTTTTTTTTTTTTTTTATTTTATTAAGGATAACAAACAGCAGTACATTATACATTACACAAATTATACACACATTGAAAGTAATAATTAAATGTACCACCAACGACGCTATCCACAGATTACTATTTTAATAATTTTTACAGTCATATATGCGGACGTGACTAATAATTATACAATATATAACACTAAAAATGCTAACTGATTGACGGACAAACATCCAAACAAACAAACTTTCACATTTGTATTATTATTATTGTGATAAAGCAACATTTACATCTACAAAATTATAAATTCACTTGAAAAACTAAAAACTATTCATGATACATACCTCAGTTCATTAGACATAAATATTCCAAACACTGGCCATAAAATTTAATTACTCATAAAATATTGCAAAACTTTTATTTTTTAATACTAAAAGGAAACTGTTCAAATAAATTTAACCACAAATTCCGTTATCAGATGTGTAGGTTGATGTTCAACTAGCTTTTCCTCGCGGCTCCGCCCATGTGATCTGCTTTTTCCGGGATAAAAAGTAGCCTATGTTCATCAGGGATTATGTACGATTCTAATCATGAAAGAATTTTTCAAATCGGTCCAGTAGTTTCAGAGCCTATTCAATGCAAACAATCTAATCTTTCCTCTTTATAATATTAGTTTAGATATGTGGGTGGGAGTATACATTGAAAAGTAACACATGGTATACATGATTGTACTGTTGATGTTGGTTCTTTATTTTGACTGTGCAACTCACTGTGTGTGTGTGAGTGGGATGAATGGGGTTTAGAGATTTAATGTGATAGAATTATACAATTATAACTGGTAGGTCTCTCACAAGCAAGGGGCCGTCTGGGTTGTTACTACCATTATGAAATTCTGCCTCCAAGCAGCACTGTTGTGTTTCGTTTTCAAACATCATTAAAGCCAGCGAAATTACTGGGCATTATTTTTAATAATTTGACAGCCTCCATGGTACGGCGGGCTAATAGCCGGCTGTGAAACCAGAAGCCTTGGGTTTGATCCCTGCACTGACACAAATATTTGTGTGATCCATAAATATTTGTCTCGGGTCTGGGTGTTGGGAGACCAAAAGTCTCTTGTAGTTCCTGATACCCACGACACAAGAATTTATCTTATTGTGGGGTACTATGTGTGTAACTGTTGGGTTTATTTATTTATTATTATGAGTCTAAACATCATGTCTCAGGATGATGAACACAGTCCAGTGCCATGTAGTGCTTTGTAATTCTAAAAAAATGATTTAAAAAGATGTGGTGTTTTGTGTGTTTATGGACAGGAGTGACGCTTACCAATAGTTGAGTGACCATCTAGTTTCATCAACCAGGAAAATAAAAAATATTCATAAATTCATGTCTGGTGTCAAGTTATTATTTATTGTTGCTTTACTAAATGTTTGAACAAGAACATACATTTAAGAAGTAATTCTAGGGATTTCGGTAATTTTTATCTTGAATATAATTTGACCTTTGTCATTAGACATGGTTATCACAAAATTAGTGCCTAATATATTACTTCTATTTGCATATTTTCATTTTTTACAATGCTAGCAGACAGAATCAGGGAGCAAATAGTTAGGGGCTGAGTAGAAATACAAAATTCAATAGAATTGTATGTAAAACTCACACAAAAGAGTTCATAATCCACTTCTTCAGCTCCAACCGGTCTATCATCTCATCACCGTTGAGGTCCATCTTAGGCAGCAGCTGCGCCAGCCGTCGCTTCGACTCCTCCGGGCTCAGCTTGTCAAACTCCTCACTCTCCTTCACGCTGCCTATGGAAAAATAATACGTCAGTCCGATAATGCACGGCACCAAAACGAATAACGCGTGTTTAACAGACATTGCACGCGGCTCCTATCGCGTTTGTTATCGTAGACTAACATTGCAAGTTGCAACACCGCGAGCCGCGAGCCGCGCGCGGTCTGCGGGCGCACGTCACAAAACAATAAGGTAGTAAAAAAACACCGGGCAGCGGGCACCTAAAATGGCTTCGTGGTCGAACTCTGTGTTGTGTCCGGAGTCCCCGTAGTGGTCGTGGTCCCGGGACCTGTAGCTGCCGTCCAGTTCACGCTCCAGATTGTCCATTCCATGATTGTGGGCCGCCGCCGCCGATACTCCGTATAAATTGTGTGTCAAAAGCAACACCAAAAAGTGTACGCATGCCATTTTAATACACATCCGCTGAAACCGTTTCAGATTTGAATCTTACTCAATGGCTTTATTATGCAAATCTCATTATATTCTTGTTTATTTTTCTAAACTCAATGAAGATGCGAAAAAGGCTCACTGACAGCAACGAGATTGACAGATGGGATGATATTGACAGATGGGCGGATGTTCACCGTTTTGTTCTTGCTGTCAATAATTTTATTGTAGGTGATATTGGCTTGTCCCATTGGTTTGTTGTGTGATGTGTTATATTACATCGAGTCTCCAGCAGTAATTGGTACAAATCATTATGTACATATTATTCAAACTATGATTCATACGAATCTAAGAGAGGATAAAACTTTGACTTTTATTACAAAGGAATAATAAAACACATATTCAAGAAAATAATTTGATTGAAGGCCATAAAAACAAAAAATACATATAGTATTAATTATTTCAACAAATTATCTGCAGCCATAACAATCAATGTTATTCTACGACTGGCTACGTGGTTAGGATATGAAGCAAGAAACTTAGAAAGATGTTTTCGCACTTCACCGACTACCAGCGGGAGATGGGCGCGCGTGTCAGAATGAGCTATATTCAGGTTGATAATGGCATCTTCTAGATATCTGTGAATAAAATAGTATTTAGAAAAACATACAATGCAGGGCAAAATTGGAACCTATTCTTTAATCTCTAATTGCTGGTGGTAGAATATTCATATATATTTTGTTTTTATTTAATTGAATAACGAAATGAGCACGGCACTCCCATGATGGTAAGCGCCAAGCCTGCCCATAATCAGAAGCAACACCACACTCAAACAACAATATTGCTTGGCGACAGAAATAGACGAAGCGGTGGTACCAACCCAGACGACCTTGTATCATATCCACCCGGATACTGATCACCGTAGACATGGTGTTAAAAGCTGCCATAGTGACCCACACACCTTGTGTGGATCGCGCACATCATAGAGTAAATAAGTTTCGCTTATTAGGGTTGGTGAAGGTTTTTACCATTAGTCAGTAAATGATCAAGTGGGATACATGATGGTAAGTGTTTTCAATCGCCCATATACATCCACAATATAAGAAGAATAACGGACGCGTTGCCGACCTTAAATTAAGGGGTCGGGAAGGGGAGGAGGGATTTAGGTCGTCACAATTAGTCTACTCATTACTTTAGTGCCTGGATAGGTGGCCCCACGTATGCAAGAGTCTGTTGGCTTTAGTATCAACGCATTGTATGTTTTTGCCGCTAAGCAGCAGTATGTAGGCACTGTTGTGTTTCAGTTCGAAGGACATGAAGCCAGTGAAATTACTGGGCATTTGAGACTTGACATCTTATGTCTCGGGGTGATGAGTGCATATTACATATTATATGTTGTAACCGACAAATACAGGTATTTGTCATAAGGTCCCTGGTCATAAGATTGTGGTTTTCAATAGATTCTCCTCACCTGCACTTTAACTGCGTGTCATGAACCATATCGGTGGCGAGTTGTTGTATCAACGACAACAACACGTGTTGCTTGAGGACGCAAGGCGGTGTGAAGATTGTAGTTGGCTCCGCGGCTCGGCAGGCAGCCATCACCAGAGAGAGGTCGGCGGCGGTCAACGCCTGCTCGAATGCTTGGTTCACATCCCCGTCGCGGATCTGTTTTTTGATCTCCGCTGATTGCATCTATAAATGTGATATCCCAGGATGTAGCTTGCCAGAGACGGGCTCACAATGGGAGAGCGAAGCTGGAAGGTCGCTCTGGGTTTCAGGTCTACAGGCAGTGCCGGCCCGAAGCTGATTTAGAATGGAACGAGACCTAAATACTATTTCAGTGTGATTTGGTAAGGATTAAAGCCTGAACTCTTTCTATTACATGTGAAAGCGCCTCCCCGGTTCGGCGTCTGGAGCGGCCGCTCCGTTCGCCATATGGTAGGGGGGGGGGGGGGGCAAGGCCATGGTACACCGTTTGCTAGTCTGGTACCTTTTATACCTACAAATTGTCACTACCCAAACTTTTTCGCGTGCTGAAATATCTCACGCGGGACGCTCTGGGCTGATTTCAAACTGACGACTTTTGTTTCGGCAGTCACTGCTAATACATAAGTATAATATAATCTATTGGCAGTCACACTCCGCTAGGCTGCCGCTGCTTTCATTTTAAAAATTAGAAATAAAAAAGGGAAATCTAATGACAACGATATTACTGCACTCACTAGCTGATCTATAATGGAATATTCCGGATCGGCAGGTTGCGGTGGGCTAATAGGTGCGTAGTCACACGGTGGGGACAGGTCCAACTTCTCCATCGCAACGTGAGCTTCAAGAGGTTCGGATTGTAATTGAGAACAGAACATGTCCAGGACTTTCTGTCTCCACTGTTTTAACTCGCTGTGGAGGAACCTGGGGAAACAAATGAATGCTTAGTTATATTTTCAATACCTAGTTATTTGCTCATAATTTCGATAATACAAAAGTCAGGTTGAAGAGTTGCTGTACTTCTCTCCTTTTATTAGAAAAGTCTAGAAAAATAGCCATACGAATAATTGTGCAGTTAAAAGGCACGTGATAGAATGAACCAAGCTAAAGTTAAGGTACACCCTACTCGTGAACAGAACGCTGCATACAGCCTTTTCGTTGCGGTAGGTCAAAACTTCGGTATTTTTGGAGACGCCCTGCGTCGTGTACAAGAGTAGGCAGTGCCTTTTCCGTAACTCTTCGTTATCACGTGTTAACTGCGCCGTACAACATACTCTTCCACTGCGATCTGCAGTGTGTTTATCAGACTCTTTCCAGGGTCTGAAACAGCTTCTAGAATGTTCTGGTGTCGTTCTAGCGCGCGCCGCAGCACCTTCGATGTCTTGTGCACCGACTTGGATAATACGGCCGAGTTCTCTTCTACTGCAACGAAATCAGAATAAATAGATTTTAATATCCATACACGAGTGGTCAGGAATAGCTTCAGTGGTTTAGTCGCAGCATAGATACGATAACCGATGATATATGACCCGGATGATAAACCGGTGATGGCCTAGGTACGAATCCTAAACTTCGGACATAGTATCGGGTTTCAGTTATTCTATTTGAAGACCTCACAAATTCCAAGTAACTAATAGGTACTTGGAATTTGTATCCGATATGGCGATAGGCTCGCCCCTTAATAGATCATCGGACGGCAATTAGCTCGATTTGGAATTCTGTTTTCTTATCTATATTTACCACTGATATTTAAGGCCTGTTAGAGCTATCATTAGAGCTTCCTTTTTAAAAGACTTCTGATGATATAATTATCTTAGGTACTCTAATCGTTCAACAATATTAATAATTTTAAAATGACGCTTTATTGTCACGTTGATGTTTGTCATCTATACTTATAAAATAACATGTCCTGACTGACTGACTGATTCATCATCGCCGAGCGCAAACTATCAAGGCTACAAGCATGAAATTCGGACTGTATATTCATTTTGTCATGTAGGCACCCACTAAGAAAGGATTTTAGAAAATTCCACCCCAAAGGGGTCAAAATAGGGGATGATAATATGTATGAAAGTCCATCATTTTGAAAGTTACATAAACAACATTTTGTATTTCGGTTATTGACGTAAAACAAATAAATACGTGTTTCAGGAATTTTGGAAATTTTAGTTAATAAGAGATGAAAAGGGGGGTGAAAGTAAATGCGAAAGTGAGTTTGTTTGTTACGATTTCACGCTTAAATCACTGAACCGATTTTGATGAATTTATCTACAGGGATAGATGGAACCCTGGAGACGGTTACAGGCTACTTTTATCCCGGAAAATGCTGTTCACGCGGGCGGAGCCGCGAGCAAAAGCTAGTATATCAATACCAAAATATTTCTCGGAAAAGTTTGTATTACATAATCAAGTTGGAATTTTTTTTTTTTATTTTACACCCATTTTCAACTACGAAGTTATGTGGTTCCGCAGTTATCATCTATATCCGAAATACGAACGCATGATGATGGTAATCCAAGTAGCAAACTTAGACTCAGTTTTTATTTTTCTCCTATGTGACTGGTCCAGGCGCAGCATGATATAATAATAAAATCTTTCTGCATCGTATATGGCTATGCAAGGCAGTTTTGTCTACAGCATGTATGGGCCGGCTCGACCGGATCGTAACCATTGTCTGCAGAAAACCGACGTAAAGTAGCGGCTTGCTGCTGCGTTTCGTATGGTTCGTATGGTAACCATCGATTTCAATCGGCTCGGATCGGACTATTAGGTACCACTGTCTTACAGAAAACCGACCTAAAGTAGGTACCTAACAGTGTGTTCTTGCATTTCGTACGGTGAGTGAGATATCCGGAGGCCCAAAACCTCTTTTCCCTTTCTAAACCCTTAAAATTACCTATCCTTTAAGGTGTACAATGCATCCATGATTCTTAAAGACTTGTAGGAGTTCATGTGCGATAGAGATTACTTATCATAAGTGACCCACTTGCTCATTTGCCACCTTAACAAACAAAGTTAAAATCTAATTTTAAGTCAATTAAAAATGTTACGTTCTATAAAAGCGGCTCCAATGATTCTAGTGACGTGTCTGACGAGGCGACGATGCGACCGCTCCAGGATCGGCAGGTACAAGTTAGAGAAGTCCCGGGACAAACATCCTCCGACTATATCCTTCACGGATTCAGTCGTCGCGTTCACCATCTGTTTCTTCAATTCCTGAGTTCCATAAAAACACGAGCTGTTACATAGTGCATGATCGTTTTTTATCCGAGCACGGCAAAGCGACTGCACTACACCTGATGGTAAGCGTAGTGCAGTTAAAAAAACCAGCAACCGATGGCAAACAATGAATTTATCGATGGTCACCAGAGTCATGCCCGCCTGTATTCTTCCATTTTAGGAGAGGGAAGAAGCAAATCGAGGGGCTTGCGACAGGACAGGCGGATGATCGATGTAGGCACAGTAATACAAGGATGTGCCCCAACCAACCATCAATTCATGTCGCAAGCCCCTCGGAAGAACCGGATATACACTGGCTGATCCTGGAACGCGATCCACACAAGGTGTGTGGATCACTATGGCAGGTTTTAATACCATGTGTACGGTGGTCGCTATCCGGGAGGATATGATAATCCTACCACCAGCAAAATCGTATCTTTAAGCCTAAAATTTACCATTTTGTGAGATAAGAATCTTGCTTTTTGTGAGTTTAGAAAAATAGGTACTAAGTTGGTCAATGCTCTGTGTGGATCACTAGGTTCATGTGACATTCACAAGATTCTCATTCTTGTCTGTCTCATTACAAAACGTAGGCTGGCATTCAAGTGAGCTCTTTGCTATGTGTCGATTTCCGTATACATGATTAGTCCTTTTTTATATGCGTCAAAATCGGACCAATTACGCCAAATCGCTACCATGCGTTAGCGCAAACTATGAGATCTCATAGCAAAGTTTATAATAACTAGATAAAGAAGTTTCAATGGTAACGCATTTAAACTGATCATGCCACTGATTCTTTTAAAAATTACGCGAGCTCTAATGCTTATTTTCTTGCAGTTGACATTAATATAATTAATTGATTACTGTTTACCTCGCTCTGTAAGAAAGTTATCAATTCTTCACGAATTTCTCGTCCGAATGTAGTTCCCTTATTTGACTCGATGGCATCCAGCAGACTCTTTGCTTGGTGGTTCAGGTCATCATTTTCTTGTGAGCTTGGCAAATTGAACAGATTCAGTTCTTTTATACTGGGAAATAAAATATGAGATAAATATGATGGGGCAGCCAATAATCTGTTTGGTTTAGTGTCAATAAATTAAGGTATATGAGTTATCAATCAGACAGTCACAGGTAAACCGCGGATTTGGTTAGGATGATATCTAGATTGCTGATGAGTTTACCAGATATTTTTGTACCCGACTACATAGCAACTACCGTCCAAAAGGTGAAAAACCAGCTTTAGTGCCTTGCTTAGACGAGTTGTGTTTCAGAATCAGCCAGTGTATCCAGTATCTTAAGGCCGGCATAATACTGCTGACCGTGGAGAGACACAATGTCTCCTGGCGGTCGACATTATGTTGGACTACACTGTACTTAACATCAGGTCCAATGTAGTCCCTATGCCGTGACAGGATAAAACAAAATAATGATAGTATTTATCATTTGGTCTTGCCAAAAGTCCAAATATTATGAGACATTGCGTCCTTCGACGGGCCCTAGAATTAGCCGGCCTGAAGTAACCGGATATGCACCAGATGATCGACACACGACTCACCAAATCGAGCCACTTCGACGGGTTTTCACCACGTGTACAGTGGTCGCCATTAATTTGGGTGCAAATATAGTATCAAATACTCTCCTAACAGTGAAATTGTCCCCATGAGCCATTTAACACCACCCCTTTTCTAATCCAAAATGGCACGCGAAATCAATCCCTGCGCTATTTAATGATGTTTGCAGTAAGTACCTATATTTCGAAATTGAATGACCGCGTGCGTAATTTGCGATTCGTCACTGTCGGCTGCTCACGCGGCCGTGAGAAAAAATCCTCCAAAACAAATTCCTGGATTCGTGCCTGTTCTTTTAACTGCGTGTTCGAAGACTGTGTGACTTTGATATTAAAAATGTTTTTCAAGGATGGCCGTAAAACCTAAATAGCTACAAAATTTAATGTGATGCGTGCAATGGATATAAATCCCTGCTTTAATATACCTCTACATTTATTATCTATACATGGCACTAACGTTATTAAGCGATAAGGTTTTATTTGTAACTGTTTGTACGGGGAATTCTTTAGAACTAGGTGGTCCGATTATGGAAGTTCTTATATGAAGAAGCTACCTTATACCTCAGAGTGGTACAGACTATTTAATGTGACCTATTATTAAGTATGAAAAACACATTCACGCGGCGGAGCCCACAAATAAATTTTCTTTTTGTGTTATTTTTTTCACAGCCTCCGTGGCGCAGCGGGTGTGTAGCCAGTTGTGAAGTGAGAGGCTACGGGTTCGATCCCCGTACCGAGACAAATCTTTGTACCGAACCCTTAAAACCTGAATATTTTTTGAATGAAAAAATAACAATAAAAGAAAAACCTACCTTTGTGTAATTGCTTTTTTTAACAGGTCAGTGAATATCTGGTTGTGAACTTGTTCAGTCTTCTCCATTGCAATCTTCGAATTACATAATTCTTCTTTTAATGTAGTTAGAAGACGACATTGTTCTAGAAACATGTCTAAAAAAAATCAATTTAGATGAATATAACCGTCTCGCTCTTATAATAATCATAGAGGCCACCTAATTTTAACTTGTTTTCTTATATATTCGCTTCCTCGTTAACGCGATAAGTACCAACATATATTATGTAGGTACCTTCTATAGACTCTGGGGTAACACTGTTTTTTTTTCACCCTTGGGATGAACTATAGGGGTCCCTGCTAATGGGATACTGGCATGGATCCCAGGGTCAAAGTGGAGGGGAATGATAATGGGAGGAGACAGGAGGCAAACCCCCTCGGGAGCACCGGATATACACTGGCTGAACCTGGAACGCGACCCAAACAAGGTGGGTCACTATGGCAGATTTTAATACCAGTGTACGGTGGTCGCTATGCTAACACTATGGTTGAAGTATTAAATATAACATAATTTGCTCAAGATGAGATCCCCATGTCCTCCTATCATATCATAGCAAAAATATGGAAAAATAATAATAATACATTATTATGACAATAAATAGATTTAGTGTAGTTGCCGATTGTATTTGATGATGCTATGTATGCATTAGTTGATACTGATTTCTATATATAAGTTTCTCTTACTTTTGTACTGACTTGTCATAAGCGCTATTTCAATTGCCTGCATCTTTCATAGTATAAAATGAAGTTTCTTCCGCTTAGATCTTTTAAACTATTCAACGGATTTTAATCAGTTTTCAGCAAGTGATTCATGAGGAAGGTTTATGACTATAAGACTTTTTACTTTTAGAAGGTTTATGGCTATGACCCGTGGAAGCAGGGCAGTAACATGCAGGTAAAACGGCGAGGGACAGCTAGTGATTAATAAACTATTTCATTTCACATACATACCACTCAGTCTATCGATCTTCTGTTCCAAACAGTTAAGTATATCTCCGTCATATATAGTCTTGTCTGCAATGCCGCTGTCCACAGGTCTGTCGTCGACAGCATCGTCGGAGTCCGACGTATCGTTCACCACAGACACCTCTACAGAAGAACCGCTGAACGTACGCGCAAGTGGTTTTGAATAAAAGGATTTCTCATTTTGCAAAGAACACATTGATTTGGATCGTTTCAGCGGCGGGCTATCGTATTTCTTCGCAATATTCATTGTTACAAGTTGCAAATGTATTAATGATTTGATGAAATGAATTTTAGGTGCGAGTTATTTTCAACTACCCTCACATTATCAAATTAATTGTTGCGGATTAAATAAAATGGTACGATTGTGTTTACAAAGAATGCTTCTAAATAATAAGTAAAGACATAAATTATAATTCGTTGATTGAAATACATAGGTTTTATAATCAAAGCCATTTCAAAGAAAAGATTAGTTTTAAATCCTCAATTCGGTTATGGGTCTGTTCGAACGAACATAATTTCTGAGTAGCTAAGTTACTCATTATAGAGATTTAAGTGACCGTACCGTCTGTGGTACAGCACTGGCTACTATTAACTTAACCGTATATAGCAGTTGATTAATGATTAATCTCTTATTTCAGCATCCTTGAATATGTAACTAAATTACAGATACGTTCCAATAGAAATTTCTAACTATGACATGTATACCTACTGGAAGATAATTTTTTACTAGATACTTTATAAAATATAACTCGTATACGTTAATTCCTGGGTAAATCTTACTCGAACATCCTCGTGTCAACAATCTTTAATCGTTTTAGTCACTAAGGCCATTAAGTTTGATATTCTGATAGCCTAACTCAGATTATTCAGAACTTAGTTCACCCCAACATGCCAATTATTAAAGTAGGTAGTAATATAATAAATCAAACAAACATAGTATTTCTGAAGCGGTTTATATAATCAAAATAATATAATTACAATCAACTGGCGTATAGGCGGGCGAATTTTCAGAGCTTGCAACACTCGATGGAAAATGGCGCCATTTTCGACAGATGCAATAACAAACTTATAATCTAAAAATATGAAGGATTTTGTCGTTTTGACTTCGACATAGGTACTTAGAATTTAAAGTTATAGCACACAATGAAAATATTTAAAGAAAAATATTACACACAAGAAAACAAGTTATATTATTATAATCAGACCTTACAAAATGGCGCGATTTTAGCACATCGTCCGCACTTAAACTTAAGTAGTTTTGTACATAGTTATTTATTATTCTAATCAGATAAATAGAATCAAAATATGATAGCATTAATTTAAAAATGAATAATTACATAGAATAAAGGAATATTCCTAAATTTTTTCATGCTCCGTGTATTCAAACAAGAATCGAAATCAATATTTTGCTGTTTTGAACTATTTTCACCTAAAACTTTTTAAGTTTAGTTGATTTCTCACATCTGTAGCACATGAATGCTATATGTGTCGTAGGCATATTAAATTTCGTCATCGCACAGCTTTTATGCTCAGTTTATATCTACAGGTTGCTATGGTAAACTATGTAATTTGTTGATATAAACCTAGTATAAAGTTGGACTACTTTTTGTAATAAGACCGTGCGTGTTTACGTTTTGCATAAAAAGTTGCGTGAAATCTCACCACACAATATAATATGACATACGACATCCATAATGTATTATCATCAGTAAATTGTATTTAATAATTAAAATATTTGCTATTTTTAAATTCAATTTTAAAGTAATGCCATCGAAACACAACAACAAAGGTAATTAGCAGTCGCACTTACTTATACGTTACGTAGTCCACCGCAGTCTTAATATAAGTCATATAAAACAAAGGAATAACAATATATCTATGTCTATAGCGAATTATCATATAAAGCCATATAAACAATGTATTGCACTGGACAGTTTTATCAAGAAACATTTTTTTTTGTGATCTAGTTTTTTTTAAAGCTGCCTGGATTGTAAGTCTAGATTAGACTGATACACTCAGACCATAGTTATTATAATAGATTATTAAAGTATACAATCTGTATGGAAACCAAGCGTGCCAATTTTTGATAGATATCGGCGTCGCATCTCAACGTCAACTTCAAGGTGTTTGTAGTGCGTGTACTAAATTTTTATCCTGTACTTTGTTATGGAGGAAATCTTCTGGCCACAGGGCGTGGTGTCCCGCCATTTCTGCGGATTAGTGCCACACGATCACACACCGACTTAGTACTTGTATTACTGACATATTCTAATTTTTTATTTACTAATATTTTCTGTAAGTGTTTTACATGTATACACATACATATTTATAAATATAACTATCCAGTGCAATATGTCCTACTGTCCGTATCGAACACGGAACTCTATAAATCAATCGAAATATAAACTTGAAAAACGTCAAACATCCGACGAATATGAAACGGTTTTCGTATTAACTAATTAAGATGAGCTTGTCTGTATAGGAATACATGAGACTGAATTTCGGGGGCTGTAGATGCTAGTAATGGCTTATTAATACTGGTCATGATGAGATATAGTTAGTTTTTAAACAACAAAAAAATAGCACTCAAATTGGTGTTTGTTTCGGTGCTAGGGTACCATGGATAGATAAACACACCGACAGTCAAACGGACAAACATATAACTCCCCTCTTTTTATCGTGATCTACGGATTCCCCCAATATCACATAGTCTTAATTTAAACGATGTAGGTTGGCCGGTGTAAAGTTCTGCCAGAGATGACCAGTGACAAGCGCACTTTTTTTCAAAATCGATTATTCGTGTCAGAGCCACACTCAAGGGCCATAGAGTCGATATACTCTATAGGTACTGTCAAATGAGTTAATACGAAAATAGTTTCGAATCGTCAATAATCAGCATCATCATTTACCACCCAACAGAATGATCTGTCATTTCCGCAAAACGCTAAAAATAGTAAGTTTTTTTCATTCTAACACTAAGCGCTTATATAAGTTTCTTGTCTATATACATGGTGTCTTATTATGTAATGTTTGTCACAGTAAAATCATTCTGTATATGCCATGTGTAGATATAATACTGGTAGAAACGAACAGTGTTAAAAACATATTTAAGTTGAAACTAAGTTTTTAACTAGTTACTATGGTAACCTGTACAAACTGGCAAATATAAACATTGTTTAAAGTTAAAATATGTTTTGTAATAAGGCCTTATGGTTTAAGCATTAGGTATTTTAAGTGTAAAAAGGTCACACATTTGGATCATATGATTCAGGTTATCTATGTAATCAATTTGACCTTTACATCACCTACAATTATAAAATCTGCTAACTCATACTAGCTTAATTTTTTTGAATTTGTATAGAAAATAGGGTGTGGTAGAAAATTATTAGTTCTATAAAAAATAGATTGAATTAATACACCAATAGTGGATATTTGACACTCGAGCCTTGTATGGAATTTTAACATGCACTTGTTATTCAAGTTTCCATAATAGCAAATTCACACAGATTAATTTTATATAATCAGCTGTTAAACTGCATGCAAGTTGAATCGTTTGAATAGACATTAAATCAATTATCAACAAAAACCTCATTTTCATGGAATCAGTGTTAATGAAGGCAGTCAACTTTAATTATATGAAAATAATCACCAAGTCGAACTAAAGACGAATAGAAAAAAAAGAATAAAAAAAAAGTTTATTACACATTGAAGCCTGTGATTTCTAGGCATTATGATAATAATTAATCAAAAAACAGATTTGCTTGTCTCATCATTCAGACATATATTAGGGTACTTGTGACATGCCCTGAGCTGGTACGTGTCTGCTACGTACCATGTCTGTAACGGGACCGTCCATTAATCACGTGAGGCTCGAAAGGGGGGGAGAGAGTTAAGCAAAAATCACGAAATATCACAAGGGGAGGGTGGGGTTAAAAAATGCTAAAAAACATCAAGTGATTAATGGATGGCCCAAAATATGAATAAAGCTTTAGCAGACTACAGTTTCTCAAACAAACAGAACATAAGCGGCTTGAAAACATTACTTTCTTAGCACATACTATATTAGTATTTACTGTCCTTACAAAACATTGGTATGGTATATTGTAAAGTTCTGACATGCACACATACTTTATATTTTTGTATAATTATAATTTTTTCAGTATTACCATTTGTAGATTTTTGGCAGAATAAAAATACCTATGGCTATGATATAAACAAAAAAAAAATCTGTTATGTATACTTCACGTCAATTGAGTACAAAATAACAATAAAATATGTAATTGAAAGCTTTCCCTCGAACCTGAGCGTCTAACCACCAAACTAATATAAAAAAATAGAAAAATATCAGTAAATATGTCTGGATAACAAACAATTAACATTAATTGCAAATAACTAATGTATGTTTATTATTACTTGAAGTGAGGTCCTTAATTTTACCAATCCAAAATGATCCCTTAGAGGCACAGGACATTTCGGGACATCCCTGCCTCGGTGTTTCCCGAGCACTATGACATGTCCTTCTTTAAACGAGGCTTAAAAAGAGTATTCCTTCAACGGTAGGCAGCGGCTTGGCTGTGCCCCGGCATTGCCGATGTCCATGAGCGGCGGTAACCGCTTACCATCAAGTGGGACCGCTTGCTCGTATGCCTATTAAGGCAAAAAAAAAAACAAAATTTTACTCAATATAACTTGCTACAACTGTATTTGGCTATTTGTATGCTGAGTGGCGTAGGTATCGCAAATGTTGTCTTGAAAATGGGCGTGTTTGGGAGGATAAAATTCAAAATAAACTGAGTAAAAGACACTCAGAGTATTTAACTTAGATTTTTTCCAGTACACCTTGCAAATACTCAGCAACTGAGACTGTGACGCCATTTTGCGTAGTTTCATCCATATTTATAAATATATCCTTTAATATAGTCGAAAAGCGTTGTACTTAGTCGCTTAGACTTCATCAAATATTTTTGTCCTACATTTGACCAAATTAATATGACACATGTGTTGTGTGTTTGTGCCAAAATCTTTGGCCAAATAATAATATGATGAAATTATTCACTTGGATCAAATGTATATTGGACACATGTATTTGACGAGTGGCGTACCATTTGTTACGTAATCTACGCCTAAGCATACACTTACCATTACGCTAGGCACCATGTCTAGAGTATAATACGGTCACTTATTTCCTATTTCAGGCATTTTGAGTCTGACAACACTATGAAATGGGGCTGCTAGAACCAGAGTGGCCTAACTGCATTTTGATGACTTTTGACCTATTTGTATTTTTGTCAGTTTAAACCACGGTCAAAATGGACTGGTACTACCATCTATGCCAAGATGACAGTACCAATTTTAAGCCGGTCTGGTCTTGTAGATTAACATTGTTAAATTAAGAAAATACAAATAGGTCAAAATTCATCAAAATGCAGTTAGGCGACTCTGGTTATAACAGCCTCAAATGACTTTAACACTAATCCGCACACTATAAGCACTTTAACACTTGTACACTAGTCACACGTTGGTCAACAGTCCGTGATGGTGAGCCTGCGCCTCGCGGGGCGTCACGCCGCGCCCTTCACCAGCGCCTCGGTGGCCATCAGCAGCATGCGGAACTGCCGTGCGAGCGCATGCGCCGGCGCCGCCTGCAGGAACGACACGATCTGCTTCTGCAGCTCGCGCACCACGCCCGGCAGGTGCTCGCGGGTCACCGCCGACGACGTGTCTAGGTTCATCACCGCCTGTTGAACAACATATTTGTAATAATGGGAAAATATGCCGCATGATGCAATGGAAAATCATGGCAAGCGTCAAATCTTCAAATTGACAATGGACATAATGTTTCTAGATGGTCAACAATATATTTGGGCTGAACTGTACATAACATCAGGTTCAGTGTAAATTGCCAGGCTAAAAAGTAGCGGCTTGCTGCTGCGTTCCGTACGGTGAGTAAGATATCTGGAAGCCCAAATTCCTCCCCTTCCCAATCCCTAATTATCCCTTTCCTTTAAGGTCAGCAACCAGCCCATGATTCTTCTGTTATTGTAGGCGTACATGGGCGGTGGAGATCACTTACCATCAGGTGACCTCGCTCGTTTGCAGTTATGCTACAAAAACCCTCAACATAATAAGAGAATGAAGAGAGAAGATCCGACCTCCTCGAGATAGCGGTGCTTGAGCTGCGTGTCAGTAGTGATGTCGGCAGCCAGCTGCTGCACCAGCGAGAGCAGCACGTGCTGCTTGAGCTTGCAGGGCGGGCCGAACACGTGCGCGGGCTCGGCGGCGCGGCACGCGAGCACCACCAGCGCCAGGTCGGACGCGGACAGCGCCTGCTGGAACGCGCCGTTCACGTCGCCGCCCGCCAGCAGCGACTGGATCTGCGCCACCTGCATCTGCACACACCCCACCTCCTTTACACACGCGAGGGAGAGGAGGGAGCGGGAGTTACTACTACACAACTATACTACTCAACATGGGTGACATGGTAAAAATTCAATTTAAATAAAATAATAATTATTTTAAATAAGATATAAATGAGGACGTTAAAATAATTAAAAAAAGCAAGCAGCGCACAAGTAGACATCTATAGATTACAGTAATAACTCATCATGAATATCATCAGGTGTGATCTATGGTTTACAAAAAACCTTTGCATTTTTTATCACTTTTGTATCTAAAATCCAACAATGATAGAAATATATCATAGGATACAATCATATACACACAAACCCGTGGGCCAAGCCGTGCGTTTTTTAGTCTACTGATGTATTTAAACAGACCATTCGTCTTTTGGCTGGTGTTATTCCAGCGTTGTGCTAGATTCCGCCTTCCTTATTTAGACGCTTTCACTTGATCCGGTTAATATTAAATATTCTCCGTAGTGGAAAAGTTGGCTAAAACCAGCCCCTTTATATGGATTGACACTAATATCAAACCATAGTAATATGAATTTAGATTTTAAGAAAATATTTACAATCTAAATGAAAAAAAACTACAAAAAAACACATAATCAATACTTGTAAGAGAAAGGGTAAGGACTCTTGTACGCAATTTCTTGTCACATTCCGATGTGGCCTCTGGAACGATATGTCCGAATTTACTATGACCACAGACTAATGAACAAGACGCTACATTGCACGCATCCCCGTTAACTGGTATTATGAATAATTAATAATAAATATCCACACCCAACAGTAACAAGACCCCACACTAATGCCCGTATTAAAAAACAACACTTAAGTAAGCTCTTTGCCAAGTGTCGAATTCTGTGCACATGATTGGTCCGTTTTTATTTAGCGCCGAAACCTAACAAATTATGTATAAAGAAATCAACACTGCGTTCGCAGTCACTATGAGGTAAATAGTAACGTTTATAAATACGGAGGTTACACGAGTCTTGTACTATGGGAAAAACTACGAGATACCTTTAGTCTTACAAAATCCAAAAGTGAAACAAATATTTGTGGATTACACAAATATATGTCTCGATCGGACACGCGGCCTTTTGCTTAACTGACTGACTGAATAATTATGCGTGTGTTTGGTGTAATATCATCTATGTGGCATCTTTAGGCTTATTTGTCCGTTTATTCATCTTTACCTATGTTCCACGGCATAGTAGCATTGTAAAAAACAATTAATGTAGAGTCAATTATTTTTTTCTTTAACTCAGATTATTTACTAATAGAATTGTCTTTTAGCGGTAATTGCAGCCTGATCATATCGACAGTGGAAAGGCGAAATGGCTAAAGCGCCAACGTGAACTTTACGGTAGAGTTTAAAATAATTTAATAATAATCATATTAGCAAAAAAAATCTGACTATACATTCACGCGGCTCACGACTAACTTCAGGTTAGCAGAGTTAAACAGCGCGAATATTACATTACACATATAATGTATGAGCGTGAGTAAGATTAAATTGCAAGTGTATACACACCTGTCTGTCGGGATGGTGTTGTGACGCCGGTGAGTGTGCTCGCGACATTTGTGCCACTACGGTGCGAGCTTGTTCGCGCCACCACGTCAATTCTTTCTCGAGTACGCTGCCGACAAAGGGTAATATAAATTGGTTTATTGTTGGACACAGGCTTTATCTACTGAATGAGTGGGGCTTGGCTGTGGTTAAGTGCATTAGCATAGTGCGGGTTGGTAGACTATAATACCCAAGCACGGCAAAGTGATTGCACTACATTTGATGGTAAGTGTAGTGCAGTCCAAAAAACCAGCGACTACCGACAAACAATGAGTTTATCGGTGGTTACCAGAGTCATGCCAGCCTGTATAAATGCTTCTTCCCCCTTCGGAGAGGGGCCCGCGACGGGACAGGCGGATGACCGATGCAGGCACAGTAATACAAGGATGTACCCCTAGACCCGTCCTTAACCATCAAGTCATGTCGCAAGCCCCTCGCGAGAACCGGATATACATAGGCTGACCCTGGAATGCGATCCACACAAGGTGTGTGGATCACTATTACAGGTTTTAACACCATGTGTACGGTGGTCGCTGTCCGGGCGGAAAATATGAAAGGGGCCTGTCCTCGCCTTACACCCCTCCTGTCGGGTTCTTTGCTAACAGTATGTGTCGGTACGTTACCCGTGCGCGGCGTCCCTGAGCGCGTTGGTGAGCGAGGCGATCTGTGCTGGATGGGGGGGTTGGTGGGGCGCGTGGTGCAGCGCGTCCGCGTGCCTGTGGAGCGCCACGCGCAGCGCCTCCGCCCCCGAGGCGCCGCCGCGCTCCGCCGCCGCGCGCGCCGCCGCCTCCGTGTTCGCCAGGACTGACGCACACACAAACGAGGATAATCACTCGACACAAGACACGATACCGTCAACATCAATTATAACACTACCTAAATAAGTGATCGATTTTCCTTCATACATCATGTCGATTAAACCAAACCAACATTCATATTAATCCATTAGTTTAAACATTAGAGTGCCATAAAATTTGCATATCGACACAAACTGACAAACAAAAAAATCTTAAACCTTTAACACCCCTTCTAGACCAGGGATCATTAAAGTGTAAATATTATCGAACTCTTATCTATATATATAAAAATGAATCGCTGTGCGTGTGTCTCGCCAAAACTCGAGACTGGCTGTACCGATTTGGCTAATT